>OY390715.1:51317142-56117142 GCA_959613365.1 Balanococcus diminutus | reverse complement strand
CATTATTAATCGCTTTACTAATACTGGCTGCCTAAACACAGTAACATAAAAAGCATTAATAAACAGCAAACAAATTAGCTCCAATCGTTACTATAATTACGTAGTTGAACAAACTCGAACCAGCCACAATAGTTCGAGTTATTAATACCAAATTACACTCGTGAAAATGACACGGTTATTTGGCGAATTTGACAGATGTGTTTGCGAGGCAAAAGTTTACACAAGATCCAACTTACTTGAAATTTTTCGAAATTTTCTCTCTCCAACTCCAGGCTGGTTTTCCTCTGAGGTAAGACTCGTGGAAGTGATAAAGATGACATGGTTCGAATATTACTCAAGCTATACTGATGATTTTTACGACTATTCTGTCGGGTATAGTAGAAAAGTAAACACGACGACCTGGCATCAAACTATAACATTAGAACACTCGACATGAAGATACGGCGCAGCCGATCGCAAGAGGCTCGAGCTCAAAGTATCAATATTACGAATTTATCCTTAAACCGAACTGTTAATTCCACGATGGAGGAGTATTTACTTTTCGAACAGGAAATCGGGAAATCGATGCGAAATTTATCAATTAGCTTACTCTACTATCACATATCATTACACGGTGATTAGCGCCAGTTGTTGCTCTAGCAAAAGAAAAGAACAATCTGCGGTGAAATAAGAATTTCGACCAAAAGATGGCGCTACGTTATCGATACAAATCCAAGACGTCAAGTTGTGATTATCGTTCTGTTGTTCTGAGAATTGGAAATTTTTTCCAATTTTTTAAATAGTACTAAATGATGTCATATTGATGAATAATACCTCTAAATATTTAACCACTGGAGGCAATAAAATCTTCATTGAACGTCACCACATTTCATCATTTTACTCTCCCAGAAAAGTTATTTTGTTGGTTACTTTTGGTAAACTATTTTATTTAGGTATGAACGAGAATAGGAAAAGTTTAATAATCTTCAAAAAAATATCATACTAATTTGACATTGAAATGAATACTCAATCATGATAAGCGTTAATGATTATTGATAATCGAATGGAAAGAAAATACGTACGAAGGCCTCCTCTCAGCATCACTTGGTCTCTATAGGTATCACTTATCAACGACTCGATAATCAAATAAAAATAAAATAATTGAAAAGTAAACCAATTTCTGACACCTTATGTGTCTATCTTCATCTCAAACTTGTAGATAATTTTATTGATGAATATGTATTATTTTTTCATCTCATGAAACTGGAAAATTTCATCTCTAGTGATTTCTTTTTAACCTCGTTGGACGATATAACCTTGATAATATAATCGAATCAGTTTTACCTGTATATCTGCCTGCCTACCTACCTACCTACCTGTGATTATAACGTAGACTCACCTTTTCTGTAGCGAAACAAAAATAGATACAAATACTCCGGTGATTATTATTCCTAATCTAACAATGGGTTAGAAAGACCTTTCGAAATTATATCCAACTTCACCTTCGGATTCCTAATTTTTAAACCGGCGGGTAGAGATACCTACCTGCAGCGTGAGCCTACACAGAACAGATGTTACAACGATGAACAATTGAGCATAAGTGGAGTAAATATCTTAGGTACAATTTCCTTTCTAATTGAATAAAACATTCTGATACTTTATTCTACGTGCTTGATCCCGATTGAAATGAGCTTATCAATTCGCGTTCGATTATGTCCTTTCCAAGGGTTTATGAATGTAAAAATGATTTTTCTCCAAAAAAAAAAAAATTTACTCCGAAAAATGAAACTTTTTAGGACAAAAATGAAGAATTTCTCGCTCCGAAAAAATTGCGAATAAAGATTGATTGGAGATTTTTTCTCCCCAACAAATTGAGAATTTCTTGGCTCCATTGCTCCGGAAAATTAAGTAAGATTTTTTGCCTCAGCTTCAACAGAATTGAAAATTTTTTCGCTGCAAAAATTCTTTTTACCCAAGAAATTGAGATTCATTTTACTCCAAATTCAAAAAAATTGAGAATCGAAATCGAAAAAATTTCGCTTTATGAAATTGAGAATTTTTTTGTTCCACAGATTTCTTGTGCGAAAAAGTAAAAAATTTTTCCCTCCAGAAAATTAAAAAAAATTTTCGCTAAAAAAAAAATAAAATAAAAATTTTTACCACCAAAAATTGGGCAATTTCTTCGCTTCAAATAAATCAGGCATTTTTTTGCTCTAAAAAAATTAAGAATTCGTTTGCTCCATTGCTCTGGAACATTAAAATTTGTTTTGCCCCTGCTCCGAAAAAATTGAAATTTTTTCGCTGCAAAAAGTTGAGGATTTTTTCGTTCTAGAAAATTGGGATTTTTTTGCTCCAGCTCCAAAAAATAAATCAAAAAAATTTCGCTCCATAAAATTGAGAATTTTTTCTTTCCACAAAACTAAGATTTTTTCATTTTAAAAAATTAAAAAAAAAATTATTCCAAAAAATTAAAAAAATTCATTGGGTATAAAAATAAAGAAATTAAATTTCAAAAAATTGAAAAATTTTTAATTCAAAATTTATATTTTTAAAAATTAAAAAAATGTCTTTTCTGAAAATTTTTCCACTCAAAAAATTGAGATTTTTTTAAACTCGAAAAAATTAAAAAAAAATTTTATCTCAAAAAATTGAAAAAAAATTTTATTTCAAAAAATTGAAGTTTTTTTCATTTCAACGAAATTGAGATTATTTTTATTTCAAAACTTTGAGATTTTCTTTATTTTAAAAAACTAAAAAAAATAATTCAAAAAAATAGAAAAACTTTTAAGTTTTATTTTAAATTTATTTCAAAAAATTGAAAAAATTTGTATCTATTCTGAAAAGATTGAGATTTTTTTTACCCTAAAAAATCTCAATTTTTGTAATTTTCAAAAAAATCTTGAATTTTTCAAGTGGAGAATTTTTTTATTACAAAGAATTGAAATTGTTTGATTTTAAAAAATCAAGATTTTTTTTTGATTTCAAAAAATCAAATTTTTTTTTGATTTCAAAAAATCAAATTTTTTTTTTAATTTCAAAAAATCAAGATTTTTTAAATTTAAAAATCAAGATTTTTTTGATTTCAAAAATCAAGATTTTTTTGATTTCAGAAAATCAAGATTTTTTTCATTTCAAAAAATTAAGATTAAGTATTTTTGTTTCAAAAAATTGAGATTTTCTTTATTTAAAAAAATGAAGATTTTTTTTCATTTCAAAAAACTAGAAAAAAATTAATTGAAAAAATTTTATTCTGAAAAGATATAGTAGGTAAGCATTTTTTCTCTCTAAAAAATTAAAAAATTTTTTACTCTAAAAATATTAAGATTTTTTCATTTCAAAGAGATTAAAAAAAAGTTGAGAATAATTATGTTTTTTATGTCAAAAAAATTTAAAAACTTTTTATACCAACAAAATTAAGAATTTTTTATTACAAAAAATTGAAAATATAATGTAAATTGTTGTAGGTACAAAATTCTCTCAAATACATATCGATGTTTTTCTCCAAAAAAAAAAAAGGATTTCTTCTCCAAAATTTGATAAATATTGTTACGCCTAGAAAAAATTGAAGTACTTTATCTTTCAAGGAGAAATGTTTTTTATATAAAAAATTATATTTATAATGTAAAATGATAACTTTTTTACTTAGTTATTTTATTTTTATTATTTTTTTTTGTTTGTTTTAAAAAATATTCTATCCTTCCTAAAATTGAGTTTTATTCTACGAAAGAATTGGAAGATTTTTTCTCCAAAAATAGGGAATATCTTAAATCAAAAAATGACTTTTTACAACAGAGTTCAGAAATCTGTGCCCCCCCCCCCCAAAAAAAAGACAGAAACTTTTTTTCAACCAGATTGAGATATTTTTTACTCTAAAAAATTGAAACATGAAAATTGATTTTTTTACTAAGGTACACTACGACTAAGTACATACCTATAGTATAGGTACAAAAAAAAACTTGCCGAGAAATTGTCAGCAAAGAGGTAGGAAACCGATTTTGAGTTCCAAGTTTATCAACACGAATTTTTTTCCATTTCAAATCATTTGATTGTTTTGTTGCACTTAAATACAACACATGACGTAATGATTGATTGATTGACGAAGACTTTCTCATTAGGTAGGTGTACTAAGTAAATATAAACGTACGTACAAAATTTCTGTTTTACTAGCTATAAATGAACATTTTGCTCATGGTGAAAATTCGAACAAATGAGATTACATCTTAGAAAATTCTTATCTATTAACGTAACAAAAACAGAAGCGGTTATAATTAATCCGATTATCGTAAAAATACACAAGTAACAAATAAAATTAACATTAGAAGAAGACGTTATTTCGTTAGATTGTACGTAATTATTATCTTTTTGACCTATGGTCGTTAAGCTAAAAAACCAAAAAAATGACGCGTCCAAAAAGGAGCAGTCTTTCCAAACGGTCATAGCTAGACTGCCCAGATTGATGTAGGAAAATAACAATAATACTGCTAGAACGGCTGGTATTTCGGTAGAAATTAAGCGTACATGTTCCGTGTAATTTTTACAAACGTTTGAGCAATTTGATAGTTTGAAATTGTTCGAAGACCTGAAAAAAAATCGTAGTAGGTCATTTGTGAATAATTTCTATACAGGTATGCAAGGTGTTCCAGAAGACTGAAATTGAATGTCAAAATTTGAAATTTGAATATTACCCAATACCGTTCATTTAAAAATTCATCCAAATTAAAAAAAAAAAAAAGTAGATAGAAAATAATTTTTTTTTTTAAATTAGAAAATGAAAATTTTTTCAAAAAAATGCTCAAAAAATAATTTTTTATGCAAAGCATTCTCCTGGAAAGAAATTTGCAGAAACGAAATATTCGAAAAAAAAATGTGCAAAAATTCAATCCCATTAGGTAAATATTTTCTAACAAAAAATTAAATTTGAAAATTATTTTTTTTAAAAAGTGTGTACCTATTTGGAAAACATTTTTGGCATAAAAATTTACTTGGTAGAGATAAAATATTTTAATAGGTACTTAACATTTTTGGATTTTTTTTTAAATTCACGAATCTTTCCAAAAAATAGAAAAAAATCAGTTCTTTTTTTTTTAAAGAATGTTTTTTAAAAAAAATGTTCAAAAGGTAATACAAAAAAAAATCACATGAGAGATTCATAAAAAAAAAATTGAAAAAAGAACTTGAAAAATTGATAAAAAATATGTTAAGTAGGTAACAGAGAATTCAAAAAGATTTTTTGGCATAAAAAAATTTTCTGAAAAGAAATTTGGAAATTTTCCTTTAAAAAATTCCAAAGCCTTATTGCCATTTTTTTTTAATTTTTGGAAAAAATAGTTTTTGGCACAAACATTTTACTGGGAAAGAGGCGTTTGCCGAAAGAAAACATTAAAAAATTTTCCTATTAAATTTAAAAAAAAAATAATTTACAAAAAAAAAAAAATGTCCAAAAATTCTCTCAATTTTTTTTAAAAAGAAAATGTTAGATATCAAAAAAATTTTGAAAATTTTTTTGGTAGGTACAAATAAAACTTTATTTGAAAAAAACACGTCAAAAATGACATTTTAAAAAATTTTCTTAAAAAAAAATCTTATTTCGGAGAAAATACAAAAATTCTTTCAAAAAAGTGAAAATATTGGTACAAAAAATTCTCCTAAATACAAATTATTCACAGAAAAAGAAAATCAATGAAACATAACTCCAAAAATAGATTCAGATATCTCATCACGTCATCAGAATTTTTTTCAATTCTTTGAAAAATTATTTTTAATTGGTTGAAATTTATTTTTTGGTACGAAAAAAATTGTATGAAAAGAAGCATCGCAGAAATGAAATTATTTTTAAATTTTTTTCTAAAATTAAAAAAAATAATGATAAAAAATTTGTCATGCAGGTTTTTTCTATGAATTAATCCTTTCAAAAAAAAATATTAAAAATACCATCTTGTTCAAAATAAATAAAAAAATAAAATCATGGAAAAATTTTAAATATTTAAATAATTTTATTTTCCTTGAAAAAAATTAAAAATTTCATCAAAATAATTCCTCAAAAAAATTGAAAAATCCTTCTAAAAAAAGGGTGAAAAACTATCTTTTGATGCAAAAAATTCTCCTAAAATAAAAATTCACAGAAAGTTAGATATTTAAAAATTTTTCCAAATACCATATAAAAAAGTCCTACCAATTTTTTAAATCCATTTTTTTTTGGTAAAAAAAACTCCAACATTTGAATAATTTTCCAAAAATAAATTTTAAAATTGTCTCAAACAATTTCGTATCTAATTTTCGTAAAAAAATTCTCTCATGAAAAATATTAGACAAAGAAAATGAAGAATTATTATTGGTACAAAAAATCTTCAGAAAGGAATTACATGAAAACTTTTCTGAATTACTTAATGAAAGATTAAAAAAATTAAAATTACATTTCTTCAGGGAATCCTCTTTGAAAGGATTTCTTTGACATTTTAATTTTTTTTTTAAATTACCTACTCATCTTTTAGAAACAGTTTGAAAAATATCTCCTAATGTTGAAAATTTACTCAAAAAGAAATTCACAGGAAAAAATGACGGAATTTTTCCCTGAAATATATTCAAAACTATCACGATTAAAAAAAATCTATATTTTCTTCGCGAAAAATGGTCTTAAAATTTTTTATTAAAAAATCTTGTTTGAAATTTTTTTTTGTAGAAAGACAATAATTATTTGAAAAAAAAATATCACAAAGTATAGTTAAAATTCAAAAAACTCTTTAGAGAAAATTTTAAAATATATATATTTTTTCATATTTTTTATGTACCTATAAAAATGTTTGAAAAATACTTTTTAGCCCAAAATTTTTTTGACATTCAATTCTTGATCACTCTGTAAAAGTTTAGATACTAACTCATCTCTGGATTTCGTAGATGGCCTTAAATCACGCAGTCTTATATTTTCAAAACTATGGCAACACGTGTTACTCATATTTTTGAATTTTCGTTCCGATGCCAAGGTCGTAACTGTACCACTACCATTTTGCAACTCGACTATAGTCTGCTGGGCAGCTGGCACGATGGATATGGCGGATTCTTGGTTTTCATGCAAATCCACTCCGGATGAGGCATCAGCTACAAAAGTTTGATAAATTAAGTTCGCAAAGTAGACGTAAATATGATTCATATTTCATACCTACACAACTCACCGCGAAAATACCAATTCAATTTGAAACAGATTAATTTTAAACCGTCGACGATCAAGTAACCGCAATTCGATAAAAGAAGAAACATCAGAGGTATTCCCAAGATGGCGTACAAAATTGTGAACAATTTACCTTGAAGGGTTTTAGGTGATAAACCGGCGTTTCCTGAAACAGCATCGACGAATAAAATTAATACAAATCGAATTTTTACTCTCACCTGCGCCTTTGTAGTAAAAATAATGAGAAATAAAAACGCTGTGGAATTTTCCAAAGTAACTAGGTAAGTAGGTATTCGCGATATAGGTAAAATTTTCAAACTCGCAGCAGCGAATAATACATAATTTGAGAAACATTGATCCGAAAAAACTAATTAAAAACATCAAACAATAACTTATTTTCGAAACTCGAAACCCATCAAAGTTACACGACAAAGTGGAAAACAATGAAACGGTGGTTAGGTACTTGTTTCATTCAAATCACATCGTTTACAAAAAGCTCAAACTTTTCGCCGCAAAATAAGATGACGCTTTGGGTAAGTAATTAACGATTTTTTTTGTAAAATCAAACATCTAAAGGGTCAAATTGTTACAACTCAATTAGCTCAAGTCCTATGTTTACACATATTACCTACCTATGGATACCTATAACCTAATAACTTACCTATCGTAGTCATGAGTGATAAAGAGTAATGAAAAGATCTAATAAAAGTCCATCTTTGGTGAGGATTCAAAATTTCTTCGATACCGTTAAAACTGGCTGTCAACTCGGAGAGGTGTTCTTCGTAGGTGAGGATATGCTGATGAGCCAGCTGAGTCCAATTTTTCGCATACAACACGTTCAATTTTTCTGTAAAATTTGAGTAAAATTAGATTCTCGAATTATAAATGGAAAAAAAGTGATCCATGCGATCAAAAGATTCATAATCTATTATCTAGGATGATTTTTTTTTTTTTAATTTTTTGGGATTTCAATTTTTTAAAGTCTGAATTCTTCTGAGGACCTATCCTATTTCTAAGAAATCTCTCTATCTTTATACTCAAAGTCTAAATTGAAAAAATTTTCAAACAAAAGTTGTGGATTGAAATCTAAGGAATAATTTTAGTCTTCACAAAAATCTCGATTGGACACCTCCCTATCTTCCAATTTCGCATAACGCATATGAAAACCAACATTGAACTTCAGAAGTAGGAACTTTGTACCTACAACAAAATAATACCTAATAAATTTTCTCAAAATAAAAACAATACTTCTATCCATCTATCTCAATTTCATTTCAAGTAAAAAAGTTAATTATGCGGCTACTTTGGAGAAAATCTCTGTTTCTTCGGAGAAAACAAATACTTGATGATCAAAATTTTTTCAGAGAAAAAAATTTTCTTATGTTTTGAAAAAAAATTCTAATCAATTTGGAAAAAAATTTCTCAATTGTTTAGAAAATAAATTACCTTCCATTTCGGAGAAAAATTCCTTAATTTTTTTGGAAGAAAAGTTGTACAATTTTTAAAGTAGAAATATTTTCCAAAACTTTAGAAAAAAAACTTTTATTTTCATTTTTTCAGAGGAAAAAAGAAATGTAAATTTTTTGAACGAAAAAATTCTCATTTTCATTGGAAACTTGATTTTTTGAAGAAAAAAATCGACGGGAAGAATATTCTGAATGTTTTCGAATAAAATATTTCTAAATTTTTTTGAAGAAACAAATTCACAATTTTTTCCGAGAAAACAATCTGTTTTTGATGGAAAAAATTCTCAATTTTTTGGGGAAAAAATCTGAATTTCACGAGAACAAAAATTTCCAAATTTCTCGGAAAGAAATTCTTAATTTTTTGTAGTACCTAATATATTCTCAATGTTTTGAAATAAAATAGTTTTTTGAAGAAAAAAATTTGCCAATTTTTTGAACGAAAAGATTTGTTAATTTTTTTGATGGAAAAAATTGGTCAGCTTTTTGGAAAAAATTTATCAATTTTTTTAGAAAAAAATTACCTATCAATTTTTTTGGAAACAAAAATCTCAATTTTTTGGTGAAGAATATTCTCCATGTTTTGGAATAAAATGAGTGTTTGTACCTTCTTCTCAATTTTTTTTATGAATTTTTAATTTTTTTATGAATTTTTTTTCAATTTTGTTGAAAAACAAATTTATAGTTTTTTTTATGAAAAAAGTTATTTTAATTTAAAAATCTTTCAAACTTTTTTTTTTTTGGAATTACTTAAATTTGAAAAAATAGATCTTTAAAAAATTTTTTATATCTACCTATTGATTTAAAAAAAAAAATGAAAATTTTGTAACCAATATTTATCTCATTCAAAGATGTCAGATTTTGAATTAAACCGAAGAAGTTTTTTTAAACTTATAATAAAGGAACTTAATTTTCTAAAAATTGGCATACGTTTGTTCTTACATCGACAACCACTATTGGAGCTATAATTATATCGCGAGCCATGATAATGCATCGATAATAGGCACAGTTTACTAGTTTTTTATTTTAATTTACAGTATAAACCTATAGAACGGTTGGAAATGAGCTATAAATATATCCCGTGTAGCAACGTCGATGCTAATTTCGATATAAATGTCGACACATCGAAATCGGTCACTTTTCGATGTGTCGACATTTATATCGACATCCACATCGACATTTGCAATGGTGAGATTTTGAAAAATATGCTAAGTTCAAATATTCAATATAAGTATATATTAAAATTACACCAAAAATAGCGTTCAAGCCAACATTTCGACATTTTTTGTCAAATATGCGGCATTGAGGCCACCTTTGTAGCTGGACACATGCGAGTGTCCAACTAACATAGAGATGATTCTTAGACCTTATGTACTAATTCACAACACACTTTATCTGCGAGTATCACAATCACCATCAAGACGTCGACAGTCAAGTCGATGCATTATTCGACCCTCGACTATTAGATCGACATTAACTCGACTTAAAATTCCTCTGGTCAACACTGTCGACAGTTAAGTCGATGCATTATTCGACCCTCGACAATCACATCGACACTATCTCGACTTAAAATTCCTCTGGTCGACACTGTCGACAGTGAAGTCGATGCATTATTCGACCATCGACAATTATGTCGACAATAACTCGACAAGTCCTTGTATTATTCAAAACTTTGAAAAATAAGAAAATTTTGTGATTCTTTCAAAAATTATTTATTCCTGAGCTTAAAATGTTCTTATTAATTGTTTTTGTTCTTTTTAGATATAAAATTTGTAAATTTAATTGGCAGAAATTGTCGACATAAATGTCGATGCGTTTATCGAGTATCGATTTTTACATCGACTTGTCTATGTAGAAAAACAACGTTTTCTAAATTATAGGAAAATACTGAGAAAAATTCAAAAATTTTGATTGAACAGTTATGTTTAACATAGAACATTACTTTAAATCTCAAATATCATTTTTAATTCATCGTTAACCGAGAAAATAATGTGTCTGAATTTTGTCGACATAAATGTCGATGACGACAATTGCTACACGGGTAAAAGCTAAAATAAAAGAAAAAAATTATTTAGCAGACGAACGGCACCTTTTATATACCTACTCACTCCTCTTTTAATCAACTACCTGTACCAACAACCTACTCAACATTTTTTATTTTCCTTTAAAAGGATAAATACAGCATTGAATATAGTTACCAACTTCCCAATGGCCAATTTACACTAATGATGTGATATTTTTTTCTCTCTTAAATTATTTCGTCATTAAAAAGAAGAAAACAGATAGGTGGGCTGTTTCCATTGAAAAGCTAATTAAATCGAATTTCAAATACCTAAAAACTCATTAGCTTAATTTTATTAAATAAAATTCCATTTTTAATTTTTTTTTTTTTTTTTTTTCTGCATAAACGATCGAGGTATAATTTTAAGAACATGAAATTAGAACGAATATCCAACCGAAGTAAGTAAATTTATAAAATAAAAAATAAAATAAAAACACCACCAACACTATTTATCTAATCTATAACCCCTACCCCTCCTCTCGAAAAAAATACCACGAACATTAAACGAGAGGAAAAATTAAAGTGCTCTATTTTTTTCTCGGTTGCCTGAAAAACCGCGAAGTGTTTATTTTCACAGCGTATAAAAGTTCTTCGTGGCAATTCACGAACGCGAGGTGTATGATTTTTTAACAGAATAGAGTGGAAATTAATTAAATCTGGTAAAAGAAGTTGTATACATAAAACGTTTTCATAAAGCTCCATTTTCAAGATAACGCAGATTTTTATAGAATAAATGATTCTACGCATATTTGCAATTTCGTGGTACGTGAGAACTAAGGTCTTTGGGGACTGGTTGCCTCATCTAGTCTGTGTAAACTACTTCACTTATACGTATACGTTTACGTATATCTTATTTACATTCAGTTCTCGTTTCAGGGTTAGTTTATATTACAAATGATATTCAGATTAATCGCTATTCAACTTTGTAATTAAAATTCTTAAGCTGTTGTCACAGATTACTAAATTCTACGCTCATTTATATTTACAAAATAATTGAAATATTTTGCATAAATTTAGCACGAGTTGATAGTTAATACACGAGAAATGGGAGCAGGCGACATTTGGTTTTTGATTTCTGTAAAGAGTAGTCTCCTTTCCTCCCCTAATGGATGAAATAGGTGATTTGGCCTTATTACTAAGGAACGTTTTCCACTTTCTATCCCCACCACCCCATGTCAATCCGTAAATCTCACCACAATTTTCAAAATTTTGTAAATTTTGAAGAATATAAAATGTTGTAAGATAATATGGCAGATAAGAAATTCAAAAAATTTGCCAAATATTCAAGATTAAGTAAAAAACTTAAACTGAAGTTCGTCAATTTCAAAATTTTCAGGGCTCAAAACTTTTTTTTTTTTAATTCAAAAATTTATTTATTTTTTTATAAAGTGTCATAATGTTTTAGATTTTTTAACTATAAAATGTGGAAAATTTTCTTATTTTGAATAAAAGTACTGAAACGTGATTTTTTCGAAATATTGTTCAATTTTAATATTTTTAAGGCTTGAATTTTTTTTCAATTTCAAAAATCGATTTTTGAAAAAAAAGCATAGAATTTTTTTCAATTTTTTTAGTGGTCAGTTTAAACATAATTTTCAAAATTTTCAAATCGTAAGAATTTCTCGAAAAATTTCGAAAAATTAAATTTGGAAAAATGTGATATTTTTCGAAATTTTGTTCAATTTTAACGTTTTTAAGGCTTGGCATATTTTTTCCAATTCCAAAAATCAATTTTTGAAAAAAAACAAAAAAAAAAACAAAAGCATAGATAATTTTTTTTTTCAATGGTCAGTTTTAACATAACTTTCAACATTTTTAAATCGGAGAACTTTCTCAAAAATTTTCGAAAATTCAATTTTGAAACCCAAAAAAGAAAAATATTTATTGAAAAATACTCAAACGTGTTTTTTCTTCTTCAAAGTAATATTGATAATTTTATTATTTCCAAGGCTTCGAAATTTTTGGAAAATTTTCGAAAATCGATACTTATTACGTACAAAAAAAAAAAAAAACTCAAAATAGGTAGGTATAAGTATACGTACGCAAACGTGCTATTTTTTGAAATTAATCAATTTCAATATTTTCAGGGCTCAGATTCATTTTTGGAAAAAAAAGTGTCATAATGTTTTAGATTTTTTAAATATTATAAAATGTGGAAAATTTTCAAAAATTAAGTTTGAAATTTAAAAAAATGTATATCTACTCAAAGGTGATATTTTTTGAAATTGCCCAATTTTAACATTTCCAAAACTTGGATTTTTTTTTTAAATTTCAAAATTTGATTTCTGAAAAAAGCATAGGTAAGTAAACATTTTTAAATTTTTTTTTTAAATTGGTAAGTTTTATGTTTACATTTTTCATTTTCAAGATGTTGAAAATTTTCAAAAAAAAATCGATAATTTTTTGTTCTTTGTAGAAAAATTTTCAAACGTGCTCAAATTAATAAATTTTAATATTTTCAGGGCTTAGAAATTTTTTGAAAAATTTTCAAAAATTAAATCATAAAAAAGGAACACAAATCATCATCATGCGTTATCACATTTTGAAATAATTGATCAATTTTGAAATTCTTCAAAAATTGACTTTCAGATTGAAAAATTTCGCGTCAAAATGTGGTTTTACCTCGAGTTTGAAAAGTTCAATTTGAGAAATACTCAAAAGCACTTACTAGGATTTTTTGAAAATTTATCAATTTTAAAATCATTTGAAAATTTGTGAATTTTTTGAAAATCAAGTTTTGAAAAAAAAACAGGACTTACCTAGTTTTACTCACACATGTTATTTTTTTTAAATTAATAATTTTGGTTGTTTCAAGAGGTGAGTAGAAATTTTTCAAAAAATTTCAAAAACTGGTTTTTGAAAAAAAAAGATAGAAATATACTCAAAAGAGCTGTTTTAATTTTTTTTTTAATGTTTCCAACGTTTGGAAAATTTTCGAAATTGATCCAAGGTTCATAAAATTCCATCATTAAGTCAATTTTTAAAATTTTTTTTATAAGATAAATTTCGTGTAATTTCGTTTCAAATACGTAAGTAGGTATCATGTGTCGGTACCTAACTTATAATGGGTAATGCATAGGCACGTTCATATAAAGAAAAAGTTGCTCGCTGTATGTTTATTCGACGGAATCGGAAATATTATTTCGCGTGTTTGTCAGAAATTAAAGCACGTTTTTATCTAACTAAATTTCATTTTTATAAATTGTAAAAAGTTATATTCCTCGTAAAGTGAAAAACGAATGAAATTACTTTTCGCTCGTTCTCGTGCAAGTTGAATGTGCTCAACTTATCCAACTACGAGCTATGCTATATACCTATCTTTCGATTTTATTAACAATACAAGAACACTATTAAGTTGGAAAATAATGAACTTTTTACAATGTTCTTTCATGAGTGTATCGATTATAAAACAATGACAATTGATTTCTATGTAATTAGTAACAGTATTAGAAGCTCAAAACGCTTATATACACAGGGTGTCCTGGGAGTGATGAACCCCATTTAAAGATTTTCTAATCCGTTTTTTCTTCTTCTAATATTTCCTTCCCCAATAAAATTTGATATCTTAATTTTTTGGAGCCTGATTTCTTGTTTTTTTTTTTTTTTTTTTTTTTTTTTTTTTTTTTTTTTTAGGAAAAAAATGTTTTGTAGAAAAAAAAAATGAAAACAAAACTTTTCTTTTTTTTGGAATCAAAATTTTTTATTGAAAAAAGTTCACTTGTCTTGAAAAAAAAAATTTAGAGAAGAAACTTTTCAAATTAAGTCTCTGATTTTATTGGAGAAAAAAAAAATCTTAATTTTATTTCTTAGAATAAAAAAAATTCCCAATTTTTTAATTTTTTGGAATAAAAATTCTTTATTTTTTTAGATAGGTAAATAATGTACATTTTTTTAGGTAAAAAATTAAAAAAAATTTTTAAATTTTTTAGAATTGAAAAAAATTGAAAAATTTTCAAGTTTTTGGAATTAAAAAATTTCAATTTTTATGAATAAAAAAATTTCAATTTTTAGGAATCATCTTTTCTCAATAAATAAAAAAAATGATAAATGATGTTTCAAAAAAGTGAGATTTTCTCCCTCAAAATACATAATTGAGATTTTTTCAAAATAAGTAATTTTTTATCTCTTTCTTTAATCCAAAAAAATATAGGTAAAAATTTTTTATTTCAAAAAAATCAGATTTTTTCACCGAAAAATTAAGAAATTGCCATATCAAATTTAAAGCTGGGTTGATTATGATTACTTAATTGCCATAAATTTCTTTCACCAAAGAAACGAATGCACTATAAATATTTCATTTTTAATTTTAAAAATCAAACAAAAATTTCAGCTTCTCAGTTTTGGATTTCATCAAACTGCTTCATCCGCATTCCACTTAGGTACTTATTAATCTTATCACTATTATCAGTTCTATTAAGTTAGGACTTGTACATATAAGATATCTGCAGATTGCCTACTTTTGGCTTCCGACAAATGTGTGCTACATTGTATGAATTTTATTTCATTATTCTATGTAACTTGGTTGTTTTAGGTAATTATTGCGAATTATGAAATTTGTGAGTATCGTTTCTTTTTTCTTTTCAATTTCGCATCCTGCATTGCTTTGTCGGTGTGAAAAATATGTAATTAATCATTTGATCTCATTAGCACTGCTCACGTTTTCAATGGATTGGGATATGCATATTTTGTGCTGTACTGGTTCTTGGGCAAGTTCTAGCTATAGGACCAGCAAAACATAGGGGACCACAAAGACCCTTCCCTATAACTATACCAGGACCACCTTTTGGAAAACCGGCATTTCCTTTTCAAAAACCAGTAGCGCCGCCGTCGCCACCGCCGTCATGAAATTGAAGACGATCGTCTGCCTCGGTGTCTCTCATTGTCTAACCTTTGTTTTCCATTTTAAATGTAGGAATTCTTCACTAGGTACCTATATTTGTTAATTTTTGTAATTATTTGTATGAGTATAGTATTCCTTTGAATATGAAAATTTCAAATTTCTCTTGTAGGTATACCTTCTCATATCAACTTGAAATAGGCTATGGCTATGTCAAGAAATGCATTTTTAATTAGATTGGTATTTTCTAACTGAATTTTTGAGTCTTACCTGGGGCCCCAGTTTAAAAAAAATAGGTAAGTACCAAAAAAAATTTTAAAAAGGGAAATTTTCGAAATTTTGTCAAATTTTAAGCAAAATTGACATAATTTTTTTATATAAAACAAGACCATTTTCGATGATTTTTCCTCTTTACCCATCGTTTTCATAGGGCATAAAAAAAAACGTATTTTTTTACGTTTTTTGAAAAAAATTTTTTTTTTTAATTTTGAATTATATATGTAGGTATAGGTATTAAAATTAAGCAATATTTCAATTTGATAAATTTTTTATTCAAAAAAAGTTGATATCGATTCTTTTATTAAAAAAATGAGATTATTTCTTTAAAATAGAGTAACAGCTTTTTTTCTCGTATTCTTTTGTTTTTTAATTTCAACTTTTTTATTTTAAGAAATTAAAATGAAAAAAAGAAGGATATGAGGAAATCTTGCTATTACTTTATTTAAAAAAAATAGTCTTAATTTTTTGATAAAATAATCGATATACGTACTTGAACTTTTTTTGAATAGAAAATTTATCAAGTTGACACATTGCTTGATTTTAATAATTATTGTATTTTGTAATTCAAAATTTTCTCAATTTTTTGAAATCAAAAAAATCTAGTTCATAGGGAAATTCCTGAAGCTTGATTGGAAATTGATGAGTTGGATTTTTTCTACTTTTCAATTCCTGTGATGTGAAAACCAAATTTTTGTGAATTTTTTTTTTCGTACCATTTTGACATAATAGGTAATTATGTCAAAAGTCACCAAGTATCACTAAAATATAAAAATATTCACATTCTACATCGTGAAATTGAAGTTTTTTTTTGTTGCAAAAATTCCAAAAAATTCATTTCCCAATATGAACGTAGCTTTAGTTTTCTTGGATATTTTTTTTTTCAATTTTTGGAGCAGAAGAAATTTTAATTTGTTTGGAAGGAACACGTTGAAAAAAAAGTTGGTACTATTTTTTTAAGGAGCAGAGTATTTTATTTTTTATTTTTAGGAGAAAATCTCTATTTTTTATGATTTTTTAAAAAAAATTTTATAAAAATAAAATGTCATATTTTCTTGAAGAACAAATTCTTTTCAATTATTTAAAAGAAAACACTTTTCTTTTTTTTTTTTTTTGAAAAGAGTAGGTATCTACTTATCAAGTTTATTCTTTTGAGAAATAATATATTTTAATTTTTTTGGATAAAAAAAATACCTACCTACACTAATTTTTTGGAGAGGAAAAACACATAAGTAGACGTTGAGAAAATTCTTAATTTTTTATGAAAAAAAATAAAAAATAAAATAGGTTAGGTACCTACATATTTTAAGAACTTTTTTTTTGCAGAAAAAATCTTTCATTTTTTCAGTTTTAATGAAATACAAAATTTTCTCAATTTTTTGGTTTAAAAAAATCTATTACTTTTGTCGAAAAAAAAAATGTTCTAATTTTTTTTTTAATAAAATAATTCCTTATAAGTAGATAAGGTAATAGAGAAAAAAAATAGGCAAAGAAATTTCTCAAATTTTCATGAAAAATCATAACTTTTTGAAAAAAAATAGATTTTTGTCGAATTTTTGAAAATGGCAAAAACCACCTCAAAAAAACATTTTTTGAAAAAAAAAATGTAAATTTCAAGATAGAATCCTGAAAATTGGTTTGTGCACTAAAGTCGACCTCCCGAGCCGATTGGCACCATTTTCGAAGTAATCTGGAGCCTCCAGAAAAAGTTGACTTTTCTCCAGCGCACTGGAATAGCTCCAGACGGCGCTGTAATTTACTTCGGCTGCTGAAAATTTAATCCTAGCGTTAGTATGATGCCATCTATCGATTGACGTAGTTGAATCCAAAATCCGAGGTGACGAGTTCACACGTGTTTTTTTTGACAACTTGAAAATTTCACATTTTTTAAAAATTTCCAAGAAATCAATTTCTCCACCATATCACCCGAAACTTTGTCTACCCCCTAAAGTCGATCCCCCGAGTCGATTGGCACCATTTTCGAAGCGATCTGGAGCCTCCAGAAAATGTTGACTTTTGCCGTCTGGAGAGATTCCAGTGTGCTGGAGAAAAGTCAACTTTTTCTAGAGACTCCAGATCGCTTTGAAAATTGCGCCAATCTACTCGATGAGAGGTCGACTTTAGTGTACAGCCTGATTTGCAGGATTCTATCTTGAAATTTACAATCTTTTTTTCAAAAAATATTTTTTTTTGGAGGCGATTTTAGCCATTTTTAAAAATTCTCCAAAAATCGAAAAATCAACTTCGATAGCTAAAAATTTGGTTGTGAGATCTGTTCAGTGAGCCAAATTTCAGCTCAATCGGAGGTGACGAGTTGGCGAGGTTCCTTTGTTAGATATCATTTTTTTTTTTTAGAAAAAAACTTAATTTTTTAAAGAAAGGAATTTTTTAAAATAAAAAATATTTTGATTTTTTGCAATAAAACTCTTCAATTTTTAAAGTAAAAATTCTTAAATTTTTTTGTAGGAAAAAATACAAGTTTATGAAGAATATAAATAAAGTTCTTAATTTTTTGAAAAAGATCTCTTTTTTTCTAATAAAAAAAATTCTAGTCTTTTATATAAAAAAAAAAATAAAAAAAATTAGGAGAAAACAGCTTTTTAGTTTTTTTTGAAGAAAAAAGATCTTTCAATTTTTCTGAAATGAACAAATACGAGCAGAGCCGGTGCGAGGGGGGGGGGGTGGAACACCCCCCCAGTGATTTTCCATTCGGCAAATTTTTGAAAAATTTTCGACAAATTCGGCAAATTTTCGACAAATTAAATTAGGTATGTTTATAAAATTTGGTAAAGTTTTGAATTTCAAATATGTAAATTTTTTAGAAATTCTAAATCACAAATTCGGCAAATTTTTGAGAAATTCCGAATCATAAATTCGATGAATTTTAGAGAAATTCCGACTCACAAATTCGGTAAATTTCTGAAAAAAAATTTCGCCCTCGCTTCGCTCGGGCAATGTGCTTCTATTACTTCATCTTTCTCTCAGAATCAGAATAGGAATCAAAAATCAGCGCATTTGAATTGTTATAACTTATAACGTAAAAAAATGAACATGATCTTTTTGAAAATATTAAAAATTATGTTTAAAGTGCATTATTTTTAATTAAAAATTCCAATTTTTTCAAAATTTTCGCCCTCGCTTCGCTCGGGCAACGTAACACTTTTTCATCTTTTAAAAAACCAGAAATTATTGTATGTTTTCAAAATTTCTGCAAAAAAAAGTCCATCTTTTCTTTTAGAAGTGCAATTTTTTCAAAAATGTTCGTCCTCGCTTCGCTCGGGCAGCAACAGTCGTTTTGATTCAAATCCTAATGCTACCATAAGTTCTTGAACTTTTTTCTATGAGGATAGTGAGAAGTTCTTCTTTCGAAAACTCACTTTTTTCAAAAAATTCAGCGCAGGGGTCTACTTCGCACTGTTGTACCTATTAATTATCATTCGGCATTTTGAAAATTTTCATTCGGCATTTTGGATCTACACCCCCCCAAAAAAATTTGCTCAAACCGTTTCTGAATACGAATATAGGTATTTCAATTTTTTGGAGCACTGACCTACTAAAGTATTTGAATTTAATATCGAAAACGAAGAAAATATTTATAAGCTGAACTTTTCCCCAATTTGCAGAATCAAATTTTCGTTTCTTCGAATTTTTCCGATTTATCCAATAAAAATAGTTTGGGGGTGTGTTAATCACACCCTCCACACACACACACACACACCTCTGTTCGCAAGGCAATTTGTTTTCCATCACCCAAAACACCACTGTCAATTATGTGGGGGTAGGTTTGTTTGAATTTAACCATCGTACTACCTCCAATATGCAAAGGTAGATCCAGGTTGGCACCTAAGATACCTCAGTATAGGTAAATAAGTTTCCAGCAGTCAGTTACAGGGCACAACCGCACTATACACAATTCAAAAGCCAACACAGGTACAATCGTACTACTGTACACAGCTTGGCGGGAAATTAAACGTTGCTTAATTACCTTATCAGTATGTAATCGGTCATGTACTTACGCGTACGCGTACATTTGACGCGAAAGTTTGAGCACACGCGTGCGTCGTTTCCGTTTTACTTATTGTCGCTTTTGATAGATGCGAGGATTCCAGTGTAAAACCCTTAAATAGACCATAAGGGAACTATCATTTATCTTTGTCCGTAATTATTACCAGACTGAAAAAGGCCAGAAGGGAGGAAATATGGATTTAGAAATTCTTGGTTACAAATTTCGCATTCGCTTGGCCAACCCTCTCCAGTATCCGGCCACGGCCAGCACCGCCAACAAAAAGGGTTAGAACTTTATTTACATCATGTGGACATAATATTCCATCTTCGTTCATCTTGTACTCTGTGATTTAGCTCGGCGAGTGTACCTACTATTGAAAATGAAATTCAACAGTTCCTTTTGCTAATGTTTTTAACGATGCCGCAGAATTCCTATGCAAATTTCACCTAGGTACATTTTAGCTTAGCCTAGCGCGGATTTTCATTAGTTTTACCGACGATTTCGCTCTCTTTCTAATGCTGACGAATCGTCAGCGTCGCATGTGCTACTTTCGTAGGTAATTTATACAGCTCGTTGTATTTATCGATATTTCCCGAGTTTACTAAGGATTCTTGGTATATTTGGCAAAAATATGCAAATTACAAGTAGCATTTGATATCTAGGTATGTTTCTCGCTTGAAGTTCTTATTGCAAATTCGATTACAAAATTAAAGCAAATTAATCAACTATTTTCTTATTTTGGCCCTGCAGTTCAGTGAAAAGTGTCCCAAAAAGTGAGGAAATTGCATTTTGGCCCCAAGAAAATTTTTTTGAGGGGTGAAAAATAAAGGAAGATTCTCTCATGCACATGCAACTTAATCCGGTAAAATAAGAGAATACAACTGAATTTGAGCCAATAAAGATTTTTAGTTTTAATGGTTTTTTTTTTTTTGTGTCCTGATTATAACCACCAAAAAGTCTCTAATCCTCACTCCTGGCTCGACAAATCCCCCAAAATGCGAACCAAAGAAAGATTAAGGAATTTTCATAGGATTAATTAAGAAAGTTCCTGAAGTTTTGTGATTTTTTTAAAGATTTTGTAAAATGATCTTTTAGCTTTTATTTGAAAAAAATTTCCAAAATTGTGTGGAAATTTTTCCGACAGTTGGCAAAAAAAATATATATATCAAAATTATGAAAATGTTTATCTGATTGCTTATAATAAAGTACTCTGAAATTTGACGAAAAACATTCTGGAATTTGACAAGAGATTTGGTAAAATTTTGTGGTTTTTTTTCAGACTCTGTGAAAATTCTGCGAGAGTCTAATAAACATTTTCTACGATTTCTTACAAAATTCTCGGAAATTTGATGAAAAATTGATTAGAATTTTGTTTTAATTTTGTGGATTTTTTTTTCGAATTTTGCCTACTTTGTTCGAAAAATGTTCTGAAATTTTCTGAAAAATTTTCTACATTTTAAAAAAAAAGACTGATTTTTTTTGAAAAACTTTCGATAGATGTTACGGAATTTTCTCGAAATTAGGCACCAAACTGAGATAATTTTTGAAATGTTACCTAGGTATAGGTATGATTTAAAAAAAAAAAAAAAAAATTTGTAAAAAATTCTTCTAGTTTTGAATTGTTTTTTTTTATTCTCTAAATCGAACGTAAAAAAAATTCTAGGAGATAAGAAATTTTCATGGAATTGATAGGTATAGAATTTTCATGAATTTTATTTTAAATTTTGTACGAAATTCTTTTCGTTTAAAACTGATTTAGAAAAAGAAAAAACTCGGCGCTTCGGGGGTCCAGGGGGCTTCACCCCCTGGACCCCCTCAGGTTGGCGCTATTTCCACACTACGTTTGAAAGTATAAAACATAGAAAATGCTTTTATTCTGTGACAAAATGTCTTAAAGTCACAAATATTAATTTCAAAGGGAATTTTTTTTTAAATTTCAATTTTTTCAGAATGTCTGACAAAAAGCCTAAAAGTCATAAAATTTTTAAAATAATTTCCATGGAAATTCAAAAATCTAAACATTCTAATAAAAATTTTAAAAAATCCAAGTTTCAGAATGTCTGACAAAATGTCTAAAAGTCATAAAATTTATAAAAAATAAAATAAATTTAAAAATCTAAAAATTCTAATAAAAAATTTCCGACAAAATGTCTGAAAGTCATCTTCCTAAAAAAATTTCAAAGTTTCAGAATGTCTGACAAAATATTAAAAAGTCTAAAAGTCGTCTAAAATAATATCAAAAAGTCATTAAATTTATTTTTTTTAAAATCAAAGTTTCAAAATTCCTGACAAAATGTCTGAAAGTCATCTTTCTATTTATAAAAAAAATTCCAAGTTTCAAAATGTCTGACAAAATGTCTGAAAGTCATCTTTCTAAAAAAATTTCCAAAAGTTTTAAAATGTCTGACATAATGTATAAAAAATCGAATTTATTAAACATTTTCTAAGTTTTTTTATGTCATCCAAACCTAACCTAATGTAACCTAACCTGGATTTTTGGGTCGGATTTTTCCATTTTGGCCTCCGTAAAAGCATGTACTATGCTAATAATATGTTTTTTATAAAGAATTTGTAAAATTAAAAATCCAGGAAATATGAGAAATTCTCTCCGATGTACTTGGGTAATATTTTCTGTAATTTAGCGAAAAATACTCTCTATGATTTTTTGAGAATTTTTTTGATTATTTCCTATTGGGGGTGAGGGGGGGGGGGGGTGAGGAGGGGAGTTGTAAAAAAAACTGTCGGATTTTGTTTGAAAAAGATTCCGAAATTTTGTGATGCTATTTTCGAAAATCAAAGTAAAAATTACAAAAATTATATGAATTTTGGTTGAAAAGTTTTCTGCGAGTTGATGAGAAATCTCGTGTGTTTTTTATTCGAAGGAGAGGGGGATTATTTTTTGAAATTTCACGAGAAAAATTCTTGAAATCATGAAAAATCCCCTCAAAATTGATGAGAAATTTTCTGGAACTCTATGATTTTTAGGGGGGGGGGGGGGGTAAAAAATTCTAGAATGTTTTATTTTTTCAATACTGGGAAACTGTTATGGAAATTTTGTGAAAGTTTGTAAAAAATATACCTACTTATTGTACACAAAAATACAAAAATCATGAACAATTTTCTGTGATTTTGTTTTAAAATATTCTGAAATTTTACGAAAATTTTCTTAAAAATCAGTGAAAAATTTTCTGTAATTTTTTAAAAAACATTCTTAAAATTATGAAAAATTTTCTCAACTCCAGTGAAACGCTTTCTGTGACTTGATGAGAAATTTTCTGAAACTTGATGATTTTTTTGGTAATTTTGTAAAGAGTTAGAAAAATGCTGCTCCAGAATTATTACAGGAAAAATTGTTTATACCTACCCGGTATTTGATGAAGAATTTTCTGAAATTTTTTCAAAAAATTTCTGAGATTTGTTGAGAAATTTCCTGAAATTTTGTGTGATTTGCTTCAAAAAATTCTCTATAAAAAGTTATCTAAGACTTTCTGTAAATTTGTTCAAGTATACATTTTCTTTTTAAATATGGAAAGTTATGAAAAATTATCTGAACTTTGGTGAAAAACTTTCTTTGATTCATTGAGAAATTTTCTGATTTTTATTTTTTTTTTTTTTGGGGGGGGGGGTCGAAAAATTCTGTGGGTTTTTAATTTAAATAATCCTGAAATTGCGTAGCCTAGGATAAAAATTTTCTGAGTTTGTAAACAATAAATCTTGAAATTATGAAAAATTTTCTCCGATTATTGAAGAGTTCTCCAGAGGATTTCCCAAATTATGAATTTTTACCTAGTTTAGAATTTATTTAAAGAATAGTCCAACTTCAAAAATTGCAAAAGTTTGTGAAATAACAAAAATCCTAATTTATCAAATTTTAAAAATTGACATTAATTTTTTTGAAATCATTCGCAAGCTTCTAAATTTGATACCATTTTGAAAGTTTATCAATGTTATAAAAACTAAGTACAAAATCTAATAATTTATGAAATTTTGAAAATTTTCCCAATTTGGAATTTTTACTTATTTTTTTTTAATTTTAAAAATTGATTATTTGAAAAATACCAAAATTTCAAGTTTCACCCGAGGTGTGAATTTTTATCGAATTTTGACAATGATTACCTACTAAGTAGATTTTCAAAATTTATCAAACATTAAAATTTTGAATTTGTGAAATTTTCAAAATTGAATTTTTCGTGATTTGTTACGGTTATAGTTACGTTACGGCAACATTGCTGTTCATAAATATCTTTTTCAATTTCGTTTTGACGTGAATTTTTTCAAAATTATTTCTGGAAACTTTTTTTCTTCAAGTTGAGCATTTGAAAAAGCAATAATTTCCAATTACCTACCTATCGAAGTGTACATTTTTCAAATCTCCTTTCAAGCAGAAATCGTTCGAGTTTAAAATACTAATTAATCAAATTAATCAAGACCGAAATGGGAATCGAAATTCGTAAATCTTGTACCTATCGTTAAAACGAAGACGAATAATTAATTAACAGTCTTGATCTGACTCTATTGAAAGGAGAATCCTTTAGTTTAAAGTTTATTATGCTAACTCATTTTCGCCGCCATCAATAGAGGAACCTACGCTATCGCTACGAAAATATACCTATAATGATAAAACAATGGAGAAGAAGGATGCTTTACAACTCTTCGGGCTTTTTCAAAAGCACATAACAAGCTAACTCCTCCATTTCGGTATTGATTGAATTTCCAGCAACACTCGGAAAAATATCGCATCACATGCCGGGTAATTTTTCACCTCTCAACGCTACAAATTGCGGATAAAACGCGCCGAGAATTATTATCACGGGATTAATCAGCCTTTTCGAGCGAGCAAATAGTCGTAAAGGTCGAATTGAAATCATACCGTACGTCAAAAGTCACTCTCCAAGTCGCACTCTCGTTGCGAATACAGAAAAGAGATGTAAATGCGTAAATCTTGTTCTACTTGTAAAAACGTCTCGTAAAAGTCGACTATCAAGAAAGGCAGACTGCATTTTACCAACGTTTTACCGGTGTTCGGGGACTTTATCGAATTATTATTTCGCGCCATTTGCACCCCTCCCCGCCCCCACAATTCTGAAACGCTCGCTACGCTTAAATTGTACGGAGAGAAAATTAAGAAGGTGAACGGCGATGAAAAATTTCCATGTTCAACAGTTTTAACCCGTTAACGAGTCATTAAATGAAATAAATTTTCTCGACTAGAGTGAAATTAACCCATAGGTGTATCGAGGCAAATTATATCGTACCGTACCTGCGGGTAAGATGAAAAAAGCCCACTACATTGTACTTTTTTTCAGCTACATTTTTTACATTCCAAGTTAATGTCGTTTTGATAATTTAATTTTCCAGCGAAAAGAATTTTTAAAGCGACCGTGATGAGAGTATACTCGAGTAAAGTTGAAAAAAAACCTACAATTAAGTTTTTTCACTTCTTGAATCTACAGGGTGTTCCGGATTGAGAGTAAAGCCTTCCAGCCAGTAACTATGCAACTTATGTTGAGTCGATGTAAGTATGTTTGCCTAACCTTCGAACTGCAGGGGCCGAGTTATGTTCATCGAATTTTTAGCCGAATTTTCTATAAAATTCGGACTTATGTATTCGCCAAGCGGTTTTGAAGAGTTTGTGGACTGAACTCCTCCGTAACTACAGAAGGTATAATGATGACATTTATACTGTAAACTCGATACATCATGTAGTTGTGCATATCACTTTTCTTTTTTAAAAATATGCATAATTGACCGAGTAATTAATAATTGAGATCAGGGGAAGCGGGGAAAAAGTATAGTGGATGCGAAGTTGGTAATGGGGATGGAAAGAAAAAAGTAGGGGAAATGTCTGGTTTGTTGTTGTTTACTTTGGTCTCAGTATGATTTTGATCGTTGAGGCGACCAGTTCTTATCAACTACTCTATATCGGGTTGCTGCTTTGTGTTTTTACTATTGTTTTTTTTTTCGTGTTAGTTTTTTGTTTTTAGTTTCGTGTTTTTAATTACATATTATCTCTTTAGTGCGGTTCGTGTTTCTACATAATAATTTTTTTCGTGGTGTTTTTTATTTGGAGGTTCACATTTTTAATTACTTACATAGGTAATTATCAGGTTAGTTATTTTTCGCGTTTCATTTTTTTTGCGGCGTTTTTTGTTTGAAGTTTCACTTTTTTAATTAATTAAAAAGGAATTGTGTTAGTGCATTTCCGCGTTTTGATTTTTTTTTTTTTTTTTTTTTTTTTTTCAATTGTTTTGCGTTTTTATTACCTAGTTTTTTTTCTTGGTGTTTCTTGTTTGGAGTTCGTTTTAATTACACAACTAGTGTCGTTTCGCGTTTTTATTATTTCATTCAGTAGTGTTTTTTGTTTGAAATTTCGCGTTTTTAATTAATTACACAGGTACTGTGTTAGTGCATTTCCGTGTTTTTATTTTTTTGTGGCGTTTTTTGTATCGTGTCTTATTATTGCTTTTTTCTTGGTGTTTTTTGTTTGGCGTTCGCGTTTTTTAAAAATTTGTGTTTCTTCTGTACGATATATTCTGTTTGAGATGTTTACTTCTTCAGATAATATGGTGAGTGAAATTTATTTTTTAATTAATTCAGTGGTCATTTTTGTTGTTATATCTGTTTTTCTTGGTGTTTTTTTTTAAAATTATGGTGCGGTGTTTGGTTTTTTTAAAATAATTTTTCGTGGTGTTTTTTGTTCTTTACCGAATTCATAATTAATAAATTTTTACAAAATTTTAGTTTTCAAAATTTCTTACAAAATTGAAATTTTTCAAATTTTTTACTAAATTTACAAATTTCAAATAGGTATTATAAATTTTCAAATTTTTTTGCAAAATTTGAATTTTTGAAATTTTTTGCAAAATTTGAATTTTTGAAATTTTTTACAAAATTTGAATTTCTGAAATTTTTTACAAAATTTAAATTTTTGAAATTTTTTGCAAAATTTGAATTTTTGAAATTTTTTTACAAAATTTGAATTTTTTAAATTTTTTAAATTTTTTTACAAAATTTGAATTTTTTAAATTTTTTTACAAAATTTACATTTTTAAATTTTTTTACAAAATTTACATTTTTTAATTTTTTTACAAAATTTACATTTTTTAATTTTTTTACAAAATTTACATTTTTTAATTTTTTTACAAAATTTACATTTTTTAATTTTTTTTACAAAATTTACATTTTTTAATTTTTTATAAAATTTAAATTTTTACATTTTTTTAATAAAATTTGCACCATTGTACCTGCCTACAAAATTTGAATTTTTGAAATTTTTAAAATTTTAAAAAAATTTAAAACCTTTATAATGAAACTTGAAAATTCGGCTATGCCCGCAACGCTTGTGGTGCGGGCAACTTATTTTTTTTTTTTCGTTGTTCTCGACAACTATGATAGGTAGAAAGTTGCGCTTTGTGGCATCGGGTGGCAAATTTTGTCTATAATCTTTTCATGGGGTTGATAATTTTTATAACTGTTCAAGGAAGTCCATACAGAGCAAAATATTTCAAAAAACATAAAAAAAGTGGCAATTTTTCTCATTTTTCTGTGATAACTCAAAAATGTGTCCTTTAACTAAGCTGTTATTATTAACTTTTCTAGACGAAAAAATTAGGCTCTTTTTAATGGCGCAACCCCCACCCCTCTATCTTACTACAATCAAAAGTTATGAGCGAATAAATTTGTTGAAAAACGTCTGAAGAAAATCATACCTGAGCAATTAAAATTTTATTAAAAATTTATTTTTCTTAAATAATTTGTTTCAGATGTTTTCTTAAAAAATAAGCTGCTCATAACGTATTAATATATTTTAAAAAAATGATTTTAGAGAAAAAAATTGAAAAAAATTGAATTATGATTTTTTTAAGACATTTTTCAACAAATTATTCGCTCATAACTTTTGATTGGAGTAGGATAGAGTTTTTTTTTCGATGAACATAACTCAGTCCCTGCAGTCCGAAGGTTAGACAAACATACTTACATCGACTCAACATAAGTTGCATAGTTACTAACTGGAAGGCTTTACTCTCAATCTGGAACACCCTGTATATATTATAGTTATACACTCGTTGATTATACTTAGAAGTTAGATTACAATGTTCTCTTGCTTCTGTAACGTTTTTAAAAAGTACATTAAAAGAGAGTTAATTTTTCAGTTCGAATTAATCTAAATTTAATTTAATATTCGCGCATTATTTTCAACTTCTTAATGTTTAACAACCATTAGGCATAAACGGCAAGAAAAATAAATATTTACGTTGTTCACTAAGTAGGTGCTACCCACCAACTTGACTGCAAAGTTTTGAAATAACGCCGGTACTTATGACGCTAATTTTGATACTGCTGCTAGGGTTGAAAATTTTCAAGTTGGATGGTAAATTTACTTAAAAAAGAAAAAAGAAGAAAGAAGTAAGAAAAAAAATGTGAGCATGAACAGAACGTATTTAAACATTCTCAAGGTAACAGAGAAATACCATGATAACGATGTGTTGGTGAAAAGTAGTGAAATGAAAAGTACTTTTCTTTTCATCTTTACATACAAAACATCGAATGACGTATCAATTTACTCGTCACAGTGTATTGATGAAATTTCTGAAGTCAAAAATTTATATTTACATGATTGAAAGTTATGAGCTAATAATTTGTTGAAAAAGTCTGAAAAAAATCATAATTAAAAAAATTTTGAAATTTTTTTTCTTAAATAATTTTTTTAATGTATCAAATGTTATGAGCACTTTATTTTATCAGAAAAACATGTGAAAAAATTATTTGTGAAAAATAAATTGAAAAATTTTAATTATTATTTTTTTTAGATGTTTTTCAACAAATTATTCGTTCATAACTTTTGATAATTTTTTGTCAAATTAAGATGAACAATTTTCGTTCTTTCCACGAATTCTAAGGGGTCAGGAAACCCCCCAAAAATAGACCCAAAAATTTTGAAAATTGTTTTGGGGTTCTTCTGATCCCTCAGAATCCGTGGAAAGAACGGAAATTGTTCATCTTAATTTGACCAAAAAATATGAAGTTGGCAATTTCAAAAAAAATTAGCCCCTCCTCCCAAAACACTTGCCCAGTGTCAAAATTTTGTCTCATCGCGGTTGACTGGGTTGACCTTTTGGCATACAAGCAATCGAAATCGGTCTCCTAGGGCAAACTAAATAACCCCCCCCCCCCCCCCTGTACGACAAATTGCCTTTCACTTGCAAACTTTGAAAATTCTTTGTGGGGTTTATATTGCTCGTATTGAAAAATTGTTAATAACCTTTTTTGTTCGAAATCCAATTCTAAACATTTTTTTGATCCAACTTATTTCCTGTAGCTCAATAAGAAGCCAAGATAAACGTGAAAAACATTTTTTTGGGGGAAAAAATATGGATTTTGGAGGTGAAGCACCGGCCGGAATTCGGTGGATTTTATATAACATGTTAAAAAAAGACCCATTTCTGAGTAACTTCGTGAAAAAGTCTTTTCCTCGAATTAGTTCCAACCAACGTCATATTTCTGGCTAATTTCCTTGGAGTATCCGAGTATCGTGAAATTTTGTATTTTTGTTGAGAAATTTTTCTCAATTTTTTGAGTTTTTCTTTTTAATAAAAAAATTTCTCAATTTTTCAGGTGTGGGTAACGATATTTCTTATAAAAATAACACTTTGGTTGAAAACATCTTTCAATCAAAAGTTCTTTTTGTCTAGCACTTTCTTTCTGAAAAACAACATTTAAAAATGAACTCACAGTATCATAATTATATGTATGGAAAGAAGATGAAACTTTAACATTTTCACATAAAAATAAAAACTTCAAGTTGCAAAATGAATTTTTGACAGCGGTTTGAAAAACACGTGATTTTAAAAAGTTTGATACTCCAGTTTGAAAATCTGAAAAAATTCTGAAAATCAGCGCCGGATTTAACAATTTGCCGCCTTTAGGCAATGAAAATTTTTCCGCTCCTCGGACTTCTTTTGTTTGAGGAGGGGGGGGGGGGATAAAATACGCACTCTTTAATTTTTTGGGAGGGGGTTTAAAATAAAAAAGGTACGTACATTATAAAAATTTATTCAACATTGAAGTTGAAAAATTAATACATAATAGAAAATCACTCAAATTTTCTTCTTATGGGCTTAAGAATTAAATAAAATAATTAATAACAACTTGAATCTACTCAAATTAATTAATTTTTAATCAATAAGAAACCTTTTAATTTTTGGGATCACTTGAAAAAAATTCTGGAGTTTTCTTTTTGGAATAAGTAGGTAGATAAAATAATTTTCTAATAAAGTTTGCATTTCGCAGACCCAATGAAGAAATATTCACTTCAAATATCGTGTCTCAGCGCCCCCCACAAATTTCGATATTTTCTATGAAATTTCTGAAAATACTTCATAACTTTTCTGATTATTTCAACAGTACTTTTTTATATTTCTAAATCAATCAAAAATGGTCAATTAGTCAAGTTCTCGCTTTGCTCATACACGAATGACCCAATGAACGATTTTCCTCTACCTCATCCCCGCAGTCCCCCATCCCACCGCGCTTAATTACAAACCCATATGACCTCGCAATATTATTAATGAATGGCATCGCGTGTTTCCATAGTGTTTCGTAGACAATATAAAAACTTGGCTGTAACAGTTAGGTGGGTCATTCTAAAATTTCGACAAACATTCACGTACAAGCTGATATCTCATAAAATATACATCCCAGAACAAAATTTTTGGTATGTACGGAAAGAGCATAATCTCCACTATAATATCACATACTGAACAAAAATGTGGAGTCTAACCCCCGACCCCAAAAATACAGAAAACCATCAAAATGTCCTATAGCCGTGGCTGTAGCCAACCCTGATCCTCAAGTCAAACATTACATTTACTTGATCTGCTGAAAGATATCTATACAAACGTTTACACTAATTCAATGTAGAAAGGTCCCACAATAAATATTAGACCATTTAAAACACATTTCAAATTCAATTAAGCTCAGTATGAAAGCTCAAAGTTGTGTAAACGAGTTTTTTGTCCTATCGCCGTGGTCTTTTTCCTCAAGTGGTTGAGGGGGGGGGGGCTAGTTGTTTACTTTTAAAGTCGATAATCGGTCGAATCGATTGCTTAACGTTATAAAATTAGTATCCAGTTGTAAGTTTGACGTCACTGGCTTTGATGCTGACTGCTTGGCTCTGTGTGGTAATAAATCTTTCCAAAGTATCGTTCCGGTATGCTGAGAAGTCCTTGTCGTGGCCAGTGATAGTGAGGCCATACCTTCGACCATGGCCATACATCAATTTTTCATTTTGGAGTAAGCGATCTTCGAATACTTGAGTAAGTCCTATTTTAATGTAATAATTGTTTTCAAATTTCAATGCACCCATTTCCCCCCTTTTCAATATTTCCAAAATTATGTCCTTGGTCGTGGTAGTCCAGTAGCCGTGGTTGAAAGATTTTGTGATCCACGACGAAGGACAAGTTCCATTAAAGAGCTCAGTTCTCTTCACCTAATGTTAGAAATGGGATTTAAATGAGTTCTTTCAAAATAATTTGACTTATATTCCTGCTTACTTTCTTCAAAAATTCTGAAATGCGTAATTTTCCAACCACAACTACAGGACTACCACGACCAAGGACATAATTTTAGAAATTTTGAATAGGGCAGAAATGGTTGCATTGAAATTTAAAAACAATTATTACATTAAAGTAACACTTACTTGAGTATTCGAAGACCACTTACTCAAAAATGGAAAATTGATGTGGGGCCTCACTATTGTCACGACAAGGACTGAAATGTCCTTCGTCGTGGACCAAAAATGCCCCCTCTCCCCCTGTGTGGCTTTTCCAGCTTGACCAACTATAGACATGTGGTCTACTATATGTATGTGATAATTTAGCATAAAATTTTTTTCACTTTTCACATGTTCAAAAATCAAAAAAATGACTTGCCAATGTTTGTCGAAATTTTAGAATGACCCAGGTACTCTTAAGAGACGTGGTTTAAAACATCGCGCCCCGTCACAATTTTCCCACTGCCACTGGCACTGGCACAAGAAAACTATTCGAAAAGTGATGAAAGTAAAGTTCGACGTGGTAATTACTGAGATAATAGCTTTGACGGAGGTATATTGTTATAAACATCTAGAACAGATTTTAATCAACACCGTTTTCCACATTTCCCCACTGTCCCTATATATATATATATTATACAATCCGGCGACGTGCAAATGTTTATGAAGCATAAAACGAAATGCTGATGAAAATTTCCATTCAACCCTTAACGTATGAAACATTTAGTATATTTCGCAAGTGCGCAAATAAAGATGCTTTTTCATTATTTGCACTGAACAAAAATCGCTCTCGTGTGCATGCCAGCCTCGTGGAATCTGGAACTGGAATCCGGATACTTGGAATTTACAAATACATACGTCGAGAAAACACTAGAACCTTCTTGCTTCTAACCCACTGGTGTGAGTTAAAATGCATCAAAGTGAACTGATTCGTTTTTCCGAGAAATTAGCCAGCATATTTCTTTGACTCGTGGAAAAAGGAAGAAAAAAGTAAACGTTTGTGGAGCTTTTTGTATTTGTCGGTAGCTGAGAATGGGGAATTCGCCTTTGCCTTTTGACAAAAGAAATGATCGACATTTTAACGCGTTCTCGTATGTTTGGTTCGAATCGATTAAAATTACTCGCGCTTCAGAAAAATTGAGAAATTCCAAAGAAAAATATTACCTCGGATGGAATCGATGGTTGGATTATTACATTAGAAAGCGAAGGAATCTATTTAATACGAGTAAGTCGATATAAGTGGAACGTTTGCTGGGAATTTAATCTCGATTTAATGACACTAATATTATTTCGAAAATATATCTTTACTGATAAGACGATGGTAATTTGCATTCAATGGCCGGGGAGATATCTCTTCTTATATTTCCTTACATAACGATGCCGATTTAGATACGACATCGCATCTACTTACCTATCTACTTATGCATTTACCTACATAATCCGTAAACTCAATTTGTCTGGTTTAGGATTAAACCGCGAGTTAAATTTTACTCCTCGTACGTGCGCCTATATTTTTCATCCAAAGTTTAAAATTTATTACCAAGAAAATTACACCAAAGTGTCAACTATATAGGTACCTACTACATCTAAGTAACATTTTTTACCAATTATTCCAACTGCATCTCGCGAGTTAATTATACGAATGAAAATTTTTCACAGTCGTTCGTACGAGTACTTTTGGTACGTTTTATTAGAGCATTAATTCGAAAATATCTCGCATTTTTGTACGTTGAAAAGTTATACATGTAAAAAAAAAGAAACGGTTTTTCCTTTAGAGGACAAGAGGAAAAAATCTTATTATAGAATTTCACTTTTTTCCCTCGTCGCTTATTACTATGCATAAGTAAAATGGTACAAGAGTTTTCTTTGCGTGCCATCCAAAAATGATTCATAGTCGACATTGGTCGACATTTTAATAGCCCGAGTGTGGTATGAAAAAAAATTACTTATTTATTCGGATGAGTTATTTCGAAACGGTTATAAAAGTGAAATTGGTCAGTGCCTATAGAAATTCTATAGGAGGAATTTTTAACCGCAGAGGTTGAATTTAAAATGTCTGGCTATGTGTTTTTGATGAGTGAAATTAATGGCTTTGATAATCTAGTACGAATACGTCTTGAAGTGGTTGCAAAATCTATCTTTTCTATAGATATTTTTCTGAATTGCGCTCGTTCGAATATTTTCAGGGCCGAAAAAAAATCCAAACCCAGCAGAATAAGTACCTGGTGTTTAAGAAATTTCAAGATGTAAAAATGCAGCAAAAAATAATAATGATTTTTTTTTCAATTCTTAGAAAAAAAAAAATCTTCGAAGCAAAATTTAGAGAAAAACCATTCCGAACAAAATTGAAATGAATTTTATCAAGAATGAAATAGGTATTAAAAAATGGTCTTGAGAAAAATTATCTAAAACTAGAAAAATTCTTATTATTATATTTTAAAAATCAAAAATGAGTTAAAAAAATTAATTCTTAACAAAACAATAAATTTCCAAATTTTGTAATCACATTTTTTCTTCAAAAGAAGAAAAAAAAAAAAAAAAAAAGTTAAAAATTGTCCCATTTTTTTTCTTCAAAAAAAGGTCACATTTTCTTCCTCAAAAAATTGAGAAATGATTTTTTTTTAAATTTCTTCCAAAAATCTCAAAAAAAATAACTAACTAAAAAATTTGAAAGATTTTCTCCTCACAAAAAAGTACTGTTTATTTCCTTCCCAAAAAAATCTCAGATCCTCCAAAAATGATAAAATTCTTTCCATCGAAAAATCATTAAAAAGTGATAGATTTTCTAAAAGTTGGCAAATAAAATTGCCACACTTTTTTTTTTTCTTAAAAATATTTTTCACATTTTCGTCCTCAAAAATTTTACAGATTATTAAAAAAATTGAATTTTCCCTTCCAAAAATCTCAAAAAAATGACAAACCCAAAAACTTGAAGCATTTTTTCCTCACAAAAAAAGTAGGCTTTACTGTTTATTTCCTTCCCAAAAAATTCTCAGATCCTCCAAAAATGATAAAATTTCTTCCTTCGAAATACTTATCATTAAAAAATGTTGGATTTTCTAAAAGTTGGCAAATTAAATTGTCACATCTATTTTTTTCTTAAAAATATTGTCACATTTTCTTCCCAAGTCTCAAACAAATTAGTAAATTCTCGAAGAATGTGAGATTCGTTTTCAAAAAATTTAGATAATTCAAAAAATTAGGAGATTCCCAAATGATTGTTTAAAAGTGCTAGATTTTCTTCCCCAAAAAAGGTCAGATTCTCAAAAATATTACTGATACTGTTCTTCAGAAAATCTCTAAAAATTATCACATTTTCTTCAGAAAAAATTCACATGTGTTTTTCTTACACATTTTCAAACTAATTGACAGATTCTCAAAAAATAAAAGATTTTTTTCTCCAACAATTTGTACTTAACATTTTCTTCTCAAAAAAGCCCAAGTTTTCTTCTCGAGAAAATTTCAAAATTTCATTGTCACATTTTTTCTTCAAAACATCTCAAAAAATTGACAGATATATTTCTAAAAAAATTGTCACATTCCTCCTCGCAAAAAAAAAACAACAGATTTTTCATCTTCAAAAATCTGAGCACTTTGGCAAATTCACAAAAAAGGCAGATTCTTTTCCTCAAAAATAAAGAACGATTTCAGATCTTCTTCTGAAAAAATTGTCAGATTCTCAAAAAAATTGCAAAGATGTCTATCGTTGAAAAATTTTTTTAAATTCAAAAAGTGGAAAAATTTTATCAATTATAAAAAATTGTCAATTTGAACCAATTTCGAAAAATTGTCAATTTTCATCAGTTTTAGAAAATTTACAATCTTTAGGGTAACAATTTTGAAAAATTGTCAATTTTCATCAATTTTAAAATTGCCAATCTTTATCAACTTTGAAAAATTGTCAATTTTCATCAGTTTTAGAAAATTCACAATCTTTATCAATTTTGAAAAATTGTCAGAAGAATTGTCAGTTTTCATCAATCGTGAAAAATTGGCAATTTTCATTTTTTTTTAGAAAATTCACAATCTTTATCAATTTTGAAAAATTGTCAATTTTCATCAATTTTGATAAATTGTCAATTTTTATAAATTTTAAAATTGCCAATCTTTTTCAACTTTGAAAAATTGTCAATTTTCATCAGTTTTAAAAAATTCACAATCTTTATCAATTTTTAAAAATTGTCAATTTTCATCAATTTTCATCAATTTTCAATTTTCATCAATTTTGAAAATTTGTCAATTTTCATTAATTTTGAAAATTTGTCAATTTTCATTAATTTTGAAAAATTGTCAAATTTTATCAATTTTCAAAAATTGCTAATCTTTATCAATTTTGAAAAATTGACAATTCTCATCAATTTTGAAAAATTGTCAATCTTCATCAATTTTGAAAAATTGTCAGTTTTCATGAATTTTGAAGAATTGTCAGTTTTCATCAATTTTCATTAGTTTTAGAAAATTCACAATCTTTATCAATTTTTGAAGTTTAAATTTTTTTAAATATCAAACTTTCTTCTTCAGAGATCTCAAACAATCTTAAAAAATACGATTTTTTCAAAAAAGCTCAAAAATTAGAAAATTCTTTAAAAATTTACGTTTTTTTTCTCTCAAAAAACGGTCAGATTTCCCTCCAAAAAAATGTCAGACTTTTCTTCCTAAAAATCTCAAAAAATTGATTGTTTCTCAAAAAAAAAAAATTCTCGAAAAAATTGCCAGCTTTTATCTTCAAAAAATTGAAAAAAAAATTTCTAAAAGGAAAGAAATCTCAGAAGTTTTTAATCAATTTTTTTATATGTATAATTACCTACCTATTGTGCTATTTCGAAAAATTTTTGAGTAAATTTGGGAGAAACCAAGTCTAGCTGAGAAACGATGAACCAACGAAAAAGAAATTTAAAATTCGACTACGAACGAATGTATCAACATTCAAATTCCAAATATCGTTAATATTTAATTCACTAATCGGAAATTTCATTCGATGTTTCTAGTTTCAAAACACAATCTAACACTGCGTGCAGTTATAAGATAGGCTAAGTAAACATTAAAAGCTAAAACGCAGACTGAAAAGTGGAAACCGAATGAAGTTAACAAATCAGCGATAGACCTTATAATTCTCCAGCCAATTATTATACAAGGTCTAAATCAAAAGCAAAAACTATCTGAACACCTCTGTAATTCCTACACACCCACACCCCGAATCCACATAAATTATATTAGGTACTGCAAAATGGATCCCACATGTTTAATCGAAGGCCGATAAAGATTAAATCCTAATACACGAGGAAATTATGTAAAAGTTTTCCACATTGTGTATTCGCACAATAGGCTAGGGCTTTTACACAATACGCAGTGTAACACACGATGATGCTTCGTCATAATTAACACGGTAAAAAAAAAGGTCACCTTTCCTTACGTTAGCCGCATTTTTTTTCATAAAGCTCTGGCAATTGAAACGCATTAATATTATTCGAAAGGTACGAGATTTTTTTTATTTTTATCGTTAACTTTTATTACGGTCATTTTCATTGATTAAAAACTTTTTTACAACCCGTTGAAAAATTTTGTCGCAATATTGACCGCGAGTTGGAAATCTTTCTCCATTTTCCATTCTCGTTTGCTCGCAAAAACGTCGCTATGTTAAATTATTATCGCGTTGTTATAAGTTCAAAATGCGAGTAGAATTTATAAAAATACCTATTTATTAGATTGCATCGAGAAAACTTTCACACGAGAAGTAAACTTGGAAGAAAAGAGATGTTGGCATAAGAGCAAACGTGCACATTGGTCAATTCAATTGACCATGTGTGGGTAATTCAGGCAGCTCGGTTATACTAAAAACGATATTATTAATTGTTTTTTTGGAGTAAAGGGGCGGGGGGAGCTTCGTTAAGTATTTCATAAACGATGGAAATTCTAAATGATGGAAAATGACTAGAACGACGAGATGGTTAAATATTACCATCGTTATGAATGAAAAATGGACCTTGTTTCTGTTTGTCATTCAGATTTAGCTCGTATACCCTCCTTCGTGTATTTTGTAACGAGATGATAAACTGAGGATACTATTCCATTATTACGACGTTCACCTGCGTGCAATTTGTTTTCGTCATATTGGTATTTTTTTTCTCGGAGGTTCTTCGTGTAATTCTGCGAGAATAATGTGATTTGAAGAGAAAAGTTTGTAGTTTCGTTCACTTTTAACTGCTTCCTTGAGACTTGTTGTTGGAAAATTTTTTGAATTCTTTTTTTTTAGAACGGTCCTCAATTTATATTGATGAGTAATTTTCTTGATTTGTTCCCTTAAATTTAATAAATTACCTACGTACTGATTTTTTGTTCATTTTTTCAAAAATTTGACTTTGAATCAAAAAATTTTAATTAATTTTCAAAATTTAACAAAAATGTCAGTTCTTACTTCTGCCATTCAAAATCAAATAGGTTTTGTTCAGTTTGATTTTTGAAAATTTATTTATTTTGTTTGGAAAAATTCAAATTTTGCTCAAAACCAAAAAAAAAAAAAATTAGATTACATTTAAAAATATTTCAGAGATTTTTTTTCTTACTTGGAGTATATTCAAACTATATAAATATATATTTTTTTTAAATTTTATTCTCAATGGAAAAAAAATGTCCAAAATTAAATTTATGTCTGCATGTTTTTCTCAATTTTTTTGTATTCGGCTACAAAAGTTCAAAAATTTTGTTCTTTAACTGAGCTGAAAGTCAAAAAACTCAGTTTTACCCAAAATCAATAAGTTTTCGTAGATTTTAGGAGTACCTACGCAGGAATATTATTTTGAAATTTCATTCGAAACAGAATTTTTAAAATTTATTTACTGTAGAAAAAAATGAAATTTTTAAAAATTTTGTTGAGAAACAATTTTTTTAAATTTTTATTAGACGAAGAATTAACGTTTCAAATTTTGTTCAAAATTAACTTTATTTTGGAGTGATTTTTAAAAAATGGTTCAAAATTGATTTTTTTTATACCTACCTAAATTTTATTTTATTATTTATAATGATTTTTTTTATTTTGTCCAAAACTGAATTCGTAGTAAGAAATTTGAAAATTTTTATAAAATTTATTCAAAGTAAAATTCATTTTGATTTTGATTTACCTAGGAATAGGTATCAGATTTTTATGGAATCATTTTCATTTAAATTAAAAAACTTTAGGTATTAATTTCCATTGGAGTAAGTAAAGATAGTGTCAAATGCTTTGAAACAACGTCTTCAAAAAAATCTGAGTTCTTTGATTTTTTTTTTTTTTTTTTTTTTTTTTTTTGAAGAAAAAAATAACAATTTTTTAGGAAGGAAAATCAACAGTTTGTTTGTTTTTCATTTTTTTTTTTTTTTTTTTTTTTTTTTAGGAAAAAACCTGTCAATTTTTTGGGGATCTTCTAATTTTTTGGAATTTTTTGAAACCCAATCTGATATTCTATCAATTTGTTTGAAATTTTTGTAGAAAAATGCAACAATTTTTTGTTGAAGAAAAAACAACAATTTTTTTGAAGGAAAAATGTGACAATTTTTTGTAGGAAAAATGCTCACTCTTTTTTAGTCTGTCATTTTTTTGAAATATTTTGAAGAAAAAAGATCTTCATTTTTCCTTATGTCAATTTTTGTAGAAAAATATTGTGACGATTTTTTTGAGGAAAACATGTGACAATTTTTGGAGGGAAAAAAATATGACAATTTTTTGAAGAAAAAAATTTTCAAGAGAAAATAATCTCACACTTTTTTCGGGAAAAAATATGTCAAATTTTTGAGTCTTGTCATTTTTTTGCGATTTTTGGAAGGGGAAAAATCAGCCATTTTTTAATATTCTTTCGAATTTTTGAGGAAGAAAATGTGACATTTTTTTTGAAGGGGAAATGAGATACTTGAGTTTTTTGGAGAAAAAACGTGAAAATTTTTTGGAGAAGAAAATGTGATAATTTTTTGGAGAAAAGAATGTGATATTTTTTGAAAAAAAAATGTGGCATTTTCTTTGTACAAAAAATATGACAATTTTTCGAAGGAAAAAAAACATTTGGGGGGGGGGGGGGAATCAATAGTTTTTTTTTTTTAGGAACAACCCTGTCAATTTTTTGGGGATCTTAGCTAAATTTCTGAAATTTTTTGAAAATAAATCTGACATTCTATGAAAATAATGTAGCAATTTGTTTGAAATTTTTTGAAACTCAAACTGATATTCTACCAATTTGTTTGAAATTTTTGTAAAAAAATGCAATAATTTTTTTTTTTGAAAAAAAAATTCAACAATTTTTTTTTTTGAAAAAAAATTCAACAATTTTTTTTTTTGAAAAAAAATTCAACAATTTTTTTGGAGGAAAAATTCTCACTCTTTTTTTAGTCTGTTATTTTTTTGAAATATTTTGAGGAAAAAAGATCTTCATTTAATTCCTTATGCCAATTTTTGGAGAAAAATCTTGTGACGATTTTTTTGAGGAAAAAATGTGACAATTTTCGGAGGAAAAACATTTGACAACTTTTGGAGAAAAAAATATGACAATTTTTTGAAGAAAAAAATGCAACACTTTTTTCAAGAGAAAATCTCACGCTTTTTTCGAGAAAAAATATCTGTCAATTTTTTGAGTCTTGTCATTTTTTGAGATTTTTGGAAGAAAAAAAATCTGCAATTTTTTAATAGGTAGGTAATTAATCTGTCGAATTTTTAAGAAAGACAATTTGACGTTTTATTTTTATTTTTATTTTTTTTGAGGAAGAAAATGTGACATTTTGTTTTGATGGAAAAATGACACTCAATTTTTTTTTGGGGGGGGGGGGGGAGTGGAGAAAAAATGTAATATTTTTTTGGAGGAAAAAATGTAAATTTTTTTTGAGAAAAATATCAATCGATTTGTTGAGGTCTGTCATTTTTTTGAGATTTTTGGAAGATAAGAAATTTGCATTTTTTTAAATACCTACCTACGTAATCTGTCAAATATTCGAGGAAAAAGTCTTATAAAAAACATGTATTTTTTTGAGTAAAAATTCTATAAAATTAGGTATCTTCTAAAAGTATAATTTATTTCAAATTCGATTAGACGGAATAAAAGTTGAAAATTCTACTTGAAAATTAATTTGTTTTAACTTAATTATTTTCAGGAATTTTCCTGGTTCAACATTTTTCTACAATTTTTTAAGCCCTCTTGATGAAATTTTTACAAGTAGGTACCTACTTCAACTTTATTGAAAATTTTGAAAATTTCAAGATGCAATTTTTGGAAAATTAAATCCAATTTAACAAAATGTATGTACTTAGGTACCTATTTTCCTAATATCTTTCCTTTTCCTTTCTAGGTGTCTACCTGCGATTCCACATTTCACATTTTAAATATGCTATACACATACGAGTACTTACGAATGCTTGTAGGGTGCACTGATCATTTATAATATCACATTAGGCTACGTCACCTTCTCAGATATAGTAATTATTTATCAAACAGCGCGTGTGTACATTAAAATAAACATTTAGAAATCTAGATTTTCCAAAAATGACACATCATCAATGGGAAGAAGACCATATGACGATACTTAAACTTTTCAAGTACATTTTCTAGATGAAGGAAACCACTCTTCTTATTTTGACGTTGTGCAAAGAAAAGTCTAGGGATACCCACACCTGCCTTCGTACAGGCTACAGGTCTAGCAAACCCTCGCAACACTAACAGCATCATCCGCCAGAGTAATTTAGAAAAATTTACTCGACGGAGATAGGCGTATCTGACGAAATTAAAATAAAAACCTGACGGATTCTGGGATGACAGTTTCATTTTTAAAAATAAAAAAAAGTAAAGAATAAAAGCTTTAGGTTGTTGCGAAGATAAATTACTTTTCGTCCTGTTTCGTCGTAAATAATAAAATATTAACAGGTTACTCTTTCGGATAAAGAATAAATTGCTGAATACTGTTGTTAATTTTTCATCTTGAACGGGGGTCAACGTGAAAGCTGTAAACTTATTTTGCCTTTGCCTAGCTGATGCTTCATACGACGCCATGCTCAGCTTTTAGTACTAAATGAATTAACATTATGTGTACACGAGATTGCGAGAATATGACTCGAGAAGGGACTAACTTTTTAAATGCTTCAAAGAAAAACATCGTCGTGCGAATTAAAATCTCGCTGTAAATTTTAAATTAACCGAAAAACTCGGTATGGTTTTGGGGTTTGGGTCATGCGGGTAGCATCGTCGTATCTCATCGTTCATTTTAGAAATAAATAGTAGATTATTTTATGGAGACGATTCTCTCGGTATTTTTTTGGTTTTGTATAATTTTTCCAAAGCTATATTTACTTTCTTATTTTTTATTTTCGTCTCGTGTATTGAATTCTGAACCCCTTCCACTCGCAGGTTTTGGCATCTCCCTCATAAAGCCCGCAGCTTCGAAAAAAAAAATTATTTCACTCGGTGAAGTAAGTAGATTATAAAATAACAAAGGCCAAGTTTATATTTTGAATTTCATTATAATACCTTTTAAACGCATAGCTTTATAAAAAAACATTTTTGATTTGTTATTCTTGGCGAAAATTCATTACAAACCGAGCTGCCACGTACTCGGTGCTACTTTATCCCCTCGAACCAACGTTTAGTATTCATTTTGCCATGTTTTTCCGCCTAAATGTGTTTTGTTTTTGGTTCACTTTTTGGTGGGTAATGTTATGTTTGCGAAATATGCAGAAAGCTCGCGTTACGTTACGTTTAGGTTTACACTTTCATTGTTCGTGTCACGTCGCAGTGTATCTGTAGAGGACTCTGCGATAGGAAAGAATATAAAAAGGTGGGTTTTTTATGCACACATCATTATTATCTTGGGGTGTGGAGAAAAAAGGGTCATTTGACAGTGAAACGTCAAACTTTTCAAAAGGATGCGAAATTAATTCGCAAGTTTTTTCTTTATGGGGATTTTCAAGAAAGGCGACATTTTCCGGTAACAAAGAAAAGGGTACCACTGGTTCAGATAGACGATTTGGTCTGTTTACACTTTTCCAAACTAATCATCGGATATTCCAAAAGACCCTAAATCAGTTGAGGTAACTTTTTCACTTATCGTTGAAATAAATTTCCATTTTGGGAACGGTATGACCATATGAGCAAGAATTTTGTCAATTTTTCCACATTGATGAATTTTTACAATTTTTAATTTCTTTTATTTTCAATTTAAAAAATTTTTAAAACTGGGGAAAATTTTAAAAATTGACGAAAAATCAAAAATTTGATGTTACGCTTTGGAAATTATATTATTTTTAAATTTTGATAAATTTTTGAAATTTTATCAATTTTTGAAGTTGATTCAATTAAGAATTCAAATTTTGTATGTCTTTTGGAATTCGGTTAAAAATTCAAACTTCGGTCATTTTCGAACTTTGACAAATTTTTGGATTTGGATTAATTTTCAAAATTCAGATTTTTTTTTTCAAATTTTAATCGTATATTTTCAAAGTTTAATATTTTTTTAGGTTGAAAAATTTTCAATATTATTCTGATGATTTTAAAGGTCAAATCTATTTCGATTTTTCATTATTGCGAGTAAAAGTAACAGTTTTTTTTTTTTTTTTTTTTTGAATAGGTATTATTTGAAAACACTAGGTATTTTAAATTTTATTTTGAAAATTTTTGTGAATTCTTTTAAATTTTTTCTAAAAACACTATGCACTTTAAAATTTAAAAGACTTTAAAACGTCAATTTTTAAAAGTCTAGTATACCTAAGTATAATATATTTTTTTATTTTAATAAAAATTCAAAATTTGGCAAAAATTCAAAGTTTTGCAATTTTATTTTTTGATTCAAATTTTAAATCTGAAATGTAACAAATCTTCACAATTTAGAAAACCTTTTAAAAATTTGATAAAAATTCTGAATTTCTCAGGTAGGTAAATATTTACGATTTTCAAAAAATTTGTATTTTTTTAGATTTAGGAATTTTTAAATTGAGAAAATTTTTGAAAATACAAAAAATTAGATAGAAACATTTAAGTTTGATTAGGTATTATTAAAAATTAGAAAAATTTTAAATTTAATAAATTTTTAAAAAGTTATAAATTTTGAAATTTTCAAGATTCTGCACATACAGATATCATTATCATTATTGGTTAAAAATTCAGACTCATCGAAAGTTTCAAAATTTTGATAGGTAATAATTTTAAATTTGATAATTTTTTTTTTGTCAAATTTCAAGTTTGGAAAATGCTTTTTCAAAATTTCGTAATATTTTTAATTGAATAAATAATTTAAAAATTGGACCAATTTTCAAAGTTTTTAATAAATAATTGCTCATGATTTTGAAAATTTTAATTGTTTAAAAATTAAAAAAAATTAAAACTTATCAAATCTCAAATTAAAAAAAATCTGAATTTTCTTCATCTCTGAAAAAAATTGAAAGGATGATTTTCAAACTTTTTAAAATTTTAATTGGATGAATTTCCATAGTTCAATAAATTTTTATGATTTGAAAATCTTTAAAATTACCTATTAAATTAGGTAAGTCTCCTTAATTTAGATTTAAGAATTTTAATGTTTTAAATTTTATACGCAGGTAGGCTATGAAATTTAATGTAAGTTCAAAAACTAATAATTTTTACATTTCAATAAATTTTTCATTGTGGATCAGTTTTTGAAATTCCGAAATTTTTTGAAAGATTTCAAAAGATCTATTACGGAAAATTTCAATGTAAAATTTCAACATTTTTTTAAAAATAAATTTGGAATAAGTAATTCATGATTTGAAAATTTCTAAAAATTGAATAAAAATTCTAAATTTAATAAAAATTCTCAAAATTTGCCAAGTTTTTAAAATTGAATTAATTTTCAAACGTTAATAAATTTTTAGGATTTTAGAATTTGAAAAAAATTAAAATTTGATTAATTTTTCATATTTTATTGACTTGAAATTTGACGAAAAACACCAAAATTTCAAAAATTCGTAGGTATACAATTTTTTTTTCCCGCAAATTTTTCAACTTGATTACAAATAGATATAGGTACTTAGTTTTACGATTTAAAAAATTTGTAGGCTAATTTTTGAAATAGCTATAAGATAATTTTTTTATTTTCCAACTTTATTAAATTTTTGAAATTCGACCAATTTTCAATATTTGAAATTGAAAACAGATTTTTTTTTAAATGTATAGAACTTCGTACACATTTCTTTTTAATTTTAAATTTTTTTAGAACTCAACAAATCTTAGAATTTAAAATAATTTCTTAAAATTTTGTAAGTACATCTTCAAGATTTGGGGAAATTTTGAAATTTTAAAATTTTAATCAATTTTAAAAGCTGGATCAATTTTGAAAATTCCGATGAATTTTTAAAAAATTTTAAAAAGTCAATTTTTAAAGTTTGAGAAATTTTTCTAATTTGGTAATATCGAAAAAATTGGTAATTTTCCAACTTGGATACATTTTTGAAATTTGATCAATTTTCAAAGTTTAATAAAAATGATCAAGTATAATTTTTTCAGTTTAGTTTTTAAAAAATCTTATTTTCAATTTTTTTAAAAACATTACAAAATTTGGGGTAAATTAAAAATTTATTAATTTTTAAATTTTATTAAAATTCAAACAATAAGTAAGCAAAAGATAATGAAAAGTCAATTTTCAATGTTTGATTGATTTTGAAAAGTTGATAAAAATTAAAAATTCGACATTTTTTCAACATTCTATATAAGTACTTGAATTTGAAATTTTGAAAATTTAATGAAAATTCTATCTTTTTTAATTTTTTAATTTTATTCAAGTTGTTATTATTTTAAGAATTAGGAAAAAATTATGATATGCCAAGTCTTGAAAATTTGATAAATTTTTCAAATTATGCTAAGTTCCCCCACCCCACCACCAAAAAAAAAATTTTAAGTAGGTAATAATTTTTAACGTTGATTAATTTTTTTTAATTTTAAAAATTTTATAATGCTGATTTCTTCGAAATGAGTAATTAGCCAAAAACACGATGCCATATAAAAAATTTTCAAGATAAAATTTTTAAATGCAATATTCACAATATTTCCAAAGATTTTACAAGTTTTAGTTCAATTTTATTTTTTTTCCTGAAAATGTTTACTTTTGGTTGCTTTTGAAAATAATTTCCCCAGAATGTTATCTATTTTCTCAATTCAGCATTCTCTATAACAATGAGCAAAATCGTTCTTTTCGTGATGTATTACTTTACCGCCCACCAAGTTACGAAATTTTTTTTTCCAATTTTTTGGAGTCTCCTATCACGTTTTATTTTTATTCTTTTAGATGTAATTGATTTAAAATAACTAGAGGAGAGATTATTGATGAATTAATGATTGATTGATATAATTGATTACTGCAAGCGGTAACTTGGAGATTTTTTTGACTCGTAACGTATGTAACTTAACAATTAGAGATTTTCTGGGGGGAAAACCTTACAATATTGAAAAAAATTTCAAACGAAAGTTGTAGATTGACTGATTGAGATCCTAGAAATAATTTTGGTTATTACAAAAAATTCAATTTGACCCCCTCCCCCCTCCTTTGATTTTTATTTTTCAAAATAGAACGTAATACTTATTATTCAAATTTGGATGGGAAGGAAGGGTCCAATCGAAATTTTTGTCAGGACCAAAATCATTCCTTGAACTTCAATCTACAACTTTTCTTTGAAAAAATTTTCAGTTGGGCTTCATCCCTCCTCTCCAATTTTACATCACAAAAATAGTCTGTGTGTGGGAGAGAGGGAGGGTCCCATTGGAAATTTTTTCATACAAAAGTTGTAGATTGAGACTCTAGAAATCATTTTGGTTAGTATAAAAATTTCAATTGGACCCTCCCTTCTATCCCTTTCCTCTAATTTTTCTTGATAAAACATGAAACTTAAAAATTATCCAAATTCGGGGGGAGGTATTGGGTCCAATTGAAAAAAATTTCAAACAAAATTTGTGTATTAAAATCTTGGGAATAATTTTGGTTATTTTAAAAATTTCGATTGGACCCTTCTTTTCCCTTCAAACTTTTAAAATAAGTATCTAATGTGGTATTATTTTATACTATACCTATGCTATGTACGTAATTCTATTCGTATCTCGTATCTCGTATTTTTTTTTTTTTTTTTTTTTATAATACATAACGTCGTCAAAAATAAATTAAATTATATTTTAAAGTCATTAAATAATTGAAATTAGGCTTGGTTAGGTATGTACGTTTGGTACTTGACATAATTCGTAATTTTATTTCAAGTCCAGAATCAGATTCAACTGAATTGACGTTCGTTCACTTGAGGCAGCGTACCGGGGTAAGGTATGGGAATATGCCTCAATTCAATTTTTTTTGTTGAATTTTTGACCAAGGATGAAGTATTTTGGAATTTAATAATTTTTTTAGTAGGTATAATTTTAAAATTGTACTATGTTTAGCGAAGAAACGAGATTTTCGTGTATGAGGTTGATTGGAGTGGCGGGGTGAGGGGTGCAAATATGTTCAAAATTTTTTTACACTTCTCAGTAATACGTGATAGTTTCAGAAAGCGAATACAAAGCAAAATCACCAAAATGTATCTATCCTTTTCACGAGTAAAGAAAATTTGGGCAATTGTGAAAATCTGAAAACAAGGGTGCGTGTGCATATTAGCCACGTTTAGATCTAAAATAACGAACCAAGATTGACGAAGAATTGTCCGCTGGAAGAATGAACAATTGAACGAAAGGGTAATTTTATTTCAAACTTAGGTAATAGTAATCGTGATTTAATTTTCTTTACGAGCACACCGTCTAGATTTAACATAGAGAGAGTTCGCCCCGCTGTCAAAGAATCGTTTGTAGACACCGGCGTTGGTATTATTATAATTCGCCATTGTGTAGAATTAGGTAGGTAAGGTACGTAGCTTTGTGAATGAGAAACGAACAAATAAATTTTTCCATCGTAGTGCCGAAGTCGATACAAGAGCTGATCTAATTTCAAAATCCTATCATGCGTAAGATTACTTGAAAACTTGAATAAAGCCCGGGGATCTTGATTTTATTACTTTTATTTTCAACAACTAGCCAAGTTGTGTATAAATGAAACTACATAGATCGCTTACCTACCTATACACTCGTACACCTTCTCTTTGCCATGTTCAAAAGCACAGCACACATTTTGAATTCGGAATTAACAGGTTTTGCATGGAAACCTTGAAAGACACCTGTAGTATTTGCAACTTATATATTGTATATTGGAAAATTCAATAAGGTACGAATAAAACAATGGCGAAGCTATTCGCTTATATTATTTCCCACGAGAATTCGCTATGTATGAAGTCACGACATCGCTGACATGAGACGATAATTGATTTTCCTTTACCATGCATTCATATAAATAAGAATATTTCATGAATTTAGAAACCACAAAGAGGCCTACGTGTGTTTTCAGCACACGTAGCTTGAGCTACCCTTAGAGAATCTACGCAAGTAGGTATTTTTACTCTCTAAACGAAATTAGGAAAACTACCTACCTACGTAGCTAAGCCAAATGATTTTATAATCATTTCTCTGAACACCAAAATGTCTCTGTCTTTCATTCGCAGTTGTTAAGTATGTACTCTGCAGGTACCTTTCGAGCGTTCTTCTCGCATTGGGGTATTCGTTCTTGAACAATTTATATTATACAAAACTTTCTGTCAACGATTATTAAATGAGGTCTTTTTCCGAACCGAACAGAAAAGAACCGAACACGTATTCAAGTAGTTCGTTTTCGTTTTACACGATTGACGTGAAAATACCTTTGTTTGACACTTTGATTTTTTTTCACCATTCGAAGCCCCCCCCCCCCCACCCCCGCTGCGGAATATTGTTAAAAGTTTGCTGATGAGGAGTTATTATTCCCGTGGGGGCACGCACGCTGAAAATACGGCAATGATACTTTAAAAATACCACTATAATACGCCGCGTATTATTGCATGTTAATTTCGCTTTTTTACACTGAATTTAAGTCAGTCATTACGTCAATGTAACTTCAAAGATACATCATCGTAAATCTGTGGTATTAATGCTGTACAAACCAACTTAATATTGACTTGACTACTACAATATTACGCTTGTATGAATTGCATGAATACCACAGTTAAATGTGACTTATATTTGACGTTACATTGACGTATTGATAGACTTGAATTCAACGTGAAAAAGCGAAATTTACATGCAATAATACGCGGCGTAAAACTGACGTAATTTTGATGTAAAGAAGATGTCTTTTGGGCGTATTTACTACAACATTACGCAGTGTGTACTACATAAATACTACAGTTATACGTTGACGTATATTTGACGTTACATTAATGTATTGATAGGCTTGAATTCAGCGTGAAAAAGCGAAATTTACAGGCAATAATACGTCGCGTATTATAGAGGTATTTTTAGTGCATCATTGCCGTAAATACCACCATAATACGTTAAACATACTACCAAAATACGCGGCGTATTATAGTATGTAAATTTCGATTTTTTACGCTAAATTCAAGTCTATCAATACGTTAATATAACGTCAAATATACGTCAACATATAACTGTAGTATTTATATAGTACACACTGCGTAATGTTGTAGTAAAATGACAAGAAAACCATCGTACCTACATCAAGTTTACGTCACTTATTTTCCGCCATTAAATTTTAATTAATTATAATTTTTAATTAATAAGCATAAATGGGGCATTTAATGATACCTACATACACAGTTCATATAGTAGTATATAGAAATTTTTAAAAAAGTAAAAAAAGTAATAAAAAAATCTTCCACCAGTGGGAATTGAACCCTCAATCTTTAGATCAGTGATCTTCCTTAGAACAACTGAGCCACCCCATATCGTTGGTGTATAAGGCATAAACAGTGTATAGTAAATAGTTAGGTGCTTCCAGACACTCTGGACTTGGAAAAATTTTGTATTAAGACCTCATAACGTCAATAAAACTATAAATTTTTGATCGTAAAATTGACGTTTTTCAAGAGTAATTACACTGTTGCACATACTACAAATCTATAACGAAAACACCACTCGTAATATTGACGTTTTTCAGGAGTAATTACAAGAGTACATACTATAAATTTACTATAGAAATACCACATCTTGAATTTGACCTTTTCAAGGAGTAATTACGCCGTTGTGATTACCACCAATTTACAACAAAAATACCATTTACAAAATGATATTTCATGGAGTAATTACACTCTCGTACATACTACTAATTTACGACAAAAATACCACATAGTAAATTTTACGTTTTTCAAGGGTAATTACGCTGTCGTATTTACTACAAATTTACAACAAAAATACCACTCTTAAATTTGACGTTTTTAAAGAGTAATTACCTTGCCGTATATATGACAAATTTACGACAAAATATCACTCATGAATTTGATGTTTTTGAAGAGTAATTACACAGTCGTATTTACCACAAATTTACGACAAAAATACCTCATCGCAAATTTTACGTTTTTGAAGGATAATTACGCTGTTGTACTTACTACAAATTTACGACAAAAATATCTCATCGCAAATTTTACGTTTTTGAAGGATAATTACGCTGTCGTATATATGACAAATTTACGACAAAATATCACTCATAAATTTGATGTTTTTGAAGAGTAATTACACAGTCATATTTACCACAAATTTACGACAAAAATACCACATGAATAAATTAACGTTTTTAAAGAGTAATTACACGGTTGTATAAGGTAGTTGCACCAGTCGTTGGCCACGACCCAGTGATGGGTCACTTGAGAAGAAAAATGTTTATAATTAAGCGTATTTTTAAAATAGCTTCAGAAATTTTTTTTAGAGCAAACCTGGAACATTTCTGCATAGAACCACATAAAAGTTTTTAATCAATTCTGTTCAAGTAATTAATAATGATCGTCTGAAATTTTTTTGTTAGAACAATTTTCAAAATGATGCCAATTCTAAAGATTTTTGTTAAGCCGAAGTGTTATCGAAATATGAATTTTGCACTATTAAGATTAATAAAACTTGAAATATAACCATTTGGACCTGAATAAGAAGAGTTTGGAGATTTCATTTCTTCATTAAAATAAAAAATATTGCCAAAATTCTATCAAATATGGCGGTGACTATCTACTGGAAGGAAAAAATGGTGTTTAGCCAGTAGTTGATCATTTTGATCAAGTACTAGACTTACGAAATTTTTGTAAAGTTCTAGTGGTTGGTCATGCAAAAAATTGGTAAATATTCACGAAAAATGATAGTTTCTCTTTCTCATGGCTAATGAGTGACAATTTTACCGAATACTTATTGATTTTTTTAAAAATTAAATGGTTGAGAGCCGTTGTCATAATCTGATTGACCAACTACTGGGTGATCAACTACTAGCGCGTGACCAACTACTGGGTGGTCAACTACTAGATTATCTTGACCAACCACTGGACTTTTCTATTTTTTCACTTAAAATGGTCGTAATTTTCAAAGAAATGAAGTAAAATTAAAAAATTATAGCGCATTTTGTAGTAGAATACACAAGGAATCGTTTGGTATATTCACCATTTCGCCAACGTTATTAGTTTTTAAACCAGAATGTTTTTTATAAGACACTTCCACTATAAGGGTCCACCACTGGTGCAACTACCTTATACGACAGATTTACAACCAAAATACCACTCGTAAAATTAACGTTTTTAAATTGTTAGTACGCCGTTGTATATACGACAAATTTGCGATAAAAATACTACTCGCGAATTTGACGTTTTTAAAGAGTAATTACCCTGTCATATATACGACAAGTTTACGACAAAACATCACTCGCAAATTTGATGTTTTCAAAGAGTAATTACGCTGGCGTATTTGCTACAAATTTAAGGCAAAAATACCACTCGCGAAATTGATGTGTTAAAGGGGTAATTACGCTCTCGTACATACTACAATTTTACTGCATAAATACCATTCGTAAAATTGACGTTTTTAAAGAATAATTACGTCGATGTATTTACCACAAATTTACTGCAAAAATACCATCTGTAAATTCAACGTTTTCATCAAGTAATCACGTCTTTGTAAGTACTACAAATTTACGTTTAAAATACCACTCGCAATTTTGATGTTTTTTGAAAGTAATTACACTGTCGTATTTACTACACATTTACGACGGAAATACGATCTGTAAATTCAATGTTTTTATGGAGTAATTACCCTGTCATATATACGACAAATTTATGACTAAAATACCTCCTGTAAATCATATGTTTTTAGAGAGTATTTACAAAGTCGTACATACAACAAATTTACGATGAAAATATCACGATTTTACCATGGTAATTTTGACGTATTTTTAGCGTAAAAATTATTGACGTATTTACGTACGTACTGTGCCCAACGGGTTATAGAGGTTCGGACCGTGAAGGCGAGACCGTTTTTCTAAAACCAACACCAGCACCTTTCCAAGTTTAAATTGTGACGAAGTTACGCGTCGTTGATTATACGCGTACTTACTCTAAAATGGCACAGGTAATTTTTTTCTCATTTAAGCTGAATAAAAGTTGACGAAGTTTAGGTAACTAGGGGTGTGTATAACTCGAAGCGATTTCATGTAAGTATAGGTTACTTAGCTATTTAAGCATGATTGATGTCTCATGGCGAGTTTTTCGGCATTATAAGGCGAAATGATTAAAGTTATTAGGTGATTAATTAAATTGAATTGTTTGGTAGATGCTAATTCGAAAAATATTTTGAGTAATTTTTGGTAATTTTCATAAGTAAACAAACACGAAAACTTGTCATGTTTGCATTGTTGCCACGTGTCTCCCAAAATTTGAGATAGTTTTACAATCTAAAAAAACGAATTTATGGAACATTTTTCCCAGAAAATATTTACCAAGATGTTTTCCTCCAAAAATTGGGAACTCGTTCAAAAAAAAAAATAAAAAATAGAAAAATTCAAAATTCTTTTTAAAAAATTCTCATAATTTGTTATTTTATAAAAAATTGAAGAATTTTCCCCTCCGACATTTGAGGATTTTTTCTTCAAAAAATTGAGGAACTTTTTGTTTTAAAAAAATGGGTATTTTTTGAAACCGAAAAATTGAAGAATTTTTTAAACCTTTTTTTCAACCAAAAAATTTAAAGAATTTTTTCAAACCAAAAATTGAAGCATTTTTTTCACTAAAAAATTGAAGAATCTTTTTTAACCAAAAGATTAAAGAATTTTTTCAACCAAAAAATTGAAAAAAAAACAAAAAAAATTGGAGCATTTTTTTCACTAAAATATTAAAGAATTTTTTCAACCAAAAAAACTAGAAAAAATTTTTCAAACAAAAAATTAACTTAAGAATTTTTTTAAACCAAAAAATTGAAAATAAATTTCAAACAAAATTACGATAAATTTTTTTTAACCAAAAAATTGAAGCAGTTTTTTCATCAAAATATTAAAGAATTTTTTTCACCTAAAAATTTAAAATATTTTTTTCAACCAAAAAATTAGAAGAAATGTTCCAAGCAAAAATTTCAAACAAAATATTGAAGAATTTTTTTCAACAAAAAAATTGAAATAAAAAAATTCAGGATTTTCCTCTTTAAAAAAATGTTTTGAAAGAATAGTGTAAGCAAAATTTTATGAGAATTTTTTTCAAAAAATTAGGAGTTTTTCACTTCAGAAAACTGAGGAATTCTTTTCTTAAAAAATAGAGTATTTTTTTGAATTATTAAAGAATTTTTCAACTCATTAAACCTGAGGATTTTTTTCTAATTTAAAAAAATTAAAGATTTTTAAATTGAATTGAGTATTTTTTTTAAAAAAAAAATAGGAGTGTCCCTCTTCAAAAAATTGAATAATTTTTCGCTTATAAAATTGAAAAAATTTCTTTAAAACAAATTGAAGTATTTCTTTAAATTGAGGAATTTTCTTCCCTGGAAAATTGAGAACTTTTTCTCATGAAAAAATTGAGGAATCATCTTGGAAAAAAAAGTAAGGATTTCTTTTCAAAAAAATAAAGATTGTTTCTCTAAAAAGTTTAGGAGTTTCCTTCCTTGTTCAGAAAGTTGAGAAATTTTTTCTCAAAAAATTAAAGAAATTTTTTCACTAGGAAATGGAAGATTTATTTCAAAAATTAAGGATTTTTTCCTTTTAAAAAAATTGGGAAATTTTTTCTTCAAAATATTGAGGAAATTTCTGCTTTAAAACATTGATCATTATTTTTCTTCAAAAGATTGATCATTTTTTTCTTTCAAAAATTGAATATTTTCTCACTCGAAAAAATTCTTCAATTTTTTCAAAGAAAAGTTTATTTTTGAAAAAATAAGGAATTTTCTTCGTAAAAATGGGTATTTTTTTGCATAAGAAATTGATGATTTTTTTTTTTACTTCAAAAATTGAGGTATTTTTTCGATCAAAAAATTTCGTTTTTTTTTCTTCAAAATAATTTAGAAATTTTCTTCTTCAAAAGATTGAGAAAGTTTTTTCTTAAAAAAATTTAAAGGCCTTTTTTCTTTTGATATAATCAAGGATTTGAATTGATCAGAGAAGAAATATAAGGATTTTTTTCTTCAGAAAATTTAGCAATTTTTTATTTCAAAAAATTTGTCATCTTCAAAAATCTGATGATTTTTTTCAAACGAATTGACGATTTTTTTTAAATTGCGGAATTTTTTAACTAAAAAATCAAAAAATTTTATACTTTAAAAAAATTAAGAGTTTTTTTTCCCCAAAAATATTGAAAACATTTTTGTCTTCAAAAAGAATTGAAATATACCTATACCTAGGTAATTTTAATCCGAAAATTTAAAAAATATTTTCTACTGCAAATTTTTTTTCTTGCACAAAAATGAATGTGACACTCTTCTTTCAAAAATTGATTCTTTTTTATTTTATTTTAATTTTTTTAAATGGAGAAAAAAAAGATTTTTCTTTCACTGTCTCACTAAAAGTTAAGAAATTTTTTACCACCAACAGAATTTATAATTTTTGACACTTTTTCAACAAATATATTAAATTACTTTTTTCCCTCAAAAAATTAAGAGATTTATTATTTCTTTGCTCTAAATAAAATCTGTATTTTGTCCAAAATAATTGAAAGACTTTTTTACCCCGAAAATTTTAGAAATATTTGGTATTTTTTCCAATGAAATTAAGTGCTTTTTTTACGTTGAAAGTTGCGCATTTTTTATAAAAATTGGGACAAAAAATTGAGAGTTTTTCTCTAAAATAAAAAAAATAAAAAATAGAACTTATTCCAAATGAGTAATTTTTACCTCAAAAAATAGAGTTTTTCCGCAAAAATTACCTCTAGGTAAATATAATACATTTTTTCTGGAAAAAATTGAGATTTCAATATGCATTTATGCATATTCGGTGATTTAATCACTTCTCATATCTCGAAAACTTCAAACTTTTAGTTAGGATACAATGGACGAGTAAATATTGCAATTAGCGAATTTTTCATCAATTCTATCCGCCTCTGCGGCTTCGTGTTTCTATTTTTCCATCCAAAAAATAACATAGATTTCACATTTATACATAAACAGGATGTTACCACAACTGTTACTATCTTACATGTTAAAAACAAAACAACCGAAACAAACATTCGGTACGTACGAAAATACCACTAAACAGATACTCATAAGTCACATTTCAAAGAACCCAAATGACCCATTGTAAGTATCTACGTATTACGTAGGTTACCTTTACTAAATAACTACAGTTATTTGAATTTAAACCAAGTGCATTTCCCTAGGCAAAACTGTTTAAGTCGAAGGATACAGTTACGAACCTGCTACGTACAAATCCTAAATCCTATTAAATTCCTTTTTCAAATTTGTTTGGCCTGAAAATCGTTGTTCGCGATTGCGAACGGCCCGGCACAATACCCGAAATGGATTACCATGCGGTAAATGCCCCCAGAATGTAAATTGGCCATATCCTTTTTCCAAATGAGAAAAAATCCAAAATAAGAAACAATTCTAAATTGTTTCTTCGCCATCTACGAGTAAGTATAACGAGGCAACAATCGCGAACAAGTCTTTACATCCTTTTTGAATTGGCTTTTTTTAAATTTCAACTTCGAATTAGGTGTATTTTACATTGGCTTTTTGACGACGTTTTGTTCCCATGTGCGAAGCGTGTGTTTATAATAAGATCGCGTCGACAGCTTAGATTAATGGAATTGCGTCGACGATGCAAAGTAATTCATTTGGAATTGGCTGAAGAAGTATTCGAAGCGTTAAATCCTTCTTGTGTTTTTCTATCTGTATTCATTTTGTTTATTTTCTGCGAATTTTTACGATACTCACCAATTTCATCGTAATGACCAACATACGATTTAATAAAATATGTAAATTCCATTCGTTTTGATTTAGGTAAGTACTTATTTCGAATTTCAATTCTATTCAAATAAATAAAAACGTAGCAGTCGAGATGCTACTTGAAAGCTGAATTTTTTTCATACTCTAGAAAATAATGTAACAAAATGACCCAATAATTCAATTTTTGGAAGCTATGAAGTGGGTAAGGATGACTCTATAGGAAGATGAAATTTGGATACGTTAAAGATAATATTGGTACCCAGTAGCTACTGTAGCGAATTTCAAAAATTTTCATATTTTTGGGCTCGTTTTGGAGATCTTCAACAAAATGGTTTGCCTCTAATTTGAGCCCAAAAGGTCAAAAACTCCCAAAAGACACACTTTTGACCTTCAGCACCTCTACGAGTACATAGCAAATTAAAGTCTCCTAAGTCATTTGATTTAGCCTGTAAAATTTTATGCGAATTACTTTTTCTGAAAAAAAAAAAATCTCTAAAAAAATTATTTTTCTAGTTCACAAATTGAGAACAAAAAGATTTCTTTACTTATCAAAAAAAAAAAAAAATAATCTATACCTAAAAATTGAGAGATTTTTACCTACCTCAAAACAAGTTTTAAAATTAGGTAGTATTTAAAAAGTTGTGATTTTTTTTCACCAAAAAAATTAGAATTTTTTACTCCAAAAAAATTAACGGATTCTTAAAAAAAAAGAAGGAAATTTTTCTTTAAAAATAAATACCTAATTGAAAAAAAATTATAGATTTTTTGCTGTAAAGCTGAAAGATTGTAAGTAGGTAGGTATCTATTTTTTTTAACGGACAAAAAATACGTTATTGCTTTTTCTTCTAAAAAGTGAGAGGTTTTTTTAATACAAAAAATTGGTAGCTAAATATTAATTTTTTCCATCCAAAAAAAAAAAAACTGATAAAAATTCTTATTTTCAAAAAAAAAAAAAAAAATTATGACCAAAATCACGATTTTTTTCTTCAAGAGTAAAAATATTTTTTCTAAAATAAAAAATAAAAAAAATTCTGAGTAAAAATCAAAAGATTTTTTAGCACTTCATAAAATTTAGCGATTTTTCCACAAAATTGAAAGTTTTTTTTCCCTTCAATGAAGGAATAAGAGAGAAGTTTTCTTACTTCAAAAGGCTGAAAAAAATTTTATTCCAAGCTTTAGGAACTTTTTCCAAATAAATGAGAAAATGAGAGATTCTTTCTCCAAAAAAGTTCAGAGATTTTTACCCCCCCCCCCCCCCCACCAAAAAAAATCCTTCATAAACTCCCAAAAAATAAAAGGCTCCTTTAAATAATAATAGGTAAGAATAAGAATAAGAATAAAAATATGACAAAAAATTTAAGTTTTCCTCCACCAGAATATTTTCAAGTTGATTTTTTATCCACAAAATCTTCCTTCAAAAAATGAGATTTTTTTTACAAGAATTTAAGTAGTAGGTATTTTTATTACATACAGGAGAAAAAAATTTCACTTCCAGAAAATTTTAATTTCAATTTAAACATAAAATTGAGGTTTGTTTTTCTCAAAAAATAAGGGATAGGTATCTTTTAATTTTTTTTTTTTTTTGAAAAATGAGAATTTTTTAGCAAAACAGAACTGAAAAATGTAAGTTGTGAAAATTGTTATCAAATTTTCAAAATTTTGCATTTTCTTTGTTCTAATCCTATAAAAATTATTCCTTTCGATGAGAAATGATTCCCAAATTTTTACTTTCCGCCTAAATAGATTTTTGGTAGCACCTAGTTGCCCCCATTTTTTTGCAAAGCTGAAAAAATCACCAATTCTCAAACTATTGCCTTCTTTGGTTCTAACCTTTCAGAATTGTTTTTTTCAGGAGGCGTGATTTCCATTTTTTTTTTCGTCAACTTAATTTCAGGTGGCTCCTTATTTTTTAGTTTTCTAAAAAATGAAGAACTTGAAATTCAGTGGGGGAGGGGAGGGTAAAAATTGGGAATCAATATTCATGAAAAGAGAAATTTTGAAAGGTACATAAGTAACTAATACTAAATGTGAAAATTAGAAAATGTGGTAATTACATATTTCATATATTTTTGTAATGGTGGGAAGGGGAGGGGTTACCTACATCACTGAAAATTGAGTTAAAACAAAAATGAAAAATTCTAAATTATTTTCTTATGAAATGCAACAACGTAAAATGTTAAATAAAAAAATTCCAATTTTTTTCGTTTTTGCCCTTTTTGAAAAATTGGAGGTGTTTCAAAGTACCATTTTGAAAATTGAGTGGAGCAAAAATAAAAAAATTGGAATTCATTCTTATGACAAGAGGCAACTTTCAGTGCCGGCAAGAGGCGGGTGCAGGGGGTGCACTTGCACCGGGCCCGGGCTTTTTTTGAGGGCCCGAACTCAGGGACAAACCCATAAGGAGGACTATCAACTCAAATATATGCTAAAAATGTATTTTTTTTTCGTCAAAAATCATATATTTTTCAAAATTTTCGCCCTCGCTTCGCTCGGGCAGTACTTTTTCTATTGTTTTTTAATACCGATTATATGCTAAAAATGCATAATTTCTTCTCCAAGAATTGAATATTTTTCAAAATTTTCGCCCTCGCTTCGCTCGGGCAGTATTTCCTTTCATCATTAAAAAAAAATTGAAATTGTGAATTGGAAAAAAGCACGTTTTTGAGTTGTGATAATTTGCACATAAAAAAAAACCACAAAAAAAGTTGCACCGAGGCCCGGCTCAGCTCTCGCCGTCACTGGCAACTTTGTTGGGTTAAAACCAAAAAAAGCAAAGAGTTTGAAAACCGTTGACAATTTTCTGAAAAGGGGGGCAATTAGGTGCTACTTAAAATTCAATTGGTGGAAAAATAAAAATTTGGGAATCATTTCTCATCAACTTTGATAGGTTAAAACCAACAAAAAAAAAGGAGAAAATTTGTAAGTTTGGAATTTTTCCATAATTTTTTTAAAATGGGTGCTTGTGGGTCCACTTAAAATTAAGTTAGAGGAAAAATAGAAAATAAGGAATTTTTTTCTAATGAAATTCAACAACTTAAAAGGATAGGTAAAAAATTGTTGTCCATTTTTGTCTTTTTTTTTTTTTTTTTTTTTTTTTTGAAAAATGATCGAAAGTCATTCCATTCTTTGTTCTTAAATCAGAAGTTCGAGGAAATAGCCATCATTTGAAAAACAAAAATTCGGTCAAGAATACCTTTAAGGTGAACTATCTTACAGATATGAGTAAAATCGAACCAATAAACAAAGACTTTTTTTTAGGTTTTTATTAGGATTGGGATATTGGGAATACTGCGATAAAGTTTGAAATTACTTCTGCAAAATATCTCAAGAATTTATTCTTTAGGAAGCAATTGAACGGTAATTTATCGTAGGTACCTATTTATGTCATTCTCTAAAGAAGATGAACAGGTTGCTTATTTATTCCTGAAACAGGGGTCGATTTATGTCTAACAAAAAAATTATCTATTTAAGAAATTTAGCACTCGAAAATTAAATTAAAAAAAAAACCTACTCGTATAAAATACTAATTCATTGACGCAAAAAATAATATGAATATTAAAAAAATTAATCAATTACATTCAAAAAATTGATACCTGTAATAGTCCAAAGTTCCTTCAAACAATTAACTCTCTGCTGTTGCATTAAACCCTGTTGCTTCAATTCGTGTCTCGATTCTAACCGTTGAAATAGAAAAGCTCCGGCCAAAAGGTACAAACAAACAATACAAAACAGACCGACACGAGTTAAAATAAAATTAAAAATATTTTTCAAATGACGACTTTTTGGCGGCAATCGTAAATTTTCGTTCGTGAAATCAATTCTTTTCGACGACATCGCCATCTAACACCCAAACGGTTTAAAGTTTACTGTCAACGTGCAAAACTTTCATCAAAAGCGTTTAAGATTCGGCACGGAGGTTGCGATGGCAGGATGCGTACGCACGATTTGCAATGCACTGAAATTTTATTCCAATTTCCACACTTTTCTCATCATTTTTTAATAATTTTATCGGTAGATAATGAATAATTAACGCGGATTTATTTTTTTTATATTTTATTAATTTACTAATTTACGTACAAAGATTTAATTTTATTAATAAAACGAAAAATTACACGTACCTATAGAGCGTGAAAATAAAAATAAAAACATTCGCTGTTTTCTTTTATTTATTTCACTAAATTAATAACTATATATTTTTTTAAAGAAATTATCGATACCTAAATTTAGTGTTCTAAATAAAAATATCGAGTGTATTCCACTTTCAAGTACACAGAAGTACTGAAACAAGCGAGGAATGTGGTTTGACTATAACGAATTAAATCGTATTAAAATATAATATTTTAAAATAAAATAAATTCATTATCAACATTCAACATACTAACAATTTTAAACAATAAGATTTAAATTTAGAACGTTTTTAAGTTGACTAGTCATAATGCGATTAGGAACTAACGTCAGCTCTTGAAATTTTCCTTCCAAATAGGTACCTATTTACTTTTTAAAAAAGTAAAAAAAGAAAACAATACTTCAGATTGAGCTTTTTCACTCACCCGATAACAGTATAAAATTACGTAAGTATGTAAATGCTAAGAATATTTGAGTCATAGTGAAAGAACTAGTATTTTATTCAATGCAACCACGATCTGCCATATTGATGTTCAGCTTCTTGAATTATTCCTTCGTTTTCTCGCATGAAATTTCTCAACTTCGAAGGGAAATCTGTCATGACGCCGGTAGCGCCAGCTTTGAAAGCTAACTCGAACTCTCTCTCGTCGTTCAGGACCCAAACGTAAACCTAAAATGAACAGATAGTATGGTGAAAAAAGGAAATGATGGTATTTTGGGTCAGCAAAGACTTTTTGATGTCAATTTTTTTTTCGATGTACTGATTAGTCACAAAAAAGTACACGAACTTCGCCACTCGAGAGGCCCCTCCTCATTCTGAAATGTGAACATAAAAAGACCCTTCTGTTGAGTTTCACTTATTATATAACTCCTAAAATATGTGTTTAAATTTTTGTAAAACTCCTTTCAAAAAAATTTTTATGTACTTACCAAAGAAATATTTTCCAAAAACTTTTAAAAAGAATTTCTCAGAATTTTTTTTTAATTTTTCAGAAGAATTTTTGAATTTTTTTTATGTATTCTTGTAAAATTGAAGAAAAAAATCTTTAAAAAATTTCCCTACCTGGATTTTACCTACTTAATTTTTTTTTAAATTTCAGATGAAATAATAACATTTTTGTCAGAAAAATTTATTAATTTGATTTTTGCAAAAAATTTTCCAATTGAATTTTTTAAACATTTTTAAAACTTTTTTTCAGAATTTTCAAAAAATCTTCAATGGAGTCTTTAAGATTTATTATTCATTTTTTTTTGCTACTTAAAATTCAAATTTCTTACTTTTTTAATATTTTCATTATGAATTTTTTTCATAGGCCCTCCCTATTAATTTTTAAACTTTTTTTAAAGAATTGTGTGAAAGAACTTTTGACTATTTTTATTTCATTTTTTACAACTGTGCAAGTAGATAGTATATCTTTAAAGTTTGGAAAATTTTAAAATTTTGTGAAAATTCAAAATTTGATAAATTTGAAAAATTCTATTGGTATTCAAAATATTCAACAAAAAAAATTGAATAAATCTTCAAAATTTAGAAAAATTAATAACTTGGAAAATTTTAGAGATTCAACAGGACTTGAAAATTCAGTCATTATTAAGTTTTAATCAATTTTTACTTTTTGGTGATGAGTTTTTTTTTTAGAAATTTGAACTACTTCTATAAATTTGAAAATTTTAATAAATTAAAAAAAAAATGAATTTCTAAATTCAAAGAGTTCTTTCAATTTTTAAAATTTGGAAAAAATTTTAAATTAAAATTTAAATACTTATACCTACCTTTAAATTTTAGGTAAAAAGTTGAACTTTGAGAAATTCTACAGAATTCCAAAATTTAGTAATTTTTAATAAATTTTTGAAATGGAATCAATTTTTACACTTTGATGAGTTTTTCCTATTTTCAAAATTTGCACATCTTTAAAAATATAAATTTCTTTCGCGTGTTTTTCCAAAATTTCAAAATTGGAATGAATTTTTAAAATTTGGTAAAAATTTAAAATTTGAGAAATTCTACGAACTTTTAAAATTTAGTCATTTTCAGTTTCAATTAATATCTAATCATTGAAAAAGAATCAATTTTTACACTTTGATAAATTTTTAGTAATTTTCCAAATTTGCACAATTTTTAAAACAATGAATTTATAAATTTTCACGTGTTTTTCCAAAATTTCAAAATTTTGAAAATTTTGAAAATCAGAATGAATTTTTAAAATTTGGTAAAAATTCAAATTTTGAGAAAATTCTACAGAGTTTCTAAAATTTGGTAATTTTACAGTTTCAATCAATTATTCTTAAAAATTTTGATGAGTTTTCTCAATTTTTTAAATTTGGACAATTTTTTAAATTTGGACAATTTTTTAAATTAAACAAATCTTAAAAATTTGGTAAAATTCAAAATAGATAATTTTGAGAAATTCTATAGACTACATTTTTTAAAATCTAGTTTTTAATGTCTTAAATTTATTAAAAATTGGAAATATGAGAAGTTCAATATGAGCTTTGAAATTTGTTATTTTCGAAATTTTAATAAATTTTTGAAAAATCACAAAGAGAAAAAGGACAAAAAATACTAAAACGTTTTGTAGAAAAATCTTTCATTTCGTTTGAAGCAAAAAAAAATCATTTTTAGAGACAAAAAAAATATTGAGAAAATCACTAATTTTCTTGAAATAAATTTTTTATATTTTTTTAAATTGAAAACATTCTTTTCTTTTTGAAACGATTTTTTTTTTCAATTTTTTGGAAATGAAAAATTCTTTATTTTTTTGAATAAAAAGTTGAAAATTTTTTAAAAATTACATAAATCTGGTTTGAAATGGAAATATTTTTCATTCTCATTTTTTTCAAAATAAAGTTTAGGATTTTTTTGGGGGGAGTTGATAAAAACACTGAAACCAACATTTCTTTGAAAAAATTTCATGTAACCCAAAATGCAATTTTGCACAATTTTTTTGGGTTAATTTTACTAGGCTATTAGGCCAATCTTTATGTTTTTCACCCTGTATATTTTAATGCGTGTTTTTACACCACCCGTTCACTTTTCGAAAAAAATGAACAGAATCGTTTTTGTTGCAAATCTTACGAACTTTAATTTTACTAATGATAGTTTTTTTGATTGCATATTTGAAGAATTATAAGCGAAAAACGACTACAAGATCTTTCTAGATTCACATAGGGGTACTTTACATAAACAGTAATCGCTATCACTGTCGAATGAATAAATCACATTACTTGAATGCCTCTTTTCTTCAAATGAACGAACAACGATTTTCTGATCATCAATACATCGAGAACTTGCAATATGAATTTCCATACGATGCTATTTTGAAAATCAGGACAACTGAAAAACACACAATGTAGGTCAGTTTGTCTCAACTTGATAAATAATTCTCAATATATCGAACGTACTTTTTATAAATAGAGGGTAAAAATATCTCAAGGTGAGTTTCTTTAATCGGTATAAACGGCAGCAATCCTGAATAATAGAACAAGAAGAGCAGAAGTACTCTTTTCTTCGAAAAAAATAAACTCACGTTTGGATTCTACCCGATAAAAATAAAACAACAAGTTAATAGGTACCTAGACCTACGTATTAAATTGCTACCACAAACAATCATCTGGTGAGATTTTGAGGGAACTCACCTCTCTGTAACATTTATCATTCACAGCACTACTCGCGTTACCCCAAATACAATACTCTTGTCTATTGTAACGTTTAATGAGTCGTGAAACTTCACTGATCAAATCATCGTCGTTGGATTTAATATCGATATTCATCGGTACATTGGTAAAGGTTTTGAACAAGTCTTCTAACAAGGGTATCCGACGATCGGCCAAGTTGGCATTTTCGTGTTTATAATAGAATCCTAGGTCGATAAAACCAAACATGAAGTGTACTTACCTACTCAATTTATAATCAAATTTATAGTCAGAAATGGTACAAACCTGGAACAAAATCTACAGATACGACACTTTTGAGCAAAGGTAATTCGTTGAAATTAACCTCAGATACATCTCGATCGTCTCCTGTCAATCTTCGTAGGTTGGGATCGTGGAATACAACTACTTGTTTATCCTTGGTCAAGTGGCAGTCGAGTTCCAGCAGATCGGTGCCCATCTCCTTTGCTCTGTGTGGAAAAACATCAAGGTAAAACAGTATACAGGGTGTCCAGCGAGTGATCTGCCAAACTTGAAATTTGATCCGTATAAGTTAAATCCAATAAAAAAATCCTCCTCTGGTGATTTTTTTTTTTTTTTTTTAGTAAATTTCAAAAAATGAGATTTTTTGCAAAATTGTATTTAATCAATGAAAAAAGCTCAAAAAAAAAATTCAATGCAAAATCCTACCCTGCCCTGGTGAAATTAAAAAAAAATTATTTTCTGTGAATTTCAAAAAATGACAATTTGCATTTATTCAATGATAAAGGCTACCATTCGATCTAATGCAAAATCCTCCCCTGACTGAATTTGAGAAAAATTTTATTTTCAGTAAATTTCAAAAAATGGCAATTTGCATTTAATTAATGACAAAGGCTACCATTTGCTGCGATGTAAAATCCTACCCTAAGCGAATTTGTCAAAAAAAAATTTCAATAAAATTTCAAAAAATGTGAATTTTTGCAAAATTGCATTTATTCAATGAAAAAAGCTACCCTAAGTTCCCATGCAAAATCCTCCTCTGTCTGAATTTGTCAAAAAATTCATTTTTATTTTCTCCCAACTGAATTTTAAGAGGCACCTAGTTGCCCCCTTTTTTAAAAAATTGAAAAAATCATATATTCTCAAACTCTTGCTGTTTTTGGTTTTAGCCCATCAAAGTTGTTCCTTGTCAGAGAATGAATTCCAAATTTTGAATTTTTCCCTTTTCTTATTTTTTAGTGTTACCTTAAGGCACCCTCAATTTTTCAAAAAAAATAAAATGAAATAACAGATAATAAAAAAAAAAAGTAGAAACGAAAAGAAATAAAAATTTGAGAATCATTTCTCACCAAAACGTAACAATTTTGGCCGGTTAGAACAAAAAAAAAAAAAAAAAAAAAATTGCAAAAATTTGAAAATTTGGTATTTTTTCATAATACGTGAAAAAACGAGTATTGCAGCTCCACTTTAAATTGAGTTAGGAGTAAAATAAAAATTGGGGAATCAGTTCTCACCAAAAGGAACAACTTTGATCGGTTGAAATCAAAAAAATGCAAAAATGTGAAAATTTGGGTTTTTTATATAATTTGAAAAAAGGGAGCTTGCGGCCCCACTTAAAATTGAGTTGGGTAAAATAAAAATTTGGGAATCGTTTCTCACCAAAAGGAACAACTTTGATAGGTTAAAATCCAAAAAATGCAAAAATTTGAAAATTTGGGTTTTTTATATGGGTAATTTGAAAAAAGGGGGCTTGCGGCCCCACTTAGAATTGAGTTAGGGGAAAAATAAAAATTGGGAATTATTTTTCAATGAAATGCAACAACTTGAAATGCAATACAAAATTTTTTTGCTCATTTTAATCGTTTTTGTTTTCTTTTTTGAAAAATGGGGGGGGGCGAGGTACCACTTGAAATCAAACTCGGTCGGAAATTAAAATTTGAGAACTGACAAGAAACAGCCTTGATGGACTAAAACCATAAAAAAACAAGATTTTAAAAATTGATGATTTTTTGATTTTTTTATGGAAAGGGGAATGACTTGGCGCCATAAGTTCGGGGAAAAATAAAAAATAAGGTATTGTTTTCTCATAAAATTGAAAAACTTTGGGGGTAAAATATTGAAAAAATTCAAAAATCCATAATAAGAGTCATCTTTCTATAGCCGAGCATTTCGAGAAAACCTTCAAAAAAAATGAAGAAGAAAAATAGATGAAATAGATATGAAATTATACTTCAATAAAAAAAAAACCACTCCTCTCAAAATATAAAAATTTCTTGAAAAATGATCTGAATTTTAGATTCCTATTTCTTTTTCTTTTTTTTAAATTAAAAAATTTGCTATTAGGTAGACCCTACATATTTTAGAATGAAAAAAATTCTCATTTTTATTTGCAATTAATTTATTCCATTGTTCCCATTTTTTTTTTAAATTAGGAAATTATATTTTTCAAGCAAAATCCTCCTCTGGCTGAATTTGTGAAAATTTTTATTTTCTGTAAATTTCAAAAAATGTGAGTTTTTGCCAAATTGAATTTATTCAATGAAAAAAACTACCTCAAGTTTCCATGCAAAATCCTCGTCTGGCAAAATTTGTCAAAATTTTTATTTTCTGTAAATTTCAAAAAATTAGAATTTTTGAAATTGCATTCAATCAATGAAAAATGCTACAATTATAACTGAGTGCCACTTGAAAAAAATCTCCATGTACACATGTTGCCTATCTCGATTTTAAAGGGGCAGTGATCTACAAAATTTTTCAAATTTTGTGAAAACAATGCACAAACCAGGTGTACTTTTTCAAAAGGAACAAAAATATTTGAGTAAAATATTTACCTATCTTTGAAAATTAAGGCGCTACAAAGTTTTAAAAATTGGTATTTTCGAAATTCAAGGCTCTGTAGCGCCTTAATTTTCATAGATAGGCAAAATCTTCAAATGATGTTTTTTGTTCCTGTCAAAAAGTTACACCGCTTTCATGTATTTTTTGACCGAATTTTGCAATCTTCATGTATCACCACTGCACCCTAATAAATTGAGGTAGGCAATTTTTTGACTGGAATTTTGCATTGCTGTAACTCCTTCAAATTAAAAGATAGGCAATCAAATATAATTACAACTTTTATTGCTTTTTCGAAGATCTATCCACTGTCGGCGTCGAAAATTTTTTAAACGCAGTGTTGCCAGTCGATTTTGCTAGGGATTTTCAAACCTTTGTAACTCCTTCATTTTCAAACTTAGGCAATATTTGTACATAAACTTTTTTGTTGGTCGTATTTGACTATATCCAAATTTCAAGTTTAGCAGACCACTCATCGGACACCCTGTATAAGAGGAGCTAGGTGACAAAAATATAGGTTAAAACACTAACCTTTTAAAAGCTGTAATGGTGTTCTCATAATATTCTCCAGCACCTACAATGGTATAACAATTCGAATTAGGAAAATCAATAAAGTTAACGAAAGTTAAGGACACACGATAATATTATTCAAAACACACGGAACATAATAACGAAGTTTAAACGAAAATTGGTAGACGATTAACCTAATGACGAAATACGACCATCATTTTGCCAATATCAGGTCTATTAACTACCTACATTATTTAGTTTTTATTCTATTAAACTTACCCCCACGATGGCTGATATGTTTGGCGATGAACTTGAGCGACTTTTTTTTATGCAAAAATGTCGGATACCTGAAGAAAAATGCCGAAGTTAGGATGTATCCTCCTAGGAATGTCAAAATAGTAGTTGGTATTTCGTTTATCATTCTGATAAACGAACTCGTACGAAAATTCAACCATTAAATCTTCTCAAATGAAGTAATTCCGTTGATAGCTTCTTTTCGCACATATCTCGTCGAATTTATAACGTGGCATAATATTAAAAAATAGGTGAATTACGAAAAATTTAACAAATTGATCGTCACCTTATGTTACCTACGTTTTTTTCCTCTTTATCACTGTGATAACCATTGGTTTGTTGACAAGCGATAGCATGTTTTGCGCATGTCGTAACATGAAAGCTGACGTCGGGCCCCTTTTTGCGCCCTTCGAGCTTTAATTTTCAAGTACGAAGTAGTGCGTATGCGCGTGAACTTGCTGATTTTTCGGAAATAAAATATTTAGGTACCATTTACCTTGGCGGATAATTATTTTCCTTAAATTTTTATGAAAGAAAATTTTTTCAAAAAAAAGTAGAATTTAGAAAAATTGGATTTTTATCCTAAAAAATTATAGGTAGGTAGGTAGCTAGTACATAGGTAGAGGTACATGCACATCTTTCGTGAAAAATAAAAAAATATATCAATTTTTTTTCTCAAAAAGAAGAGAGCTTTGGAAAAAAAAAAAAAAAAACTTTTTTTTGCCAACTAAAATAAATACATAGGTACGAGTAAATGAAGATTTCTTTACTTACCTTCTGAAAAAATAAAATATCTACAAAATATTTTATTTCAAAAAACTGGAAAATTTTTACTTCAAAAATTTCAAAAAAAAAATAATAATTTCAAAAAAATTAAAAAATTATTCTCTTCAAAAAATGGGACAATTTTGCTCCAAAAAATAAAAAAAATTTCAAAATTAAAAAAAATATATATATAATATACCTAGATAGAGATACCTATAGTACGTTTAATACCCCTCACAGATGTTTGAAAAATTGAAATAGTAGGTATTTATTTTTAAAAAATTGAAAAATTCTTACATTTTTTTCTTCAAAACCGGTAACGTTTTTTTAAAAAAAATCTCCTTAAAAATTGAGAGTTTTTTGCCTAGCTATTTTATTTTATTTTATTTTATTTTTTTTCAAAGGATTCAGAAACTTCAGAAACTTTTTCATTCCAAGAAATATTCTTTACCTCCTGAGAAAATTTTCTTCCGAGGAAATGAATATTCACCTAGATTTTTTTCTTTTATAAAATTGTTTTTTTTTTTCTACAAATAAAGTCAACATTTTTTACATAAAAATTGAGATATTGCTTCAAAAAATTGAAGAGTTTAAAAAAAATTTCTTCAAAAATGGGGAATTTTTATTTTGAAAAAAAATAAAAAATTCCTCTCTACCAATTGAAAAATAAAACTTATTTTGAAAAAAAAAATCACTCAATTTTTTACTTTAAAAAAAGAACTTCGAGAAAAAAGATATTCTAATATGGTATATAATTTTTTTCACACTCCAAAAAAATTGAAAGTTTTTTTTTCTTCAAGAAAATTAAATATTCGATTTTTCACTGCGAAAAATTAAAAAAAAAATTATTTCATCAAAATTGGGAAATTTTTTAATTTGAAAAATCTTTTATTCAACAAAAATGAAAAGATTTTCTTTTCTTCAAAAAAAGTAATTTTTTATGAAAAATTGAGAAATCTGTTTGTCTGCTTATTTTTATACCTACTTCAAAAGATTCAGGAACTTTTACCCCAAAAAAATAAACAATTTTCCTTCGATAAAATGAATTGATTTTGTATTTCAAAATATTAATTTTTTTCTTCAATTAATAATGTTGAAGCTTTTTCATAAAAAACTGAGAATTTTTTTTTCGTTCTGTTTATTTAAGTTGAAAAATTGAGAATTAAAAAAAAGATTTTTCCTTTTAAAGAAATGAACTGAAACACCTTTTTCCCGAAAAAATTAAAAATTTTTACCCACTTGTTTACTCTAAAAAATTAGAAAATGTTTTTATTGCAAAAAAATTGAATGAAATTTTTTTATTGCAAAAAAATTGAATGACTTTTTTTTTGTAAAAACCGGAAATGCTTTTTTGATAAAACTGAGAAATTTTTCAACTCATTTTTCATTTTACAAAACTGCCTTTTTTTCTTCTAAAAAATTGTACCTATACCTACATTTTTTCGTGGAAACTGGGAATTTTCTTACATTTTTTTTCACTTGAGATTTTTCTTTCAAAAAATTAATTCCTTCATAAGATTGAGAGATTCTTAACTTGGAAAGAAATTACCTAAAAGTTTTTACAAAAAATTATTTGGAAGAATTGAGATATTTTTCTATTAAAAAATGTATATGTACCTTATACTTAGGAATATATTTTCTTCAAAATTGAAAAATTTTTATTAAAAAAAAAAAAAAAAAAAAATGAAAATTATTTTCTTTAAAAAATATACCTACCTACATTTTTTCACCATTAATCCCATATTCGAAGTATACGGGAAAAACAACGAGGAGGTCAATTTGAGTCCAGATTAGGGGTACTTCCCGAGGGGTGAGGTTCGGAGATCTTTTCTTTGGTTAGTCAACACACCGAAAGGAATGTTTGAAATTCAAAAAAATATGTCATGTAACACAAAATGCTATTTGCTCCAATTTTTTGGTCTCATTTTAATGCCTTAAGAGTTCACGCGGGAAAATATCTTTAAAAATTATAAATTTGCCAATAAAATTTTCTATTTTAAAAAACAATAAATAAACGAATATATTTGAAAACATACACCGTTAAAATGCGAATAACATAAAAAACAGATTAGCCATTAAAAAAATATATTAAAAATCAGGTTCATTTTTACTCATTAAACAATTAATATTCGCTTCGTTACCTTTCCTTTGAGGCTGAAAAAAAATTTAAAAAATCAACCAAACGTTAATATACATTTGAAAAATTATTACTTCGAGATAACATTGAAAGAGAGAGAGAGAGAGAAAAAACTTACCATAACGAACAACGAAGATGGTAAAGCTCTTTTAATTAAATCAGCGAGATCATTCTGAGATATCAAATCCGAATGAATGGTAAGTTTAATATACGGTAATGGGATATTTCCGGCTTGTAAAGGAAACAAGTTATAATAAATAGGATATTTTCCGCCAGGTATGATATTGAAAGACATCTAGAATCAACACACACAATACTATAGTAAAATTCTTTAACAAAAACCAAAAAAAAATCCAGCAGAGTAAAAATTATAAATTACTTGTTTGGATCCGGAAAACATGAAGGCGTCGATTTCATTATGCTCGACGCTGATATCGAACGACATCAATTCGTCAGAATTATTTTGCAGTACCAATTTCAAAGGCATTGGAGTTCTCACCCAGCCAGGCGATGAAATATCGATATCGATATACAAGGGTAACTTTTCCACTTTCACTTGAGGTAATTGCACTTCAGTACAGACGGCCAATTCTTTATCGAAATTTTCTCTGTAAAATTATACAAATTGATAAAATAATAATGATGATAAATCGTGTGGAATAAAATAGAGAAATATGCTTCGAGAAAATCACCGATACCTTCTCCAGAATAAAGAAAAAACTCCCAACGGAATGAAATCATCATCGGAGATATTTTTAACGGTGAATGAGACCACTTCCGTGCCGATTTCTTTATTCCTTAATACTTTGTCTTTTAAACAAGATAGGCATTTATCTTCGTCCCACGTAACTTGTTCTTTCTGCGGAAATTTACATAGGATTAGGTAATTCGTATTTACAGAAGAATGAAAATTTCGATGGATAAAATTAAGATACCTGTAATGCGAAGGTAGTATTTTCTATGTAAACGGGCCAAGGGGAAATACAGTCTATTTGCATTCGCATTAGCACCGGCTCATTGGCGTAGATTTTGGACACGTGTTCGCATTTCACTGATAAGAAAGAAGCTGTCACTTCGAACACGTTGACTGTTTCTAATTGGATTGTTTCTTCTTTCGAGCATGATATTTCTTCACCTGATGTGTTCATGGTGTTGTACGTAATCTGGAATAAATTTCAAATTATTTCGAAACAGAAAATTCAAATTCTGGAAGAAAAAATACAAAAATAAAATATCTTTCATTTTTTGATAAAAAAATCTGAATTCTGTCTCAATTTTTTGAAGATTTAAAAAAAATAGTGTAAAAAAAATCATTAAATTTTTTTGGTAAAAAAATCAACAACAAAAAAAAATGGGCTGCAGGTATAAAAATCTTGCAATTCATTTTTAGATTTAAAAAAATCAACTTTTTTTGATAAGGAAATCTCCAGATTTTTTTAGTTAAAATAAATAATCTCCAAATTTTTTTATTTAAGAAAATCTCCAAATTTTTTGGTAGGTAACTAGGTATAAAAGTCTCCAATTCATTTTGGTATCCTGGTAAAAAAAACTTGATACTATTTTTTTGATTGAAAACATCTTTCAAATTTTTCAGATAAAATAATCTTCAAAATTTTTTTGGTTAAAAAAAAATTCAACTTTATTTGGTACAGATTTTTCCAGATTTTTTTGGTAAAATAATTTCCAAATTTTTTTAGCTTAAAAAAATCTTTAAATTCTTGGTAGGCAAAAAAATTTCCAATTCATTTTGGTAAAAAAATCTACGAATTTTTTTTGGTAAAAAAATAGGGAGATACCTGTAAAAATTTTTTTTGGTAAAATAATTTTCAAAATTTGTTCGCTTAAAAAATCCCCAAATTTTCGAAGAGTAGGTAAATAATGAAATCTCTTGATTTGTTGACGGGGGGAGCAGAGGGAACTCAATTTTTCAGAGAAAAAAAAGTTTTTACATTCAACTTCAATTAGAAATTTTGTGTACCTTGAACGTAATATTCCTCGTTTCAACTGATCCTGTTTTAAGATAGATGATTTTTCGAACAGTTTCGTTAACTCCAACGTTGCCCACACCGATAACACACGGAAGTTGACTAGCTTCGCTATTTATATTCGCGTATATTTCGGCTGAAAAAAAAGAACTTTGAATCGTATTCGTATTTCAAGACACATTTGATGCAGAAAATCAAAAACCATCGCTTACTGGAACTTTTGAGATTCAAATTATCCGGCGAAGTGGCCACAGATATAGCAGATGACGTGGCTAGGGATACATGCAGAGTGCAATTTTTACATACAAAAGCTTCCTCGTTTTTCATAACTATTTCTACCGGATACCTTTCGGAAATTAAGCTCGGAGGGTTATGACCGATGGTAAACCTGAGTTTGGATATTTTAGACTTGATTTGAATGGATAAGTTTGATTCGAGCTTGTAAAATTGAGTTTTCTGCTTCGAGTGGGATCTAGAAATAGAATATAAAATTAATAAACATTCTTATTTCGGTAATTTTCACCATTATTACAAAGTTGTACTTACTTGAAGTACGAGTCGTCTTTGAGTAATACCTCGGATTCGCTCCATTTCCCATTGAAACGTAAATTGATCAGTCTATTGTCGACGTGCTCGTTACCAAGGGTCAACGAAACGTAACTCAGCTACGAAAAATGAACTTTAAAAAAATGTTTTATTTAGAGTTTCGACGATATGAAAATATTTACTTGAAGTTCATTGCCAATATCTGAAGCCAGAGGTACGAAACTATAAGGTATTCGTTTCGTTTCGCCGGATTTTAATGTTAAACTTGGGCTTTGGGGTTCGTTTTGTTTGAATATGAAAAATTCCGAGTTTCTGGACGGACTCGCGATACCGATGGATAACTGAGAGAAGTTCAGATCGATTGGGAATTCGTTGCTGGTAAATAAGAAATTTTAGCTCGAAAATTATTTTAATCTGTGGCTTGAAAATAGATTGAATTTACGGATATTTACCTAAGCCATACTTCTACGTCAACAGCATCGCTATCGTTTTGGTAAAATGTGGCTTTGCAGTATACGAAGGAAGTGCTGGAATGCATATCGACGTTTATAAATTTCACAGTAGAAGTATGAATCAAATTGGACCACAATTCGATCGCTTTAGAAATATCAGATTCGTTCAACGAAGGTTCAGGATGTGGATTAATTTTCTAAAAAGACAAAAGATACATAATTATGTATTAATACGATGAATAAAACGTGTTGTTGATGATTTTTTTCTCGCAAATACCTGGATAATGGCGACTACGTTATTCATAATTCGTAATTTTTCTTCGCCGGAGAATAAATAAAGAGCTTCGATAGATAATTCGGTGTATTCTTGTAAACTAGCCGTTAAGTAGGCGCAATTTAGAGCTTTTTTTAAAAGATCCATCGTAAGTTCTAGCCATTTGTCGTTTCGATATTCCCACAGCATGTGAGTGAATAACCTACGATAAGATTTGAAATTAAATTAAAGGCGAGGAGATCGAGACGAAATATAATGCTTGAAAAAACCTACGTTAATGCTTTTCCATAGTCTTTCGAATTGTAATATTCGTTTGCCATTTGAACAGCTGAAAAAATAAATAATTACGTATCATAAATTTTGTAAATCGTTGTAAAAAATATGACACGATCACTAACCTAGATATCTTCTTTTCCTCGGTGATCTATAAAGTTTGAATTGTCCAATTGCACTTCCCAAATAGCTAATGATGATAGCCTAGAAGATTTTTTCCAAATTATTATCAAAATGTAACATCGATACAGCTAAATTTTACAGAAGGGTTCACTTACGGAATGATCAACATGTTTCTCCCTGTATTGTAAAGCTAGCACAGCCAATTGTTCCCTTACAGTATCAAACTGCTCGGAACGATTTGCCAATCTCCAAGGACGTTGGCCATAAAATTCGACTTTATCCCAACCTAACAAAGGATCATTTTCAGGATACTGGATTGGATCCTGAAAAAAATTCCACGAGTGATTTCTACCGCGTTTGATATTTTTCTGCCATCTCATCTACGTACTTTGAACACATCGACGACCAATTTCTTACGCTGAGTCGCGTACTGAGCTGCTTGCTCGTAATAAAATCCAGGATGACGAGCTTGAACCGCTGGTAAACCTTGTCTGGCAGCTTCTTCGAATAAATCACCGAACACAGAAAACCTTCGAAATAAAACCAAGTTAATTTAATGCTAACTTTTTCAGTGCTAAGTGAATTACGTACTGTTTCGAAAGCCAAACGTAATGCTCAAAGAGTAACTCGTTGATTCCAGTTTTGCCTCGAAATCGATCAATGTGAGTATTAAATTGAGTGATGGCGTCTCGAGGCTGATTCAAAGCGAAGTAAATTTTGCATAATTTGTACGTTATAAACGATCCAATTATTTTGATTTCGTGTATATTCGCATCGCTCATTCTTAATTCGAGTAAATTCGAATTGGCCAAGGTATAGTGTCTGGAATACAAAAGAACACAGTGATCACATAGTTCCAGATTTGAAATATCCATGTTTTATCACGTCGACTTACTTATGAGCTGTATTAAGATCACGTTTCATTTCGTTGAAAAATGCTATTTTGAATTGATGCCTTACGAATAGATACTGATGCGAGGTTTTAAGCAGGTGATCTTTGTGGAGCTTGATGTTACGAATTTCTTGAACGTAATAACTTTGAGCCAATTCGTAGAATACGTTTTCGAGCCTACAAAGATAAATAGTAAAGATTCAAATCGATGCGATCGACAATAATTGTTGGTTAAAAATTCATCAACCAACCTGACTATGTATCCTTGCAAATGTTCATTGTGATGAAGTAATAGTAATAATTTGGGATTTAAATCACAAGCTGTACATAATTCAGATGCTCTTTCCATCGATAAAGCGTCATCTCCTCCGGTGCTAACGACCGCTGAACTTTTTTGAATCAACACCAACGTTATTTTGATATTTCTTCCTTCTATAGCCGAACTAAACATAGAATAATTTATATTAATTTCGATCCAATATCAACCGAAAGGTAAAATTTCAAATTACATACTTGATTGTACGAATATGAGAAGCACATTCTAACTTTTTCTCAGTCCAATGAGGATCCTCCCATTCGACTTCGTAAAATAACACGATCACAGAAGGTATCAAACGAAGATGTTTATTCATCCAATTGGTTTTCAATATGCCTTTCGGCACGTACCATTCGTATGAAGTTCTCTAAAATGATATTATACAATTAATACTACCGTTATTTATTATCAATCAACATATTTCGTCGAGTAAATTACCTTAGGTTTTTGAACTGGGAGCGGACACTCTAAAGAGAATGGAATGAAATCAATCGGTGCTCGATCGTGGTGTCGATTTTGAGAAAACATCTCCCAAATATTTTTATGGGTCGGATTATTCGTGTAGTCCAATCCGATGAAAGCTACCAGACATTGAGGCTGACAACGTAACTCTGCCGGAAAATCAAAGTCTTGGTATGTATCCACCATGATTCCGATGAAAATGGAAACTTATATGGTACAAGAACTTCTACTAAACAAAGTAATTATCACAAATTTCGTTTAAAATTACAAAAAGTATCAAACATTCTTGAAATATTGCTATTTCAATTCATTTTCTATTTACTAAAATTGCTAATCTAATTTTTTATCAAAATTCGTCCATCTCGAAGACGAAAACTCACGAGTGTGTCCGAATAGTTCCGAAAAAGCTACTCCCTAGAGTGCAGATAGACGTTTCCCAAAAATTTAATCACCTTCGAAAATGAAACTGATAAAAACTGAAATTTTGAATTAAAATATAAAAATGAAAAAATTCGGATCTACTGTTTTAAATCGTTTGAATTTATTCTAAAATTTATACAATTCAAACGAATGGACAGATAATTGTACGAAGCAAAGTTTACATGTGACTGGAAAATCGAAAATCAGTTATTTCGCGTTTGATCAGAGAAGTTTGATTTATTGCCATAGTTTATACCGGTAAGAGTTTGATACCTCATATTTTAAACTAAAAATGACGTTCTTCTATGTAAAAATGATTGATAAAATGTCTAAAAATAAGTAAAGTACTTATGGTTTATAATTATAATATCCAATTGTGTTTTGTGTTGATAGATCCACTCATTATTGGAACTAAGTTGTCATCATCGTCTTCATATCTTTCTCGAAGAAGTCAACATATTCAGTAAGTGATAATATTGCACACTTTTTTATTCTTTAAACAAATTTCAAGAATATTAAACAACTAAATTTCCTTATGTGTTGCAGGAATTTGCAAGATGAATGTAGAAATTCCTAACTATAATATCAAGCCATTCGAACGTTATATTTGGCTCAATGAATGATCTCAGAAGCAAACCCATTCATTGGATTTAATTTCTGCTCGTTTCTGTATCATACAAGATTGAAAATGTTTTGTATTCTGAAAATTAATCGTCAGCTGTCGAAAAAGTTGTGTTGCATGGAGAAATGCAATATAATGAAGACATTTCTCAACACACGTGATCATCGTGTCGCTTCTAAAATATCGTATTACACGTTCAAAGACCACCAAACCCACATCGAATGTGAAAAATCAAATCATACCCAACTGACAACGATTTTACCTCGTATAAAACACCAAAATTTACGTTACTCTCACACAGTCGCTGCGAAAAAAATCTTTTCCTCATTACGAAATCACAGCGAGTTTTCCAAAAAGTTGAACAACATGGATAAGCGTTCAACCCACGAAATCAGTGACTTGGTATCTGAATGGCTGAGCAGATTCGATTCGCTGGGCTCGGTCGATGCGAACCATATTTCTGGGACTTTTAACGCGTTGTCGAGATTGAATATTTTCAATCAAACGTGGAACCGAGACGATCAAGAAAATTTCAAAAAACTGATCGTCAAGTTGACAATAGATGGATACGAATTACTAGACCCGAAAATGCAAGCTGGTTGTAAATTCAGCTCGTGGCATTTGGCTAATTGCTTCAATGCTCTTTCCAAATGGAATGTATTGAACCCCAATATCTGGCCAGGTAATGTTGAATTGGACGGTAAAACCTTGGCCAAAGTTAGTCTATTCGAATCGTTCATAATACGATTGATTAATCGAGGAAACCGGTTAGTGGATCCGAAAAACAAAGCCGGTGATAAATTTCACTCGCAAGGTATTGCAAATTGCCTCATCGCCCTCTCTCAATGGAAAATCGACCAATTACCTGGAGCTAAACAGTTCATCGTTGAACTAATGAAACAAGGAAATGAGACAGCCGGTTTATCTAGTACTCAGCGATTGAGAGGTGACAAGTTCTCATCTTTGAGTATCGTTAGAAGCCTGCACGCAATGTCGAAATGGGACGACGAAGAATTACAAGGTAGCAAAGAGTTTATCATTCAGCTGATGAAGCAGGGTGTCCAAACGGTCGACGAGCTAAACCCTCAAGAGGTCGCCAATAGTTTCAACGCACTTTCTAAATGGAGCATCGATAATTTGCAAGATTCTAAACACTATATTTCTGCACTAGTCAAACGAGGAACTTCGATCGTCGATAAATTCAACTCTACCGATGTCGCCACCACCCTGAATGCGTTTTCTAAATGGAATATTCACGAAATACAAGGTGCCCATCAGTTCATCGTTCGATTGGTGAAACAATGTGGTTCGACTGCTGATGAATTCAAACCACACAATATTGCTATCTGCTTGAACGCGTTGTCTAAATGGAACATAGACGAACTGCCTGGTACGAGGGAGGTCATCGTGAAGCTCACAAGATGTGGACATTTAACCGTTAATAAATTCGACCATCAAGATATTTCCAACAGCTTGAATGCTCTGTCGAAATGGAACTTGGAAGAAATACCAGAATCTAAACAATTCGTCGTCGACTTGATCGCAAAAGGAAGTCAATCCTCGTCTTGGTTCACTGCTGTAAGTATCGCTAGCAGCTTAAATGCCTTGTCCAAGTGGAACATACAAGAACTAAAAGGAGCTAGCGAGTTTATAAATCGATTAACGAAACGAGGAAGTTCAGTCGTAATTGGATTCAATTCTCACGGAGTTTCTAACTGCTTGAACGCTCTATCCAAATGGAATCTCGACCAATTACAAGGTGGTAAGCAATTCATCGAGCAGTTAGTCCAACGTGGAAGTTCAATTGCTGAAGGATTCGATGCTACAGCCATCGCCAGTACGTTGAATTCCCTATCCAAATGGAATATTAACGATTTACAAGGTGCCAAGCACTTGATCGTTCTGTTGATTAAACATGGCACAACAACCATCAACCAATTCGACTCTCAGAATATTGCCAACTGTCTGAATGCCCTCTCCAAATGGAACATCGATGAATTTGAAGGCTCCAAGGAGTTCACAGTTCGATTAATCAAGCAAGGAAATTCAACATATGATAAATTCAAGCCTCAAGAGATTGCCAATAGCTTGAATGCCTTATCCAAGTGGAACATCGACGATTTGCAAGGTTCCAGCGAGTTTATCTCGAGGTTAACTAAACGAGGAACTTCAATAATAAACAGATTCGATTCGAAAACCATCCCGATCACTTTGAACGCATTGTCCAAATGGAACATCGACAAATTACCAGACACTAGAGAATTTGTTGTTGAATTGGTGAAAAGAGGTAGCACCTTGGTCACTAAATTCAACTCCCAAGGTGTTGCCAACTGTCTAAATGCACTTTCTAAATGGAGGAATATCGACGAATTTGACAGATCTAAAGAGTTTATCGTTCGATTGATGGAGCAGGGGAATTCAGAGTACGATAAATTCAACGTCATTGAAGTTTGCAATAGCCTCAATGCTCTATCCAAATGGCCCATCGACGACCTATCAGGTTCCAATCCGTTTATATCGCAGTTAACTAAGCGTGGAACTTCAATAATTAATGAATTCGACCCGAATACCATTTCTATCACCTTGAACGCCTTTTCCAAATGGAATATCGACAAATTACAAGGCGTAAGGGAGTTTATCGTACGATTGGTTGAAAAAGGCAACTCATCCATTAGTGAATTTAGCTCCCAAGGTGTTTCCAACTGCCTGAATGCTCTTTCCAAATGGATCATCGATGAATTCAAAGGCTCTAAAGACTTCATCGTTCGATTAATAGAACATGGAACCTTAACTCATGATAAATTTAACCCTCAAGAGATTTCCAACTGCTTGAATGCTCTATCCAAGTGGCACATCGACGAATTACCAAAAGCCAGAGAGCTCATTGTGCATCTAGTGAATCGAGGCAGCTCATCAGTTCGTGAATTTGATTCCCAAGGTGTCTCCAACTGCCTAAATGCTCTTTCCAAGTGGAACATCGATGAATTTGAAGGCTCGAGGGAATTCATCATTCGACTAATCGAGCAGGGAAATTCAGTGTGTGATGAATTTAGCGCAATCGAAGTCTCCAACAGTTTAAATGCTCTATCCAAGTGGCCCATTGATGATCTTCAAGGTTCCAATGAGTTCATCATCAGATTAACTGAACGAGCCACTTCAGTAATTGACAAATTTGATTCGAAGACCATTCCTGTCACCTTGAATGCCTTGTCCAAGTGGAATATCGACGAATTAGCGGGTACCAGGGAATTGATTGTTGGATTGCTGAAACGAGGCAGCTTATTGGTTGGTGAATTCAATACTCAAGGTGTTGCCAACTGTCTGAATGCCCTTTGCAAGTGGAACATCGATGAATTCAAAGGCTCTGAGGAGTTCATCATTCAATTAATCGAGCAGGGAAATTCGATCTACGATAAATTTAACCATCAAGAGATTTCTAACACTTTGAACGCTCTATCCAAGTGGCCCATTGACGATCTTCGAGGTTCCAAAGAATTTATAGTTCAATTAGCTAAACGAGCAACTTCAATAATTAGCCAATTCGATTCGAATACCATTTCTGTCACCTTGAATGCTTTCTCCAAGTGGAATATCGACAATTTGCAAGGTGTCCGGGAGCTCATCGTGCGATTGGTGGAACGAGGCAGTTCTTCGAGTAGTGAATTCAACTCTCAAAACGTTGCCAATTGTCTGAATGCTCTTTCCAAATGGAATATCGACGAATTTCAAACATATAAACTTTTTATCTCCCAGTTGATCAATCGAGGCAATTTAATTACTCACCAGTTCAATTCTCAAGGAATCGCTGTTTGTTTGAACACCTTGTCCAAGTTTGACATTTTCAATAGCGAAAAATGGAACAAAAGTGAATTTAAAAATGTCAAAGAATTTATCATCAAATTGGCAACAAATGGAGCTAAAATATGCCAAGATTTTAACTCCCAGAGTATCTGCAGTACTTTCATCGCGTTCTCCAAGTTTGATATTTTGAACAACAACAAATGGACGAAGAATGAACAAAATCAGTTGAAGTCTTTCATTCTTAATTTGTGCTGTGTAGACGAAGCTTATAAAAATCATAATCTCGAGAGTATTTCCAGAACCTACGATGCTTTATCCGATTGGAAAGTTTTCACTAATGACCAGTTCGATTTGAAATCGATCGAAAATTTTCAACGTCTTGTTAATAATTTAGAAAGTCGAATTTTTACCATCGCAGAGCACCTGAATTCAACGGAATCAGGTGCCGATCTATCATTTGCTACTCAAATCATTAAGAACTTACCTGAACTTAATTCTAAAAAATTAATTATCTCTGAAAAACAATTACTGCTTTCTTTGATGAGATGTTTGAATATCAATGTAGCCAACAATGATGTTGATCGTTTGATGGAAGATCGCATGGAAAAGGATATATTATGTAGTTTGCGAGCTTTTTCTTATGTTTTGATGGAATCGAAAGATAGGTCTAAATTGGAAGGAGAGTTTGATCAATATTTGTCCAAAATACTTGATAGGTTATCCAAGTCGAATGTGAACTACTCTGGTAAAGTTTTAGATAGGATTAGCGAGTTCGACGAAATGGGTTTGATAAATGATCGAAAATTGTTGAGTAAATTGAAGTAGATGGTCTATGAAATGTTGTAATTTGTAATTTTAAAATTGTACCTATTTGTACCCCAAAAAAATTATCGATAGAATTTTGAATTTTTTATGAATAGGTATTAATTAAATTACAAAAATGATACTGAACACGAATGGTTTTTAAAATTTAACAAAGCATTGAAATATTATTTTTTAGAAAGATCACTTCTACTCCATTTCAAAATTCCAAATATGAAGTATGACTGTATTCGAATCTTTGTGAGAGAAATAATTCGATCTCTTGCAATTTTTCAAGTCTTTGTTGTTCTCCTGTACGTCCTTGTTTACCAGTTACCTGGAGCAGTTAATTATAATGTCCGATGCATATGTAGTTGTTTTTAATATTGATTTCAAGACTGATGATCAATTGATCATAGTGATATTAAATTTCGTTGTATTTTGTATTTTATTGTTTTTAATTCTTCATTTTTTGATAATCGATCACTTGTTGCTTAATTATATATCTACCTATAAAGGAAATTTGTTTTCATCGTCAGATTTATTTGTTGGTTGTATTTCATCCTCTAGCTAATAAACCAAAAAATGTTGGAAAATTTATGATAGTCATTTCTGAAAACTACGTAAAAAAAATTAAGTCACTTTAAAAAAATGGGTAGGAAAATGTCCATTATTTTTTAAAACTTTGAAATTGGTAAAGAGAAGTAGCTACGAGTACATGGTGTTTAAGTCTACACGTCTTGAAAGTCATGGAAAAATCTTGAATTTAAAAAAAAAAATCACTACGTCAACAAAAGTACTGAATTTTTCTCTTTGAAGTCATGAATTTTTGATAATATTACCTGTTCAAACTGTTGCATCTTCTCAAAAAATAAAAGAAAAGGGATGGGGAAAAATTATTTTATTGTGTTGAAGAGAAATCTCTCAAAACACAGTTTTTTTTTGTATCAGTTCTTTAAGAGAAAATAACTCATACCTATTTTGGAGGAGAAACCTCATATTTTTTTAAGAAGGATTTTAGAAGATTTTTCTTCATTTTTTTGGGAATATCCAAAAAATATTTTAATTGTGTACTTTTTCTTAGATGAATCTTTGTTTTTTTTAAATATATAATTATAAAGAGGCATTTCATTTTCATTTTTTAAAATTAAAAATAAAGATTTTCTTCTCGAATTTTTTTCTCAAAAATTTTACCAACATCTAACTCAACAAGTCTAGGTACAATTTTGTTTAAAAAATTTCTATAACTTTTCTATTTTAAAATTTGTATCTTTTTTGAATAATTTTTTCTAGAGGGTGCAGAATATCGGAGGAGGAGCATAAAATAAAGGAAGAACATACGCAGATAAAAATAATGAACATACAAGTAGCTTCATTTTTAATTCTTTTAAGAGAAGTTGTCAAACTTCATCATCGGATGATTTTACACTGATATTATAATTTTAATTTTAATTTTTTTTTAATTTTATGTAGATAATGATTAATGCTGTACTTGTCCGCGTATTAACTGGATGAATTCCTGAGCAGTAATTTATAGTTTTTGACTAACGTCTAGTTTAATAGTTTTGTACATTCATGAGGAGGAGCTTCGATGAATTTTTTACCAAGTGCAGTAGTGCTACATAATACTTCATTATTCAAAACTGCAAGGGAGGATGGAGTCTAATCGAAATTTTTGTAATAACTAAAAGTAATTGTAAAACTTCCAAGCTACAACTTTTGTTTGAAATTTTTTTTAATTGGGCCCCTTACCTCCCCACAGTTTTTAATAATGTATTTTAAATGAGCGTGTATAAGTTATTTTACGTACTCAAAATTGATGGAGAAGGAGGGGGTCCAATTGAAATTTTTGTTATAACCAAAATTATTCCTAGTACTTCAAGCTACAACTTTTGTTTAAAAATTTTTTCAATTGGACCCTTTCCCCTTCCCCGTTCAATTTTTAATTAGTATTTTGGGAGCGTTATGCAAAATAAGTGGAGAGAGAGAGGCTCAATTGAAAAAATTTTCAAACAAAAGTTGTAGCTTGAAGCTCTACTAATACTTTTGGTTATGACAAAAATTGCGATTGGACCCCTCCCTCCCCTCCAATTTTTGATAATTCAACTCATTCAAATACATTATTGAAAACAAGGGGGAGGTAAGAGGCCCGATTGAAAAAATTTTCAAAAAAAAGTTGTAGCTTGAAGTACTAGGAATAATTTTGGTTATAACAAAAATTTCAATCGGACCCCTCCTTCCCCACCAATTTTGAGTAATACATATAACTTATTCACACTCATTCAAAATACATTATTAAAAACTGTGGGGTGGTAAGGGGCCCAATTAAAAAAATTTTCAAACAAAAGTTGTAGCTTGAAGTTTTACAAATACTTTTAGTTCTTACAAAATTTCGATTAGAGCCCTTCCTCCCTTCCGATTAGGGCCAAAATCGAAAAATAATCAAGTGTTGTTTTGAAATTCGATTTAGTTTTGGATTTGGGATGACGGTAACACTGCGTTTGTGTAAACATTACCATTCTCCCACTCCCTGAAACGATTTTCGTTAGCCTAACGTAATGTAAGTAAATGCCTCAGTGTCAGTCTGTGTGATTCAGTCATCGTTAGTCATCGTCTATGTCTTTTATCAGTTTTATCGCTTTTGCTTCGCTATCGCTTTGCATTCATGCATTGTATTGTATTGTAGTTCATCATTCATGTTTCGACTCAACCCACTCAACCCTCGACAGTCGTGGTTCAACAGTGTTCGATGATCTCTATGTATTCTGTTAATTCTGTGACATTTCTTGCTCGAAATCGCGATTATTCGTCATCGTTTACGTTGTTTTGTGAATTAAATATGAAAATCAAACTAAATTGATTTAAAGTTGTGTCAAAATCTCGAATCACAGCTCGCCAAGCCAGGCAGCTGGTTGCAAATTGCAATTTACATCCGAACAATAGGACAACCACGATGTGTATTCGTTTGGAATTTATCCACTACAAACAGGTACTTATGATTCAAATATTACAAAACTTGCTATTCGCTTACTCAGTATTATTTATTTTCGTGAAAATAATCATTTAAAATCTTTAATTAATCGTATAATAACGTATTGTAATTGGAACTACTTTTTTCGAAATGTCGAAATAAATGCGCCCGCCCATTGTTAGGTTGTAAACAAACGGACACAAAGATGCGCAAAATGACATCATCGTAGTGTTGAAAGCTTGAAACGTGAAAGTTGTTTAGTGGTGTGTGGAGGCTAAGCAGTAAGCAGCCATTTTGAATTTTAGATTCAGGCTTCTTTTTGTCAATGACTTGTTGAACTTGGAAAATCGGAATTCTTTCGCTGCGAATGGTTTTTATTCGAATGCAGCCATCGTTTTATGTTTAGTTTTCGTAAAATATAAGATGAAAATTCATTATGTCCTGAAAAACGCTCGATTCAAATTAACTTTGTGATCATTTACGCGTTAAATCAAAAGTTTTTTCGTGTCGTTTACGTAGGTTCATTCGATTTGAAGTGTTGTTCAAAACATTCTTACGTCATGTCATGGTGTTTGTTGTCATCGGAGATATTTTACCTAATTTTTCGGATAAAAGTGTAATTTTAATTCGCTTCGTGTTAGTATATTAATATAAACGTATTTAATACTTTTTTCGGGTACTGTGTATCGAATTTTCCGTTTATTGAATTTGAATGTTTTGTTTTGTTTAGGTAGATACGTATGTTATTATCCGCCGGTGCTGTGGCCTATTCGAGTTCGTTTTTATGCAAGCTGTGAAGTAACCAAGCTTCGGAAAATGAGATTCAGCTAGTCGTGGTGAGTTGATTTACTTATGATTTAATTTATTTATCAAGTTTTGAAAACATAATAGCTCGTGAACTTTTTCAAAGTGATATTTTTGGTCATATATTCAAGTATTTTCCAAGTATAACGATCGAAGCTTTTGTATTGTTTTGTGTTACAAATAATTTTCATCAAATTTGCTGTTCGGCTTACGTTTCGTTTCGTTTGTAGAAATGCAGTATAGGAAATCGAAATGTTTCGAGAGAAATTTTGTACTTTTAGTTTGCTATTGTGAATCGTTGCATTTTTTTTATTGAATCTAAAATTTGTTTGTGTTTCTTAGGTATCTACGTGTTCAGTTATCCATCTGTTCGCCAAATTCGAACTTGTACTTAGCAAACGATAAAGAAGAGCTGCTGACTACTGAAAATGAACCTGCATGAACCATTTCAATCGGTCTTCAATGGAGATTATATTCATTTGTGGTGAGTTTATTCTATTTTTTGGCGAGTTTTCAAGTACAATATTTCGTGAATTTTCTTGAATCAGTGTCCTAGCCTATTTTTATTAAGTAAATTTCCGTGCTTCTGGTCAAATTTGCCTCGTGAAAGTGAAGTGTTGATAAATAGAGAACATTTTTACGTATCTTTTTCCCTAGCTACTCGAATCTATATTGTTAGTTCTTGGAAATCGAAAGAATTCGTTCGAACTCGAGTAAACTGTGTTTTTTATTCCATTTTACTTTGGACATTTTTTTTTTCGGCTGCTACGTTTCATTTTATTTTATTAACTTGAAATTGTTTGCGTTATTTAGGTACGTGTTCAGTTATACATCTGTATGCCGAATTCGATCTTGTATTTTGCAAAAGCGATAAAGAAAATTTGCTGAAAATGAGCCTACGCCATTTCAATCGGTCTTCAATGGAGTTAATAGTACTCATTTGTGGTGAGTTTATTCTACTCTTACAATATCTCGTGAATTTTATTGAACTAGTGTTCTAGCCTATTGTTAGATTTTCGTGCTTCTGGCCAAACTTGCCTCGTGAAAGTATTGATAAACAGAGAACTTTTTTACCTATCTTTTTTTCTAAATTGGAACTCGAATCTATTGCTAGTTCTTTGAAATCGTAAGAATTCGTTCGAACTTGAGTAAACTTATGTTTTTTATTTCATTTTACTCTTAGAATTTTTTCAACATTTTTTATTAAACCAAAATCATGAGAATCTATTTTTTTTAAAATGATTTTCACATTTTTTAATGAACCATTATTTCAAGAATATTACAATTTTTTATAAGATCAATTTCGAGAATACCTATTAAAAAAAAAAAAAAAAAAAAAAAATCATTTTTTTTCAAAACTCAAAATTTTAAAAATTAAAACAAAAATTATTATTTTAAATTTTTTATAAATTTTTTACTAGGCATGCTTAAAATTATGAACATGAAAACTTTCGAACTTCAGTAAGGGCCTTGCTACATAACATGCAACTCGCGACTCGCCAAGGTCGTATTCAATCTGATATTTTGATTGGCCCGAGTCATGACTTGAGCCAATCAGAATATCAGATTGAATATGACTTTGGCGAGTCGCAAGTTGCAAATCACGAGTTGCATGTTATGTAGCAAGGCCCTAAACTATGTTCTTTATTTCATTTTACTTTGAATGAGATTGATTTTTTTTCGACTGCTACGTTGCATGTTTTTTTATCAAATCGATAATTTATTCGTGTTGTTTAGGTACGTGTTCAACTATTATCCATCTGTATGCCAAATTCGAGCTGGTATTTTGCAAACGCTGAAGAAGAGCTGTTGAAAATGAACCTGCGCCATTACAATCGGTCTTCAATGAAGATTATAATCATTTGTGGTAAGTTTACTCTTTTCTTTTGTCGAGTTTTCGAATACAATATCTTGTGAATTTTATTGAATCAAGTGTCTAGTGTCCTGGCCTATTTTTATTAAATTTCCGTGCTTCTGGTCGAATTTGCCTCGTGAAAGTGAAGTGTCGATAAATAGAGAACATTTTTACGTAGGTATCTTTTTCCCTAGTGGCGTATTTAAGGGGAGGATCTTGGGGTCCAAACCCCTCCCTATTATGCAAAAAAAAGTTTTAAAATACCTCAAAAATCTTGCATAACAAAGATGCTCATTTTACATATTTTTCAAAAATTTCCTAAAATTGTGAAAAGTTCTCGAAATGCAATGCATCCCTAATTTTTCAAAATTGAGATTTTTCAAAATTTTCCTAATTTTTAGTCGTAATCAATTTTTATAAAATAAAATTATTGATCAATTTTTTTAAAAATTTTCGAAATTGAATTTTTTACCAATAATTTTTAATGATAGGTACCTAACTTTTCTTAATTTTCAATGTACCTAACTTTTCTTAATTTTCAATAACATTTTCAAAATTTTTCAATTTTTGAAATGATTTTTCATAAATTTTCAAAAATAAAAATTGGGTAATTTCGATGAATTTTCTTTAATTTTTAGGAATCATTTTCTCTTGAATTTTCAAAAATGATATTTTGTCACCTAAACTACTAAAAAAAAATTGAGATGAATTTTTTCGAATTTTTTTTCAAAGAGATTTTTTTCTAGTTTTCAATTTTTTTAATTGTATAATTCCAAAATTTTACTTATCTATTAATTTTTAATTATGATAAATTTTCAAAAAAATTAGTTTCAGTCAAATTCTTCCAACATATTGAATTTTTTTAAAAATTTTTGAATTTCACGAATACAAACAGTGTAATTTTTTTTGACTATTCATAGATTTTTTGATTTTTAAAAAAAATTAAAATCTAAAAATTTTGAATAATGCATTTTGTGTTATTAGGTAATGAAAATTGAAAATTTCATTTCGTAATACCTAACCACTGTCGAAAGCAAAATTTGAACCCCTCCTATGATTTCATCCTAGATACGCCACTGTTTTTTCCTATTTGAATTCAACTCGAATCTATATTGCTAGTTCTTTGAAATCGAAAGAATTCATTCGAACTTGAGTAAACTGTGTTTCTTATTCCATTTCACTTCAAAAACGAGATTAATTTTTTTTTTCGAAATAATTACTCGAGAAACCCTACACGCCTACAGTTGTGGGGTTGAAAAAATCAACAAATTGCCAAAACTTCTCGAATTGGAAAAAAATTGCCAAATTTGGCAGAATTGAATAAAAATTTATTGAAAAAAATTTATTTCGACCCATAAATTCAAATTTGATAATTTTTTTCGAAATAATTACTCGAGAATCTTTACAGTTCTTGTAGGGTTGAAAAAAATTGAAAAAATTGCCAAAACTTCTAGAATTGAGAAATTTTTTCCAAGTTTCGTGCACGACTATTTATCGTCTCATTTTACTATTTCCATGTTTCCAAAATTTCCAAACATTTTTGAGTGTTGCCTGTTGCTAAACCAAAGTTTTGGTCAAAATTTCATCTTTTATTTATTTTATTTTACATGACATTTTTCTAATCTTTAAAAATTCCTATCGTACTTTTCTGATAACTTCACTCTTCAATTTTTTCGTAGTGTTTTTTAAATTTTTTTAGTTTTTTTTTAATACTTAGATAAATTCGAAAATTAGAAGGTACTTACAGATTTTTCTGTTAAGCCAAATTATTTTGAATTCAAATCTATTTTTAATTTTCTGAAATTTTTTTTACTTCTTCCAATGCAAATAGTTTACTACTTATTGTCATTTTTTTGCAATAAAATTGCGATTGGACCCCTTCCTCCCCTCCAATTTTGGATAATCCAACTCATTCAAATACATTATTAAAGACTGTGAGGAGGTAAGGGACCCACTTAAAAAAATTTTCAAACAAAAGTTGTAGCTTGAAGTTTTACAAATACTTTTAGTTATTACAAAAATTTCGATTAGACCCCTTTCTCCCTTCCAATTTTGACTATAAAGTATTATGTAGCACTGGACTTGGTAAAACATTCATCGAAGGTACTCCCCATGCATGTAAACAAAACTATCAAACTAGACGTTAGTAAATTTGTAAAAATGGAAAACAATTAGAACATATAGGTAACTTGACAACATCAATGAATTTTTGAAATTGTAACAATTTTAAATGGTTGGTTAAATTGAAATTGCCATTTTTTGAACTTTCACCAAGGGTAGGATTTTGCCTAGAATGAAGCCTTTGCGATTTCATAAAATTGGAATTTTTAGAAAATGAAAATTTTCTCAATTTCACTAAGGGTGGGATTTTGCCTTGGGTCAAATGGTAGCTTTTGCCACTAATTAAATAAAAATTGTTATTTTTTGAAATTAACAGAAACTAAAAATTTTCTTAAATTCACTAAGGGTAGGATTTTTCCTTGGACGAAATGGTAGCCTTAGCCACTGATTAAATTATAATTGCCATTTTTTGAAATTTACCGAAAATAAATTTTTTCTCAAATTCACTAATAAGGGTAGGATTTTGCATTGGGCAAGATGGTTGCCTTTGTCACTAATTAAATTGAAATTGCCATTTTTTAAAATTTCATCAATTTCATCAAGGGTAGGATTTTGCCTGGCATTAAATGGTAGCCTTTGTCACTGATTAAATAAAAATTGTCATTTTTTTAAATTTACTGAAAATAAAAATTTTCTCAAGCTCACTAAGGGTAGGATTTTTCCTTGGACGAAATGGTAGCCTTTGCCACTGATTAAATTATAATTGCCATTTTTTAAAATTTACTGAAAATAAAATTTTTCTCAAATTCACTAAGGGGATTTGGCCTTGGATCAAATGGTAGCCTTTTCCACTGATTAAATGCTTAAGAATTGTCATTTTTTTTAGTTCTATTTTTTTCACAGTCAATTTAAAAGAAAAAAAAATACTTGTAGTCTCTCAAAAAAAGTTTTCTACCTTACTTTTGTATTTCTTGAAATGTGTAATCTTTTGAAATTTTCCCAAAAATTTACCATATTTTCGTGTTTGATTAGTTTTAAAATTTGGTGATTTTTTTCATCTTTTGAAATTTACTCCTGTTTTCCAAAAATTGTCAGATTTTCCAAAGTTTCAAACTTCTAAAAATTTCTTTTAAAATTTTGTCAATTTCTCCCACTTTTAAAAGTATACCTACCTAGATACAAATATTTAAATAGTTATAATATATATTTTGAATTTTTCTAATTATTTTCATTTTATTCTAACAGAAGCCGTCAGCATGCACGACTAGGAGATCTATTGTCAAATGCTGTGTATAATAATCGTGGCCAATACTTCGGAACAAGTTGGAAAAAAAAGGGCGAGTGATCGTTAGGTCAGAAAGAAATAATATGCTGAGAACGTGTACCTTCCCCTTTTTCGAATGAAATTGGTAAGTGATTTGTGAATTACCTAATTCGAAATACATAAAGTAAGATTAATTAAATATGACATATTATGACTTCATCAATTTTGCGAGAATTCAAAGTTTTGAGTTGAACAATTTTTTCTAACCAATTTCCTGAATTTTCTGCAAATTTGATTTTTTTTTTCGTTGAAAATTGAACCCTATAAATCCTAGTTTGAGAAAATTTGAATTTATAACTTGCAAATTTTTTTTGATTTTTTTTTTTTTTTTTTTTAATTTTTGTCAGATTTGGCAATTTTTTTGAAAAAACTACTTCATAAATTTAGATGGAAATTTTAATTTATTTGTTGAGCAATTTTTTTGACGTGGATTTTTTTCACTTTCGCCAGATTTGGCAATTTTTTGTGTAATTCAATTCAACTACAACTGTAGAACTGCTCACGTAATAACTTCGAAAAAAATCATAAATTTTGAGGGAATTCAAATTTATTAGTTGAACAATTTAAAAAAAAAAAAATGTTTCCACTTTTTGATAATTTTTTCGTTGATTTAATCCTACGACTGTGGTACTTTTCCAGTAATATTTTCGGGAAAAATTCAGTAATTCTGTGTAGATTTAAATTTTTTAGTGGAAGAATTTTGTTATTCAATTTTCTTCAAATTTGCAAATTTTTTTTCGTTTAATTCAACCCAAAACCAGCTGACATTGTAGAGTAATAATTTGAAGAAAAATATTTCTAAATATTGAAGAAATTTGAATTCATGAGTTGGATAATTTTTTCCACTTCTACCACATTTGATATTTTTTTGTGTGATTAAACTCTACCACGACTGTTTCGCTGTACGACTTCTCAAGTGATAATTTTGAAGAAAAAAATGATCAATTTTGAGGAAATTTGAATTTATGCTTTGAACAAATTTTTTGGAATCGAATTTTTTCAATTCTGAAATTTACTGTAGATAAGTATTTGTTAATTGCTTGATTTTTTTTATGTTGAATTTTAGAACTTCAAATTTTCGTTTCTTTCTTTTTTTAAATTCGATTTTTTGACAGTTTACAATTCCTTCAAATAATGCATACTATAGGTGGATTTATAATAGGAAATTCCTGAAGCGTGATTTGGAAATGAAAAGTAGGATTTTTTCTACTTTTCATTTCCTGATATGTGAAAACGATATTTTTGTGAAATTGTTTTTTTATCAATTTGTGATATATGCCAGATATAACACTAATTATCACTAATATGCAAGAATAGTCGCATTCTACATCATAAAACTTGAAAAAATTGAGATTTCTTTTTTACAAAAATTCAATTCTTATTATGAACGCTGCCATTGAAATGTGTTGGTTCAACTTTTCACTTCCATTCAGTTCCTTCCGGAATTTCCTATTATAAATCCAGCTTTACTCAAAATTTTGAAATTTATTTACATTCATTTGTCTTTCGAATTTTGTTTATTTTTCAACGTTTCAAATCCATTAAAAAATCTAAATTTCCAATTTTTCCTGGGTGTTATTTTTTGAATTTGTAAATTATTCAAAAATTAAAAATTCTTTTGTATATGTACCTGGTATGTGTATTTTTGGAATGTATCAAATATTGACATTTTTCATTATTTTCCAGTTTTTAAATAATTTGAAAATTTTCCGTGTTCGTTGAGTTTAAAATTATTGGTGATTTTTTTCTACCAGTTTTTCTATATTTTTTGAAGTGAAATGTTTCCCAATTTTTTTCGGAGTAAAATTATTTTCAATTTTTTTGGAATAGGAAAAATCTGAATCGCCTCACAGTAAATTTTTTTCCAAATTTGTGTAAAAATTTCCACTATTCTATTAAAATAAAAGAATATCTCAATTTTTGAAAAATTAGAATTCTGCAAAGCAGACGCCAGACTCCAAAAAAATTGAGCAATTTTTTTGGTCAAGAAAATTCGGCAATTTTTTTCTCAAAATAAATTGGAAGAATTTGACTCTACAAAATTACCTCATAAGTAAACATTGAATTTTTTTATTTCAAAAAAAGTAATTGGCGCAATTTTTTATTCTAAATGAATGCAGAGGTTTTCTCTCCTGAAATTTGAGAAATGTTTCAACTTTCATGTTCCAAAAATATTGAGAAATTTTCTTTCCATTTACCTAGACAAATAATTTAATGTTATTTTTCTGCGAAGAAATTTGATTGAAAGATTTTTTACTCCAGTTTTTCTTAAGGGGGGGGGGGCATAATTATTTTTTTTTGTTGAATGCATAGAGTTGACAAGCGGAATTTTCTAAGACCTTTGCATGACGACATTTTGATTTTTCATTTATGAAATTTTGAAGAAAAATTAGAAACTAATTACATCTTGCTTTTTTTTTACGAAAAAAATTAATTTTTGATTTTTGAAAAATAAAATGCATGGAGTTTTCAAAAAAAGAAAATTATATTCATTTTGCATTTTGATGATGTCATTTTGTAGAAATTATTGATAAATTTTTTGGAAAATGAAAATTTTTTACAATTTTTTTTGTCAAAATTTGAAGAAAAACGCGACCTTTGCTTAATGTCCCGTTTCCAGGGAAACTATGCAACCCACCAAACTTTTTCTTAGAATGTTTTTTATTCAGTAGTCTGGTCTATAATCTGACGAGAGGGTTTTGGAAAATTCCCCGATTTTATCAAACGTTCTCATAATTTTCTTTCGAGTTGACTTACGATGAAAATTATGATAACGATACAAAACACCACGAAATATAAACTGGGCAGTATACTAGTCCACCTTGCACAGTTGAAATCAAAAAATTTCAATTACAGGCCGCTGGAGCCCTACTTTTAACGACTCAAACGTGTTTTGTTCAAAGCAGCCCCATCTTACTTACGGTACCTATAAATTTTTCGTGCTTTCTAAGTTTGCTGATTTATCAAAAAATTTTCCAGTTTCCGAAAAACTCGTATTTTTGTGTTTTTTTCTTAGCTGGGTAATCTAAAATATTGACCTTTCGAATGTTATTGTTACCAAGACTCGTGAAAAGTTTGAGATTTTTTTATTTGGTTCTTTTTTCAATATTTCAAAATTTATCAACTCCATACAATTTTTTAAAATTTGTCTGGTTTGTAAAGTTATCTATTTTTTTTTAAAGGTACATCAATTATTCATATTTTTAAATTGCTGATTTATCAAAATTTTATATCAACCTTTCAAACGTTACCCAACTTCAAAGATGTTCTAGTTTTCTAAATATTTTAAATTTTTTCATATCTTCGTTATTTGCATTTTTTTTACACGAGATTTTCACTTTCCAAAAGTATAGCGATTTACAAAATTTTTCGTTTTTAAATATTCTCAATTTCTGAAAATTGCTTTTTTCATATTTTTTTAAGAGATTTCAAAATTTCTACTTTTTTGATTAGTGATTTTTTTTGTTTCATCGAAATAAGGATTTTTTTAAAATAGCGAATAACTAATTTTTACCCTGAAAAATTGAAAATCCCCTCCGAAAATTTGTATTCCCAAAAATTTGCGACTTTTTTTTACACTAGAAAACGAAAAGTGAGATTGTTTTGTTAAAAAAATTGATGTTTTCGCTTTCCCTCCAATGTGATTAAGAAAATTTTTTACTCCAAAGAATTTCAAAATTTTTCTCTTGAAAAATTGATAAAAATTAGGTACATATGCTAATTAATTCGAATTTTTTTTTCAAATTCCATTGTAAAAAGTGAAAGATTATTATTTTTTAAACGTTTGAGTAATATCTCTTGATGGATTATTGATGAGGTCGTGTTGGAATTTTTCTTTTTGTGGAAATTGATCTTATTTTGAATATGGGTTATAATTTTTTCGGTGTTTTCAAAAAAAAATTATATTCTGACATTTTGGACATCTTTCCCAGAATTTTATTCTTATCAGGTAGGTTAGGTACCTACTTGAAGAATTTTCCGAAAATAATAAAAAACTGTGAAAAAAATTTTGCTTCATTCCAAGAAGATTAGCAACTTTTCAATACCCTCAAATTTTTATGAAGATTTTCTTTGAATTTTCACAAAAAAAAATTGTGTAAATTTTTTGACTACTTTTTTTTTCAATTTTCCAAGGTTACATTTTTCCTTTGCTTAGACATTTGTTTGATTTTCAAAAATTGAATCCTAAAAATTTTGAAAAATGCATTTGAAAATTTTCCCTAATAATAAATTTTCATAATTTTCAATACAAAATTTTCGAAATTTTATAATTTTTGCAATAATTTTTCATAAATTTTCAAAATAAAATTTGGGTAATTTTTTAAATATTATTTTTATTATTTTATCAATGAATTTTCTTCAATTTTTACTTTTTAGAGATCATTTTTACTTGAATTTTCAAAACTCATATTTGTTACCTATTTTTGAAAAAAATTTAAGATGGATTTTTTCGAATTTTTTTTTAAAGAGATTTTTTTCTACTTTTCAAAACTAGATCCAAAATATTACTAATAAATTTTTAATTATGATATAAATTTTCAAAAAAAAATAGTTTAGTCACATTTGTCAGCATATTGAATTTTTTTCAATTTTTGGGAATATTTTCTTTGAATTCTCACAAATAGAAACAGTGTATTTTTTAGAGATTTTTTTGATTTAAAAAAATTGAATTATAAAAATTTTGAAAAAAGCATATTAAAAATTTTTCAATGAATTTTTTTCCAATAAACTTTTGGAAAGACTTTTCTTAATTTCAATTACGGAATTTGCTCAATTTTTAAAATTTTGGTAGGAAGTTTATAATACCTAAGCTAAGTTATAATGCTCATCGGAAACGAACTTTTAAATGGGGTTTATTTTTCGAAATTTGAATTTTCCTACTTTTTATAAAATGATTTTTATCAAATTTTCAATTTTTTTTTTTGTTATTAGTGAAAATTAAAAATTATTTTATTTCATGATGACCACTCTCGAAAACAAAATTTGAACCTGTCGGCCATCCCATGACTTCATCCTAGATATGCCACTGAGTTTTATTGAACTAGTTGCTCACTCGTATTTTTGTGAAATTTCTGTGCTTCTGGTCGAATTTGTCTCGTGGAAGTATCGATAAATGGAGATCATTTATTCGTGGTTTTTTCCTAAATTTGAATTCGAAACTATTTCTAGTTCTTTCGTAACGAAAATATTCGCTCGAACATGAGTAAACAATGTTTTTAATTCTAATACGAATTTTGGTACCTATACTCAGTTCTGGCAAAATGACGAATTTTTTTGGTTTTGTTTACTTGTGTAAAATTTGGTTCCAAGTTGCTAAGTGTAATTGGAACTTTTCATTAGGTTGTACCAGTTTCAATGGCGGTATATTTTCCATTTGTTAATTTTTCATTATTTCAACAGCTGCTGTGTACGTGATCGAAGAAATGGAATTCGACACGAAGCAGTCAAATTGGAACGAATAATTAATGAGACGAATTCGAGAAATCCAAAGCACCCTCAGTCGATAATATGATTCCGGTCGTGCAGGTCGAATAAAGGTAAACATTAGAATTAGTAACGAACCGATAGACCAAGACCAAACGGCATAGCGATCAAGAGGCCGATGTATCTAACAGAAACGTCCATTCCAGTATCATTTTTCAACTTTATCTCATAAACGGACGTTAGTTCCTAAATTGAATAAAACGAACGAAGAATAGTTAGGAAAATGAATCACTGTGTCAAAATATTACTTCTACGTATGTAGGTACACAATTTTCGACGAATCGAGTATTTGACAGCATTATGCCCTGTTCCTGAAATTTTTTCCATCTCTAGACTGAAAAGAGCATAACTATTTTCAATGAATTGCGATTGAAATGCTATTAGCTTGCAGTTATTTTATTTGATATTTCGTATAAATATGTTACGTAGTTTATTAGAAGGTCGAATATTTTCTTCAGAGTTACCAGATATGGTAAATTTTTATTAGATTGATTTTTGAAAACAAGAACGATTTTAGGTATTTTAGATTGATCTTTGAAAACAAAAACGATTGTAGAAATTGGCGTTTATCTCGAGTATTTTATCTAGATGACCATTTTAAGAGATGATTGAATTTTTTTTCGCGATTAGTTTACGAATGAATTTGTATTCGATGAAATCTTGAAAATGCTGACGAATGCAGATATTGAGACGACTTTTTAATATTCAAAAATTATGACTAGGTACGTATTTTCATCAATTTTTCATTTTTTTCCCTCAAGTGTATGGTTTGCAGTTCGTATTGATTGAAGCAGTAATTGGACCCTTGTGCTTATTTTATAGGTGAATTATTTTTTGAAATGTCCCTACTTTTTGTTTTTCCTTTGAAATCTGGTATATATTTTTGATAAGTTGTTGTCTAAATTTTTCATCGTGTTCGTTGTCGTCGATTCGGTATTTTTCGTGGTTAGGTGCTTGTATTGGAATCGTCGAACGTTGGTGGGGCAAGGTGGTATTTTTTTTTTCAATTCTTTGGTGCGGGCGTCCGCGCTTGGTTTTGTTACGGGGTCGTGCTTAATGAGCTCGATTATCAATATCGGTGCCGTCCACCGTTGATAGTTGGAGCCATTTCACGATAACTCTTCTTCGGCAGACGGGGGCTGATGAAGGGATCCTGTAATGAAATTGGGCTCAAAATTGATTCGTTTTTCACGTACAGGTTTTCTCAATTCGTCCGCGGTTTAGGTGTCCGACGTTTTGGTTTTCTGGGGTTGTGCACTGTGCTCGATTACCAACGGTGCCGTACCACCTTTGTTGGTAATCGTACGGGCCAGTTGGCAACTTTATTCTTCTTTGGCTGAACGAGGGCTGATGGAAGAATTCTGGGACCAAATGTTCGGTCGGTCTCGCGTTCGAGGATCTTCGGAGGTGTTGTTTTTGACGGGTGGTGTGGACAATCGCGAGCTCACACCATGTCTGCGAAACGCATCTCCGACTAGGATTAGCCATTGATGTCGGTATCTGTGTCTGGAGACGCTCACGACATCGAGAAAGACCTGTAGTTTCTTACGACACTGACACGGTCTTCCCTGGGGTATCGTTTGGCTGGCGACCTGGAACCGGAGGGCAGTCAGGGTTAGTATCAAACTAAAGGTATTTAGGATTGTCTCTTAGCATGCTTTCAATGGATTACGTGAACTATCGCGAGTTCATGCAATGTCTGCGGAAGCCACGCCTGTTAAGTTATCCATCGATCTCGCACGGCATCGAAACAGCCATCGATGTCGTGGGACATCGAGAAAGACCCGGAGTATTCTACGGCACTGGCGCGAACTTCCCCGGGAATGCGTCGGCCGGCCGGCGACCTGGATCAGGAGGACATTCCAGAGCCGTATTAAACGAAGGGTATGGAGGGTGCGAATGATTCACATACGCCCGAGTAGAACGTAGCGTTGTTTGGATCGCGGATCAAAACTGTAAGAGTTGGGTATCAAAATTTCTCTTATGCGAAGTATCAGTCCCGGACCATAGGAGTAGGTGATTATCCGGGGCTGGCCAGGACAACGGGATTTGCGTCTTGGGTACTGCGAGCTCGGAGGGCCCTACGGCACCCTGCACCACCATCATTCGATGGGGAACTGGTACATTGCCTAAGAGGGGTCCTGAGATGACCGCGGTAACGGCTTTGCAAATGGGAACGGTTTCCTAGTGTTATCGTTTCTGTAGGCCACGAGCTCCATCAAAGAGGTTGGAGGCTGGTCGGCTGTTTTGGCTCGACCGATTTCGGTCTATATTATTCTTCGGGCTGCGTACCACCAGTACAATGTCTGAAGAATAATCTAAATTTAAAACGGTCGCCGAATTCGGCGACCGTAAGTTCCTTTGCCTCGACAATGGATGACTCATTTGGTTGTGCCCGCGATGTTCGCGCCTTGTCTACTGGTTACGGTCTAGCGAACATCGCCCGTGGTGAGTGATCTCCCTGGGTCAAGGTACTGCCTCGCTCGTTGAGGCAGTTGAAGCGTGTGTGAAGTGAGAATGTTGATCCGGATTGTTTCGCAATGCTACGTTGTACTCGGAGAGTATGGATTTTGTTTGCTTCTTTTAGTGGATATTGTTTCAAAATTGAATTAGTTTGGAATCGAGTTATTATTTAATAATCATTTTTTTTTTTTAATTTTTGCGAAATTATTGAAAAAATAGGTAATCAGTACCTTTTGGCCTCAGGATAATAATTTTTTTGCGGAGATTTAATTTATTCGTCGTCGTTGCTTCTTTGATTGGGTATTTTTTCAATAAAAATTCGTTTTTAATTTGATTTTTTCTCCAAATTTAATAGTTTGTGGGGTGTCTCTCTGGCTCTGGATGAAGATGAAAATTGTAATTATTCCGTTTCCTTTCGAAATTGTCAGTTTTAATAATATGTCAAATCAAGCCCCCACCCCCTCTTGGCATAGCATCCCTCTCAAACGCGTATTATTGTCAGCTCTTTTTTCAGTATTATTCTATTTTTCTCATGTTCGCGAATTATGTCGTTATTTATTCATGTTGTTATCATTGTTCTATTTTTAAGTAAATATTTTATTGAAAATTATTGTGATAACCGATCACGGTTTTTCACTGCTTTGCGGCGGGCAGTGTTTTTTAACCCAGATCGGTTAATTTAGATTTAATATTGTAATTCATTCTCGTCTTAAAACGCCGCACAGTTTAAATAAAACAGAAATTCGTTTGGTTTTTCATTTTTCATCAACTTTTCAGGTTTAATTGCATTATTAATGATTGCACAATAATATTATTCTGGGAAGATGAAGAAGAAACACGAAAAGTTGGAATAATGTCTCAAAGTTGAGTTCGGAAAATAACAATAAAAATTATTCAATATTACGAAGGGAAGTGCAATTTCATCAATATGGCCAGAAATGTTTCAAGTAAATTGTAGTTTTGGTCAAAACTAGTCAATTTTTTCGGTTTAGGTATTTATTGATGAATAGAGAAAACATATCTAAGCTCTGGACTTCTTACTAATCACATATTTTCAATGAAAAACTGGCTTATATTGTTAGATACATTCCAGAGGCAAAGTGTGCCCATAAAACGAGGTGAGTAAATTCATAAAACTGTTGATATCGCTTGGAAATTGAAACTAAAAATGAAGACTGAGAAATATTGGCCAACTCGAAAATCATTTTTATTGAAATTTGCAAGAACAGGAGCTCATTACCCCTTTAAATAAATTGAAAAACGATGAGAAAATATGAAATCGACAACGAAGGTATCATTGCCCTATGAAATAATCAAAAAACATGGGAAAATGCTTGTGAAATTATTCCTGCAAAACACGCAGTTAGGCAGCCGCAATAACACTGCCAATTCGCCATTATATCGTTGATATCTCCGCAAATTTTGATGCGATTTTGAAACGGATTGCGAATTTGCAATCGTCGATTTCGACTCTTATCAGACTAGACCCCTAGATGCCCAATTTTCGATAATTTTTTATTCAAACCCAAAAGGTCAAAATTCAAAAATTTGCCAGAAAAAAAAAATAAAAAAGGTTCTTGTTTATGGTTCGATTGAGCTGAAATTTGATTTGTATGCTCATTTCAGGTCGTGGATTTCGAAAATGTCTGTATAAACGTTGCGTACTAAAGAACTTGCAAATTAAAATTTTTATTTTTCGAAGTTGGCAACAATGCGTCTGGATGTTCTCAAATTTCTGTTCTACGACCTCATATTGATGGGAAATACACTTTGAATCTACATTTTATGCGCATTTCAAAGGAAATACGTCAAATTTGAAATTGCATGTCAAATGGGTTGCATAAGCAGTACATTTGAAGGAGCAAACTTTCACAAATTAATATGGAAATGCGACTCTTTAAAACATCGATTTTTGAATTTTTGAATTATTTCTTCGGTTTATTACTAATTTGAGGTCGCTGATCACGATTATGGTGTTGGTTTTAAGTTCGCGTACCTGCTTGCCCACCAAATGTGGATTTTCGTAAAAAAATTGCGGGTTTCAAGAGGAAGGAGGGGTGCGTGAAGAAAATTACAAGATTGTAGAAATTTATTAATTTCAGCTAGAATTAGTAGAAAAAAGTCTTAACCAAGGGCAAAATGTCAGCTAAAGCGATGGTAAGTAAAAATGTCCGAAAAGCTGCTCGAATAAAGCTTTAAAAGTACTAGTACTCGAGTTCCTCGTTTTTGAAAATAATATGCAATGCTTGGGCAATTTCTAATATTAGAAGACGAATTTCTACGGTACTTCACGATTGGCAAAGATATCTGCAAAAAAATGCCATAAAAATTCATACGTGACGAGTGCCTGCAAAAAAGCACGATAGGCACCTCAAACAACATGTAAAATATGCCAAAATACTTGAAAATAGTACTCGTAAGTCGTAACGCTATCTATCAGTGGAAACGAGAAACGTCTGTCTTTTTTTTGAAAAATTCATACGTGTCGAATAAGTTGCATACGCTGTTCCTTGCAGGAATAATTTTCCTGCCAAAATACGACACTTTTTCGAAAAACATCGTATTTTCGTATTATTGATGCCGTTTATGACTATTTCAAAGTCGCTGATCACGAAAATGTTGTCAATTTTGAGCGTACTTACTTCGTTGTGCCCGAAATATGCATTATTAAAAATAAATTCTTCGTTTCTATAGGACCTAGAGGTGAAAATTGAAAACTAATGGTAGAAACAGAATCAGCGTAGTCTAATTAGTCGATAACAATATTAATCTGATTTTTTTTGAAAATTTGGAAAATTTCAAAGTCCGCGTACTCGGCGAGAAATCGACGTACAGCAAAATGGATAGCATTTTCGGAGTCAGCGTGGCCGACTTAGTCGAAAAGCACTACTATCTCAATTTTTTTGGAGATCAAAAAAATCGACGATGGTTAACCTTCCTTTTTTTTTTGAAAAAAAACCTTTTTGTTCCAGATCGACGTGTGAGAGGTCTAGGAGGGGGTAATCGGACCAGGCGAATCGAATGGTGCGATCAGTTTCGCGATCGGAGGTGAATTCGCAGAGATATGGACCATTTTTCGTAACTCAGAAACTAAGCCTCGGATTTGAAAACCGATTGCATATTTGGGTTCAGCGACCTCAGATTAGCCCCTAAATCGAATTTTAGCTCGATCGGGCCATAAATAACACTTCAAAAAATTTATTAAAAATGGGCTCAGTTTAGATTTTTTTGCAAAATTTGAAAAAAAAATTGTCGAAAATGGGTATACGCTGGGTCGATTCCGATAGAGTTGAACCCGACGATTGCAAATCTGCAATCAGATTCAAAATCGGATCAATATTCGCGGAGATATTAAAGGTCAAAAGTTTTGGTAACGAATAACAATAGACTGTAGGAGAAGTGTGCTCTGATTGGTCCATTCATTACCAAATCTTTGATTTTTAATATCTCCGCTAATCATGGTCCGATTTTGAAAACAAAAGCATATTTGTAGTCGTCGAAGTCGTAGAATTCAAAATTTGAGAATTGTTTCGAGCAGTGTTGCCAACCTCGCGAAATAAAATTGTTATCTCGCGAGGTTGGCATCACTGCTCTAAATAAATTTTAAAATTATTTTAAATTCTATGGCTTCGATTTATTAATATTAGACACCAAAAACATTTTTCTAGCTATTCTGGAAGCTGCAATATTACAAAAAGTAGGAGACAAAGGACTGCGATGTTATGGAGAGCTCTGATTGGTAGTTAGCTTACCACAACTTTGACCTTTAATATTTCCGCGAATATTGATCCGATTTTGAATCTGATTGCAGATTTACAATCGTCGGGTTCGACTCTATCGGAATCGACCATTCGTGCGCCCATTTTCAACAGTTTTTTTCAAATTTTGCAAAAAATTACAAACTTACCCAATTCTTTGCTTTAATTTTTAGGAATTTTTTTAAATGTTATTTATGGCTGGATCGAGTTAAAATTCAGTATATGGGCTAATTAGAGGTCGTTGAACCCGAAAATGATATTAATTTTCTTCACGCACCCCTCCTTCCTCTTGAAACCCGCAATTTTTTTACGAAAATCCACATTTGGTGGGCAAGCAGGTACGCGAACTTAAAACCAACACCATAATCGTGATCAGCGACCTCAAATTAGTAATAAACCGAAGAAATAATTCAAAAATTCAAAAATCGATGTTTTAAAGAGTCGCATTTCCATATTAATTTGTGAAAGTTTGCTCCTTCAAATGTACTGCTTATGCAACCCATTTGACATGCAATTTCAAATTTGACGTATTTCCTTTGAAATGCGCATAAAATGTAGATTCAAAGTGTATTTCCCATCAATATGAGGTCGTAGAACAGAAATTTGAGAACATCCAGACGCATTGTTGCCAACTTCGAAAAATAAAAATTTTAATTTGCAAGTTCTTTAGTACGCAACGTTTATACAGACATTTTCGAAATCCACGACCTGAAATGAGCATACAAATCAAATTTCAGCTCAATCGAACCATAAACTGTTTGTTCTTACTTATTAAAAACGAGTTTTCAATTCTCATAAAGTTAAGACTATGATATTTTTTTTATTTACCTAATTTATTGATGAATTAAGATTTCCTTTTGTTTGTAACTTTTGTTACAATATTTTACCTGCGATATTAGGTACTTTAAGTTTGTTGACGAAGGTACGTATTTTACTTGATCAAGTTATCAGAAGAAATAGAAATATAGAATTTTTTCCAAAAAAATATTTATATTTTTATTACCACACTTTTATCAACTTGTATTTGCATATACGAATTTTGGGGTCTTCGTTGTTTTTTTTTCATATTGCTACACAGGTCTTTTTTTCAGAGAGATCATTTTACAGGACCTCTCTAGATTTCTTTCTATTAATCTACGCGAAAAATTACACTAGAAAAATTTTTCAAAGTCCAGATCCGAGCAAAGACCTCTCTTTTTGGTTTTCATGAGAGTTTTACACAAACTTTATGTGTATTAAAAGTGTATATTTTTTGTGTATCTGTTACGCCAAAATCGTGAAATTGCCTATTTCATGAAATAGGCAAAAAGTTTCTCTTTTTTTCACGATTTAGGCAAGTGTGATTCCAAACTATGGGTATGTATAATTGGACGAATTTTGGACATTGTATGGAGAAGTGAGTATTGAAAATGAGTTTAATGAACATAGACATTATGAAATAGTTACCAAAAATTGAAGAAAAAATTTACTCCAAAGAAATTCAGATTTCTTTACTTTGATAGGTAAAATTAAAAAATTTTAATATCAAAGATTAATTTGAGAAAAACATAGATGAAAATCCTTCAATTTCTTTTCGAAAAAACCTAATTCTTTTGCAGAAAGAGTTCCAATTTCTTCCGCGATAAAACATTTCTTATTAATTAATTTTTTTTGGAGTCTGCGTAATAAACTTCGTTTATTTTGAAGAAAAATGTTTATCAATTTTTTTGAATTTGCAAAATATTTTTCAAATCAAAAATAATTTTTTTGAAAAAAAAAAATTTCAAATTTCCAAAAAATCAATCAACTATATAAACAAAAAACTAAACTTTTGGTTAGGTCTCTGCTGAAAAAAAAACTTGCAATTTTTTTTTTAAAAAATTTCTAAATTTTCTCGAAATACTTGAAAGAAATTGATTTTTCTCGAGTAAAAGTGAATAAAAACCACTCAATTTATTGAAAAGATCTCTATTTCAAGTATTGGTAAAAAATGGTAATTTTCTTCTTTTTTGTTTGAGGAAGAACTCTTTATCCGTCTCTCAATTTGTTTGAAAAATAGCAATGTTTGGTCCTTTTTTTTTTAAATAAAAATGTTTGGAAAAGAAAATCTCTTAATTTTTTTTTTCTGAATTTTTTTTTTGGAGTGAGTAAATAATTTTTGTTTCTTATCTAAAATTCGTCCATTTCTACATATACCCAATAGTTTAGAATCACACTTGCCTAAATCGTGAAAAAAAGGGAAACTTTTAGCCTATTTCATGAAGCAGGCAAAATGGAGGGAAATTCCTCAAAATTCATGAAATATGCAATTTTTCACAGGCATTTTAAATGAATAGCGGGGTCATTGCAATAACACTGATAAATTTGAAAAAAATATATCATTTTATACAAAGGAAAATATATTAGGATTCATTTTACAAATTAATTCTTACAATCAAAAAAGGAAACAAAAAATTTACAATATTACCAAAAAAAATAAATAAATAAATAAGAGACTAAATTCGATAAAATATTACCACAAAAAAGTAATACCAAAATAATATTAAAAGAAAGTTAACTATCGGTTAAAAAAAATTTTTAATTAAAAAATTTTTCAACTACTTGAACTAATCTTTACATAGATATGTTTACGTCCTCCGATAAAACACAAAATTATACGAGTTCGATAGTATAAATTTATAAAAAAAATAAAATTCTTCGCGAATCTATCGCAGTCGCCGTATTTCTAAATATCCGTCCACGACAATTGAATTTTTTTTGCAAAAGGAAACAAAAACGAGTAAAATATGAAAGGTAGAAAAAAGAAGAAGAAACAAAACGTTGAAATATTAAAAAGTAAAAATAATTTCATCGATGATGGTAACAGAGTTCACACGAACGACGATGATACGGTGAAATTTTCCCTCGTAAATAGTTTTTTTTTTTTTTTTTTTTTTGATTTTAAAACAAAACCAATAATTTAAAAAATACAGCGCGTTATATACTTGTCATTCGATACGATTGCGTTCTAGTGTAATTAGTAGTTCGCGAATCTCGAGGCAAGAAACTGACCGACCTTTTTTTATTTTTTTGAAGACTAGTTCATTGTATACCGCACGTATACAATACATACACACGCACACCACTTTGCTAATCTGATTGATTGTCCTTAAAAAGTATGAAAAATAAGTCGAAGAACAAGCGAAAAAATACCTATTCGTTTAAAAAGGAGTGTTTTTAAACCAAACGACCAATAAAATCGAGTCTTAAACGTTACAGTAAAGTTTTAAAAATGTAGTACGTGACCGTTATATAATTTATTAATAGCTAAGAGATCGTTCTGACTATTCGTTGCTGAATGCGAAGTAAAATAATGTTTTTTAGTCTTTTTTAATTCATCTAATGCTCGTTAACCGGAGCACATTTCTGAATGGTCTTCCCAGGCTTGGACCTGTTGGCAAGAGGAGAAAAAATACATTAGTACAGTGAAAGAGTAGAACTGAAATAAAATATCTAAAAAAATTTAAAATACGTAGATAATTAGGTAAGTATATTTTTGAACAAGATTTTGAAAAAAGATTACTTTCAAATAGTATTTTTAAAAGTTCAATTTTTATACATTTCGAAAATTTTTATTTTTGAACAAAATCAAAAATAAATTGAACATTGCAAAATTTCAAAAACTTTTTTAAAAATTAATACTCAAATAAAATTTTGAAAAATTGTTTTTTCGGGCAATGAAGAAAAAATTGAAAAATAGCCTTTCAAAAAAATTGGAGAAAAATTTATTCACTTTTTATAAAAATTGAAAAATCTGAATTCCAAAGTCAAAAAAACACTTTTGAAACAAATTTATAAATTTTGTTTCATAAGAACATAATTTCAATTTGGGAGGTGAGGGGGGAATCAAAAAACGGTGATCAAATAGAATTGGAAAAATTCATCAACATATTATATTTTTTTTAAAACTGAATAAACAAAACATTTCAAAAAATTGTAATCTGAACAAAATTTCAAAAACCTTAATCTTTTTTGAGATCATTTCACTTTGATCCAATAAAAGTCAAAAAATATTGCCTTGAAACAAGATTTAGAAAAACTTTCAAGTAAAATTTAACAAAAAATCATTTTATAAAAAACTTCTGACTGAGTAAAAAAAAATCAAAACAAAATTGTAAAAATTTTGTTGTAAAATCAACCGAAATTCAATACGTGATTTTTTAATAAGTTTTAAAGCTTTTGTGCAAAATTTAAAAAAAAATCGAGAAAATTAAAAAAGTTGACGTTCAAAAATAAAAATTTCACGAACGTGGGTTTTTTCCAATATGAATGAAAATTTATGAAATTGAAGTAATCCGTTATTGGGAAAAAAATGTTCAACCCATTTTTTTCAAAACAGTTGATACTAAAATTAAGAAATCCAAAATTATTTTTCATCGAAATGCATTCAAAAAAAAAAAAAAAAAATTAAACTGAATTTCAAACAATAAAATCATAAGCAAAATACAAAACATTCTTATAAAAATTTAAATGCTTTTGTGCAAAATTCAAAATTCTGAAAATGAAAAAAAAAAAAAAATAATAATTTTCAAACAAAATTTGAAAAAAGAAGAAAATTTTGTTAATTGAAACAATGTTTTTCAATACCTACATCCAAAAATTAAAAACTTTGAAAATTCATTCTTTTGAAAAAAACTTTTTTAAAAACAGATTTTCCAAAAAATTTTATTTCAAAAAAAAAATTGAAAGAGTGAGCTATTCTAAAAAAAAATTATAATTTTTAGAGAAACATGAAAAAACATTCAAATAATAAAAAAATCATGATTCCAAAGAGTTAGCTTTGAAAAACTTTTAAAAATATAATTACAATTTAAAAAAATAATCCAAATGAATTTTAATTAACAAACTTAATCATCAATTTGCATCAAACAAAATTCGAAAAAATTATTTTATCAAAATAGGAAAGTTTGAAAATTTTGTTTAAATAAAAAACATGACATTTAAAATTGTTTCTTTGATAAAAAAATACTCGATCCAAAAAAGTTATTTTTCAACAAAATAATTATGAAAAAAAATTACAAGTGATTCAAGAAATTCTGTTCAAAACAAATCAGCAGATCAAAATTATGTTGTTTTTTTTTTGAGGGGGGGGGGGGGGGATTCAAGCATGTGCAAGTACAAAATAATTGCTATTCGAGTACAATTTAAAAAAATTATGATTCAAAAAATTTTTCCTTGGAACATATTTGAAAGAAGATATTTTTACAAACTTTTTTGGTTGAAAAAATCAATTTTCATCAAAATTTGAAAAATCACTTTCTGTACAAAATTAGAACAAAAATAATAAACAATTTTCAGAGATTTTGTTCAAAACAAAAAATGGCATTTGAACTTATTTTTCATTACTTTTTTCGGAAAATAAATTCAGATTATTTTTTTGAGCAACAGAAAATATTTACTAAATTTTTTGGTTGAAAAAATCAATTTTCATCAAAATTTGGAAAGTTCTATTTTTAATATCGAATAAAATTTAAAAAAAAACACCTTAACTTGAAAATTTAAAAAATCACTTCTATGCAAAATTAGAAAAAAAAAATTTTTTTAGAAATTTTGTTGAAATCAAAAAATGGCATTTGAACAGATTTTTAATTTTTTTTTTGTTCATTTAGATTTTTTTTGAGCAGCAGAAAAAAAAATTGTTCAAAACACAAATTTTTTCAACAAAATAAATTTTCCATAATACCTTCTGAAAAAACCCCGTTTTCAAAAAAATCTGAAATTAATTTCCAAATAAAATTTGTTGAATACAAAATTGACCTACAACAAAATTTGATAATCAAACCAAATTTTAAAAACATGTTTTTTTTTCAATTTTGAAAATTCACTTCTGTACAACATTTAAAAAAAGAATGATTTTCGAACAAAATTTCAAAAAAATTATCATTTTTCGGGATTGTAAAAAAAAATCGTGATAAAATAAAATCAAAATATTCCCTCCTCGAAAAAATTACAATAAAAATCAATTCTCCACAAAATCTCAAAAATATACACATCGGAACCAAATTCAAAAAAACCATTTACCTGACATTCTCTACTGCAATACCACTGATTTCCACAGCCCGCACATACGAACTGAGCTGCTTTCTTATGACATCCCTGACATTCGGGAACTTGATCGGCTGGAATAACGTTAGACGCGCTCTCGGCTACCACTTCTCTGCCTTCGTCGATAACCAATCTATCTGCCACTTCGGATTCGTCGTCGTCGTCCTGTCAAAACAGAATCATAAATTAGCCAAATTCTTTCTTCTAATTCGTGCATCGTAATAACATTACTAACTACCAAAACAACATCGGATCCGTTCTTCGTAACGCACGAGGTGCTGGTCGTAACTGGAGTTATTGTCACTTCGGTACGTGTTTTCTGCAAAAAAAAAACAAAAAAAAAACAAGCATATTAGATTTTGAAAATCAGTTCAATCGAAGCTGCAAAAAAAAGCCTGCATCTCACCTTGGAATTTAATATCTCGTTCAACGTCGACTTGGTCGTTCTACCGGACGATCCCATATTGCCTCGGTGCCCACGACTGCGCTCCGGAGCAGTCAGAAGTCTGGCTAGAGTCGGCGAGAAGGTAGTAGGCCGGTGTTGGATGTTGCCGACGGACGTAGCGGTCACCGATCCCGCATTGCCGACCGTACTGCTCGGATGATGTTGATTGCTGGCGGCTTGCGCGGCTGCTGCGGCCGCTGCCGCGTTTGATTTCGTTAGTATACCGTGCAGCAGGGAATTCTGCACCGGCGGCGAGCCCGACGATTGAGGAACACTGAGTACCGGATGCAGGGTAACCTCCGGATAAGGCCTTTGCTGGTCCGGGTAGGGTGGCGGCGGCGGCAGATGCGATCCGCCGCCTCCTTTGTTATTGCCGCCCATGTGCATGGCAGCGTTCGACATGTCGCCGCGTTTCTCGCTCATTTTCGCCATTTTTACAAGCGTTTCGCGGAAATAATCGTTATTACTATTATTACTATTAGAATTAGTACTATTCGGCTGACTAGAGTTACCGGCGGCTGCTGCGTGGTTCACCGATAACATTAACGAGTCGATGGTCGGATGACGCATTTGCATCTCGGTTCGACCCATTGACGTTGGAACTGAGTTATCTTGGCCTGCGAAATAAGAAAAAATAAAAGGTGAGTTGAGTTACAAATAAAAAATAAAATTGAACAAGATCAAAAGAGGGAGTGCTTCTGGATAATTTATTCCTAGGTTTTTGAGGCTACAAGCCTTCCAAAAAAAAAAAAAAAGAAATAATATGCTCATGAAAATAAAGGAAAATCCATCTTTTTATTTTTGAGTGAAAAATATTTTGGTACAAGAATATTAGTTTTCTTGAAAAAAGTAAATAAAAATAAGAATGGAGAAAAAATTAATAAATTTTCTTTAAAAAAATTATAAATTTTTAAAAGAAAATTTTCTTGAGATTTTTTTTGCCAGGAATAAAAATTTTGGGGAAAATGTTCAAAAATTCTCAAACAATTTTCAAAAAAATTATCGATTTTTTTTTAAAAAGAAAATAAATATTCCAATTTTTTTCACAAAAACTCTAAAACAATTTTGATAGGACACATTTTATAAAATTTTATGATTAAAATTCAAAATCTCTATCAAAAATTTGAAAATTTTGAAAAGAAATATTTTGAAACCTTTATGAAAAAATTCAACAATCGTAGCTATTAAAAAAAAATTCAAGTCACAAAAAAAGTGGTTTTTTTTTTAGGAGAATCCTACAAGAAAAATTCAAAAAAATCACAAAAAAATGATAAAGCATAAATTTGAAAACGTTTTCTGAATAAAATTCAATATTTCTAGAAAAAACAAAAACCAAATAATTTTTTTTTAAATATCCCATTTCTTTCAAATTCAAAAAAGTTAAGAATCGTAGATTTGAAAAAAAAGAAATATAGGTATTCCAAAAAGTTTTTGAAAAAAAAATACAATTAAAAAAGAATCACAAAAAACATCGAAAAAATTCCCTGAATAACATTCAAGTCTTTTTTTCAAAAATATAAACAATTATTTTGAATGCAGACATTTCATAATTTTACTTAAATTTTTTTTCAAATACCGATAATTTTTTTTAAAAAATCACCAAAAATTAATGGAATTTTTTTTTAAGAGGAAATATTTCAAAAAACTGGAAAAAACTCGTTTTAAAAAATAATCACAAAATAAACAAAAAAAAGAAACGGATATTTTTTTTAATTTCTGAATAAAATTCAACCCCCTCCCCCTCTATTTGAAAATTTAAAAAAAAAACGAATGAAAAATTCACAAAGAACTTCTAAAAAAAACTTTAAAGAAAATTTTTCAATGTCTTCTGAAATTTAGTTGTTTTTTTTTTAAAGGAAATAAGTAGGTACCAACCTATTAAAAATTTTCTGATAAAATTCAAAAATCGGAAAAAACAAATTTTGAATGGGAATATTCAAAAAATTTTCTGAATAAAATTTAAAACACCTATTTTAAAAATGAAAAAAAAAAAAAAAAAACATTGAAAAGGAAATACCTATCGAATTTTTTTTTCGATTTCGAAATCTGATAAGACTTTTTTCTAGAGTCACAAAAAATCGCCAGAAATGTACTTTTTTTGAAAAATTTACGAATTTCATTGACATGGGGGGAGGGGGGGGGGGGGTTGGAAGAAAATTTACAAAATATTCCTGAGAAAAAAGTAAAAATTCTTTCAATATTTTTTTTCAAGTCCAAAAAATCATTAACATTTTTTTGAGAGAAAATATTTTTTATTTAATAACCTCAAAAATCTCATCAATTTTTATGAAAAGAATAATATTTCAATTTTTTTTTGAAAAAATTCCATATGTTTCCTTTTTATGAATTTTTTTCTTATTTCCTTACATTTCGAAATCTATCAAAAAAATAGACTTTTGGGAAACATAATTTTCCAACTTCTTTTGATTTTGAATATTTTCAATCTTTACAGCTTTAAGAATAAGATATTTTATTATTTAATAGACCATAGACTTTTTTTTTAAATTCTGATAAAATCACGAATCAAACATTCAAACTTTGTTTTAAACGATATTTTGAAAAAATTTTGTCCGCATAATTTTTTCAATTTCGTTAAAGATCAAATTTTTTTAACTTCTGCTCAAAATTTTTTCTGAAATTTCGTTTAAAATTCAAATACCTATTAAAAAAGTGTACAAAATTTTTTTAATTTCTCTATAAAATTATTTTTTCAACTTTCGTTGAGGAACAAATTTTCAATTTTCTAAAGACATTTTTTTGACAAAAATACGTGTTCAACAAACTCTCAAAGCCAAAAAGCAGGATTATGGCATGAAAAATGTTTCAATTTCAAAAATTTTCTAAATTAAAAAAAAATTGTCAAATGTTTATAAATCGTAAAAATCGATTAACTTTCTAAAATGGCTTCAATCGACAAAATTTAAAGTAAATTTAAAAATTACAAATTTCGAATTTTCTGCAAATTTTTAAAATTCACTAAATTAGGAAAAAAATTGCCAAATTTTGAATATTAAATAATTTTAAAAATGATCAAATTTCAGGTTTTTATCAAATTTTGAAAATTTTACCAATTCTAAATTTTCATCGAATTCTAAAAATCTATTAAACTTAACAAATTGACCACTTGAATTTTCTAAAAAATCAATTGAATTTTAAAAATTAAAACGAGTTTATTTTAGAAATTTATTCAATTTTAAAAAATGATGAAGTTTTGATTTTTTATCAAAATTTAGAAAAAATGGTAAATTTTTAAAACTTTAAAAATTTATCAAAAGTCAAATCCGTCTATTAAAATTAAAAAATGATTGAAATACCAATTAACATCAACTATTGAAATTTTAGTGATTTTTTTTGAATTTTCCAAAATTTTTTAATGATTTTTGTGTTACTTTTTTGGACAATTTTTTACTGTTAATTTTTTCAATTTTGAAAATTTTGGTCATTTTTCATTTCGAAAGGTAATTCCATAATTATTTCAAAAAATAGGAAACTAGTCCTTGAATTTAGATAGTGCGTCAAGTCTCCAAATAAAAAAGGAGCACTCCCTGCAAGCCAATCTTCTGATCAACTCACCAATAATAAAACTGTTCGGTCGATGGTCATTATGCGTAGTCGACGACACAGACGTCCTTATATGGCTGCCAGAGCCCAACGCGATATTCGCCATACTCAGCAGCGAAGTATTAGCCAAATTATTAGCTAAAAATCTAGGTCCTCCGTCGGAAATGCCTCGACTGCTAAACGGCGGTAAATTCCTACGTCCTCTTCTCGGCAACGAATCCGGATTCTTGGAACGGAAATCGGCAATAATAGATTTTACATCCAAAATGGCGCCTTGCCGGCCTTCGCCAATAATGGAATTTTGTTCGGCTAACAAGGACGCCGCGGCGGCTGCCGCCGCTGCTGCGTTCGATTGCATCATATTCGACTGAGCTTGGTGTTCCCGCAACTGCTGCTGCTGCGACTGCGACGACGAATGCGGCGGCTGGATCGCGCTGGCGGCCTGCTGCTGTGCGGCGGCCGCTTGCTGAACGGCATGTAGCGTGTGGGCGAGGTGCGACGAGGACTGCGCGGCTGCTTGAGCGGCCGATGGCGGTTTGGGTAAAATTGGACGATGCTGAGGTCGGAATTTTCCACCGATTGCGTCCGCGGTCAGCGTCGAATTCATCGACGACGACGATTTACCGCCCATGTTGCCGCTGCTGCTGCTGTACAAGTCTTGGGTAGTCGTCGCATTCGATGATATGTGGCTAGTCGCGGCAGAAACTGATGCGGTCGCTGCAGCTGCTGCTGCCGATGCTACTGCCGCCGCTGCGGCTCCGGGCGTCATTGATGAGCCGATCGGCACCACGGTGACGTGGTTATTGATATTGGTCGGGGTGCTGGTTTCGCTTCGGCTGGATGACTGAAAGCAGAAAATTGATCGAATTAGTTACGATTTTAGCAATTTTTTTCCAAGTGAAAAGAGAAGCCAACAAAATATTTTTATAAATAATACCTAATTTTAATCCATTGGAAACAGGAGAAAAATGAAAATTAAAAGAAATAAGAGATTAAAATTGATTAAAAAATTGAAACTGAATTTTAAAAAATTAAAAAAAGATATGGAAATTAAATTGAAAAAGAAACAATTATTCAATTAAAATACATTGAAATAGGTACTTGAAAAAATCTAATAAACTTTAAAATATGAAATAAAATTGTACAAAAATTTAAAAAATCCAAATAAAATTGAATATTTGAAAAAATTCAAAAAAATTACTTAAATCAGGAAAAAATTAATTGAAAAACAAGAAACGAAAAATAAAAATTGAATTAAAGATAATGAAAAATATTGGAAAAGAAAAAAAAAACAATGAAATAAAATTCAAAATACAAACAAACAATTGAAATAAGATTATAAAAAATCATTAAGAACTGAAAGATTCAAAATTTAAATAAAATCGAAAAGAAAGTTGAGAAAAAAAAATAGAAAAATACTAAAAATGACAGCAAAGACTTGAAATAAAATTGAAGAGTGATAAAAATTAGAAAATTGCAATTTTGAAAAAAAAAATAATGAAAGAAAAATTAAAAAATGAGTGAAAGAAGTAAAAATTTAAAAAACTGAAATAAAATTAAAGATAACAATTAAAATTTGAAATTACATTGGAAAGTAATGAAAATCCAAAAAAAAAAAAAACAAGAGAAAAAAATTGAAGATGGGAATTTTATAAAAGAAAAAATGTAAAAGCGGAACAGGTGAATGAACATTTAAATAGAAATTTAAAAGTAAAATTGAAAATTGAAATTGAATAAGAAAATTAACCCAGTTACAAAAATTGTAATAAAAGAAAACACAACAAACGAACAAAATCAAAAACTTTAAAATGGAAATGAAATGGAATGCACCAAAATATAAAAAATTCTAATAGAAATGAAAAAGAGAAAGGACTGGGAAAAAATCAAACAAAAAATCAAAATAAAATGAAGAAAAATTGAAAAGAAATTGATAAGACAAAAAATGAAAAAATCAAAAAAATTGGAAAAAGATTTTGAATTAAAACTAGAAAAAAAAACTCATAAAAAATTAAAAATTGACGAAAATTAAAAAAAAACTATCAGTGGGTAAATTGAAAAATCGAAGGAAATGAAAATTGAAAGAAATTAAAAATGAAAACAATAATTTGATGTAACAGAAATAAGATGAAAAATAGTGAAAATGGGAATTCAAAAAAAAAGAGAAAATGAAAAATGGAAATAAATTGAAAAATATTGAAAATTAATTAAAATTCGAACATACAATTCGATTGAAATAAAAATTGAATAATGAGTGAAACGAATGAGATTGAAAATTAATGGAAATTCAAATAGAATTGGAAGAAAATGATACATATGTAAAAAAAATTGAAAATGAATGAAAACCGAAAGAGAACTATGAGAAAAAAATGAAAAAGTGAAATAAACAAAAATTAAAGGATGTAAATTTAAACAAAAAATAAGCTAAAAAAAAAAGTAAATTAAACGACAAAAATAACGAGAATAAAAATTGATTAAAATTCAATGAACGAGAATTCAAATAAAATTGAAAGAAAAAAAATTAAAAAGGGAAATAAATGAAAATATTTTAAAAATAATGAAATTTATACATACAAAAAAAAAAGAAAATGATTGATGCCAAAAGTTTTAAAAAGTGATCATTTAATTAATTTTGAAAAATTCTAATAATAAATAAATTTTTAAGTAAGTAACTATAAAAAATGTAATGAAATTGAAAAAATAAATAGAGGTAACAGGAAAATAATAATTATGGAAAGATAGGAGGTCAAATTGAAAAATATTGACCAAGGATGAAAATTTGGAAAAAATGAAATAGCAACACGAAAAAAATTAAAAATTGAAATAAAAAACTAAAATTGAAACGAAAAATTGGAAAAAATCCCCCTCCTCCCTGCCAACATAGACAAGACATACATCACAAAGGCAAATATTTCCAGATTTTTACAAAACAAATCTAAAATCTATAAATACGTAGCTCTATATTAAAAAAATCCATTATCGACGCCACAAGTCAACAAACTCACTTTAATTTGATCTGTCGACGTTGTCGATGACGTGACGAAATTCTTATACAATTTATTCAAATTGGAGTCCAATTCCGGCTTGCTCTGACAATCTATATGACGTTTCTTGAATAAAATTCTTTCTAGCATTTCTTCTTTCAATTTCAATAACCTAAAAAAAAACCAAAAAAAAAACGATAAATTACACACCGATTAATAATTATTCATTCAAGCATTCGACAGGTTTTTCTCTTTATTTTTTATATCAATTCAACAGATAAGAACGTGTATGTATTATCGAATTAACCGACGTCACGTTTCAATTTTCCAACCGAACGAAATCGTCAATAATAAAATAAAATACACAGTTCATTTCGTCAAGTCATACAGAGAAGTGGCCAAAAAAAAAAAAAAAAAAAAAAAAAAAACATGGAGAAAGAAGAAGGGTAAGTCAACAAATCCGCCCAACAACGGAGAGATAATACGCAATACAATTAATACACATTTATGTACTTCCATGAAATAAAATTACCACAATTCTCAGAACTGGTAAATTTATTTCAAGTATCTCCCGAAATCCGTTGCTTTGCGGTTTCTCGCCTTACCCAGCCAAATTGGTTAAATTATCTAAACGAGAAAAAATTGTCACCTCGTGTGGGGTACTAACCTCATAATGGAATTCCATTCTAATTCTTTTGCTCTGGCGAGATCGGATAAGGCTGCGATTTCGTGCTGCAATTTATCACAATTTTTACCAATTTCGTCCGAAGTCTCCGTAGACCTTTCGACGAATTCTCGGATCAATCTTTCGCGTTCGTCTTCTTCGAAAATTGACTCGTCGAAGCGGATTCGTTTACATTCTTGAGTATTGTCGGCTTCGCTGCCGCTACTGCTGCTGCTGCTGATGCCGCCGTCGCGATCTTGCTCTGGTTCTTCGCCTGTATCGGCGGCTTTTCGTTTGACGCTGGCTACATTGGCGGGTTCTTTGGCAGCTGGTTCTTTTTCGGGCTGTGGAAAACATAAATCGGTTAGTCGATTTGGATCGAGTAATTTGGGTGGGATGGCTCATTAAAATAAGCGAATGAAATTGCGTTATTTTTGGTCATCAAAAAAGTTCCCGAACCTGGCTTCTTTGTGTTCCTAAAATGTGGACCAAAGTGACCCCTATAAATTGAAAATTATTTTTGAGAGATTTTTGTAGTTTTTTTTTCATTGGTTTATTCTAAACGATTTTTCAAACACGAATTTTGTGGAAAAAAAAATTAGATAAATACTTTTTTGAGTATCTACCCTCAATCATTTTTTCTTCTGATTTTTTCAGCATAATTCAAAATGAACTATTTTTTCCAATTTTTCAAATAGACCTCCTTCTAAAATATTTTTGGACAACTTTTTCCTTAAAAAATTTGTCTAATTTTTTTACTTTAATAAATTTTTGAGAGCAAATTTTCAACAAAAAAAAATTCTCTCATTTCTTTAAAAAAATTTTCAGAATTTTTTTCTCTGCTTTCGAGAGAGTTTTTTGAGCAAAATACTCTGTTGTCGATTTTTCAAAGAGAACTTTTCTTGAAATGATTAGGCATTTATTTGACAATTTTTCTAAAAAAAAAATCTCAATTCAACTATCAATTTTTTCTATGAAAATTTTTTCGAATGTATGTTCCTTAGTTTTTGAGAAAGATTTTTCAAAGAAATCGTTTCTTGAAATATTTTTTGGCAATTTTTTCAATGAATAATTTTCCAGAATTTTCCCTTCAATTTTTTAGATTTTTTTAACTATACAATTTTTCTCATTTTTTTTTTTTAAATATTGAAATTTTTTAAGAATTTTATTCCATTATTTCTTGAAAAAAATCCAAAGAAATCCCCTCTTTGAATAGTTTTTGATAATTTTTTCAATGAAAATTTTTCCAGAATTTTCCGCTGCTTTTGCATTTTTAAGAGAAAAATTTTCAATTTTTTCCTAAATTTATGAGATTTCTTTAGCCAAAAATTTTTTTCTCCATTTTTTCTCAAATCATTTGAAAAAAAAATTTGAGATTTTTTATTGGAAAATTTTTCCAGAATTTTCCCTTCCATTTTTGAGAGAATTTTTTCAATTTTTCCTCAATTTTTGAGATTTCTTTAACCGATTTTTTTTCCATTTTTCTCAAATTATTTTTTTAAAATTTTTGACATTTTTTCAATATATTTTTTTTTTAGAATATTCCCCTCCATTTTCAAGAGAAATGTTTTAATTTTTTTCTCAATTTTTGAGATTTCTTTGACCAAAATTTTTTTCCATTTTTTTCTCAAATTATTTAAAACAAATTTGGACAATTTTTTTAATGGAAAATTTTTCCAGAATTTTTCCTTCCATTTTCAAGAAAAATTCTTATCTGGAGATTTTTTGACCAAAAGAATTTTTTCCTTTTTCTCAAATTAATCGAAAAAAAATGTTGACTATTTTTTTCTTGGTAAATTTTTCAAAACTTTATTATTATTTTCTCTATTTTTGAGAGAAAGTTTTCAATTTTTTCATCGATTTTTGAGATTTTTCAATTTTTGAAAAAAAAATTATTAAAATACTTTTAAATCATTTTTTTTCTCAATTTCGAGAAAAAATTTCCAAATATATTTTCTCTTAAAACATGTTTTGGAAATTATTCTTCTCGCAAAATTTTTTTCAGAATTTTTCCTCAATTTTTGAGAGCATATAAACGAAACAGTTACTCAACTTCTGCACTTGGAAGATTCTACAGGATTGAGGTTTGGGAACTTCTTTGGCGGTTAATCAGGACACCGAAAGATATTTCATCATCAAAAAATCTTCGATGACTCAGAATGCAATTTGTTCTTTCTTTCTAGTCTAATTTTACCAGATTAATAGTAAAATGAGTGGGTTACCTCGACTGGTTTCTTCTCGATTTTCGTTTCGGGAACTGGATCTTCGATCGGTTTAACCTTCTCTGGTTCTTTTTCTTTCTCCGCAACTTCGACTAATTTGATTTCGACGACTGGGGCAGTAATTTCCGGTTTAGATTCTTCGACGGTAGGCTTGGTGCTTTGGTCATCGTCAGATTTGATCACAGATTCGGCATCGGTGGTGTCCATTTCATCGACAGGGTCCGCTACTTCGGCACTGGGTGGTGATTTTTCTGCAACTGTAACTGGGGTGGAGGGTTTCTCTTCGGGAGGCGATTCTTTGACTTCGGTAACGGGTTCTTGTACTTTTTCCACCACAGCCGGTGATGGAGTAGGGTCTTCGACCGGGGAAGGTACGGTTTCCGGCGACGAATCAGTTTTCACTTCATCGGTTTCCATTTTCTCGTCGACAGGAGACTCTCGAACGACGGGCGAATTTTGTTCGACAGCTTCTTCGACGTCTGTATCCATTTTTTCGTCTAATTCGGCGACTACGACGGGTGATTTAGCGATAGGTTCTTCGATGACGGGTGGTTCATTTTCTGGGGCTGTGGCAATCTCTGGCTCTACATCTTTTTGTTCAGTTTCGGGTACTGGTTCTTTGGGTTCGACGATAGGTTCGGATTTGGTTTCGGATTCAGATTCGGGTTTTTCTGGCACCGAAATCGGCTCCGGAGATTGTTCATCTTTGGCATCTGCAGACAGAATCGAAGGTGATGGTTGGTCAACGACGTCGTCCTCGTCTGCGATATCGTCGTCTTCGATTTCATCGTTGATGTTATGGCTGAGGCCGTTCGAGGTGGGTTTTTCATCAATTTTTTCCACCACTTCGTTGACGGCTTTATCGTCAGCAATGTCGATTTTGATATCGTGTTGTTCTTTCTTTTGGTCGACGTTGTTTTCCTTTTCATTTTCTTTTTCTTGTTCCGGTTCTTTGACTATCGCAGTGATGTTTTGTGGTGGTTCTTCGGCTGCAGTGACCTCGTCCAAGGAGCCTTTGACGCCGTTCAAATTTGTAAATATTTCCGAATCGACGGCCGCTTCTTTTTCGACGACAGCCATGTCGGTGGTCAGCTTTTCGACGGCGACGTTATTCTCGTTTTCGCCGTTCGATTTTTCGCATTCGTTTTCCACCGCCACGTGCATCTCCTCCACGCTGTAATCAGACGAAAATAAAACGTAACGGTTAGTCAACATGTAGTGATTATTTTATATGCTACGTATAGGTAGAGGTACTTCTAAAGCTAAAGCTAATAATACGAGTTACATTTTGCTTGCGAATAATTTTAGAATTGTCATACGTAAGTACGTATATCGCTGGCAGGTTATTATGACGAGGCAACGTTTACACAGGGTGTTCCCTAAAATATGATAAAATAATGTTCTTTCAGTGTACATACTAGATACGTATATCTATATTGTTTGATTCATCAATCGACCTCTTCTCCTCTATCAACGTTCAAACAGGGTCTAAAAGTAATTTCAGAAGTTCAAGAAAAAATCCTCAAACATGAATAATTAGCATGAACCAAAACACCTGAAAAATCTTCTTTTTGGTCAAACGACCCCTCCCCCCCACAAAAAAAAAAATCAGATGAACAAAAAAAACTTGGAATTTTTTTTTCAAATAAAACAATATTTTCAGGGAAAAAATCTGTTGAAAAAATTAGGATATTAAAAATCAAGTATCCTCAATAAAAAGGAGGACTGTTAGATTTCTGCATGAAAGATATACAGTTCATTACCTCCCCCCTTCCTCTAGTGAAACACTACTAATAACTAGTTCAAATTAATTTTTTTTTAAAACCGACCAATGACCATTTCAAATCAATTAAAAATTGAAGAAATGGCAATTCAACAACAACAAAAAATGTTCAATTTAAAAAAAAAAAATCTAAGACTGAAAACTGAAGAAAAAAATTATATGCGTTTGAAAACATTTTTAATTCAAAAATATCGTCCGTTATAAAACAGAAAAAACAATTTTTAATCAAAAATTTTGAAATTGAGAAGAATCTGAAAAAATCACCAATTCAAAAAAATTAAAAGTAAAAATTGATGAATAAATTTAAGAAAAATTACAAAAATTGGAAATTTTCAAGAAAACATCAACAATTGAAAAAGAAATGATAAAAAATTACAATATAATTGTCAAGAATTCAAAAAAGTCTCAAATTCAAAAATAAAATAAATTGAATAAAAACAACAGTTGTAAACAAATCTTCAAAATAACCAAAATTATTCATTTAAAAAAATCAAAAAGTTGAAAAATATTAAAAATTGGGACAGAGCCGAAAAATTGAGAAAAAAATTCTACAGTAATCAAAGAAAAATAAATTACCTATTGTGAAAAACATTTCTGAAAAAAAATAATTAAAACGAATTATAAACTGAAAATAACTGAATCAAACTTAGAGAAATTTAAAATTCAAACAAACCTGAAAAATTGTAAAAAATTGATAATTATTACCTACAGATGAAAATTGTAAAAAAAAAATTTCTAAATGGAGAACCCAAATATGACCAAATTAGAAATCTCGGAAAATAAAAAATTTCAAGTAAAAAATAAATCAAGTATCAAGAGCTACAAAAATTTTTTGATTTAAAAATTTTGAAAAAATCAAAAATTGTGCAACAAGTACCTACTACCTACCTAGATAAATTTGTATAGTTATTTCAAAAATTAAAAATGCTACAAAAATTGAAAAAAAAATTAAAATGAAGATTGTTCCTCTTTAAAACAAAAAAATTACCAAGAATACGTATTCCACGTTAATTTTTTTTCAAAATATTTATTATAATTCTTGTACGCTAAAAATTTTTGAAAACTATAAAGTTGTAGATTTTGAAAATTCTAAAACTTGAAAATTTTTTCAAAAAATTTGAATATTCTGCATCAATAAAAATTCATTAGAAATTCGCAAAAATAATTTTTTTAGAAATTTCAAACTTCAAAAATTTAAAAATTTTTCAATGAATAATCAAATCTTATTAATTGACTGGTGTGTAAAATGTAGGAATTCTTTGTAGAGTTGAAAATCTCACAAAGAATAGGAATTTTTCAAAAATAAGGAATTCTATAAAAATAATTCTTCAAATTGATAAAGAATTTTTCGAAAGTTGAAAATTTGACAAATCGGAAGAATTGAAAAAATATGAAATCCTACAAAAAATAGAAATGCTACTTTCCTACAAAGAATGATTTTTTCCTTGGAATTTTTCAATTAATTTTTGGAAAATTGACGATTTTCAAAATTTATTAAAAAAAAATTCTTCTAGGAAAATAGAATTTTCAAAACTCGAAAAAAAATTGCAGAATTCCTGAATTTTTTCAATGTTTTCAATTCTTTTGATTATTGGTCAAATTCTCAACTTCCGAAAAAATACTTGAAAATAATTCTATTTTCCAACGAAGAATGATTTTTTTTTCAATTTTTCAAAAATTGAGAATTTCACAAATCAATATTGAAAAAAAAATCAGGAATTCTACAAAAAATGAATATAGGTTTTTTTTCCAAGTTCTGAAAATTCTATTATCCTAAAAAGAATGATTTTTTTTTACAATTTCGAAACTTCGAAATTTTGCAAAAATTTTAATTCCTACTTACAAAAATTAATAATTTTTCATAAATGGTCAAGATCATTATTTTGAAGGAAAAAAAATGATGAAGAAATTTTCTGATTACAAAAAGTATGTTTTTCAGACAATAAATCGCGCCATCAAAAACTCCTCTCAGTCTCAACAAAAAGATTCTCCTCCAAGACGAAACCACCATCATGGCACCTTCTTCATCGCAACAAATACGTACAAAAAACCGATCCTCTACACGTTCACAGACATCAACGCTCGCACAACAGCTGAGCTTGGAACTAAACGCGTTTACGCGATAGATTTCAATCCCAATCCCAGTCCCAAGTCCCAGAGCTCGGTGGCCGCGTCGGCAAACGACACAAGAAGAGCAACAAACAGCACATAAGCACAAGTACAACCACACCAGCACAAAGCTGCAGCGCTGACCCGTTGCCAAATGCCGAACATAACGTTTGACCTTCTGGTGCCTCTTTCAAGGAGACAGCTTCGTCCAACTATCTTTTCCCACCCCAAACCTATTTCAGGAACGGTTCAGTGAACCTCTCGCACTCTTGGTCCGCGTCCGCGTCCGCCTCGCGTAACTATAATATTCATCATTGTGCTCTCTATTCATCTTCTTCCTTTCCTTTCCTTTCCTTTCAATTTTTCCCGTTTCACGATCCACGACTTGCAGCATGGCAGTCGACGGACGCAGAGCCGAGGGGGAGGGGGCCTACGGCGTATCTTCCTTCTTTTCATCGCCATCTCCAGTACCACGAGTATCCGAGGAGTTTTCTGCTATATTTACTTTATTTCGTGTTTTTTTCTCCCGCAGGTCACCGTATAATAATAATGGCGCTAACCCGCCGACCCTGTCATGCCGTTTGGCAACACTGATACCACAGATGTACAACACAGGACTGGACAATTTCGGTGCACCAGGTACAAGACCCCCTTTTCCCCATAGGTGGTGCTGTACACAGATGAAAAGTATAAGAATTCTTATGTAAATTAGAAAATAAAAAAAATTCTAGAAAATGGAGTCGATTATAAAAGTACTCAAAGAGCTAAACAAAATGGCGTCTTGATCGATTTCCCCCGACCCCCCAATTCCTCTCCCATCAAGGTATTGATTTTCACATTTCAAAAAAAAAGTTGAAAAAATGAAAAATCCTAAAATAATGGAGTCGGTATTGAATGTACTCCATAAGATGAGAAAAATGCCGCAAGCGAAATTTTCCTACCCCTCCCCAATTCCTCTCCCATCCCTCGTCATTTTAGTACATAGAAATCATAAGGGGAGGGGAGTAAATGAAAAAATTGACAAAGTCGGAGTCGGTATTGAATCTACTCGGTAAGAAGAGTAAAATGCCGCAAACAGAATTTTTCTACCCCTCTTCGTTCCCTCTCCCTTTTGACATTGGACATAGGCTCATCCCCCCTGGTCCCAGGTGGCAGAGGAATTGGATAGGGGTAGAAAAATTCTGTTTGCGGCATTTTACTCTCCTTGCTGAGTAGATTCAATACCGACTCCGACTTTGTCAATTTTTCCATTTCTCTCCCCTCCCCCAACAATGCTTGTTCCTATTGAAAAGGGGAGGGGAGAGAAATGGAAAAATTGACAAAGTCGGAGTCGGTATTGAATCTACTCAGCAAGGAGAGTAAAATGCCGCAAACAGAATTTTTCTACCCCTATCCAATTCCTCTGCCACCTGGGACCAGGGGGGATGAGCCTATGTCCAATGTCAAAAGGGAGAGGGAACGAAGAGGGGTAGAAAAATTCTGTTTGCGGCATTTTACTCTTCTTACCGAGTAGATTCAATACCGACTCCGACTTTGTCAATTTTTTCATTTACTCCCCTCCCCTTATGATTTCTATGTACTAAAATGACGAGGGATGGGAGAGGAATTGGGGAGGGGTAGGAAAATTTCGCTTGCGGCATTTTTCTCATCTTATGGAGTACATTCAATACCGACTCCATTATTTTAGGATTTTTCATTTTTTCAACTTTTTTTTTGAAATGTGAAAATCAATACCTCGATGGGAGAGGAATTGGGGGGTCAGGGGAAATCGATCAAGACGCCATTTTGTTTAGCTCTTTGAGTACTTTTATAATCGACTCCATTTTCTTGAATTTTTTTTATTTTCTAATTTACATAAGAATTCTTATACTTTTCATCTGTGTACAGCACCACCTATGGGGAAAAGGGGGTCTTGTACCTGGTGCACCGAAATTGTCCAGTCCTGTGTTGTACATCTGTGGTATCAGTGTTGCCAAACGGCATGACAGGGTCGGCGGGCTAAGAGTTTCGCCAAGCTGCCATTTTGGGCACCACTGTCCCATTAATCATCCTTTTTCAGTACCTTGCTACTTACGCACCACATTCAGGATGCATCTGCAATTCTGCTTATTTTCTCATCTATTCTAATACAATTTGACTCGAGACAGACGTCTCCCAAGTCCCCAACAAACAATACGACGAGACAGAAAAATCAAAGCTCCCCCATGCGGATTTGTCTACGCCCAAGTTTCATTTTTATCACCACGGTATAACTTGACTCGAACTAACATAACATACATTAAAAGCTTCACCAATTAGTGGTTTCACCTTGTTTTTGATAAAAATTCACGATAAATTTTCTTATCAGCTCTTTCAGCGTAATAACTTTCTTTTTTCCCATCTAAAAATATACTCGTACTATTTGCATAACATAGCAATAGGCCAAGAGTACTTGGACAATTCGAGCTTAATTGATAAATAATCACTTTCGGTAGCCTCCTCGTCGCTCACCCTCCCTCTTCAATTACCAATCGTTCTTCTGAACTGAACGGAATTTATTTAGGTGACTTTTTCTTCTCCCCTTGCATCGTCTCTCATTCGCTGGTAGTCTTGATAGTTGATACATATCTTGAAAAAATAATCCATCGTGTCCGATGACCTTTGTTTTTAGTGATTAAATCTATACGTATTTATAATATTTATCGAGCTGTTTTAATTTTCTTCCTATTTTTTTTCACTTTGATAAAAAAAAAACATTCCTTTTTTCATTTTTAATCAAAACATACCTTAATAATTATTTTGGAAAATTTTCCAAAAAAATTTAAAAATCAATTCGTACCCGTATCGACGATTTTTACAACACGAAAAATTTTTAAAAATCGAATAAATTCGTCAAAATGAAGAAAAACTCACACAGAACATTTTTGAAAATTATTACCAACGATGCGCTAATAAATTTAAATTTGACAATGTAATTGGGAAAAACATCGATAGAAAACGTGTGATAATTTTTTCGCATGTTTTTAATACCCTTCCCTCTCCCATCTCCTATCTCGACGTTCTTATTTCCATAATCAATACATCGATCGTATCAGTTGTAAATTCTTCTCTAATAGTCATTTTTTGCAACGTTTAGGTACCGAAATGTGCCAATTTTTCAACAGGTGTGCTCAACGTGTTTTCAATTTCTTTTGTTTTTGTTCTGAAAAACATTTCGGCTGTCATTTCCCACTTGTACAGTGTAATACGAAAGTTCTGGCGAGTGGAAATTTTTGCAGTACTGTACAGGCTGTGCCAAAAAATTACAAAAATTTTTTTTCTTGAAAGATTCAAATCAAAACATGGTATTAAAATTTTATTTACGAACAGAGCACATTGAACATTCCTTTCATTTTTTTAAACAAAAAAATAAATTGTGCTTTCAATTAACGAGGAAATCTAAAGCTTGAATTTATACGAAACCAGTTCAATGATTCCCAATCATTTCTTCAAAAAATACAAATATACAAAAAATTGTATCGAATAATAGTGGTAAACTTAAACAGTAAAAAAGTGTACTTTTGTTTTAAAATATTTTTTAAATGAGGTTGAAATGTAGCAGGAAACCGGTTCAGTGATTTCCAAAATTTCATAGAAAAATATATGAAGGAAAAAAGTGTCAATACTAAAAAAAATGGACTTTTTAATAATAAAAAATAATTTCCTACAAATTGTCGAGAGAATCTGTACCTTGAATTTACTGGAAACCGGTTCAGTGGTTTCTAATCACTCCTTGAAAAACAATCAAGTTACAAAAATGGTATGGAACAAAAACTAAAAGAGTGTTGATAAAAATGCATATTTTCTTGAAAATTTTTCCAAGTAAGTTGAAACACCTTGGAAACCAGTTCAGTGATAACCAAAATAATTCATAGAAAGACGATACAGCAAATTGTGTCAAACCTTGAAATAATGGATCATCAATGAAAATTATTCTCTTCATTTCAAAAATAGTTTCTTTTTTTAGTTAGCGAGAGAATCTGTGACTTTGATTCACTTGAAATCGGTTAACGATTCCTTGATAAAAAAATTGAGTTGAAAAAAATGACATAGAAAAAAAATTGAATAGTATTAAAAATAAAAAAATTAACATCGACGAATAATCTATTTAAAAAATGTAGTCCCAGTATGCGCAGGTAGATGCAATAGCAAAACCTAAATATATACACGAGACATTACTTTAGCGCTGAATTAGACTCCTCGATAACTCATTTAATCGCATTATGGGAGAAAACCGTCAGCGCATTAGAGGTAAAAACGACATCAATAGAAATGTCGGAATACATTGAAAACTTATTCAATGGTTCGCAAAATAATTCATAGGAAAATATAAATAATGGAAATGGTGCCAAACCAGAACAATAATTCATCATTGAAAATTAATATTCTTTTTATGAAAATTGTTTTTTCTTCAAATTGACGACAGAGTTGGCAGCTTAAATTCACTCGAAACCGGTTCAGTGGTTCTTAATTGCTTTTTAAAAAATCAACTTTACAAAAAATAGTACAAAATAAAAGCTCGAAAACTCACATTTTTTGTTTTCAGTAATTTTGTGATTAAATTCAAATGTATTTGAAACTGGTTCAGTGGTTCTCAAAATATTACATAAAATCGGTTTTACAGAAAAAAGTGTCAAACTAAAATATTGAATCATTAAAAAATAAAAATAATATTTTATTATTTTTTTTTCTTTTTGAATTGAAAAAAGAATCTATATCTTCAATTCACTGGCCACTGAAAATCAGTTTAATGGTTCCCACTCATTTCTTGAAAAATAAACTAAATTAAAAAAAAGGTGATGTCAAACAAAATCTGAAGGGTAATAAAATCACACATTTTCTTCAATATTTTTCAAAGTAAGCTCGAAAACGGTGAGAACCAGTTCAATGGTTTCCAAAATAATTTATGGAAAAAAATGCCAAAAAATCGTGTCAAACAAAAATAAATGAATACATAACTGAACATTAACCTTTCTGCATAAAAGAATAATGGTCTAATTTCCAATTGATGAGAAAATTGGTAGCATGAATTCAATAGAAACCGGTTCAGTGGTTTGCAAATCATTTTTAAAAAAATTCATTTTAAAAAATAATATCGAACAAAAGCTAAAAAGCAGAAAAAAAATCTATATTTTCTTGAATATTTTTCATGTAATCTTGAATAAACTGAGAACCAGTTCAGTGGTTCCCAATAAAATTTATAGAAAATGACATATCACAAAATCGTGTCAAACCAAAATAATGGATAATTGAAAATTATTATTTTCATATCAAAAATTAGGTTTCCTTTCAACTGACGAGAGAATCAGTTACTTGACTTTACTCGAAACTGGTTCAGTAGTTATCGAGTTACAAAAAATGACATCGAAACAAGCTGAAGAATATCAAAAATTCATTTCCATTTTTAGTAAAATTCTGAGAAAGTCAAAATACATTGAAAACCAGTTCAGTGGTTCTCAAATTGCCTCAGAAAAAATTGAATGCAAAATAAAATACCAAAAAATAAAAAAAATAAATTATTTCGAGTAGAATAATTTTTTATGGAAAATTAATCTATTTTCCTTTAAAATAAATTTTTGGCAATCACTGAACCGGTTCGTAAAATAAAAGTCCAGTAAAAACTACTCGAACGAGCTTTGTCGGTTACATCACATCAAAATATCACTTTTTGAATAAATTTTTCTGAGAAACCCCTCAGTTCATAATTTTTTGGGCACCCTGTAAATGACGTACGAATGTTTTTAACCCCTCAAAAATGAAAAATTCAACTACTCATAGATGAAAATACACCGAAATCGGTCTTCACACTTAAATTAATCCCACCAATTACGATTTTCGCCTCGTTCGCAAACAATAGGACGTTACGAGCTGGAGCAAAGGCAACGCAGGCCGTATCCTCATTCGAATGCTCAACAATTTCAAATCAACAAGTACAAGATCAACTTTCAACATTGCACTCTACACGCTCTATAATTCACCACAAACGGCACCTCGCTGCCGTTCCCGTTCCGTTCGAAAATATACATATTTATGACGTCAACGTCAACGATCGTTGCTCTCCAGTAAAGTACGTACGTACGATATACTACGAGTACATCAGAATTTTTTTTTTCGCTATCTAAAGTACGTACGTACGATATAGTACGAGTACATCAGAATTTTTTTTTTCGCTATCTTATTACGCATTAGTTCCACAATCACACGTGGAAAAGGGCTCAACAAACAGAGCCGAAGAGGCGGAGTAAATTTACCATGCATATTCCATACTCTGAGCACAGTGCACGTTCGTGGTCTACTCTCGAACATCTGCTTCGCCAAAACTATCGGCCTCCTTCGTCGCCACCTCTTCCTACCGTTTTTAAAGTGCATCTTTCACCCTTCTCGGGCTAAGTTATTCGTTATATTCGATCCCTTTTCAAGAATACGAACATCCAGCGACGAAAAACCAAACTCCCAAAACGCGTTTTTATTTTCCTCATTCTTGCCGCAGCGATTCAACAACCACTCGTCCTTTTTTTAGGCACCATCGAAAATTTACCAAGTCCAATACTACACGGATGCTTGATATTCAAAATTGGGGAGGAGGGAGGGGTCCAATCAAATTTTTTGTAATAACCAAAATTATTCCTAGGACTTCAAGCTTCAACTTTTATTTGAAAATTTTTTCAATTGGACCCCTCCCTCCACACCGATTTTGCATAATACTCCGAAGATACTAATTAAAAATTGGAGGAGTGAGGAAGGAAGGGGCCAATTGAAAATTTTTTCAAATAAAAGTTGTAGATTAAGACACTAAAAACAATTTTGGTTATTATAAAAATTTCGATTGAACTCCTCTTCTCTCCTCCGATTTCACATGGCATCATTTCATCAGGTAGATACTTCTTCAAAGGGGAAGAGGCCAATTGAAAAAATTTTCAAACAAAAGTTGTAGATTGAGGTCCTAGAAATAATTTGTGTTATTATAAAATTTTCAATTAGACCCTTCCTTCCCCTCCAATTTGGCATAATATGACTTTGATAGTTATATTATTAAAAATTGGTGGAGGTAGGGGTCCAATTGAAAAAATTTTGAAACAAAAGTTGTAGCTTAAAGTCCTAGGAATAATTTTGGTTATTACAAAAATTTCGATTGTACTCCTCCCTCCCCTTCAAATTTTGCATAATATGACTTTGATACTTATATTATTAAAAATTGGTGGAGGTAGGGGCCAAATTGAAAAAATTTTCAAACAAAAGTTGTAGCTCGAAGTCCTAGGAATAATTTTGGTTATTACAAAAATTTCGATTGGACCCCTCCCTTCCCTCCAATTTTGAGTATTTATGTAATACTTATTGGACTTGGTCAATTTTCCAAATTTTCGACGATGCCAAAAAAAACAGCACTGTGGCGATCCTCTCGTAATCAACGTGATTTTTTCCTCAGCCACTTCTACCAGTCGAACAATTTTGATCATCGCAGCATCTCGAGAAATTAACGGAATCGAAAAACAACCGTTGTTTGTTGTAGGTGTCTCTGTCCACATAATTACGTCAGCCAAGACAAAATTGATCGCATAAACCGTACGTTCGCGATTCCAAAACCATGTCATGAGCCCATCGATGGCATACGGTCCAACATCGAAACCACCACCCTCCCTGTCCACATTTCACAATCATTCGCAACAACAATGGCAACAGCTTTGACAGGGAAAAGAATGAATGAAAAAATGACCATCGCGGCGTCGTCCTTGGTCCAAGCCAAAGTTATTTTTTCACCGTCTCGTTCTGCCTTCGCTTCGCGTTAAATTCCATCAAATATATCCGAATACCTGGAAATCGGCTGGATTTCGACGGGTCGGGACGTCGCGTCCACCTCAGTCCATTTCTTTCTATTGAAACGAGAAAAATATTTCCTTTTGTAGTGCAAATCACAAACGCACGAATAGCGGGCGAGCACATCCGGGGAGGTGGCGCGGCGAGCTGAAACAAGGCCCGACCATTTGCTACCTGTTGTAAAACAAATTCACACTGGGAGAGGAGAAAAAAGCGCCAATACTAACGTCTTTTTGCCAATGCGAACAAAAAAATACCCGAGGATTAAGTCGTATTCAAGGTCAGGCTGATGGAAAAAGCGAGACGGGGAGGGAAGTTAACCGTTTTTTGAATAGAAATCTATCTGCCTATGGAAAGATTACGCAGTGGATTTTTCTGGTTTTTATTAAGGGTAATTTTAACTCGTATTTTCAAGGATTTTTTTTTATTTGGGAAAATTATCTCCTCCGGATGAGTTTTTATTGCTCATTTTATTCGCGTGGATCTTTTTGCCCATAACGGAAGGAACAGACAACATAAGAAGAATTAAGGGACCATAAGTAGAATTTAAACAAGGGTGAAACTAAAAGATGATATTCTTCTTCGTAAGTATAAAATAGGGTGGATTTAGACAAGTGACATTGTGTTAATCGTCTGAAAATCTGAACATTTGTAAGAGAGAAACAGGAAACTGAGAACGTGAAAAGTCATTTTTAAACGATCATCCCTTATGTTTATTGGTATTCTGCTCTTTTTTCTTCACACTGAACGTATGAGTACTCACAAACACACATTTATTCCAAATTTTTCAAAAAATCCTTCCTGATTCTTTTCTTTTGAAAAGGGGCCAACGTTGTGAAAATTAAAACCATTTCTTCTCAAAATTCTACAATTTTTTTCACAACTATTTTTCAAAAAATTTCCAGATTTTTTTTCAATACACTTTTATTGTTTGTATTTTTTCTGTGAAAAATTGAGAAAATTTCAATGAACATTTTTATTTTCGAAATGAAAATTTTTTACTTTTAAAATTTTCAATTGACAAAAAAAAAGAATACTCAATTTTTTCGAAAGATAGGAATAAGTACGAATTAATTCTAGTTCGTTCAAAATCATGAAAAAAATAAAAAAAAATAAAAACGAGAATTATTTCTAAAAAAAAATTTAATTCACTTTTTCAACTTATTTTTTCAAAACTTGAACAAATTCATTTAAATTTTCAAAAATAATTTATGTTCATTCATTAATTTTTTAAAATCGATTTTGAATGTAATTTATACCAAAACTGTTTGACATTTTTTTTTCTTTCAAAAAAAGTTTTTAACGAATTTTTACATGTATTTTCAGAATTCAATATTTCTAATGTTTTAATTTGATTTTTAATATAATAAAACCAATATTTTTCAATTAATTTTTCAAAATAAATGTTTAGAAGTTCTTTTGAAAATTAACAAGTAGACTTAGGCATGATTTTCAATTTTTTCAAAAATTATTTTCTTTTCATTTTATTCACAAATGTCTTTTTGTGTTTTTTTTTTAAAACATAATTTTAAATTTTTTCAAAAATCAAAATGAATTTTTTTTTGAATGAGCTTTTTTCAAATTAGTAAATATTTTCAATTTCTAAAAAATTTCACCATTTTTTTGAAAAACGAATTTGCTCTTAATTCATTAAAAAAAAAAATTCATATTTTTATTGATTTAAAAAAATGCACATAATAATTATCAAATTTTTTTCAATCGACCGAGTTTTTAATTTTGAAGAATTTCGACAAATTTTTATACTTTCTCTTTTTTAATGATATATTTTTTTCAAATCATCAAAAATATATTTCAAATATTTCTAAAAATGAAATTTCTATTTTTTTTTTCACAAATCATAATTTTTTTTTCAGAAAAATATTAAGATAAAAAAATTGATAAAAATTTAATTCAAGCAAAAATACCCACAAATTCTATCAATTTTTGTTTTGAAAAAGTAATATTTAAAATTTTTTTGAAAGTTCAAAAGAAATTCTTCCAAGGTTCAAATCATAGATGAGGACACCATAGGAAGAATTCTGAAAACTGCTGCATTCTCTACATTACACAGATATGCATCTCACAGACCTAATTTGACCTCATTGTAACATTCTTGAAGGGGGAAAATTACAGTAATTCGTCCAATTTGTCATCATTGTAGTCTCCCTCCCTCCCTCCATCCAATAATTTCCATTTCTCGAAATTCGTATTCCTTCGCAATGTAGCACAAAGAAAGTAAACCTTTATCTATCATTTTCCACATCCACCTAAAAAGATACGAATGAAAAATAAATGAAAAAACCTTCAACGAAACATTCTCACATTGCCAGACTTACGGGTGAAAAAAAGAGTGAAAAATTCAAACACGAACTCGTACTAACGCAACAGTTCAGATAATTTCGACGAAATACCACAGTACGAAGTTCATAACACAACAACCTTTCGAAAAGTTTAAGGTTCAATGATGAAATAATTTTCTACTTAGGACTTCAGTCCATACAAAACTCCGCGCTACAACCCGATACGTAAAATCGCACACAGTATCGATTTTACGTATACGCACAATTGTAATATAAATTGGTCAAAATTGAACGAGAAAAAGTTTTCTATTTTCCATACAAACGTATCAACAAATAAAGCGAAATGATATCAACGTCGGAATCTTCGTAATCTTTCAAAATACCCACTCCACCCCCTCCCCTCCACAGTCACCACTACACTCGACACGGAATCATTATCCATAAAACACATGCTCGTTTCTTATCCTGGGCTACGTAAGTTGGCATAAATTTCTCTATTTTTAGTTAGCTAGACATCGAGATGGTCGTCGTCGTTTTTACGTATTTGTATTTCGTTTGTATTATCGTTTCCTTTGGTATTTTTCTTCTCACTCAACAATTCGCCATTAGGGCAATGTTTCGACGTGGGGAATAAATGATGCGTAATCTGGATTTTTTTCTTATTAAATAAAATTTATCAAACTGGAGACCGAGTAATAAAATTAATTTTTTTCTAAAGGGAAACTTTAATTTAAATTATTTTTAATCGGTACAGCCCAGTAAATTTAGACCATAAAAATAAAACGAATTGGATAAGAGTCCAGATAAACATTAAAATACAAGTTGATAGCCACATTGCAGAATATTTTTGAAATTGAGACAATTCAAATTTTTCCAACCCTGCATAATATGTATATTTTGAAGCTAGTTTTTGCGTCACCCGTTCACTTTTCGAAAAAAATGAATAGAATCTTTTTTGTAGCAAATTTCATGTACTTCAATTTTAGCTATAATCATTTTTTTGTTCAAACGCATATTTGAAGAGTTACCAGCGAAAAACATCGAGGGGATGATTTATAGCCCACATTTGGGAGACACGTCGAGGGGTGAGGTTCGTGGGATGATTGATGGTTGATCAGAACACCAAAAGATAAATATTAAAATCAAAAAATCTTTGCTCATACAAGATGCAGTTGATGATCCATATTCATTTTTTTCTCACCCTGTATATTTCGACGTTTGTTTTTGCGCCACCCGTTTACTTTTCGAAAAAGATGAATAGAACCTTTTTTGTTGCAAATTTTATGTACTTCAATTTTAGTTATCATCATTTTTCTGTTTAAACGCACATTTGAAGAATTATAAACGAAAAACCAGAAGGGGATGACTAGGATCCCACATTCAATGAGCATGTCGAAGCGTAAAGTTTGAGAACCTGTTAAGTTGGATAATCATGACACCGAAAGGTACCTACATTTTAAAATCAAAAAATCTTAGCCCATCCAAAATGCAATTCAATTTCCTCATTTTACTGGACCAATACCAATCTTTCCCATAATTGAACAAATTCGACTGGTTTTAATTCTTCCATCGAAGGTTCGGTTCGGGTTCGTCAATTCCTCGAGTACGGTACTCGACTCGATTCCGCAAAAGCAACGTCATCGTCCGCATCGTTCTCCTTTCTCACTGCTCTTCCAATCATCGAGCAGCCAGCAAAACGGTAAATATTTCTCAGGTATTTATAGCTTGCTCTGCCTCACATTTTCCACGCTTACTCGACGCGATCAGTCAGCTTTCATCAAAATATAATTTACGATGAAGAAAAAAAAACCACCAACCCACACACATACATACATACGAACGCCACCAGGCACCATACCCGCCGAGCCGAGTAAAAAGAAAACCTTCCATAACAGGAAAGAATCCATTTTAGCGGTTCGCGCCGCAAATTAAAGTTTATTCACAGCGTAACCTTGGAATAAATACACGAATAATATTGTTAACGGTGAATACGCGCGCCATTCTGAAATCCTTGAAATAAGCTTCGAGATAGGGCTTTTTATTGCACGTAGGCAATCAACACACAGCGACTCAGTGACAACCACAGAGTCACAGGTGCAAACCGAAACACCTAACGATGCTCGTAATTCGTATATTTATTCTGAAGAAAAATTGAAAAAATAATTCCTACGTTTTCAGCTTATATTATTAGAATCCATCCTGGTAAAATGATGACAGAAATTTGTTGGAAACTTTACGAAAAATACTCGTGTCGACTTTTCAAGGATAATACTTAACGGTTTTTAAATTCGTAACGTACCTATTCAATTTTCGAACCAGGAGTGGGGGGAAAACGAGGTCAATGAAGCGCACTCCGATAAATGGAAACGAGCAATATGGCCGAAAATACTCGTTAAATCAATTAAAAGAGTTTCTCAACGGAGTGCCCTGGCAAAATTATCTCAGCAAAAAGCAAGACTCCTCCCCCTCTCTCCCTAAAAATTTGAGAAAATAAAAATTAAATAAAATTAGAAATTTAAAAAAAAGAATAAATCGAATGAGATTTTTTTTTTAAAAATGGAATGAAATCAAAATAGGTACAAAATCGATAAAATATAAATCGAATAAAAATTCAAAGAATATTTTGAATTTGTGATTTTTTCAAATGAAAATAAAAATCAATAAAATTTTAAAACCCTACAAAAAATTCTATCACATTAGAAAGATATCAGCCTAGCTGAAATTATTCAATGTCAATTTTGAAGAATTAAAAAAAAATTAAGAAAAACAGAATTTTAAAATTTAAAAAAAATGGAAAATTGAAAATCTCTAAAAAATAAGAAAAAATAAATACCTAAGTAAAAAAATGTATGTAATCAAATGAAAAATTCCAAAAGAAATGCATCTTTAAAAAAAATTGATTTCTTCTATGGATTGAAAAAAATTTTACTTAAGAAAATTAAAAAACGATCAAATTGAAAAAAAAAAATTAAATCGAATGAGAAAATTTGAAAAAAATGGAATGAAATAAAAATAAATAGATGGTAAAATTTTAAACACTGAAAAAAATTTTAAAGCCAAAAAAATATATCACATTAGAAAGATATCAGCTTTATTAGCTGAAATTATGGAATATCGTTCAAAATATTGTCAATTTTGAAAATTAAAAAAAAAAAGAATGGAAAATCAAAAATCAATAAAAATTAGAAAAAAAATGGAAGTAATCGAATAAAAAATTCCAAAAGAGAAGCATCTTGAAAAAAATTGATTTCTTCTATAGATTGAAAGAAACTATGATAAAATTAAAATGATACAAGTTCCAAACAGAGGAATTGGAAAATTTAACAAATTTTTCATCAACTTTACAGAAAAAAAACTGAATAAAATTCAAAATAAGTAAAAATTGGATAAAAAAGATAAATTTTTGAAAACAATTTTTTTTTTTAATTTCAAAAGAAAAACTGTATGGTTCAGAAAAATGAATAATATCCTAATAGGTAAATTAAGAATCAAAAAATGTTTGAAATTTAAAAAGTCCTAAAATTGGGAGAAAAAAAATCGAAAAATAATTTGTTTTGGTTTTTGAAGAGATGAGCTTAAAATTTCTATATTACCTATGTGAATTTCAAAAAAAATAAATAAATGTTTTTTCCCATTTTACAAAAATGAGCTTAAAATTTTCTGATCACAGAGCAACACCACTTGGTCCAAAAACGAGTATAAATTTGAAGAAATTAAAGGTAAATAAAAGATTGAGAAAAATTTGAAAAAAAAAAATTCTAATGGTTTTAATAAACAATTTTCTTTAATAACTTGATAAAAATGAGCTTGAATTTTTATATTTTAATCACACAGCAAAAAAATTTCGTTAAAAAAAATTAAAATGATTAAAAATAGAAAAAAAAATCAACAATTTTAAAAATAGAATTGAACATAAAATTTAAAAAAAAATGAAATAACCAAAAATTGGAAAAAATAAAGAAAACCTGAAATGATCAAAAATTGAAAAAAAAAAAATAATTTTCTGTAGGTATTTTATAAAAATAAGTGTTTAAAAATTTCTGATCAGACATCAACTTGAAATAACCAAAAAATGTAAAAATTGAAAAAAAAATTCAATTCGGAAAATGGAAATTAGAAAATCTTTTCAACAAAAATACTTTAAAAATTGGAAAATTTTGGGAATTTTTCTGTCAACTATAGCAAATGGGACAAAATTTGAAAAAAAAAATTGAAAACAATTTTTTTTAATTTCAAACATATGCAAAAGAAAAGAGAAAAAAAAACTAGAAGAAATTAAAAATGAGTAAAAATTGGCATAAATGTTTCAGTCAATTGACAAATTTTCAAAGAAATGAATAAAAATCGAGAGAATAGATTTCAATTTTTCTAAGATGAGCTTAAAATTACACAGTAATAACAAAATATTACACCAACTTCGTGTTTAAATTGAAAAAATTGAAAACAATTTTGTTTATTAACAAAAATGGGCTTTGAAATTTTGCAATCACACAGTAACAAAATACGAGTATCTCTCAAAACAATCCTCAAATCAAACCATGGAATGTGAAAGAATCAAAGAATTCAATCCGTTATGAAATAACAGAAGAATGTAAACACCTGAAATACCACATCAAAACATCAGGACTTTTGGAACCCTTAGTTGATAAATTTTTCACGTAAAAATGTAAACATAAGACGACTGTACTTAATCAACAATATGAATAGAATCATATTATTTTCATGAGTGACACAACACGAATCCATAATTTTTGAAGATTACTCAAGTAATACCCAAGGCAAATTTTGAAAAATGTAAGACGACCTATTTTAGGTACGTTATTTACAAGCAAATTGTAATATAAGAACTAGTGTAATAATATTATAATGTATGAATGTTGTCAAAATTACCATTCTATCTTTTCACTTTTATTTTGAATAATTCAATTTCTACAAACGTAATTTCAGTTTGTAATGTTTCAAGAAAATTGTTCAAAAAATTTTCAACATTTATTTTGGAAAATAGAGTTGAGGCGGAGGGGTTGAACGACCTGGAAAAAAAGCAAGTAATATCTTGGTGAAATTGATGAAAACGGGGGAGGGTGGAAGAGGAAATACCAAGATGCAAATAAGAATAGGTATAATTTGATCAATTGATCATAAACAATTTATAAGTCATATTCCACCATCACTGAATCGACTCTACTTCTCTACGTGCACACTTCACTGTACTAGAATTTCACCAAATCAGCAGAACTCATCGCATTGCTCGCATCATATCTGACCTACGTAGACCGTTTCTCTAGAAAAATTCCTCACAAAGCATGCAATACGAATACCTTTCCACTTCAACAGCAACGCGTGGGTATTAGCGATCTGATTACTCGCATTTTATAATTTATATCATTTCAGCTCCATACTCAATAAAAAAATAACACGATGGTTAAAAAGCTGACACCATGAGAATAGCCTAATAGCTCATCGTCGCCGGTAGCAGTGCAGTTGTCACGATAAACTTTTTAAACAAAGCAACTCGTAAATAAATAATGCAACTCGTAATGATACATACGAGGTTCGGCCATACAATAATGTCGCCATGCTCGACTCGACCCCCAAATATTAATGTTTTTTTAAAAACTAATCGTCGGTTATACGAGTACATAGCACGATAACTTTCTATAGGGGATGTGAGGTCGTTTGTAAAAATACATTACGAATATAATTATCTGGATAATGTATCTTGACATGTGACAGAATGATACCATTAATCGATGTACCAGATTCGAGTCACAGACATATCCTGCGATTGCATTTCCGCAGATTGATCGTGATTTTCTAAATACGAGATGATTCGACTTGATTTTTGAAGATGAGTAGTTCGATAATTCTGACAAAATCAAATTTGATTTCGAAAAAATCGAATTTAAGGAAATGAAATTACATTTTTATTTGGGGGGGGCTAATAGAAATTTTTGTAATAATGAAAATTATATTCCGAGGATCTCAATCTATATCTTTTATTTGAAAAAATTTTCATTGGAGCCTTTAAGTACAGAGAGAGGGAGATTTTTGGAAGGGGAGGGCTCATGTAGTCCAGAAAAAACAAATCAATAATTTAGAAGGGAAGAAAAAAATTTATGGGCTGTGTTATTAACGGAAAACTGTGGAATGTGGTCCCCCTAGGTCTTCACTTGGTTTGCGACATTCACCGGAGGGGGGAGGGGGTGTCATCGTGTTTTATTAGAAAAGTCCTTCACACGAATAACTCAAAAATTTTCACAAAAAACAAAAATTGGTGCAGAACAAAAAATGCTCCACGTAAAATTTCTTACGAAATGATACAACTTCAATTTAGCATCTCCCCTCCTCTCCCCAACAATCACCTCTCCAAATTTAATGGTACAAAAAAACTTTCGAACAAAAGTTGTTCAATTTTCAATTATATACAATAAAAGTTCTTACAACTTTTACATTTCAAACATTGCTTCCTCAGGAAACTTTACTTCAAGGTCTGCAGCACTCATTAGTCATGAGTTCGTGGAAAATTCCACATGTTTTCATCAAATAACTCAAAAATGTCAGCAATTTGAGAAAAAATGTCATAAATTGTCTCTCTATCGTAATACAGGGGTCGCCAAAAAAATGGGCTAACCTTTAAAAACGTGAGGGAAAAAAAACGTATTTCTTGTGAATAATTTGGAAAGGTCTAGAAACTGGAAAAAATATTAGGCAACATTGTTTTTTTTGGGAGTCGTGGTGTATCTTGCTTTCATCATTTGCATCAAGTATATTCGATCACCTTCTAAATTATTCTTTATTCGCGGAATTGGGAACATAATTCATTTTTCCCACCATGTATATTTCGATTCTTGTTTTTGCGCCACCTGTTCACTTCTAGGAAAAAATACACATAACCTTTTTTGTTGCAAATTTATAGAACTTTAATTTTAGTTAGGACCATTTTTTCGTTTAAATGCATTATATTAACAATTTGGCACTAAGAACCACACAATATTCCATTTTCTTCGGACACCATGCATCGAATCTGATGTTTTTGAGCCACTCGTTAGCTTGTTTAAAAAAAAAAATAAAGTGATTTTGTAAGAGAATTCGTGAGATATAATGTTCAGTTGAGCATTTCTTTGATTCGAAGAACCCCTGAAGATTCATTAATATTTGAAGAAAAGGAGACCGCACAAGTGCACAGATGTGCAAATATGAGACAATTCAGGTTGGAGGAGGGGTGGGTGGTAGGGCTGTTCGAGTACCCGGGTACGTGGATTCGGATATTTTTACCTATGGAACCGGGTACCCGAATCCGGACTGGTTCCTTATCTCAATCGATCTTATTCATAAAAAATCGTGATAAATTGTCGAATTGCATAAATGTGGCTAATTTTTTATTTTTTCATAACAATTTTTTTTTTGTCTAAAATTGGTCGAAAACTCAGAAAACTATAAAAAACGCTTCGATTAATAAAGTCGAGGCCAAATTGTATGTAAAACAATAAATTTTGATCCGAAAATCAAGCATACCACAGAAAATTTTCAAGAATCGGGTAGGAATCGAGTACCCGGCAGTGATGCCGGAACGTAACGATAACGGTAACGAAAAACGAAAAATAACGGAATTTTTTTCGTTACAAGTAATGGAACTGTAACGGAACTTTATTTTTGAACAGAAATTGTGTAACGAAATAATAACGTTACAATAAAATAGTCTTTATGTTACGTAACAAATAACGAAAAAATTTCGTTACGTTCCGTTACTTTTTTTCGTTATTTTTTTCAGTTTTTTTGCATTGCCTGCACTGCCAACCGCAGAAAATGTTCTTTTGGTTCGTTGTAACTCTTGAAAAATCTTAATTTCACTTACACTTATGTGTAGGTACTATGTACTGCCAGGCCCTTGTAACGTTATTTTTTCAATTAACGTTATTTTTTTCGTTCCGTTCCGTTTTTTTTTTGTTACAGCGTAATTTTTTCAGAAAGTAGGTAGCAACACCACCAAACTTGTATTATTTTCTTCTTAGTTCTTGATGTTTATTTTATTCTATTGGACTTGATAGTTATTAATTTACATTGAAAAATGAAGATAGCAATTTTTTTATGATTTCTGGCTATTTCGGAAAAAATTACGTTATAACGAAAAAACCGGAAACGAACGGAAAAAAAAAACGTTATTTGAAAAAAAACGTTACAAGGCCCTGGCGGTACCATTTTCGTTCCAAGTAACGTAACTAATAACGAAATTCAGAATTTTTAGTTACAGTAACGGAACGAATACCGTAACGGAAAAAAAAGTTCGTTACTGACATCACTGGTACCCGGTTCCATTTAAACGCCGAATCCGATTTCGAATCCCCGATTCGGACCGGGTATCCGAACAGCCCTAGTGGGTGGGTTGATTTTTGGGAACTTTCAAGTGTCATTATTTGCATACATGTAGCCCCTTGCAAAATTGTTTCATATTCGCGTAAATTGACATTGAGAGGCTATTTTCATTTTTTTGCACCCTGTATATTTTCACGCTTGTTTTTGCGCCACCCGTTCACTTTTCGAAAAAAATGATTATAATCTTTTTTGTTGAAAATTTTACGTACTTCAATTTTAGTTATAATCATTTTTTTGTTTAAACGCATATTTGAAGAGTTATGAACGAAAAACAGCGAGGGGTGCTTTGCAGCCCACCTACATTTGATAGACGAGTCGAAGGGTGAGGTTCGGGGACTTACGTTAGTAATCATCGATCAGGACACCAAAAAGTACAATTTAAAATGAAAAAATCTTTGTTTATACAAGATCAAGATTCAAGATGCAATTGAGGGACAATCTTGCTTTTTTCTCACCCTGTATATTTTGACCCTTGCTTTTGCGCCACCCGTTCACTTTTCTAAAAAAATGAACAAAACTCTTTCTGCTGCAAATGTTATGTACTACAATTTTAGCTATTATCACTTTTTTGTTTAAAAGCATATTTGAAGAGTTACCAGCGAAAAACAGCGAGGGGATGATTTATGGCCCAAATTTTGGAAGACACGTCGAGGGGTGAGGTTCGATGACTGATGATTGATCAGGACACCAAAAGGTACATTTTAAAGTCAAAACATCATTGCTCATACAAGATGCAAATTTTATGAAATGATGATCCATTTTCATTTTTTTCTCACCCTGCATATTCCGACGCTTGTTTTTGCGCCACCCGTTCACTTCTCGAAAAAAACGAATACAACCTTTTTTGTTGCAAATTTTATGTACTTTAATATTAGTTATTATCATTTTCTTGTTCAAACGCGTATTTGGCGAGTTGTAGGCGAAAAACAGAAAGGTGATGACACTGATGATTTGTAGGTCACATTTAGGGAACATGTGGAATTGTGGAGGGGGTGAGGTGCAAACATTTTTTGATGGTTAATCAGAACACCAGTTAAAATTTAAAAAAATTAATGTCACCCAAAATGTAATTTGTTCCATTTTATTGTCTAATTCTACTGGGCTACTTTTGTTTCCTTTTAATAAGACTCTGGACCATCAACTGATTCGAAATTGAGACCGAAAATGCATTTTCAAATTATATCAGCGAATTTTATATCAGTAAACTGATAAAGGGTTAGAATCATATCAAACATCCTCACGACAATCACTCGAAAAAATTCTTCGAATTAACGACAATCTCTCGACACCCTCTGTCATGTTTCTATTCACCCTCCAAGAAAATACGACCTCTTTGACCATCGTCGAGTCAAGAAAGACAACCCTAAGTAAATTTTTAATCACCCAAACAACACTCGACAATATCGATTTCACGAGTCAAACATCAAACATGTAAGTACTACGAGGAAAAGCGAGGTTAACTTGGCATGATAACATCCAAGTCTGTGGCCACCGGCCAATCAACCAAATTCTCTGATTCATTGGAGGCCACCTAACGAAAAAATGCCGGTCAGGAAACCGTTGGTTAGTCATCGCAACAGTGCAGAGATTCTGTACCGGGAAGACAATCATTGGTACTCACGTTTTATGGTATACGAAGTGAATCGTATTCGTAGAGCTCGAGCTTGAAATTAACGTCGTTCTTGTTGTTCGGAATACGATGTATGTTTAAAAACAGATGTTCTACTATTCGGTAATATTATCGTCGAGCAACATTCGGTGTTCATTTCATATGGCTTACATCGAAATCGAAACACACACACACCGCACAGAGGATCAATTAGCTTCGAAATAATACCGCATTGTTTCACTATACACTTTCTTGTCTAGCGAAATAACAACGCACACAGTCAGTATTATGGTCCAAAAAACGTAAACAAATAAATAAAAGCACGCGTTCGCGTTTCATTCGCAATGAAAAACACCGTTTCTTCGGCAGACGATACAAATAAAGGGAACCGCGCGCGCATTACGTCACCCACTTGCATGACGTCATTGGTAGCAGACGATTCGTATCGTCGACGACGTCGTTATCATCGTAGGTAGTATCATCATCCCTTGCTCAAGAGGGATGTGGATTCTTAGGTGGGATTGGGAATCCTTCATCGGTTTCTACGTGAAATTTTCAAGAGCACACGATGTAAACAAACTGCCCAACTACTTTGATTATAAGAAAACAAACACAGCACAGAGCACACGCGGACGTTTCAAAATGATCGTAATCAACCGCGTCGCGAAGTTGGGCAAAAGGAGACGGGTGGAAAGGAGGCGAAAACGCCAGGGATGAACGTATAATAACAAAACAATACACTCGAGACACAACACAATACACGAGGCCGATCAACGAACGGCAACTTCACGACTGAATACTGATCACATCGTCACTGGTAGGGTCGCTCTTCTTGGCGCGCCAAATGAAAATGTGCTCGTGCATATACCACTACAAACGCAAGCTACGACGCGTCCACGCACGTACACACCGATCAAGCGCGGGCGCGCGCACACAGCGTCCGATGCGATGCAAAAGCGGGAGTCGCCGCTGCACCAGCGACGCTCACGTCGTCGTCGTCGTACCAACACAAGGACACGAGTTAACTTTAATGTGGGTCAACGAACAAGTCGAAACCACGATACCCAGTAACGTTCGAGCGTACGTTCCAGTCTTCCATTCGCCAATACGAGACGCGATTTTCCGTCGCGACCGACCAATAACAGAGCGTCGTTTTATTTATAAGACAATGGTGCGCGCGCCCGGTGCGGGTAGACTCGTTGGTGCGATTTTTACCAATGTGTTTTCCCCTCTACCCTTCTCGACTCGAATTTTCGTCCATTTTTTCGGTTTTCCTTTCCTGTTTTTTTTCTCAAGGTATGAGTGGAATGTTGTATGTGCTTGTACGATGGCTGCGCGTTTGCGTGATTCGATTTCGCGATGACGACTGAATAATCAACTACGATCAACCAGCCCCAGCGGTTCCCTTTTCCCTATATGAGACTATGATGGGGGCTTGGGGTTTGTCGTCGATGTTGGTGTTGCTCGCTCAACGAGGTCGCGTGCCGCTAAGGGTAGGCAGGTAGTGCACCCTTTATTGCTCGGCTTTATTTCTAACAAATTGGAAAAAATTATTTTACATTGTTTACGTCATCGTCGACTAATAACAGGGTGGCATGACCCCATTTCCACTAGGTCACCTCTCTTTTCTACCTTTCAATGTATGAGCTATGAGATCGGTAATTGGGGGGGGGGGGGGTGACTGAACGGTTAATTAATGGAATACGATTTTTTCAGTGTTTCACGAGTTTCATAAGAACTTTATATTATTATGGATGATACGTGTCCAAATGATCAGATCTCCTTCATAATATTATAACGATACTGAATTCTCTCAAAATAAGAGATTGCACTTGACACAATTTTCCAAAAATCACTCTTATTTGAATTTTTTTTAGTGGCTGGCTCAATTTTAGAGCAAAAAGCTTCTTGACAAAAATGTTTCATTAGTTTCGAAGACACCAAAAATTATTTCAATTAAAATCAAATGGGTACAAATCTTTGAGAAAATTTCCAAAATTCCTATGGAACAGATTTTTGATTTTTTTCCCTAAAAATTCCAAAGATATGGCCGCTCTTATGAACTCTCCTCAAGGAAAATTTTTGAGAAAAAAATCTACAAAATTTCAATTTTGGATTTCAATTCTTTTTCTTCAAATATTATGACTATGGGAATGTAAAAAAATTCAAAAGAAAATATCAATTAAAAATTAACATTATTTTCTTCATCTTCGAAATAAAATGAGTATAATGGAGCGAATCTGTATACGGGCTGGCAACTTACATCTTTTCAAAAGTGTACCGACTTGGAATTGTTTTCATGTGGTAATGTGAGAATTATTTTTTCCTTGAAGTAAAACGAAAAATTCTCCCAAACAAATTTATAAAAACTTTTTCTACAAATTTTTTTCTGTTTTTTTTTCGTGCATGTCAAAGTTTTGAAAAATATTTTATTTTATTCATTTGATTATCAAAGAAAAAAATTGATCCGCGAAAAATTGAGATTTTCTCATTTTAGGAAAATTTTTAAAATGATTATTGTTCTTTTGTCGAAAATATGACAAATTTTTTTCTTCACAAAGAAAAAATTAAGACGCTTTTCCACAGAAATTTAAAAAAAGTATCTTCACATAACAAAATTTTATTAAATTTTTTTTCAAAAATGAAAAATAAATTTAAAAAAAAATTTGATATTATTTTTAATTTTATAAAAATCCTGAAATTTCTTCCTCCGAAAAACATTTTTTTACTCCACAAAATTTGAGATTTCTTTATTCCAGAGAATTGAGTGATTTTTTTTCATTCCTAAACAATTTTTAAAAATTTTTGAACCAAAAAATTCGTTTTTCAATTTATATTTTTTTAAGAAATGAAAATTTTCTACAAAACACATAGATCTACCCCTACCTCACCCCACCAACACTCCTGAAAAAATAATAAAAATATTTTTATATTTCAAAACAGTGAAAAGAATCAAAAAATTGAGATTTTATCCTCTCAAGTTCGAAAAGTATTTTTACCTCAAAACAATTCAATTCGAGAATTTTTTCGCGAAATAAGTTTGAAAACTATTTTTAGTTACTTCAAAAAAAATGATTTTTTTTTTTTGAACGCCATGTACAGGAAGTAAGCAGGCTAGTGACGTAAAATTGTGTTTCATTCCAAAGCACTTTTTAAATTTTTTGTATCGAAAAATTATTTTTTTCATTCCAAAAATGGGAATTTTTTCAAAAAAATAGAGATTCCCCTCCTCCTCAAAAAAAATACTTCTTCAAATTTCCTTCTCCAGAGAAACATGCTCAAGATTTCTTCCATTAAAACTTTTTTTCTCTCAGGAAATTGATGTTTTTCGTCGCCTAAATTTTTTTTCAAAAAAATAGTAAATCTCCGTACCTTACCTTCTTTTTATCTCAAAAAATTGGAAACATTTTATGCACTTACCCCCCTCCCTCCCTCCAAAAAGAATTGATGCTTTTTTAGTCCAAGAAAATTTCGGAATTTCTTCACTCAAAAATTTGAAAACCTAATTTGAGAACTTCTTTTATTCAAAATAAAAATCAATGTTTTTTGTATGTGAACATTTAGACAGATTTTTTTATTCCAAAAACGTGAGAATTTTTTTTATGATATGAAAATTTTTTTCCCAGAGAAATCAAAACATTTTTTATCCAAATATCTGTTTTTATCTAGCAGAAATCAAAGTTCTTTATCTGATTTTTTTTTCAAAAATAATAGAATTTTTAGTCAACTTTGATTCAAGAAAATATCAAGATTTTTTTTATTGCAAGAAAATTTCGAAATTTCTTCCTTCAGAAAATTTGAGAAAATTTTGGTTCTAAGAAAGAAGTTGTAGGATTCTCCCCACCCAAAAAATGCAGATTTTTTCAAAAAAAATTGAGTAATTGTTCAATATTTTTCTTTTAGTTTGAAGAAACTGCAAAAAATTAACATTCTAACTCCAGGAAAAATCAAGATATTGTTTCGTAGAAAATTTCGAAAGTTTTCTCCCAAAAAAATGAAAAAATTGTTTTCAGTTCACTCCAAAAAAATGAAAAAAATTTTGTCAAAAGAAATGTTCCTTTGAAAGAAAAAAAAAGAATTTTTGTTCTATGGAAAAACAAAAATCCCCCCCCCCCAAAAAAAAATAATTGATAACCTTTTCACTACAGAAAAATTCAGATTTTTTTTATTCGTAAGAAATAAAGACTTTTTCTCCAAAAAATTGACGTTTTTTCTTTAAAGAAATTAAATAGTTTTTCGACTTCCAAAAAATTTGAGAAATTTTTCATTCATTTTTTTGGTTCATAAAAATTGAGAATTTTTTCTTACAATGGCTAAAAAAATGAAGAGATTTTTTTATTCAAAAAAATTACAAAACATTTTTCTCCAAAAATCAATCTTGGAATATTTTTTCTCCCAAATAATCAATAAAATTTACCTTGCTTAACGATTTTTTAAAGTCTATTTTTCAATTTTTTGTTCAAATTGAGGATTGTTCAATTTTGTTAATAAACAGATCATTTCATAAATAAGTATCTGGCTTAATGTATGAGCTAAATTCGTAAAGGTTCAAAAAATCGATCAATGATTGCAATCCCAGTGACTTTTGTCCTCAACACTGAAGAATTTATGCTATTGGAACTTGATGGAAAAATCGCCAACTGAACAGCTCATATTTTCTCAAACTGGGCTGAAATATCAATCACTCAATCGATCAACGTCTTTCAACCGGTTGCAACTTGCATGCCGTACAACTCAGAGACGCGAACTCCGGAGACTTGCGCGTTGTGCACTCACTCTTGAGTAGGAAAATTTGGCCTGTGCGTTGGCCACGTGCTAGAAAAGTCATCGTGGCTGAGAGCGCCTCGAACTTACATCAGTTAAACGAACCAACTTCACAAAATGAAATAGACGATGACCTCATTTATTTTATCTCTATCTCTGCGAACGGAGCAAGAGCGAGAGAGAGAAAAAAGCAACGTCGTCCTTCACCGAACTATAAAACGATATTATATCGGCCTTCGTGTACGACCTCGTTTTGCCTCTTCGTAACACCCAACTTCGACTATTCTTCACCACTCTGCCACCTTTTCCTCCTCGACGCATTTTATTTTCTATTTTTTTTATTTTTATATTAAATTTGCCAACACGTATAAAAGCTCGCAAGGTCTTTCAATTTTTCTTCGCCTTGCTCTCCGCAGCTCGCTCACATGCCCTGATTACCAGACTAACGATAAAAATCCGCCGAGGTCGATTTTCGAAAACGAACTTTAGACGCACGAGTAAGGACCGAACGAGAACATCGAGTCGTCGCGACACCGACAGCCCCACCAGGTGAAATTTTTTTTTCGGTCAAGATGGCTGGAAAAGCTCTTATAGGTTGTCTAGTCGCGTTAGATACGAGAGAGAAATTGCTCGTGGCTGTGATCAGCAGCTCGCTTTTCACGAGCTAACTTTCTCGTATTATGTACTGTACAAAGAGAAACACACTTCGTTAAACGTTTTACCCATAAATACGTCGGATAGCATTTGCTGGCCGCTTTATTCTCGTAATTACCTCGGCACAGGCACATACCATCCTTCATCGACTTTCACCGAAAATCTAACTCAACGATCTAGTGAAAATCTTCGCGCTCCGATCGAGCAACTATGGCGACGTCCGCGTGCCTGTCTTTTCAATTCATTCAAATTCAACCAGCGTAGCTTCGATAGAATTTTCCTCCAACGATACGTATACGAATGTACAAGATTCTAACTCGTATATACTTATTCATTTGTATACTCCTCTCCAAGATTTCATACATCGTTGGAAATTTTCATTTCGTCGAAACTGCATTCGTGCGTACACGATGATGAAAATATTGTTTATTGAAGTTAATTTCAACGTACGAGTGTAATTTTCCAGGTCATCCCATTACCCTGACGCAAGTATTTCCGGTTATTTGAACGAAAAACTGATTGGCGAGAGATATTTCATATTACAGCAAATATACCATCTCGTTTCTGATTCGATGAGGAGGATTTCGGGTACAGACCTTTGTGAATTTATAATTAGACCGATGACGTCAATTTTGTACCTTTTGAAAACAAACAATGAAATGGATTTAATGTTCTTGAAAGGTACCAAAAAAAGATGATGAAATGATATGAAAAATTTCAGTGGAAAAATAAAGAACTTCTAGTTCCCAAAAATACTGACAAATTAATACTCAAGGGAGACTCCCATTTGAGCCCAAAAATTACATAAAATTTAAAAAAATTGACACTTCATCTAAAACTCAAAAATATTCGAAACGTTATATTAAAAAAAAATTATTTTTTCAATTTCTATATTTTTCGAAAGAAATAAATTGTTTTGAGGAATAATATTAGCTAATTTAAAAAAAAAAAGGCTTCTGAATATTTTTGAACAAAAATAAAACTGTGTTTTTATCAAAATTATAAGAAAAAGAGTTGAAATCGATTTTTTTAAATCGTTTTTAAATAAGATAAAGTTGAGTAAAAATTTGACCATGAATTTTTTTTTTAAATTCTTTTTTGACAAATTGTATTCACAAATATAATAATATAGGTACTTTTTTTTTTTTTTTTTTTTTTTAGTACCTAAATTTGTTTATTAAAAATGGAATTGAACAAAATTTGAAGATGAAGTGTTGGGCAAAATTCAAAAATAAAAAATGAAATTTGGTTTCAACAAAATTGAAAAAAAAAAATTCACGAACTTTTTTTAAATGAAATTGTGTTTTATCAAAGTTTTAAAACTTCATTTTAAATTAGAATTACAAAAAATTTGGGCATATTTACTTGAGAAAAAGGTAATTAACTTTAATTTTAATAAAATTGAGAAAAGATAAAAAAAAAATTCGAATAAAATTTTTAAAAATAGTTATCGAAAATCAAATTAAAATCTTAAAAATATTCCTGAATGATTTTTTTTTTTTTAATGCGTTTGTATGATTAGTCTTGAAAACAAAATTTTGATTAATCGTTTTTGAACAAAACTTGTTTGAAAAAGTTTATAAAATTAAAAAAAAAAGCTTTGAGCGAAGTTCGATTTTTTTTTTAAATATTAAATAATATCAACAAAAAAATTGATTTTAGCTGAATTGCAAAAAAAAATTCTTCAAGTTAAAAATAAACCCAATTACATATCCCCCCTGGTTACTAAAAATTCCACAAATGGATTTAAACCTAAGAAATTATTCAAAAAAAGAAAATTCCAATACAATAATAAAAACTCACTACTTAGAAATGGCATCAAAATATAATAATTACAACTTATGTTTCACTGATGGTTCAAAAATTCCCTCACTTCATACAGGTTATGCTTTTTCTATAAACAACCAAGTTGCTAACTATAAGATACATAACATCTCTTCTATTTACACTGCTGAACTTTCTGCTATACACCATTGCCTCCAAGATATACTCACTTCCAAAATAACCAACAAAAATTTCCTAATCCAAAGCGACTCTTTAAGCTCCTTAATTTCAATTCAAAACATTTTTACAGATCATCCCATTGTACAAAACATTCACAAAATTCTTTTTGATTTACAAAATTCAAATTTCATTATTCAATTTGCATACGTTCCCAGTCATATAGGAATTCAAGGAAACAAAATTGTCGATACACTAGCAAAATCTGCCATAAATCCCTCCTCACTCTCTACCCTTTCTACAGATGACATCAAATCTTCGTTAACCCAACAAATTTACTCAAGCTGGCAAAATTTATGGTCCCAACAAGTAAACAATAAATTATACCAACATAAAAAAACAGTACACCCTTGGAAAAACCTCTCACAATTAAATAGACAAGATGAAATCATTATAACCAGACTAAGAATTGGACACACAAAAATTACTCACAATTATCTTTACCAAAAAACTCCAAAACCTCCATGCCCATTCTGTACTATTCAACTTATATCTATCCAACATATCCTGTTCGAATGCCCCAAGTTAAAACAAGAGAGACTAACCCTACAAATAAATGAAATCCCCCCAGTTATACCAGATATTCCTTCCGAAATTCAAAAATTCATAAACTTAATTAAAAAACTCAACCTCACAAATAAAATTAAAAAAAAAAAAAAAAAAATCTTCCGTTGGGTGTAATAATCCTGTAATTATAAACACCCCAAAAAAAAATAAAAATAAAAATAAAAATAAAAATAGGTTCAATAAAATTTGAGAAATTTCAATTCAAAAAAAGTGTTATGTACTTACACTTACCCATGAAATTGTGTTTGATCTAAACTTCATTTTTGAGTAAAAATTGAAAAAAAAAATTTTTAAAGAAAACTTCCATTTATAAAAATATGAATGAATCATTTTTGAAAAAAAATTAACAAAGTCATGTTTATGGATTCAAATTTTAAAAATTGAAGTTTTCAGTAAAATCATTAAAAAATGAGTTTAAATAACATTTTTCAAAAATGGAACTGAACAAAATTTGAAAAAAAATCAATTGATATTTTTATTAATAAAATTGTAGGTATTGATCAAAATTTCAAAAATTTACAATTCAAAAATAAGAAATTGATTTTTCAGTTGGAACAAAATTTTCAAAAAGTGTTTGGGGTATAATAAATTCGAAAAAGTCTGTTTTTGATAAGAAAAAATTTAGTTCTAACAAAATTCATATAAAAGAAAACATAAGCTCTTGAACAAAAATTTGAATACAAATTTATGTTTGATAATAAAATTTTTTAAAAAGTGACTGTTCAATGAAATTAAATAAAGCTGATAATCAACAAAATTTTAGAGCAAGTAAACAGTTCTTGTACAGTGTTCCAAAATATACATTTTTTTATTCAACTATTCTTGAAATAAAATTTGGAAAAATTTCATTTATAAAAAATATTGATGATCGACTTGTGTTTGATCAAAAATTTAAAAATAGATTTTTTGTAAAAAGTCTTTAAAAATGGGTTGGGACAAAATTTTAAGAATAACAGTTTCAAGTGAAACAATAAGAAATAAGATTGAGAAAATTAAAAATATATATATATTTTAAAAAATGAGTTGAAACAAAATTTCAAAAGATTGAATTCGTAAAAAATAGTAATGAAATTGTTTGATTTTTTTTTCAATTTTTAAAAATTTGAGTACGTCTTAGTAAAATTATAAAAAATAAGATTGAACAAAATTTTTAAAATAAATAATTTTCAATTGCAAATTTTTAATAAAAAATGGTTTGAACAAAATTTGAAAAAAAAAATCATTCATATTTTAATGATTAAAATTTTTTAAATTTTGTTTTCAGTAAAATTTTTAAAAAACAAGAAAATTTTCTCGAAATTTTGGACAAGAGTTGTAACAAAATTATTAAAAAATGTTCAGATCCAATAAAAATTGATAAAATAAAATTTGGTTTCAACATTTAAAAAAGAAAACAATATCAAAAACAAAAAAAAAACATGCCACAGCATAATCTTGTCTTCATAAATGATGTTTACAGATTTGGAGGTCGTGGTGGCTTGAGAAAAGTCCTATCAAGGAGACAATATTGAACTCAGTGCCATCCAAAACATGAAAAATCATATGCCACAAGATTTCATTTTAATTTGTCCATATTTCTAAAATCTGAGGGGCTGTGGGGGACTAGGGGGTAGTTCTATCAAAAAAGTGGGCAATATTCGAACTCAGCGCTACCAAGAATATAAAAAACGATGTTTTTTCAAAATCATTTTTTGAATTTTGAGGCATCTTGCTCCACAGGGGCATTGAGATTCCACGATGAAAATTATTGAGGTGATTGTAATATACAAAATATCTACTCGTGGGAATTTTTTCAATTTTTTCTATTACAGCCTTGGAGTTTGGTATACTCTTGAAAGTTGAGCTTTTCTCAAAAAAGTTCAACTTTCAACTCATGAAACTTTCATAGGTGACAAAATCTGAAAATGATGGTTTTAAAAAAATCTTTTACCATTGAATCTAAAGATTGTAGCTAATCTCCCCTCCTTCTCTCTCTTCTTTCAAGAGTAATCGAAAATATGTATTATGAATTAATCGATTCAATGTTGATTCAAAAATACAATTTTTCAGAAATTGAGAACGTTCGATTTTTTTTTACAAATAAAAAAACATGACGCGACAAGCTCAACCTGTCACAAGCTAAACTTAGATTAGAAGGATATTTTGAATTTTCAAAACGACACGACAATAAAAATATAAATCCAATTCAATCCTATTCCCACTTTACTTTTCTCTCTTACCCAAACACCAAATTGATAAAAATACCTCGAGCTTGTTTCTTCGAATCGAAATACACGAAATATCAACTTCACAAACGAAATTCAAACGACTAAAATAGACTCGAAAAACTATACAAATTTTAAAAACAAAAATACCAAGAAGAATGCAAATAAGAAAACTTGAAACGGGCCAACTTTTCTTATTAAATTTATTCCCACTTTCTCAGAATTGTTCGCTGTTTATTTTAAGTTTTCCAGAAAATATTCATCATTTTGAAACATCTCACGCAAAGGGGAACTTCCCAAGGTCGTGATAAATCCTCGACAATTTACAAAATATTTTTCACTAACGACAAGGCTATTTGAAACGTTATTTTTAAAATCGATATCAATTTTTTTTCTTCAAATTAAACCCAGCCAAGGAAGTATTGAAATTTTTGAAAGAAATTATACCAAAATAGTGGAGTGTTTTTGGTGAAATCTCTCTATCGAATTAGAAATCCGCACTGGATAGAAAAATAATTGTCAACTTTTTCCAAGTAAAAAGATGACTAATCATCGGTATATTGTTTGATTTTCCACGAATCAATGGGTTTCCTTTATGATACTTTGTTCGTGCAGTATAACAATCGATCTCGTGCGCATTTCTCAAGAGTAATCATCTCGAAGAATGAAAATTACCACACAGAGGTTTCCTCGTCCACCAGCCCATTTCCATACAATTCGTATTCGTTCTAAAATAAAAAACCGAAAAAATTTCCCAACTGCAAAACGGAAGCCAATACATGGCCATATGTTTTCAGTGGCTACCGCACGCGGGAGGTATTCGTACGAAAATAAAAAAACAGCGTCGTAAGCTAGAATAAATTTTTTATTGTAAACATCGTTGCAGAGTTGTGGCGGCTTCGATGTCGATGTCGGTGACGATGGTGGCGGATATGAATCAAAACATGTGTCACAATGGGAAAACTCGTTTATGAAATTTTTTCCAACTCGAGTCAAACAAAAGGTGTATTTTCCACGTCGTGTGTGACCCTTTACCCCATTCGACAGCCTTGAAAAACGCCGACTAATTTCAATTCAACACCTGCAACCGACTCGGGCACCAGGCAGGACGATTGGATCCCCGCACTCCCGCAGTACTGATTTTTTGACACCATCGAAAATTTGCCAAGTTCAATATACTGTACAGATGCGTAAATTCAAAATTGGAGAGCAGGGAGGGGCCCAATCACAATTTTTGTAATAATAAAAATTAGTTATAAGACTTCAAACTACAACTTTTGTTTTAAATTTTTTTCAATTGCACCCCTACCTTCGCCAGTTTTTAATAATATAAGTATCTAAAGTGATCTAAGTCCTATTTTGCTAAATTTGAGGGGAGGGGAGGGTCTAATTGAAAATTTTATAATAACTAAAATTACTTGTAGGACCTCAATCTACAACTTTTGTCTGAAATTTTTTTCAATTGGACTCCTTCCCTAGTTTTGAAAAAGCATCTGCTTGACATCATGTGAAATCAGAGGAGAGGGAGAGATCCAATCGAAATTTTTGTAATAAGCAAAATTATTCCTAGAATTTCAAGCTAGAACATTAATTTGAAATTTTTTTAAAATTATCCTCTTCCTCTCTCGTCATTTCATTTCTTCGGAGTGTTATGCAAAATCGGTGGGGAGGGAGGGGTTCAATTGAAAAAATTTTCAGACAAAAGTTGTAGCTTGAATTCCTATGAATAATTTTGGTTATTATAAAAATTTTGTTTGGACGCCTCCCTGCACTCCAATTTTGAATTTCACGTATGTACGAAGTATTGGACTTGGGAAACTTTCAATGGTGCCAAAAAATCAGTACCTACTGCGTGGATCCAATCGTCCAGAACGGCAGGTCGACCAACGACGAGCTTTCGTATCGAAAAGTCCAAAATAATTCTCCGACGTGATTAGGTTGACGAACGTACGCCGACCAGCCTGTCGTCGCGTTCTAGCGCGGACGCCTTTCGTTTGACCTAAAATCGTCCTTGGCGAAAAAATTCTACATGACGTTTTATTTAGAAAATAAGCACGAGAGAAAGAGAGCGCGCCAAAGAGGCGGAGAGGAAAAAGAAAAAGCGAGAAAGAATGACGAAGCAACCAGAGCTCAAAAACAACCAATCGGAAGTCATCGTACACTACCATGAATCGCAATCTGTCAAGGTTGCATAAACTGAGTGAGTAAAACGGCACATGAAATGAGCATTCTAACACCGCCATAACTCTGCAATCCCATTCCCCAATACCAAACACTCTGGGCTCCGGCTCCCTTTTGTCAAATTCCAGTGGTGACTAACCTACGCACCAACGACATGATTTGAACTCTTCCTCCGCTCACCTCCCACCATCACCCCTCCTTGCTGCCAAAAATTACGAAACTCTCGCGTAAAATTACCCACTTTACAGTAATTTTATTGAAGGGAAAAAATTTTGTAAGCGTAAAAACGCACACGAGCGGTGTGGTAATCTGTTCAAGGCCACGTGTCTAAAACAATATACTTGCAAGGCTCAAAGCTCAAAATTATCCTGTCATGTCCGTAACGAACGGATTAAAAAGCGTTCACACAAGGCTAAACTTATAAGGTTACTCCAAAAATAATCCACAACGTTAGGTTAGTCCTCGTAAATGGAAAAATTTCGCAATCGGCTGAAAATTTACGCAAACATGTCCATAATTCAACATCTGTATCCTGTTCCTTCCATAAACGTTCGTCGTGATCGTAAAAATCACGCTAGCCCCAGATCAAGAATACCATTTATCGGAATATTTTATCAAAAAAATAATCACCGATATAGAATTTGAAATAACGCAGTCGCCGCTACCATAAAAAAAAAAAAATTCATTACAGTCAAGGTTACATATCGAGAAAATTTCGGATAAATTTCCACCAATGCAGAATTACTACAGCATCAAAATGAATAATCACTATGATCTGATTCTTAAAATTTCAATGGTTTACTCACCTAACAACCATAACTGTTTCCTCGATAAATACGCCAATTCAATGCAAATACGATCGTTTCTCGATTAATAAAATGCAATATTTACAAGAAATGTTAATACTCCATGGCGAGACCAGTTCGGAGGAAGATTTCGGTAAATAGACGATACTCGTAATTGTTCGCTTCTCGAGAGGAAGTAGTTCAATAAACTTAACTTCCTGTAATGTTACAATCCGAAGTCACATGCTCCACAAACAACACGAAACTTTCGCACGAAATCGTCAATCTAACTATTTGAAATGTAAACCGCATAATTCGAAAATGTTTATAATTACTTAAAAGGGAATAATTAACGCGGTTAACTGAACTTTTGATAAATTGCAGTCATTACAGTTACTTGAACTACATTATTCGTACTGCACAACACTACACCAAACTTTCAACTGTGTTTACTGGTATCTGCGTGTTTACTTTTTTTCAACTCATTCTCCAAAATGAAAGCACAGATGAAGAAAATAAAGAAAGCAAGCAAGCGAAAAAGTGGCGAACTTTTTATAAGTAGGTAAGTCTGGATGACGTCACGTGAAATGAATGAGTAGGTAGATGAGGTTGTTTACTTTTTCACCGCTAGAGTCGCTAATGAAATCGAAGTTGGTTTTAATTTTTTTTTAAAATAAAATTCATTTCGTTTGATGATTGTCCTATGATTGAATTTTTAATTTCAAAAATAGATTGTTTTGAACTTTAATACGTAGTTAATGGATTATACTTCAAGGGTTGAATAAAAATAAACGGTCAAAACTTTTCTAAACTAAGCTTTATCAGTTCAGAGAATCAAGTACTTTCTTGTTATCAAATTTTATTCACCCCATAAATTTAGAAAATTAAACACAAAATTCGTTTATGTGCCAAAACTATTGCTTTTGAAATCAGAAGAATGTTTAAAAATGGATTCTGAGAAATTATCGTTTGTATTTATACTTTTATTGAGCACTTGAAACCTGTATATTTTCAACCAAAATGGAAAAAGTTCAACTGCTTCGAGTATTTTTGATGAAAAAGGAAACAAGTTAGGCAACTCAATTAACATCTGTACGTCAAACCGCGAATATTCCGATTATCTGAACTCACATATAGATTTTATCGATTCAAAACTCGAACTAGAATCGTTATAATATCTTCCAAGTATAAATACTCGTATTATCAACGAAACCATGCACCAAACTAGCAAAATATTCTCTCGAAAAATCGTACCTAAATAAACTAATCCAAAATTGTAATAAAAAATCCTTTACCTTTGTATAATCAAACTGTTCATAGGCTTCCTCGGTGAATTCTCGTTAATAGTTATGACGCTAATTTGACCATTCCGAATAGAAGCAGCGTTCACAGGAATAATCTCCAATTCGATTTCTTCGTTTTTAATCCCAGCCTCAGTCTCATTTCCCGAAGTAGTACTAATGGCTTCTTCATCAGCCGATGCTGAAGAATTGACGGTAATAAATTGAATATACTCTTCGCATATATCGTGCAAAGATACGCTCTTCCTGCTACGTATTTGATCGCTCGAAATAAAAAGCCTATCTGCGTTTTGTTGATTGGCCAAAGTGGATTTTTTCACAGGTCTCGTTCGTGCAGCTTTTTTACTCTCTTGTAAAAGAGCATCTAGAGAGTTACCTATTCTTCGTACAGAGGTAACTATGTCTTGTTTGTGAGGACAAGGTTCGGTGGAATTATGCATTGATACAGCCAGCGAACTTGGAAGCACTAGGTCGGTCGTCGAGACTGGATCTTGTTTGAGAATTTTATTCTCCTGGATTACCGAGTCTATTTTATCCTTTTCTGTTTCGCAGATTGATATTTCCACTGGCGATTTGACCTGATGGGATGAGTCGCCCATCATGTATTCGCGAATCTTGTCTTTGATGATGGAAGTAACACATACCCCGTTTGTGGTACCTGGGTAGAGTGAGTTGGTCGACATTGTGTTGAGATTCGGCCTTATTGGGTGAATTTACACATTACACGATCGAAGGAAATCTAGAAAAAAAATGAGAATTTTTATTCGTGATTGGTTAAAGGTAGGTAACTAGGTATAGGTAAACTAATGAAAAATTATCATTTATTGATAAACATAATTTTTAAATCTTCGACGATGTCTTAAGATTTAAATAGGTTCGTTAATTTTGAAAATAATTTTCAAAAGCCCAATCAACTTTGACCTTTGCTTTTCATAAAACACAAATGCTCTACAAATGCGGGTGCAAATTAAATGACCAATGTACTCGTTCAGATATAAATTGGAATTTATCATGAAGCCGCAGCCTAACATCGTTATAATTCAATATTAGGAAATCAAACTCGTAAATTACAATAATCAAACTTGGTTGCACATTCATCAACACGATATAAAAGCAATCTGGAGCTAATTTTTAATAGATTTCTACGATGTAGAATTCATCAATTATTTCAGCAAGCAACAACGAGAAGAAAGAAATTCAAAAAATCGTAACACATCGCATCTCAAATTTCCATTTTCAAAATAACCAGCCTCACACTTGCATCGATTATTCGAAATAGGTAATTATTCGTAAGCCAACATCATGCTGACTAAAGCAATCTCAATATTCAATTCGTTAGTCATAATTTTTATCGCATATCTTAAATCATCTCCACTCAAGACTCGCCTTCGTAGAGATAAATTGATAATACTAAAACAACGAATACCTAAACGAGCTGTCAAAAGAAAATTCCACTAAATTCATCATTGAAAAACGCATTACCTTTCTTTTTTTCTCAATTCTCGACCACCAATTCGACTTAAAAACTACTAAGAAATATTTTCTCGAATACAAAAAAAAAATTGAAAACAAACAAATTTATCTCAACTCTCAAGAGATGATTTGTCTGTGGAAAATCTCAACACTCTGGAGCAAAACCGGCGTAAAGTTTGAGATGCGCAGTGTTACCACAAAGGAAAGCTAAACGTAAGGTGAGCGCACTTACATAGACATTTGGCAGTTAGAAAATAAAGGCAGTGGCTGGGTATTCTGGCAACGAGTGAAATGCGACTGTTGCAAGGATCCGAGCATTTCACTTTTTTCTTTTCTGGTTCCCATCATCGTGATGCCCCATACGCAGCTTTTACAACGAATCTCCCCTAGCTGCGAAAACTCAAGGACGTTTTCCACCAATGACAGAGCTGCTTCGTAGAGTGTGTTAACCTTGCGTTTTGGCGCTGTATCGATTTTCATTCTTCGACATGGAGATTGCGCCGGTGCCGGAATGTAATCTTCGGCCAGTGCACGAGTTGAATTGTGTTCCAGTCTCTTATTTTCCGGTACGCTGTGTCAGAAATTCCAGCTCGCTTTGGGTTTTGCGTTTTGTTTTTCCGCTACGGCGCGGTCGAAGCATTCGCCTGAAAGGTTCGCAGTGCTGCTTTAGACGCTGACCTGCAATACGAGCGACGTGTAACGTTGGCTGGTTGCGTTGGGAGTATTTTCTACCCTGTAGTTATCTCACGTCCTTACTGGCGAACGGATTTTTGAATTGAATTACCTATTTATGGAATACTAATTTACTCTGCTGTCGACGTTCGGGATATTTTTTCTAGGAACATCGGTTGGAGATTTTCATCTACAGAATATTACTCATTCAAATTTGTTGGGTTTCCAAAAGGTTACTCATTCGAATTACAAATCTAGATTACCTAAATTAAAAAAAAAAAAAAAAAAAAAACATAAATTATCACTCATTTAAAAAAAATAAAAATTTAATTGATAATGATACCTCTTTCATCCAGCAAGATAATTCTGCAGTCTCGTATCCCATAAAATATTCCATTCCATTCATTCCTGCGCCCATTTCAAGTAGGTATTTCATTTCACTGAAGTGTATTTCCTTTCTAAAACAGCTTTCTCCTGAAAGCAAGGTAATCATTATTTACTACAATAACAGGAAAAACATTTTCTACCAACAATATAAATTTACCACTCGACTAAAAGACTAGAAATTCTCTCAAGTGGATGTAGAATTATTGACGGTGAGCTTTGAATTGTTGTTAGGGGTGAAGTTTAGGTATCATTGTACGATTATAGAAATAGTAAATTTTATACTCGAATGGAATCATTTTGAAGAATTTTATGAATTGAACTGAACACATAAAATTTGTAACGTAATCAGTATTTCAATTGTTGAATTATTTCAACTTTGGTATAATGAAATGACATTAAGTTATCATTATCACAATATGATAACAGATAACAAAATTGGTAATATTTTTTGTACACCAGTTATCATAATTATTATGAAATCTAATAAAATCCTGAAGAAGAATAAAATTTTCATTCGAGTAATCAAAATAATCGTAGCTACGAAACCATTCTACAAAGTATACATTTTCTAGAAACTTCCACCATTCGAAGGCAGATAGCTGTACTAACACGTACCATTTAGTATTTGAGTTGAACAGAAAACCACCGACGACTGAACTGAAGCAAAGTTTACTTTTGCATTTCACCCAGATCGTAGTAGGAAGTTGGGTTATATCATCGTGTCTTTTAAAACCAATTTCAATACGTTTCGTTGATGTTCCATGCTTGCTTTCTTCAACTAATATTCGACTCATTTCAGCTCACTTTACAGCTACCTCTCAAAGAACTGAAAACCACCTGAAATAATAAGAAATTCACTACAGTAATCATACAAAAATTTATCGAAATAATCGCCACATTGCATCACATTTTCGAAAAAACAATACCAACGTTGACATTAAGGTGCACAGATCCGGTGATAAGGCGAATTTTACACCGAACCGAAATGTATTGCAATTTCGCCAAGGTGTTGCTGATGCATTTGGCAACACTAACCCATTACGAAATAAAACTTGGGCGCGTGGAAAAACGCCAATATTTTAATCGTTTGCCCTAATTATGGATTCGAAATGATCCGTGAAATTTTAGCTTGGCATAAAACACCATAAAAATGCCTATTTGTTTGTTTTTCAACAAACAATATTTTCCCAACGGCGGTAGATATAGGTATGTATGAAGTATGCTTGCATAACCTCTCATATACCTCTCATGTAGAACCTTTTAAGCTTTCAATCGACTGCTGAAATATATAAAATCAATAGAAGGTACTTACCGAATGCACTTGGTCAATAATTTCAGGGTAAAATATCCATTTTATAGGAGATAACTGGACTGATTTTGCAGACTTGCAGGTTTTTCGGCGATTTTGGGAATTTTTTATCATTCTTATCATTGTTTTGTTTACCTACCTACCTACCAGCTTTGTGTTTGTTTACATTTTGAATTATTTGAAAAAAAGAAGGTAGGATCGTTAGTAGGTAATTTAATTTACCACGTGTAATTTTTTTTTAATTACTTGAGGTTGAGCAACCTGGCAATGTAGCAGCAAGGGTAGTTCTTCCTTTCTTCTTTCATCTGATTCAATTCAAGTAGCAATTTCTCGAATCTCTAGCTTTCGACTTTAACCTTCATGAACAAAATACGAATACGAGTCCAAGGGTTTTAAAAATCTTTTATACCTAATTGTACTTACTTTCTCTAGAGAATCTTTGCAATTTTCAACTTAATATTTTTTAAGCAGTACGTACCTATGTATCTCGGATTTTTTTCCGACGGGAGGGTGGGTTGAATATTTTTCAAATCAATGTTGAATGTAAAAATGTTTTTTTCCTCCAAAAAAAGTAAAATAAAAATTGAACAATTTTTTCATGTACATACATTGTAACTTTGTAAGTACAAATTCGAAAAATACTTTCTGTTTAAACTTTAAAAAAACTAATGAAACTTATGAACTGTAAAAAAAAAAAAAAAAAAAAAAAAAAAAAAATAGATTAAAAAATTATTTTTACTCCTAAAAAATTGCAAAATTTTTTTCTTCATACAAATTCTAAAAATAAAGATTTTTTATATTAAAAAAAATAATGCAAATTTATCCACCAAAAAAATAAAATAATATTATTTCACCTAAAAACTAGAAATTTTTTAAACAAAAAATCTGAGTTTTATTCTTCATTTCCAAAATTTCAATGACTATTTTCACTTGAGATTTCCAAAAATAAGCATTTTTTATTATAAATAAAGAAATTTTTTCATTCCAAAAATTTTAAAAATGTCGAGAAATTTTTTTCTCCAAAAACAAAAGATTTCTTGTGAGGATATGGGGCAGATAAATTGAAAAATTCTGAATTTCAATCAAAATATTTTTCAAGTATATAGGTAAGTATATTATTTCAAAGAAATTGGAAAAATTTTCCCCGAAGGTTTTAGAAAAAATTTTACTTCAAATAAAGTATTTTTCTGTAAAAAAAAAACTAAAATGTATTTTTGGAAGAAAAATTGAAACAAAAAATTGATATTTTTTATAAATATCGTGAGAATTTCGAATCATTTTATAACTTCGATAAAATTGTGCAATTTTTCGTATTAATTTGTCATTTCCTTCAAAAGAATTAAAGAGAGTTTTTATCTAAATTAATTTTTTCTCCAATAGAGTTCAGAGATTTGTTACCACACCCTCACCCACTCACCAATGAAATGTGAGACTATTTTCTCAAAAATAAAATAAAATAAAATAATGATAAAAATCCGACGAAATAAGAAATTTTTTTTTCAAAAATAAAAGATTTCTAGTATCAAAAATATTCCATATAAAATTCTTTTCTTTAAAAAAAATTTTTTTTAATGAGATATTTTTAGGAAAAAAAATTGTGGCCAGAAATCTTTTTTCAAAACAATTGAAAAATTTTCTACTTACTTAAACGTGAGAAAAATTTGCAGAATTTTTTTGTTCCAAGACAAGTACAATTTTTTTCTCCAAAAGGACTTGGAGATCCTCCAAAAAATTGAGAATTTCTATCTAAAAGTAAAATATTTTTTCTTCAAAAAAAAACAACGAAATTTTTTATTCTGAAAATTGAAAACTTTTTAATTTCAAACAAATTAGAAAATTTCTTATATACTTACCAAAAAAATTGAAGATATTTTCCTCCAAAAATTCTAAAAATGAACATTTTAATCCAAAAAGTTGGAAAAATTTTTCCCCGAAAAAAAAGATATCTTTCTTTAAAATAAAATTTAAAGAATTTTGTCTCCAAAAAAACTATACCTACCTACCTAATATATTTTTTTCCAAAAGAATTGTGACAAAAAATTAAGAATTTTCTCCTCTAACAAAAAAGAGAATATACTCCCCCCCCCCTCCCAAAAAAACAGTTTTTTATATAAAATGAAAAGATTTTTCTTCCTTTAAATTTAGAAGTTTTTTACTCATTTTTTACGCTGACTTCGAAAAAATCAAGATACTTAGTTACTTACCTAAGTATTTTTTATTGCAAGAAAAATTCACAATTTTTTTTAATTGAGATTTTCCAAAAAAAATACCCTTAAATACAAATTTTTTCACTGTAAAAAAAAAATAAGTTTGCTCTCAAAAAATTGAGATTTATTTTTATTCCAAGAAAATTCAAAAATCTGTTTTTTTGAAAAGAATTGAGAAAGTTTATCTTAATATGAGCGTGAAATTTTTTTCTCCAGAAATTGAGGGGAAAAAATAAAGATTTTAACATTTTTGAAATTTTTGACTGTCGGCCATATCGATGGAAAAAATTAGAGCCAACTTACTTTTGTATTTTATCAACCAAGACTCACCAACAGACAACCTAGAAAAATACCTCTGTCTAATCCTTTTGTTTTCGAAATGAAATGAAACAGAAATTGTTCATTTTTGAAACTGAACAGAAAATGTAATTTTAAAATATGACCATTTATCAGCATCCTTACGCCAATAAAGAGTCAAAGACGAACTTTTGACCTGTCAAGACTTCAAGACTCAAGAATACCGAAATACTAGTAGTATGGCGGTTACTTTCATAATAATAATAATTTGAAGAACACCAGCATAGCGAACGAAGATGACGATTAAACAAACACAACGTAGATATTTTCATTTCTCAAACATACACCGGCGTCGAAGATGCGTACACAGCTTTAAAGCTTATGTATAATCGTGCGGTAACATTCATGAATATTTTTCAATGCATCATAAATATTTAACCAGAGAGTCGTTGCTTTTTCGTTTACATAATAATCATACACACGATGGTGAAAAATGAAGAAATTTTTATTCAATATTACAATTACCAAACAGTACGTTGTACGTTTTACAATCTTCCAGGCGATATTTTCCATCATAAAAATGCTCGGAATATTATACTTAGTACAAACGAGATGGCACTAAAAACACAGGAATGACTACCGAACAGAAGGAAAACTTACTAAAAAGAAAAATAACTTCTACTATAAATAGGAAAAAAAACGAAAAAAAAAAAACGAAATGTGCAAACACACTCGAATGTTTCAAATATATAGCACCCAAAATACTAATGGTAAAAAAAGTATACTTAAAACATTATTTTAAAATCGATTCAAACAACGAAAATGATATAGGTAAAACTTAAACGATATATTTTTGCCAAAAGTGCCCACTTCGCATCATGTAGGTATAAAAAAGATGAAAGATGATGAAAAAAATATGGGTACTGGGTTTGAAGGTTTTTTTCATCGTCCATTTTGGAAAGTTTTTCTTATTTATTTATAAAAATGAAAGTTTTAAAAAGGAAAAAAATGGTCTAATTTTAGTACGATGAACTACCACGAACGAGGGCAAATTTTAGGAAAAAATTATCGTGGAAGACGTTACGATATAATGCGTTTCACAATCGAGTGTTTTTTTTTCGTCTAAAATAGGTTGCAAAACAACGCCTATATATTTTCTTCAACTTTTTCTTGGAAAAAAAAATAACCACGATGACATTCAAAATGTCCTTTAGATTTATAAAAAGCCAAAACAATAACAAACAAAAAAAAAAGTCCTTACACATATAAAAAGAAGTTGGCACTTAAGATATAGTACATTGGTATTGACTAATAACAACACAAAATGATACAAGAAAGAAAGAAAAAAAAAGAAACAAGAGGAATTTAAAAATATAATAAGTTATATTTACAAGGATGAATTATAATTAAAATAGGATTAAAATGTGGACCTATTGTGTCGTGTAGCACACAAGCACAATGGTCACGTACTCGTTCGACCCAACCTCATCAGAGAACGTTCAGGTTCAGGATAAGTAATTAAGGAATGCCTATACTAAAATTTTAACACAGCCATTAATTTCTGCTAAATAGATCTTAATGTTGTTTGTGGTAATGTAAACCACGTGTGTTAAATTTTTTTCAGCGAATTTCATTAATTAGTCCGCCTTGGAAGTCGCTGGTGTGGTCCACTGTAACTTTTTGTAATTCTTCTCGATATTACTGTAACAGAAATAATTAACTCGGTTGAGTAAATTTTGCCATTGTTGAGACATAAATACCTTAAAAGGCAAATATGACGTCAATATAATACAATGTACGAGTATCTATGCACATAGCATATCGCATACTAATTATAATTTATCGAATTGCAGGCGACGGACTAATTAGTGTACATTCGGGTTGTCGCAAGGGGAGGTTAGTATGAAACCTCAAAGATGGAAATTCGAGACTTTTTTGTAAAAAAAATTCAAACAAGTACATTGAGATCCTAGGAATAATTTTGGTTATTATAAAAATTTCGATTAGACCCCTCTCTCCTCCCCAATTTGGCCTAATACTACGTAAATACTTGATATTCAAAATTAGAGGGAAGAGAGGGGTCCAATTGAAACATTTTTCAAAAAATGTTGTAGATTTTAGTTCCTAGGAATAATTTTGGTTATAAAAAAAATTTTGATTGGACCTCCCTCTCATTCATCTTCAATTTTTCCCAAATTACGTACCTTATAATTTCAAATTGGAAGGGAGAGAGGGGTTCAATTGAAAAAATTTTCAGAGAAAAGTTGTAGATTGAGATCATAAGAATAATTTTGGTTATAACAAAAATTTCAATTGGACCCCTCCTTCCCCTCCAATTTTAAATAATTGAACATCAATGTAGTGTTATATACAGAGGGGGGAGGGCATAAGGGAATGGGCCTTTTCACCAAGTTGTGCCAGTTTTACGGTTGGCAACTTGAAATTTTCCAAGGTGTGATTTGATTTTTTTGAAAGGAGTGTCGAGTAGAAAAAATTTCAATGTTGAATAAGTAAGAGAATAATTTTTATTCTCCAAAAAAATTGAGATTATTTTAATTCCAAATTTTTTTTTATTACTAAAAAATTGATGCAAAATTTGAGATCATTCACCAAAAAACAGATTTAAAAAAAAAAAATATGCGAAAAATTAAAGAGAATTTTTCAACAAAAAAAACCACAAAAAAAACTAAGATTTTCTTGCTTTAAAAAATCGAGAAAAAAATACATCAACAAAATGAAATGATTTCATTTTTGAAAAAAATAAAGCAAAGAACGAGAACTTTTTTTCCATAACAAATTATTGCGATTTTTTTCTCCAAAAATTTTAGAAATAGGTATTTTGCTTCAAAAAAATTAAAAAATTGTTTTCTTCAAAAAATTTAATTTTTTTTTTGAAAAAGAGAAAGTTTTTTTCTAAAAAGTTATTTTTTTGAATTTGAGAATAGTTTTCATTCTCCAAAAAATAGAGATCATCTCCAAAAAACTGAGAATTAAAAAAAAATATACCTACAAAAAATTGAGCGATTTTTTTTCAAAAAAATTAAGATTTCTTTAGGTACCTACCCTAAAAAATTGGAAAAAATGCATCAAAAAATTGAAATTATTTTCATTTCAAAATAGTACTAAATTGAAGAAATTTTCATTTAAGAAAAAAATAAAACAAAAAATTAGAAATTTTTCTCCAACACAATTGATATTTTCCTCCAAAATTTTTTTAGAGATACCTATTTTGCTTTAAAAAAAATTGAAAAATTGTTTTCTTCAAAAAATTTAAATTTTTTCTTTGAAAAAAAGTGAAGATTTTTTAATGATTTTTTTTTATCTTTTAAAAATAGTAAAAATATTTCCATTTCGAAAAAATTGAGATTTTTTTTTTTGAAAAAATGAAAGATTTTTTTTCCAAAAAAAAAAAGAAATGAAACAAAAATTAGAAAATTTTCTCCAACACAATAAAGATTTTTCCCCAAAAAAATTTTAGAGATATTTTGCTGTAAATAAATTGAAAAATTGTTTGCTTCAAAAAATTTAAATTTTTTCTTTGAAAAAAAGGAAAATTTTTAATGATTTTTTTTTTCACTTTGAAAATATTGAAAATATTTTCATTTCGAAAAAATTGAGAATCCCCCCTCCCAAAAAAATGAAATGAAATAGAATAAAAAATTGTTTTTTTTTTCAAAGAAATCGAGAATTCATTTTTTTCTAAAAAAATAAAATAAATGAAAGATGTTCTTTTCCAAAAATTTTAAAAATATTCCCACTGAGAAATTCATTTCCAAAAGAATTGATAAATAATTTAAAGATTTTTTTTCCAGCGAAGTTGAGAAATTTTTTCACTTTTTTTTACTTTTAGAAAATTGAGACGAACATTTTATTTCAAGAAAATTCCGAATTTCTTTCTAAAAAAATTAGACTGTGCCAAAGCACAATATTAACACAACCTGCAGTTACGAAATTTAAGGATTTTAATGTAAAACTTTTGTTTAAAAGTGTTTTTAATTAGACCCTCCGCCCCCTAATTATTTGAATACTTAATAAAACTATCACCGCAGTATTATGCAAAATTAAAGAGGAGGGAGAGGTCCAATTGAAATTTTTGTGATGAGCAAAATTATTTCTAGGACCTTATTCTACAACTTTTGTTTGAAAACTTTTTCAATTGGGCCCTTCCCTCCCCTCCAATTTTGCCTAATATGTACTACGTGGATACTCCATCTTTCAAAATGGGGCGGGGGGAGGGTGCAATTGAAGAATTTCTCAACCAAAATTTGTATTTTGAAATTCTAGGAATAATTTTAGTGATTACAAATTTTTCAATTGGGACTTTCCCTCTCCACCAATTTTTAATAATTGAACGTCCATGTAGTGTTATTTAAAGAGGATGCGGAGGGAGTGGTACAATAAAATTGTCTTAACAACCAAAATCATTTCTGTTATCACAGTTTACAATTTTTGTTTAAACTTTTTTCAATTATACCCCTCCACCCACAAATTTTGATCTATGTAGTATCAGGCAAAATTACAGGGGAGGAAGGGGTCCAATCGAAATTTTTGTAATAATCGAAATTATTCCTAAGAACTGAAACTATAACATAATTTGAAATTTTTTACAAACATGTCTGGATTTTCCATCTTATGAAAAAACGAAGTTGAAAAATTTACTTATTTTGCAAGAATCAAAAAATATACAAATTAGCCTCTCGTCATATTGCTGTGCACTCGTGTGCACTTCATTAGCTAGAGATTTCATGAGTTGGATGGGGTGGGGGGATGCCTTGAATATTTTAACTAATTCAACGTGTATATGGGAAATTGCGCAGATAAGAAATAAGAAAATAGATACAAAAGGAAATGGAATACCCAGAGCCAGCTTTCGTACTATTTATTACCAAGGTCGCAGTATGATTTTGTTTTTTCAGAATAACTCTTATTTTTTACACCAGATGATTTTCTAAGAACGCTGGATCCGGACTAGCTCGAGCTATCGCTCGTTTGGAAAAAAGCAACGAGTTAATTTTTTACAATTATTACGTAGACGAGTTGGGTAAATACTAAAAGTGTCGGTTGAAAGAACCAATTACCGTTTAAAGTGAGTCGAGTAATATCTTCTCGGTTTCGGTCTCGCAGATACTCGGGTATGATTTGTTAGAAGAAATCTTCGAAATTCTACGCTGCGATTTTAAATTAAGATTCGTCTCGTTTAAAAAGCTTTCCACGATGATTAAAAATAAAATTCTATAAACCGAGCCACCCTTCCCGCGACGCGACGGTTTTAAAAGTTTAATTAGTAAAGGAAATGTTTACGATTCGTATAAACCTTTAACAAGGCAACAAAAACCATTTAAAGTTTCTAATCTGCGAGTATGCCATAAACGAGAACTGTAATGTAAATATAGGAGATAGATCGCAGACAAGAAACGAAAATTTAATATTTTTTACTATCAAAATTGAACGACCAGATGGTGGTGAGTGGGTGAAGAGGGGTTCACTTCCAAATAAGGCAACATTTCGCCAATTAATATTCGAACCGTTCAGGAAGACTTTTAAGGGTAGTGACCTTTTTTCTACGTATTTATTAGCGAGATTTGAGATGTATTTGTGTATAATCTTCATCTCGATTTTTTCTCTCTAAAATTATTGAGCTAAGTATATTTTTTAAAAACAAAAAAAATCAAGTTTTTTTTGAAAATTTTGAAGATAAAAAATCAAACAAATTCAATATCAAAATTTGAAAAAAAATAAATAAATTAAAATCGACTCAAAACCCAAAATATGTTTATACTACGAATTTTAATACCGACCAAAGTTCATACATATAGATGCCAAACATATTTTAAAAAAATTTTCAAATGAAATTAATTTTTTATAACTAAACAAAATAAGAAAAAATACAAGAGGAAATTTGTGGAAAAATTCAAAATTCAACATCAAAATTTTGAAATAAAATGAATAAAAAGTGGCTGATTTTTTTCAAATTTTTCCAAGGAAATTTGTTTTGAAAATATGTAGGTTCTTCAAAACAATTTTTAAAAGACGCGGGGAAAATTTAAAAAATTTGAGAAAAGAGAAATTTAGGAAAACATCAAATGTTTTTGAAAGTAAAAAAAAAGGAACAAAATAAAAATACACTAAAAATATTTTGTAGAAAATTTTGACAAAAAAAAAATAAATAAAATTATTTAAAAAAAAAATTAATACCTAGTCCAAAATATGATCAAATCTTTTTCCAATAAACTCCATTTTTTACTAATCGGTAATAAAAAAAAAATGGAAAATTAATTAAAAATTTTAAAACAACTTTCAACAATAAAGTCTTCAATAAAAAAATGACCTTTTTTCAAAATAATTTTTCAATGAAATTCAAAACTTGAAAGACCGAGATAATGTAAAAAAAAAAATTCATGGAAAATTTAAAAAAAATGAAAAAAAAATTTCAGTAGGTACCAAAAAAATTACTGTCAAATTTTTTCAATGAAATTTATTTTAAAATTGTTTTTATTTTTTTCTCTAAACTTCTTGAATTTTTTTTCTTAAAATTTTTTTAAAAGCAAAAGAAATGTCAAAAAAAAATTTATGAGAAATTTAAATTAAAAAAAAATTAATTTCAATATCGGTATAACAAAATTAAGGAAAAAATTATATAGAAAAACTCAAAGTTTCAAACATCGAAATGAAAAAATCTCAGATGGAGAAATTTCAAAAGTCAAAAAATGCATTGAGAACAAAGTTCAAAAAAATTGAATAGGTAGGTATCAATGTTTTGAATAAAAAATCAATAAAAAATGACGGATTTTTATTTCAAAATTTTTCCCATATAAAAATTCGTTTTAAAACTTTTTTTTCTCTAAAAATTTGTTGGAAGCAGAAAAAAACTCAATAAAAAATTGAGAAATCTGGAAAAGTTTGGAAAAATTTCAATAACAAAATTTAGGAAAAAAATTGATGAAATAATAAAATTCATAACATTAAAAGAAATCTAACGAAATCCAGTTTTTAAAGTAATTCTTTCTCTAAATTTTTTTTTAATGCAAAAAAAATCATGAAAAATATTTATGAGATGAAAAAAAAAATCAATCCATTAACAAAGTTGATAAAAATAACTCAGAACATTAAAAAAGTCTAAGGAAATGCACTTTTTAAAGCAAAAGGGGTAAAAATAAAATATTTTCAAAGTCAAAAAATACACTGAGAAAAAAATTATACAAAAAATTTAAGAAAAATACTCTTTATTGTTCAAAAAAAAGTTGAATAACAATGTTTTGAAAAAAAAAATCAACAAAAAGTACCAAATTTTTCTAATGAAAGGGTCCATTTCGCCAGCCCCGCCCATTTCGAATTTGGAATTCGGAGTAGGGGCATTCGTTTGTGCTCGGTTTGTGCTGATTTGTGCCGTAAAAATTTTCGTTTGTGCTGCCCCCCTTCCAGAGATATTTTGAAAAAACCTTGGGCGGGGCTGGGGAAATGGTTTTTATCAAAATTCGAATTTTGGGTCAAAATTGGTGTCATTCGTTTGTGCTAGGTTTGTGCTGATTTGTGCCGCAAAAATTTTCGTTTGTGCTGCCCCCCTTCTATGGGCGGGGCTGGGGAAATGGTTTTTTCAAAATTCGAATTCGGGGTCAAACTTGGTGTCATTCGTTTGTGCTCGGTTTGTGCTGATTTGTGCCGTAAAAATTTTCGTTTGTGCTGCCCCCCTTCCAGAGATATTTTGAAAAAACCTTGGGCGGGGCTGGGGAAATGGTTTTTTCAAAATTCGAATTTTGGGTCAAACTTGGTGTCATTCGTTTGTGCTAGGTTTGTGCTGATTTGTGCCGCAAAAATTTTCGTTTGTGCTGCCCCCCTTCCAGAGATATTTTGAAAAAACCTTGGGCGGGGCTGGGGAAATGGTTTTTTCAAAATTCGAATTTTGGGTCAAAATTAGTGTCATTCGTTTGTGCTAGGTTTGTGCTGATTTGTGCCGCAAAAATTTTCGTTTGTGCTGCCCCCCTTCTATGGGCGGGGCTGGGGAAATGGTTTTTTCAAAATTCGAATTCGGGGTCAAACTTGGTGTCATTCGTTTGTGCTCGGTTTGTGCTGATTTGTGCCGTAAAAATTTTCGTTTGTGCTGCCCCCCTTCCAGAGATATTTTGAAAAAACCTTGGGCGGGGCTGGGGAAATGGTTTTTTCAAAATTCGAATTTTGGGTCAAACTTGGTGTCATTCGTTTGTGCTAGGTTTGTGCTGATTTGTGCCGCAAAAATTTTCGTTTGTGCTGCCCCCCTTCCAGAGATATTTTGAAAAAACCTTGGGCGGGGCTGGGGAAATGGTTTTTTCAAAATTCGAATTTTGGGTCAAAATTAGTGTCATTCGTTTGTGCTAGGTTTGTGCTGATTTGTGCCGCAAAAATTTTCGTTTGTGCTGCCCCCCTTCCAGAGATATTTTGAAAAAACCTTGGGCGGGGCTGGGGAAATGGTTTCAAGTAAGGGGAGAAGAAGGGGTCCAATGAAAATTTTGATACTGTCAATCGTTTGTGCTAAGCGAGTAGAGATTTGTGCCGTACTCGATTTTCACCTCTACCCCCTCCATCCTATTTTCAATAATATTACCATCGTTAATATACGATTGGGAGCAATGGTTAGGTTGCATAATTTTCCATTTTTTTTAGAAAATCTTTCCTAATGAAATGAAAATTCAATTTTTTACTTTGTACAAAATTTCAATTTTTTTTTTTCATTTTTTCTTTTCTTTCCTTTCCTGCCTTTTTAAAAAAAATTTAACACATACCTACTTAGTTTTGTTTGGAATATTTTCAAAGTTTCCACGAATGTTTGAAGAAAAAAATTCCATACTTTTTTTGAACTTCAATTTCAAGGAAGTGGTGATCATTTAAATTTTATTTTGGAAACCTCTCTCTTCTTTCGAAATTCTTGTGTCAATTTTTCTCACTTATAGTATTGGGAATGGAAAGCTATTTTTCAATCATCATTAAAAATTATTTTCTGAATTTGAAACAATTACCCGATAAAAAAAATCGCGAACAATTTTTCAAATACCAAGCTGGCACTTACCTCGTCTTTTAGCTGATTTTTTCAAAATCAGCTATTAGTTTTGATCTTCGATTTTTTTGGTATTTCTTGCGATATGTATGTATGTATGTATTGACTGAATTTTGTCCGCGCGATAACTCTCGTTGTAATGGACCGATTTGTTTCAAATTTTAATGGGAGGTCGGGTACCATGTAGAATAGAACCCTATTGTTTTTGAGCAATTTTGGACCATTACTACGCATTATTTGGAAAGAAATGGTCAGAATTAAATTAGACCAATTTAATCCATTAATCGAAAAATATTTTGCCTAGCATTTTATTTCAGGTCGAAAAAAATTACAACTTTTCTCCCCTCTTTAGACGTCGACGTCGACGAGCACCGCGTCGACGTCATATCATTTTTTATTTAAATATGCTAGGCATTATTAAAAAAATGCATCAAATTTTATAAGCTCGATTTACTCCATCTAAACTCTAATCAGTGTTGCCAATTAAGAAATAATTCGCCGCTTTTATTCATACCTAATAATTGATAAAGAAAAAATGAAAAAGGAAAGAAAATTATTGAAAAAAGTGATTTTAAAATTAATAAAATTTTAAATGAAATAAAATTTTGCGGATTGAAATAAAAGTTTGCTGGATTGGAGAAAATTGAAAGAAATACCATATTTTTAGACAGACTAAATTATACAAAATGAACATTTTGAAAATTTCTGAGAAAATAATAAAATAAATTGAAAAAGAAAAAAAATAATTTAAAAATAATTATTGGAGTTCAAAGAAAAACGAAACTTGGTTAGTTTTTGTTTTTTCAAATGATGAAAATAAATGAAAATTTGAAAATATTATAATAATATATTAAAGTTATTGAGAAAAATGAAATTTTATTTATTTTTGATGCATACTTAAATGAGAATGCGAGTAAAAAACATTTTGACAAAAATTATTGATTTGAAATGAAAAAATGATAATATTTAATAATGATAATTGATAAAATAATAATTTAAAAAATCAGCTTTTCTGACGCATTAATGCGTCAGAGTTTTTTTGCATTTATTTTTCCCTGGCAATCTTTTGCATAATGTTTTCGAATAATTTCCAACAGAAGGTACTTAATTTCCACCCGCCAATCACAGCCAATCTTGCATGGAAAATATTTCACATTTTGATGTATGTTACAAACAGTATTCGAGCCATTGGACCTATTTGAGCCTGTGTATAGGTACTAAAACCTTCTTTCTCAAGTTCGTGTATTCTCTTTAATTTGTTCAAGTAATTTTTTTGAGTGAAGATATTTGATTTCAGAATTAAGATTTTTCATTCAAAAATGGCCATAAAAATTTCGATTTTCGAAATCTGGCCATTCTATTTAGGCCATGAAGTCAAAATTTTCCTAAATTAAAAAAATTGAATAAAGAATTTTTTTTAAAATTTTCATGTAGGTTCACTTCTTGAAGTACGTATGACGAAGAAAAAGAAATTGTTAAAAAGTCTCTTGGGGTCTGCTTTATGAAATAATGTATAAGTACGTATCTTTTTAATTTGTTGATTACAAAATTCAAAAAAATTACATCGAATTCAAAAAAAAATTTAAAAAGTAATAAATGATATTTGGTATAATCCACCTTAAAATTTTAAAGTAAAAAAAAAAATCAACAGTCCTTTTAAATTGACAAAAAAATCATAACTTTAATCATGGTACCATTGTCACTAATTTTAATGAGAACAATTTCAAATCACAATCTTAAATATAAAATTTAAAAAAAAAAAAATCACAGTGAATAATTTCAACAAACGTAATTTTAAATCACAAGCTTAAACTTTCATAAAGTAATGGAAAAAATTTACATTAAAAAAAATAATGGAAAAAAATGAAAAATAAAATATCCACTTTGAATTTTTAAAGTAAAGAAAAAAAAATAAACATTCTTTTTAAACTTAAAAAAAATCATAAGTTTAATCATGGTACCATTGTCACTAATTTTAATGAAAACGATTTTAAATCACAATCTTAAATTTAAAACAAAAAAAGAAAACATCGACTTGCAAACAAAAAAAATCATAGTTATTAATTTTAATGAACATAATTTCACATCACAATCTAAAACTCTTAAAAATCAGTGGAAAAATTTTACATTAAAAAAATCAAGTCGAATTCAAAAAAAAGAACAATAAAAATAAATGATATTAAAAATAAGTAATTCACCTCAAACTTTCAAATAAGGTAAGAAAAAAGTCAACAATCGTTTTAAAAAAAAATTGTAAAAATCATAGTGACTTATCAATCTCAACAAACACAATCTTAAATGCTGTAAACCAAATATTGGCAGTTCTTAATTACAAATGATTTTCTTTTACGTTTAACCGATTTTTTCGAAACTTTTAGATCGTCGTACCTTTCCCACACACGATTTTCTTCTCTCCAACAGTATGCCACGTAATGCCCAATGCTGCTCAGATCTTTTGAGATTGGTTCATTGAAACTGACTGCTCCTCTGAGGATATATGTAGAAGTACCGACGTTGATTTCTTGAGGAATCTCTTGTAAAGTACACTCAACATCGAGACAATTCATTGTATTCTTTGTAACCACAGCTGCCAGTTCGATGAATAAATGGTTGTTGAATTTTTTTTCTTGGGAAATCGCTTCTGAACACTTTTCACAATTTCCTGCAACTTCTTGCATCAATGACTCCACGCTTTGCAGAATACCGTCGCGTAAAGTACCACTAATATGCGCTGTGATCGACGTTTTATGTATAGCGCTACGAAGACCGCATTTTGGACAAATGTATTCTGCTGTAAACGAAGGTGAACTTTTGAAAAGTTCATTTATTAGAAAATGGGCGGTTGTAGCGCAGTCGGCAGTTACGTGATTCTTCATTCCTTTTATTTCTTTGCTTTTGAAAATGGAAAGCAATATTTCGGCTCTCTTCCTGTATGTCTGCACATTTACGCCATCCCTGGTCGTATTTGCAAGAAGTTCCATCATACGAGATTCTTCGACAAGGCTATCCACAAAATGTTGATACTTGGCACTTTCAACATAGGCGCAGAACAGAATTTGTATAATTGTATCGAACGCACAAGTATTCAAAATGCTATAGTAGTTATCATCTATTTTTACGCTTTTGAGTTCTAAAACATTCCCGTTCTTCAATTCGCCAATGACTTTGTTTGCTGATTTGCTTTCGTCGTTGATTTTTAAAACTGTCGGATCCGGATCTAAGTAATTCCTCTTCTTCGGCTTTTTTGAAGTCGTTTCTGCTTCGCCTTTCCAGTTTTCTTTGGCGGTGTTGCTTGAAATTTCATCGTCCACTTTATCCTCATTCTTTTGGTAACCGTTATTCGATTTTACAATAATCATTTTTCCAATTATGGAATCGACATGAATGCGGATGAATTCGTCCAGCCTTAGTGGTAGTTTCTTGTGTCGAAACACTCGATTTTTTATATCGTTGAAATTACTTTCGACAGACGCAGAAGATTCAGTTACATTTCCATACCCAAGTACATCGTTCATTATGGCAGACCAAGTTGGTAATAATCGACAAAAATTCAATAATTTTTTGGCAATATTTGGGTTATAAAACAGGTTATCACCATCGCCACTGTTTTCTGGTATCGTTGCATCTTGCTGGCATGTTTGATGAATTGCTTGAATTTCGCTTAAATATCCATATTCAAGCGAATTTTCCTCCTTTTCTTCATCGACATTTTCATCGTTATCAACGTCATCGGAAAAATTTGCTGAAAATGTTTCATTGGCTTCTTTATGAGCAACTCTTCCCTTTAAGTATGATTTTGCCCTTTGACAAGCGGTAGGTATACCTTCTTCATTATTACCATCTTCCTCGTGTAAACTAATCGTAAATATGCATCGTAAAAGTTCCTTCAATTCATCATAGTTCGTGCAGGCGATGAGTAACGCGATACTACGTAGATATAAGTTTTTTACTCGTCTTGTAGCACTTTTTATTTCTGTCCAAGTACTGACTAGATGAATGGTATGGGCAAAATCATTACGTAACATACATAAAGGCAGTTCTACGTTGGTCTCTGTATTTAAAAGGGCGTCGGAACATACTTGTAAATATTTTTTCAACGTTGTATACTGAGTAAAATTTTTCACAACAGCCATCATCAAAGCTAGAGACATATCGGTTATCACAATCTTAGGTGGACTGATGTCATTTCTGAGCCATTCCGCCAACCAATACGAAATGGTTGAATTGTCATGTTTTTCTGATAGCATATGACCAACCGAATATTGACATTTATTTTTGTCATCTCTAACAACGATTTCATACAGGAAAATTGACGAGGTTTCTCTACCACTGTACAGCATAAAACGTTTTACAACATGCCCAGTCGCGTCGATACTTACACGAGTTATTCTATTTTGACGTGAATAAATTCGATAATTATTTACCTCAGTTACACTGAAGTAATGAATATAAAATGGATCTGCTCCGATATTACGAAAAATATCTTGATATGGTGAACATCCATTCAATAATAACAACGAAATGAGAGGATTTTCATCGACTTGGCTTGATTTTATACGTTTAGATTTCATTACTCGAAGAGCGTTTAGAGAAGGAATATGACTTGGCTCAACGTCGCCATACTGCATGAATTTCCTTGCTTCCTCGTTTCTCAAAGTACTAGCGGCTACATTAAATTTCGTGAGTTTATCTTCGAATTCTTTTCGTCGTTCTGCACTCAATATTCGTCTCTTAGAAGTTGGGGTACACTGTTTGAATGGACCATTATATGTACATGTAATACACCTATCTGATTTAGTGTCGTCGTCGTGGGGTTTATTATCAATTACTCCTTCAAAAGTACTACCACAATCTACGCACTTTCCCGTCATTTTCAGAAATAAATTTCCTTCTTCATGCACTGAACATCGTTTAAAAGAAATCGAACAAGGCAAACGTGTATTTTCAAAAAATTTACTTTGAATGTATTCACACCAATCATATGGTTTTAAAGCTTGGTAAGTGCGTTTAGAATTCCGCTCTTTACGGGCATATTCTACATTGATACACAATTCCTCCCATTCATCGGCCGTTACTTTAATTACAAAATCTAACTCATCGGAAGTAGAATCGTGCTGAAATTCGTCTTCATTTCCAGTAACATTACCCGACTCTTCAGTATTTTTCTCAGTGTTAGTAAAACTATGAAAACCTACCTTTTCTAATATGTCATAACGGTTTTGTAAAACAATAGTATACGCGTATTTCGGGCTTATTTTTCCATTGAAATCTTCACTAATTGTTGTCCAAATTGGATGCGACGGCACATTGATATTTAGATTATCACTTTGAAAAATGACATTTTTTCTTTTAATGAAAATTTCGACTAAATTCTCGACGTTCACCTTTGGTACAGCCGGCATCGTTGAAAAATAACAAAAAAAAAACAATATGAATAAATCCACAATATTGGCGAGGTATTCACTTAAATGCTGTTAACATGTCCATGTAAAGCGAAGGAACGCATAAGTAGCTAAGGATAAGTAAGCATATGAACCTCTCAACACGTGTTTCAACTCGCCAATGCGGATCACACATCGTATTCGAATACGTACAACGAACGTAAGCATGTTACATGCGTGTGGAAAATTAATCAACGACGAGTCGACAATGTTTTCTATTTTTGAGGAATTATTTCCAATTACAGTGGATTATTATAAGGATTTTGATTTTTTTTCAATCATTTAAATTTCGACACTACGATCGCCCATTGAATTGATGTTTTAGCGATGCCGAAAACTCAGAAACAACATGGTATATGGTCAACGCGGGTGTTAAACGGGGGGGGGGGGGGGGAGACGAGGTAAAATCTTGCGAGATCGCGTTGTCTCGTTGTGTCTGTTCTGAAGCATCAAGGCCAAATCATCAAAGCAAGGGAGGGGAGAAATTTCAGAGGTAAATAGCATTGCCTTGGCACTAGACGAAAGAATATTGTGTGGCGTTCGGATAATTTTTTCGATCTTCCAGCATACTAAAATTTCTCAACACGCAAATTTTAATAGCAGAACAAGCAAATTTTTTTCAACTTGACAAAATTTACATTCAAATTATATTTTTAATTACTTACAAATTCTGAACAATTCAATTTATAAACACGTGGTTACCTACTCATAAAGAAAAGGAAAGAAAAAATGAAAAAAAAAAAATTGAAATTTTGTACAAAGTAAAAAATTGAATTTTCATTTCATTAGGAAAGATTTTCTAAAAAAAATGGAAAATTATGCAACCTAACCATTGCTCCCAATCGTATATTAACGATGGTAATATTATTGAAAATAGGATGGAGGGGGTAGAGGTGAAAATCGAGTACGGCACAAATCTCTACTCGCTTAGCACAAACGATTGACAGTATCAAAATTTTCATTGGACCCCTTCTTCTCCCCTTACTTGAAACCATTTCCCCAGCCCCGCCCAAGGTTTTTTCAAAATATCTCTGGAAGGGGGGCAGCACAAACGAAAATTTTTGCGGCACAAATCAGCACAAACCTAGCACAAACGAATGACACTAATTTTGACCCAAAATTCGAATTTTGAAAAAACCATTTCCCCAGCCCCGCCCAAGGTTTTTTCAAAATATCTCTGGAAGGGGGGCAGCACAAACGAAAATTTTTGCGGCACAAATCAGCACAAACCTAGCACAAACGAATGACACCAAGTTTGACCCAAAATTCGAATTTTGAAAAAACCATTTCCCCAGCCCCGCCCAAGGTTTTTTCAAAATATCTCTGGAAGGGGGGCAGCACAAACGAAAATTTTTACGGCACAAATCAGCACAAACCGAGCACAAACGAATGACACCAAGTTTGACCCCGAATTCGAATTTTGAAAAAACCATTTCCCCAGCCCCGCCCATAGAAGGGGGGCAGCACAAACGAAAATTTTTGCGGCACAAATCAGCACAAACCTAGCACAAACGAATGACACTAATTTTGACCCAAAATTCGAATTTTGAAAAAACCATTTCCCCAGCCCCGCCCAAGGTTTTTTCAAAATATCTCTGGAAGGGGGGCAGCACAAACGAAAATTTTTGCGGCACAAATCAGCACAAACCTAGCACAAACGAATGACACCAAGTTTGACCCAAAATTCGAATTTTGAAAAAACCATTTCCCCAGCCCCGCCCAAGGTTTTTTCAAAATATCTCTGGAAGGGGGGCAGCACAAACGAAAATTTTTACGGCACAAATCAGCACAAACCGAGCACAAACGAATGACACCAAGTTTGACCCCGAATTCGAATTTTGAAAAAACCATTTCCCCAGCCCCGCCCATAGAAGGGGGGCAGCACAAACGAAAATTTTTGCGGCACAAATCAGCACAAACCTAGCACAAACGAATGACACTAATTTTGACCCAAAATTCGAATTTTGAAAAAACCATTTCCCCAGCCCCGCCCAAGGTTTTTTCAAAATATCTCTGGAAGGGGGGCAGCACAAACGAAAATTTTTGCGGCACAAATCAGCACAAACCTAGCACAAACGAATGACACCAAGTTTGACCCAAAATTCGAATTTTGAAAAAACCATTTCCCCAGCCCCGCCCAAGGTTTTTTCAAAATATCTCTGGAAGGGGGGCAGCACAAACGAAAATTTTTACGGCACAAATCAGCACAAACCGAGCACAAACGAATGACACCAAGTTTGACCCCGAATTCGAATTTTGAAAAAACCATTTCCCCAGCCCCGCCCATAGAAGGGGGGCAGCACAAACGAAAATTTTTGCGGCACAAATCAGCACAAACCTAGCACAAACGAATGACACCAATTTTGACCCAAAATTCGAATTTTGATAAAAACCATTTCCCCAGCCCCGCCCAAGGTTTTTTCAAAATATCTCTGGAAGGGGGGCAGCACAAACGAAAATTTTTACGGCACAAATCAGCACAAACCGAGCACAAACGAATGCCCCTACTCCGAATTCCAAATTCGAAATGGGCGGGGCTGGCGAAATGGACCCCTAATGAAATTAATTTAAAAAATATTTTTTGGTAAAATTTTCTTCTTTGATATGAATGCGAATTTTTTCTCAATTTTTCTTTTTAATAAATAAAAATAAAAATGTTTTTAAAAAAACAAAAAAATTTATGAAGGTACTAATCAAAATTTGAAAAAAATCACCTGCAAAATGGCAAAAAAAAGTTTTTTAGCTAGGTACTTATTGAAATTCATTTTCATCTATTTTGATTTTTTTTCAAACGAATCCAAAAGAATAAAAATTAAATTATTTATTTTTTAAATTAATTTTCTATATATTTCTATTTTAATAAAATTATAAATTTAATTTTTATTTTAATTTTTTAATTAATCATTAAATTAAAATTATTAAATACATTTTCCAATATATTTACTTTGTTACGACTTATTTTTTAAAATAAAATTGACGGATTTTTCCACCCCGCCCCTTAAAGCGGGGTGGAAAAATCACATTTATGAGCAACTTCACATTTTTCAATAAATGAGAGCGATTTCGTCAAAAATATAAATCACATAATGCAATGAACATTCCCAACTTTACCCCAAAATATTTCAAGCATTTTTTTTCCTATTAACAAACTCGACAAATCCCTTTCCCTTCACCAAGTTTAGATAATACGAAACCAAAAACTCGAGACGAGACGACTCAATCCCTTTGAATGAAAATACATAATATTCTAATTGCAATCATAAATCAACGTATTTTGATTCAGATTGGAATCCATTTATATGCCGAGCATTTCTCTCTGTCCAACCCTTACGTCATTTCACAACAGTGTTGAAAAATTATACGACATTAGCGTGAGAGGGAAATTCTGGAAAGCAACTTGCAACGTAATTAATCGAACGAAATGGAGGCTTTCGCCAGCGCCATCCCTAATGCGTTTCACATTTTAGGATAGCCTCATTCCTATAATACTCCTAGTCCTAAAACCTACTTTTAAAAATCTAGCATAGCATTCGATATTTGATCCACATTTCCTAACGAATCCGACTACCTTGGCCGAAAATGAAAAATGATCCACAATCGAGAGACGAATTTTATACTAAAGTCAATATTGACATTCGAGATTAATTATTTTCTAATTCGTGAACCCATTATACTTGTAAAGCATACTATAACATTCGCATTCGCAACCGAGCTCGTAAACATTTATTAAAATTATCGATCGGTCAAAAATTCATAATAAACTGGTGCCTATTTTCTATCTATACTTATTTGTATTACCTATACCAACATTTATGTATATATACTTTTCATTGTAACATTTTTTTCTCCGTACTATCTCCGTACAAATCGCTTCTGCGATATGTGATGTGTATGGTAACCTTGAATGAACTGTCTGGTAAACAGAACAAAAAAACACACCAATGGCGATTTCGTATAATTGCATAATTGCTATTTCATTCGTACTAAGTGTTACGTTTATCTGCTCACGTATGTTTCTTGGTAAAGAATTATTGTTGTTATTAACAATACTAAGTACTTGCGCATACTGAGAAAGCTGTCACAAGATTTTTTCCTCTTTAGCAAAATCTGTAATATTATTATCCTGCATTGATTGCGTTTCAGGGGTTTTATTTCATGAAATTTGCATTTTCATTCCAGGTAAGTAGGCTACATAATAGCAAAAACAAAAATTAAAAAAACTAGAAATCAAAGGATCTAAAATTGAAAATTTGTTCCTTCAACTGAAAATTGAAATTTTAAATAGGCCTAAAACTAAAATTAAAATTGGATCAAAAATGGACTTTCAAAAAATTTTAAAGAAATTTGGAAAAAAAATGAAATTGAGAATGGGGTAGAATTTTTAAAAACTGACAATTTAAATAAAAATAACACCAAAATTGAAGAAAATAATGAAATGTAAAAACGGAATGTGAAAAACGTACAATGGAAATTTGAAAAAAAAAGAAGAAATAAAATTGAAAACTAAGAAACAAAAATTAAAATATGAAAATAATACGATTAAAAATTGAAATAAAACCGAGAGTTGAAAAAAATAAAATAAAATAAAGTTGAGAATAGAGTGAAATTTTCAAAAAGATTGAAATACATAAAAACGACATCCAAATTATAGAAAATTAAATCGAAATAAAATGTTTAAAACAAAAATTGAAATAAAAAAACTGAAAATTAAAAAACAAAAACTGAAACTTAAATGCAACCATAAGTTTAAAAAAAATAAAACTGGGAATTGGGTGAAATTAAAAAAAAATTGAAAAGTGAAATAAAAACGACATCAAAGTTAATGAAAATTAAATCAAAAATGAAACGTGAAAAAATTGCAATAAAAAAACAATATTGAAAATAAAACTGGAACACAGAAAAAAATTTAAAAAAAAAATTAAAATTTGAAAGATTTATAATTGAAAATTAAAATGAAAATTTTTTTCAAACGTCAAAAATTAAACGTGAAAAAATTGTACTTAATCAAAATATTGAAAATAAAACTGGAAATTGAAAAACAAAACAAGAATTGAAATAAAACTGAAAATGAAAAAAAAAATGAAAAAAAATTGAAAGTTCTAAAATTTAAAATTTAAAAAAATTGAAAGTTTTAAAATTTAAACTTTAAAAATTACAATAAAACTTGAAATGAAACTGAAAATTGAAAGAAAAAAAAAATCTCTATAAATGAAAACAAAATTGAAAATGGAATAAAACTTTCCTTAACTGAAAATATAAATAAAACTGATACTAAAATCGAGAAAAATTGAAAATAATGTAAAAAATCACAATCAAATTAGAAAAAAAATGAAAATGAAATTGAAGAATCTTTTGAAATAAGGAAAAAATGAAATGATCTTTGAATCGAAAAAATGGATTAAAAACCAAACAAAACACTCAATATGTAAAAAAAATTTAAACAGAAAAATCCCCCAAACACAATTACTAAAATGAAGAATTTAAATTTTAAAAGGCGATAAAAATTTAAACAATTTGAAAATCGATATGAAATTGGCATTAGCATGGGAAAAAATTGAAATAAAATCTGTAATGAAACTTAAAATTAATAAAACAGAATTTAAATTTAAAACATTTAAAATTGAAAATTTTCCAATGGAAATAAAACTGAACCCCTGAAAAAAAAATGAAAATGAAATTGGGAATGGGATATTATTCTCATAAGTATGCGAATTAAGATAAAACTTATATTAATTAATAATAATAGTATGAAAAAAATGAATACCCATAAGTGATGTAAAAAAAATATAATATTGGTAGGTACTTTGAAAAAAAAATGAAAATTGAAAAGCCTAAATTTAAAAATTTAAATTAAAAAAAAACATTGAAAACTCAATTTAAATTGTGAACTTGTTTAAAAAAATCAATTAAAATTATAGAACTGAAAAATTTGGAAAAATTGAAAATTCGATGAATTTTGAAAGAAATTTTTTTTAAATTGAAATAAAATTGAAATAAAAATTATTGAGACCAAATTTTAAACGTTTAAGATATTAGGGTGACAGAAAAGAATTGAACTACTAAAATTTTAAAGAAAAATGAAAATCACTAAAATAATTTAAAACTCCAAAATGGTGGTCATTTGAGTTCCAATAACCCCCCCCCCCCTCCATGAACCTATTTTGCAACTTTCAGCCCTTAGCATTTCAATTTCGAAATTATAGTCTCCAAAAAAAAAATTTTTTTTACGATAACCAACATTTAAATTAAATGGAATAAATTTTTGTTCTGTGTACGTATAAAAAACACTCACTTCAAAATACTTCAAATGAAATGATAAATTTCAAAACCGGTTCAATGGTTCTCAAATCTTTAAAAAAAAACAAAAAAAAAACAGCATATCTGGTTACAACATAAGAGAATTTAAACCATTTTAATGTTTTACAAGGCGTTTTTTTCACACAATGCCATAAAAAAATTCTCCACTTCTGCTATCTAGCTTTTCTCACACCCCTATGCACTTTAAATCTACAATAAATTTCAATAATCTTCACTGTCACTCACAAAAAGTGATACTACAAAACAAATATAAAATAAAAAAAACTAAAAAACATTAAACATACAATACGAATCACCAGTCTTTTACGTACGTACGTACTGATGTACTTGTATTCGAGGAAAAAAGTAATTAATTTTATGTCATAGAACGTTGCAATTCATTTAAAATACCATATGTTACCCAGTAAATAGAAATCCCATCGGAAATGACTTTTTGTTAATTAAATTCTAGTCTCACAACAACACATACTTGTACCTACAATACCAACCCTACTTATCTCATACCTAAGATACCTATAAGTAAAGAAATCCAACTCCTTTGAACTTCAGAAATTCGACACAAAAAAGCAAGGAAAAAATTTCAACAATTTCTCGCACAGTATTAATAGGATTTTGTTTCCAGAGAAAAAGCTATAGCAACGTTTGGAGCGTGAAGACCTGGAAATGTGACGTCACATCGCAGCAGAGCACGAGATAATTGAACCGAGACGAAAATTCAACACTGCTATAGTATTTATACGTAGGTAGGTAGGTAGGTTGGTCGTTGAATTCTGGAAAAATATCCCATTTCCAAGCCTAAAATGACTTCTGAAACGGATGGAACTGCAGTGAACAATGGAATGGTAAAAAATGCCCTATCATTATCGTGTCGTTATTGGTAAGGTATGGGCTGGCAATAAAAAAAGTTGATCTGGTATTGCAGTTGCTTTTAAATCCAAAAATTACTAAATCATTTAATTTTTTCCTCTCTCCAAACATCTCGAGTTTGTATAATAATTTTTTTTTTTTTTTTTTTTTTTTTTTTAACTGAAATAGCATCTGCGACATTAAAATTCGTAAAACGTGTGTCGTTTAATGAATTTCAAAAATATCATAACTACAAAATACTCTATTAGAGCAGAGTTGTATTTTTATCTATATTCAATTAACGGTAAATAGATTTCATTTAAATAACGTGTAAATCTACGAACGAGATGATCGAAAAGGTAAAAGGGGAACGAGGGGAAGATACTGGCAACACTGAACTCTCAGGCGAAAGTTCAAGGCTTGTGCACTCATTTTATGCATTTATGGTACACGACACACGTCGAACGATTAAATCGAATGAAAAATCTACGTTACAAATTCGAGTTTTAAAAAAATTATTTTTCATAGTCGAGTCTTATAAAAATGTGAATTCTTGGACCATACGAGAGGTATCGAGTCATTAGTCATTAAACTGATTAATATGTTTTCATTTTTGAGAAATATCTACGTCGATGATATCGAGAATTTGTTGATAGAGGGGTGGGGGGTCGAATAACTTACACCTGCGTAGGTATATTTGATAATTTTTCGTATAATCAGGTAAGTTTTCAGGTTTATTTCAGGAAGGAAAACGATTCTTCGAATTAAAATGATATTTCAACGTTAGAAAAATTTAGAAAAAATTATCAACTAAAATATCTCGAAAAATAATAAATCTAAAAATAAATTACCCTCAAAAATCATCTCAAATAAAAATAAATTGTCAAAATAAAAAGGGTTAATGACTCAAGAACACCTATTGTACGTATGTATTTTATACCCCTAGAGAAAAAAATAAAACACTACATTAGTAGGTACTCTCTGGCGACGAAAAACAGCTTCAATCTTCAAATGTAAAACCCACAGCTACGTCTACATTCTCGTATGAAAAGAATCTCATTTTAGAAAAAATGTAGTTTTGATGGACGTATCTTAATTACATAGAAAATACGACTTATCCACATACATATCTACATTGGTTGTGTTAGGCTGCGACTGTGACTTTGAAGATTGAAGAATTGTAACGTGTCAGCATTGGTGAGTGTTTTCCTAATACAGAGATGGGTGGGTAACCATTAACCATGCCAGGTATGGGGCATTGTTCGCGTATTTTTTTACAGGTTCGTCGAACTCCTCGGCCAATTTAATCGGCGAACCGATATCGAATGACAGATTCGTATCGATGGTTTGCATTGCCCTTTCGCCCAAAGAGTTCCTATTCTGGTTATAATGAAGGTGCTATAACCATGGTCATTTATGCCTTTGTTAGAATGTATGAGAAATAGATTGGTGTTGTATTTGGACGGATTCTATTCGCTAAAATGGTAAAAAATAATAGTCAAGTTTGATGTGGCTGAAAATGCGAAGATAGACAAATAATCAATTCATGTAACTTTTTTGCTTCTCTCAAAAAGTAACACTCATTCCATGCATTGTCATAAACTCATAACATAATTTTGAATTGTCCATGTCTCGTTTGTACTCATTGATCATTTGAACTTCAAATTATCAAGGTACAGCAATGAGACATGAAAATTGCAAAATTTGGTCAACATGATACGTAACTTTTTGGGACGAACGAAAAAGGTTATTAAATTTGTCTATCTTCAAAAATGAAGGATCTATAGAGCTTTGGAAATCGAAAACCCTGTTTTTTCAATGTTTAAAGCTGTCCCTGCGTCTTCATTTTCAAAGGTAGGCAAAAAATGTCAAGAACAAAATAATTTTTTACAAAAATGAATTTGAAAATATATTCAAGTACCTAATTTGATTTGTAAATGATAATTTTCGTCATCTTTTTTCTCAAAAGCAGTTTTTTTTTAAATTTTTTAATGAACGAATTTGCTATTGAATCATCTTAAAAATGTATTAAAATTCAACTTTTGAAAATAATAATTATGTTTTCCATTTTTTCCCAAATTGGATAGGTACGTATTTTTTTTTGTTGAAAATTCATTAACTTTTGAAAATATTTTAAAAATTGATCTTCCTCCTTTCTCTTCGAATTCCACTTCTAAAAATGATTGTTGATCGTTTAAAAGTCGATTTTTTGAAATTTGACTTTCTATTTTTAAAAATTTTTTTTTTTGAAAATTCAATTTTCAATTTTTTTAAAACTTTGTTAACTTTAAAAATATTTTTTAAATTTCATTTAGAACTATCTTTATCTTCTTCTAATTTATTTTTCTTAAAATTGAGCATTATTAATTTTTTCAATCAAATTCGAATTCCACATATTTTTTGAAAATTAATTTTTTTCCAAATACTTATAATATGTATTTCGAATTCAACTTTAATTTTTTTTTCAAATCGATTTCAAAAAAATTTCAAAACTTTTGACTTTCATTTTTTTTAATTTCCAAAAAATTCTTTGAAAACTTGGGCTTTTAAAATTCGCTTTTTAAATATTTTTTTAATGTTATGAACATTTTTGACTTTCAAAAATATTTTAAAAATTGAACTTTCATACTTTTTAGAATTTAACTAATTAGGCAGGTCTAGCTACCTACGTATTTTTTTTCAAATTCGACTTCCATTTTTTTAAAATTCATTTTTTGAAAATACTTTTAAATTTTGATTTTTTTCCTAATTTGATTAGTTTGTGACATTTAGGAGGGGGAGGTACTTCTCAAAAAAATATTTTTCAATTTTTGATCTTTTTTTTTGAAAATTTGACAATTTAAAAATTTGAATTTTGATTTTTTTAAATATGATTTTCAGACAAATTTCACTACATTAATTTTTATGTTTTTTTTTAATTTGATACTTAACTTAGGTACCTACTTTATCTAATTCAGATTTTTTTTTTTGAAAATTCAAACATTTTTTCCCATTATTTGACTTTTTTTGGACTTTTTAAAACCTTTTTGAAAATTATACCTACTTTTGAAGATACATTTTTAAAAATCAACATTTCTTTTCATTTTTGATTATTAAGAAATTCATAAATGCAAAAGTCAATTTTAAATTTCTAACTATTTTAGAGATTATTTTGAGAATCACTTTTTCAATTCTGGTAATTTATGTGTGTAAAAAAATTCCAAATCGATTAAATTAAAAAAAACACACATTTACGTTCATTTTAATTACTAATTAGGTAGTTGAAAATTTTGGAAAATTAAGTTTCAAAAAATTAGTACTTACGATTAAAAATAATGAAAATGGATCCTATTTTTTTCTGAAATTGATTAGTTTTCATTGAATTTGAAAAATAACGTGCTAAGGTGAAAATTTTTGAAATTTGATTTTCGACCATTTAAAAATCATAATATTCTAAAATCAATGAAATCTTACCAAAAAACCGTAAATACGTCTACGTACTAATTAGGTAGTAAAAATTCGATGAGTTGATAATTTTAAAAATTTTATTTTCGAAAAGTTTGTACGCTCAAAAGCTACAAAAATAATTTGATTCACTAATTTTTCTTCTCATAATTTGATATTTGATATGCTTAATTAGGTATGTACATTACATGTATTTGTATATTTTTTTTCCTCAAAAATAAATGATTAATTTTTTTTATTTTTTTCAATGTGATCAAGATTTGAAATAATCCTTCGATTTTCCTTTCAAAAACAATTTCTAAAAACAAAAAAAGAAATTCAAAAACAAAATTGTAAATTTTTGAATTTTTTCAATTGCAAAATAATAATTATAAAATTGTACACTTTTGACCACGAATATAAAAATTTACGAAACCAATTAAACTCCTCATAATTACTTAGTCCATATGGTCATTTCGTCAACACCCTAATTAGTGAAAAAAAAATACCATTGTCGTTAAATAAATTACCCAAAACCGCTGAAAAAATTACCCAAACACGAAACTGCATCATTTCCGCATTCCTAAAAAATTTCGAACAAATCATTCGCAAAAGAGCATAATTATCTTTTTCCACATTACACGCAATTTCCACAACAACGCAGATCACTTCTCGATGACTCACCATTTTAAGTCACCCACGCGCCCTTTATTTTAGTCCGTTTTATAATTCCAGGCACCATTTAAGTTCATACGCGATCGAATTGGCTGGCAAAACGAAATTCGCTTTATTTCGTTTGATAATGATTCATGAAAATTGTTATCACAATATTTTAGGACGATAAAAAAGAACCAAATGTACTTTATAACTGTAATCTACCATATTGTATTGAAAATGTTGATAATTATTCGACATAAATGAGACCAAAAGCCATAATATGTTTGAGTTTACATAATGTGTGTACGTCTAGACGTAACTCAACCGATATTCAAAAAAAAAAAAAAAAAAAAAAAAAAAAGGACATAATACTATAATTCCATTACTAATGCTGATTCCAAGAAGTGCATTACGTACAATGCTATGTACTCGTACATTTATTATCAAAAAGTTAGATAAGGTAAGGTACTTTTATAATGTACACATACAACATGTGCGTTCATGTACAAGCCTAGGTATATCACGTGAAAATTTTTCAAAAAAATGTACAGCAATGGGAACTTCGCAAGGTGAATTTATCGTACCCTCTACCAGCCTATGGGTTCTCACTTCTCACATTTTATAAAAAAAAAACTCGTTATTTTTTCAAGTACGTACGTATTGTTCAATGTGCCTTTAGATTGGGGAAAATTCCTCATTTTTTTCAAAGTGCTTAAAAAACACACCCAACTCAATCTACCTTTAATTAACGACGAACGAACTAGGCGGTTTTAATTTTATGTACGTTAAAATGAAGAACGAAATAGTCGAATACATTCGATAATGATTCGCATAAAAATGAGGCACGTTCGACATTAACGAGTTCCATCCACTCGTATCTGTATGGCACGCAAATGGAAAAATTTATTTAAAATTTGCATCGAGCACAAGGCGAGCAAACCACTCGAGGCGATAAAACTGAAAATTATTTCTATAACGAGAGAAAGTACTAAATCGTCGGGTCGCGATGACAATAAGAGAAAATTCAAACTCTTCATTGTGCTATACGCGATAAAGACCTTTGACAGGTTAGTCTTGGCTGAAATTAAGGTCACCGAAGAAACTGCCCGATATGCTGAAGCTGCCCTACCTCTCTTATCTCGAATTGTTTCACGAGCGACGAATTTTGAAAAAATTCCCATCATTAGTTCCATAGTGGAAATATCGCGAAAAACCATCTTTTCTCAAGGTTGAAATTTTTCATCGAGGTGCATACCTGCGCGAGCTAGAGCTCAAATGTGTACGTGATACCGGGCAAGGCAAAATTCACCATCGTATATGTATAGTTTTTAAAAGGGCGTATAATTGCAAATGAAATAAATGCTCATGTACTTGTTTTGCTGAAATGCTGTAATTATAATCAAATTCACTAATAACGTTAAAACACATAGCAATTTAACCAGGTAGGTATATAGGATAGGTACCATAATAATTTATAAACCATCGATATATTTTATCTTTCATTTTGTCAGCGTCGAGATTTATTTGCCAGATAATAGGTATCCTAAGACTACGTATCACGCTGTATGGAGCGTGGTTTTGAAACGTTGGTACTTCAAATTGAAAAAAAAATTCTTCGAACGTCGATTTTTTTTTTTTTTTTTGAAAAAGACATTAACGAGTGAGAAGAATAACGATAGATAATTGCGGATGTTCGCTGCGACTTGGCAACATTGCTTTCCATAAGCTTAGGTTAGCAGTTGACTTCTGTTCGTTCACGCCCTTTTACATTATATTGTTCGGATGCTTCATTGTAGGTATAGTACAAACAAAGGATTCGGCGTTTTATCAAATTGGCTGAAAAAGTTTGTGAAAATAGAGGAACGAAAAAGTTGACGAAAAATTCGAGGTTTTCGAAATAAGTGCATTATATATTTTTTAAAATGAATGGTTTTTTTAAAAGTTTATTTTAAAAGTGATTTTTAAGAACTTTTCCAAGAATGGGATTTCCTATTGTTTATAAATTAGGCATACTAAAAAAAATACCTAATACCTAATTTTCATTTTTTTTAATTCGAATTTTTTCTTTCATAATTACACGTGTTTTTTCTTATTTTCTTTTCCCCTCAATTCATCCATTATAAAAAACTCATCAGTACATTACCTTGGCACCCACTACAAAAAAAATAATAAAATAAAATAAAATAAACGATCAAATAATAACTAAAACATATAAGCAATTTTTTTCAATTTTTTTTGTGAATTCATTTTTAAATTAAAATTCTAATTTAAAAAAAATAATATTTTAAAACATTTTTCCAGGAAGGAATATTAAACGTTTTAAATTTGTTGGTTAATTCATTTTGAAAATTAGGTTTTTTTCGACTATTCATTTCAAAAAAAAATTTCGTTAAAAATTTAATTTTTCAATTTGAAAGAAATCGCGTTTCCGGCCAACTCCACCAAAAAATTGTTTTGGAACCCACAATTTTCAATTTTTTCTTCAATCATTATTCTGAAAATGAATTCAATTTTTAATAAGTAGGTAATTTTTTTTGAATCTTTTTTTTTTCAAGTGAATACCTACCTAGGCATGTATTTTCAATTTTTATGTTAGGTAATAAAAATTAAAAAGAAATATTCATTCATTTTAAAAATTATATTCAATTTTTGTTTTAAAATATTCACTTGAAAAATATACTCGTAATTTTCTTCAATTCTTTCAGAAATTACTAGTTTCAATTTTTAGCTTTAGTAATTCGACCTCTTTATCAAATTGTGCAAGTTTCAGTTATGGCAAATTTTGAATTTTCTAGAAATTAGCTCAATTTTTTCCGAAGGGGTTCCGAGTTGAAAATTTTTTAAGCTCATGCAATAGGTGTTTTTATTCCAAAAAGTTGTTTTTTAATTTTAAAAAATTGCGTTTTTATTTTTATTTTTTAAATTGAGACAAAAATTTATTCTCTAGAAAAATTGAGATTTCTTTAGTCCAATTCCAAAATTCGAAGAAATAAGACCAATTATGGAAAAATCAAGGTATCAAGCTATTCTGAAAAAAAAAAAAAAATTAAAATAATAGGTACAGGACTTTTTACTCTGGTTTTTTCTCTTGAAAAATTGAAACTTTTTGCTTCAAAAAATTGAACAAATGAGATTATATCAATTTTATAAAAATTTTAAAAAATTTAAAAATTTAAAATTTAAAAAAAATTAAAAATTAAAAAAATTTTAAGTAAAAAATCCCAACTTTTTTGAAAATTAGAGAATTTTTTTTTTTTAATTTCAAAAAATTTTCCTAAAAAGAAAATAAATTAAACAAAAAAGTAGGATTTTTTCTCAAAAAAAATGAGAACTCAGATTTCTTTCTTCAAAAATTTGAGAAATATTTAGTCTTCCATTCAAAAAATTCTTTTTTAATTTTTAACAATTTTCTTCATTCTAAAAAAATGTTTTTTTTTTTTTTTTTTTTTTTTTTTTAAATAAACAAAAACTTGCGATTTTTCTTAAAAAAATTGAAAATTAAATTTTTTCTTCAGAAGTATTTTTGCACTAAAAGATGATGGATTTCTTTTTTTCAAAAAATATTGAGAAAAAATTTAGATTTGTCCTTCTAAAAGTAATTTTTAAGAAAATTAAAGATTCCTTATTAAAAAATTGAGAAATTTTTTCACCTGTTATTTCATATTAAATTGTGATAAATTTTATTTAAAAAATTGAAAAAAATACCACAAATATTGAAATAAAAAAAAAAGTAATTGAAGAAATAAAATTACAACTTTATTTCTTCAATTACTTTTTTTATAATTTTGGAAAAATCATGGTATCATGCGCAGCTGTTAAGTATTCCAAAAAAAAAAGATTTTTTTGAAAAAATAAATAAAAATAGGATGTCCTGAAAAATTGAAACTTTTTTTGATCCAAAAAATAATTTTCAAATTCTGTGAATTTTTGAAATTTTTACAATTCTGAAAATTTTAAACTGTATTTTGTAAACCTTTGGGATTTGGTAATTTTTTAATTTGAATAATTTTAGTATTTCAGTTTATGCCTTCGAGTATTTCTTCAAAACTGAATATTTTTTTAAATTAATCATTTTTAGAAATCAGTTGAATTTTCTAAAAATTTTAAAATATAATAGCTGCTACATTTTTGTATTTATTCAAAATCATTTTTTTTCAAAATTTATTGGGTAATTCTGTAAAATTTGACTTTTTGTAATACTTTTCATTAAGTTAAAAAATATCACCCCCCCCCCCCTCAACGGACACCAGTCGAAATTTTATTCAGAAACATATTCATCTTTTCGATACTAACGATCGAAACATGCATCAAAAGATCTACTCAAATAACCCTGTGCCAAAGTGCCAAGTACATGGTGCTCGTTATCTCGGACTTTTATTTTGTTTTATTTTTATACGTATCCCGAGAAACTAGATATACCTCCTACCTACTCGTAGATATGCAAAACCATGGCATATCTTATTATCGTAGGAAAAAAATAGCTATTTTTAAATTTTTTTTCACCACGAAACCTCAAATCAGAAGTGTAAACATGGAAATCACGAGCATGTTTGTAATAGAGAGGAGAAAATAGGTAACGTGTTTTAAGAATTTTCTATAAAATTGAAAGCTCATTCGAATTTTTCCAACGTGCTTCTCGTTCAACAATGTAAATATTATTAAAGAAAGCAAATAAAACCGAAAAAAATAAAAATAAGAAAGATCGTAATGATGATGATAAGCGCAGTAATATTGAGTAAATAAACTCGAAAACTTGTTCGCTTCTGCGATATTATTAAATTATCGAAAATTGTGATTCATTTGGCGTTCGCTGGTGGTGCTATCGACCAAATCAAACTTTTAACGTTTCTGTTCGGAAATATGATGTGCTACTCCAGGGTCTATTCTAAGGAAAATTTGGAGCTGCACAAACTAAGGCCCATATTTTAAAAATTTCCTTATTCGAATATAAGTAATAAGGTATCCTTAAGACGTTCCTTAAGATTTTTTAGTATTTTAAAACGTTCCTTTTTCGAAATGAGGTAAATGGAATAAGGAAATGAATAAGGTACCTCGCGAGGTACCTTAAGGACACCTTATTGTATTTCGATAATTCTTATCAGAATTGAATGAACTTTTGAATGATTTTTTTTTTAAGTTTTGTGAAGTTTTTTATTTTTTTGTAATATGGATCATATAATAAACAACATAATGCTTAATGAAATTGCAAAATTCCCAACCAGGGTTCTGCGAGATCGCAGCAACCCATTGAAACATTACAATGATAATGATTTCCTCACTCGGTTTCGGTAAAAGACGCTTATGAACGTGAATAATTGTACATACTTATTGAGTAATTTCAAATTATTTACGCAGTTGAGATGTTCATTTGAAGGAAAACCAACAGGTTTTTTTTATTTTAAAAATTGGAGAAATAGGTATAAAATATTTCTACTCCAAAAAATTAGGAATCCGAGCTTCTTTTGAGGTATTTCTGCGGAGAAATTATGTTCACTTATAGACCTTTACAGCAAAAATTCACGCAAAAGGGAAAAATTCTTTGATAACACGTAAAATCACGCAAAAAAGAAATTTGAATTTCACCATCAGTTATCACAAAACGCGCGCAAAACCAGCAATATGCCAATGCTAGAAAAATACAGCATTTCTATTGGTTGTAATATCCGAAACTCGGATGAAACTGTTTGGCAACAATGCACCTTCACAAACCTTATGAATAAGATAAGGATAGTTTTAAAATACCATTTTAAGGAACCTTATTATAAGATCGTTTTTAAAATACCGATTTTCCTTATTCCTTGCCTTAAGGAATAAGAATAAGGAAATATTAAGGAAATTTTTAAAATACGGGCCTTAATCATTTTCCAACTCATACCATAGATATTAAAAAACGCCGAAAGAAAATATTGCCCGAGCGAAGCGAGGGCGAAAATTTTGAAAAAATATACGATTTTTGAAGGAAAAATATGTTTTTTTTCTCATTCGCACTATATTAGTAATAGGGCAAAAATTTCGAAAAATATTCGTTTTTTGAAAAAAAACCACTAGCCCAGTGCAATTATAGGAAATGAATTCGCATTTTGGGTCATCAAAGATTTTTTGATTTTAAAATGTTCCTTTCGGTGTCCTGAGTAACCGCCAAAAAGTCCCCTAACCTCACCCCTCGGCAACTCCCCCAAATGTGGACCCAAAGTGACCCCCTCGTTGTTTTTCGTTTATAACTCTGTAAATATGCGTTTAAATGAAAAAATTATGATAATTGAAATTAAACTACATAAAATTTGCAACAAAAATGGTTATATAAAATTTTTGGAAAAAGTGAACGGGTGGCGCAAAAAATGCGGATCAAAATATACAGGGTGGAAAAAACAAAAACTGCCTCCCCCCCCCCATTTCCGCGAATGGAGTACAATTTCGGATGGTACCTAACATATGTTAATGAGAACATACCATAGACTCCAAAAAAAACCTCAAAGCCCACCCTCCCCCAAGCATAAAAAATGGGACACCCTTGAGCCCCCTTTTCAAGAAATGCCAATAACTTTTCTAGCGTGTCGAAAATCAAAAAAAAGTTCAAACAAACGTTGAAGAGCGTAAAATTTCCTATAAAACCCCTATTTTAATTTTTTCCACAAGTTAACGGGTGGCGCAAAAACGTCCTTTTGCTGTATACACAGTAGAATAGAGTAAAAAAAAAATATCTCGGATTTCAACCAAACTCGCAGAAGTGGTTTATGTTGAGTTGAGAACCTCCCAAAAAAAAAATTTGAGCTCTCTATCTCTAAGAGTAGTGGAGCTAGGGGCTCTGAAAATATAATTCGAAACGCTAGAAAAGTTATTGGCATTTCTTGAAATGGGGGCTCAAGGGTGTCCCCCATTTTTTATGCTTGGGGGAGGGTGGGCTTTGAGTTTTTTTTTTGGAGTCTATGGTATGTCCTCATTAACATATGTTAGGTACCATCCGAAATTGTACTCCATTCGCGGAAATGGGGGACAATTTTTGGTTTTTCCACCCTGTATATTTTGATCCGCATTTTTTGCGCCACCCGTTCACTTTTTCCAAAAATTTTATATAACCTTTTTTGTTGCAAATTTTATGCAGTTTAATTTTAATTATCATAATTTTTTCATTTAAACGCATATTTACAGAGTTATAAACAAAAAACAACGAGGGGGTCACTTTGGGTCCACATTTGGGGAAGTTGCCGAGGGGTGAGGTTAGGGGACTTTTTGGCGGTTACTCAGGACACCGAAAGGAACATTTTAAAATCAAAAAATCTTTGATAACCCCAAATGAAATTTTAACCTTTTTTTTGGTCCAATTGCACTGGGCTAAACGCATTTTTAGCATACAATCGCTATTAAAAAGGAACCGAAAAAATACTGCCCAAGCAAAGCGAGGGCGAAAATTTTGAAAAACAGATGCTTTTTGACAGAAAAAATTGCATTTTTAGCATAAATTAAAAATTGCTTGAAATTTTTTGGAACTGCACAAATTAATTTCCAACTGCACAACTTTTTTTTTGGAGTTCCACAAAATTGTTGGAACTACACGTTAGAATAGGCACTGTGCGACTCTGCTTAGTGTCACAAATTATCAAAACATAGTGTGCCCCCAATTTAACGTTTATATACAATAAAACAATGCCATAGTTTCGGACTACGTTAGGCGGAAAATTTACGACGACCATGGTGGGTTTAGCCTTGCGCGAATACGATTTGTATTTTCTGCGTAATATTTCATGTGGAATATTATTTCGGTGGTGTGTGAAGTGTAATATGAGAACATATTACAGTTTCGGCTCGTCTGATTAAATTCTCAATTTCAGAGAAGAGTACGAGGACGAAGTACGGAAATGGCGGCTTTATATGGCGAATTGCTGCTCCCACATTGCAGTATTATTTAATCTAATGGTTGTTTACTTTTATGGATGGAATTTCTCGCGTCAAGGACTAAAAATTTGACCGTTTCGAAAGCCAACTTTGTAATAGAAAGTGTGCTACGTGAGATGTGCTGCGTGTCGAAAGAGATGTACGTATACGTAGACGTAGACGTACCACGTAGTTATGCGGAGAGGGGTTCGTAAAATTCTCGAGAGTAAGAAAGATTTAGTTGGATGAAACTTTGGTGCCAAGACCGCTTTACCAGTTTAAAAGTTTACTTCGCGGATTTCGACGTGACTGGCATAGATAAAACGAGCTTATCGAGAAGCTTGGGAAATTCAAATTTTCAGCTACATATCCAAGTTCATTGAGCATTGTCGACGATATTTTTAAACCGATGTGAATTTGCTTCCATGCTTGCGATGAGGGAAGTACTTGAACCGGAAATAACTAAATTGAGTTGAATTAAGGTATTGGATGTATGAAAACAGCATGTCAGTAAACCCTCAAAATGAACTTTCCAGTTGCCATAGTTTATTGCTCTATTTTTAAAGTATAGTCCGTTTTTGGTAAAAAAAATACCTAATAAAATAGCCGAATCATTTTTTTTTTAAATTTAAGAAGTTGATTTTTGAAAAAAAAAGTACGCTAAAAAGTGTTTAGAGAACTAAAAATGATTTTAAAAATAAATTTAAATTAGATGTGTTTAGATTTCAAAAAGAATTTTTTAAATTTATCATTATCTAACAAAATTAAAAATATACATACTTGAATCGAATAGCTCAAAAATTGAAATTATTTTTTGAAAAAATTAACGCAGATGAAAAAATGAATTTTGAAATAAAATCTAATTTTTAAAAAATGTCAAAAATTATGCAGTTTTTAAAAATAGTAAAAATTCATTTTTGAAGAAAAATAAACGTACTTATACTGTTTAAAAAATGCGTTCAAAATAGATTATTAAATTTCACTTTAAATCTTGAGAATTAATTTTTAAATGAATTAAACATAAGTCTAAAAATTTAGCGACGTGGGGGAAAAAATCAAAAATCCGTTTTTATTTAAATTCACCAACAAAATTGAAATAATTATTTCTCAAATGAACAGTTGAAAAAAATAGAAATTTATTTTAAAAATAAATTAACGTAAAAACTGAAAATATAGCCAAATCCAAAAAAAAAATGGAATTCTCATTTTTAAAATAAATAATAAATATTAGGTATATTATGAAGAAATAAAAGATAAATTTTTGAAAAATAGAAGAATTTTAAAAAAAATTTAAAATGAGCACTTGAGCAGGTTGTTCCTGTGCTATTTGGCACAACCTACTTTTTGAAGAAAGAAATCATGAATTTTTTTTTCTCAATTTTTTTTATGAAAAAGCACGTAAAAATTCATTTTTGAAGAAAAATAAACGTACCTACCTATACTGTTTAAAAAATGCGTTCAAAATAGATTATTAAACTTCACTTTAAATCTTGAGAATTAATTTTTAAATGAATTAAACATAAGTCTAAAAATTTAGCTACGTGGGAAAAAAAATCAAAAATCCGTTTTTATTTAAATTCACCAACAAAATTGAAATAATTATTTCTCAAATGAACAGTTGAAAAAAATAGCAATTTATTTTAAAAATAAATTAACGTAAAAACTGAAAATATAGCCAATCCAAAAAAAAAATGGAATTCTCATTTTTAAAATAAATAATAAATATTAGGTATATTATGAAGAAATAAAAGGGAAATTTTTGAAAAATAGAAGAATTAAAAAAAAAAAAATGACCACTTGAGCAGCCCGAGCAGCACAATCGACAAATTATCGAAATAAAAAATCGACAGAATATCGAATTCGATAAAGTGTCGCGTTAGTTCCGCATAAATCGTGAAATTATCTTTCGATATATAGATAGATTATCGACGAATTATAGTTAGTAAAAATTTCGAGATTATAGTAAGATATTTTATCGATAATCTATCTATAATATCGAAAGATAATTTCACGATTTAGGCGGAACTTTCGCGACACTTTATCGAATTCGATATTCTGTCGATTTTTTATCGATTTTTTATTCCGATTTTTTATTCCGATTTTTCGTCTTTTACTAGCTTTTTTCTATAATTAAAAATCATTAATTAGCATAATTAATACATTAAACTATGCCTAAACACAATGTTACGGTAAGAGGATCATTTCAGAAGAAGTCAAAAAAAATTATAAAAAATCTGCCACCCGTGGGGCTTGAACCATCTACCTCCTGCATGGTAATCCTCTTCCTTAACCACTATGCCATACCTTATCGTTGAGGAATTAGCAATAAAACGCTTATAATAGGCAGTTTGGTACTTCCAGACGTGTTGGACTTGGAAAATTTTTCACCAATTTTAAATATTGTCACAAAATCGTTGAAAAATCGTTCGACAAATTTCAGATTATTTGTCGATAATGTAGTTTCAAATATCGCCACAAAATCGTTGAAAAATCGAATTCGAGGAATTTCATATTACGTGTCGATAATAAAGTTTTAAATATCTTCACAAAATCGTTAAAAAATCGAATTCGAGAAATTTCAGATTATTTGTCGATAATATAGTTTCAAATATCGTCACAAAATCGTTAAAAAATCGAAATCGAGAAATTTCATATTACGTGTCGATAATATAGTTTTAAATATCTTTACACAATCGTTAGAAAATCGAATTCGAGAAATTGCATATTATGTGTCGATAATATAGTTTCAAATATCTTTACAAAATCGTTAAAAAATCGGATTCGATAAATTTAATATAATCTGTCGATAATATAGTTTCAAATGTCGTCAAAAAATCCGTAAAATATCGAAGTCGAGAAATTTCATATAATCTGTCGATAATATAGTTTTAAATATCTTTACAAAATCGTTAAAAAATCGAATTCGATAAATTTAATATTCTTTGTCGATAATGTAGTTTCAAATATCTGCACAAAATCGGTGGAAAATCGGTATCGATAAATTTAATATTCTTTGTCGATAGTATCGTTGACGAATATCGTCATAAAATCTTAATAATATCGAATTCGATAGTTTTTAGATTTTTTGCCTATGAAGTTGTACCGATAAATCTTTATAATATCGTGAGAACATCTATAGATTTTCAAACGATTTTTTATCGATACGTTACATCTACCGATATTATCGATCGAGTGTGCCGCTCGGGAGGTTGTTCGTGTACTATTTGGCACAACCTACTTTTTGAAGAAAGAAATCATGATTTTTTTTTTTGTAGAAATAAAATTCTCAATTTTTTATGAAAAAGCACGTGTAAAAAATTTCTCAATTTTTTAGAAGGAAATCTTTAATTTTCTTAGGGATTACTTTTAGAGGAACAATCTAAATTTTTTCAAGTGCAAAAACACTTCTCAAAATTCTGAAAAAAAAATTAAATTTTCAATTTTTTTGAAAAAAAAAACTCAAGTTATGGTTTATTTTTTATATTTAAAAAAATCATTTTTTAGAATAAATCGAATATTTTTCTAAAGTAAAAAAACAAATAAACATTTTTTCAATTTTTTAAGAGAAAAGAACTTTTACTTTTTGAGAAAAATTCCATTTTTTTAAAGAATTTTTTTTTCAATTTCTTTGAAGAAAGACAAAATATTTCTCAAATTTTTGGAGAAAAAAATTCGAGTTCTAATTTTTTTGTGAAAATCCTTCAAGTTTTTTGTACATTTTTTATATTTTTTTCAAATCTTTTATTTTTTTAGAATGAAAAATAAAAACCATTTTGTCAATTAGTTTTTTCAATTTTCAATGAGAAAAAACAAAATCTGAGTTTTCATTTTTTTGAGAAGAAAATCCTAATTTTTTGTTTCCTTTTCTTGCGAATTCCGGTGAAATTATATGATTGTGAATTTCTCTAAAAATGCCAGGGACTCTTCCCGTAAAAATACAGCGATCATTTTTTTGAAAATTTAAATTGTATACGAACTTGAAAGCGAAAGTTCGTATCAAATACCGTAAATCATAATTCCTGCACTAAATTACCTCAAAGATCGAGTCTAAATACTATTCCGAAAATACGAAAAACTAATCTCCCCTCCCCCCACCCTCCAGCTTATTCGCAATTTAGCCTCGCTAACGGGTAAATTTAGCAGCGCGTAAAAAAGTATACGACGAAGGACGAAAGTTTTTAAAAATATGGCTCCATATAAGCGATATAATAAACTCGGAATAAGAGGGCGGATTACGAGCAGAGAAAATGTATGGCCGCGATGAGGGGCAAAACGATATTTCGTTGCGATAAAATGGATGAACTTTCCAAAGCCGCAGGGGACACTGACAAAAGATTACCGCGAGATGACCACCTCGCCTACTCGTATACACAGACACACTCGTCGCCAAAGTGCGAACTGAGGAAATGATTTGTGGCGTCGGTTTTGTACTCTTTGCACTTTTTATTTTGCCGCTGACGTGGACAAATTGCATTTTTTAATCTTATTTTAATTAAAACGTAAATTCGCCCATGATTGGCGTGCCTAAAGTATGCCATATTTTAAGGGAGTGTGCTCGTGACGTGCACGCTTCAGTTTCGACGAACAGTTTTCTAATTATCGAAGTTGGACGAGGTGATCGTGATTGGTTTTTTATTTTACAATGAATTTTTTTTAGTAGAATTTTTTTCTAACTTTATTGCCCTTTCTATACCTTTGTACGAAACCATTCGCAAGCTTTCGCGATAGTGCCCTGCCGTACGTTTTTAATAAGTTTTTCAAATTGGAAAAAAATGTAAATAGTCAACTTTCGGAGTTTGATCAATTTTTATAACTTTTTTTTTTTTTATAAAAACTTGAAATTTGGCCATTTTCAAATTTTGATGAATTAATGAAATTCACACAAATTTTTAAAAAAATCAAAGGGCTAATTTTCAATAATTGGAAAATTTTTACCATTATATTTAATTTTAATTTTTTTTTTTTGTTGTTGAAATAGGTACCTATTTAAAATTTGATAAATCTTCAAAAACTGATAAATAAATAAAATTTTGGTAATTTCCAAGTTCTAATAAATTTTTTATACCTGAACAATTTTCAAAATTCTTCTGTATTTGCAAAAAAATTTAAAAGTCAATTTTCAAAGTTGGACTGATTTTCAAAATTTAAAAAAAAATGGAATTCTTGTAGATACCTAATAGTACCTACTTAATTTATCTTTAAATTTTAATACTTTTTTTTTTTAAATTCAAACTACTCGGATATAATCGATTTTTCGTTTCTTTTTTGAAAAAAGGTTGCATAAAAAAGAACTAATGAAAAATTTCTCAAATTTTTTTACCTATACCTTTTTTTTAATATATATATATATTTTTTTATTTCAGAACAAGTAAGTTGTATTTAGAATTTAAAAAAATCATCAATTTTTTAAATTTTTCTTGAGATTAAGGAGCTCTTTTTCAAAAAAATTTGAAGTATATTTTACATTGATTTTTTTTTAATACCTAAGGTAGAGATTTCTATTTTTTTAGAATAAAAAAAATTCTCAATTTTTTCAGACCTCTTTTTTAAATTTCGGAATTATTTTCATTTTTTAAAGTAAAAAAAATCCAAATTTTTTTAAATAAAATTTTTTAAAAATTTCTAGCACTGAAATTTTTTTAAAATTTTTATCTGATTTTTTCATAAATGAAAAATCAGCTATTAAATTTGACCCGTTGGTAAGAGTGGGGGAAGGGAGTGATATTTCTCGACGTTTTATGACAAAATATGACGATTGGCACCAATTTCGCAATTTGGTATTTCTTTATATTATAAGAACTATTTATGTATATATAGACCAAATTTGTCACTGCGATAACTCGAGTTATGATTGATGGAATTAGTTGAAATTCATATCGGTGGTAGAGGGTCATTGGGAATAGAAGCCTATTGAATTTGAGCGAAATCGGTTCGTGGGTTCGCGAGATATCCGCGATTGAAATTTTCAAAACTCTATAACTCTGCAAATAAGCTAGATACGTGATTTTTGCACATAACCTTTTTTATGGTACTCTTCAAGATCTATCAGAGAACCAAATTTGAGCGAAATCGGTTTGCGGGTTCGCGAAATATCCACGATCGAAATTTTCAAAACTGTGTAACTCAGCGAATAAGGTAAATTATGCGTTTTTTTGCACCATCACCTGTTTTATGTAACAATACAATAACGGTATTTCAACGTTACAAATCAAATGAATCAGCGTTCGAGGATGATTCGTTCAATTGAATCAGTCGTTCGCGAACGATTCGTTGAAATGAATCAGTTGTTCGCGAATGATTCATTCGAATGAATCAGTTGTTCGTGAATGATTCGTTTGAATGAATCAGTCGTTTGCGAACGATTCGTTCAAATGAATCAGTTGTTTGCGAACGATTCGTTCAAATGAATTAGTCGTTGCAAGCGATTCGTTTAAATGAATCGGTCATTCGCGAAACAAAAAAATCAGCTTGTCTACCGCAGATGCTGCGGTAGAGTTTTTTTTTTTGAAAAACCAATTTTCGAAGTTGAGTAAATTTTTTCAATTTTGAAAAATATAGTTTTACTTTTTCAAAAATGTATTGAATGTTTGAAAATTCTTTCATTCTTCTCATTTTTTTCTAATTTTCTTTTAAAATATCCGAATGACGCCATTTTAGAAACCAGCGATACTTTATATTTCTCATCGTGTTTTTTGGTTTACAATTTAAATTTCAGATACGTTATATTTTTTTCACGTATGTTTGTGCAAAAACATCTAGGTGATTAAAAAATATTATTTTTAGAAAGATAATTTCGTTCATTTTCGCCAGTTATTTTTTTAGTCTTGGTTTTCAAGTACGTGCGAAGTTTCCTCGAGAGAACGTTTAAATCTTTGCGAAAATATTCGCGCGTGGTACGAGTACTAAAACACGTAGGTATTATTTACTCGTATCTCCGAGATAATAAACGTTTTATGATTTCCAAACAGCCAGGTAAGTATATAGGTAGAAGAGGACATGGAATTTATTTTACGTAGGTGCATTGAAAAAATTTGAAATTTTACGAGTTTTTTCTTAAAATCCAAATCAATTTGATTTTAAGTTGGAAGTTTTAAAAATATGTTGAAATTCAAATTCTTTGAGAATAAATACCAACTCAAGTTCTCGACGAAATGCCAACATTGAAAATTTATCTACTGCGGAATCCTCCAGCAGCAAAAGCTACAGATTCCATCTGAGAAAGCGAATTAAAAACAATGCTTTTGGCACTGGCAGCCCTTTGAAATCTGAGATTATATATACATGCTATATTTTAGACTAACAAGTAGGCCATAAAGATTATACAAAGTACAAACTACGACTTTTCCGCGTATCTTCTTTCCTTATACGCGCTGTTTATGTATACGTGACAGAGTTGACACGTGAGTATATTGATACAACAATAGGAAAATATTTTAGCTTTATCGTACCTACTGCGCCGCTGAAAATTTAATGTATTTATTCAGAACACTAACCTTCTACAAGTACAGAAAAATATGTTTACTGTGAACTAATTTTTTATTCAAACGCATTCATTTTCGCATTAATGAAACCACACACACACGTACTCACCCATTTGTTCAAATATTTAGATCTGCGATTCGAAGTAACGTGCTGTGAAAATTCAAAAAGATGGGAAAATCTCGAAAAAGTTCGAATAGTGTAGATACCATACTACATTACTACGTATGCCCTCCAAGATCCCCTTTTTTTGTAGATAACCAAAAAAATCTATACAATTTTTTTTGAAAAGTTGAATGAATACTTGGAATTTTCAAGGGTGTAATTCGATTTCTTCCCTAAAAGGTGGATTCTTGAAATTTTTTCATGATATAATGTGAGAATGATTTTTTTCCTGGAAATGAACCGAAAAATTTTCACGCAAAAAATACTCCTGAAATTTTTTTAACAACTTTCTCAACAGAAAATCCTTTTTTCTTTTTTACCCACAGTCTAAAATTTATTTACTTTACTATCAAAGAAAAAAAATTGAGATTTTTTTTATTTCAGAAGAATTTTTAAAATTACCTATTGTTCGAAAAAAATCTCAGTTTTTTTTTTCGAATATGAAACGAATTTTTATCTTCACAAATAAAAAATTAAGAAACTTTTTGACAGAAATTTAAAAAAATATCTTTACATCATAAGAAAATTTTATTATGACATTTTTTTAATCAAAAAAAAAAAAAAAAAATTTTTTGGATATTTTTTATTGCAAAAAATCCTGAAATTTTTTCCTTCGAAAAAATTTCTACTCCAAAATATTTCAGATTTCTAATTTTTTTATTCCAAAAATTTTTTTTAAAAATATTTTTAAACCAAAAAATTTGTTTTTAATTTTTTTTATTCCAAAAAATGAAAAAATTTTCTCCAAAAAACAGAGACCCTCTTCCCAAAAAATTATTTTTTAGAAAATTGATAAAAAAAATGCAAAAAATTGAGATTTTTGAAAAATATTTTCACTTCAAAAACTTTTCAAACGATAAAATTCAGATTTTTGATTTTTTTTTTTTTGAATAAGAATTTTTCGTGAAAGTTTAAAAAATATTTTCATTTCAATAGAATTGAGATTCATTCCAAAACAATTTAAATTTTTCAAGAATTTTCTTCTTCAGAGAAATCACAATATTTTATGCGGTTTTTTTCGAGAAGATGCAACAGTTTGAAACAATTTCACTTTCAAGCGAATTTGTAATTTTGCCCGGGTAATATTATCAAAAATTCATGACTTCGAAGAGTAAAATTCATGACTTTTCATGACCTAGTGATTTTTTTGAAAAATTCATGATTTTTTCATGACTTTCATGACCCATCTTCAAATTTCATGACTTTTCTATGATTTTCATGATTTTCATGACCTGTAGACACCCTGTCATTTTAAAAAAAAATAAAAATAAATTAAAAATAACTTAACCTATACCTATTAAAATGATTTTTTTTTAAATTGATGACGTCCAAATGAAAAGGGCGTAAGTCGACTTACGCCCTTTTTCAGTAAATTGCAAAAATTAATTCTACGTTCAATATACTATCTAGCAAGACTTGTCCCACATCCCTATCTATCGTCACTGCCCGAAAATAGCGAAAAACGCGTTTTTTTTTCAAAAGTGACCCTACTTTGAGAGCCCCTAGCTTTGCTCCCCTGAGAGGTAGGGGGCTCAAATTTTTTTTGGAGGTTCTCAACTGAAAGTAAACCCCTCTGTAAGTTTGGTCGAAATCCGAGGTATGTTTTTTTTTTCACTCCACCCTACTAAACATAGGTACTGGTACGATTATCAGTTTATCACTCACAACGACTTCGCGATTTTCATCTTAAAAATTTTTTTACAAAAAAAAATTTCTTTTTCATCATTTACACATTTAATTCTACGATTTTTAATCAAAAAAAAAAAAAAGTTCGTCCACGAAAAAGGGCGTAACTTTTAGCTATGGTTTTCCAGCGATAACTAAAGTACAAACGCTTGAATAATTTTGTCAACCGCGTATTTCTGGTCTAGAATGATCAATCTAAAAATAAAAGTCGCACACATCACCTAAGTTCAGTTTTTTTTTTAAATATTAAGCATCGAAACTTTCAAATACGTTTTTCTCAAAACGCTATTTCTGGACTTACGCCCTTTTCGATTGGACGTCATCAATTATAAGTAGGTATTATTAATTTCAAGAATAATTGAAATGGGAAATAATTTTGGAAAGAAATGAAAAATTATTTGGAAAATGATTGAATTGAAAAACGAATTTTGAGAATAAGTTGATTTTTTCCAAATTAATGAAAATTTACTTTTGAAAAAAATGAGAAAAATTCTTTCAAAGAAGAAATTAATAAAAAAATTGATTGACCAATAAAATAAAGATTGAAAAAAAAAATTAATATTTTAAAAATTGATTAGAAAAAAAGTAAAAATAACGCAATTTCGAAAAAAATAAAAATTATTTTAGGAACGATTAAAAAGTTATAAGTAGGCAATTTGCTAAAACAAATAAAAAAATATATTCATTTTGAAAGAAGGAAACAATTCTTGAAAAAATTATTCGGCCCATTTTTTTCTTCAACGAACAAACTGAAAATAATTTTTACAATTTATCTTATCAGATGGTCTTCCAGATAGGTACTACTTTTTACGACCCTATAAATTTCTAAAAAAAAATACTTAAATATTTTTGCGGATTTTTAAGCAATTTCTACGATATTTCAACGCGTTTTTACGACACTACAAACGACTTTTATTACTTTTTAAACAACGTTCGCTATTTCGCTGGCAGGGCACTTTTTTTTTTTTTTTTTAAATATCAAAACTTCTCTCGTTTTTGAGTACGTACTTTCGAATATGCTAAGTACATAAAATTAATATTTAGTCGCTAAAATCGAACCACAATTTCTCCAAATGTCGCTTAAAATAAGTTCTACGCAATTACACATGTCAACGAGAACAGCTATTTAGCTCAAAATACCCTTAATTTACTATCATACATGACTGTCAAAACTACAAAATCGTATTAGTTCTACATAATTATACTCCAAAAAATATATTTTCTCAAATATATTTTCTCGAAGTCTCGAACATTCTAACACACGTTGCAATTTACATTCGCATAATAATTGCGCAACACAAAATTCACATAATTGTCGGGAAAAAAACTGGTTCACATCAGAGTGAAAATAATCAGCAAAAGTTGTTCCCAAAAAATTTCAAAACAATCATTTTTGTTTCGCACTTTTCTATCGTACAGTCTGCCTATGCAAGGGGGAAAAAATCAACGTCCATCCAGAAAATAACTTTCAACATTAGGCATCACTGAGAGTAAGTTCGAGCTTTCTAGGATAGTAGGCTAAAACGGGATTGTGGATACATTTGCGCGTGGTGCAACCCAAGCTGAAACATCGATCGTATTTTAGATATTTTATGTGTGTTACGTCAAATCCGAACACGATTCACAATTCGTTTTTCGCGCTTCCTCTCTCACAGCGTGAAAAAAAAATTCGTACGCATTCTCACCTCCCTCTGGCGAAATTTTCACCCGCTCGCCGAGATAATCCGAGAAATTGGTGTGAAAAAATGAGAATTTACGCGCCCCAGGAAGTAGTGTAAAATTTTCCTCGTTCATTTCGTTTGAAAAGAGGCATTAAACTTTGTAAAATGGTGTTTACATCCTTTTCGCCGATTCAAACATCAAAGTGTTTCGTATTGGGTGGGTAATTCTTCAAAAGGTCGTTCCCTTTTCGGTGTAACTATAAGTTGAAGGCAATTTTTTTACCTCGTCGAACGTCAAAATTGCCAAAAATATTTCTTTGAAAAGTGGTTTAATCGAGCACAGACGCGATTAGAAAATATTTTTACACCACAGCTGGAATTTCACCTTAGAAGGATTCCTCTCGCAATAAATACTTTGATCTTATATCTTTTCATTGTATCGTTCAATCGAAGGGAAAACTGCTTGAAAAAAATAATTATTTCTTTTTTCTCCAAAAGAATCACAGTTTAAACGTATTTTAAAACTGTTTTTTAATCGGTCGATTTTTTTTCTGCCAACTGGATTCCTCTGGTTTTTTTTTTCTTTTCTTATTCTATTTGACAATTGAACTTTGTAAATTCAATTTAAAAAATGGCAACGGTTCAAAATTTTTTCATTCGAGCGATAACTTGTTAAATGCGAGTATCGCATTTCTTCTTCGACCTTGAGCCCAATTTATACAGACAGAAAATTTCCAACAGGAGTAATGACGAGTGTGAAGGATATCGATTGTTTTTTTAAATCACATAATCCGAGTTTTTAATCAGTGACGAACTTTATTATTATTTCATTATCAGAGACGAAAATTAATATCGCATGTGCTTGGTTTTTGCCATATATTGGAAACCTTGAGATTTTTTTTTGTAGCAGTATCGATAGAGAAGTTTCTTCTAGCGAGGCTTTTTAATCAATTTTTCATTAAATCGATAATCTATTATTTTAAAAAAATCGATAAAATTTTCCAATTTTCTCCACAATTTTGTCATCCACTTAGAAAAAAAATACTAAAAAATACACGAACCTTTTTTTTTTGTTACATATAAAACGTGATAAAAATAAAGATAAACTCGTTATAATGATCATATCACGACTCGTGTACCATAAAAAAAAAAAAAAATCATAAAACTGATACATCTGTTAATCGTACTGACGTTTTCGCGATTTTCTTTTAACCTCTGGCATGTCTCGGTCATTTTAAAACCACATAACCTACTCGTACATACGCAAATTTACGTTATAAACTTGAAAACTATATTCGATGGTTTAAATTACGAAACATAATTAAAGTAGAACCCGCCAGCCACAACAATGACGTCGATTTTAATTCGCCTTGCTATAAGTACCAACCTTTAAATTTCATAACGAGAGAAAAATCAAGAATTTCGCGATACTTGGGTAATTTTCAATTTAATCGTCGCTTTTTCGTCGATTTTCCACGTCGAGCTCGAGAAGCTAATCCGACGCTGGATTTTTCCCACGGTTAAAAGGTTCCATTGTTTTGGAAGAAATCGATTTACTTGGGGGAATTTTTCTCGAGAATTTTGTAAAAGAAAAAAGGAATTAGACGAGAAGTGAGTTCTAGGAAATTGTGCTGGATTTCGTTTCAGAGAAATCTATTTTTTTTCATGAACGAGTTTTTTTCTGCTAAAGGTACCTACCTCCTTGTATTTTTTTTTTAATTTCTGTTTTCTTAAGCACATTTTTTGCTTTCTTTTTATTCGAAGAAATTACATGGAATTTTTTACTCATTTCTTTGGTTTTCTAAATAAATTGATCAAATTTGGTTTCAACTTTTGATCATAAATTATAATGCCAGTTTTTCAAATTTTCACTCAAATTCATTCGCGTTTTTTCTTAATTTTGCAAAAAATTGCCCATGTTTTCAAACTTTGGTACGTTTCAAAAAAATAAAAATTGAAAAATAAAAATTCAACATATTTTTTAATTTTTGCCAAAATAGTTTCAACTAAGAACTTTTTTCTATTTTTACCACAAAACAGATTTCACGATTATTTAGAAATTTAATTCTTATTGTGAAAAAATTTTGAAACGAAAATTTTACCCCCTTCCATTTTTCAAAGAAAAAAAAATGAAAAAATATTCAAAATATTTTATTTGTGTTTTTTTTCAAAGTGGTCAAATTTGGTTTCAACTTTTGATTATAAATTGGTGCCATATTTTGCAAATTCTTGCTCAAAAATTACTTTCAGTTTTTTCCTACTTATTATTTCCCAGGAAGATTTTTTTTTCAACTTTTATGCACAATTTTTTCAATTTTTAAAAATAAAATTCATTCTTCAGGTCTATTTTTGCAAATTTTTGTTCAAAATATTTTCAAAAACTTTACATATTTGCCAAGTTGAATTTTTTTTTTTAAAAAATGACCTAAAATCAAAATGTTTTCAATTGCTTCCAAAAAAGTTACAATTATTTTTTTATTCATTTTTGAAAAAAATTTCAAACAAGAATTTTGCTCGTTTTTCCCTCTAATTCTTCAAAAAAATTTAAATATTTTAAAATTTTCACTCATTCGTAAAAAAATGAAAAATAAAAAATACTTAAAATTTGAGCATAAATTAAGTTGTTGTTTTTTTGGGGGGGGGGGGGGGATATAAAGATTATTACGTCATAGAAAGAGGCTTTAGATGGAGTCGAAGAGTTTGATATTTTTGATTATTAAGTTTTATTTTTTTATTTTTTATAAATTTTTGCTCATAATTTTTCAAGTTTTTGAATATTTGAAAAACATCTTTTGACTGTTTCAAACTTTTTTTTAATTTGCACAAAAATTTGAAACATTAAAATTTTTTCCAAAATAATTTCTATTACTTTTCAAAAAATTGTTTTTATAAATTTTTTTAAAAATGCCAATGTTAAAACAAAAATTTTAAATATCTTCTTTCCTTAAATTTTCGTTCGTCTCCTCTCACTTATATTACATTCAAGTTTTTTTGGCGGTAACTTTTTTTAATCACTCGATTACGTTTTACTTTCTGATCGTAAAATAAGAAGACTAAAAAAAATTTAATCTGAATTTTTTTAAATTTTTATTTCGAATTTTTTCATTGCTAGTTAGGTAAGCATAATATTATTATGTTTGCCATGTTTTCAAAATTTTTGTTTAAATTCTTTCTTCTTTAATTTTACAAAAAAAAAAATGATTTTTTGCAAATTTTTGTTCAAAATGTTTTCAAAAATTATCTTGTTTTACAAATTACGAGTAAGTAAAGTACCTACTTATTTCTAATCTTTGCGCCGTTTTTAAAATTTAAAATCAGAACAAAAAATTAAAAATTCGTTTTCAGTTTTTCCAAAATTGTTCCAAACATTTTTAAAAAATTTCTCCACAAAATTTGTTTCACAATTTTTTGCATTTCTTCGAAATTTTTTCATTGGTTTATTTGGTTTTAATTTTATACCTAATAATAAATTATGTCACTTTTTTTCTTTAAAATTTTTGCTTTTTTTTCACTCCATTTTTCTGTTTTAAAAAGAAGTTTTGGTATTTTTTTTTAATTGCTCAAATCAAGTTTGAACTTTTGATGATAAATATAGGAAATCTTTTACAATTTTTTATTTCTAATTTTTATAGTGATTTTTTTTTACTGCTCAACATGCTACTGAGTAGTTTTCCTCTTTTTTCCTAATTTTTACTGTTGTTTTTAAAATTTTACTCAATTATCTCTTTTAAATTTTGGCTGAATTTTTCAAATTTTTGCTCAAATTATATTTACTTATTTGTTTATTACTCATTGCTTTGGGTTTTCTTTTCATTTTATTTTCCGATTTTTATTCATGATTTTCAAACTTGGCTCGTTCTTTAACGTTAGCGGAATTTTGACATTTTTTGTACTTAAAATTTTTGCTTAAAATACTTTTTTTTTAAAAATCATTTTGCTGTATTTTTTCAAGTTTTTTATTTTTTCGTCAAATTACTTTTTTGATTAAAACTTTTTTCTAAAAGACAATATTTTTTTCTCAAACTTTTACTCACATTATTTTTTGTGATTTGTTGTTTATTTTTGATCTTTATTCAAATATTTAAAAAATGGATTTGTCCAAAAATTTAAGCCACTTTCATGTTGTTTTTTCCAAATGTTTTCAATTACTTTTTAAATTATTTTTCTGAAATCATTTTCACTCGTACTTCGCTTTTGACTTACTTTTTTGTATAATTTTCTAATTTAATTTCAATTTGAATTTTTTTTTTAAATCCAAATATTTGAATTCTTTTGTTGAAGTGAACAAAACCTTAGAAAATCAGTAGGTAGTTACTACAAAAATAATTTATATAAAACCTTTGCCAATTTTTTTTTCAAGTTGAAATCTACGATAGTCGATAATAATACTAACGAAACTCATATATTCGTCGTAATTTTGGAAAAGTCTGCTGAAAAAAAAAAAAAAAATGAAAAATTCAACGCATTATTCGTAATTGAAAAATATTTCCAAGCCAATCCTCTACCCTATGGACTTTTTCCTAGCTCTGATTTACGATATTGGGCCGGATAGAATTCGAGCAAGCGCACAGCTAATACATAATTCGAATACAAGTCTAGGTACTAGGACCTTATCCGATTAACGTGCGTAATAATTCATAAATTTTGGAGCGGTAAGTAAGTATAGAAAGCCGAATAACGAAAGGGCTGTCGTATTATTAGCTCCCTTCTCTCGTAACAAATACGAAATAAAACGACACTTTTATATAAACGGGCTCGGTTCGGAGGATCTGGACGGCTTACCTACTCATTTTTTAATTTTTTTCCACCCAAGTTGAACGGACTCTTGCAGATGTGAACCGCAATGGATTATTTTCTCCTACGTACACGTAGGTAAGGTATTCAATGACAACCTAACCAGTATGATTTTTTTCGTTTTACGTCACTGTGTGCAGTGTGCACTGTGCAGGGTACCCGGTACATAGCCAATTACTCTAAAATTCACGACACTGAGCGAAGTGCGTCGTAAAAACGGACGTAATTGGGAGCGAAAAAAATGGTCTATTCGGTGGCAATTTTAAACGAACGCGGCGCGGCGGGAAATCGTAATAAAAAGAAATTACCGGGCGAAAAGCGTACCACAAAATGGGTACCGGAAATGGTGAAAATCAAAGAAAACTTACTCGTACGATGGGTTTTATACTTCCTCATACTTCTATTACCATTACTATCGGATGAAACAATTTCAGCACCCGCGTACCAATAAATAACCCTCGTGCCTTGTTCAAAAGAAACCATGTACGAGTATAGGGTCGTAAATCAATCTGGGTACATTTTAAAAGCCATTTGTACGGCATACGTATTGGCTACCGCTGCAGCTACGCATTGTCGAGTTACTAAAAATAAGTACTAGCTACTCGAATATCGAAATTAATCGTACTAATTGATAATGGGCTAGGCCAAACGAATGAAATTTATATCGAATCTATCGCCACGCAATATTATTTTTCTCAATGAGCCAGAGTGGAATGGTTGAAACTTGAAAACAAGGAGGCGTTAAGCTCACAGATTCGAACAATAGTATTTCTATTTCGAAAATTAGCTCGAAGTACTCTATTTATTTTTTGAATCCTCCTTCAGTAGGTTTTCCTACTCTGAATTGATAAAAGGTCGCATCTCCAAAAACTGAAAATACGAGGTGTTCCAGAAATTCAAGACCAAACTTACGATTTGCAGATGTAGCCAAGTACATCTGACTCATTGATACTTGATATTCTAAATTGGAGGGGAGGGAGGGGTCCAATCGAAATTTTTGTAATGACCAAAATTGTTTCTGAGACTTGGAGCTACAACTTTTGTTTGAAAATTTTTTCAATTGGACCCCTCTCTCCTCACTTATTTTGCATAATACTCCGAAGATACTAATTAAAAATTAGAGGAGCGAGGGAGGAATGGACCAATCAAAAAAAAATTCAAATAAAAGTTGTAGATTGAGGTATTAGAAATAATTTTTGTTATAATGAAATTTTCGATTAGATCATCCCCTACCCTCCCTCCCCTCCAATTCCGCATAATATGAATTAGCTTACTTATATCCAGGGTTCGGACATTCTTTCTCGAAAAAACGGGAAATATGCGCATAAAAATTCCCTTAAAAAACACGAAATATGCGCGAAAAACCTAAAAATATTCTCGAACGATATGGGTGTCAATTTAAAGAGGAAAACGCCAGCTACATGATTTTGATTCATAATTGGACGTATTTAGAACACATATTGAGAAATTACACAAAAAAGAACGAAAAATGAATTTTATTTTTACTCAAAAGCAAAAAACGTTCTAATTCTAATTCTAATTTGGTAATTCTACTGATTCTAATTAAATCAGAGAAAATAACGAAATTGTATTTTATCAAAATAAGTAGGTAAGTTTGAAAATTAAATCGACTCGCCAAGCCGGCATATGCAAAAAAGTACCACCAGTGTTGCACATTCGGGTGAAAAAAAAATAGCGGTATCAGTTTTGCTAAATTTTTAGGTGAGAAATTGCAAATTTGTCAAAATATGCTCGAAAAAACTCGAAAATCGTGAAATATTCTCGAAAAACCTAAAATATTCCCTAAAAATACCCAAAATATGCGTTTATATGCGCTGAAAGGTGAAATATGCTCAAACATGCAAAAACAAGTTGGGTCAATTTTACTTAGAATTTTCTGAAACGTAAAGATAACTTGAAAATTTTCGATCTAGTATTAAACAAAAAAACATGCTCGAGCATGAAAATCCGAACCCTGCTTATATCATTAAAAACTGGCGGAGATAGGGGTCCAATTGAAAAAAATTTCAAACAAAAGTTGTGGCTCCAAGTCTCAAAAACAATTTTGGTCATTTCAAAAATTTCGATTGGACCCCTCCATCCTCTCCAATTTTGAATATCAAATATCTATGTAGTATTTGGACTTGATAAAATTCAACAACAACGATCCTCATCCATGCAAACAAATTGAGTAAACTAGGCATTATTTGGGTAGCACTATGACAATGCAAAAAAAAATCCGATCACATTGGAATGCCTATCTTTGAAATTGAAGGCGCTAAAGAGGTTAGATAATTGATACCTATTATTTCCTCAGCAGAATTGAGTGACATAACACTTCATTTAAGAAATGTTTTAATTCCACCAGTAGATAGAATTTTGAAAATTAAAAAAAAATTTAATCACATTAGGATGCCTATCTTCGAAATTGAAGGAGCTACAGAGGTTTGATAATTGGTATTTTCAAGCCAGATTGATTGGCAACATTGACTTTTGTAATTTTTTTCAACTCACTCAGTGGCTGCGATGACTTTTAAAAAGTGCAAAGGAAGTCCTTATCACATTGGGAAGCCTATCTTAGAAATTGAAGGAGTTACAGCAAAAAGATATTTGTGCCAAAAGTATTGCTTCCCTAAAACTGAGAAATTTCATCAAGACAATAGATAAAACAGGTGTACGTTTTTGAGAGGAATAAAAAAAGTCAAATGAAAAAATTGTCTACCTTGAAAAATGAAGGCACTGCAGAGCTTCAAACTTTGACAAACATCACGATTTTCTGAAAAACATTGATTTTGATTTTTAAATGCTCTACATATAACGCCTTTATTTTCAAAGATCGGCAAATTTTTCAAATGACTTTTTTTGTTCTTCCCGAAGTATTACACCGGTTTCGTGTATTTTTTTGATGGAATTTTGGGATTTTTGTGAACCACTCCCTCTTCAAAATCGATATAGGCACTGGGTGTACTTAAATTTTTAATCAATGATTCTCTGATTCTCATATACCACAATTTCAAATTAGGGCATACATTTACAGAACACCCTATGACAACAAGCTCATATACGTCGAAGTCGCACGTGAATTGGCCGTAGAAAACCTCCAGTAGATGAAAAACGTGAGAATGGCCTAATGGTTCATCACCAGTTCAATGTTGCTTGAACTCTTTCGGACAATAACATCAAAATAACCACAGCATGGTAGAGGAGTGTTGACCTCCGAAACGAATATAAAAGAGAAAAATAATAGTCAAATACGAAAGAAAAGTTGTCTTTTGAAATCCAATTGAAATTAAAGTGAAATATTTCAACAATAATTTGATGATGCAGGTTGGGAAAAGGACCAATCTTTATAGGTATGTGTGGGCCCTCTGTACATAAGACCAAGCAGGTCTCTCAAGAAAAAAATTGAGTACCTATCTTTAAACAAATTTGAGTATTTAGGACTATTCGACGCTATTTTGACAAATTACGATTATTTTCTTCTTCTTCTTCCTTTGGGGGGGGGGGGGGGGGGGATGCTCAGCTAATATGGTAGGGCATGGATCTTTGATCATTACTTTCTTTTTTTCTCAGCTATAAGTTGACTTATTGAGTTGAAATTTCCATCATAGGTTAATTTTTTTAAATGAAATTTTCGAAATTTCAATTTCGAAATTTCAATTTTACACCCTTACTGGGCGTGGGCCTACATGCGGAGTTTCCTTTTAAAAAATATAAATTTTCTAAACCATGTATGTTGTTTCAATAATTTTTCGACGCTATTAATTCAAAGTGGAAAGTTTTTGAAATTGATTACGTAAATAATGCAGAGAAATGGGAAATGATTGAAATGAGATGTAGCACAGAAAATTAAAATTTCATGACCCAGGTGGTACTTTCACAGGATAAAATGCATACACAGCTCACTTGACTTGAGAAAATATCTAATTTGAAAAATTTCATCTATTTTTTCTATAAAATAGACGTGTGAGTAACTGAGTATTGAGTACCACTTTAATTTCATTCAACTCACTTTTCAGCGTTTTTGAAAATTTCAAAGTCATTCCTTTTGTCAATTTTGAAATATTGCAAAATGTAGATAATATTTGTTCACCAAACATTGCCTGGCGATATTCTGTTAAACAAACCTAATTTTTTTCAATTTGTTATAACTTGTCTAATTTAATTGAAAACCTTGTACGACCTTGAAACTTCTCATTTTCCTGTGCGACATTTCGTTTAAATCAAAATCGCCCACTCGCTCGGTTCTGTGCATCGTTTATTTAATTCATTTTCAATTTAAAAACTTTCCATTATAACATAACAGGGTTTTGAAATTTTTTTCACTATCAAAAAACGGAACTGCAAGTAGGTATGTGTGAGGGCGAAATTTTTTATAGGTTGTTTTATGATAAAATCTTGGGTGTTGTTGTTATTTCCACCAGCCTGGCTGAGTAATTGCTCAGATTTGTACTGAACATGAACGAAATTGCTCACACTTCATACTTACATCAGTTCAGATTCTGGACTTAGAAAATTTCTTTCAATTAACATGTAATTTATTCGAAATTGAAGGAGAGATGGCTCCAATCGAAATTTTTGTAATAACTAAAATTATTTCCAAGACTACAAGCTACAAGTTTTGTTTGAAAAAATTTTCAATTGGACCCCTTCGCCAAATTTTGAAAAAGGTATCTACCTGATAGGTATTATATGTGAAATTTGAGGAAAGGGAGAGATCCAATCGAAATTTTTATAATGACCAAAATTATTTTTAGGATCTTGCTCTACAACTTTTATTTGAAAATTTTTCAATCGGTTCCTTCCTCGCTCACTCATCTGGGATTTTTAATTATTATCTTTCAAGTGTTGTGCAAAATCAGTGGGGAGGGGGGTCCAATTTAAAAAAACTTCAAACAAAAGTTATAGCTTGAAGACCTAAGAATAATTTTGGATATTACAAAAATTTTGATTGGACCCCTCCTTCCACTCCAATTTTGAATAAAATAAATGTCAATCGAAACTTGAAAGAAATGTTCCAAGTCTAGTAAAATGGTAAATTCAGCTGATTCATTCCTATGAACTACTCGCCCAGGCTGGTGGAAATAATAACACCCTAAAATCTTTATTGATTCATTACCTTTGCTAATCATTATCCTCCCACGCTCACTGAGGGATGAAACTGGGCACAATTTCAAAAGAATCATTACATATCGCAATTTTGATAAGTATTTTAAAGTTGTAAAGATAAATATTCGGAGAATTTAGTAACTAAGGCTGTGGTAGGGCCTAAAAAATGTTCCCAACAATTCTAAATTTTTTTGTCAGATCGGTATATCCGCCTAATTCACAAATATACCTTTATACGAACATACTCTTTGAATAAACTGAACGATTTCTTCGTAGTATCACTCCAGCAACTATATCCTGTTACTTATTCATCCATAAAAATACGTACGTATTACTTATTCAGTTTATCAGATAATTTTCATTTTCTCAGTACTACACACTGCTCTAATCCAGTCTACCGATTATTTTTTCCAACAAACGTAGTTGTGAGAGCTAAATGGAATGGAGACGAAACCTAAAAACATTATGTGGGATTTCGTTGTCGCCGTCCATATTGTTACGTAATTGAATTGTCAAATATCTATTAAATAATTTACCCTCGTCGTTCGTTGTCACAAATTACCATGTATACTAAAGCACATCGACATTGGTCGTCGACTTCATTGAGGGGGGAGGGATAATAGCATCAATTCAATAGATCAAGATGAAAAAATTTCGATTTTTGATATTCACCATTTCCCAAAATTTAAAAAGAATCAAAAAGGTAAGTAAAATAATCGTAGAAAAAATCGAGAAAAAAAGGGACGAAATTGATCTAGGCTCAATAGTGCTCAAACTGCTATTCTAATCCCTCTCAGAAAAGGTGTGTTCAAATTTCGAAATTTTCAGAACAAAAAAATTAAAAAACCATAAAAAGTTTTGATCTTAAATATACATATCCTTCATGGCTTAAATTCGCCATTAATAACTCTTTTAAGGCGATAGGAAATTTTTTCCAAGAAAAAAGGTAGTTACCTATAGTGAATTACGCATGTAATGTACGAGTACGAGGAAATAGCTACAAAAAACTAATATCGCGAAAAACAGCTGGAAAGATTTGAAAATTTTACGAAAAAGTCGTTTTGTCGCAGCAATAAAGATAAGAAATGTATGTAGGTAAGTCGATATCATTTTATAAAAGGGTCATAAATAATGGCTTCCATTGGATTGAAGGAAAGCGTTATACGATCACCGAACTGAATAAACAAAAATGCACGCTGGCAATATGTTCTACTTGAATATCATAGTGGTGCTTTATTACTTCGTGTACCTAATACGTATAACATTTATAGAGAATTTAATGCGCAGAAAAATGGGGTTATGGCGAAATTAAATTCGCAAAGATAGTTACAAATCCAAACAAAGAAGTTATCGAAATTCGTCGACTTACATAAATGCTATAAAAGTTGAAATTTTTCAAAAGTCTGGAAAAATTGCTCTTTCACATTTGGCTCTTTTTGATAAAAAATTTCCAAGATGACAATTTTTTTTTAAAAATTTGAATAAAACGAAAAAATAATTTCGCTTTCCTATTTTCTATTTATGAACTTCCAATAAATTATGTTTTAGGTTTTTGAATATCGGTTATCGCTGCATTCAAAAAATTAAAATTAAGTTACTTCAGAGAAAGTTTAATTTTTCAGCAAAAGTTTGTTGAATTGTGACGACGCCCCCCTCAAATCGATTTTTCTTTGGTTGAAGAGGGTTTTTTCACAAAAGGAATTTTTCCAAAAACTCTTTCGAAAAATCGCTCGATAAATCAAAATAAGAAATAAATAAATTTTTTCAAAAATTCGACTTCACTATTTTTTTTGTTGAAAAGTTGATAGGTATTAACTATCTTTCGAAAAAAAAACAACTTTCAAATTTTTTTGGTTTTCTTTTTTATAAAAAGTAATATTAGACACATTTTTCCGGAGAGAATGTTTTTGAGAATTTTCCGCCGAGATTTTTTGAAGTACCTACCTAATTTTATTGATGATGAAAAAAAAAAAAGCACGGAAGAAACATCAGATTTCTGAGAAAATTTCTCAAGAATTTCGTTCAACAAAAAATTCCAAGAGTTTTTGCAAAAATGAAATTTTAAGATCAGATTTTCCCTAATACGAAAATTCTTCACTCTTTTAAAAAAAATTGAGATTTTTTCAAGAGCTTTTATGTAGAAAATTCTTTTATGAATAAAGTTTTTTCAATAGGAAAATTTTTTATAGAAAGTTCAAGTTCTAATGGAAAATTCAAAAAAATGGATTTTTCTTGAGAAAATTTTTTACAATTAAATTTTTTAAAGAAAGTGAGAAAAATTCGAAGGAACTTTTCAAAGACCCGTTTTTATGATTTTTGAAAAAAAATTTAAAAATTTTATACAGAAAATTTCCAAAAAAAAAAAAACAAGAATCTTACAACAGATTTTTAATCAATTTTTCTAAAGAAAATTTATTAACTACAAAAATTGTATTTTTCAGAAAAAACTTTTTTAAATTCAATTCTTTTTAAACAAATTTTTTGAAGAAATAGAATAGAATTTGAGAGAATTGTCCTTTCAAAAAAAAAAAAAAAAAAAAAAAAAAAAGTATTTTCTTGAAAATTTCTAAAAAATTTGAAAAGAAAATGTAAAGAAAATGGGAAAATAATTTCTCTTTAAAAATTTTTCTCACGATTTTTTTCTAAAAAATATTTTTATATTGCAGTTAGATTTTTTCTGGAGTAGAAGTTTTTAATAAGAAATTTTCAATTCACATCAGGAATTTTGAAAAAAATGAAAGAATTTATGGTACCTTTTCAAAAAGAACTTCTCAAAAATCAAAATACTCATTTGAGAATTTTTGTCAATAATAAAAAAAAAGACGAAGAAAATGTGAGAGAAAAATTTGAAAAATTGACCAATTTTGTAAAATAACATAAAATGTTGAATTTTTTTAAAAAATCAGGACTTCTTCCAAAAAAATATTTGCAATGAAAAATTCCAAGAAAACACCTCATTTAATTCGCTTCTCACACGAAAAGGAAAATATCAAAAACTTCCTGGCCTACAGCAAAAAAAGAGGCAAACACTTTCTCAGACAGTGCTTCGAACCCTTCAAAGCAGAACCGTTTACGAATCCCGATAAAATGACCTCTAGCTACGAATAATTAATTAGAAAAAAAGTTGTTGTTGCTCCGTTAAAGTCCAAAATATATAATAAGACGTTTCACAAGGGTCGTTCCCTCTTTTTATGCCAGAAAAAAATATCGACTCTCGTTTATACTTTATACCTACGTTCTCTCTCGACACTGAGGGAAATTCCATTTAATATTATACGATGAAAAGGGAGAAACAGAAATTGTAGAGAAATGATACAAGGTAGAGTGTAAACTAGTTGTCAATTTGAGAAAAAAAACCGTAGGTTGGGCAAAGTTTAGGTTTGTGGTTAATTAGAGGTCATCGTTCGTTTCAGAAATTACTTTTTTATACGTCTTCACCTCTATCGCGTTATTAAGGTCAGCTTATTTTAGGAATGGTATTTGCTCCAGTCAATTTGCTCTTGATTCCGATAGACAGATAAACCAACACGTCAGAGGCCTTTCAAAGGGATGGAGCAAAAAATGGGGTAAAATTAACATTTTTAGTAATAATTTTTTCTAAAAAATTGACGAACTACAAATTTCAATTACCTATCTAATTCAAACGATAAAAAAATATCTAAATTTCAAGCAATAATTTTGAGGAAAAAATTTACAAAATATTTCACATCAAAAATAATTTTTTATACATTCGCCCCCCCCCCCCCCCCATCCAAAGAGCACAGAAGCAATTGCCATGTTTAAACCATAAAGCTTTTGGAGTCAGTGTAGAAACGAACCGAGAATGATTGCAAATTTATTACCTAAATAGTACCATACATCTTTGCCAGACCATCGTTGGCCCTTCAGGCTAAAAAAAAATTACTCCAAGAAGATACCACAAAGGTAATTTTTATATTCGAAGGTAATAACGCGACTGCAAGATGAAATGAAGTTTTATTACGAAACACTGATGCTAATGGCATAAGTACACTAATGCAAGCTATTCAACTGCTCTCGAGTTTCCACAATCGAAACGAGCAAGTACGAGTAAAAATGCAACGTTGCCAAATACCTTTCTTCAAACATAGTTTTTTTTTCACAAGTGGTAAACATACTTGTGTACACACCATGCAGGTAAAATCAAATCTACTAATGTAAGTATATATACAAATGATTTCAGTAGAAATTGTAATCCCTTCTTGTGTAAATTTTCGCCTTGGACGCTTCGTAAAGGTGAATTTACTCGTAGAGGTATCGACACTTTTGACGATTTTAATCACTGAGAGCTCTCAAAAAGAATAATAATTATATCGGTGCGAATAATTTATGCATCGAAATCGAGTCAGCATTACGACACAGCCTAAATACGACTAGCGAAATTTGATTGAATGCTTGGGCGTTTTGACTGCGAGCATTTCGTACGCTCTTTTTAATATTCCATCAAGGTTTTTCGCTCGAAAATTCCTAAGTACTTTTTTTCACCTCGTAGACGTTAAAATTTAAACGAGTGTTTATTTTAAAATATTCGAAGGTAATTCGAATATAAAAATAATGACCAATTTACCAGTCGACTCGAATAAAAAAAAATTTCCTTCATGTCCGCTTAAATTAGGAGCGAAAATTCAACCATGTATAATTCATAATACGTAATGTCAATCACCTGCACAATGTATATTAAGCTGATGCCCTTTCTGATACCAAACATTAATCAAAAATAAGTATAAATAAATAAATCAACTCGAAGCCAAAGTATTAAAAACTTTACCTCTTGGTTGAACTAATCTGTACCCGATTTTAAACCAGATAATATTATGTTAATGGTATTACAAAAAAAAATTGACTCGCCTAGGTTACTAATTGGAACCATTTTTTGGTAAAAAATTTTAATCTCAGAATTTTAAAATTTTATGGGATCGTAAAATGAAAAGTAGATTTTTTTTAATTTGAAAAAAAATTAAATTAAGCAAACGAGAAATTTTTCAAGTGAAACTATCTCCGAAATTCGGTGGGTATAATTTTTTACATTAAAAAATTCAAGCGTTGAGTAATTTCCATTTTTATAAAAAATGAGAAAATTAGTCCATTTGGGAGGGGTGTCATAAAAATGGGGAGGGGCAAGAAGATTCAATCTGATTATTTCTTTTTTTATCAATTTTGGTAATAGGTATGCAATTTTTTTTAAAATTGAAGAATTTGTTCATTTTTTAAAAAACTGCATAAAATTGAAAAAAATAAAAGAGAACATTTTGAGATCAATTTTTCTATTAAAATCATCTGCAAAATTTGGTCTGATTATTCCCTGAAAAAATCTAAGTAATTTCTGATTTTATAAAAAAATTATAAAAATATTGTTCACTTCGAAAAAAAATTTAAAAAATAGAAATATTAAGGGTGTGCTCTGGAGGGCAAAATCAGTAAAAAATTTAGTTACGTGATTTCTCGGTGAATACTGAACGAAATGTCATGAAGTTTTGATATTATGCTTCTTTATAACAATATCCAGGTGAGTTATTTTCAATATTTTGGAAAATGTATCTATTTATGGAAAAAATTGCGTTTAAGCGATAAATTTTGGAACCTTCATCGTGACCTTGACTTATCCAAAAAAAAAAACTTTGGATTCAATTTTTTTCCATAAATAGACAAATTTTCCAAAATATTGAAAATAACTCACCTGGATATTGTTATAAAGAAGCATAATATCAAAATTTCATGACATTTCGTTCAGTATTCGCCGAGAAATCACGTCACTAAATTTTTTACTGATAACAGCCCCAGAGCACACTCTTAAGTAAAAATTGAAAAAAAACTAATAAGGAAATTTAAAAAAAAATGTAAGTGAAAATATTGAGAAGATCTAGCCCAACTATATAATTACCTAGGTACTAAAAAATTCTAATTAATTTCTAATTTTATGAGAAATCAGCAAATTCTTTCATTTAAAAAAAACACAATAATTTAATAAAGAAAAAAAATCCAGAAAAAAGTGTTTTAAATATGAAAAATAAATTCAATGGAGAAATTTTAAGAAACATTTTGCGAATAAAAATCCCTGTGTGATTCAGTTTAATAAAATGTTGAGAAAAATCAAGCAATTTTCTATTTTAAAAAAAATAGGAAAAGTTTTCAATTTCGGAAAAAATGTACTTAATATTTTTTTTTAAAAAGAACAAGAAACTTTTGAGAAAATTTTTTTGAGAGAAAATCTATCAGTGAAACTTGATTTAATTACTTACTGAAAAATCCAAGCACCTGCTACATATATTTATAAAAAAAAAATTATAAAATTTGTAAATTGTAGAAAATGGAAAAATTAAAAAGTTGAAGATTTAAAAAAAAAAAAAAAAAAAATCAAATTCAAAACAAGCCTCTCAATCGTTTGTAAATTTCTCCAAACCATAAAAAAAATTCAAATTGTACGAAAACTTTTCGTCATTTTATTTTAAAAGTCTGAAAGCAAATTTTTCCTTCTAATGCTTACTTATTTCAAGTTTAGAAAAATTTTGTTATCCATTATTGCGTTGAATTTGAAACACCTCTAATTGTCAATTTTGTGTGGATCAAAACAAAAAAAAAAGCATGGAGCCAAAATAAGACGATAAAACAGATAAAAAACCGGAGTAAATTCAATAATACGTCGTGAATTTTTCAAACGACTTTTCTCAATGTCACCTTTAAAAAATCTTTCGTTTTTAGGAAAAAAGTTTTCTTGCAAAGTCCTCCCTCATACTAAAATTGCAAATCATAGGCAGCATTTTTTTAAAAAAAATTCAAGCTTTTATATTTCAATATTAAAAAGGATATTTTTTGAAGATGAAATCATTCTGCTGGGTTTTTAAATCTTCTGCATATTTTGAGCCTTTAACTAGAGAATAAAAAGTGCCTGATGGGAAATTGAACTCATTTCGAGTCTTTTTCAATAATACATAATATTTTAAAAATATATAAAAAATTCCTATATATTTTTTTTATTCAAAAAGACCATTTCCAGATATTTTTACAATTATCAAACTTTTGAGAAATATTCAAGAATAAATGAAAAAACTATGAAAATCAAAGTACACCTCCAGTTTTTTCAGAATAGACGTAAAGTTGGCAATACAGACGTGCTAAAAATGTTAATACGTTAAATAAACCATAATTTTTTGCCATATCCTAAAAAATAGAGATAAGCGAAGAAAAAAATGATAGAATAAAAATCTAAAAAAAATTTATCTCGTTAAATTTATCGCAAATAACTCAGAAACCCCATTATTTTTCGTAAAATCTACACTAAGGTCGCCAATATCGTCGAAATTATCCTCGACTCGTACCGATAAAAAGCGGAAGCGTATCACAATAAACTCCCAACGCCGTCATTCATTATTACAAAAATTCTAAATTTAGCGACGAATTAAGGCTGCAGCTACATACGTGAGCGCGAAGTAATACGCTTATTTAGCCATATTTTACGAGGAAAAAACCTAAATAAATAAATAAAAAAACCTCGCCGATGACTTTCATTATTAATGTAACAATGATGCTTGAGGACTTTTCAAGAACGTAACGCATATTGCCTCCAACAGAAGGGAGAGAAAAAAGAAGCTCCAAGTCGTAGTACGACGATAAATAAAATATTCGTAATTTTGTTACGCGACTTGGGACAGGTAATATTAAGGTTTTTTTTTTCGTATTTAATCTGCGATGTAAATAGGTTCTTTTTTACATTTTTGTATAATACACGATGCATTGTCCTCCTCAGCCATGCTTCAAGGGCAAAGAAGCAACTTCGCTCTGTAGTCTTATGTGTTTCTGTTTATAAGTGTTTTATGTCTATCTGTTCGAAGAATCTAAAATATATTTTTAAAACTGCGAACGTGTTTTATCGTTGAGATATTCCCTCATCTTTTTTTTCCAACCAGGGGTTCGCAGATACCAGAGTGTAGGTCTCTAGGTACCCTTGGCAGTAGTCAATATTGTTGTTAAAAAATAAAAATGATAGTTGTCACTTTTGACTTTGACTGAAATCGATAACGAAAAATTTGAGCGATGGCCCGATGGGTAAGTAAATATGTGATTGGAAAAGCAGATAATTTAGCTTTAATTGTTGACAATCGTTAAAACGTCAAAATATTACGTTGAAATTTTTGACCTTTGGAAAATTTAATGTCAATGAGGTAGCAACATTCGTTATAATCAATTGGGTAGGTAAGTATCTCTACATATTATATCTACGTTGCGTGTTTATGGTATGGCAAATGCTGGGCAGTGGAGGAGAGTAGAGGAGAGAGGAGAAATGTCGAATAAAATAATATTGAAATTATACGGGTTTTGTGATAATTTAAATTCCAAAGTAAGCATTATCGTCATAATAAATTATTTCGCAAATGGATGAGCTGGAGCTCCGCTTCCAGGTCTCTCTTTTTCAAAGAGCAATCCTCCTTTCCAAAAAAATATCTTTATCTTCGTACCTAAGGCCCAAATTGACAATTTTTTCAAACAAAATTTGTAAATCGAGAACCTTGGAATAATTTTGGTTCTTACAAAAATTTCGACTGGATCTCCCTTTCCCCTCGAAATTTGCAGAATACGAAAAAAAAACATTATTAGATAATTTTTACACGTATTATACAAAATTGAAGCTGATTGTGGTAGGAGGGGCCCAATGGATGAGCTGAACTTCCATTTTTCAAGACCCCCCCCCTTTTTCGAGGAGCCAACCCAATTTCCAAGAAAATTCCCCTATCTTTTTACCCAAGGCCCCAAATGAAAAAAATTTCAAACAAAATTTGTAGATCGAAATTTTTAGAATAATTTTGATTTTTGCAAAAATTTCGATTGAACCTCTCCCTCCCCTCCAAATTTCTAGAATACGCATGAAAACCACGAGTTGATTTTTATATTTTTGTAAGTACGAATATAATGAGAAATTAAAGGGAAGGGACGAAGGGAGGGGTCCAATGGATGGAGTTGCCAGCTGGAGTTCCATTTTTTAAGGCTTTTTCTTTTGAGAAGCCATCCCCATTTTCAAAAAATCTTTATTTTTGTACCTGAGACACCAATTGAAAATTTTTCAAACTAGAGTTCAAAAATTGTAGATAAAAATTCTTGGAATAATTTTCGTTTTTACAAAAGTTTCCATTATACGCCCCTACCTGCCCTCAAATTTTGCAAAACAGGTATGAAAACTACCACATGATTTTTCTACGTATAATATGAAATTGAAAGGGGAGGGGTGTAATAAATGGACTGCAGTTCCATTTTTCAAGATCTCTCTTTTACAAGGAGCCAACTCCTCTCCAAAAAATTTTCTTACCTTTGCATTTAAGGCCTCGATTGAGAATTTTTTTAAACAAAAGTTGTAGATCGAAATTTTTGGAATAATTTTGGTTATAAGAAAATTTTGATTAGACTCCCTCCCTCCCTCCATTTTGCAGAATCATGGCCGGCGTTAGCCGAGTTGCTCTCGTGCTCGAGCACCACATGAGATTTCTCACATGGTGCGGATCACCACGTGAGAAATACCGAACTGCGCAAAAAATTTGAACTTGATGTGAAAAAAATTTCACTTATAAAAAAAATTATATTTTTTGAGATTTAGGACTTTCTTAAATTTTTTAGAATAAAATTTTTTTACAATTTTTTTAGAACGATTTTTTTTCTTCAATATTTTAAAATGAATTTTTTTTTCAATTTTTTAGAATGAATTTTTTCCCAATTTTTTAGAATGATTTTTTTTTAAATTTGTTGAGATGAAAATTTTTCAATTTTTTAGAATGAAATGAGATTTTCCAATGTTTTAGGATGAAAAAATTCTAATTTTTTGGAATAAAATTATTCAAGTTCCTATTTTTTTAAAATACCTACCTACCTAAGTAAATAATTTCTCATTTAAAAAAATAATAATTTTTCCACATTTTTTCAATATTATTTTTTTGAAATAAAAAAATGATTTCATCTCAAATTTTTCTAGAAAATTTGAAACATCAATATGAGGTCGGTCGTAGGGAAAAATTGAAAAGAAATCAGGTAATAAAAAAATTATTCGATTTTTCAGCATCGAATAAGCGAGGTATTACTTTATAGTGTAGCTATATGAAGTTTTTTTTTTTTGTGAAAAAATTTACAACATTTTTCACTTCTCCCCCCCCCCCCCCACCCCACAATGTGAGCACCACTCGAGAAAATAATGATCCGCCGGCTATAATTTTTATACTTACGTATTACGCGAAATCGAAGGTGAAGAAGAGGTTCAATCGAAATTTTTGTCATAATCAAAATTGTTTCAAAGATCTCTATCTATAACTTTCATTTGAAAATATTTTCAGTTTGTGTCTTAAAAACGAGTTTGAAGGACTTTCAAGGAAAAAATGGGCTCTGGAAAAAGGAATTATTAAAAAAAAAAAAAAAAAAAAAAACTGCTTATTTTTTCGTCAAATTAACTGCTTGCAGAACCTATCTTGCCCCCCTTAGCTCAAGGTAAGTGCAAGCTTTAAGAAAAGTTCAGGGTTAATTTTCACACGTATTATGCGAAAGAAGGGCGGAGGGAGGGGTCCAATCGAAATTTTTGTAATAATCCAAATTATTTCGAAAATCTCAATCGGCTATTTTGTTTGAAAATTTTTTCAATTTAGGCCATAGGTACAGAAATAGGTAGATTTACTGGAGGAGAGATGAACCATTTGAAAAAGGGAGCCCTCAAAAAATGGAACCTTAGCTCATTTTCAAAAAATACTCTTCAAGTTACGAATTACGAATCAATCATAAAATCACTTTCAGCTTTTCGATCACACGAGTGTAAAGTATTACGTACCTATTTATTGCATAATTATGTAATAAGAAAAAAATAGAGATAAATTAAAAAAAAATAATCGATGAATTACCTGCAAAAAAATGGATTCCAAAGATGACTGGCGACATTATGATCGACAGCAGGGAACCCGGCGACATGAATAGGGTGAATTGGAGGAATATTGTTGAGCAACGTAGGTCTCTGGTTCGGATCAACCAAATGCTTTCGAACCTTGATTTTTGGCACCACTGGACGACTGGGTTTGGTAGCAGCGTCGACTTCCGCAGACTCTTTGGTATTTGCATTATTGGCTCGTACGTTTTGCTGAGGGCGGTTATCCTGGCGCTCGTCCTTGAAGCTTTTTCGCTCTTCTTCGACGTAAGGATGCAACGAAGCTTCGAATTGCTGTAGGAAATCCGCATTTTCGGTCGAGTTTAACAAAAATTGTCTCAATGTGTCGTATCTATCGCGAAGTTTCGACTCGCTTTCGATTTTATCCGAGTCACCGTGTAAGAACGGAGGATCAGCGAATAGATCGGCGTCACAAGGCGACCCAAGGTGGTAATCCATGTGGATTTGGTTGGTCGAGCCAAACGATTTAGCCCTTTTCCGAGGTACCTCGCTGGGGAAGTATTTGAGATTAGAATTCTTCGTAGGAACAGCGTTTGATTTGATTGGTAGGGTATTGGGAGAGGGGTAGCAGCCGTAATTAGAGCATACGTCTTGATTCCATACCATTCCTCCGCAGACGCCGCCATCTTTGGCCAATTCGCAATTACTCGAGATGTTATTGTTGAACTGGTCGTAAGACGGATGATTGATGGCGAGTTGCTGCAATGCGAATTCTTGCCATAATGCGGCGTCTTTTTGATACTGCATTTGTTTTTGGTAATCTAAACCAGCACCGTTGTTGGGAATAACGACGTCTTGGCCTCCGCAGCAAGTCGCAGGTGGTGGAATACAATTTAATACCGAGAGTACCTCCGGAGGGGGTTGTTCGAACTGTGGTAAGCTAGAATGTTGGAAACTAGGTAGCCAATAGCATTGGTTCCAATTTCCGTTCGCCATGTTTTCGTAATTATTGTTGAAACATTCTTCTCTCATGCGACCTCTTATTTCTTCCGTTTGCTTTTGGTATTTTTGTATTTCGTCTTCGTTGATTGTTTTCTGAAGTAAACTTTGCAGATGCGATAAAGAAACCACCAACACGTCAGGATCGGATAAGATAGAAAAATAAGACACGCCTTGAGCTCTGCGAGCCAAAAGTTTTGGTATTTCTTTACCAGGGCTGGAAACCAAAGCTGAGAGGCGAGCTTTAGGTACCAGCAAAGGATCCGGCACCGAATACTTTGGATTCGCTAGTACATCCTTGAGCTGCTCCAAAGGATCGGTAGTGCAATTCTCGTAAAGAATATTTTTCGAAGTTAGTAAATCGAGAAGCCTGGATTTTTTCAAAGCTTTCGGTTCCATCGGTTCCTTTTCAGATTTACCCCCCATACCTTCAGAACGGGTTCTCTTTCGACAAAACGGTTCTCGATGTGCAATCGTCGCTGGGGCAGGTTTAATCTGAGGGCTGGTATTTTTAGCACGAGAGATGCCCAAATCGAGGGGTTCGTTTTGGACATTACGTTGGTAGGTATTTTTGACGCAGAGTGACGGATCTTCAGACGATTCCAAGGTCATTGGCTGCGATACTGGTTGCATATGGGCTGGTAATGGTTCAGTTTTGAGGTCGTCTATGGTTCTAGTCTTTTTGATGGGTTTTCGACAAGTCGATTTCGAGGTTTTGAGCGTTTGGCAGAGAGGTGTACGAAGCACCACGGTATTGGGTACTTTTTTATGCTGGTCGTCCAGTTTATCGTGCAATTCGGGTGTCCTGTCGTCTTTCCTGTTATCGTAGTCGTCCATATGGTCGTCGATAACTTCGTGAGTGTCGACATTCTCGGTTTTTATGAGAGGTACGATGGAAGCTGGCGATTGATTGGAGGCAAATTCGCATTTGGAACTGGAATTAACGTGGTCGTCGATGGCCTCGTTGTCGCTAATTTCTGTGATATTTTCGTACGACGATACCTCGTTCTCGCAGCAACGATTCGGCTCGCATTTGAGGTTCGGCTCCTTGTCGAGCACGTAGTCGGCTTTATTACTTTGAGAAACGGTTTCCTCGGGGGAAGGGCAATTATCGTTGAGATTTTCCCTAATTTCGTGTAATTTTTCCGCAGTATCTTGGTACGAAATTTGCAACTGGGTCGGTGACGAGATGGAAGATTGGACGTTGTCGTCGCCAAGGTCGAAGTACTCGGCGTCGTTTTGGCAAAGTCGACTCGTTCGATCGTGATATTTCTGTTTATTATTAAACTGTAATATTTCATTGGCCAATGACAGCTTGTGGGAGGCGAATTCGATATTCTCATTTTGCGACGTAACCGACTGGAACGAATTTTCTAACGTCGATTTATCGGACGGGCATTTTTCAACGTTCGAAGTAACCGTTGCCAAGACTTGGTCATTTTCTGCTACGTTATCAAGCAGGGTAGTTTGATTAATGGCTGCGTCTTTTCCCGATAATACCTCCTTTCCGTTCAGATTGCTATTTTGAGATTCGAAATTGGTATCTGGTTCGGAATATTGCACCTCGTTGCCGCTTACTTCGGCGCATTGGATGGTATTGGAATCTTCTTCTTTGTTATTTAGGTCGTTTTCGTCGTCGCAGGTCGAATTAACGGGGCAGAACTCGCTAGGGTAGGTAGCTTTGGTAGGATGAGATTCGTTGCTCTGCTCGTCGTCCGAATACAACGAATCGGTTTGCACTTTGTTGATTATAGATCTTAGATCATCCTGAGTACTTTCGTCCGAGTCGAAAGGATCGCCATTATCGACTAAAGGAACTTTGGCGCAGGTTTCGTCGTCGTGAGCTGGCGAAGCTCGAGACGAGGCCGGAGAACACCGTACGTTGTTTTCAGTCGACGTAGAAGAAATTCTACATTCGAGATCGGTGACGTGATGAGGGGGCGACGTAGATGGCTCTGCTGGTGCTGAAGGACTACGAACGTCGTCGTTATAATTATCAGTCTGTTGTTTATTCTCTAATGGATTGTCGGCTTTACTAACTACGGCTAAATTATCATCGGTAGGTTTGACTAGTTGATTTTGTACATTTTCGGCGGCCCCGGCCACAGCGAACGGCCACCGCTTCTCGAGGGTCTCGGTTAACGGTATGGAACGCCAGCCATTCGACGTCTTGGTTAATCGTATACGATTGCGACGATCGTAATCTTCGCACAGGACTTGTACGATTCTGGTATCGTCTTGCTTAATCCAGACGAATATCGGATTCACTTTAGGCGTTGGCGTCGCCGCCGCCTTCTCCTTCTCCGCCGCGCTCGGAGACGACAATCGGTTGCTGCGATGACGATGGTGATGTTTATGTTTCTTCTTTCTCTTACGTTTGGTGCCTTTCGAACCAGACGAAGATGGAGAAACGGTAGAGCACGATGTTGACCTTCGATGCGAGAAACTTCGAGTCCTCCTTCGTCTTGCCAGCGCCTTCTCTTCTTCCGTACACTGCTCTAAGCCGGCACAAGAGTTGTTTTCTACGCTCGGCTCGAGCTCCTTTGGACCACCGCCCTCGCACAATGTATCGATCGTTCCTCGAAGGCTGGATACAGAACGGAGTTTAATTCGTTTACCGCGAGATTCCGTCTCATCGTGACAGATAGCGTTATCGTTTACTAGTCTAGAGTTATTTTCCGTAGTAAACATTACGATTACCTTATCACATTATGAGCACAAATACCCGAAGTCATAGTTCTACAGTCAATAAACCGGCTAAATTCGACTACCAAGTGATTACTTTACCGATTTACCATCTCAATATACGAATACGACGCCAACTTCGAATCGATCAACAATTTATCTAATTACCCGGTACGATTTGCGCCAAAAATCCTACACCAAAGATCACTGCAAACAACCGATCCCAAATCGAACTGTAGGTACCGAATACGTGAATAAATTTCCACCTTAGAAGCACCAAAACACCTCGTAACACTTGGAAACGCGTAAATTCCAGCACAAGTTACGAACGAAACATCGCGAACATTTGCTAGCGAACTTTTTCGACAGGTTTAAACGAGAAACGTCGTCTATACTAAAACACTCGAGTTAATTAATCGGCACGTACAACTACGCGAATAATTTTACGTTTCGGAGTAGAATTTACGTATAATCTCGAAAGTTACACACGAATAAATCGAAAATGTAAATAAACTCGGTCTCGGGCACGATAAATAAATATCTTTTAACAGCTGTCTGCTATCTGTAACTAGACGCAGTACCGAAGTACCGCTTTTTTCGGCGTTGTTGGGATTTCGCAGCGCTACCTATGGCTACGTTGGGGAACTGAAATTAGCATCTGATACGAAAGCGTCGTGAAAACGGCGCTGGTTGGAAGATGGGAAAATGGGCGCGGCCTTTTGCTTTTGGAAAAGCGTTTCCGTATTTACGTAGAGTACAGCTTGCGGTATTTTCACATAAATATTGCGGAAAATCGTAATGAGGCTATTGCCGAAGGAACGTGTTCGTTTCGATGGAAATATTTTCCCCAGTGCGGGGCTTTTTTCATTGCTTAATACCTTATCTCATTAAATTTTCCGGGTAGAGCAGACGGTACGGTACGACTATCTAATGTAGGCTGTAATAAGCATGGAAGGAAACTTTCTTAGGTTATTTGAGTTCAGATCTGATGCAAGTATATTTTTATAGGTATAAGAAATTATCTACAGAGTTATTTCGTAATGTTGAATAAAGATGATAAAGAATTTCACAACACAAAGGGAACCAAAACACATTAAAAAAGTGCCAATTTGCTTTTAATTCCAAACAGCAACCCTCTGATGGCCTGGTGCCACAAAATACGTGATTTTAAACTCGAAAATACTTTTTCATCTCTGCCAGTTTTCAAAAGTTGAGAAACCTTGAGAAAATAGAGAAAATTGGAGTTTCAACCCCTCCACTGAGTATCCTTTTGTCATGGCACTGCAGAGTGGGAACTTTTGAGGCATCTAGCCCCCTCGTAAAACGAGGGTGGACAATTTCGACGGTTTTGGGGTCGATTGTAAGTATATAATTTCGAATTTCCTGAACGAGAATATGTAATCATATTCAACATACGATCGTAGAAAGTGCCCCAAATTTCAAATCAAAAATCAAAAACATTCACTTTTAGTGCAAAATTACTACGAAAATTTTTTGTAGAAATAAAATTTGGATTTTTTACCCCCATATCAAAAAGGGAATCGTCTTGTCGAATTTCCAATACGATATTCGTGAATTACTCGTTAAATAAGATATTACTGTAGTAGGTAGGTAAGTAGTAGTTAAGTACTACAACTTGTTATCTCAACCTTTCACGAACAATTTTCTTTTTTTAAACGTTTTTAAGACCTTCAAGGACAGTAAATGATTCCTTTCTACGTCGTAAGTGTGTTTGGGTTCATCTATACATACGTATACCTAACTACCTATCCATATAGGTACTTCACAGGAGCACTGCAACACTTGAAAGTAATTTTTAATACTTTGTAAAGTAATATCATCTCTTCATCGAAGAAAATAAATATTATTTTCAAGTCCATCAATTGAAAAACAATCGATATCAAAATTTTTAAATACAGAAGTATTTTAATAAAAGCATTATTTATGCACTGACATTATCGCGTCTATGTAGTCACCTGAGTGTTTATTTTATTCGTTATTTAAGACGCCATAAATCAAATCTAATTATGAATTTTTTGAGATAAAATAATTTTTTTGTAGAAAAAAATCGATTTTAGGTAGGATTTCTGAGTTTTTAAAATCAAGAAATCATTTTAAAAATACGTTTTCACAAAAATCCTCGTTAAATGTGCTAAAAGATTAATTTAAAAGAAATTATTGTTGACAAAATAAATTTTTCTCGTACCTACTTGAATTTTTTTTAAATAATTTTTTAAGAATTTTTTTTTAGTGTTTTAATAAGATTCTTGAATTCTTTCTAAGAAAATTCCCAAATTCCTTTCTAAGTATGTACAAAAGAATTTTATTTTTTTTTAAATATTTTAAAATAGAGGTACCTCTTCTTCTATTTTTGATTGGATTTTTTTAAAACGAAAATTATCTTTGACAATTACTTTGAGGAAATTTGTAAAAAACAATTTCCAAACATTTGAAATTTTTTTTTTCTACCTTGGGACAGTCTGACCGATCTGCTTTTTGTTTAGCTAACTTTATTCAGAGGCATACCTACTCGTAGAGAAGATGAAGGGAACCTTCCTAAATTTTTTTCGAAGAATTACGATTTTTTTGGAAAAAAAATATATTTTAGGCCTATTTTATAGTGCACTTTTCCCCAAAGTTGTAAAAATTTGGAATACTTACGCATCTTTTAAAAAACTGCATAAAATTTATTAGCATAATTTTTGTAATAATTCAAAAAAATGACTCCCTTACTTGAAAAAGGTACCCAAAAAACAGAAACAGTTGGATAATTTGCTGGAAACTGTTTCGTTGAAAAATTTTGCACACCCCACCCCCCTGAAAAATATTCGTTCTTTAACCGTGCTCAGAAACACAACTTTTAGAAGAAATTTTTGCGAAAAAAGATTTTTGAATTTTTTTCTTCGGAAAATTTTTCAACAAAATTTGCAATTTTTTCTTTCTAGAAATTTTTTTGATAAAATTTTGAAAATTTTTTGGGAAATTTTCAAAAAATTTCTTGTTTATGCGAATGAACAACTTTTGAATCAGGTTTTTTTTTTTTCAGAAATTTACTTTCAAGGGATTTTTTTTACGTTTGTTTTTGTTATTTTCTCATTTTTTGGTGGGATTATAATGAAGTTTGTCACACGAAAATTTTCAAAATAGTTATTTCATTTCAGCGAAATAATTTTCAAAAGATTTTCCAGCTCTTATTTCATTTATTTTTTTTATACCTACCTAATTGAATTTTCTCGTAATAACTCTTTTCAAGATAATTATAATTATGTTTTTTGGAAATATTTCTTTAGATGCTCTGATATGATTTTTATTATTTTTTTTACTGAAATTTTTTTCAAAATAGGTACCTACTAAAATTTTGGCAGTTTTTTTTTCTAGGATTTTTTTTACATGGACTCTTTAAATTTTCTCTAAAAAAAAAACACAGAATTTTGGAACATTTTTTTTAACGGTTTTTCCTATAGAAATTATTTGTGAAAAGTATTTTCGTTAATTTTGAGAAACGAATTTTGATTTTTTGCGGAAATTTTATGTCATATCCTCGCTTAAGCATGTTTACTTTTTTCAAACATTTTAAAAAGAAAACTGTGCAAATAATTTTTTCAAGCGAATTTTTTGTTGAAAAATATAACTTAAATTTTTTAATAGATAAGTTTTTTAATGTTTTCTGAAAACTTTTTTTTTAAATTTCATTTTTTAAATTTTTTTTACAGAAGATTTTTGGAACATTTTCTAAAAGAGTTTTCAATTTTTTTTTTTTTCAAAAAGATTTTTGATAAACAAACTTCTTTATAGATTTTTTTTTCAACCTTGTGGTAGAATGGGATTTTAATTTTTTTTTTAAATAAAAATGTTCAAAATTTCTTCTTTTGGAAAAATTTTTGTTTTCAAACGATTTTTACCACGCTTTTATATACTTGGTATGTATGTTTGTATGTCTCATGGAACCAAGAGTATGTTTTCTACCAATCCTCTCTCATTTAATATTTTACTGGAATTGAAAGAACATAGTGCTCACATTAGGGGTTTTCGAGGTCGCTGAATTCGATTTTCGAACTCAAATTTACCCCCACCCCAAATTGAGCCCCTATGAGGGGGTTCAATTTTGAAAATTTCAGAAAATCACAACATTGGTATCGAAATGTAGGTTTTCGAGGTCGCTGAATTCGATTTTCGAACTCAAATTTACCCCCGACCCCAAATTGAGCCCCTATGAGGGGGTTCAGTTTTGAAAATTTCAGAAAATCACAACATTGGTATCGAAATGTAGGTTTTCAAGGCCGCTGAATTTTTTTTTTTTTTTTTAGATAGACATTCGAACCTAGTAAAACTATGAAATTAAAATATTTTCAACGACCAAAAGAGTTAAATAAAAATGTAAAAACATTTTAAAAACCACGCTTTTATTTAAAGTTGGTCACATTGTAAAATGTTATTCATAGGGAAAGAGTAATGCCTTAAAAAACAAAAAATAAAATTTACTTGAATACAAAAATGTGTCATGAAAATTTTTTTTTCAAAAATTTTAATGATGAAAAGCGTGGTGGGGTGTGCGAGGAGCAAACGAATACCTTTTCGATTAACGCCCCACCACGATTTTCATCATTAAAATTTTTGAAAAAAAAATTTTCATGACACATTTTTGTATTCAAGTAAATTTTATTTTTTGTTTTTTAAGGCATTACTCTTTCCCTATGAATAACATTTTACAAAGTGACCAACTTTAAATAAAAGCGTGGTTTTTTAAATTTTTTTTACATTTTTTAAACATTTTCAAAAAAAACTTCAATAAAAAATATTTTTTATACCTAGAATTTATTTTTGAAAGATTTTTCAAACATTTTCTAAAAGAATTTTTAAACTTTTTGTTGGGATTTTTTATGTTTCCCTTTGACGAATTTCTTTTCCAGTAAAATTTAATTTTAAATGTTTTGATAGAATTTTTGAAACATTTTTTGAATGAATTCTTGATTTTTACTCAGAAAAGTTTTTCAGTTAAAAACTTTTTTTGATTTTTGATATTATTTTGAATGTTTTTTTTTTCAAAAAACTTCAAACAATTTTTGTATAATTTTTTGAACTTTTCAGAAAAAATTATACTCGTATATATGCATTTTAAAATTTTTTGATTAGAATTTGAGATTTGCGTTGAACTGAAATTATTAAATCATCTGTTTTTTGCAATTTGCTTTTCGAAATATTTTTTCAAAAAAATCTTCTGAAAAGAACTCTCTTAAAAAAAGTGTACCTTGGTCTGTTTTTTTTTTTTTTTTTTTTTTTTACAAAAAAGAAATCTTACAAAATATTTTTTATTTATACCTATTGCCTTCAATTTTTCTAAATTTTTCCTATTTTTTTCCATTTTTTTCTAAAGTTTTGGAACAGGTACGCACATTGTACTTCATTGTTTTCCCACAAACTTGAGAAATTTTTTATTAATTTAAAATTTTTTTCTAAAATTTTAATTTTCACAAAATTGGTTGATACTTATCTTCTTCTTCTTTTTTTCAAAAAAATCGAATAACTTCTACGAGTAATAAGTCAATTTCGAATAGTTTTATTAAAATTCATTAGGTATCTACCTATTTTTTATTTTTTTATTTTTTTCTTAATGAAAAGTTCATTTTATTTTCAATTTTTCATCTAGGTACTTATAACCAATGTTTGTTTTCTCGACTCGACTGTTATCTTTATTTTTTTTGCGCTGCAAAAATAAACTCAGTTATATCAAATTCAAAAACTGGATGAAGCACTACCACGATTTTCTATTTTTTCCTTTTTGGTTTTATCTGATTTATTCTGATTCTGACTTTTCAATATTTTGTTTGGACATCATTACAATTTTTCGTAACGCAAATTTAGGTTGACTCCGAGGCCCTAGGGCAAAAAAATACCTATTCATGTTAAAACCATAAATAACAATACTTTTTATTTAGGTTCACCTACCTACTTATAAATTTAGCCGATTACGAAGTAGTATTTTTAGTGTCAACTGATTCATGATTATAGGTATGGTATACCTATTTATGTATAAGCACGTACGTGTTGAATTTTTTGTAAAATAAAAAAAAAATGAAAAACTATAATTTATAACAGACATTTATACTCAGACCAGTGAGACTTGCGGCAAAAATTATTATTTTTAGCTTGATAAAATTGGCTGTCAACCACAATCCTAATTCTTTTAAAACGTTGGTTATCGCAAAATGATAATTTTCTCCCATTTTAACTTAATGTCGCAGAAGTATAAAATGTTGATAAATTCTGTTTCTTTACGAATGGAAAATTCGAGAAGCAGCTAGCCAGTTACTTTCGATCTAACTTTGGAGCGTTATCTTTCTACTTATGTTATCTGCTGTGGGTAGGTGGCAAACAATGTACCAAGTCGAGTATCCAACTGCTCGAGGATCCGCAAATAGATGCTATCTATTTACAAATGCAAATGGAAAAAGCTCTATTGAAAATATGAATTCAATTGTAAGGTATACCTAGGACCTAGCTACGTTGTGCGCCGCACAATTTCGATAATTTTCTACCCTCCATTATGGTACACGTGAATTTATCTTGGGTCACCTAACCCAACTGAAAACGTTAATTTCCTGCCAACGATCGCATCCCACAACCTACGAAGCTGACGACAATGTGTAGGAGTAAACATGATTCGTTTTTCGTGGCGAAATGAATTTATTTTCCAGATATATTTTACGTCATGTAACGAAATTTATGACTTTCTGGTATATCGATCATGAGATTTGTTACATTGCACGATATAGTAAAAATGTGGGTAACTTTTGATGTGAAACTATTAAGAAAATAGGTTGGAATTTTTATAGGATCTTTGTTATAGTCCTTAGTCCTAACTACTTGTAAACGAACCATCGTAAATAGGATTGATTTTATTCCAGTGCCTCTTTATTAATTATTCTTATTCGTTTTAACGGATGAGTAAATATTTAAATTATTTTCCATTTGATCTCGTATGTTTAACCTAATTACATCCTTTTTTCAAAGCCGCACATGCGTATCAAGATGATATTATCCTTGACATGGTGAAATTGCATAGCTACCGGGTGGATACGACAATTAAGATTAATAAAACAAATAAGTATCTCTGACAGTTAGAGCTTCGTGGTACGAACTCGTCTGTTTCATTTTAATAAAAATCCCCCTCCTTGAATATTCTTCAACATCAGTAATAATATCTAGGTAGGTATGCCTATGTACCTATCTAAGTTGAATATAGTTTACTACCAATTTTATACATTTTTAATAGAATTTTTCTATTGATTTATTTAAATGGATAATTTTTCTTTTAGCGATGACTTGAAAATACAGACATTGCCCAATTGCTTGAAAAAATACATGATTTAATAATGAGTTTGACCCATTTCATAAGTAACTATAAAAAAATTACAGAGGTACTTGAACTAGCCTACTTAAATGTAATTTTCAAGAGTTGTTTTTTTTTTCAATTTTTGTGAATATTTTTTTTCTATTGCCTGATGATATCACAACCTTTTGCATACTTACTTACTTCAAATACGAAATGAAAATTATTACCTAATCAATGCAGATTGAAGTTCCATGGTTTTCCAGTTTTTTCAAATAATTTTGGTGCTTATCTATTTTTTTATTTTTCAATATTTCAATTCGCAGCATTTTCTATATATTTTTATTTTTTAGTTCTAAGATTTTGAAAAAATTTTCCTCAATATTTCAGATTATTTAAAATTCTTATGATTCTTTTCTTTATGATTTCTTAGTTTCCTCAATTACTTGATGCATTACAATTTCTCACGTCTTCGTGGTTTTCTAAATTTTTTCAAATATTGTAACTTTTAAAAAATCTGCAGCAACGAAAAAATCTCTCGATTTTTTATTTATTTTTTTATTTTTATAATTTGTTCAATATGGACAGTTTTTCAATGTTTTACAATTTTTTCAAGGTAGGTACTTCTTTATTTTTTCAGTGTTTCAATGAATAATTAATATTTTCAATTTTGATGGCATTAAAATTTCTTTTGTCAAGTACGTTTAATTTTTTTCAGATTCTCAAAACTTTTTATTAGAATCTTACTCAAAGTTTTCTAATTTGGTATGCTTTTGTTTATTTTATCAAATTTTTAAAACTTCTGAAGTTGTTCGATTATTTTTCAATTTGTAATTTTTCTGATCATTCAATTTTTTAAATATCCAACAATTTTCCTGTCTTTCGTTATTTCTTGATTTTTTTTTTTTTTAATGAATACCTAAGTATCTATCAATTTTATTATTTTTTCAATTTTATAATTTTCTGAATTTGCTTAATTTACTCGTATAAAGTTTGCACTTGATATTTTTCAATTTTACAAGTTTTTTTCCCACTTCTTCATAATTTCTCTATTTTTCCAAGTATAATTTTTTTAAATGTTTTTATTTTTCTTTATTTTAAATTTTTTCAATTCTTATATACTTATTTAAGCATTTTTTTCAGTTTTATTTTTTTATATCTGAAATTTTGAATAATTTAAACTTTATTGATTTTTAAAAATTTTCCAAAGTTTTAATATTTTCGAAATTATTGCCTAATTTTTTTAATACCTACCTAGAAAATTTCTCGCTTCTTATTCTTGATACTCGCGTTAATTTTTTTTTAATACCTATTTTAATCATTTCATAATTTTTAAATTATTTTACAATTTTCTAGGAAAATCTATGAAATTGTAAATAGGTACCTATTTCCAAAATGACTCGATTATATTTAATTTGTAACATTTTCTGAATTTTTCAATTTTTCATTACTTACTTACTTACCTACCTAAGCACACATTTTCTACGTTTTCATGATTTTAAATTTTTTCAAACATACAAATTTTTAATATTTTAATTATATACCTAAAAAATTTTTACATACTTATTCCCATTTTAAAATTATTTAATTGTTTAAAATATTCGGATTTCGCACGATTTCCAAATTTTGTCAAAGTTTTGGATATTTCTGAAATTTCTCAACTCTTTTTAATTTGTAATTTTTCTGTATCTTTATTTAATAGGTATTTCAAATTTCAAACTTTTCTCGGGATTTCTCAATTTTTTCCAATGATAATTTTTCATTTTTTGAATAGGAATTTCAATTTTCAGAAATTTTGCTCAAAGTGCTCAGTTATAACTAATATTTTTTTAGCTTTCTAAATTCTTCAATTTTTATGAAATTCTAGTTTTTTAATTTTTTTTTTTTTAGTTTTTCTCAATTCATTTCAGACCATAACATTTTTTTGATTTTTTGGACTTCTCAATTTTCTCAATTTTTTAATATTATTTTTTAAATATTTTGATCAATTATCATTTTTTTAATTATGAAATTTTATTTTTAAATTTTTTTTTAGTTTTTCTCAATTTTCACATCGTTTAAAAATTTCTATTTCTTATGATTTTTCAATTATCTTCATTCTTTGATTCATTCAAATTTCCTACGATTTTGTAATTTCTTAATTTCTACGATTTTTTTAATGTTTTGTTTTTTTGGTGTTTTTATCAATTACCTATCATTTTTTTCAATTCTTAAATTTTAATGTTTTTGAAATTGGTCGTTTTTTCTGAATTTATAATTTTTCTGAATCCTTCGATTTTTTTTTGTCGTACTTACCTTCAAATTTCCCACTCTCTCGTAATTCATTACATTTTCTTTATCCTAATTAGGTAAGTACCTTTTTTTTTTTTTTTTTTTTTAATTTCTAGTTTATAATTCTTCATTTTCCCAAGTTTTCAAATTTTTATGCCATTTTAATTTTTAATTTTTTTTTTTGTTCATCACTTGATAATCTTTTTTCAATTTGTTTAATAACATTTAATTTGTATTAATTTCTTCAAATTTTAAAATAATACAGTACCTACTTTGACTTAATCAATGTTTTTTGTTATCATTAATCAAGTTACTCGGTAATTTTTTTGAATTTTTGAAATTTTTAACATTTTTAAATTTCCTACTTTTCTTTCGATTTCTTTTTTTTTTTCAAACGTTCGTTTTTTTAAAATTTTTAAATTATAGTTAATTACTTCTAATTTTCAAATATTTAACAAAATAATCATAAAATTTTTCGAGAACGAACTAAACCAGATTATCTGAAACCTAATTTCATCCTCTTTTCAAACAATTTATAGTAATAATAAATGTTCCAATAAGTTACTTCTTTTCCTTTATTTTCTAATTAGCTGATTTTTTGATCAAATTTTACTGGAGTAAAAATAAGCCAGTGTTTTTTTTATCGTCTTCATTTAGTTTTCAATTTTTTCACGTATATTATACCAGGTTAAAAACCATTTTATATGGTTGTACCTACTCGTAAAATAATCATCCTAAAATTAAATATTCACCATGTTTCAAAAGCAAATAAAGTTAACAATGAAAGAGGTTTTTATTTGTTTAAAAACAACAATTAGGAAGGTAACCTAATTTATGTAAGAAGGCGGAAAATTTTTTTGAGAACTTTTCAAAATGGGTATCGTAGCTAATTTATAGATGGGCAACTGTTAAATGTAGGCATAAATGAATTTTTTTGCTATTTTTTTCGTATAAATTAACGAAAAGTACGCGTTGATGTACTTAGACCTACCTCATGGGATATCTAAAAATTAGACCTACCACTTGTACTAGGATCTACATTACAATATCAACTTTTAGGGCTTCAAAGAAAAAGACACCGAAATGATATACACGTATAAAAGTGTAGAACAATAAATTAAGTGATGACCTATTTAACTAATTACGAAACCATTTCATTATCTATTTCAAACCCAATTACAATAATGGTTTCGAGTTGGAAATGATAACGAAGCAAATTGCTAATAAATTTTGCGCATTGGCGTAAAACAAATGGCAAAATTTTTACAGCCATATATTTACCAATCATACAGAGACAATAAAATAATCAAATCAGTTACCATAAATTGATTAAAATATAGGTCTATGGTAGGTACCTACTTCTAGTACGACAGCGAGTAAATTTATGAATTGGCCAATTATCTTTATAGAAAGATTTACGTATAAAATCTCGTCTACGTAGGTAATCTCATCAATTTCAATAACGACCATGTTCGAATTTGAAAATAAAAAATGACTTTTGTTTATTTTTCAGAATGCATTGGACGTAGTATAATAATAATGGATTTTAGACGAACCCCACCTGCTTCCAGAGCACGTGTAAATATTCCCACACCGGACCCAATATACTTAAACCCACACACGTTCGTCATAGTTTTATAAATCCTATTTCATCGGAGTGCATTCATTATTTATAGTAATTCTGCATCGAAAATATACCATTCAGATGTGATTATTTGTGACAAGCTTATCGAAAATGGATGAAAGCAGTAACAGGGCCTATTCTAAGGAAAATTTGGAGCTGCACAAACTTAGCTCCAGAGCCATGTTAAATGTTGGTATAATGGGCGTTTGGTTGACGAGGGGGGTGCAACCGTCACTTGTAAAATTTTGATGGTTTTCCAGAAAAAATAATTTTGTTGAATTTTTATTAAGTTAAACTTTGAATATTATTTCATTCAGAGACGAACCGAAGCGATTTTTCGAGGGGGCAAAATCATTGAAAATGCCAACTTAATCATTTTTCAACTCATACCATAGATATTAAAAAACGTCGAAAGAAAATATTGCCCGAGCGAAGCGAGGGCGAAAATTTTGAAAAAATATACGAGTTTTGAAGGAAAAATATGATTTTTTTCTCATTCGTACTATATTACCTATAGTAATAGGGCAAAAATTTTGAAAAATATTCGTTTTTTGAAAAAAAAACAACTAGCCCAGTGCAATTATAGGAAATGAAATCGCATTTTGGATCATCAAAGATTTTTTTATTTTAAAATGTTCCTTTCGGTGTCCTGAGTAACCGCCAAAAAGTCCCCTAACCTCACCCCTCGACAACTCCCTCAAATGTGGACCCAAAGTGACCCCCTCGTTGTTTTTCGTTTATAACTCTGTAAACATGCGTTTAAATGAAAATATTATGATAATTGAAATTAAACTACATAAAATTTGCAACAAAAAAGGTTATATAAAATTTTTGAAAAAAGTGAACGGGTGGCGCAAAAAATGCGGATCAAAATATACAGGGTGGAAAAAACAAAAATTGCCCCCCATTTCCGCGAATGGAGCACAATTTCGGATGGTACCCAATATATGTTATTGAGGACATACCATAGACTCCAAAAAAAAACTCAAAGCCCACCCTCCCCCAAGCATCAAAAATGGGGGACACCCTTGAGCCCCCATTTCAAGAAATGCCAATAACTTTTCTAGCGTTTCGAAAATCAAAAAAAAGTTCAAACAAATGTTGAAGAGCGTAAAATTTCCTATAAAACGCCTATATTAATTTTTTCCACAAGTTAACGGGTGGCGCAAAAACGGTCTTGCGCTGTATACACAAACACAGTAGAACAGAGTAAAAAAAAAATATCTCGGATTTCGACCAAACTCGCAGAAGTGGTTTATGTTGAGTTGAGAACCTCCCAAAAAAAATTTGAGCTCTCTATCTCTAAGAGTAGTGGAGCTAGGGGCTCTGAAAATAAATTTTTTTAAATATCCAATTTGAAAAAAATGTGGAGAAATGATTTGTTACAAAATTTTGAAAATTTGTTTCTAAACAAAATTTTAAGAATGTTAGGTAAAAATTTTTTTTTTTTTGTATCTTTTACATTTGAAAAAATTAAATGAAATTTAAATAAAATGTGGAAAAATCGTTTTTTCAACAAAACTGAAAAAATTTGTATCCAAATAAAATTTCAATAATTCAGAATTTGGCAAAATTCAAAATAATTAGGCATAATTATAATATATATTTTAACAAAATTTCAAAAATTATTGTAAATTATCTTTTTGGGCAACCCTTTGTATAATTATGTTATTCTCATTTTAAATACAAAAACTTTTTTCCAATTTTTTGAAAAAAAACATAGAAAATGACATTTTTGTAATGTCTCATAAATGCAATTATCTGATGAATTCTGGATTTTTTTTTCTTCAAAAAATATCAAAAACAATGATAATATTTGCCAACCAAAGTTGTATTTAAAACCCATTCTATAACATATTGGATATTTTTTTCAAATTTAGATTTTTTCATATTTGCAAAAATTTGAGGGCTCTTGCGCGATCGGAAGATATTAGCATAGTATATGCTTTTACGGAGACCAAAATGGAAAAAAAACGTTACGAAAATCTGTAACGAAAATCCTTTACGTTGGGTTAGGTTAGGTTATATTAGAATTACACGTCACTGTCTATGCTGAGTGATGTACCCTCATATTATGAATACGTTTCCCCCACCCAATTGGGATTGGGGACCAATTAAAAAAAAAAAAAAAAAAAAAAAAAAAAAAAGGTTATATTAAATTAGGTTTGGATGACATAAAAAAACTTAGAAAATTTTTAATAAATTCGATTTTTTAGACATTATGTCAGACATTTTGAAACTTGTAAATTTTTTTGAAATTTTATGACTTTGAGACATTTTCTAGACATTTTGTCAGACATTATGAAACTTAGAAATTTTTTAGAAAGATGACTTTCAGACATTTTGTCATACATTTTGAAACTTGGAATTAAAAAAAAAAAAAAATTTTAAGACTTTTTGACATTTTGAAAATTTTTTAAATTATTTTTGACTTTTAGGCTTTTTGTCAGACATTCTAAAAAAATTGAAATTTTTTTAAAAATTCCCTTTGAAATTAATATTCGTGACTTTAAGACATTTTGTCACAGAGTAAAAGCATATACTATGTTTCATACTTTCAAACGTAGTGTGGAAATAGAGCCAACCAGGGGGGGGTCCAGGGGGGCGAATTTTTCGATTTGATTAATTTTATTTTTATTTTTCATGTCTTCCCAAAACGGAACTTTTCCGTGGTATTGGGTTTTGAAAATCGAAAATTTAGATTTTTCAGTCCACCCTACTGTACAATATTAAACATGTAGGGGTGGGGGGGGGGGTCAGGAGACCAATTGAAAAAATTTCAAATCAAAGTTGTAGCTTGAAGTTTTAGAAATAATTTTAGTAATAAAAAAATTTCGATTGGACCCCTCCCTCCCCACCAATTTTGAATAATATAACTTATTCAAAGTACATTATTAACAACTGAGGGAGGTAAAGGGCCTAATTGAAAAACGTTTCAAACAAAAGTTATAGTTTGAAGTTCTAGGAATAATTTTGGTTATAACAAAAATTTCGAGTAGACCCCTCCCTCCCCTCCAATTTTGAATATCAAGTATTTTTGTAGTATTTTGGACTTCGTAAAATTAACGTAAAATTCAAGGTGAGCAAATGAGCAGCAGGCGGGTTTTTGTAAAAATAGTCGATCGTGGTTGCACTTTTGTAATTTCTCAAATCATTTTTCAAGTGTATCGTAAAACCTCATTTTTATTCGTTGTTCTACGCAAACTTTTCAAGTTATATGAAGACAGACAAAACAAATAAAGCTGCTGATAACGAAAATCACACTCGACTCTCGAGCTCGCATCCTTCTGAATCAGCGATAAATTATCAGACGCGAATTAATCATTGATTAATCCTTGACCTGAAAGTTTAATTATTTAAACCATTTGTTAGAATTGATTTTTTCCATTCTCAGTTTAATTTAACTTATGGTTACAATTAATCTGGATCTGAAAACGCCTCTGACTCTGTGAGGTACAACAGGAAGCATTAATATTCACCCTAGCAATAGTCGGAAAATTATAACGGGTTGTAGCGTCTGCAGCGCTACGCATCACCCGGACCAGTTTCGCGTATGTTTACTTCTCTTACGTAAGCCAGTGAGCAGAACACTATTTAAGCTTAATCGCTATTTGTACTAATTAGTCTAAACAGAACATTTCGTCTGAATAAACTCGTACGTAAATATTAACCTCGTCGTGTTAGATCATTCGAACAGTCTCCTCTCCTTGCGCTCGTGGGTGTCCACTTGAGTGCGGAGTGTATTAGGTAGGCCTTCTCTTCACCCTTCTTACCACCTACTACAGTGGTGACCCCCGACGTTCGCGTATAGTTCGTGTGCAGTTCGGATTTTCGCGAGTATTTCCGAATCGTGCCGCGCTCCTCCTTCTGACGCTGAAATTGCAATACGACAACCACGGCGACAGCCAAGCAGCCACAAGGAATCATATTACCAGCCTAGCCAAAGCGAATCTGAACCAGCAGTGTTACCCAAACCAAAGAATTTTATGCCTTTCGACCATATTGAATTTATCAAAATGACGGCAAACCAAGACAGCTCTGCAGAAACCCAAGCCGCATTATTCAAACTGGCCGTTAAAATTCCCCCGCTCGACAAATCCGATATAAAAGTTTGGTTCGGCATTCTCGAGGGTCAATACAAAAATGCAGGCATAAAAACAGAAGAAACGAAATATGACTATTTAATTGCAAATCTCACAGACCACGATGCCATAAGTGTAATTCGAGAACATATAATCAATAGACCAACTCAAAACGAATATACGATTGTTAAAAACGACCTAATTAAGGCATTTGAAGAATCCGAAGATGCAAAACTCGAAAAATTATTAAACGAACTACAATTAGGAGACAAAAAACCAACTACATTACTGAGAGAAATGAGAAAACTCGCAGGAAATAAACACGACGCATTTCTCAAACCTATATTTTTCCGCCACCTACCAGATGTAGTCAAACAAATACTCGAACTTTTACCCTCACCAAAACTTGACGACTCAGCAGAAGCAGCCGACAGAATGCTGAAGCATAATACCACTATAAACGCTATCCAAGATGCACCCAGTACAAGCGCGTCATCAAACAACACCGCTATGCTTAATTTGATCCAAAACCTAGCCAAAGAAATCGCCGACTTGAAACAAGGACAAATAAATTCAATCGAAACTTCGCCCCAACCCTTAAACCAGTTAAACGAATTGCTCCGCGAAATTAGAGATATTAAACTAAACATATCTGAATTGCGAGAGTCTCACGCACGTTCACGCTCGCCCTCCCCTGCCCGGGGCCGCTCTCGCAGCAGATCAGGATCAAGGAATTATGCCAGAGATGCGAGCAGGTACCCAACATGTTGGTACCATTACCGATTTGGGGACGAGGCATATCAATGCAGCCTGCCATGTAATTACAAGGATAAAAAAGAAAAAAACGTATAATTTCGTCGTTGTGCAAAGAGCTCAACGACGCCGTTCACTCGATTGGACCAACCAGACACCGCTTACAAATTCGAGACCAACAAACCGGACTTCTGTTCTTAATCGACACAGGTGCAGATATATCTGTAATTCCCCCAAGACTCTGCGACAAGAAAAATAAATCAGATCTACCATTGTATGCAGCCAATAATTCCAAAATTGATACCTATGGCAGCCGAACACTACACGTATCTTTGGGTTTTCGACGCGATTTTTCGTGGCCATTTACAATTGCAAATATTGAACAACCCATAATCGGTGCTGACTTCTTAGCAAAAAACAACTTATTGGTAGATTTAGCGAGAAAAAGGCTCATTGATGGCATCACACATCTTACATCTCAAGGCACAATCAACAAAAATTCCAAAGATAGTATTAAAATTCTAAACACCGACTTACACTATGCAGACATTCTGAAAGATTTCCCAGATATACTCAAAACACCATCATTTAACCAAAAACCAAAGCACACAGTCACGCATCGCATCACAACAACCGGCCCACCATGTCAAGCAAAAGCAAGAAGACTGGACCCAAACCGATTAAGATTCGCAATAAATGAATTTCGCATAATGTGTGAACAAGGCATCTGTCGCCCCTCAAAAAGTGAATGGTCCAGCCCCCTACACTTGGCGAAAAAAGGTTCATCTTGGCGACCAACTGGAGATTACAGAAAACTAAACTCAAAAACGAGAACAGATAGATACCCGGTTCCAAATATTCGAGACTTCAATATGCTCTTAGCTAGAAAGAAAATTTTTTCAAAAATTGACCTAGTTAAGGCATACCATCAAATCCCCGTACACGAAGATGACGTCCATAAAACCGCAATAATCACCCCATTTGGATTGTTTGAATTTACGGCGATGCCTTTTGGCTTGAAAAACGCCGCTGCGACATTCCAACGTTTCATACACGATATACTACGGGACCTAGATTTTTGCTACGCATACTTAGACGACATCCTAGTAGCATCCGATAACGAGGCTCAACATCGTCAACATTTGAGAATCTTGTTTACACGTCTACAAGATTATGGGCTAGTAATCAAACAAGAAAAATGCGTTTTTGGCTCAGATGAGGTCCCATTTCTTGGTTACTTGGTAGGTCAGCAAGGGATTACTCCCCTGCCCGAAAGGGTGGAGCGTATAAGAACCTACCCGAAGCCAAGAAACATCGTCGAATTAAAACGATATTTGGGCCTAATAAATTTCTACAGAGCGTGCCTGCCACACTCAGCTCAGACTCAGGCACCCCTCAACAACCTTACGCAAGGATCTAAAAAGAACGACAAACGACCCATAAAATGGACACCTGAAACGGAAGCCGCATTTGAACAAACCAAAAAAGAGTTATGCAACGCCGCACTCCTCTCCCATCCCGATCCTGACTTGGAACTTTCTCTCATGACTGACGCATCGGACACAGCTATGGGAGCCGTATTACAACAGAAACGTGGCAACCACTTTGAGCCCATCGCATTTTTTTCGAGGAAGTTTACGAAAACGCAAAGAAAATATTCGGCGTACGACCGAGAGTTACTTGCCTGCTACACAGGGATAAAATACTTCAGGCAGTATCTCGAAGGTCGTGATTTCATCTTATACACAGACCACAAACCTATCACATTTGCCGCTCAGCAGAATCCCGACAAGGCTACGCCAAGACAATTTCGACATTTGGATTATATTTTGCAGTTTACCAATAAAATCATACACGTATCCGGAAAAGAAAACTCGTCGGCCGATGCACTCTCACGGATTGAAACCATCAACGAAAACAACACACCATCCAACACATCACCAAATTCAAAAACAATAGAAAAAACTGAAATTGATTACGAAGAACTTTCCGAAGCACAAAAAACTGACGTAGAAATACAGAAAATTCTAAAATCCGAAAAATCAAAATTCAATCTCAAATGGATTAATATCCCATCCTCTTCCAAGAAAATACTATGTCACGTTTCCCCTACAAGTATACGTCCAATCCTACCTACTAAATTTCGACGTGCAGCTTTTCATTTATGTCATTCACTCTCTCATCCCGGAGAAAAAGCAACAACAAACTTAGTTAGAGACAGATACCTTTGGCCTGGCTTATACAAGGACATCAAGGAATGGGTCCGCACCTGTATACCCTGCCAAAGGGCAAAAGTCCACAGGCATACAAAAAGCCCTCTTTCCACGTTTGAAATTCCAAGCTCAAGATTCAAGCATCTGAATATTGACATTGTAGGCCCCTTACCGCAGTCGCAAGGCAACTCTTATTGCGTTACTATAATCGACAGGTTTTCGAGATGGCCAGAAGTGATCCCCACGTCCAATATGACAGCCGAAACTGTTGCAAACGCTGTTTTTACTAACTGGATCTCTCGTTACGGCGTTCCCGAGACAATAACAACTGATCAAGGCCGTCAGTTTGAATCTTCCCTCTTTGCTGAGCTCTGTAAATTAATGGGGATAAAAAAGATACGAACAACGGCATATCATCCCCAAAGCAACGGGAAAATTGAACGGTTCCACCGGACACTAAAAAACTCACTCAGGGCACACCTCACCGACCGATGGGTGGACAAACTTCCAATCGTATTGCTTGGCATCCGTAATTGCGTCATTTCAGACCTGAACGCTGCGCCCAGCAACCTAATGTTTGGCCAGTCACTAAGGCTACCAGGACAATTTTTCGACAGAAATCAAGTACCAGTAAACGAAAGCACAGAAAATTTCCTAAAAACCTTAACTGAAACGATGAACAAGCTCAAATCTATCCAAACACCTAAACATGGACAACAAAAAACTTTCGTTCACCATGAATTACGAAAGAGCTCTCACGTGTTCTTACGCCATGACGCCGTAAAAAAAGGAACACAACCAAATTACGATGGCCCATTTGAAGTTTTAACTCGAAATGAAAAAACTATGGACATCAGTAGAAAAGGAAAAAAGACCACCGTCTCGATTGATCGATTAAAGCCAGCGTATTTATTAAATGGGGATCTCACCGAACACTCACAAGCAAAAACAAAAGAAAATAAAAATACGACAGTAAAAAGGACTAACGCAGTTCCAGTCAGTCAACCCGAAGATGCTAAAATATTACGATCTGGACGACGAGTTCTATTCCCCTCAAATCGTATAGCAAACGTTGTGTACTTCGAAAAAGACTAATTCAGGTTGTGGCAAGTATCCGAACCGTAAGCCGCAGCTCTCAGCGCCCCATTATAGTATCTACCTATTTGACAATTTTTTGTAAATTTTATTTTTCGCACATACACACCCGTTTTTATAAAATCAATCTACTTATAAAATAGTTTTTTTCAACTATTTCAAGTAGAAGGATATCGTTTAACAGTAGCACCTATGTATTATAATATTAGTAAGAAACAATAAAAATCGAGAGCGACACGGTAATAAAAACATAACACTCGACCATCAGCCTCTTCGCAGAAAATCAGATGTACGGTTTCCGGTGGCGCTTGTCGTCACCTAAACGTACGTGACAATTTCGCATTTAGCATGTATTTTTGATTTCATTTTTCAAAATACTGTTTTCGGAAATGAACACCGGCGCTCTTTATTTCCTTAATTTTTAGAAACCTATTCTTAAGGCTTATTCATAGTTCTCCAGTTGATTAGTTAACACATAACGTATTCTTTAGCTGTACATTTTTCCTACCTTAAATTTGTAACGTGATCTTAAAATTTTAAAAATGCCGAAGAATAAAGTTGTGAAAAGACGCGGAAAACGCGGTAATAATACCGAACGTAGTGCAACTCGGGCAATGATCTTCACTGCAAAAGTCCAAGAAGTACTCGATAGACAGAACGTATGGGGCCGCAGTAACGATCCCCTATCGTTGCGAAATTTCAATCTACCCGTCCGCCAATCAACTCAACCTCAACCTCAACCTCAACAGCAACCAAAATCAACACTGCAGCCACAACAGCAACAACAGCAGCAGACCAGTTCAATAAAAACATATTCCTACGTACCATTCCTGTAAATATTTTGTTATTTTTTCGTTATTCTGTATTTTGTCAATATTTTTTTACGAAATTTTTCCAAATTTCTGGAAAGGGGGTGTGTAGCGTCTGCAGCGCTACGCATCACCCGGACCAGTTTCGCGTATGTTTACTTCTCTTACGTAAGCCAGTGAGCAGAACACTATTTAAGCTTAATCGCTATTTGTACTAATTAGTCTAAACAGAACATTTCGTCTGAATAAACTCGTACGTAAATATTAACCTCGTCGTGTTAGATCATTCGAACAGTCTCCTCTCCTTGCGCTCGTGGGTGTCCACTTGAGTGCGGAGTGTATTAGGTAGGCCTTCTCTTCACCCTTCTTACCACCTACTACAGGGTCTTTTCCTATCTCTCACTAAGCTTCATTCGAGTTACTTATTGAAAAGCCACATGCGTATCTACTTTTGTACCTATATGTACTTTTCTGTACGAAATATTCTCAGCAGTTAGTTTTCAAAGTATAGATAGGTATAAGGTACCCAGTGTAATGCAACTTTGGTTGGCAAGACAGCAATGTTCCCAACCAAGAATGTCAAAAAAAATCAGTACAAAGGAAGCTAAAAACGCAGTAGAATGCAGTAGCTAAATTTTTGGTACCGTGCATAAAATCATTGATTCAAATTTCACTATTTTTCATCAATTTTTAATTTTAATACCTCGAAATGAATGTTGACTTCCCCCAAAAAATTATTATACCATATTACTATCACATAAACTTCAAATAATATGAAATAAAAATTTGGTAATCTTCGAAAATCTTGAAAATATTATAGAAAAACTTCGAGTAAACTTGAAAAAGAAAAAAAACATACCTATATGGAAATTCTTTTGAGTTAAAACTTGAAACAAAAGGTAAGAAATCTTCGAATGAAATTAACAAATAAAAATGTAAAAAATTTTTAAAAAACCACGCTTTTATTTAAAGTTGGTCACTTTGTAAAATGTTATTCATAGCGAAAGAGTAATGCCTTAAAAAACAAAAAATAAAATTTACTTGAATACAAAAATGTGTCATGAAAATCTTTTTTTCAAAAATTTTATTGATGAAAATCGTGGTGGGCTTTAATCGAAAAGGTATTCGTTTGCTCCTCGCACACCCCACCACGCTTTTCATCATTAAAATTTTTGAAAAAAAGATTTTCATGACACATTTTTGTATTCAAGTAAATTTTATTTTTTGTTTTTTAAGGCATTACCCTTTCCCTATGAATAACATTTTACAAAGTGACCAACTTTAAATAAAAGCGTGGTTTTTTAAAAATTTTTTACATTTTTATTTAACTCTTTTTGTCGTTGAAAATATTTTAATTTCATAAAATTGAACCCCCTCATAGGGGCTCAATTTGGGGTCAGGGGTAAATTTGAGTTCGAAAATCGAATTCAGCTACCTCAAAAACCAACATTTTGATATCAATGTTGTGAATTTTGAAATTTTCAAAACTGAACCCCCTCATAAGGGCTCAATTTGGGATCGGGGGTAAATTTGAGTTTGAAAATCGAATTCAGCTACCTCAAAAACCAACATTTTGATATCAATGTTGTGAATTTTGAAATTTTCAAAATGGAACCCCCTCATAGGGGTTCAATTTGGGGTCGGGGGTAAATGTGAGTTCGAAAATCGAATTCAGCTACCTCGAAAACCAACATTTTGATATCAATGTTGTGAATTTTGAAATTTTCAAAATGGAACCCCCTCATAGAGGCTCAATTTGGGGTCAAGGGTAAATTTAAGTCCGAAAATCGAATTCAGCGACCTCGAAAACCTACATTTCGATACCAATGTTGTGATTTTCTGAAATTTTCAAAATTGAACCCCCTCATAGGGGCTCAATTTGGGGTCGGGGGTAAATTTGAGTTCGAAAATCGAATTCAGCGACCTCGAAAACCTACATTTTGATACCAATGTTGTGATTTTCTGAAATTTTCAAAATTGAACCCCCTCATAGGGGCCCAATTTGGGGTCGGGGGTAAATTTGAGTTCGAAAATCGAATTCAGCGACCTTGAAAACCTACATTTCGATACCAATGTTGTGATTTTCTGAAATTTTCAAAATTGAACCCCCTCATAGGGGCTCAATTTGGGGTCGGGGTAAATTTGAGTTCGAAAATCGAATTCAGCGACCTCGAAAACCCTTATAGTGAGCACTATGTTCTTTCAATTCCAGTAAAATATTAAATGAGAGAGGATTGGTTGAAAACATACTTTTGGTTCCATGAGACATACAAACATACATACCAAGCTAATAAAAGCGTGGTAAAAATGAAGGTAATTCTACGATTTGAAATTTTTAATTTAGCTTCACTCATGAATTTTCCAACAAGGAAATTTTTTAGGGACAAAATTTTTTAAAAAATACAATTTTTTAAAAAATCAGTAGGTTTTTTGAAAAGCAAGTAGACTTTTTTCAGTTTTGCAGTAGAAATCAGTATATCAGTAGAAAATAAAAAAAAGTTTCACGAATCTCAAAAACGCAGTAGATCTACTACTTTTGCAGTAGGGTTGGGAACATTGCAAGACGGGGGGGGGGGGGAATTTAAACAAGTGTGATACATGAAGGTAGGTATATTGTACGTAGTTAGTAACTCAACTGGAACAACAACCAAACAAGCGATTGAGCTGCTCGAAATTTATCACTTTCAGTTGTTGTCTGCGATCATTTTACTCGAATATTTTGTATCTAGTAGGCGGCTGAATAAACAAAATGTTTTGCGCATCGTTCAACTACACTTATGGTAGACGATTGACAGCGAGGTACCTACTGATTTATGATATCTGGCAAGTGTTTCTGAGTGTGGCAACTGGCAAGGCAACTGAGGCGACGATGTTGGAAAATTCAGCGCGTCGTTCTTACGATAACAGTATTTTAGGTTGGAAATTAAAATTCAAGATTGAAAAATGTTCTCGTGGAGACGACGAGTAAACTAATTATGTTGTGTGTATTCGAATGCAAGGCTGAAAAAATTATTCAGAGTTGATAAAAAATAGCCAGAAAAGACTAACGTATTATTATAATTTTGAAATTTATCATTCGATCGTTGAAATAAATTATAAACACTTGTAATTGAGAGTTACCTTCGTATGATTTTTTTTCCAAAAAAAGAGAACACTCGAATTCAATACAATTGAATTCAAGGAATAAAACAGCCTTACAGGACACTTAAAATTTTCCAAGGTATATATCGATTTTTTTTAATGCTGAGGGTGAGAATAATAAAATTATTTTCTCGAAAAAATTGATATTTTTTATCTCTACTAATTTATAGTTTTTTTTAAGGAGAAAAAACCCAGATAGGTGCGTTTAAAAAAAAAACAATTATTTTTATTCCAAAAAAATTGAAAAACTTTTAAATACTTAATACGTAATTCGAAAAAGTTGAAAGACATTTTCATTCGAAAAAATTATTTCTATGTTGAAAAATTTTTCTCTCCAAAAAAAACGGATTTTTTTCTGCAAAAAATGAATTGTGTAGGTTTATCTTCTTATTCTCTCCGAAAAAACTAAAAGATTTTTTTTTTAATTATAAAAAATGGTTATTCCAAAAGAAAAAAATGAAAAAATATGTACCTAGTCCTAAAATTCAAAGTTTATTTTCTTCAAAAATTTGAAAAAAAATTTACACCAAAAAAATTGAGTTCAAGAATGCAGCGAATTTTTCCTCCAGAAAATCTGAAAAAATTACTTACTTCAAAAAAGTTGAAATAGAAAACAAGAGGTTTCTTCCACAAAAAAAAAAACAAAAAACAAACATGTTTTCTTTTAAAAAAAAGAGGGGATTTCAGCAGAAAATTAATACCTACCTAAGTAATTAGGAAAAAAAACTAAAAGATTCTTTTTTTAAAAAAAGTTATTCCAAAAAAATTATAAAATAATTCTCTAAAAAATTTCAAGAATCTTCTTCTCCAAAAATTTCATGAATATTTTTACTCCAGAAAAACAGCAATTTTTTTTCTAAGAAACTGAGTTCAAGAAAGCAGCGATTTAAAAAAAAAGGGAGATTCGATCACTTCTAAAAAAATAAGTACCTAATTGGTTGAAAAATATTTTTTCTCTATTATTTTTCCTTCAAGAAAACAAAGACTGTTTTCTCCAAAAAATAGAGATTCGTTTCTCAAAAAATTAATAAACAGGTACACCTACTGTCTTCTTTTCATTTAAAAAAATGAGAAAGTTTTTTAATAGTTTTCTAAAAAATTCAAATAGGTATTTCCTTCTCTAAAAATTGGGAAGTTCTAGAAAGCAGTGACTTTTTTTCTCCAAAAACATTTTTTTTTTAAATTTTTACTTACGATTTTTTTTTACAAAAAAATATCTAGTTCATTTCATATGTGTAGAAAAATCGTTTTTTCTGTCGATTTAAATATTTTTTCTCGATTTAATTTTTCAACAAGAAAACAAAGATTGTTTTCTCCAGAAAATTGAAAAAATTTTCACCTATTCCAAAAAAGTTGTCAGATTTTCTATTTTTCTCCTTCAAAAAATTAAAATTAAATTTTATTTCTAAAAAAATGAGATTTTTCTTGAAGAAAAATTGAAAAGTAAGTGCACCTACGTATCTAAAAAATGAGAAAGTTTTTTTTTTCGAAAAATTGAAAAAATGGGGTTTTTAAAAAATGTAATGTTCTTTTTCCCCTAAAGTTTGATTTTTCCAGAAAACAAACAATTAAAAAAAATTGAGTTCAAGAAATATGTCATTTTTTCAACAAAAAAACCTACTTCTTCCAAAAAAAAAGTTGAAAGATTGTTTTCTCCAAAAAGTTAAGAAATATTTTTACTCCAAAAAATTGAATCAATTTTTTCCATGTTGGGGAGTTTTCCTCTCGAAAATTTAGTAATTTTTTTCTCAGAAAATTTTCTTAAAATTTTTTCAACCTAGATAAAAGGAAATGAAAAATAAATTTTTCTGAAGAGATTCTTTTTCAAAAATGAATAAAACTATACATATTTTATTGAAAAAAAAACAACAGATCCTTGCCCAAATCCCTCCTGAAAAATTAAACTTTCCCCAATTGAAGTTTTTTTTCCAAAAGGATTTAAAACCTACAAAAACTTGAGTTTTTTGAAGCGAAATTTTTTTCATTAATGATAAAAATTACTTGCTTTTTCTCCAAAAAAAAAAAAAAAAAATCCCTTTCAAAATCAAGGCCCTCTTTTCTCAAAAAAAAAAAAAAAAAAAAAAAAAAACAATCAACAGTGAATATTTTTTTAAGAATACTGAGAATGTTTGAAGATATATATATATTTTTTGGAAAATTTGTTGAGGTATTTAACCCCCTCTCCTTCCCTTCCAAAAATCATTTTCTCCAAAAAAATTGAATGTAGGTACACTTATCGTATAATTTGTACTTCAAAAAGATTTATTTAGTTTTTTTTTAATAATAATTTTTTCCAAAAAAACTAATGCAAAAAATCCATTTTTTTTTTCTACCAAGAAATAGAAACATATTTTTCCAAAAAATAGAACAATTATTCTCAAAAAAAATCGAGATTTTTTTTTATTTCAGAAAATTTTCAAAAAATTTGTACCAAAAATCTGAGATTTATTTTTACTTCAAAGTAACGAGATACTTTTCCCTTCAAAAATTTAGCATAGTATTTTTTAAACAACTGAGAAATTGAGATGAAAAAAATAAAGATTTCTTGAGATGTTTTTTTCTTTAGTAATGCCAAAAAAATGAAGATTTCTCCCCCCCCCCCCCTCCCAAAAAAAAAAATCTTCAAAACAATTTCAAAAAATTGAACAGAAAATTAATATACCTACCTACCTACCTATCTATTTTTTTTTATTTAAAAAAAAGGTTTTTCCAAAAAAAAAAAAAATTCAAGCTTTTTTTTCAAAAACAATTTGAATTTCCTTTACATTGACTTCAATAAAACATTAAGATATTTTTTATTCGTAGCAAATTTAGAATTTTGTTTTCTTCGAAAAAATTGAATGGTTCTCCCGGCTACTTCCCAAACAGAGTTTTCAATAGGTGGTGTTTATTTAAATTTTGTATTTTCGGAGTTTTCCCATTTTATCTTTGAAATTTTGTTTTTAACTTGAGTATATTCGAGCTATACTACATACTAATTTACGCTCCATTCAGCCTCCTCTTATAGTCCTTATCTTCTGAAAACAAGAACCAGATGATGTAGAACTGTCTTAGAATATTACAGAAGAACGATCATATCACATGTAGGCAGTAGGCACGTCTACGTATATAGATATACCTACTTACTTGTAGGTAATCATAAATGACCTAAAAGCGCAAGTCATCGACCAAGAAACTAAAAAGGGGTTGCACGAGGAGACTTTGTAATAAGCAAAGAATTTACACCCTATTGCGTTACTCTGGTTCGGCTTTCAAAATAAATTGATGACAATCAGTACTTGAATTACTTCGTTCCTGGAGGTAGTTTTTTTCACCCAGCAATTTCAAAATACGACTATAAATAGATAGAGACGTCTTAATGGAAACATTGAGATACCCGTGGGATGGCTTACCCAATTATTGAATGAGTCTATACTCCTAGTTCGATATAGATCGACAGGCTTCAAATGTGTTAAATTTTTCAAATATTCCATTACCTACTAGGTACTTGAATTAAAAAGTTGATCGTGGAAAAAATTATGGGTGGAGTGGAAAATTACTCCATATTTGGAAAAACTTGAACAAAGCGTTCGTTTTAAAAATTCATGAAAAAGTGATAAGTGATAATAAATGCATTCGGCCTAAGGCTCATTATCAGGTCACTGACCTGTGTATTCTTATCATATTTCCGTTGTTTCAGCATTATGCGTCAATGTGGGTAAAAAAAAAGTTTGAAAGTAGCAATTTTTGGATATAACTTCAACTTGAAAGTAGGTACCTAATAAATAAACTCATTCATCATGTTCGCAAGTAGGTATCCAACTTTTTACAGCATGTAGACAGATACATTAAATTTTTATTTTAAAACCTCGAATATAAAATGGAATTCAACTTCAAGGAAATTCACTTCTACACCTTTACTTACGTACGAAATAAATTCCTCGAAATACCAACATGGCGAAATACTTGGAAGTTTTGTTATATACGATATTTTAGCTCGTTGTTTTGTTAAAACCTATCATATTTATTGAACACATATGTAGGTATAGTAAGGTAGGTATATCTATTCCCAAAAGTTATGAATTATCGCAGATATGCAGCTACCGTGACAAATGTTCGAAATCAATCATAAATGGGCCGAACGAGCGGAGCCATGAAAAATTGTACAATACGTTTAGAAAAACAAATAAGACATATCAGATATATGTACTCTCGTGAAATGGGTTACTTTCTCTACATACGAACGCTTACGTTTTTATAGAATTTAGGTCACGTGCGGCATTTTTATGCTTATAAATTAAACTGATGAAACTTTTCAGAACTGGTTTATTATTCTCATAGTGTAACTTGAGCATTTATCGAAATGGTAATTTTGATCATTGATGAATTGGGGAGAAAAATCATTAGGTTGAATTCTAAATCTAAATTCCAAATTAATTTTTGGAAATTCAGCTATAATTTTATTTCATTTTTGTATAAAATTACCTTTTAGAAATTTACATTAAGTAGGTACCTATTTATTTATCAACTCATTACTGAACCGATATCATTTCTGATGGATTCTACGAAGTTGTACCGAAGTTAGTAGGTACATAATCCTCGTGTATTTTTCAACGAACTTTTCGGAATTTCAAATTTCATTAGGCTATGTTTGATTACAGAAACAGAACAACTTTCAAAATCGCCAAGTTTATAATTGCTTAATGAATTCAAGAAGGATTAATTTAAAATTGTAACAAACTTGCTAATCTATGTGAACATACAATAAGGGAATTAAGTAGGTAGCTGATTTACTGGGTTGTTCGCTTTGCATATGTGACTCGCTCTGAAAAAACATACCTCTCTTCAAAAACGTAGTCTCGAGAAAACGCGTTCAAAGTTAAAATACATATTGTTTCTATATAAAACACATAAAAATCTGAAAATCAATTTTTTGACGAGAGGTATGTTTTCTCAGAGCGGTTCACATATCTAGAATAAATTTCAGTTTACTTAGTTCCTGTCACGTCGTAGGCCTAGACCCATCATTAATCGAAAAATTAAAACAAAAAAAAAAATTATTTGAAATCAATGCGTTTTCAACTTCGTACCAATTTTTTTTGTTGAATTTTTTAAAAAGTTTGTTCAACTTTGATTTGTTCAAGATTTTTTATAAGTAAAAATATCTCTCCTAATTGAGGTCCATGAATCATTAGGGTGTCCCTTATTTTGGACTTTTGGATTTTTAAATGTCTTACGCTCCAGCATGTACCATTGTACCCTAAGGGGTACGCGAAGATTTAACTGGGGGTATATGTGACGACAATGACAGCTTAATGTTTGAATTTGTAGTACATTTTAAAATTCATTCAGAAAAAATATGCATATTTTTTAATTAGAAAAGATAATTTATTTGCAAATTTTTGCCTCGCTTCGCTTGGGCAGCAACCACTTCTCAGTTTTTGATTATCTATTAAATTCAATTTTTTTTTTCTTTGGATGAAAATTCTTTCATTTCTTTTTTGAATATTATTTCAATTTTCTTGAAAGGAAAATTTTTCAATTTTTCGGTATTAAAACTGTTATTTTTTTTCGAGAAAAAAGTTTCTCGAAGTTTCCAGAGTGAAAATATTTTAAAATCTTTTTTCAGAAAAATATTTCGATATTTTTTTTTAGTGAAATCTTTCAATTTTTTAAATATTTTTTCAAATTTTTTGTAGGGTAGAATTTCTCATTCATTGAAAAAAAATCATTTTGGGGGCGGGGGAAATTTCTCAATTTTTCCAAAATGAAAGTATATGTAGGTATTTTTAATTTTTTTGAGAAAAAATTTCATGATTTTTTTTGGAATAAGTGAAACAATTTTTAATTTTTTTTTTAGATTAAAAATCTTTTGAATAGAAAGTCTTTTAATTATTATGCCTATTGGAGAAAAAAAAATACTATTTTTCGGGAGTAAAAACTAGAAATAGTATTTTTCGTTTATTAAAAAATTCCTCTTAAAAAAGAATTCTTTTAATTTTTTAGATTGAACAATAATTTTGATTTTTGGGGGAGAAAATTCTCGTTCTTTTAGTAAAAAAAAAAAAAAAAAAAAAAATTCAAAGTAAAAGTATTTTTTATTTTTTTAGGAAAAAAATTCCTCAATTTTTTGGATTTTTTTCAATTATTTTTCTAGAAAGAAAATTCTCGTTTTTTGGTAGTAAAAACTAGAAATAGTATGTTTCATTTATTAAAAAATTTCTCTTTAAAAACAGAAGAATTTTTTCAATTTTTTAAATTGAATAATATTTTTGATTTTTTGGAAAAAAATTCTCGTTTTTTTGAATGAAAAAAAATAATAATTTTTTTCCAAAGTCAAAGTATTTCTCTTTTTTTTTAGGAAAAAAAATCCTCAATTTTTTGGAATAAGAATTTTTTTTTCAATTCTTTTTTTAGAATGAAATTTCTCGTTTTTTGGGAGTATTTTTTCAATTAAAAATTTCATTTTGTAAAATGAAAAATAAAGATTTTTTTAAAATGAAAAAAAAATCAATTTTTTTTTTAAATAATTTTTTCCTGTAAAATAAAAATAAAAATAAAATCTTCAAAAAAAAACACCGATTTTTAAAGACTTGCCCATTTTTGGTTTTAAACCATCATAGTTGTTCCTTGTCATGAGAACTGATTCTCAATTTTTTCATTTTCTCCTCAACTTATTTTAATGTAGTAAGTAGAAATCCTTGCGCTGTTTTTACCTTTGGGCATTTTCAATTTTTGAAAAAAAGCAAAAACGAAAAAAATGAGCAAAATGAAAGTTTTTACACACAGCATTTTAACTTGTTGCATTTCATTAGAAAATAATTTCCTATTTTTTATTTTTTCCCAACTCAATTTTAAGTGAGCCCGCAAGCCCACCAATTTTTAGTCCTCTCCGGCTCTCCCCATCTTTTTAGTTTTCTAAAAAATATGGAGGGGCGACCAGGTGGCACTTGAAATTAAGTTGAGAGAAAATTGGGAATCACTTTTCGTCAAAAGAGCAATTGTTAATTTTTCATACCTTTTCAAAATTGGGGATGGGGTAACTGCATCACTAAAAATTGAGTTGGAGGGAAAATAAAAAATTTAGGTAAAAAAATTTTGCTCATTTTTTCGTTTTCGTTTTTTTTCAAAAATTGGAGATGCCCCAAGGTACCACTTGAAATTAATTTCAGGAAAAAATAAAAAATTTGGGAATTCATTCTTTTATGACAAGAAACAACTTTGATGGTTTATAACCAAAAAAGGCCCCAGTAAAATTGGCTTATAGGAATGAGATTTCAAAATTTCAGCGTAGGTCAAGTTTATACCCCAGATATGATTTTTTGCAGGTTTCGATCTGACCTTTTTTAATGTCAAAAATCAAAACTTTCATGATTTTGATTAGTTGATCAACGAAATGGTCCGGGAGGCTAAAATTTACAACGTAGAGTCAGTAAAGGTCACTGATACGTTTTTTGAGAGTTTTGATCGTTGGGGCCCAATTTTGGGGCAAGGCCCTTTTTTGTAATGGCTCCAGCAGAGGCCCAAGGAGATGAAATTTCACTTCCTAGGCCACCCCACCTCTTTATATGCCCCTATGAACTGAGTTTTGGGTCCCTTTTTTCATATTTATTAAGCTATAGGCCCCAAAATTGGTTTAAGGGATTTCAAAATTTCAGTGTAGGTTCAGTTTATGCCCGTAATGTGCCTTTTATCGATTTCTATCTTCGAACTCCTTTTGACTAAGTAGTGTCAAAAATCAAAAAATTGCATTTTTGAACCTTTCGAGAATTTTAACCTTTGATGCTCAAATTAAAGGTATGGCTCGTTTTTGGAATCGATAAATTGCTCAAAGAAAACCTCACACTAAATTAAGGAAATTGGTTGTTCTGGCAATCTCAGTATTATGAAATATTGTTCGACTCTTTCGAAGAATCAATAAAAAAGGGTGGATTTAATTCAAAGTGAACAATGTAGTTGATTTATAAATATGCATGAACATTGAGAGGTTAAATTAAAAGCATCCAACTGCGTATACCTAGTAATTGTAGGTAATTTCGTAATTTGTGGACAACCATCGTCGTAGGTAGGTAGGTACTTCAATAGGTATAAATTTAGAAGTCATTTACATTTGCATAATATACTTTTCCGGTCTACATTACCTACTTTCTACAATAATTTCTCTACACAAGAGAATTTTCGAGGTCGAAAAGTTGATACTACTCAAAAATTCAAAATTATTAGTAGGTGTATTTGAGTTCCAGAATTTTAAGTATAAAATCAAGTAGTTTCCATCATTTTTTCCATCTTGTATATTTTGAAGCTTGTTTTTGCGCCACCCGTTCATTTCTCGAAAAAAATTAATATAACCTTTTTTGTTGCAAATTGTATGTACTTTAATTTTGGTTATTATCATTTTTTTTGTTTGAACGCATCTTTGAAGAGTTACAAGCGTAAAACGATAAACGATCTCTTTGGGTCCACAATTTGGGACTTGCCTGTCGAGGGGTCAAGTTCAAGGGTTTTTTGATGAATTATCAGGACCTCGAAAGGAAGATTTTAAAATCAAAAAATCATTGACAGCTAAAAATATCTTTGTATTTTTTTTTTACGTATTTTCAGTTCTTTGATGAGATTTATGTTGGTTGCTTGTACCATTGATTAAATTATTATTATTTAAATGAGAATTGCCAGTTCATTACATTGTTCATGATGAATTTGCATTCATATAAATAATTAAATATTTTTCAAGAAAACTCACGTAGGAATATTCAAATTTATGCGAAATAAGAATAAATTACAAACGCCATAAATAACTTAGGAGGAATATATGAAAGAAAATGACTTTTAATTCGGAAGACAAAATTAATTCGAGAAAAAAATACCGAACTTGGATCAGCTCTTCGCACGATTTTGTTCATCGTCTGAATCTCGATGCTTCGATTTAGTATGCTTCTTTTTATGAACCGATCTTTCGTGCGATTTTTTCTTACGTTTTTTCTTATGTCTATCAGAGGAATCATGAGAATCGTCGGTTCGATCACGTGATTTCTTCTTTCGTTTCTTTTTATGCTTATCAGAGGTTTCGTATGAATCAGAATACGAATCGTCTCGATGTCTTTTTTCCAAACGATCTCTTTCGGGTTTCCTTCTCGAATTTTTTTCGTCATCGTAGTACGAAGAATAAGAAGCTTTTCTGTCACTTCTGTACGAGTTACGATCATTGGACGATTTTGAAATATCGCGATGTCTATCGTTATATTCTCGATGTTTATGGTATCGTTTTCTAGTATCGTCGTCGTCGTAAGTTGATTTTTCGTATTTTTTATATTTCTCGTAGGTATCTTCGCGACGACGATCGTATTCCGAATGTTTTTCTTTTTTATCGCTTTGCATCTCTTTGATTAATTCTTGTTCTTCTTCTTCTATGGTCATCCATCTTTTGAACGGATTTCCGCTGTAGATTTTACTACCTACGCCTAAATAAGAATCGATGCGAGGTTGTATTATGGTTTTTTGTGAAGGATCCGATTCAATTGTTTCGGGTTCTATTTCGCTTTTGGAATCGTCGTTTAAGGTTTCCATTTCACTTGTAATTACTTCTCTTAAAACCTGGTTTGAAATTGAAAAATAATTCAAGAGTTGAGTTGATAATACATTTTGATAAATATTACGAAATTGTGAACCAACCTCGACATAACTTTTCTTATTCGAATGTACTCGTTTTCCTCGATGAGCTGCTCTTCTTCGTTTGGCATCCCTTTCAGCAGCAAGTAATTCCATGAGGCATGTCGAAGAATTACCTTTGCCTTCGCTTCTGCAAATATTTATAAGAAATTAATAACCATAAATTCATTAATGAACTGAATTGGGAATTCGATTTACTTGTTTTTAACAGTCGTATTCGCATCGAGATTATCACTGGAGCCATCATTACAGTCGGATACAGAACGAATTGCGTCCTTCAAATCTATGAATATTATTCGTTATTAATGTACGAAAAAATTAAGGATACATCGATAAATATTTCGCAAAATTTAAAAAAAAATGTAAAGGATATTAGCAATCCATGAAAATAAATCTCAACATCAGCATATCCTGAAAAACAAAACTAGATAAATATCTCTCTCTTGAACAATTCAGATTTTCAAAAGTCGATAACTTTATCAGAAGTTTAATGCAATTTGAAGTAGCAAATAATCCAAAACTACCTAAGGTAACTTCCAAATTGGGTGAATCGTCGATTTCGGGGTATTCTGCGTTTTTTCTCTCGCATCTGTTTTCATGATCGAGAAGATTTTCTTGAGGTATACGATGTTCCGGATTAATACTGCAAGGAACAAAGTGTGGCTCATCAGTCTAAAATGGAAACATTGTTTTGAATTAAAGGTTTTATTTAGAGACATAAGAGTGAAAATATATGAAGTATACGAACTTGTATGGAATTTTCCAGGTGTGAGATATCCCATCCGACAGAATCCAAAGTATTTCGTAACCAAGTCTTCTGTTCGTCGATGAAAACTCTGAGATTATTCAGCAAATGATTCTTATTGAAGGAGGAACTCATTTTTCATTATTTCGCGGGAGATAGGAGATGAAAAAATTTTACACACAACGAGCACTTTATGAAAATGTGGTAAGATGAAGTTGCATTATTACGACTGAGATTATTAAAAACAATAAGGGGGAAATTTTACTTTCCCCATGTTTTGTTTTATTCATAAAATAATATAAAATTTCCCTCAAATCTCAAATTTTTAATTTCATTTCGGTTTCAAAAATTTTGAATTATTTCTTATCACCTTATCACAGACGAGTCAAGGCCAAAGACAAGTAGCGCAACACCAAGGCGAAATAAAGTACTTAGTGAAATTCAGGCTTCAGCCAATCAAATTGCAGTATTTTTTATTTTTTTTTAAATCGAAAATCTACAACTTGTGAACTTGCAAACTTTGCTAACAGAAACAGTAAAAAATATCTTTGATGTCTAAAAACAATAAATTCTGATACTGTAATATAAATTTATTCAAGAATAAAATCACACCAATTCCTCCCTCGTTACACAAGCTTTTCCCAACACCAGACAACCTGTTACTAACCAATAATTGAATTTCCAAACTGAAAATAAAATTATTACCAATTACGAAATAATTAGCCTACTTAACAAATCCAAGAACAATTAACAATTCACTCACTTAAACCATAAAATATACGGAGTGTGAACGACCATTCACATATCGATTTAACCACTTGCAAAATTATTTCAATGAATTCTATGATGATCCATGGATAAGGAAAAGAATTTTCATCCACCTTTCAAAAGTATTATTCAATATGTTAACCTTACCTCGAATGAAAAATGACATAAGTAATAAATTTTAAAAGGTTACATACTTTTAGGATTCCAATAAGGAGAGCTACATTTAAACCAATGATCACTATTACGTGACTGAAAATTGTAGCCACGATACTTTCCGAATACAAACTTCTATCTGTGGAGAAAAGTTGAAATTGAACATTATTCCTAATTATATAATAGGTTCATTTCTGCAGAGATAAGCACTTTTGCCAAAATAGTCGAAGCTTGGAAAAATGTTTCGAATGTTTCTGTCTTCCTGCATAAAGTTTTCTTATCTCGTTGTTCAACAGAAATTTTTAGTTTTGTTTTAAAACTACATACGTTTTATGAAAGTTAATCTAATAGTAATATATAGTATACCGTAATACCATGATTTTGAATAGTCAAATTTACTATATTTCAGAACTTTCCACATATCATAGAGGGCTATTATCTGTAAAATTCAAAATATTATTCTTATGAATCATCGAATCACTAATTAGTACAGTTGCAAATGGGGAAAGAAAATGATTCGTGCAATCGAAAAGTTAAAAAACATCTTTCTAAAAAAATTTCCAAGTTTCAGAATGTCTGACAAAATGTCTAGAAAATGTCTAAAAGTCATAAAATTTCAAAAAAATTTACAAGTTTCAAAATGTCTGACATAATGTCTAAAAAACCGAATTTATTAAAAATTTTCAAAGTTATTTTATGTCGCCCAACCCTAACCTAATTTAACCTAACCTAACCCAACATGTCGGATTTTAGTCTCGGATTTTGGTTTCGTTTTTTTCCATTTTGGTCTCCGTAAAAGCATATACTATGCTAAAATTTGAGTTTGATTATTGTATTAAAATAGTTTGTGAAAAGTTTCTCAATATTTATGAAAAAAATTAGATAAAAAATTGTTTTTGCACAAAATTAAATTTAAAAAAATTATTCCAATTGATTTTTAAATCGGACTTTTACATTATTTTTCTTTTGATCAAACACCCATTAGAAAAATCGGTTTGGCAACATACAATTTTTTTAAGGTGAAGCTCAATTTTTTCAGGAAGTGGTGAGGGTTGTTGAATGTGCGAATTATTTCAATCTCCAAAAAATGAAGAGAAATTTTTTCACTTCAAAAAATAAAATAAAAATTACACCAAAAAATTGAAAGAATTAAGATTTTTCTCCAAAAAATAGATATTTTTTTTACGGAAAAATTGCAAATTTAAAAAAAAAATTAATTGGGATATCGAGATGTTTCTCTGAAAATACGATATTTTTTTCGCGAAGAAATTAAGCTCTAAAAAAAAAGACTGGGTATAAAAATTATGATTTTTTTATCTAAAGAAATAGATATTTTTTCTCTATAAATAAGAGATTACTTTATTTTGAAAAACCTCTCAATCTCAAAAACTGAAAGTTTTTTACGTTGATTTCAAAAAATTTGAGAAATTTTTTATTACAACAAAATTTAAGAGGTTTTTCCAAAAAAATGTGAGATTTCTTTTTTAAAAATTGAAAAATATTCAAAGAAATAGTTTTACTCCAAGTCTAAAACAATGGGGAAAAAATGTTTCTTTCAAAGTCAAATTCTTTCTTAAAAAAAAAAAAAAAAAAAACTTATTCCTCATAGGTTACCAAAAAATTAGGAGATCGCTTTTGCACCAAAAATAAATGATTTTCTTTCTAGAAAAATGTACATTTTCCTTCCAAAAAATTGAGATTTTTTTTATTCTAAGAAAATTCAAAATTTTCTCTCGCAATAAATTGAAAAATATTGTACCTACTACAAAAAATTAAGATATTTTTTCAAAAAAATATGAAATTTCTTCTCTAAAAAGTTAAGAAATATTCTAATCCTGAAAAATCGAACTGAAAAATTTTTGCTCCAAAAAAATTGAACCATTTCTTCCCTTAAAAAGTTGAAAAATATTTTTACTCCAAACAATAGAAAACATTTTTTCTTCTCAGTAAAATCAAATTCTTTCCTTAAAAAAAAAATCTTAGGTAAGGTATAGGTACCTAAAAATTTAGAAATTGTTTTTGCACCAGAAATAAGAGATTTTTTTTTAGAAAAATGTAAGTACATTTTCCTTCCAAAAAATTGAGATATTTTTTATTCCAAGAAATTTTATTCAAAAAATTTAAGAAATAAGTATTTTCATTGGATTTTTTTTTTCTAAAAAAAAATGAGATATTTTCTCTCTAAAAAAAATTAAAATAAAAGAAAATGTATGAGTAGTGTGATATAGAGTAGCAAAGTATTCAATTTTTGAATTTTCTTTTATTGCCAAGTTGCTGATCACGACACCAGGATACTTAATCGGTTAATCTAGAATTGGGAATTTCAATTAAACGAGTGATACACATTCTTCTCCTTTTTCTTGATTGCCTAATGATGTAGTAAAATTGAAATCAAGTTGATAGATGACTAATAAGTAATAACACTACCAAGAAGTTCATTTCGAGTGAGTAGAAAAATATGAAAAATTATTTATTTTCAATTTTTGAGGAATGCCCAATCATAAATTATTGCTCGGTACATTGGCAATCATTTGTGCGATTATTTCTGTGAACCGTGCTGTGAACAAAGACGGACTTTCGTGCTCGGTTTGGGGGTGCGTTTCAATTAGTGTCAATACTCAAGGATGCCAATCATCGAAATGCCAAACAGATTGCGAATCCCGGCATGGAAAAATGAAGTTTTATTCTAATGGGGAGAAGAAGGTAAAAATGGGAGCCACGAAGGGTGTCTGCTTGGATGATTATTATTGTCGATGCGTTGCGGGTCCGTATGTTCTTGATGGTGAAATTCTCTTAAAGCCACCGTCACGTAAGCCACCTTAGAAGCTGGATTTTTATCATCGATAATGATGCGGATTATTCGCCAAGTTTTCAATACAGAGGAATTTAATTACGTTTAATTTGTGTTGATTTAATTATATCTTATCTATATCGTAATCTACTAGTTTATAACCTTTGAAGTTCAACTTTTTTCGCATATTTAAATATCTGTGTTACATAGAATAGTGTTAATACATAAATCATCTTTGTTGCGAATAAGCCTCACGTAATTTATTTATTTTTAAATGTAAGTTTTTTTCAAAAAAAAAACAAAAAAAAAAACAAGAACTTCTATAAAAACAAAATTTCAAGAATAATTATTGAATTTTCTACAAAATTTTATTTTGTTTTAAAAAAATTTTCAAGTATTTTTTTTTTAATTAGAAATCTTTTTCAACATCATTTTTAAAAAATTTCCCAAAAATTTTAAAAAGAAAAATTTTGAAAAGAAAAATAATATAAAAAAAATCAGAAAAAATCAGAGATTTATTTTTTTTAAAAATATTTCAGTAGGTAGGTATAATATTTTTTTTATGAAATATCATTTAACCTCAGCTCATTTTTATAAAGATATCTTCTAGATTACGAATCAACCACAAAACTGATTTTAAAACCTTTCGATTGCACAGAACTTCCGTTTACGACTGCACTAAATCTGACGATAATTCATAAAAAATATATAACATTTAATTCGAGTTTTTTTCAATTTCGTGTAAGATAATTCTAATGTCAAATAATTACGTTTCAAAATTTTTCAACTTACTATTCTAGCGACAGAAACGAAAATCACCAATAATGGACAATACCTAAATACCGGGTAGGAGTAAAGTTTTCGGCAAATCCGAAATTGAAGCTGTAAAATGAATTAGATTAGATTCAGACAATTTTGAAGAGTAATAAAAATTACAAAAATACTATAAAAATCCATACCTTTTTAAAATCCATATTAAAATGTATATTTTCGATAATATTATTCATAATTGCAATGATTTCAAACGATTTATCAGAACATATCTTCACTTATATAAAACTTAATCATTAAAGCTGGTCGAATATTCTAACCAGTAAATTGTACATAAAAGCAATTGTGCATTTTTAATCATTTAAAAAAATGGTAACAACAATAAATGCGATTTGAAAAAATATTTCTGAGTATTGCAATAGGTATTCTAAAATTAGTTAACGTGTTGGAAAAATATAGCATTATGCATTTCAATAATTTGTAGACCGACTAACAAATAAATCTCGTATTCAGATCATTCAAAAATTAATAAATAAAATTAATGAGATTACCCGATTCTCGTCGAAACAAATCACTCGACATACTTTAAAATTGTTCTCACTAATTGATTCGATAGAGAAAAAAATTAAGGACTAGAGATACCAGAGCACCAATATAGCCCTAGAGATACTTCTCTAAATTGCTTTTGAAAAAGTACAAACGAGTGGATAGTCGAAGGTGGATATAAGCAGAATTGGAAATAATATTTTGAAAAGCTAGGAAGACACACGTTCGGAAAGGAAGTGTTTAATTTCTGAGATTAATTTAGAATCTTGATCCAAATCCTTTCTCTCTTCATCTTTTGAAAACTGTTCCACACAGGATTGAATTTTGGCTATTTTGTCAGCATATTCGGATAATTCGATTTTTTGTAGAATTCTTATGATTAACTTTAACCATTCGTTTCGTTCCTAAATTTGAAAAATATACATTAAAATTCCAAATATCAATTTGATAAAATTAATCGATCGAATTACCTCATAATTTGGAGAATTATCAACCAAGTTTCGTAAAACAATGTCAATTAAAACAGCAACGTCATTTTTATAAAATAAATTCGAGGTCTCGTCGCTGGCAAAAATATCGCTTATAATTTTTAGCAGTGAATTAGCAGCGTGTGGTTGGTGATCTAGTAACTTCGCTGGATCCTCTGAAAATTAAAAAAAAAAAAAAAAATTAATCCAATTCTCATACGAGTGTTTTCAGTTTTCACTTCGAAAAAATATTACGTACTTCCTCGATTAAAAAGCAACAATAAAGTTTCAGAGAAAATTTTAGGATTATCACATTGTGACAGTGATTGTATGGTCAAGTTATCAGAGATCGAACGGTTTTCATCGAATTGCAAGTTGTATACCAAAATAAGGTTCACCAAGTTGATCACAAGCTCATCTTGATCAGGGTCATCGGAAGGACTTTCAATTAATTCCAATAATTGAGAAATAAATTCTTTCCCAATCGTATCTAAAAAATGAAATAAATAAAAATAATTCGATGAAATGAACGATTTATTCAGCTTACCAAAATAAATTACTGGTAATCGTTCACCGATGGAAAATATTTTCGTGAGGACGTTGACAATTGGAAGCAATTTTTCTTTATAATTGACGTTACTATAGACGTCTCTAAATTTGAAATAGAAACCGAATTAATTGTAAGAAAAATGTAATCAATTTACTCGAATATACCTGGTCAATTCCAAAGGTAGGACTGAACCTATCAAGACCAGAATTGCAGTTCTCGATAAGGTGCACAGTAAATCGAAACTTTGCAATAAAAGACTTCGAATTACCCATCGGGTTTCCATTTGATAATACTCAGCTAAACAGTTCACAATATAGTAATCGGTAATATGCAGAAAACGTTTACTAATTGCAGAATCAGCATCTGTCTGAGAACATAATGCAACTCGTTTAGTTACAGCATATTTCATCAGTGATATAATGAAATAATTACGATAAAATCAATACCAATATGCAATTAAATTCTCTTAAATATTCGATAATTGATCCCTGATCATCAAACAGCTCCCATGATCTTTGCTGAGCATCATCTTTCACCGAAGCCAAGTCTTCTGTGATGACAAACAATCTAGTCATGTCTTGCGTGTTATCAATTAACGAAAGAGGCGCTTCTGGGGATACGTCTATCTTGGAAAGTATTTCTTTGATGACTCCGACAGCAGAAGGCGGTGATAAGGTGGAAAAATGTTCTAAAACTACGTTCACAGCGTGTGTAGCGAGTTTATGCGATAGATGAGTTTCACATCTTACCTAAAATGAATATGAATTATTAACCTAGTTTAAATTATGTCAATAAATTACATTGATAGACGTACTCTTTCGATCATTCTGTATACTTGTTCCTCGCTGATAGAGCCAGGTGTTTCATTTTCCATATTGAGCAATGCAAATAGACTTTTAATTCGACGATTGGAACATTTGATACGAGGAATACACGAAGAGAATTGGAGCACCGATCGATAGTGACAGTGGCTGAATATATTTTTGATGATTGACACTTTATTATTTCATTTTACACCGAAGCAAATACCTCCTACATTCATTTCTACTTCATTTTTCAACTCAAACACCAAACCACAACAGATGATAATCAAAATTCAGCTACGTTCACATGTTTTTGCAAACATCAGTGTTGCTCAACTTTGTAACGAAATATGGATCGCTTTTTTTTCTTATCTGCGAGCGTGCCTTGTTGTCATATTTTGAAAAAATTCACGTAATTAATTAATTCTACGACTATTGTAATGCGAGAAAATCATAATTAGGTTTCATTTACTTTCATTTTCACCACCTGTTTGATTTTCTACGTTCTACATGCACCGATTTAATTTTATTAAATATTTTCCAAAGAACTGAGCATATCTCCGGCAACAATGTATCAACATGAAAACTGTCTCGCTGTCTGATAAAACCTTTTAATTTGTTGTCTGTCGCTTTTTAATGAATTAAAATTGCAATTAAATCGTATTTATGGGTTATTTTAACGCAAATAATGGCTCATTCGTTAGCGATTCGTATGCAAAAGTCGTTGTTGTGTGATTGAAGTTAATATCATAGGACGTTTTGTTTGAAGAACAGAAGAGCATCAAGATGGGTAATTCAGACACAAAATTGAATTTTCGAAAAGCTGTCATACAATTGACCACCAAAACACAGGTAATTAATGAAATCAGTTGTAGCATTCAATAAGTGGAAGCCCTTACAAAAAATTCCTAAAATTTTTCGATAGATTTGCCCCATCTGTGGCATTTTTACCATCTGTTCCACTCCATATGGTAAAAAAAATCCATAACGTTCGGTATTACGATCATTGGAAATTTAAATCTACATGAACCATATTTCGTTTAAACATCAGATTCCTGCGATATTAAAGATGTATATTTTTTCAGCAACCAATCGACGCCGGAGATGAAAACTTCTGGGATCAGTTTTGGTCAGAGAACGTTCTAAATATTCAAGATGTTTTTACTCTGATACCAGCGCCGGAGATTCGATCATTACGAGAGGAAGCTCCAGCCAATCTTGCCACATTATGCAACAAAGCTGTGGAGAAAATGACGAGGGCAGTTGATAACAGCTGTCGAACTCAGCAAGAGCAGCAGACAGGTTTCTATTTTGTAGTCTGATATCTGTTCTTCAACTTCATGATGCTGATCTGGTATTTTTTGTAGTGTTGAATTGTTGTCGACTTCTGACGAGACTACTTCCGTATATATTCGAGGATCCAGATTGGCATGGATACTTTTGGTCGACTGTAAAAGCAAGATCTGACGATGACCCAAATCCTGTTCCTTTGGCTCAGTTGTTACTCGGTGCTATTTGCGTAAGCGAATGTTTTCTAGAATTACACTTCTGTTTGATAATTATACCAAACGATTACGAAATATTTTCAGGATCTTCTGTTTTGTCCTGATTTTACCGTTGCAACGAATAAAAAATCTGGACCGGTATGCACCTTGAAATAATTAACGGTGGTTCATCTTCGTTAAATTAATCGAGTTGTCAATTTTAGGATAAAGCAGAAGACTTACAAGCGATCGATAGCTGTGAATATATTTGGGAGAGAGGAGTAGGATTTGCTAATTCTCCACCTCATTATCCCACCTACGAAACAGCTAGAACAGAGCTGCTGAAATTACTTCTAACGTGTTTCAGCGAAATAATGTACAAATCGCCATCAGGTAGGGCTTGCTCTACTATTATTCGTGCATAATTTAATTTATTCGTATTAAAATACTATTTTTATGTTACCAGATCCCAGTGAAACTCCAAACCACTGGATTCAGTACTTAACTTCGACAGAAAATCGCCACGCTTTGCCAATGTTTACTTCGCTACTAAACACCGTCTGTGCCTACGATCCTGTTGGCATTGGTGTGCCTTATAATCATCTGCTGTTCACAGATACCATGGAACCTTTGGTAGAAGTGTGTTTGCAAATTCTCATCGTGACTTTGGATCACGATACTACAGGGGCTGATGAAGTACGTTTCTAAGAATCGAACCGAACAGTTGATTTATTCTTTCGATACGAAAACTTATTTTTGTACCATGTTTTAGTGTGGAAATCAAGAAAATCTATTCATCAATTATTTATCTCGTATCCATCGCGATGATGATTTCCATTTTATCATGCAAGGATTTACAAGATTACTTAATAACCCTTTGGTTCAAACGTATTTACCTAATTCGACGAAAAAAATCCAGTTTCATCAAGAGCTGTTGGTGTTTTTTTGGAAATTGTGCGATTATAATAAGGTAATTGTTTGGTTCTCGAAATGAATAGAAAAATCAAAGGAGGATATTAATAAAATTTAATTTTTTCAGAAATTTTTATATTACGTGTTGAAGAGCAGCGACGTTCTGGACATTCTGGTTCCTATTTTATTCCATCTGAATGATTCTCGAGCTGATCAATGTAAGGGTGATATTTTTAATTAACTTTAAATGCAATTTTAATGATTATTTATTGGAAAAAATATTTCAGCTCGAGTTGGCTTAATGCATATCGGTGTTTTTATTCTATTATTGCTGAGCGGAGAAAGAAATTTCGGTGTGAGGCTGAATAAACCGTACACTGCTACTATTCCAATGGACATTCCAGTATTTACAGGTATGTTGTCTCAAAATTATCGATAAATTGAACCAAATGATTCTAAAAAATATATATTTCACTAGGTACACATGCTGATCTCCTGATAACAGTTTTTCACAAAATCATTACCACCGGACACCAAAGATTACAGCCACTTTTTGATTGTTTACTCACTATTCTAGTCAATGGTAAATACCACAAATTGTACTCAATTTTTTTTAATAATTTATTTAACATCATTACTTATTAATTTTCAGTATCTCCATATCTGAAGATGCTTTCGATGGTAGCCAGTACAAAACTATTGCATTTATTAGAAGCATTTAGTACTCCTTGGTTTTTATTTTCGTCGCCGACCAATCATCATTTGGTATTCTTTCTGTTGGAAATATTCAATAATTTGATCCAGTATCAATTCGATGGTAAGCAGTATTATTCGCTATTTCGAAATTGTGCCAACACAATCCAGTATGTGAGAATTAGTCCCAAAAACTGAAAGATTTTAGTGATGAAAGAATTTAATAATTTTTAGAAAATTTAGGTACGTTGCATTCTGAAATACGAACCGATTGCATCATCTTCATATCTATGAGTAAAAAGCCACCTGCAGTTAGGCAGATTCTTCGAGCGTGTAGTTTCGTGCTAAAAGTTCTGATCTGTAAATTGTGTAGTTGATTTTATTCAATTATTGAAAAGAAAAAAATTATATTAAAATTTTCTAATTCAGCTTAAAATATACTGACTAGGTATCAGATATTTTCAAATTGAGACTATAATTAGGGTTTTTAATTTTTTTTAGAAATTTTTTATATTTAAAAAAAATGTTTTTTCTAGAGTTGAAAATTTTTTTCCAATAATTTTTTCAATATAAATAAAAATGTCGAAAATTTAATTAAAATTAAAAATTTCCCCTTTCCAAAAGATCCATTTTAAATTCAATTGATTTTTTTCCATTCAAGTTTTCTTTTTTATTCATATTATTTGATTTTTTTTTTTTTTTACCAATTTCTTGGTGGACTGATCCAAGCTCGTTTTACGCATCAATTTCATTCTCTCAATGCAAACTTTAGTCCTTTCAGCCTGTCAAAAAATTACACAATGAAATTCTTGCATTCCGTTCTATTATAAAATTTTAAAAGTCAAATACCAACTTCATTAGTAATTAAAGTACCCGTCCATCCGCTGTAAATTATTACGAGTAAAAAAATCACCAATTTTGAAAACTCGTTTAATATTTGAGCGTTCAACTTGATAGGATGATTTCGTGCATCAGTTATGAACATCAGCAAGGTGATAGTATGTACGATATTGTAAGGCCAATAAAATAACGTATTTATTCCGAAACATTTGCTCATATCGTCTGTTAAATTTCCTGTTTGCCAGTGCTTCTTCTCTAACACGATTAGCTTATTTAAATCGATATTTCTGAAAATGATAAATAATTATGAAATATTTTTATTTAAAAACGTATTTTTTTATTGAACGTGGGATGGTTATTAGTATCACCTTCACAACTTGTTACATACTTGCATGCTTCAATTTATTTAAAAATATAATTCTCTACCCCCTCGCCCCCGCCAAATAATAAATTATTGATTTTTGTTGGGAAAATTATTCCCAAAAATTTTACTAGAAAAAATTATTTTGTGGTTCTTCATTTTATTTTCTTTATCAAATTTCTTTCTCATTGCCTAAAGAATTTTTTTTATTCTCCCTTTTTTTGAAAATTTCATTATTAAAATCTTGGAAACGAAAACATTCTTAAATATATATCTTGAAAAATTAATTTAAAATCTTATTGTAGAAATTATTTTCAAAATAATTCTCTATAAAAATTCCTGATGAAATTTTGAATTTTCTCTTTGGAGAAATCTATTGGAAAAATCCCAGCAAAATGAAATAATATTGTGAAAAAAAAATACCTGAAAATATTTCATAAAATATCCCCACCTTTCTTTGAAAGATTTTTTCAAAGTAAATTTTCCAAAAAAAATTCTCAAAAATCAAAATCTTCGAAAAAAATTGATTTACTCTTTCCACAAAAAATTTAAGGAAGAATTCGATATTGAATTGATTTTCTTTTTATCAAAAATCTGTAAAAAATGCTTGGATTTTTTTAAAAGAAAATTCGTATGACTTTTTTTTTAAATCTCATATTTTCCCCAATTTTTTTTGTAAATTTTCTTTTGAACTCCTGTAAAAAAATTTCAAAAAAATTTATCATTATTATCGCATTTTTAAGAAAAATCTCGAAAAATCTGTTGTTGGTTTTGTTATTGTTTTTTGTTTTGTTGTTTGAAAAAAATCCCTAGGTACCTACGATTTTTTTTAAATCCCACAGTTTCCTTCAAATATTTTTTAAAAAATTTCAGAAATGTTGGAAAAAATTGTTAAATATTTTTAAAAGTTGATTTTGAAGAAATAAAATTCTACATTAAAATTCCAGTTGAGAATTTGAATTTTTTCATCGTCAAAAAATAGAATATTGTGAAAAAAAATTTTGGTAAGAAATTCTTCAAAAATCCCATCATTTATTGAATGAGTGTACTCAAACAAATTTTTTTTAAAAAAGAATCTAAAAAATCAAAAAAACATTTAAAAAAATTATTTCAAGAATAATGTTGAAATTTTGCATAAGAAAGATTTTACTTTTCTTTGATTTTTTTTTTGACAAAATGGATTAAATAAAAAAAAATTTTAAAATAAGTTTTTGCATAAATATCTCATTTTTCTCTAGATTTTCTTTCAAAATTTCTCTTATTAAATTTTTTGGTAAATGTTTAAACCATCTCTAAAAAAGTTGAAAATGTTCTTTCAAATTTTTTTATATTCTTCAAAACAATCGTTTGAAAAAAAATTCTCGAAGAAATCTTCTTAATTTTTTTGGCAAAAATTTAAATTTTCTCATTAAAAAAAATTTCTTGAACAAATTTCAGAAAAATCTGTTGAAAAATTCTTAGTTAAAAAAAATTAAATTCTTATGAAATTTCAAAAACATCACATTTTTTTCTCGAAAATTTCTTTTTTACAATTTGTGGGAAATTTCCCAAATATCTTGAATTTTTAGTTTCTTTAAATTGTTATCATTTTTTTTCAAAAAAGATGGTTTAAAAAAATTATTTTGAAAAAAATTGTTCCTTAAAAATTCTCTATAAAAGCTTTCACATGAAATTCTTTCAAAAAATCCAGAAAAGTTTTAAAAATAATACCTATTATATTATCGGTCTTTAAAAAACAAATTCTGAAAATAGAAATTCGTGATTTCCATTTTTCTTCCTATTGAAAATTTTTAAATTCCCCATTTAAAATCTTCAGAAAAATTCTCTCATTTCTTTTCCAAAAAAATCTCGTATTTTCTTTGTAAAACTTGTTTTGATGAAAATTTCTCGCAAAGTCGTATATTTGTTATATTAAGCATTCCACGTTCAAAAAAAAAACGCTTAAAATAAGTGGAAAAATTCACATTACCCTTCGTCGATCATATCATCAATTTCACGATTAATATCCTCGAAAGTTTTACCAATCGTGTGACATAATGTCATAATTAAACAATCCATAGAAATGACGCCGATGTAACGATAACAATGAATGCAAACTTGCCACAATGGTATGTCTTTCCATTTCGCGATGTAACTTAGTATACCGACGACTTGAAAAAATAAAAAAAAATACAATTTTCTCTTTTGCAAAATTCGTTGTGAAAGTAAATCGTAAAGTTGTTCTGCTTTTTCTATGCAACGTAACTTTAATGGGAAACAGTACAAAATGGAAATCAAAGGGACTACGGGGTGTATGTTGATGATGGCTTTTTCGACCAACTGAAGGCAGAAATTTGTCTGAAAACAGGTCTCAAGTTGCGAATTGGCGTACTTAACGAATTTCCTGTAATGATTCGTTAGTATGTAGTAATTTACTGCGAAAAGTATCACGCAGAATGATACTCCCAGGTAACTTAGTTTGTATGTGGTACCTGGAAAAATGATAAAATTTTATCTAATCTTAGATTAATAATTTGGTATTAAATTAAAACAGCATTTATTACATTTGGTCGGATTTTTCTTCTCTTCGACTTGATTATGTTTCGGTTCAGCTTTTGTAATTGGTAAAACTCCGGTTAAGAAACAAACTGCACGTAATACGCGAAAAAAACACAACGATGACTTTGCCATCATGCTACCCCAATAATATCGTAAAAATATTTATTTCGATTCCATTAGTGAATTCCTACTCTTCTATTACTTATTCAGAAAATTATACCTTTTCGCCGTAGAAAATAGAAATGACCTAATGGTAAATTGATTCGACAACTTTTAATCTATCAAAGTGTTTGTCTTTATTTTCGCAGGTAATTCGAATCTAGTATACACGATTATCAGAAAACGACAAGTATTCCATTCGCTCGCCAATTTACCCGCCGATTGTGGTACCATCAACAAATGCCTCAGCAGGAGGGTGAAGAAAAACGTCGTCGAAGCCCTGGCTGAAGAAAGTATCCCCGAAACGCCCGCTATGGAAGGGTCAAAGCCAGCCTTGCCTGCTGAACCAGGCACTTTGAAGGCTACGCTGATGGAAACTCCTGGTTCGTAAAGTATAATTTTATATTTATTTGCTTTGTATTTTGTCCATTAGCCTTATTTTTTCATTCTATCAATTCGAAATAATTTTTTTCCAGGTGTGATGAAAATGACAGAGAGAGAAAGTGCTCACCCAGGCAGTTGTGAAATTCCAGCCGAACTAGTCAATTCGAATAGTGACGTGAAAAGTGCCAAAAGTGTGGATAATTGTGTTTCGAAACCAGCCCCGAATTTGGGACCTGTCAAGGTACGTGTTGATGTGTTTGATAGAAACACTTTGCTATGAATTAGTTATTGGGTTGGTTTAAAGTATCCCCCCTCACTCCATCCCTCCCTCCCTCAAGATAAAAATAAAATCATGATTTTTTTTTATTCTGAACAATTTTTTTTCAAATTATTTTACCCCAGTTTTTGATAATGATGAAAATTTCAAAAAAAAATTGTTTTTCAAAAACAATTTTTTTTTATAATTTTCTTTATGTTAATTTTAATGAGTTCTTATCCATTTTTGTGGAATACAATTTTTTTTTTGAATTTTTAAAAAGAATTATGAAAGAACAAATTTCTTTGAAATTTTTTAAAAATTTTCTCAGAAACGATTTTAAATATAAAAATGTAAAATTTATTGAACATCTGTGAAAACTTTCGAGTAATTTTTTTTGATAGGTAAAACAAACTTTCCTGATTTTTTTTAAATTGAAAATTTATAGAAAGCATTTTTATTTTTCAAGTTTTGTTGAAAACAGTTTTTAATTTTTTTCAAATTTTTTAAAAAACATTTTTTTCGTTTCATAAAAATCATAACAATATTAAAAATTTTATTAGAACTGGGGTTTTCAAATTTTTTGTCAAAAACAAATTTTCCTGGATTGTTTCTTAAAATTATGGAAGAGAATTTTAAAATTTATGAAATCATTTTTTTTTACTTTTATTCTCTCTGTCATTTTCATCACACCTGGAAAAAAATTATTTCGAATTGATAGAATGAAAAAAATAAGGCTAATGGACAAAATACAAAGCAAATAAATATAAAATTATACTTTACGAACCAGGAGTTTCCATCAGCGTAGCCTTCAAAGTGCCTGCTGAAAACAATTTCTTTGTAATTAAAAAAAAAATTCTTTTCGGCACTTGCAAAAATCAAAAACAAATTTTTTTTAAATTAGTAAAACTTCATTCTTTAAAAATTTTGTTAAAAATTGATTTATTTATCCTTGTCAAAAATAAATTTTCTCGTTTTTTTTACAAGAATTGGAGAAGAATTTTTTTTAATACCTACCTAATATTTAAATTCTTTTTTTGTGAATTTCAAAACTTAATTTTTTAAAATTTTCTTTAAAAGATTGTATTTTTCAAAACTGCACTTTTTTATTTCAAAAAATTATGAAAAAACATGTTTTCAATAATTAAGTATTTATTCCCCCAGAAAAGTTTTTTTTTTCAACTTATGATTTTTTCCGCAAATTTTAATTACAAAAATTAGTTTTTTCAAGGACTTTTTTTCAATTTTGTTGGAAATACTTTTTCTATATTAATTAAATACATGTTTTCTTGAAAATTTTCCAAAAGTTGTGATAGTATAAATTATAATTTTTTTTAAATTTGTTCGTCGCAATAAATTTTTTACAATTTTTTCAACGAAAATTACGGGAGAACAATAAAATTCTTCTTGGTTAAAAAAAAAAACCACAACAATCAATGTTTTATTTAATTTGGTAAGTAGGTAAGAAAGTAATTTTCAAGTTTGTTTAAAGATTTTTATCAAAAATATTTCTTTGTAAATTTTTAAAAAGTTCCATAAAAACAATAATATTCTTTTTACTTTTGTATTTTTTCGAATTTGAATAAGAATGAAAGGATTTTTTTAAAACCTATGGCCTCTTAATTTTGTAAAAACATATTTTTTCAATTTTTTTTCTAACTATTTTTAATGTCTTTTTTTTTTTTTTTTGAATTTTAATTAGTACAATGGTACAATTTTAAAACCTCGAAAATATTATTTTTTGTTTTTGTAAAAATAAATTTTCTTGAATTTTTTCAAAAATCGTGATGGAATAATTTTTTTAAAATTTTAAATCAAAAACAAAATTTTCTTAAATTGAAAAAATAAACATTTTTTTTTTTTTCAAAATCTGGTTTTCTTTCTCATTTCGCTAAAATGTAATTTTTTTTCAACGATCGATTTTTCAAATTTCTTTGAAAAACAATTTATTTTGAATTTTTTTTTATTATTTTTCATCTCAGAAATTTTCAAGCATTAAGTAAATTCTACGTTGTAATGAGCTTTTGATGTAATCGATAAACACTTCCGAATTCGCTCTTTTTCAGACTAATGACAACGCTTGGGCTCCAACCACCGAATGGGTTAAATCGTGGAAGGAAAAATTACCCCTGCAAACCATCATGAGACTACTTCAAGTACTGGTGCCTCAAGTGGAGAAAATTTGTATCGACAAGTAAGCGAACATTACAGCGTACTGTTGCGTTTTTCGAAACATGCTCTTACATAATATCATTCATCTATTTCAGAGGGCTGACTGATGAAAGCGAAATTTTGAAATTTTTGCAACATGGCACCCTGGTAGGTCTGCTACCGGTTCCACATCCTATACTTATTCGTAAATATCAAGCCAACAGTGGTACTACAGCTTGGTTCAGAACTTACATGTGGGGAGTTATTTATCTTAGGTAGGTTAAGTCGAATTCTCCTATATATTTTTTTATGTAGTTTATTTTATAAATACGTAATATTTCTTTATTATTATTTTTTTTTATAGGAATGTTGATCCACCAATTTGGTACGATACAGAAGTGAAGTTGTTCGAAATTCAACGAGTCTAGAAACCGAATAATTCTAATTTTAAAATTTGGTAATTTAATACTCAAAAATGAAGCAAAGTAATCAGTAATCACGTTTAATAATTTAAAATTTTGTAAATATTGGATAACTCGATCACTTTTCTCAGAATTAAAAAAATGAGGCGTATTCTAGATTCACTTTACGGTTTTGTAAATGTTTCTTTACTCAAAATATTATCATTTTTATTTTGTTACTTATTTTTTTTTTTTATCTTGTTTTTTTTTATCTTGATTTCTTACTTACGACACTTACGACGAATAATTTAACTATGTTTCCCCCTTTTTTTGTATCTGGGTTTTTCTTTCGAATTACCGTGTACGTAACGTAATCACTCACTGTGAATTAAACGTGTCTGTTCCAAGTACATTCTCAAATGTAAATTAAAACTTTATTTACGGCCAGTTTGTGGTTTTCTTTTAAATCGTAAATCGTATGCGACTTTCGAGTACTTTAAAGTGATAAAAAATAATCGTAAATGGAGTGAAAAATTTTAATTTATGTACTGTCCCTCTCGTGTTTGATAACAATAACCTTAGAATTGTCCCAAATATCCGAATCACTTGACTGACACAATGAACTCAATATCGAAGGTATTTCTGGAAGGGATCTGAAAGAGTCGAGTAAATCTCTGGCCTGTTGGAAGAAAAAAAATCATTATTGATATGGATACCTACTTGATTGACTCCTATATGTACATTGTACCTACTACCTACCTTGCCCAGTATAACTCGTCCATCCATACGCATAGCCAAAGATGAGAAATAAAATAGCATCTCGTCGGAATTTAATTTCTGTTTCATGACATCTTCGCAATATGTGACGATTATAGCCAGAGATACGAATAAATGGAAATAATTAGTGAGATAATTAGACCAACAAGTTTCCCAGATTTGAAGTGCCATATCGAATGGGAATTCTCTTTTGAAACATCTACATACACAGATAAGTATAAATACACGTGTAGAATATTTTTTAAAAATGATGCTTTTCAACGACCATTCCAGAAATTATACATATGCCTACGTACAGTAATAGCCAACGATGGCAAAACAGCAAATCCATACCGTTTTGTTGAGCGTTTAAATATTCATAAAAGGGCGCATGCATTATACGAATTAATTCACGAAGGTAATCCTGCAACATGAAGAATTATCTCTAATATAGGGATTAAAATTGAGGTTATTTTACGAATTAATTACTCGGTTTGAATTTCAAATACGTTGTATAAACACACCAGGTTTTTCTCCATGTCCGTATCAGTGGGGGTACATACAAATAGGCATCGCTTCATTAAACACACGAAACACCAAAATGCTTCGGCTTCGTTTTGCAGCTCCAGTAAAATAGGCGATAGTAAATCAGACATGCCTTGGGAGTATCCGTAATCGTTGTAAAGTACAGCGTAATTCAGTAGAATATTTCTACGAAAATCAAATCTTTTAATTTAAAATTCTTCATTTTTTATGGTTGCATTTTTGGAGGAAAAATTTTAAAAATTGAATGTAAAAATTACCTTTTCTCTAAAAATTTAGAAAATTCATATTTTTACTTCCAAAACTTGAAAAAAAAATAATAAAAATCATTCCAAGAAAATGAAAAAAATTTTCATTCCAAAAGATTTGAAAATTTTCTCAACACCAAAAAAAAAGAAATACTCTAAAAAAAAATCAAAAAATTTTGCATTCCAAATAATTTTTCAAAACTTTTCTTACCAAAAAATTTAATAATCTTCTCAATCAAAAAATTTCTAAAATGTTCATTGAAAAATTTTTAAATTCATCATTCCAAAAAATTAAGAAAATTTCATTCCAAAAAATATGCAAATTTTTCATTTGAAAAAATTAAAAATTTTCTCAGTCCAAAAAGTTTAGAAAATTTTTTAAAAAGTGTCATTCCAAAAAATTAAAAAAAAATTATTCCTAAACATTTTTTTTAAATTTTCAATCTAAAGAATTGGAAAATTTTTAATCTAAGAAATTAAAAAAAAACAAAAAAAAAAAAACAATTTCCATAAACATTAACAATTTTTTCAATACTTACAAGAAATCAAATAAAAAAAAACATTCCAAACAATTTTAACATCTTCATTTTAAAAAATTCAGAAAAAGAAATAGGCAGGAATTATTCAAATATATATTTTTTTAATTTTCATTCCAACAAATTAAAAAATTTCTTTAACAGAAAAAATTGGGAAAAAAATCATTTTGAAAATGAAAAAAAATCAAAAAATGCATGAAGTAGGTATAAAAAAGTGAAAAATGAAACATTCCAAGAAATTAAAAAAAAACACGATTCCAAAAAATGCAAAAAAAAAATCATTTAGGTACCTAAGTATAATTTTTTTTTAATTTTTCATTCTAAAAAATTGATGTACTTTTCTTCAAAAAATCAATAAATTTTGTTTTCCAAAAAACTTGTTTTTTTTTCTTTCAAAATTGGAAACTTTTTACTCCGAAAAAATTGGGAATATTTTTTCACTGATTTCAAAAAAAAAAAAGTATTCCATGAGTATTCAGAAAATTTTCCTTCAAAAAAATTAAAATGAAAATTTTTCAAAAAAGTTGAAAGATTTTTTCCAAAAAAAGTACCTATCCAATAAAATCAAAGTATTTTTTCTCGAAGAAAATTCTTTTTTTTCTTTAAAAATATGTAAATGTTTTTTTACTCCAAAAAATTGAGAGATTTTTGCACTCCACTCCAGTTTAAAAACTTTGAAAAATAAAAGCATATACTATGCTAAAAATCAATTAAATTTTTTTGTGCTGACTTCAAACAAACTTAATACTTAATTACCTACCTGATTATTATTTCAAGAATATTCAGAAATTTTTTCACCAAAAAATCGAAAAATTTCACTTATTCTTTAAAAAAAAATTAAATATCCCCCCCCTCCCAAACAAAAGTATTTTCCTCCAAAAAATTATAAGTTTTTTTTCAAATAGGAAAAGCAAATTTTATTCTCAAAAAAATTGAAATAAAACTTGAGAGAGTTTTTACTACTAAAAATTAAGTAAGTAGATAAGGTATTTTTATTGTCCAAATCCTCATTGAAAAAAAAAAATAATAATAAATTCTTAAAATTTCAAATTTTTTTATTGTAAAAAAAAGTTACCCATTTTAAAAAAATCATCCCACAATATGATTAATAAAAAAATAATTTCAGTTAAGATTATTCGACAATTTCTTCTCCAAAAAATTAAACAATTTTTTTCTTTAAAAATAGAGCCCCCCACCCCCCCTCAAAACATTGAAAACACGTTTTCCCACAAAATTTACAGTTTTCAAAATCCAAAAAATTCTAAAAAAAATCATTCCAAGAAATTAAAAAAATTTTTCATTTGAAAAAGTTGAAAAAAATCTTTCTAAAAAATTAATAAAATAAACTTATAGGCTACCTATAAAAAATAAAATGGATAGGTAGATATATCATTTTCAAAAAAAAAAATAATTGGTAATTAAAATTTTTTTATGTCGACCGCAGAAAATTTCCAAAGATGGAAGTCACTTATTCGATTTTGAAGTTTTTACATTTTCTGAATATATGAAATCAACTCTATGAAAACACACAAACTGCAATTTTGTAACGCCCTTCTGCCCTTCTAAGGGGGTTGAGAGTGAGAAACATAATCAAATTCTTTTCACTTTTTTTCGAAAATATTGCAGTACCTAATTTACAAAAGAAAGCAGAATTATTATCATCGGGCTATTCATATTTTATAAATTTGACATTTCCAATCGCGATAGTGCATTTCAAACATAAATTTTTAAAATATTTATGTGTTTAAATGATAAGAGTTTCTTCACTCCCTTTGTAAAATTCCACTTTTGTGATTTCCATCTTCGGTGCTTTAGTGTATAGAAATTTAGATAATTTTTTCATTTCAAGAATATTCAGAATTTCTTTTTCAAAAAAATTAAAAAATATTATTTTCTCAAAAAATTGAATTTCAAAATAATTGAGAAATTTTTTCATTCATTTTTTCACTTTATAAAAATTGGGGGAATTTTTTTAGACCGACTTCAAAAAAATAAGATACCTAATTTTTAATTAAAGAAAATTGAGATTTTTTTTCCTAAAAATGTGAGGAATTTTTTTACCTAGGTATTTTTTTTATACGAAAAAATTGAAACATTTTTTTATGCTTCCAAAACCCCCAAAAAATGAAATATTTTTTAGTAGGTAGCAAAGAAAATTGCGAGATTTCTTTCTCCAAAAATTATAAATGTTGAAAAAAAATTCATATGTACCATTGTACCATAAAAATTGAAGAATTCTTAGTAGTAGGTTGTGTGAATTTAATTATTGCATTTCATAATTCAATTTTTAAAATTTTGGGTGTCGATGTATTAGGCAAAGTTTCTGGCAATGAAAAATATCTTACTGCATAGTTTTCAAATTTGGATTCTCGTCACCGGTGTAAAAAGTGTGTGATCGGTCTGTTCTAATGACATCTTTGTAAATAAGATATTCCAACTGTTTTAAAAAACTATCGTCAGCTGTGTTCAATATATCATTTTTAATTTCACTGAAAACGACAAACTTTAATTTATTAGAAACACAGATAATATAAAATCGAGAATTGAATTCATTTCTCAGCTTACTTGACAATTTTATATTTATCTTCTCTTATCTTCTTCATTTGTATCCTTTCCTGAGACGTCGATTCGAGCGAGTAACAGTTCAACAAAAAAGGCCAAACTATTTTACGAAGATTTTTATCGAGGCCTCCTAAAAATATCGTCTGAAACAAAGTTACATTACTCACAGATACAAGATTTCATTTAAAAAAAAAAATTAAATAGGTAATTTAAAAAATACCTTTCGAAATAAAACCTCATCTTCGATCTGCCCTGATTCATTCATCAAGCAGTTCAACATAGTGATGGACATTTTTGGAAATTGATTTCGCAATAAACCTTTTCCCTTTTTTATCGATGGCCTGTAAAATTTAGTACGAAAATTATCATAAAAAATATACATGTAGTGTGTTTATTTTATACTTTAACCATATTTTTCCAACAATTCAGGTCAAGGCACCTACCCAGAGATAGTGAAATGTTTATAAGATATTTTATCATCCTTCGTGAAAGCTGAAGCACATACAGAGGAATCCCATTGTTGTAAAATATCCAGCAATTTTTCCAAACCACCGTGATGGAAATGTAATATTTTATAGTGATTTTCTTTCGACGTAATCACTAATTGACCACTTTTTTCACTATTCTCCGAAAAAAATACTCTCATGGATTTCATTTCAGCTGTAAAATTAATTTTATTCGATTTGATAGGTAAACTATTTACCTGCCTTAATTTCACAATTTTCTTACCTAAATCTATTGAAAATTTAGAACTCCTAATGTCATATTTTTCCTTGTCACAATGATTATCCAGTTCATTGAAATCATCTTCTTCGTTATCAATATTTTCTTCGCAGAAAGACATTCTATATCTGTTTATCAACTTCCTTTTTTTATCGAAAAAACCTTCTGTTTTATTCATCGAATCCGAAATAAATAAATTATCAGAATTATTTTTCAGGTCGAATTCATTTCTTGCGCAATTCTCTGAATTTTGACGGTCTTCTTTTTTAAAAAATTCACTCGTCTGAAAATTATTTGTCTGTAATGGTGTCCATTCGTCTGTGAATATTGTAGATTCGATTTCGTTTTCATCAAAATTATTGGATTTTTCATCTTCGTTTAAATCGTGTATTTTGTTGTCAGTCCTGTTTTGATGGTTTTGAAATTGAACAGAAAATTTCCAATTTTTGATTATTGTAAAATCTATAATAATAGGTACCTATCTAATTTTATGATAACGAAAGCACTCTACGTACTTGTTGATTTTTTTATGGTTTTTGAAAATATAATTAGGTATCCAAGTCAACTGCAAACCAAACTTATCTGCTTCTTTTTCCTTCCACGTTTTATATTTGTACGATAACTTTAAATAACCAGGATGGTGAACTGTGGTACGATTAGAAGAAATTGAATGAACACACACGTTATTTTTACCTGAAAATAATTAGTTAATTAGATAATTGTCTCCCTTTATGCACAATATCATAATATAGGTAACGAAAAATATCTTCCAATACATACTGAAAACGATTTCATCTTCACCATACGAATCAAACCCCTTCGACTGAGGTTTTTGATGAAATAGCACTGCAGCTTTTTTAATAACGTTTGATAGATGATCCATCGTTTATAAAATTATTATTCAACACAATATTATTCGACAGCGTAAAAATTGTTATAAAAATGAACATCATTTATTACATACGCGGTGCCTTCATCGTCGTTAAAATCTAACGACTTCGACCCCCGTTCGAATACGAAAACAAAAAAATAGATATTACCTCTTATTTGCACAGGTGTTAACGACTCGACATCACGTTAATTAAATCAAATTCGTGCGTTCGTAATGCTTCTATTCAAGCTTCGACTTGTCGAAGAAAATTTAAATTATTTCTTCGAATAATTTTATTTCGTTTTTCTCCTAGTGTTTCTCAATTTCGAATGAAATGTGTTTCGATGAACCAACAGAAGAGAGCAGTAGAATGAAAATTAAAATTTTTTGACCAAAATTAATCGGCTGAACCAATCAGAAAATTCTTCAATTGATTCTGTTTCCTGATTGGCTTATTTTACATTTGTAAGCTAACACACGATATACGATTGAGTAAAATAACATAAACATGAAAGCGAATTACAATGAAGCGAATTTCGACGTATTCGAAAACACGAGAAGGTAAGCTAATTTGTATACTTTAATATGGTTGTTAAGTGGAGTAAAATTTTTCAACTTCTTTCAATCGTGGTACAAAAACTTCAAAGATGAAAAATCGAGACTTTTTTGGGAAAAAATTTTCAAACAAAAGTTGTACATTGACTTGTTAAGAATAATTTTTGTTATTACAAAAATTTCGATTGGGTTCCTCCTTCCCATTCAATTTTATAAATACTACACACTTAATGTTTTAGTAGGGTGTCCCAAAATTTCATTTTTTTTCGAAATGTCAAGATCCGGCCCTCTAAAAATGATTCTTTTGATGTAAAATCAACTCCCTTGAAATTTTTCTCCAAAAAAATTCCATTGAGATTTCAAATTTAGGGGGAAATTTTTTAAATTTCAGCTTCAAAAAAACTTATTTTTGCTGTTTAAACTTTTTTTTTGCTTACATGCTTTTAATTAGGTGTAGAGGGACATGTTCGGTGCCAAAATGGCCAAAATTTCATCGGCGTCGGGATAGAGTTCCCCCTTGGTCATTGAGCTCATCCGCTCCTGGCGCAGAGCCCTTTCTTTGAGAAAACAAAAAAAAATCAAAAAATTAGAATTCAATTTTTTTCAAAATTTTTGCAGCAAAAATGGTCACTAAATATATGTACTTATACCCAACAAAATCATTTTCTGTGATTTTTTTATCTTTCCCTCAGTTTTTAAGGAACATAAAAAAGTTCATTTTTTACGTTTTTTTTTAAATAGGTATAATTATATTAAAAATCAGCTGAAATGAAAAAAAAAATCGGATCAAAGTGGTCTTACCATAGGTACATATTTTTACCCCTCCCTCCCTCCCTCCCAAAAAAAGAAAACCCATTTATGGCGATTTTTCAACTTTAAGTAGGTACCTACCTTAGTTTTCAGGAAATGGATCTTTTTGGGAAGATGCTGCAGCTCATGCACTTTTTTGAAAATTGAGGTAAAGTTGAAAAATTGCCATACATGTTTTTTTGGGGGAGAGGGTGGTATGATCACTTTGATTCAAAAATAATTTTTTTTTCGTTCTACCCAGCTGATTTAAAATTTTTTTTTTCAAAAAACGTAAAAAAGGAGTTTTTTTTATGTCCCTTTAAAAACTGGGGTAAAGATGAAGAATCACCAAAATATGGTCTTGTTGGGTAAAAGCACTTATATGTACAGTAGTGACCATTTGGCTAAAAAAATTTGAAAAAAAATTCGGTTCCAATTTTTTGGATTAGGTACTTTTGTTTTCTCAAAAAAAGGGGCTGTGCGACAGCACTCAAAATAATACAAGTCTGTATGACAAAAAATGATACTTTTTGATTTTTACTTTTTCAGATAGTGAATTTTCAGAATTTTTGAAATTTTGAGCATTTTTAAATTTTGAGCATTTTTAAATTTTTTTTGAATTTCCAACCAAAAATTCTAAGTAAAGAAACCCTTCTAAAAAAACTCAAAAAATAATTTACAAAAGAGTGGTTTTTAATGCTGTAAATTAGGTAGGTATAAATTAATTTTCAAATTTGTTGTTATTGTTGTTGTTTTTTTTTGAAAAAGAAAATTGAAACAATTTCTTTACGAAATGTAATATTTTTAATTATTCAAAAAAATTTCCACCCTGGCCCTACATAAAAAAATTCATTTTAAAAAATTTTTCTATTTTTTTTTGTTGTAAAAATTTATTTGCAAAAAGTTTGAAAGTAGGTATAAAAAAAAATTAAATTCTTTTCACAAAATATTTCTTTGAATTTCCAACAAAAAGTTTTAGAAAAATTCTCCACAATTTTTTTTTTTAAAATGCGTTAAATTTTAAATAAATTTCCATTCCAATGCTGTTGTTGTCATTTTTCTTTTTTTTTACACATACGTAGGTAGTCAATTTTTTGATTTTTTGTTAAATCAGAAACGAAACGAAAAAAATATTTTTTCGTTATTTCATTTCGTCGTTTTCAAATTCAAATTTCAAAATTAGAATTTTCGTTTCGTTTTTCGTTTTTTTTTCTTTTTTTCATTTTCACTTTCAGTTTTATTTTGTTTTTTGTTCATTCATACTATCTTTCCTTTGTTCCTTATTTTATTTCGTTTTTTTTTTTTTTTTTTTTTTTTTTTTTTTGAAATTTTTGTAACAATTTAAATTATTTCAACTTCTTAACGTAAGTTCTCAAAAGTCAAATTCTCAATCTACAACTTTTGTATTCAAAAATTTTCAGTTGAACCCCTCTCTCGTCTCTCCCCTCAAATTTTAAATTTCAGTATCTGCATAGTGGTATGCAAAATTGGAGGGGAAGGAGGGGTATAATCAAAATTTTTGTTATAATAAAAATTATTCTTCGGAACTTAATCTACAACTTTTGTTTGAAACTTTTTTCAGTTGAACCTCTTTTTACCTTTCAATTTTGGACATTATTTCATTAGATTAGATATCCGTATCCACATAAAATTTACTACTAGCCGTACCAGGCAAGCAAAATTGGAGGGGAAGGAGGGGTCTAATCAAAATTTTCATTATAATAAAAATTATTTCTCTAGGAACCTAATCTACAACTTTTGTTTGAAAAATTTTACAAAAACGTTTTCCAGTGGATTTTTTTCATTTTCGACATTTTTTCCAGGAAGACGAACTGACGAAGTCACACAAAGCACAAAGTTGAAAAATTTACTCCACATGCAAAAATTCCAAACTACACAAATTAGTTCCTATTTTCGAACGAAAACACGAACGCCATAAAATAACAAGGCCAACGAACGCGTCTTTGTGTTCTTCGAAATGATAACAATTTCGTACCTTCAATTTATCTCAAAGCATGGTTTGTTAATTGCGTCGTGAGAATTTATTAAGTTACATCATTTTATATTTAAATGTTAAGCATAGTGGGCCTTCTTTGCGCCGAGAATTTCACGCGAAACATTTTTTTTATACGTAGACGCTATGTGATTATTAGAAACAGTACGTATCGAATCTATTCCATTGGACGCATTGTGATAATACATACAAGAGTGTGTTATCGATTACATCTCATAGTTGTTATTATTTTATTTTTACTGTGCAGTTTCTCAGGGATACACAAGACTTATATTAAAACCTCGGGTATAAATAATGGAGAAAAATAAACTACCAGTGACAACGAATAATGACTACGCCAAGAAGACCAACCAACCCGAACGATACAAAATCAAAGTCAGTGGTTTACCGCGCTTTTACGCCATGGCTGTAAGTTTCCAGTGTTTCTTCATTCGTGTTCCATGGATTTAGCACTCATTTCGAGCCCTGTGTTTGATTACAGGATCCACTGCTGCAAGAATTCCTCAAATGTATCAGAACGGAGTTGAAACTGAACTGTATATATGCTAGATTCGTTCGTAAGGGTAATGCTTGGCTTTATTTGACTTTTCCTTCCGCCGAAGAGCAACAGAAAGCATTGAATGCTTTGAAACGTTACCATTGGAAAGGACGTACTTTAGTTAGCATGGTGAGATCGAGGTTTTTATTCTCGTACACCGTGTTTCCATTCTGAGAGCTTTCTATATGGTTTATTTTTATTTATAGCTCGTTACGTCGGATGTACTGAAGAGGAAAACAGACGGTTCTGAAGATGAAGTCGTCAGTTATGATTCGAAGAAACAAAAAATCGACATACCTATTTCAGAACAAGTACTCATGTCGACTATTCCATATTACAGTCTTTCGTACGGAGAACAAGTAAATATTTCGTATCATTTCAGCCTCTGTCTTCGTCACGAATCCAAATACTGATTTATTTTCCATGTTTATGCAGCTTCGACAGAAAAACGAAGAAGCTCATAGTTTAGTTTGTAGATTACACGAGATTCTTACCAAACGAGGCCCCCAATTGGTTAATTGGTGCTCGCAGAGGAAGAAGCAGCTTAACAGCAGTATACCTTTTGTATTAGATCACATCAGACCGTCACCTGTCATCGATGGATACAGAAACAAATACGAATTCTCCGTCGGTACGTTGACCATTCATCGTTAGCTTGAATTTACGGTGTTCATGTTGTACAATCTGTCGCCCTCGAGGTAAAATTCTGAGCTTATCGCGTATGCATGATGTCGCCAAACGTACCTATGAAAATCTGCATATGCTGCGGAATTCGTATACGTTGAAACAACATGAACCAATTGGCCAATATTGTATTGAAAATCCGCACTAGTTGAGCGGATTTATCGATACGGTTTCTCTCCATACCCAAAGGAATGGGTTGTAATTTACGAGGCAAAATCAAAGACCCGAATGTTGGGTTATTTTTGCGCTTTTTTTCTAGGCTTAAATCCAGACACAGAGACCGTAGCGGTCGGTATACGCGTACAAGATAGACGCGACGGCATTCATCACGTTGGTCCCGCTGACGGGCTACGTCATTTACCGAAACCTATGATCTCTTTAGTTAAGGTACTTAGATACTTATATCATCATTCTCTAGATGTATTTAAACGTAATGGGATTTTTTTACATTACCAGTTTAACAACACACCTTGTAAAAAAATGTAAACAAATTAGCACGTGGTGTTTGTTTACATGCCGATTACAATACGTAACGTAAACCTACGTTAGATTATCGCGCCTCCTCGGTCGTGGCTTCTTATCAGATCTCGTATTCTAAACGTCGGTTCCCTTTTTACGCCATCTTATAACGTTACGTTATTCAATAATACTGCGTACATTGCCACGACGTATCGTCGTCATTCAACAACAATTTTAATTCGTTCTAGTATCTAATTGAAGTCGACTCGTGTAATTTCACCGCCCTTTATATGTACTGTACAAACAATCAATTAAGATAAACCGTATCGTCGTGTTAAGACTTATGAGCAGTAGTATAATTCTACCTATCTTTTGAATTATTTCTTATCTTCTGACTTTCTTTAGGAGAAGTTACGATCGGCTACTTTTACGAAAATCCGCCTGCTGTATCATTTGCTCACCTTGAATTTTACCAAGTCCAACACCATATTATAAATACTTGACGTTCAAAATTGGAGGGAAGGGAGAGGTCCAATCGAAATTTTTGTTATAACCAAAATTATTCTTAGAACATCAAGCTACAACTTTTATTTGAAAATTTTTTCAGTTGGGTACTCTACCTCCTCCCTGTTTTTATTAATGTGTTGTAATGTATCTTGAGTAAGTTGTATTATCCAAAATTGCTGAAGAAGGAAGGGTCCAATCGAAATTTTTGTTATAACCTAAATTATTCCTAGAACGTCAAGCTACAACTTTTGTTTGAAAATTTTTTCAATTGGGCCCCCTACCTTCCCCCTATTTTTAATAATGTTGTAATGTATCTTGAATGAGTTGTATTATCCAAAATTGGTGGGGAGGGAGGGGTCCAATCGAAATTTTTGTTTTAACCAAAATTATTCCTAGGACTTCAAGCTACAACTTTTGTTTGAAAATTTTTTCAATTGGGCCCCCTACCTCCCCCCTATTTTTATTCATGTTTTAATGTATCTTGAATAAGTTGTATATTATCCTAAATTTGTGAGGAGGGAGGGGTCTAATCAAAATTTTTGTTATAACCAAAATTATTCCTAGAACTTCAAGCTACAACTTTTATTTGAAAAAATTTTCAATTGGCCCCTTCCCCGCTCACTCATCCAATTTTTAATTAGTATTTTCGGAGTGTCATGCAAAAACGGCGGAGAGAAAGGGGTCCAATTGAAAAAAATTTCAAACAAAAGTTGTAGCTTGAAGTTCTGGGAATAATTTTGGTTATCACAAAAATTTCGATTGAACCCCTCCTTCGCCACCAATTTTGGATAATACAACTTATTCATGATATATTTTTTTTCAAAAACAGGATGGAGATAGGAGTCCGAATTGAAAAAAATTTCAAAAAAAAGTTGTAGGTTGAAGTTCTAGGAATCATTTTGGTCATGACAAAATTTCGATTAGACCCCTCCCTCTCCTCCAATTTTCAATATCCAGTATTTATGTAGTACTGGACTTGGTAAAATTCAAGGTGAGCTGATGCAACAGGCGGGTTTTCGTAAAAATAGCCGACCGTGGAGTAGTCAGATACAATGATGGGTTTGTAATTTGTATTTTTTGTTTCCATTATTTAACGTCATAAAATCCCTTCCGCGAGCTCGATGATAAATAAACAACAAAACAATTAAATTACGTCAATACTTTCGTTACTTCTCTGATCTGATATTTTCCATCGTCACACGTACATATAACGTAAAAAATATTATGTATTTCATTTTGGGAATCTCGAATTACATCAGAATTTGAATTATTCCACGTGTAGGTCGTACTCCTAGGTAAATTGCTTCGTTTTTTTCTCCATTCCCCCTCATTACCTGATTTATTTCAAAATTACCTATTTCCCGCTGAGAAATTCACCTTTGCCTGGACTCTTTATCTTGAATGGTTTCAGCGCGGCGAGCCGTTTGTGATTGTAGAATACTTTCTGCCCTATTTATCTCGGTAATTAGTTCGAAATTATGTGTTCGTATCATCCATCAAAAGAGTGAATAATTTTTTCTGTATTTGCTTACATTTTATTTATAGAACGAGTGACTTTTAATTTTATCTTTTGATTAGTAAATTCGAGTGAGTGTGGGATACATACGTAGGCTGATTGGAATTTTGTACGATTGAATAAATTTATATCTCGTTATGCTCCTTGAAAGTATATGTGTGGCTAAAAGGGAGCGTGAGAGTTGATTTTACTATTGAAAAAAGGTTACAACAATTTTTTTGAAGTAAATTGCGTTATTTCCACGTAATTATAAAGAAAAATCAGCAAATTTTGGAAAGAAAAAATTGAAAAATGTATTCTTTCAAAAAAAACAAACCAATTGGCATAAAAATTTTAAAATTTGTTTTTTGAAGAAAAAAAAATTAAAAATGTGTTTGAAAATAAAATTAATATAGCTAATCCATAACCACGAAGAATTGATTTTTGTTTGAATTAGGTAATCTAAAAAAATAAATAAAAAAAAAGGTAATTATTTTCTTTTTAAAAATTTTTCTGAAAAATCAAAAATCTCACTGTAGTTTTGAAAAAGTTATTTGCAAAAAAATTTCAATTCATGTTCGTAAAAAAACTGGAAAATTTCGATGAAGTAAAAATTATATTATTTTCTTCAGAAAATCAACAAAAAAAAACCTAATAAAAAAAAATTAAAAATCCATTTTTTAAAGAAAAAAAATGAAAATTTATTTGACAATAATGAAAAATTATGTTTGGGAAATAATAATTCATTCATTATGTTTAAAAAAATGAAATTTGATTCATTTAGGTAGGTATAAGTATAAAATAGTTGAAATGATGAAAACTAAAGATTTTTTTGTTGAAAAAAATTAGAAATTTTACGTTACATTAGAAAAATGATATTTTTTCAATGAATAAAAAAGCTTTCGAAAAGTTTTTTGAAATCATTTTTCAAAAAAATGAGAGAAAATCGAGAAATTCGTGTTTTGAAGAAAATAAAAAATTCATATAGGTAGAAAGTTTTTTGAAAAAGTTCCAAACTTCATGTTTCGAATAAATTTTTAAAATGTCGGAAGAAAATTCAAAAAAAAAAAAATGAAAAATCAGTAACTTTTTGAAAAAAAAACTTTCTGTATAATAAATGAAAATCACCTCGTCTTAAAAATATATAAAAATTAACGTTTTGAAAAAATTGAAATTTTAGACGGTAATAAAAAATATTTTTTCAGTCATTCTTGAATGTTTTCAAAAATTTTTTTATTAATGTAGTGAAAAATCGATTCTTAAATAAATATATACCTAGGTGTAAAATCATTGTACCAAAAAAAAAAAAAAAAAAATATGAAAGTATTTCTTTAAAAAAGATGTTTAAAACGATAATTTTATCGATTAAAAATATAGTGATTATTCATGTTTTGAAAAAATTTCATTTAAAAATATGTTTTTCCAAAAAAATTTGAAAATCACTTTTGTTAAATTTTCTAAAATAAAAATATAGAATTTGATCATGTTGAATTTTGAAAAATTCGATCTCCAAGATGATTACCAAATTTTTTCTCAGTAAGACTCTGACATCTTCATTTTGATGAGGTCATTACCCAAACAGGATGCATTTTCAAAACTTCAATCAAAGAAAATAATAATAATTTGTAGACTGGTAATTGAAAAAGGAAATAAGATTAGGTGTAATTTTGTAAAATACTCAATTGAGGAATTAACACTTAGGTACGTATATTTCGGCAGGTGCGCAATAAAGTGATTATGTCGATGATATTTCCTCGTATTTTAGGCCATGGCGCCGCATACAAAGATACGAACGAGGTAGCAAAGCAACATTATACGTATTTTACCACGTATCGTATTTAGTTACTCGTTTCAAACTTTTACATATGTTTTTTGAGTAACTGACGAGTGAAGACCAAACCATTTGTAATCATTTTTATCATTAATGTCCGTCGAGGGCTTCATTTTACCCTAATTTTACCTATTTTTTAAAAAAAAAAAATTTTTAAATAATTTAATTTAATTAAAAAACTGGTATAATAATGCACGATCGAATATTACTCGTATTTGGGTGTATTAGATACGTATTAAATTGTTTATTTCAGATTTTTCATAACGCTGAAAAATAATAATACGACCAATGACGAATTATATGTTAATTTTCTAGATATTTGAAAAATTCGTTATCGAAAGAGGCGACGAATGGGATTTCTGGTATCATTTAATAGTACGAATAAATCGTAAAGGCGAAATAATGGTAACCGTATCGACGAATCCGAATAAGAAACAGTTGAGCGAAGATAAAATGGAAAATTTGAAGGACGAAGTTCGTAAATGTTTCACGACGACAGCCGAGAACGTGGTTTCGTTATATTTTCAAGTGCACGGAGACAAGTAATAAGCTCATTTCATTTAGAATCACTCTTTCGTACTAAGATTAAAATAAGCCTTTTCGGTAGAGCATTTCTTCAATACAGTCTTTCATCGGGCTTATCTGAGAAATCATTGAACTTAAAATAAAAAAAAGAAGTTAATTATCCGAGATTTTTTTTCTCTTTCTCGAACCGATAAGTACACATTGAAACGTATTAGTGTGTCTGTAAATAGTAAATGGATCGTTAAGTACTTTGATACGTCTGATGAAAGGGCATCTTTAATGATATCTTTTTCCAAAAAACGTGCTCGATCTTTAATCTATTTTTATTGGAATTTCGCAGGCCCATTTCGGACACCGTTGGTATTCCTAGTAAATCGGAATTACTCTGGGGTAGAGATCACATCAAAGAGAACTTGCTGAATTTAGAATTAGAAATCACACCGGTTACCTATTTTCGTATAAATAGCGCAGCTGCCGAAATACTTTGTCGTTCGGTCGCCGAACTGGCAAATGTAGATAAAGAAACAACGCTTTTAGATTTATTCTGCGGATCTGGAAGCTTAGCGCTGACCTTAGCACCGGTAAGATACCACATTAGCCATACTCTCGAACCGTATCCTCGTTATGTTGATAATTGCTCCATTACCAATCTTCTTCTTTTTCTTCTGCTTTGTAGAAATGTAAAGAAGTCATCGCCGTCGAGTTGATCGAGACTAATATCAAAGATGCGAGAAAATATGCCGAAATAAATAACATAACGAATTGCGAATTCATCGCTGGTAAAATTGAAGACATAATTCATTCGATTTTGACGAAATTGAAAAATAAAAAGGTGGTCGTTATATTGGATCCGCCGAGGACTGGAGTAGGTACGTTGAGTGACGAGTGAACCGAATCGGTGTGGTACTTCAAAGTACCTTTAAGAAAATAGTATCTTATCGATTATCGCCGGGTACTTGGTTGTTAATTGATGGAAAAATTTCTTTATTTTGCTTTTTTCGACACGATTTCATCGAGTGATTTTTTTTATCGATAATTTATTTCTTTATTTTTTCTGAGTTTATTAACGAGTCGGTCAAAGAACAACGTTTGAAAATACGTATTTATTTAATTATGTAAACGAATTGGAAAAAAATTGAAAATGTCATGTAAGGACTTGAAAATTAAAAAAAAAGTAAAAGTCGTTTTTAACCAAAAAAATGCGAAAAATAGGCTACAATAAATTTGAATTTTGTAAAAATTTGAAAAAAATGTCATTTAGAATAATTATAAAAGTAATTTTTCACAACAATTTCAAAAAAAAAAAATTAATTTAAAAAAATTTAGGAAAATTTTTCAAAAAATTGAAAAATACATAGGTATGATTTTTAAAAAATACCTATAACCAAACAAAAATGTTGAAAGCTTTTACTCTTTCCTTCTTTAATAAAATGTTGAAAATTACTCTATGAAATTTCAAAATTATTTTTCAATAAGATTTAAAGTTTTTTATGTTTTAAACATTTTAAAATTTCGTGCTGAAAAAAGGTGTTTTTGAAGAATAAATTAATTCTTAAAACCATTTAATTTTTTCTTTAAAAAAATCGGGGGGAAAATGAAAAAAAATGATGTACCTAGTATTGAAAAACATTAATTTTTCAACAAAATATGTTACAAACCATTTCAAAAAAAAAAAAAAAAAGTTTAATTATGTAGGTATAATAATTTTTTTTAAATCTTTGAAAATTTACTCTCTTAAATCTCTGCAAAAAAAAAAAAACTTACATAAAACAGATTTAGAAACATTTTCTTAAAAAATTTAAAATTCAAAAATAATTCATATCTATCTTATCTAGGTATGAAATTCAATTTCTCAAAGAAATTAATTTTTCTTCAAAAAATTGAATAATTTACTATGCAAAAAAATAAAAATAAATACCTAGATGAAAAATTCAAAATTATTCAGAAAAGTTTGAAAATTCTTATTTTAAAAAATTTGAGAAATTGACTTTAAAAAAAGAAATCAAAAAATATGACCAATTATTTTTTTATAATTATAATTGAAAACAGTGCGTTTTCAATAAAAATTGATTCCTTAATTTTTTTAAAAATCTTATTCAGAAAAAAATTAGAAATAATTCATGAAAATTAGTTTTTCAAAAAAAAAATTTTAAGAAATAAAAAATTTGAAAACTCATGTTTTTGATAAAAGTAGTAAATCTCACATTTTTTCAAAAAAATATTGAAATTTATTTTACAAAATAAATCGAAGAATTCATATTCAGAATAAATTGAAGTGTGTTTTTGAAAAAAAAGGCTTCTTGAAATTTCAAACATTTTATTTTATCGTTCAAAAAAAATGTTTTTTAAAAGAAAAATCTTCATACATTTTTAAATAATTGAAACATTTTCGTAGGGCTCAAATACCTATTCTTTTTTTGAAAATTTTTAGATACAACATAGAATAAAATAAAAATAATTCATATTTAAAAAAAAAAAAAAAAAACTTGAAAAATTTACTTTTCAAAAAATTTTGAAAATCGCATTAAAAAATGGAAATTGTTATTATGTTATACTACGTATTGAAAAAAAAAATATTATCAACGATTTTTTTTTTTGTTTAAATCACCTCAAAAATCATTTTTATACCTACAAAATATTTAATTAAAAACCATAATTGAAAAAAAAATGGTTTGAAAAAATTCAAAATTTCACTTGGAAAAAAATTGAACATTTGAAAAATTTTCTCTTCAAAAAGTTTGAACACCAGTTCAAAAATCTTAAATTTCTTGAAGAAATTCTAATCCTTGGAAAAATTAAAAATCTTATAAAAAAAAAATGGTTTCACATTTTTCAAAAAATTGGTAACTTCGAAAATTTAAAAAAAATGCATTTTTCATAAAACTTATGAAGCTGATAGGTATTTCATACCAAGGTATTTTTAAAAAAAATTAATTTTCAAAAAAGTTCTGAAATTTTGTTCGAAAATTTTTTAAAATCACTTCTAAAATAGTTTTGAAAGATATTTTTCAAACTAATTGAGAACGGTGAAAAAATTGATTATAAAAATTAATTCTTCAAAAAAAAACGGAATTACTTTTCCAAAAAAAAAATAAAAAATGGAAATTTCCATTTTGAAACCACAAAAAAAATTATAAACGAAAAAACAATAAAAACTTCCATTATAAAAGTTCCGAAGTTTTGAAACAGAATTTCAAAAAACTCATTTTTGAAGAAGAAAAAATCAAAATAATTAGATAAGATTTAAGTCTCTCATTTTTGAAAGTAAAATTTTAAAAATCATTCGATAAAATATTGAAATGAATTTTTAATGATAAAAAAATAAACAAATTTTCTAAAAAAAAAATAAAGTGAAAATTTTGAAAATCCTTTAAACCAAAAATTAAAAAATTTACTTGGACAATTTTTTTATGAAAATTTCCCAGAACCAAGAAAAATATTGAAATACTTTCATTGTATTCATTCATTTCAGATCCAACACTGGTGAAAACGTTACGTGAATTCAAAGAAGCCATCCGATTTATATACGTATGCTCGAACCATAAACTACCGTTGAAAAACCTACTAGATTTTAGTTCACTGACCGGCCAGCCGACTGATCCAGATCCGATAATTCCAGTCCGAATCATACCCATCGACATGACTCCTCACACGCTGCGTTCCGAATTGGTAATACTGTGCGAACGATTCGACCTCACTTCGCTGTCTCTGAGGCAGCGAAAAAACTCTGAAAAAAGTCCCACATTATTGGAAACCAATACAACGAAAACCTTCTACCCGGCTTCCAATCGGAATATCCTGTCACCTCCTGGAGCCGGAGTGCACGCGAAATACGCGAATTTTCCAAACACCGCACATCACAACAGATCGCCGGCGAGTTTCTCGACCTCTCCGCAGAACAGTTTTTCTAATCGATTCCTCAACTCGTCATCATTTCCGCCTCGTGTTCCACCCTTCAATACCGCCGGCAGCAATAGCTTCTGTACGACCAGTTTGGAAGACTTCTACGCCGAAGATAGGTATTCGTCGTTCAGACGCGACTTCGAAAACGCCATCGATTCCTCTTACTCGAGTTCGTTCGATCCGACCGTCAACGCCAATGAATTCTTACCTTTGGAGATGGTGAGGAAAATCGAAGAACGAGCTTTTAGGGAAGGTCTAACCAGAGGAATACAACAGTGCGCTTATCAAGTCGGATACCAATTAGGATTACGATCTTCGGCCGAAAAATTACTCAACTACGACGACCTAATAGGGTTCCCCAGCGGTGGCACAAGCGCTCCTGGTAGTAATACTAGTAACAACAGCAGCAGTTCGGGTATTTGGGAACCGCCGAGTAGTAAATTTGGTACATCGACAGCCACCGAATCGTCATCTACCTCGTGGCTCGGTAGTCCATCGATGTCGTGTCCGAATGCTAATGGGTTTCAGAATTGGAATCGCCTGTCGAGCCCCACTTTTGGAAACTTGGGATCGCTGAGTGATCCAACGAATCAGAATGTGCTGTGGAAGTAACTTACCTATGATTTGGTTTTTTTAAATATTTTTTTTTCTAATTATTACGTACGTATATTTCGGTGTGTTTCTTCGTCTAAGACTTAATTGTTGATTATTATATTTTTTTTCTTTGATTTTTTTTTCCTCTTTTTTTACGTGTAGTGATACAGAAGCGATTCTAAGTTTGTACTTCTTTCTTTTTTTTTTCTAATGTATTTGTCGTTTTTTTGTTAGTGTTTTGAAGAGGTTTAGTTGGATTGTATTTTTATTTAATATTGCAATGTTATTGAAAATAAAAATTGATAGTCATTTTAATAAATAAAATTAAAACAAGTCGGTTTGACTTGAAAATGAAATATGTTTTGTATTTATTCGAGATCACAAATCGTGTTCCTCTTCGAACAAGATAGGCGCTTTTTACGAGCTATCAACTCGAATACAAGGTGTCCCACGAATGGTAATACTTACACAGATTTAGATATACTGACGAAGAGTCCAAAAACAAAAAACTTGATGAACATGAGGTGCCTATCTCAGTTTTAATAGGGCGGATGTTTACAAAAATTTCAAAATTTTGTCGAAGACAACACATGAAATTTGTGTAACTTCTCGAGAAGAACAAACATACCTCATAAAAACAGTATAAATAAGGTTTATTTTTACCAAAGATTCAAAATTCATAATACGTACCTACACAAAAAAATTTAAAATTCAATTCTTCAAGCAACAAATTTATTAAAATGTTATCATGTTATCAAAATTTTGAAAAATGTTATTTTTTGAATTTAAAAAAAAAATTTAAATAGTTTCTTCAATTTTTTAAAAATTTATTGTATTTAAATTTTTTTTAAGTGAGTATTTAATTTTTTTTGAAATTTAATTTAATTTTTTTTAATTTTATATTTTTAGGATAAAAAAAAATAGGTACCAATTTTAAACTTTATTAAAAAATATTTGAAAATTTTATTCAATTTTTTAGAAATTCTACCTACCTATCACTTTTTTTTAAATTTTATTTAATTTTTTTTTACAAATGGAAAAAAGGATTTTACAGCGGCTTGACGACCGAGAGAGTGTCTCATTCCCCTCCTACCTAGAAATGGAAATTTTAGCTTTGACAAAAAGTTGGAAAATTTTGCAAAAAGTTTGAAAAGTTGAGAAAACTTTTGAAAATCAATCAGGAAAATTTTGAGTCTCCTCCTACCCCCCCCCCCCCCCCCCCCCCCCCATTAAACGTCGCTTCGTCATGCCACTACATTTTCAATTTTGTTGTTGTTTTGTTTCAAAATTTTGACCAAAAGGGTTTTTAAAAAAATTTCAAAGTTTTTTAGATTTAGTCAAGATACTTTTTTTTACCAAATAAATTTTCATTTTTCTTCAATAATGAATTTATTAGTTTTTTTTCAAACTTTTTGAAATACAATTTGTAAAGACCTTTTGAAAATGATTTTTAAAATTTGTTGAAAAAGTATTTTCTTAATGCTACGTAAGATTTTGAACTAAAAAAAAATTGTTTGCAATTTTTTCAAAATATGAATTATTTTTATTTTTATTTTTATTTTTATTTGGTACAATCATCATATTTTTAAATTTCCAATTTTTTCCTAAGCATATATTATTAAGACCTGAATTTTTCAACATTCTCCAAATATTAATAAATTTATTCCATTTTTTGAAAAATGGATTTTTACTTTTGTTTATATAAAATGAATTTCTTAAATTTTACCCAGTTCTTAAGCCCCCCCCCCTATTTATTTTAATTTAGTTTATAAAATTGAATAATATTTTAAATCGTTATTCTTCAACCAGCTCTAATCGATTTTCTCAACCTATAGGTATTTTTTTTTAATTGTCCCATTTTTTCAAATTATTTTAAAAATGATTTTTAGAAAAGATTTTTAAAATTTATTGAAGAAATATTTTTTTGACATACCACCTTCTGTGTAAGATTTTTGATTTTTTTTCAAAGGCCCTTCGATTTCTTCAAAACATGAATTGATTTTTTTTTTGTTGATTATTTTGGAAAACTCGAAGTGATTCGGATTTTTAATTTTGGTTCAAAAACATTTTTTCGAATTTTTTACAAAATATATTAGCTAATTGATACATTTTTTTGGAACGTAATTTATTAAAAAAGTTTAGTTCTGAATAAAATCATTTTATTAACAACTATTTTTTTGGTATCAAATTTGAATTTTATTTTATTTTTATTTTTTTATTGTAAAATATAGATTAAGTATTTTTTTCCTATTTTTTCGAAAAGACAACTATTAGAAAACTTTTTGTTAACGATTTTCAAAGTTTATTGAAAAAACTTCACTTTAATATTTCGTAATATTTTTCTTCATTTCAAAAATATTTCTTCGGATTTTTCAAAAAATTAATTTCGAATTTTTTTCTTAAGTGAGTTTTTATTTTTCCTACAGAATGAATTTTCAATGTTTTTTTCTTCTTAAAATTTATTGAAAAATTTTTTCAACATCACGTAAAATTTTTAATTCTTCTTCCAAAAATATTTTAAATTTTTTTCTGAGTAAATTTTAATTTATTCTGAAGGTTAAATTTATTTACATTTCTTCCTTTTTAAAACTTTCTTTCCTGAAAAAATCAAACACAATGAAAGATTTTCAGATCTTTTAAGAACTCATGATTTTAAAAAATCAACTTTTGAAAAAAAATTTCTCAGGTGAATTTTCAATTTTTCTAATGAATTAATTTTTTTATGTTTTTTCTTTTGAAAATTTACAGAAATATTTTTTATTAGGTACACAATGTAAATTTTTTTTCTTTTTCTTCAAACGCATAATTTCTTTTACAAATTTAATTTTTACATTTCTCTTATTTTCAAAATTTGTTAGAAAAAATATTTATCTATTTTATCAGGGGTTTTTTCAGAATTTATGATTTTCTGATTTTTTGAAAAATGATTTTACAAAAATTTTTGAAAGGGAATTTTAAAATAAATTTTAAAAATCCCTTTTAAAAAGTTGAAATTTTTAAAAAATTTTCTAAAATCATTTTTTCAAAAAATTTAAAGAAAATCACGTTTTGAAAAAAATGTTCAAGTTTTTTGAAATCATATTTTTCAAAAATTAAAAAAAAATAAGGTTTTGAAAAAATTTAAAATCTTACGTAAAATTACAAACAGTTTTATTTAGCAAATTAAGAGATAAAAAATAAATAAGAATTCATTCTTTATTGTAGAGAAGTAAAAATTTTCTTGAAAAAAAAATGAAAATTTTTTCTATAGGAGAAATTTTATTTTTCTAAAGAATGAATTTTTCATGTTTTTTTTTTAATATTGAAAAAAATGTTTGTAATACCAAGTTACAAGTAAGTACCTAAGTAAAATTTTCAATTTTTTTCAAAATAATTTTTTAATTTTCTAAAAAAAAATAATTTTAGAAAATTTTTCGAAAAAAATTCAAAAATTTATTGAAAAAAACATTTTTTTAATACTACGTAGGATTTTTAATTTTTTTAAAACATTTTTTCGATTTTTTCAAAACATTAATTTTTTTTAAAATTAATTTTTACAGTCGATTTTAGAAACTTTTTGGAATGTAGTTTTAGAGAATTTTCTTTCGAGACCATAAGGGTAAATTTTTGAGATAGGTAGAAAAAGATTTATGAAAAATATGCCTATCATTGATAATGAAGGGGCTACAAAGATACGATAATTGCTATTTTCGAAGTACGCGCCTTCATTTTAAATGATAGATAAATTTTTCGCAAAACTTTTTTGTTCCTGTCAAAAAATGACGCCTGCTTCATGTATTGTAGGTACTTGACGAAATTTTACAATGTACTCGTCGTCTTAGTGCCCCTTGGTAAATTCAGGAAGGCAACACTTCTAGCAGCAAAAATTTCTTCTGCCTGGAACTCCTCCAATTTCAAAGATATGCATCCCAATGGCAATCTAATTGAAACTTTTCTTTTTCAATGCTATCGACTGGGCGATAGAAGAAAATCTTTTTGAATGCAGTGTTGCCAATTTATTTGGCTTGAAAATACCTACGACAAAGTTCTATGTTAGTTGTACTCTTCTGTACTCAAATTTCAAAAAATATCCATCACTCATGGGACACCCTGTATTTACTCGTTATTTATTTCAATTTTGGAATACCACTTAGCTGTTCGCAGATTGGATATGCAGATGCAGATTCTCACACACATTTGCATACCGTACAATACAAGGCGATGAATTGTCAATTTCGTCGAGTTTAATTACAAATGAAAATGAAATTGCTACGAAGATGATTTCACAATTCCAACAACTGAAATTAAAATACTCGACTCACGAACAAAAGAAAAGAACCACTCATCAAAGTAGAAATTTCATTATTACACCTTTCTTTTCATCTTCCCACAAACCCAAAAATGTGAAATTTTTCTCACCTATAGTCGAAAAAATTCGATACCTTATTCATCGCGCAAAACAGCACAGCAAACGCATACTACGCAAATTCATTTTTATCAATGGTGTTTTTGAAAAGCAAAATAGAAAAAAAAAAGGATCAACGCGAGGCAACGGCACATGCGTACTTTTGAGTAGGTATTCTGGCGAAATTCTACGTAATCTTGGAATACACATGAAAGGAAAACGTTGACGTCAATAGGTTCCATCGAGCCATGGCTTAAATTTTTATCGAGTTTATTAAAATGTATTTCCATGAATAAATAACGGTTACCATCATACCGTTTATAAGTATCAGTTTTGTCATATTACTGGTAAGTTGCATTTTACTTTTAATTAATAATATTAATATATCGCGTATATATTAATTAAATACGAGCAGATGTAGGAAAAACAACTCGTACTCGAGTTATGTAAAAATCAATTAAATCTTCGCTTTCTTTTCGCATTCGGTGCTTTTGCACGAGTTAATTTCCTCACTGTCACTTTGGGTTTGAGTTTTGGTTGAATTAATTTTATATTTATCGATTACTCACCTTCGTACTCAAATTCGTACTATATTCGGGCACAGTTTGGATTATTGACTCGGTTCGTTGGTATATTCGTGTACGTAGGTGTAGTAGAAATTCGAAAAAATTATGGTGTTTTGTTGCAAACTCATTATAAAGGTAGAAATGTGTTTCACGATTTATTCCATCCAATGATTTTTAAAAGTGAAAGAAAACATTTCCACGAATTTTCATTCGATTTTCTTCCCAAGCTTGGCTTTCGTATCGATCGAATTATTAGATTAGAAATGAAAAATACTCTTGGCATATGTTTTATTTAAATTTAAATAATTAATCATAAAACTTGAAACGTCAATCATTAGGATTACACAAGCTCGAACACGATATTGAAAATTTTACTAAAATTGTCATAAAATATTTTCAAATGTGGATGTGTTTACGATTAAAATACAAGTGTTACAGTTTTCAGTCATAGAACCATAAAATATGCATTAATGGATGATATTGTTCACTCTCCAAGTATATTCGACTGATCTTTCTGTCTGTATCCGATAACTTGAGCAAATACTTCAGGTATGGCCACCGTTTTTAACATAGAATCCGTTAATTTTACTTATGTCGCTGGGTGAAGTATTCACATAAGTGAATATATAAAATTCGTACGTCTGCATCACGTGATATTTAACTATTTTCAAATCAATCTGTAAAACACATTCAGAAATTAAAAAAATAATAATAAAAATATTAAATTATCGACCAAACTAAATCACTCGCGAATTTAAAGTTTTAAAAAATAATACGAATTGATCTAGGTACTTACTCGGTTTCCAACTTTCCAAATAGCCACACGTGAAGCTATTAATGTTGCATACACAAGACCAGCAAGGCGTTCCACTTGAGATGGTACTTTTCGAATGACTGATCGAACACGATAAAAAATCCTTTCCCAAAGGTTGAGAAAAGAAAACGTCATAGAAAAAATATTCATCAAAACAAATCTAAAAACGTGGACCAAAAAAATAAATAAATGTCAAGCTCAGTAGATACCTCCTCGAATGGCATGTCATTTTCACCTCATTTCTTCTAAAAAAAATTATTAATAGGTAAATGTGGTACGTCGATTGATTATTAATTTGTAAAAAAAAGGTCAGTTTTCGGAAAATTTTCGCATCGATGAGTAAAAATTGAACAAGGGAGGCGATAAATATTGTTCCACATGTATTTATGGATTTGGACAGAGTCGCTGAGGCATGCATGCTATTTCGTTGGTAATTCATTTCTGCACATGAAGGCTTAGTTATTGTAGTTTTTGGAATATTTAACTGATCACTGAAGCGAGTCAAGTTCTATTTTTGGCGACAGTCTGAATTTTAAATCATCCTGCATGTAAATACGACCTATAGTAAAACTTTCCCAGGTTAGACTAATGACGTAAGCATTTCTTTCTTCTGTATAGGGTGGTACTTATTTTGGACATTTTTGGCATTTTTTTCGGATGGAGAAAATAATTACCTATTTTTTAATTTTTCTTCAACTGAATTTGTGTGGTTTAGCAAAGACTCCGCATTTTTTGAACGAATAAAAAAATTTCAAAAAATTGAAATTTTAAATTTACAAAATGTTTTAAAAACAAAATGGTCACTATGGAGGTACTTTTACCCAAAGAGACCACTTTTGGTGATTTTTCATCTTTACCCCCTTTTTGAGGGCACATGGAAAATGCCTCTTTTTCACATTTAAAAAAAAAATTAAAAAATCAATTAAAACGAGGGAATTTTTTTTTGATTAAAATCGCCTTACCTATACACATTTTTACCCAAAAAGACCATTTTTTGGAAAATTTTCATCTTCACTTCAATTTTCAGGGATTTTGACTTTTGTGGGAAATGACATGACACTTGATAGTCCCAAAAAATTGAGGTAAATTTTTGAAAAATTGCCAAAAATGGTCTTTTTGGGTAAATATGTGTATATTATAACGATTTTAATTAGCTGATTTTTAATTTAATTTAATTTTTTCAGAAAACGTGAAAAAGAGGCATTTTTTATGTGCCCTCAAATAGGAGGTAAAGATGAAAAATCACTAAAATTGGTCTCGTTAGGTAAAATTACCTCCGTTTTTTTCATTTTATTTAAAAAGGGGGCTCTGCGAGACCACAAAAATTCAGTAAAAAGGGAAAAAATAAAAAAAATAAATTCAGATTTTAAAACATTTTTTCAATTTTTTTCCCGATTTTTCCTAAAATTTTTCCATTGAAATATTTTTTAAAATTCGTCACATTTTTTCAAGTTTTCTGTTCCATGTTTTTTCGAAGTAAATTTGTTACATAATTAATTTTGGTTTCGAACTTTTCATTGGATTTTTTGAAGAAATCGCTCACAAAATTTATTTGCATTTTTCCCAAAAAAAATTTCACTAAAATTTTTCTTATGAATTTTTTCAAGTTGAAGTGTTGATTAAATTGATTTCTAGAATTTTTCAATAAATTTGTGAATTTTTCATTCAAAATTTTTTCAAAAATTTATCCAGTACAATTTTTTTCTAATTATTCTTTTAAAATTTTTTCAAGTAAATCATGTTTCTTTGTGAGTTTTTCATCTGAATTTTTCCCGAAATTTTCATCGAATTTTTTCGAATAAGGAAATTGTAGGTATATCAATAAACGGAGAGATTGAATTTTATTCATGGAAATAGGATTTTTTTTTTTTCATTTCTATACATTTTGATCAATGTTTTTGCGCCACATGTGCGTCAATAATGACACACTTTAGATCCCAAAATGCACCCCCACTCCTCCTCCTTCTCAAATCGTCTGATCTTCGGACTCCTGTGAAGTGTGAACCATCCAATGCTGGCAACTTGGAATTTTCTGATAGAAAATTTTTCAATGTTGAGTGTAAGAATGATTTTTTTTCTTCAAAAATTAAGAAACTGAGACCCTTCCTCGTTCCAAAAGAATTATTCTATATTCAATCAAAAAAATTTGGATTTTTTCTCCAAAAAATTATATGAGATCACCTTTTGTTTGAATGTATCCTTTTTCAACCGATTAGACAAAAATTATTTTCAACTAAAAATAAGATTACACTTTTTTCCAAATATCCTGACAAAATTATCGAGTTTATTAAATCAAGTAATTTATATAATTACCTATAAGAATATGCGCTTACTATTTTAATTTTAATTTTTTTTTACTATTATAAGTTTTAATTTTAATCTGTCGCATAATAGCCTGATTAGTGCTGATTGCGACGTTAAATAAATTAAATCATTAAATCATTAAATCATTACTTAAAAACTTCAAAAAAATTCATTCTCAAAAAAATGAGGAAAATTGAAAAAATAAACGCATTTCTCCTGAAATTTGAAAAAAATTGACGTTGAAAAATCAGATATTTTTCTATAAAGAGAAGAGAAAATTTTTCCCTACCAAAAATTTAATTTTTTATTTTTTTATAGCTAAAAATTCATTCTCAAAAAAATGAGAAAAATTGAAAAGCGCTTTTCTCGTGAAATTTGAAAAAAAAATTGACGTTGAAAAATCAGATATTTTTCTATAAAGAGAAGAGAAAATTTTTCCCTAGCAAAATTTTAATTTTTTATACCTACAATTAAAATTAGATTATTTATTTCCAAGAACTATCTTTTTCCCATAAAAGATTTTTCTCAAAAAAACGACTTTAAATAATTGAGATCCTTACTTAAAATTTCAAAGAGCTTCAGAAATTTTTTCTCCAAAAGTTTAAAAATTTTCTATAAAAATGCAAGTTTTTTTTCCTCCTAAAAAATTAATTCCAAAAAATTGAGAATTATTTTACTCGAAAAATTTAAGAAATATTTTTACTTAAAAATTTACTTGAAAAAAAATTCAAGATTTTTTCCTAAAAATTTGATGAATATTTTTAGTCTAAAAAATGTAAATATTTTTTATCCAAAGAAATTGAAAAATTCCTCTCTGCAAAAGAACTAAAACATTAAAAAAAGTGAGATGAAAAATTTGAATTTTCCTCCAAAAAATTGATGGATTTTTTTTTTCAATATTGGAGTTGCAGGTAGCAGGTGTAATTTTTTTACTTATTTTTTACGACAAAAAATTGGGGAATTTTTCATCCCAAAAATTCAGAAATTTTTTTCTAAAAAATCGAGACATTTTTCTTAGTTTTTACTCCAAAAAAGTTGGCATTAAAAACATTTTTCATTCCGAAAAAATTGAACCAAAAAATAAATAAAATATTTCCTCTTTCATGCAAAAAAACTGGAAGATTTTTTCTCAAAAAAAAAAAAAAAAAAAAACTAAATAAATAAAATCATGCACCTACTCAAGTATCAGTTGCCACAATGAGACAAAAAATTAAAATTTTTTTAAATTAAAAAAAAATACTGATTCTCTATATTATTCATTTTTATTCCAAGAAAATCTAGGGGTTTTCCCTAAAATTTTAGAAATATTTTAATTGAAAAAATTGAGAGATTTTTAATTTTTTTCTATAATAAGTATAGGTACCTATAAAAAAAAAAGATTTTTCAATGTAATGTGTAATTTAATTTTTGCATTTTTAGTGGGCCAGTTCACCAAATTTTTTACTGATCATGTTTTGGAAAATTTGCTGTTTTATTGAATTTTGTTTTTATTTTTATTTTATTAATTTTTTTTTTGTTATCTTCATTTTTTTTTTTTTTAAATGTTCTGATTTGCCTATTTAATTTTTTCAAATTTTTATTTGAATAAATCTCTATAATGGAATTTTTAGGTACCTACGTAGGCGTACTTTCCGTTATATTTCCTCGGTACGGTGCTCCTGATAACAATAAACTGATAATAAACCATCCCGAAAAAATTTCGAATAAAATACTCGAAAATTTACGAGTCAATATGTTCGATTAAAATTCATAAACAGTTTCTATTCTATAGTTGTATACAAATTAAACGAAAAGTTATTCGCGGGTTTATACTATAAATAATTCATCTCTGAAACTTCGCTATCCAGCCTAAAACGTATCAGATTTAACCACTCGATGTCATTAGGTTTCGTGAAATTCCAAATGTAAATGTTTTACCGACGAAATGAAACAGCAAGTAATACACGGACGTGGACACGCAAGTGCTTCGATGATTTTCACAATGGTCGAGTATACTCGTATACTTGAGATGGTTTTAGTCTCGCACATTTTCTTCTGTATAGAAAGTTCAACATCAACAGGTGAAATATTTTATGTAAAAATGGGTAAAAGCATTCAATCAGTGAAAGTTTTACCGCGTGTACATGATACCATCCTGCTTTATTATGAAAAACCCATACAGTCGTGTCGTATAGTTACTATAGAAATCGATCTTGCCTGATTTTCATCGCAGTTGCATTTTGCAAAATGGCTTTTGTTACAGTGTAAATCTAGTAGGCTATAGAAAAGTAGGTATCTGGCTTCTGTGCGGATGCTGAACAGCGAAAGGGGAATTTTATCCAGTCATAAATTAATGATATCACCGGTATGAGTTGAAAATTTCACTAACCGAAATATGTTTTTGAAAATTGCATAATATTGGGTTTCTTTTCCTTCCAAAGATATTCAATATTTTGCGGTGGTGAAGAAGTGATGATGTAATATGGTTTCAGATTTTTTAAAAGTTCACAGATTCGAATCATACTTAAATCTATGAATTATTATACATATTTTTTTATCATTCTCGTATCTTTGGTCGCAGTAATAAATATTACAATGGTCGAGTGTTAATAACCTACGAGAGCAGATGCAGATGTACGAAGGATTAATACTTAGCATAGTTTAATCTTCAGGTACCTTTTTTCTCTGGCAATATGGAATTCTCAAACGGTATTCGACTTTCTCCAAATTACCCGTTGTCTTTTGGTCTCTTATAATTCGGCCATTGCCGAAGATTCTTATTTTATAGATAACATACATAAGCACATAAAATTTAAATACATAAACGACTAAAGACAAGTTTCAGGAAGTAGGTTAGCAAGGTCAAGGTATCTTCCAGTGCAATTGTGCACGCAAACCTGAATAGGTACATGTTACGTTAATCTGCGCATGCTCGATAAAATTACCAACGCCTTTTTGTACGTTTCGTAAAAATTATTTCATAGATGAGATTTAGGTTTCTTTTAAAATCTTACGTTTGTATATTGTTTAATCGTCGAATCTTTCTTCCAGTTCCAGTGTCCTTTATTTTCTCCGCTCGATTCTTCTACAATAAAATGACGCAGGCGTGATGAAATTTGTTCAATTGTTGTAGCAGTTCGGTTTATGGTTGGTCAGCACTTGAGTTTATGAATGAAAATTATTACAAGAATGAGTGGCAAAAAAAAACAACAGAGAGCTGTGTTGATTTAAACTAAACAAAGGAACCTCGCCAACTCGTCACCTCCGATTGAGCTGAAATTTGGCTCACTGAAAGAACATGCCACCCAGACCTCACAATCAAATTTTTAGCTGCCGAAGTTGATTTTTCGATTTTTGGCGAATTTTTGAAAATGGCTAAAACCGCCTCCAAAAAATCATTTTTTGAAAAAAAAAATGTAAATTTCAAGATAGAATCCTGAAAATTGGGTTGTACACTAAAGTCGATCTCCCGAGTCGATTGACATCATTTTCGAAGCGATCTGGAGCCTCCAGGAAAAGTTGACTTTTCTCCAGCGCACTGGAACAGCTCCAGACTAAGCTGTAATTAACTTCGGCAGCTGAAAATTTAATCGTAGCATTAGTATGATGCCATCTATCGAGTGACGTAGTTGAATCTAAAGTCCGAGGTGAGGAGTTCGCACGTGTTTTTTTTAACAACTTGAAAATTCTGCATTTTTTTTGTTGAAAATTTCCAAAAAATCAATTTCTCCAGCATATCACCAGAAACTTCGTCTACCCCCTAAAGTCGACACCCCCCCCCCCCCCGAGTCGATTGGTACCATTTTTGAAGCGATCTGAGGCCTCCAGAAAATTTCGACTTTTTCCGTCTGGAGAAATTCCAGTATGCTGGAGAAAAGTCAACTTTTTCTGGAGGCTCCAGATCGCTTCAAAAATGGTGTCAATCGACTCAGGAGGTCGACTTTAGTGTACAAACCGATTTTCAGGATTCTATCTTGAAATTTACAATTTTTTTTCAAAAAATGTTTTTTTGCAGGCGGTTTTGGCCATTTTCAAAAATTCGCCAAAAATCGAAGAATGAATTTCGGCAGCTAAAAATTTGGTTGTGAGGTCGGGGTAGCATGCTCTCTCCGTGAGCCAAATTTCAGCTCAATCGAAGGTGACGAGTCGACAAGGTTCCCTTGTAAACAAAGAAAGGATATAAGTATTAGGTAATTTTAAGAGCAGAGGGGCTATTGACTTAACTCACCAAATTTTGACCAGCTAAGTCATTTGGTTTGGGCAAGCCTATGGGCTGATAAATGCATCAAAAAATATGTTAAAACATGTCAATTCTTGATTTTTGATCTTACACAAGGAAAAGGATCCTTACATGTAAGGAACATCAGAAAGCCTAACTAAACTACACTGAAATTTTGGGATCCCTATAAGCCCTTTTGAAGAGCCTGTAGCTCGATCAATATGAAAAAACTGACCCCAAATATACATTTCTTGAAATAAAAAGGAGTGGGAGTTACAAAAGCTAAAATTTGGAAATGTTGAAGGCGATGTACAAAAGTCCTCATTGGTGTTAAAAATTTCATCAATTTTGGTCTCTGCTAGCGTCCCAACAAAAAATAGGCTTATTGCCCCAAGTTTGGGAACTAGAGGTCAAAAATCCCTAAAAAATATATTAGTGTTTTCTATCGACTCTACTTACCAAATTTTGACCTCCAAGGTTATTTGGTTTGGGCTGTATCCTGTTCAGTGCACCAAGAAAGCAAATTAAAAAATCAAAATTTCTGATTTTTGTCTCCATGCAAGGGTCAAACTCACATAAGGCCCACTATTTGGTATTAACTAAACCTGCACTGAAATTTTGGAACCCCTAGGCAATTTAAGAGACCCTTGAGCTTCATCAATGTGAAAAAGTAGTCCACAATAATTACCTTTTCTCGTCCTAAAAAGGGGTTGGGAATTGGAGATGGCACAGAAAGATAAAATTCAGAAATGTTGGAAAAACCCAAGTTTTTTTGAATACCTAATAAGTAAATTTTTAAAATATAGGCTAATCAGTTTTTAAAAAATAAAATATACCTAGATAATTTCTAAAAAATGAAAATCGCAAAAATTTAATGTAGGTAAATTAAAAAATTCTCAAAAGTAGGCAAAATATGGCTATCGCCTATAACTCGCAAAAGTACAATAAATTAACGAAAATTTAATAAATGAGAAGTGAAAACATGAACCTTCGAAAAATCTCAAAAAAATTACTCAAATTTTAAATTTTAAAAAAAATTTGGGAAGATTAAAAAGCATTTTGGAAATATCTACTTACTTATATTAAGTACATGACAAAATTGAATTTTTCCCAAAAATGGGAATAATTGAAAAATTATGAATTTTTTCGTCATATCCTCTCAGAATGAACCCGATTATCGAAAAAAAATTTCGGGCAATTTTTTCAAGGAAATTCAATTTTTAGAAAAATGAGTAATTCGCCATGTAATAAGTACCACTGGTACTTATTACATTGCAAAAATGGTTTTTTCCAGAAATGGAAATAATTGAAAAATTATGAATTTTTTAGTCATAATCTCTTAGAATGGACTCGATTATTGAGAAAAAAAAGTTTGGGCCATTTTTTTCAAATTAATTCAATTTTAACAAAAATATGTAATTCCCATTGTAATAAGTACCAATTCCAAAAATGATTTTTTCCAAAAATGGAAGTAATGGAAAAAATATGAATTTTTTGGTCATAATCTCTCAGAATAAACCTACCCAATTATAGAGAAAAAAAATTTTTGGGCAATTTTTTCAAAGAAATTCAATTTTAAGAAAAATGTGTTATTCGCCATGTAGTGAGTTCAATCTGGTACTTATTACATTACAAAATTGATATTTTTCCAAAAATGGGAATAATTGAAAAATTATGAATCTTTTGGTCATAATCTTTCAGAATGGACCCGATCAAGAAGAAAAAAAATTTTGGGCAATTTTTTCAAAGAAATTCAATTTTAAGAAAAATGTGTAATTCTTCATGTAAAAAGTACCACCGTAGATAATAATTTAAAAAAAATAATCAAATATTTTTTTTTTAAAAAACCGAAATTCCAACAAAATTTGTATTATAATGAATTGAAAATTGATGAAAAAAATCAATTTAAAGTTTTAAAACAAATTTCAACCTAATCTATGAAAATTTGATAAATTAAAAATCAGTAAAAATTTGAATAAAATAATCAAACAAAATTGTAGAAATTTATTAAATCAAAAATTCACAAAAAATGAATACTAACTTAGGTATTTTGGTAAACTGAAAAACTCTTCGAATTTTAGTTAATTCATGTTTATGAAGAATCTATTTTTTCCAAAATTATGTACTTTCTTAAAACCCAATTTAATTTTGCTGTAAGTAGGTTAGGTAGGTATAAGTGGAATAAATTTCAAATAGGAAGATTATATAGATCGTTCAGCTTATGTAATAGATATTTAAATTAAATGATGGCGAAATTATACGAAATGAGAAACCTAATATTATACTTTCGCCTTCGGTTTCACAAGGAAACTTTTTCCAATCCAATATCGAAAAAGGAGCTCCCCATTCACAATCCAGAGTAGAAGAAGATAGATTTTAAATTTGTTTACTCGATTATGATTTCTCTTTAAATGTAAAAAAATTAATGTTACAAAATATGCCTCAAATGGGCATACATCATTATAAGCGATAACTTCAACAAATTTAATCTCTACTTATGAACTTACGAGTATGACTCGATCGTGTCTTTTCTGGACACATCGAGCTGCACTGCCCATCTAGTGAATGTGAATCTACCTCGCGAGTAACTCTTTGCATGCGACGTTTCTTCCGTCCACGTTGAAAACTTGACCTAAAATCCATTTATATAAATTCTTACCTGGCTGAACGATATTACTCTCCGACTAACCCGTTACGTTTGTAAATTTTTAACACAATTCCTTCCTTTTGTTTATCTAATCTATGATGTTTTTGAAATATTTTTCCTTGTAGCATCATCTCGGTGATAATAGATCTACCAGTGTTTTACATTTGTACCTTACTTAGGAGGAGTGTTAAAGGTTATAATGCAATTTGGTGGTTAGGCTCATTTTCAGCCATTTTAATGGATCGCGATAGACTCCGGCTCCGGTGGCAGACTGATGATTATCGTCTTCGTCATTTTGACGTTAGACAATGAAAATACGAAAATTAATTTCTCTGCTAATGGAAGGTACAATGGCAGGAAATTCGGCTTTTATGGGATCACATAGTTTGACGAATGATACGATAACAGATTTTTTGGGTAATTTACCCCCATCGTAGACTTTTCGGTAGGTAATTTCTAAGAAAAGGTGTAAAATTTGAAGCTGTTGATTGGCAGGGATGAGATCTACAAGAGATTTGAAATAGAAATAGCTCATTTTGTACATTGCACAGAGCACTTTTTGGAAAATTATCTGGTTCATTGAATTTTGACGATTTCTTTAATTGATTAAATTTTTGCAAACCTCTATGTTTGAAAAAGTAGGTAATTAATTTTTGGGATTTTCAAAAAAATTTAAATAATTATAATTTGAAGAATTTTCAGATTTATTCAGATTTTCTGAATTTTCGATTCATTTAATTTTTTCAATTTTTATTTTATTTAATTTTTGCAGAAATAGGTACCTACAAACTACATAATTATTTTTATTAAATTTTCGTAAACATTTGCAAATTTCCAAAATTGATTATATTGCTACATTTTTTTCTAGTTTTGATCAAATTTATTTATTTAATTTTTTTTTACAAGTTCATCCAGTTTTAGAGGATTTTCCGGTTTAATAAATTTTTTAGAAATTTCAAATTTATTAATTTTTTGGAAACCTTTATTTTTTAAAAGCATCAGATACTTCATTGAATTAAAATCTCAATTTATAAAATTATGGATTTTTTTTTCGTTGATTAGGTATATTTTTTCATTCTTTTTTTTTTCAAATTTTAACTAATTTAAAATTCATTTAATATTTTAGCAAATTTTTTAAAATGAATGTAATTTTCCTAAATATTTTGTCTATTAAGTTTCGAAGAATTAATCAGATTGGACAAAAACGACAGAAACTTGGTAACTTCAATATCAAACGAAAAAAACCGATTTTATGTTGTTTTAAAAAACCTTGATAATATCACGACGACATTTTGCCAAGTGATAGATAAACTTTTATCGGAAACTATTACATTGGAGGGAGGATGATAAATTTCAACGTTTAAAAATATAATAATGGATTCCTTTTCATAGCCTCGTATAAAAATCGATCGTTTTGTTTGCTTTTTACACGGCTTTGGTTTATCTGAAATGTATCTCATTAGCGCAGGTAGGAGAGTAAATAATACATATACGAGAAGATCGTATAGGAAGCTATTTTAAAGTTCAAACTTTTCATTTCTCAAAGGAGAAACTTTAAAACTTATCTCATAAATGAGTGGTTAAGTTTAGGCATCTACCTCAAGATACGTGAGTTTTACGTACGTATTACATATTTATCTGATTCACGAATTCGTAGTAATAATATCAACTAAAAGCCCATTGAAGTTTATGTTCTCGTTTATAATTTTAATTGCACACCTTCCACGAAGCAGGAATTTACTAAGCAGAATTTGCCCCAGGTTTGGCTCTCGAAAAAGCAAAGTAATCCGTTGAATATTTTAAACATAGGTACACACATCTACGTTGGCATTCTACGACGGAATTTTCGAATACCTACTTGCTAATTTACTTAGCTAATTAAAATTTGAATTTTGCATCCTACTTTGGAGCCATTCGCAATTTTTTACAGTCTTTTTCTTTTAATTAATAAATATTCTTGATAAATAGCTGAGTGAATTTCGAGTCAGCTAAGATTTTTTTGATTTTGAAGTGCCCCTTTCATGGTTTTATGATTAACTATCAAAAATCCCTAGAAACTCACTGGGGGGTTGAAAATTTGCAGATCGTGAAATAAGTTATTTATTGATTTTTAGATGCCAGAAAATGGAAAAAATTCGACAAAATTTTCTTAAGGTTTCAAAAAAAAAAATTTTAAAATGGAAAAAGTGGGGTTTTAAATAAAAAAGGAAAAGTGAAAAAAAAATTAAAGAATTATAAAAACATCACTTTGAAATTAGTTTGAAAATGATTTTTTGAGAGAATTGAAAAAAAAAATCATTTTCGATTAATTTTCAGGAAGAAAGTATATTTTGGAAAAAATTGAATCTGAAAAATTATGTTCGAACGAATTTTTAAAAGCTCGTTTTGAACAGCAGGTGAAAAAAAAATTGATTTCAGATAAATTTTTTAAAAATTCGTTTAAAAAGAATGCATTAATTTTTTGAAATTATTAGCTTTTTTGGCAGAATTTTAAAAAATTGATTTTCGACTAATTTTCTGAAAAAAACAAATTATATTTTTGGAAAAAAAATGAATCTGAAAAATTACATTCGAACGAATTTTTAAAGACTTGTGTTGAAAAGGAGGTGAAAAAATTGATTTCATCAGACCAATTTTATAAAAATTCGTTTAAAAAAAGTTCATTAATTTTCTGAAAAAAAAAAAAAAAATGAAAGAAGTAAATTGTTGACAAAAAAATAATAATTTTGAAAAAAAAAATTAAAAACTACCTAGGTACTTTGAAAAAACATAATTTTAATAAATCTACATAATCACAAAAAAATAGGAGAAAATTCTCCTGGAAATTATGAAGTTTCTTTCCGAAAAATTCAGACTTTTCTGTCACAAAATTTTTAAAGAATTGATTTTTTTACTTTAAAACTTTTTTGAATTTTATTGTCCGAGAAAATTGAAAAAATTTTCATGCTCCAAAAAATTAGAAGATCCTTTTTCTCTCAATATTTTCTCTCAATAAATTGAATGATTTTTTCTTTTAAAAAAAATTGAGAATTTTTTCAACTGCAAAAAAATTGAAAACATTTTTACTTCAAAAAATTGAAAAAAAAATTCAACTTGAAAAAAATTGGGAATTTTTTTACTCCAAGAAATTGGAAATTTTTCACTTCAAAGTGGATCCTAACCTAATCTTGAGTCTATAAGGGAAAAATGAGCCTGTATCCTAATTTTTAGGGGCTCCCCCTTTTTGAGGGTTCAGCCCTCTCCCTTCAGTTCTGAAATTCTTTATCTCCGTTCTATTCATATTGCCCCAACTGAAAAAATTTTCAAACAAAAGTTGTAGATTGAGATCCTTGGAATAATTTAGGTCATTAGGACCCCTCCCTCCCTCCTTCTTTCCCTTAAATTTTGCATAATACGTATCAAAATCAGCGCGGTATATTTTCATACGTATTATATAAAATTGGAGAGAAGGGAGGGGGTCCAATCAAAATTTTTGTAATAATAAAAATTATTCCTATGATTTCAATCTATAATTTTTGTCTGAAAAATTTTCACATTAGGACGTTGGTCATGGTTGCATTAAGATAGGTGCAAGCTGCAAGCACAGCAAATAAATTTCAAGGGTGATTTTTATACGTATTATGCGATATTGGAGGTAAGGGAGGGGTTTAATCGAAAATATTGTAATAACTAAAATTATTTCTAGGACTTCGAGCTACAACTTTTGTTTGAATATTTTTTCATTTGGACCCCTCCCTTCCTTAGTTTTTAATTACGATAAAATTATAATAGTCTTGAGTCGTATTATGCGAAATTGAAGGGGAAGGAGGTGTTCTATCAAAATTTTTGTAATAACCAAAATTATTCCAAGGATCCTAATCTACAACTTTTGTTTGAAAAAATTTTCAATTGGAGCCTTTAGAAACGGAGATAGGGGGCTTTCAAAGAACTGAGGGTGGATCCTCGAAAAAGAGGGAGTTTTGGAAAAATGGCATATCAACTAATTTTTTTGATTTATGGATTCTAGATTAATATACAATGCAGGAGACAAAGCTATCTATTTTCCTTTTGCTACAGTATTATTTTTTTAGACAAATATTTAAGCACCATCTTAATTAAAGGAATTTACATTCGCCACCCATGTTCTTTTTTTAAAAAATCCGTGTCCATTTTGCACTTTCACAAAACCTGTTCAGTGTTCACGTTTGAAAGTTCAAATCGACCTTTGCAGGTTAAACGCAGATGAGAAATATAACAAAGGTACCGTTACGATGCGATGCCTTGTTCGCGATCGCGAGCCCCAGCCAGACGTGATGGGGGCTCTGAACCCTCTTGCGGTAGAGGGAGACAGTCGATGAGCTGGTTCCTCTGCCTCTCAATGATTTTTTTTTGTTGTTTGCGGACAGGTAACATCGTTTTATCCGCGTAGTTATTTGCGGCTATCCGTCGCATCAACAGTGAATTATCGAAGAGGAAATTCTCTCAGCGAGTTTCGTGAATGTAGTCAATGCGAGTTTTATTTTTATAATTTTTTTTTTCTGTTATAATTTATCAGTAAGTGAAGTTCGATCTTTTGGTCATTTTTTTTTCTAAAGTTAACGTTTCTTTTTTGGGTGCTGTTGTTGTTGTTGTTGTTGCTGTTGTTGTGGTGGTGAAATTACCTACCTATTTATATATGGTTCATCGTCGAGTATTTTATTTGTGAATTTTTTCAATTAAATTGTTACACGAGTGATCGAAATCAAAGGTCGATACTCCGGATACAATATAAGTAGAAGTACCAACCTATCTATAAATTAATTTAAAACTTATCGATGAAGTGAATCCAGCAGGTAGTAAAATTTTCTTTATTTTCCATAGATTTTCTTTCAACGACCTATTCGCGTATTATACTGACCTATTTAAAAAAAATTTCCAATTTCAACCAATTCATCTATACCTGTGACCGGTTAGCAGGTTAGGTAAAGTTATAACTACACTACTGGTCAGTGGTCACATATCCAACTACATATATGAACAGAGAGTAACCTCAAACCGCAAAATATAGGTTACATGTGCAATCAAAAGGCAATTTTTCTTTTAATTACGATACATAAGACTTATTCTCAAGGGTCCAAACAGTTTAATTACAATATCTTGGTTTTTCCTCGAATTCGGAGTCCCACACCCGAGATGGCTATTATTCTAAATACAAAGTATACCGGCAATTTTATAATTTAGGTCATTGACGTATGTACCTACCTACTACCTACTTCGTTTATACATAATTATTGGTTCGACCCAGAGCGCAATAACTGCCTACGTTGCATACCCATCAAAAAAACTCAAATTTCCAACAATTTCACATGAAAATTTTCTCACCGTTTGGGATTAAAATGACACATGTACCCGACCATCTTAAAAAGTGATGTCTCTGACTAATTGCTCTTGTTTGCTTTCGACGTAAAATGTCTCTCGTTTCAATTCGAAAGTGAAAATCTCATACTCTTGAGTACCTATCCATTAGGTCATTCGCTTTTATATGCGTATGAGTAATGAGTATTGTTCTGGTCGTAGTGCCAATAGCCTATTGATCTTGACTTCTTGAGACTTGACACTGAGAACGAGACTGTGAGTGGGTTCCTGCCTGTAGTACTTGCGTTGTAGTTCATTTGTGTCACATTTGGACGATGAAAAGTATCATCGAATTTACCTTGTTGTACAAGGTGTCAACAGTATACATTGGCGAACTTTAATTTTGAATTAAAAATGTATCGTTACATCGAGAATTCGAGATTATTCATTTAAAAATTTTGAAATTCAAAGTATGAAAAAAAAAATTAATAGGTAAAATTCGAGAAAAAAATCATTTTTAATAAAATTATACAAAAATTGATTTCAACCAAAAATTTGAAAATATATTTTAAACAAAACTTGAGTAAATCGAATTTGAAAAAAAAATGAATAAAATTAATCCAATCTACCTAATAAATTTTAAAAAAAAATCTACAAAAATTTATTTTGAACCGATAAGTAACTCAAAAAAATGTTTCTACCAAAATTTGGAAACAATTATTTTGAAAAAAAAGTGAAGAAATAAAACTTATCTCGGTATAAAAAAAAAAAAGATTTTAAATAAAATTATACGAGAATTTCAGGTATCTAAGTATAGGTACTCGAAAAAAAATTCCAAAAGAACGTTTGAAAAAAAATGAGGATTGAATGTTTTCGATACAATTTTATGAACATTGATCTGAAAAAGCAAGTAGTATACTTCTACATCTACCTACTTGAAAAAAAAATATTTCTAAAAAAAATATGTAAAAATAATTTCAACGTACCAAATAGGTAATATTTTTAGTAAAAAAAAAAAAAATGGAAAAATTCTGCAATTTAAAAAAAAGTTGAAAAGTAATTTCCAAATATAGGTAAGTTACCTTACTTATTTTTAAATGATGACAAAATGATTTCAAGCAGAACAAAAAAAAAATGAATTTGAATCAAATTTTATGAAAGAAAAAATAAATTTTCAGCATTTTTTTTAAATACTTCAAAACAAAATAATTACGAAGAAATTGATTTTGAACAAAAAATTGAAAAATTAAATTTGAATAAAATTATAAAAAAAAAAATCAGAACAAAAACTTGAAAAAAATATACCTACTTGTATTTTGGACAAGAAATGAACGAATTGATTTTTTTTAATGAAAAAAATTCATTTTAATAAAATTCTACAATAATTGAAAAAAATACTTTTTACAAAAGTTACCTATTTTGTTATTTTTGATATTCTGGAAAAGTTTCTAAACAAAATTTTACGAAAAAAATCGACAATATTTTACGAAAATTGATTTGAAAAAGAAATGGGTGCCTGGTTTAAAAAATACTTGAAAAAAATTGAAAAACTGATTTCGAAAAAAGAACTTGAAATTAAAATTTTAATAATATAGGTACGAGAAAGTTGTAAAAAATAAGGTATTTCGAACAAACTTCAAAAATGGCGATTAAATATAACTATATATTATTGTCAATTAATAAAATTCCACTAAAAAAAAAAAAAAAAAAAAAAAAAAACTTGGAAGAAAATACAAAAAAAAATCGAAAAAGAGATGAGTACGTGTACTTTGAAAAATACTTTCTTCCAACAAAATAAATATGAAAAACTGATTTCGAACAAAAAAAATTGAACTTGAATAAATAAAATTCTAAAAAAAAAAACAATTTCAAGCAAAAACATATGAAAAAAATGTTAGAATAAAATCCTAAATAAGTTGCCCGCACCACAAGGCTGCGGGCATATTGCCGAATTTTCAAGTCTCATTGTAAAAGATTCATTGAAAGAGAAAATTGACTATTTTTTGAATTTTTATGAGTTTATGGTAAAAGTATATCATTTTTTTAAAAACTTAACAATTTTTTGAAAATTTATCAATTATTATTTTTGTAAAAATTTACAAATTTTAAAATATTTGTTATCATTTTTTTAAAAATTCATAAATTTTTTGAAAATTCAACAATTTTTATAAAAATTTACTTATCTAATCCATCATTTCTTAAAATTCATGATTTTTTGAAAATTTGAAAATGTTTAAAAATTTATCAATTTTTTGAAAATTTACCTACTTAATTCATCATTTTTTAAAAATTGTCAATGTTTAAAGAATTGTCAATTTTTTAAATTATTGTCAATTTTTTAAAATTTTTAAAATTTGTAAATTTTTCAAAATCGATTATAAATTGTTAAAAAGACAAAGTTATAATTTTTTCAAAAATTTTCAAAAAAAAGTTTGATTTTTCTTCCAAAAATTATCAATTTTTACAAATTTATCAACTATAGGTACCTATATGTGAAAATTAGAAAATTCCACATTTTTTAACATTTTTTGTTTATTTGAAAACTTATCAATTTTTGAAAGTGTATCATTTTTTTTTTTTTTTTTGAAAATTCGTTCATTTTTTTGACAATTTATGATTTTTTTCAATTGATTTTAAACAAAATTCTGCAAAAATTTATTTTAAAAAAATGAAGAAAATTCAATTTTATAAAATTTAAAGATTAAAAATAGCTTGAATAAAATCATATTAAAACTGAATCATAAACAAAGGATTTTTAAAAAGGACAAAAAAATGGACATGGAATAAAATTCTAAAAAAAAAGAAAAAAAAAATGATTTTGAATTAAATTCTATATTACTTACAAAAACTGATTTTAAAAAGAAATGGGTAGAAGTACTTGGAACAAGAATTTAAAAAAAATTATTTCGAACAAAACTGGAAAAATAAAGAATAGAAAAATTAAATTTTAGAAAAATTCTAAGAAATATACTCGTATGTTTTTTCAACAAAAACTTGAAAAAAAAACCTTAAAATAAAACAAAAAAGAATTTGAAGCAAAATCCGCAAAAAATTATTTAAAAAAAAACCAAGGAAAATCTTCATATAATTCAATAAATAAAAAAAAACAGTAAAATCAATGCCATCATTTTTTTCTTTGATAAAAGCCGATTTTTTCGTAACTTTCATTACCTTGAGAAATTTCATCAACACTTTATCAATTTAATCAAAATTAGTTGTTGCTCTAAACAAAAGTACAATGAGTAGATATGTATCTGCCTATAACTATGACTCTGCACCTTGTAAAGATAAACTTTTTTTTGCTTCGTGTACTATTTTAAAGTCATAGTTTTTACAACCTTTTATTTTTACAAAAATTTGACTTATTTTTAAAAATTGCATTAGCAAATTATTTTATAAACGATACTCAACTTCCCTGTATACTTATGCTTAAAAGTTTTTGACTCTATTGAAAGTTCTAGTTTGAAAACGACCTTATGAATGAACACTCAACTCATGATCTCTGATTGGTCCAAATTGCATACATTCGACTGCACAACTTGAGTAATTTCTAAAAAAGAAAAAAAAAAGAAAAAAATTTAGACAACCTACATCTAAGAAAAAGATAATCCCTCTGACGTGAGCAAAATTTTCCACAAATCGACGTTAAAATGATGGAAATAAAACTATCTTATTTACGTAGGTAGTATATCCTGAGATGACGCATGCTAATTACTCGAACTTTAAGGAAACTTAACAAGCTCACTGAAATATTCATTGGTTTTGACATGTTTGCCAACTTTGTCACGCTTCAATAAACTCTCGACGAGTTTTCTTTCTCCAGTATCATCTCTTTTTACTTCTGTCTATTGTGTAACATAGAATCTTATTAACCAGTGAAATTGGTAGGTAAAACCGAATGCCATTGCCATTTCATGAATAAACCTCTCATTGGTCGATCGTGTTGCGGTATTCGTCCCGTAAATTTTTTATACACGTAAGACAGTCGAATTCTTGCCATTCTGATTATTTTTCCACTCAAGAAACGTTTCTTTCCCACGTTTTTCATTTTTTTTTTCTCTCTTACTTAATTGATAATGAATATATATTTTTTAAATTCTCCGTTATTTGATTCAAGTATTGTGACTTTCAAATCAGTCTGCTATTCGATGCATTTTACTCGTATTACCATATGATATGATTTATTGAACGAATCGAGTGCGCAGTAATGTCGCTCATACTTTGACTTTGTTATGATGATGACTTATTAAAAAGAAAATTAATTAGATACGTAGCGTATAATTTCTTTTTGTGGTTTCATTTTCAATACTCTCGACAATATAATGTAAACAAAACTTCAAACTTGGCGTATTCTTGCGAGAAAATTAATCCTACAGAAGTTTGCCTGATTTTTATATATATATATTTTTTTTCAATTTTGAGGGTTTTCAAAAATTAGATTCAAAACGTTTAAAAGTTTCATTATCGTGATTCGAGAAATTATTCCCTAAAATGTTGTAGATAAATTATACTCGACATTAAACCGGACCAACGAATCAACGTAATAATGAAATTATCATTATTGGTCTTACTCGTAATAAGATGTAAGGTTTTAAAACTACTAACATCTTCAATATAATTACCAACAATAAGCCTAGTTATAACACTAGACCCATCAAGCATCATACTAAACGCATAATAAATAATTGCGCAATTTTACATCACATAAAACCATGCCCTATCTAATTACTTACACTGTGTTCGAGTAATTCTGACACCTCGACTGGAAAATAATTAATTTGATAACATTGATTTTATGGGAATATGAAATAATTAAATTTTTACTACATATTATATTGTTCAGTATATAAATTACTTTGCTCGCCCATTTCTCGTAAAAACCAATGTTACCAATCCACGTTTTATTAATCAATCGCAGCCTACAGCCCAAAAAATTACTCGAGGGGACAAAATTTGCTGCCTAGAGACGGTAGAGGTCACTGCTGTGCCGTTTGGAGGCTTTGACCAATGGGCTTCAAGGTCCATTTTTTTGGAGCCTTCTAAAACAAACCCCAAAAATAATAAAAAATTTATCATCTCCAAAATATCCAAATTTCAGCTTTCTAGTGCCCCAAAAAGTTCATTTTTAGGGTAATTTTTTCACTTTGATCATGCTGTGAGCTCTTTAGAGTGTGACCTAGAAGTTCCAAAATTTTAGAATAGATTCAGTTTTTGCCTCTAAATCTGTCTTTTATATATTTGGACCTTTGAACCAGTTTTGACCTTTGTGTGAGGTCAAAGATCGAAATTAAAAAAAATCATATACTTTCTTGATAATGCATTGATCATCCTACAGCTCAAACGAAATGACCTAGTAGGTCAAAGTTTGATGCATAGAGTCGATAAAGGTCATTAATTTGCCTATTGGGAGTTTTGACTTTTGAGACTCAAATTTGAGGCAATGTCTTTTTTTTTAAAGACCTCGAAAACAGGGTCAGAATGATACCTATGATTTTTTGAAATATGCACCCACCGATGGAGCCTCGTGTTATCTTCAACATATCCAAATTTCTGTTTCCCAAGTAATCCTCACCTGCTGTCAAGTGCCAAAAAGTGAATTTTGGGTAAATTTTTTCATCTTGATCAAGCTATGAGCTCTTCAAATTGGCCTAAAAAACGCAAAATTTTAGAGTAGGTAGGTTCAGTTTATGCCTCGGATGTGCCTTTTGTAGGTTTGGACCACTGAATCAAATCAAACATAGATAATTTTCTTATTTTTTCCAATTTCTTAATAAGCATTGACCAACCTATTGTACGTCCACATCAAAAGGGCCCATTCTGACGGTATTGAGTTAAGACCAGATCCTAAAACTACATTAAATTTGACGTGAAATGAGACAAAGAGGAGCCTCCTAGCTCAAAAACTCCCAGAGTTACAGAAATTTGAATTTGAAATTTGAAAAAAGTGAGTTTTGAGAAAAACGCATTTGAAAAAAGTGAAGTGTAAAAAACGTGAAAAATTGAAATTTCTCGACCCCTAAAACTTATGAAGGGGTGAAATGGATATGGATGCATGTACTTTGATGGACTTCAGCCTTTTACTGTATTAGGCAATTCCTGAATCGCCCAGGTAGGCAACCATTCAAACACGACAGAATGGGCCCTTTTTCATATTTCTAAGAATTGAAATAATTATGAGGTAAATTCGATGGCTACTGAAGTTATGCCATCATTTGAGTGGTTTTTGGTCATAATTTTGAAATTTTTAAAATCCCCCTCCTCCCTTAAAATTCTTCATCATCTAAAAATTCTTGTAATTAAATGAAAAACGAAACGAAAAATATGGAAGATTATCAAAAAGTAATTTTAATTTTTTTTTTCTCCAGACTAATTCAGTGATTTTTTTTTTCAAAAAGGAGTAGAAATGAAACTATTTTTCGAAGGGGGGAAGTGAAAAAACAGTGTTTCCAGTAACCCAATGTCCAAAAACCGGAAAATTATACGAAAAATTTAACATCGACAGAATGGGCCCTTTTTAAAGTTTTATTCAAATTGCTACACTGCGAAGAAAAAACGCGACCGAGGCGTTCTGCCGGGTTGAGGTGATAGACCAGTGTTACCTACACCCAAAAATCCAAAAAACCGAAAATCGCATTTTTTGACCTAACTTCATAAAAATGGCTATATCTCGAAAACTGTGATCGACGGAATGGGCCCTTTTGATGTGGACGTACACTGTGTACGTCCGCATCGAAAGGGCCCATTCTGTCGGTATGGAGTTAAGACCAGTTCAATATACTAGACCAAATTCCGGTCAAAATGAGCCAAAGTGGGGGTCCCTAGCCCCAAAACTCCCTCCTCCAGGCAATTTTGAAAATGAACTTTGAAAAAAGTAAGTTTTGAGAAAAACGCATTCAAAGTTGAAACTATGTAAAAAATCAAAAAATCGACTATGACCTGTACTAGAATCAAATTTTTTGGATATTTTAATGAAAATAAATCGAAACCGAAGAAATGACCTTGAAATTTTTTTTACCTAGCTGCCTTCGGTATAGGAATCGAAACGACAAATTGGGCCCTTTCACTAAAATATTGTAAAACAAATTCCAAAAAAAATCCAATATAGCCAATTTTTTTTAAATGCACTAATTGAAGGTCATCTGTTGTTTTTAGTCAAAAAATAAATCAGTCGAGGCAAAATTATCAATTTATAGTGATCATTTTTCAAAAAATCAGTGGTAAAAAAACATTTTATTCTTCGAAAATTATAAATAAAAAATTTTTAAAAATTATTGAAACCATGAAAAAAATCGACAAAATATGTAGGACAGCGTGCAGAAAACCTACCAACCTGACCAGAAACGAGTTTACGTGTTTGGAAGAGTGAAGAGGGAGATGAAAATAACGAACCGACAATATGGGCCCTTTCATTTTTATTTTAGATCCACTATAACTCGGCAAACGGGCGTCCTATCAACAAACTCTCAATGGGAGGTGAAAGAGGAGGGGTTGTACTACCAAAGTCGATATAGAACGCGATTTCGATAATTTTCGATTTTTTTCATAAAAATGGCTGTATCTCTGAAACGGTGATCGACAAAATGGGCCCTTTCGATGCGGACGTACACATAAGGAATTTTCCCGCTACTTTTGGAACTCTGGCGGGGAGTCCAATGAGTCGAATTCAGTCAAATTCGTTATCTGGGGTCCCCCTGGAGCGGCATTGATGCCATAAACTTTTTGGGGCCCAAACATGAAATTGGGGATATGACCCTTTTTTGAGGAGGGTGCGGGGGAGCCCCAAAATCATGAAATTTTTTGATACTTGCCCCAGAGATGAGTACCTTAATTACCTCCAACAAATTCAAATTTCAGCCCCCTAAGTCATCCCCACCTCATTTTAGGGCCGAAAAAGTGGATTTTTGGGTCATTTTTTCACGTTGATCAGGCTACAGACCCCCAAATGGGGATGAGGGGGGCCCAAATTTTCGTCATAGATTAAGTTCGTGCCCCTGATGTGTCTTTTGTAGGTTTCAACTTTTGGGCCCCCTTTGACCCTTGTCCAGGGTCAAAAATCAAAATTTTTCATGATTTTTCATGTTTTTTCTTGCTTCCCGATACGTTGATCAGCCTGCAGCCCAAATCAAATTACCTTGGAAGCCAAAATTTGGTATTTATGATCGATAAGAGTCACTGAGGTGCCTTTTGGGGTTTTTGACCCTTGAGCCCCAAAATTGAGGGTGACCCCTTTTTGTGGGGGACTTTGAGGGGGTCCCAATGTGACCAAACACTTTGAAATTTTTACCAACAATAGTGACTCTTATTGTCTCTACTTTATTCAAATTTGAGCTTCCCAAGTAATCCCCACCCCATTTTAGGGGTCAAAAGGTGGATTTTGGGGTCATTTTTTCAAGTTGATCAGGCTACAGTCCCTCGAAATGGGGATAGGAAGTCCAAAATTTCATAGTAGTTTTGGGTTCATGCCCCTGATGTGCCTTTTGTAGGTTTTGACCTTTGAACCCCTTTTGACCTAGATACAGGGTCAAAAATCAATATTTTTCAAGTTTTAACCTGTCTTTTCTGATGCGTTGAACAGCCTTCAGCACAAACCAAAAGACCTGAAAGGTCGAAATTTGGGATGTAGTGTCAGTAGAGGTCACTGATGTGCCTTTTGGGGTTTTCAAGTTTTGAGTCCCATTTGACCCCCGTACAGGGTCAAAAATCAGAAATTTTCACGTTTTAACCCCTTTTTTGGTGTGTTGGCCCCCATCTAAAGAGCTGAAAGTGACGAGGGGTGGGGGCGAAGCCCTCAACGGGGGTATGAGGGCGAAGCCCCCATCTGAAGACTACATCTTCAATGCAGACAGGAACTAAAGCTGAAGACAAAAACCTGGCATCTTTAAACTGAATTTGAAGTTAAAACTGATATTGAAACTGAAATACCATGAATGAAAACGTTTTTAAAGGAGTACACTAACTAGAAAAAAAAATTTGGCTCGAGAGTAGCATCTTGACTGCTACGCGTTTTTTTTAAAGACCTCCAAAATGAGCCTAAAATTACGAAAAATTCAAAAATTGACACCACTGGTCAAGACTTGCTTTATCTGTAACATATCCAAATTTCAGCTTTCTAGGTCAACCCTACCCTTTTTAAAGGCTCAAATAGTGAGTTTGAGGGTCAATTTTTCACATTTATAAGCCTGGAGGTCTCCCAAATTGACTCAGAGGTCCCAAAATTTTAGAGGAGTTTTAGTTTGTTCTCCTGATAGATCTTCTGCTGGTTTCGACCTTTGGATCCCTTTTGATTTTTGTGTGGGGTCAAAAATCTAAATTTTTCATATTTTTCTCCTATTTCTTGATCTCAAACAAAATGACCCTGGTGGATCAAAATTTTATATGTTGAGTCTGCGGAGGTCACTGATTTGCCTATTGGGGTTTTGACATTGACCTTCGAGGCTCAAATTTGGATCAAAGTACTTTTTTTGAAGACCTCTAAAATTTGTTCAAAAGGATCAATATTTTTGAAATTTGCACCAATCATGGAAATGTATATTATCTCTAACATATGCAAATTTCAGCTTCTCAAGTCATCCCCACCTCTTTTAAGGTCTCAAAAAGTGAATTTTAGGGTAATTTCTTTTACGTTTATCAGGCTACAAGCTCTCCAAATTGACCTAAAGGTCCCAAAATTCTAGTGCAGGCTCAGTTTTTTTCTCTGGTGTGCTTTTGTGGACTTGGACCTTTGGACCTCTTTGGACAAAATACTTGAAATTTTTTGTATTTCCCCCTATTTCTGGGTATAATTATCAGTCTATAGCCGGAACAAAATGACCTAGAGAGTCAAAATTTGTTTTGTATAGTCAAATGCAGGTCATTGATGTGCCTTTGTTAGTTTCGATCTTTTGGGTCCAAAATTTATGGCGAAGGATTTTTTTTGGAGGCTTCTAAAAGTCTAAAACGGTTTTAAAATGATGAATATTTTTAAAATTTTGCATCCCAAATAGAGGCTCTCATTTTTTTAAATACATTCAAATTTCAGCTTCCTAGGGCATCCCCACTTCACGTTAGGTGCCAAAAAGTGAATTTTGGGGTCTTTTTTCACCCTGTATATTTTGACGCTGGTTTTTTTCACCACCCGTTCATTTTTCGAGAAAAATTAATATAACCTTTTTTGTCGCAAATTTTATGCACTTTAATTTTACTTATGATCATTTTCCCGTTTAAACGTATACTTGACAAGTTACGAGTGAAAAACTACGAAAGGGTTTATTTTTGGGAGACATTTCACGACATTAGGTTCAGGACTTTTTAATGCTTAATGGTCAGGAGACCGAGAGGAACATTTTAAAATGAAAAAAATCTTCCTCGATCCAAAATGTTAACCGTATGATTTCCTGTGATATAAAACTGGACAACATAAGCTGCAGAATTAACTTTGTTGAAATTTACGTTAAATTCAGCGACGAGATTACCTCTCAAGTATATGGAAAAGTTCTAGCGCCTTCGACGCGAATTCAAACTTTTTAATTACGTCGGGTAAACATAAGCATCGAATGAAATACCTCATTCGTGCGGAAGTACTTTTCATATAACAGGATATGGAGAGGTTATTAAATAGAGCATGTCAAAGTTTCTCTTGGGCTAAAGTCTATCCACGAGTACGGGGAGCCGGACTGCGGATAATGATGTTCTGTCGCGAACTGTCACTCCTCTCGTCTACCTTTAGATGTATGCCACTTCGTGTACACTTTTCACACGCTCATACGAACGATTTCTCGATATTAATAACGTCCTATCGGTTTAATTCGATGATCTTGTTACGTAAGTTCGCCAATATTCCATCAAAATTGAATGAATTTTGATTAGAAATTCGCCCATCGATGGATGGTTTCGCACACGTAAATCGTCGTGTTCTTTGTATGAACTATTTCGTTGTTAATTTTTCATTAATTTGAGTCATTTTCGATAATTATTGTCTTGATTTTTGTGACGTAACTTCTTCAGAGATATTTTAATCGTGGAGATTTTCAAAGACCTAATCTATTAAAGTGTAGGTAATAAAAGGAAGCAATTACCAAGTTGATAATGAAATGTTACGTTTTCCGTTTAGGTGCCTACCAAACTGTGTAAGAATAAGCTTACGGTATCTTAACATCTTTAACGCAACGAGTCCGAGAATTAAATAAATTCACCTTTGGTATTATGCTAATTTTACAATGTACTTCATAACCTACTTCACTACTCCAGTATAATAACCTGGAAGTAGAACTGCAAGTCTGGAGCGTATCTTTTCAACAGACGAGGTTGCTGGTTATTTGATTGGTCATATAACCAGGCACGTGTTGATAGGCAAAACCCGAGTAGTAGGGGAAGCTGAATCGCCACTTTTTTTACTCATCGTAATGCATTCGTTGAAAAATTATTTATCAATGAATGAAATTTTTCCCCAATCAGATTATTTTCGAATCGATTTGATCAACGATTGAAATTACTATTAAATTCATCGTACACGTGTTTCAATTTTATAAGTAGATCAATGGAAAAAGTATGACGAAGTCGAGTATGTGTTTAAATGCCATCTTTGTTGATCATTTATCATTTAATTGCATCGTAAACAAAGCCACAGTTTATATTTTGAAAACAATCGCCTCGATCGTCCGTCGTGTTCGAGTATATCAACATAACTAATTCGATCTTATAATTTAGCCAACTTCTCCATCACATATTGTGTGAAAGTCAACATTAAAAACAAATATATGTGCCTGTAGATTGGCTCGTGCATACGCTTATAAAAAGGTCTCCAGTTTAATTGCTGTTGACGATAAAGAACGAATTTCATTAAACCGTTGCCAAATATTACAATGAAAGATGTAATTATGTGTAAAATTGAAATGAAAAATCGTATAGATACTATTACCAACGTAGCCACAAAGAATATTAATAAAGGATCATCGATTTCTCTATTGAAAAAAAAAATTGATAAATCGAGGAAATAACACGATTTCATGATTCATATGGGTACCTCTACCTAGTCGTACGTTGATCTATCTGACGATGTTTATATTAGAAAAATATGGAAAGAATTTTGGAGAAAGTGTTTTTCTGTAGTGATTATTAATAGAAAAAAAAAACTCTAGTTAAATTTACCTTTGAGAATTTCATTCAAAATTCATTAATTGAAATTTTACCTCGAAGTTGTTGGTAATTTTATTTTTTTTTTTTCGTATTCTGTGGTGATTGTGGTTAATCGAAATATCTGCGAGTGGATTGAGACTGATTTCAATTTCATGGAATACTTACTTTGAGTATAGAAATTAGAGTTATTGGTACCGTTCTGAATCTGTAACGATCTTGTGGTTTTAGGATTATTCTATGGTTTAACTTGGTGAAAAGTATTCGCAGATGTAGAAAGTCAAGTGCACGTCGGTGATCGCAAATTATTTTAATCTGATTTTACTCGTAAATAATGACAATAGTGACTAAATCGATAAAAAAAATATATATATTGACTAATTTTGTCAAATTGAGATAGTTTCTTGCATTATTGTGTTCGAGTGCTTGTTTCTGTAAATAAAATTCAACTACCTATTAATTTCACAAATTTTTGTGTTTTTTATTTATTTATTTATTTATTTTTTTTAATTTTTTTTTTTTAGAGAGAGCTTTTTAAAAACACTTATTCCAACAAAATTTTGATACCAAACCCATTTTTTAACCGAAATGTTAAATTAGTTTTCCCAGCGAGTTGTAAAATATTTTTTAGCAATTTTTTCTATACTTTTTTAGTAAATTGATTTTTCGCATGAGAAAATTTTCAAGTTTTTTTTCAGAAAAATAATTCTTCTAACGATTTTTTCTCTTAGGTAGGTATTCGAGGATTTTTTTTCTCAAAAAAACAAAAAAGTTTTAGAATAATTTTAATAATTTTAGAAAATTAAATTTAGCTAATCAGGATTTTTTTCATGAAATTTTCAATTTTTTTTTTCTAAATTGAATTCGTATTTTTTTTTTTTTTTTTTTTTTTTTGAGAAAAACAGTACCACTTCTTTTAGATTATTTTCTACAGAATTTTTTTTCAAGAAATAGGTTTATTGAAAAAGTGACCTGACGATCTAAAGTAAAATTTTACAGAAGCGTTTTTTTTTTGTTTTTTTTTTAAGATTCTTTTCCTTAAATTTGAAGAAAACTTGAACATTTTTTTTGACACAACTTGATTAAATTAAATTAAATTATCTTAAAAATCGAACAAATTCAATTTATGGGACACCTTTATATGATTTCTGAAAAGGAAACCTTGGCAACTCATCAACTTCGATTGAGCTGAAATTTGGCTCGCTAAAAGAACATGTCACCCAGACCTCGAAACCAAATTTTGAGCTACCGAAGTTGATTTTTTAATTTTTTGTCGAATTTTGAAAATGGTGAAAATAGTCTTTTGATAAATCAATTTTTTGTAAAAATGATAAATATTGAGATATAATTTTGAAAATTTTCGAAACCCAAGATTTTTAAGTAGTAAAAAAATACACGTGTCAACTCGTCACCTTGGAAAAAGTTTATCTCAAAATTTACATAAAAATATCAACTTCAACAGGTGAGAATGCAAATTTTGATTGTTAGATCCTCTTTCTAAATCGCTCTCACGTATTAACAAATTTTTTTAGATTTTTTTTCTTGGAGAATTTTTCCATAGCGAATTATATTTTCTGTCACTCTTTTTGTAGAAACATTTTTCTTTAAAAGACTTATTTTCGATGATTTTTCTAATAAATTATTTCTTACAGAGTTGGAATTTATGTTTTAAAACACAAAAAAATCAATTTTTTTTACTTCGTGATCTTTTTTACAATTAAATTAAAAAAATTAACTGACTGTTTTGAAATTTTTGAAGAGGTTTTTTAAAAAATACTCATGGAAACTGATTTTGTCAAAAATAAGTACTTTTTGGACCACTCTTTTCAATATTTTTTTCCCGAAATTTTTTTAAAAGACTGAATGGGAAAATTTTTAAATATTTTTTAAAAGAAAGTTTTCTGAGTACTTACTCCCTAATTATTTTTCATTATTTTTTGAACACAAATTTTTCTTCAGAGGTTTTGGTGGGGATAACTTCGAGCAAAAAATTGCAACCGACTTTTTTCGATTATTCAATGTCCAAAAGTGAGGTTAATTTTTCATAATCCGATTTCACTTTATTTTTACACACACGATCTTATATTATTGATGCTCAGAAAAAATTCGGTGATATTTTTTTCTGAAAAATTTTGAGAAATATACCTACTTATATTTTTTTATTTTAAAAAAATGTTGAAAAATGAGGAAAAAATTATTTTATTTAAAAAAATTCAAAAGAAATTTTAAAAATTTTATTCCAAAGGTAGGTATTGCATATTTATGCGAAGTGATTCACTGTGTACTTTTTTCTTTGTTTTCTGTTTGTTCAATATTTTTAATTTTTTTTTTTGGTCAAACACATTATTGATAAGACGAAGTGAAGTAGCAATTTTTCGAGAAAACTTTTTTACAATAGGTATGTTTCTTTGAAAAAAATAAAATAAAAATTGTAAAACAATTTTTGAGAATTTTTTTTTTAGTTTTGAAAATGATTTTGAAAATGAATTTGGTGGAATTTTCTTTTAGAAGAATTTTTCGTGGGTATTTACTTACTTTACCTAATCATTTTTTTAGCAACCTGTACCCTGAAAACTGTTCTAAAAAAATTTAGTAAATTTTCTTCTTGAAATTTTTTTTAATATTCTCTAAAAAAATTCTTGAAAGTTTTTTTTTGAAAAAATCTCCAAGATTCCTTTTTGGTTTTAGTTTTTCTCAAAAAAATTGCCACTTCACTAACGTCAAAATTGTCGTTTTAAAAAATTCTATCAACAATTAATTTTTAGCAAAAAAAAAATGCCCAAAAGAGGAACCAGAAAGTCGTGGTGGTACAGGATGTTCGTATTGATAGCGTAGGTGGGGGTGGGGGATGCGCACACACCTACTCATATCGTATGGATTACGTTAGTTATTCTTTTCCATCCTTTACAATTTACAAGTTACATGTCAGTACCAATAAGGCAATGTACATAGGTGAATGTGTTCTATTAACGTTAAGGTCCGTTCTAATTTATTAATTATTCTTCAAAATCCATTTCTTGAAATTCTCCATTATGCGTTTTCTTTTTAGATTATCCAGAAGTTGTTTCGTTTTTACTTTTACGTATGATCAATACAGTATTTCAGTATTATTTATTATTGGAACTAAAAATTTTTTTGTTTTTAGTATTCATTTTCAGTGGCAAAAAAACCATAACTTATGTAGTATGTATGCAATTGCAAAAGGTACCTACCCATGAACACACATACTTTTATTTTCTTTTACTCGAGCAATTTGTTCCAGAAAAAATTACGAATTTGTAATTTTTTTCATTCATTTAATTTTTTTTTTAATTTTTAAAAAATAAAACATATTTTTCCCCAAAAAATTTGTTGAAGATTTTTTTTAAATGATTATTTCGAAATATTTTTTTAGTTGAATTTTTTATTTTATTATTTTTTATCAATTTTTTTAACAACTTTTTTTCAAGAGGATTTACTTTGAATAATTTTTGTACCAATTTTTTTCTCTTAATCAGGTAATTCCCCTCTGAAAAAAATTGAATAGGTAATTTTTTAATAAATTAAAAAAAAAATCAAACGATCTTTTTTTTACATAATAATTAAAAATTTTATAAGAAGACTTTTCAAAATTTTCTCTTAACTTATTTTTTAAATTTTTTGTAAACTAAAGATTTGATTTTGAAAAAAATGGATGATGAAAAAAAATCAAAGGATTGCAAAAATTTATCTGTGTTTAGAACTGCTGAAATTAATTTAAGAGTTGATCGAGTACCTGTATGTGTATACTTAATTAATTATGAAATTATTATCTACATTTTAAAATGTATAATACATTTTTGAAAAAAAAAAGGTTCTGATGCAGCAACGCAACAACACATTTTTTCAAAATTCTAAAAGCTCAAAATTGTCTCCTCTCAGGTATTAATTTTTTTTTTTTGCTTTTCTTTTTGCAGATAATTTTTTAATATAATGAAATCGTCAACATGGTGGTGTCCAACCATTACCTGTGTTATATTGTGCTTGGTCGCTGGACCGGATCGCGTTTTCACGGAAGAAGTGCAATCACCGCCGGTAGAAAGACGAATATCAGTATCTTCGCAATACTACGATGATTCGGAAAACGGCGACATCAATAAGAATAAATTAAGACAAGAGGCATCGGCGCCTTACCACCACAGAAACCGAGAAGAATCGTTGCAAGACGATGAAGACTCGTTATCGTCGTACAGGAATGCGCAGCAATTCCCCAAGCACGACACGATCGCCGTTGGCTCGGTCGAAGATGCCGATATCACCGGAATCCGAAGGGTGCCGCAGTTCGTCCGGGGCTCGGTTGTGCCTCAGGACGAGCCCGGTGAAGAAGCTCAAGAATCCATCAACACCGGAACTTATAATAACCACCGTGCACCTCAGTACATACATGCTAGTCCGGCTCACGAATTGAGTTTAGATAAAGACCTCCCGCCGCTGAAGAACCGAGGAGTCAGCAATTCTATTTACCAGCCGAATTTTTCTAGTCAAAGTAATCATTACGCGCCATCCGATTTTGTACAAGATCCAGCTTACCAATTGGATTTTAAATATCACGATTATGACCAGTTAACTAAATTTTTAAGAACTACGTCGTCCCGGTATCCTAACCTGACTGCGCTGTATTCCATCGGAAAATCTGTACAAGGTGAGTCGCAGCCATTTTTCATTTTATTTGTAGGGTGTTCGAGGATAGGGTGCTCGAAACTTGGGATTTACGATATAACTGACAAAAAAAAATTATTAACACTGAATTTTCCATACAAAATCGATTGGCAACACTGCATTCAAAAATCTCTAAAAAAATTCAAAATTGCATACACATAATTTCATTACCTATGCCCATTAAAATTTCATTTTTTTTTTATTGAAAAAAATGCTTATTTTTTGGAGAAAAAGACTCAACTTTTTGGGAGGAGGAATTCTCCATTTCATTAAAGAATAAAATTCTCAACTCGTTTAGAAAAAAATTGCTCAATTTTTTCAAGCAAAAATTTTCAAATTCTTCAGAGAAAAAAATTCTCAAGTCACTTGGAGAAAAAATGCTCAATTTTTTTAAGCAAAAATTTTTAATTTCTTTGAACAAAAAAATTCTTAAGTCACTTGGAGAAAAAATGCTCAATTTTTTGGAGAAAAATGCTCGATTTTATTTTAGCAAAAAATTACTCAATTTTTTTGAAGAAGAAAAAAATTCTCAATTTCTTTGGAGGAAAAAATGCTGAATTTTTGGAGAAAAAAATCTCAACTTAATTAGGGGGGAAATGCCCAATTTTTTGAAGCAAAAATTTTCAATTTCTCTGGAAAAAAAATTCTCAAGTCACTTGAAGAAAAAATTTTCAACTCATTTGGAGAAAAAAAATGCTCGTTTTTTAAGCCAAAAAATGCTCAATTTCTTTGAAGGAAAAAATGCTGAATTTTTGGAGGAAAAAAATCTCAACTCATGCTCAATTTTTCGAAGAAAAAATTTTTAATTTCTCTGAAGAAAAAAATTCTTAAGTCATTTGGAGGAAAAATGCTAAATTTTTTTGAAGGAGAAAAATTCTCAATTTCTTCGGAGGAAAAAATGCTGAATTTTTGGAGAAAAAAATCTCAACTTAATTAGGGGGGAAATGCTCAATTTTTTGAAGCAAAAATTTTCAATTTCTCTGGAAAAAAAATTCTCAAGTCACTTGAAGAAAAAATTTTCAACTCATTTGGAGAAAAAAAATGCTCGATTTTTTTTAGCAAAAAGATGCTCGTTTTTTAAGCCAAAAAATGCTCCTTTTTTTAGCAAAAAAATGCTCAATTTCTATGAAGGAAAAAACGCTGAATTTTTGGAGGAAAAAAATCTCAACTCATGCTCAATTTTTCGAAGCAAAAATTTTTAATTTCTCTGAAGAAAAAAATTCTTAAGTCATTTGGAGGAAAAATGCTAAATTTTTTTGAAGGAGAAAAATTTTCAATTTCTTTGGAGGAAAAAATGCTGAATTTTTGAAGAAAAAAATCTTAACCCATTTAGGGGGGAAATGCTCAATTTTTTGAAGCAAAAATTCTCAATTTCTCTGGAAAAAAATTCTCAACTCATTTGGGAGAATATGGTCAATTTTTTGGAGCAAAAAAAGGCTCAATTCATTAGGAGAGAGAAAATTCTTTATTTCTTTGAAGAAACAAATAGGTAATCAAATTTTTTAAGAAAAAAATTCATTTTTGGGACAAAAAATGGTGAATTTTTTGGAGAAAAAAATCAACTTTATTAGAGGAAACATTTTCAATTATTTTTTTTTTTTTTGAGGAAAAATGCTCTATTTCTTTTTTTAAGAAGAAAATTCTTAATTGTTTTGGAGGAAAAAAAATTGGAGAAAAAGTTCTCAATTAAAAAAAAAAAAAAATCTCTATTTTTTTTAAAGAAAAGAAATGGCCATGCTCGATTTTTTGGAGAGAAAAAAAACTCTATTACTTCGAAGGAATGAATATTTTTTGGGAAAAATATAAATCAATTTGAAGTCTTATTGATGGATTTTTTTTAAATGAAATAAATCCTGACTCTTTGATTACAGTTTTTAATAGAAAACATCTTTGAATTTTCGGGATGAAAAAAAATTCCTGAATTTTTCGTTTTTTTGGGCGGGAGGGGAGAGGAAATTTCAAATTTTTTGGGTTACAAAAATTTCTTGATTTTTTGCATTAAATTTTTTCCAATATGGAATAATCAATGAATTTTTCTGAAAAAAATGTTTTTTTTTTGTTTTTTTAAACAATACAAAATTAAGTATTTTACTTTTAAATAGGTAACTAAGTACTCACAAAAGTTTCTCATTTTTTTCAAATGAAAAATTCCCAATTTTTGGGATGAAAAATTTCTCAGTTTTTCCTGGAGTTACACAATTCTTTTAATTTTATTATTTAGAATAGAACACACAATCGCTGAATTTAAAAAAAAAATAATCTTCAAATTATTTGCGGAATGAAAATTAAAAAAAAAAAATCGAAAAAAATCCATATTTTTGGTCTTAATTTAGGTAATTTTTTATCTCAATTTTTTCTGAAAGAAGAAAACATTTTTGGAATAAAAAAATTTTCTGAATTTTCTTGGAGTAAAAAAATTACTTAATTTTTTGGCACTTAACAATTTTTTAAATGTTTTGAAAAAAATATATTTCAACAATTCTTTGAGAGAAAAAATCTACCTATATATTTTTAGAAAGAAATCTTAATTATTTTTTGTCTTAATTTATTTTTAAAAAACTTCAATTTTTTATTTTTCTATCCCTAAATTTTTTGCAATAAAAATAATTTACCTTAGGTACCTAATTTTTTTATACTTAGTCAAAATGCTCAGGCAGAAAAATTTCTCAAATATTTGATAAAAAATTTCCAACATTGAAAAAAACCTCAATTTTTTACAGATTAAAAAAGAAATCGATTTAAATATTTTTTTTAGTTTTTTTTGGAATAAAAACATTTCTCAGTTTTTTTGGTATAAAAAAATGTTTCAGTTATTTTGTATTGAAAATTATTATTCACATCAACCTCTAACCCCTTTCAGAAATCACTAAGCTACACTGTAGAAAATTCAAGTTACCAGTCCTCCTTTGTGCCGATGAAGTTGTTTATTAATTGACCTTGTTTATATCTAAATCTCAAGTTTCAAAAATTCTTGGAACTTTTAGTTATCGCATGCTCATGATATTTACTCATGTATTTGTCCTTTTTTTGAACTTCATCATTCGTCTATGACCTATTCGTATTGTTCCACATTCGGTACTAAATTGTAAATTCGACCAACTCCCATTCAAAGGAGTGTCATATCTAAGTATTCGTATACCTAATGATAAGTTGAGCACTTCAATAATGTGGGGCAAGTTGTACGTATGTAATTTTAGGTACAATACTCCCACCTTCGGTTCAACCTTTTCTTATTTCTTTCATTGAAATATACGTGGGTACATAATAAGTACATTTTTATGATCCGCAGTAGACATCTATCTTTTCTTTTGTCGTTATTTTCAAACTTGAAAAGAATTCATCAATTTCGTTCGAGCCAACGAAATCGTTTTCATCTAATTAACTGGAACATAATTACTCACTTATTATTCGAACACGCGATAAATCTTTTTATAATTTTCCAGCGAGTAGTTTTTCATTCTTATAATCGAATTTCAAACCTACAGATACATAGAATATGTCCCACGCTGAGTTTAAAAATAAATCCATTCTTCAACCATCAAAACAAAATAAATAACTTTTTCTGACAATTTTATAAAATAGGATTTGTTTTCGAGATAACCTACGACGAGATGAAAGATGTCAGAAAAAATGTGACGAAATTGCGTACATGAAGTTATTTTTGTCAAACTTTAAAAAAGATCATAGCAGGTAAAAATGGTAAATCAACCTTTGGCTGGGATTTGGAAATTAGTTAGATAGTGGAAGTTGATCGTTTTAAAAACTCGATGATAAAATTTTTAGTTTTTTTATTCTATCATTTCATGTGATCACTGGGACAACTGATGGAAAAATCCAAAACCGTGAAAAATGAATGAATGGGGGTGAAATTCAGGCAACAAGCGTATAAATAAGTACCTAAAAATAATATCTCGAGAAAATTTTTTTTTGATAAAAGATGAGCGTTCAATGGTGGAAAAAACCACAAATACATCGATTTTTTGAAGTTTTAGATATGCCTCCCCTTAGAAAAAAATTCGAAAAAATTCCAAGTACTATAAAATAGTTTTGGAAAAAGATTTTTTTTAAAAATCCACCTTGTGAGCTCCAAAATTGTGTCCCTCAGAGCAGTATAAAATTTTCAAAGTCGTTTTCAAGGTCATTTCAGGGGTGGGAAAAATCTGAAAAATTTCCCAACACTACCCTTGAGTACCTTTACCTATATGCTAAGTTTGAAAAAAATCGATCAAAAACTCGCGGAGATGGAATTTTCAGCAAGCTTAAAATCACATATTACGAAGCACCAGTCCCCAAGAGTAAGATTAAAATTCGCTGATATGCTCTAAAATCATACTTTACTATTACAAATCCGAAATTTGAAAAAGTTTTGAAATTCAAAAAGGACCATTTGACCCCCCCCCAGCTTACCACACCAGAGCCCTTGAGCCAAATTCGTTCATTTTCTCCATTTTTTCCAATATTATTTTAAAACACCAGAATGACGCCATTTTGGGAACTCAAAACCTTCTTCCAGATGTCCCAAGGGTCTGTAACGTTTTACCTCGTATTGTTTCAAAACAGAAAAAATATAATCCTAGGATCTTTTACGTAGACAACTCGAAAAAACACTAATGACTTCGCTATTCCATTTTAAAAAAATACTCTTGTACCTACTCGAGATATACAGGGTGTCCCAGTTAAGAATAACACCCTTCAACCTGGTAATAGGGCAACTCATTTCAACAACGTGTAGGTATGTCTGCATACACTTACTACTGAAGGGACTGAGATACTGCATGGTAAAAAAAAAAAATTCATTTTTTCATTTGAAATTAAAAATTTATTTTTTCTGATTGGAGACAGATGGAAAGATGAAACTTGTGGAAAATAAAGTAGGATAGTTGCAGAAATGTCTGAAAAAAATTTCATCAAAATCGATGCAATATAAGAGTGTTTAACAAATTATTTTTACCAAAAAAATTGGGTAAAAAATTCGAAATTTTGCAATTTAAAAAAAAATTTGCATTATTAACCTAGTTATTTTTTGTCAGCAGATGATTCCCCTCTACTTCCTCTACAAAATGTTCCTCAGCATCATCTTCCTATCTCTTTTAGTTTTTGAGTTAGAATTTTTCAAATGAGTACAAATTTATAAAAATTTGACTTTGAAAATTTAAAAAAAATTTAACCTACATAACATGTCGACTCATAAATAAATTTTTCACTCAAAAACTGAAAGAGATAGGATACCTACACGTTGTTGAAATGAGTTGCCCTCTTACCAGGTTGAAGGTTGTTATTCTTAACTAGAACACCCTGTATATAAATGTTAAACAAAACATAGGTGGACTTTTTAATAAAAAAAATAAAAAAAATAAAAAAAAATACACGTAGGCCAGCTCGACAATTATTGAGCTTATTTTTCCTTTTTCATAAATATTAAAATATTAATACCGATGTTTTGATAAAAGATTACGTAATCTCAAAAGCACACAGCTCAATTTCTGGAAGTAAACATTTGCCAAAGGATTAGTTCATATGTAGTTCACGATAACGATACCGAATAAATATTACATTCTAGGTGCTCGATCTTCACCGTTATGTATTTTCGGGCGTGAATACCAACACCTGTCTATATGTATATAATATACAGACACTAGACGTGTCCACGCTTTCTGAACTACTTGTGTATTCGTACTCGTACCTAGATCTAACGGAGATCTTTCTAATTACGACATTTTATGTCAAGTAACATCTTCTCGCGAATTCGACAAGTAAATTAAATTGACCAAAAACTAAAATCAGATGTTACGTAGGTCTTTGCTCTTCTCATCCTGGCTAATTATATGCATTTCGTGATGCATCGAGATTAAATAGCGGAATACTGTAGATAATTATCATCTGTGTAATTGGTCCAATTTCACAGTGATCAAATTCACAGTTCAAGCCTCAAGGTACAAATATAAAGCAAGGTTTAATAATTGCTTTGTCTTAAAGAAACCATCATGGCATATCATAGATCTCATAACATAACGTTACTTTTGTCTGGAAAAAAGCGAAAACATGTAGGCCTAACGACTTGAAAAAAATTCGACCTGTGTAATGTTCAGTTCTCTTTCTTAAGTCATATTTTTGTGTCGGCTTAGAAAGACGTTAATAAATTTGCATAAGCGTTCCCCTGACATAAGAAGTAGTCGTGTTTTTTGAACGAGCACAGTTCATAACTGCGACATTCATAAACATAAATATTTTATGGTCATTGATCGAAACAGCAGTAATGAGTTCTGCAGGAGTGCAGGCGCGAGTTTGTTTACATAAGAAAACAAATTCTCGTCTGCGATTGGCCGAGACGATTAAAGCCTTATTTTTCAACTTGCAATTACTATTAGGGTCATAAATTTTTTTTATTTCGCACAAACCTTATTTTTGCATAATTCTTTCATCGGCTGTTGTTGTCTTTTAATTCGACTGCGAGTTCGAGATGGAGTTGGAGTTCAAGAACCCCGCCTTATCAATGAAATATTCAGTTCTGGGTTGTGATTGGTTAAAACGGTACCTTTTTAGGCTCGACTGTTTCATGTTTTTTCTCATGTCAAACCTTATTCATTGACTTGTTTACTCATGAATAGTATCTTCTTCTTCATGAACTCGTTTGTTTTCAAACAAAATATTGAAAATTATAACTTTTAAGAAGTGTTTTTTCGTACAACATTTTGATTTTTTTTCTCATTTTTCATCAATAAATTAAATATAGGTAGGTAAAAAAAAAAAATCAAAAAAATCAAAAAATAATTTTTGGAAAAATCAACTAGGTTATGTAAACAAAATTTTATTACCTACAAAAAAAATTTTGAAAAAAAAATTAAATAAAATTTTTTAAATAATCGAGTAGGTAAAACTAAGGATTTTCACAAAAGAAACTTCTAGCATTCAATATAATGTAAAAAATTGATATTTTAAACAAAGTGTTACAAAATCGTTATTTAAAAAAAAAAATCAAATCCAAAATTTTTTAAAAAAATTTCTTGTCAAATACGTAATTTTTAAAACAATTTTTAAAAATTGAAAAGAGTTAGAGACACATTTACAGCATTTTAAGAATTTCGTCCTGAAAATGTTTTAAAATTAAGTTAGTGTTACCCAAAAAATTACGACGATACATGGTTTCAATTTTCAAAAATTTTCTTGAAATTATAATAAAAATTTGTAAAAATGAACAAAACTTAACCAGGTACAAATTTTAGCAGGTAATTTTGATACTTTTCATACAAAATTGAAAAAGTTATTTTTTGTAAAAAATTGAGGTTTTGATACGTGATAAATTTAAAACATTTTGTGATGAAAAAAATTGTAAAAAAAATTGTGTTTGGAAAAATTTTATCATTTTTCAAAACTTATGGAAATCAATCCCATCCCAAAAAAAAAAAAAAAAAAAGAATGAATAAAAAACTGCTCAATTATTTTTAAAAAATACGAAAATTAAGGGGGAAAAATAGAGTAGGTAACAAAATAGCGAATGACTTTTGCGCCAAAAATTTATTTTTCGTTGCAAAAAATTGAAAAAATACCCCCTCTCCAAAAAACAAGTATAACAAACAAAACAAAACAAAATACAATAGATTAAGATAATGAATAAAAATTTCTCGTTTTTTAAAATATACGTATACCGTGCGTGAATAAATCGATTTTTGAATAAAATGATAGAAATTAAGTTTTTGCAAAAAATTGAAAATTTCAACAAAATTTTAAAAAATTGCACTTTTTGCAACTTTTTTTGCTATGAAAATTTTTAAAAAATACCAAAAAAAAAACAGAATAAAAAATTGCTTCTGAATCAATTTTTGAAAATTGTAAGTAAATAAAAATAAAAAAATCAATTTTTAAACAAAACACAAAAAAATAGTAACGGATATTTTGAAAAAATTGCATTTTTCATTTTTTTGTTTCACACATACACACAAAAAAAATACAAAAAAAACATACCTATAGCTGTAATTTTGATAATTTAAAGAAATTAAAAAATATTTTAATAAATTTTCAAGAAAAAATTTAAAATTTCAGTAAGTAGGTGAATGATTGAAGATTATACAACAAATTGAAAAAAAAATCATGAACATTTTTCATTTTAAAAAACTAAATATTTCTTTAAAATTATTGCACTTTTTACAACTTTTTTCAGTTTTTCAAAAATTGAAAACATAACAAAAATAACAAAAACCATACTATCTACGTCGAGTAAATTTAAAAAAATATATTTTTTGGAAAAATTGAATTTCACAAAAAATAAAACAATATACCTACTTCCTGAAAAAGAAATAATGCCTAGATAACAGATATAATCAACAAAAAATCTTTTAAAAACGAATTTCTAAACAAATATTATGGTAGGAAAAAATTTGAATCAATTTTTTTTCATGTGTGAAAAATTGGATTATTCTCAAAATTTAGAAAATAATTTAAAAAAAAAAATATTTTCCATTAAATTATAAAACCAATTTCTAAAAAAGTGCATTTTTTACAATTTTTTCTGTTAAAAAAAAACCTTCCTCAAAAAACACAGCAGCTGATGATAATACTTATCTAAATAAAAAACTTCTATTAAAATAATTTGTAAAAAAAAACAAATAAATATTCATAAACTTTTGTGAAAAAAATAAAATAAAATAAAAATAGACTTCGAAAAAATTATTACCTACCTACCATAAAAAATTACAAAAATTGACCACCAACATTTTTTTTTAATTTATAAAAAAATAATAATTACAAATTGAATTTTTTACTTTTTTTTTGAAAAAAATCAAAATTAAATACAAAATTGGTTGAAGAAAATTAATCGTTAAAAATTTTTCAGGTAAATAACATTTAAAATTTTTTTTTGTAAGATGTTGGATTTTTAAGCAAAGTTTGAAAACTGTTGAGAAAAAAAATGAAGAATTGACCATTAAGAAAATTGAAGAAAAAACTATTAAAATTTTTTCCAAAATTTCCGTAAAAAAATTATGTTTTAACGAAATTTTTAAAATTTGTTATGAAAAAAAATCATCATGACATGAATTCAAAATAAATAAAAATCGAAAAGAAACTATTGAATGAACATTTTTAAATTATTTTCCGAAAAAATAAGTTTTCAACAAAATTTAAAAAAAATTGTCATGAAAAAAAATCGAAAGCTGATCATAAAATGAATCGGCTCAAGCAAAAACAAGTTAGGTAAGTCACATTTTTGAAAATGTCATAGAAAATGCACAAGAGGCAAAAAAAATGTATTGCACATGTTTTCTTCGTCTCCTCTGAAATTTCAAAAAAATATGACTTGACCTGTTTTTGCATGAGCCGATTCAAATGTAATTTAAAAAAATAATTTAATTCTAAGAAATTTAAAATTACCTTAGTCTAAGTAAAAAATTAGGTTCAATCAAAACCAATTAACAAAAATCCATTTTTTTAAATTAATTTTTCAAATCTTCTACACAAAAAAAAAATTTTTTATTGGTTTCTTAAATTGGCTCCATTTTTTGATACATCTGATTGATTCTCTGGTGCTATCTTTCAAGCCAGGAGCCATAACCTTTTTCACGTAAAATTCATTCAGAGTGAAACGAAAACGAAAAATTATTTGCATTTCGCGAATTTCGTTCACTTTTGAATAAAAACATCATTCTGGGAATAGAACTATGATTGCTATCGAGCTAAGGTACTTCGCTAATAACGACACTGTAAAATCACAGAGCGAATTTAATATGCAAATTTTACCAGACTGTTGACTCTCGAGTTTCTAATTATTTCGAGAACTTGACCAAAAATAACTAAACAAGCATCGAACCAAAACCACCTAGAGATACAAGCCATGAACGTAGAAAGGCAACGTCGCATTTTCGAGTAGTAGACGGCCGACTTTCCAATCCGTTTTTTGACGATAACTCGGGAAATATTCATCGAATCGAAATTCTGACAACACACTAACGAAAGGAAATTTTCTGCTCTACAATTTTGGTTCAGATGAATTTTCACGAAAAATGCTTCGTTCGCTCTGAAAATGAGAATATGTAAAAATTTGCATATCCAAGAAAACATTTTACGCTGAGAAATCGAGGTATTTTCGTCAAATCGAAATTTCCATAATTTTAGGGAGAAAGGATTTTTTTCGCTCTACAATTTTGGTTTGTATCAATTTTCACGAAAATCGCTTCGTTGACCGGGAAAATGGGAAAATTTGGTAGACGGCCAACTTTTGAAATCAGTTTTTCGACGATAACTCAAAAAATATTCGTCAAATCGAAATTCCGACTACACCAAACAAAAGTAAATTTTTTGATCTGCAATTGTGGTTTTCATCAATTTTCACAAAAAAGGGGTCGTTGACCTCGAAAATGAAAAAATAAATAGTTTTTTGACGATAACTCAAAAAATTGGTCGAATCAAAAATGTTAAAAGCACTAAAACTGAAGGATTTTTCCTGCTCTACAATTATAGTTCTTATCAATTTTCATGAAAAACGCTTTGTTTATCCGCGAAATAGGAAAATATGAAAATTTGCATATCTGAGAAAACAGTTTTTGCTAATGAATCGAGGTATTTTCGTCGAATCAAAACTTCAATGATTTTAGGATGAAAGGATATTTTTTGCTCTACAATTTTTGTTCTTATCAATTTTTACGAAAACCGCTTCTTTGACCGGGAAAATAGGGAAAATCTGGTAGACGGCCCATCTTCAAATCAGTTTTTTGACCGTAACTCGAGAAATATTAGTCGAATCAAAATTCCGAATACACTAAACGAAAGTTAATTTTTTCCTCTACAGTTTTGGTTCCCATCAATTTTTTCGAAAACCACTTCGTTTGCCCAGAAAACGTATTTTCAATTGCTCAAGTCGGCCGTCTTCGGCAAGGTTGCCAAATTTAACTTCATGGCTTGTAGTGTCTAGGTGGTTTTGATCGAACGAATTTTTCTCCACAGTTACATTTTATTTAATTAAGTGGTTTATGCAAAATTTATACCAATGAATTTACGCAACTTGTTGATGATAGAATTATACTCACTATTTTGGTTTTACATAGGCCAAAATTAAACTAACGAGTGTTCTTCTCTTTAATTTCTAGGTAGAGATTTATGGGTTATGGTGGTTTCATCTTCACCATACGAACATATGATTGGCAAACCAGACGTGAAATATGTTGCCAATATGCACGGTAATGAGGCAGTTGGTCGTGAACTCATGTTGAATCTAATCCAGGTAATAATCGAATCGATTAAGTTACATATCTCGACTTGGAGTTGGACGAGCGCAACATGTTGCATATTTCTCAACCAACCACTCATTTACAAGATGCACCTCGTAATTAATTTTTTTTTTTTTTGTTTCAGTATTTGGTAAACAGTTATAGCACTGATCCATACATCAAATGGTTATTGGATAACACTCGTATACACATTTTACCATCGATGAATCCGGACGGCTTCGAAGTAGCTAAAGAAGGTCAATGTGACGGAGGTCAAGGACGTTACAATGCTCGCGGTTTCGACCTTAACAGGAACTTTCCGGACTACTTTAAGCAAAATAATAAACGTGGTCAACCGGAGACGGACGCAGTCAAAGAATGGACTTCGAAAATACAATTTGTCTTGTCCGGTGGTCTCCACGGTGGCGCTTTAGTCGCCAGTTACCCCTTCGATAATACCGCCAATTCCAGTAAGTACTTTGCAATTTTTTAATCGACTATCGTACCTCGAATGGGTCGAATTTCTTCAATTTTCTCCTGTCATATGTCAATGAGAATGGGTGCCAGGGGTTTTATCAACAATGTCGTCGTATTTTGTGCATCTCATGCATGAGCTTAGACGTCATGTATATTTTACGAGTGCAAAGTTTTCTTATTATGCGGGTCGTAAAATGTACCTGTTGTTAAAACGTTAAATTTATGGTATTTATTTTATCGACTTCGGAACATCAACGGGTCATTTTAATTTTATACTCGATTCGTCGTAAAAAGCATTATTCCAATGTTAATTATGTGCGATAATTTTGTCTCTGTGCATTTATTTGCTTTTATGACACGTATTTGAATTGTTTTTTCGGTACCTTTGCGATTGAATGTCTCAGTATGGAAATCGGGTTTAATAAAACGTTGCTCAAAGGATGATAAGAGAAAATTTTAAAAAAAATTAAGTACCCAGCGAAGGAGTTTATGTGATTTTTTTCACACATGACCTCTTCTGATACATATTAAAAAAACAACAAAAAAAACCATTTTGCAATAATTTTTCGAAAAATTAAAAAATTTTCACAATTTTTAAAAAGTAGTAAAAATTTAAAATTTGGAAATTTTTCAAAATTTAATAAGATATTGAAATCTCAACTTGTAAATTTTTTTGAAATTGGTTCAATATTAGGTAATTTTTGAAACACAATAAAGTTTCAAAAAAATTCAAATTCAAAATTTGATAGGTACAGCATTGAAAATTGGTCCTTTTTAAATTTTAATAAAATTTTACAATTTTTAAAATTTAGTAAATCTTCAAAATTTGACTATTTAATTTTGAAATTGGGTCAATTTTTAATGCTTGATGTTTTTTCAATTTTTAGTGAAGTAAATTTTCACACTTTTAAAATTTGGTAAATTTATAAAATTCAATAAATCTTTGAAGTTTGGAAATTTTTAAAAAATTGACTGAAAATGAAAATTTTATTGTAATTATTATTGAATTTTAATAAAAAATTTAAATTGGGACAGTTTTTCAATGGTAAATAAATTTTCAAAATTTTCAAGATAAGATTCTATGTCACTTCAAAATTTGCGATCATTTTTGAATTTTAATAAATTTTTTAATTTCGATTGATTTTCAAAGTTCGGTTAATTTGTACTACCATTTACAATTTTCAAAAATTGTGAATTTTCGGATTTTTTTTTTTTTAATTTGACAGAACATTGAATTTTGAGATGCCTACATTAAAAATTTGATTAAACTTCAAAATTTGGTCTTTTAAACATTAGTATTATAAATTCAAGTTGGGTCGATTTTCAAAATTTGACGAATTTTTAAAAATTTGGCAATTTTAGAAATTTAGTAGTACTTTGAATTTTGACAAAAATCTAAAATTTGGTCTTTTTAAAATTCTAACCAATTTTTGAAATAGAATCAATTTTTAAAGTTCAATTAATTTTTACTTTTATAAAAATGTTGAAAATTTTGGCAAATTTTAAAAATTAGGTAGAATTTTGATAAAAATTGAAATTTTAATCAAATATAAATTTTACAATTTTCAAAGTTTTGCTAATTTCAGAAATTTTACAGAATTTTGAATTTTAAAAAAATTCTACCTAGATCCAATCAAACTTAAAATTGGGATTTTGTAAAAAATTGAATAAATTTTTGAAATTTGTTCAATTTTTAAAGTTGCATAAATTTTATAGTTTTCACAATTTTCAAATTAATAAGGTAAATTTAAAAATTTTGACAATATTTTAGTAATTTGACATAACTCTGAATTTTGATAAAAATTAAAAATTTGACGAAACATCAGAATTTGGTCATTTTTGGATTAATTTTTGAAATTGATTCAATTTTTAAAGTTAGATGAATTAAATTTTCAAAATAATTATGGTAAATTTCCAAAATTTTGACAATTTTAGAAATTTGACAGAACTTTGAATTTTGATAAAAATGTCAAAAATTTGATTAAACTTCAAAATTTGGTACTGGATAGATTTTTTGAAATTGAGACAACTTTTTTAATTTTTTTAATTTTACGGAACATTGACTTATGAAAAACTTGCGTTATATTGTACCAAATAAATAAAATTTTTATAATTTTTTCAAAATTGAGTAAATTTTCGAAATTTGACAGAACTTTGAATGTGGAAAATTTTCAAATGTGTAGTAAATTTTCCAAATTTTTAAAATGTTTAAAAATGGCGCGAATCGTCAAAATTTGGTGAAAGTTTAAAATTGAAAATGTGGAGTCGTTGTAATTTTAATAAATTGTATGGAATTTAATTAATTTTCACAGTTTGATATTTTTATACAACTTTCAAAATTCGTTTTTTCAAACAATTTCCAAATTGGATAAATATTTAAAAAATGTATAGAAATTCATAAGTTTTAAAATTTTAATGAATTGTTCATAATTTCCAGAATTCAATAATTGTTTGAATTGAAATTGAATAAATTAGCGAAATTTGGTGAAAACTTATCATTAAAAATTTGGAATTCTCAAAATTTTGAACAAATTTCTTGAAATTGAATTAATTTTTATAGTTTTGATATCAGGCGGCGCGCTAGTGCCGCCAACCCGCCCTACCCAGGTTTTTACTATTCTCAAAATTCTTTAAATTTTTACAATATTCAAAATTTGATAAAGTTTGATTAATTTATAAAATTTGATAAAACATTGAAATTTTTGGAATTCATAAATTTCAATGAATTTTTCCATTTTTTAGTTCGATTAAATTTTCAAAATTAAAAAAAATGAAATTGGTAAACATTCAAAATTTACCATTTTAAAATGTGGCAACAAATTTAAGATGAATTTTCAAATTTACATGGTAAATTAGTTCATAGTTGAATGTTCACAATTTATTGATTTCGTCAACATTAAAATCATTTTAAAAATCTGATACAACTTGGAAAGTTTTGCAATTTTCTAATTTTCAAAATTTTATCAATAGGTACTAAAATAGATAAAATTTTGATTTTAATCAAAATTTTAGTACTTAATTTTTAAAATTTGCTAGAACTACAAATTTTGAATTTTTGAAAGTTTTATAATTTTACCATTTTCAAAATTTGAGGGAAATTTCTGAAATTTAATACTAAGGACTTGAAATTTTTGGAACTGTTCAAGTTTGAATAATTCTTTTTTTTTGAAATGGAACCACTTTTTAAATAAGTAATTTCAATAATTCTTACAATTTTCAAAATTCAACAGAATTTTGAAATTGGTAAATTTTAATGATTTTTAACCAATTTTTAAAATTGAATCAATTTTAAAAATTGGCAAATTTTCGAAATTTTTGCAATTGATAAATTTTTAAAATTGAGTAAGTCTTTAAAGTTAATTTTTTATCTTCAAAATTTTGATAAAACTGCAAAATTTGTTAATTTTTAAATTTCAATCAAAAAACTGCCAAATATTCAAGAAAATGAAAAGTTTTGAAATTTTTCATCGTGAACACCTCGAAAATCGGTTCAATGGTTTTGCTCTAAAATCAATAAATCCCTATTCTGAATAAATCTCGACCACTGATAAAAATTCCAACTCAATCCTTAAATAATTACAAGACTCAGTCACCTAAAAAGATACCTAATACGACCTACTTCATTACATAAACGTAGCTAACATGAAAATATCTCTGTTACTATGCTCTCTTTTAATCGAAGGAAGTTGTCGTTCATCGCCCATGTGTTCAGGTGCGTTCTCAAAATGGTATATTGTAGAAAAGCCACGGTATAAATTTGGCCATTTTCTAATTGCATTGTATTGAGTTATATTTAGTACGTAGTTCTACTCGTAGGTAGTTTCGAATTCAAATCAACGAATGAAATTAATTATTAATCACCTTTGAATTCATCTTACGTTAGATATCGCTGCCTACGTAATTCGCTTGTAGTTTGTAAATTTTCAAGAGTACACGTTGTCATTCTCTACTCGCAATTTAATGAATTTTCTCCCTCTTAGTGTTCCAGAGCTACTCTTCAGCTCCTTCATTGACACCAGACGACGATGTATTTAAACATTTGGCATTAACATACGCCAGAAATCATCCGACGATGAATCAAGGATTGGCATGTAAGGCTGGAACACCATCTTTCCCTAATGGAATCACTAATGGAGCTGCTTGGTATCCGTTGACAGGTTAGTGCACTAATCTGGGGGTGTTTAAAATAATTTATACGATCGAAAGGTGAATTTTTTGTGGTAAAATCAATATCAAATTTCACAAGCATTTTTGCCTAATTTGATACGTAATTTTTTTTTTTTTTTTTTTTTTTTGAAAATTCAACTAAATATTAATTTTTTTTTGAAAGGGGGACTAACCCATCACTAGATGACTCTGGATGGAGACTTTAAAAAATTGGGAGATTTTTTGTACAAATTTGCACAATTGTAGAATTTTTTTTTGAGATTAATCTGGATTCTAAATCTCAAATTGAGGTCTAATCTTTTGCCTGAGAACTCGTGAGCGAAAGTTACACAATGTTTTCATAAATAAAAAAAGAAATCCACAGATAAATGGTAATTTTCCAAAACATCGAGTTTATTAATAAACTCGGAAAATTCCACAAACAAAGTTCATGAATGGTGAACAACAAAATGACAACGCTATGGTCGGGAAAGTGAAACCAAATAGCGGTAATTTTAAAAGTTGATAATGATGAGGTTCTCTAATGCTACACATAAGGCAGTTATCCATCAGCATTAGCATTTATTTCATCATAATAATACTTGGTTTTATTCGTGATAAAATTTTCTTACACCGAGGCTAATAATAAGCACACCGAACCGTTATCGTAATTTCAGGAGGAATGCAAGATTTCAACTACGTATGGCACGGTTGTATGGAAGTAACGTTAGAAATATCTTGCTGCAAATATCCACCTGCTTCCGAATTACCTGCTTTATGGCAAGAGAATAAATTGGTACGAATTGCTGAACCTAGACCTACATAAATAGATACTTATGTACGAGCATAGTTGACGTTTTTGTACTCATAAGTACCATTTTTATTTCAGTCTTTAGTGAAATTTTTAGCAGAAGCTCATAGAGGAGTGCACGGTTTTGTAAATGATGAACATAATAATCCAGTTGAAAAAGCATCGCTTAAGGTTAAAGGCAGAGATGTCGGATTCCAGACCACCAAATACGGAGAATTTTGGAGAATATTATTACCCGGAGTTTACAAACTTGAAGTAAATTAGCATTTTTTAAATTAATTTTGAATAGCCAAGATGGGTATTTTTATACTTATTGAACATGGAATGCGTAACAAACCGAGTGAAATATGATCAAATTGACATCTTACGAGTGCCATAAAATCATCATCTTCACATACCTATTTTAAAAAAAAATCGCTGAGAAAATTCTCAAAAAACCAAAACTTTTTTTTTTTAAATAGAAAAATTCCTTCCACTTTGTTTTAAAAAATTATTTTGAAAAAAAATTTCACCAAAAAATTGTCCATAAAATTTTTAGATTATGATTATTTCATTAATTTCTTTTTTTCAAAATTTCTATAATTTATCTTCCGTTATCTCTTCATTCTTTTTTTAATTTTTTTAATTTTTTTTGAGAACTTTCCATTTTAAATTCCGGAAAAAAATCTCACATGCTAAAAAGTTCCCTAATAATTTTTCTTTTCTCGAAACGATTTGCTTCAAGATTATTTAGAATTGATATTTTCTCATTGAAAATTTTCTCTAAAAAAATGTCAGAAGAATTTGTTGAAATATCTCATTTTTCTTCATTTTTTGGGGGAGGGAGGGAGGGAGGGAGGGAGGGTTGAAAATTTCCATTTCAAGTTTAAATTGAAAAAATTCATTATTTTCAGAAAAAAAAATCCCCAAAAAAATTCTCAATAAAAATTTATGATTAGAATTGAGATTTAAAGTTTTATTATTAAAAATTCCATTGTTTTTAAAACTGAATTCCCTAAAAAAGTCTTTTAAAAAATCTTTCGAAAAAATTAGTTTAAAAAATTAATTAGGCCTTCTTACTTCAATTTTTTTCGAGCAATTCTTCAAAAATTTTCTTTACGAAAATTGTAAGTTATTTAAAAAAAAATCTCTGAAAAATCAGCAGAAAAAAAGTTTTTAGTGAAAGCATTTTTCCAAAAAAAAAAAAAAATCGTTAAAAAAAAAATCAAAAAAAAATTCTGAAAAAAAAGATACAGAAGAATAATTTGTCAATTAAAATGATTATTGTATGAAAAAGTTTCGTCAAAAAATTCTTCATAAAATTTATTGATGAAAATTAAAATATCATTCTTATTTTGTATTTACATACCTAATATTTCATTTTTTGAAAATTTTTGCATAAAATCTAGAAAAAAATTTACAAACGTCCTAAAAAGTTACGTTTGAAAAAATTCTTCTATAAAAATATATTTTTCAACAAAAAAAAATCATAAGGTAAAACTCTTTTTTTTTAATTCTTTATAAAGCTCATTGATAAAAATTACCTTGGGCTGTTGATGAAATATTTTAATCGAATTTTTTCATTGAAAATTTTTTTTCAAAAAAATTCAATTTTTAATTTTAATATTTGAAAAAATCAACTCCAGAAAATTCTCAAAAGATTTTTGAATTGAAATTTAAGAATTCGCTAATTTTTTTAAAACAAAATCCTTTGGAAAAACAAACAAAATCCTGAAAAAAACAAACGAAGTCCTAAAAAATTTTTTTTTTAAATAGAAAAGTAGAAAACTTCTTTCAAAAAATTCTGTTGAAAAACTATTTTTAGAAAATTTAAAAAAACTAACATTTCTTTACAAAATTTATTGATAACAATTGAAATTTTCTCATCAAAAATTTTTCTGGAAAAAACTCAGGAAAACGTTTTGGAAAATTCTCACAAATTCAAATCTTCTCATCAAACAATTTCAACTAGGGATTTTTCAGAAAAAAAATTGTCACATTTTTCATCATTACATACTTTCTTCATGTTTATTTTTTCAAAAATTTCCTTTCAAAACCTTCAATTTTTTTTTTTTTTTTTTTGTAAAAGTTCTAATCATAAAAAATGTTATTAAAAATAATTATAAATCTAAAAATTCTACTTGAATTGCGACGAGAACTGAATTTCCTCATTAAAAAATTCTCTGAAAAAAAAAATATTGGGTACCAACATATTTTGAGAGGGAAATAAAGTTGAAAAAAATTCCTGGAAAAATCTAATAGCAGAATAAAGTTATTTTCAAAAAAAATTGCGAGAAAAACAATTATAAAAATTTTCTTGGACAGAATATTTTTTTCAATCAAAATTATATAATTTTTATTGTGTGTGTAATTCTCTCATTTTTCTTCATAAAAATTTTCATAATTGAATTCTAAATATTTTTCTAAAATATTGAAAAAATTTTTTTTTCAAAAATTCTCTTATACCTACTAATAAAAAAAATGTCAATAATGGAGAAAATTTTCTACACAAAATCTCCTAGAAGAATTTTCATTAAAAGCAAAATACAAAAATTCTTGAAATTTTGTTTTTGAAAAAGTCTTGGATTTTTTGTTTGAAAAAGTCTTGGATTTTTTGTTTGAAAAAAATCTTACAATTTTTTTTTAATTTTCTCATTTTTCTTTAGATTTCTCCCGTTGGCATTTTTTTAAGATTTTGAAAAAATCCTCAAAAAAATTCTCTCATTTTTCTTCAGATTTGTCATGTTGAAAATTTTTCATCAAAATCCTGGAGAAAATTTCCAATAAATTCTCTCATTATTTTTCTGGAGAAAAAATCTCTTATTTTTTCTTGATTATAATGATGATCCAATCAAAATTGATCAATTGTGAATTTATTTTTTGAAATTATTTCACTTGAAAAGTTAAAAGTAGCCATGTGAGCGAAATCAGGGCTGCTGAAGTCGTGTTTGTTACGCATCCAGAGTTCAAAAAAAAAAAAAATTGCCAAAGAATAGTGCCTCATTACATGTGTTATTATCTCAGGTCTATGCCGATGGATTCGTACCTCGAGAAATCGACTTCATGGTTGTCGAGCAACACCCGACCTTATTAAATGTGACACTTCATCCGTCAAAGGTAGGTGTTACCGAAAATATCAAACTTCATTTATGGCAACCTCCTTGGTTGGATGTAATTAAACAACACGAAGAAGTAATTGAAATTAGCAAAGATGGTGAAAGGGGTGATAGAGTACCGCATGTTTTTAGAATCTTCTCCAAAGCCAACATTTTATCGATCACGATTGCTAACCTGGTATTGGTAATGACCGCAAAGTATTTTCTATTATAGGTAAACGACCCAACGAAACCTTAACGCATCATTTTTTTTACACCTCTTGCGATTTATAGGGAAAAAAATCGACCAATTTACTCGTTCGTATTGTAAAAAAAGTAGTAAAAAATCTGTGATTACGAATTAATATAGGAAAAAAAAAATCGAAATCGAGACGTGTTCGATTAAACGCGCGGCGAGGATTTATCAAGAACAATTTTATCATTAAGTACCTATTTAATAAAACGACCTACGAGGTGCTTATTTCGATTCATCTAAAATGAACCCGTAGAGTGTGTTATTTTTCAGTCGTTTCAAAGCACACGCCTTTATTTATATTGTTTTCTCGTTTCCAAGTACTAAATAATGTCGATGGACGTGTTCGTGCAGAGATACGATACATTGTTGAAAGGACGCGCGTACTACCGCAGTGCTCATTAAAAAAAATATCAAATCCGTCTTCCTTGTCTATCAACAATATTTAGGCTAATAGTCGTTTTGGTTTTCCTCTCCCCTTCATTTCCTCACATCAGGCCACACAGTAAGTACATGTTGCATAACGTTTGGGTATTCGAGCCTACGTTGTGGACATTGTTCGTCGTTATAGGAGGAAAAAAAACAGGTACAATTAGCCTCATTTTGAGAAAAATAATACCTAAAAATGTGTAAGTTGGCAAAAATAATTATGCTGAATTTTATACCTTTCTTTGGAGGAAGTTGATCTGGTCGTTGATTCGATGAATTGCCAAAATTTTATAGAATAGAGTATTCTATTGTATAGGTATTATTATAGGAAAACATTGCGACGTTATTATTGAATTTGAAATAATCATATTGCATTTCGTCAGTGTCTTACTTAAACACTGCCATTTAAGTAGTGTCTAGTTTTACGTTTTTATGGTTAGTTCGGGTTAAATGAGCGCGTACGTCGTGTAATCTTCCCATATTCAACTAGTTTCATTTGAAAAATGTCGAGTTGATGGCAAGTGAATGCCTTTCAAGCGACCATGATGCAACCCAAAATACATAACGTAATGGCTCACTAAAATTAGGACATAAAAATAGAGCAAAAGTATAGCTTTCGCAAAATCTTCAAGTTGTTTTTTTTTTTTTTTTTTTTTTAATGAAAGTTGAAAATGAACAAATTTTACAAAATTCCAAGACTTTGAAATTTCAATTTCAAAGATTACCCAAAATATTTTTAAAAAAATGAAAATAGATCAAAATTTCAAAAATTTACGTACCTAGGTATTAGAGTCTAGAAATTACCGAAATTTCTATTTTGGTCAGTTTGATTTTCAATTTTTGAATTTTCAGCTAATTTTAAAATTTTCAAAATTTTTGAAGATTCGCTTGATTTTAAAATTTTTAAAAATTAATCAAACTTCAAGAATTCATTATAAATTGTTGATAATCATCAACATTTCAATTTTGATCAAATTTTGATCATTTTTCCAAATTTGGAGTTTTCACCAAAATTTAAAAATTTACTAAAAATAATTAGAAAAATTTTAAAAAAGACCAAAATTTCAATTATGACCAAATTTTGATCACTTTTCTCAATTTGGAATTTTTATACAGGTAGCTTTTAAAAATTTTAATTCATCAAACATTGAAGTCACTCAATTCCAAAAAAAAAAAATTTAAAATGAACAAGGTCTCAATTTTTATCAATTTTTCAACATTTTTCAAATTTTGAATTTTGTTGTTCAATTTTAAATTTTTTTCCAAATTTCAATGATTGAATAAATTTTAAAAATTGAAAATTTGATTATTTACAAGCATTAAAAAATGAATTCAATTTTAAATAGCTGATTTTGGAAAAATCAGCTAATAATATAATTTGAAAGTAAGAAAAGTTCTAAACTTGAATTTTTAATTTAGAACTTGGAAACATACAAAATTTTCAAAAAAAATTTATTTGTTTTCTAAATTTCAAAGATTTACTAAATTCTTGAAATTGTAAAAATTTATCATACATGAAAAACCATCCAACTTTCTTTTTTTTTAATTTGAAAAACATTCCAAATTTTGAAAAAAAATGAAGATTTACTCACAGTGTCGTATGAACAATTTTTCTACTCCTTTTTTTTTGGAAAAATGCGTGTCTCAGTATATCGAGGTCTTTTGTAACACCCCATGATTTTTTTCCTTCAAAAATTGCAGCAATTTTTGTGACATTTTAAACATTTTTTCGAGGCATCAAAACGGAGAAAAATTCAAAAATACGTTCTTTTCAATAGAATCCTTAAAAAAAATATTCGTTTAAAAAAATTGAAGTGTAAACAAGATTTTGAGAAATGACTGTTCCAACAAAATTCTAAAAAATTCCAAAATTTTTGTTCTCTGAAAACATTATTTTTTAAATAACTTCAATTTTTTCAATTTTTGTAATTATTTAAAATACAACAATTTAAATTTTTAAAATTTTTGGCTCTTCAACAAGAAATAATATCTAATTTTCTAATAAAATTTTGAAAAAAAATCTCAATTTCTTTGTTAGTAAATTTTAAGTTTAAAAACTATTTCAAAAATAGGTGTTTGAATAAAATTTAAAAAAAAATAAAAAGCTTGAACAACATTTTTCAAATTATTTTCCAAGAGAAATATTTTCAAAAAAAGAATTTTTACAGCTTCATTTTTTTTTCCAAAATTATTTTTTGTTCAGTTTTTTAAATTTTTTTCTCTCAAGTTTCTAAAAAGAAATCTTTTAGAAAACATGCTGAATAACTTCATAGAAAAAAAATCTTGAAAATTTAATTTTTAATAGGTAATACTAATACCTAATAATAAAAATTAAAAAAAAACCTCCAACATGAAACATTTTTTCTAAGTCATTTTAAAAAAAGGAAAAATCTTAAGAAAAACTTTATTTATTCCCCCCCCCCCAAAAAAAAAAAAAGTTGGAAAAATTTTGAAATCAATTTTAGCAAAAATTTTAACCAAATAGGTTATTAATTTCATTTTTGCATTTTTTTTTCCTCGAGCAAGGATGGTCAGAACCCTAATGACCCCCTCCCCTCTCCTCTCCAAATGCTAAATCACTGTTTAAAAGCAATAAAAACTTTTTCAAAATGAAAAATCCTATTTAAAAAAAATTTCGACATATGTTTGGGCAATAATTTTTCAAGAAATGGAAATTTTTGAATTTTGTCTGTCTCGAAAAATTCCAGTCGTATCATCGCTGCATTCGAAAGGCTGCTATTCGATTCGATCAATAGGTATACTCTTTCATCTTTCTCGACATTCTAAAATTTTTTGTCAACAGTTTTCCACTATTAAAAAAATAAAATAAAATACGATAATCTTTACTCAGATGAAAGTTGTCGATAGGCTCGATCAAAGATCTATGGGCTCGATAGCGAAACATACCAGCAAATTTTTATCACCTAAAATAAACATAATTTACCCGGTATCTTTAGTCTCGTCTATCGATCAATGATATTATTTATTCGTCGATTTTTGAACCGAGAAATCAACCTGATGAAATGGTAAAAATGATCGAAAGTGATTATACGACGTGACGTCGCGCACAAGAAAGTAGGATCTCATTACGACGTTAAAAATTTTATTTTTTTATTCCCTAAAGGTTAATTTTTTGCATTTAGTTCGATTCGAATAATTATTAATTTTAAACGTGGCTTTTTAAAAATCAACTATTTAGCGCCTTATTTTAATAATTATGTACTTCCTTCTTCTAAAACTTTTTCTTCTCTTCGATTACAATTCCACGATTTTTTCCCTAGTTACCTTCCAAGATATCGAGTGATATAGGCGAAAATCATTCGATATTGATTTCTACCGTTTTCGAAAGAATTAAAAATTTACAATCTATTTGAAAAAATTATTATCTAATGGTGTATTACTTGGATTTTTATTTTTGTTACCGTTATTTTAGGTGCTCTTCTATTTATTTTTTTCAAGTTATTGAAAAATTTTAATATTTAGGATTTCTTTCACCTATATTTATTTTCTTTTTCATTGTTGAATTATTTCTTTTTTTCTATTTTTTATTGTGTACATTGCTTACCAAGATGAAAAAAAAGAGAAAATATATTTGACAAAAATCTATCTGTTGTATGATATTTTCCTAATAGATATTTATACATTTTGTAGATACCTACGTTTAAAATTAGGTGATGGTCAATTGGCTAATTATATAAATGTAAATATTGTGGTGTGGTTTTTAAGGTCTTTCAGACACTATCTTCTGCATATGCAACGCCAATGTACATGTTACCACCAATTTTACTACCCGAAGAAGACGAATACCCATATCCATATCCCATTAATTAAAAAAATCTAATTTCGATTTACGATTACCAGTGCCTCTCTCTTTCTCTGAATCCAGGTTTGTATTACATTGAAAACATTCATTCGAAATTCGAAAGCTTGAAAATTTTGTTTGTGAATGCTTTACTCGTATTTTCATCATGTCCGCGGTTCGTTTTACAAATTTATTGGAAAAAATAAACTCAACTTGGATTGTTCCATTTTCATTATTGATTCGTGTACGATTTTTACTCGTATTTGATTGGAATTTCCACCATTGAATTATTTATTTCTCATACACACGAATGACTGTATATTTTTTGATGATGGGATTATTGTTTTTGTACTGGTTTAATAATCCAGCACGTACCTTAACCTAACAATAAGTATGCTTTTGTGGTGGATTGGTGTAAATCTACTTGATTAATGAGTACCTTATGACGTACTTGGATTTTTTCGCTTGGGATTGGAATTTTTTATAAATTTAAATTTAGCAGTATGTGTCAGAAATCGACTGTTTTACGTGGTTTTGAAACGTGTTTTATCAATTTTGTATTGCTTTGATTAAAATCCAATTTTTAAAACGTTGTCTAATGATGACTGAAGAAATATTAGAGAAAGTTTTTAATCATAAAAATTTTTGAAACAGAAAAAAAACATTGTTTTAAAAATTTGAACCAAAGATGGTGAATTTTAAAAATTTTAAGAAGAATTTTCATCATTTTTTTACTAAAATTTTTAAAAATTATGTGGTAGAATGATTTTTCATTTTTTTTTTTTTTTTTGAAAAAGTTTATAAGCTTTTAATTTTTATCAAATTTTTATTGAAGACAAATCCCCCCGGGCAATTTTTCTTTTTTTCAAATTTAAACAAAACGGTTTTGAAAAAAAGAAACAACATTTTTTACTGTTGATTTTTTTGAAATAAAAAAACCTACCGAAATTTGTTTGAATTTGAATAAAAAACAACCCTCTCTCTTTTTTATGAAAGCTTTTCTTCGAGTTTTCATAAAACTACAAAGAATTTTTTAAAAATAAAATAAAATAAAAAAAGAAAAATGCTCGTAAATTAATTATTTTTTGTACATATTTTATACTTCATTTGTTCAAGTTTTGATTTATAACGATTTTTCCAAAGAATTTCTTTTTTTTTCAATTTGAAAAAAAAGGTTTTAGAAATTTTTTCATTAATTTCGTTCAATAACAAATAAAAAAATGAAATAAAAAAATATAAAAAATTTATTAATTATTTTCACAAAATTAACAAAAAAAAAATCAATTTTGTTCAATTTTATTTAAATCGACGTTTAAAATAAAATTTTTAAAACATTCTTTGGCGATGATTCGCTCAAATTTCATTTGTTAACCATTATTTTCACATTTTCTTCTTCAACAATTTTTAGTTGAAATTGTGAACTTCCAATTTATGACAAATTTTCCAAAAACAACATAAATCAAATTAAAAAAAAATTCCCGAATGATTGAAAATAATTCTATTAACAATTTTGTTGAGATTTCGTAAAAACAAATTTTCTAACAAAATATTTTTTTTCAAGTTTTCATAAAACTCAACAAATTTATGAACAAAAATAATGCGTATTTTTTAAAAAGTTTTTGTGGATAACTTTTAAAGTGGTGTTTGATATTGCTTCTTCTTTATAAGATTTTTTTTCAAATGTTGATTGAAAACGATTTCTAAATTTGAAAAAAGATATACTTATTTTTAGAAAACATGTTTTTAAAATTATTTTAAAAAACTTTCCTATTGGTAAAATAAATTTTTAACAAAAAATTGAAAATTGAATTCCTTCAATTCGTTAAAAAAAATGCTTGAAATTTCTTTTCAATATAGAAATTTTTAAAACAGTGATGTGTGAAATTTGATGTACTTTTTTTCAAATTTCTTGATTATTCACGATTTTTTTTAAAAATTTTAAAACAATTTTTAATTTTTTTTTTGGGAACGATTTTTAAATTCTAATTTTTTTTTCAAATAACTAACGAATTTTTCAACAAAATGAAAAAATAATTATATATATCTGCTACAATTTTCAACATTTTTTCATTTTTTTGAAACGAAATTCTCTCCATTTTTTTCCCTTATAAAACAATGTTCTTTTCAATTTTGGAAGTTTTTTTTAAATATTTTATTTAGTTTTTCCGTTTTTGTGTTTTTTTTTTTTTTTTTGAAAAATTTAATCTACATCAATAATTTTGATTTGTTAACGAATTTTCAAAAAATGATTCGAAAACATAAAATGAACCAAACGATCTATTTTCGTTCAATTTTTTTTTTCTCGACCATCGTTATCAATTAAAAAATGACTTTATTTTCTAATACGTACGAATGATTCAGTTAAACAATTATCTCAGTAAACTGATTTTTCAAACTATTAAACTCAACATTGATCTCATTTGCTCATTTCACTGCATCCGACTCAAGCACCTCGTACACTAACAATATTTTACTCGTCATACCTAACATCACAAAACCAATAAAAATCAACCCAGGGCACTTCAAATCTTTCACCGAACACCCGAAGACGAAAAAACCCCAGCATCGCTTGCTGCACTCTCTCCTTCGTGCGTTACTTTTTTTTCTGAGACATACTGAATACCTTTGCGCGTATCGCTGTGTTTATTTTTGTACATGTGTGTGATTTATTTTCTTTAAAGTTCAGTTTTTGGTTTAGTGCATGCTTTTAACACTCTAAAATACGTATAATTGTTCTACATCATAACACGAAATTAATTTGAGACGCGGGACATTGATATTTCAGCGGCATGATAATTTCTACAGACCAGCAGTTCATCCCCATCAACCGCATTACTACGTTCCACATCATCACCAGCAAGGAATGCCATTAGCTAAACCACCACCATCGGCTAACGAAAACGGAATCTTTTCGTCGATCACATCAGGCTTTAATAATTTAGTGAATAATATATTCGGCTAAAGTGTAATTTTTTTCAGGCTTACGAGCCTACGAAACAGTATGTTCTCATTCCTATATTTATAGTACTCATTAATTTATGCTTTAATTTAAGACCAAATGATGAACAATAATTTAGACTTTTTTTTAAACTACCAAAAAAATAATTTATCAAAGATTGACGAGACGCCTGCGAAAAGATGGGGTTTAATACTTTCAGTATCATTGTTAATTATACGTAATATATTATTTTTTTGTTTTTCATTAAGTAATTAATTTATTTGAAACATTGTAAATAAATAAAAATTTCATTGAAATAATTTACGTTGTTTGATTTCGAAATTAGGTGCTCGGGGTACGAAGGGGGTTTAAATTGAAACGATGAAAAGATTCAACAATTATATTCAGACGAAAAAAAATGTTTAAAAATACACGTGCTTAAAATACGATAATAAATAAAAAATTTAATAATTAGGATTTACTTTATTCATTTTCGTCGACTTCGATCTTGTTTCTTGCAATATGAAACGCAGATACCAACGAACTCAATTGGAATTTCTCATTTGTTCCTCCCGTTAATCGATATTCAATGTCGGATATTTTAATCAACAATTCCATCAAAGTTTCAGAAGGTAATTCAACTACAGACATAGAAACATTTTAGTGAGAAAATTCGCAGAAAATAATCATGGATAAAATAACACTCACTTTTATGTATAAATGTATGCACTTCGGTAAGTATATCTTGTAAAGCTAAACCTTTTTCAACTTTCAAATTCTGAATTCCTGTAATATTTTTTGAAATTAGTACAATTGGACGAATGCTCAGCTTCGTTATTAGAATTACTCACGATTATAAGTAGAAATGAAATCATCGTTGAGCAACCATTTCAAAATATTAGTAATATCTGCTTTTAGAGGATGTCCAACGCAAGTATACACAGCTTCTTCGTTGATGTTTGAAAATGCAGTTGAGGAACTTTGTAAAATATTCAAAACTTTACGCATATCTCCTTGTGATAATTCGATTAAGGCTTGTTTGCCATCTTCGGTTACGTCGAGTCTGAAATTTGAACGAAATTTAAATAAAGAGATAGCTCGAATTTAGCAAATGTGAGATACAATCGTACTTTTCTTGAATGATAACGTGATTCAGTCTTGGTAAAATTTGCTGCGGTGATAACGGTCCGAATCTGAATCGGGTACATCTCGATTGCAAAGCAGGAATGATTTTACTCAAATAATTACAAATCAGGCAGAATCTCACGTTATCGGTGAACTTTTCGATAACTGCAACAAGAATCAACTTCAGTAACTTGAAAAATAGCAAAAGATTCGAAAACATTGGCGATGTTATTCTTACTTCTTCGTAATGCGTTTTGGGCATCGTTGGTCATAGCATCAGCTTCATCTAGGATTATCAATTTGTATCCGGATTTGAAAATGGTACGAGTTGATGCGAAATTTAATATAGGACCTCTTACTATGCCTATACCACGATCATCTGAAGCGTTCAATTCCAATACCTGGGCATAGTCGATTTTGAAATTCAGCTCAACGTTTAATGAACAATATAATCTAAACAATTACCATCGAACGAAATTGTCCAGGTTGGTATAATTTCCTAGCACAAGCTAAAATAGCGCTGGTTTTTCCTGTACCGGGTGGTCCGTAAAATAGTAAATGAGGTAATTGATTTTCATCGATGAATTTGGTAACTGAAATTGAACAAAGTGAAGGTAAGTACGAGCGATAGTTTTCGAATAGCATAAATATTAGAGGATGTAACTACTTGTTCTGATGATGTCCTCGTGAGAAATCAAATCTTGGAGAGTACTCGGTCGATATTTTTCTACCCTGAAACGAATAAATTGATAAATCTGGAAGAGAACGGCGATAAAATGGTGAGACGTCTTACCATGGCAAGTTTGGGTTTGGGTTTTCCGGTACCATTTTCTTGAAACTGTAGCAATAAGTTGTGAAAGGAGGTAGAAACGATGTGGAATAGAAGACTGCAAGTTACAATTCACTATTATAATAACGAATTTACGAATTTTACGGCAATTATTCGTGTTTTATAAATGAAAAAGCGGGAAATGATATCGAAAAAAATTTCGATAACATTGTCAAGCAGTGTTGCATCATGTTGAGTATGTTCAACTTTTCAAATATTTTCATTTTTTTCAATAATTTGAATTTGGCTCGTTTTTTGAATAGTAAATTATTTTTTAAATTAAATTTTTTTATTAAAAATAAATTACAATTATTTTTTTCTTCATAAATAATCACAATTACTTCAAAAAATTCAAAACTTCTAATTCATAGGTGAATAGTTGACAATTTTACGTTTTTTTGTCAACACTGTTTTTTGATACATGTTGTGTAAATTCTTGAAAACAAAAATAGTTAATTTTCAATTTTTCTGTGGGAAATTTCGAGTCGACAAACGATAGAACATTTTTTTAAAGAATTTTTTTTCCTTTTTCTATCTATCAAATGGCCGTCTCATTCTCATTAGTAATTTAATTTTTCGATTCAACTTTTAGAAGTGTTCGCTGTTAATTTACACGCTAATTACTTGTATTTTGTAAAAATGAAATAATTACGATGCTGCAGAAATAACATACTCGAGTGTTTTTGACGAGATTACTACTTCTAGCTGAGGTGAGTGTTGGTTTTGTTAGTAATAACCTGATTTATTCAATTCAGATTTCTTGTGATTAAGTTCTCTTACCTTATTTCTTACTATTCGCAAAGTGCTTCATTTCATTCTTGGAATAATGTAGTTGTCATATTCGTACGTTCTTTTGTACTTTGTAACGGTTTATATTTTATATATTTTCATGTTGATTGAATATTTCATTATCCAAGTACTTACCTTGCTGTTTTTTCTTTTTCAGTAATTCATCATGTATAATGGAATCGGGCTTACGACGCCCAGAGGTTCCGGAACCAACGGTTACGTCCAAAGGAATCTAGCCACGTCGTACAAAGCCAGAGATAAAAACACTTTTAAAAATGAAGTTGACGCGCCAGCACTCAAGAAACCCAATACTGAAATCATAGAGCATGACCGGAAACGTAAAATAGAAATAAAATGTATCGAGTACCAACTTATGCTGGAAGATCAAGGGTAACTATATTAGTGCTTCATTGCTTTTAATTAATAATTTTATTAAAATATATTTTTCTGATGTGTTAGACATTCCAATGATGAGGTTACCCGTCGAGTCTCAGAATACCGAAACAGTTTACTCAACGAAAGCAAATCAGAACAACAACGAGATGAACATGGACGTATAATGTAAGATATCATTTCTCAAATTATTCTCATTATTGCACGTAAATCGAACAAAACTCTTAAAAACTACGATTATTGCCACGTTCGATAAAAATAAGAATAATATAAGTTTAATTTTTCCAAAATGTCTTCCATTCCACCTTAAACTTGTCGTAGCACTAAACCGACATTTTAAAATATGGCAAAAACAGTCAAACAGATTTTCCTAGTGTTTCAAGGTTTTACAATTCCTTCTACATGTATGACTATTTCGGTTATTAGTTCAGTATGTGAACGTAACAATTTTTTTCTACATACATTTCGCACCTGAAATTTTCATCAATTGTGATACGTATTTTTTGTTGCTCTTCGTCACCAGCTATTCTCTAAATACCGAATATGTGCAAAATTTACTTTAATGCTTAATTTTGGTGCAGTTATGTTTTTTTACTACCTCTTATAATTGAATTCGTTTAAGGGAATATGTTCAATAAAAGGATATCCTTTCAGTGGAAGTTCAATAAGTAAGATTCATCGACTTTTTTTCTACTGCTTTCTCGTACCTCCACGTATGCTTTAAAAAAAAATTAATAACCAAGAAGTTTTTATTCGTTCGATAATATGGTAGTTATTTAGTTAACTGCGAGACTTTTTAGTATTAATTTTTGACACTTTCTTTAATCTATTTTTAATACTGCATAGAGCGTTGAAATACTCGACATTATGTAATTAAATTTTTCTTTACATTTGGTCGGCACGTCTTATTTTATGGCTTACGTAAGACGTTTATTAACCCATTAAACACTATTCGTGTTACTCCTTTCATTGTATTGTACGTGTTCGAGTCGACTGTTCTTACGTAGAAATTTTATTATATTCATTTTTTCCTATAATTCTCTTCTTTTGTGTCTTTTCATTTTAAAACGTAACACTAAACTTGATGAAATCTTTCACAATGTTGTGATATTGTTTAGATGATTTTTTTTCAGGAATTTTGTCTCTTAATTTAGAAGTAGGGGGTGGGATGACCTTTTTACCTTGAATTTCTGGTTCTTAAAAATCACAATTTGACCCATGTCACAATTTTTATCTATCTACAGATAGTATTCCTGCTATATTTTAGTCTCTAGCACTGAGTTTAATGGGTCAAATGAGGTCAAACTTGTTATATGTGCTTCCCTAGGGGTAGGGAATGTACCCTAAAAATGTTTTGGACCATCACTTGAAATTTTCAATAAGACCCCTTTTTATGGAGACTCCGACAAAAGACCAAAGAGACGAAATTCCTTGAAATTAGCAACAGCAGTGTGGGCCCTTATTACCTCGAATATATTGAAATTTCAGCTTCCCAGATCATCCTCATCTCCTTTTAGGTCCCAAAAAGTGAATTTTGGGGGCATTTTTGCAACATTGATCAGGTTATAGGCTTTCCAAATTAGACTAGGGGTTCCAAAATTTTATTGTAGATTTGGTTTATGCTCCTGGTGTGCCTGTTTCGATCTTTGAACCTCTTTTGACCCGTCTGTTGACACAAATATGGAAAATTACGTCGATCGGCCTACAGCCTAAACCAAATAACCTGGAGGGTCAAAATTTGCTATGTAGGATCGGTGGAGATAACTGGTGTGCCTCTCAAGATTTTGATCATTGGGGCCCAAATTTGGGGCAAGGCCCTGTTTTGTGGAGACTCCAGGAGAGGCTCAATGTGATGAAATTTCTTGAAATTTGTACTAACGATGAGGATCAATGTTAGCTCCAACATGTGCAAATTTCAGATTCCCAGGTCACTTCCACCCTTTCTTAGGCCCCAAAAAGTGAATTTTGGGGCCATGTTTTTCACTTTCATCAGCCTAAAGACCCCTCAAATTGGTCTAGCGGTCCCAACATTTCATCGTTGATTTAGTTTATGCCCCTGATGGGCAAGACCCTTTTTTGTTGAAACGCCAGCAGAGGCCAAAGTCATGAAATTTTTTGAAATTTGTATCAACGTAGGGTACCTATATTATCTCCAACATGTACCAATTTCAGATTCCAAGGTCGTTCCTGCTCCTCTTTAGGCCCCAAAAAATGAATTTTGGGGCCTCGACTAAAGGTTCCAAAATTCAACGTAGGTTTGGTTTGTGCTCCTAATGTGCTTTTTGTAAATTTTGATCTTTGGAGGCCATTTGATTTTTGCATAGGGTCAAAAATTTTGAAAATTATGTCTATCACCTTTTTTTGGTGCATTAATCAGCCTAATGCTGAAACCAAAATGATCTAGAGGGGCAAAATTTGTTACATAAAATTGGTGGAGGTTACTAAAGTGGATTGTGGGCGTCTTGACAAAATGGGTTCAAATTTGAGAAAGACCTTTTTTTTGGTGACCCCTGAAATGGGTCCAAAATGGTCAGTTTTTTTTATTTTGCACTAGTTCTGGTGACTGTAAGTATATTTTATCTCTCAAAGTATGCCAATTTTAGCCTCCTAGGTCATGCCCATCTCTTTTTAGGCCCCAAAAAGTGAATTTTGGATTTGTTTTTTTACTGCTTTTAAAAAGGTACTAAAAAAATTCGACTCTTATGTAGCAGCCTGGCTGTTCCTCTTTTTTTTCATCTTTGGAAATCCTCATTATTATTTTTATCGAGAGCTGTTTGGACATTACGTGTACTGATAACATATTAGCCGAATAATACGAAAATTCGAACGGAAGGTAGACGTGAGATGAAAATCCGATTACAACATACGGAGATATCGATCTGTGGGTGGCTGATGCGCGCGCACCTATTTTCTCTTCTGGTCACTTGACGTTCAACAAAAAGGGGATTATTTTTCGGTCCACAATGCGCGTCGAAATTGAGCAATTTTCCAAGTGATTTGAGATTCGATTTTCGTGAATAGAATTTATCCAGTTGTTTCGAAATTTTTTTTTTTTTTTTCTGCCATCGATTTCTCGGAATGAGAAATAATTTTTTTTCAGATCAAGTCGAGATTCGTGTTCTAATTAATTTTGAGATAAAATTGGATGAAAAACAAGACAAATAACGTAGTAGGAATTTTGAATCTAATTTTTATTTTTTTTATCGAAGATTAGCCTCTTGCTAAAAAATTAATCTCCAAATGCTCGTCTCTGTTGCTCGATGTGCACCTTCTCGAAAGCGTCCATTCGTAAAGCTGTCTCATCTTCGAGACGCGAGATGAAATACTCGATGGTTTTCCGCGACGATGCTTCGGTCCCGTGCATTCGTATCAGTCGATCGATCGTAATACTCTGAATCGCATCGTGAACGATATATTCGCGAGCCTCGATTAAATATGTCAACGGTGGTGCAAAAGTTCAAAGTGCTGAATCATTTCGAGATGTGGCGAATCGAGACGAAAATACCATCGAAGCCTTTATCACCTACGATGATTTAAATTAGATAATTTTTTGTGATCGAGTTACAAAGTCTTCCAATTTTTTTGTAAATTCAAATTATGTCGTAGTCTTCCTTTATAATTGTGATAAATCTACGTCTTCCATTATTATTTAAGTTTTGAAATGCGTCACGCGCAAGATTCCTCCAAATACTCGGATACCTTAGGGTTTCGTCGTATCCTTCATAATGCCATGTCTTCCGTAAGCTCATTCCAAGGTACAGATGGGCAAACCCCACCTTTGAGATTCGTCAGTAGTAATGATCGTATTAAAAATAACCCTCCTGTTACTAAATGCGAAAAACCAGTCAAGAAAAAGAGAAAAAAACGACGAAAGCGTCGATTACCCCAAATACATCCGTATAATTATTGCAACCAAACGGTAATCTGTTGTAATTGCCAACAATACATGACCAATTCTCATATTTTACTTCCCACCGGTATCGACACCCTCCCCCTGACTAATTTTAAAATGTGCTTGGTGAACGATTTGAATGAAACGAACCGTAAACAACCTACCGTTAAGTCTCTAGTACGGTGAGTTCGCAGGGCTATTTAAATATAGATTTTTTTCACTCGGTGATCGAGCTCGGTGATAATTTTGCATATTTTCTTTAATTACAGAGTCAAAGAGACACACGAGATAGCCGAAGCCCAACAACGTAAAAACGAGAAGCTAAGACAGGCCTTTGGTATATCTGAATACTTCATCGAAGGCAGCAGCTTCGATCCGGAGAGACAAACCAAAGAAGCTGCAGCCAAAGCGGCCCTAGAAGCGACTAAAAAATACGCCCTTATACCATCTCCTCCACCTAGCGAGATCGCAGAACCAGAAAAACCAGAAGAAGAGGCCGCACCGTCGCCTAATTCCAAAAAACAGAGCAGGTAAATCTCATTCCCCCTCAAAAATCATATCCACCAAATCTCTTCAACTAATGTCATCATTTTTTACTACAGAAAATCATCATCAGCTTCCGACGAAGTGAAAAAGAAAAAGAAAAAGAAGCATAAAAAGAGGTATTACTTTCATCACATTTATTCTCCTAACGTATTAATTCAAACAGTAGGTTGCATATTTGAAAACTAAATAAAAGAAAGAAAATGCGAACGACATAAAAAATAATATTTTTTCCGTTCATATTAATAACTCAAAAACGAAACGATTTCGTGTTCCAATTTTTCTTTTTTTTCTTTTTTTAATTTAACGAAACGAAAAAAAAAGTGTGGTAGACACCAATAAGAAAGAAACATTGATAAAAATGTATATCTGTCTGATCGATTCATCAATCGTTTCTGTTTCTAGTAGTACATTTGTTCGGATTTAATCTGTGGTAAGTGTAAATCAACCTTTTTAGAATAATCTACATCCTAGTCGACTTGGTTGAGAAAATGTTTCGTAATGTGAAAGGATGTTTCGTAATTTGTTGTTATTGTTGTTGTTGTTTTTTTTCAACTTTTTTACTTCTGTTTTACGTACGTACATTGGGTCGTTTTATGTGTTCATTTTACAGGTAAACGAACGGATTTGGTTTGGTAATTTTTTTTCCTTTTTTAAAACAGAACTTTATATGAACTAGTTTTATTTTGGTACGAGGGTCATTTCAGAATAATTTCTAATTCGTCATTTGAAAGAAAAAATTCTTAAAATAACGAATGATACATTTTTCTGTGCTTGAAAAATTATTTTTATTCATTATAAAGTATTTTTTTTCAAAACGTCATTTTTTCCCCATTAAAAAAAAGTGTTCTGAACAGTGTTCAAAATTTTTAACGATCTTCTTTTTTGAGAACACAATTTTTTATTTATCTCAGATTAATTTGTATAATATATTATATTTTTTTTCAATTAAATAAAATTAGAAGTGTGTTTTTTAAACAAAATTTTTGATTTTTTACATTTAAAAAATTGAAAAAATTCTCAATTTTTTCTTGTTTTCTTATTTTATTTTATTTTTTATTTTATTTTTTTATAATTTCGATTTAGATAGGGAAACTTTTCAAGTTTTTTTAATGCAAAAAAAAAGTTGGTGATTTTTTTTAGAAAATTTTGATTTTTTCTCTGTGTTCAAAAAAATTGAAAATTTTATTAATTTTTTTCAACGTGTCAATTTTTGACATTTTTACATTTTGATAAAAAATAATTGGAACTTGAAGAAAAATTCTAATTGCTTTCACACCGAAAAAAATCTCAAAATTTTGAATTCTTGATTTTTAAAAAAGTTTACGAATAAAAAATTGTTCTTATGGTTTTTTTTAAATTGTCAATTTTTAACTCCCCCTCCCCCTCCCCCTCCACTCACAATTAAATGAGGAACCTTATTAGAACTTGAAATTTCAAACGAAATTATTTTTTTTTTAATTTTCCAGCTCGAAAAAAGTGAATTTTTTCTCGGAAATTTCAATTTCTATCGCATTGAATGAAAAATTATGAATTTATTCTTAACATGCCATTTTTTGATCATTTCGATTTTTATAAGTTTTAAATTTTTTAGGAAAAGTAGTATTAGTATTTGAAATTTCAAACAAAATCATTTTAAAATATTTTTTCAAATACTTACATAGGTAAAGTTGGAAGTAAATTTTTTTAATTTTGATTTTTATCAATCAAAAAAAATTGAAAAAAAAAACGATTTTATGTTTATTAGAGCGGCAATTTTGATATTTTTTTTCAATTGAAAAAACAAACAATTTTTTTCTATCATTTCATTAAAAGTGGAACTCAAAATTTTTAACGAAATCAATTTTTCATATCTTTCAAGAATTTCACTTCTATCATGCTTCTTCTGAAAAAAATGCTCAATTTTTCAATCTTGAGAAAATTTTTAAGTAAATTTTTTATTGAAAATATTCATTTTTTGGGTGAAGAGAGTTGAAAAATTGAAATGATAAAGTGAGTAAAATTTTTTCATTTCAAAAATTAAGAAATTTGACTAATTTTGAAATGCCTACTTTGGTGTGTGTGTGTTTTTTTCTTGAGGGGGGGGGGAGGGTCAACTTTTGTAAAAGAAATCAACATATTTTCACCTTTCACCGTTTTTTTAAAAAACTTAAAACTCAATATTTTCAACTTAAAAAATTAGATTGTACATTTTTTTCAAGAATTTTTTTTTCAACTCAAATTTTCAAGTTTTTTAAATTTATAATAATTTTGAAGTGATTTTTTTTATAATTTAGAAATTTTTCATTTTTTTTTTTGTTTGAACACTTCCATTTTTTTTCAGAAAACTTGAAACTTGAAATTTTTAATTAAAAATTAGATTACAAATTTTTTTCAATAATTTTTTTTCAATCAATTTTTCAAGTTTTTTTAAAAATTATTTTGAAGTGAATTTTTTATAATTCTGAAATTTTATTATTTTGTTTGTTTGAAAAGACTAGAAAATTTATTTTCATTTTAAAAAATAATTTTTATTTATTTTTCAATGTCAATTTTTGGAAAAAAATATTTTCTTTCAAATTTGTTCATTTCAATAGGTAAATGGGGTGGGTTGTTTTATTAGTTGAAAAAATTTGAATTTTTCTATGTTCAAATTTCGGGGGAAAATTCTGTTGTTTTTTTTTCAAAAATAAACCCAATTTAAAGTAACAGAATTCAAAATTTTTGAAGAATTTTTTTTTCGTTTTTTCCCTCAAGAATCCAATTTTTTAATTTTAATTAATTTGTTTCATGTTTTAAAACTAAATCAGATCTAAAGCTGATATGTTATGTTTTCAACAATTTTTTTTTCAACTTTAATGTTTTTAAATACCTTGGTTTTTTTTTTTTTTTTTTTTTTTTTTTTCAAAAAAAAAAACAGCAAACTTTTAAAGATATAATTTTTTGATATTTTTTTCAAGAACTGGATTTTTATTTATTTGTTCATTTAAGTATTTTTTGAATCAATTTTTTAAATTGAAAAAAGTGTGAAAATGATTTCTTCGAAGTAGTTAGGTAGGTAGGTAGGTAGGTAGGTAGTAGGTACTGAGTACCTAGGTATGTTCCTAATTTTTAAAATTTATGAATAAACTTGAAATTTTTCCATCATCCAATAATAATCTTAAAAAATAATACAAGGTTGGAAAATAATCGAAATAATTTACATAACTTATCTAATTATTAAAAATTCCAAATACATAAACCTCAAATGTATTACTGCGAATTCTATGCACTTTATACTCTGTAACCTTACTATGTTCACCGCTGTGACTCAAAATACTAATATAATTCGTTTTATTTTTCTTATTTTGCGCAGATCACGAAGCACGTCGGTAACGAAAGAAGAGAAACACCGCAAGAAATCATCGTCTTCGAAACACGACAAGAAAAAGAACAAACAAGACTCGTCGCCGAGTCGTTCGAAATCGAAAAAGAGTAAAAAAGAGCGCAGCGACAGATCTCCTTCCGAAGAAGCGCATATATCGAAGAAGAAGAAAAAGGAAGAATCGGGCTCGGAATCGAAACGTGATAAAGACTCGTCCAAGAGTAAACAACGCTCCAAAGACGATTCGGACAAGAAACGCAGTAAAAGAAGAGATACGTCGCCGGAGGAGGATATCGAACGTGGCACGTATCGTCGAAATAAACGCGATGCTTCGCCGGAAGAGAATCGATCTCGTAAACGAAACCGTTCCGTTAGCGTTGATTATCGAAGTAATGACAGAGACGTTTCGCCCGAAGTGAGCCGAGCTCGTAAAAAGGACCGTTCTCGTAGTGTGGAGAATCGTCGCAACGATAGAGATATTTCGCCGGAAGTGAGCCGATCTCGTAAGAAAGACCGTTCTCGTAGTATTGATAATCGACGCAACGATAGAGATATTTCGCCCGAAGTCAGTCGATCTCGTAAACGTGACCGATCTCGCAGTGCGGAAAATCATCGACGCAATGATAGAGACCTTTCGTTGGAAGCCAGTCGAGCTCGAAAACGTGACCGATCTCGCAGTGCAGAAAATCGTCGTAACGATAGAGACCTTTCGCTGAAAGCTAGTCGATCTCAAAAACGTGACCGATCTCGCAGCGTCGATAATCGACGCAACGACAGAGATATTACGCCGGAAATGAGTCGATCTCGTAAACTGGATCGTTCTCCCAGCGTAGAAAATCGACGTTACGAGAAAGACGTGTCCGTCGAAGACAGTCGAGCTATTCGTAAACGACACGGTTCGGCCAGCAACGAAAATCGACGTTACCCAGAAGACAGTCGAGCTCGTAAAGCTGTTATGGAGAGTCGACGTCACGAAAAAGATATTTCACCGGAAGATACTCGATCTCGTAAACGATACGGTTCTCCTAGCTTTGAAAATCGACGCCACGATAAAGAAAACGGCGACGCAAGAAAGAAATCTCCTCACAGACGTCAGAAAAATCGTCGCAGTTTGTCAAAGGATCCATCTCCGGAACCGGTTCGTCGATCACCACCGGCCAAAAGACGTCGGTCGCCTTCTGTCGAATCGTACACCGAAAGGAAACGACGTCGGTCGTCTTCTGCCTCAGATTTACCTCGAAATAAAGATAAATACAAATCATACAAATCCGATCAAACGAAGAAATCACGTAATCGAGATTCTTCCAACGAAAGCTATCGAAGGTCTTATTCGCCCAAAGACTCGAAAATTAAATCAGTCGTATCGGCTGCCTCTAAAAAGAAACCAGATCCGAAGGAAAAACCTAGAAGGAGTTCGATCAGTAGCGACGAAGGAGGCGTTGACAGATCATCGAAATATTCCTCCAAAGATACTCGTAGTAATAAAAAAGATAAACCAGACGATCGTGCCACAGACAGTGATAAAAAATCCAAGAAATATTCTTCCGAAGCTAATCAACGTAGTAATAACAAATCGACCAAGAAACCGGTCAGATTAGAAGATAAACTCAGCATAAGGTATTCGGCCGAAAGCTCCAACGAAGAAGAATACCAAATTGGTACCAAAGTAGACGACTCCAGACCCAAAGCATTCGACAAATACGATAAAATCAAAGAGCTCAGTTCGGCCTGCAAGAAATCCACCACCTCAGTCAATGAACACATCAAACGAGCCGAAAATACCACCAAATCCAGCGCTAGCATCGACAATTCGACTTCAACCCATAGAAGCGACAATGGCGTCGTTAAAACTGATAAAATTAGTCGCGAGGATAGCTCGTCGTCGTCGTTGAGCTACTCTCCGATGGAAAAATACCCAGATAGGTATTCGGATATCTTGGGCGATAAAAAGACATCGTCGAAAAGTGACAAGTCATCGTCGAGTACAACGAATCAACCACCTCAGACGGAATCGATCCCTAGACCGAAAGAAGATCGATATAGAAAAGAGAGGGAAATTTTGAATAAATTAAAATCCTTGAAAGATACCGATAAATCGTCGTCATCGTTGCCTAAGAAATCATCTCCGGCTGCTGCTGTCGATAAATCACGTAGCTCCGTTACCGATATGTTACCTGTTTCGTTGAATGACGTTCCTTTACCTCCGGACGAAGCCCCAACTCCCATTCCGGTCCCTCCAGTCGCACCAGTCCAATCTAAAACTACTCCGATTGCTGATCCTGTCGTAGCCCCCGTTGTAATCGATCAAGTTACAATAAAAGAAGAAGATATTAAAAAAGAAGTTATTAAAAAAGAAGACGTTAAAAGTTCGAGTAGTGAAATCACCACCACGATTCAAGCACCTGATGATAAATCCTGTATCGTCAATGGAAACGATAAAGGCAAATCTCGCTCTAGCAATACTGTCATCGATGAGAAAACCATTGCTGTGCTCAGATCACTGATGGCATCTAAAATATTAGCCAAAGCCAGACGTAAAAGACGATCCAGTTCTAGTTCGTCAGACAGCGATAGTTCATCGTCTTCAGATTCTAGTCTAAGGTAAGTCAACCCAGAACCCATCTCCTGACCAGATTAATTCCCTTCAACCTATTAATCCTACCCTATTCTGTTTCAGCTCCGTATCGAGCAGCTCGTCGTCTTCTAGCAGCGGTTCAGATGCGAGTCGCAGCTCTCGCCGAAGTCACAGGTCTCGTTCCGGCTCCAACGAATCGTACAAATCGCGATCGTACAGTTCATCAGATTCCAGTCGATCACGTTCCAGATCCAATAGCCGTACTCGAAAAAGACACAAGAAATCTCGCAGCGAGTCCGACAGCGAAAGTGGTTCAGATACGAGTCGCAACACTAGATCGAGGTCGTTTTCCATACCAAGACGTAAAGGATCGCCGAGTTTTCTAGAAAGGAGACGAATTACTAGGTAATGTTTCCACCCCTAAAGAGTCCCAAATGCACACGTTATCACCAAGATCGTAGTATATTTTAGTACGTCTCCCTAAACATCACCAGGAATATAGTCTGTTTGTCGAAAAAATTACGTAAGAATGCAGTTTGTTCGTAGCAAGATTGTGTATATTTTCCTATTATTTTTTTTCTTTATCATTTTATATTTTGAAAATCTAGCCACACTGCGTATTTCAATCAAAGAGTGATTTATTTTGCGCCATAGATTATCGTATGAAGTTTGGGTGTATTTTTTGTATTGAACGTGGGATACGTAACAAACGGAGTTTATTGTGGTCAGATTGATCTAATTGTAATTAGTATCCTCGTATCTTGTTACTTGCATGCTTCGGAATTTCCTTTTTTTTTCAACAAAATTCTCTGAAAAAATTCTCAAATATCAAAATCTTGAAAAGAATTAAAAACAATTATTTTGAAAAAAATTATCTTAGAATAAATCTCAGAAAAATCTGTTGGAAAATTTGTTGATTTTTTTTTTAATTTATGAAATTTTTTCAAAAATTTTTATTTTTTTGTTTTTTCCTTTTGAAATCTAAAATTTTTGAAGAAATATCTTTCTCTCAGTTTATTCGTCTATTTTTTTTTTGAATTTTATCCAAAGAGAATTGAAATTTTCTCATCTATCTCATTGCAGAATAATGAAATGAAATTATTTGGAAAAAAAATCATGAGATTTTTTTTTATTTGCTTGCCAAATTTTTTCAAAAAAAAAAAAAATGAAAAAATGAACCTGAAAAAATTGTTTGAAAAAATGTTTTGAGAATAATTTTTTACATGAAATTCTTCATAAAATATTTTTATTAGGTGTATAATTTTCATTAAAAAATGTCCTTGAAAATATTTTAAGAAACTTTTTAAAAATTCACGTGTTTTTTTTGCAAAAAATTTTCTTGAAATTTTTTTTAAAATCATCAACTTTTCTTTAGATTTTTTTTTGTTGTAAATTCCAATTTGAAATCGACGAGAAAATTTTTCGAATCGAATTCTTTTGAAACCCCCTTTCTCCCCTTCCGAAAAAAACGCTGAAAAAAATATTTCTTTGAAGAATTCACGAAATCCTCAAAAATTCTTTTCAATTTTTTTAAAAAATTATTTTGAAAAGAACTTTTTCTTAAAATTTCTTGATAAAATTTCATGATGAGGATTGGAATTTTCTCGGAAAAATGTGAAGAAAAATTCCTGTGATTTTTTAAACATTTTTTTTTTGTTGAAAATTTATCTTTAAAATTTTGAGAAAAATTTTCAAAAATATACTCATCATTTTTATTTTTTAAATTTGTTAGTATACAATTTCATTGAAAAATGCATTGCATAAATAAATTATTTTGGAAAGGAAATCGCGAGAGATCTTTTGCATAAAATTGCTGTAAAAAAATCCAAAAAACACTTCTTGAAAAGTCACCACTTTAATTGACAGATTTTTCAATCAAAGTTATATTCAAATAGATGAAAAAATTATAATTATAAAAATAATTTTTTGTATAAATCTTCAATTTTTCTTTCTCTTGAAAATTGACCTTTGTACAATTTTGAAAAATTTTTGAAAAAAAAATACACCTAAGGGTAAGGTCACCGATTATCGACCAGTGCCTAATATCGACTACCCCCTCTATCGCGGTCGTCAATCACTCGACTTCTCAGGAAAAAAATTTTTCTTATTCATTTTTCACAGACAAAACGAATGAGACCAAAATCGCAACTGTAGAGTCAAAACTCGCGGAGAAAATTACGATAGGTAAATGTTTTTAGAGAGTGAAAAAGTTTTTTCATGCTTTTCGTAGTATCTCTTGTGAGGTTATATTTTTCAAGATTTTTTAAGCAAATGAGCTTTTTTTCTATGGTTCAAACGTCGAACTTTTCGAAAAAGTCATCAGATTTGGAGGATTATGGCCATAAGTTCATTAAATTTTCACCTACAGTTGAAAGTCATAGGGTGTCCAAATATCGACTACTTCTTTTGTTAATGTTTACATTCGTTAGCACTATAGAAGGTAAATTCCAAATGTAAAAATAAAAAGATATCGCTTCGAAAGAAAGTAGTACATGTTGTCCCATTATGTTTAAATGAATTTATACTCACGAATTCATGTTTATTCCTTACTTGAGAGGGTGGTCGACATTATGATACGGGGGGGGGGGGGGGGTCGATATTAGGCGACCATTTTTTCTAAACTACTTTTCGACACTCTTCGGGAAAAAATTTCGGAAAAATAGTTGAAATTATTTTGGGTGCCTGGGGCTTAAATATGTTTTAGGGGAATAGTTGGGCTACTTTTTAAGCCATCCCTCATATTCCTAATCCCAAAACTTTTCGTTTGGCGAAGCCTAACAAAAAAGTGGTCGATAATCGGCGACCTTACCCTTACCTATTTTTAAAAAGTTTTTTTGAAAATTTCCTTTGAGGATTTTTTTTTTACTCATTTCAAAACAATTGAATAAAATTGATAAGAACAAATTTTTATGAAATAATTTTTGTCCAAAATAATTATTATACAAAATGCTAAAAGAAACACTCTTATTTTCGTGAAATATTCTCCAGAAATTATTTTTTTTAATAATAATTTTTTTAAATTTTCTTCCAAAATCTCAAAAAACTGTGTTCATTTTTTTTAGAATGTCTCTTAGAAATCATGAAAAAAATTCCCAAAAATCTTTTTCCAAAAAATTCTATTTAACTACACAAAATTTTTTGATAAAAAAATGAAATTTTCTCATTAAAAATGAAATTTTCTCATTAAAAATTTTTCTTATAAAATGCTACTTTGAGGATTTTCTATGGGAGTGGAAGATCTAATTTTTTTTGTGTAGCTATGTAAAAATAGCCAATTTCAGTAAAAAAAAAAAAAAAAAAATCGCTAAAAATTTCAATAACATTTTATAGAAAATTCAATTTTTGATTTTTTTTACGATTTTCAATCTCAATTTTTTTTTCTGATTTTTTTATGTTGAAAATCAACCTTTGAAATATTGAAGAAAATTCTGAAAAAATTCTCCCATCGATTTTCAGGGGATTTTTTCACGTTACGAATCCCAAGTTCAAAAAAAAGGTACACCAAGTTTAGCTTCTTTTGAAATTTTATTTCCCCATTTTTTGGCTTTCTTTTTATTTTCGCTTCGTAGATATTTTTATTGCTTTATTTTACAGCAGAAAACGTTCGAGAAAATATTCATCATCGTCCACTTCATCTTCATCTTCTTCGTCCTCGGATAGTTCATCGGCATCATCAGGATATCGTCGGTGAAGTAGTTTCGTACTGTGTACGAATTTTACGAGAAAAAAAAACGTGAATATTGACACGTGTCACGTATACTTTTTTTTTATCCAGACTATTTTCTTAGTCTTAATTATTATGTAAAGAATAATTTATTATTATTCAATTATTTATAAGTTAACTTATTCGTATATTTCGTCGATATATTTTTTAAATTAATTTATTAATGCAAATTCGCCTTTGAGAGCGGGTACTTTTTGATTAATGTACGAATTTGCGTCGTTTTAAAATTTTATTTATTCGAAATAAGTAGAGATCTAAGATGTGGGGTTTTTCGAATAAAGAAATTGATTTATTTGTATTCGGGTCGATTTTTTTTTACTTTTTTGTAAATACGAACGTTGTTGTGAATTTGAAGAAAATTTCGTTAAACGAGAAGTAAGTTTTTATTTATTTTATGGCATGTTATTTATCGTACGTTGTTAACCAGTAGCTTAGTTATTTGGTTTCCAAAGCTTGTGTTTTTTTTTTGCACGTGATGATTTTTTTTGGCTTTATTTATTTAGAAGTTTGATGAGATTATTACTAACGGGTGTTTTTCGTAATGAGACAGGTTTGTTCGAAGTATTAACTTTAGATTAAGAATATTTTTAATGAAAATAATTTTAGAGATTTTTTTTTTACTAATTTATTGTCTTCTATAACGGTTAATTAACGCTTTTAATGAATAATCGCGTTAGATGGGTTATCTCTAAAGTAGGTAATTCGGTGACCAGTTAGAAATAACGGTTTTGGGTTAATACTAAATAATTATTAATTCAACTAAAACCATCGTCGTTTTATATTTTTAATCGCATTATCTAATATCAATTTTGGATTATTTCAGCGCCAGAAAACGACCTGTACCTTACGATAGATCTTGGAACTCCGACTCAGCCGGTGAATCTTCCTCTGGATCGTCCTCACCGTCAAATTCTTCGCGAAAAAGTTGGACTGCTACGAAGAGACGTTCTTCGTCGTTTAGTTCTCCATCTTCGATTATTCGATCTTCTGTACCTTCGCCTTCTGTTCCAGAAGAATATTAGAGCAATTTTTTTTTCAATTTTTCACTTGAAATTGCACCCAATTCATTTGTTTTCTAGTCACTTGTTTTTTTTTTTAGTAATAATTAATTTTTTTTTTTAATACTTGGACTATATTATTTTGTTGATTTTATTTCGGAGTTTAGCTTTATGAAAGTTATCGAGTATTGAACAAAATTATATAGAGGTGGTCGAATTTGCGAGATGAATCGATGTTGTTTTTGAATTTGTAAATATTCTCATAATGTAATTTAGTGTGCTATTTTCATTTTTCGTTGTTGTTCGTATTCGTATTTTTTCATTTTGTTTGTAGTTGAATGGAAATTTTGAAAGTTCATCTAATCGATTCGCTTAAGGATTATTTTCGTATAAGGAAAGCTTTTTGGATTTGTTTTTGAATTTTTTTTTGCTCGATTTTTAATGTTCTTTTTTTATGTGCTTGGTACGAGTACCTAGGTCTATATTTTTTTTTTGAAAGTTGATTCTAGTACCTGTAATTTTTATTTAACCACTTTATCACTTCGTATTATTTTTATTTCGCTTATTATTATTATTATTTTTTAATCAGTTTCTAGTCACATGGTTTATTTTTCCCCTGTTAATTTGGCATTGTGATAGACGAGTGCATTATTATTTTTTTAAGTTTTATTTTATTTTTCCAGAAACCCATTCTAGTCGTACTTTTTTTTTACATAAAGGAGCATTTTTTATCCACTTTTTTCTAATCATTGCTAGTCGCAAATTATTTTGTAAGCATTTTTTTTTTACCTCCGCGTCAATAATGATATTTTGTATCATTTGTATCATTGTGAACTACCTGCGTGAAACGTAAGTTCATTTGAGCTTTTGGAAAATCGCTGAAAATGTTTCAAGAAAGGGTACCTATTTGCATATTTATTTCGTAGCCTGGAAATTCAAATTGAGATTTTGCTATTGGCTTGACTCATCGATGAATTTTTTAATTTTCTTGTTGTTTCTTCTTATTTCGTTGGAATATAAAGATTTCTTACCTATTGAATTTGTTACAAATACCACATTTGAATAGTTAAATATGTACTTTTACTTTTAATTAATGAAATTATCGTGGTGTACTTCTTTCGGAAAATTATTTACGAATTTTTAATCTAGGTAGTTGATATTTGGTACTTTGTAGTGTAATGCGAATTAATAAAGGATTATTGTTCTCGTAGTTGGGATTTTTTTTCATTTCGAAGAATTTTTTTATGATTTATAAATATTTTTGCGAACACTCTAGTTCAGTAAAATTGGAGCAAATTGCATTTTGGGTTAGGTACATTAAATTTTTTTATATTAAAATGTTTCTTTTGGTGTTCTGATTAGCCACTAAGAAGCCCCCTGCACCCCTGGGGAATTTCCCAAATATTAAATATAGACTCGAACAGACTCCCTAGTTGTTTTTCGCTTACAAGTTATTCAAACATGCTTTCAAACAGAACATTGGTCAGAACTAAAATAAAAGTAGATAAAATTTGCTACGAAAAAGGTCTAATTCATTTTTTAGAAAAATCGAAATTTGGCAACACTGCAATGAAAAAGTTCAAATTTCCCTTTTTTTGCATCAATAATAAATAGGAGCCATTTCAGCACAGTTTTGACACCAAGTAGGTGGTGCTCCCTTTTTTTGTAATTTAAAAATTTCGATTTTTCATCATTTATTTTATTAGCAATTCTACATGACACACGTAATTTTATTAAATGATCAAAAAAAAATTGGAAACAGATACTTAGGTAATATTATGTAGATAATTTTAAATTTTATCAAAAATCAAAAGTAGGGTGATTAAAATATTTCTCTAAATAATATACAAAATTTCTCGAATAGTCCGTATCATTACTCGTCCTTTTTGGAAGGAGGAAAAATCCCTCTAAATTTTTTATTTTCATCAGAAAAGAAAATTTTCAGTTTATTTTATTTATTTATTTTTTTTTTTGAAAAATATTAGTCTTTGTTTTAAATTTTTGTGGAGAAAAAAATATATATTTCAAATTTTTTTTTTCTGAATTTTCATGGAATGAAAAGTATCTTATTTTTTTAAAGTGAAAAAAAAAACGATTTTTATCTACGAATAAACAGAGATTCTTTCCTTAAAAAAGAATTTAGACGAAAGTTGATATTTTCCTCAGAAAATGGATTTTTCTTTTCAAAAAATAGGAGATTTTCACCAAAAAATTACGTTTGTTCCTGCGAAAGAATTCGGGGGGGGGGGGGGGGGGGTCTCCAAAGAGATAGATTTTTTTTAATAGAAATTTTTCTGGCTATTTTTCGAGAAAAAAATGGTATAAAAATATTTTACTCTTCTAAATGAGTATGGTTTGAAAATTTTTGAAATTTTTTTTTGAGTGAATGTGAAAAAATCCCCTTTTGGAAGGAGGAAAAATCTCTCTAAATTTTTCAAGGGAGCAATAGGTATTAGAAAAGAAAATTTTCAGTTTATTTTATTTTATTTTAACACCTAAATATTAATTATAATTTTCTTTTGAAATATACGTTTGCAGCATCACCTATTTTTTTTTCAATCAACTTTTTGAATTTAAAATATTTTTTTTTTTTAGTGCAAGTTCAACATAATAAGTATTATCTTATCCTCTCTTTTAAAAAAGTTTCAGAGTGAAAGAAATTACAAGATTATTTAATCGAATGCTCGATCATCTACATTGCACTACTTGGTTTTCGTTCCTAGAATGAAGATACGAGTAAATCTTTTGGGATTTTTAAAATATAAAACTTGAATTTGTCACTGGTGCTCAGCCCTAAAGAATGAGGGAGTAGCAGGGGTTGTTTGTCCCTGGCCCTGCCTACCAAAAACTTATATACACACGAACTTAATTTTTCCTATGAAATTTTCCATCCAGAGTATAATTTTTACTGAATTCCATCGGAGAAAAAATTCTGAATTTTTCATGGAATTTAATAATATCTCAATTTTTTGGAGTCTATATGTAAAAAATTTCCTAATTTTTTCGAAGTAAAATAGTTTTTTTATGTTGAAGAATTGAAAATAATGAAACAAAAGGTATACAACGTAATTTAATATTGTCTCAGTATGACACATCGATTATCAGTCTTGAAATCGATATCGAAAACGAATATATCTATTAAAATCAACTGAATTAAATTACGAAAAAAAAAACAAAAAAAAAAACACGAAGTTTTGAAAACATGCAAGAGAAATAATTTATACACAACAGTTGAAATAAGTATAATCGAAATAGAAAATATATAAGAATGAAATACCCTTCATAAAAAAAAACAAAGGTCAAGAAAAAAATAAATAAAATTCTTCTAAAAAGCTGGAAAATATTTTTATTCTAAAATCCTTTTTTATTATTATTATTTTTTTTAATCCGATATTTTTCTTTCAAAAAATGAGGAGTTATTTTCTCCAAAAGAATTAAGAAAATAAATTCAAAATTTCTTTTCTCTAAAAACAAAAGAGGTAGGTTGTTTTTTGCCAGAAAAAAATGAGAAATTTTTCTCTAAAAAAGTTACTAGATTTTTCCTCTCATATAATAAAATAATTTCCCCCCATAAAAATCGAGACCAAAATTATCATGTTTTTTCCTCAAGAAACTCAAGAAATTTTTTTCTTTTATAAAATTTTTTTGAAAAATTTCAACTTTAAAAACACTAAAAAATGAAATATTTTTCCTTCCAAAACATTAAATATTTTTTTTTCTTCAACATACCTAATTAAAAATTCACCAATTTCCAAAGAATTGAGAAAAAAACTTTCTCAAAAATTTTGAGAAATTCTCCATAAAATGATCAAAAAGTTATTATTTTCAAAAAATTGTGAAAAAAAATGTCTCCAAAAATTTGAGAAATATTTCTACACATATGGAATTACGAACCTCCAACTTTAGAAACATTGGGGAATTTTTAGCCTTAACAATGACTAATGTAGAAAAAATTTCCAACTATTTATGAGAAAAGATGAAAAGCGAATTCTTAATTCTTTATCAAGTGTGATTTTGTTTACCAATAAAAATTTATCAAAAAAAAGTTCAAAATTTTTCATTGAAAAAAAAATGAATTCATTTTGAAGAACTAAAAAAAAAAAAAAATTAATAAAAAAATTTACTTCAAAAAAGGTTTTTATTCAAATAAAATTAGGTAAAATATTTTTTTCTTCAAATAAAATAGATATTAGATAATAAATCATTTCAGTGTTAGCAAAACGAAAAAGAAACTACCTTACAAATCAACATTTTACGAAAATGATCAAAAACTATAAAATTTTTAGATGAATCAAAAATTGAATATGAAAAGAAAATTTCGATAACCATCAATATAAAAAAATGATAATTTTGAAGATATTAATTTTACCATTACAAAGTACAAACCGAAACTGTTAGTCTTGCCATTAGTCAATACTTCAACTAATTCAATAGTCATTGTCATTGTCATTAATTTAATACTCATTAGTACCTGAATTGAGGCTTTTATTGCTGTTCTCCTGTTCACCTCTAATTTGGACTCAAGATTATTAAGACTTTAAGAGGGCTAAAAATCGCAAAAATCACTAAAAAGTAAAAACAATTAAAAATTAAAATAATCAAAAAATAGGGGGCAAGGGGAAAAAAGAAAAAAAAACATTATAAGTTGGTACATATTTCTAAACAAAACAAAACCAAAAAGGAAAACAAAAGTAACAGAAAACAAAACTAATTAATTAATTTTTTTTTTTTTTAATTATTAGTTAGTCTGTCCATCATCATTTAGCGACTGCAGCGTCGTTTTTTGTAACTACAAAATTCTCAAGAATCAGGCAAACGCATGAAAAATGCTCGTAACGTTGGGAACTTTTCTCACGTTATCATTTTTCATTCAAAAATTAGTGAAAATAAAACAATAAACATACCGAGAATTTAAAAAAAAATTATAATTGCCGCTATAGTTCGTTATGAAAATTAGAATGTATTTTTAATTACGAATTTTCGCTCTATTCACTGGAAGAAATTCATGTTTTGGGATCTCTGGCTATCGAGTAAGTTTAATAGTATTTTATCTTAGGATTACCTTTTGCATGTAATTTTAACGTACATAATATCACACTGACGAATGTTTGGGTAATTAATCATTAATTTTATGAGTATTTCTTATCTCGATAGTTAATTGTTTTTAACGTCGAGTATTCTGATACCCTTCATGTGTTAGTCGTACGTCTAATTCGAACGAGAAAATTCTCAGCACTTATTTTATAATCTGCTGATCCTGGGCAACTTTTTTTTTTTAAGAAAACAGGATACAGACGAGATTTACTCCAATTAGAATTAGAATTGGTTTTTTTTTACTACTTGATACAGTTCACTAAATCGAAAATGATAAATACGTTCAATCATCGTGATTATCGTGATATTCAATATTATTTCGATCATAGGACGAGATAGTTAACATGTCAATAGGTCAATATTCTACAGATATGCAACTTTTAAAATACCACTGTGAAGTATCCTTTTGAACTACATACGTGTGTATTCAATATTTTCAGTTGTGAACCGATTTTCGCGTTTTCAAATTCTATTTATAACCTTCCTTTCAAAATGATAAAAAACCACGATAACAAATAACATGTTCGAAATTTCCGATAAGCAGGTATAGAAGACTCGTCACATGTCCCATGTGAATTGTAATTATTCTGAAATTCCAACCTTCGTAGTGTGAGTGTGTTACGATGTCCCGGAAAATTAGATTATGGTGTATGAAGGTGAGTTACTTACCGTTGAAATTTTACAAATCTTTAATTTTTAGAATTTCGTCGGGATGACCAATTGACCAATACTTACCATAATTCAAGTTGCTTGTGGGTTAATACGATAAGTACATGTTAAGTACACGGATCTGACCTTCTTCCGTAAACTTGCGGAATATAGAAATTCATCAGAAGAAGCTTAGCGAGTTCAAAATATATCTCATTATGCGATTGAATTGAAATTTTGAGTAATATTTATTGCATTAAGTGCATTAGTCATACATTCGTCTTAATCACTGAGAAGTTCTCTCCAAACTCGATTCAGTTTTGTCATTTTATTACTGATTAGTTAAAATTGTAAAAACTTTGCCTTGCGTGATATTATCTCTCAATTCATCATTTTTCCATAATTTTGTTTAAACTGACCAAAAATACGATCTACGTTTTCTGGAAGTTCAAAACTTTTCAGTTTGAACGATTTTTCGAGATTAAAAATCAACTTATCAATGCTCATTTCTTTGCATTAGTTCGTATAGTTCGTATTACCTCTAAAAGCTCATTACTTTTTCAACTTTTTTTTCGTGGGCCGAATTTTGGCTCAACCAACTTTTGTTAAAAGTCATGAAGACATGTTTTTTCTCCTGAAAAGCAATGAGGAATTTTATTGAGAATTTTTCTAGAAAATTTGAATATGAATTTTCAACAGATGAATGAGATTACTTCAAGGAGAATTCCTAGAGCGAAAATTCCAATTCTTGTTGAGAATTTTATAAAACGTTTTTTCGAGAAAGTTTTTTTCGAAATTATTTTTTTCAAGTAAATTTTTAGCAGAAATTTCAAGCAATATTTTCAATATGAATTTTTCAGGATTTTTAGAGAATTTTTCAAAAATTTAAAAGAAGGATTTTTTACGTTAATGAAAATCTGTACAGATGTTCTCAAAATAGAATTTCATGAGAATTCTTAAGAGAACAATTTTTTTTTTAATTTTCCAAAAATTTAATAAATTAATCTTTAAAATATCTGAAGGAAAATAGAAGATTTGTTTAAAATATGATTTTAACTGTAAGATTATTGAAAAAATTCCACAAAAATTTTCAAAAAAAAAAAATCATAATCTTCCAAAAGATTTTTCTCATGTTTTTTTCTTCAGACATAATTTTTTTTAAATTAAATCTTGAGAAGAATGGATGATTTTTACAAAAATGATTCTATTTTTTTCTATTATTAAATATCAATACCCATCACCTTAAAAAAAATTTCCAAAAAGAGAAGGGATTTTTTAAAATTAGTTTTTGGAATTTTTAATAAAAATCACTTTTCAAGATAGCAATTTTTTTTTTAAATATGGAGAATAATGTGAGATGTAAAAGAAAAAATTCGAAGATTTCGTAACAGATTCGCCTGAATTTTTTTCTAAAAAATTAAATTCTCAGCAATAAATTTTTTAATGAACAATTTTTGAAAGATTTTGCAAAAACTAATGGATTTATACAGAAATTGATTTCAACAATATTTTTTTCAAAATTAGATATCACTATTTAGAATGACATTTTCAAAAAGTAGAAATTTTGTAAACGAAAAATATATTCATGTAAAACTCAAGGTTTTGTTTTTTAGAAAATCCGCATTTCTTTTTTTTCAAAAAAAATAATTAGTGAAAAAATTTCAAATATTATCAAGAAAATTTTTGGCAATTTCTTTTGAAAAAGATTCTTTTCAAAATAATCACATTAATCACAGAATTTTTCTAAAGAATTTGTTTTGGTTCTCGATAATTTTTTTCAGAAAATTTGTGTTGGCCAAAAATTACCTAGTATTATTTGGGGGGGGGGGGTCAGTTTTTTGTATTTTTGAAGGTGATGGACCACGATATGAAATTCCAAAAAAAATATGAGGTTGTACATTTAGACTACATACATGATATATTTTTTTTCAGAATTGCGCCCACTGAACGGGGTTATTAAAATGGCCGTTAGAGATGAGCTTAAAATGCCGATTTAATCTTGAAAAAGTGGTCGACATTTTTTGAAAAAAATTACATAAATTTCCCTTATTACTGTCTTCCATCCCATGTAAGTTTGAAAAAAATTCGGTTGAAAACTGCCAAGAATAGAAATTTTGAATTAGTAATTCAGTCAAGTTAGACCAAAAAACGGCCTTTGCCCAAATAAATTGAAGAAAGAATTTATTTTGTAAAGTTGCTCGTAAAAGTGTCATTAATTAACATGAATAAAATGTTCCCTAAAATCAGAGTGGTGTGGTGTTTCACCCCCTCCCTCAAATCCACATTTTTGCCCCCAATTTTTTTTCGCCACACGTTATTCGCGTATATCTCAGTTCCTAATAAAGCTACAGAAATTTTTTTCATACAAAAAATGTACAGAATTGAATATTCTTCCATATCGGTTATTTTCAATTTTTTGGTAGGAATGGTAGTTACGCCGCAAATTGACATTGAAGTTATTGGTCCATTCAAGTTAGGTCAAAAAACAGGTTTCCCCTCACCGCAAAAAAATGATTTTTTTTTTCTTCATAAAGGTGCTTATATATAAAATTATATTTTTTAGGATCTTAATCTGCAACTTTTGCTTGAAATTTTTTAAAAATTCAACCCCTAGGTACCTCCCTCCTATTTTCCAATAAAAATGGCCTCTGTAGTAATATACGAAATTAGAGGGGAGGGTCCAATCGAAATTCTTATAATAACCAAAATTATTTCTAGGATCTTAATCTACATCTTTTGTTTGAAATTTTTTTCAATTGGAACCCTCTCTCCTTTCTAATTTTTCATATTGATACATTGGATACTTGTTATTGGAAATTGGGGAGAGGTCGGGGGTGAATTGAAAAAATTTTCAAACAAAAGATGTAGATTAAGATTCTAGAAATAATTTTGATTATTATAAGAATTTCGATTGGACCCTCCCCTCCCCTCCCCTCCCCTCTAATTTTGCATATTAGTACATTCAAAGACAATTTTTTTGAAAAATGGGAGAGAGGTAGGGGTTGGATTGAAAAATTTTTCAAACAAAAGTTGTAGATTAAGATCCTAAAAATAATTTGGGTTATTATAAAAATTTCGATTGGGCCCGTCCCTCCTCTCAAATTTCGTATATTAGGCGTCTATGTAGTTTTGTACTTGAAAAAATTCAACGAAATCTCGATCTTGGCAGTGTGAACTAGGAGCTAGTGTTTTTGGATCATAAGGACCAATATTCCACTGAATAATTTTGAAATCTGTGCCAAGGGCCAAAACACACCCCAAACCCTGGCCAGATTTATTTCTGAGCTCTGATCGATCGAAATTACGTCACCTTCGTTTCGTGGTGAAAATGCCTCTCCTCTCTTTTTGTAAATTATTATCAAAAATATCAGGTAGATTATTACGATAATCAATTTTACAAAGTTTAACGCTAAATTTTGACCTCTTTAGATATATATTTCACGGTTATAAACTTATGTAAATATCAAGTACCTAAAATTCACAATGACGTTTACGCTCGAGAGTTTTTAACACGGTGGAAATAATCGCGTTGATTTTCACTCGACTGGAAACACGAGAGAATATTTCATGGAGAATTTCAACCGAAAATATTGTATTAGAAAAATAAAATCAACAATTCAACAGTCGTACCTACGACTATATACGTATATTTTCAAGCTTACGACTCGCGTCATCATATTTTTGCAACTTGGAAATAGTTCGGACAACAATGAATTAGAAGAAAAACTTACGCACGTGAAAATCTAAACGATTAATCAAACTTTCACGGTAGAACAATTTCGGGATAAATGCGATGTCGATTTCGCGTACTCGATAAGTAAGTTACAAGTTGAACGTAAAAAAAGGCATCAATATTCGCATGAAAAAACCTACCGAGGAAGGGTTATGAATTGATACTCGTATATAACCATCCGTGGTGTCCTGTCCGCGAAGCTAGAGAGCTTTTTTTCGCAAAATATTCGGTAATTTGTTTTCTTAGCAGGCATTCGGGTTTGTTTTTTTTATTCTATACAAAGATAGCATCATAACGAGTATAAAAGAAGCTGAAATTTATGACGTGGTTTTTTCTTCTCTTCGTCTGCATTATTACCCATTTGTCTTGAGTTTTTCTTTCGCCCGGTTAATGTAGCGTGTTTGTATTTTTCTTCTAATACTTTTCGTTGGCATTTCAACTCGGTTCGGATTAAAAATTTCAAAGACGTTCGAGCTGCCCTAATAATAATAATGTTTGGAATATGCGAACAAAAGTCGCTAAGTTACTCGGAACGGGGTATTTTTAGGCACTTTAGCCGGCTGAAAATGGTCTAACGGGTTCTATTTGTATAGAAATCGGTCCATTTTTTATATTTTTCAACGTGTATCGCCGGCGATTACGTGTTTTGCGAAATTCCAACTTGTATTCGGCTTTTGATGAATTGTCTCGTTTTTCGTGCTAATAAAAAGTTCACCACGCGATAATGTATTTATATTCGGGCACTACAGGAAATTACTAAGTTAAACAAGGAACGTTTTTTTTTTTTCATATTTCATTGCGGCTAATTTTGTCGTAAAATGTTATTATTTCGATGACATTGTTGGAAATTCTGGGTGTAATGTGCGCGGAGCCCGATTATGAATTGAAATCGGACTGCCAAAGGACGCCCAGTGTCGTTTAGGTGTCGTTAATACGTCATTATGAGAGTAATACATTTTATAAAAGTCGTTAACACATCGTTGAAACATGGTTTTTACTGGTTCCAGTCGACGAACCTAAGAAAATATTTGTAAAAAAGATAAAATTAGAAAGAAATTCGAAGTGTGGTATTCATTCATTGGGAAAGTTGTTATTTGGAGGGAATGTACTTACTTGACTCCCAATCCCTCATTTAGTGATTTTTTCAATTTTTCTATTTCAATTATTGTTGTTCATTATTCAAGTGATAGTGTTTGTCGATTCAATTTTTTTAAATTAGTTCGTTTGGCATCATTTATGAATTATGATGCATTTTTACGAGAAATTCATGCTATATCGAATGATTTTTATAAAATTGACGACGTGACGTGTTGTAGAAATTTGAGGGTGCAATGAAAGTCACGAAAAAATAATTCGTTTATGTTTATTGAAGGATGTTTTGAAACATTTCTTCCACATTGTGTTTGAAATTGTTTTTTATTTTTTTTCAGAATTTTATCATATGATAGATTTTTTTGTTTAAATCAATTATTCAGACTTTTATTAAAATCGAATTTTTCAAATACATTTGTTTTGGGTTATACCTATTCATTTTTTAAAAACTTTTTTTAAAAGTTTGTTTTAAATCATACTTACTGACAATTTTATTGACATTTATTTTTTCGTTTTTTTTTCTAAATTTTTTTTTGAAATTCTTAAAAATTAATTAAGTAATTCTTTTTTTAATTTATTTTTTTCAAGAATTCTTGTTTGAAACCATTTTTTTTTCAATTTTTTAAAAGTTACTTACTATTTTTTGTTCAAATTTTGTTTGAAATTGTTTTCGAGCTCTTTTTAAAATTGTATAATTTTTTTTTCAAACCAATTTTCAACTTTTTTATCAAAATTCATTTTTTCAAGTCTTTTTTTTTAAAACAGATTTTTCAATTTTTTTCAAAACATTTTGTAAATGTTTTTTGTGAAACTTTTTTTTTTAAATTTTATTATATTTAAACCCATCTTTTTTTTCAATATTTGAAATATTTTTTCAATTATCTTCTTATTTGTAAAATTATTTTTAAAATAAAATCATATAGATTATTTTAAAGTCTTTTTGTCTTTTTCCTCGATTTTAAAAAAAATTATTTCTTTTTCAATTATTTTTGTTTTGAAAATGATTTTTCAAGTCTTGTTCAAAACTCCAAAAAAATTCAAAACTAATTTTTTCATTTTTTTCATAATATTTTTTTTACAATTTTTTTAAAATTCCCTTGATTTTTTTCAATTTTTTTTTAATACCTAATAAAAATTTTATTGAAATATTGTAGAAAACTTCTTTAAAAATATATTTTTTTAAAGTTTTCGATTTAGGTATGTAGATTTTTTTTTGAAATTATCTTTATTTTGAAAATAATTTTTTCATGTTTTGTTTAAAATCCCACAATTTAAAAAAAAAAATCAATTTTTTTCTCATATTTTTTTAAAGAATTTCCTTAAAATTTACTTTATATTTTTTTCAAATACACATATCGTTTGATTTTTTTAAAAGTTTTGTTTTGTTTTTTGTGTTTAAAACCATTTTTTCAGAATTTTATTGATATCGACTTCCTACTTTTTTTTCAATTTTGTTTGAAATTTTTTCAAATCGTAGACTTTTACCTAAGATAAATCATTTTAATCCCACATTTTTTCATTTTTTTTTTGTTGAAATTATTTATTTTTTTCATGTAGGTGTTGTTTGAAATCAATTTTTAAAAAGTGTAAGTACCTACATTATAAAATATTATCACCTATTATTTTCTTGCAGTTTTGTTCAAAATCAAAAAATTTATTAAAAATTGATGCTTTTGTAGTTTTCTTTATCAACCCCATTTTTTCAGAATTTTCTTAAAATTAATTTTCTATTTTTTCCAAATTTTGATTGAAATTAATTTTTTTCTTCAAGTTTCTATTCGAAATATTTTTTTTTAGGATTGAAACAAAAGTTATTTTCATTTTGAAAATAGTTTTTAGCGTTTTTTTCGAAATCAAAAAACTTTATTAAAATTAATTTTTCAATTTTCTCTTTCAAAAACATTTTTTCAGAACGGGATTAAATTTTTTTCGAAATAGTTTTTTTCAAACTAATTTTTTCAAGAGTTTTTGATTCGATCAAAGTTGTTTTTTTTTTAGAATTTTCATAAAATTTGCTTATTATTTTTTTTACAAATTTTATTATTTTTGAAATTTTGTTTTATTCAAGTTTCTTTTTTAAATCAATTTTAAATAAATTTATTAATTAAAGTAATTTTTCATTTTTTTTTCTTCAAATTTATAGTTTTACGTATTTAGGTAATATTCTTAAGCAGTTGTTTTTTTCTAATTCTACTTATCGAAAATTATATTTCAATTTTTTTTTTTTTTTGCTTTAAATTCAAATTCGGTTATTTTGTTTATTTTCGAATTTTATTTTGATGTTTTTTTTTCAAATTTTGTTTAAAAATACATTTTTTCCAGTTGATTTTTTTTTTACCTAATCATTCCTTAGAATTTAATTAGAAAATTTTTCAATTTTTTTAAAAGTTGCTGGAATTTTTTTTTCTTTAAATTTTGTTTGATTTTTTTTTAAAGATTTATGCAAGTCTTCTAATTTAAATTTAAAAAAATTGCAGATTTACTCGAAAATAACTTTCTTTAAAATTCAGTTTAAAATCATTGAATCGTATGGAAAAAAATTTATACTTATTCAATAATTGTTTTTGAAATAAGTTTTTTAAATTAATCGTTTTAAAATGGCTTTCGTTCCAAGTCAATTTTTGTAAAATTTTGTCAACGATGAATTTTCAATAAAACAAAATTTTCAAGATTTTATTCAAAATTTCAAAAGATGTAAAAAATATAATTTTGGCATTACCTATGATGGTAAATCAATTTTCGTTCACTCCTCACTGAAAAAGTGGAAAAAACAACTCTCATCCATCAGTACCCAAATTTTATCGAATATTGAGCGCATGCACAACCCAACCAATGAATTTGTTTTCAATACGTCGAATTGAAAATGAAAAATTACCGGTGTCGGTGTTAAATCGTAATGAAATTTTACCACTGAGATGTATCTGTATACGGTGTGCAATCTGCGAAAAAAAAAATAATGATAAACGAGCAATGATTTGGCAACAAAAAGCGAAGAGGTAGAGTAACAGCGCAAACTACACAATGATGGACCTAATCAATCATTGGTTACTTGATCGATTTTACGTTCGATTACCTTTTTACTCTGAACTGCGACTGCGAGGTGTGGTAATTGAAATAAGTTATCGACTTGTACGTATTTGGGCTATATATTTTATTCTGGACGTTGAGCTTTTTAAATACCAAGAAGTGTTTTCTGCTCGGCTTCGAAGATAGATCTGTACACGTAAATAAATCTTCAATTTGGATTTGGTAGTTGTAAGCAATTTATCACGATGGAAATTTCATTCATTATGTGGTTTAATTTTGAGAGAAAAAAAAAGAAAGATCTATGGTAGGGTTAGCCCAAGTTATGAACGTATTAATAAACGTACAGTAATAATGAAAAATATAACCCTAGGCTTAGCCTGCGTTTTATCGCAGAACTTTTCACGTGTGTAGTTTTTTCGATGTTGAACCGTTATTAAATTTTCGTGCTGTTAGAGACAAACACTCGGATAGCGCCGCCCAAAGGATTTTTTATATATTATAGACCAAAGCATCTATTCAGAATCTTAAGTGGTATTCGCGAATTTTCGTGAGAAAAAATTAATTAAGTATCTTCGGTCGATTGGACACGAACGATGCGACGTTTGCTTGCTGCGTGTTTTTTTAAAATTGAAGTATTTTATTCTGATCGGTGTAGCTGACTAGCTGTAAAAAGTAGCTAAAGAACCAATTATTATACTTGATGGATGGTTGTTGTTCCATGTCTGTTTCTATAAAATCACTTTTGATTGTTGAATTAGGAAGTGGTTTGTTTGATTCTGAAATTAGAATAGAAAAGAGAATTATTGTATGGTTGATACTTGCGAGCTGTTACGTTGTTTTATGAAAAATTCAATGAAACAAGTTTTATTACTTCTTTAATCCATTTATGCCCAATTAGTAATTAGTTATTTTAGTTTGTTGATAACTTTTGTGATGATTTTACAATTTAAACATATTTCTGATCTCTGAAACAAAAAAAGAAGAAAAAACAAAAAAAAATGAAACAAAAATATTTACTTGGGTGTTTTTTACATATTCCATTCTTACTGGTTTGATATGAAAAAATTAACGAAGTCATGAAACAATTAGATGCCTTTTTTTTCAAACAACCATTTTTTCAATTCTCATTCATCTGATGTCAAAAAGTAAACAACCCCCCATCAAACAATGAGATGACTTATTTTTTTCAAATATTCATTTTATTTTTGTTTTTGTTTTTAAACAAAATTCTCCGAAAAAAGGCTCAAAAATGAAATCTTCAAAAAAATGAGAAAAACTCTTGAATTAGTTGGGGTTCTCCAAAAATCTATGTATTGTAGATTCCTGGTGAGAATTTTCTCATTGAAAATTTTCTTGCAAAAAACCTCTGAAATCTGTTGAAAAATTCTCGCAATTTTTTTTGTTAATCTCGTATGTTTTACTTTTTTTGTGAAAAATTTCTATTTAAAATCCTAGAAACATATCTGATTTTTTTTTTTTTTAATTCTTTCCTGAAATTTCTATTGGAAAACATTTCTAAAAAAGTATCCAAAAAAATTTTCATGAAAATTTCTGTTGAAAATTGAAATCATTATAGTTTTCCCAAAAAAAAAAAAAATCGTTGCGTGATAAAATAATTAAATTAATAAAAAAAAGAAGAGGTTTTTTTGATTAATCCCAAAAAACAGCTTCAAAAACTCCCATCTTTTTTTCTAAAAAATGAATAAAATTCTAGAAAGCCAAAATCTTTAATTAATATTACTCGTATTGGGAAAAGTTCTGTTGGGAAAAATTTCTCCCAACATTTTTTTCATAAATTTTCTCGAGAAAAGTTTCAGAAATATGTTTTGAAGAGTTCTTAGATTTTTTAATTTAAAAAAAAAAAATAATAATTTTTTTCAATCTTGCTTCTTGTATTTTTTAAAAGTTTGTTAGAATTTTTGAAATAATTCTCAAATATTGCAAAAACTTTTTTCAATTTTTTCTTAAAAACTTCGTTATTGCTCAACTTTTTATTTTAAAAAATTCTACAAAATTTTATCCAAAGAAATAAAATTCTTGTTGAGACTAATTTTCACATTAAAAGATTTTTCTGGAAAAAATTGTATTCCGGATAATAAAGGTACCTAACTAAGAAAAAAGAACTCACCAGATTTTTTTTTTGTTGAAAAATTTCTTGCATTGAATTCTTTTGAAAATCCCCTCTTTCTTTGAAATTTTTTTTTTCAAAAAAAAAATCCTCAAAAACAGGTAATGTCTAATTATAAAAATGCTTATCGAAAATGTTGCTCAAAATCTATTTTGAGAAGTGTTTTCTCCCAAAAAATTCGTTGCAGAACTCCTTGATAAAAATTAAAATTTCATGTATGTACTATGAAAATTTTTCTTGTATCTCTACCTACATAGAAATCTATAAAAAATTATACCTTGATCACTTCTTGGATTTTTTGTTAATTTTTTTTAATTCTAAATTTTTATTCGGATTTTTTTTTGAAAATTTTTCTTTGAGACATTTGAAAGAATTCTCAGCCCATCTTGAAAAATTTCCCCAAAAAAATTCTTTCGTAAACATTTTTCTAGTATAAACTATTTTCAAAAAAAAAAAAAAATCAAAAACTTCCCCACGAAAATTCGTGACGAGAATTAAAATTTTCCTTTGAAAACATTTTACTGAGAAAAAAATCTTCCATTTTGTACATAGAATAACATTATTTTCAAAAAAAACTCTATGAGATAAAAATTTATGTGAAGAAATTCTTCTACATATAGGTAATATTTGTTGAAAAATTCCAAAAAACAATTTAAAAATCCCCCTTTTATAATGAAAGATTAAAAAAAAAAAAAAATACTCACGTGTACCTAAATTGTTTGTTTTTCTTCAAGTCTTCTTTTTAAAAATTCCATCTATAAAATTTTTGGAAAATTTTTCAGAAATCTTGAAAAAATTATTTTGAAAGGGTCTCTCAAAAAAAAATTTGAAAAAAATTTTACCAAAAAAAATTCTTATTAGCATTCTTTGGTAGAATTTACATTTTTTTCATTCAAAAATTCTAGAAAAACCTCATTTATTACAAAACAAAATTCTTTCAAAAATCTAAAAAAAACAATTGGAAAAATTTCTTAATTTCTTGAAGTTTTTTTTTTTGCAGAATTCAAGAATTTTTTTATTGGAAAAATTTGATATTTTCTAAGACAAATAAAATCGTATAAAGAATAACTCCACAGTTTAATTTCTAAACAACTCACTTCATCGTGAATTTATCGAGTCAGTTAGACTTGGAGCATTCGTTCATTTTATCAATAAATTTTACGATCGAATTTATCTCTGAATACTTACGAGTAATTGAAAGATTAACGTTTCGAGGATCTCTCCGAACGAAACATCGCTATCAATATTTTAAGGAATACCCAAACTACCCAAGTACAAAATTAAAACCTACTTAGGCATATTTTAAACCAGCTGAAATCATACCTTAAGGTGGTTTCCCTTTCGAAACTGCTGGATAGAAATTCGTTATACGGTATTATATCAAAATTGTGCACTAATTGAGGTAAACTGTAACCATATTTCAGGCTAATTTAATATAATTCCGTTTGTTTTACGGTCCAACCTGTATAATTATCATGAGATTCGAGGAAGTGAGATATTACCGAAAAACACACACATATACGTAATTGGTTCGTTGATTTATATTTTTCGAATATCATTTCTGAAAGAAAGATGCGTCAATTATTTCACTCTTACGTTAATTTTTTACGCACCTAGGACGCTCATTATAAGAATGATTCCATCGGTTGTTGTGAAAAATAAATCGAGCAAAGCTTGTGGACAGCTTGGAGAACAAACGAATGGTGAATTTGTTTGTAGTTTAGCCTGTTGCCAAAAATAATTTAAAAAAATTAGAATTTTTTATGGTAAATTTGCGTATAAAAAAAGATAATACTTTTATTAAAATTTTTCTCGTGAGATGAACATACCTAATACAGAAAAAAAATTCCCCTAAACCGTTTCTGAAATATTTTTCGTATATGTAAGGTAGGTATATATGAGGTTATTTATTGGTAAATTTTTTCACATGGAATACGATGCTAGTAAATTTCTACACTCGTAAATATTTCAGTATATATATTTACACGACGTATACATAATATACTTACAAGCTCGGTATAGCTGGGTACCCTTCGTATGATATTTTATTTTTTAGAATATACGTAATGTCGTTTTTAGTGCATTTGAAAAATATACGAGCTCCTACAGTGTTGCTTTTGGTGTTCGCAATTCACCCAAAATATAGGCTTATACTAAAGCGAAAGGTTTTCCAACCAAATGCAGCCATTCGCAGTATAGAAGAAAAAAAAACAATGTTGGGCAAAAAATAAAATCGTATTCGTTGTATTTTTCGTATAGTTTAGTTAGTTCTTTTTTTTGTCCTCAAATCTTGCGTAGATTCCTCCATCGCTGCCGTTGGGTTCCCCTTCTTTATGGCTGTGGCGGTTTTGGCCTTTCTGCCAGTATCTCTTCTTTCACTGACAATTGTTGCGTTCGCGCGTGTCTTTGTGGAAGACGTTCTTGCGAGGTTAATGAAATTTTTCGCTCGTGTTTTCGTAAATTAATTAAATTTTCGTGGGCGAAATTTAATCCGCGAGGGTGATTTATTGTGTGCTTGGATCATAATGTGATCAGTGTACGTTGAAAAAAAGTTCCTCGTGAATTTCGCGAAATTATTATAATATCGAGTGATAATTTCGAGTTCGGATTTTAATCGTTGAAAAGTTAGTATTTTGTGATAACAAGGTGCACATGCTTATCATAACGATGTATTTGGCTCGAGTTTGTATGTACTTTGACGATGGTTCGAATTTTTTTCAACTAGGATGGCAAATGAGATGTGAAAAGTTTTATTCAAAAATTTATTCGCGAGTTTAAATTTGTATTCGAGTCGAGCTAGATCGTTTGGGGAAATTCGCAGCGATTTAATTTCGATAAGAAAACTACCAACGAAAAGCGGAGAAAATGTTTTCGATTTTGCCAAATTTTCTGCTATCTTTGGTTCATCATTTTCACCATCGTTACATGATTAAAGATGAAGAGCCTCAGTTTGGTTAAATTTGAGTCAATTTGTTTTTCTCCCTTGAAATGAGTAGCTATTGTGTCAGCTCTGGGCATTGATATTTGTATAAGAAAAATCGAGTTTCTGTCTAGAGATTTGTAATTTTTAAATTTAGCAAAAAATTTTAGTAAGTATGTAAAATTGAGTCTATAAACAGATTTTTGAAGAAATTAAAAAAAAAATCGTGTTTAAAAGAAATTTTAAAAATAGAATGAAAAATTTAATTGCACAAAATGTTGGCGAAATTGTGTTTGAGCAGAGTTTTAAAGAATTTGGTTTTGAACAAATATCTAAAAATAATTTATATTTGGACAAAACTTTGAAGAATTAAATTTTGTACGAAATTTTGATGATTTTAAAAATTATATTTGAATAAAATCCACTCTGAACGAATTTTTTTAAATAGGTAGGTATTTTTATTTAAACAAAATTTTAAGGAAGTTGAACGAAATTCTGAAAAAGTTGTGCCCGAATGACTTTCAAAGAATTTAATTTTAAATAAAATTTGAAAATATTATACTCAAACCGAATTATGTAAGTTTGAATGCAATTTGAAAAAATTTAGATTTTTCTCAAAAAACAAGAACTTGGAAGATTTTTTCTCTCTCTAAAGAAAACAACAGATTTTTTTTACCCCTTTTTTTCATTTTAAAAAAGATAATTTTTCATGTCGACTCAAAAAAAAAAGATAGGTAGGTATTTTCCACTCTTCGTACAATTTGAAAAAAAAAATTCATCAAAAATTTGAGAAACATTTTTGTTTTTTAAAAATTGAGAAAATTGAGATATTTTTTTCTCCGAAAAATCGAGAGATTTCACCAAAAAATAAATTTTTTACCCTGTTTTTAATTTTGAAAAAATTGAGAAATTTGAAAGATAGGTATTTTTTCCATAAAAATAAAGTAATTTTATTTCCCCCCAAAAATAAGAATGTTTACTTTTTTATGGAAAAATTGAGATTTTTTTTTACGTTGACTCCAAAAAATTGTGGTAGTTTTTTTACTCCAAAACTATTGAAAAAATTTAATAAAAATGAACTAGTGGCCACAAAACGACGAAAAAATTAAAAATCTACAAATATTAGGCCTAATTCAATGTTTACCCCTTCTCATTGTTTTGAGTGAAAAATCTGACGATAACGTGAAATTAGGTAGGTACAATAAATTCAGTGTAGTTGACATTTTCAATGATCAATAATTGATCACCTTCTCCCTTCATTCCTTTCAATTCGTCTCCGGTGTTTTTGATTCTTTTGTATTTTTATAAATTTCCATGATTTAGTAAAAATATCCATTTTTGGGGGATATTTTCCATTAAAAAAAAAAAAAATCCTTTAATAGGTCCTGAAAATACTCCTACATTTTGGTTTTGAGATTTTGTTGAACAGTCTGTTTTCTCAAAAAAAAAAAAAAAAAAAAACACTCCAACAATGAAATTGAAAAATTCTTCGATTTAAAAAAAGAGAAATTTGGAGATTATCCCCTAAAAAAAATTAATTTTAAAAAATAACAGATTTTAATGCATGTAGTGTGAATTTTCGGAGTTTCTTGTAGGATGTATCTGATGCCACTTTTGAAATTTTGGGTGTAGCTCAATTGCCAATACGCCGGCCATGGTCAAAAATTAAAAGTTGAAATCGATTTTACGATTGATTCGTAATCTAGAACATGAATTATTTTTTTAATTGATTTGTGGTTCCATTTTTTCAAGATCGAATTTTCCCAGGTGTTCACCCTCTTTCCAAAAAATCTTCCTATGTCTGCACCTAAGACCCCAATTAAAAACATTTTCAAGCAAAAGTTGTAGATTAAGATACCTGGAATAATTTTATTCCTTTCAAAAATTTCGATTTGAACATTACCTTCCCTCCAATTTTGCATAAAAGATATGAAAATCACATTTGAATTTTCCAATTGGAGCCTTAGGTGCTAAGATAGGGAGTTTTTTGGAGAGGGATTGGTTCTCGAAAATGAAGGGAAATATGAAAATTACTGTTGAATCACACAATGAATAAAAATGTTGAAAATATATTTTTTGTTGAAAATCCCAATTGAAAAAAATATTCAAAAATTGAAAGTTTATTTTTTAAACATATCAGAGAGAAAAAATTATGAACTTAAAATCAAGAATTTTTTCAAAGTTGAGAAATTCTATAAAAAATTTCAGGTAGGTACAAGATTCTTTGAGAAAAAAATCCTTTGGAAAAAATATTAGAAAATAATTTTCTTTGGAAAAATGGAAGGTAGCGAATATTAAAAAATAGTTAGGTATATTCAGAGATATTTCTTCAAAAAAAACTTCTAAAATATTTTCTCATGTAAAATTCTTTTTTTTTTTTAAACAATTCTTTAGAAAAGAATGTTGAAAAAATTGTAAAAACATTACGTTCAATTTTTTTTGACCAAATCACTCAAAAAGTATTTTTTTGAATGTCCATGTCCTATTCTAAAAAAAATATTGTATATGTAAAGAGTTGAAAAGAACATTTCAATTTTTAAAAAGGAAAAGATTCATCAAAAAATTGTCCCCTTTCACTGAAACAAGTCATTATTGGTCATTTTTTAAATTTTATAGTCATTGTCGTCATGAAAGTAAGAGTAAAAATATATTCGTATAGTAATTTAAGGAAATATTCAACCTAATTTTTTTACTTTTTTTTTTTTTTTTTTTTTTTTGTTACAAACTAGGTAATAAATTGAAACTAAAATTCTTATCTTTTTAGAACAACAATGAAAATTAAGATATACGACCACTGTAAATTTTCCCTCTTTAGGTACCTTCAAAGTAAAAGCTCGAATAAAATATTCTCATGTTTTGACATTAGTCTTACTCGAGAATAAAATATGAAAAGAATACGAGTATAATGCAAAAATTTGTCAATTTTTCGTCTTATTCTCGAGTTGAAAAAATAAAATAGTAAAGAAACCTCTTGGCTAGTTTCCTGGACATTAGCGAGGGTGATTTATATCCTACGTTGAAATACGCCTTTCGTCGTACTTATTACTGCATTAAAAATTATTCCTCGAGTACAAACTATTAACATATTTATGAAGCGATAAATAAACATAAAGCTTAAAAATAGATTACCATTGCCTGATTAAACCAACCGATCGCCATACATCAAACGAGTATAAATATCGTTCTAATTAGACTTTAAATTTCGAGAGAAAAAAACGCATTCATGACTCATCATCCAAGTTTCATAATTCTGCTCAATTTTTCGCCTTGGAAAAAGTGCAACGATACCGGTATAATGATGTTGCTCATCTGGATGCGATTGAACGAATATGGGTAATTTTCGATAACACAATGACACCATTAAAAATGAAAGCGAATTGATGCCATTGTGTTTTTCATCGATCCAGAATTAATACCTAAAAAAATAAATATTTTCAAAAGCAACTTGCAATAGCTGAATTTTTTTTCCATACGAGATCGACTAATGAAACCAAAAAGATACCCTTTACTGGCGCTAATGGATTTTCGTAATGGATATTTCTATACTTTCTATACGATGCGATGCGATATAGTGTGAACTGAGAAGGGATGCGTGGTACACGAGAGACATACTCGAACCCGGCACTTCCATTTTGTTGATGGTGATTATACGCGATAAAACGTAAACTGAGCGAGATTAATAACAATAATTAATAATATGGTAAATAATGGTGTAATAAATTTAATGAAGTTTGCAAGAAAGTTAATAAGTTGAACAGGCAGGCGTTTAAATTGGCCTAACTTTCGTTTTTTATTCCTTACCCTTAATTTTTCTTCTCCTTTTGTGTGTGCTTGATTAACCTGCCTCGTGGGATGGGTTTTTTTGGCCAAGCTGTGATGGAAAATGGATAGTTTGAGTGTTAGGTCGAGATGAGAATGTGGTTTTTTGATTATATGGTAAAATAGAAATGTGTGATTTTAAACAGGTATTTTATTTTTACAATTCGATTTCAAATTACAACATGGTTCTAACTAAACAACCTTTCGGTCAACTTTGTATATTCGAGTACCTATTTGTTTATCTTTTATTCTTGTGCAAAGATAAGGTGACGTAAAATTGTAGGTACACTGTACGTAGGTAATGTACGCTATTACTTTTTTCCCAAGGTAATTTTTTTCGTCTTCAAATACTTATTCCAATTGGGTCATTTTCTATGTGTTTACTTTGTTCGTTGTGAGGTTCATGTTTCGTGGTAGGTTCTAGTTTCTGATTATTATTTTTTGAGAGTTTGTTCAGGTTGGGATGATAAGTAGATAATTAATGTACCTTTTGGTTCAAATGGGCGCTTTTAATTCAGTAAGTAACACATCAGTTGAATAAATAATTTCTATCTTTTTAAAATATTGTGTTTAAATCAAATTTAGAATAATTGTATTTGGACCAGGTTTTGAAAAATTACGTTTGTGGGTAAGAAATTTTAAAAACTAGAGTTTGAATAAATTAAAAAAAAAGAAACTGTGTTTTTACCAAGTTTTGAGAAGTTATATTTGAAGAAAATTTGAAAAAATCAAATTATACAAAATTTTAAAAAATTGAATTCTGGCATAATTTTAAAATACCATGTCTGATTTTAAAATAATTAGTGCATAGATATAGATAATAAACTGGATCGGCAGCTTACATCTAAAATGTACAGGAAAAACTGAAGCAGAAAATCAGCCAATCAGATGCGTGAGGGTGAAAAATGTAGCCAATCAGAGTTGTGAGGGTGAAGTTGAAGGAAAATTAGTTTTTCTCTTGTAGTGTCAAATTAACGGGGTTGAAATATTTCTTTTCCATCTTGTAACAATTAATATACAGAAATACGAGTAAAAATTCAAAAAATTGAAGTTTTTCATGAATTTTCTCCTCTAAAATGTGAATTTGAAAAACTAAAGGGGCGTGGCTTATCAAATTTGTTTTTGCTTCATGAGTTGCCGATCCAGTTTATTAATATCTATATCTATGAATTAATGTCTTTTAATTTTTTTTAAATATTTAAAAAATTCGGTTTGAACAAAATTTTCTGGAAATTGTGTTTCAAAATATTTTTTTAAAAATGTGTTTGCATAAAGTTGAGAAGAAAAAATTCTCGTTTCAACAAAACTTGAAAATTTTCACTTCAAATTTTGAACGATTTTTTTTTGAATGAAATTTTCCAAAAATTGAGTTTGAACAAATTTTGAGGAAAATAGGTACCCAAATAAAATTGTGTTTTTGAAGGAAAAAAATAAAAATGTGTTTAACAAAATTTAAAAAAAATTAACTTAACTACCTACGCTTGAATAACATTTTGTAGAATTACATTGTTGAAAAAAAAATTTTAAATAGTTAATTGTGTTTGAATGAACAAAGTTTTGAAAAATTGTGTTTTGACAGAATTTTGAAAAACTTGTGCTTGAATTAAATTGTGTTTGGAATTTGGATGGCATTTAAAAAAATGAGTTAGAAGAAATTCTGAAAAATGTGAGTGTGGATGGGAAAAGGGACCTATGCAGGAAAAACGTTTTTTTTTTTTGGTAATGAATATTTTAAACTTTGCAAGTCTGTATCTCCGTAATGCAATAACTGATAACTTTGAAACGTTGCACAATCATTGAGGGGTCCTAGTGGATTATTAATTCCCTCATAATTTTGACCCCTCATGTTTATGGCCTATTTCACAAAAGGGGCGATTTTGAGCAAAATCAGGGTTGCCGAAACTAAAAAAAAAAAAATCCAAAAAATATTTTCAACCATGCTGATTACGAATATCATACTCATTGACAACTTTTTTATTTTGTTTCATGACAATCTCAACCATTTTTAACAAAAAAAAAATGATAGAAAAAATTATTTTTATTGATTTTGGGTAAACCTTTCCCCCCTAGGAGGCTGAATATTGTTCCTAGGTTTATGAAACCATTTTTAAATGAAAGTACAGGTCGAAACTGACCAAAAACAGTCAAAACACCAAAATCGATTTTTTCCTGCTTAGGTCCCTTTTCCCATCCACACTCACAAATGTTTTTTTTTTTTTTAAGGAAAAAATCGGATTGAATAAAATCTTTGAAAAATCATGTTCAAACAACATTTAAAAAAAAAATTGTACTTGAATGAAATTTTGTAAAATTAAGTTTAAATGAAATTTAATGTTTTTGAACAAATTTAAAAAATAAAAAATAAAAATTGTAACTTAACTAAGTAAATTTTAAAAAAATCCTTGAATAAATTTTGTAAAATTGTACCAACCTATTTTTGAAGAAAAAATGAATAAAAACTGGGTTCGATCAATGTTTCGAAAAATTGTGTTTAAACGAAATTTTAAGAAAACAAAAAACAAAAAAAACAAACGTGTTTGAAGAAATTTTGAAAAATACGTTTTTGTAAAAAAAAAAAGGAAAAATTGTGTCTGAACAAAATTGAATAAAAACAAAATTGTCATTGACCAAAATTTTGTAAAATTAGGTGTTTGAAAAAAAAGTCAAAAAAAATTGTACATAGGTTACATATACTTCAATAAAACTTTCAAAACCTGTATTTTCGAAAAAAAATTGAAATTTTTTTGGATTTTAACTAAATTTAGAAAAACTTGTGCTCTGGTATAGAACTTTGTAAAACTGTATTCTTAAAAAGAAAAAAATATTGCCAATTATTGTCTTTGCGAATAAAATTTTGTAAAATTGTATTTGTGACCAAAAAAAGCGTTTTTTGAGAAATCGTGTCCCAATAAAATTTTGGAAAACTTAAGCTTGAATTAAATTTTAAAGATTGTGTTTGAATGAGATAATATTAAAAAAAAGACAAAGAAAAATGTGTTTGAAGAAATTCTGAAAAATAGAAACAAAGTTTTGTTTGATCGACATTATTTTTGAAAAGAACCAATTTTAAAAAAAATGTAGGTATTTTATTGTAATTTCGCGTTTGAACAAAATTTAAAAACACCAAACCTACATCTCACCTATCAGCATTTTGCATAATATATAACTGCATAATCTATGCTCAACAATTCGGTCACACATTACCTCATACACTCTCCTCTCCTCACACCACGTACACTGTACCCCCTGTTGCAAATTTAATTTTTCAGTGTCCAAAATACATAAATGAAAGATCCCTATACCTATCCTCTAATAATCCAAAAGAAGTCCTATCAGATGACCCCATTAAAATTCAAAACTTATTATCCTTTCTATCCAAAACTGGTTTACGATCCCTTCTCTAAGTAATCCTCCTCCGTGACACGCCTCTAGCCTTAGTTGCTGTATATGGCGTTAAAAAAAAAAAAAAAAAAAAAATTTGAAAAGTTGATGTAAGCCACAACATTCAAAAATGAGGTTTGAACAAAATTTTGAAAAAATAAAAATAAAAAACATAAAACAGTGCTTTAAAGAAATTTCGATGAATTGTGTTGTAGTAAAATTTTGAAATTTTGTGTTTGCATAATATTTTTTTAAAAACGGCGTTGCAACAAAATTTTTCTAAAAGTCAAGTTTGAATAAAATTGTTATAGATTGCGTTTGCTTAAAATTTGGAAAAATTTTGTTTAAACAAATTTTTGAAAAAATTTTTAATGCCAAAATTTTGAAAAATTGTAATTCAGCAAAATTTTCAAAATTTGTATCCTGGTAAAATTTTCTAAATATTATTTTATTCAGCCAAAATTTTGAAAAATTGCAATTGAGAAAAATTAACTATGTAAAATTGTAATTCAATAAAATTTTGAAAAATTCAAAAATTGTGTTTGTACAAAATTTAAAAAAAAAATGTGTTTGAATAAAATTTTGTGAAAAAGTGTTTGTAAGAAATTAAAAAAAAAAATTGCTTGGTGCCAAAAATTAAAAAAATTTTATGAACATTTTTTTTTAAAACGTTTGAATAAAATTTCTCAAAAAATTGTGTCACATGAAATTTAAAAAAAAATCATTAAAATTTTTAAAATTTGTTTGATTTTAATTTCGAAATTTTTTTTTGAATAAATGGTTTGAACTGAATTTTTAAAAATTTCGATTGGATGGAATTCCACAAAAAATAGCAACATTTTGAAAAAAACAAATCATCGGATTTTAAAAAGTTGTGTAAGAGCAGATCAAAAAAAATTAAGTACGATTGTGTGACTGCAATTTGAAGAAAAAAATTATGTTCCGAATAAAATTTAATATTCACCGCAGTAGTAATTTTCACTCTACGCCTCTTTTGGTTTCCATTACAAACCGCATTAGAAATTTCATTTTGAATGGGGGAATTTCACGCTCGACCGAGAATTGAATTTTGCCTTCTCGTCGGAGCAAAATTACATTCGAGGCTGAGAAACTAATAATAATGAGGAGATTTCGGCCGTCAGTGAAGAATTAATTATTACTCGAGAGACGTTAGCGAATGTATATTTCAGAGCCATGTTTTCGTATTCATTTTCGGAAACCATCGTATTCGTACACAAACTCGTACCGAATTAATCGTTCAAGTATCCATGTGTGACCAAACCTAACCTAACCAAGTATACAAAACGCTAGAAAAAAAATCCGAACTCGTGCTATCTCAAGTACCTTACCTATGTGTATGAATTTTTAGCATGATTTAAAACCTTTTGTCGTAAACATCTTGTTAGAAAATGGAAAATTTCCAATCATTCGATTGAAAGTGAAAAGCTACCATGGCTTACTTTCGTAACGATCCTCTACCAAGATACCATACTCAAAAAAATTTAGCATCTTGTAAAAGATGCGGCGGCTACAAGGTGAGTTGAATGAAACCTTAACTTATTCTCCTCTTGTTCATAATACATTTTAACACGTTTTTAGGAATCTTGATAACGACAACGAGAGAAAAAAAAACTAGTTTCGTGCTGTTGCGAATGGTCAATGTTAATTGTAGGTATATATTCGTCGTCGACATTAATCTTACGCCGATTATAGGTTGTTTAAAATTTGCATCGTATGAGTTCGTATGTACTACGAAGATACTCGATAAATTCGTCTGTAAGCAAATATACCTACCTAAGAGAGAGAAAGTGTCGAGTGAAAATTTGCACTCGAGTAAAATTTACCTACCTCGAGTTATAATTTTTTCCAGCTCCGAAAGTATGTTCTGTTCGAGCTAAGTGGTTGGTACGTTCGTTAAATCGTCAACCATATTACTTCGTACGTACGTAAATTATTCGCTCGGGAATAATTTACCAGAGTAATGGCGTGTTTTATTACTCATATAGGCGATTTTTGGCCGACGCCGTATATCATGCGAAAGCTTCATGACCGAATTATGGTTTAATTTTACAAACTCGTAGCTTTTAAAGTTTTAACGCACTCCGCAATAACGTTTTCGTTTTAAGAGATACGTATTTTAGAGGGACTTTTTCACTATCTAATCGCCTTTCCGTTGACATTTTAGTAAAATATATCGCCCAACATTTGCCTGTTTTGTTTTCCAAGTGTTTGTATAGCGTCGTCGAGTGCGATGAATCGAAATGTCATATTTTTCGTGAGACAAAAAAGCCACACTCTGTGTGGATTTTATCGTGTTTCTAGCAAATACGTAAAATGAGGTTTGCAAAATTCGTAAAATATGTTTGGTTTGTCTATTGGTATTTCTATATGTAAATATACAGGGTGACCCAATTAAATGGTCGATCGGGTTTGAAAACGAAAGAATAATAATTGATGTAATTTTTTTTAGGTTCAGAGTGTTTTTCTGGACGAACTCAAGGTCCTACGAATGAAAACAAGTGTCTAGTTTGGTCAATTTATTTAAATGGAAGTGGCCGTCCAATTCCAATATTACATTGATACTTAATATTCAAAATTGGATGGGAGGGAGGGGTTCAATCGAAATTTTTCTTATAACCAAAATTATTACTCGAACTTCAAGCTTCAACTTTTGTTTGAAAATTTTTTCAATTGGACTCCTTGTTTTCCCCGTTTTTATTTATGAGTATTAAGGGTGGCCCTTATTTTGAACAGTGTTACTCCCCATAGTTTTTTCTTTTTATAAGAAAATAATTCTCTATTTTTTTATTTTTCCCTCAATTGAATTTTAAGTGGCGCCGAGTCACTCCCCATTTTTTAGAAAAATGAAAAAAATCACAGATTTTTAAAATCTTGCCCTTTTTTGGTTATAAACCATCAAAGTTGTTCCTTGTCATGAGAACGAATTCTCAAATTTTTATTTCCACCCAATTTAATTTTAAGTGGTACCTTGGGTCGCCCCCAATTTTTCAAAAAAATCAAAAACGACAAAAATGAGCAAAATTTTTTTACTCAACTTTTTAAAATAATTCCATATTTTTTACTTTTCCCTTAACTCAATTTGAAGTGGGCTTGCAAGCCCCCAATTTTTTCACAAATTATAAAAAATACAATGTTTTGAAATTTTTGCATTTGTTTTAGATCTAACATATCAAAATTGTTCTTTTTGGTGATAAAAGATTCCCAAATTTGTAGTTCCATTTTACTAAATTTTATGGAGTTAGTCACATCCTCTTTTTTTTAAAAACGAAAAAAAATCCCCAATCTTTTTTTTTTTTTTAAATCTTGCTTTTGTTTTGGTTATAAAAGCCATCAAAATTATTCTTTGTCATGAGAATGAATTCCCATTTTTTTTATTTTCTCCTCAATTTTATTTCAAGTATGGTACCTTGGGCCATCCCCAATTTTTGAAAAAAGCAAAAACGAAGAAAAATGAGCAAAATTTTTTCACCAAGCGTTTCAAACTGTTGCATTTCTATAGAAAATAATTCACTATTTTTTCTTTTCCTCCTAATTCAATTTTTAATGATGCAGCCCCCCCCCCCCCCATTTTGAAAAGAATATGAAAAATTACCAAATTTTTGAATTTTTATATTTTTTTGTTCTTATTTCTCAAAATTGCTCTTTTGATGAAAAATTATTCCCAATCTTCAATTATTTTTCAGAAAATTGAAAAAATAAGGAGGGGCGACTAGGTGCCACTTGAAACTCAGTTGAGGGGAAAATAAAAATATGGTAATCATTTCTCACCAAAAGGAACAACTTTGATAGGCGAGAATCAAAAAAATGCAAAAATTTACAAATTTGGTATTTTTTCATAATTTGTAAAAAAAAGGGGGGAGCTTGCGGGTCCACTTGAAATTGAGTTGGAAAAAAATTAAAATTTGGAATTATTTTCTTATAAAATGAAAAAACTTCTGGGGGTAAGGCATTAAAAAAAAAAAAAGTCCATAATTCAAGTCAGCTTAGTAGTTTTCGTTATTTTTGCTGTCATAAGTTCAAAATTTTTGCATTTTTTACATTATAAACTTTTGCTGTAAAAATCTCGAAAACTAAACATCCTAAGGAAAAAACCCATCATTTACTAGGTATCGAAAGAAAATTTCACGCTCTATAAGTTTGGTTCTTAGTATTTTTTTCGTAGGACCCTTAGCTATGCCAGAAAAACGTTATGTATTGAATAAAAAAATTAAAAAAAAAAAAGATTTTTCTGTATCAATAGAATTTTTTTTACAAAGTACGAACTTCGGCTGTAAAAATCACCAAAAATAAGACTACTAGGAAAAAAACTTATTATTTATTGCAGAAAGGAAATTTCATGCTCTACAATTTTGATTCCTAGTATTTTTTTCGTAGGGCCTTTAATTTTGCCAGAAAGACGCTAGGTATGTATTAAATAAAATTTTAAAAAAAGAAAGAAACAGATTTTTCTGTATCACTACGATTTTTTTTATAAAGTACGAACTTCGACTGTAAAAATCACGAAAACTAAGCCTCTTAGAAAAAATCTATTTAATTACGACAGAAAGAAAATTTCAAGCTCTACAATTTTGATTCTTAAAATTTTTTCGCAGGACCTATAGTTTGGCAAGAAAAACACTCTATAAATAATTTAGACGCTCAATAAAAAATTGTGTCAGTCACTTTTTTTTTTTTTTTTTTCGTTTTAAAAATCATCGAATATTTGATTTGAACCACCCTATATACCGGATTATTTTCATTTTAGAAAATACTCGTATAGATTCAATTTTGAATTTTGTATCTAACGAGGAATTTGTTTGAGGAGATTTAATTGTCGAGAAGGTTTCGTTATTTCATTTCATACCATGTTCGATACTACGAAATTACATTAGTTTAATCTCACAGGGCCCATTGGCCCATTTTATGAAAGCGTACGTTTGTATCGACGCGAATTCTAGTCTTGGTTGTCCCATACATATTCATCCGATCACTCGATGTATGAGAAAGACGAGAAAAAAACAAACCAAGATCTTGGCCAACGAGATGGGTAAATTATGTATTTGTTGGTGTATAGTTCAGTTACCCATCAGTCTCGTCCGTCCGATTATAAAGGAATTAATTTTAAATATGTCTTACCCAAGTAAATATACGACCAAGGTGCGGGTACGATTTACCTTGCCATTGCCTTGCTTGCCGAGTTGCCGAACCTTTTGTTAAGAAATCATTGAAACGCAGAGCGAATATTTTAAGTGTCATGATCGAAATGCAATCGTATCGTTTAATGAGGTGCATTCGGGATTGTCGATTTGATCGATCGTTGGGTATGATGAATTGCGAGTAGTTGATTGTATCAGCATTGTTCTTTTCTCGTGTTTTTGCATTCTTTATGTCGCTGTGAGCTTGATTTTACCTTGCGAATATTGATTATTAAATGTTTGGAGATATTGAATGACGATAATGAAGTTTACCTGATTGAATTTGCTTCTGATTGATGAAAATTGTACGTATTATGTATTAGATAAACTTTTAGAGTAGTCCTGTAGTCGCCTCTCTCTCTGTTATAATTTTTATTTTTCTTACAATTTTACTGAAGAAATAAAGGGTCATGATTTTTTTTGTATTTTCCTTGGTTCAAAAACGGGCTGAGTCCCAAAAAAATTTTGAAACACTGAAATTTTGTACATGGATTTTTTTTAAAGAGTATTCGAAATTTGAGTTTTAAATTAAGTTTTTAAAGTCGATACTGTCTTGTATTGAATTTTTAAAAAATTGAAATTTTAAAAATTCGATCTGATTTTGAACATTTTTCAAAAATCTAAAAATGACAAAAATTTCAATTTTTATCAAATTATGAAAATTTTCCAAACTTTGCATTTGTAACAATTTTTTTTTAAAACTCGCTAAATAGCAACAAAATTTTAGTTTGATTCATTTTCAAAAATTTATTAGGTAATATTTCAAAATTGTAAACAGTTCAAAGAAGTGTTATTCTTATTTAGTTTCAAAAATTGATCTAATATTTCAACAAAAAAAAATTTAAATTGTAAAAATTGTAAAAATTTACTGAAATTCAAAAATGGGTTCAATTTCAAAAATACTTCACTGAAATTCAAAAACGGACAAAATTCCAACTTTTATTGGATTGTTCCAAATTTTGAATATTTTATAAATTTTATAAATTGTAAAAATCTAATACTGAACTTTAAAAATTGATCCAATTTTTGTGAAGTTTACAAAGCGTTAAATTCGGAATTTTTATTTAATAATTTTAAAAATTTTCCAAACTCAAAAAAAATTGAAGAAATTTTGAAAATTGTGAATAGGTGCCTTCCACAATTCTTCAAATATTTTTAGAAAAAATTTTAGTCAGAAATTTTGACTAATTTCACTCAACATTTCCTCAAAAACTTTCGATTTAAAAAAAAATAATAATACCTACTTACTTACTAAAATTTGTAGAAACGTTACTCTTGCAATTTTCAAAAAAAAAAAAATTACCTACTTGAAATTTTCTCTGAAATTTTTTAAACTTTTTTATTTGAAACTTGGAAAATTACTTTGAAGTCCTTTTCAATTTTTAATTTTTTTTTCAAGTACCCAAAAAATTTTGTGAAAGTTTTAAGAAATTTTTACGCAAATTGTTTTTGGAAATTTTCCCCAGATATTTTCATTTCAAATTTCCTTAAAATTTTTTTTGATTTTTCTTGGAACCTCTTTGCTTGTAATTTGTTCTTAAATTTCCATTAAAATTAGCTCCTATTATTAAAAATGTTTGCTCATTTTTTTAACATTTTACTCAGATCAGAATTTTTGAAAAAAATTTTACTAAACATTTTCTTAGAATTTTTCCATTGCTTTTTTAAAAATAATTGGGTTGTCGAAATTTTCAAGAAAATCTACTTCACTTTGGAAAATTTTTATTTGAAACGTGTAGGCCATTTTTACTTAAAATTTTCGTAGTAGAATCAGAATCCTCCAAATGTGAGCTTTTTCATTTTTCTTGCTTAAATATCGCATCCTACCGATCCAGCTGGCAATAACACTATAGCAGCTGTTTTGAAAACGAAAATCTCCAAATTAAAGATAACAACTGGCAATATAAATTCTCAGCCAAGCACCATCCCGAAGCGAAATTTGTTACAACGAGAATATTGATACCGCATACATCGTATCAATAACAAAATGCTGAAACCTTTTTCTAGTAGTTGTCTAAAAATGAAACCTTAAGAGTAAAATTTAAGACGCCGTTCAACTTAACGGTCACTTGAAAGGAAAAATGTGTAAGATAATAGTGCAAAAAGATACTTAAACAAGCGAGCTTTTGTATAAATAGCATCGAATAACACAAACACGAAAAATGTATTTTATACTTAATAGAATTGTGCAAGCTCTTTAGAGAAAAGAATCGCACTATACGCGACACACGTTAACTCCCTCTAGATAATAAAATCGCACCTCAATCTAACTAAAACGCGAAGATACGACAATTTAAATGTACATTGTATGTCACTCCTTTGCACCTCCCTCCATCCTTCCTCCAATTTTTGTTCTTTTTTTTCGAAATTTTACAGCACAAAACCGACGGCGAGGATAATTTATAGTCGAGGCGAACAAAAAAAGCTTCTTGAATTTCCTTCAAGTCGAGTAAAAATGATGAATTGCCTATTGGATTGTTACACTCGTTGAAAAATTACACATAAATAGCTTCTCTCGTTGCTCTGCTCGTATAAACTGGGTAATAAATAAATTACCCTATATCGTTTTACCGCTCACGCTGGCGCGCGTCTTTAATAAACGTGATTTTATTACCAGCACATGCGATACGAGATCGGCAACAATATTTATAATGCTCATTTCACGCTACGTTCAAATTAACCTATCAAAATTATGGTAAACATATCGGACACCGTGTTCTTCATGCACCTCGCGTTATTTCGCTGTCACTCGATGACGGCCAAAGATAAAAAAGAAATCCAGCTAGGCAAACCAAACGAAATGGATTAAGTACGGCTATTTTTCCGAAAACCTGCCTGCTGCATCATTGCTCATCTCGAATTTTACCTTCAAACTTCAATAATACATAAATACTTGATATTTCAAAATTGGAGGGAAGGGAGGGGTCCAATCGAAATTTTTGTCATAACCAAAATTATTCCTAGAACTTCAAGCTACATTTTTTGTTTGAAATTTTTTTTAATTGGACCCCTCCCTCCCCACCGATTTTGGATAATATAACTTATTTAAGATATATATTATTGTCTATTAAAAACAGGGAGAGGTAAAGAGCCCAATTGAAAAAAAATTTCAAACAAAAGTTGTAGCTTGAAGTTCCAGAAATAGTTTTGGTTATAACCAAAATTTCGATTGGACCCCTCCTTCTCCACCAATTTTGGATAATACAACTTATTCAAGAATACATTGAAACATTATTAAAAACAGGGAGAAATAAGGGGCCCAATCGGAAAAAATTTTCAAACAAAAGTTATAGCTTGAAGTTCCAGGAATAATTTTGGTTATAACCAAAATTTCGATTGGACCCCTCCTTCACCAATTTTGGATAATACAACTTATTCAAGATACATTGATAAATAATTCAAAACAGGGGAGAAATAAGGGGCCCAATCGAAAAAAATTTTCAAACAAAAGTTGTAGCTTGAAGTTCCAGAAATAGTTTTGGTTATAACCAAAATTTCGATTGGACCTCTCCTTCTCCACCAATTTTGGATAATACAACGTATTCAAGATATACATTGAAACATTATTAAAAACAGGGGAGAAATAAGGGGCCCAATTGAAAAAATTTTCAAACAAAAGTTGTAGCTTGAAGTTCCAGAAATAGTTTTGGTTATAACCAAAATTTCGATTGGACCTCTCCTTCTCCACCAATTTTGGATAATACAACTTATTCAAGATATACATTGAAACATTATTAAAAACAGGGGAGAAATAAGGGGCCCAATTGAAAAAATTTCCAATCAAAAGGTGTAGCTTTAAGTTCCAGGAATAATTTTGGTTATAAGAAACATTTCGATTGGACCCCTCCCTCCTCACCAATTTTGGATAATACAACTTATTCAAGATACATTATTAAATTATTCAAAACAGGGGAGAAATAAGGGGCCCAATTGAAAAAATGTATAACAAAAGTTATAGCTTGAAGTCCCAGGAATAATTTTGGTGATAACAAAAATTTCAATTGGACCCTTACCTCCCCTCCAATTTTTAATATCAAGTATTTATGTAGTACTATATGTATATGCAGGTCTTGGTAAAATTCAAAATGAGCAAATGATGCAGCAGTCGGATTTTTGGAAAAATAGCCGCGATCGTCTAGTAAATTATATCGTCTTTGAGTGCTAAATCACGATATACCGAGCTAATACGCTCATGCCAAATACCCGATGAAGAATTTAAAATTACTAATTTAACGGTTCTCGGCGAGCTGTTATCGTCAAACAATTCGCTTTCGGCTATCGCTAAATGACTATTATTAAGAGCCGTTATTACCTGTCATTTACCGAGAGGCATTGCTGAATACAAATCAGGTACCTGACTCGCGATAAAACCAAAAGGATGTGCACGTATTTGGCGAATTATTTATGACCTTTTTTTTTTCATCATAAGCGGCAGCCACGATTGTGTTTTATCGGCGTTCGCGTTATTGGTCATCGACAGAATGCTATATTTTTGGCCTGTCACAAAACACCAGCGAAGTGAAGGCAGCTGTCGTTTTTCTTTCCTCGATACGTGATAAATTTACCTCCAGGTACGAGAAATTACATTTTCGCAGGGGTTTTAGTTTTGACTTGAGGGAGGTTTCGAAGGCTGAGTCGAATATTGGAAAAGACAGAAATGTGTTTCGAATGGATTCGCTGAATGAAATATACTGTGGGAGTAGTAAGAATGAATGGAAAACATGAATGAAAGATTTATCAAAGCGGAATTCAATTATACGTAATTCTTTTTTCTTCATTTCCATTCCAAACTTTTTATTTTATCAATTACATACGGTTCGAAGATAAAAAAGATAATTGTAGGATGACGTTTCCTTTCATTCAGATAGACTAGAATGGACATTCCTCTAACAATGTTGCGATAATCATAACATGATAATTATCTTCAGTTCTAATTGCCTGCTTCTTTTTTTTAATGATTAACACGCAATTTAGGTACTTGAAGAAAATCAAAATTTGAATGAATAATTTGAAAAAAAAATAAAAATAAAAAGAAGTTCAAAGGAAAAATTTGAAAAAAATAATGGTGAAGATTCAGAAGCATTTTGATTAAAAAATTATAGGAAAATTTTGAGTGAAAAGTGTTTAAAAATTCAAATAAAAAATTAGAAGTAGATAGGCTAAGAAATTTTTTTGACAACAATTTACTTGAAAACAATTTAGAAGAATGTTAATGTAAATTATTGGAAAAATTTTAATGAAAAACGTAAGTCGAAAGAAAAAAAAATGAGAAAATGTTGATGAAAAATTCAGGAATGGAATTAATTGACAATTTTATTGAAAAATTAAAAAAAAATAATGAACCATTTTATTTGAAAAAAGTTCCAGTAAGAGTACGGAAAAAAATTATAAGAGAAACTAAAAAGTAAACTTTGATTAAAAATTTAAATTAAAAAAAGTTGAAATTAAAAATTTGAAATATACCTATTGAAAAATAATTAAAAATTAAAAGAAAAATGGAAAAATTATAAATCAAAATTGAATAAAAATATTTGCTGAAAATTGAAATTTTGAACCTTAGTGATTCAGGTGATAGGCCTTGGTAAGTGGACCTCAGAACACCAAAAAAGTGAAAATCGATTTTTTTACCTACTAGGTCCCTTTTAACGTGCCGGGTCACAAATATTGGTTCGAATATTTGAAGAAAAAAAAATGTTGAAATTCAAAAAAAATATAATCTACACCTAAAAAAATGAAAAAAGTTAGAAGTAAAAAAAAGAATTGAAATAGGATCAAAAATTTCAAACATTTTTAAAACGTGTAGGTACTTACTTTATTAACATTTAAATCGTACGAAAAATATTGACCTCTCTCGGAAAAATTCAATATTCCATGTAGAAATTTTCAAAATTACCTAACTAATTTTAAAAAATTTTCAAAAGAGGGGAATTTAAAAAAAAAGGTAAAAAAATTTTACGAAAAAAATTGATTTTCTCAAAATATTCAAAGTCACCTCAGGAAATGTTCCGTCAGGAAAAGTATTTAAGAAAAAATTAATTTCAAAATAATTTTCCCAGAAAAAATTCTTTTGAAAAAGGTCTTTAAAAAATTTGATCTTTTCAAAAATTAAAAAATCGTCTTATTAGGAAGGATTTCCTCCCAAAAAAATCTTTAAAAAAAAATGGAAATTTTGGAAACAAATATCTTTAGATTTTTTTTTAATCATGCAAAAAATTCAACTCTTGAAAAAATTGAAAATAATCGAGATGAAAAACATTCAAGAAAAATATAATTTCAAAAAAATCTTCAAATAAGATGAAATTTCTTCAAGAACTAAAAAATGGATATTAAATTTATATTTTTTGGAATTTTTAATATTTTGTTGAACCCTTTCTCAAAATCACTTTGAGAAAAAAAAATAATTTTAACGATTTAAAAAGAAATCATTTCGAATTTTGCTAATTCTAACCTGCAGTTGCTACAAACACTTTGCTAAAAAATTGTACAATTCGTATAAAAATCTAATCATGAGCCATTTTATATTTCTTTCAAATACTCCCACGACAAGTTCAAAAAGGTAACAGGGGCGTATATTGGTACCAAAACCCCGCCACAAATGAACCACACAACACCGCAGCTTCGCAACAATTTCAAATCTAGCGATATTTTCTCGTTATCTTCAGCGATCTCGCAAATAACGACTACGTAACGCTTGGATTATGTAGAAAAAATAAACAACGAAGCCGGAGTATGGCAATTTGGGACATTTTCATTTTCCAACCCTTGCGTTGTTTTTTTTTTTCACGCAACGTTGCACTTGTAAAATATACCAATGTCATTTCCGTATCTTTTTAAAGCCTGATAAATGGGTAAAAAAAATTAAGTACTCTCGACAATGACGAACGAACAAAAGTTAGGTTAATCACCATTAGATAGTTAGATACACGTTCCGAAAGTAGGTTCGCGTTATTTATAATACTATGCAAAAATGTAATAAATTATTTAGGTAAATACACATAATACTTGTAGTTCGTCGAAAGCCATTGCGAATACTTTTTCGAGCGTAAAATCTCTCGGTAATAGAATTTAGGTAATAAGTAGTAGGCGTTCGAATACTCGACCAAGCATTGAATTGTCTCTTTGGATAGTTGAGCTCTGGATGGATAGAGTAGCTTAGTCATTATGACTAGTAGTTAAAATAATACCGCTATTAAAAGAAATCTTCCATGTTGAATAAGGAAATGTGAATTATTAAAGATGGATATGTTTTTGAACCTTAGTGTCAGTCGAAATTTACCCACGTAAGAAAAATTCTGACAAATCAGGAAACCTAACATATAACAGAATCTCAAAATAATAAAACAGGACTTTGCAGCATCTTGAAAGGGACATTTTTGAAAAATAATTTGTTTTTTAAATTTCAAAAACGTACTAAATTAATTTTTTTAATTTTTTAAATCTTGAAAATTTATTAAATATATTAAACTTAAAGTTTTTACCAAATTTTAATTAAAGATTTAATAAATTAAAAAATTGCAAAATTTGAATTTCTATAAAGTTTTGAAACGTTTTAAAATATTTCACAATATTTTTTTATGGTGATGGTTTTTTATTAAAAATTTTCCGGAAACATTTTTTCAACTCATTGTGAAAAAAATACTCAAACTTTCTCGTTGAAAATTTTTCAAAATTTTTTGTGAAGAGGATTTTTCATTTTTTTAGTAAAAAAAATATAATTATGGTTTAACTGAAAAAAATAATTGAAAGTAATTCAAAATTTACTGCTAAAATATTTAGAATTGTTTAAAAAATTTTATGAGGTTTTTTTTATTAACTTTTCTGAAAGAATCAGAAAGTTTACGTTTTTTAAATTTTATTTCTCAACAAATTAAAAAAAAATAATTGAAGTTTATTGCAATTTTTTTTTGAATTTTTTGGAAGGAACTGAAAGAAGAATATTGAAAAATAATGTTTTCTATAAAGACACTTTTTATTGAAAAAAATTAAAAATCAAATTGAGATTTGTCCCCAAAATCTGGTTGAAATTTTTTTTTCAAATGTTTTGTGTAACTTTTTAAAAAAAAAATGTTGGTAGAAAAAATTAACAAAATTTCTCGACTTTTGCTTGGAACTTTTTTTAGTTTCTCGAAAAAATCTCATTTTTTGTGAAGAATGTTTACAATTTTGTGTAAAAATTTTTCAAAAAAAAGTTCAACAAAAAAATTGTAAAATTTATTTATATAATTTACTAGATGCAAAAAAATGATTTAGAAATATTTATTGAGACTTTCTTCATGAAAATTCTTCTTCTTCTTCTTCTTTTTATTATTCTTTTTGAAAAGTATTTAATTTTTTTTTTAAATTTCATCAGTAATTTTTCAATGGTTTTCCCATAATTTTTTTCTTCATTTTTGAGAAGAATTGAAAAATAATATTTTGGAAAGAAACTTTTTATTTGAAAAAAATATGAATCAAATTTAAAATTTACCGCAAAAGTTTATTTTAAAACTTATTTCCACATTTTTTTAAAAAACTTTTTGTAGGTAGAAAAAATTTTGAATTTTTCAAAAAAAGCTTTGAAAAATTATTCAAAATGTACTATGAACGCACAGAAAAAATTATTCAAACATCTTTTTTATTGAATATTTTAAAAAATTAAAGAAAATTGAAAAAATGAATTGTTTGTCACCAAATTTCAAAAAAAAAAAAATTTGGAAATTTTTCAAAAATTTTTGGAATGATTTTTTTTATTTTTTGAGAATTGAAAAGTGTTATTTTGTAAATCAACTGCTCATTTAGAAAAAAAATTAAACATAAGATAAATAAAAATTTACTGCAAACATTTATTATAAATTTTTTGTAATTACTTACTTCATAACAAAATAGACTTCACTTTTTGCAGAGTTTTTTTTTAAATTTTTCTGTAGAAAAAATTTTTGTGCATCAACTTTTTCCATTTTTTAAAAGAAAAAAAAGAAAAGAAAGAAACTCACTTATCTATTCTTCTAACACCCCCTCCCACTCCTTATATAAAAGTATTCTTCAACATTAATTGCAAATAGAATTTTTTTTTTTTTTAAGATTTACTCAAAATTTACTAAAATAAAAATACCTACCTACCTACTTGATATATTTTGTAAAAAAAAAAATGTTTTCAATTTTACAAAAAAAAAAAAAAAAAAAAAAAAACCTAAATTTTTTCAAAATCAAGAAATTGCAGAAAATTATTTCAACAATTTTTTTTTATACCTACCTATTTTTCGCGAAAGTGTGAAAAAAATGTAAAATATAAATAAGTAAGTTTACAATTTGAAAAGAAAAATAAAACTAAAAAAAATCAAACTGAACTTGAAATGATTGAAAATTTGACATGATTATCTGAGTAAATTAAATTAAAATTCAAATCTGGAAAAAATTTACAAAAAAACAAACTTGAAATTAGGAAAAAAATTGAAAACAACTCGTAATGACTGAAAATTGAAAATTATTAAAATAAAAATGAAATTTGATTATTTGAAGCTGAAAAAAATTTGGCATCAAAAAATCTAAACTTGGAGAGAAATCGCCAAATTTTGTTTCCATAAAATCAATATCAACTTGAAATTTGTTACTTACTTGAAAATAATTTTTGTAATTTTACTCAATTTTTTATTTTTTAAGCCTTTTTAAAACTTTTTATTAATGTACTGTATAATGTCAAAAAATATGAAATATTCTCGAAAATGTTAGAAACTTACAAACGAGTTGTAAAAACTTCTAAATAAGTGAAAATAAAAGTGAAATATTCTTCATGAAAAATAATAATATTTTATTTTAATTACCTAGCTCGTCGAACAACTTCTCCTCTCCAACTACTCTCGAATAGTTGATACTTGTGAAAAAGTTGTTGAACCTGCAGTAGGCATAGGTAAACGCAAAACTTATGCGTATGAAGAATGTCATTCGAAATTCCATTTTTGGTTTCGTCTGCATCGTTTCAACCTTCTCCACTCATTTCCTTCTAACATCGAGTTAGAAACTGGGTTAGAAAAAAGTGATCTTTGAATTTAAATATTTTTTTAATAAATACATAAAAATTATGTAAATTCTATAAACGTGATGATAATAATGAAATGATCGATAGAAGACAATATCGTATATATTTCTCACTGTTTTCTTTCATCTTTATCGTATTTTAATGAAACTGATCGCATCGATGATAACAGAAGAAAAATTACCAGAGTAGAAAACTGTCGATGGTGATACGAATATTTCGCCAACGTCACCGCCAACTGTAATCATCGGATGGAACGAACGATTTGGCCTATAATTCCATATTCAGATTACGCTATCAACGCCAATAAATATCCTTTCGAAGTTATATAATCTGCAAAACTACCAAATCGTAATGAATAAGAATTAAAAAAGGAAACTTTTTCCCAAACAATGAGTTAGTTACAAGCTAGCAAGGGAATTCGGTCCGGTGTACGTAGTTTAAACGTTGGAAAGCGTTACGAAACAGGAAACAATTTTCACACGAGGAGACGAGACGCGAACTGTAGCTGTAGCTGTAGCTCACATCGATGAATTTCTCAGTTCCAATCCCAAAGGATGCATTATACGAGCTGAAAAGTTAACAAAAGGCAGTTTAAAAAAATACTCGTACGATTTATAATAGAATACCCAGGCCGACGAGTTTTTACTGTCAATTTTTCAGCCCCCACAAATCCACGACGAAACAGGGTGGATTTTAATTTACAAAGTTGATAGTGCCATCGACGTCGGCTGATGGAAAGTTTTTACATCAAAAATTGGCATGGCTGGAGGATGGAAATTCAAAACAGTTGATACGAAGTTTTCAGCTACGGTTGGTTAACAATATTAAAACGTTTTACGGTGCTTTTCTTTGATTAAAATGGTAAATTTGGGTCAGCCATGTGTACAGTGCTTTTTACTCGTGTGTTACGATTACGAAGTTCACCGTATCGTAGGCGTTAGGACGAGGTTTTTGGACGACGATTTGCATGAAGACTCGCGTAATTAAATGGAACGGTCAGGGTTCGATGATAAAAGAATAAACGCATTTTAAAATAATTTCGTAATGCATTATTAAACTAAAGCACGATGGCGGCGACCAAAAGTAACGCGAGTAGATTTAATTTGTTGCAGAATGCGGTTTATACGTCTAAGCCAATTTATAAACTTCTGTCCGGGTATTTTTTTTCACCATAACCCGTGTTAAATTAGATGGTCTCAGAGTAGACCCAAAGACTATGTACGGTTTATCTACTAACGATCTAGTTTCTCCCAGAACCAAAAATCTCCTAAAAACGTCTCGTCTGCTCTCCCCAAATAACCAGCTCTCTGTGTAGTAATCCGGTCCATCGTCCAAGCTGACAGAAAACCTCTATCATCTTATTGCAATTTAGCTCCTGCTTTGTACGATCGATATTGTGAAATGAGAAATGATGAGAAACCAACGGTATTGTTTCTTTGTTCGACTCCGGATTAAGTATTCGAAACTGTAATAATTTCCCAGTTTATTATACGTAGATTCAGATGTAGATGTAGATGAAGAAGAGTAATACGTACATATATTTTATACTATCTAAATGTAAGTTATTCGTATTCGTAACGTTACGTTGCGTGAATTTCTATTCCATGTGCGAATGTTTGTTGTGCGGAATTTAAACGGCGTGACTTTATTTCGAACAGTGCCTTGTTTTAATTACCCTATGGTCGCTCTCGATCTTATATTGATGCAATTTGTACCGAAGAATGTGATAGTCTAATTTTATTACATGGTGTTAACAAGTATTTCGAATGGTACTAAACTGGAGATTACTACATTTTAAATGGAGTAATTGCCTGCGATACGATTTCAAACATTATGGCATAATCGAAATGGAGGTTTTTTTTTTTTGCTCTCGTGTCGTGCAAAAAAAATTTCAATGGCGACATTAGTCGAAATGTAGAAAACAAGGATTGATAATGAATACAAATTACCACGAAAATCATGTGGTAGTAAAGCGATTTATATACAGGGTGTCCGATGAGTGGTCAAAGTGTGTAAAACTAAAAGTCCTGCAGATATTGCCTTTTACTTGGAATGGCACTTATTTTCTAAAAAGTCTTGCTTTTGAGTTGAAGATCCAGCTTTTTTTTTTGAAAAATAGATTCTAAAAAAATAGATTTTATTTTGAAATAGAATTTCTTTTACAAGTTTGCAAAAAATATATTTTTTTTCAATTTTATTTGAAAGCTATTTTTTTGAATTTCGTTTGAACAGAATTGAATCGTTTTTTTTTTTAATAACAGTATAAGTCACATTGTACATTTTTTTCAGGAAATGAGAAAAACTAACAGCATGATGAAATAATGATTTGATACAAAATATGACCGGATCACAATATGAACTTATCTAACAAATGTATAACGTGGCATCGCGGTTTTTTTCCTGAGGTAGAAATCTTCCCTTCCAGGGGGCTCCGAAGTTTTTGGACTTATGCTGTTTTATAAAAAATATTCACGTTTCTCACACAAAGACCTATATTTTTTACAAAAAAAATTTAAAATATGTACTTTATGCATTGTAGGCATCGATTATGGACATTTTAAAAATAACGAAAAAAAAAATTCTGCCTCATCATTTTGAAAGAAGAAAACGAAAAAAAAAGAAGGACTTATGCTGTTTTATAGAAAATGAACACGTTTCTCATACAAACACCTATATCTCTCGCCAAAAAATGAAAAAAACATATTTCATGCATCGATTATGTAATTTTAAAAATAATGAAAAATTTTTCGTATAATTATTTTAAAAAAAGGAATTTTTAAAAAAAGTTGGGCTTATGCTGTTTTATGAAATATGCAATCTTTGGTGTCGTCTGGAGGCTGTTTTATGAGAGTGAGAAATGTAATTTTTTAATATGTGATGTAGCTACGTGTAGGGACCCATTTCATGAAAAAACGTATTTTGTCAAAAATGTGACTAATGCGGTTATTAAAAAAAACGATTCAATTTTTCAAAGTTGAGATTTAAAAAAAAAAATTATGTTCATTTTTTTATTGCAAATTTTTTCAAAAATTGTATGTATTTGAAAGAGATATTTGTTTAGAGCTTTGTTTAAAAAAAAGTTTTTTTTTTCTTTTTTTTTTAAATTTACTCCTGAAATATATAATTTTTTTTTCAATTTTTGCAATTTACCTACTCGCTGATTTTTCTGCAATTTTGCTGATTTTTTGAAATTTTGCTTTAAACGAATTTTTTCAAGTTTGTATGAATTATAAATTTTAAAAAATTGAATTCAAAATAAAGTTCCAATTTTTTCATGATTTCAAAATTTTTTCAAACTTCACTTAAAAGGAAATTTTTCCAAATTTCGTTGATAATGAAATTTGAAGAATAGAAAATATAGTTACATAATTATTTTGTAATGAAATTATAAACCATTGCTTTCAAAAACTGTCAAAAATTCAGTAAAGCTATAAAAAAAATTGTAAATAACATTTCTGTACACTAAAGCACCGAACATGGAAGTCACATCTTTTTCAACTTTGTGGTTTTTACGTTTTTTGAATTTTTGACACTTGTAGGTTCATATAAACTATAAAAATCTCAAAGTCAAAAAAAATTGGACTTCCATGTTTGGTGCTTTAGTGTACAGATTTTTGAAATTTTAAAAAAAATTAAGTAGCCCTATGTTTTGAAACAAAACTTGAGAAAAATCTTCCTAAATATTTTTTAAAATTTTCATGCCATCAAACTGTTTTTAAAATGTGGAGAAAATGTAAACAATTAAAATCAAATTGGTTATCAAATAAAATTTGAATTATTTTCATTCAAATTCAAAATAAAAAATAAAAATAAAAATAAAAATAATTTTTAAAAATCCAGTAAAACTGCATAAAACCAAAAAAAAAAAAAATGCTATAAATGAACGTGGAAAAATTTATTCTAAAGTAAAATTCATGAAAAAACTGCTATACCTAAACAGTTTACTTACAGGTGAAATTTTGAAAAATCATGAAAATTTGAAAAAGTTATTTTAAACAAAATTTTAAAAAATTAGCAAAATTGCAGAAAAATTAGTGAGTAAATTGCAAACATTAAAATAAAAAAATCATTCAGGGGAAATTTAAAAAAAAATTTAAAAAAACTTTTTTAACAAAGCTCAAATTTTTAACGCAAATTTGAAAAAATTTGCACCAAAAAAAAATTAATTGGAAAAAAACCTCAAACTTCTAAACAATTCTGTCCAAACGAAATTTTTAAAAATTGCTTTGTAATACTTGACAAGTTTTAAATACTTCCTGGGTTACTTATTTTGATACAATAGAATAGATTACTAAAGTTATTTTTCTTTCTCAAAATTTGTTTTGAGATGTCTAAAGAGGCGGTGGACCAGCCTACCACTCTCCCCTTAAAACATTGTAATAGTTGAATTTTCCAACAAAAAAAAAGTAGTATGTATTGTCCCAAAAATTTAGATAGTTCTGATTTTTTGTTTAGGTAGGTATCAATAATTCAATATTTTCAAAAATGAATAAATAATTATTGTTGGGAGGCTGGAAAATTTTTAAAATAATAAAGATTTATTTTACCGGCATCTACGAATTAAAATTGAATTATTTATGGTAAAAAAATTGAAACATGGTGTTTGAAAAATATATAATTCCACCTTTTTGACGTTTTGAAAATTTTTACAAGAATTTTTTTAAATTTGCAAAACGAAATGTGTAGGTAAATGCTAGTAGATTTTAATAAGTTTTCCAACGAAATTTTTATACTTTTCTTAACAAATTTTATGTTTGAAATTTTCCTAAATTATACTTATAGTTCTTTTTGGATCATCCTGTTTTTTTTAAGTATTTTTTTTTCTTAATGATTTAAAAAAATAGTAAATGATATGTTACATTTGCAAATTTTGTAATCAATAAGACGAAGTTTGCAAATTATGCTAAAATTTTTCGATTCTAATAAATTTCAAAAAATCTCATTTTTAGATAAACTAGAAAAGAATTGAAAAAAAAATCAGATATTTTATTTTCTTAGCATCTCACTTATTTTTTTCCCGAATATTTTTTCATTTTTTTACTTTTGAAAGACAGGTTTTAAAAAATTATTTTTGATTTTTTTTTTTTTTTTTGAAAATTATAATTACCTACCTACAAATTATTTTTTCATAATTTTTCTATGCGATTTTTTAAAAAATTTCTTTGTGAGAAAAGTTTTAAAAATAATTTTCTCACAAAAAATTCTGTACATTTTTTTCCAGATTTCCAAAAAAAAAAACTTCTAACGGGTGAAAAATAGAATTGAAACTCAGCTGTTTTTCTTTGACAGATCTTTTCTATTTCCTAAGTTTCTAACCGAGTTCTTTTGAAAAAGAAAAAAAAATGCGTTTACAAAAAATCCAGATCATGTAATTTTCAAGTAAATTTTTCAGATTAGAAAATTTATTCAAATTGTTAGAAAATTATGAAAATTTTAAAATAAGCTAATTTTTTTTTGAAAATTCAAGTATATTGGGCTGACTTACTGTGCCTCTTTGCTCAGAATTGGGCGTTTCAAAAATTGTGAAATTTGCACAACTGGAGTAAATTTTTTAGCACAATTATTTTGTACTCGAAATTCTAATTTTGGGTCGATGCGTTACACCACTCCCAAAATTCAATTAAGAATTACCTTTTTTTCTCCTTTATTATTAGACCTAGGTATTTCTTTCTTTATTTTTTTCAACTTGACATTTTATTAGTCGATTTCGGTTTCATTCATGCAAAGTGGAATTCGTTTGTAGTGTTGAATGTTGATTTTTCACGCACATACACATAATTAATTATACCTATTTATTTTTCGATCTTGATACTGAATTTCTTTACGTAACTTTTCCGCTATTTTAAAAATACAATGTATGAGTTAAGAACTCACCTAGTACATATGTATGTATGTCTAATCGATTAACACCAATACAAATTGAACCTCTCCTGCCTCAATTACATAAGATACATATTTAAATTTATGACTAATAAGTAATAACGTACACCTAATGATGAAAAATAAACCAATTTAATCTGCAAAAAAGGTCGTACTATTAAAACTGAGTAATTTTTCCCATGGTCACATATCGTTAATTATTTTATACCAAAAAGAAATTTAAAATTTTTTTAAAATTCGACCATATCGAATGCATTATTATAATACAGTGTATCGGAGATCCTATCTACGCACATTCTTCCTAAGCTACGTGCGGAATAAAATTACCCATAATTTTTAGATCATCGTTACCTACCTACTACCTACCCACTCTACATAATTATAATTCATTAAAAATACCAAACCATCGTTATAATTATTTATACGTAGACTGAACCGGCGATCGTATTACCGTTTACGCGAAAATTAATTTTTCAACCTTATAAAATTATTCGTACGACCCATAAAATGAATCATTAGTTATAATAACCGTGAATTTATGTTCATTAAGCTATTGAATTGATGAGCTTATCTGATCGATTTAACTCATTTGGGATGCATCGAATCGTGAGTAACAGGAGTTGGTCTGTGGTTCGTTGGGTGGACCACTGGACCTGTTGTTGTCGGATTGATCGTTTAGAAAAATTGGGTTTGGATTTGGAATAAAATATTAGATAACTTTTTAAACGCCTAAATGAAGATCAAATTTGCAGAAGTGAGTTTTTCTTCTTTTTTTTCCCGTAAAAAACAACCATCAAGACGAACTGCAAAATTTGATTTTTTTTTAATGTTAGGGTGCGTAAAAAATCGAGTTTATGGTCAAATTGACTCCTTAGGTGCATAATCTAATTACGTATCTCGTCACATTTTGTTATTTGAATGGTTCAAAATTTTTTGAAAAACAGAATTTTCTAAAAAAAATTCTCATAAAATAAAATTTTGAAAATTTTTGGAAAAATGATTTCCAAAAATTCTGTAGAAAAAAATCATTTTGAGAATTTTATCGAAGAAATTCATCATAAAATTTCTAAAAAAAGTCACCAAAAATAGGACAACTTTTGAAATTTTTAAGACAGTTTTCAAAAGTTTAGCAAAATATTGAAAATTAAAAAAAAGGTGACCAAAATTTAGTCAAAAAAGAAGGATTGCCTATTTCCATAATTAGTAATCACATTGCAAGGACAGTGCCGTTATTTTTTGGTCATCTCCTTTTTGGTAATACTGTTGTAAAAAAAATTTCAAGAAAACTTTTTCCAAGCTTTCCTTCTGAAAACGTTGATTTTTTTATCCAAAAGAAATTCAGAAGAAAAATTTTCAAAGAAATTGGAATCGACCTACTTGAAAAAAATTTAGAAGAAAAATGTTGATGAAAATAATTGGAAAAATTTGAATAAAAAGTAGTCAAGTTGGGAGAAAATGAATAAACTTTTATTAAAAATTTACTGAAAAAAATTTCAATAGAGAAATTAGAGTTTAATGAAAAAATTATATAAGAAAACTTTCAGTTAAAAATGTTTAAAAATCCAAATAAAAATTCGGAAGTAAAATTTATTCAACAATTTACTTGAAAAAATTTTAACAGATGAATTTTTGAAAATTTATGATGAAAATTTAGAAGCATTTTGATGAAAAAATTATATACCTACGTATGTAAAAAGACTGAAACTTAAAAGAAAAATTTTGAAAATTTTTAAAAAACTAAATAAAATTTTTAAAATGATTTAATTGACAATAATTAGAAAAAAAATCGAGGAAAAATGAAAATAAATTTAATCGATAATTTTCTCAACAAAAAAGGAATGAAAAATAATAGATCAACATGCAACTCGAAAAAATTAATTACTCAACAACTTACGTGGAAAAAGTTTATCCAGAAAAAAAAGAAATAAAAATCTAATAAAAAACTGTCTGAAAAAATTAGAAAAAATTACAAGTTAAAAAAACTCAAGATTGGATTAAAAATTATCAAATAAAAAAAAAAATAGGTTGGATTCAAAATTTAAAAACAAGCGAACAAAGATTCAATAAACATTTTATGTCAACTAAAAAAAAAAAAATAAAAAAAAAATAAAAAATGGAAAAAAATGATTTAAAAATAATTACAAATTAAAATTAAAAATAGAAATATTGGCTGAAAATTGAAATTTTGAATCTTGATTGGAAATTTTCGAAAAAAATTAAAAGAAAAGAACAAGAATATATCAGTTCAAGTTTAAATTTGAAAAATAAAAATATTGTTAAGATTAAAAAAAATTGCTTGCACCAAAAAAAATGAAAAAAGTTGCAAATAGAAAAAGAATTAAAATTGCATCAAACACTTCAAAAAAAAAAAAAAAAAATTAATAAACAATTGAAAAATGGTAACTTTGAAAAGAAAAATAATTTCAACCCAAAAATTATTTGACACCCCCCCCCCCACCCAAAGAAACGCGAATTTTTTAGCTAACAGAACCATCTACTTAAGCACAATTAAAAGTATTCGCAGTAAATACACTTTTGTTTCTTCAAAGAAAGACTAATGAGACCCCCCAAAATTAATCATAAGTCATGAAAAAATCTCAACGACCAGCAAAATTAAAAGGTCGAACCAACAAAACGTTGCAAAATAACGACTTTATACAGCCAAATTTTACGACAATGACCACTCAACTGTGACTCAACAAACAAGTTCCCAACGTTGGGAGTTGGACTCCACTCTAGAAAATTAATTTTAAAAGCACATCTACGTACATCCGGAATAAACGTTAAACTAAATTTCGTCGTCGACTCTCCGGTAATTTTGTAATTTCGCGATAAACCCCCGAGACAGTTCAAACGTTAACGCCAGCGTCATTAAACAAATTGTAAATTTCGCTCTTGAAATAAATAAAACGCACGAGACTTTTAATTAGAAAACTTTCTCGAAAATTTTTCCAATTAACACATCTCCTATTTTTACTTTTCTGAAAAAAATTAAAAAAAAAAAAAAAAATTACATAAATACGAAAAAATAAAGCGAAAAGATATCTTTTTTGCCACTTTCGTCCTCGTAACAATACTATAACGTAACACAATACGTATAAAAACTTATCCGCTTAGAGAGCGAAAAAAAAAAATGGCATATCGTTGAATTCGCATTCAGTCTGGGTCTGGTGCAATTGTTCTCGTAAAAATTAATAAAAACGAATGGCCGATAAAATAAATTTCAACCAGCATTAAAAAAGCCAACAGCAAACCCGAATAACTTTCACGACCGGATAATATAGTGCAAAATATATTGCCAACAATTCGCGTATATGCAAGATGCAAAAATACTAACTGGAGCTTGTAAAATTACCAGTATCCGGTTAATTCATCCTTTTTTCATCAGGGCGAAAAGTTTAATATCGAGAAAATGGAGAAAGCATCGGTGAGAATAGACTAAAGGACGTCTTTTGCAGTAATTTCGCCCCACAAGACCGGAAAATACATTTCTTTTTATTCCACTGATTTAATACTCGACTATATCGTATACTCTGCCCTCTGCATGCCGGCTTGTGGCATCGCATCGCACAACAAAAAGAAAAATGGATTTTAGTTTCCGCAGGATTATCTTCTCTAGCGATTCGAGAACACCCCCAAATGAACTCCAGTCTCATTCTGTACCGATTCCCTTATCTCTCGAATTTGCTTTCTCGTTAATGTCGTGATAAACACGATAAAACACTTCCTGTTTATTAATTCGCGCTCGATTTGCATTGCGTATTTTATTTATAGAGGGATGAGAGGGTGTGTAACAGAAACGACTTGGACATTCATTTCGTTTTTCGTTCACGTAGATTTCAAGTTTGACTAAATTCACAATTGATAAATAATTTCGAATAAATTAACTTTTGCGAAGATAATTTTGAATTTTCTTTTGAAAAGCAACGAGATATTTTCTTGAAAATTTTCCCCAAGATTTTAAAGGGTAAATTTTCAATAGATGAAGTTTGAAGAAAAATGAGAGATAAAAAAACTGATTGATGTCCAAGATTTTTTTCACCAATTCAACCAAAAAAAAAAGAAATTCAAAACTTTTTACAAAAACTAAGATTTTTTAAAAAGATCTTCTGGAATTTTTAAAAAGAATTTTGTGTAGAAAATTTTTCTCGTAAATGAGATTTTTTCTCGAAGAATTTTTATTGCGAAAATTGCAATTTATTATAGAAAATTTCAATGGAAAATTTTTTCAGTTTTTTTCTACTAAATTTTTTAAGAAACTGTTAAAATGATTTTTTTAAAATAATTTTTCAAATTTTTCTTCTTTTCTTAAATTTTAAATTATTTTCCATTTTTCCAATTTATTTTTTCTAGTTGAAAAATTTTTTTTGAATCTTTGTTTTTGTAAAATTTGAATTCAATCACATTTTTTCAGTTTTTGTCATTTTTCATTCGATTTTGAGTTTTTCTCCTCTTGTGTGATTTTTTATAATTTTTTTCAAATAAATTCTTTCTGAATTTTAACAATTTTAATGTATTTTTTATTTTATTATTTTTTAAATTTTTTTTTTGTACATGGATATGCCTTATAGCTGCTGTAGTGGGTTATCCTAGAATTGAAAGAAACGAGATTCAAATGGTTTCGAAGTCCATTCTTTGGCAACAGAGGCGTAGCGTAACAATTTTTTGAGGGGCGAATGTAAGTTCAAAATGCCAACTGCAAATCTTAAAAATGCCAACTTGAAAAAAAAAAAAACACTTTGATTCTATTTCAAAGTGTCTATCAAATTTTGAAAACTGAAATTCGCGACTTTTCGCGCCCTCTTTCTGGATTTCTTTGTGACTGATACGTGCTGCCCGAGCGAAGCGAGAGCAAAATTTTTTGAAAAAATTTCAATTTTAAAAGAAAAAAAGGCATTTTTTTTTGCAAAAATTTTGAAAACATGATAATTTTTGGATTAAGTATAAAAAAATATAAAAGTAGCATGATGCCCGAGCGAAGCGAGGGCGAAAATTTTGAAAAAAATGGAACTTAGAAATTAAGAAATGATGCATTTTTAGCATTAATTTGAAGATTTTCAAAAAGATGAAGTTTTGAGAAATTTGACAAATTTAAGTTTTGCTGTTTTGAGTTGATAATTTTGAATTGTAAATTCTGTAAATTGGCAAATTCAGCATTCCGTTGAGAAAATTGAAAAGTTGACAATTTTGAGATTTGAATTTCGAGTTGACAATTTTTTTATTTTTAAAATTCAAGTTGACAATTTTTAAATTCCAAATTGGAAAATTGCCAACTTTTTCATTTTTTTCAACAGAATACTGAATTTTCCAACTTGAAACTATCCTTGAACTCGAAATTGCCAACTTTTTCGACTTTTTTAATGTCTAAGGGGGGAACGCCTCCCCCTTCCCCCGGCACGCTCCGCCCCTGTTTGGCAATAAGAAGTGTCCATGAATTGTTTTTTTCTCCCCCCCCCCCAAGAAAATTGATATCAGAACCTTGTAGTATTATTTTTAAATATTTCTTTTTAAAAAAAACATTTTTTCTGCATAAAAACCGAGAGATTCCTTCACAAAAATATTTTAAAAAACTTGAAGATTCTTATTTTCAAAAAAAAATTGAAACCAAAAATTTTAGAATGTCAGCAAATTTTCACTCTGAAAAATTGAGTTTCTTCTCTCTCTCCCTCTCTCAAAAAAATGATTTCTCCTGAATAAATTGGGAAATTTTTTAATAGGTAGGTAACTATAAAAAAATTAAGATCAAAAATTTAGTTTTTTTTTCTCGACAGATACTTGAGCTAACTTTTGTCCAAAAAATTGAAATTTTCTCTTTAAAAATTAAAAAAAAAATTTTCTCTCAAAAAATTGAAATATTTTTCGAAAAAAATTATTATTTTAGCAATTTTTTCTTTTGAAAATTTTTTATTCTAAGAAAATTCAGAGTGAGAGATTTTATTTCTTTTTACTATAAAAAAAATTAAGACCAAAAATTTATTTATCTTACCTATAGGCTAATTTTTCTCTAAAAAATTGAAATTTTCTCTTTGAAAAATTAAAGATTTTTTTTCTCACAAAAAATTGAAAGATTTTTTGAAAAGAAAAAGAAATGTTAGCAATTTTTTACTTGAAAAAATTGATATTTTTTGTTTTAAGAAAATTCAGAATTAGAGATTTTTTCTCCAAAAATTAATTGAGATTTAAAAAATTTTCACATTTTATATTTAATTTAAAATGCGAAAATTTTTAAAGGTGGCACAAAAAAAATTTATTGACGCTCAATAGAGGCAAGTTCCATTCCAAACAATAAAAAATGGTCCACAAAATTATTGCACAAGACGTGCATTACTTGGCTTTCGCCGCCATTGTCAGTATGTCCACTCTGATGAATGGATCTATTTTTTGTGATGAGGAAAGTCGATATTGAAAAAGAAAAATCATTTGATAGACCTAATAAAAAATAGATCCATTTCCTCTTCATTTTTTTCCAACCAATTCCAAGCCGTTTATTAATTTTTTTTTTCTTTGAATTTTAACGATTTTATTTACATTTTATGCGATTTTTGTCCATTTTGAATAATGAATAATGAACCGCATCGACTAATCTATATTTATTTTGTTTCTTTGTTATAGGTGAGTTTCAATTATCCACTTTTAAGAATAAGAGAAGATGAAATCGATCGAGTATGGAGGTAATTTATAACTTCGATTAGTCAATTTTTTAATTTTCAAAATACATCAGGTAAATTTCCAAAAATAGTAAAATTTCATGGATGTTGCAAAAAAAAAAAAAAACACCAAGTACCTAATTATTTTATTTTATTTTTTTTTGAAAGTGAACGGTGGTACAAAAACGTGTATCAAAATATACAGGGTAAAAAGAAATAAAGGTTGGGTCTCATTACCATAATAGCCTATTTCATGAATTGTGGAAGAAATTTAAATTTCCCTCTTTTTCACGATTTATTCAAGGGTAATATTAAATGGTAAATATCTGAATCTCTTGAGCCACTTAAAACAAAAAACTATTTTTTTTGGAGTAAACTTTTTTCTTCTTGTGTTATAGTCGAAATATTCCTCAAATTCTATAAAAAAATCTCTAAATTTTTTGGGTAGAAAATTCATCAATTTTTGGAGGTAATTTTTTTTTATTTTTCATTTTTTTCCTGAAAAATTTCATTTAAAATTTTTTTGGTTCACCTATGCAATTTTTTTTCATTTTTTTCTAAAAAATTTCCTGGTTTTTGCAGATTATTTTACTTCTTTTTTTTTAGAGAAACAGAATAACAATTTTTTGGTCTCAATTCTTTTGAGAAAAATAAATCAGTTTTCTAGGCAAGGGTGATATTCAATGGTAAAAATCTCAATTTTTTGACTACTACTTAGAAGAAAAAATTGATTTTTTGGAGTAAAATTTTTTTCTCGTGTGTTATGATAAAAATATTTCTTAAATCCTTTAAGAAAAAAAATCTCTAAATTTTTTGAAGTAAATTTTTTAACTTTTGAAGGTAAATTTTTTTTTGTAATTTTATACATTTTTTTCTGAAAAAATGTCTTAATTTTGCAGAAAAGTCTGTTTTGTTTGTTTGTTTGCTTTTTTTTTTTTTTTAAAAAGAATCTTTAATTTTTTTTGTTGTTGTTGGGGGGGGGGGGGGGGGGGGTCTTAATATTTTTAAAGGAAAAGAAAATTACAATTTTTTGGAGTACAGATTGCTCAGCCTTTTAAAATAAAGAAATCTATTTTTTTTTTATTTCAATTTTTTGAAACTTTTTTTTTTTTTTTTTTTTTTTTTAATTTTTAGAAAAAAATCTTTTACTTTCATAGAAGCAGAATAATAGTTTTTTGGATAAAAAGAATATATAAAATATTAAAAGTATACTTGAAGTAGAAATATTCTGACCAGGCCCTTGGAAAAAATCAGGTTCCGATGCAAGTGCACATTTTTCACCCCCCCCCCCCCCCCCCCTCGTCGCGCGTTGTCTTTGGTTACACATCGCGAATTCAGTTCCACCATATCTCAACTTTATCGCTAAGTTCACTCAATACTCAATAGAACATCGAGTTCGAGTATTTCATCGAAATTCAGGTCAATTTTTGCCCAAAATTGATAAAAAATCCTCGTTTCAATGAACCCATGCAGCCAAACTCTGGCCAAATTGGTTAGAAACAAATAAAATAATTTCATCATCCTGATAAATTAATACAATGTACACTTGTACGAATCCAACGAACCTGTACAATTTCAAAGAACGCAATTCTTCGTGTCCATCTCCATACATCTCTCCACCAATCATACGTGTATTTTCTATATACAATTTCTTTATTCAAAGAAGACATGTTCTAACTCCCGTTTACTCCTATCCGTGGATATAGTTCAGGTATGTTTACCTTAGTCCTTAGTACATTATCTGGTGAAATATACCCAGGGCGTCTACATACGAGTATGTATGAATTTTTAGCAAAAACCATCGCATCGGTAATTCGGAGTTAACGAAATTGCTCATTAAATGGTCAACGGCATGCGATAATTACCATTTTACGTTCAATTTACGATACACATCAGCCGGCAGCTAAAAACCGGATTCGATAGCGCAGAAAATATAATAATGAAAAAAATCTACGTACTTTTACGCTACATATAATAATAAAATCACTAGGTATAATAATAGTTTGAATAATATTAACACGTTGTTTTTTTTTCATAACTGACGGCACACGTAAACTGATAATGACATTAATTATATGGTAACTGAATAAATAAAAAATTATTCTTTCGTTGTCGTCGCAATCGCAATATTTTCTCTAAAAACCTACGCATGCGACCACCGAACACCTTGGCATTTGCAAATTTCCATAAATCGGTCTTCATTCAAGTCGACAGTCGTGTCTGAAACATTCGCCATTAGGCCATTTACCTGCTTTTGCTAATGATACCAACGTTTCGTGTTGGAGTATTATGTCATCAGACGTGCCAGTCTTATCATCACGAGCAAAACTAATAATGATAATAATAAACGTCCAGACGTCCAGGTATATACAGGGCGTCCCAAAGATGTCTCCGCCCCGGAACCTAGAAAATATTTCGTAAATTTTTTTCAAAACTTTCTCAACTTGAAAAAAATATGTAGAATTTTCTACAAATTGTTAGACAATTCCTACTCATTTTAAATTTTTTTAAATTTCCAATAAAAAAATAATTTTTTTTTTAAATTTGTAAAAATGTTGTGAGCATTTTTAATTTTTTTCGCTTTCGTGATTTAAAATATTCGATTCTTCTTAGATTATTTTTTGACAATATTTTCGTTGTTGTTTTTTTTTTCGTTTTCCATCACTTTTTAAAAATGTTATGACAATTTTTCTCGATTTTTTATTTTGTAAAAAGAACAAGTTCTTGTGAAATTCTTATTCTTTTGAAATTTTTTTCTACATTTTTTTTTGATTTTGTAAAATTTTATACCTACTTTTTTTCACTTTTGTGCTTTTCGAAAATTTTTCACACTTTTTTAGAGTTTTTTGAATTTTATAAAAACGTAATTTTGATTTTTTTTTAAATTTTGAACTATATAAATTTCTTTGACAATTTTTAAGCTATTTTCTTTAATTTTGTAAAAATGTTACAAGATTTTTTCCAGCGTAATTTTTTTTTGTAAAACTAGATATTTTAATTTTTTTAATTTTGTGAAAATTTTATAAGTATGGTAAATTAAAATCTTTTAGTTTCCTTATGAAATAGGTACTTAGATACCTACTTTTGAAAATTATTTGAAATTTTTTTTGACTTCCCTTATAATTCTGTAAAAATGTCACAACAAGTTTTTCTTATGATTATTTTGTACTTCGGGAAATAATTTCCACAATTTTTTCATCAATTTTGTGAAAAGTCAATTCCGCGACAATTTTTTTAAATGATTATTTTCGATTTTGTATCTACTTTGGAAATATTTTGTCCATTTTTTTTGCCATGTTCTTTGATTTTGTGAAAATAGTAATGAAATTTTTTCGATTTTTTTTGAAATTTTTCGTACCCTTGAACCCTTGAGAATTTTTTTTTTTTTAATTTTTAACTTTTCTTCCATTTTCTTCAATTTTTTGAAAATATTATTTTGAATTTTTTCGGTGTTGTTCTTGATCAAAATTTTTGACAATTTTTTCATTTTTTTTTTTTGATTTCTTTTGAAGTTTGTAAAAATATTGCCAGATTTTTTTACGCATCCTTTTCAAGATTTTTTTTAAATAATTAATTTTTTTGAATTTTGTACCTATAATAATTTTATAACCAATTTCCAATTATTTTTTTATAATTTTTTTTTTTTGATTTTACACAAGGTTGATATTTTTGTTTTTTATAAATATTAAAAAAAATGTCAATTTTTTTTACGATCTTTGTGCAATGTGCTTGATGAAAAATTTTGACAATTTTGTCAGATTTGAGAAATACGTTTGACAATTTTTTCAATTTTTAAAATATCTTTTCCATAAGAAAATGGCAATTTTTTTGTGTTTTGTAAAAATATTATTTTCATTTTTTTCAATTTTTTTTATTTAGGTAGGTAAGTACTTCAATTTTCATAAATAATGTTGCAAAAAGTTTCCATTTTTTTCATTTTTGATTTTTTTTTGATTTTGTGCTTTGCATATCTAACTTTTTCACATATTTTTTCAATTTCTACTTTTGAAAAATTTAGACACAATATGTTTTGGATATTATAATTTTCTAAAAAAAATTTATGGCATTATTCGATTTTTTTTTTGATTTTTTATATTATTTTTGTAGCAAAAGTAGTGAAAATATAAAAATCGAAAATCGAAAAGTCAATTTCGTTTGTAAATAAACATGTGGCTATTTTTTTCTTCGTACTGATAACATTGAAATTTTTCCTGCTACAGTGTTTGAAAATTTTAACTGCAGTGAATTACATATTTGGATCCTAATTTTTTTTGAGTAAACCTTTTTAAGGCGTCCTCAATTTCCAGATTTTTTTCAAACGGAGAGTCTGAAAAGTAATGAAAAAGTGGCGATTTGGTGGAGGGGCTGCATCAAAACCACCTAGACACTACAAGCCATGAAGTTAAATTTGGCAACCTTGCCGAAGACGGTCGACTTGAGCAATTGAAAATACGTTTTCTGGGCAAACGAAGTGTTTTTCGAAAAAATTGATGGGAACCAAAATTGTAGAGGGAAAAATTAACTTTCGTTTAGTGTATTCGGAATTTTGATTCGACTAATATTTCTCGAGTTACGGTCAAAAAACTGATTTGAAGATGGGCCGTCTACCAGATTTTCCCTATTTTCCCGGTCAAAGAAGCGATTTTCGTAAAAATTGATAAGAACAAAAATTGTAGAGCAAAAAATATCCTTTCATCCTAAAATCATTGAAGTTTTGATTCGACGAAAATACCTCGATTCATTAGCAAAAACTGTTTTCTCAGATATGCAAATTTTCATATTTTCCTATTTCGCGGATAAACAAAGCGTTTTTCATGAAAATTGATAAGAACTAAAATTGTAGAGCAGAAAAAATCCTTCAGTTTTAGTGCTTTTAAAATTTTTGATTCGACCAATTTTTTGAGTTATCGTCAAAAAACAATTTATTTTTTCATTTTCGAGGTCAACGACCCCTTTTTTGTGAAAATTGATGAAAACCACAATTGTAGATCAAAAAATTTACTTTTGTTTGGTGCAGTCGGAATTTCGATTTGACGAATATTTCTTGAGTTATCGTCGAAAAACTGATTTTGAAAGTTGGCCGTCTACCAAATTTTCCCATTTTCCCGGTCAACGAAGCGATTTTCGTGAAAATTGATACGAACCAAAATTGTAGAGCGAAAAAAATCCTTTCACCCTAAAATTATTGAAATTTCGATTTGACGAAAATACCTCGATTTCTCAGCGTAAAATGTTTTCTTGGATATGCAAATTTTCACATATTCTCATTTTCAGAGCGAACGAAGCATTTTTCGTGAAAATTGATCTAAACCAAAATTTTAGAGCAGAAAATTTCCTTTCGTTAATGTGTTGTCAGAATTTCGATTCGATGAATATTTCTCGAGTTATCGTCAAAAAACTGATTGGAAAGTCGGCCGTCTACTACTCGAAAATGCAACGTTGCCTTTCTACGTTCATGGCTTGTATCTCTAGGTGGTTTTGGCTGCATACACTAGACATCATGCACAAAGAAATGTTTTGACCATTTTTTACTTTTTTTTTTTAATTTCATGAAAAATGTTATTTTAATTTCTTTCAAATTTGTGGTTTATTGATAAAGATTTTTGACAATTTTTTAAGATTTGAGAAATAGTTTCGACAATTTTTTCAAAATGTTTTGTTGATTTATTTACACTTTTATAAAAAAGTTACGGAGATTTTTTTTTGGAATTCACATTTTTTTTTTGAATTTTGTGAAATTTTTATTCTTATTTAGTTTTTGTTACTTTTTTTTCATTTTCTCCAATTTTTCAGAAATTTTGCAATTTTTTTTTTAAATTTTGTTTTCTCAAAAAATTTTAGACAATTTTTTAATTTTATATAATTGTGTGAAAATTCTCAGAGAGATTTTTATTTAAAACAGTAAAAAAAGAAAGGAAAGTATAAAAACATTACAGAATATACTTGGCTATTTCTTATTGAGAATTTTATTGATAGATATCGTTGGGACACCCTGTATTCGCAGGTACACATTATAATATGGGGGGGGGGGGGGAAATCTAATCGCCTCAGCAACACCTTTATACGAGTACCTAACATAAGTCATAACACCTGATAATTGCACCGTACGCCGTACGACGAAAAAAGTTCGCTCGTAAATCACTATAGCACTCCAACCGCATACGAAAAACTGACCCATATATCATCGTATTGTTTAACCACTGATTAATCCCAACAGAAACGTGATTATAAATTAAAACTTTGCTGCCTTTTGAGATATACCCTCGACAAGAGTTATATATCAAAGCACTACATTGTGCGGTCTACCGAAAAATTTTCTATAATAAAATGACAAAGTCAAAGTCTCCGAAAATCTCATTATCGTTGCGGTTGGCAAAAAAAGTACGAAATGCAAATTTTTTTTTCCATTTCAAAGCTGGCTCGTGAGGCAGCTCGAACGAATCAAATCTTGCCAAGTTTCAATTTCCAATTATGTCTACTCGAACAGGACGACAAAATTTTTATAAAAGGAGCGCCACAATACAATAAATTTCGTTGCGTTTTGACTAGAAAAATCAGTTTTTCTATCCGTCGCACAATTTACGAGAAAACTTTTTAAAAAGCGATTAGAATAAATCATGTGGGATGACAAAATCGCTACTGTAACCGCTGTGCATATAAATTTATATATAGACGACCAAATTCTCGGCTTTAAATAATAATAAAAAAAATAGTATATCAACTTTTCGTATGCACTTGCACAGAATGGCGTTAAAACTATGCCAAAAAGTGGAACTTTTTTTTCGTTTAATATTTTTATCTTTTTTCGATTACGAAGTTTATGTTCGCGAGCCCATCGAAAAAAATTCAAATTTCGTTTTTCATAATAAAGACGCCTATAAAACTAGACGATTGCGTTTCGCTGATAAGACCGGCTGGATTTATGTACGAGTATTAAATCAAAATGTTGATATACGTTCACCACGATATACGGTAGTACTTTTTAGTGGATCAATGTTGTCCTGTGTTTACGATATAATGCATGGTATTACTTTTTAAATGTAATAAAACTTGATATGATTTGATTATGATAATAAAAACTAAATGCCTTTAGTTTTTTTAGTTTTTTTTTTTTTAATTTTTTTTTATTACTGGGAAGTATTTAGAATTAATATCCACTTTGGATTACATTTTTTCATATTTTTAGCCAGAGGTCTGAACGCATTAAAAACTTGAAAAAACATAAATGGAGTTCTGTCAACCAATCAAAAGCCTAGAAAATGTTTAATTATTTTCAAGTCACCTGATTAAGTCTTTGAGTATAAATATAATATGATATGGAGGAGGAAAAATACCTAGAATTCGCATATGTAATGGGTACCCTGAAAAGCGCGCTAATTCGGCTTTTTTTGGCTGCAGTCGTGCCCCGAGATGTGTGATAATGGTGATAAACGATACATAAAAGGATTATATTTTATTTAATTAAGGATAAGTCGAAGAATGAGATGAATTAGACTCAGAAACCACATTTATTTTTCAATAAAATATGATAAATCATTATAATGGGGCATGATCGCAGCCAAAATACAGCGCTCTTTTTGGCTCTTCAGGTTCCCATAGGAAACTGTATTTTTTCTCCTCCATATCATATTATATTTATACTCAAAGGATTAAGTAGTTTATAAAAATTTTCCTATGGTAAAAAAACATGAATTTCACAAGACCCCATTTACGTACCTAAGTTACGATTTATACATAGATATAGAAAGTCTTTTACTGTTTGACCAATCTACCTTACGAGAAGACGTTGGTAACTCGTCAACCCCGATTGAACTGAAATTTGACTCAATGAACAGAGCATTCCAACCAAGCACCTCAAAACCAAATTTTGAACTGCAGAAGTTCATTTTTCGATTTTTACCAATTTTTTTGTAAAAAATTGATTTAGCAATGGGCTATTCTCATCATTTTTAAAAATTCGCCAAAAATCGAAAAATCAACTTTGACTGTTCAAAATTTGTTTCCAAGGTTTGGGTGACATGCTCTTTCCCTAAAACAAATTTCAGCTCGATAGGAGTTGACGAGCTACCCCAATAAGGTTCCCTTCGTAGCAGTTTTCGAGAAAATTGGAATAACAAAAGATTTCGCATAGGAGCAAATGGGTAGCCTTGGGAAATGGATTAAATTCAAATTGACATTTTTGAAATTCACTGTAAAATGAAAATTTTCTCATTTTCAGTACTTCAGTAAGGGTAGGATTTTGCATAGGACCAATAACCTTTGAAAATTAATTAAATTCAAATTGACATTTTTTGAAATTTACTGCAAATCAAATTTTTTCTCATTTTCATAGGGTGTCTAGTGTCTACAGGTCATGAAAATCATGAAAGTCATGAAAAAGTCATTAAATTTGAAAATGCGTCATGAAAGTCATGAGTCTCTTCGAAGTCATGAATTTTTTGTAATATTACACGGACAAAATGATAAATTCGCTTAAAAGTGAAATTTTTTCGAATTGTTGCATCTTCTCAAAAAAAAACTGCGATTTCACAGAAGAAGAAAATTAATTTTCTTGAAGAATTTTTTTTTCGAGGGAATGGAATTCTTTATTTTTTTTTGGAAAAAATCCTCATTTCTTGGAATGAAAAAAAAAAAAATTTGCCTTAGGTAGTTTCTGTACAAGGCGTTGAAAAATTCTCAATTTTATTGAAGTAAAAATTTTTCAAACTTTCACGAAAAAATTCTTATTAAAAAAAAATTAAAAATCTGAATTTTATCGTTTTGGGATTGAATTTTTTTGAAGTAAAAATATTTTTATTTTCTAAAAAAAATATTTTATTTATTGGGAGGAGGGTCTCGATTTTTTGGAATAAAAAAAATTAAAAACGAAGTTTTTGGTTTAAAAATTTTTAAAAATTGTTTTGTAATAAAAAAAAAATATAGAAATATCAAATAGGTATTCTGGAGTAGAAATTTTTTTGAAAGAAGAAATTTCAGGATTTTTTGGAATAAAAATATCGAAAATAATTTCTTTTTTTTTTTGGTTAAAAAAATGTTCTAAAATTTTTTTATGTGAGATATTTTTTTAAATTTCTGTGGAAAAGTTTCTTAAGTTTTTCTTTGTGAAGAAAAAAGTTCAATTCATTTTCGAAAAAAAAAAACTTGAGATTTTTTTCGAACAATAATTTTAAAAATTCTTCTGAAATAAAAAAAATCTCAATTTTTTGGGGATCATAATAAATATTTTTTAAACTTCAGGACAAAGAAAAAGAGAAAGAAAATATTTTAGGAGTATTTTTTGATATTTAAATTCAAAATGACATTTTTTTTTTTTTTGAAATTTATTGCAAACAAAAATTTTCTTATTTTCAGTAAGGGTAGGATTTTGCATAGGGCCAAATATGGGCCTTTGAAAATTGATTAAACTCAAATTGACATTTTTTGAAATATACTGCAAACAAAAATTTTCTCATTTTCAGTGAGGGTACGATTTTGCATAGGAGAAAATAGTAGCCTTTGAAAATTAATTAAATTCAAATTGACATTTTTTGGAATTTCCTCAAAATAAAATTTTTCTTATTTTCAGTGAGGGTAGGATTTTGCATAGGAGCAAATGGTAGCCTTTGAAAATTAATTAAATTAAAATTGGCATTTTTTGAAATTTACTACGAATTAAAATTTTCTCATTTGCATTAAGGGAAGGATTTCGCAAAGCAGCATTTTTTGGAATTTACTCAAAATGAAATTTTTCTCATTTTCAGTAAGGGTACGATTTTGCATAGGAGAAAATAGTAGCCTTTGAAAATTAATTAAATTCAAATTCACATTTTTTGGAATTTACTGCAAATAAAATTTTCCTCATTTTCAGTATGGGTAGGATTTTGCATGGGAGGAAATGGTAGCTTTTTAAAATTAAGTAATTAAATTCAAATTCGCATTTATTTTTGAAATTTCCTCAAAATAAAAATGTTCCTCATTTTCAATAAGGTTAGGATTTTGCATAGGAGCAAAATGGTAGCATTTGAAATTTAATTAAATCAAAATTGGCCTTTTTTGAAATTTACTACAAACAAAAACTTACTCATTTTTTATAGATTTTCTCAATTTAAATATTCTTTAAAAATTGTTTTGGCTCAATTTTCATACATGAGCAAGCATTTTTCAAGCTACTCGTATCTATTTAGTTGGGAAATTTTCATCTTCCCAGCCCATCCTCAGACTAAAGCTCAACCTCTTCATCTACAATTTATTTTTTTATTGTGGAAAAATTGCAGTTTTCTGGGTTTTTATTCGATAAGCTATTTAAATCGGTGATTAATCTTTTTACTTCACCTTCATCATTCGCTTATCGCAGACTGTTGTACGCATTTAGTGTTTGTCTGAGACACATCGATAAGAATTAATGTTCGCTAATCGATTTTGGCCAAATGTACATGCAAAAAACATCTACATTGATACTCGTATTAGCAATAGTGCTGATCTTAATTAAATATCACTCGATAAGAATACATAATTCGTTTTACGTCGACGAATTATTCGTATGTAGGTACAAGGTATATACTTAGATAAAAAAAATTTCTAGCTAAACGAAGGCTAGCTAAAAATACAAGAAACAATTTTCTTAGAAAAATACTACTCACACGTACGATGGACTCGTATTATCCGATCAGTTATGAAATGAGAATCGAATCATTCGTGTAAACACATTTGACGTATGTAGCTAGTTCAATTCGAGTCGAAAGGGCGATCATTATCGCTTGAAATTTCGCGACGGAGTGTACATCTTTTTCGAATCATCGTTTAAAGTGGTGCAATTTTTCTTATTATTTAAAAGTGCGATTCTAATACTATACTCTCTTTGTGTCGTGTTTTTTTGCCAAAATGATACGGTTTGGGCTTAAATGCCTGTACATTTTCGGTTTAATCTCCACTCTATGTGGGGCTCCTGCTTCGAATGGTGTCCATCGAGTGAGTCGGCAAGATTTTACATCGAATGGAGCCCCTGAAAGGGCTGCAGCTCAGTACCAGAGGCCGTTCGAATCGCAAAATGGAGTATATCGAGTGCAAAGGCAAGATTTCATAAATGCTAACGACATACCTTTCCAAAATTCGTACCAGAGTCCGTATGTGAATCGATTCTCTATGTATAATTCCGGACTGGGTAATACAAACCGATCTTATTCGCCTTTCCCTAAATTATTTGTACCAGCCATTCCACCTCGGCCTACAAATCCCTACTTGGCCATTGGACTTCCGAATTACAATCGAATTGTGCCAGCTTCTAGTTTCCAAGCCAAGACCCAAGCTCCTCAAATCACTGTTTATGACGACGATAGTGTTTTGCCTGCTTTGCCTCATCCTCCTCGGTATGATTTGTCTTCAATTTCGGATCGATCGAAGTCTTCGTCTTTTGAAGAAGATTTCTCTTCAGTTGTCGAACAGTTTGATATGACTGAGGATAGGAAGGCCATTTGTAAAGGTGCCAATTGCCGGAAGTCGAATCCGAATGACGATGCTGATGCTGTTAAACCGATAAGACGAAGACGAAGTATCGATTCTGATCCTTATCTCGAGATTTATGGTGGGAAACCGAATCCATACTACAGACCGACGAGGAGGTACCATTGGAGTAGGTATTTTGATGATTACGAATACGATAGTATCCGGCCTCCGAGGGTTCATCTCATGAATGGGCTGTACCGTCCTTATGCAAGTGGAACGACAACTCCTGAACCTATCACGACTGAATCTGAAGTCAGCACTGAGCAGACTGGAACATCAACTTTGGGCGCAGATTCCATTGATTTCGAGGCTGGATCCCCATATTCGGTTATCGATGAACCAACATCGACTACAACACCTCCTGAAAATGATTGTAATACCGAATCAGGTGACCAAGAATTTACAGATGAATTTTCTCAACGAGTTGCTCGATCTGAAGAACCCACAACACCCACATCAAAGCCCAATGAATTGGAATTCGAATATAACGACAATTACGCTCCATTGCCAACCATCAACTTTGGATCTGCCACCCCTCGTGATAAACTCGTGGTGGACTATCCAACTGGAGACGATGTGCCCGAAGATCATTCCAGTCGTACCAAGGAATCGTCCACGGAATCAGATCCTAATTTCCAATTCCAAGATGTTGATTTCGAATTTGCATCGATTGATTGGCAATTACATCGAGAACCTGTCGAACCCAAGACTGCGACTGACGACTCAGAAACCCAAACCGAAGTCACCTCTGAAATCTATACTACCGAAGAGCAAACCGAATTTGCCTGGAGTGATGATTTGCCCGAAGATCATTCCATTCAAGCCAAAGAATCGTCTACTGATCTGGGTCTTAATATCGATGGTGCATCGATCAATTGGTATTTCCATCGAGGAACTATCAAGCCTTCGATTGAGCCCGATGATTCAGAAAATCCAACCGATTCCAATTCAGAAACCCAAACAACCGAACAACGCGAATACCCCACATCGAACAACTATTGGTCCGAACATCATTCCATTCATGCCGGAGAACCGTCCTCAGCTCTTGATTTCGACGTTTATATCGTGAATTTTGCACCAATCGAATCCGAAATTTTGGAACAAACAACAGAGCCTCAAACCGAGCCCGAAACCACCACTGAGACCGAGACAACCGAACAACAACCCGAATACTCTACGTCGAACAACTACTGGCCCGAAGATCATTCCATCCATGCCGAAGAATCGTCCACAGATTCTGATCCCAGCAGCGACATCGATGGCATCATCGATTTTACATCAATCGAATGCGAATTTTTCGAAGAAACAACAGAGCCTGTGACCGAGCCCGAAACCACCCCAGAGACCAAGACTGAGTCTGAGACACCCGAACAACAAACCGAATCCTCTCCCAACAACGAAATCCACCCATATTCACTCTCGACCTTGATCATATTATGCAGCTCGTGGCCTGAAAAATACGATAAAAAATTAACCGAAGTGTACAATTCAAAAGACCAATCATGGACCAGCATTTGCAGTTTCCTCAACTTAAATGATTTATTGAAAGATGATATCGAATTTGTGACTGAGGCAACTACCACAGAAGCCGTCGATACTGGGTTTTTTGACGAATCTGAAATATTTGGCTTCGGAGTAAAAACGATTGGAGAAGATTTTCAAAATTTGTTAGAAGTTATTGAGACCCTACAGATTGGCAATGGTGGAGGCGATATTTGGCCCGAATTGCCTGAAATTGACTACGATAATGGTGATTCAGCGCCACCTTCTCCCACTGCCGATACTTCTCCCGAAGTGATTACGCTGGATGTTTAAATCGAATTTTATTCTGTATTGTGATTAATTTACTTAATCGTCTATTTCTTTGTTATAATATTTTAAAATTTTATCTGCGTTAGGTATAGGTACCTACTTAATGTTTAGGTTTGAGTCAATTCGATGAAATAACCCATCAAGGTTATCGTTACTTTGGGTTAATATGTGTTGAATAATCTTCCCTGTATAAGACTCGCATCTAATCTGTATATTTTTGCAAAAAAATATCATGGGTAATTACCATTGTTATGTTTATGAGATTACGAGTATACCTATCAATGTTGTATATGTTTTAGAGGTACTTTAGGTTTACGATTCGTTAAATATTGATGCAATTTTATGTACCTAGTAAAGGTAGAAAATAATCGTCTTAATTAGTGAAGTGAATTTTTAAAACAAAGTGCCATTTTTTAATTTTTTTTTGTGATTTCAAATTATGCATGCTTTACCTACCTTTTTGTAAGTTTTATTTTTTACTTTGTGTACGAATCATACCTGTTATATTATTTTTAAGTGAATTTTTCAAAATATTTACCTACCTACTTTATTTTGTCGATGTACTTAATTAAACTAATTATATTATGTACTACGATTTTTGAAAATGTTTTTCATTTCTTGGATTTTTTGAAAACTCAAACCCTTTTTTCAAATTTTAAAATAAGTAATTGACATTATAGAGAAAATTTTGAAAAAAATTGAGCATTTTTTTCCCTCAAAAATTCCACGATTTAAAAAATTTTAATCGATTGAAAAATTTATAAAAGTTGTGATTGACAAAAATTTTAATAAAACTTAGAATAAAATCAAGTAAGAATTTTAAAAAACGATCAAGCCAAAACTTCGTGAAAAAAATTAAAATGCCCAAAATGGAAAAACGAAAAATGTTTCATCAGAAAATTTGAAAAAATTTTAGAACAATAAATTTCATAAATCATAAAAAAAATTGAACAAATCGTGCGAAATTTCAAATTGAAAAATGTGTTCGTTACTCGGGAAAATTTTGAAAAAAAATAATTAAAAAAAAGAAATTAGGTAGGCGAAAACTTTAAAAAAATTTTGAAAAATATAAAAATACAAATTCTAAGAGATCTTCAAGCATGCAAATATTCATCCAATAATTGAAAATTTTGAAAAAATTTCGGGATAAATTATTTTATAATAATTAGAAACATCAAAAAAACATTTAGCATGAATTTGAAAAAATAATAATAATAGGTACCTAATGAAAAACTGAAAAAAGGATTTTAAAATATTTAAAATAATAAAATTTGCAAAAATTTCAGGACAGTAAATTTTATTACTAAACATCAAATTGAGTGAAAAAATTAAGTACCATAGAATACCTACAAAAAAACCAACACAAAAAAAAACCAACAAACAAACAAAACAAAAACTTGTAACAAGAATTAAAAGTTTGTAAAATTAAAAACTGTGTTTAATAAAAAATAAATAAAAATATAAAAATTTAGAATAGTACATTTTATTTTTACCAAGAACATCAAAACAAAAATTTCAAAAAATCGAACAAAATAATTTTTAAATTGAAAAAGTACAGACGATGCTAAACTTGCTAAAATTTGAAAAGACGAAAAAAATTATAAAAGAAGTTGTTGTCAAAATTATGGAGAAAAAAATTTACCCATTCAATCTTAGGAAATTTAGATAAATTTGAGAGCAAAAAATCTCACAAAACGTTTTTTAAAATTAAAAAAAAAAAAAAAACGAGGACAAATTTTTAGAAAAATAAAAAAATACCTAGCACAAATTCTTTGAAAAAAAAGAACAAAAAAGAGCAAAATCATTGAAATAGAATTATTCTAAAATGAGAAAGTTTATTTTTTAATGAAAAAAATTTTGGCGCAATGTATTTTTGTATTTTATAGAATACCTAATATCGTAACCAAAAATTCAAAAAACTGAGCCAAACTTTGAATTGAAAAATCTGTACCTACAAAGCTCACTTGTTCGGAATAAAAATTTGAAAAAATAATGATGAATTTTTTTTTTTAGAAATTTTCAACCAAATGGTTCAGAAAATTTGGGAATTTTTTTTGTTTAAATTATTTTCAAGACATTATACTCAACTCATTTTTTATTGTTCTAAAAAATCGAATTCTTTTTTTTTTTTGTGGAGAAAGTTCATTTATTTAAGGAAAAACTACTTCCATTGAAAAATTTTTAATTAAAAAATTCTATGATCAATCAATGAAAAGAAATCAAAAATTTTTAATTAAAGTTTTCAACAAAATAACCTTCAAAAAATATTTCATTTTCAAAAATGGAAAAGTAAATAATGGAAACAATTTTTTTAAAAATGAGCAAAATTAAGCCATAAATTGAAAAATTATGCGCACCTATCACCTACCTATTTGATTAGAAAGAATATTTGAGAAAAAAAAAGGTAATTAGGTAAGTGGACTTTTTTCAAAATAATGAAAAATTTAAGCAAAAATTTCAAGAATTTTTCAACTAAAAAATTTGAAAACCTTTACGTTTCATAGCATGAGTCAATTCGAACAAAAAAGTCGTATTTTCCCTCATTTTTACAGAAACTTCAAAAAAAAAATTGAAAATTTATTCAATAGAAAAATTTTGAAGGAAAATTGTATTGAAGAATTAAAATAAAAAAATTCTAAAAAAATCAAGTTTGAATGAAATAAAAATGAAATAAAAAAAAACGTTAAACAAAAATTGAAAAAAAAAAAAAAAACCTAAAGGGATAATAATTTTAGTACAATAATTCTATAGAAAATCAAAATAAACCACGTGAAAAAATTAACAAAAATGCAAAAGGAAAGTAATAAAGTAAGAATTTTTAAAAATCCTAAAAAATGCAAGCCAAACTTTTTAAAAATTTCCAAGCAAAAGATTTGAAAGTATTTGAGAGAAAAAATTCACGTTTAAAGCATGAGTCAATCTGAGCAGTTCTGAAGGATTCCAAAAAAGAGACGAATCTCCTCTCTCTCTCTCTCTCTCTCTCTCTCTCTCTCCACAGTCTCAGAAAAATCATTCGAACTGTCTACATACCATCTCGTTGATATGGACCTACCTATTCATCCTCTCCAAAGAATCATTGACTCCTTTTATTCACCTACAATAATTTTTACCACGCTTTTATTAGCTTGGTATGTATGTTTGTTTGTATGTCTCATGGAACCAAAAGTATGTTTTCGACCAATCCTCTCTCATTTAATATTTTACTGGAATTGAAAGAACATAGTGCTCACATTAGGGGTTTTCGAGGTCGCTGAATTCGATTTTCGAACTCAAATTTACCCCCGACCCCAAATTGAACCCCTATGAGGGGGTTCCATTTTGAAAATTTCAGAAAATCACAACATTGGTATCGAAATGTAGGTTTTCGAGGTCGCTGAATTCGATTTTCGAACTCAAATTTACCCCGACCCCAAATTGAGCCCCTATGAGGAGGTTCAATTTTGAAAATTTCAGAAAATCACAACATTGGTATCGAAATGTAGGTTTTCGAGGTCGCTGAATTCGATTTTCGGACTTAAATTTACCCTCGACCCCAAATTGAGCCCCTATGAGGGGGTTCCATTTTGAAAATTTCAAAATTTACAACATTGATATCAAAATGTTGGTTTTCGAGGTAGCTGAATTCGATTTTCGAACTCAAATTTACCCCCGACCCCAAATTGAGCCCCTATGAGGGGGTTCAGTTTTGAAAATTTCAGAAAATCACAACATTGGTATCGAAATGTAGGTTTTCGAGGCTGCTGAATTTTTTTTTTTTTTAGATAGACATTCGAACCTAGTAAAACTATGAAATTAAAATATTTTCAACGACAAAAAGAGTTAAATAAAAATGTAAAAAAAATTTTAAAAACCACGCTTTTATTTAAAGTTGGTCACTTTGTAAAATGTTATTCATAGGGAAAGAGTAATGCCTTAAAAAACAAAAAATAAAATTTACTTGAATACAAAAATGTGTCATGAAATTTTTTTTTTCAAAAATTTTAATGATGAAAAGCGTGGTGGGGTGTGCGAGGAGCAAACGAATACCTTTTCGATTAACGCCCCACCACGATTTTCATCATTAAAATTTTTGAAAAAAAAATTTTCATGACACATTTTTGTATTCAAGTAAATTTTATTTTTTGTTTTTTAAGGCATTACTCTTTCCCTATGAATAACATTTTACAAAGTGACCAACTTTAAATAAAAGCGTGGTTTTTTAAAATTTTTTTACATTTTTATTTATACCAAATTCTAAAACAAAAACAAACATTTTTAAAATTAAAACTTCAATGTCTAATGCTCAAGGAACCATACATACGTGTACCATATTTTTCTCTAATTTATCTAACATCAAACATGTACGAATTGTACGAATATCATTTCCGAGTAAAATGTTTGATTATGATATTTAGTTGTGATGTTACTGAACCATTGATGATTACGAATGCACCTTATTAAAACCATTTTTTTTTCTTCTTAATTTACAGGTTAACAATGACGTGAGCATGAGCCGAGGAAGAAGACATAAATTGATGCTAATTCTATTAATATGTACGTTCATTTTTATTTTCATATCGTACAAGTATCAAGGCTGCGATGATAAATCGTCATTTCTATATATGCATGTGAGTATCAATTCATCTCATCGTTAAGTATTATAGAAAGTTATTCGAGTAAATATGCATATTCATAAATACAACATAGTATATGTAGCCTACCTATATACCTATCATATTGAAATCGAAAATAAAAAATCAATCAAAATAAATAATTCGTTTTTACAGAGTGAAGCTTATAAAAAAGCTTACATGCAAGGTCGACAAATGCCATTAATATTTATCGGAGGCGTTCCACGGTCCGGTACCACGTTGATGAGAGCTATTCTCGATGCACATCCTGAAGTCAGGTTGGTAATTTCTCGTATTTCTAAAAAAAATTGAAAAAATTCAATTTTTTTTTCTTCTAAAAATCATAAGGAATTTTTTTTCTAAATTTTTGTTGTTTTTGGACCTAGATGCGGACAAGAGACGCGTGTCGTACCAAGAATCCTGCAAATGAGACAGCATTGGATGAAGTCGGCCAAAGAAAGCGTTCGATTGATGGAGGCTGGCGTTTCACCGGAGGTAAATTAGATACAGTCGAGTTTGCATTTTGATAAATGGACAAGTCGACGTGTCTAGGTCTCCTAACATTTATGGTATGTTTAGGTTTTAGATTCGGCTGTGGCTTCTTTCATTTTGGATATAATCGTAAAACACGGCGAACCGGCGACGAGACTTTGCAATAAAGATCCGCTCACGTTGAAGAACGGAGATTACCTAATGGAATTATTTCCGAATTCCAAATTCATTTTCATGGTTAGAGATGGTCGAGCTACCGTGCATTCTATTATTTCAAGAAAGGTACGAATTTATCGCCACGCGATATGATATTTAGTATGCACGCAGATGCTATTTGTATTCAACGCTGTGATTACGTAGCTTCAATTTAGGAATGAAAAATTTCTCTATAATTTAATTACAACCAGGGGTTAACGAAGATTCGTCGCGTTTGTAAGCCAGTCACGTTATCAACACAGTTTTAGAGAATATTAAAAAAATCGTTTAGAAGCGAAGTTCACGTTTCGTTTGGGAAATAGTGTCACCCTGAGACAGGGAGTGAGAGGGGGGAGGGAGACCGTAGAGAATAGTCAAATGTCGAGTGGTCTATATTTATTTTAATTTATCTCAATTATTTTTAATTTGAGTATTCAAATGATGAGGGTTTTCAAAAAAAAAAAAAAAAAAAATACTAAAATGTTTTATTTTGTTTTCCTTTTTACGACTAGTTACTTAATATTTTATTTTTTCAATTTTCAGGTTACCATTACCGGCTTTGATCTCAATGATTATGAACAATGTATGAAGAAATGGAACGACGCTATATACATTATGTATAATAAATGTTTGAAGATAGGATCGTCGAGATGTATGATCGTCTATTACGAACAACTCGTGCTCCATCCTAAGATGTGGACGAAACAGATTTTAGAATTTTTGGATATTCCGTGGCATGAATCAGTGCTTCATCACGATGAACATATTAATAAGCCAGGAGGCGTAGTTTTGTCCAAGTATGTGAATTTCATAATGTTTTAATATAATTATGTGTGGTTTTTAGAGGATTTTTTTTTTAAGGAATTAGTAGGTAATTTAAGATATATTTTGATTAATTTTTCAATTTCGACGAATCGACTATTTTTAGATTTTTTTTTTTATTTGATTATTTCGCAGTTTTTTTTTCTGGAGTAGAATATTTCTAAACCTGTTGTATCAAAAAAATCTCAATTTTCTCGAAAAGAATATTTTCAATTTTTTGAGAAAAAAAAACTTTTGAAGAAAAAATTTCAATTTTTTGAAGAACAAAAACTCTAAATTTTTCGGGATTGACACAGAATATTTCTAAATTAATTTTTTCAGAAAAAATATTTCAATTCTGTAGAGTTTAGGGGAAGAAATCTGAATTTCCATTAGAATGAAAAATAGATATCTCAATTTTTAAAAGTAAAAAAATACCTAGGCGAAAATAGTTCATTATTTTTTTGAAAAAAATATTACAATTTTTTTGGAAGAAAAAAAACGTTTACTTTTCTCGGAAAGAAATTCTCAAAATTTTGACGAACTTGAATCAGTTTTTTTGAAGTAAAAATATTTCTCTCAGTTTTTTTGGAATAAATTAATAACAATAATTTCAAATTTTTTCAGAAAAAATTCATTTTTTGTGTCAAAGTTGTTGAAAAAAATCTTTCAATTTTCGATAGGTGTGATGAAATAAAAAAACTTCTCAATTTTTTGGGTAATTTTTTTCCATTTTTTTCGGTGTGACAAAATCTTTCAAGTTTTCTTGGAAAAAGTGGTTCAACTCTTTGGAGGGGGGAAGGAATCAATTTCTTGAGGGAAAATTCTTACATTCTAAGAGTAAAAATATTTTTCAATTGAGCACCTAAATAATTTCATTGGGAAAAATACTTCAATTTTTTTTGGAGGAAAAACATTCTGAACTACCTGAAATTAGAAAATACTTGGTCTCAATTTTTTATTTTAATTTTTTTTTAGAACAAATAATTATTTTTAGATATTTTTTTGGAATCGGAATTTTAAAATTTTTATATACCTACCTATTATTTTTTTCAATTTTTCGGAGTAAAAAAAATCTTTTACGACTTTTTGTAGCAAAGTAAAACTTCAATTTTTTGCCACCATTTGAAAAATTCTTTCAGTGGGTGGTAAAAATATCTCAACTAAAAAAATCTTATTTTGTTCAAAAAAAAAACGAATTTTTAATTCTAAAAAATTTTCAATTGCGATAAACCGAGTATTTTTTGGTTTTGATGAATGTTGATAAAAATTTCAATTTGGATAAAATTGAGTAGGTATGTTTTTGATTTTGATGTTTCATTTATTTTTTACATTCCTTTTAATTAATTGTTAGTTTTAATCTGATGTCCAATTTTGTTAAATCCTTAAAACCTACTATTTTGATAAATCGATAATTTTTAATTTGGTTTCCAATTCTATGGAATCCATGATTTTTTTTTTTGGTTTCAATAAATCGATTATTTTTTAATAAATCATCAACAATTTTATTAGATCAATAAAATTTTCTATTTTGATAAATCGATTATTTTTAGGTGTGGTGCCTAATTCTTCTGAACCTTTGAATTTTTTGATTTCGATAAATCTATTATTTTCTTCATTTTTGATAAATTGATTATTTATTTGATGTTTTGCTTATTCCGAAAAATTTTCAACTTCGATAAAATAATCCATTTTTTCCACGATCAGATCTCTAATTTTCTTAAAAGTGTAAAATTTTCATTTCAAATATTCCATTATTTTTTCGATTTGATGAATCGATTTTTTTCTTGATTACTGATTAGATTTTCAATTTCGTTAATATTCCATAAAAATTTTCAATTCGATGTTGACGACTTGACGAGTCAAAATTCTCTAATTTTGCTGATTATGTAATTTTTTTGATTCAGATAAATCGATCATTTTTAATTTGGTTTTCAACTTTGTTGTTTTCATAAAAATTTTAAATTGTAATAAATTATTGATTATTTTTCGATTTTTATGAATTGGCAGTAAAGTTGGGTTGACCTTCAAAATTTTCAATTTCGCAACGTTTAGTTTTCGATTTTTGGTCTCTACTTTGGGTAAATTCATAAAATTTTTGATTTCCCAATTTTATCAATTCTAAAATTTTTTTGATTTTTGATGATGAATTATTCTTCATCAGGACACTTTATTTTTTTTTATTCCATAAAATTTGCAATTTTGACAAATCGATCGATTTTTCGATATCAATGAATCGATTATTCATCGATAAATTTTCCAATTTTATTATTTGAAAAAATTTCTCAAATTCAATTTTTCGATTTTTATTGCTTCAATTTAATTTAACAAATTTTAATTCTTTTTTTTCAATCTTCCAGAGTGGAAAGATCGTCCGACCAAGTAATCAAACCCATCAACCTAGAAGCGTTGAAAACTTGGGTAGGCAAATTCCCAGATGACGTATTAAAGAAAGTACCTCAAATCGCGCCCATGTTAGGCCGGCTCGGATACGATCCCTACGCAGTTCCGCCCAATTACGGTCTACCCGACGCTTTCGTACAAAATAATACAAATTTGATCAACCAGAACAAAGAAGTTTGGCTGGAACGTGCGAAGAATCTGTCTTCTCAAAATCTTAATAATCCGGCACTTTTTAGCAATTTACTTTCACCAGATGGTGAAAATTTGACGACGACAAAAGATTGAATGATTTTTCACTGTACCTACCAATATGTTGTGCCTTCGTAATTTAAGAAATTGTTGCCATGAATCGTATAGTTTAAGGTACTGTTGTATTATAGCAATTTTTATAGTACGTCAAATATCATCACAATAATGTTGTACTTGGTCCAAACTTGAGTACTAATTTAGTTTTTTTTTTAGATTTGCGTTAGAACAAAGATTACATGAACAATTATTATAGCTCTGTCAGTGTTCACTTGTCGAGAAATTCGTATTTAATTTGTTTAGAATTTTCTCTTGTTTGTATAATAATATCTGTCGATTTTCCCAAAATGATATATCTCAAGAATTTTCATTTTATTAAAACCAACTTGATTATTGCCTCAGATGTTCTCATCATGAGCGTTGGATAGAATGCAATAATATTTTATAGCTGTGCTTTTCATTTCTTCCTTTCATTACTCCATTAAAATTGAAAATGCATTTAATAAATTGAATTCGTCCAATTTTCGAGTAATATTAATACCTATTTTCGTGTTTATGTATTTATTTTCAATTAAGACTTTTTTTTTTTTTTTTTTTTTTAACAAATCTCTCTCTACTTAATTTGTTTCTGATGAATAACTTCAAACTGAAACAGGCATTCCTCGTCCTTTTTGTGTTTATATATGAAATATGATTTATTAAATATGTATGTATGTATTATGTGCACAATTTATACGCTGTACCTGTTTCTTTAAAACTTTGTTGGACTGTGATAAATTTGTTGATTTTATGTAATAACGTAATTTATTTTAGTTTATTTATATTTATACATTGACGAATAGAAGAAAGAAAAAACTGTCGTTCTGCACACCTTAGGTAAAATTTTATAATGTAAATATGTCTGTGAATAAGCTTTTACTGTAGGAATATTTTCATTTATTTTGTTATTAATTTTCATAATTTGATGTGTTTCATTAAACGTAATATCCATGAAATGTAATACAATACCTACCCCTATAGTCGAATTCGCGTAAGGAAACGCCAATAAACACGACACTAAAACGAATGATTAGGAGCGGACTAACCAAGTATTTTTGTATTCTTGAGTAGCTGTAAAATTCATGTACAAGATAGAGGTAATTTTTACTTGATTTTTACCACTATCGCGATTGATAGATCATTGTGCCGTTTTTGTTTACAAAATTTCGTATGCTCGAGCGGTCTGTTATATTATCGCATGATAATATTCGGCTATATGGTCGAAGCCAATCATTATTATTTTATAATAAATAAAATAAAAAATGATAATTCATTGCGATTTCTAAAAAAAATAATTTTAAAATAATGAGTACTTTAAAAATTGATCAAAATAAAAAAATTTATTAGGTAGGTATACTTTAAAAATTGTAGAAATTTAGGAAATTTATCAAAATTTAGAAATGAACAAAATTCAAACTTCAATCAAATTTTAGGTACACATTTTTGGATTTTTATTGTAAAAATTTCTTCAATTTCAAAAACGCATTAAGATTTTAAAATGACGAAAATTCCAATTTTTGTAAAATTATAATAATCTAACAAAATTAAAAAACGACCGAATTTTGTATTTTCCAAAATTGAAAATAAAATTCAAAAATGATCAAAATTCAAATTTTTATTATCATCAGATTCGACCTATTTTTTTTTTAATTTTTAAAATTTTCCAAATTCTAAAAATTGGTTAAATTTCAATGAATAAATTCTCACTTGTCAAAGAATCATCTTCAGATGCTTGAAATGGAAATAAATCGTACTGCAAACTGCATCACGTGCGAGGATTGGCAGAAAGTTCCGCGACCGCACCTGACGAAACCTCTGCGAAAATAATTTTTTAAAAATTACAAAAAAAAGTTACGAGATGAACCTCTTAATTCGAATGATTTTTCAAGTACCTGATTTTATTTAAAATCATGTCAGATTCCTTTTTGTGGAACGCAGCATCGGTGACGGTATTTTCCGATATCTCGTACAGAATTCTAGATCGCTATGGCAACACCTTGATCACTTGAAGCTTGTTTTTGAGCCTTGAGGTTTTTTATTTTCTTTGGTGGCCATTTGCTTCAAAGCACTCTGATTTTCGTACGGGAATACCTGGAAAAATATCAAACAAAAGTTTAGAATTATTCTGTCTAATTTTCAAAATTTTCCTAATTCCATAAATTGGTCAAATTTAAAAAATAGGTAAACACCTTTAAATTGACGCAATTTCGAAAATTTATCATAATTTGGAACTGAACAAAATTCAAAATTTGGAAGTTTTAAACTTTTTTGAATTTTTATCAAACTTCAGAAAATTGTAAAAATTTACCAAATTGTAGAAACTGTTTCAATATTAAAAACTTGAAAAAGTTTAAGATCCAATATTTACAAATTTTAAAAAAATCTATAAAAATTTAAAAAATGAATAATAAAATTTTGATTTTCCAAAAATTGGTCAAATTTCAAAAATTTATCAAAATTAAAAAATGAAAAAAATCAAACTTTAGTTAAATTTTGAAATTTTGGGAACTTCTGGATTTTTATCTAATTTCAAAAAATGTAAAATTTACCAAATTTTAAAAATCTAACGAAATTAAAAAATGAATAAATTTTGAATTTCCCACAAAATTTTAAAAAATTTAAAAGATATGATAAAAATTCAAATCTTTGGATTTAACCTAATTTTTAAACGTTCTCCAAATTCTGAAAATTAATTCAAATTTTTATAATTACCTATCATATTTCATATTTAAAGTTGAAAATATCTACAAATAAAATTCCGGCTATAATTCTGGCTATGTAAAGTTCGCGAAAATCGATTAAATTGCAAGAGCAAAAGCAAAACCGAAATCGAAATCAAGACGTATTTTCGAAAATTTCAACGATTCGGGAGTTGCTAAATGCACGGACTTGTGTCCGGAGTCGAATCAGTCGTTCTGTAAGTTGGAATCGTTTGTCCTTCACCAACGCTACACCATTCAATGGGTCAAGACAAGTTTACTTTTTTTTTTCGTGAATGAATTCTTCATCTTATTATGCGAAGTTCGTTTTTACTAAAAAATTTAAACCAAGGATACGAATAACTTTAAAGCATTTTTTAAATAAACTTATGAAATTTCTCAGACTCTCAGTAAAGAAATGTTTTTTTTTTTTTTTTTTTTGTTAAATTTTACTAATAAGACGAATTATTGAAATTAGATGAGAGGGAGGGATCCAATCAAAATTTTTGTAATAACTAAAATTATTCCTTGGGCATCAAGCTACAACTTTTGTTTGAAGTTTTTTTCAACTGGACCACTTTTTCTTCACCAATTTTTGCATAACACTTCGAAGATAGATACTAATTAAAATTTATAGAGAAGTGAGGGAGGAAGTGGCCAATTAAACATTTTTTCAAGTAAAAGTTGTAGATTGAGATCCTAAAAATAATTTTGTGCATATTGATTTATTAAAAAAATTTTGATTCGGCCCCTTCCCGCCTCCCTCTCATCTGATTTCACATGAGGTAGATACTTTTTCAAAATTGGGGAGGGTCCAATTGAAAATTTTTTCCAACAAAAGTTGTAGATTGATATCTTAGAAATAATTTTGCTTATTAAAAATTTTTCGATTAGACCCTTTCCTCCCCACCAATTTTGCAAAATATGACTTAGATACTGATATTTTGTATTACCAAAAAGGAATAGAGGTAGAGGTTCAATTGAAAAAATTTTCAAACAAAAGTTGTGGCTTAAAATTCTAGAAATAATTTTGGTTATTACAAAAATTTCGATTGAACCCCTCCCTCCCCTCCAATTTTGAATATTAAAAATCTATGTAGTATTGGGCTTGATAACTTTTGTTTGAAAATTTTTTCAATTCGAACCCTCCCTCCTCAATTTTTCATATTAATACATAGATACTCATTATTAATAATTGGGGAGTGGTAAGGGTTGAATTGAAAATTTTTTTAACAAAAGTTCTAGATTAGGATCTTAGAAATAATTTTGGTCATTATTAAAATTTCGATTGGACCCTACCCTCCCCCCTAATTTTGCATATTAGTACGAAGACACTTGTTATTGAAAATTGGGAGGGTGAGAGGGATTGAATTTAAAAAAATTTCAAACAAAAGTTGTAGATTAGGGTCCTAAAAATAAGTTTGGTTATTATAAAAATTTCGATTGGACCCTTCCCTCCCCTCGAATTTCGTATATTAGTACGAAAACTCTCAATATTGAAAAATGGGAGAAGGAGGGGTTCAATTGAAAAAGTTTTCAAACAAAAGTTATAGATTAAAATCCTATAAATAAGTTTGGTTATTATAAAAATTTCGATTGGACCTCTCTATTCTCTCCAATTTCGTATATTAGGCGTTTATATAGTTTTGGACTTTAAAAAATTCAGCTCAATCACTAACGCCGCAGTGAAAACTAGGAGCTAGTGAAAATATCACTTAATACTCGTTCAAATTTCTAAAAATTCAACACAAGGATATTTATGAAAAAATTATATATTCAAGAAAAATGTTTCATCTTTCCAATAAGGCCTTTTTCAACAAAATTGAACCACAATTGTATTTTTAACGATTTTTTGAAAATTCGTAATTTTCCATTTAACGTCATGTAAAACTTTATCAGTTGGGACCAAATGAGATTGTTTACGTATTGTTCTTACGCACACATACGCAGGGGCTTCGGTTCTCCATTGCTTGTTCTTTTGTAAATTTTCCTAACGTTTCGTTATTAGGGTTTGTGCATCAAACCCTGATCTAAATTTCTTCCAGTGTTGTGAAACGGGAATTCCCATTTTGCGGGAATGGAAATTGTTCTCGGAAATTCCCGGGAAAGTTTCCCACCTTCATCAAAACCGGAAATTCCCGTTTTTCAAATAATTTCTTTTTTTGAAGCAAAAACTAGATTTAAGCAAATACTTTACATATATAATACTGGAAACTCCAATGGGGACAAGTGACCCCGACAAAAGCGCTCTTTTAGCGGCTCGGCATGAAACTATTCTCAGACTTTCGACCGATCGTCATGTCTTCGACCAATCAGAGGGCGAATCACGGGACGATTAGTCGAAAACCGGGAATTAGTTTCATGCCGAGCCGCTTAGAGAGCGCTCTTCTTGGGAGTCAAATCAAAAGCACTGAGTTTCCAGTATTATATATTTGTAAAGTATTTGATTTAAGTGATGTAATAAATTATGTTTAGAAATGTCAATTTGAATGAAAATTGGTATTGATACCCTAAAAATACTTGAAATTAATCAAATTATTCAAGTGCAAAAAATTGAATAAATTATTTTCATATTTTCCATTAAATTTTAGGAAAAATACTTGATGGAAGAAAATCTTGTGGGTTGTGAATTGTGGTAAAATATTTAATTTTATGAAATTCAGAAAAATAATGAAAAATAATTTAATCGGAGAATTTAAATTTTTAAATCGTTTAATAAAATTTTTAGTCAGTACATAAAGCATAAAGCAATAAAGCATAATCTAAAGTCGATTAATCAAACGCACAAACCCTATTGCAATAAGCGTATAGCTTATGGCTTGTTTTACTTGTTTCGTCTGCGTTGAATAATTACTTGAATTTCCATTTCCAGTTCAATCATGTAATAAATTAAATCGTAAGTGCAGAAGTTAGTGCTTTGTTATTGAGTAAGCTCCAAACGTGGGTGTAAAATGACTTCTCCAGAGCAACGTATTTCTCTGATGCGTGGAATATGATGTCTTAGATAAATTCCAAGATCGTGTGTTCTTTATAACGGATACTTTTTTATTGCTGCAAATCAACCTCAAGCGATGTAAGTATTTCGAATCGAATTTACACTCTTATGCCAGTACAGAAGATTACTCGGTATCGTTTTTTTAGTATTAGAAATTTAGAAAGTAGTAGCGTAAAAAAGTTCTATTTATCTTATCAAGCAGCTCGCGAGCCCTTATCTAGTTAGTACCTTCCTTATCATGCTTAATAGTAGTCATTTAATTGATGTTTTCCACTTTTTTCATTATATTTTACGGTAGAACTAATTCCATTCTATCGTATTATTCGTTGCTATGAATCGTATGGTGACATGTGTTACTTTTAGAAGTCGTATTTGTTATATTGCCTTCGGCTAAATAGTGAATTTTCATATCATATGGTGTCGTTTTCTCGTTACAGATTTGCCAAATGGATAAACAATCGCTGCTCGTGTTATATTCCAAGGTAATTCAGTCATTATTATTCAGTTCAAATTACTAATCGTTGAATTATTTGTCGAGTGTTAGAACTCAGGAGACAGAGCTTCGCAAGGGTCATCTGCCCACTCACGTCGTGTTATTATTGTTTACAAATCCCCAAACTCGAACACCATCTTAGGTGTGAAAAAATCACCTGTAACTCTTCTTAAAAGTTCATTCGTAGCTTTGTAGCTTTATTACGAAATTGTTATGAAACTTGGTCGATAAAAAACAAAGAAAAATCATTGAAATTAATCTTAAGTACGTATTTTACGCTTCATCGAATCAAGGTGTTTCATTATCAGCTTTCTTTTTGTTTAGAAATTCTCTACATAGATGATCGTGAGTGGTTCTACATTTGCGAATAGTTTAACTAATAATCAGATTGCCAATTTCGACGACATTTTTTCCTAGTTTTATTTCATTTCATTGGTGAAAAAATTCCAATGTTTTCCAATTGAAAAAAGTAATTTTCTGGGAATTATTTGGTCGATTAGCTGTCTAGCGATTATATTAAAATGTCGGTGAATCGGTTATCAACAAATAGACTGGCGCGAGCATTTCTCAAGTCGATTTATTTTAAATTTCAACGTAGAAGGTAAAAATGAATCATTTGTTTCGAGGAAAAAATTACATTCTATAGAAGAGAACAAACGACCATTAAGCAATGATTTCTTCAAAGTACAAAGGAGACAATATAAAATCAAGTCTATAAACGAAAGCTCGAACTCGATACAATTTCAATCGTCGGCGTCATAAGTATTATACGAGTTCAAGTTACAAGCTACGCCGTAATGTTTACATTTTTCTTACGATGTGTATATACTAAACATATAAGTATGATAAAAAGCATATCGACTTGTTTGTAGGCGTCTAAGTTATTAAACGTCCTTTCATTGACCGATCTGCTCTCCCTTCTACCTGTATAATTCAATCATCCACATGTGAATATTCATTATGATTGTTTCTGCCTTAATCATTCCGTCAGTTCGAATGGTAATGCTCGAATTGTACCTGTTCCGTTCGGCGATATCCGAGAATTTCAAATTGCTAATTCGATTACGACGTTATCGTACCCTAAAATTAATTTTTTCGGAGTTGTTTGGTTAAAAATTTCAAATTTTCGAGTGTATTTTTTTCGTACGAAACGTCGCGTTGATACGTTTTATTACATTTGCCTTTTTTTTTTTTTTTTTCAAAGAGATCTGTTTTCATGTGAATTGTGAAATGAAATATGACGTCGGAATTCGAACCATAATTTTTGAAAGTAGTTTTTCATCGGTAGTGTGTAGTTTTCGCGATTCGTCGACATGATACGTACAATTGTACAAGATTTAATAATACATAAGAAAACAGCTGAAGTGATAACGCAAGATGATTATTATAAAAGATTTCAAACGTGGACTACTGCGTCTGAGTTTCTATATTTGTATACAGAAGTAAGCTTTAATTGTATTGATTTTTTTGGGGTATTTTTTTCGAATTCGAGATGCACGAAATTGTGAATTTTGAAATTTTATCAAAATAGAAAAATTTTAGAGAAATGTGTAAAAATGTGGAAAAAGTAGTTTGAGTTTTGATGATATTTTTAATTTTATTTTTGAAGTGAAATAAGTGATGTGATGTGATGAAATGAGTGTCAATTTTTTATTTTTTTAGAAATATGATTTGAGCTTGGGTTGAGTTTATTGTGATGGAGTTCGTAATTTTAAATTATTTTCATTTTGGTTCGTTTTTGATCAAAAAATATTTCACGTTTTTTCTTCTAATTTCTTAGTATTTTATTAGACTTTCGAAAACTCAGCTAGAGGCTTTTCTATTCTAATAGAATTTTGAAAAAATAATTTTAAAATTTAAAAATAATGAAATTTAGAAAAAATCAAAACATCCTTTTTAAAACATAAGAAGAAAATATAAGTGGAAATGATATTGAGAGAAACGAGTTGCAATGAGAAAAAAAAAGAAATATTTGAAAAAAATAGTTGATTAAATCGCACCTCCAGGGGAATACAACTCTAAAATCGTACATGGTACTTGTGACAATATAGAAAGCTCCATTATTTGTGTAAATATCGAGAGAGAAAAATGTTAAATCTTATGAAAGTTCGTAACACTGAACAATATTGACAAATTTCAGTATAATTCTACAGTTTTTTCAGTGTTTACAGAAATAAATGAAATTTCGATATTGTTCCAAGTACCTTGTATGATTTGGAACGACTGTATTCCCCTAGAAAGGTTCGAAATTTTCAATTTTCAATAAATTAAAATAATAATGAAAATCTGCAGAAAAACTGAGTGAAAATCTACTCGAAAAAAACTAATGAAAGCACATCTCATACAATTCAATTTATCAAATTCCGAAAATTCTGGGAAAGAACTTAATTCAATTTTTACCTTAAATAATGACTTATTATTTCGCCTATTTCCTTTTCTATTCTGAAATTTTGATCAATTTTTCTATTAAAAATCAAATTCCAAAATAATTGTAAAATTGAAAGAAAGAAAAAATCGTTTCAGATACTTTGTTTTGAAATTTTGAGAACTAGATATTTTAGTTTAAAATCATATTATTGAAGAAATATGTAGGTAGTCTAGGTACGTAATTGTGGAATTTATTTTAGAATTTTGATAAAATTTTCAAATAAAAATAAAATTGCCAAAACATATGAAATTAAGAAACATTTCCTCATTTTTTACTTTATTTTGGAATGCATATCAATTTTTTGATTAAAAAGCGAATTATTGAAAAAATTGTGAAATCTGAAGAATTTTTCATGAAGTCTATTTTATTTTGGAATTTTAGGAAATAAAAAATGAAAATAAAATTATTGGAAAATTGGGGAATTTGAAAAAAATACTTTTATTTTATTGGAGAATGAAGATTTTTAGAAATGTGTTATGATTATAAAAAAAATTATTGAACAAATTTTGACTCTTATGGAAACTTTTTCTGAAAAATAAAACTGCAAAAGAAATTGTGGAATTTGAAAAAATTTCTCCTGTTTTCTCTTCATTTTGGAATTTCTATCGAGTTTTTAATTAGGTATAATATGCAGAAAGAATTCTAAAATTTGAAAAAATCTATTTCTTTGTGTTTGGAATGTTTGTAAATTTTTTGATGAAAAATAGAAATTGTGGATTTTAGAAAAATTCTCTCATTTTACACTTTGCTTTGAAATTTTTAGAAATTTTTTGATTGAAAAGAAAATTTTGAAGAAATTTTGAAGTATGAAAATTTTTCATTTCATTTTGTTTTATTTAAAAATTTTGAGAAGTTTTTTTTTTGTGGAATTTGACGAACTTTCCAGTTCTCTAACTATTTTATTTTGGAAATTTTTTGATGAAAAATAAAATTCGGTACCTATTGGAGGAATTTCAAAATTAAAAAAATTTGTTTTGCTTTGTTATGATATTTTGATCAATTTTTTGATTAAAAATCAAATTTTGAAGAAGTTGTGAGATTGGAAATTTTTTTCCTTAGTTTGTTTTGTTTCATAATTTTTATAAATTTTTTATCACGAATCAAATTATTGAAAAAATTGTAGAATTTGTAGAGTTTTCCCACTGCACTACTTTATTTTAGAAGTTTGGAAATTTTATAATGAAAAATATAAAATTACCAATGACTTTGTGAAATTTGAAATTTTTTTCTTATTTTTCCTTTTGTTTTGTTTTTTGATTGAAAAGCAAATTTTGAAGAAATTGTTCAATTTGGATGTTTTTCATGTCATTTATTTTTCGTTTTATTTCATAATAATTTTGGAAAATACTTTGTACAGAAATCAAATTATTGTCAAATTGTAGAATTTTACGAATTTTCTTGATTCTATATTTTATTTTGAAAACTTTTTGATGAAAAATATTGTAATTGAAGAAATCGCAGAATTTTGACAATTTTTCTCATTTTTCATTTTATTTTAAAATTTCAACTAATACTTTTTTTTATTTAAAAACAAATTTTGCAAGAAAATTGTGGAATTTGAAAATTTTTAGTTCATTTTGGAATTTTTGGAAATATATCTTTATGAAAAATAAAATTACTAAAGAAATAAATGATGGAATTTTGAAATTTTTTTCTATTAAGTATATCTTAGAATTTTGAGAAATGTTTCCCGATTGAAAATCAAAATTTTGAATAAATTATGGAATTTGATGAAATTTTTCTTGTTCTTTATTTTATTTTGAAATTTCGGAAACATATTTTTGATCAAAAATCAGATCAATAAAAAATTTTGGAATTTGAAAATAATTTTCCACTTTTTTGTTTCATTTCCGAATTTTTGAAATTTTTTTGGTTAAAAAAAAGTATATATAAAATCATTAAAGAGGTTGTGGTAATTTAAAAAAAAAAAAAACTTATTTTTCGCATCGCGTATTTTAGAATTTTGATCACTTTTTTGTTTGAAAACAGAGGTGTTTGGCAAGTTAATATTCTTGAAAAATGCCCACTTTTCTTTTCATTTCGGAACTTGAGGAAATTTTTTGATAGAAAATAGAATTACCAAAAAACCACAAAATTGATAAAATTTTGGAATTTTTTTGATGAAAAATAAAATTACCAAAGAAATTGTGGAAGACGACGATGAAAAAAGTCATTGTTGATATTCTGGAGCAATCGACTATGGGTACATACGTATGATATGTTCATATAAAAGGACCTTGTTTCAATTTTGATTAGTAAGTTCGATTATTTGATATGATAACATTGCAGAAAAATCATTTTTCGGAAAATTAATTCATAATTGACATGCTCCTTGTTCGTGAAGACAGACGAATGAATTTTGATGATTTTTAGCTACAAATCCAAGTACATATTGATATTTTATAATTTATTGAGAGCGTTTATTTTGAGATTTACAAAAGTTAATTAACGAAGGTAAATTGATACGATGATTTTACACTCTCATAATCATCCAACATCCATGCACAATTTAACTGTAATTACTCTACCGATATCTTAATTATTCTCACGTACCCAATACCCATGTGCCAATATCTAACCAAACGCTGATAACACGTTTTTAATTTGTCATTTTCGGGAACTAAGTTCGTCTGTTCCTTTGGAAATGATCCATCTTGACGCAATCAACCTATTTTGGGGAAAAAATATTTTTTTGATTTTAAAATGTTCCTTTCGATGTCCTAATTAACCATCGAAATCATAAATCTCAAAAAAGCTCCAGTCAATCCTTCTGTAATGCTGTCACATGTCTGAACATGAGAGTAATTGTACTTTTTCATCAGATTGTGTCAGTTCCAGGGAAAGTAACTAGAATTTTCTGAGATGTGGCTAGATTTTTTCCGAAAGGATGTCCAGTTGAAAATTGTTAAAAAATGATGGTTGTAAAAATGAATTTTTTTCTCCATTTTTTTTTAAATTTGAAAAAATTAAAATTAAAATTAAAAAAGGTGCAAGCAAAAAAAAAATTGAGAGATTTTTTAAATTCCAAAACAAGTGAAAGATTTTTTCCTTCGAGGAAATTGAAAGATGACGATTTTTTTGCTCCAAAATTAAATTGAAAAAATGTTTTATTCCAAAAAAGTTGTATTATTTTTTTCTTAAAAAAACGAAACAAAAATTAGGATTTTTTTCTCAAAAAATTGAAAGATGATTTTCCTCTATGAAATGAAAAGAGATTTTTTAATTTAAAAAAATAGTAAAATAGGCATTTTTTTACATTGTCAGGCTTTTCAACATTCCAGAAAATCCAAGAAATCCTGTAAAACTCCTACTTTTTGTTCAAACCTCCTGCTATTCTGCAAACCCTCTGCTTTTTTGTCAAATAGTTAATCCTGTTTTTTTGTTTTTTTTTTGTTACATTTGAAAGAGAACCCTTTAAAAATTAAAAATGTTCTTTATCCCCCCCCCCCCAATTCCTAAAGCAGGAAGAAATCGCACCTCCGGAGTAATACAATGATAACTCAAAAAAATTGAACTTCTTTATTTTTTGGTATTTCGTGCTCATTTCTACACAGATGAGCACGAAATACTTAAAAATAAAGAAGTTCAATTTTTCGAGTTATCATTGTATTACTCCGGAGGTGCGAAATTTTCTTCTTCTAAACCAATAATTGCAGAAAGATTTTTTTTAAATTCAAATAAAAAATCAGAGATTTTTTTAAAAGAAATTAAAATGCTTTTTCCTCCCAAAAAATAGAAAAAAAAATTTTCTTCTACAAAAAAATGGTGAATTTTTTCATGTTGACTTCAAAGTATAGGTATTTTTTATTCTATGAAATTTCAGATTAAAAATTTTTTACTCTAAAAAGATTGGAAAATTTTTTTCCTCAAAAATTGAGACAAAAATTAGGATTTACTCGTATTCTCTATCGTGTTTTTTTTTTCAATATAAATAGGAGATTTTTTCTCCAAAAAATTAATTTTTTTGCAAAAATTTGAGAAATATTTTTATTTTAAAAAATTGTGAAATTTTTTTCTTTAAATTTTTTGTACCTAATGTTTTACGTAAAAAAAATTGAGATAATTTTTATTTCAAGAGAATTCAGATATTTTTGTTGAAAAAAGTAGGTTGTGCCAAAGATCACAGGGCCCAACTGTGAATTTGTGAGAGAGGTGGGGGTATCTTTTGGGGATTTGTGGGTGATTTGCTTCATCATTCGCATACAAGTGCTCCTCCCTGAGGTTATATTTTACCTATTCATTTAAATTGGTGGCAATCTTCATTTTTTCCTCTTTATATTTTAAAGCTCGTTTTTGCGCCACCCGTTCACTTTTCAAAAAAATTGAATTATAACCTTTTTTATTGCAAATTTTACGTTCTTTAATTTTGGTCAAGACTGTTTCTTTGTTTAAACGTATATTTAAAGAGTTAAAATCAAAATAAAATTTAGTTAGCATCTTTGGGCTCAAATTTGGAAGACTCTCTACTCGGGAAGAGGTTCGGGGTCATGTTAGTGGTTAATCCGGACACCAAAAAAGGGACATTGTAAAATCAAAAAATCTTTGCTGACCCAAAATGCAAATTTGATTCAAGTATTATTTCTTTGGGCTACTCGATTCAGTGTATACCAAAAAGGGAACGGTAGCATTGTGAGGTGAAGAGTAGGAATAGTTATCACGATGGTATTATTTCAATAACCTGGGTCAAAGTGTAACATGAAATTGAGCTTATGTATATGTACATTACATAATGAGTAACGAATAATTATACTCTGAATTAAAACCAACGTTTCTTTATTTGTTTATAGGGTTCCCGGGTATGGATCCAACATCCCGTTGAAGTTTGGGAAAGCGCTGAAATTGTCGAATCGTACGATGGTAAAAATCTCAGCGTTTTGACAGATAGTGGCGAAGTAAGTTATTCCAATTTTAATTAATCAATATTATATTTTCAATTACGTTAGTGATGCTAAAAACGACCAATGATTGACTGCTTCATTCTGAATAAAATCGAAAGCTCTTTTAGTCGAGCCACAATTACCTGTCGGTGAAAATTGATTATTTTTCATTGATCAGTCTGGCAGTTTTTACCTCGAATTGAGTTGTCAAGGGGAGAACGAGTTCTAGTACCGGTTTAGGTGGTGAATTTATACAAAATTAATTCCACTTTGAAAAATATATCCAATATTTTCAACGTTTACATATTCGAATTAAAAGAAAAATTTGTCTGGCTGAAAAGGAACTCACTTTATGTCAAAGTACACCTAAAAAAATATTTAAGTCGATCTCTCGACACATGAACTCGAAACAGAGGTGCATGTTTCTTGAATTCTATTCTAACGTTATAGAAGGTGCTGAAGGGCGATAATAAGTTCAAGTTCATTTAGCTAAGACTAAATTACATGGAAATACGATATGAACACTGATTACACTGCATCGTACGTAGGAGCAGGTGTATTAGTAGTATACAAAATATATTAAGTAAATAAATAAAATCAACACTTATTGAAGATAGATTACATCATGAAATGCCACCGAATACCTAAAAACACAGATCAGGTTTTATTGAAGATTGTCGTAAATTTACGATCTACATATTTTTAAATCGATAACTTTATTTAATACCTACCTACTGATTCGATCTTTGATGTGTTTCTTGAACTGGTTAGTCGATTGAGACGATTTGTATAATATTGCGATATATAAGAGCTCGTTAAGCAATATAAATAGAATTCATATCCTATATGGGATGATTCGACGTAGGTAATTTATGTTTTAGAATTTGATAAAATTTCAAATGATCAGATGTGTGAGGTGACTCTGGAGTATTGTACGTATGTATATATGGCATTGAAATGAATGCAAAATCAAATTACAAAGCCCCCCTTTCGTTGTATTGTAATACGAGTATATTAAATCGCTGCAGCAATTTTTTGACATAATTTACGCTATAGTTATTTTTCGTTGTAAGTCTTCTTTACCTAAAACACGTAGCTTTACACGAACCTTGAAATTCGTTTCCCGTTTGACCAGTTCACACCTTGAAAGAGAGTAATTTGAAATTATATAAGAAAATTTTTCCAGATTTTTAAGTCAGCTAAGTATTGAGATTTTAATTTTGTGTAATTATTACAGAAACGTGATATAAAAACTCTGAACTCGGATCAACTGCCACCGCTAAGAAATCCGGATATATTGATTGGCGAAAATGATCTCACTTCTTTATCGTATTTGCATGAACCTGCAGTTCTTTATAATCTTCTAGTCAGATTTTGCCACAAAAATTCCATTTACACTTATTGCGGTAAGTTTGGTAATTACGTATTTCAAGTATGACTGATTAGAGAAATTTGGTAAGAAAAGTTCGTCCTTTTTTGCGATCTTTTTATTTTCCACTGCGTTGATTTCGAAAAAAATGACTGAGAAAATAGATACGCGTAAATAGGTTTTCAAAAAAATATAATAATAATTGATTTTTGAAAAAAATTTCGACAGAATTTTTAAGAAAAAGTTTTCAAAATGATTTTTTTTTTTTTAAATGGTTCTGAAAATAATGGGGAGGGAAGAGTTGAAATTTTGAACAGAAATTTCAAAAAAATGAAATAGTTACATAAATTTTAATCAACATCATTCTACGTAATATTTTTTAAAGCAAAATTTTAAGAAAAATAAGAAAATGAATTTTAGAATTAAAAAAATAATATTTAATTAAGATGAAAAAAAAAAAATGAAAATAAAATTCTCTGATTTTAAACAAACTTGAAAAACATTGTTCTCGTTCGATAAAAAAAAATACAACATAACGTGACTGGAAATATTTTTAAACATTTGAAAAATTGATTAAAAAAAAAAAAAAAAAAAACTTCTAAAAAAAATTCAAAAACTAATAGGTATTGGTGAATTGAGGGCAGAATTACGAGATTTAAAAAAAATAAATTGAAAAATATTTTTAATAAAATTCATCCAATGATTTTGAACAGACCTTGAAAGAAAATTATTTCCAATAAATTCTAAAAAATTAGGTTTGAAAAAATACCATACTCAAGAAAAAATGAGTTTCAAAAACTATACTGATTTTGAAAAAAAAAATGAGGAAGGGCTCTAAAATTTTTATCAAATTTCATGATTTTGAATAAAAATCGATAAAATTATTTTTAAAAAAGTGAAGGAAATAAAAATTATAAATTTCAAACAAAATTAAAAAAAAAAGTTTTCGAAAAAAACATTTGGAAAATAATAAATTTTGGGCGATATTTGTACAAAAGTTAAAATTTCAAAGAAAACTCGAATTAAAACAAAGTTTGATGAAAAGTAAAATCAATTTTTTTTTAAAAATCACTTCATTAATAAAATTCTAAAAAATTGATTTTGAACAAAAATTAGAAAAAAAAAGGCAAGTAAAAACACAACCAAAACTCATGTTTTTTTTCAATTGTGAAAAAAAAATTTAAAAATGAATTTTAGGTATCAGAATTTTATAATCTTGAACAGAATTTTTTCAAAACAGAGTTTAAAAAATTGATTTTGAACAAAATTTAAAGAAAATGATTTTTTTTTTTTTACAAAATTACACGAGAATTGGTTTGAAAAATAAACTTGAAAAAATATTTCAAAGAAAAAAAAAGAAAATTTCGATTTTAATGAATTTATTGAGAAATAATTTTGAACAAAACCAAAAAAATTGAAAAAAGTTAAAACATTCAATTTTATTAAATTTAAAAAAATATTTCAGACAAAAGATGGACAAAATGTTGAATAAAATGGTCTTAATCAAACACTTTTGAAAAAATCAAGTTGAAAAACAATTGAATTTGAAAAAAAAGTTCTAACAATAATGATTGAATTTTAATTAAATTACCAATTTAAAAAATTGTTTTCAACAAAATTCAAATCATTTTTTTTTTCAAGTAGTTTGAAAAAATTTATTTTGAACCAATAAAAACTAAAAAATGGACTTATTATTCATAAAATTAAAAAAATAATTTCAAACAAAATAACTTGAAAAAACTCATTTCAAACATAATTTTTTAAAAATGAGGAAAAAATCTAAGTAAATAAAAAAAAGTGTTGATTTTGAATAAATTAATTTCAAAAATTTTAAAAATTAAAATTTATAGTAATTTGTAAAAAAAAAAAACAGTTTCAAAAAAATTGAAATCAGAATTTTGCTATTTTTACGAGAATTTTAAAGAATATTTCCAAAACAAAATTAAAAAATCAATTTCAAACAAAATTAATTGAAAAAAAAAAAAAACTGTTCAAAACAATTTTCATTTCTCTTCAACAAACGAATCAATTTTTTGTAACTTTCATTACCCTGAAATTTCATCAACAATATTTGTATCTCGTCCATTTTATAAAAATCATTTGACCTAGTACGAAGTTTTTGTAAAAATGCATCATAAGAGAAATTAATATTATAACTCATCTCTATGAATTAGGTAATCAAAAGCATTCGAAATCCTTATCAGTTGAAGAAAAAAAACAGATAATTACACAAAAATTGGGAGTTAAGTACGAGTATTTTCGTTTATAAACCAGTGGAAAATAACTACTTCATCCCTTTATTTTAGGAACCCCTTTCGATTTATATGCATTTTGTTTTCTCGTCATTCGTTAATTCTTCAATTTTGAAATTATTTTCGATTTCGTTTGGACATTTTGTTCCTAAAATTATTAAAATTAACGTTGAAAAACAAATTAATGATACTTAATTAAGTACTCGATTTTTATAAATAGAAATCCATAATCAGTGCACTGTTCTACGTGAACTTCATCGTACTTTTCGTTACCAAATTTCTACCTCGATATTTGTTTATATTTACAAAATCGTTAAAACAAGACGATAATAATATTGATCTTTATTCGAAACAGGAATAGTCTTAGTAGCTATTAATCCTTATCAGGAACTGCCTATTTACGGTAACGATACAATATGGGCGTATCGTGGAAGGGCGATGGGAGATCTAGATCCTCACATCTTTGCCATCGCCGAAGAAGCCTACAATCGAATGGAGAGGTAAAGAAATCTATCCTCGGCTTTCTCGCAAACTCACCTTCTGTAAATTAATTCGAATTTATCATTTTAGCGAGAAAAAAGATCAAAGTATTATCGTATCCGGAGAATCCGGAGCTGGAAAAACCGTCTCAGCTAAATACGTGATGAGGTACTTCGCCACTGTCAGCGGGTCCTCAAAGGAAACTCAAATTGAAAAGAAAGTTCTAGCTTCTAGTCCTATTATGGAGGTGATTATTGTACTACGTTTTACTGTGCAATATTATTTTCTGGTTAATTGTTATGTTATGATTTACCGAGAAATATTATTATTATTTTGGTAAAACAATTAATTTACGATTTAATTTGACTACGAAGTTAATTTTGATAATTACTAATTAACAAACCCGATAAGATAACCTAAAATCGTACCAGTTAATTAGTTCGATATTATAGAATTTCGTACGTGTCTATTTACCCTATAATGCGAAAATGGTGAAAAATTCGTCTAATTTCGCACGAGCTTTTGACGTTGACTCGTGATTCGAGACGATAAAGTCGAGAAATTTCGATATTTGACGAATTTCGGAATGTTTTCGCTCAATAAGTGAAGCTTTTTTTCAGCCTCGAGATAGGGGATAAAAAAATCACGTTTATGTTTTGCAATTTCTCGCTCTTTGTATTTTTATGAGATCGACACAACGTTCAAGTTAATCGATCCGAAGGATGAAATTATCGTAAATTATTGCACGTTTGAATTAATATAATGTCTTGTATGTTCACAGGCGATTGGAAACGCCAAGACGACTCGCAATGACAATTCGTCCAGATTTGGAAAATTTATCGAACTACAGTTTAATAAATATTATCAAATCGTCGGAGCTAGTATGAGAACGTATCTTTTGGAGAAATCTCGAGTCGTTTTCCAAGCTCCAGAAGAACGCAACTATCATATTTTTTATCAATTGTGCGCTGCTCGGGAGCAATACCCGGAATTACAATTAAGTAAGCGATGATCAATCAAAATTCGTATAATTTTTAGTAACATCGTGATAATTTGACGATTGTTTACAGACGAAGCCAAAGAATACGAGTATTTATGTTCGGAGCATATTATCGCCGGAGTGAACGACGAAAAGTGTTTCCAAGATACCAAGCATGCTCTCGATACGCTTGGATTCGATCAATCTGACCAATTGGATATTTTTTGCATTTTATCCAGTATCTTGTTTCTCGGTAATATCAAGATTATCGAGAATTCTCGCGGTGGCCATGGCGATTCCGAAGCTAGCTTTATTAAAGTACGTTGGAGTTTTTTTTTTTTAATTTAGAAATAGAATTCCTCGAACTTTATTTCGAGCACAGTAAAATTAGACCATAAAAAATTTGAAAAATTGCATTTTGGGCCAGTCAAGAATTTTTGGTTTTAGTTGTGTTTTTTGGGGGGGGAAGGGGGAGGGTAAAATGAATGTTTTAGTTTTTCTGGAGTAAATGAATTTCTAAATTCTCATATATTTAAGGATAAAAATATTTTACTTTAATTTTTATGCAGAAAAAAATCTCTACAGTTTGGGAGTAAAATTTTTTCATTTTTTGGATTGATTTTCAATCAGAAAAAAAAATATTTGTGGGCTGGGGGAGATCCACTTATTTTTAAAGAAAAAATTATCATTTTTTGGAAATTAAAAACTCGTAATTTTTTTTTTATTTTTTTTTTGAGAAAAACGTCTTAGAATTAATGAATAAAAAACATTTTTAATTTCTTGCTTCAATTAAAACAAAATCAATTTTTCGAAGATTGAAAATAATGTTTAATTTTACTTGAGAAAAATCTCCTAAATTTTTTTTAGAGAAGGAGACTAAATTTATTTGGTGAAAAGAATTTCCCAATTTTTGGGGGAAAAATTTCTCTTTTATTGTACAGTAATAAGGATATCATTTTTTTGGAGCTAAAGTAAGCATCTCTTAATTTTTATGCCGAAAAAATTTCATGGAAGGAATGAGTGGAAAATTACTTATTTTTAGAGAAAAAAATCTTATATTTTTGAGAGTCAAAATCTTCTAATTTTTATGCAGAAAAAAATTGATGTTTTTTCTGAGAAACAAGTCTCTGATTCTGAGAGAAAAAATATTAATTCATTAGGTAATTTTTTTTTTTTTTTTTTTTTTTTTTGAAAAAACCTCAAGTTTTTTTGGGAGGAATCATCATTTTTTGGGGCGGTAAATCCTAATTTTTTGGAAAAAGAATTCTTCAATTTTTTTAGGGAAAAATTGATCTTTTTTAGAGCAAAAAAAATCTTCATTTCTTGGAAAAAGAATTCATCAAGTCTTTTTGGAAAAAATCCGTATTTTTTGGGAGGAAAATTGCCCAAGTTTTTTTTGTAAAAAATTTATCAATTTTTTTGGGGGGAAGGCGGTTGGAGACATTATCAGTTATTTGAAAAAGTTCTCAGTTTGTTTTTGTGAAAAATTTCTATTTTTTTTTGGAGGGGAATTCTTTAATTTTTTGACGGAAAAAATTCCTCATTGTTTTGAGCAATTTTCTTTGATCAAGTACTTGAGTAAAAAAAAAAATCTTTTGATTTATTCCGAGAGGACACCTAAATGTTTTCGTATGAAGAATACAAATTCAGTTGGTAAAAGAAATTCCTCAATTTTTTTGGAAAATTCTCCTAGTTTTTTTTTGGTGAAGAAAATTCATAATTTTTTTGGAAGGGAAAATCCCAATTTTTTGGAAAAAAGTTCACCAATTTTTTCCAAGAAAAAAACTAAGAAGTTTCTCCATTTTAGGGGGGGGGGGGTAATCTTTTTTTGGAGGGAAATATTCTCATTTTTTGGGAGAAAAATTCCTCGAGGTTTTTTTTGAAAAAAATTCCCCAATTTTTTTAGGGGGTGGGTAGAGAAATAATCAATTTTTTGGAAGGGAATCTCCTAGTTTTTTGGCGGAAAAAATTCCTCAATTTTCTAAGACAATGAGAATACAAAAATGCATTTTTTTTGTAGTAAGTAAAATTTGAGTAAATCTCTCTTTATTTTTCGTCTAAAGAAATTGTTTTTTGGCAAGAAAAGTCTTAATTTTTTGTACAATAAAACAATATGATCTGCATTGTTACAAATTTTAGTTGTGACAAAACCATTTCTTATTAGTACAGAAAACGAGAGAGAGCATTTTAAAAACAAAAAAATCATTACTGATCCAAAATACAATTTTATTTTTTTTTATCTCGGTACTCAATCTACTCAATATTTACCTACTCGTATACACTTATTCAATGTTGATTTCCAGGATGACGATGTTCATTTGACTAAAACAGCCGAATTGTTGAAACTGAAAAAAACAGATTTACGAAAGTGGCTTTGTCACCGACGAATTATCAGCATGAAGGAGACTTTCGATAAACCCATGAACGCCAACGAGGTATCAATTTATTCCATTGTCACCTAACAACTTTTCCCTGTATGGTGAAATTAATCTGTACTGTTTTCAGGCCAGAGGAGCCAGAGATGCATTGGCCAAATACATGTACGCTGAATTATTCTGCTGGATTGTTAAAATGATCAACAGAGCTTTGGAGACTACCAGTGAAAAGCACAGGTTTATCGGAGTTCTCGATATTTACGGTTTCGAAACGTTCGAAATCAACAGCTTCGAGCAGTTTTGCATCAATTATGCAAATGAAAAGCTCCAGCAGCAGTTTAATTTGGTACGTTTGAGTCTCGAGGATTCCAAATTCTTAATCGTTCTTTATTGATTTATTTTTTTGTTGATTTTTTCAGCATGTGTTCAAATTGGATCAAGAAGAATATTCCAAAGAAGGTATCGAATGGAAGTTTATCGATTTTTACGATAATCAACCATGTATCGATCTGATTGAAACTCGACTCGGTATTCTGGATTTGCTCGACGAGGAGTGCCGGGTAAAAAGTTTACCATTTTTATTTCCCATTTGTATTTTATCGAGTTGAAATTAAATTTTGGTTTTTTCTTCACAGATGCCCAAAGGTACCGATGATTCGTGGGCCGAAAAGTTATACAGCAAATGTGGCAAATGGAATCATTTTGCCAAACCTCGTTTCGGTTAGTTGGACTTGAGAAGTCAGCTCCATTCTCTCGTGCCTGGTTTTTAAATAATCGTGTATTTTTTCAGGTACAAGTTCCTTTATCATAAAACACTTCGCCGACAGCGTCGAATACCAAACGTTCGGATTTTTGGATAAAAACAAAGATACCGTTATCGAAGAACAAGTACGTATAATTTACTCATCCTCGGCCTCAGATGAGGACGCCGATGCCGACCTTGACTCGTCTTTCGGAGTCGGAGGCACGTCAGTTTTATAAAGTGTACATTGAGCTTTCTTATACTGAGGTCTACATTTGGGTCTCGGGTTAGGAATATGAAAAGGGGGTTTTCTATACATCATGACGTGCTCGGTGAATCTGCAAGATACCACTGGTATGTCCCGTTTGATTTTGTATCGAAATTGGTACGTCTTGGTCGGCTTTGGTTTCCATTTCGGAGGTTCGGCAGCCAGCTGGAATGATTTCTCGGTCACATCGGCCCAATCGATCGTCGGCGATTCTGTATTCAGCAAAGTCTCGGTGGTTTTTCTCTTCAGTTTGGTCGCATTGGTTTGCTGCACTGGTATCTTTGGCTCGCTGGGTATTTTGATTTTCCTACGAGGTGGTAAAGGGCATTGCTTAGGTCGATTGTAGGGGAATAAGGCGAACGGTTTCCTGTAAACTGGCTCCGGAGGGTATAATTTGGCTCGTCTTAGGTAACACGCGTAAGGAGTGAAACAAAAATGAGGATTTGGACGGGACATACACCGATGACCGAATAACCCACTCGAATGTAATCGTCCAGCTGGTGAAATATTCCCTGGCAATTTTTTTTCTCAATTGTAATATTTTCTTTCTTTTTTTTTTCAGGTCGTCGTGTTGAAAGAAAGCGGCAACAAGCTGTTGAGGAAGTTGTTCGAGAATAGTAATAATAATAAGTTGAATGTGGCGTCACACGCGGCCACAATTGGCCATTCGAATAAAATGAGAGTATCCCTGTCATCGCCCAAACAAATGTCAGCCACTAGTCCGGCGAATAAACAGCATAAGAAGACGGTTAGTGTTTTAATGTGATCAATGATTCAGAGTAATTTGAGATTTTTTAACGTTTGATTTTTGGTCTAGGTTGGATCTCAGTTTCGAGATTCGTTGAATGCGCTGATGGCTACGTTGAATGCGACCACTCCTCATTATATCAGATGCATCAAGCCCAATGATTCCAAAGAAGCTTTTGTTTATAATCCGCAACGAGCTGTTCAACAGCTGAGAGCTTGTGGTGTGCTTGAAACTATTCGTATTAGCGCGGCTGGGTTTCCGTCGAGGTATGAATGTCGAATTTTTTACACAGTGTAAAATTCGGAAAATTTTAATTAATTTTTGGAGTACCAAAAAAAAAAAAAAAAATGTTTTTAAATATCAGTAATTCAAAAGAATGGAAATTTATTTTTAAAATTAAAAACAAAACAATAGATAAATTTCCATTTTTTCAAATTTTTCCAAAATTATAATTCATTGAGTTTTTTTTTTTACATTTTTGTTCTTTATAATTATTTACTTTTAAACCTGTTTTCCAAAAAATACCTAATCAATTTTCAAAAAAATTATTTTGAAAAAATGTGAATCCATTTTTCAAAAATTTCTCTTTTTACCACAAATTTTTCCAGAATATCATGATTTTTTACGTCTTTTTTCGAAAAAAATATTTTCAAACATTTTATTCATATTTTTTTTTCAAACCTACCTTTTTCATTGATTTTTGATGAATTTATTTTTAAAATGTAGGCATTATTTTTTTTTAATTTATTTTCAACAGAATTTCTTCAAAAAAAAAAATTGAAACCTTTTTTCCGAAAATTTTTAGTTGAATGGCGTATTATTTTTATGAACGGTTTACATATTGAAAAAAAAATTGAAAATTTAATTTCCAAAATTTTAAAAATAATTCATTTCTTAAATTTTTTCGGAAAATTCATAATTTCTTTTGTGAGGTTGATTTTCGAAAATTTTTTTATAATATTCATTTCATAACGTGTGTCTTTCTTAAAATAAAACTCATTTTTATAGGTAATACGAATTTTATTATTATTCAAAAAATCTAAAAATTAATTTTTTCAAAATATTTTTTATTTTTTTTAAAAAATGGTTCAAGGTTCAACTTTTGAAACCGAATTTTCAAATTTTCAATTTTTTTTTTAGAAAAAATAATTTTTTTTTGAATTACACAATTTATTTTAAAAAGAACGTAGATTTTTTCAAAATTGTTTTTTTTTTTTGGTTTATCAAATTATTGGGAAAATTAAAAATTTCATTTCCAACATTTTAAAGATATTTGTTGCTTTTTTTTTCTTCAATTTTCCCCAAAAAATGTAGGTATCATTGCTTTCGAAAAAATTTTCATAATAAGTTTACTTTTCAAAATTTTTTGCATAATTATTTACTGGACCCTTTTTCTGTTTTTTTTTTTTTTTTTTTTCAAAAAACTGATTTTTAAACTTATGGCATTATTTCTATTTTGAATGGAAATTTAATTTCCAAAAGATTTGACTTTTTTTTTTTTTTTTTTGCAAAACGAATATTTTTTATTTGTTATTGTTATATTTTTTTATTTTAAACAAAACAGATATTATTGACAATTTTTAAAAATGAGTTTCAGAATTTCCTTTTTTTCGTTTCAAAAAAATTACCAGTGTTTCAAAAATTACAAAAATTTATTTTTAAAAATCTGATATCTTTTCAAAAGAATGCACATTTTTTAAATTTATTTTTTTTTCATTTCCAAATTTTTTTTAATTTCTAAAACAAGTTATCTAATTATTGCAAAAATGTATAACTTTATTTTCTAGATTTTAAATAATACATTTTTAAATTTAATTTCTTCAAAACAATTCATTTAAAAAAATTCTCCATCAATTTCGAATTTAGGTTCCTTTTTTCTTTCAAAATCGAAGTTTTAAAAACAATTATTTTATTTTTTCCGAAATTTTTCCAAAAATTCAACATTTAATTTTTTTTTTTAAATTTAGAAGTTTTTTTTTTTTTGAAAAATGATTTTGTTTTCATTTTTGTAATTAGTCCAATTTTGTTCGAATTTTTCAATTTTCAACTCGACATATTTTTTATTTTTCAGAATTCTTTATCCAGAATTTCATAGCAGATACAAGGTGCTTCTGAAATCAAACCAGAGGAAAAAAGACGTTCGAGAGAGTTGCGAATTCATTGTGAACACGTTTATAAAAGTAATAAATTATTTCATCGCGGCATTTCTAAACGATAAAAATATCAGTCGTATTTTTTTCTACCAAAAATGAAATTAGTATCAATTTGTGTAATTGTGTAATATCACTTTATTTTTTTTTTCAGAACGAAGATAAATACAAATATGGTAAAACGAAAGTCTTCTTCAGAGCTGGCCAGGTAGCGTTCTTGGAACGACTACGATCGGATAAAATGAAAGCTTGCTTGGTTCTAATACAAAAAAGCGTTCGGGGGTACTTGGCTCGAAAACGTTATTTGAGAATACTCAACGCTACGAAATTATTGCAACGAGTGACTCGAGGATTCATTGCCAGAAGGTAAAAAAAAATTACTCGTACGATAATTAACTAGGTACAAATTTTTATGTTCTTGCACGAATTTTTCTATTCATAACATCGACGATTTGTTTTTTTTTCCTTGTCGAGTTGAAAAATATACTAATGAGGTTTGAAAACGTGCGGCTTTCTTACATTATTCGTGTAGGTAAAACTAAACGTGTTGATGGCGTATTAATTCGTGAATAAATATATCTATTGATATAAAAAAAATAGGCGTTGCCAGTGATCGACGAAAAAAAGAGGGTAATAATGAGTTCGACACAATAGTTGACATTAGTGTCTCGTTTACCGGAAACTAAATCTCGTACGTTGAGTGGGTTCTATCATTTTTTTTTTAAATTTGGTGTCGATCATTTTTTTCAAATGGCAACGTAAATTTTTTTTGAATTTTTTTTTTTGAATTTTTTCTTCAACACCTAATTAATTATTTATTATTTTTTTTTTTTACAGACGAGTTCGTGATTTGAGACGTAATCGCGCGACCATCGTAATCCAGAAAAACGTCCGAAAATGGATACAGTACAAAAAATACCAACAAATCAGACGTTCGGTATTGAAAATCCAAACTTACGGAAGAGGATTGTTGGCTCGTCAAAAGTACCAAAATATGAGGAAGAACAAAGCCGTACGTATTTTCAAAATGTCATCACAACGTAAAATTCGTCTTCTAATCGAACTTTTCTTTTGATAATTAATTTTTCAGGCTTGCCAAATTCAAGCAACCGTTCGTGCTTGGTTGCAACGTAAAAGATATCTTCATTCTAAGGAGTCTATCGTAAAATGCCAATGCGCCATTCGTCGCTTCCTGGCTAAAAAGCAGTTGAAAGAATTGAAGCGAGAGGCTCGATCCGTGGAACACGTGAAGAAATTGAACAAAGGCTTGGAAAATAAGATCATCTCTTTACAGCAAAAGATCGGTGAAATGGTGGGTATTTTTGTTAGGCTGTTGGTCCTAAAAAATGCTGCTTCTGGGTTGAAGTCGCATTTGAAACCTTGTAATTCAAGCGAAACGAAAAAATTGGAAAAAAATTTGAATGTCCAAGTCAAAACTAATGTTTTAAAAAATTTTGAATTAGGAAAATTTTTCAAAATTTCGTACCTTAAAAATCTTATTCATTTTTTAAAAAAAAATTTTTAATGTTTTAAAAATTTGGAACATTTTTTAAATTTTAGTAAATTCGGTAAAAATTCAAAATTTTATTGAAAATCGAAAATTGAAATTTCAATGAATCAATTTTCAAAGTTGATCAATTTTTACCATTTTTTTTTAAATTACAAATTTGGAAAAATTCAAAAATTTTATAAAAAATTGAAATTCGAGATTTGATAATTTTTTGAATTTTAATGAATTGTTTAAGTTGGATAAATTTTTAAAATTTTCGAAATTGAATGATCTCCTCGAACTTGATAAATTTTAACAGTAGAAAATTTTGAAAATTTATTATTTAACAATTTTGGTAAATTTTCAAAATTCAGCCAAATTTTTAAGATATCAAAAAAATAAATTCTTAAAATTTTCAAAATTTTCTAACTTATTTCATAAATTTAATTTTTCAATTTTCTTCAATTTTGTTGGTAACTCCAAAATCTGGTAAAAGTTCAAAATTTGACCATTTTTAAATTTTGATGAATGTTTTGAATTGGATCAATTTTTAAATTGAATAAATCATAGAAAATTGAAAAAAATTTCAAATTTCATAAAAATTGCTAGGTAATTTTAATTATTTAGATGAATTTTTAAAATTGAATAATTTCTCAATTTTAATAATTTTTGAGTTGAAAATTTTTTCAAATTTTTGTTTTAAAATCTTGGTCATTTTTAAATTTTAATAAATTTTTGGGAATTAGATACATTTCAAAACTCAGCTTAATTTTTTTTTTTAAATTGTCTAATTTTCAAAAAATCACTTCAAAGACCAATGCTCAATTGGTAAGATTTGGTAGGTATATTTTCTTAGTGGCGAAAATTCAAAACTTGGAAAATTCTTATGAATTATTTTCATAGTATTTTAAAAGTCAATTTGTGGAGTTCATTGATAATTTTTTTCAATTTTGAAATTTTTTAGCATTTTTTGACAAATATTTTAGAATTGGAAAAAATTCATGAATTTGAAAAAAAATGAAATTTTGATTATTTTTAAATTTTAATTAATTTTAGAAATTAGACCAATTTTTGCAGTTTGATAAATTTTCACAATTTTGTTTGAGTTTAAAATTGGGTAAAAATTCAAAATTCGAGAAATTTCAACACAAAAAAATTTAATTGAAAAAATCCAAAATAAAATGAAAAATTTGGAATTAAAATTTTAAAGTGTTTTTCAAATTGCGGTCAAATTTTATATAGTTTTTAAAAAGTCAATTCGTAAATTTTGACAGATTTTTTTGAATTTGGTAAAAATTATAAATTTTCTAAAAAATCAAAATTTAGAAAAAAATCTTTTAAAAATTCAAAATTAAGAAAATCTTTGACGTTGAATAAAAATGACCAAATTTGAAATTTTTATCACATTTTGATCATTTTCAAAATTTTAAGAATTGAAAAAAAATCTAAAATATGTTAATTTCAAACTTCATAAGTAGGTATTTGAAATTCAATCCATTTTTAAATTTTCAATATTTCAGAAATTTTGAATTTTTTCCGTATTTTTTCATAAATCTTGGAAATTTTAATCATCTTAAATTTTCACAAAGTTCTTTTATGCTGCAAATTTTTAAAATGATATGTTTTTTGGTTTTAAGATTTTTTTAGACACTCTGATTAAACAACTAATTAACGTAAATTTAACTCGTTTTTTCGATAAAGAAATTCACTATAGGCCCTTTCCCCATCAAACCGTTCATCCACAACCTTTTAACGATCTAAAAACTATTTAAAATTTACAGCAAAAGGAAATTGGCTCACTCAAGAACGTATCCGTCGAACTGAACGAAACCAAACAGAAACTGGAAGCTTTGAAGAGCGTCGAACAAGAACTCAAAACAGCCCGCGTTCAATTGACCGAACGAGACGTCGAGTTGCAAAACGTCGTCAATCTTCTGCAACAAGAAAGATTCGCCAACGAAGAACTGAAAAATCTCAAACAGCAAGAAATCGAAGAGTACGAAAAACGCTGCGAACGATTGGAACGTGAAAGAGAATCATTAATGAAAGATATCGAATTGGCTAAGGAGTCAGCTTCCGAGAGCAAAGTCAATATCGAAGGTAAAACTTGACAATTCACTATTCAGTTGATAGCGTGCTACCCTCGATTTATCAGAAACCACGATTGTTTTTCTTTTCATATCACCACGAATGAAAAATTACTACCGAGGGTTTAGTTTTCCACTCGAATGCGTTACTATTTCATGTCGTTACTGAGGTTCGATTTTTAAATTTTTTGTTTAGAAATGATACGCTCGAAAATCGAACAAGAGAAATTAATTTTAATCCGAGAACAAGATCAAGACAGAGACGCCTATCAGAAACTATTGACCGAACGAAATATCCTGGAGGCAAGAGTAGAAGCACTGGAAAAAGAATTGAGCAATCATGGACATGGTCATTACAGGTCTCTTTCCGATGCTAGTACTATTTCCATTCAGGATAATTCCAGAGGATCTCCAGATGGCACTGCTAGTGTCGTTGCCGAAGTACGTACGATCTGAAATCCTAAAATAATTAATATTAATCACAGAAGATGGATCTTTCGAGAGAAAAGGTGGAAAGAGTAAAAAAGAAGACGAATTTTCGAGAGATAAATGGAGAAAAAAAGGAAGTAGAGGAATATTCAAGAAAGAAAGAAGGTAGTACTTCAATCGTTATCTCGTCTAGGTACTTACCTATCACAAAAGTGTACAATTGCCTGAGATAACGTGACTTACGAGTACGACAAATTTTATCAATTTAAAATACGCAGGAGAATAAAGGCAGAAATTAACAAAGAATGGTCTCAGTTTTGTGTGGAAATTAATGTTCGGTGATTTTTACAGAAAGAAGACATTTCGCTGTTGCTGAAATTACATCAGAAATTGAAGTCTTTGGAATTCGAAAGAGATAAATTAACGAAAAAGATTGATAATACTGAACGAATCATTTCTGGAAGTCCTTACAACGATCGAGCTCGAGATTCTTTCAAGGTACGTACGTTAGATTTAGCTCGTCAATCGACGAAAATAATTACCAAGTTTATCGAATGAATGAATAACCATAAAATATTTAATTTCAGATACAAGAATTAGAAATCGAAAACGAAAAACTCAGAAATAATTTAAACAATTTGAGAAAAACTGTCGCAGAAACAAGTACAGAAGGCGCCTACAACGAATTAATAGGTAAATATAAATCACGAAAAAATTATTTCCCCCTTCTCTAACTCCTCATTTAAAAATTCTCATTTCTCATCGTAGATCAATTCCACGAAATGGAGACCGAATTGATACGCAGACGAGAAGAATGCAGCCAACTGAGGAACGTTTTAGTCAATAATACCGAAGGTCTGAAAAGCCTAGCGAAAACCAACTACTCCCCCGATTCCGAATTTGAAAGTATTAACGAAGATGGCGAACTCGTATTGGCCTTCGAAGCTCAGAAAAAAATCAACAGGTGAGTTGAATTTTTCCATCGATGATGTTTTGATTTGCCCCCCCACTCTAATGATTCGTATCATCGTTAGACAACTCGAGGAAGAATTACAAAGAGAAAAATCATCGTGGCAGAAAGAAAGAGAAGATTTCAAGGAAGAAATAGCTCGTCTGAAGGAAGATAACGAAAGACAGCAGCAACTACTGGCAATGAATTTGTCGAAAACTCCGCAATCTCAGGCCGAAGCTTACTTGGCATCTGAAGTGAATCGAGTCGTGGCTGAAAACTTGGTAAATAAATTCATCCAGCTGAGATAATTTTCATTAATTTGTAATCATTTATAATTTTTGTAAATATTTGCAGGAGTTACGCGATAAATATGATATCTTACAAAAAGAGTATAGAAAAATTAAGAAACATTTGCAGGGTTATTTGAACGAATGCAACGAAAAAAGTAAAATAAAAAATGTTTCAGATTTAAATTCTCGGTATGAATTGAAAGAATTTAATTCCATTTTGAATTTTATTTTTTGCAGGTGCTAGTAATACGATAATAGAAAATAATAACACCGTGAACACTTCAGTCATCGCCAACATCGTTAATAGCGAGTTACCAACTGTGAGGAAAAAAGAGAAGAGTTATATGGGAATGTTTGAATTTAACGCCGACGATATTCCGATAATTTTGAAAACTTTGATAAACGGTAAATACGATACGATTTTATTATACGGGGCTCGGAAGTGGTCATTTTTTTGAGAATGTATTTTTTTTTCTCTTTTATCATTACACCTAGTGTCATTTTTTCGACGGTTCGGGTTTTGGATTTTTTAATACAAATTTTTGGTTTGAAAAAAAAATCTAAAACAATATTTTTAGAAGAAAGTCTCAAAAATCATCGGTTTACTTGAAAAAAATCAAGTTGAAATTCTAAAAAAATCTCGACAATTTTTTTGAAAAAATTACAAAAGCAAGATCTAAGAAAAAAAATCTCAAGTGAAATATTAAAGCTAATAAAAAATTAGGTACTCATCTCGAAAAAAAAAAATTGTCACAAAAAATTATTTTGAAAAAGTACTCAGAAAAAATGTTATTGAAAAAAATATTCAAACAATAATATTATTCTCACACAAAATCATTTTTCTAAGAAAAAACTCTTCTACTTGGAAAAAAATTCGAAAAAATCTCCTTGAGTATTCAAAAAAAAGTTCTCTAAAATAGGTTATAGCCCCCTCCCCTCCCCTCCCCTCTACAAAAAATAAAACTTATTTAAATTTAAAAAGAATCTTTTTCATAATTTTTTTTTTTTTTTTAAATTAAGAAATGAGTTGTATGAGTCAAAAAATTTAATTATAAAACTATGCTAAAAACTGTTTGGGAAATGAAATTCCTTGAGTGAAAGATTAAAATTGTTGGGAAAATAATCTGAAAAAATCTTATGACGAAAAGATTGTGTCAAAAAAATAATTTAAAATTGAGTATCTACTCAAGAAACTTGAGAAAAAAATCAAAAATATTTTCCTATTAGTTATCTATCTCTACATTTTTTTATTTTTCAAAAAAAAAAAAAAAAAAAAGAACCATAATAGATAAATAATGAAAAAATGATTTTATTTAAATCTGTAAGGTAGGAAGTATTTTTTTACTGGTAAATATTTTTTTTTTGTCTTTTGTTTTGTTTTTTTGTTTTTTTTTCTTTGAAAAAATTCTTTGAATGAAGAATTAAAGTTGTTAGAAAGATCATCCCAAGAAATCATCTAAAGAAAAAATTGTGGTAAAAAAAAATCAAAAAAAAAACGCTTAGAATTTTTTTTTTTTTTGAAAAATCTCCATGCGAAGTATTTTAAAAAAAATATGATAAGAAACAATTTTTAGAAAAGAAAATGATGAAAAAATTATATTTAAAAAAAAACACCAGGAAGTATTTTTTTCAATTCTTTCAAAAATTGCGGAAAGGTCTCTTTTTCTTCTTTTTTTGAAAAAAATATTTGCATGAAAAGTTTTTAGAAAAATTATCCTAAAGAAATCATCAGAAAAAAAAACAAAAAAAAAGTCATCACAAAAAATTATTAGAAAATATCGTCAACAAACAATTTTCTAGAGTTGGGGAGGGGGATAAAAAAGAATCTCTTGAAAAAAGTTCTGAAAAAATAATTTTTAAAAATCTTCAGGAAGTTTTTTTTTCAATTTTCTCAATAATTATCTGTAGTTCACTAGAAAAAATGATTTTAAAATTGAGAAGGTATTTTTTTAAGTAGGTAGGTATTAAAAAAAATAAAATAAAAAAAATAGAATTTCTAGAAAAATTACACTGAAGAAACCCTCTAAAAAAAATTGTGTCTGAAAAAATAATTAGAAATTTCATCTGCTCCCTCGAGAAAAAATTTTCTTGAAAAGAATTCAATCTTGAAAAAAAAAATTGGGAACAAGCACGAAAAAAATTATTTAAAAAATTCTCAATGAGTATTTTGAAAAAACATCAAAAATTGTTAGTTCAATTTTAAAAAAATCAAAGTCAATTGTGACGGTCCATATGAAAAGGGACAACTTTGTCAGAAACGAAAAAATCGAGTTAGCTATACCGGTGCAAACTAGATGAAATTTCGAAAAAAATGGTCCAAAGTTGGTAGCGATTGGTTAAAAATTCGCTGAGTTATGAATTTTTGAAATTGAAATTTCTAAAAACTCAGTTTTAAGAAAATGGTGTTTAAAGTTTGAGTAATGTTCGTTTTTGGTATATTTTTCGATTTTTATGATGAAACTAAGCATTCTACGAAAAAAATGTATAGAATGAAAAATGTTCAGAGTGAACTCATTGGCCCAAATCAATTTTTTTCTATTCCCCCCCCCCTTTTATTTAGGGAAAACTGAAGATTTTGTGGAAGAAAAATACACAAAAAAACTCCTAAACGCATTGCCAGTGGTACCATTGGAAAGAGCGTTAAATTCTCTATCCGATTCCGTCAAAAACGAAAAACGTAATTTTCGACTTTAATTTACGTTATCGCGTTTTCTGGCGTTTCACTTTTCTGACAAAGTTGTCCCTTTTCATATGGACCGTCACGTCTTTCAAAAATTAAAAACATCTCCACAAATTTTTGAAAAAAATCAAAAGAAGGTACATAAAAAAAAAATATAATAAAAATTCCTGGGATAAAAAAATTATCCTGGAAAAAAAATTGTGTCACAAAGTTATTAAAAATCTTCCAAAAAAATTTTCTATTTTAAAAAAAATAACTTTCAAGGGGTAGGTATTTTGAAAAAAGTCAAGTAATTGCGGCAGGTTCACTTCAAAAAATTGAACTTTTTGAAAAATGAAAAAAAAATCGTACAATTTTTTTGAAAAAAATTATGAAAAAATTGTACCAAAAAAAATATAGAAAATACTTACGTAATTATCTAGGAAAAATCCCCCTCCCTAAAAAAATACTGAAAATAATAATGTTTTTGAAAAAGTTGTCAAATTAATCTTAATAGGAGGAAAAGTTTCGAGTTCATATGTGTACTAGTCACTTTTTTATGACCAAAAACTAGTCATTTGTCATTTTTTGGATCGATATAGTCATTATTAATAAATTGGTGTCAATAAAATAAGAGTAAAATCATTTTCGAAATTTCTTATGATTATAAATAAACTTGCTTGTGATCTTATGATATTGAAACTTGACCTAAATCTTTATGGTTCTTTGTTATAGATCTGAAGCCAAGCGTTGCCATGAATTTACTTCCCGGATTACCCGCTTATATATTATTCATGTGTGTTCGACATACGGATTTCATTAACGACGAAGACAAAGTAAATATCGTAAACGAAATGCCTAAATTACCAAAAGAAAAAAAAAATACCCCATCGTAATAATTTTAACGTAAACCATTCTCAATCTCGTTCATAGGTTCGATCATTACTCTGCGGTTTCATAAACAGCGTGAAAAAAGTAGTCAAGAAAAGATCAAACGACTTAGAAACTGCGATACTATGGCTCTCAAATACAGTCCGACTACTGCACACATTGAAGCAATACAGCGGCGAGGCTTGCTTCCAAGAAGACAATACCCAAACGCAGAATGCCCAATGTTTGCAGAATTTCGACCTATACGAGTATCGCTCAGTGCTCAGCGACCAAGCCGTGTATAGTTTCCAAATCTCCATACGCACGATGCAGAACAAAATCAAAGATTTAGCTTTGGTCGCCGTATTGGAATTCGAAGCTATTCCTAATCTATCCAGTGGTAAACATTTGACCAGGTCTTTATCAGTGACCACGGCCGAGACACCGGTTAGCCAGGCACCTGAAACGTTGCAGAAACAATTGACCGACTATTATAATTTATTAATCATATTCGGGGTCGATTATCAAGTCATCGTACAAGTTTTTCAACAGGTTGGTATGAGATGAGAATTGAGAGTTGAGGTGGGGAAGATTTCCACGATGACGTTTTTCCTTTTTTGCAGTTGTTTTACTTCATTTGTGCCACTATTATGAACAATATGTTACTACGTAAGGAATTGTGCCATTGGACAAAAGGTATGCAAATTAGGTATAATTTGTCGCATCTGGAACAATGGGTCAGAGATTTGAATCTTGGTGCTAACGAAGTGAGTATTAAAAAATCGTTCACTTGTGGAAATGAAATTGAACAACGAATTGACGTAATTATCTTACAGACTGCCAGTATTTTGGACATGCTGCAGCCAATAATTCAAGCAGCTCAACTTCTGCAAGCACGTAAAAGCGATAAAGATGTTAATGCTATTTGTGATATGTGTAACAAAATGACAACTAATCAAGTACGTATATACTTTGCTACCATTTTAGAAGTATAATTTGATTCAAAATTTAATCTCTGATGTCGTATTTTTAGGTAATTAAGATATTGAATTTGTACACTCCGGGAGATGATTACGAAGAAAAGGTTCCCATGTCTTTCATTAAAAAAATACAAGAAACGTTGCTGCAGAAACGAAAGGATTCCGAACAGGTTCGTTTCGAAAAAATTAATTCGTACCTTATCAGTAATTACGTATCTATTAATTTTATTAAAGTATTGAGCATTCCAATTGAGCGTAATAACAATTGAATTGTTTAAAATTTGATTAACAAAACTGATTTTTAAAAATTTTCCTCAAACATCAATTTTAAGAACCGCAGGGAAAATTTTTTTCTATGAAGTCTTGTTCAAAATCAAAATTTTCAGCGAAACAAATTTTTAAAATGTTCAAAGGTGTACCCACATTTATCTACATTTTTTCGATTTTTGGTTCAAAAATGAATTTTATTCTTCGAATTCAGTTTCAAACATTATATTTTAGGAATCTTGTTAAAAATTATTTATAAAAATTTTTCCCTCTAAACAGTTTTTATAATTTTTGCTAAAAACAAAATTTTAAAATTTTAGTTTCTTTCAAAAACACATTTTTTAAAGAACAATAATTTGTTGAGTTTTCTTCTTGAAAAACCCCAATTTCTTGTACAAAACAATTTTTCATATTTTCATGCGAAATTTTTGTTGAAAAACAAAATTTTTGAATTTTGGTTGGGAAACATTTATTTAATTTTTTTTTCTTTTTAATTTTGTATTTTTTTTAAAACATAACTTTTAAATCTTTGTTTAAAAATAAATTTCCAGTTCTTGTTTGAAAAAAGATTCCCATTTTTCGTTTTAAAAAAGACTAATCTTTCATTTTTTTTTTCAAAAGCAATTTTTAAAATTTTAATTTGAAAACAAAATGTTTTAATTTTTGGGGTAATTGAAACAATCAAAGTGTATTTGTAAATTTACGAAATTTTGTACTTTTTTTGGAAAATTCTTGTATTTTACAGTTTTGGAAATTGTTTTCAACTTGAAATTTGAATTATAAATTCTCTTAATTTTTGTTTAAAATACTTTTCAAATGTCTATTAATTCTTAGATTTTTTTTTTAAGAAAACAGAATTTTTAAATTTTGAGTAAAAACAGTTTTCTATTTTTTTGAGAGAGAGAACTCTAAATTTTTGAACTTTGGTTTAAAAGCAAAATTTTAAATTGAAAAGCGAAATAATTTTTGTTGAAAAATTAACCTTCTTTAATTTAAAAAAAAAATCAAAAATTGTTCATTAAAAAAAAATACGTTAATTGTCTTATTTTGTGGTAAAGAAACGTGTTTCAAGCGCTTATGTGTACTCCGGTTAAAAAATTCAATTTTTCTAAAAAAAATTAGAAACAAAATTTTTAAATTTTTGTCAAGACACTGAATTTTTGAATTTTTGTTTTTAAAAAAATCTATTTAAAAATTGTAATTTTTGTACTTTCGGTAAAAGAATCTTTTCAACAGAATTTTTCAATTTTAAAAAAAAGTTTTTAAAAATTATTTGGATTATAAAACCTCCTTATTTCTTATGAAAACCCTGTTTTAAACGTCTATTAATTGTTGTTGAAGAACCGAATTTCTCCAGCTTTTTAAATTTTTGTTGAGAAGCAGGTTTTTTTATGTAAATTTTTTAAAATTTTGATGAAAATATGATTTTTTTTTTAAATACCACCAATACCTACAAAATTTTTGGATTTTTATTTTTTAATTGTACAAATCATTTTTTAAATTTTGTTAAAATAAATAAAATTTCTAAATTTTAATTTAAAAACATTTTTCAATATCAATCCGTTGGAAAACAAAATTTTTCAGCTTTTTATAGAGAATATTTTTTGTTGAAAAACTGTTGGAAATTTTTTTAAATTTCTTATTAAACGATTTTTTTTTCAAATATTAGGTTCATTTTAATAAAATTCTGAATTTTTGTTTCAAAAGAAAATCTTTTAAAAAAATTATTAATTCTGGTTTTTTTTTTGTTTTTTTTTTTGAGAACGAACTTTCTATTTAAAAAATGGAAGAATTTCCAAATTTCGGATAAAAAAAACATTTTAAAATTTTTTTGAAAATACAAAATTCTTAGATTCTTGTTAAAAAAGATAAATTTTAGAAAAATTATAATTTTTTTATTTTGGTAAAATAACACAATTTTTTTATGGTGAAAAAACAAACTTTTCTATTGAAAAATCGTGTTTTTTTAAATTATAAAATTTCTAAATTTTAATTTAAAAACATTTTTCAATTCCTGTTGTTAAATTTTTTTTTAATTTTTTATAGCTAGAGGATTTTTTTTTCAACTGTTATAAAACTTTTTTTTTTGATTTCCTATTTAGACATTTTTTTAAATTTAGGAATAAGAATTTATAAAAATTTAAAGTGAAAAACAATTTTTATTTATTAGGTACTCGTATTTTTTTTTTTTTTTATTATTTTTTTTTTGAAAATACGAAATGATTTTTGTCAAAACACAAAATTTTAAAAATTTTGGTTTTTGTTTCTAAAAAAATGTGTTATATTTGAAAAAAAGTCCTTTTTTTGAATTTTTTCATATTTTGTTTAAAAATGATGTTTTTATTAGGTACCTATTATTTTTTTTTTTGGAAAAATTAAAATTTTTGTAGAAATTAAAATTTTTGTAGGCACAAAAATAAAATTTTCCGAAAATGAAATAAAATTCATTTTTCAGTTTTTTAATTTTTTTAAATTTTTAAATCTTTATTTAAACACACGATTTTCCTATTTTCGTTGAAAGTTGCTGAGAACCATTTTTTTTTTCAAATTATTTTTTACCTACTTAAAAACGACGTTTTTCAATTTCTGTTTTGAAAAAAAAAATAAAAAAATAAAAAACAGAATTTTTCTAATTTTTGTTGATTTTTTTTCAAAGAACAACTTTTTGATTTTTTATTGAAAACAAAGTTTGAATTTTTGATTGGAAAGAAATTGATTTTTGCTATAAAGCTTTTAAATAATCTATTAGTTTAGAACTCAAATGTTTTAAATTCATGTTTTGAAAAAATTCTCAAATCATTCCCTTTTTTTCTAACCAACCCCGGCCTACCAACTTATAAAAAAACGTTTCGCTCAGACAAACTCAGTAATAATTATACGTCTCTATCACGAATAGTAATTATCAAATTAGTAATAAAATGATGTGAATTAATCGATTATTTTGTAAAATTTCAGCCTAACCTACTTATGGATACCAAACTACAGTTCTCCGTTAGATTCCCATTCAGCCCATCGAATATAAGATTGGAAGATATCGAAATACCCACCGCGATAAATCTACCAATGCTTCGGAAAATCTAAGCATCGACTGGAAAATAAAAAAAATATGCATTTGAACGAATCGAAAATGGCATTTATGTAAACAAGTCTCTTCTTTCTTTTTTTAATTAGAGTAATTAAAAAGCATTTTAGTATAAATTGTATTTAAGCCATATATTTACTATCGAAAACCAAAGGTGAACAAATTCGATATCGTTATAGCAAAGGATTATCGAAATTATTTGTTCGATTCGTCGTTGGGTACGTAGACATACTTACTGTCGAGGTAACCAATTTCACACGATAATACTCGCTAGATATAATTAATATTCGTATTAAATATCGTCGACATGCGATAGATTCCACCAGTACAGGGTATTAGTGCTTTAGAGAATTTTTGAAGGAAATGTAGATATATTATATTTTGTGCATTTATAATTACTACGTTGAAATTTTTACATGTTGCATTGTTAAATGTTAATCCTTCCCACCCCGTAATTGAAATTTGTTACAAATGTAACAAGTAAAACCATGTAATCGAAAGTTTAATAATATTACCATGTTTGTTGTGTAGTATGTAACATATCGCCGATATTGATTATCACTTTAATGGCACATAGTGCTCTGTTAGTTTATTCTTTTGAATGTTTTCCTTTTTTTTTTTTTTTCGTCAACGAAACGTTGATTATTTATTATTAGATTGCGTTTAAAAAACGCCAAATTGTTGCATTCCTCTATTGTGATCGATGTTGTTTTTGATTTGTTGAAATATGGTTAGTTTGCCCTTCATAGTTCATATTCCTAGATTAACGTACTTTAATCGCGGATCTCCAGATGGGAAATTCCTTTTATTTGTTGCTTTGTGTGTGTGTGAGAGTGTTTTCTTTTCAAATCACGAATATTTATTATCTTTCTTTATTTTCCTTTGGAAAAAAAGTGAAATTTTTCCTTTCGACGTTTCCTTTTCCTTCCAATATTTATTTGCATACTTATAACCAAAGTGTAAGAAATTCATGATTTTCGTCCTGAAACGAGGTTAAGGTTATTAATAATGTATGATGTCTACCTCGAGAATCGATTTATTTTTTCTCTAATTCAAGTTCAATACTTACCTTTTTAATTTTCTCACCATTAATTTTTTTTTTGTGGTAACTTGGAGGAAGGTTTGTGTAGAAATTCGAACCATTTCGTAAGCGATGATTACCCACCAGAATAAATATTTATTTGGAATCGATTGGTGGGTTAATTTTGTGAAATATTTTCACGAAATAAGATCACATTGGTTTGAATAATTTACCATATTTGTGGTCTGATTGAAATTGTATGTAAATTTAGCCAACTGTGTACCTACGAAAGGCTGAAAAGAGCAATAAATATTTTAAATTCTTTAGCGTTGTAAAAATTTACCTACAAATTGTTGAATGCGTCTCCTTTTCTACGACCTTTGACTATATAAACCATGAGGTATTTCAAGGCTATATTATATATAATATAAGTAATCGATTTTTGAAAAAAAGTTTCGAGCAAGAATATTTCGAAATTGATCATTACTTTATTACAGAGGAAAAAATTAAGTTTACATAGGGAATATTAATTTGGTTTAAGTAGATATTTTGTGAACTCGAGGTAGTGGAAATGAAATTTCATTTTCGGCCAGAAATGATATTTTTTGACTTCGAAATATTTCTTTCGACGTCTTAATTAGTCAACAAAAATTCCCCAAGCCTCATCCTTCGTCAAGTCCCCCAAATTTGGATCCAAAGAAGCCCCCTCGTTGTTTTTCGCTTCCAACTTTTTAAATACGCGTTTAAATGAAAAAACGGTAATAACAAAAATTAAAGTACATTAAATTTGCAACAAAAAAGATGATATTCATTTTTTTCGAGAGATGAACGGGTGGCGCAAAAACAAGCGTCAAAATAGACAGGGTGAAAAAATTGCCCCCTCCCATTTCTGTGAATATGATACAAGTTCAAGGAAGTCATAAACAACCAAAACCACCACCCCTCCTCCCCCCGTATTGTATCATTTGTGAACAGTAAACATGTGTGAACCCCCCCTTTCTTTTAATGTACATAAAATCATAAATCGTAATTCTTCGGCGATGCTTTGAATCAAAAAAAAAAAAAATACGTGAAATTTCATATAAACCTGCTTTGTTCATTCTTTTCTTACAAACCAACAGGTGATTCAAAAATGCCCACTTTGAATCCGAAGGGCGCCCTCATTGTTTTTCGTTTCTAACTCTTTAAATATCCCTTCAAATTTAAAAAATGGCCATAACTAAAATTAAAGTACGTGAAATTTTCTACAAAAAAGGATATATTGATTTTTATCGTTTAGTGAACGGGTGGTGCAAAAACGAGCGTCAAAATATACAGGGAGATAAAAATAATAATTTATTTGTTTTTTTCCTGTTTTTTTGGGGGGGGGGGGCTTAGCTCTTGAAGTTATTTCTATTTTTTTTTTTTGTAAGAAAATAATTCTCTATTCGTTATTTCTCCCTTGACTAAATTTCAAGGTGTTTCTACCCCCCCCCCCCCCCCCAATTAAAAAAAATTAAAATTGACAGATTTTCAAACTTTTTTTGTTGTTGCTGTAACCCATAAAAGTCGTTCCTTTTTATGAGAAATGATTCCCAATTTTTTTATTTTTCCCCTCACTGAATTTTAAGTGAACCCTGAGCCCTCTCATTTTTAGAAAAAATGAAAAATTTACCGATTTTCAAACTATTGTGCTTTTTGGGGGGAATAACCTTGTCAAAGTTGTTTTTTCCCTGAGAATTAATTCCACTTTTTCGTCTTCCTTCTATTTGAATTTCAAGTGATGCTTTAGCCCCCCCCCCTCCCCTTTTCTAAGAACTAAGAAAATAATGAAAAAATCAAAATTGTAATTCAAAGATATCCCCATAATGAGAAAATGATATCAAATTTTTAATTTCTCTTCCAACTGAATTTTAAGTGGTTCCTAGCACCCCCCCCCCCCAACATATCGAAAGTTTTTTGTGTGATCTGAATGTATCTATAGGCGTAACTTGGGACAAGGAGGGCATTTGCCACACCTAATCATTTTTTCAATAAATATTTACAGTGAAATATAAGATTTTTAAATATTTTTTTAAAGAAATGAGAAAAAAAAATTGTCCCCTCGCAATATTTCACCCAAGTTACGCTTATGTATCACCATTCGTACGCATGTAGTCACTCCCCCCCCCCCCCCACCAAAAAATTCTATCATATTGACGGAAATGTGGGATACGATCTTCATTTTTTTCACCCTGTACACTTTGACGCTTCCTTTTGCGCCACCCGTTCACTTCTCGAAAAAAATGAACATGACCTTTTTTGTAGAAAATTTCTTGTACTTAAATTTTATTCATCACTGTTTTCTTATTTATTTAGACGCATATTTGAAGAGTTATAGGCAAAAAATAACAAAGTAGTCTCTTTGGGTGCAAATTTGAGGGACTCGGACTTTGAGAATTGTCTGGTGACTGATCAGAACACCAAAAAAAACAATTTAAAATGGAAAAATTTGTGCTGACCCAAAACGCAATTTGTTTTTTGGTCTCATTTTACAGGGCCACTGATCTTCCTTCAAAATATAGGTAATAAAATTGATATATTCGTGATATGAACTTTACAATAATTTTTCCTATCGTTGAAATTTACCTATCTATGTGAGAAATCAATATTTCAATATACTTTCCATGCTGATATGTGAATATCGAAAGCCCAATTCCCTATAATACAATAATCTTAACATTCCATACCTATTCCTCGATTTATCATTAATTTATTTATTCATTCATTTTGTATATTATGTATAGAAATAAAACATTAGCGTATTATACGTTTGTACAATATTGTAATGCAATAACAATGCAATAGGTTATGTTATATTTTGTAACAAACAAGTAATTCCAAAGGACATATGACTGTATCATGTTAATTTAATTTACATTCAAACATTATACTATAATATTTTGGAAAAAAAAACTAATGTTACCAGATTGTTAAAAACGCTTTTTTATGTGGTATTTTTCCAAAAATAGAATACAAAATGTTAAACTGTACTAGACTGTTTTACTTAATTTTTTCGTGCAAAAAAAATTTGCAAATTGGAAAATAACGAGTAGGTATTTCGATTATTATCAGATGTGTTGTGACAATCGGAAATGTTGCCATGTCAACATCAATATACCTACGTCGAGTTTTTTGACAATTTTTTTCCCCCATCGTGGGAAATGGTATTAAATTTTAATTAAGTCGTCGCGTCTCGCATAAAAGAGTACGAAAATCAAAAGTATGATTGAGAGGATCAATGTCGAGCTGTTTCAAAACAGACTTTTCAATGCGAAGTTCGATTCGAATGTTTGGTTTGGTGAAATTTTCATGGTGGTTAATTTGAATTGAATGAAAGAACATTGTGAATTTTTTAGTGGTATTTGAAGAACGTTGGTTTTTATGGATGGATTGGATTTTTGTGCTGTTTTTTGTTTGGTGATTATTTGGTAGATTTTTCAAGTTGGAAACATTTGTTTAATTGAAATGGAAAGACGAAAGATTACGTACAAATATGATTAACCTGTTGAACAGAACCCATCTGTATTGAAAATGACCTTTCTCGTTTTATATTAAGTAGGTTGAGGTAGGTACCTATTTATATTTTCCAATTTCTTAAAGTGCAAATAAAAGCGAAGGTTTTTGCATCGTGTACTAAAGATTTGCATCTAAACATTTTTTTTTAACCCAATTTATTTATTTATTGGCAATTGGCCTGAAGGCAACGTAATTTTAAACAATTTGTAAATAAATAAAATTCGATTAGATTTTCGAGAAACAATGTTAAAACTGGCGAATCAACAAGAGATGCGAATCTGGAGCAAATAAATGATAGAGACCTTTGTGTCCCAATGCTCTCATTACTGAAAGTTCGTACTTTATCCTCCTCTCTTCTTCCGTTTACATCCTGTCCATCCTTCGTCGTAGTATGTCGAATACGTCAATGACGTCATTCCCCCACTTTAGTTTTTTTTTATCAATAGTTTTCTTTCCGTTGAAGTTTGATAAGCAGTCGATGGTGTTTTGGTGTTTCAGGAGGTTTTGGCCAGTGAAAAATTGAAAAATCGAAATCGTCGAGTTAAATTGTATTATTGAATGAATAAAATTACGTTTGAAATGAAAATCTACGTTCATAGGTGAATTACTTACTCCCTAAAGTGATCAACTATGCCTAAACCAAATATAGAAAAAGTTTCCATTCTACAAACACTGAATTTCCATTCGAGTGATGTTACATCTTGTCATTTCGATGACAATTTCCGCCTCGTCTCCGGTTCCAGGTAAATATTCTACTCGATTACATTCCAGTCCAATGTAGTGGTATTTTATGATCTTTTCTGTGATACAGTGACAAGAAAGTGGTAGTTTGCGAATGGAAACCAGACCAAGGATTCGTTGAAGTTTCATTTTCTCCCATAACCGAATATAAATACGGTGTTACCAAAGTGGAATTCATTCCTGAAGAACAGGAGCTGATTACTTCGTCTTTAGATGGAAGTATATCAATTTTCAACTGCGAAGTATGTGTTTATGACTCATTGACTCGAGAGTTATTGTTGGTAAATTGTTTACCAAATTACGTCATCATTTTGCTCGTGTTATTTTAGGATGGCGAATTATTACATATTTTAATGCACTCGAATCTGGCCAGTGTTCGTACATTTTGCTACATTAGTGAAAATAAACACCTGCTTTCGGCCGGAGAAGATGGATCTATTTGTGTTTGGAATCTGACCAGGAAGACGTTGAAAAAGTAACCAGCATGATTTCCTGTCACGATACAAATTGAGAAAAAATAATCCAACTCGTTGGTCGTATTTTATGTATTTCAGATCTGCTCAGATACACGATGAAACCATATCAACTGCTTGCATATCTGCTGATTCTAAAATCGTGCTAACCGGTGATACGACCGGATTTGTGAAACTGTGGCACGTATCGAAGTTCTTAGAAAGTGAAATTTCTAACGAAGCTTTGACTCCTGATCAATGCATTTGTGATTGTCACGACTTGGGCATTAATCATTCTGATTTTTCTCCTTCGATGACTATTTCGGGTCAGTTACTACTGCTGCAATTGCAGGTTGATTAGTTCTGGCTCTGGAGATGAAAGTTTTATGTTATTTGTTGGTTGCAGATAAAGGTAAAGAATACAAAGTGGTGACCGGAGGCAACGATAATTTGATTAAAATTTGGACGATAACGTTTAAAAAATACAACGATACGTTGGGAAAATGCAAATACGAGTTATTGTTCAGTATCGTTGGACATGCTTCTGCAGTTACCCATGTTAAATTTAACCTAGCTGGCAGTATGCTGGCGTCTACATCTCTAGATAAGACTACACGCTTATGGACGGTGAGTTTTCGAATTGGGTGTTCTATTTCAATGTTGGGAAGTGTTTATTTACGATGGGTGATTTTCTTTTTCTAGTTCGAAGATAGCTATTATCAATGTTTACAAGTGCTCAAAGGGCATAAACGTTATGTTACCACTTGTTCTTTTTCGTCCGATGGGTCTCTACTGGCTACAGGTTAGATAACTCAATTTATATCGGTGTTTTTTGTCTACTCCCTGGCCTAGGATTAATGGTAAATATTTTTTCTAGGATCGAATGATAAAACTGTGATTGTTTGGGATCTCACTGGAGATAGGTCGATGAAATCTCATCTGCATAACAAAGTAATTATTCGGATGAAGTTAAAAATTATTAGTAACAAAAAAATAATTTTTTTTTTGTTTTTTTTTGCAGGAGCATTTATACATTAACCAGCCTAGCAGTCCATTTAAGCATAAGAATGTGTCGAGAATATATCAAAAAATCGAAAATTTAGGAAACGCTGTAAATTCCTGTGCTTTTTCAAAAGATGATTTTTTAGCCGCTGGAGGAACGTAAGTTTTTCAATGAATTTGATTTCAGTGGTTTTAAAGATAGAATTTTTTTTTTCTTCAAGAAAAAAAGTATTTTTTGGAATACAAATTAATTTTTTTGGAGTTAGTGTAAAAAAAATTCTGGATTTATTGGAGAAAAAAAATCATGTTTTTGGAATAAAAATATTTCCTAAATTCTTAGAGAAAGAAAAATCATTATTTTAATGGTAAAAGTTATTATTTTATTATTATTATTATTTTTTTGAAAATCTCTTAAATTTTTTGGAGTAAAGAAATTTTTCTATATTTTTAGAGTAAATCAGACTGATTACATTTGTTTGGAGTAGAAATTTAAAAAAAATTCTGAATTTCTTTAAAATACCTATAAAATTTTCTATCATCTGGGAAGCAGAGCGTAGAAAATTTCCTCGATTTTTTAGAGAAAAAATTGCCTAATTTGAAAAAAAATTCTGAATTTTCTTGAAATGAAAAATCTTAATTTTTTGTTTGTAGTCAGCATAAAAAAATCTCTTTTTTTTGAATTGAGAAAAAAGATGGAAACATTTCTGTTAAATTTGAAATATTTCTTTGAATTATTCTTAGAAAAAAAAATTACCTACCAAATGTTTTTGATGAAATTTTTTTCGATTTTTTTGAAATAAGCATACTTACCAATTTTTTTCTTCAAATTAAGACATTTCGAATTTCATTTTTTTGGAGGGGGGGGGGAGGAGGGAGAAAATTTTCCATCTTAATTTTTGCAAGAAAACTCCAAATTTTTTAGAAAAAAAAATCTCAAAGTTGTTAAAAAATTATACAATTTTTTGAGAAAAAAATGGAGTTTTAAATTTTGGAGAAAAAATATCATTTGAATAATGAGTAAAAGAAATTCTGAATTTTTTCGTAGAAAAAATTTGGTTTTATGCACCAAAAAAAATGTATTTCTTACAATTATTCTTGGAGAAAAAATCCGAATTTTATGAAAAAAAAAATTCTTGATTTCTTTGAAAACAATCTGTTACTTAATTAAAAAAAGAAAAAAAAGTCAAGAGATTATTCTTTCAAAAGAATTGAGACAAAACCTTTGAAAATTTTTTGTGAGCCAAAAGATTTTATATTTCTTTGGAACAATAATAATTTTTTTAAATTTTCAAGGTAGAGAAAATTTTTTTATTTTTTATTTTTTTGGAAATGAAGAAATTTTATTTTTTGGGGGGTACGCAAAAAACTTTTTTGAGAAAATGAGTGAAAATTTTTTTCATTTTCTTTTGTAAATTTCTTTTTTACTTTTTTTGGAATAAAAATATATGTTAAAATTCTTGGAAGAAATTTTTTTTAATCTTCTGTGAATAAAAAATAATTTTCTCTAATTTTTGGAATTGGAAATAGGTGTGAAAATTTTTGACTTTTTGAAAGCAAAAGAAATTTTTCCGATTTATTGTATTTATTTATTTTTTGATGTCTATTTTTTTCAATTTCTTTTGGCAAAGATGGAAAAAAAATTCTAAATTTTTTTGAAATTAAAAATTTTTTTAGAATAAGAAAAAAAAATATAATTTTTTTGGGATGATTTTTTTCAATTTTCTTTTTCTTGGGAGTAAAAAAATCTCCAATTGTTTGGAACAAAGATAAAAAAATTCTAATTCTGTAGGTATTTTTTTGAAGAATGTCGAGGAATTTTTAATTTTTTAAAAAGGTTTTTTGGAATATTTTTTTTTGATTTTTTTAGGGTAAAAAAAGTTCTAAATTTTTTTTAAAGAATCAAATCTCTGTTTTTTGAGAAAAAAGTATATTTTTAAATTTTATACAGAAAGACGTCTTTGGGGGGGGGGGGGGGGGGGGTCATTCATTTTTTTTTGAGAAAAACACCATTCACACTTTGATATTGAAAAATTTTCATCCCTCTGCACCTCCTAGAAAAATCGAGCTCCTTTCTACAAAACTCTTCAAGTTGCTGGACCAGTTCTTCGACTCGTTAAATTATTCACTTTTCAAGTTTGTAATGTAAATTGCGTTTTACTGAAGTTTGATTGCAAACAAATAACGAGACGAAATAATACTTTTGAAAGCAACACTGTACATCGATCGTTATTTTCTTTTTGTTTTTCTAATTTCTTATTCACGACGAATAAATGTTTACAGCGATAAACTCGTCCGATTATGGCATCGTTCTTCCAGTGTCAACAATAAATTCGTCGAATTTTCAGTCTCGCCTCTGAACTTTCATCAATACGCTGTCAATCAAGTAGACTTTAGTCTGTGTGGAACGATGCTAGCTTCTTGCTCGGTCGATGGCACCACCGTCGTTTGGAATATAACCGTCAGTTGGAATTATTTATCTAATTAAACCTACATTGGGCTTTATCAATAAATTAAATTTTTAAATAATTTTTTCTCCAGGAATATTCTCAAATTGGAGCCGTTCATAATCTCGAAGGCGGTGTCAAATGTTGTAAATTCTCGCCAGATTCGCGTCTTTTGGCTACAGCTGGAGATAACGAAGTTGTATGCATTTGGGGTGTGAAAGATTTACAATTGAAAGCGTAATTATTCCATTTTTTTACCCCAATTTTTCCCCTATTCAACTCATTCTAAGGCTTATTTTCAAATTTTGCAGAAATCTAACCGGTCACACGGACGCTGTATCGTGTCTAGCATTTACCACAGACTCAAAATACCTCGCCTCGGGCTGTACAGGTGGTAATTTAAGATTATGGTGCGTCACTCCTTGTACGACAATTTGCCTATTGTGCGAAGACAACGTACACGATTTAGGTTTCACTAGTATGGACTTCTGCCTAGCTGAAGATCCTGAGAACGGTTTGTAAATCATCAATTAATCATCCATCAAGTTGACGATCGTCTTTTTTTCTAATCTTGGATTTTTACAGAACCAGATCAATATTTATTGGTCACCGGTGGCAACGACTCTTTGGTTAAAATATGGCAGATAAATATAATAGACGAACTCACTGCTAAGGCTAGTCAGATTCAAGTGATGAATGGACACGGAGGTGACATCACTTGTGTGCGTTTCTCTCCCTCGAGTCGAACTGTCGCATCGTCAGCGACTGATAAAACTGCTCGAATTTGGGATTTGGTAAGTACAAGTACCTCGTATTTGTATAAAAAAATAAAAATATGTACCCACTCGAGTCGATTAATACACAAAATGTTGCCCTATTTTTAGGACGCTGGTGCTTGTTTACAAGTGTTAGATTCGAAAGAGTCCATGTTAACGAGTTGTGCATTTACGTTCGATGGAAATTTCATCGCCACTGGTAAAATTTTTAAAGTCATCTTTGTAGTGGTATTTTTTTACCTAAAAATTATTTGGATTTCGTCGTTTTTTTTTTAGGTACTTTGGATAAAACCATCATCATATGGGATTTACGAAAAAATACCGACGAATTTGAAACATTCGCGATGAACAGGTTGACTGCCAAACGTGATTTTGTAAGATTTATAACTATAAACAGTTCGTCTCGAGATAAATTCCAATTTAATCAATTTTTTCCTCTTCAAAATATTTAAATATCGAACAGATTAAATTCTGATTAAATAAATCGAGATAAAAAAAAGTTCTAAAAATGCCTTCATCCCAGTAAAATAAGGAAATGGAATTGAATTTTGGTCGGGCAGAGGTTTTCTGATTATAGAATATTCCTTTCGGTGTCTCGATTAAACCAGCGAAAAGTCTTCGAACCTCAACACAACACTCGACATGTCGCCTAAATCGGACCTCTCATTTGTTTTCTGTCTGTAACTCTTTAAATATCCATTTAAATAAAAAAATTATCATAACTAAAATTGAAGTTCATAAAATTTGCAACAAAAAGCATTTTATGGATTTTTTTCGAAAAGTGAACGGGTGGCGCAAAAACATGTGCCAAAATATACAGGGTGAAAAAATTAACGTAAGATTGTCCTTCATTTCTGTGAGTACAATTTCGAGGAGAGGCACCCCAAAAAATATCCTGGATAAGAAAATTAGATATTTCAGCCTATTTAAGTGGTAGGTGTGCCAAATTTTCGTTATAAAAAATTCGTAGAATTAAGAAATCATAAAAAATTGAAAAATTCAGAAAAACTGAAAAAAATGTAAAAAATATTGCGTCATAAAAGTGGGATAATGTGGAAAATTGTGAATAATCAAAATAACTGAGCAAAAAAAAAAAAAAAAAAACGATAACGTCGATAACTAATTAAAAATATATTTTTAAAAATTAAAAAATTGAATTTAAGTAATTGAAAAAAATGAAAATGTAGAAAAGTTGCAAATTGAAAAAACAGAAATTTCGAAAATGATAAAATTGAAAATTTTCAAAATTTTAGATGGACAAATTTTTAAAAAATGAACTTACAAACTCGATTATTGATTGAAATACTGAAAAATCGAAACATTGGAAATTGACTAAAAAAAATCTGAACTAATTAAATATCATAAAAATTGAAAAATTTAGAATAATAAAAATTATGATTATAATCTTGATATTATTAAGAAAAATATTTTTTCAAATTCATAAAATCAAAAATTAAAAAAAAATAAAATTGAAAAAAATTAAGGAATCTAAAAAAAGTTGAAATTTTCAAGACATTAAAAAAGTTGTGAAGTTATGAAAAATGGCAATAAATTACAAATTTGAAAAAGAAAAAATTCGGAAACATTAAAAAAAATCTTAAAAACGGAAAAATTTTTGGTTACTAAAAAATCCAGAAAAAAGTAGCAAAATAAAAAAAATCTGAAATGTCATAAAAATTGAAAAAATGGACAATTGACTGAATCGTTGAAAAATAGAAGAGAAAAATGATTTGAAAAAAATTACGAAATTGAGAAGAAAAGACCATTTTGAATGTATCGATTAAAAAATTGAGAAAGTTAAGAATTCTAAAAAATGAGTGATCTAATAACTAAAAAAAAAAATCTAAAAAATAATTTAAATGACATAAAAATTTAAAAACTTGAAATAAATTTAAAATAATTATTAAAAAAAATTGAAAAAATTCAGAAAAATTGCAAATTGAAAAAAAAGCAAATTCGAATGTATTGAAAATTCGATAAAATTGTAGAAAATATTGATACATCGATAATTTTTTTTTCGAAATAATCGAAAAATCAATAAGTGTGAAATTCAACTGTACTAAAATAATAATACAAAATAAAAAAGATGAAGGAATTAAAAAAAAAAAAAAAAAAAAACGAAAATAAATTCTTTGAAAATTCCTACGTAAAAGTTCAATTTTCCAAATTAAAAAAAAATGTACCCATTTTATATCTGGAAAACTGAACAAAAAAAATTGAAAAAATGGCAAGTGATCAAAATGACCAGAAAAATTGGAAATTTTAAAAATTGAAAAAAAAAAATACAGAACCAGAAGGAAGTGGAAAATTTTGAGGAATTAGCTTAGGTACAATAAATATAAAAATAAAGAAAAATTGAAATTTGAAAAAGAGCCATTTCTTAAAAAATATAAAAGTTTGAAAATAACGAAAAAATCGAAATTTTTTAGATAGACGGTTAATTTTTAAAATACGAAAATACAAAAAAAAAAAACAACTTGGAAAATTGACAAATTTCTTAAAAGTCAAATTACCTACCTACCCAATTATTGAAAAATTATTATTTGAAAAAAAAAATGAAAAAATTGAATGCTTGTGTTAAAAAATATAATTATTTATATTTAATGAAAATCAGAGAAAAAATTGAAAAAAACTGTTGAAACTTAAAAAAATTGAAATTTCATAAAAACGAAAAAAAAAATTAAAATTTGAATGAGAATTAAAATTTTTAGAATAGTTTAAAAGTTGGAGAATTCATTAAAACAGTTGAAGAATAAAATTAAATATTTGAAAAAACTAAGAAGCCACAAAGTGAAAAATTTTAGAAAAAATTGAAAATGGGAAAAAATTGAGCAATTTTGGAATATTAAAAAATTTAATTAAATTATAGTAAAATCATGAGAAAAGAAGGCAATCTTCATTTTTTTCACCTTTTATATTTTTGACGTTTTTTTTGTGCCACCCGTTCACTTTAAAAAAAAAAGAGTTCATGCTTTTTAATTGAAAATTTTATTTTCTTCAATTTTAGTTATTATCATTTTTTTGTTTCAACACATATTTGAAGAGTTAAGGACGAAAAACAACGAGGGGGTCTTATTTGGGTGACATGTGGAGGAAGGAAGTTTGAGAATTTTTTGGTGCCTAATCAGGACACCAGCAATGAAACATTTTAATGTCAAAAAAATCTCTTCTCACCCAAAATGCAATTTGATCCATTTTTTTGGCCGTATTTTACTGGGTTAATAATAGATTTGCTTACAGGTATAATAATGCTCGATTTCTTCTGTTTGATTACAGATCGCGGGTGAATTAGCTGAAATAAATTCTCACAGTGAGTACTTCTTGATAATAATGTATTTAATACAAAATAAGTATCCTGGAGTCGATTACTTAATTTTTGGTATTTTTTTTCAGCTAATGATCTCTCATTAAACGCACAAGATGATTCAAACGAAACACCACACGATTTTATTTGCCCTATTACTCATTTGATTATGGAAGATCCTGTCATTTGCGCAGGTATAGTTATTCTTCATGCTTTCTTTATTTCTTTTTCCAATTTGCAGTCTTTAAATATTCATTTTTTTCTAGACGGATACGCTTACGAAAGGTCAGCTATCGAATCGTGGTTCCAGTCTGGTAAACTAACCAGCCCAATGACCAACCAGTTACTGCCTTCAATTAGAGTGAAACCAAATACCGACTTGAAACAGAAAATCAGCAATTATTCTTCGTCTCTGGACAAGTAAAGGGCCAATTGTGGCATTTAGCTTGAAAATTCATCTTACCTACATACCAAATATTTCATATTTTTACCATTTTACGAGTTGAATCGCATTTTTATAGGTTACATTTTAAGTTAGTTTATTAATTTTTTCATTTTCAAGTTCACCGAGGTCATTTTATTAGTTAATTATTATAAGATAGTTAATCTACACTATTTCTGCTCACTTTAGAGTACTTTTTTCACCACCGACTGTTATATGAGCTTATACATTTTTGTTCGTGTAATTTCCTAATTATTGGACAGATCGTCTAGTTAAAAAAAAAATAATAATCAAAAGGACGCTCATTTTGAAATATTTAATAAAAATGTTACAAAATGATGCAATGTATTTATTCGTTAATTGATTTTTTTTTAAATTTTACATACTAAGCTAAAATTAAAAACTCGCATGAAAATCTGATCGTATCTAAAAACATTCAAACATCACTAAACTGTTAAAATTGTAAAAAAAAAAAAAAAAAAAAAAAAAAAACAGTTTCAGACTAGTCACGTATTATTGCCACTTATAAAAAGAAGACCACTCTCATGTGAGAAAAACGTTCACAAAATTAGGGAAACGATGACGAATCCAGGGGCTTTTTTTCAACATCGAAGGTACAGACAGAGCCAATTATAAAAAATAAAAACAGCTAAAAATTCTAAAAAGCTACTTAAGTTACATAATGTTGATAAATTTGCAGAAAAATTCACACAAGCGAAATTAAATTTTGCAAACATAGACCGATTCTTTACAACATATAAGATACGCTCCAAATTACATTCGCTGGTTCGACGATCGATATCGATCTGAACCGAGTATACTTATCGAGATGGTAGTATTTTTTACTTTGGTCAATTCGAAGTTGATAAACGTTGGAAGTTATTATCAAAAAGTCAAGATGAAACTTAGTTCACTCCTAGATTTTGCAATTCTTCGGCTAAATGCTGCGTATCGAGCTTCTTCGCAGGTTTCTCTCCGGAAGCTGGTGAAGTAGCTGTCGGCGATCTGGCGCATTCTTTTTTATGAATGAACCAATGTAACCGTTGGCATTCGCGGTCGCAGTATTGAACAGCTTTGCATTTGGAACATTTCTTGTATGCTTGAGGCTCGGCGCATGTCACACAAGGTGTATCGTCGCTGGAGAATCGGATTTGACCATTTATTACACTCAGGATTACATTCAACGCTGGTGGCGAGTCTTCCTTGCGGGCCAGACTTTTCACCATCTGCAAATCGAACATCAAGGTGGTAAAAAAATCAGACAGGGATAGATCTTTAGGTATTCATTTCGTACCTGTTGAAATAGGGTACATTCTCTGTAGGGGAATTCTCGAACACAGTCTCGTAGTAACAGATCCAAGTACTCTTCACCTCGTGGACTTTTTAATATTTTCTTGGCGAAGATTTCAACCGGATCGGTTTGCTTTTCGGAAGATCTAAGTGAAATCAACGTATATAGAGTTGGCTCATTACGACGAATTTAAGATCTATCGAATAATACTTACATGCTTTTATGTATTTCACTCAGAATAAAACCCAGATAGTGAAATTTAAAAGAAAGTACTTCGTTCGACTCTGAACCCTTTTTTATTTCTCGTTCGCTGAGTAATTCCAATACTTTCTTGACTTGAGAGTATTCTTCTAATAATATTTTAGGCATTTTCACTGCCAGTCTTACAGGATGGATATTGACCTGACGAGAAATAGAACCAAAATATAGTTTTGGCACGATAAATGCACAAAATACGAGTCCTAGGAAGAATCATACCTGCATAATAAAATCGTACAAAGGTGTACACAAATTTGGACTGAGTTTTGGTTTAGTATCTACTCCTCTAGGGACCGTATAATATTCTATATCCGCCTTAGGTACGTAATTATTTATTACAACGACGCAATTATGATTACCTGGATGGAAAAGTACACAGGTATTAAATAAATACATTGGAAACGTTTCTATAGACGATTATTACGACTAGATATCGATCATCGTACCTACGAAAGCTGCCATTTGAGCAGCAGTCCGTCCTACTGTATTGGTCAGATGAGATTTGGCTCCAGCCGTCATCAACGTCAAACACAGATCAGGATTTCCTACCAAAGCTGCAAAATGCAACGCCGTATACCGGTGCAAATGATGCGTGTTGTTGACATCAGCCCCCTAAACATATAAAAACAACCCATAAGATCTCTAAATTACCAAACTGATCTCAAATACTGAAATAACTTTACGTGTTCGAGTAACAATTCGACGATATCTTTGTTTCCTTTGTAGCAAGCGTGTTGCAACGGTGTCATTCCATCGCTATCGTAAATATCCGCTTTGATTTTATGCTGCGCGAATAAGCTTTTCAACTCTTCGTACTTATTTTCGGCGATATATTGGAATACGAGTGTTTCGACGGCGTTTTCGTTCTCATTCTCGGCATACGATTCGACGAACGTTTTTTCCTCACCGTTTTGAACCGACATCATTTTGTACCTAGAATCGCATCAATATCGAAAATAATACGAGAAAATGTACCGCGGGTGTCGAATAAATTGAAAATTTTCACGAAAATGTGAGAAAATTTCTTATCTTTGGCAAATTACCACTTTCTATGCGGAAGGGAGCGGAGTGGAGTACATCCGCTAGTTTGTTTACTCTACTTTAGTTCCAAGTCACGGTATTGGAGCGCTAGTGTCGGATTTTTTCTGTGAACTGCGCCTGACTCACGGATTCACGCGAGGGAATTTTTTTTCAACCAATCAGCGTGCTCGATTCGAACGTGAGGGTTGAATCAGTGTAGCAATCTGGGAAAAATGTTTCGTTGACCGTTACATAATGAAAGTTCTGGTTTAGCGGTCTCCGATTAGAAAGTCTTTGAGTTTCATTATCAAAGTTCCAAGCCCCAGCAACAGCATCGAATGAAGTGCAACGTGAACAAGATATGAAAAACAAGCCACTGCTTGTTGAAAGCGGGTTTAGAAAGTTAAATTTTTTATATATACAAAAAGTGAACCATTTTGATTAAAGTAGTCGAAAAATGATAAATAGTTCGAAGCTATAGTTACGTTAAATCGCACGTATTGATTTCGCAACACGATTCACTCGAATTTGGAATATCGCGGGTGTCGAAATTGTAACATAATTTGTACCACTGAAAAAGCATCGCAAAATCCAGGTAATTGGCGAAAAATTAATCACTCTAGAAGTATAGATAATCTCGACATTCGTATATCGGTAAATGACTAGTTAAATGCTACGTTCGCATCTGATGTTGAGCAATCAATGGATCGAACGGTGGCTTCCAGTTCTTCGTCGCACAGCAGCAAACAAAGCATCGCGTCCGATATGAAGGCATTCCTACGCAAAGCTAAGAAGAAATTCGAAGAGAAATGGACTCGAAATATATCGCCCAAAGTGGCCACCACCGACGACTTCAAATCAATCAAAACCGTCGGCACCGGACATTTCGGTCGTGTCATATTCGCCCAGCATAAACCCTCGAAAAAGTATTACGCTCTCAAGATCCTAGAGAAAAACAAAGTCATCGATTCCAATCAACTGCAGCACGTAAAAAACGAAAAGAAAATACTACAATGTGTCCACTTTCCGTTCCTAGTCACGTTAAAATACAACTTCAAAGACAACTGTAACCTCTACATGGCTCTGGATTTCGTACCAGGTGGTGAAATGTTCTCCCATCTGCAGCACTATAGACGATTCAACGAAAACATGGCTCGATTTTACACCTCGCAAGTAGTCCTATCCTTCGAATACCTTCACCATCTCGGTATCATATACAGGGACCTAAAACCCGAAAACCTCCTGCTCGATTCCAAAGGCTACCTCAAAATAACCGACTTCGGATTCGCCAAGAAGATCGACAATCGTCGCACGTGGACCAGATGTGGCACCACCGAGTACCTAGCTCCAGAGGTAGTCCTTCGCAAAGGCTATAGCTACTCGGTCGACTGGTGGACGGTCGGTATCCTCATGTACGAGATGACCAACGGCCAGCCACCCTTCAAAGATAAAAAACCCGAAGACGTCTATACCAAAATCATCGCCGGCAAGATCACCTATCCTGCCCACATGAGCAGACAGCTACGCAGCATAATATCCGAATTTCTAAAAATTGATGTTACCAAACGTCTCGGAAGTCGACCCAGCGGAGGCGTCGAGGATGTCAAAAAGCACCCATTCTTCTTGAACATCAACTGGATGGCCATGCTGCAAAAAAAATACCCAGCTCCGATCGTGCCTCCTCTCAATGGACCAACAGATACCAGTAATTTCCCCGATTACGACGAGCTTCCAATATTACGTTCGCCCAACGAACTTTTCAGCGCCGAATTCGAAGATTTTTAAACTTCGCAAGTGTCTAAAGAGCCTACTGTGATTTTTTTCTCCTCCACCTCGTATTTATACCTCGACCCGAGAGGTTCTTCATTCGAGCATGTAATTCGTACGTGTTTGTGAATTTTTCCATTCGTTTTTGATTCGGTTAAAAATTTTTGTAGTTGAAATTTTTGTTAGGATGGAATTCGAGCTTTTCGTGTACCCTTCCCCTGGTGGGTTCCCCACCCCTCATTTGGTATCCAAAATATTCTCCTGCGATTTTCAATACCAATCGAAGACTGTTCTTTAGGAAAATTTTTACGTTGCCTTAATTCAAATTCGTCGTTGAGATTTCTTTTAGTTCCAATTATCGATCAATTTTTATTTTTCCCCAATTTACGTAGAGCTTGAAAATGAAAATTTACTGTGATTATTGACCTTATATATATTTTTTCGCGATGTTTTTTTTTCACTTTTTTTGCCTCATCGTAAACTTGTCGAAAGTACCCACTCGAGTGGGTATGTTTTGACAGTTTATACATTTTCTATTCGTGTACAAAGACTGTTGTACTTTCAGTATATGTACTTTCATCGAATGAAAGACGACCCGTATAAAGTTCCATTTATCAATGGAGCAGGCGAGTTTATTGACGTATGAATTTAGCAATTTATGAATCGAATTTGCGATATATTTGTGCTACTACAATAAAAAGCCAGTTGTACTCGATACGACATTATAAATAATTTTTCTCTTTCGAGTATTCGATGTATTCTGAGCTTGGAATACGTTATGTTGTGAATTGTGATACTATATATGTTTGAACTGCTATATGTTATTTATTATTATTTAACCCCCTCCCCTCCCCTCCCCTCCCCTCCCAATTTCCCTCATTATTTCATACACGACGTGATAGTATATACTTTGTTTTCGTATCCCTGCGATAATTATAATATTATACCTGGTGAAAAAATTTCATTTGCCCAGGTCCCACGTCCCCCTCTTTCTCACACTTGTACGTACTGATAATAATGCGATAAATTGTGATGTTTTAGGGTGGCCAACCTTTCACATCTTGTGAGAAAATATGTTCTTTTTTTAATTAACGTCGAGCTCCAATTAAATAGGTGACACTATTATAGAGTCTAATTACCTACCAAAAAAAAAAAAAAAAAAAAAATACTATACGGGTCAAGGAGAAAAGATATGTGTACCTAACTTATTACACTGTCTCGCGAGAACGTTCATTCGGTATAATTTTTTTTTTTTTGTAGTTTTTAATTTTTGCAGGCTGCGCTTAGACTATGGCTCACATTTCGATGGTATGTTCTTTGTTTCTTGACGGTGTTAAACGTCGTCGTGGTTCGGGTCTAATTTACAATTTACATTAAAAATTTGTTGACCTTTGTAAATGTGGATAATGAAACGGAAGTATTCGTTAATTTTTCTCTCGATTACGTGGTACGTAAAGTGTACTACACGAGTCACTCTCTTTTTCCTATGCTATGTACAATGTGTTGAAATCGCGAGTATTTCCGTACAAGTTGAAACGATATTGTAGAGATGATCGTAGAAGTGGGGATTTAGATAGGTGTATGAATGAGGGAAACAGTGCGAAGGTTTTTGGTTGATTTTTTCGAGTTTTTTTTTCTTTCTTTTTTTCTTTGGTGGATTGATAAGGATTTCGTTTTTTGTTAAGTGTGAATCGAGTTCCAAGTTTGGTGAAGTGGGTTGTTTTAGTTGGTTTTGTTTGTTCGTGTTGGTGGTGTCGAAAATATGAAAGATTTGAGTTGAAAAGTGTCGTGAGGAGTAGAATTTTGGTTTAGGAATTTTTTTGTTCGTGGTTTTGTTTTAGTTTGTGAGTTGAAAGAGAAAGAATTGTAAGATTATTTTCTATAATTTGTCATTTTTTATGGCTTCCGAAAGAAGAGGATCGTAAAAGTTTTGTGAGAATTACCAAAAAAAAAAAAAAAATTCTACCTACTTAAATTTCTCTTCGAGATTTTTTTTTTCAAATTTTATTCAAGCCCAGTTTTTATCATCTTTTTGAAAAATTCTCCAAAGAAAAAAAAATCATTTTAAAAATATCAATTTTTTTCGAATTTTGTACAATATAAATTTTTAAATTTTCCCACATTTTTTTTTCAAATTTTGCTGTAAAACGAAGTTTTTCTTGAGGTAATTTTTCATTTTTCTTGCAGAAATTTTTTTTCAGGTTTGCAATGCTTATCTGTTAAGATTTATTCAAAATCGAATTTTTCAATTTTTTTTTTTTTTTTAAACAATTTTCTGAAAATTTGCAACAAATCGTAATTAATTTTTTAGGTTAAAATTCATCTTTTTGAAATTTTGTACCAGAGTTTTTTAAAGTAATTTTTTGACAACGTTATTTAAAATTTGTACCAAAATAATTTTTTCTCAAAATTTTCTTCAATCAGAAGAAAAACACCTTTTCGAGGACAATTTTTTATGAGCAATTTTATGAAAACTTGTTCCGAAAGATAAAAATGACTCTTTTCGTTGAAATTCAATTTTTCAAATTTTACATGTGGAATTTTCACTTTTGTTTTAAAAACAATTAATTTTCTTTAAATTTTTGATTTTGTTGGAAAACAAATTTTCAATAATTTTTCACAAATCAATAGTTTTTGCCCAAAAACAGTTTTTTAAATGATTTCAACGATTATTCAAACAGGTATAGCAGAAAAATAATTTTTTTTTCAAAAATTTGACCCATCAAAAATATAAATTTTTATTATCTAGGTAAAGACAATTTTTTATTTTCTGTTTTGAAACAGTCTCTTTCAAATTTTGTTCAAAAATTGTTTTTTCATCTTTTTTTTCTTTGTGAACAGTTTTTTCAAAATTTTTCATAGAGTGTGATTTTTTTGGTTCAAATTCAGTTTTTCCTTAAAAAAATTCGTTTGGGTTCATACCAATTTTCTTTAATTGTTTTGTTGCAAATAAATAACTTTGTCAAAAAATGTAAGTTTAGTTCATACAATTTTCCTAATATTTGTTCTAATAATTATTATTTTAAAATTTGCACTTTTCAAATTTTATCAAAAAACATATTTTTTGGAGGTAATTTTCTGTTGTTTTTTTACTTGGTACTAAAACATGCATTCTAAAATAATCTCTACTTTTCGTTCGAAAAAAATTAATTATTTTAGAAAATTTGGAAGACTCAAATTCTTCTTTGAACAGAGTTTTAAAAATTGCTTTTCAAAAATTTATTAAAAACTAATTTTTGAACAAAATTTTAAAAATTTGATTTGAAATAAATAACTGGATTTTTTTGAGCAAAGAAAATAGAGAACTGTCTTTGAAAAAATCTCTTAGTGATCAAAGAAGAAAAAAAAATTGAGGCATTGCAGAAGAAATAGGAAAAAAATTCTGCGTTGCGTTCAGTTTGGAAATTTTTTCCTCCTTTATACGTCATTTTGACGTCACCGTCAAATTTGATTGGTTAATATTTTGTTTATATTTCGCTCATGTCATTATTACGTATGAAGGCGGAAAAAATTTCCAAACTGAACGCAACCCAGATCACAAATTGAAAAAAATATACCTATAAGTATATATTTTACAAAGACGAAAAAATGCTGCATTCAAAATTTCAAAAATTTGACATTTTAGAAAAAATTTCAAAAAATTGTCCAATTTATGTTAATATTGAAAATTTTGGTATTTAAAAACTATTTTTATTATTTTTTACCAAAAATACATTTCCAATACTTTTGTTCATAATTCATTTTTTGAAAATTTTGTCTCTAAAACCAATGTTAAAAATTTTGTACAGAATTGAACTTTTAACCGAAGAAAAGGTTTTTCTGGTTTGAGAGCAATTTTCTTCACTTTTTCCCTAGACAAATTTTTGGAAAATTTTTCAAAAATCTATTATTTAAAAAAAATTGTTGACTGTTTCTTCATAGATCAGTGGTTTGAAGTTTTACCTCAAAACAATTTGTTGAAAACTTTGTACCCAACGGTTCTGAAAAGATTTTACAGAAAATATTTTTTGAAAAATGGATTTTTCTTTTTCATTTCCCTAAACAAATTTTATCTTGAAAATTTTGCAAAATTATTATTTTTTGTTTAATTTTGAGAGAAAAAAATCACTTTTAAACAATTTTTTTCAAAAAGTGAATTTTCAACGGTTTATGTCATTTCTTGTTTTTCAAATTTCTCTCTCAGATAAATACTAAATTATTTTTATAAAATTTTGACAATTTTTTTTTTTAAATTTTTTTTTAAAAATTTTTTTTTAAATTTTTTTTTAAAATGTGCGAAATAAATTTTTCTAAAATTATGTTTGAAAGCATTTTTTCAAACTTTTCTCAAAAAGTTTTTTTTACGATTTTGTTAATAATCGATTTTTCAAATTTTTCTCCAAGAAAAAAATTTTACAATATGAATTTTTCTGAAATTTTGACGATTTTTTTTTCAAATTTTGCTTAAAAACAATTTTTTTAAATTAATTTTCACAAACGTGAAATTTCAACTGTTTTGTCATACCTAATAATTTTTTTTAAATCTTACTTTTTATTTATAAAATGAATTTCCCTAAAATTTTTGCCAAAAAATAATTTTCTCAAATTTTGTTTCAATAAAGCAATTTTTGAAAATTTCTCCAAAAAAAAAACAATTTTGTGATTATTTTTTTTCAAATTTTTTGCAAAATTTTCTAAAAAAAAATAATTTTCTCACATTTTTTTTACAATTTTGTCAATTACCTATCGATTTTTTTCAATTTTTTCTTATGACAAATTGTGCCAAATGAATTTTTTAAAAATTTGATGAAAATATCTTTTTTCAAATCAAGTTTTTTGACATTTTCAGTAATTTCTCTCAAAAAGAAAATTTTCAGTAATTTTGTTAATAATAAATTTTTTTCAACACGAATGTTTAAAAAATGTTGGTTTAAAGTAAATTTTATAGATTTTTTAGAAGAGTTTTTTTAACATTATTTTTTTGGGAAAAAATTGGATTTTTTTTTATTTTTTTAATTCCAATTTTTTTCCAAAAAATGTTAGATAATTTTGTACGAAATTGTCTTTTAAAAATATTATGTACGAAATAAATGTTTCTACAATTTTAGCAAAAACATAATTTTTGAAAATATTTGTTCAAAATTTATCTAAAATCACTCATTTTAATATTTCCTTCAAAATGAGTTTTTTTTTCAAATAACGTTTCCCAAAATATGAGTACATATTTCGAATTTTACAGATCTTATTTGGCTGCAATTTTTTTTTACAAAATTTTGAATAGAATTTTGTATGCGGATACGACATTACGATTAAATTGATTGTAGATGAGAACTGAGTGAGGTACAAGTTCATTAATTGATTTGAGGTGATAACCAGTTCGATAAAAGTGGAATAGGACAAGACGAAGCTCTACACTTTTTAAAAATATAAACACGATCGAATGCATAGTTTGCCATCTATTACTTCAATTTCCGTCATTCTCCACTTATTCGCACCGACGTGACAGCAGAGTATTGTTTTCTTCACATGATGTAATTTTATTTCGAGAAAAATGTTTATAGTTCATGTCGATTAAGAGTCTGCGAATTTTCCAAAATGACACATTTGTTTATTTCTCTTCAATTTCATGGAACGTACGATCATCTCGTTTAGATATCCCTCGTTCACTATCCAAGTGATTTGTAAATAAACCCATTCGAATCGAACCTCACGTCGTAATTTTTCGCTTTTAATTGCGAAACTTTCATCTCGATTGTTGAATATCTCTAAATTTAGCAACATGAGCTAACCTCGCTGCTCAGCTGACTATACCATTTAATTCCTCTATCAGATTTTTTTTTCTTTCTTCGTCATTCATCACTTTTTATGGTCGCTCGATTCGATTCCAGTTCCAGAATTACTCTCAGTATCGTTGACATCTTGATATGTCCGCGTCCTGTCGTGTCATTCGCGATAATAATTTTTTCAATTGTATTGTACAAGAAGTCGTCTTCGATGTACTCGACTCGATGATAACTCGAAAAAAAATACGAGAAACCGAGATAACGTCTGTGGTTTTTCTTTCCTCGTATACCACTCGTATTAGGTCATCATATGGTGTTTTTCGGAAAAAAAAAATACCAAATCGATGCAATGGACTTGACCGTTGAAACGTTGAAAAGTCTATCGCATATGTTGCGGTTGTGCAGATAAAAAACCGAGCTTATCTTTCGATTACCCATTAAAAGAGCCCATTTAAGCGAGATAATATGTATCTGACAAGATGTAGGTTCAACATGTATCCCCTCCCAGGCTGTTTTGATTTGAAACTTCCTTCGAGGCAGAATTTGAACTTATTCTAGAGCTTTTTACGTATTCCCCTTGTTGAGACCATTTTAGCATATTTTTTTCAAACGAGAAAGAGGCAAGACTGGTAATGGTAAATCTGTGCTGTGTTCGTGGTATGCACTCAGATGTGTCGTGCTGTGGTACTCTCGTATCTCGGCAGTACCTGCCCAACTACAACATTTCTCACTCTCATTCTCGAGAGCCGAATCACATTGTATGATTTTTTTTCGTCTCCTCTCTTCGTGGCCATCGACTTGACACAATTTTTTCAACGTCGAGATATCCCACTGACCTCGTAGCTCTTTTACTGGAACGTTTTAAATCGATGGACGAATTTAGAACCCATTTTCGCCTTAAAAAATTTCCTCGTTTTTGTACTAGTGTCTAGTTTACTCAATTTTTTGAATTTTAATAAGTCCAATATTACATAGATACTTGATATTCAAAATTGGAGGGGAGGGAGGGGTCCTATCGAAATTTTTGTAATAACCAAAATTGTTTCCAAGACCTCAATCTACAACTTTTGTTTGAAATTTTTTTTAATTGGACCCCTACCTCCATCAATTTTTAATAATATTCCAAGTATCTAAGTCATATTATGCAAAATTAGATGGGAAAGAAGGGCCTAATCGAAAATTTTATAATAACAAAAATTATTTCCAAGACCTCAATCTACAACTTTTGTTTGAAAATTTTTTTGATTGGACCCCTCCCCCCATTTTGAGAAATTATCTATCTTATATTATGTGAAATCGAAGGAGAGGGAGGTATCCAATCAACATTTTTATTATAACCAAAATTATTTTTAGGATTTTGAATTCTTATTCTACAACTTTTATTTGAAAATTTTCTCAATTGACCCCTCCCTCCCACCTCTAATTTTTAATTATTTTGTATCTTCGAAGTGTTATGTAAAATCGGTGGGGAGGGAGAGGTCCAATTAAAAAAATTTTCAAACAAAAGTTGTAGATTGAAGTCCTAGGAATAATTTAGGTTATTACAAAAATTTCGATAGGACCCCTCCCTCCCCTCTAATTTTGAATACCAAATATCTATGTAGTATTGGACTTGATAAAATTCGACAAAAACGATCCGCCATCATGTAAAAAAATTGAGTAAATTAGACCCTAGTCGTTTTTGTCAAATTTTCCATCGAATTGAATCCCATCACGTGCAAGGTTGGTTATCTCTAAATACGCGATTTTTTCTGCAAACGACAATTATTTAAAATCGAGCGATATTTTTATTATTTATTTCACATATCAATTGATTTTTTTCCTTTGAAAAAAAAACGCACCCTTTTTTATTATTTATTAAGCTATCGATGCGATGTTTTGTATAGTACAAAGTTTTTTTTTTCTCTTTTTTTTTGTTGCAAATACTCTCTAAGGATTTGTTAAGTATGAATACTTGCGCATACCACCTATTTTTTTTTCTTCATGTTTTATACAAGTAAACGACAGGGTAACTTATACAACGTACTTGTATTCGAGCACGCTTAAGCGAAATGATAACGTTATTTTGTATAATTATTTTGTTAATACTTGATTACCTACTACACTGTTTCGTACTTGTACATAGATTATTTACAAACTGTTATTTTTAAACGATAGACGCGGATTTATTTAGATTGTTTCTAGGTTAAATTTATCTATCTTTCCTTTTTTGTCTCGTTTGACGTTTATTTGTTTCCCTGAATGGTAATCTTTTTTCATGTAAGACAATGTAGGGCTGTATAGGTAGTAATGGATGGATTCGTGGAATGTGATATTTTCGCGGTGGTATTGTTCTTCATTAAAGTGTGATTAAAAATCGTATATCTATTTAGAAGATGATATGGGCTGGTATTTTTAGATAGTGAGGAGGTAAATTTGTTATAAATAAGGTTGTTTGATTATTTTTTTGAAGTGGAATAATTTGAATTGTTTATTTAAAAAATGAGATATCTCGTTTGAATAATACTTTAAAAATTTAAATTTAAAAATGAAATAATTTTGGAGCTAATGATTATTTTTTTGAAGTGGAATATTTTGAATTGTTTATTTCAAAAATGAGATATCTCGTTTGAATAATACTTTAAAAATTTAAATTTAAAAATGAAATAATTTTGGAGCTAATTTTTATCACAAGAGTAAAAGTGACGTGTGAAAATTTCGGATTAAAAATTCCGATTTGAAATAATTTTATATCTAGCGAGTTCTGTATATTTTTCAAATTATTTTAGATGGTCGTTGGTTACGTACAATTTTTTTTAAAATGCTCATCATGAGATTTTTTGGAGACAAATCATTTCGTTAGAACTTATAATAAAAAATTAAAAAAATAAAACTGTAAGGTATTTCTTCAAGTTTTGTCCATGAAAAAAGGAACGTATCAAAAAAATAATTTTTCATAAATTTCAATTAATATTGATCTAAAATTTGAAAAAAAAAAAAAAAATTGAAAAGTTCATGTTGAGTTTTTTTTTTTATGGATTTAGGGAGTCAAAAGTTCAGTGATTTAAAAAAAAAGACCCAATAATGGAATAATTTTGATTGATTTTTGTAGTCAGTGTGCAAGCTCAAATTCGTATTTAAAAGAAGAGAAAAAAGTTAATTTTAAAAAACCTCGCAAGTTTTTTTAGTTTTTTTTTTTTTTTTGGAAAAAATTCTTAAAATTTTTCGCTTAAAAAAAATAGATAAATTTTCAAAAAACAAAAGTTTTTAGAATGAGGAATTTTGAAAATTCATTTTTGAAAAATTTACTTTTCGTAAAAACTGAATTCTATTTTAAAAAATCTTTTGAAAATAATTTATTTAATAAATTTCAATTTAGATATTTTAAAAAATACCTACCTAGTTGATTTTTTTTTCAAAATTGAAAAATGAATTTTATTTGGATTTTTTTCCTGTTGAAAATTCATATGAAAACGAAGATTTTAAAAATCCATTTTTAAAAAATCTTCTGAAAAAATTTTACTCAATTTTTTAAGAAATTGGAAAACTTATTATTATTTTTTTTTGTTGCTGAAAATTGGAACAAAAATACAGGAAAATCATTCGAAAAAATTCAATTAAAAAATAAAAATAATCAATCAGGCTGTTTAATAATCGTGTTTGTCGTCCTATTTCCCTGCAAAAGTCCTGCTTTACTCTTTTTTTAAAACAAACCCTGTCATTCATTTCGAAATCCCCCCCCCCCCACAATTCCTAATTTGGTTTCAAAAAATAATTTTCCAAAATTTTAATTTTTTCATTGAAATTTTTTGAAGTCTAACAACATGTTCTGTTTTTTATTCTGTCTTAATTAACCTTTAAAAAAACGAGAATTTTTTCAGTGTTTTAATTTTGTAGCTATCTTTATAATGAATTTGCCCCCAAAAGTTTTCTTTTTTGAGATTTCATTTTTTTTAAATATTTTCATAAATTCAAGTTTAAAAAAAAAATCGTGAATTTGATATTTATTTTTTTTCACTCATATTTTTCTAATGTTTTCTCACAATTTTTCTACTAAAATATTTGTTCAAAAATTTCTCCTTCAAAATAATCTAATTTCAATTTTTATTTTTTTAAAATTACATTTTTTAGCAATTTTGTTTTCTTCTAAAATTCTGCGTTTTTTCCATTTTTAATTTTTAATTTTTTTCCCGATCATTTTTTTGAATGGTTTACTCCAAGTTTTTCAAAAAAATATTTTTTTAGAATGTTTTTTTCAAAATTCTAATTTCTTCGTTCCTAATGAAATTTTTCTAATTTTTTAATGATATCCTGTGAATTTTCCTCAATCAAAAGTTTGAGTTTTCTAAATTTTTGTTCCTCTCGGAACGTTTTTTGAATAATCATCTTTTCACAAATTTTTATTTTCCAAATTAAGTAGATATTTTATCTTTTCATTAGACTTGTTTTAAAAAAAATTATCAAAATGTAGGTAATCGAAAATATTTTTGAAAAATTTTCACCAATTTTTCTGCAAAAATTATTCCGTTTTTAAAACTTTTTTCTAAAAATTCTTCATTGACTTGACGAAAGAATTTTAAAATTTTAATTAGATATTTCAGCCCCCCTTCCCTATTTTTCCCAAAAACGTTTAGGAATTTTGCAACATTTATAATTTTTTAATGAAGTTTTTTGAATGTCATCAACTTTTTCTCTTCCTAAATTCTTCGTTTTCCAAGTTCTTCATTAACTAAAAAAAAGAAAGGATTTTTCTAAAATTTTAATTTTGCAGCCATTTTTAATGAAATTTTTACCAATTTGAACAAAAAATACTAAAAACCTTAATAAAAATTGAAAGGAATTAGTTATGAAATTTTTTTTTTTTCAAATAGTTGTGTGTTTTTGTATTCACGTAAGCAATAGAGCTATCAAATACTCTTCTCGACAATAATTTACGTAATTTCTCGTCCTTATGGAATACTTACATATTCTCATGCTAGTATTATGGTCACCAGTCTGACTCTTGAAATTAATCGATGTTTATTTTTCAAGAACTCCGAAGTCATATGCGGCTCATTTGCCCTATTTCGTTCAACATTCACGTGATTTATTTGCTCGTCTCATATTTCACTTCTTTTCTTTCTACTCCTCTCAAACAAACCCCTTCTTTACATTAGTAAAATGCTGATACAAGTTCTCACAAAAGATAGAGAAGTCTACTGGTCTATGTATGTAGTTATGTACTCGTAGAGAATTTAAAAACTAGCTTTTATTTAAAGTGACTGCAAATGTGACCGAATACCAGCACTAAGTATCAAAAAAAGACCCAACATGCCCAGATACATCACACTGAACAACCTTTCTACCTAACCTTATGTGTTTCGGTTCGGTTTGTAAACACATTGCCGCCTTTTGGAAATAGAAACAATGATAAGCGTGGGTTTTTATCGATACAAAGTCGAAAGCAGAGAACATTTTTCTAGGGTTAACAGGCGTGCATTTTTACCCTACGGTTTTCCCCTTACGTTGCAATATGTGGCAACAAAGCAGGTGCGAAACTTCCGGTGTGTGGTGAAGTGGTAAGACGGTTACGTGACTAATCCTGTTTCGCTTTTTCGTTATTGTATGAACCATTTATATTTGTACGAATGCGAATGTCGAGTGTGATCCAGAGGAGAAGGGTAGGAATTTTATTTTGAATTAGGGTTTATTTTTCGGTCATCGGTATGGGCTAATTAGGGAAATAATTTATGGAAAAAATTCGATGGGAAATTATTTTCAGAGTGTTGGATGAGGAGTTGGATTTTTTGGCTACTCGATTCCTTTCTGACTTCTGTTAAGTGGATTTTTTCAGGATGATTAATAATTTATCTTGGAAAGATAAATTTCTAAAAAATCATCTAATCTTCAAAAATCATCAAATTTAAAAATAAAAATAAAACTTGGCAAATTGATAATTTTTAAATAATGATGAATTTTTGAAAGTTATTAAACTTTAGAAAAATTATCAATTTTTTTTGGAAATCATTAATTTAAAAAAAATTATTGATAGGTATTTTTGGAAAATTATAATTTTTTTAAATAAATCATTTTTGGAAAGATAGATTTCTAAAAAAAAATCTTCATTCTTCAAAAATTATCTATTTAAAAAAACATAAATAAACTTTGGGAAAATCGATAATTTTTAAATATTGGTTAATTTTCGAAGGGCATTAACTTTTAGAAAAATTATTAATTTTTTGAAAAAATGCTTGAAAAAATTATTATTGCTTATAAATTTTTGGGAAACTATATTTTTTTTTTTAAATGATCTATTTCAATAAAGATGAGTTTTTAGAAAAAATCCCAATTTTTAACTAATTAATGATTTTAAAATTATGGACAATTCTTGGAAATATATTTTTTAAATTGGCCTATTTTTGGAAAAATGATTTTTTTTTTTTTAGAAAAATATCAATTTTTAACAAAATTAATAATGACCAATTTTTGGAAAATTATCAATCTTTGGAAATCAATAATTTTTTGACAAGTATCAAATTTTTTGAAAATTATTGATATCTACCTGTTTAGAAAAAAATCATCAATATTAGAAAATGATCAATTTTTTGAACATTAATCATTTCCAAAGAGTGATTAATTTTTAGAAAATTATCATTTTTTGAAAGATTTACCTATAATTTTTGAAAAGTCGTTGATTTAAAAGAAAATATCTAAAAAATTATATCAATATCGTTTTGAAAGTTTGAAAAGTAAGTATAGTTTTTTGAAAATTATCAATATTGATGATCCATTTTCGGAAATATAAATTTTTTAAAAAATCATCAATTTTCAAGAAATCATTAATTTTTGAAAAAAGTTTTCTTAAAATTGATCAATATTAGGTAAGCATTGATAATTTTCAAAAATTGAAACTTTTCAAATTGGGTGATGATTTTAAAAAAAGTGATTGGTATTCCCAACAAATCGATAATAATTTATCATCAATTTGTTGGGATTATCACTTTTTTGAAAAGTTCCAATTTTTCAAAAGTGAAAATTTATTAGAAATTATCAATTTTTTGAAAAGTTTCAATTTTTGAAAAACTATTAATTTTCAAAACAATATACTTACGTTCATTATTGGATAGATGAATTTTCAGAAAATTATCAATTTTTTTAAATTATAACTTTTCAAAAAAATTTATAATTTTTCGGAATGGTTCATTATCATTTTTTGAAAATTAGGAGTCTATTTGTTAGGATTGTCACTTTTTCAAAACTATCAATTTTTTGAAAATTATCGGTATTTAAAAAAAATATCAATACTGATTGTTTTTTGGAAAGATGAATTTTTAAAAAAATCATTAATTTTTAAGATCATTTCAAAAATTATTACCTTTGTAATTTTTTGGAAATTATCAATTTCTTAAAAATTATTGGATACCTATCAATATCGATCTATTTTTAAGAAATTATCAATTTATCAAAAGTGAGAAATTTTTGAGAAAATTATTTTTGAAACAATCACTATCAATAGGTAATTAGGTGTTTTTTTCATCATCATTTTATTATAAGCGAGAAATTTTTCGAAAATCATCAAAATAATCTAAAATATTATCAGTTTTAGGAATATCGAAATTTTTAAATCTTCATTTAGAAAAAAAATTCTCATCATTTTCAAAAATAATAATTTTTTTTTTTAAATGATCGATGATTTGTACTGAAAATTATCAATAATTAGGTGGTATTTTCCCTGCTTTTTATTTCCTGCAATTTTGTCTCTACATTGTGATTTTTGAATCAATTTTTTTTCAATTTCGATAACTTTTAGAATTACTACTTCGAGATAATTTTGCCTACAAAATTACTCTCACGAGTCAAAAGGTCATAAATGCTCGGTTTAAAGTTCATCTAATAATATAAATCTGTTCTCAACCATCGACCATCTGTTTGAAATAAGGAACTGCTAGAAATTCTTCCATTATCTCACAAGTGCTCGAAAAAATTCGTAGGAATAGTAAAAAAAAAATATATATATATATTCAATAATTCGATTCGATTTTCTTATCACGTGCATGATAACAACGTCCGTCTCGTCTCGTGTTTCCAGTGAAAAAAACATAGTATTACACGAAGAAAAAAAAACAAAAAAAACGTCGAACAATAATAAAAAAATTACTCCATAGTCCGTGTACATTTCATATTTCATCTAAATTTTTTCTTCTCCATCGACTATGTAAAAATGTAAGGTTACCTCATTACCTACAGAATTACGAACGAGCTTATTTTTAATTATTTTTTATTAATTTAACTCTTCCTGGGCAGCGTGCTTTAATCACCTGCCAACACGTCATCACGATTACGATACAAAATAGCGATTAGAAAATTTCGACTATCCCGTATTCGTCGATTTTCTAGTCAGTTTCACTAGTTCGTATGCGTTAGCCAAATTTTTTTCGTATCAATAGCAACGTCCAAAGAATAATTTAGATTTTTCAATTGTTTTTTTTTTGTCCTCTTCTGTGATGTTAGTTTCGAAATGTTCGCGAACGGGAATTTTTTTAAAAACTTATCGCTATATGCAAGCTTTCGTGATAACGTGCCCCCTCCCCCATCTTCCTTGCACGATGGCAAAAGGTGCAATATGTACAAATGACCATCGTATATCATTTAATTCACTATTCACGTCATCGTTTTTTGTTGTTTATTTTTTATGTTGTAAATTGACCACGAACATTGTATTTATTTATTTTTTTTTTCATTTTTTTTCTCATGTAAATACTAACAACGCTGTAAAAGAATTTATTATTTTTAGGTATTAAAATGGTATAGTTTTAAGAAAACGTACTGTGATATTGTGATGTATTCTGTAAACATCGTATATAAATATTGTACAGGTATTTTTTCCTCTTTCGGTCTTAATATTCGCGTAGGGTAATTTTCTCCGATGACTAATGATAAAAAGTCTGCTGAATTGTCGTATGTATCGTTTAGTTGTTACCTATGATATATTTCAGAAATTGTTATCACGATTTCGTTGTTATTTGTTATAATTATTCCGTTCGTGAAATAAACGTTGTGTATTTTTATCCTACTTTTTTGTTGCGGTTATTTATTGTCGATGGTGGGCTGAAATTTTGGGAGCAGGGTGTTGCTTAGGGTTGCTTTCGAAAAGCTATAAAACATTGATTAGATGAATATACAGGGTGTCACAACTCCCAACGACGTTGGAGGTAGGTGAATGAGCCAAATCATCCAAGGAGGAAGTTGCAAGAGTAATATTTTTTTTGTGTCGAGTGGTAGCAATATTGCCTACTTTGGATTTGAAATTCTCCTCAAAAATTCGTCTGAAAGGGAAAAAAAATGAATAATACTTTTTTCCTGTTGAACACCCCCCCCCCCAAAAAAAAAAAATTGGCAAAATTTTTGAACATCTGTTGATAACTTTGTTGAAAGAAAATTTTTTCTTCCAAAAATTTCTCTAATAGAATTTTTAATGATAATTTTAATTTTCTCATTAAAAAATTCTCCTGCAAAACATCTAATGTACCAAAAAAAGAAAAGAAAAATGGAGAGTAAAATTTTTATGCGAAATTTCTTGCATACATCTTCTGAAAAAATTCCAAAAATTTTCGAAAATATCATCTTTCTTTTCCAGTCTCTATTTTCTATTTTTTTTTTTTTTTTTTTTGAAAACAAAATTATAATTTTGATGAAAAATTGGCTAAAACCACTTACTTTTATTTATTACTTATTTTTGATTCACAATTTCCCAACTTTTCAATTTTGGAATAATTTTCCAAAAGGTCCAAAGAATTCGTTTAAAAAAGTTCCTTCAATTTTTTTTCAGTTTTTTAGTTTAAAAAAAATACTTACCTAAAAAACTCATTGATGAGAAAAATTTTCTACATGAAATTCTTTCAAAAAATCAGAAGAAAAACATGTTTTTTCGTGAAATTTAAAAAAAAAAAAAATTCAAGAATTTTTGCATAAATCAAAATCAAGAATAGTATACCTAACATTGATTTTGTTGAGAAAATTCCTTCAAGTATTCTTTAAAAAAAAAAAAAAATCAAATAACGTTTTCTACGATTTTTTGAAAGGATTTCAAGGGGAAAATTTTTCTCATGAATGATTTTCTTTTTAGGTGAATTTTTAAGACAAATTATTTTCAAGTAAATTCTTTGAAGAAACTGAAAAAAATTGAAGGAACCGTTTTTAAACGAATTCTTTCAAGATTTTGGAAAACTTTCCCAAAATTTCAAGGAGAGAAATTTTAAAAAGAAACTGAAAAAAAATAGGTTTTAAATCAAATTATTAGGTACTTAGATACCTATTTTGTTTTCAAAAAAAAAAAAAAAAAAAAAAAAACAGAGAAAGTGGAGATCTTTAAATTCTACAATGAGATATTTTCTTGGTGTGATTTTTCCTACAAGGGAATTTTTAAGGAAAATTTTTTTAAACCAAATTTTGTGAAGAAACTGAAAAAAATAAAGGAACTTTTTAAAATAAATTTTTTCAAAAGTTTTAAAAAGGTAAATTTTTTTTTGAAAATTTCGTTTGGAAACGTTAAAAAATTCTCAAAAAGATTCTTTTGAACAAAATTTTCTCCAAAAAATTCTCCATAAAAATTTCTGGAAAAAATTTCATTGTAGGAAAAAATTATTTGAAAAAAAATTCTCGATAAAAATTTTTTGCAAAAAATTCTTTCAGAAAATTTAAAAGATTTGCCTAAGTAATGAAAAATTTATTTTGCATAACTCATTTTTCTTCCGATTTTATTTTGAAATTTTCCCTCTTTGAAATTTTTGGAAAAATTTTCAAAAACTTTGGAATAGTTTCTTCAAAAAATGCATTTGAAATCAATCACTTTGAGAAAAATTTTCATAAAAATTCTGTATTTCTTATATAAGAACTGAAATTTTTTGAATAGCACCTACTTTGGAATTGAAATTCTCCTCAATAATGCATCTGAGAGAAAAATTGAAAGAATATTTTTTTGTAGAAAATTTAGCTAGGAATAACTTTCGTAATGAACATTTTTTCCTAAAATCAAAAAATGAGAAGTTTTTTGCCAAAATCTCATCTCTCGCTGTCAAAAAAAAAAAAAAAAAAAATGAAAAAATATCGTTTATGAATACATTTATGATTATTCTAGGAAAACTATCATTGTTAGAGAAAAACTCTTCAAACAAAAATTTCTCCTCGTTAAATTTTCTATCAAAACGATTCTATGCATTTTTTAAAATTTTTTCTTCATACTCGTAGAAAGTTGTAAATTGTACGTAGTTGTACGAAATAAAAACGAAACACCTCTTTTTTTATGTAATAATTTATTCGAGAAAACACATTCATTTTTTTTCATCACTCGTCACATCAATATATTCAAAATACGTACCTAGGGTCATTACCTCGATATTAAAATGTCCTCATTTCTTATAGGCATTAAAAAATTATTTAACAATATCTTAATAACATAGGTATCTTGAGTATTATAAATGGTTCACTAAATACATTAAAGGTATATACTTATCCTTGTTAAAAATATCAATGGTAGTTTAATTCTATAGTGAACTTTGAGCTTGATCGAATTCATTCAAAAGAAATGGAAACGAGTGAAAAATAAATTAAAAGTTAGCAGTTATAGGACTTTATAATAGTATGTATGAAAACATTACGTTGTGTTGGATTTACAAGAAGTATACTCGTAACTGTTTACCTTGGTAATCCTGGGCAACGGTATATTATGAAAGCTGTTACGTTTGAAGGTGTACAAAAGTGTCCTCTACATTTTATACCTGCGTCAGTGTGGCTAATATTTACTTACAACGTGGATGTGGAACTGGTTTAATGAATAAAACCATCTTTTGTCAGCGCTACCCCAAATTTTACAAATAGTGTGGAAGTAGATTGTATGGAAACTTGATACAGTGGCTGGCGAGGAAAGTATTTGTTTTTTGTTAGTGCTGAGGGAGGAAATGGAGGTATGGAATTGAAATGAATGAAGAAATATAATTCAAATTCTCAATTTTCAATTTTGGAAATTTTATTATTTCAAATTCCAAAATTTTAATTATTTTATTTTTCTTTTCTATAAAAACCTGAAAAAATTAATAGATCTCAGAAAATCCAAAATCGAGAGGAAATTAAAAAAATAAAGTAAAATGAAAATGAAAATTGGAAATTTACTTAATATTGTAATCAAAGAATTGTAAATGAAAAAAAAAAAAAAATCAAAATTGGAAAAAATTTGTGAAATTGAAAAATTTTAAAGTATACTTGGATTTTTTTGAAAATTTGTACCTACCTACTAATTTATTAATTACTTATTATTATTATTTTTGAATTTCATTTTTCTTTCATTTTCACTTTTATTTCAATTTTCTTTAAGTATTTTCTATTTTTTTCTGTTTTTAATATTTTTGTAATTTTTTTACATTTCTACTTCTTTTCACTCATTTCAAAAATTTGGAAAAGTAAAAGATAAAAAAAATACATGAAAATTGTAAAAAGTAAAATTAGATCAAAATTGGAGAATACTGCAATTGAAAAATTTTTAATGAAAAAATGTGATTTGAGAACGAGTTTTGAAAATCTCCATTTCTAATTTAATTTCGATTAATTTTCTTTTCATATTTGAAGTTTTAGTATAGGTATTAATTTATTTCATTTTTTCAGTTTCTATTGTTGTATATTTTATTTTAAATTTTTTTAAATTTTTATTTTCATTTTTTTCTTTTTACAATTTTTCTATCTACTATGTTTATGATTTACTTTCCTTGATTTCCATTTTTTTTTTAAATTTTGAGTTTATTCAATTTTTTTCCATTTTAATTTTTTTAATTTACAATTTTCTCAATTCTTATTTTTATGGTTTTCTCCCAAATTTTAATTTTGTTCAAATTTTCGGATTGTTGTCAATTTTTGCAAATTCGTGAATTTTTAAAATTGAAAATTTTACCTATTCCTTGTGAAAACTTTTCAAAATAAAATTTTTTCTAAATGGGCAAAAAATGAAATTGAAAGTTTGTCTGGGAGAATCGAAGGATGAAATTGAAGATGACAATAATTTTCTTTTCCCCCTCACTTCTCCATCTACCTGATATCTGGCTACACTCGCAAGGAATATAATATCACATTTAAATTATTATACACATATAATTAAATATAAATTGGGTATTTGATAATTTCTTAATAAATACGAAAATATGCTCCAATGTATAGAGTGGTGGATTCTTACGAAGTAGGAGTGCTGCTAATTAATAATATGAATCAAACCAAAAAGGTACCTATTTGAAAAATTTCAAGATCAAAATCAGAATCCATCTCGATCAATTTCAATTTTTTTTTTAATTTTCAAGCAGAGTTATTAATTTATTAATAATTTAAAACGGAACGTTTTTCTTTCCAAGTTGAAGAGTACTCGATTGTTCTTGCTTCTTGGAGTTTCAAAAAAAAGTGACTTTTAGTTTCTCATTTACATGTAAAATTTGAACACCTCCTCATGTTGACAAAAAACCTTAAAATAGTTACAAGATACATGAAACAAAATAAACTCGAAAAAAAAGTAAAAATGAATTAGAAACAAATTATTCGTAGAAAATATTTTTCTTAGATACTCGTAGTTTCTCCTGCTACTGTAACTATATACCACTTTTAATTTTCGAATTTTTATGACGATTGAATAAAAGTTACAGGTACGACTTTTATCTCCTTTTTGGATTTTAATTTTATAAGTATAAGTACTTAGTACGTTCGAAAATATTTACAATTTTTTGTCCACATCGCAATAACCACAAAATTAATGTCAGTTGTTTGCCATATTTTATGACCAAGTTTACAAAATATTGTTCTCAACAGTTTCCGCAGTTCGGTTCAATAACCAAGTCAGGAATTTAAAACATTTCGTTGTTAATGAACGATATATTACTTGAGTATAATACGAGTGTGTAAGAGTATTATGAATGAGAATAAGTGATTTTTCTCTCATTTAATTTTCCACTATCGATTCTCTTTTAAATTGTATGTAAGAGAATGCATTGGTACTGATGAATTGATTGTCAATGAATGAATGAAGGTTTTTTGATTGATCAGAGACACCAGAGTCGAGTCTAAGTATAGATTAATTTTCCAGTTAAAGTAATTAAATGAAAAAATTCTTATTTGGATTTTAGTTTAAAAAATTTACATTCTCGAGTTATTTTCTTGTACCGAAAATTCCACTTTTTTATGATATGATGGTCATCTTCGACTTGTGATTTTTTTTTTAAATCCCCCCCCCCCCTGAAGTTGTTTATTTTTATGAGGAAATAATTCTCTAATTTTTACTGTTTCAATCGCTAAATCTTAAGTGGTGCCTCGCCTCTTTGGTTATGTGAATTACAAATTTTTGGTAGGAAAAAACGTGAAAAATTTGTTTTAAATAAATTGAAAAACTTTGTACCTATACAGTGGAATTTTAGAATTATTTTCAAGAATGTTTAAATGCTAGTTTTTGTGATTTTTTTCCAAAAGTATTTTTGATTCCAAGAATTTATTTCAAATAAATAATTTCTTTTCTGATAATTTTTTATAAATTTTTTTAAAATGAATTTTTTGAATTTTTGGACAGAATTATTTAATTTTTTCAAGAAATTTTTCATTTAAATGTATTTATCTCCTTTTGGAAAAATTTTTCAAAGAGAATTTTCTTACTAAAAAATGTCTTTCTGACATTTTTTGAAATATTTTTTTTTTGACATTTATTAGATTTTTTAAACGAGCATAGTTTATGATTTTACGATGACCAAAATGGGAAAAAAACTAAAAAAAATTCTAACGAAATTAGTAACAAAATTCCCACAGTTTTTGGACAAAAGACTTAAGTATGGGTATTTTGTTAAAAATCATAAAATTTGGAAAATTTGTTTTAAAAAAATTGGGTGACTTTTAGAGATTTGGTCAGACATTCTGAAACTTTTTTTTTCAATTTTAGACATTTTTTGACTTTTTATTTATTTATTCAAAATTGAATGACTTTTAGACATTTTATCTAACTTTCTGAGACTAATAATTTTTTTTTTAATTTTCACATTCTGAAACATGGAAAATTTTTTAGAAATTTTATGAAAGAATTTTAAAGGAATTTTAAAGTTTTTCTTGAGAAAATTTTTTATGAATATTGAAAAAAAATTCAAAATATTTCCTTTTTATGAATTTCTTAGATTTTCTCCATTTGGTTCTCTATGGAATTGGGGAAAAAGGTCGATTGTTGCTAATCTCCTACCAGTACCAAAATAACACATTTCAAACATTTTTTGAAAAAATTTAGAATTCTTGCTGATTTTTTGTCAAATTTCGTGGTTGATTTTAAGAAAGAAAAAAATTATAGGCACATTTTTTCATCTTCACTTCTTGTGAATTTTTTTCCAAAAAATTTTCTTTTATAAAAATAGATATTTTCAAATTTTTTTAAAAAGAATTTTGAAATCTTTTCATGAATTTTTTTCAAGTGTCTAGGTAAGTATGTATTTTTACGAATTTATATATGATGCAAAAAATTCTTTTGGAAAGAATTTCCCAAAAAGTATTTGTTTAAAAAGATATTTTTCTGAAAAATTTCAATAAATTCCATCCAAAAAGAAGTGGTAAGTATAATTTTTTTTTTAGAAAATTATTTGAAAGAAATTTTTTTTTTGAAAAATTCTTTTGGGAAAAAAAATCACAAAAAATTCATTCAAAATTTTTTTCTGGAAAACATTTCAATTATTCCATCAAAAAATTTTTTTTTGTTTTGTTATTGAGTAAGCCGTTCAATCTTCGAAAAAATCAGTTCATTTTTTTTTTGGCTTCAAATTTTATGAACTTTAAGGTGTGCTCCAAAATCACTTAGAATTCTGTTGAATGAAAAATTGAAATTAAAGAATTATTTCATCATATATGGGAACACCTTGCGGGGTGCGGGGGGGGGGGGGGTTAAGAAAAAGACATCTTAATAATAAATTAAAATTGGGTAAAATTAGTTGCACGATGTTTTGGTACGAGTAAGTAAGTATTGGCTTGGCAGTGTTTTATAAACACAGTCAATTTGTTAATCGAACAATAGAATTCGAATGGTAAGTATTTGAGAGGAGAAAAGTAGGTATAAGGTGGTACCTAACTACCTATAGATTAGCTACTTTGCTATGATACGATTTTCATGGCGTGTAAGTATATATTCGAACTCTTCGAACTAGAACGGGACGATTTATAATCCTATCGGACTAGTCTATATAATATGCAAATAATGGCTTAATGGATTTCCACGTTTTGATCAAATATTTGAAATATTTGGCGAAAAATTGTTCGATTTACACGTTGCCAAATTTCATTTCAGAGATTCCCTTTAAAGAAAAAAAAAAAAAAAAAAAAAAAGATTTTTTAGAAACTAGAATAATTACAATCTAGAAACATTTACATTAAAAATATGATACACTGAAAGCTAAATCGTAAAAGATATAACCTATGAATTAATTATTGTCGTTATAAGCGCTTCCAGAAACATGCTGACTTAACAAGAATAACCAAAATATACCTAATTTAACGAAACCGACTGCTCGGGCAAAGCTTCACTCCGAACAGCAAAAAATTTACTACCGTTCGAGCTGGAATTGGAAGTGGAAGAAGGAAAAATCAAATGCAACTGCAACTTTCTCGCATTCTCATAACGTTCACTTTTACTTTTTTATACTTCGTCCGTCGCTTCTGGACTAGTCAAACGAATCTGTGCCGAATCGATGACATCAATACCGTTTAACGATATAGGACGAGTTGTACGTTGATGGTGATCTCGCCACGGAGTAATTAAGACATCTAGTCTCTGACATTAACATTCGAGTAAGCCATTAATATATTATTATAAATGCCCAAAGATAAGGCTATTTTAGTACCTATTTTAATTCAATTTTTTTTCCTTTGCAGACTTACTTCAAAAAACGTCCCCGGTGTGGTAGCGAGTTTATAAAAAGCTACACCAGGTATCATGGCTACGCTCGAGCAGGCGATTATCCATCCGAAAATATTGGCCCATGCAGGATATTCGTAACTTTCATACGTCAAAGGTTCGTAACCCATTAATCCGTAAACGATAATGAACTAAAAGGTCCTTCGATATAAGTAGCTATTCTACATACAAGGTGTTCCTAGACCAGTGCAACTCCTTCAAACCAATGATGCAGCTACCCAAACTACACAAATGTATGAAATACCTCTAAATTTGAAGGATGTTACACCTATTTTCATTTGTCAAATAGTTGTAGTTGCTTCAGTTTTGGAGTTAGGCAAAACATCAATAGCTCATTTTGTAGAGCAGAGAAAGATCAACAAAAATTGTTTCAAACAAATTTTATCTAACTTGAAAATTGAAGGAGTTATAATGCGCCCAAATTTTCAAATCTTTATAGCTCCTTCAATTTTAGAGCTAGGCAAAGCACGAATAAAACCGATTTTATACAACTTGAAAAGTTCTACAAAAAAGTTCCAAACAAATTTTGTCTATCTAAATTATCAACGAAGTTACGACGTTCTGAAAAAATAACCATTACGAGTACGTAAGTTCTCCCCCTTCAAATCTGAGAACAAGCAAACATGCATGCATTTGTGCAGTTTGGGTACCTGCATTATTGGTTTGAAGGGGGTGCACTGGTGCTGGAACACCCTGTATATACTGTCTATAGTGATACGAATCGCAATCGTAATTACAGTCATAAATGATCACCTACTATTAAAAATAAAGGCGCTGCAAATCTCCAACAGAATCGCCAATAAATGCCTGGAGCAAAACCTATCATGTCTTTGATGTCGTCGCAGAATTTTTGGGTCCCTGTGGAGAAAATACACGACAAAGTAATATTTAATTTTTTTCAGAACCTCAATTATGCTAAAATAAATAGGAAAAAAAAGCCCAATTGCTAAATTGAAAAATAATAAAACATTTTCTATGGCATTACTTACAAAGAGCCTACGAAAATTCTTCAAAGTAAAATAAATAAAAAATAAATTCTCGAAATGAATCTAAAAAATAAAATAAAATACATTCGCTTGATAAATAAAAATTTTTTAAGCGTGGATAAGATATTAAAAGCTGGATTTAATCAACCTACAGGGGTACTTAATTAAATTTACCATAAATCCAAGATACTGCTATGGATTCAAATAGCACAGCAATTAGCATAGAGTATCCGGCAGCGTATCGGTCTAGGAGATGGAAGAAGTAAAATCCACCCTGAAATATTATGTACGATTTAGAATTCGGATATTTTTTTCAATATATTTTTGATCGATGTATATTTTTTAAACAATGAATTCTCTGAGGAAGGGAATCATTTTGAAAATAAAATTATTCTTGGAAGAAAAATTTCCTTGAAAAAATAATTCTTCGGGAAACGAAGGAAAAATATTCTCTTAATATGTCCAAAAAATCCCTTTTACTAGAAAATTTGTCAATTAATTTTTTTTTTAGAAAATTAAAAAAACACAAATAAACAAAGAAGTCTTTTTGGAGAAATTTACAAAAAAATTCTTCTTGGAATTTTCAACAATAAACTTAGATTTAATTAGGTACAAAAAAAATTTCTCATGATAAAATCTGTTAAAAATTCTCTTATCAAGAAAAAAGAAATAATCTTTGCTAAAAGCTATTAAAAGTCTCATTTTGAAAAAAATCACTCCTTAAGATATATTTTTTATAAATCGATAATTTTTCTCCAAAAAATCCTCTACAAAAAAAGTTCTGAAGAAAAATCCCTTTGGAAAAATTATTCTTCTTAAAAAAATTATCTCAGCTTTAAAAAAATCTTCAAAAAATCCTCTTGGCAAAAAAATCTATTTACATTTTACATAGGTAAAAAAAAATTCCTCCCATACAAAAAGTTCTTCTTAATGGGAAAATTTCCTATTAAAAATTCTTTCAAAAAATCAAAAAATTTCTGCAAAAAAAATGGAGAAAAATCTCAGTGGAATTTTTTTTTTCTTAGAACAATAATCTCAGTATAATATAGATTTCCTCTTATTGTTTAAAAACAATCGAATAAAAAAAAATTTATGAAAAAAATCTCCTCAAGAAAATTCTCCAATTGTGAGATTGAAAAAAAAACCGTTTGATTTCTTTTTTACAAAAAATAATCAGATAATCAAAAAAATCCTTTGGGAAAAATTTGAGAAAAATTCTTTCTAATGAAAAAATCAAAAAATTTTCTTCGCAAAAATTCTCCAAAGTTCTCATCCTGTCGAAAATTCCTCCCTTAGGAAAAACCTTCTTGATGGATAAACTTATGAAAACAAAATCATCTTGAAAAATTATTATTCTCGAAAAAATCAAAAAGCTCATTTGAAAAAAAAATCCCATAGTCAATATAGCTATGAGAAAAATGGCCTTGAAAAAATGCTTCGAAAATTACCTCTTTCAATATGTATTATTTTATCACAAAAAAATCTTATTAAAAAACGTTTTGATTTATTTCGAAAATAAAATCCCTTTAAAAAGCATTCTTCTCAAAAAATCCAAAAAAAATTGGAAAAAATTCTCTTGAAAAATTTATTTTTAAAAAATCAAAAGAATCCTCAAAATGAAAAAAATTTACGCAAGAAATTTTTTTTTATATCATACTTTGAAAAAATCCTTTAAAAATACCTCTTGAAAAAATCTTATTGGTAGAAAAATATTTTTTAAAAATCAATCTGAAAAATTATTCCTGAAAAAAAAAATGGGGAATCATTTCACCAAAAAAAAAAACTACTCTTGCGAAAAATTTTTTTTGCAAGAAATCCATTTTGGGAGAAATCTTTTCAAAAATCACCAAAAATTATTTTTATTTTAAAAAGACAATTTTATCAACAAAAAAAAAATCAGTTAAAAATCTTGAAAAAAAATCCTCGTACTCTCACCCAAAAAAATAATCTTTTCGAAAAACATCATCATTTCGAAATAACTTTCTTGGAAAAAATCCTCTTGATCAAAAATTATTCTTATAAGCAAAATCTTACTGAAAAAAAAAAACTAATTTTGGAAAAAATTGGTTTGCAGGAATTTTTTTTAAACATTAAAAAATAGTTCCCAAATAAATTATTAAAAATCTTGGGAAACAAATTCTTAGACTGTGAAGTGTAAAACAAAAAATCTTTTACAAGAAAAATAGTCTTGTCGAAAAAATCTTGTTGATCAACAGTTCTCTTTACCACAAAAATTCTTCTTGAAAAAAATTCTTTCAGTTTGCTTTCAGTCAAAAAAAATAATAATAATTATTATTTAAAAATGATGAAATTATTTTTTCAGCTAAAACAAAATTTTCTTAGAAAATAAAAATTATGTTGAAAGAAAAAATCCTCATTAAAAATCATATTGTTGAAAAACCTTATCCTTTCGATTACGAGAAATTTACTTTCGAAAAAATTTTCTCAATAAAAAATTTTAGAACTTCCTTGTGGTAAAAATCCCTCTCCAAGAAAAAAATTATTACAACAAAAAAATTATTTCCCAAAGTGATCTTCTTTCAACTTAAAATCCATGAAAAAAAGCAGTAAAATAATATTACACACTATTTCTTGTTGCTATCTATGTACCTCCTCCTCCATTTCAATACAAAACCTAACCATTCATACAGAAATCTATTACCTGTCCTTTCTATTGTACAAAATTTTATACCTGTGCACAGGACGCTAGTCCGACAATGAAATACAATGTAAATAAACAAGCCACAAATATTTCTCTGTTTCTTCCTATTATTGGAAATTCGTCACTTAAGGCAGTAATGATGGCTTCAGATCCTCCAAACTAGAAAATAAACAAACAATTACATAAGTTCTAAGTTGGAATTACGATATAAAAAAAAAGAATTTAATTACGAAGTGCATTAGTCTTCGATAAAATACCAGTTCATTTATACGTGAGTCAATATTTATACCATAAAATATATATATATATATTTTTTTTTTTTCGTTCAAACCATCAAGAGTAGGACAATTTTCTTATTTGAATTTATCTCTCTGCGAAGAAGTTTATCAACCCCAATATATTTTTTTTCCTCTTTCTAATAGAGTTTTTTTATGTAAAAAAAATCAGAATCTAAAGCTCGTTTGTTTTTCAACGTTGGCATAGTGAATTCTCCATCCCTTCGAAGCAGAAAATAACCTTGTTTGTATTTTTCCAAAAGAATACAAACAAATACTTTAAAAAAATATTTACTCGAGTTTTTCTCGTATCGAGGTCTAAAAGTCATTAAAATCTAATTTACTCAGACACCTATCGGATTAATTAATCCGTCGACAACCACAGGACTCGTCGTCATCGTTAAAACTGTTTTCATTTTATAGCATAAGTACCGAGCTATCCAATCCCAGGGTTAATAACATCATGAAAAATATCAAAGCCCAGAAAGTGGATCCTGGCATCGTCGCTATGGCAGCCGGATACACAATGAATACCAATCCTGGACCTTCGGTGGCTACTTCTTGAATTGGCCTCTGGGACACATGGGCCATATATCCGAGCACCGCGAATATTACAAATCCGGCGATGAAACTTGTAATCGAGTTGATCAAACTGGTAAGTAAGGCGTCTCTGCGAATAATACATATAACGTGTTTGAAAAATTCTAATTGATTATATTAAATTATTGTTTATTTTATACAGCGATGCCGCCGATGCCGGCGCAGATGGAGCGATGACCTACTTGTATACGTTATTGTGATACTTATTGTAAGATGCATAAGCTAGAAGAACACCGAAACCTGGACCTAGAGAAAAAAATACTTGAGTGGCTGCATCAACCCACACCTGCGAATGAAAATAATTCACCAGTATTTTTATTCTATTCGGTATAATAATAATGACGAGAGGACGTGTAAACAGATTGTAATTTCCTTTTTATTATTTTATTTTTCGAGAAAAAAAAACACCAGCAGATCTCGTTTATTTTGAAAATTTTCTTCGCTGCAACTTTTTTATAACGTTGTATTTACAGTTTTTTTTTTTTTTTTTTTTTTTTTTTTTTTTAATACAGGACAAAAGATATATAAAAATAAACTACTGTTTTATTGTTATTCAGTAATTATTGAAGATATGATAAAACCCTAATTATATTTCCATTTTCTTCATTGTCGATAATTTATTTGCAAAGGAATTACATTTATACATGAATGAGTTCTTTTTATCCCTCTTTCTATCACTTCCTCTCAAACAAGTATCAATTTTCACTTCTATTTGTACGTACGTATTTTAGGTGTACCTAAGTTAGGTAATTTGGTTGGTATTAAAGAGATGTATTTTTTTTATTTTTCTGTCTTTTTAATGTAAGTACGTACTGACTTGTTTACCTAAAGTTAGACCCATACGAGGGTTAAACGAACTTCCTTGATTAGGGCTGATTTTTACATTTTAGCGAATTTTATTTTCTTTGTTTACTGTGTTAACGTAGTTAAATATTTTATTAGTATTTTTACACCCTGTAAATTGAATCTAATTGAGGCGTAGGAGTTGGATTTTTAATGAGGTGTAGTATGTCTATGTCAGTGGCGAGTTGTGATTTCGGTTTTAACTTTGGTGTTCGTGTTTTGTTTATGGAAACAAATTACATTAATTTGAAATTTTCTGCTGGTTTTGATGATTAAAAAAAAAAAAAAAAATGGAAATTGATGATTATATTTTTTAAACAATTGGAACGGTTTATTTTTGTAGGTAGTTGTACTTGGCATTAAAATGAAAAAAGAGAAAATTTGTCATTATTACAAATAATTTTTATTTCTTATGTGAGTGAAAGATTTATTTTAAATGCCCCGCCCTAAAAAATATTTTTTGATTTTATTTTTATTTTTTTTAGAACTTGGGCATAACAACTATTTAGGAATATTTTCCAATAAAATTCAATTTCAACGAAAATTTGAGAATTTTTAAGAACTTCTTACCAGTAATGTTTTTCGTTTTTTTTTGGGGAGAAATTTTAATGAGAATAATTATTATATTTTCACAAATAAGTATCTACCTATTAGGCATGTATTTTTTAGAAAATTCATTTTAAAAAATTGAAGTAAACATTTTATTAATAAAAACTGAAAAAAAACAATAAAATTTTTTCAAAATTCTTTTTAAAAAAAAATCATACCTACCTAGATTATACTTTTACTGAAAAATTAAAAAAATTTCAGAGATTTTTTTTTTTTTTAAAGAACAAAATTTTCATAGAAAATTTATTTTAAGAAAACCCGAAGCAAGCTAGTAATTATTTTTTAAAGATAATTTTTCAAAAATTGTAATAAAAAATGGGTTTTTCAACAAGAATTTTTAAAAATTTCCAAAATAGAAATTTTTTAGTGAAAATTTTAAAAATTTTAGTAAAAGTGCTTGAGCAGTAGGTTGTAATACCTACTTCGTAAATAAAAATTTTCGAAAAATGTAGTGAAATTGGAAAAAAATTCAGTAAAAAAAACAACATACTTTTACAGAAAATTTCCTATTAAAATAATTGAAGTGAAAATTTCATAAAGATGATTTTTCAGTAATTTTAATGGAAATTGAGAAAAATTTTCAATATAATTTTTTCAAAATTTCCAAAGTATTTTAGAAATTTTTTGAAGTGAATAATTTATAAAATATCTCAGTGAAAATATTTGAGAAAAGAAAACTGAAAACCCCACATTTTTAAAAATCAAGAATTTATAAACATTTTTTTTTTAAATTTTGAATTTCACGAAATTCTAAAAAAAAAATTCTGTGAAATTTTTAAAAAACCTCAAAACACTTACCTAAAATAGGAATTTATAGTTTCAAGAAATTCTAGAAATTAAAAAAAATCTCGTCGAAAGTGTGTGACAAAGAGATATTTTTTCTGAAAATTGTTCTAAAAAATAGGTAATCCTCCCTCGTTAAAATGAGAATTCTTTCACAAAAAATCAATGATTTTTTTCCTCAAAGAAATCGTGCCCCAAAAATTTGAAATTTTTTAACTCTCAATCACCACTGAAAAAAAATATATTCTGAAAAAAAAAAAATCAGACTTTTTATATCGAATTTTAGAATTTATCGAACCAAAAAATTGAAAAAAAATATATATATTCGAAGAAAATTCAATGATTTTTTTCACTTCAAAAAATTTAAAGATTTATTAATCCAAAAATTTAGAAACCATTTTTACTTGAAAAATGAAAATTTTTCTCCAAAAAATCAAAAGGTTAAAAAAATAATATTTTCATTTCTCCGAAAAGATGAGGGAAACTTTTATCAAATAATTGATAGATACGATTTTTTCTCCAAAAAACAAGGACTTTTCGGAGGAAAAATGTCAGAAATTTTTTTTTCCAAAAATTTAACAAACAATTTCACTCCGAAAAGCTGATATTTTATTCATCTCCAAAGAATAATGTCTTTTTCCTTTGAAACAATACTAAAATGTTTCTTTCCTAAAATTTGAGAAATTTCCCAGGTACCTACTTGGAAAAAAAATTATTTCAAAAAAATCGATGTTTTTTTTCTTCAAAAAATTTGAGAAATTTTATAATATTTAAGATGCGGATAGTTTTTTCCATTACAAATTATGTACTTACTTTTTCAAAGATTTTTTCACTTCAAAAAAATTTGGAAATTTTTTAAACGAAAAACCCGAAAAAGTCTTTTGAAAAAATAAAAAACAATTATTGTAGTAAAAAAAAAAGGTGGAAATTTCACTTACTGTTTTGAAAAAATTAAAATAATATTATTTTGGTCCAAAAATTTAAAAAATATTTTTACTTCAAAAAAATGAGATTTTTTCTCTACAAAAATCAAGAAATTAAAAAAAAAATACCAATTTTATTGCTACGAAGAATGAGGGGAATTTTTATACTGGCCTAATTAAGTATTCCAAAAAGTTGGAAACATTTTTTCATCAAAAATTGGAAAAATATCGTCACTTCAAAAAAATTAATTAAAAAAAATTCTTCAAAGAACAGTGATCTTTTTATAGGAACATAATAATTATATTTTCCTCCAAATATTGTTTTTTCTTCTTCTTCAAAAAAAGGACGACTTTCTTCAAAAAATTGCAAAAGGGGTTTTCTATCCAAAAATTTGAGAAATTTCCCATTCCCAAAATTTGAAAAAAAAATCCAGGATTTTTTCCTATTTTAAAAAATTTGAGAATTTTTTTATTCCAGAATTATTGAAAATTTTTACTAATTATTCCAAAAATTTGAAAAATTTTCAACCCCCCTTCCAAAAAAATTTAATGGTTTGATCTTCATTAATTATTCATGACGATGGCAGATGATGAATTTATATGCTTAATAATTCGAATATAGGTATTCATATCGGTTAATAGTTCACACAAAAGTGGAAGCCAGCAGACATTGTGTAACAACCCGTATTACACGCATCAAATAATTCGCATAAAGCAAAATGGATTATTTCCCACATGTCACTCGCTCTCAGGTGCTTACGTGGAGTGCAACTTGTTAAAATTCGTTTGCATATGAATTGTGCCTAAATTGGTCCCTGGCGATGAAATCATTAATACCCACACCTACAAATGCCTATACTTACACATTTCAATAAAATGAATCAACATGTAAATACCAATACGTAGTTATCCAAAATATAGGTTTTCGCACATATAGGTGAAAATAAGGCAGTTTGTACGTAGTGTACCTACTATCGAGTAAAAAAGAAGCGAGCAAAAGGACCATACTGCAGGCTACAATATTATCGAAGAGTTTCTCTCATCGTCGTAATTCGCGTGCAAATTTCCATTGTTTGAAAGAAGCCCGAGAGTACGGTGGAGCGGTGCGGTGGAGTTGTCATTTCAAAACTTTACACATAGGAAACATTTCAAAGATGTAAGTTTATTTGTTATCTATTTCTAAAGGCAGATCAATAGACGATTTTATTCGCAGCTTTTTGGCAAGTAAACGCAAACGTACGCGGCGCAACCGAGGTGTGAAATTTTAAGTCGAATATGAAAGAAATATTATCATCGAGTTTGCTTTAGCACCGAACCCACCTACTATCCGAGTCGTAACCTTTGTAACAGATAATTTTCCGCACTTTACACAATATATAGACTTGCAACCCGATGACGAATGATTTAAAACGAAACATCATTTAAAGTGTCATAAACACTGAGATACTAATTCCTACACTGCTCGAATAATTTACCGACTATCGTCGTCGTCGGTATTCAGGTTTTCGTGAGCGTAATTTAACCTGTAAAAAAGTCCTTTCAATGCCCAATATAGGCCAGTAAAATAAGGAAATGAAGCTGCATTTTCAGCCTATTCCCAAGAAGTCTTCCAAATTTGGACCCATTAAAGACACTAGAATGGCCCTTATTTTGGACTTGGAATTTTTTTTTGTCTCACCCTCAAAAAGTTGTTGATTTTTATTAGAAAATAATTCTCTGTTTTTTATTTTCCTCATAACTGAATTTCACATGGTGCCACTAACCTCCTTTACATTTTGAAAAATAATGAAAAATTATTAAACTTTCGAACTTTTGCATTTTCTCGGTTCTAACCCATCAATTTTTTTTTTTCATAAAAAATAAAGAAAAAAAACTTTGCTCATTTTCTACTTTTTTTTTTTTTTTGTTGAAAAATTGGGGCTATATTTTGGATTTTGGGATTTTCTAAATGTCTTGCCCCTCGAAGTTTTTGTCATTTTATGAGAAAATAATTCCCTATGTTTAATTTTTGCTATAACTGAATTTTAAGTGCAGCCTAATCACTCCATTTTTCCAGAAAAATGGAAAAAATTGTCAGATTTTCAAAACCTTGCCTTTTTTCTTCAAAATTGCCCTTGTTACCGAAAATGAATCCATCATTTTTCATTTTTCCCTCAACTTAATTTTAAGTGGTATTTTGGGGTGCCTCCAATTTTTCAAAAAAAAGAAAAAAATTAAATCAAAAAAAATGAGCAAAATTTTTTCACTTAGCATTTTAAGTTGTTGTACTTATTTTAATTCACTATTTTTTATTTCACTCCTAACTGAATTTTAGGAAGTGCCTCCAGGCTCTCACTTTTAAAAATAACCAAATTTTTGAATTTTCGGATTTTTTCTTGTCTCTCCCAAGTTGTGTTTTTTATGAAAAAATAATTCCTTTTTTTATTTTTGGCTGAATTGAATTTTATGTGGATCCTATACACCCCTTTTTTCATAAAAATTAAAAAAAGAAAAATTTTCAAAATCCTGCCTTTTTTGGTTATAGCTTATTAAAGTTATTCCTCTCTTCAACTTAAAAGACGTCTCTCATTAAAAAAAAAAAAAAAAAAAAAAAAAAACGAAAAAAAATTTTTTTTTGAAGTCAATACTAAGTAGGTAGTTGAATAATTCCCTATTTTTTATTTTTCCCTTGACCGAATTTTAAACGGCGCCACCAGCTCCTATTTTGAAAATTGGTAATTTTTTCAAATGGGAGGCTTGTGACGAGGCTTAAAATTCAGTTAAGAGGAAAAAATAAAAATAAGGGAATTTTTTTACTAAAAATAAAATACAATAATAATTATTACTTCAAGTGGTGTGTGAAAAAATTTTGATCATTTTTTCGCTTCTGGTTGAAATACTTTTTCTAATTTCCCAATTTTTCAACGATTGAAATGCCATAATTTATATTGTTTATTTTCTTTCAATTTTTTGAAAATGTTGAAATTTTTCATTTTTAAAAAAAATATATTAGGTATAAAATTTCTCAAATTTTTTGAAGTAAGAAATTTTTTCATTTTTACTGGAACAAATTTGTTCAGTTTTTCGGAATAGAGAAAATTTTTAAATTTTTGGAATCAAATTTTCCTATTTTTGGAGTGGCGAAATTTCTTAATTTTTTAAAATAGACAAAAATTTCGCTTTTTTAGGAATATTTTTTTTCCAATTTTCAACGATTGAAATACCATAATTATTGTTTATTTTCTTTCAATTTTTTGAAAATGTGAAATTTTTCATTGAAAAAAAGAAAAAATACCTACTTACCTATAGTGGTATAAAATTTCTCAAATTTTTTCAATTTTTCGGAATAGAGAAAATTTTGAAGTTTTGGAATCAAATTTTCCTATTTTTGGAGTGGCAAAATTTCTTAATTTTTTGAAATAGATAAAAACCTTGCTTTCTTAAGAATATATATAATTTTTTAGAATAGGTACCTAATTTTTTTTAAAGTACCTAGGTAAAACATTTCCAATTTTTTTTTAAATAAAAAAAAATCTGGATTTTTAAAGATTTTTTTCTCAATTTGGCCTTTATAAAAAACCCGCTTAAATTCTTAAACGATAAAACAATATTTTTACGGAGAAACCCCGTCAACTTTTGGAGAAAGATAATTTTCTACTTTTTGAGAATAAGTAGAAGGAAGCCTTTCAGTTTTTCGTTGAAAAATATCTGTTACCTTTGGAGAAAAAATATCAAGTTTTTGGAGTAGAATATATTATTTCAATATTCTCGAAAAAATCAGAGTTCCTTAGAGAAAAAAGATTTTCAATTTTTTTGGAGTGGAAATATTCTTCAAATTTTTTAAAATAATTTTTTTTTTAAATTTATGCTCAAAAAAACTCTGTTTCCTGAATAGGTACTTATGAAAATCTCTATAATTTTTTTTGTTGGAGAAATTTCTTAATTTGTTGAAGTACGTAGAAATATTTTTCAAACTTTTGGAGAGAAAACTCTTTTATTTAAAGTGATAGAATTTTTAATTCAACTTTTTTTTATGATACAATTTTTCTTTTAACATCTTAGCATGAAAATTTGAAAAAAAATTTAGGTATATAGATAGGTATTCAATTTTTTTTTGAAATTTTGAAATTATTATTATTTCTTTTTATTTTTTGGAATGAAAGGTTCTCTGAATTTTTCCTGGATAAAGAAAATCAAAGGGTTAAATTTAAATAGTCTTTGAAGTTTTTCAATATTAAGTATTTTTCAAATTTTTGGATTTGAAAAATTTCCAAATTTTTAGGAATAAGATATTTTTTAAAACAATTTTTTGAAGTAAAAAATGAATCGTTTTGAAATAAAAAATTTCCAATTGTTTTGGAATAAGTTTTCAAATTTTTTAAAAATTAGAAAATCTCACTAGGTATTTTTAATTCTCAACTTTAAAAAAAATTTCTGAAGTAAAAATCTCTACTGGGCCAAACCAATATAAAATTTGCTCCATTTTTTGGTCTACCTAGCTACTGGCCTACAATGCTGACCCAAACCTTCGTCTATAAAGCACCATAAACTATCGCAATTTTTTAATTCACATGTTTACACACGATCCCTTCTCACGAACGAGTATCACTTCGCAGTTCGCACAAGTTTTCTCGAAGATGTGATTTTTTTCCCTCATCGCCAACCTGTTGATATTATTCCGGTCACATAAAACGGATAAAGCGTTAAGTGAAATATTATGCTACCGAGCTGGAAATGGAAACTTCATGTTTAGTGTATATGACATTTATCATGTGAAAAATATCGTCATATTCTTGATTGTGCACGATGCTTTTCGCGTATTATACATATTCTTTTTAAATCCCGGCGTCATTCTTTTATTTATTAGAATTACCTTCTTCTCGGTATTTTCGCTTTCTTTCTCGATCTCAAATCTCAAATTTATATTTCTCATCCGATTAACAATTCGAAGAGAAAGTTTCGATATTTTTATACCATACGTACGTACCTCGGCATGGGTAATAACGCTGAAATTTGGACTAAGGTAGTATTTTATTCCTTGGCCGGATCCTGGCAGCGTGATTCCGCGTATCAGTAGAAATAAAAGCACCACGTAAGGGAACAATGCTGTGAACCAGACGACCTGCCAAAATCAACGGTATTTTTTTTTCATTTCAAGTTGAAATATTTCTTAAAATTAGATAAGTGTGTATAAATACGAAGGGAAATTTTGATGAGGTACCTTTCCAGATGTAGATATACCTTTCCATAGACTGAAGTAGCATATGACGTAAACGATGAATAAGCATGCTGCCATGTCCCACTTGACTGATCCGAGATCGTCTAGGCCTTTACTTCGATGTAATTCTAGTATGGCTCGACTGCAAATGAGAATTTTTTGGGCTATTTTTAGCATCATTTTATTTCAATTTTTAAAATCGAACACTTCACTCTTTCAAATATTTTCTTTTTCAATTAAAAAAAAATAATAATAAAGTAAGTAGGTATTCAGCTCATTTGCAAATTTAGACAATTACTAAAATTTGGAAGAAATTTACTTCACTCAGAGGTAATTGTAGAAATTCAGAATAATCTATTCATTCTCTCACAGATACTCGAAAACATTGCAAATTATTTGCAGACATTTAAAATAATTTTTAGATAATTTGAAAATTTTGTAGGAATTCATCAAAGAAATTTTTTTTATGTTTTCGAAGGAATTTACCCGCATTTAGGTACAAGATTTTATAAATTCTGTCGAATTTGCAAGCCTATAGAAAAATTCTCAGAAATCTGAAGAATTGACAAATTTGAGAAATTTATAGACTTTCAAAAAAATTTAAACATTTATTGTTAAATTTTACGCTTGAACCAAGGGAGAGAATTCTACAAAAATGCCATCAAATGAAATTGGAGGGAGGGGAATGTTTTAAAGAAAATTAAAAAAAAAAATTTTTAACAAAACATGAAAACATTTTGTTTTAACATTTGAATAGAATTAAAAAAAAATGTCTTTAACAAATTTTGGCGAAAAATTGCTTTTAACAAAATTTGAAAAATTTACGTTTTTTAAATTCTGTTGGTAAAATTTGCTCTGTAACAAAACTTTCAAAAATTTGTGTATTAGCAAAAATCCCAAAAACATTTCTAAAGCTAACTATAAATAAAATTTAAAAAAATAAGGTTTAACAAATTTTAACGATTTCAATTGAAAAAAAAATTGTTTTTTAGCAAAATTTGAAAAATTCGTTTTTCGTTTATATTGTTTTCGAATTTCGAATACCTAAAACTGAAAAAATTGAAAATAGTTTTCAACAAGAATTTTAGTATAATTATTGAAAAAGTTGGAGAAATTTGAAAAATTTGCTCGTTTTAAAAATTCGAGTCATCAAAAATTCCAAAAAAATTAGATCTGAATAAAACTTTAAAAAATTGTTCTTTCATTACAAAAATTTCTTTCGAATAAAAATTGAAAAATTGTTTTCAACGAGATCTTTATAATAATTAATTTTTGAAAACATTGGAAAAAGTAATTCTTTTCTTACATTTTTTTTTGACAAAGTTTCAAAAAAAAATACTTTTCAGAAGGACTGGATCTAGGAATACCAATCTAATATTTGGGGCTCCTGGAACCTGCACACCAAAAACCCAGCCCTAAATCCAGCCTTGCTTTCAAGTGAAACTGTTTTTTTTTTATTTTTTAAATATTATTTTTTAATGTATTTTTTTTATTTTACTTTTTCAAGAATTTCATTTTGTTCAAATTTCATTTCTTAAAGATTTTTTCAATTTTTTTTTCCCTTTAGTTTAAACGATTCCATTTTTGAATTCAATTTTATTTTTGGAAAAAAGAATTACCTAAAAATTACACCCATTTTATTATTAAAGGTACCGTTTTGAAAATAATAAAAACTTTATATTTAAAGAATTACGTATCTAGTTCCATTTTTAAACAAATAATAGCTCCTTTCCGATCCCAAAGAAAAAACACTATTCTCACCAGACTCAGAATTTGCCACTCAGCATTAACTCACGCATATTTACTCAAACGCCTTGATCCTCCAGAATGTCCCTTTTGCCAAACCCTCCCCTTCATACTTCCCACATTCTAAATTCCTGCGCCTCCTTATCCACTCAAAGAAGTCGATTCCAACTCAACGTTCCCATCCATGAAATCCTCTCCAACAATTCCATACTCTTCGATAATGTAAACTCCTCAACCTAATCTAGAGATTCTAGTTATAGCCCGCCTGAGCAGCTAAAAACGCCGGTATTTTTATTTTGTATTTTTTTTGCTAATAAATAAATAAATAAATAAAAACGAATTAAAAATTTAATTTAAAAAAAAAAATTAAAAACTTCATTTTTGAAAAAAATTCTTTTTCGAAATAAAAATTAAAAATTCATTAAAAAAACTAATTTCGTTATTTTTTTAAAAAGATTAAAAATTTCATTCTTTAAAAAAAATCAAAAATTTCATTTTTTTTAAAAATATTGAAAATTTCTTTTTTGAAATTTTTTTTAAAAATTCACTTTTGAAAAAAAATCAGGAAAATTTGCATAAAAATTATACATTTTTTTTCTTCAATTTTTTCTTTGGCAAAATACGTAAGATATGTACCTACGTAATGTTATTAATAAATTTTTCAAAAAGTTGACCAAAATTGTTTTTCAACATAGAAAATCCAAGAAATCAGGAAGAAATTGTGTTTGAAATTGTGCAGGTCACTTATTTTTTTGAGAGAGATTAGTCGATTTTTTCACAAACTGTAAAATATTTTTCGTTATCAATTTTTTCCCCAATATCAGTTAAAGTTTGAGTTTGATATGCTGCCTCCTTCCACCCCCTTCCCCATCTAGAATTCACAACGATCAAAGGAATTCAGAGATACGTAGATAGATAGGTAGGCAGGTAGGTACTTTCGTTTCACCAATTTCAAAATATCATCGAAGCATTGAAATAATTAGAAATGTAGGTAGGTACCACGTACCCACTCATAACGATTCTCTACTCACTTAAAATATTCAGCTGCAGCAGAAGCGAAATTTTTATCGATTGAGGATGAAGTGGTATATTCATATGTACTATTACAGTTTTCGGTCTCGTTTAGGCCGCCGCATAAAGTGACATTATTCGTGTTACTGGAATTCCAATAGGTGAGTGACAGCTATAAACAATGCACTACGATAAGTATCATTCGAGTAAATTTTATCCACCGATGGAACCGTTCAGTTGAAATCAACTAATTAACTGGCGAGTGTAATTTGAAAATTAAACGAGACAGAAAAGAGAGTGGAACAGAATATTATTCGATTTTTGAATTTTATCGATTTCCTCCCTCATCTTTTTCTCCATAATAATTCTCAAATATAGAGTTCGAAGCATATAAAATTAGATATTTCTTATTTTATATATAAGGTGTCCTGAGAGTGATGGATTTTTTTTTGAGGTTTGAATACGTACAAACGAGTCCAACTAGGTAACCGAAAACCTTTTATAGACAATTTCTCGATTTTTAAGGTGTAGTGGTTCATAAATATATCAAAATTTCGTCAAAACAATTCATGAAATAGGTGTGATTTTTTATGAGGGACAAAAAAGTTATTTGAAAAATTTGTCTATCTTTGAAAATGAAGGTGCTACAGAGCTTTAAAGTTTTGTAATTCCTTCATTTTTAAAGATATGCAATTTTTCAAATATTTTTTTATTCTTACTTGTTTCTTGCATAGTCTTAACAAAATTATTTTCATTTTTTTTCAGCCCCTTGATAAACTCAGGAAGGCAATACTTTTGGCAAGAATTCCTTGTTGCTATGAATCCTTCAGTTTCAAAGATAGGCATCCCAATGTGATTGGATTTTTTTTTGCATTTTTGATGTGTTACTTACTGGCAAGGTCGGAAAATTTTTGAATCCAGTGTTGCCATTCGATTTTCCTTGGAAAATATTAATTTTCAAAGCTCTGTAGCACCTTCATTTTCGAAGATAGGCAATTTTTTGACATGACTTTTTTTTATTTCTCTCAAAAAGTTACATCTGTTGCATTGGCCTTGAAGAAATTTTTATGTATTCTTAGTACCCTAAATAAAATTAGGAAGGCAATGCGATACTTTTGGTAAGAATTTCTAGTTGCTATAACCCCTTCAATTACAAAGATAGGCATTCCAATGTGATGAGAACTTTTTTCTGTTTTCCTAGTGCTGCCCACTGGTGAGATCGAAAATTTTTTTGAATTCAGTGTTGCCATTCCAAATTGCTAAGAAAATATCAATTTTCAAAATTCTGTAGTACCTTCATTTTCAAAGATAGGCAATTTTTCAACATGACTTTTTTTATTCCTCTCAAAAAGTTACATCTGTTGCATTGGCCTTGAAGAAGTTTTGATGTCTTCTTAATGCCCCTAAATAAATTTAAGAATTTATTACTTTTGGTAAGAATTTCAGTTCCTACTATAACTCCTTCAATTTCAAAGTTAGGCATTCATATGTAATTAGTACTTTTTTTGTGTTTTCCAAGTGCTACCCACTGGTGAGATTAGAAAAATTTTTGAATACAGTGTTGCCATTCCATATTGCTGAGAAAATACTAATTTTTAATTCTCTGTAGCACCTTCATTTGCAAAGATAGGCACAAAGGGCACATAAGATTTTTTGTTAGCTGAACTTGGTTGTATCCAAATCTCAAAAAATGTCCACCATTCTCGGGACACCCTGTATACCTGATATTTGAACTCACCGGACGACAAAATGGCGTATTCCAAGGGTTATCACACGTAGTCCAAGGCAACATATCGGTAAAGGAGGCGAAAAAAAATCTCAACGCCCAAGCTATGATCACGTTGTAATAAAAATCTACATAAAAAGCTATCAGTACAACCGAGTACCCTATACCTGTAAAAATTAAAACGAAAAATTTCCCATTTTAGCATTAATGGTAAAACTAAACTTTTTTAAAACCATTTCACATCACATCAAAACACTTGTAACACATTTTTTTTCAAGCGCTCTCTTTTCAAGAAATATTTCATTTCATTCATTTTTTTTTTTTTAAAGTCGCGGTTTAGAAAACGTGGGGAAAATAAAATAATGAATTTTCCCAACATCCTATACTATGTTCTGGTACTACGAAAATTATTTCCTCGTGCAACAGATTTTTGCTTTCACCGTAATCGCGAATGTACTATTTAATATCATTGTTGAAAAGTAATGGCGCAAATGTTAGAAATACTTTAATTATAAAAATGGATTTTAAATTTAATGGAGATGTTGTTTGTTTTAATTTCCTGTTGTTGGGAACGAATTTGGAAGAAAAAGATAAACAGAAGGAAATGAGATATTGCTGTTGAAATAAAAAATACACGAATATAAAAGGCAAAATTCCAAATCAGAAAGAAATAGCTGTCTATATATATTTCTTCTAGTAAATTTTAATACTGATAATGCGGGAAAAAGATGTGTAGTGTTTTTCCTTTTTTTTATATTTTCGCTCATACCTCGCTCGTGTAAAAGAGAGCTAAACAAAATGAGCATGAAAAAAAAAACACGAAAAGATATGGCACCTATGTTCGTACAAAACGAGAAGGAACCTTTTTTAAGTGATACGAAATGGAAGAAATAAAGAAAATACAACGAATTTCTACAGATTGATTATCGAAAGGGAATTTCAATCGAGGAAATATCGTAATAAAAAAAGTGTAATTCGAGCAACAAAAAAAAAAGATTCGCAAAATGCAGCGTTCTTTTTTTTCTTATTGAACCAAATAAAAAGATTAACGACTCTAAATACAACCTAAAAAATGTATTATTTTCTAAGCTAACAATATTATTGTACTGTAGGAAGTTGGTTTTACCTTTGAATAAAGGTACTATCCGACCCCAACACGTGATCGCTCCTCTTCTATAAAACTGACCTAAGGCTAATTCCATATAAAATAATGGTATTCCTCCGACGAATAACATGATACAATATGGTACGAGAAAGGCACCTGAAACGAAGCAAATACGTACAAAAGTTAGGTACCTACATTTTTCAATGCAATTCCAAATATTTTGGAGAAATTTCCGGCGTTGTGGCTTACGCTGCTACCGAGAGCCCCTGGTTTGAAGTATTTATAACTACGATCATTTCCTTAAGAATTGAGATTTGTTTTCGAGTGATTTTATACATTTATATTTCGTACGTTGTTTTCATTTTGAAGATGAGCGTTTTGGGGTTTGCTTTATATTTTTTCGTAATGGATTTTTTTTTTAAATTGAGGAAAAAAAATTAATGAGCACGAACAAGTACGTTTGTGCATTTAAAAATATACTAGGTATATTTGTGGAACTTCTGAGGGTCCTGAGGAACATATTTTGTTAATTTTTTTTCTTATTTTATTAAATACATTTTTTGGAATTTTTTGGAACAAACAATTCAAAAAAAAAAAAAAAATGCTGAAAAAGATTAATTTTTTTTTCTTCAATTTTTATTGTTTTCAAAACTTTATTTGAGTCAAGTAAACTTTTTCAAGATTTTGACCAAAACCCAATTTTTGTCAAATAAGTAGGTACCTATTCGAATAAGTGAGTAAAATTGCCTAGAATTTTGCTAGAAAATAATTTTTCAAGATTTCGTAGAGCATTAATTTTTTTCCAATTTGGTCTGAAAAAAACCTAAACTGAATCAAAATATTTTTTCAGAATTTTTTATAGAAATAATTTTTTTTAAATAGGTTATTTTGTTAAAAGAAAATATTGCAATTTTTTTCAGATTCTCTGTTACTTATGTTTCTCGAACATTTTTTCAGAAAACAATTTTTTTTTAAAGTTAATGAACGGTTTTTGTAAATTCTTCATGTTGAAAAAAAGTCCTTGAGCAAAATTTTCTCAAAATGTGTTTTTTAATTTCTAAAATTCCTAAAAAGTTTTTAAAATTTTAAAAAAAAATTTTTTGAAAAATTTTATGAAAAAAATTGTAGGTATATTTACGAGTAAAGAAAAAATTAATAAAAGTAATTATGAAGAAAAGAATTACTAAAAATATATTACATAATATAGGTATTCAAAAGAAAAATCTTTCGAAAAAAAAAATCATTTAAATAATTCTACAAAGTTGAAAAAAAGTTATTATTATATATTCTTGGCCAAAAAAGCTCATTTTTTAATTTAAAAAATTGTCAACACAGCATTAAAGTTATTTAAAAAATGTAAAAAAATTTAATTCAGCTAATTCTTTGGAAAAAATTTAAAAAATGGAACGATAAAAAAAAATAACATAAGAAATTATCAAAAAAAAAAAAAAAAAAATTAAAAGTACAATTATTATTTTTATTTTGTTGAAGAACAAATTTTCTATTTTTTTCAAGAACTGAATTTTGCTTAAACAACTATTTTTTTATTTTGTCAAGTGTAAAATGATATTTTCAATTTCTTCTTCTTCTTCTTCTTCTTCAAAAAAAAAAAAAACTTGAAAATTTAACTGGGTATACCTACTTAGCAATACTTTTGAAGAAGATTTTTTTTTTTTAAATATTTGAAATCTTGTTATTAAACGATTATTTATTTTTTTCGACAACGAAATTTATTTTGTCCAAAACTAAATTTTACAAAAAAAATTGATACTCAAAACTGTTTTTTTTTTCTTTCTTTAATTTTAACAAAAGCTGTTTCATTCAACAATTTTTTGGTAATGGTTTTAAAAATTATTTTTGTCAAAAACCATAACTATTTTTGAAAATTTTGTAAAAAAAATTTTCTTAATTTCATTATACGTGCATGATTTTTTTAAAAAAAATTTTAAATTATGTTTGGGGGAAAAAACTTTCAAATTTTGTGAAAATTATTTTATTTTATTGTATTTTATTTAATTTAATGACGTCCGGCGTCTTGGCCATTAACGTCAGTTCACAGATTTACAAATTATAGAAAAGTATAACAAAGCAGAAAATAAACCACCAAATTCCTTTTTAATTTTTGTTAAAATTTTTTTTAATTTTTCTTTTTTTTGAAAAAAAGGAGTTACAATAGGTACGTAAAACAAAAAATGTTTGAAATTTTGTCAAGAAATCACTTTAACTGTGGTCCCTAAATTTACAATTCTTCGAAACAAAATTGTTTTGCTATCAAATTTAAAAAAAAAAAAAAAAATTTAAATTCCAAAAACTATTTTGTTATAATTTTGTTGAAAAAAAAATTTAGATTTTGTTGTTGATGTTTTTAAAAAATTCAGCGTAGCAAAAATTTTTGAAAATTTTTGTTAAGATGTCTTTTTTTCAGGAAACAAAATTTGAAAAAATCTTAAAAATTATGTTAATAACAAAAACAATTCTTATTATTGTGTTGAAGCTAAAAATTTCTTCAAAGTTCCATCAAAATTTCTTTTCACTTTTTCATAAAAACGAGCATCTGGAATTTTTTAACAAAAAATTTCTACACTTTTTGACAAAAATCGTCATTTTTTAAGCAATTTTGTCGAAAAACGATCTCGTCAAAAAATTCAGATTTTGTTGAAGAACATTTTTTGTTTGATTTTGTTGTTGAAAAAAAAACACGTTTTTACATTTTCTAAAAATTTATTTAAAAATATGTGGTCTTTTTGTTTTATTTTTTTTTTGCAGAGAAACTTTTATCTGGTTTTAAAATATTAAAAAAATTGTCTCCAAAAAACTTCACGATATTGTTTTAATGCACAATTTACAATCTTGTCAAAGTAATATATGTAGGTAACTTCAAATATTTTTTGAAAATAATTCTGCTATCTAAAAACATTTTTTTCCAAATTATTTTTTTTATTATTTATTTATTTTTTTTTTTTTGAAAAACATTTTCTAACAATTTTATCAGGAAACAGATATTTGTTAAATTTCGTGTTAGATTTTTTTAAAAATTTGATTATAAACCCATTTTTTCATTTTATTGAAATTTTAATGTTTTTGAAAAAAATTATTTATTCATTTTTTTAAAATTTTGCTGTAGGTAATGCATTTTTTAGGCTTAGATACCATTTTAAAAAAATTTCAACGTTCAAAATTTTTTTGTTGTAAAATAAACCTTTATTTTTTAATTTTATAAATTTATTAAAATTCTGTTTAAAAATTAAAATCTTCTCCATCTTGTATGTATTTAGCAAAAAAAAATTAAGAATTCAATTCGTAAAATTTTCCTAAACATTATTAATAAACAGTTTTACTTCGGCGAATTTCTGTAGGTATACATCACAACGTTGGTGAAGAGGGAAGGGGGCTAGAAAAAAAGCCAACCTCTAAAACGTGAAAAGATTCAGTTATCAGCAGGCTTTTAATCTATCTCATATTAGAGATAGGTATCTTTATCATTATAAGCATGAAGAGAAGGATACTAATTAAAAACTAATTACTCCCGAGATCCTCATTGTTGGCTTGGTTAAGTGTTCTACGCGCAATTTTCTGATAACTTTGTCGCGCTAAATGCCAATAATGCATATCGCTGTAGTGTAATTTATCGTTACAAAGGAATTTGATTAAAAGACACCGGGGTGACGGCTTTTACAATGTTGGTGTTTAATGCAATTTGTAAAGGCGGTAGGTACTACATATTTACTACTTGAACAGAACGATTCGTTGCTTTGAAAGTTCTATAGTTTTCTACGACTCTGAGCACTTAAAATGTATTTTAATGAAATATGTTTTCACGCTAATTTCGATGACATATTTACCGGCGAATTAACCTCATATTGCTTTATAAAAAAATGTCATTTTTATAGGTACCTACTATACTTACATATTTTAATCAAATTTTCCAGCAAGTACCTATCTATATAGGTAATTTAGTTAGTTGAAGGAATTTAATTTGTGACTCGATTGATGAACTCAAAAAAAAAAAAAAAAAAGAAAGAAAGAAATAGGCACCTACTTAATTTTTTATCAATTCTTTTTCAATCATCGCGTGTTCTTGGTACTTTTTTATTAGGTGCATGTCCTTTTATTTTTTTATAAGCACACTTCGATAATACATTTCGCTATAAACGAGAACGACGGAAGTTAATTTTAAAATTTTTTCGAAAATTACCTCGAAGTTGAAAACGTATCACGTGAAAAAAAATCATTTAGTAAATAAGCTGGAAAAGCTCGAAAAATTGTCGAAGATTAAATGACTGGAAGAAAGACTATTGTCAAAAGTGGATTTCTTCCAGCATTTCTTGGTAACTCGAAAGGTTAGCTAAGGGTTTTTAGGTGAAATTCTAATATTGTTCTATGCACAATAATGGTGTTTCTTTAGCTGTGGAAAATTTTTTCAAATCCATTTCCGAAGGATTGAAACCAGAAATACATTAAGAGCGAGGTTGACCGACCGATTTGTACAGAAACATTCGATATCTATTAAAAAATGGTACACATCACATCAGGGTAATTTTTAGTTTAAAAAAAATGAAATCAAACTTGTGTTCCTTTTTGATTGCAGGCCTACGTACCCTAATAATTTTTCTGATAGGTATTTCACGTACGTATATCGTCTTCGAGAATGTGTACCTAATGTAGGTTTATCCGTCTCGTAGAATTTCATTTACAAATTGGCTTTCTCTTTTTTTTTCTTTCTCTCTTTTTACTAAACTTAATAATGTATTTGAGAAAGAATTAATTTAGCATTTTCTTATACTACCTACGTGAATAAGGGCGAAACTCAATTTCATCGCTGCGTTTAAATCCGGATTACGTATTAGGTACTGTAAGTGAACTATTAGACAGATCTTTTTATATTTTTATTATCTCGGAGCAGCCCCTAGCTGTGTGTGATTTTTTTTTCATTTCGCAGTATCAAGTTATTTTTTAAATCAGGGTTGGTGTAAAGGTATTTAAAGGTATTTAAAATACGAAGTTATCGTCAATCCCAATTATTGAAAAATTAAAGTGGCAAAGCATTGTTCGTATTACACATTTGAAACAAATTTTGAGATGTCAATTTTTCTAAAAAATTTTTTCAACTATTCAAAAAAAAATCGAGATTTGTTTGAGATTCAAAAAAAGACTCAAGTATTTGTTTTTTTTTGAAAATCATATTTTAAAAAAATTTTTGAGGAACATTTCCAGAAAATTTTTTCAAGAAGTTCAAAATTATTGAATTTATTTTTAGAATTTTATTGTGATTTTGTAGGTAGCCAAATTTTAAAAATTTTAGGAAAAGATTCTGTAACTTTTTTTAAAAGAATTTCTAAAAGTCACTGATGACGATCAAAATCTGTAAATTTTTTCCAGACTCCAAAAATGCTCTTTCTGAAATTTTTTGAAAATTTCAATTTTTTGTGAAAACGAATTTAATTTTTTTTTTTTGACAAATCTTGGAAAATTTTTACAAAAATTCATTCACAGAAAATTTTTAAAATTATAAGTAGGAATGTAATTGTTTTTACGAAAAAATTCCGAGAATTATGTTCAATAATTTAAAAATTTCCCTATTGGGGAAAAATTATGAAAATACCTATAATTTTTTTGTAAAACAAATTTTTAAAAATATTCAAGAACATATCAATAATTTTGTTCACAATTTTCAAAAATGTCCATGCTAAGAAGATCCTGGAAAATGTCTCAAAGATATTAAAAGTAAGTACTTATATCTACAATTGAGAAAAATAGGTATTGAAAACAGTAGAATAAATCAAAGAAAATTTTTGTAAATTTTTCACAAAAATAAAAAAATGTTCCGTTTGAGTGAATTGTAGAAAATTTTCTCAAAGGTTTCAAAAATACTCACTTTCAAAAAAAAAAATTAAAAAATAGAATTTCAAGTTGTTTTTTATTTTATTTTATTTTTTATTTTATTTTTTTTGAAAAAAAAAATTCAATAGTTTTTGAGAAAATTTTGGAAATCTTCCTAAGGAATAATTTTACAAACAATTATTTTTTAAGTAATTCTGAAAAAAATTACTAAAATTTCAAACATGTAATGTAGGTATATTTTTGGAAAATACAAAAATTATTAGCTAGATATCGTAATTTTTTTGCAAAAAAATCCGAGAATTTTGTTTCAGTCCTTTTTGAGAAATTTTAGTTGCTCCTTTGAAAAATCATTAAATACCAGCTAAAAAGTGAATCGAAGATTTTTTTATTTTCTCAAGAATAAAAAATAAATATTTGAAATTTTTTCAAAGATTATGATATGATTATGATTTTTTGAGAAAATTTTTGGAAACTTTTAAAATGTCACCTAATTTCCCCCAAAAGTTTCAAAAATACCCTTTTTGAGAAAATTTTATAATTAGGTAGGTATGATTTTTTTGTGAGAGAAATCCAAAAATTTTCTTCAAATTGGAAAAAAAATCCAAAATTTTGTAAAAAAAGGTTCTTATATTCCTCAAAAATTTCAAAAGCCCTTTTGAAAAGTTTTTGGATTTTTTTTGTGAATAGGTAAGTACGATTTGGGTAGAATTTTTTTTTCAGAAATTCAAAAAAAATCATTTTGGAATAATTTTTAAAATTACAATTCTTTTTTTGGTAGATAGAATAAATTTGAGATATTTTTTCATGAAATTCTAGAAATTTTTTCAGGTATCACAAAAAACTACTCAGTCTCAAAAATTATGATTTTTCTTTAAGAATAATCAGAAGATTTTGAAATAATTAGAAGTAAATTAGAGAGATCTTTCATGAATCATAGAATACGCCAAACTAAAAACTTTATTTTTACCAACTTTCGATATCGACATAATAAACAATACAACCATGTATTTCTACTTAATGTTTTTTTGTAAAAAAAAAATTAAAAAAATTGGAAGCATTTTTAAATTGCTCCTTTTTGGAATAATTTTGAAAATTGTAAATATTTTGTAGAAGAATCAGAAATTTTTCTCAAAATTTTGAAGAGTGCTCATTTATTCAAATTTGAAAAAAAACACTTTTTTGTTACAAGTGTTTTTTGAATATCACACTTAGCTTTTTGTAAAAAGAAAAATATTACATTTAAATATTTTGAAAATGCTCCTTTTAGAACAAATTTTGTAAAATTAATTTTTAGAGGAAATTTGGTATCCCTTCCTTAAAAGTTTTTAAACTGTCACTTTCGATAAAATTATAGAAATTTTGATTCATTTGTGAAGAATTTACAAATTCTCAACAAAAAAAAAACTGATTTTAAAAATTAATTTTTTGTAAAAAAAAACAAAAAAAAAAAACATTTTTTGGGAGAATCTTGCAGTTGTACTCGAGAATTTAAATTAAAAAATCTCTCCTTTGAAATAAATTTTGTAAATGTTTCTCAAAAATTTCAAGAATGTCAATTTTCAGAAAAATTATAAATTTTCAATAAAAAATTTCTGGAATTTTTGTTCAAAAATTTCAAAATGTTTCTTTTGAAAACATTTATACTATAATTTTTTTCCAAATTTTTGAAAAAAATTATAATAGATATGTTTTCAAAAGAAACATTTTGAAATTTTTTCAGGTTATTTAAGTGTAAGTTTTCGAAACAAATTTTGAAAAATTACCTATAGAAAATTTTTTAAATTGCCTTAAACACAATTTTTAGAATTAAAATTGTAAATTTTGCATTTTTTTTCAAATACCTATAATTCGTGAAAATGAGTAAAAAATGAAAAATTCTCAAGGCACCTTCACTTCCAAATGAGGTTTGATAAAAATCGATCGAAAACTTGCGGAGAAATCATTTTCAACTAAAAAATCGCAAAAATTAGGTTTTTCGTTGGTCCACCTCTTCCGGGGGGGGGGGGGGGGGATAAAAAAATCGCGAATACTCTCAAAAATTAGTTTTTATACCTATAACGATTTCTACCAAAAATTTGAAAATCTGGTCCAGGGTCCAAATCACCATGTTTATCCTGCTATAGCCTTTGTCAAAATTACTGCTCATGCTCGTTCAATTATCAAAATAAACTCTAAAACATTCCCTTAAAATATGTTTTTTGTTATTGAATCAATATGGACCGAACTATATAGGGACACCCTGTAAAAATAATTCAAGCGATTTGATTTCTTTCTTTTTTTATCCAACCTTTTATATAATTATAACTTGTCCGATGTGATTAATTAAACCGAATGGTGATTAGAAACCGTGACCGGAACACAAACTCTCCATAATAATAACGCAAGAGCAGTACACAGCTCGTAGACCTACGATGATGGATATAGATGAAAAAAAGCACACCTTTTCAAGTCATTTTTTGAAGTGTCCCTTTATAGTATATAAAAATAAGCTCATACAATTCGACGGGGGAAATAAACGAAGGCTCGTAGAAGTCACTGCAAAAACCATAATAAAAATACACTATATTAAGCACTACGAGTCGACTATAGAGTAGATAGCCAGATACATACCTCCGCCATTTTTGTAGCATAAATACGGAAACCTCCAAACATTTGAGAGATCGACTGCGAATCCGATTACTGACAAGAGGAAGTCTGCTTTACCAGACCATGCTTCTCGTTGGTCTTTATCGACCACAGTCACATGTAAAGTTCTACCTCGAGGGCTACTCATTGCAATACTTTCCATTTTTTGGTAACTGCGTTCAAGTCCTGTTTGAAAATGTAAAAATATTACAAAGTTTTGCCATTTTGATTTTCTATTCTAGTTTGTGAAATTTGCGCTGATATCTTAGTTTGGAAACTTTTACAAAATATTCGATTATTTTTGAAATGTAGGTACCTATCGCAATTTCCCATTGCATAAAATTGATCCAATTTTACGTCCTAGTAAAAAAAATAGAATAAAAAACATTCGCCTCGTTCAGGCGTATTCGAGTGATATCAATAAATAATCACGTCATGTGCAGAAAAAACTCATTAACCTTGTGAAATGCTTCACAATGTTTTCCTATTGCTTATTTCTGCTGCAACCAGCGACATTTTTTCCTGCTTTTATTTCAAACTTTTCGTTAATTTAGCCAAGATACTTGTTGCTGCGTTGTCGACACCCTCTCGATGGAGAATTTTTCATCCGCTTCGATAAACTCCCTCTCGTTCCCATTTAAGTAGGTCCCACCATGCATAGATAGACCTACTTTGAATTTGAAGTAGACTTATGACAATTTGATTTTTTTCCTAATGCGAGGTTTTTTTTTCGCCAAACACGGAAATAAATTTAAATATCTACGTTTCCATTTCCAACGTTGCGTACGTTGAAGCGGAAAAATACGAATAACATGCACTTTGCCACCGTAAGCAATATGACAAAAATCACATTTTAAATTTCACTTGTCATTTTACCAGTCGACTGATGTATGTGTATGCATTTGATATTATTCTAATATATTTGTTACCTTCTTAAATCAGTTTTTTTTTTACAAGAAAACGAATCCAATTGACGTGACTGGATATCAATGCTGAAACGTATGCATGGAAGGAGGAAGGGAATATCAGTGTTTTTCAAATTTTCCTTATCTAAATGTGTAGCGAGATGTAGAATGTATCTTATCGAATACACGAAGATAAATTAAATCTGTATGAGTTAAAAACAACTCGTAAATTCAATATTGTGTTTTCAAAGAATTTAATTTAGAAAATATTTTTAAAAAAATACTGTGTAGGAAGTCTAAAGTCACTGGAAAATTTTTTAAATGTAAAATTTAATCGATTAATTTTCTGAGGTATAAAGATCAACTCGATAGTTTGTATTTTTAATTTTTTAATTTTGAATAATTTTTCAAGCTCGTGAAATAAAGAATTTCAGCCAAATAATCGTATAGGTAGGTACCTACTGATTGATATCGTTTGTGAGGGTTATTTTTGGTGACCTGTGTTGTATAAATATTATTTCATCACAGTTTGCAACTTGATCTTAATAATTGGACATAATGAAATTTGTAAGTACATATACACTTTTTTTTTCTATTCCATTTCAGATCCTTGTACTACTTTTTTGGTGTAACAAATAAAATTTAATAACCCCTTGAATTTATTATTAGCAAGTTTTGTTACATTTTCAACGGATCGTGCTATGCATATTTTGCCTAATAATGGTCTCTGAGGCAATTCGAATGGGGAGACTGTGTCGATTTGGGAAGCTTTTTCCAAAATCCATTACAATACCCGATCCACCTGTTCAACCACCAGCAATGCCTTTAGTTCCGCCACGAAATCTAGCAGAGGAGCAGCAGGGGGAATACCAAGAGGGGCACCAGGAGGTCAACCACCAGTTAAATTCATCACCAGCCCCCTGAAACTTCGTTTTTCTTCCATTGTCTGTTCTTTGCTTTCCTCAGGTGTTATTTTGGTGATTTTTTTAGGCGTGAGAATTGTTTATTTTTTACCTTTTTTGTAATCAATATTGTATTGAGTAGTGAGTACTTTTTTGTAAAATAAAAATCTCAAATTCTTATTTGTTTTTTTGTTTAAGTATAACTTTTTGAATAAAAAATTGTCATCGTAACTAAAATTAATGTAGAATAAAATTGGAAATACAGTTTTTATTCATTAAATTGATTGATTTTACCTCGGAGTGAGTAGAAATTAAATTTGAAACTTCTTTTGAATCCCTCCATAACAGTTGGTGGTAATAAATTTCAATTCTGGAAGTTTCGAAATAATCTGTAGGTATAAAATTATTGAATGCATATCTTTTGATGAGATCTACTTTCGAATTTTTCGTTATTTCCTCGACTTGACTTTAAATAATACCTTGGAGCACTTGTTTTTTTTTCTATTAAATATTAATTCGCTATTTTTATTTATTTTTTTTAAACTGTAGAATTTCAAGAAGTGCCAGAAACCCCCAATTTTCTCTGAGCAAAGTTTTTACGTTTTTCACAACAAAAAAAAAATTATAATTTCATCGAAAGTGACATTTTACCAACATTTATGGGAGGAATACCAGTAGTACTATCAAAAAATTTCAAAAATCTATTTTACAAAATTGTTCCAAGAGGAGTATTTTTAAAATGTTTAAATGCATTTTTTTTAAGCCAAAAGTATATGATAAAAAAAATTTGAAAACATTTATGACAAAAAAAATCATGATTTTTAAGTTTTTTAAGGAAATGAGAGCTCTTTTCAAAATTACGTACCTATATCTGACTATACCTACTTTCTTTTTTTTTTTTTTTTTAGAAAAAATAGCTAATAATTTAATTTTTGAAAATTGAGAGACTTTTTGTGATTTCTAGAATTTTCTAAAAAAATATCTCGAATTTATTCTGCCACAAAAGTTAATTGATACCTAATTTTCAAAATCAATTCGAAATTAAGTTTTTCAATTTTTGAAAAAAAATCAAATTTTTTTCTAAGCAAACATCGTACTTAATTTTTCACAAAAAATAAAAAAAAGTTCCAAATTCTAAATTTTTGAGAAACAGGTACCTATAAGAGCTTTTGCAAAAGTTCGGAATTTTTTTCCAAGAATTTCAATAATGCTCGGTGGAAATTTTTTTAGCAAAATGTTTGGATTCTTCTCACAAAAAATTATAATCTTAAAATTTTCTCAAAACTAGTAGAGTGAGATTTTTAGGAACAACTTTCAGAGTTTTCTAAAAAAAAAAATCATGATTTTTGATTTTTTTTAATGACCACCTCTTATTTTTGAGAAAAATTTCTGAGATTTTTCCACAAAATTCCAAAAAGAGTATTTTGAAATCTTTTTGAATAACTACCTACCTATTTTCAATTTTTTTTTTTTTTACAGAAATTATAATTAAAATTGAGAAACACTTTGTGATAACTACTATAATTTCTAGAATTTCCTCAAAAAACAAAAAATATCTCGAATTCATTCTACAAAAAAAAAAAAATGTAATTTTCAAAATCATCCCAAAAGAAGATTTTTTTACTTTTTGAAAAAAATTCCTGAATTTCTCCTAAGCAAAAATCGTACTTTTTCGCAAAAAAAAAACAAAAAAAACAGAAATTTTTCAAAAGAGCATTCGAAATTTTTCAAGAATATGTATTAAAAAATTTTTTACAAAATTTTGTAATTCCCTCTAGAATTTCAATACCATTTGCTCATTCGAAAACTTTTGAGGAAAATTTTTGGATACTTCTCACAAAAAAGAAATATAATTTTAAAATTTTCTTAAATGGGATGTTTTTGAGATTTTTGAGGAGAATGTTCAAAATTTTCTCAAAAAATTTATAATCTCTGAAAAAATTCAAAGGACTTTTTTTTGTAGAGAAAATAGAAAAATCTTAAATTTACTTTTTTTTTTTTTTTTAAATATGTTTATTTTTCGTCGCTCAACCATTTCGGTTATTTGCGACGCAATGTAGTGTTTACTGTTTACATCTTATACTAAATTCATTATATTACAATCCGACAAAAAATAAATAATAGTGTCGACATTTTCTCCCAATATTTCTGCAATCTGCGGTTCTGAGCCGAAGTGTCTGCGCCTTTGATCCGAGTATTTTGTGCAATCCAGTAGTATATGTGTTATGCTAACTTGAACTCCACATTGGTCGCAATTTGGATTTATAAAAAATTTAGTTGGTAATTCATGATTTTTCAAAGCAGCAACCAAAATTTCTCAAAAACGTCATTTTTGTTTTCTGGAACAAAATTCTTGGATTTTTTTGCGAATACCAATTTCTTATTTCCCCCCAACTGAATTTCAAGTTTAAGGTGGTCGCTTCTCCACATTTTTCAGAAAACTAAAAAAATCGAAAGGGGTGACTTGAGTGTCATTTGAAATTTATGCAAAAATGCAAAAATTCAAAAATTTTGTATTTTTTCAATAATTATTTTTTAAAAAAGAGTTAGGAAAAAAATAAAAAATAGGGAATTAATTTTTAATGAAATGCAACAACTTAAAATCCTAGGTAAAAAATGTTTGCTCATTTTTGTCGTTTTTGCTTTTTTTTTTGAAAAATTGGGGACGTCCAAGGTACCACTTAAAAATTGAGTTGGGGGAAAATAAAAATTTGGGAATTCACTCTCATGACAAAAGGAACAACTTTGATGGTTTATAACCAAAAAAAGCAAGATCTTGAATATCGGTGATTTTTTTTCATTTTTCTAAAAAAAGGGGGGACTTGGCACCACTTAAAATTTAGTTAGGGGAAAAATTGAAAATAAGGAATTGTTTTCTCATGAAATGAAATAACTTTGAGGGGTAAGACATATTTAAAAAAATCGAAAAGTCCAAAATAAGCATAGATACTTAATTAATTTTCAAAATTGGAAAAGGAAGGGGTTCAATCTAAATCTTGCTAATAACCAGAAATATTCCTAAGATTTCAACTTTCCATATTTTCTTAACTATTTTTTTTGTCTTTAACCTTATTGAAGAAAGGAGGTATCCCCAACAATCATTTTTTTAGCCCCCCTCCCCCAAAAAAATGTTTGAAATTTTTATTGTTTGGTAAAAAATTCTCTTTGGAATAAAATTTACACTATCTACTTTCTAAAAAATTTTCAAAATTTTCTTGAAAGAATTTCAAAATGTTATCAGAAGTGACGTTCATTTCCACATATTCAAGAAATAATAATTATTATGTAGTTGTAGATACGAATACCACGAGATTAATGTATTTTAATCGATCGATCGCAGGCGAAATTTTATTAAATTCTTCTACTTCAGTTGAAACTTTTATTCCATTAAAATATTTAAATACTTTTTAGGATCATTTTTTTTGTTTGGGAGACAACTTGGAAGTTGGTTGACTCCAGCGAATCTTCACGATCATGGGTAAATTTCATGGTACTTACTAGAAATTTTATATTCCTCTGAAATGAACTTAGGGTAAAAACAATTAAAATCATTAGCTAGACACCTTTAAAAAATTCCCATTTTCTTTTTTTAAAGAGACCAAAAATTGAATTTTTTACATCCAAATATCAGGTACTTGCTCAAAATGCTTCATTGTCAAGTTATACATGATTATTTGACGATTTCTTTGTTTTAAAAAATTAATTTGTGAAGCATATTATTAGGGGGCCCATTTTTCCCCCTTCAATTTTTTTCTCAAAAATTCACCAAAATCGATTTTTTTGAATTTTGGGCTTTCCTTTGGTATTGTGGTAATCATTACTAGAAACCATTTTTGGTGTTGTAGAGGTTTCCAGGGAGGAATTCTATAGCTCCGAAGATAAAAGGGGTCATATTAGGTATCATCGTAGCCATAGCAATTTTTTGTAATTAATTTCACTCTTGATTATTTCCCACTTAGTGCAAATTAAACACATCTCTTTCGAAAGATACGATTTGTACAGATTAGGCCTACTTTTTGTGAAATGTGATCCACTGTGCCATATAAAATTTCATTTCGTTGCTGTAACCTATGTAACTTCGTTCCAATCATCGGACCTCGGACATAATGAAATTTGTAAGATTTGTTTCTTTTTACCACGCTTTTTTTCTTCCCCATTTCTGATTTTGGCATTAAATTTAAAAAATAATTTTATTACCTAACCGTTTGAATTTATTATCAGCGCGGCTCATTACGTTTTCGATGGATTGTGGGATTCATAATTTGCTCAATAGTGATTCACGAGGCAGCAGCTCTGTTAAGAATTCCCTTTCTAAAACTCTTAATTCCACCATTGCGACCTAGAAGACCATTTCCTTTTCCAAAAGACTCATTACGACGACCACCGCCGGTAGATCTACCGCCAAAGCCACCTCCAGTGCCACGACCACCACCACCGCCACCCCCAGCACCACGACCACCACCTATTCCAGCGCCATGAAGCCTCGTTTTATGTAATTTTTGTCTTTCTCAGGTATTAGATATTTGGTAATTATTTAAACGTAAAAATTGCCATTTTCCCCCTTACTTTGTTATAATATATTCTTTAAAAATGAAAATTTCAAATCCCCCCTCATTTGTTTGTATTACGTTTTATTTCCCTATCTTTATAACTTTTCAAATATGCGTTTCATCAACAAACTGAAATAAAACTAAAAGTACGCAAAATTTGAAATAAAAAAGATTTCATTAATTTTTTCAAAAAGCGAACAGGTAGTGCAAAACATTAAAAAATGAAATTTTTTATGTTAAAAAAATTGAAAAAATAGATTAAAACTTGGAAACAAAGTTTTTGTTATCAAAATTGGTTCAACAAAAAGACGAATTACGATGATTTTTCATCTTTACCCTCATTTTCAGCGACCATCATTTTCCATATTTCCGTCAACTTTTTATAGTACCTATTTGAAAAATTCTCAAGGGTCCAAAAATGATGAAAAATTGCCATGAATGTCCTTTTTGGGTGAACATGTGTAGGTATGTTAAACCCATTTTAATTTTTTTTAATTTCTTATTTTTAATTTATTTTTTCAATTTTCTTTAAAAAACTTGATTTTTTAAAAAAATGTTTCATAAATGTAATGATATGAATTCTGGATTTCTTCTCTCAAAAAATTTTATAACTTGCCAATTACAGTCATAAAACCATTGCCTATAACATATTTGAATGTTTTCAAATTTTGACTGTATTGCATATTTGCAAAAATTTGAAGGATCTTGCGCTTTCGGAAGATATTATTCGATTGATTTTTTTTTTTTTTTTTATTATCTCCTCAAGAAACAACTTTTCCGCGGTATTGGATTTTGAAAATCGAAAATTTTGGTTTTTCGGTCCACCCTGATAAGTACCTTTTTGAAAATTTTTTGCACTTTTAAAAACTTGAAAAATTTTTAATTTTTACAGCAGGTATTAATTTTTTTGGAAAATTTTTCATTTTTCAAAATTGAGTAAAACTCCCAACAAAAACTGAGGTAGGCCTACAGCAGCAACTTCATTTTTGCGAAAATAAACGAAAAAATTTTATTTCGCAGGTTTAAATTTTTTAAAAAGATCTTGCAAATTTTCAGTCGTTTGAATTTTTCAAAAAGGAGCAAAAATATTCACATCACAAGTTACAATATTAAAAAAAAAAAAAAAAAAAAAAAAACGTTTTGCGATCTCGAAAAATTCTGGAAATATTTTTACAATTTTGCATCTTAAATTTTTCAATTTTTGCCAGCTTCAAGTTTTATGAAAAAAATCGCATAAAAATAAAATTTTCTCGAGAACGAATTTAACAAGAATTTTGCACACAAAATTATAGATAACAATTTCGCTCAGTCTTGAGGAAACTTTTCAAAATTTTTCAAAAAAATAAAATTAGAGGTTAAAAATTTTTTGAAATTTTGTTCGAGGTCAAAATTTGCGAGTAGTTCATAAAAATGATAATTTTTCCCAAATTAGAATTTTTTTTTGCAAAATTTTCGCAATTTAGCATTTTAAATTACTTACTCGAGAATTCTTTTCGTTTTGAGAGCTTCAATTTTTTCGTGAAATTTTCTTATTTTGTGAGATTTAAATTTTTCAAAAATTCTTGACCAAATTTTAGCAATTTTGCTTTTGCAAAAGTGGTTACAAATTTTCATTTTTTAAGCATTAAATTTTCTTTAAGACAAGTAAGTAAGGACCTAAAAATTTTTTAGCAGATTATCAGTTGCAAAAATTAGCAAAATTTTCATTTTTTGAGATTCAGTTTTTCAGTGAAAAATTTTGCATTTTGCAACTTTGAAAAATATTGTCAACATTTTTTGAAATTTCCCATCTTAAGGAACTTGAGATGATTTTTCTTTTCGGCAGTTTCAATTTTTTTTGCAAGTGAAGATTGCAAAAATTTCACGAAAATTTAATTTTGCCAGCATCAAATGCTTTCAAAAAAAATTTTCACAAGAATTTTGTTTAAATTTTGCACAATAGGTAAATTAATAATTTCATGTCTACGAGTTCTTTTTTATTTTTTTATTTTTTTAAAATTAGGTACCTAGGTATAAAAAATATCTACAAAATGCCAAAATATTTGAAATTTGGCTTCTGATAAAATTTTTCAAAAATTTCACAACTGTTTTAGGTATAAAAAAAAAACTTAGGTAATAGGTAATTACAACTTGGTTATTCAAAATTTTTGTGATTTTGCATTTTGAAAAATTTAAGGAAAATTTTCATTTCCACAGCTTCAATATTTTTGTAAAACACGAAATTTGAAAAAAATTACAATTCTTTTCATTTTTTGAGTTTTTAATTTTTTCGAAATTAAAAAAAAAACATTTATCGAAATGTTTGCATATTTATCGAAAAACTTTCAAAAAATTCATTAAAAACCAACAATTTTACAAAATTTCTGATAGAATTTTTAAAATTTTCTTGTACTCAATTTTAGCCTAAAGAGGCAATTTCAATTTTTTCACGAATTTTGTTTTTTAGTTAAAAAAAAAAAAAACTTCTGAGGATCAATAAAGTTGAAATTTCAAAAAAAAAAAAAAAAAATTAAAAAGTTATAAGGAAACTTTGTGATCTCTCTTTCGAGGAAAAAATACCACATAAAAAAATTCTGTTGATAGTATTTGGACACAAGTTTTCAATCATTACTTTTGTGTAGGCAAATAATTAAAGAGAGAAAGTGCAGGTACTTTTATTTATTTCGATTTTTTTTTTTTTTTCAAATCTTATTGGCAAACGAATCAAATAATTGCATTTACAAAGATCGTTTTAGTTGCAATACGTACGTATATAGATACTCCAACTATTTGTTCAAAAGTAAAATAAATCTATCGAGTTGTATTTATTTATTTATTTATTTTTTGTTGTTAATTCGTTTAACAACGATTCAAAGAGGTAGGCATGAGAAGTACTTAGTTAGATACCTACTTAGTTAAAGAGTTGCGGATGATTCACTTGAATTTAGGGGATGATCAACAGTATTATCATGCTCGTAAATTTGATTTGAAAAAAAGTGAAAAATAGACTCATCTAACTTGGAAAATTTTAAATTACAATAAGGATTTGGGCTATTTGGATTTTTCGATGATAAAATTGAAACTGTTGATAAAATGTGTAGGAAAATTTGAAATTACAATAATGATTTGGGCTATTTGGCTCATTCAACAGAGATAGGTATCCATCATCTTGAAATATGAAAAAATAAATAAATAAATAAAAAGGTATTCTCATGAGAGTAAATATCATTTCAACTAATTTCAAAATCGAATAACCACATTTTAATTTAATTTTAATTTCAAAATTCACATTGGATTTATTCTAAAAAAAAAAAAAATACCTACTTAATTAATACATTTAAAATTACCTCAATAAAAACGACAATTTGCAAAGGCACGCGTACACCGATGGACCATCGAATGCCATTGGACATACATCGAGAAAACTTGCACGGTAAACCGAAGTCGAAGGTACTCTCGTAATATCCGCAACAATCAGGTAGGTACTTCAATGATGATAATATACCGAAATAATACTTCATCGTAATGTCTCAATTTCGGATGGGGGAGCACAGGAGGATTGTCAACCAATGGTGATGTTACCAGTACTTAAATATGCAACGCATGCGCGCTCTCTTACGCAAAATCTAATTTTCCTACAATTTTTTTCGCATTTTTCCCAATTAAATTCGCAGTTTTTACAAGACACCACAATTGTAATTGTTTCACGTATCTGTACTTTACCTGTACCTTACCTGTACCGAAAAAGCGAATTTTTTCTCATTGAGTAAGTATACGATATTTTTTTTCTCAAAAATTTCCAAATCTCGACTCTCGAGCAAGATTTTCGAAAAATATTTTCACAATTCTTTGCAAAAGTTGAAACGATTAATTTAATTTCAATTTAATTATAGAAAGATTAACCAGAGTCGAAAATATGAAAATTCCATTTCTTTAGTCTTTAAAAGCTCGATAGTTTTATTTTCGAGTGAGCTTATATATATCTTTGATAATAGGGTTTAATTTCCTTAAAATTTGGTTTCTTTCAATGTAGGTATCTAATTACCTACCTATCTACGTGTTCACTTATCTATTGCAATTATTCAGATATTTGGTGGTTTTGAGGGTGCAAATTTTTTAGTAAGAAGCACCTATAGAAGAACCTCTGATTCAGCTTCTTATTTTTTATCACCTCAGTGGGGCATGCTCGTGCCTAAACATCTTATTAATATTTCCAAATCACATTATCATTACTAAGCAGTTGTCACGTCGACTAAAATTACACGTCGAGCTACTTTCACACTACAATGCATCCAACCAAAGTGCATCTTTCCTAAGATAGGCTACATTTTTTCAATTTAATTTATCCCATTTGCTTTGTAGTGCGAAATTTACGTATTCCAAAAAGCATTTCCACACAGACGAACCTGCGGTATATTTCTAGTAAAAACGATAGATACACGTACGACGTACGTATGTGTCGTTCGTATAAATGACATTCACGAATAGGTACCTACTTTTATAGAGATTTATTCGATGGTGAATTTCGTTTCGCCTTATGGTGCTGTTTCGTTATTCGTTCGTTTCTACGAAAGAAACTAGCCGTAAATTTATGACTGGAAAAGTGGATAGGAAATGAATCGTAATTACGGAAGCGTTTAAGAATCTTTTTACCCATTTTGTGTAGACTTGCTAGCGAAATTGTTGGGGCATGAGAGTCGTCAGAATTAATATACTTGGATGGTTTTCAAAAGCCAGAATTCATTTTTATTAATTCAATGCAAGCCGCGATTTCTATTTGATGCAGGTAGTCAATTTTCACCCTAAGTAGAAAAATGGGCTGTGAGGTTTTAGTCATTTAATGTGCGGTCATTTTTAGTCGAATTTTCAAAATAGGTAATCCGATGTATGGGAAATAATGCTTGAAAATTCTATTAAAGTAAAAACGAAATACATTTCAAAGCAATCTATTTGGTAATATTGTTCAAAAAATATAAAAATTTGCAAGAGATGAGCAGGGAAATTGAAAAAATATATCATCTAAAGTCGCCATAGGCGTGACTTGGGGAGAGGGGACAAGGGGGCATGCGCCCCCAAATAATTTTTTTGATAGATATTTACAGAAAAATATAGAAAAGAACTAGGCACTAAAAAAAAAAAATTAGAAAAAAAAATTGCCCCTCAATTATTTTTCTCCCAAGTTACGCCTATGGAAGTCGCTATGGAAAGTGTGAACCCCCAAAAAGGCAGATCTACAAAACTCTCGCTATATCCACATGCCAAATAGTGCCCTCCTAGGTCAGTTTGAGTAACTGGTAGTCACGCTATGGAATTGGAAAAGGCAAAAAATGCAGTAAAATTGAGTATTTTCAGACTGAAAGGGAGGTGTGAGAGGGGTGGGAAAGTCTAAACCACCAATAGACACTTCTAAGACCCATACCAAACCTACGTGCCAAAGAACGACCTCTTAGATCAACTTCGGTGGCCTATTAAAATTGGCAAAAAATGACACCAAAGTTGCATTTTTTGGAGATGAAAAGGGCTGGGAAAGGGTGGGAAGGTCGAAACCCCCCCCCCCCCAAAGGCACTTCTGAGGCATTAAAATAATATATCTACATGTTAAAACCCCATTTTCTATAATGAGTAATTTAATGTAATTTTTTTTTTTAATTTGTAGAAAAATTTATCAGAATGTTTCTTTGAAAATTCAAAAAAATATTTTGTGAGAATAATTAAATTTTTTTTGTCCTTTCAAACTTTTTACAAATGAATTTTTACATCAGAAAAAGTTATTTTGAAATTTTTTTAAAAGGAATTTTCTCTATAGGGCCAAGGGTGGAGATTTTTTATTGAATAATTTAAAAAAATGATATTTCGTGAAGAAATTGTTTCTGGTTTTCAAAAAATTAATTAATTAACTTACATTTACGTGCAACAAAATTGAAAATTTATTTACGTATACCTATTTACCGCATTGAAAAAACACTCTTTTGCAAATCATTTTTTGGATTTTTTTGAGCAGCTTTCTTCAGAATTTTTGGTTGGAAATTCAAAAAAAAAACACAAAAAAAACCGCTAAAAATTTCCCAAACTCAAAAAAATATATTTTTTGTAACACAAACTTAATCATGTCTCTTTTTGTAGACTACAACTTTTGTATCTCTTCAACTCAGAGTTAACTCTTCTTCCTAAGTGGTCAGCTCAGAGTTAACTCTTCTTCAATAGTTGACTCTTTTTCCTAAATAGCTAATTAACGATGTACGAGTAGCATGTTAAAAAAACATCGTTTTGCAATTGGAGATTTTTCATTTCAAAAATTGAAAAAAAATATATTCCAAAATTCATTCCAAAAGTTAATAATTTTTCAATTTCAAAAAATTTTGGAAATTTCTTACCATAAAAATAATAAAATTGAAAATTTGTCCATTTCAAAATAATTAATAATTCTTTCACTTCAAAATTTATTCCAAAAAAATTAGTTTTACTGCAAAAAATTGAGAAATTTTTTATTCAAAAATTTATTCTAAAAATTTTGGGGGTTTTGATCCAAAAGTCATTCTGAAAAAATTGAAGATGGAAATTTTTCTTACCTATTTACGTACCTACCTACTAAATTTTTTTTTTTTAAACTCTATTAATATTAAGTATTATGATTTTTTATATCTACTCCTAATGCATTTGAAAAGTATTTTATGCCTCAAAAAAGTTGAGAATTTTTCAATTTCAAAAGTTATTACGAAAAAATTGAAAAAAAAAATTATTCCAAAATTTATTCGAAAAATTGATAATTTTTCAATTTCAAAAAATTTTGGAAATTTTTACCATAAAATTGAAAATTTTTCCATTTCAAAATAATTAATAATTGTTTCACTTCAAAATTATTCCAAAAAAAAATGTAATTTTACTGCAATTTTTTTTTTTTAATTTCACCTACTGCAAAAAATTGAATAATTTTTTATTTAAAAATTTATTCTAAAAATTTTGATGTTTTTGATCCAAAAGTCATTCTGAAAAAATTGAAGATAAATTTTTTTTACCTGCCTAGGTACCTACTAAAAATTAAATTAAAAAAAAAAAAAACTCTTTTTTGCAAAAGAGTTAACTCGGGAGTTAGAGCTGGAAAAAAAATCGTGCTCATCCCTGAATGAAGGACACTAATTTGTCTTTTGATAATTTTGACTTTTGAGGTCCAAATTTAGAGCGAGCCCCTATTTTTGAAAAGTCTCCAGCAGAGGCATACATTGAAGAAATTTTTTAAAATTAACATCAGCAATGGATACTTTTACTGTCTCTAACATATGCAAATTTCAGCTCTCTAGGTCTTCCCCACTCTTTTTTAGATTCCAAAAAATGAAATTTTGGGCATTTTTTGCATTAATTGACTTACAGGCCTCCCAAAATGATTCAGGGGGTCTCAGAATTTCAACTTTAGTTCAGTTTCCCTCTGATGTATTTTTGTAATATTTGATTTGGAGCTCGAATTTGGAGCAAGACCCTCTTCTAACTTCTTAAATACCTCAAAAACCAGTCCAAAATTACGAAAATTTTTGAGATTTGAACCATTGCCTATAGTGCTGGGAAGTAGGAACCTTCATCATCTCCAAAGTATGCAAATTTCAACTTCATCTCTTTTTATACCTCAGAAAGTAAATTTTGTACTTAGTCTTTTTTTTACACAAAGTAAGTCTACCTAGTTAATTCGGCTCTTAAGCAGTGACTCGACTGCTACGCCTGCTTTGCTTAAAGTCATCAATTTTTTCTACTCGAAAGGTTCATAAAAAATACCACAAATACGTAGATCCTTGAAAACAATTTTTTGATAGTCTATAAACTTAAATTTTAATAATTACTGTACGTTGCAATTTGTACACAATTCAGCCATAACATAATCTAGGTACCTATACGATTACGTAATACCATCACACAATAGTATCGTTTCGCGAGATTTACATTTATTCGCCCTTGAATACCTACTGCACAAGCACAACGTTATTCATAATGTTTAGATGCAGGTGTAAATTTCCATAGAGTTGAAGTTCAAGTTGAACATGAATGTAATATGGTATGGTAGGTAAAACAATTGATAGGTAATTCCCATCATCGTCCTATTTAGGCCAGTTGGGTCCTACTTCTGTATTGAGAAAAACAACCTTACTCGAGTTTCATCCTGATCTGTCTCCAATTTCAGATTTGATTCGTTTATTATTAAAAAAAAAAAAAAAAAAAAAAAAAAAACACGTTAAAACTACTCAACTAAATGGTTGTAAAAACGATACCCAAAAAATTTATTCGTACCTATAATTAAACTAAACTGTGGCAGATTTCGAGTGATTTCGATTAGTGCTTGTTTATGACATGAACAACTGGTGAACGTCCAACCAAACGTAAAATGTAAAACAGTCTAAATGAACCCTCATTTTACTTACACATTTTACCTAGATTTGCAGCTGAGAACGTTCATTATGGAACTAAAATAATAATCTCAAATTCGTTTACTTTTATTGATAACACGTTGTTTACAAATGATGTTTTTTTTTCAAAACGCATGTTTAGCTACAAAAAAAAAAAAAAAAAAAAAAAAAAAAAAAACTTACGTTACCTACCTTCTCGTACGAATTGTCTGCTCTCTTTATAGTGGTTTTATTTTGATTGTAGAAAATGAAATGACTGCCCCAAGCTCTTCATTTGTATAACTAGTACAACTCACTGTGCTCTTGCTGGAAAAAATGATGTACCTACCTATGATACAAAACAACAAAAGAACGATTTTTACAGCATCTCCGCTCAAAACTCTTTTGTACGCGAGAGAATGATTACAATCTATTTCGTTTGTTCGTTCGTCTAAATTGGAAACATACTCTCGTACCATGCTATATATTTCATTTTCCTGCTCGACCATACCTATCTTGGAAATTATCATCTTCCGAAGTCAGTTCGTCTACCTAAATGCTAAACGTGTCTAAACGAGTGTGCATATTTGAATTTACCACATGGTATTATGAAATTTATTATAGTATTTCTTCGGATTATTCCGAAATACAGAAAACTTTATAAAGTTGAATTAAGTTACTGGCTTGGATTAAACAATGTAACTCGATGATTGTGATTAAAGTTTCAGTTTACGTGACAACTTGGTGTCATTGTATCGTATGAAAAATATTCTCAAGTTTTCCTTTAGCTTTTCAATTAATTTGTTTCGTTTCTTGATACAATTGTTTGGTGTTTTATTGTTCTCGAGTGACGATATTTTTGTTGTAATTTTTATTCAAAGGTTAAATCGTAGTGTGGATTTGTCAATGTGAAATTTTATTCGGTTCAGTTTTGATAACAACCTTAGAGTAGAGTGTATTTTGTGCTCATAAGGTGGTTTTTCAGTTACCTATTTCAAGTTGTTGAGTTTGGTTTGATTGGTTGATTTAAATTATTTTGAAATCATGAGTGATAGAATGATTTTCAAGTTTGAAGTTTCTATATAATATTCGATGTAAGATTGAATACTATGGCAAAAAATTATCGAATTTTGAAGACCCCAATTTTTAAAACCAAGTTCATTTTATTTAAAAAAAAAAACTTCATCGTTTGTACAAACATAAGCGACATCTTTATGACGTAAATGCAAAAATAAACATCGACAATTGTTATTTTCGACTATTTCGAGTATCGACAATCGTTAGTGGGCGGTCGATAATGAAATCTGTGTTTTCATTGGTCCACTTAATCATCTTCGTACTCCAATAGAAATTATTAAACGTGTATATGCGTGTATTGAGGTAAATAAATTTTGCAAAAATGTTAAATTTCGCGATTGTATTCGGTTGATTGTAAAAAATTTTGTAAATAACGTCGTTTGTAATTTTACTACGTCGAATTTCACATGATAATAGGTACCGAACATCTTCATTTCTTTTTTATAATGTATAAAATACACTCGTGTGGTAAATTTTTTAGCTCGGTTCTTATCTAAGAGTAAAATTCATGGTTGATTACGTATGTTGATTTCATTCGCGACTAAAGTAGGTCTTTAAAATTTTACGTGCGAAGTTACCATTTTTTTGATCGTTTTTAATGCTTCTTTGATTGAATTTTCATTAACCTAAGGTTGACGAATCGATGCTAACTTTGCAATATTGATAAGGTCATTCATCTCCGTATTGTATTTACGTTCAATTGTTATTATTTACATTTTGCATTATCCCTCGTTTAGATAAACCAGTTTCTCAATTAACGTTGTAATTTTTAGAAAAAAAATTGTGTCAACGTTTCAAGGTTTTTTCATTTAGTGCGGTGAACCAAACCCACCAATTTTTGTGTTGGAAATATTCCTTCTTACTCTGTATTCGATTCGAGTTTAGTTTTTTTTTTTTAAATCGACATTCCTCGAACGATTAATAAGTACTTAGTTAATTAATTTTAATTCGATATAATTATCGCAAGTACATATCAACTTATGTACTACGTACTACGTATAATTTACCAGATATTTCCGTTATCTCAATTTATTCCGATATCGTTATCTAATTTCTTTTTTACAAAGTTCCCATTTCCGTTGAAGTAAGTATTACTCTAATCGTACCCAATATCAGAAGTAATTCGAAGAAAGCTTTATTGCCATCTAGATCCACTTGTTATGTTATTCGTCGATAAGTTTGCTATTCGTTGAGACAAATCGTGTGATTTAACTGTACTCTTAAACTTCATTTACATCTTCTCCTTCTGCGTACTAATTACCTATTTTATTCTATTGCAGGTAAATTAAACATTTAGTTTTTGTATATACCAAAAAATAAAACCGTCAAAATGAACCCCTGCGAGTGCATTTTTAACCAAGAAATGGCCATGAGACGCCTCCTCTCTCTGGTAAGTTTAAAAAAAAAAAATTATTTTCTTTGTCATTTGGTATTTTTTCCAAGTGCTCAAGCTTTGCTCGTATGCTGATAAGCCCCAAACTAGGAAGTAAAATGATTACGAGGTACACTTGTTATCGCTTGTGACTCGAGTTGTTATTTTTTTTTATTGGCAACTTGCGTCAATTATGATAACAAACTCATATGAAAAGAAATCTTGAGAGCTTTATTGGTTAAAAAAATATTTAATCTAAGTACATTTCATTTGAACATTAAGAAATGAACTTTGAAAAATTATTACCATTTCTAAATGTACCTACCTATGAATTTTCAGCTGTGGCAAATATAGGAAATACCTACTTTTAGAACAGAAATTCGTATATATAATTTTAAATTATCTTCATCGTTGAAAATTCTGTCATTCCAATGCCAATCATTTGGAACCTAAACGATTGTTTTTTTTTTCAGTTACGTCAAACGCAATCCGAATGTACTGACAGTGAATGTTTAGATTTGAGTAAGTTGGTTGAGTGATTTATACAATTTAAATATTTGCTTATTTCGTCATGTTGGAGATTTTTCCAACTGTATAAGTACGTTCCTTTGAAAAAAAAATATACGGTTCGTGTTCCAATAACACAGAAAAATTCAACAAAAAAGTTCACATTGCATTTTGAACTAAGAAAGGGTTTTGAATTTTAAAATGGTTCTTTCGGTGTCTAAATAATGGGGCTGGGATGACGAGAGTCCACTTTAAATTAAGAGAGGGGAAAAAAGAAAAATTCAGAATCAGTTCTCATAAAAAGGATTCATTTTGATAGGTTAGAACAAAAAAAAAGTATTATTTCGAAAATTGACTAATTTTTCATTATTATTTTTAAAAAAAGGGGGGCTTTGTGGCATCGCTTAAAACTCAGTTGGGGGAGGGGGGAGTAAAAATAAGACATTATTTCCCAATAAAAAAACAACAATATTACAATTGTTTTTCGTTTTTCTTAAAAAAAATGAGGGTGTACAACTCTCAAGGTACCACTTGAAATTAAGTCCCAGGGGAGGGGGATGAAAAAATCAGAATTGATTATCATGAAAGGGAGGAACTTTGATAGATTAAGACCGAAGAAGACAAAATTTTGAAAATTGGTAGTTTTTTTCAAGTTAATTAAAACAAAAAAAAATCATAACTTTGGTAATTCTTCATTATTTTTCAAAAAGGGGGGTGGCTTGCGACACTATTTGATGAAAAGCTACAACGATTTTTTGAAAAATTTGGGATGTCTCAACTCTCAAGGTACAACTTGAAATTAATTTGAGGGTGAATAAAAAATTTGGAATTTATTCATCACGAAAGGAAACAATTCTAGGTCAATTTTTTCACTTTTCTAAAAAATGGGATGACCAGGGATCCACTTGAAATTCAGTGGAGGGAATAAAAAATTGGGAATCAATTCTTGTGAAAAGGAACAATTTGGCAGGTTAGAACCAAATTTTTTTTAAATTCGTTAGTTTTTCATTATTTTTTAAAATAAGGGTAGGGGGAGGGAGCTTGTGGCACCACCAAAAATTCATTTAGACTTTAGAGAAGAAATTATTAAAAGAAGAAATTTCATTTTCTAATAAAAAACAACAAGTTTAACCGATGAGCGAAAAAAATTCTCTTTTTTTTCTTTTTTGTACATTTTTAAAATTGAGAAATTAATGGCTCCACTTGAAATCAAGATTGGGAGAAAATATAAAATTTGAAATTTATTCTCAAGAAAAGAAGCTACGTTGATGGCCGATGGGTTATTAACAAAAAAAAAAGAAAAGGATTTTCAAAATTGGTCAATTTTTTACTTAAAAAAAAAAATGAGGGTGACCAGGGTCCACTTGAAATTCAGTGAGGGAATAAAAAATTGGGAATCAATTCTTGTGAAAAGGAACAATTTGGCAGGTTAGAACCAAAAAAATGCAAAAATTTAAAAATTGGTTAGTTTTTCATTATTTTTTAAAATAAGGGGAAGGGATGGGGACTTGTGGCACCCCCTAAATTCATTTAGACTTTAAAGAAGAAATTATTAAAAGACGAAATTTCATTTGCTAATAAAAAACAACAAGTTTAAACGATGAGCGAAAAAAAAATTCTCATTTTTTTCCTTTTTGTACAATTTGTACATTTTTAAAATTAAGAAATTAAGGCTCCACTTGAAATCAAGGTTGGGAGAAAATAAAAAAATTTGAAATTGATTCTCAAAAAAATGAGCAACGTTGATGAATTATTATTAACAAAAAAAAAAGATTTTAAATTTTTTTATTTTTTTCTAAAAATGAGGATGACCAGGATCCACTTGAAATTCAGTAAGGGAATAAAAAATTGGGAATCAATTCTTGTGAAAAGGAACAATTTGATGGGTTAGAACCAAAAAATGCAAGAGTTTGAAAATTTGGTGGTTTTTCGTTATTTTTTTATTGGGGAGGGGGGCTTGTGGCACCACTTAAAAATTGAAATTTAGTTGGAGAATTGACTATTTAGTGTCTAAATAGTCAAACTGGTTGGAGAAAAATAAAATAATAAATTTTATTTTCTAATAAAAAGCAATAACTTTAATTAATGATGACTTGATGAGCAAAAAAAATATTCTCATTTCTTTCGTTTTTGTTTATTTTTAAAATTGGAGATACCCGAAGGTTCCACTTGAAATTGAGTTGGGGAAAAAAAGGGGTGACCCAGGTGCCACTTGAAATTGGGCCACTCTGTGGTATGTCATACTCCTCATTTATACAGTCCCCTCTGGAATGGTTTCCTTTGTGTGAAAATGGGGAGGGGATTACTCTTTGAATATTTTGAAGCGTGTTTTTGCGCCACCTGTTCACTTTTCGTAAAAAATGGATAAGAGCTTTTTTGTTGCAAATCTTATTATCTTTAATTTTAGTTATGATAATTTTTCTATTTGAACTCATTTTTAAACAGTTACAAGCTAAAAACGAGTAAAGCTAGGATCTCTCTGAATCCACATTTAGGAAACATTCCGAGGGATGAAGTTCATGAAATATTTTTTTTGGCCGATCAGACCATCGAGAGGAACATTTTAAAACCAAAAAATCTTTCTTAGCTCAAAATGCAATTCAATTTGCCTATGTACGGAATATCAAGCTAGGTAAAATCGTAGGAAAAATTTTCTAAACAATTTTGAGGACTCGTGAAATTTTTTTTATAATTATTGTTTTCAACGTTTGTCTATGAATAGGTAACCTACGTATACGAATTACGATCACGAGGTGTACTGATGCACAAAAATTTTACGAACATACCTACACATAGTGTTATCGAACTTACCTAATACCTACTAAGTACTTGTTCGTAGAAATTTATCAATTTTTTACCTAAACGACAAAAAAATTGAGAAACTTTTCTTTCTCCTGTATGTATTTTTCATTTCGAAAAAGACCCTGTACGATCACCATAAATTTTATATTTTTTCAAACGTTTCAAAAAATTGTGAATTTTGAAAATTCGCAATCGACGTAGGTCTAGGTACCAGGGAATGACACATGTTCGACATACGGTTTTTATTGACTCACTTACGTGTACATACAATTTTTCGTCGTATTACGACTAGGAAACTTCTAACGTAAGCAGTGGCGATGATTCAAATGCTACATAAAGAAAGATTTCAGCTCATTTTGCGAACAATTGTGCATATTATTTTTACCACCAATGCCAAATACGCATTCCGAGAATCAATTGGACATACGTATTTCGGCGCAGTAAACTAGGTACCTATTTATTCGACACCCGGAATCGTAGCTTACATCTTTGTTTTTTTCTCTTACAGCTAATTTGAACTTGGGAGATGCGTCGTCGGTCGACAACAGCGTTATGATGTACTCTATGCTATGGATAGCGATTGGTTTCCTTTTGTATTTCTTCCGCCCTGCTTCGCTCAGAAACACGAAAAATGTTTTCAGACGCTCGCACGATGACAATGTAAGAGTGAATGTACTCTATACGGTTTGAAGTTTTTTTGGCAGCGTACTCGAGACGTAATTTTCATCTATATACGAATGCTTTTTACTTCCCGAACCGTAAGATGATGTCGGTGAAAAGTTGAACACGTGTCAACTTCTTTCGTTTGAGTTTAATTATAATTACGATCAAGTTGACTCGATTCCGTATACTTCATCGACGAACATACCGAACTGGTTTGTTCTTCGGTGACGGATTTTTATTACGAGATTTGTAATTTTTTTTAATCGGTAGTCGAGAAATATTTCAAAACCGCAGACCACAGCTTGAAATTTATTATCGAATGGAATTTTAAACCGAGATTGAAAATCGGTGATTTTTTATTGCATTTTTTTACATTTAATTAGCAATGATTTCCTCGTATAATCGTGCTGATTAGATTGCCCTGCCGTTGGATGAATGCCACGTCGTTGTGAATTCCCGCGTATATAGATCAATTAAAAATTCGTTTCGAATGTGTACTCGATTAAGTTATCTTAGAGCTAGGCCAAGTATGCTCTTAAATGATGAAATACTATCTCAATTTTTTCCTTCGAGATCTATTGGATTTCTATCGTAAGATTTCTTTTTCAGAAAATTTTTTAAAAGAACTAATTTTCTCGAAAAATTTAATTTATGAAAAATAAATTTCAAATAAAGTTACAAATTAGAAAAAAATTGAAGAAGTATTAATAATATTTTTATAAGTACAAAAAATTCTATTTAAAAAAAATCGCAAATCGGAGATATTTTAGAAATTTTTTCAAAAATATTTTTGATAGACTTGCAAATTTTTTGAAAAATTCTCTTTGAATTAATTATTTGTAAGGAAATAGTTATTTATTTCATAACTTCCCAAAAAAAATTAATTATCAGAAATTTTAGAAAAATCATCGCAAAAAATTGTCAATTTTTTGGAAGGAAATAGATAGGTACATATTTTAAAATTGTTTCAAAAAAAAAAGTCACGAAAAATCACCACTAAATTTTTTTAGAGAAGTATTCCTGGAAAAAAATTAAAATTCTATAAAAGTGTTTAGGAAATTCTCAAAACGTGGTCCAGAAATTTTTTTAAGGAAATGAGAAAATGTTTCAAAATTTTTTCTGATTTTTTTTTGTTGAAAATTCTGTTAATTTATGTTTTAAAAAATGTCACAATAAATTGTCAAAGGAAATTTTGAAAATAAATATTTCAAAATTCAAAATTTGAAAAATTCAAAAATTTTGACAATTTGAAAATAAAGATTACAAACAATTTTTATTGAAATTTTTTTGAGAGAAAATATTGAAAATTTTTCTTTAAAAATTCAAACATTTGTAGAATTTTTTTAAAAATCACAAAAAATTGTCAAGAGCATTATTTATTAAAAAGGAGATAAGCATTTCAAAATTTCTTCAAAAAAATTCAAATATCCTACTAAAACTTTCAACAAGTCCCGAAAAGTTGTCGCTTAAATTTTATTAAAGAAAATATTTTAAATTTCTCTAAACAAAAAATCAAAAATCCTATCTATCAATTTTTTTTAGGTCAGAAAATAATCACAAAATTCATCCAAATAGAAGAAATTTTTATGAAAAATTTTAAAATAAAATCTTTTTTCATTTTTAGAAAAAACCATTTAGGTAATTTTTTTTTGAAGGGAAATAATTCGATTACTTTTTTTTAAAATTTCAAATCAAAAATCCCATCAACTTGTTTTTATTTCACAAAATTTTCAAAAATTAAAAAGAAGTAAATCCTTATTTTTTTTTTATTTAAAAATTTCTATACATAATTTTTTTTAATTTCTGTTGAAGATCCTCTAAAAAAATTTATACTAGCTTTGTTTTTTTATCGCGGATTCTGCACAATCTGGATTTTGGATTGTAAGGGTTTGTGCGAATCCATTTAATAATCTGCTCGATGAGTAGATTATGAAAGTGGATTATGGATTTTACTGTGTTCTTTTGTTTTGTTTTTGATAAACTTTTCAGAATAATTGATCAGAACATTTCTAAACCTTTTTTTAAGAAGTAGATGTTAGAATCCATAATCCAGATTGTGCAGAATCCGCGATAAAAAACAAAGCTATTATTTAAAAAAAATCAGAAATGTAGGTATCCAAATTAAAAATAAAGAAGTGAAAAAAATTCTGCTTTGAAAACAAAATAATTCAAAAATTTCCCTAAAAAATCGAAAATCTATAAAATGTTTTGTTAAAATTATCAAAAAGTTTTTTCTTTTTTAAAAAATAAAATAAAATGAAATAATTACTTCTGATTTTTTTTGAAAATTTTTTAAAATTCTGTGAAAAATGTTCTATTTTTATAATTTTTTTTTGAACGAAAATATTTCAAAAATTTCAAAAATCCTGTCAAAAAGATTTTTTTCTTCTGAAAATTCATTTTAAAAAATCTTTAAATTTTTTCTAAATAAATAAACTATTTTAAAATCACATATCCTGAAAAAGATTAATTTTTTACACAAAAAAATAAAATAAAATAAAATAAATTTCCAACATATTTTTTTGAAATGAAGTAATTATTTAAGTAGGTATTTCTAAATTTTCCTGAAAATTTTTTTTTCATAAATTTCAAAAAATTGTCAACTGCTCTTTTTCAAGGAAGTAGTCTGAAATTTTTCTGAAAAAATTGGATGTTGTATCAAAATCTTCTTCAAAAAATTCACAAAAAATCCTCTGATTTTTCTTTTTTCTTCAAATGAAATAATTTAGTTTCCTAAAAAAAAAATATCAAAAAATAGATTTTTTTAAAACATCTTTCTGAAAAGTTTTTTTTTTTTTTTTTTTTTTTGAAAAGAAGTAGGTAGGTATTTCAAAATTAAAAGAAAATCAGAAGATATCCTTCAGTTTTTATTTTTTTTTTATTTCAATAATAATTTTGTCAAAAATTACGTTCATTTGTCAATTTTTACGAAATGCGAGTTAAAAATTAAATTTGCTCAAAAATATTATCACAAATGCAAATTTGGCTCAGCCCTAGTTAAGTTATCACCCATGAGATAATTCTAAATAAGAAATTCGATCGAATAACGATAATAATTTTTTATGTTCACAGGATGATAGCCCAGGCCCATCACAAATGGCTCCAGGAGCCCATTAGTTCTTCGCATATGAATTCATCTATCGAGATACCGAGAATGTGAAACCATTCCTTTTGATTATAATATATTCCTTTTTTTCCCCTCACGAGGTCTATTTTTTAATTATTTCAGTTTATTTGTAATCTTGTTTTTTTTGGGTGTGTGGACGAATACACACTTTGTGTGCTTTAAAAAACCCGTTATTAATGTAATTTGTTTACCAGTTATTCGTATGAAAAATATGTATGAACTTTTACATATTATTATTGTTGTATAAAATACACGTACCTTTTTTTTTTTTTTTTTTTTTGTAATTTTAATTTAAGTTTGATTAACGTGTATATCGAAGTTATTTCGAATGTGTTAAAATTTTATTCATTTATAGTTTTATTCCTGGATTATTTTTTGAAAAATATATATTTGAAAAAAAACCAACTGAATTGCTTATTTTTAAAACCTAATGAGTTGGAGATTGTTCCCTAACCTCTAAAATTGATTGATGATTTTTTTTTTTTTTTTTGATTCACTCATTTCGATTCAAAAACTAGTTTCTTTTGTAAATTTTAAAAAAATGACGTAATTTATTTTCAAAAATAGAAAAATTTACAGTAAAAAAAGTTTACCATCGAATAAAATCATACGTCGTAGCATACTAAAAGATAAAACACGATTACTCAAAATCGTTGATAAAATATAAATAATCACGACTTCTTATTCATTCCTAAAATACCTTTCACTTTTTTCAATATCCCTCGCAAATTTTCGAATCTGCCAGTAGATTCTGGTAAATTTTCAAAATTGATAACATCGCAAATATCTCTGGAGAAATTTTCTCTGGGCGGTAGTCTTCTGTGTCCGGATCTACTTTGAAGCAATGGAGTGCCTTCTGCGCTCGATAATATTCTACCTAGACTGCTTCTTTCACTGGCTGGAGTAGCCGGAGTGGCCGGTTGCGTTTCATTCGATGATTCCACAATTGAATCCTGATAAATTGTTAATTATTATAACGATCATTGTGACCTTTTAACTATAAAATAATCGAATGATTTACTTGCGAAGCGTCGTTTGATGAATTATCAATATCAGGGGTAGAAACAGAAGGAGTGGTGGGTTCCGAAGGCACAGATGTCAACTTTTCTGATGGCACAGGAGTTGAAGGGGGTTTCGGCGATTCTGATGCAGATGTTGCTTCTTCAGCAGCAACAGAAGCTCCTGAAAAAATGATTTTTTGAAAATATTATGTCGGTAGTTGAATGAAAATTGAAATGATGATTGATATGTCGAAGAAATTACTCGAATTCTTTTTCAAAACATATTCAGTGACAGCTTTTGCCTTCAAATCTGCTAACATGTGTTCTACATTTTGATCTGGGTTGTAAGGAGGTGCTCCATAAGCTTCGTAATCCTGTTTAGTAAATGGTTATTCGATTATATAATCACGTAGAATGCGTTCATTACACAGAAGAAGTATTCCTTACGTCAATGCATTCCTCAGGCATTGGAGCGTTGAATCCTGGAAATCGAACTATTTTAGCCAAGTCGTATCTAATCTTATCGGCTTCTTCCAATATTTCTCCGTCTTCGGCGTTAGGATCGGCAACCTCTGTGAAATATAATAATACATTAATCAAATACTCGTCCAATTTTACAATAAAACTATACTTAATCCTTCGATAACTACCTTTTCCATCCTTATCGTATAAATTTATACCGCTAGGTTTGACAGTAGCGTATCTCAACCATGCAGCTGGATATCCGTGAGATCTAAGACGATAAATATAAGACGGTAGATCGTTTTCTCTTAAACCCATAATTTTCCTCAAACGATGAGAAATCGGTCCAGGTATAAAAACGTTATGATGCTTAGACAGCTGATCAGCGTCGTGATATCGTCCACCTCTGAAAATACTCAAGCGTTGAAATTACACGTACTAAAGACTCGAGTAATCGAAGAACAAATCGTGTTTACTGTTTTTGAAATTTTTTCATTTGATGATTTTTGTTAATCATTTGAACTTCTCTGTTCCATTCGAGAGTGTAAGGATTGCTTTGAACGTCGCATTCTCTGACCGAATGAGTTTGCCGACCGCAGTTCCAACAAGGATTGAAATTCTGAAACTGCCTTTGTTTTGGAGCCGAACTTTCCAGTTGTTGTAGTTCGGTGCTCTGTAACAGCAGGAATAATTCATTGTGTGCTTATAGAAGAGAACAATATGAGGTCAAATATGTACATACTTTTCGCTTAACGCTGTATTTAGGTACTTCTATTTCATTTCTTGAAGTAGGAGTGGTATCAACGCTGAAATTAATAGAATCTTCCTCTTCCATGGCAGTATTTGACGCTGGAAATCGTTAAAAAAAATACAACAATTTTTAGAACCACAGGGAAGATAACGAAGCACGAAATTATGATATAATTTCAACTAAATACAATTTAAAACGAAGCAAATTGATCGAAAAAACGATTTTTTTTAAATAATAAAATTTTTTTCAAGTTCTTATCACTTTTATGAAAATTAATTACCACGATTTCACTTTACGGCCCGGTTCTTTTTGATTTTTGACTATTTTTAGTACTTTTATTCGACGATAGTAACGCTAAAGTAACGCTTATTGTGAAACCTTTCGCTGATAAGAAAATTCAGTTTCAGAAATTTTTTAGTGCAAATTAATTAAATAATTTGAAGTTTAGTGTAAAATATTTAAATAATTTTTATTATTACTTTACAAAGTTTCAAGTGGATTTGTTCCCTTCAAGTATTCAATTTACGTAGTCAATCATCAGGTAGATACCTAAACACGTAAAACTGTGTTGTGTGAAGAGTGACAATGACAAGACTTTATTTTTCGAAGATAATTATTTAAATTTTTATAAAATTCATTGGATTGAAGTTGAACTGATGTAAGAAGTTCATATTTTCATATTTTTCGTTTCAATTATGAATAATTATTGATACTTATGGATTGTACGGTGCCGAAAAAATACTTGCCGGAAAACGTGAACGAAAGTCGCTTCAAACTGCAGCTGGTGCCTGGTCATGGTGGTAAGTTTTCTTTCTTTTTGAGAATTATTCCCCTAAGTGAGCTTTCCATTTAATTATATAAACAAATTTCTCAATTTGGGGACACTTCTAGATCATAGATGAATAGATAAAATCATTTTCGCTTACAGCGTTTTGTTTCGCTTCAACTTCAACCATTCGACCACGTCTTGAGTAAATTCATCGCTTTGTCTAATCCCTGATATATTTATAGACAAAAATATTAATATTTTCCCCATTATTAAAAAACTGTTTGATGATTGATAGAGCAAAGTATCGATAAAAACAATACCTTGTAGGTATTAGAGTTGAGAGCTTTATTCATAATCAAGGCTTGAGAGAGTTCGAATGGGTTCGAAGCCTTTGGCATGTTGCACAGTAACTTTTAGTTTCGTGGTAGATGCTTCAAATCAAAATATGTCACTTGTTCGACCGATTTTTCATCTTCAGCTTTCATGTCCATTTGTCCATAAATAAGATACACATTCGTAATAAGCTTTCTTGTATTTTACGTAATTCCTAATTCATCCATATTCCATACTTACTTGTAAATCGAAGTGTAACGTAGGAGTAGGTACTTGAAAATTTTTAGTCTAGCCTCAATTAAACGATCCATTTATGTCAGAATTTTCAATATTCACATCACAAATACCTTAGCAATTCTCCTTGTTTAACCCTTCTGCATCACACTTAGTGAAATTCACTAATTTTGAATTTTAAACGACTGAGTCTTGAATGAAGGTGGCGGGGGGTGGCTCAACGCAGGGGCGCTTCAACCTTTCACCCTTTGACGATTATTTTTTGGCAACTGTTATTTTAATATTGTTTATTTGAAATGTTTACGATTTTTCAAAAAACTTAGAATCTATGACTTTTTTTTTTTTTTTTTTTTCTTCAAATGGTCCATGTAAGTAGTGGAACTTGTAGAGGGGAACAAATGTGACAAAAAATGTTATCTGCATATTATGCCCTATCTCAATTATTGAAAGGGCTGTGCAAGTTCGAAGTTGGAAATGCTTATTAATTTTCTTACGGGAAAGTATTTTTGGTTTGGCGAGTTTCTTTAAATTTTTCCCCAAGTAAAAACTTGAAAATAGTTAAAATGAATTCTAACTATTATATTTAAATGCATTTGTGCTAAACAAATGTAATAACAACAATTTTTATTCTTAAATAAAAAAAATAATAAAAAATAATTAGTGAATTTCACTAAGTGTGACGTGCACGTACAAATTCATGTCTGAGGCAGAAGGGTTAATGTGAGCCAAAGCATTCAGAAATTGTCTACTATAATATTCTCAAATTTCAGTAGCAACTTTGGCTACATGAAAAAATCGAATTAAAAACAAATCGTTCTAGGTGGGCAAAAATCAAAGTTTCTCGATTTTGCTGAAAATGGCAATAGGTACGACAAATATCGAGTTTAAACACGTACATACATGAATTTCGGGCTCTCCAGAGATACCTCGTGGGAAATTGTGGGTTCCCAAAATGGTATCACTTGATTAATTTAAAAGAAAATTGGAAAACACAGAAAAAATTTACGAATTTTTTCAAAATTCGAGTTGATGGTGTAATTTAGGTGTCTTTGATGATAGATTATAGATTACAAAAAAAAAATGACCAAGAATGACTGATCAAGTGCGAAAAATGCTGATGAAAATAATATTAAAAAATTCTAAAAGAATGAATGCTGTACTAGCCATGTATCTGTCCTACCAGGGGAGGGGGGGGGGGTACATTTCTCCTTTCAATAACATTAACTAAAATAATTTAATCATTCAGATCTACTTTTTGAAGTTTATATTCAATTGAAACTTGAATTTAATTTACGTTGAAATAAATTTTTGATTAATGTAAGTACAATTTACATTAGGTTCCAACTTTTTTTTTTTTTTTTGACAACATGGAAAATTTAATTTCATTAAAAATAGTGTAATTCTTACAAAAATTATTTTACTTTTCAACCCAAGAGAAATCAATAATTAACAATTTCATGCATTTATTTTGAAAATGGGATCAATTTTAAAATTTTGGTTTATTTTTGAAATTAATTATAATTTAAAATTGTGCTAAACTTTCAAGAAGTTTTTGAAATAACAATTCTTGTAATTTCCAAAGATCAGTTTTTTAAAATCCAAGTAACTATATCTTTGATGTTTAGAATTTTTTTCAAACATTTAAAATCCAAAATTTAAAAAAATTAATTTACCTAGAACATGAACAATTTTTAATTTATGTCCATTTTAAAAAAATTGGACCAATTTTTACAATTTTTAAAATTTGGGATATTTCGAAATAAATTAACAATTTTTTTATTTTTTCTAAATTAAAAAAATATATATACAATCTACACAGCTGACTTTTTTATAATGTCTCAGATTTCAGTAGATTTTTTTTTTTTTTTTTTTTTGAATTCAAGTTGAAACTAGGTATAATATTTATTTATTATTAAGTATTATTAATAATTTTTTTCAGAATTGAAAATTTTTGAAAGATTGATTTCCACAACTTTAAAATTTTGATCACATTTTAAAAATTGAGTACCTAGGTAAATCATAGAAGTTGTAAAAAAATTCAATATGATGAAAATAAAAAATCAAAAAAAAGAAATTTTCATCTCATTTTCGAAACATCAACTTTTTTTAAATACCGTATGAGAAATATTGAATTTTCAATCAATTTTTGTGCCTAAAATATACTTGATTTTAAATCAATTTTTAAAAAATTTAATTTTTGATCAATTTCTAGAAAATGAATTTTTAATCGATTTTACTTTTGCTGAATTTACATCTGGTTTTCAAAAAATGGGATTTTCAGTCAATTTTTACAAATATAATTTTTTTATCGTACCTAAAATATAATTTGTGGTCAATTTAAACATCACTACATTTCAGCTCATTTTCAAAAAAATTAATTTTTTACTAATTTGAAAAGAAATGAATTTTTAATAAATTTTCAGCTCATTCTCTAAGCATCGATTTTTTATGGATGTTAAAAAACCCCAAAAGTTTCAATTTTCCATCACTTTTCCAAAAATTTAATTTTTGATCACTAAATTTCTACTCATTTTCAAAAATTTGATTTTATATCTGTTTTAAAAAAATGAATTTTCAGTTTATTTTCAAAATTTGAAATTTGGTGGATTTTACTTTTTCATCATAATTTCAGCTAATTTTCAAAAAATTAATTTGTTTATTTATTTGCTTAAAATTGAATTTTCCTTAAATTCAACTCCATCTGATCGAAACCGAGTGGCAGACAGAATGGAGTACCACATATGCCAATAACAAACAAACACATACTTATAAATTGCAGAAAATATACAGATCAAAGGACAAGAAAATTTGATACAAACTCACAATTACCCGACATACTAGGAGATTCAAACTCTGAGATATTTAATTTCTTAAAAGAATGTAATTTATATCATTTATTGTAATAATTTGTTATATCATAGTAAAAATAGTATCGCGTCGCAAATTACCGTCAGGTAGAGCGACGAAAAATAAATATATTTAAAAAAAAAAACTCCTAAAATATTCCCAAAAAATTTAATATTTGACAGATTTTCAAGAATTTGAATTTTTAATCCCGTTTTCCGATTAATTTTTCCAAATGATTACGTAATTTGCAGTTTTAAATAAATTTCCCAAAAATTCAATTTTTAATTAGGTATAGTAGTGAATAAAGTAGATTTAAAAAAAATCAAAAATTAAATTTATTATTACTATTTATTTCCCAAAAATTAAATTTTTAATCGATTTCTTTTTTGCTAAATTTTCAGCTCATTTTTAAAAATAATTATAATGTTTCTACAATTTGGAAGATTCTTGAAATTTTTGTCAATTTTTAATACCTATTTGAATTTTTTTTTTTTAAATTTTAAAATGTTAAAATGTGATTGAATTTAAATGTTTTAATTAATGCTTAAATTTCAGTCAAATGTTGAAACTTAATTTTTTTTGAATTTATTAGCCTAAGGTGTATTTGCTGAAAAGATTGGTTATCAGTATTTTTATTAATATGCCTACTTTTATAATTTATAATATCTGGCACAATCGTCCATTGGCTAACATTCATAGTTGGTGCAGTAAAGGAACATTATAGCTGTACTTGATGGACATGCGCTTTGCACAAGAGTCCAACTTAGAAAGATTTTATGGTGCTACTTGTTAACGTGTAAGGGCTTCGTTGAAGTACGCTGTGGCTTTTTTAAATCGCGGAAGTGTGTTTTTGCGTTGTGAACGTACCGGGTTTTCATACGTATTAGGCCTCGATTTTCGAAAAAAGAAAAAACTCACATGGCTTGAGCAATCGGAATGATAATTTGGAATAATTTTTGATTAACCTTTGAGGTAAGATTTTTCGTAATTTTTTAGAGATTGTTTTTTAAAATTAAAAAAAAAATTATTATAATTATTTGGTTTGGTATGGACCATAAATTGAAATGGAGATAGAATTCTATATTTTTTAATTTAATATATTTTTTTTACTCTTGGATCTCTTGCAAGTGGTCATATTACTGCTAAAATTTTATTCCGAATTAATTGAATAGATAATTATTACAATTTCATGATTTCCTTTCGCTTGAAGAAATAATTTTTAAACTGAATGAGTTTAGTTTGACTCGCGTAGAATGTAATTAATTTGTTAATTCGACTAAAATTACAAAAAGAAATAATGAAAGTAGGCCTCCTGGTCTTGGTATATATATATTTTTTTTTTACTTTTGATATTTACTTACTGAGTATTCCTCGCTCGACGTTATGTAACTTCTCGTGTAAATAATGGAAAATGGATTTTAGTATTGTTTTGTGATTTTTCTCCTCAGGCTTATAGAGGCTTTAATTTTGATTCGAATTTGAAATTTCCTCCAGCAATTCTAAATGACATTGTAGTTTCAATATATTGAAAATTTGAAATAACATATTCGATTTTTTCTGGAGTGTGACAAAAACAAAAGGATAATTCCACTGAAAACATCGGTGAGGTGGTTTTTTTTTGAGTCATCTGTATATTTTTATTGCAAGACTCTTGGGTTTTTTTCAGACATCTTTCTGATCGGTACAACCTCCGTTGTTTTAGTATTTTATGGCGCTAGACTGCAGCTTATGGCATCTAGGCATATTATTCCAAAGTTTAGAAAATTGACAGTTATCATAGTATCGAACTCTTTACCATGGGAAAACGTAACATGATGTTTTGTAGGCGTGTAATGAATTCTTCTTCGACAGCTGTAGGGTTTCAATAAGTTATTACATATTTACCTATTAAAATCCAATATTGATTATATGCAATGGATCAATGCTAAAGAAATCATCAACACCAGTATAGATCACTTCTTAGAAGGATTTCGAAGGTTTTTTCTGCAATGTCCTTATCGACTAAAATAAATACTTAGATAGTTGGAAATTTTTCAAAACCAGTAAAATTACTTTTTATTTTTATTTTTATTTTTTGCAGTTCCCTAGAAAATCACATTAATCCCCCCCTTAAATTTTGAAGAAATTATTTTCAACAGCTTTCTATTTAAAAAAATTATTTTTATATTCGAAATCACATTTATTAAATAAAATATTTTTGAAAAATGAAAAATTTTAACATTTTCTCAATTTTTTCAATAAATTTATTCTAGGTACTGTTTTTCAGTCGCTAACACTTTTTCATCGGTCAAAATTCGAATTTGATGAAAAATTATCAAATAAAAATTGAGCAATATACATAGATATTATGACGTGTCGCAGTAGGTAGCGACGTTACAACAACTACAGGGGGTGCATCGAGGAAATTAGGTAATGTTTTTGAGGACTAGCTACAAAATATACTTACCTACTTACTTACGTAAATAAAAAATCGTAATCAGTGTTTTGGTGGATCGATTATAATTTTTTTTTTCAGTTGTCATTTCTTGACGCGTAATTCTGAATTTTTAATGAAGTTTTTGTAAATTTTTGTAGCTCATCGATTCTTTCAACTATTAAATTTAGTTGTCAATTTTGGACTTCTAGATTCAGTACATTCGTAAAAAGAACTGAAATTGAAAAATATTACATGTAAGACTTGTCTGAAAAAAATGAAATGAAATTTAAATCTCGGGAGAGTTGAAATTTTAGTATGGTTAATTTTGCTAAAAGTATAATAAATTCGATTTCATTGATATGAAATAAATAATTCAACAAATTATACGTACCTATATGAAAAAAAAGGATTTAATTTTTTATTAAAATTGATATACTTTTTGAACTGAATTTTCCTTGATACCTGAAGTTATTAAGAAAAAATCCATTCTAATGAAAACCGTCCTTAAAAAAATCGGGTCAAAAGAAAATTTTCCATGATAATTATTAAAAAAAAAAAAAAAAAAAAAAAAAAACCTCCAAAAGAAATTCACAAAAAAGAACTTTTATTTTGAAATAAATTCATCGGTCCTATCAAAAACTTGAAAATATATTTTTTTTCACAAAAAATTTGTCTTCTCAAATTTTATTTTTGAAAAAACATACCTACTATGTATTTTAGTCGCAGAAAATTTTCTTACTTACTTGGAAGAAAATTCGTAGAGAGGAAATATGTATTTTTAAAAATTTTCCAATAAATTCAAAACTCATTATTAAAAAATCCAGAAAATATTTTCTCACCAAAATTTTTTTCAAATATCATTTTATTTTATTTTTTGGTTTTGTTTGAATATTTTCTGCTATGTTTTTCTAAAAAAAAATTCAAAAATTGTTTGAAAAAATATTTTTTGGACATAAGAAATTCTATTTGAAAAAAAGTTCGAACCCCTTGGAAAAAATTCTCAAATAAAGTTCTAGGAAACTTCTTTCAAAAATAGTCAAGCAATTGGTAAAAAAATATAATTTTTTTCTTATTTGCAATTTTTTATGAGAAAAATTCAGAAATTCTTTCAGTAATTTAGTTCAAAAACATTTCTTGATGCAAAAAGGCCTCTTCCATGGAAATACACAAAAACGAAGCATTTTGAAAATTTTGATGAAAATATTCAAAATCTTATTCAAGAATTACGTATATTTTTAAAAAATGTAACAAATCTCTGATTTCTTAAAGAATTTTTTTTTTAAATTTTCGCTGAAATATTTTAAAAGGTGAATTTAAAAAAATGCTTTTGAATTTTGGGTTTGAAAAATATTATTTGGTACCTTTAAAAAATTTGTTTAGAAGGAGATTCACAGAAAATAGGCGTTCTCAAAGTACTTTTCGTTTTCAAAAAAAAATGAAAATTCTTTTATCACAAAATTTAAAAAACATTTTTCATTACTAAAAGTCCCAATATTAAGGAAAAATCAGAAAAAGGAATTGATTTTTTTTTTTAAATTCATTAAAAAAATATTTGTTACAAAAAACTCTTCAATTTGGATTTTTTTGAGAAGCTTCCTAAAATTCCATTTAAAAATCGCTGAAAAAAAAGTTGTGGAACCTGAAAATGATCTTGGAACGAAAATCAAAGAATGGAAAATATATTTTCAAGAATTTATTCCGAAAAATTCACATATTCTTCCAAAAAATTCAAAATACTCAGGTACTAGGTACCTACATTTTTTTTTTTTTTTTGGAAAAATTTATTCTGGGTAACAATTTTTATAAAAGAAACAATTTTTTTTTGAAAAAATTCAAAAATCGTTCCTAAATTTAAAATTAAATTGTAAAAGAACAACTTTGAAAAAAAATGACAAAAATCTAAAAAAAAATCTAAAGGTGTTGAAAAAACTGAAAATTTGCTGGAAAAAATCATAGGAAGGAAAATAAGTATGAAACCTATTTCTAAAAGTCACCATGAACAATTCAATAATCTTTCCAAAAAAATCGGAAAAAGTTGTTTTAAAAAAGTATTTAAAATTTTTTTAGAAAAATTTGGAAATTATTTTGAAAATTGTTATAAAATTATTTTCAGATTGGGACATAGAATCCTTATCGGAAAAAAAATCGCATAAAAAAACATTTTGAATTTTTTTTTGAGAAAAATTCAAAAATCTTTTGAAAAGAAAAAACCTTTTTAAAACTCTAGAAAATAAAGTTTCTGAGCTGAGAAAATTTTAAATGAAGAAATTTTTTGGTATAAGAAAGTTCTCTTGAAAAATATTTCAAGGTTTAGAAATTACCTGAAAAAACGATCAATAATTAATAGGTATTTTTAGAAATTTTTTGAATAATGTATTATAAAAAATTTCTCAAAAAAAAATCTTTTTAAAAATGTGTTAGATCTCCTCCATATTTTTTCTATACATCAAATTTTCATTGAAAATATAACTCGATTATTTGACCCACCCCAATCGTCCCTCGACTATCCTTCATATGGAATTTGCCTGCTTTGGTATTTCTTCATTTTTTGCTACTCTGGCACTCAGCTTTGCATTGTATTGAATCTTGAGACTCCTTTCATCACATTCGTGTCTTTGTTCAGCATTATATATCTCTCGTTAAATCCCATAAAAATAGAAATTACACATAATGAAACTATAAAAACAAGGAAATCTTCATCAAAATACCCACGACCAGATCTGAGAGTACTATAAAGATATGTAAATCGCGTGTTACGAAATTACCAGAATTTAATTTCTAAAATTCGAGTATAATATCGGTTCGTTGAATTTTTCTCGCTGAATCATTTCGCGAATGAAATTCATACATTTGCGATTTCTCGGAATGTAACGACCGACGAGTCGATAAATTTCGGAAATATTTCGCCCTTCTCGTTCCTCGCACTAAAATTGGCCGCAAGTACACTTACACTCGAATAAATATATACGAATGTAGTCATTTTTAGAAACAAAACATGCTTTTTTACTCTGGCTAAAAATTCCACGTCTAAAAATTAATTACCTAATTCTTTATTGAGAATTATATACCTCTCTGAATGAAATTTGCTAGATTTCTACGGCACACGGGAGAGTGATGGTGAAATGGTGAAAAAAATTCTACTCGTCTGGTATACTTTACACGCGATGATTAAATTCTGCGGGTTAATGCGGCAGCATAGTTATATTATACTCGGGCTCGCTCGTATACCGCTTTTATTCTATTCGGTTCGCAATTTAGCGTATAGTAGGTTATAGGACTTCAAAATATGCGCGTATTAAGTGTACGTAAACAGAACTGTGAACTAAGAAGAAGAAAAAAATCGTTAAAGGAAATTAATAGGCGATGTTCAAGTCTGTTTTACTATCTTTTTGAACGTATGCCAAAGAGCATCGAGAGCGTCGAAGTTCGCTTATATCTTTATCGCGTGTTATACTTGTTGCATATTCTGTCCCCCTGCTGAGTTTATTCTCTGCTCTATCGTTCGAGATACGAGCACAATGCACGTTTATGTATTGTAATAACGACACTGAAAAAACAGAAGAAAATGTAATTAAAATAGCTCGTTGTAGTTTTCAACGTACAAATAACATGGTCCTCTATGTAGGCACATTTTAGTGTTGTGGTTTATTATGTGTGTTAGTGTTTTGGAAATAATACGCAAATTTATGCGTAAGAATATGTTTCTTTCGTATTTCGCGGTCTGAAATATTTTAAACTTGTAGAAGGAAAACTCACATGTTGCAACTACGTTCAAAATGTAGTAAAAATTTTGAAATTAGTAAAAAGCTAAAAAAATTTAATAAAAATTCAAAAGTGGAAAATTTTCAAAATTTTGATTTCGAATTAAGCAAAAATCAATTTTTTTAATTCACCTAAATTTTCTAAATTTTTTAAAAGTTGATTTTTAAAGTTTGACAAATTTCTATAATTGAAAAAATTAGAAAAAATTCAAAATTTGAAAGATTTTAAAAAAGTTTTGCAAAAAGTTGTTGAAAATGAATAAATTATTTCATTTTTAAATGTTTTATACAAAATTGTTGATATTTCATTCCATAAGTTGTTTTAAATATCTCCAAATTCATTCAAAAAATTGATGAAGATTTTAAAAAAATTTGATAGAATTATGAGAAATACATAATTATTTTGAATGAGAAAAGTGGAAAAATTTAGGTAAAAAAGGTGTAAAAAAATTTAATGAAAACATTGGAAAATCATTTTGATGACTGATTTGGGAAAATTTTTGAATTAAGGATTTATTTGGAAGATTTCAAAGGGATTTTTTTTTTAATTAATAAAAAAACATACCTACCTAATCTAGAAAAATTTAGGTACAAAATTTTTAAATAAATTTAATTACGGAGTTAGGTATTAATTTATTAATTGGAAAAAATTAAGAAGAAATATTGATATTTCAAATTATTTTAATGAAAATTGAATGAAAAATTTGAAGAAAAAAAAATTGGAAACTTTTCAATTCTTGGAAAATATTTAGAAAAATTTACAATATTACTTATAGATTAAAATAGTAGAAAAAATTGGGAAAAAAATTGGTGACAGATTTGAGAAAAAATTTAATTATTTGTTTACTTGGAAAATTTCAAGAGAAGAATTTCTAAAAAAAATTATGAAAATGTAGCAAAATTCAGGTGGAAAATTTGTAAATAAAAATTATGAATTTACTTGGAAAAAGTTGAGAGAAAAATTAGATAAAGATTTTGAATTTTTAAAGTGAAAGGTAAATTGATCATATTTTTTGGAAAAAATTGTAAAAATTCAGGTGAAAATCATAGGAAAAATTTAATGAAAATCTGATAAAAAATTTATAAAAATTTTGATGAAACGTCAATTTATTTATTTTAGTTGTTAGTGATTTGTAGATGAAAATGATTTTCGTAAAATATCTCATTAATTAAAATAGTTTTATCAATTTCGAAGGATAGATAGGTACACATTATTTGAGTTGATTGGTAAATAATCACAATTTTATTTTTCAAAAGTACAAATTTTTAATTAAGAATAGGAGATTCGTTCTCGTTTCATAGTCATTCGTCTTTTAACCACTGATAAAAATAACATCTCATCCCGTCAACTAAACGTCAATAAATTCAACTTCGACCTTCAATTCGAGTCAAATTTGATAGCTGACTTTTTTATTCTAAAAAATCATCTAAAATATGTAATTTTTTCAAATTGAAGTACCTACGAAACTCGCTTTAAATTACTCAGAAAGCACTCTGACCATGTTCAAGTGCGTACCCATTCAAAATTCGAAATAAGTAATTTCAAATCTCTGAGATACGCACGAATATCACGAGAAGTATTCGATAAAAAATAGGTACCTAATATCTACGCAGGTTTTGTTCAAAATGAAGGAGATAATAGACCTGTGAATTTCAAAATTTGCCATCAAGAGGGTCTATCTTTCGCCAGTATATTTTTCCACCGAAAAATGTACTTATAATGATAATTCAAATTTCGAATACCAGGCTTATAATATTTCGATGAAATTTTCCACCAATAGGGTTGAAATTCTCATCATCTTTGTAACCTTACTATCTACGAGTACCTGCTATTCGTAATTACCAGCTTTTGTTTTCTTCTATGCACGCATATTTCGGTAGTTTTTGGGCCGAACAAAGGCTGAATTATTTCTAAGTTGTGGTGCCGGAGAATCTTCTCGATGAAGAGATTTTCACTTTAGTATGCAAGGTCGGAGGTGTTTTTAGACTGAATTTTTAAATACCTACCTACCAGAAAAAGCTTTGTTTGTCTGGATTTGAATCAGAGTCTGTAGTCGACTCCGGTGATGTTGGATTTCAAATTTTTTGAATTTTTAGCCGAATTTTCTATAAAATTCGGACTTATGTATTCGGTCCAGGGTTTTGAAAAGTTTGTTAACGGAACTCCTCCGTAACTACAGAAGGTATAATGATGAAATTTATACCGTAAACTCGATACATCATGTAGTTGTGCGTATCACTTTTCTTTTTTAAAAATATGCATAATTGACCGAGTAATTAATAATTGAGATTAGGGGAAGCGGGGAAAAAAGTATAGTGGATGCGAAGTTGGTAATGGGGATGGAAAGAAAAAAGTAGGGGAAATGTCTGGTTTGTTGTTGTTTACTTTGGTCTCAGTATGATTTTGATCGTTGAGGCGACCAGTTCTTATCAACTACTCTACATATATCGGGTTAGTGCTGCTTTGTGTTTTTACTATTGTTTTTTTTCGTGTTGTTTTTTGTTTTTAGCTTCGTGTTTTTAATTACATATTATCTCTTTAGTGCGGTTCGTGTTTCTACATATAATTTTTTTCGTGGTGTTTTTTATTTGGAGGTTCACGTTTTTAATTACTTACATAATTATCAGGTTAATTATTTTTCGCGTTTTCATTTTTTTTCCGTTTTTTTTTTTTTTTTTTTAATTACACAACTACCTAGTGTAGTTTCGCATTTCAATTTTTTTTTGCGGTGTTTTTTGTTTGAAGTTTCGCGTTTTTAATTAATTACATGGGAATTGTGTTAGTGCATTTCCGCGTTTTGATTATTTTTTTTTTTGGTCTTTTTTAATTGTTTCGCGTTTTTATTACCTAGGTTTTTTTTCTTGGTGTTTCTTGTTTGGAGTTTGCTTTTTTAATTACACAACTAGTGTCGTTTCGCGTTTTTATTATTTCATTCAGTATTGTTTTTTGTTTGAAATTTCTCGTTTTTAATTAATTACACAGGTACTGTGTTAGTGCATTTCTGTGTTTTTATTTTTATTCTTTTGTGGTGTTTTTTGTATCGTGTCTTATTATTGCTTTTTTCTTGGTGTTTTTTGTTTGGAGTTCGCGTTTTTTTTTTTAAATTTGTGATTGTTCTGTGCGATATATTCTGTTTGAGATGTTTACTTCTTCAGATAATATGGTATAATATGGTGAGTGAAATTTATTTTTTAATTAATTCAGGTCATTTTTGTTGTTATATCTGTTTTTCTTGATTTTTTTTTTATTATGGTGCGGTGTTTGTTTTTTTTTTAAAATAATTATTTTTCGTGGTGTTTTTTATCTTTACCGAAATCATAATTTTTAAACTTTTACAAAATTTTAGTTTTCAAAATTTCTTATAAAATTTGAACTTTCAAAATTTCTTACAAAATTGAAATTTTTAAAATTTTTTACTAAATTTATTTTACAAATAGGTATTATAAATTTTCAACATTTTTTGCAAAATTTGAATTTTTGAACTTTTTTACAAAATTTAAATTTCTAAAAATTTTAATTTTTAATTTTTTTTACAAAATTTAATTTTTAATTTTTTTTACAAAATTTAAATTTTTAAATTTTTTATAAAATTTGTACCTACCTACAAAATTTGAATTTTTAAAATTTAAAACCTTTATAATGAAACTTGAAAATTCGGCTAGTCCTGCAACGCTTGTGGTGCGGGCAACTTATTTAAACTCTACCATGTTTTAAAAATTTCGACTTATTTTCAAAATTTTCAATTTTTCAGCACATTCTTCAAAACTTGCCATAAATTAGTACCTTATATAGGTATTTTGAAATTTTTTAGTTTTCAAAAAATAATTATTTTTCGAAATACTTATCTGCTTAATCCAAATTCGCAAAATTCGCAAAATTTTCCAGTTTGTCATTTTTTTTTAAATTTGAAAATATTTCTAATTTTTACGAAATTTCTAGTTTTTTAAAATCTGAAATTTAGAAAAAAATTCTTAGTTTTTTGAAATAGGATTTTTTTCAGATTTCGTCAGTTTTTTGAAATAGGATTTTTTTCAGATTTCGTCAATTTTTTAACTCTATCAATTTATTAAGATTGTCTGGATTTTACCACTTTTTTAGTAATTTTTTTTTTTAAATTTCAAGTATTTCTAATTTTTACAATTAAAAAAAATATATATACTGACTGATACACAAAAACTATTATCCTGCTTTTTTGAAGGTGGGCAATTTTTTCTTGCTTGAAAATTTACAGTTTTTGTAAAAATTAAAATTTTAAAAGACTAATCGTTTGTTAAGTACCTTGTTAAGTACCTAGTAATATCCCAACATTTTTCAATTTTCAACAATTTTTAAGCTCTTCAAAATGTTTTAACTCTTCGAAAAATTTTGCCAATATTTTCATTTCCACCACAATTGTCAAAATTAGATATTTGAAAAAGGTTTTCCAGTTTTTCAAAGCTTAAAATAATTTTGTAAATTTTTCAAAATTGTCCAGCTCAAGTATACTGGGTGTTTCATAGCTGACTGAGTATTTTTTTTTGATTGGGCCAATGAATAGTACTAAAAAAATGAACTTAGAGAGCTTTAAACTTTAAACTTTGAAAAAAAATCTGTTTTTTTTTTTAAATTTCTAAAGCTCTGTAGCTCCTTCATTTTCGAAGATAGGCAAATTCATCACATAACTTTTTTTGTTTTTCTCAAAGAGTTACACCTTTTACATGTTACATTTTGACATTTTTCATTTTCCAATGATGTCCATTGATAATTTGAAGCTCAAATAATCAATAGGAACGAATGAAACAAAAAAATTGCAAAATTCTCAATTTAATTTTTCATTGCCCCTTTAATTTTCAAGATAGGAAACATGTTTATATAACATTTTTTGTTCTTTATGGGTTGCCTATTCACCTGGTGGAAGGAACTCAGTCAGCAATGAAACACCCTGTATAACAATATGTTTAATTTTTTTTACCAATTTTAAAAATATTTTTCTGATTTTTGAAATTGGATTTTTTAAAAAGTTTGCCAATTTTATCAAATTCTCAAATTTTTATTAGGTACCACTTCGATTTTTTTTTGAAGTTTGAAAATATTTTAAAATGACACTTTTAATGGATTTTTTTTAAAGTTTGCTAATTTTATCAAATACTCAAATTTTTATTAATTACTACTTCGATTTTTTTTTTCAAGTTTGAAAATATTTTAAAATGTTGACACTTTTAATCTGATTTTGTAGGTCTTACAATATTTTTCAAACTTGTTTTTTTTTTTAGGGGCTGCATAGATTTTTTTTATTGTGCTTAAAAAAGACTGATGGGCTGACCTTGATGGCTGATCAAAGTATCCTCAGATATACCTATTCGAATTTATTAATAAATTTGCAAAACACGTGAATACTGTGAATACTTTGTTTATAAAACAAATCTTAGACCATGGTTTTATACTTGAACTTCATTTCGTATTCAACCGATTCCTCGATATACCTTTACCTACCCAACCATACTCTAACGAACGTTGCTTTAATGGTCGGATTTAAATTTTCATTAATTTCTAGCGAGCGTGTAAATTTCGTTTGTGAGTCTTTTGGGTGCTCCTATATTAGCACGATGTTATTCCCTCTATAGCAGCTCCTTGCTCGTAAATATTACATGGTCGAGTAATCGCGGTGTAGCACCTGAAGGTGGTGGGCAGAGGAGGGGGCGTGATGTTTGCAGATGAGCAACACGGCATATTGACTACGTGCGCCGTAAAATTTAATCACGTTTGATCTTTCGGCATCTTTGCTATGTTGATACCACTTGGTCCGTCACGATGTTAAATTTATTCAACGATGTTAAATTTATTCAACTAGTCATCAACATAAGCACGTTCTTTCAATAATATTCTAATCTTTTCGGTTGGATTTTTTTCTCCTCCTCGCCATTAACTTTGTTCGCCGATATGTGGAATTCTCATCACATGGAGGAGTGCGCCAGGAGCAAATTGGGCTGTTTGATATCAGTCGAGATATCTTAAATTTTGATAATTTATTTTGTTTAGAGTATTTCTCATTTTACTTGGATGTCTAAATTTTATCGATGATGAAACCTAGTCATCATTTTGCCCATTTTTCATCAACCATATCGTCATAATAAAGTTCGAAATAGGGAGAAAAACTTGAAATAATGAAAAAAGCAGCTTATAGCTCGAAGAATTTTTTTTATTCGGGACGTCGCGTCATTCACGAACAATGCAACGTATTAAAACAATTTTACTACTTGTTGTAAATTTACAGTATATGCCTGTTTTTTTTTATCTTACGTTGGTAATAAATTTCGTTAATATGATGCCTTTTTCTTTTCAACCGGTGGTACCTGGCCAAATTACCTCTTCATAAAAACACATTTTTCTCTACGATCTTAAATATAAGTCCTATTTATAATAGTACATAAGAGATAGGTTTTTTAAAAGTCGAACAGTTTAAAAAAAAAATTGAATGTACCATCTTGAAGGTCTTTTTTAAAACTTATACTAGACGAAATCTTTTTTTACCCCATTCATTTCTTCATTATAGTGTTCATATCTCGAATTCAGTAATAGTAGAAATCCATAATTTTTATATATTGTTATGTGGACGAGGCTCATTGCGTGCGTACGGTGGAGCTGACCTTCTGATAAAAAAAAAAAAAAATTTACTGAATAAAATAATTTAACGTAACGGTTTATTTTATATTTACTGATCCTAAGATGTTGGAAAATGTCAATTCGTTAGTTTCTTCAGTTTAGAATACAAATATCTTAATTTTGATCGACAGAATTTAGCTGGGGTCGCAGATAAGGGTAGTTATGACGTGGATAACCGTGGCTGTGACGGTCTAACGATGTAATTTCCAGTTCCTCGTATACCAGAGACCAAAGCAGTCGTTATATTTCGACTGTGTATGAAATATGAATTGAGTCTCGTCAAGATTTTTCTTTTTAAGAACAACAGGTGAATTAAGTACTCTGTTTTAGGTAGTAACTTGAGCCCTAAATCCTTTTTTGCTTATGAGTTGACTTCTGCTGGCACAATCTCTTTTTTAGAGTTATCCTGCAGAATATATCTGCAGTTGTAGTGTAGGTAGGTAGATGGTTGAAAATTTTAAAATTTAATATTAATTTATGGAATATTGATGCCAAGTTTAAATCGAAAAATTCCAAAAAAGGTATCACTGAAACATTTATTTGCAAAATGGGTAAAGATTTACTTAAAAAATTGAAAATGAAAAACAAATTTATTTTTCTCCCAAAAATTGTACCTACCTAGATTTTTTCTCCAATCAGGAAAAATTAAGAAATTTTTCTTCTATAGAAAATTTAGTTTTTTTTCGAGAAAATTGAGATAAATTTTTAAAATATTCTCTAAAAATTACCTATCAAGATATTTTTCTTTCAAAAAAATTTGATAATTTTTTTTCTGTATAAATTAACATGAGAGATTTCATCCTACACAAAATACCTACTAAAAAGATTTTTCTCTCTCAAAAAAAAAAAAAAAAAAAAATAGAATTTTTTTTTCAAATTTTTTTTTTGTTATTTTTTTATCCAAAAATCGGAGAAAATAACATCTCTAAAAAATTGTATTTTTTCTCAAAAAAAAAAAAAAAAAAAAAAAAACATTTGTGTTTTGAACAATTCAACAAAAATTCTTCCGATGGGTGTAATAATCCTGTAATTATAAACACCCCCCAAAAAAAAAAAAAAAAAAAAAAAAACATTGTTAAACTTTTCAATTTTTTCAAAATAATGTAAAATTAAAAATCTAAAAAATTGATGAATAATGCTTATTTATTCAAAAAAAAAACAATTTTCTACAAAAATTTAGGTACCTACTCAAATTAAAAATTTGAGAAAAATTTCAGCAACAATAATTTCAAATATCTACAGTTGTACACCTATAAAAATTTGAAAAAAGAAATGGTTTGAAAAAAAAATTTCAGGCATATTTAAATTTAAAATTCAACACCAAAAAATCTGTTAAATGCTTCAAGTGAATGACGAAAATTAAAAAAAAAATTTGAAATTTGGGTTTAAAATTGTGAGAAAATTTTGAAAAAAATTGAATGAAAAATGTGAAATATTTTTTTAAAAAATTGTAAGAAGTTCTTATACTTAGATATTTGGCTTTGAGAAAACGATTTTGGAGTACTTGATGCTTGAAAATTTTTTTGTAGAAAAAAACAATCATAGAATTGGCAAAAAATTGAGAAAAATTTGAATTGGAAAATATCAGATACAAAAAAAATTATTAAAAAGATCTGGAGGAAAAATTTTCATCTTAAAATTTACTTACTGAAAAAAAAAATTTTAGCTTTTTGTAAAAATTTCATCCCTTCAGAATTTAAAAAAACTAATAAGTTTAGTACCTATAGAAGGAACTGGAAAATTTTACAAAACATCCGAACTTGAGCACCTACTAAAGAGTTTGAAATTTGGCCAAATTTTTCAAGTTTTAAAAGTTCGATTTCATTTTTCAAAAAAACTTAAGAAGATCAATTTTCAATTTTGATGAGTTTAGTAATTTTAAAATATTTTTGAACATGAACGAATCTTTAAAATTTGGATTCCTTATTGTGATTAATTTCTGAAGTTGAACCAATTTTTCAAAACTCAACTATTTTTCAAAAAATTAAAAATTATAGTTTGATGAAGTTTTATAATTTTTTAAATTTTGTTATTTTTAATTTTTTTTAAATTTTTGGATTTTGTAAAACAAAAATGACTTGAATAAATTTTCATGTCAATTTTTTCTTGAAAAATAAATTTTTTAAAGAGTTTTTTTTTCAGCAGTTTCTCAGTTATTTCAAGTAAAATTTTTTCAGAGATAATGTTTTCAAGAAATTTTTTTAAAGTTACCTTCTATTTATTTATTTTTTTATCAAATTTCTTAAAGAGTAACTTAAATGACCTTTTCTTATGAATTTTTTTCCAAGATAAAAAAAAAACTTCCTTCAGTAAAAAAACACTTATCTATCCAATTTTTAATTATTTTTGTCCAGCCCTTTCATCATTGTTAAAACTTCCATTGATTTCCTACAACCCCTTCACCCTCTCAAGATAGAAGGTTTAGCAAAAACCCTAGTTCAACTTTTTTTTTGTCGTTGAAAATTTTATAAAATTCCGACTCCTCCCCCTGCAAAAAATGCTATCTACAGCTACCTAAAATCGAACTAAAAATTGGAAAAAATTGAAATTATATAGTTTTGTCTGGCTTGTCTGACCATGAAACATTGGCTAGCGTGATGAAGAAAGCGAAGTCCTTTCGGTGCTAAAATTGAAAAATGAAAGTGATCGATAAAATTGCGTGCCTTTTAAACAATGTTTGTAAAGTCTTGATTGATTTTAATCGTTGTTCCATTAACGAAAATAAATTCATTATGTTGTAAATATTAATCACAATACGTATATCGGTGTTAATTCCAAGACAAATATGAAAACGTAAAAAAAATTATTTAATTGTAATAATGATAGTAATTTTTGGAAAAAATCAACAGTGATCTGCTGATCTTCATACATAAATAATTTATTGTAAAAATGTCTTGATTAGCGATATCTTGAGTATCGACGTCGTGGCACGAAATGACAATACGACTTGATTGGGAGGGAGCTGCTGATTGGCGGATTCCATTATGCTAAGGATACGTAAAGTTTTGAATGAAAAATCGAGTTGAAATAACAATTCAAACTTGCATATTGAATGCATTGTCGTTCTGTATTTTTAGTATTTCACCCTTGTTCGATTTATGTAAGCGAACGGTATAATAACCGAGAAATTATACTATTCGACTGTACGAAACGTCACGTTTTAAATTTCGCCAACGTTTTAAAAATTTAAATTCGCTAACCGGTGAACCGATGAAAAAAAATTTACGTCGCGATATAATTTTGATGCCTTTTAAAAATTTACATTTAAAAGGCGAAATGATTCGTTAAATTTTCACGAACTTTTCTTTCGTATCAATTTCCAACGTCAATTACTACAGCGCTTTGTTTGTTTTGCTTCAATTGACTTTGATGTACCTACGCGCTATGCCCTCTTTCGTGCTTCGCAACCTTCCAAAAGTGGGTCTAAAAAATCTTCAAAGAAATTGTAATCATTGTAAATTAGGATAAAGTCGAATACCTACTTGACAAAATATGAAAATTTGCATACATGTAAAACGTAAAACGTATAAAACGAATGTTAAAATGTTTATCAAAATTTGAAAGTAAAAACTTTCAAAAAACGTCTTTATTGTATATAAATAAAGCGAAACTTTAATAAAAAACTACGATACGCGCTTGTAAACGTTATTATGTATCTTCTCTCTGTTTTTATTTCCTTTCATTCAACTTCGGCGAAAGGGAAAAAAACGTCGAGTGATTTAAGTGTTTTTTGTTCGCTAATTTAGAATATTTCGCGTATTTTCGCCTATATCATTTTCTACGAGAATTAGATGATTTTTTTTATCCTTTTATAAAATAAACTCGAAGAAAACGTATTCGAAAGTTCCTAGGATGTAAAGATTATTATGTTTCTTTTATTATTTTTAAAAATATAGCTAAATACGCTGCTTTATACTTGGCTGAAAGCTTTCTGAAAATAAAACATGAGGATAAAATTTTCTTAATTATCGTTGAAACAGAATAAAAAAATAGAAGACTATTTACAAAAAAATCACTTGGTCAATAAAGATATTTTACAAAAAAAAAAAAAAAAAAAAAAAAAAAAAAAAATGGGAAGCATTGACATTTTTGTGAAATTTTTTGTCACTTTTAACACAATTTTTAGAACATTCTGTTGTGTTGATTTTGGTATTTTTTTAGCAATTCTTTTTTCGAATGATTAAAACAAAATTATATGGAATTTAAAAGAACTAGATTTTCGATCCAATTAAAAAAAAAATAATAATAAAAAAATTGTTTTAAACGATAAAAAAATGTGGGGTTCAGTAAAATGTGAAAAAATATGCTACAATTTCTCCGGAAAAAACTGTCCAAAATGAAAAATTTCTTCAAAAAAAGTTGACAAAATTGTTTATAATTACATACCTATTTTATAAAAAAAATTGAGAAAATTATTCTGTGGCCAAAAATTGTTTGAATAATTTGAATAAAGGTGTTTTCATATATTATTTGAAAGAACCAATTTTTAGTAAAATTAAAAAAAAATCCCCTCTAATTTTCAACTAGAATATTGAAATTTTTTCCAAAATTGCCCATAAACAACTTTTTTTAAACAGACAATTTTTCATAATTTAAAAAAATTATAATTTTGGAAGATTAGATTTTTTGATGAAATAGGAAAAAAACGTTGGATTTAAATTTTTTAAAATGGTTTCCAGATTCTTTTGAAGAAATTATTCAAAATAAAATTAGTGCTTTCAACAAAATATCATTTCCAAAATTAATTTTTCAAAAAATTTTGGAAAAGTACTTAGTTATCATTATTAAATTGGAAGGAATCCATTTTGTTGTAAAAATAAAAAATATATAGCTAAGTACTTCCCATAATTTTTCACAAAAATTGAAAAAAGTTCTAATCAATTGAAAATAAAATAGATGTTAAAAACTTTCTCTCACTCAAAAAATAATTCTACAGAAAATATATACAAAATAGTTTTGAAAAATTCTTAAAAAATCGTTGAGTAAAAATGAAGAATTTAAGGACCTAGTTTTGGACAAAAATTTAAAAAAATAGATTTCAGCAAAAGAATTGAAAATTTTATTCTACTATTTTTTTTAAATTTTATTTTTTGTAAAATTTGAAAAAAATTGATTTTTAAAAAAATGGTCCTAAATTAAGAAAGTAGGTATTTCAACGAAAAACGTTGACCTGTAATTGTTTATAAGTATAATTTCAAAAATTTTTGAAGACAATGGTTTCTTATAATTTGTAGGAATCAGTTTTTGATAAAGTTGAAGAAAACGTTTTGTTTACTTCTTTCTAATTTTTTACAAAAAATTTCAAGCATTATTTTTCACCAATTTTTTTTTTCAAAATTTTCAAATGTAATGATTGTTCCGGCTCAAAAAATATTTTGAAAATTTTAAAAGAAATTAATTTTTACCACGCTTTTATTAACTTGGTTGGTATACGTATGTAACTATGTATGTCTCATAGAACCAAGTGTATGTATTGGTCCAATCCTCTCTCATTTAATATTTTACAAGAATTGAAAGACCAAAGTGCTCACATTAGAGGTTTTCGAGGTCGCTGAATTCGATTTTTGAACTTAAATTTACCCCTGACCCCAAATTGGGCCCCTATGAGGGGGTTCAATTTTGAAAATTTCGAAATTCACAATATTGGTATCGAAGTGTAGGTTTTCGAGGTCGCTGAATTCGATTTTAAAACTTGAATTTGTCAACGGCAAAAAGAGTTAAATAAAAAAGTAAAAAAAAATTAAAAACCACGCTTTCATTCAAAGTGGGTCATATGTTATTCAGGTATTTACTTGAATAATGATATGTGTTGAAAAGAAACTATTTTTTCAAAAATTTTAACGATGAAAAGCGTGGTAGGGTGTGCATGGAGATAACAATATGTACCTTGTCGAATAACGCCCCACCATGCGTTGCATCGTTAAAATTTTTGAAAAAATAGTTTCTTTTCAACACATATCATTATTCAAGTAAATTTATTTTTCGTTTTTTAAGCCCTATACCTGAATAACATATGGCCCACTTTAAATAAAAGCGTGGTTTTTAAAATTTTTAAACTTTTTTTTCGGAAAATTTTGAAAAAACTTGTTTTACTCGTAAACAAAATTCGAATAAGCCAGCTTTGGGATGGAATTAAAAATTTGTTTGAATTTAAATTCTTTTTTTTTAAAAATTGGATCTTGGTAATATTTGAGTAATATTTTCCTCAATTTGCAAAAATTTTCTACCTACAATTTAAATTTGGTAGGTAGGTAAGTGTTTCAAAATAAAAGAAGTTGTCGAAATTGCTTTGACACATAATTTCAAATTTTTTTGAAAAATTGTCCGATTTGAAACAATCAATTCTCGATTAATTTCCAAAAATAATTTTATGGTTGTTTCCTATCTACTTTTTATCAAAAATTTCAAAAATTGTTTTTGATAATTTTTTTTGAAAATTTTATTGGAGTTGTAGTAAAAATTAAAAAAAAATCGTTCAAATTTTTTTTTTTTTTTAAGAAATTCATTTTGAAAAAACAGTTTTATATGAAACTTGAAAGAATCAGTTAATATTGAAAAAACTAATTTTCAACGAGCATGCAACGAAAATTAAATAGTTTTTTGGTTCTAATTTAATTTTATCTTACAAAAATTAAGAAAATTATTTTCAAAATTCGAGTATTATTAAAAAGTTTGAAAAAAAAATGTTTTTCATTTTTTCTCACTCAATTGTATACACTCAAAATTTTAAAAAGATGCATCATCAAAAAAATTATAAGAAATTTTAAACAAAATTGAAAAAAATTTCTTTCAGCAGAATTCTGAAGGATGTTATTTTTAAGAAAATTTTTAAAACATGTTTCCAATAAATTCTTTTAAAAAAATGGTTTGTTAAGATTTTGAAAAAAAGGTTCTCTTTAGAAATTGATAAAACGTCACTTCATTGAAATTGCGACACAATGTACGACATTTCCATCATATCGGTCAGTTTTTTACAAAATATAATTTGACAATAACTTCCTTTGAAAAACTTTTTAAAGAAGATAAGGACAGTTTCAAAATACCATTTCAAGGAACATTATATTATAATTTCAAAATATACCTCCCTATAGTTTCCTTATTGCGAACCTTATTAAATAAGGATTAGGAAATCTTGAGAAATATTCTGAACTAATGGCTTGTGTGTAAAAACGAAGTATATGTTCAAAGTGGAAGTTTAGATCTTCACTCACGTTTGCTACGTATTTTCTTTGGAATTGATGAATTAAAGACTGGCTGTGGGATGGATCTGTTATGTCGCTTTAATTTTATGGCTCGAACCTTGAAAAATTAAATTTGAAAAAAATAATATTATACCTACCTAATACCCAATAATTTATTTTAGAAAGTATATTATCGTTTGTATTAATTTTTTTCGAATAATTAAAGAAATACGATACACGAATAATTTACATAATTCAATCTCACTTCACGTTTAATCGAACTAAAATTACGATTGCGGTTCATTTAAGCTGATCATTTCAGTCGGTTTATTGCACCAAAGGATGTGCACCTTTGAGTGAGAATTTGAGTTGAAACATTGTTTGTAAAGGACGCCCGTCAATCTGGCCCATTTTAATATATCAATCATAACGTGCATTTGTTAGAAATTGATTATTCTGAGTGCATATGCATGTTTTGCTCAAGTATAGTTCGATTTCCATTATCATACGTTGCGAAAATAATTGGACTTGATGTTGTTCGTATTTGATTGTCTAATTGGAACATTCAATTGTGAAATGTCGAGTTTTCAATTACCTTTTATGAATAAACTTTTTTCTTCGCGGTTATTAAAATGGGGAAAAATTCGAAGAAATATTTACTCGTTTAGTTTGTTTGTTTTATTAATTTTTTTTTCTTCTAAAAAATCTAATAATGTGAGAAAGGTATACTTTTATCCTTTAAATAAAGAAGAAACACTACAACACATTTGTAAAGAAAATGAGATCGAAATCGTAATTTCAGGAACTTGCATTGGGAACTGAAGTTGTTGGAGGAGGAATGATTTTTGGACTTCGAAGTACCTACTCGGAAATCTCACTGAACAAAAACATTTTTCATATTGCATTTACCTATTCCAGCAAAGCAATTTAGAATAAAATTGAAAACGTTTAGATTTTTCTTGAGGCTTCTCTTGTTGATTTAAAAGAATCTCTTCGTTGGCTGCAATGTATAATAATTGCTGACAGACAGACATGGATGAAAAATCTTTCTTTTTAAAAAATAAAAATAAAAATGTTTCAACTTCCTTGAATTTTTTTTTCAATTTTTCGGGATTAAAACTATTATTTATTTCCCGAGCGGCACACTCGATCGATAATATCGGAAGATGTAACGTATCGATAAAAAATCTATAGATGTTCTCACGATATTATAAAGATTTATCGGTACAACTTCATAGGCAAAAAATCTAAAAACTATCGAATTCGATATTATTAAGATTTTATGACGATATTCGTCAACGATACTATCGACAAAGAATATTAAATTTATCGATTCCGATTTTCCACCGATTTTGTGCAGATATTTGAAACTACATTATCGACAAAGAATATAAAATTTATCGAATTCGATTTTTTAACGATTTTGTAAAGATATTTAAAACTATATTATCGACAGATTATATGAAATTTCTCGACTTCGATATTTTACCGATTTTTTGACGATATTTGAAACTATATTATCGACAGATTATATTAAATTTATCGAATCCGATTTTTTACCGATTTTGTAAAGATATTTGAAACTATTTTATCGACACATAATATGCAATTTCTCGAATTCGATTTTCTAACGATTGCGTGAAGATATTTGAAACTATATTATCGACACGTAATATGAAATTTCTCGATTTCGATTTTTTAACGATTTTGTGACGATATTTGAAACTATATTATCGACAAATAATCTAAAATTTCTCGAATTCGATTTTTTAACGATTTTGTGAAGATATTTAAAACTTTATTATCGACACGTAATCTGAAATTTCTCGAATTCGATTTTTCAACGATTTTATGACGATATTTGAAACTATATTATCGACACGTAATATGAAATTCTCCGAATTCGATTTTTCAACGATTTTGTGGCGATATTTGAAACTACATTATCGACAAATAATCTGAAATTTGTCGAACGATTTTTCAACGATTTTGTGACGATATTTGAAATTATTTCCAAATTGGTGAACATTTTTCTAAGTCCAACACGTCTGGAAGTACTAAACTGCCAATTATAAGCGTTTTATTGCTAATTCTTCAACGATAAGGTATGGCATAGTGGTTAAGGAAGAGGATTACCATGCAGGAGGTAGATGGTTCAAGCCCCACGGGTGGCAGATTTTTTATAATTTTTTTTTGACTTTTTCTGAAATGATCCTCTTACCGTAACATGAATAATGTGTTTAGGCATAGTTTAATGTATTAATTATGCTAATTAATGATTTTTAATTATATAAAAAAGCTAGTAAAAGACGAAAAATCGGAATAAAAAATCGACAGAATATCGAATTCGATAAAGTGTCGCGTTAGTTCCGCCTAAATCGTGAAATTATCTTTCGATATTATAGATATATTATCGATAAAATATCTTACTATAATCTCGAAATTTTTGCTAACTATAATTCGTCGATAATCTATCTATATATCGAAAGATAATTTCACGATTTATGCGGAACTAACGCGACACTTTATCGAATTCGATATTCTGTCGATTTTTTATTTCGATAATTTGTCGATTGTGCTGCTCGGGTTTTTTGAGGAAAAAAATTTTCGAAGTTTCTGGAGTAAAAATATTTTTATTATATTTATTTGTTTTTTTTTGGAGGAAAAATACCTACCTATTTTGATTTTTTCTTTTTAATAGGTAAAAAATCTTCCAATTTGCTGGATATCCTTTCAAATTCTTTGTAGGATAGAATTTCTCATTTTTTGGGAGTATGAATATTTTTCATTGAAAAACATTTTATTTTTTTTTGAAATGAAAAATTTTTTGATTAAAAAATCTCCTAATGTTTTCTAATACGTCTTTCAATTATTGGAGGTAATTTTTTTTTTTTTTTTTTTTTTTTTTGAAATACCTACGAACTTTTTTAACATTATTTTTAGATTGAAGAATAATATTTTTGATTTTTTTTTCAAGTAAAAATAACTCAATTTTTTCTGAAATGAAGGTATAGGTATTTCTCGTATTTTTAGGGGGAAAATTAATTTTTCGGAAATAGGTAAGAAATTTTTAAATTTTTGAGAATTTTTTTTTCAATTCTCGTTTTTTGGGAGTAAATATTTTTTTTTGCTTTCACGAGTTTTCTTTTTTTGATAAAAAAATTTCTAAATTATAGTTTTGGTTATTATAAAAATTTCTACCCCCCCCCCCTCCTCTGCTTTCACATACTTGACATTATACAGATACTTATTTAGAATTGGGGGGGCAGGTCCAATTGGAAAAATTTTCAGGCAAAAGTTGCAGATTTAGGTCCTAGAAATAATTTTGGTTATAATCGTCCTCATCCTTCAATTCCCCATAATACGACTAGGACACTTATATTATTAAAAATTGGGGGATGTAGGGGTTCAATTGAAAAAATTTTCAAACAAATGTTGTAGCTTTTTGGTTATTACAAAAATTTCGATGGGACCCCTCCCACCACTCCAATTTCGAATATTAAGTATCTATTAGTTTGGACTTGGAAAAATTTTAGCAACAATGATCCACTTCCAAGTAAACGAATTTATCACACTAAATTCCAGTTTCGGGCAGTACCATTTTCTATTTAGCAACTGAGTTGAAAATTCCCTTCGTTTTCTGTCATTTTTAGCCCCCTCCCCTCCCACCTGAAAAATTCACTGATGCGGATGTTACTCCGAACAACAAAAATAAAGAAAAAAAAATGGTTGGATCATACAGCATTAAGACGAAATGTAAAAAAAATAGTCATGGAAAAATTCATGGAAATTCACGAATTTCCAAAAAAAAAAATCCAGTTGGACACCACGATCATCATAATTCATGACAACGTACATCAAAAATTCCTACTTTTCAATTGCGCATCCAGGACTCGAAATAATATTACGGATACCGAAAAGCAATAAGCTATCCATCTGTTGAATTTGAAAGGCAATAATGTCGGATTTCTGCTTGATTGAACTTCGTATTGATTTCATTCGAATTGGAAATTTCAAATTGGTCCTCGCCGTAATTAGCGTTCCGGTTGACGTAAGTCTACATCTTCTGTATATGCTTTTGTGTATTCAAAAAGGCTCCTCTCTCACGTCTCGGCAAATATGCTAATAATTGCCTCTGATTACTTTCTTTATCGAGCCAAGACGTCGGTATTGTGGTGGAAATTATCTGCGACTCGAACAATTGCACGCTTGTTGGAGGTAATGGATTTGTCTAACGCAGAAAAGCTTTTTACTTTGCAGATACCATCGTTTTGAAAGATTCGTAATGCTTCGCGTCGCCCTATTCCGAGCTTGAAATTTTTCCCTGGTGAATTTTTTCCACCATGAAAATTAAATCTCGGTACAAAAAATGGTCTTGTTCTCTCGTCGATTGGAATTCCTTAAAAAGTGATATTTATCGAGTTTTTGCCAGCATTACTCTCCCACTTTTCGTCCATAAATTCAGACACGACCGATGGGTAATTTCCTATATCCGAAAATTCAACTCAATCTAGGGTAGAATATATATCAACTTCGATGGGATAGAAAAAGGGGCAAGGTGAAACGAAAAACAATTATTTTTCTCCGCTGGCTTTTTAATTTACCCTTATACGCGGACATTTAATCGTGCCTTAGATAATTAAAAACCTAATTTTCTCAAATAAATTATTCATTCGCGAAAATACCAGAAAATTTCTCCATTTTTAGTTTTCGTCATAAGTGAAGGCGAAAAAAAATTTGCTGGAAATTACACAGTTATTTTTTTTGCCTTCTCGATGCGACTTTACCTACCAGAGTCGAGAAAATGAATAAAATCCAAGATTTTTTATTACGTTAAAGAGACGGAGAGGGAAAGAGGGGGAGAGGTATATCCTTGGAAAGAATTTTTCCCTTTTTTTTGCGTTGGTCGCTGGTCGTCGTACAGCTGAACATTTCTGGTGATGCAGCGTGCCTTTGCCTTCGACGTAAAATCAAATTAACCAATTTCAAGCTCACGTAAAAGCCACAAATTAGAATAAATGAGCGAAACTTTATTTTCGCTTCATCACATGTACACCGGCACGCTGGCTCTCTCTCGACTTGTAATTAAATTTACAGCAACGTCGAAGTATTAAAGGAAATATTCGACGTTAATGCTTTTTTGTAATATTGACTTTGCAGTAATCGAAAAATTTACGCCTAGATAGCTCCAACAAACTGATTTCAAATATTACGAGTATAAGCTTCGTATCGGTGGGGCGAATTTTTTGGTCATTTTGCTATCTAATTCGAATAATTATTCGTATAACTCGAATACTTCTGATACGAGTACAAAGTGCATCTATTTTTGATCCCTTTGGCTATTTTTTCTTTTCAAATGATATACTGGGTTGAAAAAAATTTTATGGTGGAAAATTGAACTCGCTATAAATCAGACATTGCATTGCTAGGTCTACTGAAATTCAACAAACTACCCTGTTCGAATGGAATTCACAAAGAAATTAATCCACCTCCTCACACTCGAAGGGTTCCATACTTATACAAAGTACACACAATATATTTATTCTGAACGTCTTTCTGGGTGGTTGCCATCGCTTTAAGATAACGGTATAACATCGTAAAGTACAATTATGGTTTGTGTAATTGTCCAAAGTCGCTTATGAGACTAGAGGCGCCATCTTAGCTGTTGGATCGTTTTGTGGAGTATATCTATGGGCTGATGTCGTAAATTACTCCGTATGTTTTGCGATGTGGTAAAAGAAACAGGTACCTTTTGGCTGACTGCACTTTATAAAGTACATGCGAGGGCCTGAGGGATATTTCTGTAATTGATAATAACGTGATTTTCATAATTACGATGGAGTTTCATAATTCTTAGTTGAGAATATGCCCCTTCGACATGGTAAATCGGCAACTTGTTTGAATTGTGTGGTGGGTGTATTTGCTCAACTTTACTATTGCAGGTGCTAAGATAGCGTATGTGGAAAAAAATTTCCAATTATTTATAAATTTTTTCTCTCAATAAAATTGTGAGACCAGCAAATGATGATAAAAATTAGGGCAGTTGTGCCAATTGCTGAAAAATTATCGTTATTGATATACAATAAATAGCATATTTAAAAAAAATGGGTTTTAACTAAAAAAATCTCAATAATTGAATTTTTTGTAAAATTGCCTTATTGACTCATTGATTTTTTGTTTGCAGATAATTTTTCATTACTTCCTCTCCAAAATTCCCCATAGCATTATTTCATTTTTTTAAAGTAGGATTTCCTAAAATAATGATCTAGATTTTAAATTTATGAAAAATTCTTATTTTAATTCAATATCGTAGAAATTATTTACTTTTCTGTGGCAAATAAAAAAAATTGTTTCTAAAAAAATATCAAAATAAGAAATATCACGAGAAATTAGGTATACCTACCTCAAAAAACCACCGGAAATCATCACATGTCATCTTTAAAACTTATCACTGAGAAATCCCTAGAAACAATCACCAAAAAAATCACTGAAAAATTCTTGAAAGTTATCGCTAAAAAAACCTTTGAAATCACCAAAAAAAATCACTTTGAAAATTACCAGACATTGTCACCAAAAAATATGCTTACCCGAAAAATCATTATAAATACATATAAGTAATTCCTAAAAATATAGTGAAGAATTATTTCATTACATCCCGAGCAGCCCAATCGACAAATTATCGAAATAAAAAATCGACAGAATATCGAATTCGATAAAGTGTCGCGTTAGTTCCGCCTAAATCGTGAAATTATCTTTCGATATATAGATAGATTATCGACGAATTATAGTTAGCAAAAATTTCGAGATTATAGTAAGATATTTTATCGATAATATATCTATAATATCGGTAGATAATTTCACGATTTAGGCGGAACTTTTGCGACACTTTATCGAATTCGATATTCTGTCGATTTTTTATCGATTTTTTATTCCGATTTTTCGTCTTTTACTAGCTTTTTTCTATAATTAAAAATCATTAATTAGCATAATTAATACATTAAACTATGCCTAAACACATTATTCATGTTACGGTAAGAAGATCATTTCAGAAAAAGTCAAAAAAAATTATAAAAAATCTGCCACCCGTGGGGCTTGAACCATCTACCTCCTGCATGGTAATCCTCTTCCTTAACCACTATGTCATACCTTATCGTTGAGGAATTAGCAATAAAACACTTTTAAAAGGCAGTTTAGTACTTCCAGACGTGTTGGACTTAGAAAAATTTTCACCAATTTGGAAATAATTTCAAATATCGTCACAAAATCGTTGAAAAATCGTTCGATAATTTCAGATTATTTGTCGATAATGTAGTTTCAAATATCGCCACAAAATCGTTGAAAAATCGAATTCGGAGAATTTCATATTACGTGTCGATAATATAGTTTCAAATATCGTCATAAAATCGTTAAAAAATCGAATTCGAGAAATTGCATATTATGTGTCGATAATATAGTTTCAAATATCTTTACAAAATCGGTAAAAAATCGAATTCGAGAAATTTCAGATTACGTGTCGATAATAAAGTTTTAAATATCTTCACAAAATCGTTAAAAAATCGAATTCGAGAAATTGCATATTATGTGTCGATAATATAGTTTCAAATGTCTTTACAAAATCGGTAAAAAATCGGATTCGATAAATTTAATATAATCTGTCGATAATATAGTTTCAAATGTCGTCAAAAAATCGGTAAAATATCGAAGTCGAGAAATTTCATATAATCTGTCGATAATATAGTTTTAAATATCTTTACAAAATCGTTAAAAAATCGAATTCGATAAATTTAATATTCTTTGTCGATAATGTAGTTTTAAATATCTGCACAAAATCGGTGAAAAATCGGAATCGATAAATTTAATATTCTTCGTCGATAGTATCGTTGACGAATATCGTCATAAAATCTTAATAATATCGAATTCGATAGTTTTTAGATTTTTTGCCTATGGAGTTGTACCGATAAATCTTTATAATATCGTGAGAACATCTATAGATTTTCAAACGATTTTTTATCGATACGTTACATCTTCCGATATTATCGATCGAGTGTGCCGCTCGGGATGTGTCTGAATGAATTACTGGAAATTATCTCCAAAAATCCCTGAAAATTTACTAGAAATTCCACAAAAAATGATCACGAAGTACTTATATCAAAAAAGCATAATGCTAAAAAAATCACCAAAACATATCACCAAAATATCGCTAGAAAAAGACTAAAAAATATTTTAAAAATAAAATTACATAACCACCAAAAATTACTGTTACAAATCACTAGAAATTTCCATTAAAAACTGCAACAAGAATATACTTATTGAAAATTACCACAAAAAATCACTAAAAATTCATTGAAAACTCCTCAAAAGTTATCACTGATAAATCACTGAAATTGCTTAGTTTTAAAAGCATTATAAAAACTTTGGAGAAATTATCACTGAACATTCACTAAAACTGTATTAAGAAATTGAATCGGCTCATGCAAAAACAGGTTAAGTCACATTTTTTTGAAATTTTAGAGGAGACAAAAAGAAGGTATGCAATACACTTTTTTTTGCCTCCTGTACATTTTCGATGAAATTTTCAAAAATGTGATTTGACCTGTTTTTGCATGAGCCGATTCAATTAAGTAGATATAATTGAAATTAAAAAAAAAAAAAAATTATAAAAACGCTGAGTTGAATTTTTGAATCTAAGCTAGTAGTGGTTCAAAAACGTTGATTTCTGAACATGAACAATGGTCGAAATGGGTCCGAAGGTCAAAACCTTAAAAATGCACATCAGAGGCATGAAGTGAATCTACGAAGAAATTTTTGGCTCTCTTGCCTCATTTGGAGAACCTCTTGACTGATCAATATGAAAATGCCCAATAATCAACTTTTTTAGGGGCCTAAAATGAGATGGGGATGACTTAGGAGACTGAAATTTTCAAATAATTTTGTCACTTTGAAACTCCTACGCAGAGTTCCCCCAAAAAATGGCTCACCCTAAATTTGAAACTCAAAAGTGAAAACCCCAAAGAGTACATCTATTACTTCTTCTGACTCCAGATACCAAATTTTGATTTCCTAGGTCACTTAGTTGGGGCTGTAGACTATTCAACGTAAAAGGAAACTGGAAAAATATAAAAAATCTTGTCTTTTGACCCTATACGAGAGTCCAAAGGAGTCCAATGGTCAAAACATACACAAATCATATCAGGAGGCGTAAACTGAATCTACAATGAGATTTTGGGCCTCCTATCTTCATTTGGGTGGCCTGAGAGGGCTGATCAACCTCAAAAAATGACACCAAAAATCCAGTTTTAGGGCCTAAAAGGAGTGAGGATGACATAGTGCGCAGAAATTTGAAAATGTTAGAGGTGCTGAGGGTTGCCATTGGTGGTGCAATTTTCAAAAAAATTTATCGATTCTCCTCCTCGTTTCCCTCAAAAAATGTCATTTCCTCAATTTAAAGTTAGGACCCTAAAAAATTTCAAGAGTGTAATTCCTCCTCTCAGCGAACCTCACATAGCAACTTTGCCCTTATTAGTGCTACTGGACTCAGCGCTATAGGCTCAAAAGTAGTAGGAATATTCCAATCCGGGTCGAACACAATAGCCATAATTTTTTTCGAAAAACAGGCTAAAAATCTCTAGAAATGAACCCTAAAAATTGTCACTAGAAATCGTTTGAAAGTATCGTTGAAAAAAAAATTACCAAAAAAATTGCAAGAATTATAATCACCAAAATAAGTGGGTAATTCACTGAAAACTATTTATTTTATAGGTATCTAAAAAAATCATTGGAAACTATCACCAAAGATCATCATTAAAAACTTCTTGAAAATTGTTGCTAGAAGATCACTAAAATCACTAAAAAAAAAAATCACTATCAAGACCACTAGAAATTATCACTGAAAATTCACTAAAAACATCACAAGTATCAAAAAAAAAAAAAAAAAAAACTCGATGAATTAAAAATCACGAGAAATTAACACCAAAAATTACCACTAAATTTTATTCATTATAAAAAATTATCATTGGAAAATTTTTGGAAATTATCGCTAAAAAATAACAGCATTCAAATCACCATAAAAGTCACTAGAAATTATCACTAAAGAAAATTCACTAAAAATTAGGTACAATAAGAAATATTATTAAACGTACCTATCTCTAATCAACTACCAACTACTAAAAATTATTGCCAAAAAAGTATGATTATACCCATGACTGAAAAATCATTAGAAATCATCATCAAAACATTACTTTCTTATCATTGAAAAATCCATAGAAAAATCTTTGAATATTATCGCTAAAAAAATGATTAAAAAATCACTAGAACTTATTACTAGAAAGAGAAACTGTAGATACTCGATAATTCATTAGAAATGATTGCTAAAAATTCATTAAAATTTCACTAGAAACATTTTGAAATTATCACTATTGGAAGAATGGCCACCAAAAATTATTATCAAAGCTATCATTGATTAATCATTCATAGTAATTATCACTATAAAATCACTGAAAATATTTTAAAAAGGTGTTATCATAATAATCACTAAAAATATTACAAGAAATTATTATCAGTCAGAAGTTATCCATCTTCCTTGGAGAAAAAATCTCAAAAATTTGAAATCCTAACTGGTGGAGTGGTGGATGGCCTTAACTAATTTCCTACTTTTTTCAAATTTTGTAAAAAAGGAACATATTTTTAAGAATTTTACACTAATTCATAATCATTATCCCAAGTTTCATCAGAATACTGGTGTATACTTTGATCAACTTACCCTGAATTCTTCTAATGAAAATCAGGTATTTTGCTCTGCAAAAATATTACTCGAAAATATTTACTCAAAATTTAATAACCTTACATGTACGTAGTATAGCTAAAGGTAAAAAAGAATCATAAGTTACCATCATTTATCAATTATATACTACACCCGAATAGGTACCATCGTACTCCTAAGGTCAAAAATATTCATCTCGCTTATACGTTTTCTTATTCTTCTCATATTCCGCATTTATGTGCAACTATATCTTATCACATTTGAGAAATTTTTAAACGAGGGAAGTTTTATGCATATAGCTAAGTTTTTCCATATGTAGGTGCCTAGGTGGGTACCACTCGCTCTACCTGTACCCATCTTTTTTATGTTAACTCGCACGTAGAAAACTATAAACGAAAGTAACAATATAAATAATCAAAACTTGGCCGGTATATTTATGCGTATCTGAATATTTCCCATATTGTTTACGTATTCGTGTCGTATAACTACGTAACAGATACACTACGTACGAAACTGAGAATCACTCAGGCAAAAAAAAAAGATAAAATATTTGTATCCTTTTGATTGCCGCTTCGGTGTATCTGTTTCCGTCCCATGCTGCATCCCTCGTGTTCGGCTTTTTTCTTTTGTTTTAGTTAATATTATATCTTGCATAGTGTTTTCGGCTCTTTTTCATCAATTTTATCCAAGGTTAAAAAGATTTTGCCAGTTTAATATTACGCCTGGCGTATGAGATTAAAAAATTAATTACGGTCCTATCGTAATCCTTAATAGTTCGGCGATAATTCTCCGGCCCCATACTTGACATGCGGATTTTCTATAGTGTACAAATTTCGGCTTTATCTTTTATATATACCGAGTGTGTGTGTACATAAGCGATATGTTCCAGAGTATATTGGAGTATTAAAGCATATTTATACTCTACGAGTTTATTCCTTTGCATTTTGCATGGTCTAATTATTGCATACTTTTGGGTGAAAGTTTGTTGAGGGGGTATAATTTTTTCATGAAATAGGTAGGTTTTAATGAAAAAAATGGCATGCTTAGAAAATTTTTTTTTGGTCTGGACTAAGTATAGAAAAATCACCAAAAAAATCATCACTCAACAATTGCTAAAACTAGACGTGATCGTCAAAAAATACTTTTATTGAAAAAAAAAGGACATTGGAAAAAATCATCACTTAAAAACTTGCTAGAAATTATCACCAAAAATGATCACCAATTAAGGACTAGAAATCATCACCAAAATTCATCACTAAATATTAGGTATCTCTCAAAAATCACTGAAAATAATTTTTAAAAAATCATCAAAAATCATCACTCAACAATCGCTAAAACTAGAAGTCATCACCAGATATTATTTCTGTTAAAAAAAATCAAAAATAATTATCTCCAAAAAATCACCAAAAATTATCTAAAAAATCACAAAAAAATAATTTTTCATCATTTTCAGCATTAGTGAAAAATTATCACTCAAATAAAAATTAACACCTCAAGAATTTGTCACTGACAAGGGAACCTCGCACAACTCGCCGCCTCCGATTTCGCAGAAATTTGGATCACTGAAAGAGCATGCCACCCACACCTCACAACCAAATTTTTAGCTGCCCAAGTTGATTTTTCGATTTTTGGCGAATTTTTGAAAATGACTAAAATCACACCCAAAAATCAATTTTTGGAATAAAAATCGCAAATTTTGAGATAGAATCCTGAAAAACGGTTTGTACACTAAAGTAGACCCCAGAGTCGATTGGCACAATTTGCGAAGCGATCTGGAGCCTCCAGAAAAAGTTGACTTTTCTCCAGAAAAAGTTGACTTTTCTCCAGCACACTGGAATCTCTCCAGACGGCAAAAGTCAACATTTTCTGGAGGCTCCAGATCGCTTCGAAAATGGTGCCTATCGATTCGGGGGGTCGATTTTAGGGGGTAGGCGAAGTTTCGGACGATATGCTGAAGAAATGGATTTTTTGGAAATTTTTAAAAAATGCGAAATTTTTAAGATGTCATGAAAAAACACGTGCGAACCTGCCGCCTCAGATTTTGGATTCAACCATGCCAATTGACAGATGACATCATACTAACGCCAGGATTAAATTTTCAGCTGCCCAATTTAATTACACCGCCGTCTGGAGCCATTCCAGTGTGCTGGAGAAAAGTCAACTTTTTCTGGCGGCTCCAGATCGCTTCGCAAATGGTGCCAATCGACTCGGGGGGTCGACTTTAGTGTACAAACCGATTTTCAAGATTCTATCTCAAAATTGGCGATTTTTATTCCAAAAATTGGTTTTTGGGGGTAATTTTAGCCATTTTCAAAAATTCGCCAAAAATCGAAAAATCAACTTGGGCAGCTAAAATTTTGGTTGTGAGGTGTGGGTGGCATGCTCTTTCAGTGAGCCAAATTTCAGCGAAATCGGAGGCGGCGAGTTGGCGAGGTTCCCTTGTGAGCACTAAAAACATTCAAGAACCAGAAATATTTTTAAAAGTATTGAAGAAATCATCGTTAAAAAAATCGTCTCTAAAAATCACCAAAAATAAAACATTTAATACTCAATCATCAATATTCATTTATAAACTCCCTATTTGCATAAATATTTTTATTAAATTTTTTTAAAAGTTACACCCTGTATCTCAGCCCCTTCAATGGTACGGTTGAGCAAGCATATCTGCAAATTGTTGAAACAAGTTGCCAGCTTGATAGGTTAAAAGGGTGTATTCTTAACTGAAACACACTGGAGAAAGAAAATATAAATTTTAATAAAATAAACAGACTTTTCGACGCTCTATGGCGGAAAAGCGTCTTTTATATAAAGTTCAAAGTCCTTTGAAAAAAGATGCGCCATTTCGTAAGATCTCTTCTTCACCTTAAAATTTTCTAGGTTTCTTGAATTAACAAATTAACGTTGATGATTCTATAATTCGAATATTTCATCAAGAAACGTTTTCAGTGGTAAAATATTATACCCGAGCGGCACACTCGATCGATAATATCGGAAGATGTAACGTATCGATAAAAAATCGTTTGAAAATCTATAGATGTTCTCACGATATTATAAAGATTTATCGGTACAACTTCATAGGCAAAAAATCTAAAAACTATCGAATTCGATATTATTAAAATTTTATGACGATATTCGTCAACGATACTATCGACAAAGAATATTAAATTTATCGATTCCGATTTTCCACCGATTTTGTGCAGTTATTTGAAACTACATTATCGACAAAGAATATTAAATTTATCGAATTCGATTTTTTAACGATTTTGTAAAGATATTTAAAACTATATTATCGACAGATTATATGAAATTTCTCGGCTTCGATATTTTACCGATTTTTTGACGACATTTGAAACTATATTATCGACAAAGAATATTAAATTTATCGAATTCGATTTTTTAACGATTTTGTAAAGATATTTAAAACTATATTATCGACAGATTATATGAAATTTCTCGGCTTCGATATTTTACCGATTTTTTGACGACATTTGAAACTATATTATCGACAAATTATATTAAATTTATCGAATTCGATTTTTTAACGATTTTGTAAAGATATTTGAAACTATATTATCGACAAATAATCTGAAATTTCTCGAATTCGATTTTTTAACGATTTTGTGAAAATATTTAAAACTTTATTATCGACACGTAATCTGAAATTTCTCGAATTCGATTTTTCAACGATTTTATGACGATATTTGAAACTATATTATCGACACGTGATATGAAATTCCTCGAATTCGATTTTTCAACGATTTTGTGGCGATATTTGAAACTACATTATCGACAAATAATCTGAAATTTGTCGAACGATTTTTCAACGATTTTGTGACGATATTTGAAATTATTTCCAAATTGGTGAAAATTTTTCTAAGTCCAACACGTCTGGAAGTACTAAACTGCCTATTATAAGCGTTTTATTGCTAATTCCTCAACGATAAGGTATGGCATAGTGGTTAAGGAAGAGGATTACCATGCAGGATGTAGATGGTTCAAGCCCCACGAGTGGCAGATTTTTTATAATTTTTTTTGACTTTTTCTGAAATGATCCTCTTACTGTAACATGAATAATGTGTTTAGGCATAGTTTAATGTATTAATTATGCTAATTAATGAGTTTTAATTATAGAAAAAAGCTAGTAAAAGACGAAAAATCGGAATAAAAAATCGATAAAAAATCGACAGAATATCGAATTCGATAAAGTTCCGCCTAAATCGTGAAATTATCTTTCGATATTATAGATATATTATCGATAAAATATCTTACTATAATCTCGAAATTTTTGCTAACTATAATTCGTCGATAATCTATCTATATATCGAAAGATAATTTCACGATTTATGCGGAACTAACGCGACACTTTATCGAATTCGATATTCTGTCGATTTTTTATTTCGATAATTTGTCGAGTGTGCTGCTCGGGTATGAAAATTTGGCATTTCGAAAATTTTCGGAAATCTGTGAACTTTTTTTCGAAGTAATCCGATCACCAATTTTCGACCATTTGTTAATGGAGTGATATTTATAGATACGTTGTGCGTACTGTGAAATAGGCCATATTCAGTTTACCGATAAAATGGTTTCGAATTAGCAATCCTTTAAATACTCGTGGAAATTCATCATAATAATAAAATCCTATCGTTGATTTAAATTCAGTAATTCTCATGTGACATTGACGCTTTTCTCTTTTTCATCTCATACAAAATAATAGAAAGCATTAATTTGGCAATCTACCACTTGGAATGGATTTAATTTCCAATTGGAAAAATTTAGTCAATTATCTACTCTAGGGATGTAATTTTTTTGAATTTTATGACAATACGAGTCTGTGCAGAAAATACTAAAAAAGTTTTTCTTTTGAAAGTTTTATTAATTATTTTAATTTTTTTTTTTTTAAATCAGTTCAATTTATCTAATTTGACCCCTTGCATGACAATAAGATGTATCTATGTATCAATATAATTATGTCCATTTGAATAGTGAATTTATTATTTTAAAATCCAAAAAATTGAGATCTTTGAAAAAATTTTGGAGTGAAAAAATTCCTTGATTTTAATTTTTTTTTCACGTTTTGTACTTAGATTAATTGGAATAAAATAAAATCGCTCAATTTTTAGTAGAAGAAAAATCAAAAAGCATTCAATTTTCCTTGAGATTTTTTTTTTAATTTTTCGAAATCATTTTTTTTTTTTGGATACCTAGCCTAAAAAATTTTTCTAGTTTTTTGAAATAAAAAATTTCATAATTTTTTTAGATTTAATTTTTTTTTATTTTTTGGAGAAGAAAAATCAAAAATCATCCGATTTTCTTGAATTAAAAAAATTTCTCGACTCTTTGGAATATTTTTTTAAAGGAATCAAGACATTGTACTTAGCATTTTGGAGTAAAAAAATGTTTAATTGTTATAAATACCTATATTTTTTTTGTTGAAATTTTCTCGTTCCAGTTTTCTTCAACTTTTATCTCGTTTTTTTTCAACTTTTTAAAATATTTTCCAAGTTGTTTTTTTTTTGAAATTTATTTTAAAAAGTTTTAAATTTAATTTTGGTCTCATTTAAAAGAAATTGTGTAGGTACACAAAATAATCTACTATTTTTCTTTAAGAATTAATTAGCAGTTTTTTTCTAAAAAAATTTTTTGTTGATTCTCGTTTTTCATACAATTTTTTCCTCAAAATTTGTTTAATAAATGACAAGATTTTTTTTAGAATTTTTAAAACTTTTTTTAAAAAATTTTCTTTACGAGTTTTTCTGCTCAGTTTTTTTCTTTAAATTTCAACAAATTTATCTGTCAATTGTTTTAAATTTTTCTCATTTTATTAAGAATGTTTGCAGAAAATGACTCCAAATATTGCTATTTCTCTATAAAGCAATTTTGTGCTTTGTAGTCGAAGTGGACTGAAAATGTATATTGTAGATATTTCGAAATTTCAGTTCACTCAGTCAGTAAGCCAGAGACTTACCCAATCACAAAATTAATATCAAGTGACTCATTTTGACACGAAACGTCGAGAAACACCCCTCCCACTTTCAACTTCCACCTTCTAGTCGATTTTTAAAAAGTAGAGTTCTTTTCAAAATGAAAAATCAGTTGAAAATTCCATCCCAAACCGTAAAGGTTTAAAATTAATCGTATATGTGTAAACGTGTGTATGAAAGTTTAACTTTAAATATACTTACGCCTAGTATAGTAAGTATACCCACCTCTGTAACATTCTTCTGCACAACAATATGCGAAAAGGATCAACAATTTCTGGCCTTTTCCCTGCCGGAAGTAGGCAATAGATACCTACACATGCTGGAGTATTAGGTACATTAAATTTCATGCAGTGGATAACAGGGTGAAGCGGGGTGCGGGGGGACAATGGGCAGGAGGCACGTCTGGATGGGGTTTTACTACATAGTAAATAGTATTCCTTCCGTCCTTAAATATGCTTAAATGATAAATTACATTCGCGTAAATGCTCGACGACGTATACCTTTGCCAGCGAAATTAATTAAACTAATGCTAAATGAAACGAGCGAAACGTGAAGAATTTAACTGTCGGTACCTTGACACGTTACACAGTTCTACGTACTCGTATATAGCGAATAAGTTCGGTAGTTTTTCGAAAAATCGAAACTATTTCGACAAATTGAAAATTTTTAATTGGTCTGAATAAAGTTTCGAATCACGTGGTATTGTTTGAATAATTGAAAGGATAATGGTTGCAAAGTCCGAAGTATCTGCAGGTTTCCTTCCATCAGTTTCAGAGTAAAATTTCAATTTTTCAGGATTTCAGTTTTTTAAAGTTCGTTGGCTTATCAAAGTTTGACAATGTTTTTAAATTTGTAATTTTCCAAAGAAGATTTACCTTATTTTTAAAATTCGTCAGTCTCTTAAATTTTAAATATGTAGTGTTTTAGGGGAAGGAGAAAGGTAGGGGGAATATATTTCTTGATTTAAAAAAATATTCATTTCATTTTCAAATTTTATCTTTAAATTATTGCACAACTGAATATTTCCATTGATTAAAGAAAATTGTTAGATAATTTTTTAATTAGTGAAAATGTAATGTTTTTGTCAACGTTTGATAACAATTCAAAACTCGGATGAAATCTGAATTTTTTTTATCTAGTTTTCTAATTTTAATTAATTTTCAAAGTTGGATTAATTTTTTGAATTTAAAAGCTTTTGGTAAAAATTCAAAATTGAGAAATATTTCGAAATTTGCTGTGTTAGATTTTTTGTAGTTTTTACAACATTCATAAATTTTCAAAATGAAGTGAAATTTTGAATTTCGATTGATTTCATAAATTAATTGTCAATTTTCAAAATTAGGATTTTTTTTTCATTTCATAAACTTTAAAAAATTTTCAAGTTGGAGAATTTTTTTAAGAAATTTCAAAATTAGGTAAAAGTTTATAACTAATTGGAGAAATTCTCAAAAACCAATAAAAAATAGAAAATATGTTGAATTGTAAAATCCATGGTGTCTACCAAAAGTGAAAGTAGTGAAAAAGTAGTGATTTGAAAAATGGGTCATGAAAGTAGTGAAAAAGTAGTGATTTTGGAGTAAAGGTAGTGAAAAAATCAAAATTGAAAATCGAAAAATCAATTTCGTCTATAACAAAATAGTCAATTTTCTTCATTCATTATAATTTTCTGAAAACTTTGCCCTCGTTGCGCTCGGGCAGTAATTTTTCCTGTAAAAATTTTCGCCCTCGCTTCCCTCGGGCAGTGTTCATCTTCGATTTTTGTAAAATCCAATGAATTAGTGACTTTTAAATAAGAAAACAATTTCAAAAATTTTCAATTCTGACCGTATCCCTTCAACCTCCACGTTTGTTATGAATGACAATTTTGAAAATAATCTGAAATCAATGAAAATATTATGGGAAGTTGAAAATTTTCAGTTATAGATGAGTATGTATATTTTTTTATAATTATGAACTTTTTCAAAATATATTTTTTCCTTCTATTTGAAAATTCTTCTGTAGTAAAGTATTTGAATCGTAATTTTTTGTTGGGGGGGGGGTCACTTTTTTTTAGGAGTAGATCAATTTTTGTAGAAGTCGTTATTTTCTGTCCTTTTTGGGGGGGGGGGGGGTGTTGAAATTTTTGAGATGGTAGAAAAAAAGGAGTAAAAAAGTAGTGATTTTAGAAAAAAAAAGTCAGGTAGACACCATGAAAATCAGAAGAAAAATGCTTTGATTGAAAATATGGTGACAATCCATTTTTCTAATTTTTGAAATTCAGTAATCTTGATGAAAATTCAAAATTTGGTAGTTTTAATTAATTTTCAAATGAGATGATGAATTTTTGGACTTTAATAAAGGTAGTCATTTTAAAAAATTTTGTAACAACTCAAAACTTGATGAAAATTAAAATTTTGACCGTTTTTAATTCTCAAAATTTTTTTTAATTGTATCCGATTTTGAAATTTTTAAAATTGGGTGAAATTTCAAAATTTGGCAAAATGGCCAAATTTGATGCTTGAAATTTTATAATTTGACTTGTAAAATGATTTCAACCAGTAGAAAAATACTTGGACCATTGTGACGAAATGTTTCGACAAGTAATAATAGAAATGAAAAAATTGTTTCGACTGCTAAAAATTATCTGATTATAAAAATTGTTTCGACTGTCAAAAGTTTCGACCTGAAAAAAATGAAATGACTTCCACTAAGAAATTTTTCGACAGTTGATTTTTTTGGCTCACCGCCCCAAAGTTGATGTTTTTTTCCACGAGAGAATATTCCTGTTTTCTATTCTTTTCCTGAATGAATTTTGAGTGGCCCCTGTTTACCCTCAAACTCCAATTTTTTTTTCAAATTGGTTGAGTTTTAAAATCTACTTCTAAATTTCAAGTGGTACCTTAAGATATCCTCAATTTAAAAAAAAAGAAGCAATTTTTTTTATCTATGAAGTTGTTGCATTTTACGTTTCAAAAAAAAAGGTGGAAAAAAATAAAATGAGCAAAATATTTTTACCCAACATTTGAAGGTACTGCATTTTACCAGAAAATAATTCTCTATTTTTTAAGATCCCACAACTAAATTTTATGCAGTGTTCTTCTGATAAATAAATAAAAAGTCAACAAATTTTTGAAGTTTCTTTTTTTTCAAACTCTCAAGTTATTTTATTTTATATTTTTTAAATGAGGAAATGGTCCCTATTTTTCATTCTTCCCCTGACTAAATTTCTTTTTTTTTATGAAAAAATTGACTAATTTTCAAAATCTTGCCTTTTTTGGTTATGACCTATCAAAGTCATCCCTTTTCCTTGGAATTAATTTTAAATTTTTTATTTTTCTCTTGACTCAGTTTCAAGTAGTACCTTGAGGAGCTCATAATTTTTCAACTTTTTTTTTTTACCTATAGCATTGAATTTATTGCATTTTATTAAAAAATGATTTCCAACTTTTATTTTTCCCTCGATTAAATTTCAAACCGTGCTACTAACCTCCATTTTGAAAAAAATGAAAAGTTACCAATTTTCGAAATGGTACATTAAAGAATTTCGTTACTGACAACACTGATATTTTGTGTTGTATTTTTTGAAAACATTATGACTAGAAAAAATGGAATTCCTCGAGACATTCATCAACACAAAAGCCAGCTGGGTCCAATGTATCGCACAGATCTACCTATCCTTAGAAAAAAGAGTAAGACTACTTTGACAAATGAGAAAGCTTCCTCATCCGAACTAAAGTGGTGAGGTAGACGCTCACGCATAAGTAGGGATTACCTGTGATATGACATTAATTGAAATTTGAGGAAAAAACTATACCTATAATCCTATATTAATCATAACGCGTTCCCTTTATCCGAAATATCATTCTAGTGTTTTTCCATATTATAAGTAAACCAAATCCAAAAAAACCTCCAAAGATCGATGAATTAAAAGATCCTAAAAAAAAACCAAGCTAAAACTAGTTGCACGCGACAAAAGTGAAAGAAAACAGATACCTGGGGCTGTTAACGACGTGCATTACGTGCATAATTAGCCGCCGAAAACATCGCCATCGTCGCCTATTTCCATCTTATACTCGAGTAATAACTTTTAATGGAAGTTACCAACAGTCGCTGTAATTCCAAACAACGGCCGCCGCAAGTGTTTATGTACGAAGACGACTACGAAGTGACAACAATTCGTCACTTCGGAAACCACACCCTGTGTGAAGTTTCTTCAATCGAATTATAGATCTTACGAGAATATATAACGTTGTGTAAACTTTGTCCAGCGGTGGATACAGCAATTCGAGATTGGCTTGTGAGAAACTTTTTCACTCGAAGACATAATAAGGTATTTCGAAACCAAAATTGTGAGTCAGGTGGCTCTGGTGTTGAGAAAGTGGCCAGAATTAATAAATAGGACTCAACGAAAACATATTAGCAAGTTTTGTTTTATCTTATATGAGCTTTTTGAATTAGAAGTTCATCGTAGTTTTGAATTTATTACCTTTCTTTAAATCCTTCGAATGAAGTCTGTCCTATTTTCAAATCTGATAAATGAGACGAATCCTTATTTTAAACCCTTCAAATGAGGTCCACTTTTTTGAATCACTGTAATGAGGCTCACTAATTTTCCAAATCAAGCCTACCTGATTTTCAAATCCCTATTGAGGCTCAACTTTTTTCAAAATTCTTCTAATGATAGGCATTTCACTTTTAAATTTCTGTAAAGTAATGATGCCCATCTTATGGGACACTTAGAGACATGTTGATGCGACTGCAATAAGGGTTCTTTCAGTTTCGGTGCCCTTAATCCAAGTTGAGGCTTCAAATTTTATTATTTCAAAATATTCCAAAATGAGAATTATTATTGGACAAAAGTATCCATTCAAAACAACGAATAAGAATATCATTAGTAAGTTACATAATTTCTTCATCGATTATAATTTTTGATTTCGGCTGTTTTCAACCGATTTTTTTCAAACTCGTGTAGATGCTAGGTATCATCAAGGGTCATTTATGAACATTTTTTCAAAAATTTTCAAACCTATCTTCACTGTGAAATGTGCGTTTTAAGTTTTCTAACGGCCATTTCGACAAGTTTTTTCAGAGGTGCAATAATTGAAAAAATATATGTTGTACACCTAGTCTGGATGTACAACATATTTTTTTCAGAATTTTCTATATAGGTGGAAGGCCTTCAGAAATGCAAAAAACTGATTTTTTTTCATCATTTTTCGCGCCAAAAATGGTCATTTTTGATCGAAAAAAATTGTCGTCATATAGTATATCACAAAATACACCTAAATACACCATCAGCCCGAATTTGGATGAAATTCGTTGATTTTTTCTATTTTTTCTAATTTTCATTTAAATATTGACTAAGTTACGCCATTTTGGGAACCCCCCTCCCCGTGTCCCACGAGGTGTCTGGAGGGCCTAGAATTCATGTTTGGACATGTTTCAAGTCGTTATTTTTTATAAACAGAAATTTTCGCGAAGTTGAGAAAATTTCATTTTTTTCAACAACCCGTGTAGCAATTGTCGACATCGACATTTATGTCGACAAAATTCAGACACATTTTTTTCTCGGTTAACGATGGATTAAAAATGATATTTGAGATTTAAAGTAATGTTCTATGTTAAACATAACTGTTCAATCAAAATTTTTGAATTTTTCTCAGTATTTTCCTATAATTTAGAAAACGTTGTTTTTCTACATAGACAAGTCGATGTAAAAATCGATACTCGATAAACGCATCGACATTTATGTCGACAATTTCTGCCAATTAAATTTACAAATTTTATATCTAAAAAGAACTAAAAACAATTAATAAGAACATTTTAAGCTCAGGAATAAATAATTTTTGAAAGAATCACAAAATTTTCTTATTTTTCAAAGTTTTGAATAATACAACGACTTGTCGAGTTATTGTCGACATAATTGTCGATGGTCGAATAATGCATCGACTTCACTGTCGACAGTGTCGACCAGAGGAATTTTAAGTCGAGATAGTGTCGATGTGATTGTCGAGGGTCGAATAATGCATCGACTTAACTGTCGACAGTGTTGACCAGAGGAATTTTAAGTCGAGTTAATGTCGATCTAATTGTCGAGGGTCGAATAATGCATCGACTTGACTGTCGACGTCTTGAGGGTGATTGTGATACTCGCAGATAAAGTGTGTTGTGAATTAGTACATAAGGTCTAAGAATCATCTCTGTGTTAGTTGGACACTCGCATGTGTCCAGCTACAAAGGTGGCCTCAATGCCGCATATTTGACAAAAAATGTCGAAATGTTGGCTTGAACACTATTTTTGGTGTAATTTTAATATATACTTATATTGAATATTTGAACTTAGCATATTTTTCAAAATCTCACCATTGCAAATGTCGATGTGGATGTCGATATAAATGTCGACACATCGAAATCGGTCACTTTTCGATCGTACATGTCGACACGATTGTGGATGGTTTGTCGAGCTTATTATCGACATGTTTGTCGACCGTCCAAATATGGTTCGACATGTCGAGCCATATTTGGACGGTCGACAAACATGTCGATAATAAGCTCGACAAACCATCCACAATCGTGTCGACATGTACGATCGAAAAGTGACCGATTTCGATGTGTCGACATTTATATCGAAATTAGCATCGACGTTGCTACACGGGAATCAGGTATGGTGAGATTGTGAGAATAATTTTCCAAAATCAAAAATGTGTTATTTTATGAATGTGGACAAAAAAATCAAATTTTTTCGATTTCACTAAAATTGTAATATATGACAAATATTGGCTTGAAACATGTCTAAACATGAATTTTAAGCCTTTCAGACACCTCGTGGGACACGGGGAGGGGGGGTTCCCAAAATGGCGTAACTTAGTCAATATTTAAATGAAAATTAGAAAAAATAGAAAAAATCAACGAATTTCATCCAAATTCGGGTTGATGGTGTATTTAGGTGTATTTTGTGATATACTACAACAATTTTTTTCGATCGAAAATGACCATTTTTGGCGCGAAAAATGATGAAAAAAATATATGTTGTACATCCAAACTAGGTGTACAACATATATTTTTTCAATTATTGCACCTCTGAAAAAACTTGTCGAAATGGCCGTTAGAAAACTTAAAACGCACATTTCACAGTGAAGATAGGTTTGAAAATTTTTGAAAAAATGTTCATAAATGACCCTTGATGATACCTAGCATCTACACGAGTTTGAAAAAAATCGGTTGAAAACAGCCAAAATCAAAAATTATAATCGAAAAATCACATTTTTCGCCCTAGGAGGGGGAGGGGGTGAGGTAGCGACTCAAAAATTGGTCACGGGGGTTTTAGACCATGATGACCAACTTCCACTAGTTGGTTTCAAAATCCGTATGGTGGGCCAAATCGCCTATCTTAACCCGGCTATACCTTAAAAAAAAAATCGAATTTTCCTCAAAAATATTTTAAAAATTTTGTTCAATACGAAGCAAATTATGTATTTTGAAATTATTCAATTTTTTTCAATTGTAGGTATTCAAATTAATTTTTTTAATTTCAGAAGTCATTGTTCAAAAATTAAATTAATTGAAATTTCCATTTATTATAATTTTTACAATATTTGTATGTAATGTGATGTCAAATACAGAAAAAAAATCATATTTTCCGACGCAGTTAATGCGCTCGAGTTATCTATTAAAAATAGTACGTATAATTCCATCGAATGTATTCAAGCTCTTCAATAATTTTACATCAAGTGTACCTGTTGCTAATGAAAAAAATTAAAATTAAATTTCACTCTTTATTAACGCATGAAAAATTTTTTTCTTCGGGGCTTAAATACGATTACAAATTTTAAAATATGTTTTCCTCACAAAAAATTAATTTTAACAAATTCCCACCGGTATTTCTCCCCACCACACGGCAAACTATTATTACAAAACTTACCCAATTATTCGCTACAGAACATTTTTTTATTTTTTTATTTTTTGGCGATAGCATTAGAAGGGCATTTCGAGTGTGAAATATTTTAAGCCGGCGATATTATTAATTTGTTACCTGCTGATAAATACTTATTCGTGTTCGCACATGACGTCAAACTTGGTGCGATGCGATGCGGTGTCACTTCTGTATCGCGTACTGTACGTCTATCAACAGTGTAAAAAAAAAAAGTATATACGAGATATGGTACTCGGTTTTGGTAATTTTAAAATGATATTAGGAGTATAAAAAGCTTTTAGAACGACGGTAATGAAAAAGATGCGCTTCTTTAATTTCCTGTGCGAGCTTTTCTTTCCTGTTCTTGGAGCTTTTAAAAGTCGTAAAAAAATTATACCATTTTAATCTCGCTCGTAGTTTAACGTTTTCTCGAGCAATGGTTGCTGCGGAGGCAGTGTAAACCGTGCGAATGAAATTGATGATTTTTTTTGGGCTCCGACAAAATAGGTTTACGAAAAGCTATTGTGTTGCTTGGTCCGGTTTTAATTAAATAAAATAAAAAACATGCGTATAGGTAATTCCGAAGAAAGAAAATCTGACGCAAAAAGCTGCATAATCAACATTGTAATATTCTTCATAAAATTTAATAAATCTTTAAGGAAAATTAGTCTAAACCTAAAAATTTTTTAAAGCCCGAAAACTTGATTGAAATCGTTCAACAGGAAAAAAGGTGAAAATTTGGAAAAATCAGATAAAAATTACTAATTGACGATGAAAGAAGTGTAAGATAAAATTATGTATCGAGGAAGTATAAATGAAATAGAAGATATTCATTTTTATTGACAAAATTCTTAGATATCAGTAAAAAATTAGTAGTTAATATATCAATTGAAAACAATATAGGCAGGTTAGTATACTAAAATCAATCAAATTTTTTAAAGTCTTTTCATTTATTTTCTTATCATGTGAACTTTTTTTCTTACACATGAAGAAAAAAAATAGAAAAGAAAAAAGAACACGCTTAGAAACAAAAAGAAGAAAATTAAAATTTTAAGCAAAGCTTTTCAAAAATTTATTGTAATATATATATATTTTTTTAAAACACGTCCAAACATTTTCCCAATAATAAAATATGAACCTTTCAAGAAAGGAAAAAAAAACACTTGTTTGACAAATTTGAGATGACCTTATCCTCAATTTTATGAGAACCTTGTCTCGAGATCTTGAGCTTATGATAGTGATGAACTTAGTCCAAATTCCTTTGGAATCTCAAGTACTAATAATTTGTGTAATAACTTGATCCTTAATTTATAATAGGTAACCTTATCCCAAATTATATGATAACTTTATCGCAAATTTATGATAAGTTTACTTATTCACATGTAATCATATCCCAAATTTAACCAAATTTTTGTGATAACCTTATCCCCAATTTTCTATAGTTTTATCCTCTTATTTGAAATTCAGTTACCTATAACCTAATCCCAAATCTTGTGATAACTTCATCCGAAACATACAAATATGATAAGCTTATCCTCAATTCTCTGATAATCGTATCCTAAAATTTTAAATTAACTTTATTCCACCTTGACACAATTTTGTAATGATCTAATCTAATACTGATTTTTACGATAACTTTATTTCAAATTTGTGATAACTTTATCCTAAATTTTGTGATAATAGCATCCCAAATTTATAATAACCCTATCCCTAATTCTTTGATAATCTTATCTTAAATTTTAAGATATCTTATTATAAATTCAGGATAATCTTATGCTAATTTCTGTGATAATGTTACTCGAATTCATTATTGATAAACTTTATCCCAAATTTATGCTGACCTCATTCTCAATCCTAAGGTTATTATAACCGTATCCAAAATTTACGAAAAATGTTGTGCCAACTTCTGTGATAACCATATCCAACTTCATGACAACCTCATCATAAATTCTTTGATTACCTACTTTATTTGAATTCCATGATGACCTTACATAAAATTCATAATAACTTAATCAATATTTGGTGATAACATTATCCTAAATTTCTTGATAACCTTATCCTAAATTTATGATGAACTATCATCAATTTTGTGATGACTTTATCGCAAATTTGTGATAACCTTATCCTGAGTTTATGATAACCTCACTCCAACTTTATGATAATCTTGTCCCAAACTCTTTAATACCCATTAATACCAATTCTGTGATAATCTTATCCCCAATTTATGATAACTTTATCCTCAATTCTATGATTACCTTGCGAGTATTCCACATTCTATGACAACACCATATCAATTTTATGATAACTTTATCCATAATTCCACCATAACTTTAACTCAAAATCATGATAACCTCACCCCAAATTTATGATAACTTTATCCTCAATTTTGTAATAACCTCATCCTCATTTCTGTGATAACTTTATAGTATAGCTTCATCCCAAATTTAGATATGATGGCCTGATTCAAAATTCAGTCACAACTTTATCGCAAATTTTTTGATAATCCTATTCACAATTCTGTGATGACTGCATCCTGAATTTATGATAACCATATCCCAAGTTTATAATAATCTTCTTCATTTCGATTTTATTATGACCTTGCCTCAATTTTTTGATAATTTTACTCCGAATTTCATAATAACCATATTTAAAATGCATGATAACCTTATCTTAAATTTCGTGATAACTCTATTTCAAATGTATGATAACTTCATCTGAAATTCATGATAACCTTATCCCGAATTCTATGATAACCTAATGCAAAAATTTTTGATGATGATGTTCTGAATTTATGATAACCTTCAACCTTATTCTGAGTTTATGATTATCTTTCCCCAAATTCAGTGATAATCATTATTCCCCATTTTATGATAACTGATAACCATATTCCAAATTGATGATAACCTCGTTCTCAATTCTGTGATAACCTTGATAACTTTAAATCAATTTTATGGCAATTCAATTTTAATCTTATGATAACTTTATCTTCAATCCTGTGATAACATTATCCAAAATTGTTGATTACTTTATTGCAGATTTATGATGAGCTCATCCTAAATTCTGTATTAGTCTCATTCCAAATTCTGCGGTAACTTTGTCCTCAATTTATTGACAACTCTATCTCAAAATTTTCCAAATTTGGTATACAAAATTTTCTAATTCGAATACCTAACTTGAAACCAGTTTACTGAGATGAAATTTGTGCATGACTTTTTTCGACGTTTTTTTTGAAAAGCTGTACGAGTAAAAATGTGTTATTTATGATTTTCATTTTCGTGTAACTTTCATTTTCAAGGCAATCAAGGGTTTTGATATTGATCATTTTCATCTCAAATAATTCTAAAACTGGTTCGTTGATTGTGCTCAAAATAAATGATCCCTTATTCTACGTAAATATCTCTCATAACCCATCATGAAAATCACAGCTGATTCCGTCCATTATTACCTGACCTAACATGTGGAAACTTTATATGACCACACATATGCACATTATACAATGTACATGCTCGAATCGATAATTGAATAAATAAATGAACGAGGGTGGACGGTGGAAGTATGTAAAGAAATATGAAATCACGAAATACAAGTTATTTTTACATGAAACGTCGAGAAATACTAACCCACTCCAACTCCCACATGGGTCAAAAGATGACTTTTTCATTCCGAAAAATTATCTAAAATATGAGCAAATTAGAATTTTGCAAATCGAACTGTTTCGAGTTTATTTACGTATGTAATCGATAGCGATATCTCGACCTACTACGTCTTTGCATTCCGTTCAAAAGTGATCGTGTATGGGATAAGGTCAGGTCGCTCGCTTAGGGAGCGATATAAAGCCAATTTCAGCTCATTTATGAAAACACACGCCGAAATGATTTATATATGTCAATAAAAAAATGGGATATTGATGAAAATAAAACGACCTGAAAGGCCGTCGAAAAATAAACATACTCGAGTGCGATTACCCATACGTGTCGTATTGTCGCGGTTGGTTGAAAAAAATATATCTACGTATGAAAATCATCTACACATTTTTATATATTATATCGTCATTTTTCATCTGTCTTGCAAAATAAATTACTAAGTGAGGTTTGAAATATCGCTTAGGAATATTTCATTTCGACAATGTGAAGTACCTACATATGTATCCTGTTTAGTGTATGATGATTCTTTTCTCACAGCATTTCACATCTCAAATGGAGCTATGTCTATATTTACACATATATTCATAAACTTATACCTTTGGCAGAATACGAAATCGATTTATTCTCATCCAAATAACAAAGTAGGTTGAAGACCTTTTAGATACCTAAATAAAATACAAATACGTGCATTCTCTCAATATACGAATTTTTTTGATAGCTTAATTGCTTGCTTAGCTCAAAAGATGGAGTACGACTTTGTATGTTTGAATTTAACAAATATTCCTTTGGTTTTAAAACACCCCAGCAACTCGCTGACCGAAAAATACTTACTCTTCGTGGCGAACCTCCCTATAATTAATCCCTATCGAGGGATATTTTTTTCTTTCATCTTGAAAGCATAACTGATCTGATAGCTATATCCGTCAAACGGCAACAAAAACTACTTATATTAAAATTTCAACCCACGAAATTAGACCAAATTAAACATCTCCGAGCTCTTGACGACCAAATTTCCCAACGTCTCGCGTTTCGTTCTTTTCTTTCTTTCTTTTTCCAAAAAAATAAACAACCTAATCCGTATCATTGAATATTCATAAAAAGCTCTCTCTCGTAATCATTTACTTCTCTCGCGTCGAGCTAAACTTCATAAGTTTTTTTTCCCATCTGGAGTAAAGAAAAAGTAAAAAATACTACCGGAGGAAAGTAAAAAAAAAACAAAAAAACACTTAATCCCATCAATAAATTAGCAACTCGGCTCTTTTTCTACTCGTTTCCTTCGTATAATGAACGCTTCGAAGAATTTGAATTAATTTGATTTTCGACGTGTTTTTTTTTAATTTATAAATATAATTCGGTTAATCGATATGGGTTTTTGATTTTTCGCAGACGTTGATGCCGAAAAATTTAATAAATTGATATAACGAAAGAAGCCCTTTCAAATTAGTGTTGATATGGCGGGTACCTGCCGAATACGAGAGAGGGAGCATAAAAAAATCGGGGACTTTAATTTAAAAAAATAATATCGTATTATTTTGACGATTTTATTTTCGAATTATTTAAAAGCGTCGAGGTATCTTGAGTGAAGACAATAGTGACAAAAATCTCTCATCGATTAATTCAGTGAAATATTTTCGTTTCTCATGTTTAATATCAATTTAAAGTAACGTCCTTTTTTTTTTTTTTTTTTGGGGTGAAAAAAGTACACGATGAACAGTTGCATGTTGACACGATATCAATTACTTAATGAAATTTTATGCAGAAAATAAACGACGGGCATTGCTTTTCATGTATGTAGCAGCCCTGACCACTCAACCTTAGCCAATAGAAATCTTCTTTCTGTCAACAAACAAATAAATAACGTAGATACGTTTGATAAATTTTGTCACAATGAAACCTCGGCATCGAAACGAGTACAAATAGAAAAAAATAGAATCAAGATTAGGGTTTTTGCTCGTGCTTAGGGCGAAGAAAGGTCAGAAGAGGGGACTGGATTGAACGTGAAGAGTAATTATAAAAGAGTACGGTGAGCGAGAAAAAACCCACAGTATTTTAAGAATTTTTTGTGCGAATTTTTTCAAATTGTGTTTGATTCTTTTCAGAGTGTTGTTTAAAATATTTTTTCATTATAACTTTTTCATTTTTTTTTTTTTTTTTTTTTTTTTAAGTCAATGTTCTTTTTATTTGCGAACAAATTGAAAAAAATCTTATTCAAAAACAAAGTCGTGTTTCTAAAATTTGTAATTTTTTAAAGAAATTTGATTAAAAAACAAATTTTAAAATTTTGTTTCAAAAATTGAAGTTTTCAAAGCATTAGGTATCCAATTTTTTTTATTCTATTTTGTTTTTGAAAAAACCTTTATACCTATTTTTTGCGATTTTTTCCAGTTTGGAATCTTGATAAATCTTTTTTTTTTCAAAAACGATTTTTAAAATTTCATTAACGAATTTTTGTAAATTTTTTCGAAAAAGAAAATTTTCATAGTTTTGTTTAATTGTTTTTATTAGTTTTTAAAAAACATATACCTAACAAATTTTTATACTTTTTTGAAAATTCCAAGATACGTACCTACTTATTTATTTATTTTTCTAAAATTTATCCTAAAAAATGAAATTATTTTTTTAAATCTTGCTTTAAAGCGACCATTTCTTCAAAAATTCATTTTTTATGTCCAGTTTTTTAATATAATTATATTTTTTTCAAGTTTTCAAAATTCTGTTCTAACACCACCTCATGAAATTTTGTTAGGTATATTTTTTTCAGTTTCAATTTTTTAAAAAACAATTTGGTTTCATTTTTATTCTTTTTTTCAAATTTTATTCATTAGCAAATTATTATAGTTCTTTCAAGAGTTGTTTCAAGACATATTTTTACAATTTTTCCTTGCAACGATCATTCTTTTAAAAATTGAATTTTGTGTGTTTAGTTTTTATTTTTTTTTAATTTTGTCAATTTTATTTATTCTTTAGGTAGGTACTTTTTTCAAAAATGGACTAACTGTTACTAAATTCACTCCCCCTCGGTCTGTCCTTGTTCTAACTATTTTTTAAAAATTTTGTACATTTTTTTTTTTAAATCTGTTCCTTTTTTGAAAATTTAATTTATTTTTTGGAAATTTTGTTCTTTTTTTCATTTCTAATATTTTTGAATGGTTTTTAACAGCATTTCAAAGTTGTGTTAATTTAAAAATTGGAATTTTTCCAAATTTTTTTTGCGTTTCGTTCAAAGTAAGTAGGTACCTACTACCTACTACCTACCTACAGGTTTTTAATTCTGGTTTTTCAAAATTTTATTCAGTTTTTTTTTTTTTTTTTTTTTTTTTTTTTGATAAGTTTGAAAATCATTTTAAAATGGTTTTCAAAAAAATTAAAATTTTCCACAGACAATTTCTATTTATTTTGTATGACGTTGTGTTTCTGTAATTTTGTTTGATGAACATAAATTTTTTCACAGGTTTAGCACGATTTTCTAAAATTTTGTTCGATTTAGATTCTTCATGTTTCAGTTTTTTAAATGTATTTTTAAAAATTTAATTTTGTTTATTTATTTTTTTTTTTTATTTAAAATTTTTTTTTTTCAAATTTTAATATTTTTATATTTATAAAGCACCATTTAAAAAAATTAAATTTCTTTGTTACGAAATTTTTATGAAATTATTGTGTTGAAATTTTTCTGAATTTTGTCTGGAAGAATTTTTTTTTCAAGAGCATTGTTTAATTTTTTCAGGTTTGTTCAAAAATAACTATTTGATAAAAGTAATCATTTTTGTAAAATTTTCTTCGAATGTTTTGTTCAAATTTCGTCCAAAATTTTTTATCAAGGTTCATCCTGATTTTTTTTTTTTTTTTTAAATTTTATTCATTTTTTAAAATCAGTTTTTTCAAAACATATCTATTGGAATTTTTTTTTCAAATTTCAATTTCTTGTTACTTTTACAAAATTTTTATAATTTTTTCAGATTTTTTTAAAAGTATTACTCATTTCAAAACCACCTAGACACTACAAGCCATTAAGTTAAATTTGGCAACCTTGCCGAAGACGGCCGACTTGAGCAATTGAAAATACGTTTTCTGGGCAAACGAAGTCGTTTTCGAAAAAATTGATGGAAACCAAAATTGTAGAGGGAAAAATTAACTTTCGTTTAGTGTATTCGGAATTTTGATTCGACTAATATTTCTCGAGTTACGGTCAAAAAACTGATTTGAAGATGGACCGTCTACCAGATTTTCCCTATTTTCCCGGTCAAAGAAGCGATTTTCGTAAAAATTGATAAGAAAAAAAATTGTAGAGCAAAAAATATCCTTTCATCCTAAAATCATTGAAGTTTTGATTCGACGAAAATACCTCGATTCATTAGCAAAAACTGTTTTCTCAGATATGCAAATTTTCATATTTTCCTATTTCGCGGATAAACAAAGTGTTTTTCATGAAAATTGATAAGAACTAAAATTGTAGAGCAGAAAAAAACCTTCAGTTTTAGTGCTTTTAAAATTTTTGATTCGACCAATTTTCTGAGTTATCGTCAAAAAACTATTTATTTTTTCATTTTCGAGGTCAACGACCCCTTTTTTGTGAAAATTGATAAAAACCACAATTGTAGATCAAAAAATTTACTTTTGTTTGGTGTAGTCGGAATTTCGATTTGACGAATATTTCTTGAGTTATCGTCGAAAAACTGATTTTGAAAGTTGGCCGTCTACCAAATTTTCCCATTTTCCCGGTCAACGAAGCGATTTTCGTGAAAATTGATACGAACCAAAATTGTAGAGCGAAAAAAATCCTTTCACCCTAAAATTGTTGAAATTTCGATTTGACGAAAATACCTCGATTTCTCAGCGTAAAATGTTTTCTTGGATATGCAAATTTTCACATATTCTCATTTTCATAGCGAACGAAGCATTTTTCGTGAAAATTAATCTGAACCAAAATTGTAGAGCAGAAAATTTCCTTTCGTTAATGTGTTGTCAGAATTTCGATTCGATGAATATTTCCCGAGTTATCATCAAAAAACGGATTGGAAAGTCGGCCGTCTACTACTCGAAAATGCGACGTTGCCTTTCTACGTTCATGGCTTGTATCTCTATGTGGTTTTGCTCATTTAAAAAAAATAATAGTTTTCATTATTTTGAAAAAACAAGGCTAAAAATTGGATTCCTTTTTCCTCACACAGGCATTTAAATATTCTATCCATTGTTAGAGCTATAATGTAATAGCGAGGATTAGAAAGTAATACTATGGCCAATCAACAGTTTTTTTTATATTATCTACCGACTCTCCATATATGATAGATACAATTTAATTGTTGCGTGTTAAATTGATAAAAAATAAATTATTTCGTTCGTTCGTTCGTTCGTTCTACCACTCATTAAACGAACGAGTAAATTTCACTCGATTATTTAATCAACTCGTAGACTAAAAGCCATCCTTTATTGATGGACGAATTCGTCATGGTTTACAAAAATCGTAACTTGTTAGAAAAAAATTGCCTGTTCTTTGTTTTCATTTCATTACTTGTAGACCTACTATATTGTAGTCCGCCAACCACAAAAGTAATAAAGTTTTTCAAATAAAGTAAACATACTAGAAAACTACAAGTTTCCCAAAGTAATTACGATCTTGTGAATAATTATTTGTTGTTGTGTTGTTTTTTCAACTGAGTCAATTGACTTTTTTTTTCTTCTTTTAAACTGTACTCTTAAGAGTAATTCGATTGGTGCTTGTTTCTTCACTACAGCAGAATAGAATGAGGTCTAAGAAGTGGCAAATTTTGGTAAAGTAAGACTTGGAAATTGTATCGTATTTGATGGTTTGAATGGAATCCATGATAGTCTCGAGTGAGTCTTTGTGTATGTCTATGTACTTTTCAATCAATGTTTTTAGTACTTTTTGTTTTTCGTACAAGTCGATGAATTATTCGTGAAAGTTGTTGTTCGACGTATCTCGTATTTACTTGTATAGCATCCATCGAATACCAGAAATTTAATAATTACGTCTGTTTGATGGTTGTTGCGAACTAATTAGCCATCTCATCTTTTTATAACGAACACGTTTCCAAAATGATGAATTATATATTTTTTTTTTTGGTGGAATATTATAAATGTAAAAATCAATAGATACTCGAAAATTTTTAAAACTCGACAAAAATATTATAATACCTACCTTACCTACTTGTAAAATTCAACTGTTCGAGTTATATTCCTCCATTTATATAAAATGAAGGTGTCTATTCATGAAAAAGAAAAAAACTCGAAAGATAAGTTATCTCGAAATTCGAAGAAAAAAATACCTTCTCCAAATCTATATCACTTTGATTCTTTAGGAAAAAAAGCTGGATACGAGGAACTGCCTCGAAAAGAAAATTCTAATTTACTCTTTAGCGAAAGTTTTTCACAGCTTGGTGAATTTTTCAAAGATAAGTACCTTATCTTCACAATACGATGTAATTTTTTGCTTCTTTTTTACCCTATAGCCACCGTATTGATTATTAAGTCGGCTATATTTAGATATGGTTAACAAAATAATCGAATACAACCAACACAATGACTTAAAATTTGAGCTAATTGTAACATACGAGGAGTGTCTATCTCTATATCGAATTATTTTCAAATACAATTTGACGAGCTAATTGTTTTCGCATTTGGCGCGCAATCCTAGGCAATGAGAATTTGCTATTTGGTTGATTGATGTTTTTTAAGCGTTCGTTCTCTTGACGGTACCATACAATCTGTCTTTGGCCGACATTATGCTTTCTTGAAAAGCGATCGACGTTGTCTTAATTAAATGAAGAATAGTACTCTTCAACGTATAAAGAATTTTTTCCCACTCATCAAATATGGAATTGGAATCGATGAAAAATAATGTGAAAAAAATTATACGTGTTGAATTCAATTCGAATAAATAAAACAAATTCAAGGTTACTTTTTGTTACCATTTGCTCAAAGGTAACTTGAGCGAGCTTTGATTTTTATTCATACATATTAATCAAAATTTTGTCAATTTTTTCCCAAGAAAATTGCAAACGTATTGAGAAAAAATTGATTTTTTCAACAATGAAAATTTAAAAACTCATCATCGTCAATTACAGAAATTTTTAAGCAGTTTTTCGCAAGTTTTAAAAATAATTTCACAACATTTTTGAGAAATGTTAAAAAAATTTCAAAGAATACTATACAAAATTGCAGAGATTTTTGATCAAATTTTCAGACTTTTTCATAAAATTCGGAAAATTTTCACGAAATCTCAGAATTTTTCAAATAAAATTTTAGAAATTCTTTTAAATCCTTTTTGCAGAATTTAAAAATCGAAAGAAAAAAATTCTCACAAAAGTAAGCAAATTTTTTTGCAATAGTTTAGAATAAGTAACTTTCACATAATTTTCAAAAAATACAATTTAAAAAAATGACTATTTTTTGCAAAATTTGGAAAATAATTTTCACGGACTTTCGAATTAATAACAAAATCTTCTAAAAACTTGGAAAACTTCTTGAAAAATTTACAGAATTTTTCTGAAAATTTCAGAAAAATATATAGAATTGTAAAAGTAGAGTAATTAGGTATGTATTTGCAAAATTTAAAAAATAATTTTCACGATCGGAGAATTTTCAATTTTTAACAACAGAACTTTTGAATTCATAAAAAAATAGAACTTCAGAAAATCTCCTAAAAACAAAGAAAACGCAGAAAACTGCTAAAAAAATTCACAGAATTTTTCTCAAAATTTCAGAGAATATTTTCACAAAATTTCAGAAGAATTTTGGTAAAAGTTCTGAAATAAATCATATTTTTAATTTTTTTTTCAAGAATTAATTATTTCACAAAGCCTCAGAAAATTATCTCAAAATTTCAAGAAAGTATAGACTCTGTAGTTTTGTGATTTTTTTAAAATTTTGTTTTGTGACTTTCTTGAAATTTTGAGATGGTTTTCTGATGTTTTGTGAATAATTCTTCATAAAATAAAATTATGTTTTCTTTTTCAAAAAGTAAGTAAGTATATAAAAACATTGAACATTTTGTAAAAAATTTACTGTACATTTTTCTAAGTTTTTAAGGCATTGTTGTACTGACATTATTTTCTGAAAATTGTGTGAAACATTTCCTGAAATTTTGTATTGAAATCCCTGAGTTTTGAAAGAAATGCGTTAAAAAATTCCCAAAGCTTTTATCAAATTCTGATAATGCTTTGAAGGATTTTGAAATATTTTTTGAAACATTTCTAGGTTTTTCTACAAATTTTTGAAAAACTCTCTGATTTTTTTTTTTTTTTTACAAAATATTCTAAAACCTTTTTGAAATTTTACATTAAGTTTTGAGAATAGCTGCTGAAAATCTTGTGGAAAATTCTGATAAATATTCTGAAGTTTTGTAAAATATTCTTTTAAAAGTTAATACCTATCTACGAGGTTTTCTGAAAATTTGTGAAAAATTCTCTGAGGTTAAAAAAAATATTCAAGACTGTGTGAGAATTTTCATGAAGTTTTGAGAAGAATGTTTGAAATTTTGTTTGGCTTTTTATGAATGTTCTGAAATTTTGTAAAATATTATTTTAAAAAAAATTTTAGTAAAAGATTTTCTAAAAATTTGAGACAGTTCATTAGAAAATTTTCATAACTTTGTGACAAATTTTATGAAAATTTTGAGAACTTTTTTTTTCAATATTGTAAGAAATTATTTTCATTTTACTTTTCAAAGCTATACCTATGTGAATTATTTTCTAAAATTTTTGTGAAAATTCTCTAAAGTTTCGTCAAACTATTTTGAAACACATGGAATTTTCTATTTTTTCATATTTGTACAAAAATTTATCTGAGATTTTGTGAAAAATTCTGAGACTCTTTTGGGAAGTTGTATAGTTAATTCCTCCTGTTTTCAGTTGTCAGAAGATTTTCTGATTTTGGTTTTCAATTCTGAAAATTCGTGAAAATTCTCCGAAGTTTTGTGAAAAATATTTTTCAAATTTTTCGAAATTTTTTTTCTTCAAAGTTTTGTTGAAAATAATTCCTGAAATCATGTGAAAGATCCTAAAATTTTGCGAAAAATCCTTCAAACTTTGCGAAGAGTTTTTAAAATTTTTTTAAATTTTTCAAAATTGTGAAATGTCTTCTTAAGATTTTCCAAAAGTTAATTTGAGATTTCGTGAAAGTTCTCTGAAGCCTTTTAAAAAATTTTGTTCGTTTTTTTCCTGAAGCTTTGTAAACGAGTTTTTGAAGGTTTTGTGAAAGATCTTTTGAAATTTTATTTATAAGAAGAGGTTTTGAAATTGTGTGAAAAATTCTCTAAAATTTTGCCGAAATTCTCTGTCGTCAAAAGAAAATATTTTCTTAAAATTTTATGGCGATTCTTTGAAGTTGATATGAATTTTTTTTTCACAATTGTAAAAAAAAACCAGAAGGCGACATACAGTTTTTAGAAAATAACATGAAATTATACGCATTAACTAAAAATCTTGAAAATGTGGAAATTCTAGCTCCGAAGTTTTAGGAAAATAATTTTTCCAATTTTATTTGAGGAATTCTCCGAATTTTATGAAAAGTTCCCTTTCTTTTTCCAACTCTTTGAGAAGTTTTCTAAAGATTTTCTGAGATTTAATTTTTATAAATTCAAAAATTTTATAAAAACTTCCTTGAGAATTTTTTATGCTAATTTTTTTAATTTTCTGAAGTTTTGTAGAACTGTTTTTTGAAAATTTTGTACGTAGTAAGTATGTTAATTTTGGTTACTTTTTTGACATATGGATGTTCCTGAAGTTATTCAAATATTTAAAAAGTTGATATTACACGTGTCAAATTGAAATGTTGGCCAAAATGTCAGTTAAACATTTCGCCGAATGTTATCCAAATGAAACAAACTCGCGTACAACAAGATTACACGGAAATAAAATTCCGGCTAACTGATGAATTTTGAAACAAAATATTACATTAGCATCAACAAAGTTGCATAATTAAATTTGTTCGTTCTCTCGCTCAGACAGGTAATTGAAATTAGCCATGTCTGCTTGTCTCGTCCTCCGCGTTTTTCTGCACAAGGATAAAAGTGATGAGGATTTTCACCGATGGTTTATTAACTTTTTAGTGTGTTTTTGACTTAACGAGGGTGTTTAAGCGGGGTGTACATATAGTTTTACTGCGAGGAGTACGTAGTCAGACTGCATGGAAGTTTGATGTATTCGTGTTTCTTGATTTTTTTTCCTTCATCGAATAATGCAGTCGAGTATCTGTTCGAGTGAATTTCGACCTGGTTTCTGTTCCAACTCGTGTAAAATTTTTTCAAATGTCATTCGCGATTCGGATTTTACCAGCAGTACCTACTTTTGCACTCTCGTTTGTGAGCTAGATAATCTGAAATAGGTGTCGGCACTGGTGAACCACCTATGATGGGAATTAATGCTAATTCACAGCCTTGGATACCCTTCTAGAATGACTGCCTTTATGTACTATACATAGCTATCTACCCTAAAAACAAATTAGTTCTCGGTATGAATTAATATTATGCTTCTCTCCAGCAAAAAAAAAAAAAAAATCAAACTCGGCTAGCTTATGCAATATACTCGCTACAATGCCCCTGACACCTCCTCGTGTTACTGCATCGAACCCTCTTAGGAAATTAAAACGACCTGTGTTGTTTATTGGCTCGATTCTGCGACGAAAAAAATTGCCATTTTTGCGGTTTGAGATATAATATCATAAAGCCAATTCTCCACTCGAGCCGAGATTTTTTTCATTTTATCGGTCGTAATACGTGATTGTCGGACGGGGATTTGTCCCACGTAATCGATATTAGCTTGCTATTTCATTTCTCAACTTTCTATAAAGGGGGTTGATTAATTTTCATAATGGTGCAAATATGACAATTTCGATTATCTCGTCCGGTACACCTGAGACCGGACCGGGACGGTATGGATGAAAAAATAACCAACGTGGTTATTAGCTCGGTGACACTGAAAGTGGCCATCGATTTATACCATTTGTCGCGTCATTGTTGAAAAAAAAAATTATATAGGAGGAATGAAGTTTTCCTCGTGTCCCTGTGGGCGTGTTTTTGAATTATTTGATTATGTAATTACTCATGTTATTAAATTTAGAAGTACCTAGTTGTTCGTCGATTAACTATGTGCTAAAGGATTTTATTTTAAAATAACGATTTTTTCTGCAAATGGCGTTGGCGTGGGCATTACGAGTCAATGTTGAAGAAAAAAAATTATACAGGGTGTCTCAACAATAAGTAAATATGTCTGGTTGTCTGCCTTATCTGCACCTACGATCACCAAGATTATGATCTTTTATGGCGATTTTTGGAGTATTTTTTTCATCAGTGATTTCGGTGGTAATCTAAGATTAATTTTAGGCAATCTTGACCTTTAAATATGAAGATCACTCAAAATCAAGAAACTAGAATCAATATTGATGTTTCTAGTTCATTTTATTCCGCCACACTTTATTGTCTTCAGAAGACAAGAATTCGAACATTTCTTTACTGGTATAATTTTTTTTCCTCAAAGGAATCCCGAGCAGCACACTCGACAAATTATCGAAATAAAAAATCGACAGAATATCGAATTCGATAAAGTGTCGCGTTAGTTCCGCATAAATCGTGAAATTATCTTTCGATATATCGACAGATTATCGATGAATTATAGTTGGCAAAATCCATCAACAGATAAACTTTCGATAAAATCGAACGATTTTTCTTTTAAAAATCTCAAGATTATAGTTAGATACTTCATCGATAACCTATCTATAAATCGAAAGATAATTACACGATTTATGCGGAACTAACGCGACACTTTATCGAATTCGATATTCTGTCGATTTTTTATTTCGATTTAGTTTCGATATTCTATCGATTTTGTATTACGATTTTTTGTAGATTATCTAGTTTCGATATTCTATCGATTTTTTGTATATAATTTAGCATATATGGGTATATGCGCGCGCACATTTTCAAGACCGGCTGGCGAGTTTGAAGTCGTAGTTACGCTTAAGGCTGGCGAATTTCGTTCCAAATACAGCAGTTTCTACCAAAACAAGCGTCTGTTGCGAACATCGGAGTTCGTTCGCATAATACGAATTGGATTATAATATTCAAACATCTTATGCAAAATTGGAGAAGAGGGAGGGGTCCAATTGAAATTTTTATAATAACTAAAATTATTTCTAGGACCTTAATTTACAACTTTTGTTTGAAAATTTTTTCAAATTGGCCCCTTTTTCCTCCGCTCTTCCAATTTTGAATAAGTATCAACGGAGTATTATGCAAAATTGGAGGAGAAGGAGAGGTCCAATTGAAAAAATTTTCAAACAAAAGTTGTAGCTTAAAGTTCTAAGAATAATTTTGGTCATTACAAAATTTTCGGTTGGGCGCCTCCATCCCGTTCAATTTTAAATACTAAGTATTCACATAGTAATCGTAGTATTGAACTTGGTAAAATTTTATTTAAGAACAACGATCTGGTTTCAAGTAAAATACCTAGTAAACCAAAAAAACTAGATAACTTGTTTGAAAATTTTTTCAATTTTGATTTCGCATATTACTGTTACACGTAAGTAGGTAAATGCAAAATAATAGAGGCTAGAGATGAGGTCCAATTGAAAAAACATTTCAAACAAAAGTTGTAGAATAATATTCTGGATTTAATTTTGGTTATTATAAAAATTTCGATTTGGCCCTTTCTTCCCATCCAATTTTGAATATAAAGTAGGTATTTTTTGACTAGAAAAAAATCAATATAGTTTCAACAACTATCGTTACAAAATCGTTGAAATATCGAAGTCGATAAATTTCATATAATGTGTCGATAATATAGTTTTAAATATCGTCACAAAATCGTTGAAAAATCGAATTCGAGAAATTTCATATAATCTGTCGATAATACAGTTTTAAATATCTTCACAAAATCTTTAAAAAATCGAATTCGATAAATTTAATATTCTTTTTCGATAGTATAGTTTCAAATATCTTCACAAAATCGTTAACAAATCGAATTCGAGAAATTTCAGATTATTTGTCGATAATATAGTTGTAAATATCTGCACAAAATCGGTGGAAAATCGGATTCGAGAAATTTCAGATTATTTGTCGATAATATAGTTGTAAATATCTTCACAAAATCGTTAAAAAATCGAATTCGAGAAATTTCAGATTATTTGTCGATAATATAGTTGTAAATATCGTCACAAAATCGTTGAAAAATCGAATTCGAGAAATTTCAGATTACGTGTCGATAATATAGTTTCAAATATCTGCACAAAATCGTTGAAAACTCGAATTCGAGAAATTTCAGATTATTTGTCGATAATATAGTTCTAAATATCGTCACAAAATCGTTGAAAAATCGAATTCGAGAAATTTCAGATTACGTGTCGATAATATAGTTTCAAATATCTGCACAAAATCGTTGAAAACTCGAATTCGAGAAATTTCAGATTACGTGTCGATAATATAGTTTCAAATATCTTCACAAAATCGTTAAAAAATCGAATTCGAGAAATTTCAGATTATTTGTCGATAATATAGTTTCAAATATCTGCACAAAATCGGTGGAAAATCGGATTCGATAAATTTAATATTCTTTGTCGATAGTATCGTTGACGAATATCGTCCTAAAATCGTAATACTATCGAATTCGATAGTTTTTAGATTTTTTTGTCTATAAAATCGTACAGCTAAATCTGTATCATATCGTGAGAACATCTTTAGATTTTTAAAAGATTTTTTATCGATACGTTTCAACTTTCGATATTATCGATCGAGTGTGCTGCTCGGGATTGTCGAGAAAATTTTCAAAATTTTTTAAATAACTTCATAAGATTTTGTTTTCAAAGTGATCTGACAATTTATTCTTTCACATGGGTATTTACTTTTTCATAATAAAAAATATGTTTCCCTAACTTCAAAGGTTTAATTTAAAATTAATTAATTCAGCTTTAAAAATTTACTAAAATTTGAAAATCATAGAAATATGAATTTTCACCAAAATCATAAAAACAAAATTTAATCCATAGGTATAATAACTTTATGAAAAACTAGGAAATATGGAACTTTATTCTAAAATTGCATAAGCTCTCGATTTTTATCACATTTTCATACATTTTTTAAAATTCTAGGAAGGATTAAATTACATACTTGATTTCATTCAAACGACCAAAGAATGGGCACATGAAACTAAAAGTAATTTTTAAATTTTATTAAATTTTTGTTAAATATGCATGTAAGTGTAAGTACATACTTACTTTATTACAGCTTGTGAAAAATTCCAATTTTTAATGAAATTTATTTTCATTTTTAAGTAAGTATAATTATTTATTTCTCATGAAGTTTTATGCAGAAAATTGTTTGAAAATTTCAGAAAGATATTTGATTTTAAAAAACAAAATATTTTATTAGTTTGGTACATAAAACTTCTACTCATTTCAAAGTAAATTTCGTTCTTTTTTTTTTTTTTTTTTTTTGAAGAAAAAAGTACCTATCAATTTTTTTTTGTATTTGAAGATAAGAAGAATCTCTTCACTTTAGTAAAAAAATTAATTTTTTTTTATGTTTTCCAATTCGTTGTAGAAAAAAAAATCTTAATTTTTTTTTTATAGAAAAATGTTTCCCAATTTTTTCAAGGAAATTTTTTTTTGATAGGTAAGTATTTTTGAGCAAAAAATATTTTCTCAATTAAAAAAAATATAGGACTATTTTTGTTCAAATAAAAATTTTTGGAAAATGAATCTTCCATTTTTGGGGGGGGGGGGGGGGATAAAAATCTTTTGTACCTAGAATGAAAAAAATATTCTCATTTTTTTGGAATGAAAATCTTTAAATTTTTTGAAATTACAAACATTTCTCATTTCATGGAAAAAAAATTTTTCTCAAAATGTAAAAATTCTTATGTTTTTGAAATAAAAATATTTCACATTTTTTGGGATGAAAAACTTTTAAAATTTTTTGGTGAATTTTTGTAGATTTTTTTTCAGAATTACAAAATTTTATTATTTTACGGAATAAAAAAATTTCTGAAAACAAAAAAAATCTTATATTTTTAAATAAAAAGTTCTCATTTTTTGGAATAAAAAACTTTTTATATGCATTTTTTTTCTAAAGAAAGAAATTTCGGTGTTTATTGAAGAAAAAAATTTCTCAATTCTATTGAAGGAACAATATAGTTAATTTCTCAAATTTTATCGAAAGGAAAAGTTTCTCAATTTTTTTGAAAAAAAAGTTCCTATTTTTTTAGGAATCGGGTTTCTCAATTTTTTGGAGCAAAAATGTCTCAATTTCGTGAAGCACTATGTATCTCTCAAATTTTTGGAATAAAACCAATTCATTTTATTTATTTATTTATTTTTTGTTTAGTATTTAGTATGTCTCAAATTTTCGGAGAGAAGAGATATTTTTCAGGTGAAAAAATTCCAATTTTTGGTGAAATAGTTACCTAATCTATTTCTTTTGAGAAAAAGTCTCTCGAAAAAAATGTTTCAATTTGTTTTAACGTTTTTTTTTTTTTTTTTTTTTAATTTACCTCGAATGTGTTTTTTTGAAAAGTAATAATTATCATTTTATGGAAGCGACAATGATGAAGAAAATAACTTTCAAGTCGTGGAAGTTGATCAACGTGACTTCTTATAATTACCATATCTATTATAATAATTTTCATCTCTAAATTAGTTACTCGTGTAAATTGAAAATATTGATTTTATGTTTTCCTTTTTGTTTTAGGTGAGTACAAAAATTTCATTTGCTTTATGTCGAGTCTGTTAAGTTTCAGAAACCTTTGAGTGGTCATTTTCCAACATTATAATTAGGAAATTCTCAGAAAATGTAAGTACATATAAGTAATTTATACGAATCACGAGTAAGATTACGAGTTAAGCCAATATAAAAGTCTTCGTGGAAAAAATAAAACAAAATTCGAATGGGATGATTTAAAAAAAAAAAAAAGGATATTGCAAAATTGAAGCCAAATTTCAATTTTTGCATGAGTTGTTCTCCAGCAACGAAATGATGATGATCTAAAATTAAAAAAATAAAATAAAAATGAAATCGAATACTTATCTATCCTCTTTCCCAAGACCAAAATAAATATTGAATGAAATAAGGTAAAATTAGTGCTTCGGGTTGCTGCGTTGGCTTCGATGGCGCAACTACCTACACGTAGTGGCAAAATATTAAATTTTTCATTCGGAAGGTGCTGCCAAGTAGATTTGAAAAAATTGAGGTTTCATACATCGCATCGGTTCAACTTTTACTACCTATTTGAGAGTTGTGAATATTTAGGCGATAAATGGGCCCCACGTTTGTACTTCGTTCCCGCTTTCGTTGCATTAATTTTAATTAACCTTAATTAAAAGGGATGAATTTTGGTTTGAAAATTTTATACTCGTTCAACAGATGTAGTAGATCGCTTACAAACAGTCTTGTTTTTAGTCGTGATTATTTAAAGGTTGTTTCAGCCACAGCAGATTGAGCTAGAATGTTTTCAGGTATACCTATTATAAGTTGAGACTGTGGAATTACGAGAATAAGGCCCGTATTTTAAAAATTTCCTTATACTTAAGGCGAGGCGTTCTTACACAAACCAAGTGGTTTTGTTTATTTTATCCATACAAATAAATGGCTGCTCGATGTAAATTGACACGATACGTGTAAAATCGCCTCGCCTTAAGGACAATGTTTGCTTAAGCAAATTTTTAAAATACGAGCCTAAAATATCCAAAAAATTCCTCTATAGTGCTCGAGTTCATTTTCAAATAGAGAATTTTTCAAAATTTAAAATTAATTTACGTAGAAAGCTGAAATATGTTTTGTTAGCATGTTTTCGGTCTCCTAAATCGATTAGCAGCAGAGATTTAAAAAATTCAGTGGTGCTCAAACTCTCTTCCACATAGAGCTATAAAAAATGTCTATCAATTTTTTTTTAAATTTCATCTGCTGAAAAAATTTTTCCAAACTATTTCCTTTGATTATTTTCCACTTATTTCAGTAAAATTATTCTTATAATTTTTTTTATCTGAATTTTTCAAACGTGATGTAATTCTGGTTCAGCTTTGGCACTTGAAAAACTTTTTTTTTTAAATATTTTATTATAAAGATCAAATTTTAAGCGAAACGAAAAAAATACAGTATACGAATAAATTGGGCGACGTTTCGAATTTCATCGAAATTCATTATCAAGTCCGATACGAAGAAAACAACGAAATGATGAAAAATACTATAACATACAAAAATACAAATAGAAAAATCAAAATATAACCAAATGTTTATAGGGTTCTATACCGTTCACGTCGTTTTTGTCGTTAATTGAGTTCGGGTTTCGTAAGATATGAAGACTTTCTAAAAATTTTCTTTTTCGGTTTGAGTTACAATTTTTTTGGAGGATTTTTACGTTTTGGAAGTCAAAAGTATGGGTTTGGTTGATTTTGGTAAAAAAAAAAAAAAAATAGGTTGGAAAATTTATTCTCCTTTAAATTTCTTGGCAAAAATACGAATTTTAATTGAAATCTCAATTAATGAAATTGTATTCTATAGTTTGTTTCATCTCAAATTTTTTCCATCGAAATCAATTTTTCATAAAATACTACATTTTTCGCAATTTTTATTTATTTTCATTGCGATAAGAAAGTACTCGAATCTGTCCATCCGAGTATGAAACACTTACGTGAAAAAATTTTAAAAACGAATTTCGATCGATACATAGATATTTTAAGCAAAAAAAAATCTTAGAAGTAAATTCTTTCGGAAACATTTCGAGGAGAAATACTTTTCGAAGTTGAAATGAAAAATTAAATGAGAATCCGTAAGAAAAATTTGCTTGCTCCATAGACTGGAATAGTAAAGAAAAATAACTCGGATTTTTCGTATAAAATATTTCTACTCTCTTTCATCATCCTAAAGACGTGTATCGGCAGCGTAAAAGGTACGCGATGAAACTTCTTCGTCATATTTTTCTCTAAACTACATCGAAAAACAAAAAAAAAAATACGATCACAGTTTCCACTCATTTAATTTTCGTATTACAGTTATTGTTTTTATTTCTTTCGAATAATTTGCCAAACAACGAAGACGACGACATATGATATGTAATGGTTTGAAAATACCTCGAAGGGAACTCGTCGTAAATTAAAATCGTTTTACACGAAAACCGCGATAAAAAGCGAGTAGAATGCGCCCCGTAAACCGAAACATTATCTCGTTCCAATTTCCACTACAATTTCGTATTTCAATCATTTGTTATTTTCATCACAGCAACGTGTTGGTTCGCGATGGTATATACACAAATATACTTTGTCATTTCGATATGTATCATTTTCACCCCCCGCATTCGTCTCCAAGCCGGATAACTCATTTGCTCGGCGGTAGTATAATTTGCCAAGATGGTGAAAATTTCATAGAATATGTTTCCCTCGAGATGATATCGGTTTGAAAAATTTCTTTTTCAAAACGAAACGAAAGAAGTTTACGTAAATTCTTTCTTCGCCTTTGCATTATGATAGGCCGTAATTTGTTCTTTTTTTCATTTTGTTTCGTCGAGTTCGAGTTTGGAGAAAAGTTATACGAGGTGACGCCAGAATTGCCTTTTTTTTTCATTTTTTCCCCCAGTAATGACGCATTCTCCCTTCCTGTTTCCTCGGAATCGCGAATTCACAGACAATATGCTATAATTTTTAAAAATTCGATCGTCGACGCTAAATCCATTATCGAGTTATTTTGATTGATTAAAATTACGAACGGTGTTGGCGAAAAACCTACTCATATGGATACGACGACGACTTGTGTACAACGTACTCGTATGCACGTATCGTACAAAGAAAGCGGAGAATTTCCGCTCAATTTAATACCAATATGACAAGTGGTTTAATCTTGGAGACCACGTTGCTCGATTGTACGAAAGCCACCACATTCGAAGTAGATTATTTTTCTACGAAGAAGGGAACAAGTTCTCGTTAAATTTGACCATTTTTGACGCTTTAGTGTTGAAAGTAAAGCATTGACATTTCAAAACATCGAAAGTGTAACGTTGATGTGCGAATGGTTTGATGGTGATTCTTGGTTATTGAATTTTTCATTCGGGTCGAAATAATTGGGAATAATGAATTTTACCACGTTTTCGCCTCTTTTATTATTATAAGCTCCTGCGTAGATTATTAAAAAAAAAAAAATCTAAAAATTTTCAACCCATAAAACATAATTATTTAAATCCCAGTTTTACCAAAATTAGATTCGAGCTAATACAAATTGCAAACTGATTTTGGAGTTGATTCCCTAAATTGTTCAAATGATTCAAAATTTTTAATATTTTTTTTTTTCAAAAATTTTCCATTAAAATGGTCATACCTTTGTAGGTTTTTTTTGTAACCCCCAATATCATTTTTCAACCATTTTCACCCTTGACTGCCTTGACCACTGTTTTCAGGAAGCATTAATATTTTCACTTTATCAATTTTTTTCTACATCCAAAAAATAAATAAAAACCATGATAATAAAAATTGACGGTTTGATTGAAATTGCTAGAATACGTACAAATATATTCTTAACCTTAAAAGATCGATGGCAATGATGTTTTACCTTTATTTACCAATAAATGCATAATCAATCATATTTAATATGAATGAGAAAATATAGGGTGTCCAGGAAGGACAGACAAACGCCAAACTAGCCCCAGATTAAAGCATTATCTTTTATGTAGTATCTTTATAATATGTAGATATAAAAAATTCCAAGGCCTTCGAATTTTTTTCAGCCCTTTAAATTGATGAGAATGCATTCTCGATAAAACTGTTATTGGGTTTTGAAAAATGTAGTAGGTAGAAGTGTGAAATTAATTTTTTCAAATTATGATAACATTGATAACTGAAATAAAATTTCATTTAAAATTAGTACTTAGATAGTAAAAATACCCTACCAGAAACATGAAAAACGAAAAAAAAAAAACCGAATGAGTACGCCGATTCAAAAATACAATATATTCAATGACAAGAATGTCTTTCAAGTTTGGAACAAAAAATAAAATTGCCTGATGGTCCCTTTTTATTTAGGGTTAAAAAAAAAAAAAAAAAAAAAATGAAAAAACCCATTAAAAATTTTTGAGAAATTTAAAAAAAATGTAAGGTCCCGATTGAAAAATTATCCAAACAAAAGTTGTGTAGGTATTTAGATCTCATCAGTAATTTTGATCATTACGAAAGTTTTGATTGGACTGCTCTTTTCCCTCCAATTTTGCTGAATTGGAGAGGAGGGAGTGGTCCAATCAAAATTTTTGTAATAACCAAAATTATTTCAAAGATCTTAATATACATCTTTTGTCTGAAATTTTTTTCAATTAGAGTCTCACATAAAGAAATGGAAAGATTTTTTTAGAAAAATGAATATCAAAAAATCCATTAATTTTTTTTAAAATTTGCAAGCAGGCTCCAATTGTAAAATGCTTCAAACAAAATTTGTATATTTAAATCTCAGGAATAATTTTGGTTTTTATAAAAATTCTGATTGGATCTTAAATTTTTTGTATCAACTAAAATTATTTCAAAGGTCTTCATGTGCAACTTTTGTCTGAAAAATTTTCAATTGAAGCCTTAGATAAAGAGATACAAAGATTTTTTGAAAAGTAAGACCCAGCCCATTTCCAAAAATCATCTTATCCTCTGTACCTAAGGCCCTAATCGAGAAATTTGTCTAACAAATGTTGTATATTGAGGTCCTTGGAATAATTTTGTTCATTATTAAAATTCTGATTGAGATACACTTTTTGAAAAATGAAATAAAAACCTACCTAATAATATTGTTCCCAAAAAATGAATTTTTTCAGAAAAAAAAATTCTACCTACTTAAAAATGAATTCCTCAAGTTTTTTTTTTTTTTTTTTGAAAAAAAAACTCCTTTAATAAAATCGAATTGCAAGAAAAAAAATCAAAACCACAGTTTCTGATCAATTAAATTGATTTTTTCCTGAAAAAAAAACTCTTGTAAAAAAATTACTTACCCACCTAAAAAAATAAATTCTTTAATTTTTTTGAAATTTTTTTTTGAAATTTTTACTAAATTTTTATTAACTTGGTATGTATGTTTGTTTGTTTGTTTGTATGTCTCATGGAATCAAGTGTATGTTTTCGCCCAATCCTCTCTCATTTAATATTTTACAAGAATTGAAAGACCAAAGTGCTCACATTAGGGGTTTTCGGGGTCGCTGAATTCGATTTTCGAACTTAAATTTACCCCGACCCCAAATTTCGAAATTCACAACATTGGTATCAAAATGTAGGTTTTCGAGGTCGCTGAATTCGATTTTTGAACTGAAATTTACCTCCGACCCCAAATTGGGCTTCTAAAAGGGGGTGTGAATTTTGAAAATTTCAAAAATTACAACATCGGTATCAAAATGTAGGTTTTCGAGGTCGCTGAATTCAATTATCGAACTTGAATTTACCTCCGACCCCAAATTGAGCCCCTGAGAGGGGGCTAATTTTGAAAATTTCAAAATTTACAACATTGGTATCAAAATGTAGGTTTTCGAGGTCGCCCAATTCCATTATCGAACTTAAATTTACCTTTGACCCCAAATTAGGCCCTCAGGGGGGGGTCAATTTTGAAATTCACAATATTGGTATCGAAATGTAGGTTTTCGAGGTCGTTGAATTCTATTTTAAAACTTGAATTTTTCAACGACTAAAAGAGTTAAATAAACAGGTAACATTTTTTTTTAAAACCACGCTTTTATTTAAAATGGTCCATATGTAATTCAGGTATAGGAAATCAGTACTCATACTTGATGTGTTAAAAAATGAAAAATAAAATTTAGGTACTTGAATAATTATGTGTTAAAAATAAACTATTTTTTCAAAAATTTCAACGATGAAAAGCGTGGTGGGGTGTGTATGGAGATAACAATATGTACCTCATCGAATAACTCCCCACCATGCGTTTCATCGTTGAAATTTTAGAAAAAATAGTTTATTTTAACACATAATTATTCAAGTACCTAAATTTTATTTTTTATTTTTTAAGACATCAAATATGAGTACTGATTTCCTATACCTGAATTACATATGGCCCATTTTAAATAAAAGCGTGGTTTTTAAAAAAAAATTTACCTGTTTATTTTTAGTAAAAGTGAAAGTGGATTTCAGGGAAAGAAATTCTATAGGTTTAGGCACATAAAAAAATTTCTAGAGACAAAAAGAAAATTTTTAGAGATAATTTGTTTCGGTGGAAATTGGACATACATCTTTTCTATTTCAGAGAATAATGCATTTTGCCCATTTTTAAGAGCGATATGTGATCGAAATTCCTCCCTCCATATAAATCAACACTTGAGAAATTTTTTAAGAAACCTGTAAAAAGTCAATTTTCATTTTGGTCCAAGTGTGCTACCTACTTAACATTGATTTTTAATGTTTTTTTTTTTTTTTTTTTTTTTTTGAAAATTGGCTTTTCAAACAATTTTTTTTTTTAAATATGGATAATTTTTACCAATGCGTTTCTTAAAATCATAACTTGGGTAGTTGATTCATTTTTTTCAAAACAACTTTTCAATTTTTTTGAAAATTTTGTCCAAAAAATGATTTTTTAATGAATTTTTCCCTATATTTTAAAATTTTATTCAAGGACATGTTTACCGATTTTTTATGAATAAGAGTACGTACCTAACATTTCATTCGAGCCTTTTCAATTACTCGTAGCTTTAAAACTAATCATTTCAATTTATTTTTTCTAAACATTTCAATCAATTTTCAACAACTTTCAAGATTAAAAAAAAATCCATAACGTTTTACTGCTGCAATTCGGCCATCATATTAAATCAATCCACTCCATCTAAGGTCTAGTTAACACTTCGAATCGAGCATATTAAACACCAATTTAGGCTTGTCAAACAATAGGCTGGAAAATTTATTTTACTCTCCAACTTTTTAAATCATCTTTTGCTTTTTTTCGTAGGACGAAAAAAATATGTCTTTCTTAATGCCTGAAAGTGTGTCGCAAAATTTTAAAGAATAAAAATTCAATCTTGTATCTACTTATCAAATGAATTTTTCAATTTTTCAACGAGCAAAAAACAAATTCCACGTGTCAATTTTTTCGGAGTTTTCCATCGTACAGCATAATACTCGTAAATCGTAATCCGTAGAAATTCTCCAAAAAATCAACTTCTTCCAAAATATCGTTTAATTACTTTTGAAAATATTTGTTTTGTTAATTAGATTTCGTTTTAAATTAAGAGATTTTTTTTTTGATACTTAATTAAATTGAAAGAAAATTTTTTAAAAATAGTAGAAAGGGAACAATGGATTATCCTTTTTTTCCTAGCCCCATATACGTAATTACCCTATTCGTTAAGGTATTCTCATTAAATACCTTTACCATGATAAAAACAAACCTACGCTTTTTTCCCGCTAATTTTTACACGCGATACAAATTACTTAGGTTATATTAGGCTTTTATGTTCGATGCTGATATCGAGGCTATTTTTACGATACGAGAAGTGATTTTATTATGTAAATTGATGACATTTTCATTTTACTTCGTTTCGCCTTCCTAGCTCTTTCAGCCAATTTTTTTGTCGTCATAAAAATGCTGCCGTATAGGCGTTATATTGGTATATTTTTTCTCCTTTTTTTTTTGCTCTTTCCACGACGTATCGGGTACCATCTCTCTTAAAGCTTATTGCTACAACGATGGTTTATAAAAAGGATATCGTCTTTATTACTGATTCGTCATTTGTACTTTCTTGCTGTTTTATTACGCGCTCTATTTCTTCTTTTAAAAAGGAACTCGATAAAAGTCCTATCTCATTCGCAACATTATGATGTGAAATTGAGTTAGAAAAAAATCCAAACTACCGGATTCGTGAACGTATTTTATTTTTTTATGCGTGAATTACGAGTAATATCACCTTTATGTCGAGAGGGAGAGAGCGAGGCGTATAGTCTCAGATGGCAAAGAAAATCCAACATGGGGTTGTTAACACTGGCGACAATGATCGAGCAAAAAAAAAAAAAAATTGTCGGATTAGTGTGTCGAATCGATGCTTCGAGTAGAATTACAGGCATTCAATTTCTACACGCGAATCTAGTCTACAGACTATAAATGTAATGGAATAAATTGGTTTTCTATTTTTACAAAGTGAGCTCGTAACTGTGAGTGAAGTTCGTAGAAAAAAGGAGATTTTCATCTCATATTGTATAAAATGGTGTTTTTTTACGATCGCTTATTCTCATCTGTGACTATAAAGCTCTTTTTCACTCTGCTCTGTCAACTAACTCTGTAATGTTGTTGGTCGATTTTGTCAAGTTCAAATTTAATTAATTTTTCGTGATTTTTTTGCTATAAATTTTTAATTTTTTTCCTTTGAAAAACGATATTTCATTGAGTTTAATAAATTTATTTAAGGGAAGTTGATCACTGTTTTTTGATTTAACTAAGTTTTTGGACTTTTGGATTTTTTAAATGCCTTACCTTCCCAAAGTTTTTTCATTTCATGAGAAAATAATCCCCTTTTTTTCATTTTTGCCCTAACCATTGATTTTTCAAGTGGAGCGCAGTCACCCCTTTTTTTCAAAAAAAATAAAATTGACCGATTTCCAAAATTTTTTATTTTTGTGAAAATATAAGGGGATCTCTAGGCTGCACTTGAAATTCGGTTAGGACAAAAATAAAAAATCGGGAATTATTTTATCATAAAATGGAACTAATTTAAAAATAGTGAGTAAAACCATTTTGTATTTTTTTCCGTTTTTTTTAAAATTTGGACACCTCAATTTAAAAAAGGAAAAATAAAATGGATTTTTTTTTTACCTACCATTTGAATTAGCTACATTTTATGAGAAAATAATTCCCTATTTCTTATTTTTTCCTTACTGAATTTCAAGCGGTACCACTGGCACTTACTTCCATTTTGAAAAAATAACAAAATGAAAAATTATCAATTTTTCAAAATGGGAGTTTGGTGGCGCCGCTTCAAGTTCAGTCAAGGGGAAAATAAAAAATAAGAAATTATTTCCGAATAAAATACCTACAACTACTCAATTCAAATGGTAAATAAAATAATGTTGCCCCATTTTTTTTCTTTTGTTTGTATGTTTTTTTTTTTTTGAAAAATTAAGGGCATCCCAAGATAACTATTAAAATTGAGTTAACGGAAAATGAAAGATTTGGAATTCATTCTCATGAAAAGGAACAACTTTCTTGGGTTATAACAAAAAAAGCAAGATTTTGCAAAATCTCACATATTTTAAAAAGTATCTACTGAAAATGAAAATTTTCACAAAATTGACGGTTTTAAATTCAGAAATTTCATCAGAGAAGGATTTCGCATTGGATCTTATGGTAGATTTTTCATTGATTAAATGCAATTTCTGATTCTTCAAAAATTACTAAAAATAACATTTTTTACAAAATTGATGATTTTATTTTTTTTTTCCAAAAATTTCATCAGAGGAAAATTTTGCATTGGATCTTGATTTTTCAAAAATTTCTGGAAGTAAAAATGTTTAAGTTTACAAAATAATGATTTTGAATTTTGTCAAAAATTTCATCAGAGGAGTATTTTGCATTGGATATTATAGTAGCTTTTTTCATTGATTAAAAATTTTTGAATTTTTCAAAAATTCCTAAAAATATTTTTTTTTTTTAGAAAATTTTATGATTTACATTTTTTTTTTTTTAATTTCATCAGAGGAGGATTTTGCATTGTATCTTATACATATGGTAGCTTTTTTCATTGATTGAAGCAATTTCTAATTTTTCAAAAATTACTTAGAACGAAAATTTTCACAAAATTGATGATTTTAAATATCTTCAAAAATTTCATAAGAGAAAAATTTCGCATTGGATCTTAGGATAGCTTTTTTCATTGGTTAAATGCAATTTCTGATTTTTCAAAAATTACTGAAAATAAAATTTTCACAAAATGGACAATTTAAATTTTTTCATAAATTTTATCAGAGGAGGATTTTGCATTGGATCTTATGGTAGCTTTTTTCATTGATTATATGCAATTTCTGATTTTTCAAAAATTACTGAAAATGAAAATTTTCACAAAAATTCTATCAGAGGAGAATTTTGCATTGGATCTTATGGTAGCTTTTTTCATTGATTGAATGCAATTTTTGATTTTTCAAAAGTTACTGAAAATGAAAATTTTCACAAAATTGATAGTTTAAATTTCTTCAAAACTTCCATCATGCAGAGAAGGATTTTGCATTGGATTGTATCGGAGCTTCTTTCCCTGAATAAATGGAATTATGATGTTATTCAATTAATTTTTTGTTCAACAAAATTGTATAGGCTCGAGTTACATCATAATGAACTTCAATTTTTTTCTAATAATTTAATTTTTTACCTATTATTTAATAAGGAAACTTCATAAAATTAAAAATATCATTAAAATATAATAAAGAAAGAAAAGAGAAAAAAAATTAATAAATAAAAATGTAAAAAAATTTTAAAAAACCACGCTTTTATTTAAAGTTGGTCACTTTGTAAAATATTATTCATAGGGAAAGAGTAATGCCTTAAAAAACAAAAAATAAAATTTACTTGAATACAAAAATGTGTCATGAAAATTTTTTTTCAAAAATTTTAATGATGAAAATCGTGGTGGGGCGTTAATCGAAAAGGTATTCGTTTGCTCCTCGCACACCCCACCACGCTTTTCATCATTAAAATTTTTGAAAAAAAAATTTTCATGACACATTTTTGTATTCAAGTAAATTTTATTTTTTGTTTTTTAAGGCATTACTCTTTCCCTATGAATAACATTTTACAAAGTGACCAACTTTAAATAAATGCGGGGTTTTTAAAAAATTTTTTACATTTTTATTTAACTTTTTTTGTCGTTGAAAATATTTTAGTATCATAGTTTTACTAGGTTCGAATGTCTATCTAAAAAAAAAAAAATTCAGCGGCCTCGAAAACCTACATTTCGATACCAATGTTGTGATTTTCTGAAATTTTCAAAACTGAACCCCCTCATAGGGGCTCAATTTGGGGTCGGGGTAAATTTGAGTTCGAAAATCGAATTCAGCTACCTCGAAAACCAACATTTTGATATCAATGTTGTGAATTTTCAAATTTTCAAAATGGAACCCCCTCATAGACGCTCAATTTAGGGTAAGGGTAAATTTAAGTCCGAAAATCGAATTCAGCAACCTCGAAAACCTACATTTCGATACCAATGTTGTGATTTTCTGACATTTTCAAAATTGAACCCTCTCATAGGGGCTCAATTTGGGGTCGGGGGTAAATTTGAGTTCGAAAATCGAATTCAGCGACCTCGAAAACCCCTAATGTGAGCACTATGTTCTTTCAATTCCAGTAAAATATTAAATGAGAGAGGATTGGTCGAAAACATACTTTTGGTTCCATGAGACATACAAACAAACATACATACCAAGCTAATAAAAGCGTGGTAAAAAAATGTAAAAAAATTTTAAAAAACCACGCTTTTATTTAAAGTTGGTCACTTTGTAAAATGTTATTCATAGGGAAAGAGTAATGCCTTAAAAAACAAAAAATAAAATTTACTTAAATACAAAAATGTGTCATGAAAATTTTTTTTTCAAAAATTTTAATGATGAAAATCGTGGTGGGGCGTTAATCGAAAAGGTATTCGTTTGCTCCTCGCACACCCCACCACGCTTTTCATCATTAAAATTTTTGAAAAAAAAATTTTCATGACACATTTTTGTATTTAAGTAAATTTTATTTTTTGTTTTTTAAGGCATTACTCTTTCCCTATGAATAACATTTTACAAAGTGACCAACTTTAAATAAAAGCGTGGTTTTTTAAAAATTTTTTACATTTTTATTTAACTCTTTTTGTCGTTGAAAATATTTATTTGAAAATTTTCAAAATTGAACCCCCTCATAGGGGCTCAATTTGGGGTCGGGGTAAATTTGAGTTCGAAAATCGAATTCAGCTACCTCGAAAACCAACATTTTGATATCAATGTTGTGAAGTTTGAAATTTTCAAAATGGAACCCCCTCATAGGGGCTCAATTTGGGGTCGGGTGTAAATTTGAGTTCGAAAATCGAATTCAGCGACCTCGAAAACCCCTAATGTGAGCACTATGTTCTTTCAATTCCAGTAAAATATTAAATGAGAGAGGATTGGTTGAAAACATACTCTTGGTTCCATGAGACATACATAGACATACATACATACATACATACCAAGTATATAATAAAAGCGTGGTAAAAAAAGAATTACGAAAGTGACTCGAATTAATTAGATCGATTCTTGACTGAGAAAATTTGAACGTCTTAGAAAAAAATATAAGAGAAAAACGTAATTTCAGCTTCAGGTGAACAGTGAACCCCGTGAAAAATAACGATTGTAGTGGTTTACACTACAGCACTGATCACGGAGCCGGGGCCACGCTCCCAGATCAAAATAAGCGACGCTTAATTTTTTTCACTCCCTATAGCGATATAAATTATAAATAAAATAAAAAATAAACCTCGTTTCTAATCAGTTGATAAAAATAGTCCGTACGGAAATCACTTCATCTTGATACAGTATGTTTACTTTGGCTTGGCACGAAACTGGGAACAGCTTAACGAAAAGTTGTTCAATTAGAATCGCAACTCGCGAAGCGCAGGTAGCAATCCGACACATGAATAATTTCTCAGTAGATTAGCAAAAACCATAGACCGGAGATTAAATATCTACCTAGCCTAGTAAACGCTAATTAGTAATTGCTAATTTCCAACTTGGGCTTGTTTCGGCGAGAACTACCACAACGTACTATAAGATATACTCCAAGTAGCGTCGACAAAGACGACGAGGACGAGGGCAGCAGATTCACCCACGAGAAAATCCTCTGGAGTCTGAACAGGATTTCGCTAATATCATGTGCAAATCTTTGCCGCATCTTAACAAAGAAATTCTCTGCCGGAAATGCCTAAGCACTAAGCAGGCAGTTGTCTAATGCTTAGATACCGCTAAGTGGCTTCAAAGCGTGTCGAAAATTTTCTCACAGAATTGTTCGTATCTCGTATGTATCAGTGTATCAGCTTTGTTCTCTAAGGCTTTTATAGAGAATTTTCGCATTAATCAGGAAAACCCTTCGCGAGTTACATCATTCTACTCTTAATTTATCCCAAAATTTGTATACTTCATTTTCAATTTCCATACCGTATTGAAAAAAAAAAATATCGAAGAAATTACAGCGTGATTAATTGAAAAATAATTTCGAAAATGTAAGAACTTATTTACTTGTACTATAAAAATGTTCGAAACACGCATCAGGTGTTTTTTCGTTTGTCGATTCTAGATTAAAAAAGAAACCGTTATCGTAGATTCATTTGTCTAGCAGCTGGATTAAAAAGGAAAATTTATTCCGAGATTTTCATGCTACTTCGGATTATACGACTACGAATCATGTCAAGGTCAGCCCTTTTTTGCATTTGAAAGTTTTGTCTTATCTAACTTGTTGCTTCGTTCGTACCCTCTCGCGGTGGTATTTTTCCAGCCTATAATTTGGACACGAATGAAACGATTTCTTTTATTATAAAATTTTTTGCTATCGTTTGTACCTCTATAATATAATGTATACGTGTTGTTCGTGTGCAGTGGACACGATGGTTTGAATAACTTTCGAAAATCTATTTGACTTCCTATCTCAAATGTCAGTAGGAGAAAACGTACAAAAAACATTGCAATTGCCGCCGTGTCAGAAAAGTTGAGTTTCATCATCAACTCTCTCTTATTATTCTTTGCCAAATGTTTACAATTTTTGAAATTTGCGAAAATTTGGCGATAATTCAAATTTTGACAAAATTTGAATTTTGGTAAATATTCAAAATTTTATAATTTTGTAGGTAATAAATTCTTATTGATGGTTCAATTTTCAATTTATTATGAAAGGTCTGAATTTAAAGTTTGAAAATTTTTTACCTTTCCTAAAAATTTAATAAATTTTTTCACTTCAATAAAAGAATGGAAAAAAGGTTTCAACCAAAAGAAACGCGTCGACTTGAAAAATAACTTCAACCAGAAAAAATGTTTCGACTTGAAAAATACTTTAACCTGAAAAAAGGCCTCCACTGTTTTGAAGGCTTCTAAAAAAAATGGCTCCATTGGTATAAAGGCTTTCAATCAGAAAAAAATGTTTTCGAAATTTGAAAATTTAAAAGTGATAATTTCAAAATATAATCAAAATTCAAAACGTGGAAAAGATCAGTAATATTAACATTTGAATAAATTTTTTCCATTGTTCAAACTTGTGTGAACTATTACAATTTTTAAAATTTGGTAAAAACTCAAAATTAAAAATTTTTCAATTTCCTAATTTTCTAAAATTCAACTTGACTTGAATTTTCAAACGTTTAAAATAATTACGATTAAAATTCAAAATTAGGGAAATTTTCAATGTTTGATAAGATTTTTAAATGGAAAATCTGCATATTTTATAGGAGTTAAGAATTTAAAAATCGATGATTTTGAAAAATTTAACCTTTTTTTTTTTTTTTTTTTTAATTCTGCCACAATTTTCAAAGGACGATTCTTATAATTTTTGAAATTTACTTACAAAACTTGAGTAAATTTTTAATAAATAAATAAATAAATACCTAAATAAATAAATGAATAAATAAAATGGAAATAAGTTTTGTAATTTTAAAATTTGTAGGTAAATAGTTTTGGAATTTTCAAAAAAAAAAATTAGAAGTCAACTTTAAAAAAAAAAGTTTTCTTAAAAGCTCAACATTGGTCATTTTGAAATTTTGTATAATTTTTTAATTTGGATAACATAGAAATTTAAAAATATGATAAGAATTCAGAATTTGGAATCATTTCAACAATTAGATAAAATTTTGAAATTCAGTGATTTTTAGATTTTTAAGAAATAAGTATAAAAAATGTTTATTTTTTATTTGGATGTTCACTTACCTATAACAGATTAATAAATTTTTCATTTCATTTTGGAGAGAAAAAGTCTTGCTACTTTTTTGAAAACAAAAAATTTAGTAATTCTTTTGTAACAAAAATGAAAGTTTTCTCATTTTTTTTTGTTTTTTTTTTGAAAAAAAAATGTCTCTATTTGTTGGAATAGTTCTGTTTAGAGAAAAAAATTTCAATTTTGTTGAAGGAAATTTTTTTTTTTTACATATTTTCCTAATCTTAAATGTTTAAGAGGATTTTAAGAAGCTAAAGTTTTGAAACATGTAAAAAAAATCCTCTCAAATGAAAGCAGAATTTTGAGGCGTTGTAAAATTAAAAGTTCGACGAACCGAGTCGATAAATAAATGAGGATGATAACTACCTAATAAAAAAAGAAAAAAATGGAATGGAAAAAATTTACGGCGAATATTTTTAATACGTTCAACTCCTCGATCGTATATTTATATTCATTCGGTATACACCGTTTAACCACCTCTATACTATATTCAATCGTTTATGAGACGTTTTCGGAACCTCGTGCAAAATTTAGTGGTAGTTTTTTATCTTCTTCTGGTAGCACGAGCTGTTGCTCTTCTTCCTCCTCGAATAATCGATTTGCGTAAATTTTTCGCTATTAACCCTTTAAGGTGTTTCGGTCGATGGAAGTTATTTATGGAAAATTAGGATGAGGAAAATGTTGAACTAATGAGTTGCGTGTGTTGCTTACATAGACTTGTATTAATTATTAAATTCTAGCAAATATTTCGGCGTAGTTGATCGGTAGTGCTCCAACTTGGGTGTGTTGATTAATGATTTGAGTTGTTATAATTGAGATTCCAGATCCGAAATGTTATTATGTGAATGTGAAGTTAGTCTTGATCAGATGATCACTGATCAGCATGATTATTGACATCTGGTCCAGAGGATTATAAGTTAAGTGAGAATGAAGAGATTATTTTTTTGATTTTTTTTTTTTAATTTATATATACTTAGGTCCATGAAATATTTGTATTGCTTCAAATGTTGCCAACCTGGTTGTAAAAACTGGTTTCGCCCAAAAACACATTGATTTCCACATAAATCTACTGATTTCAAGTGATTTAAGTATATCAATTTCCACTACTTTTATCTGCAAAAACCTCAAAAAAGTACATATATCATCCTGATTCACCCCTTCCCCTCCACTTACTTGAGAAGAGGACTTGCAAAAATTTGCAAAGTTGAAGCAAAATTTTTTGTACTTTAAACTCGAAAAATCTAATTTGATTGAAACCTGTAAAATTGTAGGTATACAAACAAAATAAATAAGTATTTTGATCAACTTATGGATGTTATTAACGTAGTAGTACTACTCTTAGGTAACTTGTGGAGCCAAAAAGTACATAAGCCTGAAAATCTGTACAGCTGCATTCATATTAAACTCCAAATTCTTTATTTTGATCAACTTATGGATAGTATTAACGTAGAAGTTACTACTCTTAGGTAACGTGTGGAGCCAAAAAGTACATAAGCCTGAAAATCTGTACAGCTGCATTCATATTAAACTCCAAGTTCTTTATTTTGATCAACTTATGGATAGTATTAACGTAGTAGTTACTACTCTTAGGTAACTTGTGGAGCCAAAAAGTACATACATAAGCCTGAAAATCTGTACTTACAGCTGCATTCATATTAAACTCCAAGTTCTTCATTTTGATCAACTTATGGATAGTATTAACGTAGAAGTTACTACTCTTAGGTAACGTGTGGAGCAAAAAAGTACATAAGCTTGAAACTCTGTACAGCTGCATTCATATTAAACTTCAAGTTCTCTATTTTGATCAACTTATGGATGTTATTAACGTAGTATTTACTACTCTTAGGTAACTTGTGGAGTCGATAAGTCATAAGCCTGAAAATCTGTACAGCTGCATTCATATTAAACTCCAACTTCTCTATTTTGATCAACTTATGGATGTTATCAACGTAGTTAGTAGTTACTACTCATACTCTTAGGTAACTTGTGGAGCCAAAAAGTACATAAGCCTGAGAATTTGTATAGCTGCATTTTTTTAAAAAACTTCAAGTTCTCTTTATGGAGTTAGTTTTTGGTTGATCTTGATGTTTGAAGTTTGAAGAGGGAAGTAGGCCTGTAGGACTTAGGAGAGTAAGGTCCCTACACTCTACAAAGTGAGTACTTTTCTGTCTTGATTTCCATGAAGAAAAAAAAATTGATCTATTATTTTAATCCTTATAAAAACTTGTCAAAACTCCTTGATCAAAATTGATCTTTGTGATCAAATTTGATCAATTTTTTATGGTTCCAATTGAGTTGAGAATATGTTGAAAAAGGAGCCCGTACAAATCAGACGATTGATTCACAATTTACACAAATACTTAGTACTCAATGGCACAGCAGCACCCTCTTCCATCCATAAAATGAAGTATGGTTGTGCAAAGTACTTTCAACCAACATTTCATCAACTTTGTAGTCAAACCACAGCTCGTATTTCTCAACAATGAGTAAACATCCGTCAAATACTCCCAAGACCTCTTAAAAAATGAGCTAAAATACGTACCCAAGGGACGAAGAAAAAGTCTACCAGCCTTTGTTCTCAACTCCAACATCTTGTGTAAGCTTCTTTGGTGTATCGGAGTCATTTCTTATATGTAGCGGATCCACTGCCGACGCCTATTTTATGACAGGGCACGTAATCCGTAGTAGAATTTAATTTGGCGACAATTTGAATAACAAATTGGTCGGTGCATTACAAGGCAAAACACGCGCTCGCCATTTTCGCCTTATTAAGAAGAAATTAAGAGCAAAATACACCAGGTGGAATTTCTCTAGACGCGTGTTATAAATGTAATTTCGTCAAGCGACTCGACTCGGAATTATATCGGGGGAGAAGTTTGACGTCGGATTGTTGAACACGGGCGCGAGGTACGAGTTCTCATTTTTTATCCGGCCTTATTTTTTAAGTGCTATTTTACCAGTATGATATTGATTGAAAGTAAACGTTATGTCGGTTTCATGTGAGACGAGTATTAAAATTGAATTTTTTACGCGTGATGATTTAACGACAATGTGAAAAATTTAATGAAAGCGTCCCCGGTGGTTTCTTTCACTTTTTTTTTCTAATTTTTTCGTCGCCGATATTAAAATGTTTTTAGCCGAATTTTTTTTTTTAAATTTAGGCTATTGTGTCCGACCCTAATTTAGAAGGAGAGGGGGTAGAAGAGTTCTGACCTCATTTCTCGACGTTTGGGACCAAAAGATGACGATCTGTCACATGTCACATATTTATATATATATATATATATATATATATTTATAATTTTACACTCACTTTTGGAACTCTGGGGCCGAGCCTAACAAGTCAAATGAGGTCAAACTTGATATGTAGTGTCCCCTCGGTGTAGGAATGATGCAAAAAAATTTTTGGGGCCCTAACTCAAAATTGAGGATATGACCCCTTTTTGAAGAGGGTGCGGGGAAGCCCCAATATCATGAAATTTTTTGAAACTTGCCCCAGGGATGAGAATCCTAATTACCTACACCGTAGTCAAATTTCAGCCCCCTAAGTCATCCCCACCCCATTTTAGGGCCCAAAAAGTGGATTTTGGGGTCATTTTTTTCACGTTGATCAGGCTACAGACCCCCCAAATGGAGCTGGGGAACCAAAATTTTCATCATGGATCAAGTTTGTGCCCCTGATGTGCCTTTTGTAGGTTTCAACTTTTGGGCCCCCTTTGACCCCTGTCAAGGGTCAAAAATCAAGATTTTTCACAATTTTTCATGTTTTTTCTCGCTTCCCGGTACGTTGATCAGCCTGCAGCCCAAACCAAATGACCTTGGATGCTAAAATTTGGTATTTAGGATCGGTAAGGATCACTGAGGTGCCTTTTGGGGGGTTTTGACCCTTGAGCCCCAAAATTGGGGGTGGCCCCTTTTTGAGGGGGCTCTAAAGAGGCTCCAATTTGACAAAATGATTTGAAATTTTTACCAACAACAGTGACTCTGATTGTCTCCACTGTATCCAAATTTCAGCTTCCCAAGTCATTCCCACCCCATTTTAGGGCCCAAAAAGTGGATTTTTAGGTCATTTATTCACATTGATCAGGCTACAGACCCTCCAAATGGAGCTGGGGGGCCCAAATTTTTATCATAGATCGAGTTCATGCCCCTGATGTGCCTTTTGTAGGTTTTGACCTTTAAACCCCTTTTGACCTCGATACAGGGTCAAAAATCAATATTTTTCAAGTTTTAACCTGTCTTTTCTGACGCGTTGAACAGCCTACAGCCCAAACTAAAAGACCTGAACAATCGAAATTTGGGATGTAGGGTCAGTAGAGGTCACTGATGTGCCTTTTGGGGTTTCGACTTTTGAGCACCATTTGACCCCCGTACAGGGTCAAAAATCATAAATTTTCACGTTTTAACCTCTTTTTTGGTGTGTTGGCCCTCGTCTGAAGAGCTGAAAGTGTGAAGGGGATTGAGAACGAAGCCCTCAATCCTCTCCTGCCATGTCCCTATTGAGGGTAAAGCCCCCCAAGAGGGGCATGGGGCGGAGCCCCCATCTGAAGAGTTGGAAGTGACGAGGTGGTTGGGGGCGAAGCCTCCAACGCGGGGGTATGGGGGCGGAGCCTCCATCCTAAGAGCCGAAAGTGATGAGGGGGTTGGGTCGGAGTCTCAACGGGGGTATGGGGGCGGAGCCCCCATCTGAAGATGAAATCTTCAATGCAGAAAGGAACTAAAACTGAAGACAAAAACCTGACATTTTTAAACTGAATTTGAAGTTAAAACTGATATTGAAACTGAAATACCATGGATGAAAACGTTTTCAAAGTGGTACACTAACTTGAAAAAAAAAATTCGGCTGTCGCGGAGCATCTTGACTGCTACGCGTTTTTTTTTTCTTCAAAGCGAATGGTTTTGTTGAAATCAAATAATTTCAGCCTAACAGACGTGGAATTCGGTTATTATTGAAAAGCTGTAGTTATCATTTTACGTGTTAGTTATTTGTTTGCTATCATTTGTTCAAGAGTTACTTTTTTGAAGATTTCTCGTTTAGATAAAAAAGAAAATGAAAAAATCTGTAAATCTTTTTTAATATTTACGATTGAGTGATTATCGTATCTTTACACTTTTTCTCGAGTTGATTTGAATAGAATTCATCGAAATGAAAATTTAATATTTGCTGCGAAAGGAAACCCATTCAAAAGATTGTTTTAGACAAAGGAACTAAAGTTTACAAGGCCACTTGCGACTTTTGATTTTGATTTCGATTTTACAATGAAAATTAACCTGTTTTTTAATTTTCATTTTTTTAAATCAAGTTTCGTAGAAATTTTATTTACCAAAATTCAAAAAAGGAAAATTCTTGACGAATTTGTAAGATAATGTCAGAAAATTTTGGAGAATTATCACTAAGTACATTTTCAAAGAATTTGTCCATTTTACAGAGAATTCTGATGTAATTTCCAAATTTTAAAATCAAAAAATCTTTAGAGAACTTTTTGCAGAATTTCAGAAAAAAATTAATAAAAGAAAAGTTTCTCACAAAAGTCAGAGAATTTTTCGCTAATTTCAAAATATCTCTTACATACTTTTCTGAAAAAGGGATGAAGTTTTTCAAACAATAATTTACAAATAGTCAGAAATTTTAAAATTAAATTTCAAAAAATATTGCAAAAATTGAAAAAAAAAACAGGAACTTTTTTAAAAAATCAGGCTTTCAACAAAATTTTAAAAAAATTCACAAAACTTTGAAGACTCGTTACTTTTTAGAAAATTTTTTCAATCGAATTTCAGAAAATCCTTCGAAGATTAAAAAAAAATAAACTCTTATGAAAGTCAGAAAATTTTCCAAAAAATGTTTTAACGAAATATGTTCTAAGAATTTTTCACAAAATTTCAAAAAAAATTTACGAGTTAACAGAAATTTTGGAATTAAATTTCAGAAAATTATACAAAAATCAAAAATAAATACAGATAAATTTTTCAACAATTCCCTTATTTTTAAATTTTTTACATACCCACTTTTTCTTTAAAGTTTCAACAAAATTTTAGGAAATAAAAAAAATAATATCATATTCCAAAACATCAGAGAATTAGTTATTATCACAAAACTGAAAATTAATATATTTACAGAATCATCAAATTCCTTAAGTCTTTTAAAAACAATTCAAAAAATTTATGCACTTTTTCAGAAAAAAAAAATATTTTTTTGCAAAATTCAAAAAATAATGGTTCGCAAATTTTTAGTACGAAAAATTTAACAAATTTCCGAATATCAGAAGAGTTTTAACAAAATTTCCTTTGGATTTTCCACAGAATTTCAGAAAATTTTCACAAACTTTTTGATTTTTTACTCAAATAAAACTTCAAATGTTTTAATTTTTTTTTAAAAAGCTGGAAATTTTTCAAAAAAGTTGAAGCATTTTTCTTATTTTTTTTTTAGAAGTTTTCTATAAAATTCTTGAAAATTAAAGAACGAAAAAGCACAAATTAGACAAATAACTTTCTAAAATTTCAGAGAATTGTCACAAAATTTTGTAAAAAAAAAACTCTGTTTTTTTTGAAAAATTTCATCAAACATGAACTTGAAGAAATTTCTTAAGAATTTTTCAAAAAATTTCAGAAAATTTCAAAGTTTTAGAAGACAATTATTTACAGGTTGAAAAAAAATGAAATTTTTCAAATAGGTACCTATAAGTCACTGAATACAAAAATTTTTACATCCTGGAATTTTCACAAAATTTCAGAAAATATGTCATGCAAACTTCGGAAAAGTTTTTACAAAATTCAAGAAAGTTTTACAGAATCCTACGAAATTTGTCAACATTTTTTTAGAAAATTTTGCATAAAACCAATTTTTTTAATTTTGAAGTTTTAAAAAAAAAAATCAAAGAATTTTTGACAAGTTGAAAATATAATTCAACTAAAATTCACAGAACTGTCTCAAAATTTTTAGAAATTTTCTCTGAAATCTCAGAAAATGTTAAAAAATTGCAGAAAATCTTTTGAAACCTTTTTACACATCTTAAAAAAAATTTCACTAAATTTCAAATAATTTTATATTTTTTTTATTTTTTGCAAATTTGAAAAATTACAGGAAATTATCCAAATATTTTGGAAAATGCACAAAATTTTAATTGAATTTTCTACAGATATCTAGAAAATGTTTTTGTAAAATTTCGTAAAATTTTCAAAGAATTTTTCACAAAACTTCGGAGAATCTTTTTTAAAAAGCTCACAGAAAATTTTTAAAATATTTTCTGAGCCTTTGAAAAAGACTCTGAAGCTTTTTGAATAATTATCTGAATAATTTTTGTAGAATTTTCAGAGAACTTTCACAAAATCTCAGAAATTTTTTTCCCCAAAAATTTCAAAACTTTTAAAAATGTGTTTTTTTTTGCTTTTTTTTTGTCAAGGAAAATACAAAGTTATAAAGAATATTTGAAGTGAAACATCAGGGGAAAAATATCTTCATTTGCTTTCGTTTTTATGAAAGTCGGTTAATTGTTTAATATTTTTTTTGACATCCAAAGGTTCCTAAAATTGCTAAAAAAGAATTACAAAATTGATATCAAGCCTCTGCTAATCTAGCCCTGCAGTTTCGTCGATTCTCAGCAACCACAGCCTGCACATGGTGAAAAAAATTCATTTCAAATTGAATTTCCTCTTCTCCCTTCGTCGAGTTCACTAACATCGTGCGAAAATATCTCTCGAGCTCGACGATGGGAGAAATTACGTTACAAACAAAATCATGTACTCATGCCAAAGTTCTATGTGTTTATGGTAATTTCGTAAATTACAACGAATTTTCAAACACGCTTGGTTTTTGTTGAGCCAAAATACACAGTTTTACACATAGCCCGAAGAGCTTCGCTTCTTCAGTTTCCTGCACCGGGCTTTACACGTACTACGTATCTTGCGCGAGAAATATTCGCAAATTTTCAGCTTTTAAAAATGCCTAGATTTTTTTCCACCCGAGTAGAAATTTGTTCGAGTAAATGTACCTTTAATACGTATTCTACGAGTGATTCGTGTCCCCTCTAGGGCTTATTTTTTCCCTCACAAACGAGCGAAATTAAATTTGAAAATTTTCAGCGATGCGAAGACAAGTTCCAAATTTTCGAGGAAAAAAATTAATAAAGGAGTTAGAGAACAAGATGACTTGTTGACAAAAGCATTCGCATTCGTGCGCCGGAATCGATCGTAAATTTAAGTCGAATGCGGTCGAAATACGAGCACGTCTCATTAAACAAACGTTTACGAAACCTTAAAAAAAAAAACGACTTTAATCCTCTTACGTTAATTTCCACAGCTTTTACAGACTTTCATTTCGAATTTTCAAATACGTACAACGAAGTTTTAAATTTTTTCCAAGTTCGTCGTATTTCGCTACTTATTTGCAAGATTCTCATACTCGTGTTTTTTATTCAAATTTAATACGTATTGTTATAGAAAAGTTTTGAATAGAAATGATTATTTAGTTTGTCGTTGGTAGTTTTAAAGCAAACATTTTCTAGAGATTTTGATCTCTCTTTCATTTTATTTGTCATTTGGAATGACGCAGAGATCGAATTTCAAACCGAATAAAATACGAAGCTATTAAAATTTTAGGCAAAAAAAAAACTTTGGTTAGGTAGGTACCTCGGTTAAAATAAAATTTTTCAAATTTATCCCTCAACTATATAATTTTTAGCCAAACAAAAGCAAAATCTCGTCCTTTTTAAAAAGGCTTATAAAACAACGAAATAGAAAAAACTTCGTATAATAATTTTCCAACTTACAAAACCTGTCTGTCGTATACGTATTTAATTGTTGAATGAACCGCACTCACACTCGCACTTGAATATGAATATACATCATGCTGCGGCTAAAATACGTTCAAGGATGACAAAACGGTGTCGGGTGCTGGCGTTTTCGGGCGCGGTGAAAAATTATGTGGTACGAGGAAAAAGTATCTAACCATTTGTTGCGTTTTCGTTGTTTTCACGAAGCAAATTCCAACATGTCGTCGCGTCTCCGTCTCGTCCTGTCTGCGTCGGCTCATTTTAAACGTAACCGTGTCCTGTGGCGTTGTGTTTGCCGAAATTAACGCCGACTTTAATGAAAATTTACTTTAAGCTGTTTCCCTCGTGATGAGAAAATTCGTCTCTGATGGACCACGTAGTTATTGATACTATTCATTTAAAAGGCCAGATATTTTTTTAATACCATGAATTAATGGATTCTACGTTTGCGTTTGTCTGAAATAATGAAAAATTTCCTAATGAAAAAATTCCACCAAGGTGTGTCCGCAAGGTGTGTTCGTGTGCTTCAGTTTTTCCGCCTTTTTTTCCCATTGGGGTCCAAAATTTGGATTTTACGAATTTTTGCAATATTTTTTCTTGGTTGTTTTTTTTCATTGATGAAAAATTATAAAAAACATGGAAAAAATAATATGAGAAATTCAAAAATAATAATACTTGAGTAATTTTCAATTTAAATAAGTGTTGAAAAAATGTGTAAATCGAAATATTTTTCATTTGAATTTTTTCGAACTGTTTCTGTTTTTTTTTTAAATTTGAATTTGACACCCCCACCTCCCCCCCCCCCCTATTAAAGTAGGCAAAATATGTAATTTTTTTTTGGAAAAAAAATCAAAAAACGATATGTAAAATGGAAATTGAAAAAGAACGAAAACTGTGAAAAAAGTATAGTTATGAGAAATTTTTGAATAAAAATTTATACTTACCTAGGCTTATTAAAGGAGTTCACAAGAAAAAAAATAGAAAAAATTTTGATCGAAGTAGAAAAAAAAAATTCAAGAATAAAACTTGAAAAAAAACGAAAAAAATTCAATTTAATTTCGTTAAAGAAGTTTTCAAGAAAAAATTGAGAAGGTTACTAAAAAGATTTTCTTTAAAGATTTTTCATTTGATATATTTTTTGAAAATTTTCCAAATTTTTTCATCTGTAAAATGTGAATTTTTTCATTAATTGAGACTTTGGAGAAAAAATTTATGGTAAATTCTTTTTGAAAAAAAAAAATTAAAAAATTAAAAGCGATTGAAAATATTATTTTTAAAAAAAATTTCTGAGAATTCCTGTATTTTAAAATGTGAATTTCTTCATGAAATGGAAAAATTCAAAATGGAAAATTCCTTTAAAAAAATAGTAAGAATTTTAGAACGAGAATTTTCTCAAAAAATAAAAAAAAGAAAAAGAAAAAGAAATGAAGAAAAAGGAAAATTTTATGAAAATTTAAAAAATACCTAAACAATAATAAAAAAAAGTCTTAGTAAATTTTGATTAAAAAATTATTCAAGGTGTTTTTAAGAAAAATTTGAAAAGTTTCTCAAAATTATACCTATACCTATAGTTCTTGTGATTTCTTCACTTCTTTGATTTTCAAAAGTATATCCTCAAATTTTTTTATTTGAGATGTGAATTTTCATAAAATGGAAAAATTGAAAAAAAAACGTATGTAAAATTCTTTGAAAAAAATAAAGCAGATAAAATTTTCAAAATAAATAAATAAAAATAGTATTCTAGAAAAAAATAGACGGAAATTTAAAATAAATTAAAAAAGAAACTTGAAAAAAATGTACCGATGATTTGAGAAAATTTTTATTGAAAATTTAATCTAGGTGTTTTCAAGAAAATTTGAAAAATTACTCTGAAAATTATTGTTCTTTAGATTTCCTCACTTATTGTTTGATTTTATAAAGTTTTTTCTCAATTTTTCTATTTAAAATGTCAAGTTTCTTCATAAAATGAAAAAAAAAGAAAATGAAAAAACCGTTGTTTTAGTATTTGAAAAAATCAAGTACAAAATTCTAAAACGAAAATTTTTAATTAAAAAAATTATAGTAATGGGAAAAATATGGAAATTCAGAAAATAATTTTAACGAAATTTTTCGAAAGAAAATTATAAAATTTGACTGTAAGTAAAAGTTGAAAAATCCCCGATAATATTTCCTCTTGAGCATTTCTCACTTGTTAAAATTTTCAAAATTTTTCTTCGATCTTTTTTTATTTTTATTTTTTTATAAATCGACAAAAAAGAGAAAATTTTCGAAAAAAATATGACAAGTCTAGAAGTGAGCGTTCATCTTTATTTTTGAAGTCCCCCTCCCCCCGGTCAAACACAAATTTAAAAACTTTCAAAAAATGAAAAAAAATGAAAATTTTGAAATTATAATTTTTTGAAAAATAGGTAAATTTAGGAACGATTTTTTTTAATAAAATTTTTTGAGAAATGAATTGACGAAGAATCAGTTTGCAACTTTTAATCAAAGAAATCTGCTAAGAAAAAATATTGAAAAAATTTAAAACAAAACTTTATTTCACAAAAGAAACTAGCTTCAAAAGGTTTTGAAATTTTTTTTTTTTTTTTTTTTTTTTTTTTTTTGAAACCCCACTTTTAATTTATTATTTTGTGCCAATATCAATCCAAGACTGAGGAAGAATTTTCTCATAAAATATACGTAGGTATAAATAAGAATTGAATTACCTAAAGCAATGAAAAATATCGTCAAATATGAATCAAATGACCGAAATTGCATTTTTTACTAAAATTTGAAATTCATTCCAGAGAACTCCTTGATCATCATTTCTGAATCTTTTCAGTTTTTTATTTATCCTCAACATATTGTATATTTATGTTTCACGGGAGAATTATTTTATTTTATTCCTGAAACCTTTTCCACTCTCTTCTGGCTCTTCCAACCCATCATCGAAGCGTTATAATTAGGAAACCTCTAGGTTTCAATTACTCCCACCGTATTTATTTTCAAAAAAGGTCAGGTATACCCATGTAATGCGGTTTTCATAATTTTCGCCACAGCGTGGTAGTAATTAGACGATTTAGTCACAAAAAACGTACACTCGACTGTCATTTCTCAACATAAATCGAATATTAAAAGTATGGTTAAATTTTCATTTCGAGTAGAGAAATTTGTATCCTTGACCGGATTAAATCTAATGATGTAATATGAAACGAGCAAGATGACATGAAAGCACAGACAGATTTTTCAAGTCATCTTTCCTCGAGTTTTTTTTTTTTTTTTTTTTTTTTTTTTTTTTTTCGTATCTAAGAATAAATACAGTAGGTATAAGTAAATATAACAAAGTTCGTTATTTTATTGCTACGAGCATCTATCGTAATTAAAAAGCTATCTATTGGAGTAAACTTTATGAGGATACGTAACTATTTAATAGGTATTATTGAGGATTTCGATTTTATTTTCAGTTTTATATTGGACGCGAGGTACAAAACGAAATTAAGTACCTTCGTTGTATGCTTAATAATTATTTTCTGTTTACTTCTGTTGACATTTTATCGATTATTATTGTCAATGTAAGGGACCGTAGTATAATTTTACGCAGGGTAAGGTACACTTAAAGTGTTTTCTATCAATAGGTTGACGGTTTGAATTTTCCTCGTAGTTAAAATTTATTTTAACTGCGACATCACCAGACTTCTTGATGAATGATGCAAAATTAATCCCAACAAATAATGTAAAAGTTGGGTAATCAAGTATTATCAAGATTGATAGGTGCGGTCTTCTGTGTAAGTAACTAATTTTGAAGCAGTTTTAAGTCAAATGATAGATGTGCAAGTATACTTCATACGAGTACATGATGAGATTTTGGTGTGAAGAGGACTCGATGTTTTCAGAATTACAACATAATGCTAGAATGGATTTGGAACGATGATTATTGCAGTTGCAGTGTTGCGGAGTAGGATTCTGTTCTCTTTTCTCAAAAAATTCAAACCCTGATGAAAGACACGAGTCTATGGGAGGCATGCGAATCTCTCTTTTTTGGCTCTTACAAAATGGGGTGTTTATAGAGTAAATTGCACAAATTTTAAGCTCATCTAATATTTTTTTTAGAACTTATCACCTAAAAATTTTTTATTTTCATTTTTTTGTATTTTTTTCGCAAGCTTTTCCATCTTCTATTTTTTTAATAGAAATTTTTCGCTCGATTTTTTGGCATTATTTTTTATGCTCCACTGCATTTAAAAAAATATTATTTCACTCGTTTTTGAAAAAAAAATTGTTCAATTTTTTTTTTAAATTTTTAAACGAGTATTCTTTCTTGCTTGAGTAGTTTTTTTTTGCTCAATGATTTAATTTTTTTTTGCTTGAATCTTTCTTTTGAAATTTTTTTGCGAGAAGCGTTTCCTAATACCGACAAGTATTTTTTTTAAATTCAAGCTCTTTTTGCTCAGTTTTTTTCAAAATATATTTTTGCTTGATCAAAAAAAAATATTTTGTCTCTCAACTTTGTTCCAAAGTGTTATTTTTTATAGCATATTTCTGTCCAAATTTTTATTTTTATTTTTTTTTAATTTTTGTTAAATACCTAGGTATTTTAAAATATCTACTTTGATTTTTTTGATTTTTTTACATCATTTCTTGCTTGATTTCTTTTCTTATTAATTGTTTTTTCAAATAAATAATAAAAATATATTCTTCAACTTATTTTTTTTGTTCGATTTTTTATCAAACATTTTCAAAACATTTCTTAGTTTCAACTTTTTTCCTAATATTAAAAAAAAAACAATATCTACTGTTTTCGTTCAAAGTTTAATAATTATAAAGAAGGGAATAAAAATTCGTTTAATATATTCGTGTTATAATTTGATTTTATTCGTCTGTTTCTAATTTAATAATTATTTTCTTTGGTTTTTTATATATTTAAAAAAAAAAATCAATAATGCATTTGTTCAATTTTTTCAAAATTTGCCTATTTTTTTTAAATGTACATTTTTTCTTGATTTTTTTAGCCCAAATTTTTAATATACGTACTTCTTTTCTACAGTTTTTGTTAAATATTGTAAATATTTTGATTTTTGGCTCAATTTTTTTACAATAATTTTTTGTGCTGAAATTGTTTTTTTCAAAAATACTTTTTCATTCGTTTTTTTTTGGTTTAATTTAAAAAATATATTATCTAAGTAGGTATTCTTTTTGTTAGGTACCTACTTGGATTTTTTTACCAATCTTTTTCTACAAATATTTTTCTGTTCAACTTTTTTATTTACCTACCTATTAGTCTAAATTTAAATTTTTTTACACGATTTTTTACCATTTTTAAAACCTTTTTTTTGCTCAAATTTTTTCTTGAAAATTTTGAAAAAATTCAATACTGTTTTCACAAAAAGAAATTTATTTGCTCATTTTTTGATTTTTTTTATCAAGTTTTTGCTAAACTTTTTCAAGCTAGTTACCTGCATTTTCGCTTAAAATTAAAAAAATCAGTTTATTTTATTTTATTTAAATTTTTTTTTGCTTGACTTTTAATTATTATTTAAAACATTTCGTTATACTCAGATTTTTCCTAATATCAAGTATGTATTATTATTTATTTTTTTAAAGTACCTAAATGATGTTTTCGCTCAAATTTTTAAAATGGTTTTCTTTGCGAATTTTTTTAATTTTTTTTTTTTTTTTAGAAAAATTTTTGCCTAAGTACCTTTTTTAAAAGTGGGATTATTTTTATGAAATACATTTTTTTTTTTTTACAATATTGTTCTATTTTCAACCTTTCAATTTTTTTCAGCCCAAATTTTTCTTTAAAATTTTTTTGTTCGATTTTTCATCATTTTTTAACCATTCATTTGCTGAAATTTTTTTCTGACATTAAAAAAAAAATCAACATTGTTTTAGATCAAAGTTTTGAAATGATTTTTTTCCGATTTTTAATTTTTTTTAATCAATTTTTTATTCAATTTTTTCAAAATATACTTTTGACTAATTTTTAACCTATACTTTTCCAAAGCGCTATTATTTTTGTTTGATTTTTTCCAGCATTTTTCAGCTAAAATTTTTATTGTAAATATTTTTTCCTCACTTATTTGCATTATTTTTTACTTGAATTCTATTTTTTCAAAAACATTTTCATTTTTTTAAATGTTTTTGCCTGCATTTTTCTTCTAAAAAATTTTTGTTCAATTTTTTAATTATTTTTCTATTTCTTTCCTGATGATCTATTGTTTTTTCTCAGTTTGTTAAAATTATTTTTTTTTGCTAGATTTTTTATTACCTACCTATAATTTTATTTCAATTATTTTTCCTCGCAATCCCTTTTGATCAATTTTTAGTAGAAATATGTTCATCAGTTTTTGGAAAATTCCATAATTTACTGAGAATAAAGTTCGAAGGGAATGTTTTTCTTCTTTTTTCATTGTTTTATTCTGTCCAAGTACGCCGTGTACAACTATTTGGCTGGAAGGGTTTACGTACATTTCCCCGAATCCAATATTCCGAATAGTATTTCACCGAACGTCGAAATCCCGAAAATTTTTCCCCCGAATCTGATATCCCGAATGGTATGAACCCGAATGACAATATCCCGAAAAAAAATTATTGAAGAATTTAACCTACTTTACAAATTAATGTTATATGAGACGAATGGGAGAGTAGCGCCATCTGCCTTCTGCTCTTGTTCATTTTCGTGAAGTTGGGGATATCGGTGGAACCCTAATATTGTGAAGACTTGTGTAAATATTTCTGTGGGTGTTGTGGTTTAAACAAGGAAACATAAATGTGTGTGGTTTTTAAGAAGGAGACGCTAGACGAGCTTGATGTTTCGACTGCGACTGTAGAATGATACTTACCGATTCTTGTGTTTCATTTAAAATGTTTGTGTTTGAAAACAAAATTGAAAGAAAAAGTTCGACTAATAATAAATATTTTAAAAAATTAATAAAAACAAAAAAAAATAAAAAATACTTTTTAAAAAATTATTGAAAAATATACAAACAGAAAAAACATTTTTGATAGAAAAGCTTTGGTCCAAAAAAAAAAAAAATACAGAAATACAAAAAATTGTGTTTTTTTTTTTAATTTTGAAAGTCATTTCAAAAAATTATTATTTTTTGGTTTGTCTCACTCAAAATGTTGAAATAATCACTCCCTCGCCTAATTGATTAACACTTGCTTTTTTTTTTGATAAAATTTTGTTTTCAGAAATATTTTATCCATTTTTCATAGTGATTTCTTCTTTTTATTTTCTGTACATTATGCATTTTTTTCATTCTTGAGAAATGTTACATACGTAGGTATTGTAGGTATATGTTTTAAAAATTATCAAAAATTTAAATTTCAATAAAAAATGAAAAATCGAATAAAATCGTAGTTATTAAAAATACCAAAATAACTACGATTTTTACAAAAATCTAAAAAAAAAAAAATCCCGTCACGAATGGCAAGAATCTTGCCTAAATAAATTTTTAATTAAGTAATCTCAAAAAAAAAAAAAAAAAAAAATGCAATTCGTGAAAATCTGAAAAATACGTATCACAGCCCAAACCATGAGAAATTCAAAAATAATAATACTTGAGTAATTTCAATTTAAATAAGTGTTGAAAAAATGTGTAAATCGAAATATTTTTCATTTGAATTTTTTCGAACTGTTTCTGTTTTGTTTTGGTTTTTTTTTAATTTGAATTTGACAGTCCCCCCCCCTCCCCCTATTAAAGTAGGCAAAATATGTAAAAACAAATTGGAAAAAAATTTAAAAAAAGAAATGTAAAATGGAAATTGATAAAGAACGAAAACTATGAAAAAAGTATAGTTATGAGAAATTTTTGAATAAAAATTTATACTTACCTAGGCTTATTAAAGGAGTTCACAAGAAAAAAAATTGAAAAAATTTTGATCGAAGTAGAAAAAAATAAAATTCAAGAATAAAACTTGAAAAAAAAAGGGAAAAAATTCTATTTAATTTCGTTAAAGAAGTTTTCAAGAAAAAATTGAGAATTAGGTTACCAAAAAGATTTTCTTTAAAGATTTTTCATTTGATATATTTTTTGAAAATTTTCCAAATTTTATCATCTGTAAAATGTGAATTTTTTTATTAATTAAGACTTTGGGGAAAAAATTTATGGTAAATTCTGTTTGAAAAAAAAAATAATAAAAAAATTAAAAGCGATTGAAAATATTATTTAAAAAAAAAATTCTGAGAATTCCTGTATTTTAAAATGTGAATTTCTTCATGAAATGGAAAAATTCAAAATGGAAAATTCCTTGAAAAAAATAGTAAGAATTTTAGAACGAGAATTTTCTCAAAAAAGAAAAAAAAGAAAAAGAAAAAGAAAAAGAAATGAAGAAAAAGGAAAATTTTATGAAAATTTCAAAACCCATTTCTTTCAGTGTGGCTTTTAATTTTTATTGTAACTAATCCTATAGAAATGCAAATTATCAAAATATTCGTTGACCAAAATCAACGCAATTTTCGTATAATGAATAAATTCGTAGGTAGGTAGATAGTAAGGTACTAGATAGTCAGGTAGGTGATACTGTTGAATACCGAAACGCGACGATATTACAATTATGCTAATGATAACACCATCGGTGATAGGATGAATGAAAATCATTAACGTGAGTTACTGTTATTATATACATGGAACTGAAAATTCGTCTCTAATTTCGTATTTTGTTATTTCAGACGGAGATGGTTGTTTGAAAAAATTCACAAAAAACAAAAAAACAAATTGATAAGCATCAGTTGATACGAAATGAGAATTTAAAATTTGGCAATTTTTACGAGCTACTTTTTTCTCCTCGTTGATATTTTTCCCAACATCAACATCAATGTCTAATTACAGCGAATGGAATTCATCAAAAAGGTCTCCATTCGCGATTCGAATCAAACTCCTCTGCGAAGATTTTTCTGGCACAAAGCGCGATCCATAAATGCGAACCCGAAGTAACACTCGATCAAACGAGTACATTAAGTCTTAGCAACAGGCCAGGCGAGCTTTTTATCTTCAATTTTATCCTCGCTAACGTTTTTGTCGCATTAGAGTTCGTGATTTAGATTGATTAAGATTTTTTTCGTCGCCCGGTTTAAAAAGTGCGCGCCGCAGGGCCCGTTGTGTCGCTCGAAAAACCAAGAAAACGTAAATATTTACTTAGGACTTGAAAATGCTGTTTATAGTAACGAATCTAATAAAATTAATGGAAAGGCTTGCCTTCGTCTTGCCTTTTACCCGACTATATATATATATATATATATATATATACGTGGTGTCGTTTAATGAAAATTTTGCTTCAGAGACGAGCTAAATAACGTCTCTCTTTTCGCAATATTACCTATTCAACGCTTTTGCCTTTCTTCGTGTAGGTACGTGTATGAAACAGATCATCGTATCGTCTGGTTACGTAGGTACGAGTAAGTTGCAATTAATACTATAGTTTAATTTTGAGATCTCGTTACGCATTATTAAGCTCGTAGCGTGCAACGTGTACGACGTACGTGTATCTGTATAGTGTATACTTAGCCTTGTTCGTATAATTATGTAAGCGAAGAAATTGGTCTTTTGTTAACCGTTTGGAAATTATTTCAAAATTTATGTTCGAAGTCTTATCTCTCTGCCTTGAGTGTTATTGGATAGAAAGACATAGGCATACGTTGTATGTATGAACGTACGTACGATATCTGACTCAAGTCTACATCTCTGCACAAGACGATGTGTTTGTGTCGTGGAACTTTTGTCAACTTTTAGACTTGGTACTCGGCAAGGCACGAAAAATCGATTTTCGTCAGGTTTTTGGTCTTGAATTTCAACTTTTTCATTTTTTTTGGTGATAATCCCGAGCAGCACACTCGATCGATAATATCGAAAGTTGAAACGTATCGATAAAAAATCGTTTAAAAATCTAAAGATGTTCTCACGATATGATACAAATTTAGCTGTACGATTTTATAGGCAAAAAATCTAAAAACTATCGAATTCGATAGTATTACGATTTTAGGACGATATTCGTCAACGATACTATCGACAAAGAATATTAAATTTATCGAATCCGATTTTCCACCGATTTTGTGCAGATATTTGAAACTATATTATCGACAAATAATCTGAAATTTCTCGAATTCGATTTTTTAACGATTTTGTGAAGATATTTGAAACTATATTATCGACACGTAATCTGAAATTTCTCGAATTCGATTTTTCAACGATTTTGTGCAGATATTTGAAACTATATTATCGACACGTAATCTGAAATTTCTCGAATTCGATTTTTCAACGATTTTGTGACGATATTTAGAACTATATTTCGACAAATAATCTGAAATTTCTCGAATTCGATTTTTTAACGATTTTGTGAAGATATTTGGAACTATATTATCGACACGTAATCTGAAATTTCTCGAATTCGATTTTTCAACGATTTTGTGACGATATTTACAACTATATTATTGACAAATAATCTGAAATTTCTCGAATCCGATTTTCCACCGATTTTGTGCAGGTATTTACAACTATATTATCGACAAATAATCTGAAATTTCTCGAATTCGATTTGTTAACGATTTTGTGAAGATATTTGAAACTATACTATCGAAAAAGAATATTAAATTTATCGAATTCGATTTTTTAAAGATTTTGTGAAGATATTTAAAACTGTATTATCGACAGATTATATGAAATTTCTCGAATTCGATTTTTCAACGATTTTGTGACGATATTTAAAACTATATTATCGACACATTATATGAAATTTATCGACTTCGATATTTCAACGATTTTGTAACGATAGTTGTTGAAACTATATTGATTTTTTTCTAGTCAAAAAATACCTACTTTATATTCAAAATTGGATGGGAAGAAAGGGCCAAATCGAAATTTTTATAATAACCAAAATTAAATCCAGAATATTATTCTACAACTTTTGTTTGAAATGTTTTTTCAAATGGACCTCATCTCTAGCCTCTATTATTTTGCATTTACCTACTTACGTGTAACAGTAATATGCGAAATCAAAATTGAAAAATTTTTCAAACAAGTTATCTAGTTTTTTTGGTTTACTAGGTATTTTACTTGAAACCAGATCGTTGTTCTTAAATAAAATTTTACCAAGTTCAATACTACGATTACTATGTGAATACTTAGTATTTAAAATTGAACGGGAGGGAGGCGCCCAATCGAAAATTTTGTAATGACCAAAATTATTCTTAGAACTTTAAGCTACAAATTTTGTTTGAAAATTTTTTCAATTGGACTTCTCCTTCTCCTCCAATTTTGCATAATACTCCGTTGATACTTATTCAAAATTGGAAGAGCGGAGGAAAAAGGGGCCAATTTGAAAAAATTTTCAAACAAAAGTTGTAAATTAAGGTCCTAGAAATAATTTTAGTTATTATAAAAATTTCAATTGGACCCCTCCCTCTTCTCCAATTTTGCATAAGATGTTTGAATATTATAATCCAATTCGTATTATGCGAACGAACTCCGATGTTCGCAACAGACGCTTGTTTTGTAGAAACTGCTGTATTTGGAACGAAATTCGCCAGCTTTAAGCGTAACTACGACTTCAAACTCGCCAGCCGGTCTTGAAAATGTGCGCGCGCATATACCCATTTTTTTTTTAAAGCTCAGTTTCAAGGAGCAAAATCTCCGAATATATAATCATCATAGCTTAATTTAGAAAACACATTGATGCCGACGGCTTCTACAATGTGTTTATATAATTTAGAGGTCGAAAAAGACATTTTTAAGAACCTAAGATTTTAAATCATACGCCAAAAGTTATCCCATATATGCTAAATTATCTACAAAAAATCGATAGAATATCGAAACTAGATAATCTACAAAAAATCGTAATACAAAATCGATAGAATATCAAAATTAAATCGAAATAAAAAATCGATAGAATATCGAAACTAAATCGAAATAAAAAATCGACAGAATATCGAATTCGATAAAGTGTCGCGTTAGTTCCGCATAAATCGTGTAATTATCTTTCGATTTATAGATAGGTTATCGATGAAGTATCTAACTATAATCTTGAGATTTTTAAAAGAAAAATCGTTCGATTTTATCGAAAGTTTATCTGTTGATGGATTTTGCCAACTATAATTCATCGATAATCTGTCGATATATCGAAAGATAATTTCACGATTTATGCGGAACTAACGCGACACTTTATCGAATTCGATATTCTGTCGATTTTTTATTTCGATAATTTGTCGAGTGTGCTGCTCGGGATATGAAATTTAAAAAAAAATTAATCCAATTTGTAAATTATATATGCCTTTACTTACTTGGTTAGACTCGATGATTTTTTTTCAAAATTAACAAAAAGAAAAAAAAAATTCCTAGAAGAAAAATATAGGTAGGTATTTAGTAAAAAAAAATTTAATATCCTACAGAAACAATTGAAATCAAAGCAACGTGTTTAGTAAATTGTTTTTAGTTTTTAATTTGTGACTGAAAATAAAATGTATATCTACTAAAAATAATTTTTGGAAAAGAGGATAAGTATTCTTGCAAAATGACCTATTTTTAGAATCACAGATAAAATTGTTGAAAATTGTGAATCTTTAGGTGGCGAGTAATGATACTTCTAATCATCAGAGAACCTCATTTTTTTGTCAGCTCATTCCACTACTACATCAGTGTATAATTGCTAAAAATTTCAAGAGGATAAGCATTCCTGAGATATTGATTTTTTTTTTAAATCACAGAAAAAACTGTTGAAAATTGTGAATACTTAAGTGGCAAGTGATTAAACTTCTAATCATCAGACAAACTCACTTTTTTTTGTCACCTCATTCCACTACTATATCAATGTAAAATCACTAAAAATTTTGAGAAGATAAGCATCCTTGCAGAATGACGTTTTTTTATCATAGAAAATTTTTTGAAAATTTTGAATCTTTATAAGTGGCAAGTGAGCATTCCTGGATCTTAGGTTGATGGTGTCATCCAGTGTCATTTTCCTTTCTGTTTCAGTTTCTTTTTTATGTATTTTTTATTCTCAGGGTTCAGGGTGTCTACAGGACATGAAAATCATGAAAATCAATTGAAAAAGTCATGAAATTTGAAAATGGGTCATGAAAGTCATGAAAAAGTCATGAATTATTCAAAAAAAGTTAATATCGGTGATGAAAATTCATGAATTTTACTCTTCGAAGTCATGGATTTTTGATAATATTACCCGGACAAAATTACAAATCGCTTAAAAATGAAATTCATTCAAACTGTTGCATCTTCTCAACAAAAAAAAAAAACAACGGGTAAAATATTGTGATTTCTCTGAAGAAGAAAATTAATTTCCTTGAAGAATTTTTTTCGAGGGGATGGAAATCTCAATTTTTTGGCAAAACCCTCCATTTCTTGAAATGAAACAAAAAATGAATTTTTTGGTACCTATAAAAATTTTAAAAATTGTTTTGGAATTAAAAACATTTTTACGCCACTAGCCTTAGGTAGTTGCTGTACAAAACGTTAAAAAATCCTCAATTTTGTTAAATAAAAATATTTTTCAAACTTTCCTGAAAAAATTCTTATTTTAAAAAAAATCAAAAATCTGAGTTTTATCGTTTGAATTGTTTAGAAGCGACGCACATACGAATACGAGAGAAGTACGAGTATTAAAGAAGAAAAAAAAAACCTAGTACGACGTACAGTCGTACAGGAAAAATTCATTTTTCGAACTCCAAAGTATAAAATCTAATTTTTTTTGAAATATTTTTTCAATTTCCTAAAAAAAAAAAAAAAAAAAAAAAATGGGAGGAGGATCTCTGTTTTTTGGAGAGAAAATCCTTATTTTTAGGAATAAAAAAAAATTAAAAACGAATTTTTTGGTTTAAAAATTTAAAAAAATTTAATCAGAGGCAAAGGCTAGTATTTTTCCAAGACAGAATCCTACCCTTACTGAGTTTGGGAACATTTTTTAATTTTCTGTAAATTGCAAAAAATGGCAATTTGCATTTAATTAATAAAAAAGGTTACCATTTGCTCCAATGCAAAATCCTACCCTAAGCGAATTTGTCAAAAATTTCATTTTCAGTAAATTCCAAAAAATAATAATTTTAAATCAATCAGTGGCAAAGGCTACCATTTGATCCAATGGAAAATCCTACCCTTACTGAATTTGAGGAAATTTTTATTTTCGGTAAATTTCAAGAAATGGCAATTTGCATTTTGTTAATGACAAAGGCTACCATTTGCTCCAATTCAAAATTCTACCCTAAGCGAATTTATCAACATTTTAATTTTCAGTAAATTTCTCAAAATGGGGATTTTTGCAAAATTGCATTTATTCAATGAAAAAAGCTACCCTAAGTTCTCATGCAAAATCCTCCGCTGGCTGAATTTGTCAAAATTTTTGATATTCTATAAATTTCAAAAAATGGTAATTTTATTTCAATCAGTGGCAAAGGCTACCATTTGATCCAATAAAAAATCATACCCTTACTGAATTTGAGGAAATTTTCATTTTCAGTAAATTTCAAAAAATGACAATTTTAATTTAATCAGGGCAAAAGGCTACCATTTCGTCCAAGGCAAAATCCTACCCTTACTGAGTTTGAGAAAAATTTTATTTTCAGTAAATTTCAAAAAATGCCATTTTGAATTTAATTAATTTCCAAAGGCTACCATTTGCTCCTATGCAAAATCCTACCCTCATTGAAAATGAGAAAATTTTTATTTTCAGTAAATTTCAAAAAATTCCAATTTGAATTTAATTAATTTTCAAAGGCTACCATTTGCTCCTATGCAAAATCCTACCCTCATTGAAAATGAGAAAATTTTTATTTTCAGTAAATTTCAAAAAATTCCAATTTGAATTTAATTAATTTTCAAAGGCTACCATTTGCTCCTATGCAAAATCCTACCCTCATTGAAAATGAGAAAATTTTTATTTTCAGTAAATTTCAAAAAATTCCAATTTGAATTTAATTAATTTTCAAAGGCTATCATTTGATCCGATGCAAAATCCTACCTTTACTGAATTTGAGATTTTTTTGTTTTCTGTAAATTTCAAAAGATGACAATTTTAATTAATTGTTTTGGAATAAAAAAAAAATAGAAATCTCAAATATTCTGAAGTGGAAATTTTTTCGAAGGAAGAAATTTCAGGATTTTTTGTAATAAAAAATATCCAAAAATCTTTTCTTTTTTTTTTGGTTAAAAAAATGTTACAAAATTTTCTTATGTGAAGATATTTTTAAAAATTTTTGTGTAAAAGTTTCTTAATTTTTTCTTTATAAAGAAAAAAATTCGTTTCATTTTCGAAAAAAAAACTGAGATTTTTTTCGAACAATAATTTTAAAAATTCGTTTGAAATAAACAAATCTCAATTTTTTAGAGATTTTTTTTTTTTTTTTTTTTTTTTTGAAAGTAAAGTAAGTAAATAAATGAAATATTTTCTAAACTTTGGGGCAAAAAAAGAAAAAAGGGGTTTCTGTTGAAAAAGTCGTTAAAAATTTTTTAGAAGTATTTTTTGCGTGAAAATTTTTTGTTTCATTCAGGAAAAAAATCATTCTCACATTACAACATGAAAACAATTTCAAGAATCCACTTTTTAGGGAAGAAATCAAATTACACCCTTGAAAATTCCAAGTATTCATTCAACTTTTAAAAAAAAAAATGCATAAGTAGATTTTTTTGGTTACAAAAAAAAGGGGTCTTGAAGGGCATAGACATAACTTGGGAGGTTAAAGGAACATTCGCCCCTCCCTCAATAATTTTTATAGCTATTTACCACAAAATAATACAGGGGAAAAATGTGGAAATGTTTTTGCCCCCCCCCACCATATTCATTCCAAGTTACATTTATGCTGGAGGGAGGCCCCTGAAAACGTTCATATATTGTTCATGAAAAAGATCATGAAAAAGTCATGAATTTTCAAAAAAAAAAAAAAATTAATGTAGACACCATGGGGTTGTATTTTAGCTCCTTCACTAGTAATATTAGGCAAACAAATCTACACATCGTAGAAACAAATTGCCTACCTCCCAAGGGAGAACAGCTCTACTTTTAACTGAGACACCCTGCATAAACAATCGAAATATCCATTCAATCTACACCATCCTCACATCCAAAAATCACACAACTCCATAACTCTTCAAAAAAGTATCATAAATTTAAAACACGTCAAGATACAACTTCTTGATAAATTTCTTCAAAAAAGTTTTCGATAATTTCTAAATTTCGTGGACATCAAAGTCGAGCAGAGAGGTTAAATATTGACTCAACAGACAACAGACTCTTCGAAGTGTTCGCCAAGTTGTTCGAGATTTATACACAACTTTTCTGCAACCCCCCCCCCTCCGCTGATTCTGTTTATCTAAACATTCAATTGATCCAATTTACCACACCACTCTTTAGATACAATTCAACGTACCTTTCTAAATATTTTTCATCTCAGTAAGATAATTTTTTTTGTCACTTTTAGATACCTAAAACGACATATTTACTCTAAAAAAAAATGATTGATTCAATACGACAATTGATCATACACGTGTAGGTAAAATTTTCGCTACATCGGTAAATAAAATGTTGGCCGATTCCCAAAAGGCATACATACCTTCGTACACAGTCTTTTTCCGAATCGCAGGTATTATAAAATATATAACAGAAGGTTAACAAAGTTCAGTCTCAGCCGATAAATTTGATTCGGCGTCACACATGCAATCTATGCGCGGTCAACTTTTACACATTTTTCACGTCCGATTCGATGCGTGTGTATTTTTTACCGGAATTTTTTTTCTCTTCCGTAAACCTTCGTGTAAATGAGAGGGAAAAAAAGGTGAAATTCAATTTTCCTATTTTACTCCGCGCTTTCTGAGAAACGTTTAAAAATACCGACGACGGGAAAGCTTTACGAGACAGAACCGTGTACACCAAGAATTATTTTTATATTCTATTGCACTCGTCTATAGAACTCTCCAGAGGGTGTCGAGAAATGATGAAATAAAAATTTTAAAAAGGGCACGGTAACTGCGTCATGATATCAACTTCATAATAATTCTTCGCATTATCAATTTTTGAAATTAAAACTATTTTTAAAATTCAGATTTTTCTAACATTAAAAAAAAAAGATTTTAAAAGTTTGACAAACTTTTACAGCATAAAAAAATTTAACAAAAATACAAAATGTTGGAAATTTTGAAAATTTAATAATTATCAGAATTCCAGAATTGAGGATAAGTTATTGTTAATTCAGGATACAGTTATCATAGCGTTGGAGATGAGGTTACTGCAGAATTTTGGATCAGCTCATCACTGAATTTGGGAAAGAGTAAAGAAATGACTGAAATTTGTAAATTTTCTCTCTAAACACAATTTTTTGAACAACTTAGTATGTCAGTTTTGAAAAAATTTCAGCAGCATTATTTTCTACATACAAAATCAAGTATTTTCTAGTATGATATTTTTTCTGTTTGGAATGACATTTGTAAAAATTTTTAAATAATTTTTTCTGCAAACTGATTTTTAATTTAAAAAAAAAAAAAAATTATATATAGGTGGACTTTTTAAAATTTATTTTTGAAGAGATTTTTAAATATGTTTTATTTTTTCGAATAGAAGAGACTTCGTGGGAAAATTTTTTCTTCATACCTATAAAAATTGAGTTTTTTATTTTTTTTTCAGTATTTTTTGTGGGAATATATTTCCTTAAGACATTTTGTTTTCAAGGTGATGATTATTTCAGAAAAAAAAATCCAAGTCAGGTCCTTTCTCAAAGAAAAAAGTCTTGATGAATTTTTTTTGAAATAGTATCAAGTTTTTTTATAATGATAAAAACAATTTTGAAAAAAATTTTGCCGAACAATAATTTTGGAAAAGTTTTTTTTTAAGGGTGGGCATATTATTATTTTTTTTTGTAGAATGCATAGCGTTGACAAGCGGAATTTTTTAAAACCGTTGCATGACGTCATTTTGATTTTTCAACTATGAAATTTTGAAGAAAACTTGGAAACTAATTTCACCTTGCTTTTTTTTACGAAAAAAATTAATTTTTGATTTTTGAAAAATAAAATGCATGGAGTTTTCAAAAAAAGAAAATTATATTCATTTTGCATTTTGATGTGATTTTGTAGAAATTATTGATGAATTTTTTGGAAAATGAAAAATCTTAAGAGTCAAAATTGAAAAAAAACGCGACTTTTGCTTAATGCCCCGTTTCCAGGGAAACTATGCAAACCACCAAACTTTTTCTTAGAATGTTTTTTATTCAGTAGAGTCTGGTCTGTAGTCTGACGAGAGGGTTTTGGAAAATTCCTACTTTCCCTCCGATTTTATCAAACTTTCTCATCGTAGTATTCCAGTCAATTCGAAAGAAATCGTCAGCAAATTAAAATTTGGCAAAACCCTCTCGTCAGACTACAGACCAGACTTTACTGAATAAAAAACATTCTGAGAAAAAGTTTGGTGGGTTGCATAGTTTTCCTGGAAACGGGGCATTAAGCAAAAGTCGCGCTTTTCTTCAATTTTGACACTAAAAATTTTTCATTTTCCAAAAAATTTATCAATAATTTCTACAAAATGACATCATCAAAATGCAAAATGAATATAATTTTCTTTTTTTGAAAACTCCATGCGTTTTATTTTTCAAAAATCAAAAATTATTTTTTTCGTAAAAAAAAGCAAGGTGAAATTAGTTTCCAATTTTTCTTCAAAATTTCATAGATGAAAAATCAAAATGACCTTATGCAAAGGTCTTAAAAAATTCCGCTTGTCAACGCTATGTATTCAACAACAAAAAAAATTTTATGCCCCCCCCCCCCTTAAAGAGAAAAAAAAGAAAAAACACTCTAGGAAAACAATTTTGCTTTCAAGAAAATCCTTAAGAATTTTTTTTTGAAAAAATCACTAGAAAAAAATAATTATGGTTGTAAAACATTTTCGATGAATAAAAATATCTTGAAAAAAATTTATGATATTTTTTCTGTTTGGAATGACGTTTATAAAAATTTTAAAAGAATTTTTTCTGCAAATTGATTTGCAAAGACTTTTAGCGAAAATTTTTCTTTATATCAAGAATTGAGTTTTTATTTTTTTTTCAGCGTTTCTTCTGAGAATATACCTAAGTATATTTACTCAAGACAGCTTCTTTCAAGATGATAATTATTTCAGAATTTTTTTTTCATGTTGAGTATGTTTTCGAAGAAAAAAGTCTTGATGAAAATTTTATTGAAAAAATTCTTACCTGAAATTTTTTTTTTTCAAAAATTCTTACACCAGATTTTTTTCAAAAATTCTTACCAGAATTTTTTTTCAAAAATTCTTACACCAGATTTTTTTCAAAAATTCTTACCAGAATTTTTTTTTCAAAAACTCTTACCAGAATTTTTTTCAAAAATTCTTACTTACCAGAAATTTTTTTTAAAAATATTCCTCCCAGAAATTTTTTTCAAAAATTCTTTGAAAAATCAAGTCTTCTTATGAGAAAAAAATCTCGAGAAAAATTTCGCAGAACATCAATTTTGGTAAAAATGTTTAGGTAGATGAAAAAAATAAGAAAAACACTCTTGGAAAATAATCCACTTGTGAGAAAATCTTTAAGAAAATTCTCTTTGAAAAAATCACCAGAAACATTTTCGAAGAATACAAAATATTGAAAAAAATTGATGAATTTTCCCAGAAGTAACTGCAATAAATGCACCCCTCGTGTGAAAAAATTAGAAAAGAAAGTGCACCACATTGCTTAAATTTCGATCCATTTTTGCTCTATATAAATTCACGTAATTTTTACTCTCTAAAGCCTTTTCTGCAATTTTCCATCAAACACGAAAACTTTTACAGGTCAAAAATTTTAATATCTGAAGTCAGGAGTGAGACCTTGGAGTGAAATTGAAGACTTGAAATTTTCAAACCATTCAAATGCTTTTGAAGTCGCATTACGGTTTGGTTTACCCCCCCCCCCCCTCACTTTCATCTACTCCTTAAACTTTACCAAGAAAAAGCATCAAATGACGATCTATACTCTGGTAAATATAACTTGGAACTCGATGTAAAGTTTTTTTTTTTCACACTTGGAATGTCGTTTGCAAAATTTTGCGCCTCATTCAAGGTAAATATCGAACCTTTAGTGCAATTTAATAATATATAACCTCAAAGTTTCTGTGCCATTCGGTGTTGTAAGTTTGCTCGAATTTGGCCAGATTATATCGATGTGGGTGTTTTTGATTGGTAGTATCGAACAATAGAGACGACGTAAATGCGAGTTATACAGCTTTGCTCAAACCACCGCAGCGTTGTTTTCTTAATACAAAATGCATTTGTATGTTACTTTGGTTTTGCTAATCTTGACCTTGTTAGTTGTTTTAAAAGATTTACACTCTGTTCTGCATATTATTGTACTTACTTACCTAAGTTAAACAATGTCATGTCTGAAATAAATTACTTTTCAAGTGCTAAAACGGGGAATTTATTTAAGTAATCGAAGCGTGAACGACGTTAAGAGTCAAAAATATCGATTAAAAGTTTAGTCTATGTGTAGAGTGATTTTATTATTAGATATTCTTTGGCTTTTTTTTTTTTTTTTTTACCAAAGACGTGGTTGCGGTTGATGGATTAAAAAGTGCACGAGATATTCGACTATAAAAGATTTTGTTTTAGAGGTACTAACTAATGCGTGGGAATAAATCTTAAATGCGATATTCCATAATACCTCGTTCTCGTTGCCTTTGATTAATTAAGAATCGTGCTTTTAATTATACATGGAACGAGCATCAGAATGTGATTTAGTACGTGGAAATATCTTCCTAGTCGATGGTATATCGTACTCGTACTCGTGCATTTTTATCTACGTCACGTGATGGGGGTTTCGTACCCCTCACACACGACCTCACCGCATCCTTCGGTGGCAAAATTTACTACGTTAAATTAATGGGTATGAATTTGTATGGCCATTTAAATTGAAATCGGTGTTTTTCTCTTTTTATAGGTACCCTCTTCATAACACCTTTGGAATGGTCTAACCACGTGGTGTCGCCATGGACGAGGAAACAGATACGTGAAACATCTGATGGCAGATGTAAGTATTGAATTGGTTCGTTGTTAGCAACTTATTCCATTTCGTTTTACTCGTATCGCCTTTTTAATGGCATTTTTATTGGCTTATTTTTAGTACTTTGAAACGAAACTATATATAAAATAAATCGTTAGAGAGAGTTTTTCTCACATTTTTTTTTTTTTTTTTTTTTTTAAGGGAATCGAGAACAGGGACAGGGTCTCGTTTTAGATTATATTTTGTTCTGTTATGAGTGACAAGGATAACAGTTTGAAGAGATAGATTGAATTATTTGAAGATTGATCTTCTTAAAAATTGAGTAATAAGTACCAGGAAAGTTGGAAGTATTCTACCTTTTGTAAAGACCATAAAAGTGGTATATTTTTGTGGCGAGTAGAGATTTTTTGGGAACCTCGGAAAAAGCAGAAAAAATCATTTTGAGCTGGCGGTTTTATTAGGTTGAAAATACCCTTTAAGTATCACATAAAAAAAAGAAATGAAAAAAAACTGTAAAAAATATTGAAAGTTGAGCTTTTTTCAAAAAAGTTCAACTTTTGATTTTTGAAACTTTCATTAGTGATTCTAAATCTGAAAATTTTCAATTTTTAAAATGTAATACCGCGGAAAAGTTGCGTCGTGGGGATACATGAAAAAGAAATCGAATCGAATAATATCTTCCGATCGTGCAAGAGTCCTCAAATTTTTGAAAATTTGCAAAAATCAAAATTTGCAAAAATTCCAAAATGTTACAGAATGGGGTTTATGCCTTTCGTTGGCAAGTATTATCATCGTTATTAATATTTTTTGAAAAGAAATCCAGAATTCATCAGATTATCGCATTTTTATGATTACGAGACATTAAAAAAATGTCATATTTTACTCTTTTTTTTTTTAAATTAAAAAAAATATTGAAAATTTTCTAAGTTTTTTATGTCATCCAAACCTAACTTAATGTAACCTAACCGTCTTTGAAAAATTCTCAAGGGTACGAAAAAGATGAAAAATCGCTGTAAATTAAATTTTCTCATTTTTTGGAATTGGAATTTTTCTACGTAAATAGCTTTGTTTTTTTATCGCGGATTATGCACAATCTGGATTTTGGATTGTGAGGGTTTGTGCGAATCCATTTAATAATCTGCTCGATGAGTAGATTATGAAAGTGGATTATGGATTTTATTGTGTTCTTTTGTTTTGTTTTTGATAAACCTTTCAGAATAATTGATCAGAACATTTCTAAAACTTTTTTTAAGAAGTAAATGTTAGAATCCATAATCCAGATTGTGCATAATCCGCGATAAAAAAACAAAGCAATTGTTTTAATATTTTTGGAGCAAAAAGTACAAAAAACTAATGACAAGGTTTTTCCAGGCTGAATTTTCTAACAATATTTCAAATTTCAAACTTTCTGAATTTTATTGGAATAAAATCTTGACTTCTTCAGAGTTACCATAAAAGAATTGCTAGAAAAACTCAATTATTTTATTAATTTTTATTTTTAGGGGAAAACTCAATTTTTTAGAGAAGGAATGGTCCTTTTTTTTTAAAGAAAAATTTCAACTTTTTTTTGAAACAAAATATAATTTTTGATTTTGAAGGTAGGTATAAAATTTCACATTTTTCAAAATGAAAAATTCTACCTAGCGTGCTATTATTTTTTGATTTTAAATGAAAATGTTTTTACTTTTTAGAATGCCATTTTTTCTTCTTCAAAATATAGGTATTTTAAAGAACACACTATTCACATAAATAAAGAAATTCGCCCCAATTGATCATATTATTTCGATGTACACCATTTCAAAACTTTGAATGCATTTTTTTTTACTTTTTAAAAATTTCTAAGGCCCTGCTTCCACCATCCACTTCAAATGAAATTTTTTGTGAACATAATCAAAGACATTAGTTTGTCCAAAAATTAGAAATTAAATTATTCTACCACAAATCAAAAATCATTTTTTTTGTTCAAAATGTATAGTCTTTGTGCAAATATACCTATTCAAGAAAATAAATTAGTTCTGTTATTGTAAAGAAAAGTCAAAAAATTTGTTTGCCCAAAAATTGAAAATTGAGTTTTTCTTTTTATGTAGCTAAAAATCAATTTTTTTTTTTTGCAAAAAGTCAAATTCTAGTGTGTTAAAAAATTGAGATGCGATCTAGGAAACCCAAAGTTGTCATTTTTCTTTCTTGCGTTTTTGGATTCTCTGTCATTTTCTCGACATTTTACTAAAAACTGGAGTGAGCAATGTGCTTTCATAATTTTTATTATACTTATAATTTTTCAAAGTTCTGAAAACTAAATTTAAATTTTTCAAAAATTTTGAGAAAACTGAGTTTTTTTTGACAAAAATTTAAAAAATCACTCTCCAGTAAAACATCATTTTCCAACTTTTCTGCTTAGGTATCATGAATCCCATCACAATACAAGAATTGAATTTTTGTCCAAAAAAATAAAAAATTTAGTCTGTCCAGAAATCAGAAATTTAATCAAGTACTTAGGTAATTAATAATTATATTGTGTCAAAAAACAAAGACTTGAATTTTTGTGCAAAAAATATGAACTTTTGTGCACAAATCAGGGATTGAATTTTTGTGCGAATATCAAAAAACTTAATTTCTTTACAAAAAAATCAAACTCTTCTGTCAAAAATCAACAACTTGAGTTCCTGTGCGCAAATCAGAGATGAAGAGCGAATTGTTCTACAATGATGGTTTTGGTCTTTTGCCACTCTAAGATACAATTTACAACATGCAATAAAAAAACCTGCGAAATCCTCCACCTTAATTCAATGAATAACTTCCAAAACTTCAAACGTATTTTTGAAAAAAAAAACACTATTCATTCTATATTCTCTTTTTGCAGAAACTCCCTCAATTTGTGGGCATGTACAATTGTACATATATCTGCATTGCGTAAAGTGCAGTTTTTCTTATTTCCAGATTTTTTCTTCTCGGTCAACTTTACAAATGGAAAAAAAGGAGGATGTTGTAAAATAAATGAATAGGAAATTCGTCATTTTTTCATATGCTGTGTAATTGGTTAGAACTGTAAAATAAACAATAACTTATCAAAAGATTTATTCTGACGCTTACAGTTTCTGCATATTTTTAGCTGATTTTCTCAAAGAGAAAAGTCAGCTATTAAATTTGACCTGATGATTCCCAAATTTGTATTTTACCAACTCAATTTTAAGTGGGGTCGCAATCCGTCTTTTTTCACATTCAAATTTTCAAATTTTTGCATTTTTTCTTGTTCTAACCGACCAAAATTGTTTCATTTTGGTGAGAAATGATTCCCAAATTTTTATTTTCTCCCAACTGAATTTTAAGAGGCACTTTGTTGCTCCCTTTTTTAAGAAATGAAAAAATCATTTATTCTCAAAGTCTTCCTGTTTTTGGTTTTAGTCCATCAAAGTTGTTCTTTGTCATGAGAATGAATTCCCAATTTTGATTTTTCTCTCTTTTAATTTTTAGTGTTACCTTAAGGCACCCAACAGCTAACCAATAACATACCAATAATTAATAGTAATGATGAATACGCTGCTTGCGTACAATGGTACATGCTACATTGGCATACACTATGCACCTATTCAAATATATAATTATTTCGAACGTAGTATCGCTTTCACACTAAAAAATACACTGCTGGGAAAAAAATATAGGTAGGGTTCCCATAAAAAATGAATTGATCTTTTAGCTGATTTTTCGGTATGAATAAGTCAGCTAATAAATTTGACCTGATAGTGGAAGTTGGAGGTGGGAGATGGTTCTATTTTTCTCGATGTTTCATTTCAAAATAAAACAATTCGTACACTAAAGCACTGAAGATGGAAGTCACATTTTTTCAACTTTGAGGTTTTTACGTTTTTTGAATTTTTGACACTTGTAAGTTCATAAACTATACGTAAAAATCTCGAAGTCGAAAAAAATTGGATTTTCATCTACGGTGCTTGATATCATGCCTGATTACATTTTTTTTTTTTTTTTTTCAAAATCAATTTTTCAGAAGTGTATTAATTTTTGAACAAAAATTTCTTGGTACCAATTTTTTAGTTTCAAAATTTTAAAATTTTTTCGTCTTACTTGATGCCTATTTTTCAATTCATTTTTTTTAAATAGCAATTGAATCAGTTGAAGCAAAAACAGGCTGAGTCACAATTTTTACAAAATTTGTTTGTCTACATGTTTTGAACTTGTCGTACATGCATTAATACAAACCACAAAACAGTAAAAAAAACCCTGATCGATTCGATTTCTTAATTTGAAAAATAACCAAAAATTAAGTATTTGAGAAAGAAACAATTAAAAAAAAAAAAAAAAAAAAAAAAAAATCGAAAAAAATTTTCTTGAGGAAAAATTGAAAAACTAGACATTGAATAACCTTGTTTTTAAATCTCATTTTTTTGAAAATTTTCTACTCATTTTTTCATTTTGTTTAATTTTCTTAATTGAATTATTATTCTTGAATTATTTTGAAAATTTGTTCGAAAAATCATTTAAAAAAAAGTTATTGCAGTGATCAACACATAGATAATCTTTTTTTTCAAAAAGATCTGCTAAATTCGTCAAAAAAAATTAATTTGATTTTTTCTTTTTAAAAAAAAAGTAACAAATGAATCAGTAAGTATTAAAAAAAAAAAAAATTAAAAATTCATTTTCACGATTTTTATGGAGATCATATTCAGAAATTGAATATTTTAATAAGAGGGGTGGGGGGTCAATATTTGAGAAATTCATAGCTCATGTTGATGCTTACAGATTTTCTCAATCTCTAAAAAAATAAAAAACGCGTAGCAGTCAAGATGCTCCGCGACAGCCGAATTTTTTTTTTCAAGTTAGTCTACTACTTTAAAAATGTTTTCATCCATGGTATTTCAGTTTCAATATCAGTTTCAACTTCAAATTCAGTTTAAAAATGCCAGGTTTTTGTCTTCAGTTTTAGTTCCTCTCTGCATTGAAGATTTCATCTTCAGATGGGGGCTCCGCCCCCATGCCCCTATTGGGGGGCTTCGCCCTCAATAGGAACATGGCAGGAGAGGATTGAGGGCTTCGCTCTCAATCCCCTTCACACTTTCAGCTCTTCAGACGAGGGCCAACACACCAAAAAAGAGGTTGAAACGTGAAAATTTATGATTTTTGACCCTGTACGGGGGTCAAATGGTGCTCAAAAGTCGAAACCCCCAAAAGGCACATCAGTGACCTCTACTGACCCCACATCCCAAATTTCGATTGTTTAGGTCTTTTAGTTTGGGCTGTAGGCTGTTCAACGCGTCAGAAAAGACAGGTTAAAACTTGAAAAATATTGATTTTTGACCCTGTATCGAGGTCAAAAGGGGTTTAAAGGTCAAAACCTACAAAAGGCACATCAGGGGCATGAACTCGATCTATGATAAAAATTTAGGCCCCCAGCTCCATTTGGGGGGTCTTTAGCCTAATCAACGTGAAAAAATGACCTCAAAATCCACTTTTTGGGCCCTAAAATGGGGTGGGGATGACTTGGGAAGCTGAAATTTGGATATAGTGGAGACAATCAGAGTCACTGTTGTTGGTAAAAATTTCAAATCATTTTGTCAAATTGGAGCCTCTTTAGAGCCCCCTCAAAAAGGGGCCACCCCCAATTTTGGGGCTCAAGCGTCAAAACCCCCAAAAGGCACTTCAGTGACCCTTACCTATCCTAAATACCAAATTTTAGCATCCAAGGTCATTTGGTTTGGGCTGCAAGCTGATCAACGTGCCAAGAAGCGAGAAAAAACATGAAAAATTGTGAAAAATCTTGATTTTTGACCCTTGACAGGGGTCAAAGAGGGGCCCAAAAGTTAAAACCTACAAAAGGCACATCAAGGGCACAAACTTGATCCATGATGAAAATTTTGGCCCCAGCCCCTTTTGGGGGGTCTGTAGCCTGATCAACGTGAAAAAAATGACCCCAAAATCCACTTTTTGGGCCCTAAAATGGGATGGGGATGACTTAGGGGCTGAAATTTGACTATGGTGTAGGTAATTAGGGTTTTCATCCCTGGGGCAAGTTTTAAAAAATTTCATGATACTGGGGCTCCCCCGCACCCCCTCAAAAAGGGGTCATATCCCCAATTTTGAGTTAGGGCCCCAAAAAAATTTTTGCATCATTCCTACACCGAGGGGACCCTACATATCAAGTTTGACCTCATTTGACCTGTTAGGCTCGGCCCCAGAGTTCCAAAAGTAGGGGTAAAATTTGAAAAATTGTGAAAAATCTTTATTTTTGACCCTTGACAGGGGTCAGAGGGGGCCCAAAAGTTGAAACCTACAAAAGGCACATCAGGGGCACAAACTTGATCCATGATGAAAATTTTGGCCTCCCAGCCCCATTTGGGGGGGTCTGTAGCCTGATCAGACCCCAAAATCCACTTTTTGGGCCCTAAAATGGGGTGGGGATGACTTAGGGAGCTGAAATTTGATTATGGTGTAGGTAATCAGGGGTTTTATCACTGGGGCAAGTTTCAAAAAATTTCATGATATTGGGGCTCCCCGCACCCCCCTCAAAAAGGGGTCATATCCCCAATTTTGAGTTAGGGCCCCAAAAATTTTTTTGCATCATTCCTACACCGAGGGGACCCTACATATCAAGTTTGACCTCATTTGACCTGTTAGGCTCGGCCCCAGAGTTCCAAAAGTAGCGGTAAAATTATATATATATATATATATATATAAATATGTGACATGTGACAGATCGTCATCTTTTGGTCCCAAACGTCGACAAATGGGGTCAGAACTCTTCTACCCCCTCCTTCTAAATCAGGGTCGGACACAATAGCCTAAATTTTAAAAAAAAAATTCGGCTAAAAATTCAAAATTTGCTTTTTGATGAAATAATTGAATTGGGAAATTCAAGAAAAAAAATCCAAAATCATAAAAACGGAAATTTTGAGGCTTCGATGGTTTCTTCTTTTTTTGGCGAGGAAGGGAGGGGGGTAATTGAACCAAAGGTTGAACTTTTAATAAACTAGATACAATATTGTCGGTTTATTCCACGTTTCATTTTTTTTTTAAATCGTCAACTTGTCTAACGGAACTCTCGGTTCCTGTGCGTTTAATTAGGCGAAAAACCTCGACGCAAGGTCGACAAAAATGCTCGAAATGAAACAAACGATTTATTTTGCTCGGATTTTCTACGTCGGTTGTGTCGTTTGAAAAGATGACTGCGTGGTTCGAATACATAATTAATTCCTTAAAAATTCCAAAGTAATTACAACACCTATGCTGCGGGCCCAAACGAAATTAAACTTTGATTTCCGACTGGTTACGGATTAAACTTTGAATAGAATAACGATAACGAAATTAACCTCGACTGTAACGGTGCTCTGTGCTCAGGTGCTCTGTGCTCAGAGCCCAGATACCACTTCAACATTCATATTACATGCATCGGAACACGGTTACTTTTTAGTAACTTGGTTACTTTTTTAAAGGCAAGGTTACTTTAGTTACTTTTGGGCTCATTTTGGTTACTATGGTTACTTTTGGACTCATTTTGGTTACTATTTCGTCAAAAATCTGACGAACAGCTGCCATTAAAATTTAAAATTTCTTTAAAAACGTTTTGAAAGTTTTTTTCAGAGATTTTGCTTCCAAAAAATTTGAAATATTTGATTTAAAAATGAATTAAGTAAGGTCAGTTGGGGTAACTGGGCCACCGGGGTATCTGGGCCATTCTCTTCCTAATCCCCTCCAAAATCGTCTTGACGTAAATGGTTGGTTGCATGGTAACACTGACATCGTAAGCCCACCAATAACAATTATCATTCGGTTCCTAGCTCCCCTTGAGGAGGCCTCAGTAATTTGAGTAACATGACATGGCCCAGTTACCCCCAACAACTGTGGCCCAGTTACCCCAAAACTCAGATTTGAGTGGGGGGTAAGTGAATTACACATCTTGAATCTTCCTTAATAAAAAAAAAATTTGGTGGCCCAGTTACCCCATTTTTCGGGGTAACTGGGCCTCCATTCTTTGTGTAGAGTGAGGTGTTCCTCAGCTCAGGCATGTGCTTCACCCTCAAAATCAAAAAAGTGAGCGTACCTCTATGACACCCCTCTACACGTCTCATTTGAAGATTTAAGGTTATTCTTCACTAGTGAGGCATTTTTGAATAAAGATTTTTTAGAGTTGTAAAAACGTGGCCCAGTTACCCCAACTGACCTTAATTGAACAATTTATTGAATCTTCTTTTAAAATTGAGATTTTTTCTGCTCGAACTTCAGGAATAGGTATTTATTTTGTAGTACTTATGTATTGAAATTCAAGGTAGAAAAATGTTTGCTCCTAAAAAAATTGAAAGTTCTTTTATAGGCATTTTTCAAGTCAGTATGAAAAATTGTGATTTTTTTTTCTTGAAGAATTAAGATTTATTCTTGTCTAAAAATGAGCCACATTTCTTGAAAAAAAAAAAATGTAAGTAGATAAGCCGTATTTTTTTGAAAAAATTGAGAAATTCTTTTCTCGACAAATAAACGATTTTTTCTCAAAATTTCTTTTCAAAAAAAGTAGAGGCCGTCGAAGAATAAAACCGATTTCTCCTCATTGAAAACTTTTTTTTTAAATGAGAATACCTAGTAATTTTTTCAATTAAAAAAAAATGTGTTCGAAGTATTTGAAAATTATGTTTGAAAAATAGAGAACTCCTCAAAAATGAAACATAAAATCGTTTCAACTCGTGAACTTAAAATGCTTCAAAAATTTGATATTTCTCAAATGAGCAAAACTTTCCTTTTAAAAATTTTGAAAAGTTGTGAATTTCACATGTTGAAAAATTGTTTTTTTGTGGAGAATGAAGACTTTTCAAAAATTAAAATTTTTTTGTATCTACTCATTTTGCAATAAGCCAATCAAAAAATTGATTTTTTTAGACTTTAAATTCTTAGGCATTACAATTTTTATAAATTGGAAATTTTTTATTTGAATAAACATGAATTTTAGGAACGGCTATTTTTAAAAAATTAAATATAAATTGTTTAAAAATCAAAAAATTGAGAATTTTAAGTTTAATTTTTTGAAATCCAGAACTTTTTAGAAATTACAAATTGTTAATAAATTTAAATTTATAGGAATTAAAAATTGTTTGAAAAATAAAAAAAATCGAAAAAAAAAAAAATTTAAAAATTAAAAAAAGGACAGTATTGTTTGTAATTTAAAATTTTTCTAAAATTCACGTTTTTTGAAATCAACAATTATTTGAAAACTGAAAACTATTTCAAAACAAATAAGAGTTCAAAAACTTAAAAAAGTTGATATCAAGTATTTTCAAGAAAAAAAATTTTTTTTTTTTGAATTTTCAATATTGAGTTCAAAAAAAATTAAGATTTGATAAGAACTCAAAAATTATTTATTGTGAGCTTCTCAAGAATTGAAATTTCCTATGATATAAAAATTGAGCACCTATTAAGCCAACTATTCTATTAAAATTCGTCATAATTATAGAAAAAGAAAAAATGCATGAATTATTATTTTTGAATTGAAAATTTTGATTTTTTCAAAATTTTTATCATTGATTTCAAGAGTTGTGAAACGTCAAATTTAGCGAAAATATGAGAAAAACGGTGACGAGGTGAGGGGAGGTGGTTATGAGTCATTATATTCAAGTGGAAATGGAAAATTTTTGGTTACTTTTTTCCATAATTTTGGTTACTTTTTTTGAAATTTCAGGTTACTAAAGTTACTTTTATTTTTTCAAATTTCGCTCCGATGCATGATATTATCACCGCGTTGAAATAACTGGATGAAAAATTATTTACCTAACGTGTTTTACTTGAAGGAAAAGGAAAAGGCAAAGGCAAACCTGCGTAGATATTTCTCTTCTTCGATAAAGTCGACTTTTTTTAGCGATAAAATCAATTCGCAGCGAGTTAATTTAAATACTGTGACCGTCTTAACCGAAAACAAAATACTTATCTTTAATGAAAACATAATCTTATTATTTGTGACTTCTCGTTGTGGAAAACCTGTTTATTAAATTTTGAATCGGGCTGTACCTGAAGCTTTCCCCCCCTCCCGTTGTTTAATTATTCATCGAGTGGAATTAATTTTTAAAAAGTTTTCGTCGTTTTGCACGTACGTAATAACATAGTAAAGGCTCCGCGGTGCCTGCCTAGTTGTATTTTCATCATTTCTTTATTTCCATCCAGTCTACTTTGTGTTCGTGTAACTAAAAATGTTCAAACTCGCCATGACATCAAAATGCCATCTTTACCAGCTTACACTTGTTGTCGGAATATACCTTAACTGCGTTTACCTTTATACGTATCCCTGGTGAAAAGTTTATGAAGATGGATTATTAAAAGTTGTATATTGAGATTTCTTCCCCTCGTTCGTTTTCATGCTCGTTCCAACTCCGGCCGCGTCGAGTCGTCTTGTTTTTTTAATTCAAAATGTCAACACAAGTTTGCCAATTTCGCTCACAACTCGCGAGTATTTTATAATGTGCGACGTGTTAAGAGATCAAGTTTTCCTTCACAGTCCCACTTTGCCACCTGACTTGAGATGTAATTTTATGTGAATTCGACGACCTCGCTGCTGCGGCTCGTTTAACCACCAAAAACATTATAAAAATATATTTCCCAAAATTGACGATTGAGTTTTACACGACGACGTCGTCCCAAGGGTTGGTTTATTTATAAAGGGAGGGTTTTTTCGAGCGAGTGCCCAGTTTGTCTCGTGAATATTTTGCAAAGGGTTTGAGTAGTCTATTTTTTTTTGCGGAAGTGTTATTTTTTTCTGAAAAAAATATCATCATATTATTTTCTGAAACTTTGGAATTTTTCGGATTTTTTTTTGTTGGTCATGGGAAAAATAAAATTTGCGGAATTATATTTTGATTAAAAAGGACAATTTTGAATGCCAGGTCAAAGAATTTCGTGTCTTCTTTCGTTTTTTTTCTTTTCTTTTTTTTTGAAAAACTGAGAGCGCTCCAAGGCAATGTTCGGCAGATTTTAAATCACTTTGAATTTTACAACCACAAAATCCTCAAAATCCGGACTAGGATTTGGGATTTTAAATCCAATTTTAAAAAAGATTTGGATTTTGAATCTTGGAATGGAAAAGATTTTGGATTTTTTTCAAGTTATCGAATTAAAATCCAAAATCTGTTTTTTTGTTTGGTTTGGTTGTTGCACTGGTTGTTGTGAGTGCGACTTGCTCTATGAGATTTTCTTAAATTAGGCTCCAAAAAAATTGATTTCGTATTGTTTCAAAGAAACTAAAAAAAAATTAATCAAAAATTTAACATATTTTTTCTAGGCCTACTATAAAAATGAAAAATTTTTTACTCATTTTTTTTTCTTTGAAAAAATTGAAAATTAAAAAAAAAATAGGTACTTATTTTTAATTGTAAAAAAAAACAGATTTTTTTGCAAAAGAATTTTTCTCCAAAAATTAAGTGAGAAAAATTCTTATTTCAAAAAAAAGAAGAATATTTAGTCAAAAAAAATATAATCATTAAATTCAGAAATAATTAATCAGAGAGTTTCTTCTCAAAAAATTTCAAATAAAAAAAATACCAAAAATTACTATTTTTCAAATAAGTAAATTGAGAGACGAATAAGGATTTTTTTTTCTAAAAAAACGCTATTTTTTACAAATACCTACCTACTTAACAGAGATCTTTTCAAAAAAATTGAGTAGTTTTTCAGTTTGGCTCGAGAAAAATCTTTTTTTTTATCTTTTTTATTTTGTTTCGAGGAATTTTGGAAAAAATTTTAACAAAAAATTTGAAGATTTTTTCAACTGAGACCAAATCATAAATTAAGTTGTTTTTTTTCAAAAAAAAAAAAAAAAAAGATTTGTTCAGAAATTTGGAAGTTTTTTCAAAAAAATGTCTTTCGAAAATTTAAAAAATGTTTTGTAATTTTAAAAAAATGATAAGCTTCTTTTTCAAAATAATGAAATAGGTAAATACAGAACTTTTGTTGAAAACATTTTTGCTATGAGTTTTTATGAATTATTTTTTTTTGGTAATTTTTTTTCCACATTTGTGTAAAAAGAACTTTGATGATTTTTTTCAAAAGAGAAGTAATTTTATTCAAGTTTATTACTGAAAGAATTTTTGTTAACAACATTTCTTTGTAAATTTTTGCCCATTTTTTCATTTTGTTTTAACAATAATTTCTATTTTCATTTTTTTTATTAGGTATTTCAAAAAAAATGACAAAATATTTTTTTGAATTTTCTGTAAGCGAATTTTTGAGGAATCTTTTTTTGGAAATTTTATGCGATTTTCTTTGGAAAACATTTTTGAGGAATTTTTAAAAATATATTTTTTTGAAGGTTCTTTTTGAAGAGATATTTTTGAAATACTCTTTTTCAAATAAATTTTTGATTTCAAAACTTTTAAAAAGATATTCGTATTTTTAAAATTTTTTTTGAAGATTTCAGACGATGTTTTTTGAGGAATTGAAAAAAATGGTAAATCTCCTTTCCTGAGTTTTATTATTTTTTTAATTAATTTTTTTTTCAATACTTTTATGAGAACATTTTTTCTTTTATGAAATTTTTGTGTTATAATTTCTTAAGAAGAATTTTTTGAGCGATTTGTATGTTTTTTTTTTCTATTTGTTTGTTGGAACCATTATTATTTTTTTCTCAAATTTGATCATTTCGAAGAATATTTTTTGATGATTTTTTTTTATTTGGAAAAAATTTTGATGAAGCATTTTTATCATTTTTTTGGAACATTTTTTTCATTTTCTTTTTGAAAAATATTTTAGAATGCTCTTTACTGAATAAACTTTTGATCACTTTTCAAAAGATTTTTCATAAAAATTTTTTTTCAAAGTTCTGTTGGAACCAGTTCTTAATGAAAATAATTTTTGTAAAAGGATATTTTGCTGAAAAAATTTGAAACAAGGAAAACTATAGTCTGTTTTTGAAAGATTTTAGACGATGTTTTTGAAAAAACTTTTTATGAAATTTTTTTAAGAAAATATTGAAAATTACATTTTTCCCCAAGTATTTAAAAAAATATATCATATGATTTTTTACCTGCCAAACTGGAATTTGTGATTCATTTTTGTATTCGGTATTTTTTCCCAAAAATTTCAAACTGTGTTTTTGGAGAATTTTTTTTGTTAAAGATTTTTCCAAATAATTTTTTAGAAAATTTGCAAGAAATTTTTTTTTAAGAATAAGAATTTAAATCACGATTAATTTTGTCAAAACATTTTCTCGAAAATATTTCTTCTATAAGTACAAAATTTTATGATATGAATGAATATTGAATACTTTTGAATACTTTTTAATAATCTATAAGAATTACAAACAAGGCTTTTTAAGAAGATTTTTTTTTTTTGAAGAAAAAAAATGAAAATTATCTCTTTTTTTCCTAACAGGTATATTTTGTTTTGGAAGGGGCGCGCGGCGCTTTTAATTGCTTTTTTGAAGATTTTTATTAGAATTTTTTTGAACGATTTTCTGTGAATGAGAAAACTTTCATTTTATTTTAAACGATGTTCTTTAAGATTTTTTTTTTAATTTTTCAAGAATTCATTTATTTTGGTTTCCTTGAGTTTTTTTTTAAATTTTAAAATTAATTTTTTTTTAATATACCTCCCGAGCAGCACACTCGACAAATTATCGAAATAAAAAATCGACAGAATATCGAATTCGATAAAGTGTCGCGTTAGTTCCGCATAAATCGTGAAATTATCTTTCGATATATCGACAGATTATCGATGAATTATAGTTGGCAAAATCCATCAACAGATAAATTTTCGATAAAATCGAACGATTTTTCTTTTAAAAATCTCAAGATTATAGTTAGATACTTCATCGATAACCTATCTATAAATCGAAAGATAATTACACGATTTATGCGGAACTAACGCGACACTTTATCGAATTCGATATTCTGTCGATTTTTTATTTCGATTTAGTTTCGATATTCTATCGATTTTTTATTTCGATTTAATTTCGATATTCTATCGATTTTGTATTACGATTTTTTGTAGATTATCTAGTTTCGATATTCTATCGATTTTTTGTAGATAATTTAGCATATATGGGTATATGCGCGCGCACATTTTCAAGACCGGCTGGCGAGTTTGAAGTCGTAGTTACGCTTAAGGCTGGCGAATTTCGTTCCAAATACAGCAGTTTCTACCAAAACAAGCGTCTGTTGCGAACATCGGAGTTCGTTCGCATAATACGAATTGGATTATAATATTCAAACATCTTATGCAAAATTGGAGAAGAGGGAGGGGTCCAATTGAAATTTTTATAATAACTAAAATTATTTCTAGGACCTTAATTTACAACTTTTGTTTGAAAATTTTTTCAAATTGGCCCCTTTTTCCTCCGCTCCTCCAATTTTGAATAAGTATCAACGGAGTATTATGCAAAATTGGAGGAGAAGGAGAGGTCCAATTGAAAAAATTTTCAAACAAAAGTTGTAGCTTAAAGTTCTAAGAATAATTTTGGTCATTACAAAATTTTCGATTGGGCGCCTCCCTCCCGTTCAATTTTAAATACTAAGTATTCACATAGTAATCGTAGTATTGAACTTGGTAAAATTTTATTTAAGAACAACGATCTGGTTTCAAGTAAAATACCTAGTAAACCAAAAAAACTAGATAACTTGTTTGTAAATTTTTTCAATTTTGATTTCGCATATTACTGTTACACGTAAGTAGGTAAATGCAAAATAATAGAGGCTAGAGATGAGGTCCAATTGAAAAAACATTTCAAACAAAAGTTGAAGAATAATATTCTGGATTTAATTTTGGTTATTATAAAAATTTCGATTTGGCCCTTTCTTCCCATCCAATTTTGAATATAAAGTAGGTATTTTTTGACTAGAAAAAAATCAATATAGTTTCAACAACTATCGTTACAAAATCGTTGAAATATCGAAGTCGATAAATTTCATATAATGTGTCGATAATATAGTTTTAAATATCGTCACAAAATCGTTGAAAAATCGAATTCGAGAAATTTCATATAATCTGTCGATAATACAGTTTTAAATATCTTCACAAAATCTTTAAAAAATCGAATTCGATAAATTTAATATTCTTTTTCGATAGTATAGTTTCAAATATCTTCACAAAATCGTTAACAAATCGAATTCGAGAAATTTCAGATTATTTGTCGATAATATAGTTGTAAATATCTGCACAAAATCGGTGGAAAATCGGATTCGAGAAATTTCAGATTATTTGTCGATAATATAGTTGTAAATATCTTCACAAAATCGTTAAAAAATCGAATTCGAGAAATTTCAGATTATTTGTCGATAATATAGTTTCAAATATCTGCACAAAATCGGTGGAAAATCGGATTCGATAAATTTAATATTCTTTGTCGATAGTATCGTTGACGAATATCGTCCTAAAATCGTAATAGTATCGAATTCTATAGTTTTTAGATTTTTTGCCTATAAAATCGTACAGCTAAATCTGTATCATACCGTGAGAACATCTTTAGATTTTTAAACGATTTTTTATCGATACGTTTCAACTTTCGATATTATCGATCGAGTGTGCTGCTCGGGCTACTTGCTTACATAATTTTTTAATAAATATTTTTTAAGTGAATTTTTGAGTAAATCTTTAAGAAATTTTTCAGACAATGTTTTTGTGAAAATTCACTTTTAATTTGAAATAATAGGTATGTATTTTCAAAATTCTCTTTTTCAAAAAAATTTTCATGTTTTTTTTTTTTTTAAATTATGATTTTTTCACAACAATTTTTGCAACAATTTTTGTTGGAACTTTTTTTTAATAAATTTTCAATTTTTTTATTCAATTTTTTCATTGTACACAATGTTCTTCGATTTTTTTTTGTTTCAGTTTTGAAAAAAATCATTATTTATTTTTTTTTTGAAAGAAGTTTTGAGTGATTTTTTTGAAGATTTCAGACGATGTTCCTGGGGATGATTCAAGATTTCTTTTGAAAAGGGATTTTTAATAATCTTTTTTTTTTTTCTTTGAAGATTTCAGTATGGATTTTTTTAAAATTAAGAATTCCTGTTGGGAACTTTTTTGTGTTTTTGTGAGCTTTTCCTGGCATTTTAAAACGTTATTAAAGAATTTTTTCTCAAAAAAATTTTTCTCAAAGACCGTTTGATTACTTTCTTCCATTAGAATTTCAATTTATAATTTTTTTTAAGTAATTTTTCACGATTTATTTTACATCGTCAAAATGTTATATTTTTAGGAAAGTTTTCGAAAGTTTTTTTTTTTTTTTTTTTTTTGCCAAATAAGGGAATAAAATTTTTAGGTATAAACCTTGCAAACAGCTGTATACAACCATGTCCTCATTCAAATTACACTTGACAAAATCTACCAGTTCGAGTACAACCCTGCTATACTGTTGCTATATGCGAAACTCAAATTAAAGAAAAAGAGAAAAAAACGAAATAAATCTATTATACTTTTAAATTTGAAAAATCTTGCAAACTATACCGTATTTCCGATTAGTTTGCTCGTTAAAGGGAAAATGATACGGTATAAGAGAGCGACACGAAACAGAGGGGAGAACTTTTAACCATAAACTAACCGAAAGTTTTCAAATTAAGTTATACATTTTTGCCGCACAATAAAACATAAAACATATTTACGTTTTGCCTCTCGTGCATTTGTAATTGAGGCATATTCTCGTGGTCGTCTCTGTATATTTTGAAAACCGTCCCTTTTCGATGTTCACTCAGGTACTACCTATAGTACCTATATCTGAGCTGAGGCGAAAAAAAAAAACCAGAAACGACCGACGAAATTGAAATATAAACAAGCGTTTTTTCTCTCTCTCCCTCTCTTCTTCTTTGTAGGTAACTTACGAAGTACCTATATAAGTTATTTGGTCTTATACGTATATAAAGTCGATGTTCACCAATGCAGATCACGTCTCTGGTAACACGATAATTTACTAGAGACAACGTCGCGCCGTCGTATAAATGTAAAATATTTAAAAAATAAAGAGCAAAAAAAAACCTTTGAAATTTCATCCGCAAATAAAATATTTATTCGAGATGAAAAAAAAAAAAAAAAAAAAATACCAGAGAAGAGATGCTTTCAATGTGATGTAATTTCACGTGCATCTACTCTAGCTTCCACCTTCGTCTACTTATCCGCATCCAAACTAACCCTTATTTGCCACAAAAACCTATTCCCTTTTTCAAGCATATCGTTGTCTTTAAACAGAAAACTTCCATAGCTGACGCATCTACGAATTATAAAACTTACCCGTATTGTAACGTTAATTACGATAAAGTTTCGCTAAACAAGAAAACATTTAAGGTAATAGCTTCCTACGCCGCTCCACAATTGGTAGCCGAGAACCCCCATAAACTGATGGAATTCAATTAACTCGTTTCCTTTTTCCATGTGTACATAGAGTCGTATACAGAGACTAAAAAGTACCCGACGTATTATTGAACAGGTGGATATTTTTCTAAAACTTTTCAAAACTTTTGCGAATACTGTAATCGACGAGACGACCTCCCAGACCCCTCTGCCCCTCCACCTCCTCGGCTTACCTCCTCGCCGATTACGATTTTTCGACGATTTATCTAAATTGCTTCAGTCAGATGGAAAAATAATGACTTTTCTTTTGTACTGTACTTTTCGCTTCGCTTTTGTGTCTATTTATTGTGTAAGTTCTTGTTCTTTACCCAACTTATTACCACTAATACCAACCTATGACTTTATTCGACTTTTATATAAGTACAATTTGTGCCCTTATGAGCCACGCGATGCGATGGATGTCATTCTTGCGGTATATGGTATTTTTTCTTACTTCACCTTGTTTTCTTTATACCTTGTTTGACTTGGCGATTTTGAAATAAAAGAGAAGACACGTAGGTGTTTATTAGCGTCCTAATAAGTCAAAAGAAACCGCAGTTTGTTTTATGGATTTTTCACAAATGGCTTCTTAGTTGGGAACATTTTTGTCGTTCATAGACACGTTAGCTTTTCTCGTTCGTGAAATTGATATCGTCGCTGAACAAAAGGAAAATTTTTCCAAAACACGTAGGTAGGTATTTTTTGAAAAGGTAAACAAAATTTTGAAAAGAGAGTTAGCCTTGTAATTTTTTTCGAGCGTGATATACCTACTACACTTTAATTGGAAATTAATCCAAGATTTAATTTAAAATTTGGAAATAAAAAATTATTTTCGTCAAATTTTAAAAATTCACCAAATTAAAGAAAAAAACGTGAAAAAATGGCTTAATTATTTATGGGGGAGTTTCTGTTTATTTATTTATTTATTTTTATTTCTAGTTCTGACATAGATTAACCTACAAATAGATAGCCAGCCCTTACGTAGAGAATGTCTCGCCCTGCTTTTAGTCAACCTTAAAAAAAAAAAATCAAGTTCCACAGTTTTGTGAAAGAAGGCGACTTAAAGTGAACGTGCGCGAGTGCACGATAAGTCTGCGTCCTTCCCCTTTCCATCCTAAAAACGCTGCTACGTAACCGCCATCTGGGAAAGAGCTCCATAACTAGACGAAAAACGGGCTCCTTTTTAAGAAAATAAGCGAGACCTTTTCTTTGCATGGGCTGGCTATCTATTTATAGGTTAATCTATGGTTCTCAGTACCTACCTAATAAAAAATTATTGAAGGTATAAATTTCCAATTTTTAAAAATTTTCAGTCATTTTCATTTTTTATACGATTTTTAATTTTCAGAGAAGAGGTTTTTCTTTTAAAATGAAGGCAAAGAGCTTTCATTTCCAAAGAATAAGAACGAGATTTTTCTTATGCACTTTTTTTTGACGTCAAAAATCGAGAGATTTCATTATTCTGGAAAAATTTAGACAAAAATTGAGATTCTCCATGAAATCAAAACTTTTTTTTTCTCAAAAAATATAGATAGGTAATTTTTTTCCCAAAAAATTTAATGATTCTTCTCTGGGGAAAAAAAAAAATCATTTCAAAAAAATTGAAAAATTTTATTTCAAAAAATGAAAAAATAATTTCATTTCAAAAAATTGAAAAATTTTGTTTTAAAAAATTGGTATTTTTTTCATTAAAGAAAATTCTCAATTTTCATTGTTTTAATATGTAAAAAAATAGAGAATTTCTTTGCCTTAAAAACATGTTTTTTTACGATAGGCACCTACTTAATGAAATTAAAATTCTAATTTTTTAATTTCTCACATTTTTTTTATTAAAAAAATAATAGCCGATTTTTTCAAAATGAAAAAAATCAGCTAAAAAACAAACAAAAAAACGCATTTCTGTGAAATAAAAAAATTGAGAAAGTTTCTTTTCCGAAAAAACCGAGAGATTATTTTTCAAAGAAATTATTAGGTATAAAATGTTGAGAAGTTACTTCAAAATATTTTCGCAATTTTTTTTATGTTTATAAAAGTGAGATAAAAATCAAGTCCTTTTTTTTTAAAGAAAATGTGTTTTTTCCCTTCCAATTTTTTACTCGGAATAAATTATTAGTTAATTAATAGGTGAACATTTTTTTAATTATAACAATTTCTAAATGGAATAAAAAAATTTAGGAATTTTTTAAAAAGAAGTTAGTGCAAAAAGTTACCAAGTTTTTCCAAGGAAATTGAGAAATATTTTCACCTATTTCTTTCTTCTGAAAAGTTGATATGAATATTAATTATTTTTTCACAAAAAATGTGTTTTTTCCACAATTTTTTTACTTTTAAATAAATCAAACTCCGAAATAATTAAATGATTAGATATTTTACTTCATTTTTTTAATTAAAAAAAATTGAAGAATCGTTTTTAATCAAAAAAATCTGAAAATTTTTTCACTAGGTAAAATAATTTCTGAACAGAATAAAAAGTTGAGAAATTTTTTCTTCTGAAAACATTGAGAGATTTTTTTTCAAAGAATTTTAAACAAAAAGTTGCAAAATTAGAAATACATTCACACATATTTTCTTTCTTCAGAAAATTTGAGAGGAAAATTAATTTTTTTCACAAAAAAGTTTTTTTTCCTCCAATTTTTTTCTGAAAAATTGAAAGATTTTTTTAATGCAAAAAATCTGAAAAATTTTCATTTTAACTATTTCTCAATAAAATAAAAAAGTTGAAAAAATTGAGATTTAAAAAAAAAAGAAAGATATTTATCAAGTTTTTCCAAAGAAATTTAGAAATGTTATTCATTTTTTTCGAAAAAAGTGGGTTTCTCCCAAATTTTTCACTTCTGAATAAATCAAGGGCATTTTTTCGAAAAAATTAAAAAAAATTGATTACAAAAAAATTGAAAAATTTCTATAATCTAAAAAAGTGGGAATTTTTTTTATTCCAAATATTTTCCCGCAGAATAACCTCCCAAAATTGGAAAATTTTTCTCTCTAAAAAAATAGATTTTTCCCCATTCCCATTACAATTTACAATCGAAAATTGTTGTCAATTTTTCTACCAAATTTTTACCCTAAAAGAGTCAAAAACTTTTGTTTGAGAAAATTGGAAGCTTTTTTCAATTCATTTAAGTATTATAGGTATTAAAAAAAAAAAAAATCAGCCAGAAAAGTTGAAAAAAAAATTGAAAAAATTGAGAAAAAAAAAATCCAAAAAATTGAGATTTTTTCAATAGAATTACGTATTGGGTAAGAAATTTCGGCAATGTCTTTTCAAAAACACTGTTTTTTTAAGAAAAATAAAATTGGGACAAAAATTGAGAATTTTCTTCCAATTTTTTTGCTGGGAAAAAATCAAAAAATTTCTTCAACCCAAAAAAATTAGGAAAAAAATTTCAGATCAAAAATATTTAAAAAAATTTACGCTTAGCTATTAAAAATTTTCTTCTTTGAAAAAATTGCAAATTTTCTTCAATAAAATTAAAACGAAAAATAACGAATTTTTCCTTCATTTTATTTAACTACTCGTAGGTATAATTATATTGCTTTGCCCTCCATAATAATTTTGGGGTAAGTTTCCGGTTATGTACTTGGAGCAGCCTGTGAAATTCCCATACTACATAATTATTATGAAAATAATGAGCAATTCCCCTGGAAATTCCAAAAATTGTCAGATTTGCCAAAAACACACTTTCTCAATTACCTTTGAAAAAAATAACGTCAGACATCAGTATTGAGTAAACTGGAAAATTCCAACACCATTGTGTACAAATTATTTCAAAATTAACTGAATTAGGCATCCTGAATTCGTAGTATAATTTTTGTCCAAACATTATTCGTGGACTTTGAGCAAACGTGAAAAATAATACCTATGAAATGAGTAATTTTTCGAAAAGTTAAAAAAATTGAAAAAAAAAAACTTACCAGAATCATAAACCATTCGATAAATCGATAACCTCATCAACTTCAATCTAGAGTATAAAATTACATCACAGACAAGTCAAAAGCGTCATTTCCTCAATCCATTTTCCTGTCACCTTTTTCGCCAGTACAGAATAGACATGCCCACAACCACGATCACATTATCCGCATAATTCCATTCTCTCGTCGTGGAAAAATACCCTTCCTTTTAAAATTAAAACGGAAACTATTGGTACATCAATTTGAAAAGAAGGAAAAGCGTCGAGTAAAAAACGAAGACCGACAAAACAATAACGGGAAACCATTAGAAATCAATTTTACCAAGAAACAACAAAACTGCCGGCAACGACGAAAAATGAAAATCCTCCTTTGTTGCGTTCGCAACACTGTAGGTATTTTAAGGTATACGAGCGGCCAAAACGAAAATGAAACAATAACAAATGACAAAATTAACCTTCCTTCCCGAACAATTTCCACGTACACGCCAACGTACGATAAGAGTTCGTGAGAAAAAAAGAAAAAAAATATCCGGTAATTATTCGGGATAATTTTATTTCTCGCAGAGATGTTAAAAGGTCGGAAATGGCGAGAAACTCATTACCAAAGGCTAATAACGCAACATTTGCCAGTAATTCTGCGATTTCTTCACTTCGCTTTCTTATTTTATATTTATCGCCGTGTTTAGTTTAATTTAGCGCGGTTATGGTGTAGAAAAGAGAGAAAAAAGTCTCGTGACGATGAAAAAATACTGGGATTGTTGAATTTTCTGAATGAATTCCAAAAAAAAAAAAGGTATAGCCAGGTACTTCCGCGATTTCGGTTTATTCGCGCATTACAAATGCTTTCAAATAACATCATTTTTATGGGTAGCTATCTTCTTTTTTTCCCCTTTCTTTGTTTCTGAGCGAGTTTAAAGGCAGATATATTCAGGTAGGGTTATCCTTTGCGTGTCAGAAAAATACGTGAATACTTTTCTTTTTTTCGTCTTTTTTTTCGTTCGAGCAGATGGATCACAGTGGTCTTTAGAGATACAAAAGCTAGATTTTGATGTTTAAAAAAGTAAGACTGGTTACACGTCTAAGTAGTTTTATTCGAGGCGATACTGAAACTGATAGATGTTTGAAGGCGAAAGGATGGGAAGAGCAGGGTAATGATATGTAGATAGCAGAACATCGTGTTGAATTCTCAAACACGTTAATACTTTTGCAGATCTGTTTTTTTGAAGGCGTTTTGTTTGCTGTGAGGTGTCGAATTTTCAAAGAAATAAAAAGTGAAACGTGATTTGAGGTTTCTGGCTTATTCAGAGGATGAATTCATTTTTCATATTATTAAAAAATGTATTCATTTTTTTGATCCAAATAACCAAATCTAAGTTGTTTTTTTTTTCAGTTCGATTTTTTTTTTTTTTCGTTAAAAAATATTTAATAAAATATCTTAAAAACAAGACTGATGCGATAAGAGGGTCAAATAGCCCCGGGTGGAATTTCAAAATGTATTCAGATTTCCAATTTTTAAGGGTTTGTTATTTCCTCCAGCCTGGGTGAGTATTGCTCGAATTTGTAGTGAATATGAACGAATTTGCTCACACTTCTTCATCCATCAGTTCAGATTCTGGACTTGAAATATTTATTCTTTCAATCAACATTTATTTTATTCAAAATTGAGGGGGAAGGAGGGGTCCAATCGAAATTTTTGTAATAACCAAAATTATTTCTAAGACCTCAAGCTATAACTTTTGTTTGAAAATTTTTTCAATTGGACCCCTCCCTCCCTACAGTTTTTAATAATATAAGTATTTAAGTCATGTTATGCAAAATTGGAGGGGAGGGAAGGGTATAATCGAAAATTTTATAATGACAAAAATTATTTCTAGGACCTCGATCTACAACTTTTGTTTGAAAAATTTTTCGATTGCCTTCCTAAATTTTGAAAAATTATCTATCTGATATTCTGTGAAATGGGAGAAGAGTCCGGGAGAGGGAGAGATCCAATTAAAAAATTATTTTAAGGATTTTAATCTACAACTTTTATTTAAAAATATTTTAATCGGTTCCTTTTTCCCTCACTCCTCTAGTTTTTAATTATGCAAAATCGGTGAGGAGGGGGGTTCAATTGAAAAAATTTTCAAACAAAAGTTATAGCTTAAAGACTTAGAAATGAATTTGAATATTACAAAAATTTCGATTGGGCCCCTTCCTCCCCTCCAATTTTGAATAAAATAAATGTTAATTGAAAAGAAAGAATGAAAGAAATATTCCACGTCCAGATAAAATAGTCGCGATTCAATTGATTCATATTTTCAATGAACTACTCACCCAGGCTGGTGGAAATAGCAACTCCAAATTTTTAATGGCAAAATATGATTTTAGAGTGTATCAGCAACTCTTGACTTCACCTTCAGTGGCATGCTCCGCTGGTGCCTCAAAATATGTGATCCTAAGCTTAAAAATTTCCATCTCTGCGAGTTTTTTTTATCGATTTTCACCAAACTTGGAATATAGATTTTTACTACGGTGGTTCATAATTTCATTTTTCAAATGTCGGCCCTCTAAAACTGATTCTTTTGGTATAAAATCAACTCCATAAAAATTTTTCTTCAAAAAAAACATTTTGAGTGGTGGCGCCTGGCGCAGAGCCTCTTTTATTGAAAAAGCAAAAAAAAAATTGGAATTGGGGTTTGTTCACATTTTCGGCGATTTTTAATCTCTATCCCTGTTTTTAAGGGTACAAAATAACCACCTCTTTTTACGAATGTCATTTGGACAATTTGTGAACCATTTAGGTCGTTCTGGTGCATTCAGAGCATTTTTTGTGAACTTGGACCACTGTCTTATTTAGATCATTTGTGGTCCATTTGGGACATTAGTGCTCCATTTGGGTCATTATTGGTGCACTTGGACTATTTGTTGTCCATTTAGGATATTATAGTGGCCTATTTGGACTGTTAGCAGTGCTCGAATTAAAAATCTAAGTAGGTATGTTCCATTTTAACAAAATTTGGAAAAACCCGAGCAGCACAATCGACAAATTATCGAAATAAAAAATCGACAGAATATCGAATTCGATAAAGTGTCGCGTTAGTTCCGCATAAATCGTGAAATTATCTTTCGATATATAGATAGATTATCGACGAATTATAGTTAGCAAAAATTTCGAGATTATAGTAAGATATTTTATCGATAATATATCTATAATATCGAAAGATAATTTCACGATTTAGGCGGAACTTTTGCGACACTTTATCAAATTCGATATTCCGTAGATTTTTTATCGATTTTTTATTCCGATTTTTCGTCTTTTACTAGCTTTTTTCTATAATTAAAAATCATTAATTAGCATAATTAATACATTAAACTATGCCTAAACACATTATTCATGTTACGGTAAGAGGATCATTTCAGAAAAAGTCAAAAAAAATTATAAAAAATCTGCCACCCGTGGGGCTTGAACCATCTACATCCTGCATGGTAATCTTCTTCCTTAACCACTGTGCCATACCTTATCGTTGAGGAATTAGCAATAAAACGCTTATAATAGGCAGTTTAGTACTTCCAGACGTGTTGGACTTGAAAAAATTTTCACCAATTTGGAAATAATTTCAAATATCGTCACAAAATCGTTGAAAAATCGTTCGACAAATTTCAGATTATTTGTCGATAATGTAGTTTCAAATATCGCCACGAAATCGTTGAAAAATCGAAATCGAGGAATTTCATATTACGTGTCGATAATATAGTTTCAAATATCTTCACGCAATCGTTAGAAAATGGAATTCGAGAAATTGCATATTATGTGTCGATAATATAGTTTCAAATATCTTTACAAAATCGGTAAAAAATCGGATTCGATAAATTTAATATAATCTGTCGATAATATAGTTTCAAATGTCGTCAAAAAATCGGTAAAATATCGAAGTCGGGAAATTTCATATAATCTGTCGATAATATAGTTTTAAATATCTTTACAAAATCGTTAAAAAATCGAATTCGATAAATTTAATATTCTTTGTCGATAATGTAGTTTCAAATATCTGCACAAAATCGGTGGAAAATCGGAATCGATAAATTTAATATTCTTTGTCGATAGTATCGTTGACGAATATCGTCATAAAATCTTAATAATATCGTTCTACTAAAGTAGGTAAGAAAATATAAAAATTATCTCGAATTAAATAAAAAAAATCTTTCAATTTTTATTTTTAGAGAAGATGTGTCTTTTTTATGCAGAAAGAACGATATCACTCTTTAAGAATAAAATTTTAAATATTTCTACATATTTTGAAAAAAAACTTGACACTTTTAAAATTAAAAAAAAAAAAAAAAAAAGGCAATTCTTTTGAAAAAATAATCTTGAAATATTTTGGAGTAAAACATCTGTTTTTCTGTTTAGAACGAAAACTCACATTTTTGGAAAACCAAATTTTTTCAATTATTCTCAAATTTCCTAAAAAGAAAAACAACCTAAACTTTCTGGAAAAAAAATCTCAATTTTCTGAAATAAAAGTATTTAAATTTTTGGAGAAATAAAAAAATAGAGAAAAGATCTTCAATTTTTTGAAAGAAAAAAACCTCTTCTCTGTTTCGGATGAAATCTCTCATATTTAAAGAAAAAAAAATTACATGTTTTGCTTTAAGAAAGTGAAAAGTTTTTTTTTTTTTTTTTTTTTTATGAGACAAAATCTGAGATTTTTTCTCAAAAAATTCAAATTATTAAAAAAAAAAAAAAGAATTTTCTTTCGGACTGAAAAAAAATGAAATAAAAAAAATTATTTTTTCGAGAAAAAAAATGAGACCAGAAATTAGAGATACCATTTCTTTTTCAAAACATTGAAATTTTTTTTTAAAAAAAATTAGATTTTTTCCCTCAAAAAACTCCAAAGACCTTTTCTTCAAAAAATTGTGATACACGACTTTTTGTACATTTCGTCAAAATACTGGCATGTCTGGGTACTTGAAGAAAATTCCTCGTTCTTCCAACGTATAGCAAATTTTTTACTATCCTACAAACATACTATAATATACATAATACAAGTTGGGCCCATGCTAAATTGAGCGTCGCCGTACATTTTGAGGTACCTAGCTACCTACCTACCTACCTACATATATGTAAAATATACCAACTTTCCAAGTACCTAGTACCTACATACACAGTAATAAAGCGTTACCTAGGATACATCGAACAACGAGATCGGATGCGACTGACTCCGAGTCGTATTATCTTTTAAAAAATTGTTATTATGTCGCGTATTTTCATACATATACGTATATTTTCCCACTTTCATCACGTGCTGATGTGAAAACGAATGCATCAAGGGCGTCATTTTCTATTCGCAAGTTTCCAAATTTAGGTACATGGCTCGCATTACCGATGACAATATGATATTCAAATGTTACCACGAAAATAACGTGATGCTGGAAACAAGTCTCGAGTCGTAGCCTCGCCTCGCTCGTAGGCGTTACGTTTTATATTTTTCAAAATTTTATAAATAAGTTGCCAGTGTTTTCCTACGTGGAAAATTTCTCAAGGACGTGGCGTTTTCGAATGGCTCAATATTTAGATTTTCGTCTGCTGCTTGAAATATAGCCCTACAGGGTGTCAGAGTAGAGAATATCCCACTTCAACTTGGTTAGTTGGAAACTTGGCTCAACAATGTGTGCGTTTATGTTTGCGTAATGGTATTGAAGGGGCAACCCAAGATAAAGATATAGCCAGTAAAAAAAAAATCGAATATTTCATAAAAAAATTTTGTCTCTAAATTGGAAAATATGGAAGTATGGTTCCTGCGGGTAATAAATATTAAATAAAGACAGTTGAGGTAATAGCTGGAAAATAAGATTACAGAAATCGACGCTAAGCAGGGTGTTCAAGAAATAGTTTGTATCGAAAAGAATTATCAAAAAAATTTTAATTACTTTTTTTTTTTTTTTTTTTTTTTTTTGGAGACAGCCTGCACACTACGATACGCCCCGATAGCTATTGAATAAAAAGTACCGGGTACCTCAATGTAGCACTCAATCCAATTAAAAATTATCGAATTTTGGAGAAAAAAAATTCCAAGTTTTAAAATGTCTGACAAAACATCAAAAAGTTCTTCAAATTTGAAGGAAAAAAATCTAGATTAAAATGTCTAATAAAATGTCTAAAAGTCAGCTATTTTCAAAAATAAACCTCCTGGGAAGCACTGCTCTCCAAAATTTTGGCCCAAATTCAAAAAAAAAAAAAAAATTGAAAATGATTGATACACAAATATCGTTTGCTACATTTTCAATAACGCTGAGTTCGAATATCACCTTAATTTTTTGATTACAACCTCCCCTAGCCCCCCACCACACCTACAGGCATGAAAGTCAGTCACTTTTAAAGTAACTTTGTTACTATTTCGCATGTTGGTCACTTTTTGTCACTATTAGTTTTTTCGTCGATGTCTTTTTGAAAACCAACAAAGAAATGAAAAATTGGAAGATTTTTTCCCAAAAAAATAATTCTATTGATTGTTTTTTAATGATATTGGGACAAATATTCGTTTTTTTTAATGAAAGATTCCTCTCTTAAAAAGAGGAACTAACAGATTTTTTTTTCTTCTAAGTTTGCTCAGAATAATTTAGAAAAATTTTTAATCCAAAAACATTGAGTTTTCCTTCTTCAAAAAATTGTGGAATTTTTTTTTATCGATAAAATAACTAGTAGATTTTTTGTTTTTCAAGAAATTGAAAGATTTGTTTGCTTAAAAAAATATTAGATACTTGAGATCTTTTTTAAATGTATTTTTTTTTCTTAATACCTACAATAAGGTTTTTCACTCCATAAAGTTGAAAAAATTGAGATATATTTGCCTTCAGAAAATTACAAGATTTTTATACACCAAAAAAATTAAAAAAAAAATTTTCAAAAATAATGAAGACCTAAAATTAAAATTTTTTCTCCAAAAATTTTAATAAAATAAAATGAAAATAAGAAACAAAGATTTTTCTGTTGCAATAGGTACGTAAAAAATTTTAGAGATTTTTCCAGCAAAATTAAAGGATTTTATTTAACGACCAAAAAAAAATTTCCCTGTCAAAAAATTAGATTCTTTACTCCAAAAATTTGAGAGGTTTCTTAAGACCAGAAATTGATATTTTTTCTTTAAAAATGGAGGGGAAATGAAATTCTAAAAAAAACAGAGGTTTTTCTGCTACGTCAAAAAGTTTAGAGATTTTCTCCCTAAAATTGAAAGATTTTATTCCAAGCCTTTTTTTTGCAAAACATAAATAATTTTTATTACTTACCTATACAAAAATTGAGAGATTTTTACTCCAATAAAATTGAGATGTTTCTTCAACTCCAAAGTCCAAACAAATTGAGTTTTTTATTTCATCTTAGGTAGTTATTTTTTTTTTTTTCAAAAAAAAATAAGACCAAAAATTGAGATTTTTTTCTTTAAAAATGAGGGGAAAATAAAATTATAAAAAAAACAGAGGTTTTTCTGCTACGTCAAAAAATTCGGAAATTTTCCTTCCAAAATTGAAAGATTTTATTCCAAGACTATATTTTTTTTTCAAAACATGAAAAAAAAATTTTACTCTACAAAAATTGAGAGTTTTGTCTCTAAAAATGACATTTTTTTTTCAAGAAAAATCAAGAGATTTTTTAGTATAGTTTTTTTTTTTTTTTTTTTTTTTTAAATTAAAAATCAAAAATAATTTCTGTTGCCGTGTTGTTTTATTAAAATTTTTTTCTAAATGACTGAAACAAATTCAGCGTGCGCTTCCTTAATAAAAAGTTTGCTCGTCAAAAAAATCTGAAAAGGATTGTTATTTCAGACCTTCTCAAATTTCCTCTTAGTGGGTTTTATTTTTGGTCACTTTTTGAACAATTTTTGGTCATTAAAGTTCCTAAAAAAATCAAAGTAGTGGATTTCATGTGTGAACCTAAAATTTTGAAAACGATTAACAAAATCAACAGAAAAGTGTTGTATATTGTTTGTTATGTTTTTGACAGTAGTTCGAATATTCAGTTACTTTTTTGATTGGAGTCTCCCAGATCTCAATTAAAAAAGAAGTAAATATTCGAATTCAGCCCTAGCTCTGTTGCACCTTTCTTCATTTCCAAAGATAAACAAATTTTCCTCAAAAATGTTTTTGTTCCCGTTTAAAAATTACACCTGTTCCATATCTCAATCTCCAAGTGTGTCCCTCCATTCCTAGGACACCCTGTATTCGTACGTACTCGCGTATTTCTTAAATATTATGATCATTAATTGGAAGAAGAAGCCGGCTCGCGCAGTCACGAGCCGAGTATTTAACATTAGTTTACCGAACAGAGCCTGCGACTTTTCCCCCTTTTTCCACGATTAGCACGACAGGCTGATTTGAGAAAAAGCACACTGTTGACCGTCCCGGTAGTTATGGAAACATGGTATAACAAACAAGACCTTTCGCCACTCTCTGGTCTTTCTCTCGGATAAGTCTGTAAGAAAAATTCGCAGCCAAATGCCAACTCGAACGTCGGGGCTAACTGATGATTTCTCTCTAAATGTTGAGAAACAGTTTCACCTATAAAAACATACCCAATTTTTGTCGAGGGGGAAGGGGGAGGACGTATTCACCGAAAGTATCCGCTTTCTTTACACGTTGCCAAAGTATAGGGAAAAAGATACGATCATAATTATTAAGAAAAACCACGCTCTTTGCCAGCCAATTCTCGTCCAAAGGTGTGGAGCGGATTTGTACAAGGGGGAGCAATTAATAGCGACGAAGAATTTACGAGCTGGAGCGTCTTGCATTTTAAAAACCGATCTTGTTGATTTTCATGTGTATCTGGAAATGGTATCGACCTTGTTTCGGACCCTGCCAACGTGCCGAGCGCGTAGTGGTATTTCCTCGATGAAAATTCGCAGATTTTTAACGTCATTGGTTGCCATATATTTTCAAAGGACGTGATTCTAATGTTGATTCGAGTTTTATTTCGCCAATCATATTGTAAATCTATCCTTCTTCTTTTTTTCTCCCTTCTTCTTTTCAAGTTGGGGAAAAAATAAGATGTAATGTTGGAACACACGTGTACTTAGATTCGTTTTGTATTTTTCAATTGGCATTTATCGATGGGGTTTGGACTTTTTTTTTTAGATGCAAAATATGTACGAGACGGACCGAATATACCACTATCATTTATCAATTTATCCGTGCCACGTAATCATTCGCAGATTTTCAAACTGGTGAGTTAATTCGATTATGTAATACGTACCTAGGGTTTGTGGTGTGTTATATACAGGGTGTCCGATGAGATAACCGAGTGGCGAGTACCACTAACAAAAATCTTCAAGTACACATGGTGCCTATCTCGATTTTGAAGGGGCAATGGTGTACAAAATTTTTCAAATTTTGTGAAAACAATGCACGAACCAGGTGTAACTTTTTAAAAGGAACAAAAATAGTTATGTCAAAAATTTGCCTATCTTTGAAAATGAAGGCGCTAGCAAAGCTTTGAAAATTGATATTTTCGAAATTCAAGGCTCCATAGCGCCTTAATTTTCTAAGATAGGCAAAATGTTCACATGATGTTTTTTGTTCTTCTCAAAAAGTTACACTTGTTTTATGTATTTTTTGAACGAATTTCGCAATTTTCACGTATCACTAGTTCACTACTGTATCGTAATAAATCAAGGTAGGCAATATTTTTGACTGGGATTTTGCGTTGCTGTAACTCCTTCAATTTCAAGGATAGGCGATCCAATATGATCACAACTTTTATTGCTTTTTCGAAGATCTATCCACTGCCGGTGTCGAAATTTTTTTTTAACGCAGTGTTGCCATTCGATTTTACTCGGTAAAATACCGATTTTCAAACCTTTGTAGCTCCTTCATTTTCAAACTTACAAGGGAACCTCGCCAACTCGTCATCTCCGATTGAGCTGAAATTTGGCTCGCTGAAAAAGCATGCCACCCAGACCTCACAAACAAATTTTTAGCTGCCGAAGTTGATTTTTCGATTTTTGGCGAATTTTTTAAAATGGTTAAAACCGCGTTCAAAAAACGATTTTTTTTTTTAAATTGTAAATTTCAAGATAGAATCCTGAAAATTGGTTTGTACACAAAAGTTGACCTACCGAGTCGATTGGCATCCTTTACGAAGCGATCTGGAGCCTCCAGAAAAAGTTGTCTTTTCTCCAGCACACTGGAATCCAGGGAAGAAAACCAATTGAAACCAAAACCGGGTAAAACCACCACCACCAGATATATCAATTGGTTTTCAAAACCATTTGGAACCATTACAATGAACTTCAAAAATTCATTCAAGAACCACCACCAAAAAGAACTAATTCCTTTCGAAAAGGCAGGGAAGAGAACCGTTTGGAACCACAACGAAAAATCATTTGCTGAAATAACCACAACCACAACCACAAGAAAGTGGTTTGAAAATAAAAAACCACCATCACCACCACCATTTTCAATTTCCTTTTCAATGAAAACCAGAACCACCACCAATTAATGGAATTGGTTCTTTTTGGTTCTAAAAAGAGAAATAGTGGATTTGAAAGGGAAGGAGGGGTCCAATCAAAATTTTTGTTATGACCAAATTTATTCCTAGAACTTCAAGCAACAACTTTGATTTGAAATTTTTTTTAATTGGGCCCCTTACCTCCCTGTGGCCTGTTTTCTTCATTTTTCTGATTTTTCAGCGCTCTGGAAAGTGGAAACATTATTATTTTTTGTTTTTTATTTGAATGTATTATTTAATTTAAATTTATTGCAATATTGTGTTTGTAACTTGTAGGCAAAATTCATTTTTTATTTTTTATTCTTTATAGTTTTTTTTTTTTTTTTTTACTTTTTGAATTTTAATTTTTTATTCAAATTTCAAAGATCTGATCTTTTTTTTAGTTCTTTTGTGGTAACATAGGAAGCACGAAAATGGTTCCATCTGGTTCTGATGGTTAATGCCATAGATAAATGGTTTAAATGTTGGGAAATATTTTTCATACTACGAAATGGAAGCAATTCGATGAAAACCAATTGAAAAACCAAAACGGAACCACCACCATCACCACAACCATTTGAAATGGTTTTTAATTTGAGAACCACCATCACAACCAATTAATCAAGCAAAACCAAAAACCCAGAACCAGAACCAATCAAAAAAAAAAAAAATTAAATGGATCCACTTTAGCACCAAAACCTTTTGAAAATTTTTAAAAACCAAAAACCAATTGGAACCACCAGTAATTTCAAAATTTTCTCAAAACCACCATCACCATAACCAATTGGGTCTCAATTGGTTTTCTTCCCTGCAGTGGAATCTCTCCAGACAGCAAAAATGAACATTTTATGAAGACTCCAGATCGCTTCGAAAATGGCGCCAATCGACTCGGGGGGGTCGACTTTAGAGGGTAGACGAAGTTTCGAGTGATATTCTGGAAAAATTGATTTTTTGGAAATTTTTTAAAAATGCAGAATTTTTAAGTTGTCAAAAAAACACGTGCGAACTCGTCACTTCGGATTTTGGATTCAACTACGTCATTCGATAGATGGCATCATACTAACGCTGGGATTAAATTTTCAGCTGCCGAAGTTAATTACAGCGTCGTCTGGAACCATTCCAGTGCGCTGGAGAAAAGTCAACTTTTCCTAGAGGTTCCAGATCGCTTCGAAAATGATGCCAATCGACTCGGGAGGTCGACTTTAGTGTACAACCCAATTTTCAGGATTCTATCTTGAAATTCACAATTTTTTTTTTGAAAAATCGTTTTTTGAAAGCGGTTTTAGCCATTTTCAAAAATTCGCCAAAAATCGAAAAATCAACTTCGACTGCTAAAAATTTGGTTATGAGGTCTGGATGGCATGTTCTTTCAGAGAGCCAAATTTCAGCTCAATCGGAGGTGACGAGTGGGCGAGGTTCCCTTGTTAGGCAAAATGTGTTCATGAACTTTTTTGTTAGTCGTACTCGGTTATATCCAAATTGCAAGTTTGGCACACCACTCACCGGACACCCTGTTTTTATAATATTATTTATATAAACAATGATTTTTTTATTTAATTATTTATTAATTATTTTTGTAATAGTAATAATTTTTTTAATTTTTAGATTAAATTTTTTTATATACGTACGTACATCGTATTTATAGTTTTGAAGGGTAGGTACAGAACATGGCATATAAGTTGACGTGTGTACGTTGATTCAGACAATGAATAATATCTGTAAACGTTAAATTGTTGTACTGTATTTTTCTCTTCACTGAGTTTTAAACATTTCCAAGAATGAGTATCATTTTGTGATGCCTGCCTTTGACATTGATGTCCGGCCAAATGCGTGAAAAAAATACATCCGTTTGTTGAATAGGTACCTACACATGTACCTACTTATCTACCTAGTCCGCCTCCGTAGTCGGTAACGTGAAATTAATTTTACAATTTCATTTCGCCTTCCTTTCGAACGTACGAGTATTTTATTAAAATTCCTCAGCTTTTATTTTTCTTCCTTGGTTCGTGTGAAATATGTATACGAGTGAAGAGGAAAAAAAATTTACTACCTACGTAGTATCGTCGTATTGTAGTGTTTTTTTTGTAGGTAGGTACGGTTGCTATTTTCAAAATAAAAAGTCATCCGGGGATTGTACTCGAAAAAGACGTACGACGTACGAACGAGTGACTGGGATAACGTAAAACTAAGCGTCTTGAAAAGTCCATCACTGATGTCGACCCGACGTTTAAATCCTGTTCTCACTTTTTTATCCTTTTTTTTTTGTTTTAAAGCAAATAATCTTGGGAATAAATGGAGTGAAGATTGAAATATAAAAATTCTATCGCAGCTTTGCGGCAGGATAGCTGATTTTTTACGTTTTATAAATTTTCATTGCAATAATTGTATCTCGAGAACTAGATCACCGAGATGATTAGTACAGAGGTTTTCTTGTAGGTCTTTCGAAGTGCTATTAAAAAAGCAATATAGGAATTGGGAATTTATATATCGGCTGTATTTAGAGCGTCCAGCTCTTGCTAGGTCCTGCAAATATACTTCTGATTTTTCGAAAATTGTTACTATTTCGTTCATAAGTCATTAAAAACCAGTTTTGATACGGATATGTCTCATCATGGCTGGAGTCATTCTGAAAATTTGTTTCTTTACGTTTTTCGTCACGTAGGGTTATTGGCCCCTGGGGTAATTTGGACCTAAAAATTAATTTGGACTAGGCCTAGAAATAATCTAATTATGATTTAAAAATGTCGTACTGGGGTATTTTCTGACCATGCTTACGAATCATCAGTTACTTTGGTCTTAGGGAGTAATTTGGGCTCAAGAGGTAATTTAGACCAGGCCTAAAAATGAACCAATTATGACAAAAAATCCTATAGTCATACTTGAGTATTTTTTGATCGTGCTTAGGAATCTCAGGGTAATTTGGTCGTGCATGAAGGATAATTTTGACCAGCCATAGGAATCACCTAATTGTGACTAAAAAGCCAAAAGTCGTACTCCCTGTCTAGCCAAAATTACCAATTTTTGACTAGGTGTAGGAATCACCTATCATTTATTATTTATCAATATTAGATTTTTAAAAAGTAATTTTTAAACAATAATTTTTCAGAAAAATTCAAAAATCCGATCAAAAAGTTTGTTCAAAAACAACATTCATAAAAAAAATCACTTTTTTGGTAGGAAATAAATAAGTAAGTATCCATTTTGAATTTTTTTGAAAAAAATTAAAAATTTCATAAATTTTTTTTAACCTACAAAAAATTGTTCAAAAAATATTTTTTGAGGGGAAACACTCGAAAACTTCTATTAAAGAAATCAAAACCCAAATCAAAACTTTTTTAAAAATTCACAAGAAATCGTTCTTTTTTTCAAAGGGAGAATATCTTGAAATTTTCTTGAAATAATTCTAAAATTTTACCAAAAGTTTTCTTCGATTTTAAGAAATAGATAGCTACAAATTTTTTGCAAGAAATTTTTCAAATTTTTTCTGGAAAAAATTCAAAAACATTCAAAACATTTAAAATAATTTCACAAAAAATCCTGTATCTATTTCTTTTAAAACGAAACTCTTCAAACCATTTCTGAAAAAAAAATATTCAAATTCCAATAAATTTTTTCACCAAAATCCTTCATTTTTTTAAAAAAAATTTTCAAAGTAAAATGCACATTTTAATTTTTTTTTTGTTCGTTATAAATCGAAAGTACAAAATAAATCAGATTTTAAGAGGAAATATTTGAAAAAATTTTCAGAAAAAAAAATACAAAAATTGTATGAAAATTTTACTGAAAAATTCAAATATTTTAGGTATCTTCTTACAGGAAATTTTTCAGAATTGTTCTGAGAGAGTGACGTATTAAAATATTGTTGAATTTCAAACATATTAATGAGCCTTGAAATTTGGTAGTTTTTGAATTTATTAGATTTTCATAATTTGATAAATTTTTTCTATGTAAACATTTTCTTTTTTAATTTAGAAAATTGTATTGGTATCAATAATTTTAGGATTTGATAAATTTTTACATTTTTAAAATTTTTTTTAAAGATAATTGTTCATTTTTAAAACTTTCTGATAGTTTCAAAATTAGCCATTTTGAAAATTGGGTCATTTTTTTAAAAAGTTGAGATAGGTACCTAATTTTTAGCCGAATTTTTTTTTTAAAATTTAGGCTATTGTGTCCGACCCTAATTTAGAAGGAGGGGGGGTAGAAGAGTTCTGACCTCATTTCTCGACGTTTGGGACCAAAAGATGACGATCTGTCACATGCCACATATTTATATATATATATATATATATATATATAGGTATAGGCTTCCGGACATGTCGGCCACCTTGCGGGTTATTCTTACATTACAAGTCAGCCACTGTACAAGTCAGCCACGGTTTGGCGCATACGGGTTATTTCCACATTACAAGTCAGCCATTCTCAGCCACCTCGACTGCAGGGTTTCACAAACTCCGCGCAACCCTTAGAAATCAAGTCACAGGGATGAACGCGAGCTCTATAATTAATGCACAGTGTGTAGAATCATAGGCACTGGCCGAGATGTACGGAAACATGCCAAAACTAGATATACACGACCTCAAATTTGACTCGTAATTTTTCAGTATTTTATTGACGGACAGAAAAGTTATTGATACCAAAAATTTTAGTACACTGCAGGCTTATACTTAATCTGAAAATCTATTTAAAATTTGAATTAGGTAGGCCAATTTTTTAATTTTTTCCCGCAAACTTCATCCTAAGAGTCTCATTATTTTTTCCAATGCGTATTTCTTGTATATTAGATCGAATCTGCGATTGAAATTTTTATAAATTAATTAGAACAGAGTCAAGAAATTTTTTTCAATTTTGACATTTTTCGTAAATTGGACAAATATATATGAAAAGTGGCCGAGATGTACGGAAACGGGCAAATATATATATATATATATATATATATATTTATAATTTTACACTCACTTTTGGAACTCTGGGGCCGAGCCTAACAAGTCAAATGAGGTCAAACTTGATATGTAGGGTCCCCTCGGTGTAGGAATGATGCAAAAAAAGTTTTGGGGCCCTAACTCAAAATTGAGGATATGACCCCTTTTTAAGGGGGTGCGGGGGAGCCCCAATATCATGAAATTTTTTGAAACTTGCCCCAGGGATGAGAATCCTAATTACCTACACCGTAGTCAAATTTCAGCCCCCTAAGTCATCCCCATCCCATTTTAGGGCCCAAAAAGTGGATTTTGGGGTCATTTTTTTCACGTTGATCAGGCTACAGACCCCCCAAATGGGGCTGGGGGGCCAAAATTTTCATCATGGATCAAGTTTGTGTCCCTGATGTGCCTTTTGTAGGTTTCAACTTTTGGGCCCCCTTTGACCCCTGTCAAGGGTCAAAAATCAAGATTTTTCACAATTTTTCATGTTTTTTCTCGCTTCCCGGTACGTTGATCAGGCTGCAGCCCAAACCAAATGACCTTGGATGCTAAGATTTGATATTTAGGATAGGTAAGGGTCACTGAGGTGCCTTTTGGGTTTTTTGACCCTTGAGCCCCAAAATTGGGGGTGGCCCCTTTTTGAGGGGGCTCTAAAGAGGCCCCAATTTGACAAAATGATTTGAAATTTTTACCAACAACAGTGACTCTGATTGTCTCCACTGTATCCAAATTTCAGCTTCCCAAGTCATCCCCACCCCATTTTAGGGCCCAAAAAGTGGATTTTGAGGTCATTTTTTCACGTTGATCAGGCCACAGACCCCCAAATGGAGCTGGGGGGCCTAAATTTTTATCATAGATCGAGTTCATGCCCCTGATGAGCTTTTTGTAGTTTTTGACCTTTAAACCCGTTTTGACCTCGATACAGGGTCAAAAATCAATATTTTTCAAGTTTTAACCTGTCTTTTCTGACGCGTTGAACAGCCTACAGCCCAAACTAAAAGACCTAAACAATCGAAATTTGGGATGTAGGGTCAGTAGAGGTCACTGATGTGCCTTTTGGGGGTTTCGACTTTTGAGCACCATTTGATCCCCGTACAGGGTCAAAAATCAGAAATTTTCACGTTTTAACCTCTTTTTTGGTGTGTTGGCCCTCGTCTGAAGAGCTGAAAGTGTGAAGGGGATTGAGAGCGAAGCCCTCAATCCTCTCCTGCCATGTCCCTATTGAGGGTAAAGCCCCCTAATAGGGGCATGGGGGCGGAGCCCCCATCTGAAGAGCTGGAAGTGACGAGGTGGTTGGGGGCGAAGCCCCCAACGCGGGGGTATGGGGGCGGAGCCCTCATCCTAAGAGCCGAAAGTGATGAGGGGGTTGGGTCGGAGCCTCAACGGGGGTATGGGGGCGGAGCCCCCATCTGAAGATGAAATCTTCAATGCAGAAAGGAACTAAAACTGAAGACAAAAACCTGACATTTTTAAACTGAATTTGAAGTTAAAACTGATATTAAAACTGAAATACCATGGATGAAAACGTTTTCAAAGTGGTACACTAACTTGAAAAAAAAAATTCGGCTGTCGCGGAGCATCTTGACTGCTACGCGTTTTTTTTTTTAATGGTAATAATATTTTAAAATTTGATAAAAATGGGAATTTTGTTGATTTTCAAATGTTAATAAATTTTCGAAATTGGATTAATTTTTCAAATTTGATAGATATATCCTGGTACAGTTATTCATAATAATTATGAGCAATTCTCGGTGAGGAAAAAAAACAACGAGAAACGAAGCTGTTCTTTGATGTTTTATTGATAAGTAAATGAATATTTTCTCTTTTTATTCAATAGCGATATTCTGCTACATTTTCTCGTTTGATGAAATTTCTTAATCGAAAACAGAAACGCAAAAGTATAAAAACTTTGTAATTCAATGTTTATTCAGTTTATGTACCAATTCCCGGAATTAATTCGTTGGAAAATTAAATTACAGTACGACGGACTTGCGTTTTGTTTTGGCTTGATATTTGCATATGGAAATATGATATATTGGTATCAGGTTGTCGATCTGTTTGTTGTTGATTTATTAGAAAAGGTACTCGTACGTAATACGTATATTCGAATCCACGTAGGTACTCCTGTGTGTATGACGATGGAGATTCTGTACATAATATTGACATTTTATATGTTGTATTTACCCCATATACGTATCTAGTTATTTGTTGCCGTACGAATACGTATTATTTGTAAATTGTGAATTTCGTAAATTTATATTCCGTATACCTAAGTTCATATCATATACGACATACAAGGTGTCTCAGCTAACGTAAGAATATTTCTCTTAAACTTGCCTACTCGGCAACGTGTTTCAAAAGTGTGAAAATATGTTTACCTAATCTCACCATTGAAGGGGCTGAGATACGGCCTTTGCGTGATTTTTTCAATTTTTTCTCATTTTTTCAATAGGATGATTTTTTAGATCTTTTTTTAGTCCAAAATATATTTTTTCTTTTGCGAGGAGAATTTCTTAAAAAATTTTAAATGATTTTTCAACAAAAAAAAGATTACTTTTGGGAAGTTTTTCTATTATTTACTATATTTCATGAATTTTCATTTGACTGGAAATTCCTTCTAAATAAGTACTTACTAAAGTTTTCATTATTCAAACGATTTTTTTTTCAAGCTCTTTAGACATATTTTTTAAGAGGATCAATTTTCCAGAAGAGTTTTTTTTTTGAAGAGAAGTTCCTAATCTCTATTGAAGAAAAAAGAAAAGAAATGATGAGAAATCGGTGGGACAAAATTTTTTAAAACATTATTTCTCTAATAATTCTCTCAAAAAATTAACTTCTGCATGTCGAGGAAAATAATTTTTGTAAAAAAATGTAATCAAAAAATTTTTTAGAATGTTTTTTCTCTTTAAAAAGTCACTTCTTGAACATCTTGTCAATTCCGTTGAAATTAATATCTTCTTTCCAAGGTTATTTTCTAAAAAAAAAATTTACAATGTAATTTGTTACAGATTTTCCCCCCCTGAGCGAGAATTGCTTTGCTGTTTTTTTTTTTTTTAGTTCTCGAAGGTTAAGAAATTGAAGAGAATTTTTCAAACTTTTTTTATCAAAAATAAGACCGTGTGGAAAAAATTACGGATTTTTCCATTTTTTATTCATCATCATTTTTTTTTTTTTGCTAAAAGCAATTTTTTGAACAGCCTGTGGCTTTGATTTCAATAATTTTTTTCAACGGGATAATTTTCAAGAAAATTTTCTCTCAAATTACTTAATTTTTTTTATCAATTTTGCAAGAAGTGGTTTCTTGAAAGAGATGTAGGTAGATATACTTAATCCTTCTTGAAGAAAAAACAGAATGAGAAATTTGTTGGACAAAAATTCTCATAAGAAAGAATTTATTTTACTAAGTATTTAAAAAAATTAAATCTTTTCGTCAAGAGAACAAAATTTTGCAAAAATTATCACAATTTGAAAATTTTTGAGGACGTTTGATTTTTCAATGAATTTTATCGATTTCAGTAGGTATCTGATACTTACTTATTTTTTCAAAATGATTTTTAAAAAATATATCAATTGCTTTGCATTTTTTAAAAAATTTCTTACAAATTTTAAAGTAAGTTTTTGTAGAAATTATTCGTTTTTTAAAAAAAAAATCTCAAGAAAATGTTTTTGATTTTTTTTAAAGAAAAAATTGAAATGCCAAAAAATCTAATTTATTTTTGTTGAAAAATCACCAATTTTTATATTAGATTTTTTTTTTGAACTCCCGAGTGGCATAGATTAACCTATAAATAGATAGCCAGCCCATGCAAAAACAAGGTCTCTCTTATTTTGTTAAAAAGGAGCCCGTTTTTCGTCTAGTTATGGAGCTCTTTCCCAGATGGCGGTTGCGTAGCAACGTTTTTAGGATGGAAAGGGGAAGGACGCAGACTTATCGTGCACTCGCGCACGTTCACTTTAAGACGCCCTCTTTCACAAAACTGTGGAACTTGATTTTTTTTTAAAGGTTGACTAAAATCAGGGCGAGACATTCTCTACCTAAGGGCTGGCTATCTATTTATAGGTTAATCTATGGTACCGCTAACAAAAATCTTCATGTACACATGGTGCCTATCTCGATTTTGAAGGGGCAATGGTGTACGAAATTTTTCAAATTTTGTGAAAACAATGCACGAACTAGGTGTAGCTTTTTAAAAGGAACAAAAATAGTAAATTTATGTCAAAAATTTGCCTATTTTTGAAAATGAAGGTGCTACGAAGCTTTGAAAATTGATATTTTCGAAATTCAAGGCTCCGTAGCGCCCTAATTTTCGAAAATAGGCAAAATGTTCTCATGATGTTTTTTGTTCCTCTCAAAAAGTTACACCTGTTTCAGTAGCTTTGCCAGACTGGCATGTAAGGGGGTCTGGCCCAAAAAAACAGGAAATTTTTGTAAAAACGACCATTAAAAAGCTGAAATTTCGTCATTTTTTCAACTTTTTCTTCGTCAAGGGGGTCTGGACTCCCTCGACCCCCCCCCCCCCTTAAATACGCCACTGACCTGTTTCATGTATTTTTTGAACGAATTTCACAATTATTTTCATGTATCACTATTGCACCGTAATAAATTAAGGTAAGAAATATTTTTGATTTGGATTTTGCGTTGCGGTAAGTAATTAATTTTTTTGAGGAAAATTTTTTGAATTTTTTCAACAAAAATCGACGTGCAGAAATTTTTTAAATTTTTGGTAGAATAGAAATCACAAACTTTTTCGCCTTCAATTGTTGAGTTAGGCAAACATATTTACGTATCATTAAAACAAGTTGCCTATTTACTATGTTGAAAGGGGTAAAATAAGCTGAGACACCATGTATATTGTATATAGATAGGTACATATTATTATTCCTAAAATTCTTAATTTCTTATCTTTTTTTTAAATTTTTCAGGATACTTTGAATAGAATCACATTCGAATGGCATGACTTCTTTGTTTTTAACAATATTTGTTGGTTTGGTATCGGTCTCCGGAATCGCCATAAATGCCTATATTATTTTCGTCATAACATTAGCAAAACAGGTGAGTGAATTTTTTTCATTAAAAATTCTCCCGTTCGGAAAAAAATTTCATTACGTAGAAAAGTTTCAAGGTTGTACTCGAAATGATTCGCGTCCAAAGACTAATCACAACAATTAAAAATTTCTCTCACATTCTTGAACTTTACACGCAGCGGTTGACAACTTTGGGAATTTTTTTCATCATTGTCGAAGGAAGTTTACACTTTACACCGTCGGGTTTGTAATAGTATTCGACTCTATTACCCTTTACCGATTACATTTTCGGACTCGGGCTCGAGCTGCTTTTCTACATGATGAAATGTCGAACTATTTAGGAGGAAATATTGTTTGGAAAGTTTTCAACTTAGCTCGGTAATGTCGGAAAGTTTCAATATGTGTCATGAGTTTTGGTAAAGTAGAAAAATTAATTTGCTTTTTCGTCTTTCTTTGGACGCTTTTTCGTCGTCGTATATTATTTTCTTTTACGTGTATAGGGTTAGGTATAGGCATTGGGCATTGGACAAACGCCCTAGATAATATTTATTTTCCATTTATATTGGATCGTCGCGGACAAGTTTTCTAATATCAAAGTCCATGATGTACTCGTTTTAGATATTACCAACCTACCTTTCGGAAACTGAAAACAAATGTTATTTCACGTCGATCTAGGTAAATTTTTTTCATTCGAAGAGTTTCGTTACGTTGTTTTGCAGGCAAACACCGTAAATGGAATGTTATTGATGCATGCATCTGTAGTTGAGTTAGCTCTATCCGTTTCCGTATTGGCTTGTAGTCTGCCGAATATGATGCGTGACAATCCTCTATCGTCGTCGTCCATTGGTTACTGTACATTTTGCGGATTTCTTATCGGATTCTTGAGACCGATCGCTGTGTGGACGGTTTGTGGATTGAATTGCGATAGGTATTACGCGATATCAGCCCCGCTACATTATGGATCACTCATCAGTCCTAGAAAGGTTTGTACCTTGGATTCAAACGATGATTTTTTTTTACTACCTTGGAGAATATACTAAGATTGTGTGAACGAACCTGAACCTAACCTGACTTGTCCTAATTTAAACGGTCGATTTGAACAATTTTTTTGAACAAATTTATCTCAAATTGAGTAGGCGTTCTTTCAATTTTTCACTCTGCAAAATTATTTCTTTGAGATTTTCTTTGCTTCTGATCCATTTTTTTTTAAATTTCATGTTCTGATTTTTTAAATTTTTTCGAAATTTTGTTTTTGTTTTATCAAAATATTTTTCTTCAAAATCATTTCAACCCCTAATGCATTTTTGGAGTTTTTTTTTCTCGAATTGACGCCGTAGCCAGAATAAGGGCGTTCGGGAAAAAGTGCACTTTTGGGAAATCGCGTTTGAAATATTTGAAACGTTGTAACACAAAAACTTTTAGTTTTGCATAAAATCGTTTTATACCATCTATAGACCCATCCTTCAACTACACTTCACCAAAGTTTCATCGAAATCGGTCCAGTAGATGGCGCGCTATTCCAGTTTTCCTGAAAAGCGCCGAACGCCCTTTTTGTATCTCATTTTTTTTCCTGTAAATTTTAATTTTATTTTCAAAATTTGAGGAAAGAGAGGGGTCCAATCACAATTTTTGTAATAATCAAAACTATTTTTAAGACTTAAAACTACAACTTTTGTTTGAAATTTTTTTCAATTGGACTCTTACCTCCACCAGTTTTTAATAATATAAGTATTTAAGTCATATTATGCTAAATTGGAAGGGAGGGGAGGGTCTAATTGATAATTTTATAATAACTAAAATTACTTCTAGGATCTCAATCTACAACTTTTGCCTGAAAATTTTTTCAATTGGACCGCCCCTTAATTTTGAAAAACTTACTGAAAAAGTATCTACCTGATGTAATGTGAAATCGGAGGAGAGGGAAGGGTCCAATCGAAATTTTTGTAAAACCAAAATTGTTTCTAGAACTTTAACCTACAACTTTTGTTTGAAAATTTTTTCAAATTATCCACTTTCTCTCTCACTCTTCTAATTTTTAGTTAATATATTCTATTATCTTTGGAGTGTTATGCAAAATCGGCGGGGAGGGAGGGGTCCAATTGAAAAAAAAAATCAATCATAAGTTGTTTGTTGAAGCCTTAGGAATAATTTTGGTTATTACAAAAATTGTGATTGGACGCTTCCCTTCCCTCCAATTTTGAATATTGGACTTGGCAAATTTTCGATAGCTCCAAAAAATTCGTACCTCGGCGATCCACTCGTTCGCCACGTGGGTATTATTACGTTTTCCCCTTCCAAACCACTTTTAGGTGATAGACAAGGAAATACTCGTTCTTTTAAAACGATCTCCAGAAAAAGGGCGTTCGGGCCCAAACGCCCTTATTCTTCCGTGGGCGTCAATTGCTTTTTAAATATTAAATGTGTACTTCGTTTGCCTATTGTTTGCCCCTCGTATCGAAAAAATTTAATTTGTTATTAAAAAATAAAATTTTCTCCTTCCTTGCTCCTTTTTTTGGTGCTCCTAGTCCCCCCCCCCGGCCAAACCACTTGTAAAAATAAGCAAAATAATATTGAAAAACTATTAAAAATATCTGAAAAAATAAAATTTGATTTCAGTCTGATTTCATTTGATTACCTATTGAAAAAAACTACCATGCAGATCTATAAAAAAAATGCTGCTCTGATGAAATTTTTGAACATTGTTTGAATCCTAAATACTTATTATAAAAGTTGTAAATGTTGATGGAAAAAATGACAAATTTTAGTACAATTGATTTTTAATAATGAAAAAACAGAAAAACTACTGTTCTTCAAAAGAAAAATTCAATTTTGATGAATTTTTGAAAATTTTTCAAAATCATGCATTTTATAAAAATTTAGAATTTTGTCAATTTCGAACCACGAAAGTTTCAGCCTGGTTGGATTTTAATTAATGGAAGAAGCTACTGTAGATCCAAGAAAAAATGCATCTCTGATGAAATTTTTGAAAATTTTTCGCAATCCTCGAATTCTGAAAAATTTAAAACATTAATAGTTATTTCAAAAAAATGAAAATTTTGCACATTTTCCAAGTCGTGTAGTTATTCTATAAAAAGTTGAAATTTTCATGATTTTTGAACAACCAAAATTTGAGCTTAGTTGATTTAATTAATGAAAAAAGCTACTCTACTTTCAAGGGAAAATCCTACTTTGATGGAGTTTTTGATAAATTCATGAGTTATGAATTTTTAAGATTTTTTAAATTTTGATGATTTTTGAGAACCGAAAATTTTAGCTAATTGCATTTGATTAATGAAACAAAAAACTAATCACCTTCAAGGCAAATTCCTACTCTGATAGAACTTTTTATATAATCTAAAATCATAAATTTTGTAAAAATTAAATTTTTTTACAAATTTTTAAAATTGAAAGTTCAAGTTTTACTGCATTTGATTAGGCAATGAAAAAATCTACTGTACTTTCAATACAAAATCCTACTCTGATGAAATTTATGAAGGTATTTAAAATTAACAATTTTGTGAAAATTTTTATTTTTACCTAGTAATTTTTGGAAAATGGTTGCCAAAATGCATTTAAGCAATGAAAAAAGATACCATACATTCATGGCAAAACCCTACTAAGGTGAAATTTTTGAAAAATTTAAAATGATCAATTTTGTAAAAAATTTCATTTTCAGTAATTTTTGAAAATTGAAATTTACTTCCAAATTGCATTTAACCAATGAAAAAACTACCCTAAGATCCAATGCAAAATCCTCCTCTGACTGAATTTTTGAGATTTTCAAAAACATCAATTTTGTGAAAATTTTCATTTTCAATTTTTTTTTTTTTTTTTTTTTTATGAGAAATTGCCTTTAACCAATGAAAAAAGCTACCCTAAGATCCAATGCAAAATCCTCCTCTGACTGAATTTTTAAGATTTTTAGAAACACCAATTTTGTAAAATTTTCATTTTTAGTAATTTTCAAAAAAAATGAGAAATTGCATTTAGCCAATGAAAAAAGCAACCCTAAGATCCAATGCAAAATCCACCTCTGACTGAATTTTTGAGATTTTCAAAAACATCAATTTTGTGAAAATTTTCATTTTCATTTTCAATTTTTTTTTTTTTTTTTATGAGAAATTGCCTTTAACCAATGAAAAAAGCTACCCTAAGATCCAATGCAAAATCCACCTCTGACTGAATTTTTAAGATTTTTAAAAACACCAATTTTGTAAAAATTTTCATTTTCAATTTTTTTTCAAAAAAGTGTGAAATTGCATTTAACCAATGAAAAAAGCTGAAGTCAAAAATGTGTAATTTTATGAATGTGGGCAAAAAAAGCAAATCTTCTAGATTTCACTAAAACTGCAATATATGACAAATATTGGCTTGAAATATGTCCAAACATGAATTTTAAGCCCTCCAGACACCTCGTGGGGCACGGGGTTCCCAAAATGGCGTCACTTGGTCAATTTAAATGAAAATTAGAAAAAATCAACCAATTTCATCCAAATTCGGGTTGATGGTGTATTTAGGTGTATTTTGTGACATACTACGACGACAATTTTTTTCGACCAAAAATGACCATTTTTGACGCGAAAAATGATGAAAAAAAATCAGTTTTTTGCATTTTTGAAGGTCTTCCACCTATATAGAAAATTCTGAAAAAAATATATGTTGTACATCCAGACTAGGTGTACAACATATATTTTTTCAATTATTGCACCTCTGAAAAAACTTGTCGAAATGGCCATTAGAAAACTTAAAACGCACATTTCTTAGTGAAGATAGGTTTGAAAATTTTTGAAAAAATTTCCATTAATAACCCTTGATGATACCTAGCATCTACCCGAGTTTGAAAAAAATCGGTTGAAAACAGCCAAAATCAAAAATTAGAATCGAAAAATCACATTTTTGCCCTAGGAGGGGGAGGAGGTGAGGTAGCGACTCAGAAATTTGGTCACGGGGGTTTTAGACCATGGGGACCAACTTCCACTAGTTGGTTTCAAAATCCGTATGGTGGGCCAAATCGCCTATCTTAACCCGGCTATACCCTTTAAAATTCTAATAAATTTTGAGAATTGAAAATTTTAGACAAATTGCATTTGATAAAAAAATGAGAAAGCTGCTATACTTTCATTCCACTATCCTACTCTGATAGTTTTTTTTTATTAATTGTAATTTCGTGAATTTGTAAAAATTCAAAATCTTGATAATTTTTGAGAAATGAAAATTAATTGGCGAATTTCTTTTGATTAATTAAAAAGCCTCTGTACTTTCAAGGCAAAATCTTACTCTGATGGAATTTTTTTATTAATTTATAATTTTTATAATTTCATCAATAATTCTTTCCAGTTTTTTTATTTTTTTATTTTTTAAATTTTAATTTCCGAGTTTTAATGACAAATTCCAAAAAAAATGAATGCTCCACTTGAAAAGAAAATTTCGATTAAAATAATCCAATCGACGTGTTTTAAAATCTCTATTCATAGCGTTTACTTGTATGTATTATCAGTGAAATTACGAGTATTAATTTCGTCTACGTTCAATACAAACCGTTGAAAATCCAATTTGCAGGTGTGGATGGCAATGAGCGCGACATGGATCTCATCATTAATACTCGGATTACCGGCCATAATAACCACCACGTACCGATATCGAGACGCTACATTCTTTTGTACGGCGGATTTCAGTCGGACGACGTTCTCTGTTTACTACTCCATCCTGTATACGACATTCGTTTTTGTATTGCCGCTTATTCTCATACTCACTTGTAATTTGAAAGTAAGTGTGAGACGTGTTTTACCAAAACCACCTAGACACTACAAGCCATGAAGTTAAATTTGGCAACCTTGCCGAAGACGGCCGACTTGAGCAATTGAAAATACGTTTTCTGGGCAAACGAAGTGTTTTTCGAAAAAATTGATGGGAACCAAAATTGTAGAGGGAAAAATTAACTTTCGTTTAGTGTATTCGGAATTTTGATTCGACTAATATTTCTCGAGTTACGGTCAAAAAACTGATTTGAAGATGGGCCGTCTACCAGATTTTCCCTATTTTCCCGGTCAAAGAAGCGATTTTCGTAAAAATTGATAAGAACAAAAATTGTAGAGCAAAAAATATCCTTTCATCCTAAAATCATTGAAGTTTTGATTCGACGAAAATACCTCGATTCATTAGCAAAAACTGTTTTCTCAGATATGCAAATTTTCATATTTTCCTATTTCGCGGATAAACAAAGTGTTTTTCATGAAAATTGATAAGAACTAAAATTGTAGAGCAGAAAAAATCCTTCAGTTTTAGTGCTTTTAAAATTTTTTATTCGACCAATTTTTTGAGTTATCGTCAAAAAACTATTTATTTTTTCATTTTCGAGGTCAACGACCCCTTTTTTGTGAAAATTGATAAAAACCACAATTGTAGATCAAAAAATTTACTTTTGTTTGGTGTAGTCGGAATTTCGATTTGACGAATATTTCTTGAGTTATCGTCGAAAAACTGATTTTGAAAGTTGGCCGTCTACCAAATTTTCCCATTTTCCCGGTCAACGAAGTGATTTTCGTGAATATTGATACAAACCAAAATTGTAGAGCGAAAAAAATCCTTTCATCCTAAAATTGTTGAAATTTCGATTTGACGAAAATACCTCGATTTCTCAGCGTAAAATTTTTTCTTGGATATGCAAATTTTCACATACTCATTTTCAGAGCGAACGAAGCATTTTTCGTGAAAATTAATCTGAACCAAAATTGTAGAGCAGAAAATTTCCTTTCGTTTGTGTGTTGTCAGAATTTCGATTCTATGAATATTTCCCGAGTTATCATCAAAAAACGGATTGGAAAGTCGGCCGTCTACTACTCGAAAATGCGACGTTGCCTTTCTACGTTCATGGCTTGTATCTCTAGGTGGTTTTGGTTTTACCTTTACGTACATTTTGTTTCGCAATTGAATACCTACCTAAGCTTGTGTACCAACCTACGTATATCCCTCCCACTCCCCCTTCCCCCAGCATCGTCTCGTATCATAAATACGTAGGTATTACGTATATGTACAACGATTAAGCTCGTTTTTGCGTTCATGTCATTTGAATACTCAGCTTGTTTCTTTTTTCTATGTTATTTTCGGTCGGAAACGAAAGGGCGAAAAATGTCTCGTTTCGCAATTTGCAAATTTAATTCGTTTACGAAATTTTTTATACCACGAAAAGGGATCAAAGCGTTTTTATACGGTTTGGACGCTACCTATATATTTTTTATTCCGTTTGGTCTGGTCGTCCTTGTCGGTCAACTTTTAATGCTACATACTTTTGGGAAATATTTTTACCCGATAATTCGCCTGGAAAAGATAAAAAAGTGCCCGTGGTCTTCGACTAAGGTATATGATTGGAATTAGAGAGCAAGTTTTCTTACGAATAAAGCTCACCTAAGGTACTTGTACCCGTATCTTACGTAGGACAGGGCTTTACATTGCCATGTTAGGTTTGTAGTATTCGAGGTTTATTTTGCGCAACGCTGCACCCAAATTTACGATATTTTTTTCCCCATTGTTTCGCTCGCTACGACGAGCCATTTTTCTCAGCCTCGAGCTGAAATTTTCGGTCGTCGCAAATCGCGAAACAAAGCTCTCAGGGTTGTTCGTAATAACTAAAAAGGTCTTTTAACTTGGAATACGTTGCCTAATATGTTATGCCATTACGAGTATATGCGTTTCAATTATTCAACCAGCTCGAAGAATTCCCCTCCCTCTGCCTCAGCCCGAACTAAGACTAAAAATAAACCTATATTCAGTCGCTGGGGTAGAAAAGTATTTTAACGAAGCGATAATTTTAAAAGTTTTTCACTCGATGGGTTCCATAGGTTAGGTACATACGAGTTGATCGTAAAAACGTGGAATTAAACGGTCGAAACCGATAATCTTAATAGCGTTGTTAGTTTCGTTATTCGAATACGAGCCTTTTACGAAAAGGCAAAGCTCGACGTAGATGGTTGATTTCGACGATTGGTTAAATTGATTTCCATCGTCACGAAAAATCAAATGGGAAATGGGCTGCGATAGGCATAATATGGCATGGAGTGTCCTGTTTTCACTTTTTCATTTTTTTTTTTTTTTTTTTTTTTAATAATATAGGCCTTTGTTGGTATTTTTATTATATTGTACTTACGTGTGGACAATTATTATTACTATTTTTGTTGCCTTTTTTTTTCTTTCTTTTTTTCCCTCTTCGTTTTTGTATATTCTTTATTGTGGAAATGATTAGAATGGAAATTTTTTAAATAAAACGGGCGTATACGAATAAATACGATTCTACTGTAGAAGGAATTAAATAATGATTATAGCTCGATTTCTGTATACCTAAGGGTGTTTTGTCAAGTTTGCCTCTTTTTTTTTATTTGATGCCCCCCCCCACAACCCTCCTTATCGCTTTGGTAGCTCCATGCTGTGTACTGTGTACTGTGTAGGTAGGTATAATGTTGGTATTTATTTTTTTTATTTAAGCTGGATGTGGTTGGGTTTTTTTATTTTCCAGTACCTACATCAACAAGAGGTTGTATGGTATTTTCACGTATTTTTTTTTTCAATGAGTTACTTAAATGCGGCGAATTCTTATTCAGCACCATTCGCGAGAATTATCAAGCAACGAGAGCTGAATGATGATTAATGTTAAGTATATAGCTGTAGGGTGGTTCTGAGCTCCAGTTTTGGGTATTTTTTTCGTATTTTTTTTCGGCGTGAGGAAAAGTATACTGGGCTGTTTCGTTTTCATTTTGTCTTCGGAGATGTTGTTTTTTGAGTTTAGTTGGTTACGATGATAGCTGCGGATGTTGGGTAATTGTGAGTTTGTTTTTTCTGGATGAGGAATTTTTTTGGATAAATTTAAACTAATAAAAATATGCATTGAAGTGAATTTTTTGGGAATTTATTAATTTTAAATTGTTTTTGAGAGTGTAGAAGTTTATCTTTTTTCAAAATTGACAAGGTATGATAATTTTTAAAATTTTTATAAAAATGAATTTTCAAAAAACCCCAGAAGACTGATTTAATTGATAAATTTTCGAGAAATTTTTGCAGTTGTTTTAAAATTGTTTATATTATGTTCGTTCTTTTTTTTTTCAAGAGGTACCTAATTAGGTAGATATTTTACTCGTATTTTTTTAATTTTCGGATTTGATTACCAAAAAAATTTAAGATTAGAAATGTTTTATTAGGTAATTTAGGTAAATACCATCTTTTTTGAAGTTGTTTCGAGACCGATTATCATTTTTCAAAATTTTCTTCATGATTTATAGGGATTAATTTTTCAATACCCACCAATTGTTTGAAAATTAATTTTATAAAAGTTTTTGTAAATTGATAAAATAATTGAAATATTTTTGAATTTTCAAAAATAAAACATAAATGAATAAAAGCTAAGAATGATTTTTAACTATTTTTTTTCTTCTAAAATAAATTTCAATGTACCTACTTAATTATTGTATTTTATTTTTTTTTTAACTGAAAAAAATCGAAGATTAATTGCATTTTTTCATGGGCACCTATACAATATTATTTTATAATGATTTTTTGAATTTTTTCGAAATTGATTTTCATATACGAGTATTTTTCAGTGATTAAAAAATTATTTTACTCAGCTGATTTTTTTTTTTTTTTTTTTTTTTTTTAAATTTGATGATTGATTTTTGAAAAAATTTTCAATGTTTGAGAGAAATTAGGTTTTGAAAATTCTATAATAATATTTTCAAATGAGAATTTTTCAAATTTTGCACAAAAATTTTCTAAAAAGAAGAATATGAAAATGATTTTTAAGAATTTTTTTGAAAATTAGTTTTTGAAAAAAATTTTGATATTCTTGAACATTGGTTTTCAAAAAAAAAATCAGGTATATTAATTTTTGAGAAATTTTTTGAGTTTGATTTTGAAGAGTATTCGAAAGATTGATCTTAAGCTTTTTATCAAGATTATTTTTTTTTTAATGTGAATAGGTAAGTTTTTTTTTTTTTTTTAAATCGAAACTTATTTATTCGTCAAAACATTTTTCGATACCTATTAAAAATTTTTACGTTAATGATTGATAGAGATAAGTTTTTGGATATTTTGAAGGATAATTTTTAAAAAGGGTCTCAAAAATTGAATCTTCAAATTTTTTTGAAGTTGAATTCCTTAAAACAGTTGAGAAGGATTTTCAAACAATTTCTGAAATTTGAAGACTTGTGGATACATTTTTTTATGTTTAAAATAATTTGAGATTAATTTTTTTTTAAATGTTCAAAATCAATTTTCAATTGAATTTTTTAATGACTGAAAAAATTAATTTTGGAAAATTTTCCAACGATTGGTTTTTGATTTTTTTTTAAGTAACAGAGATTTCTGAAAAATTTTCGTGGGTTTATTTTCAAAAAGGGTTTTAAGATTTATTTTGAAATTTTTTTAATTAAATCAGATCGATTTATAAAAAATTTCATCGACAAATTTTTCGAAAATCTTTGAAGATTGATTTTCAAAAAGAATTCTAGGATTCATTTTTGAGAAATTATGGGAGGCTGATCTTGGAAAGATTTTAAAGATTGATTTTCAAATTTTTTTCTTCAAGATTGATTGTCGATAAATGATTGTTTTTTAAATTTGAGAATGGATTTTCAAAATGGTAAAGATTTATTTTCGAAAAAAATTTCAATGATTGAGAGGAACTATATAATGTTTAATCATTCTCAACATTTTTTCCTCTTCAAAATTGATTGTTGGTAAATTAATAATTTAAAAAAAAAATGAAAATACATTTTCAAAAGGTTTTTAAAATATTGATTTTTGAAGCATTATTGAAGATGAATTTTCAAAAAAATGGGAAAGACTTTTTTTTAGTACCTAAACATTTTTTGGAATTGATTTTATTAACATTTTTTAAAGAATATATTTTATTTAATTTTCAAAAATCATTTTTAAAAAATGCTCAAAAACATTATAAGTATTAGGTATAATGTATTTTGTTAAATAAATTTTTAAATGTTTTAATGGTTTAAAATTTACGTAGTTCAACAGAAAAAAAAATTAGAATAATTTTCAAAAAATCCTTGAAAGTCTATTTCACAAAAAATTGATTTTCAAAAAATATTCAAAAACATTATACCTAAAATCGATTTTTTGAATGTTTTAAACATTAATTAATTTCTAAAAAATTTTTCAAGGTTAGTTTTGGCAAAAAAAAAAAAAAAAGGGCGAATTTAATTTTCAAAAAGTGTTTGAAAATGTATCTCTTTAAGGTTTAATTTTTGCAAAAAAATAATAAATAAAAAAAATGGAAATAATTTTCAAACGGTTTTTCAAAATCTATTTTACAAAAAATTTTAAAGATTGATTTTCAAAAAATGTTCATCTATCAAAATAGCCAGAAAACTTCTTTTTTTTTTTTTTTTACAAATGGTTCAAAAAATTCAAAAAATTTGTAGAGGTTGATTTAAAACAAATTTTTGATTATGATTTTTTTTTTTGAATTCATCAGTTTTTAAAATTTTTTTCAAGATTGATTTTCAAAAAAACGTTTCAAGATTGAATTTAAAAAAATCAACGATTGATTTTTAAAATCAATTTTGAGTGATTTTTGCAAACTTTTGCCAATTTTTTCAAACTTGATTGACAAAAAATTATTTATGTTGAATTTTTAAAAATTAAAAAAAATTGCTGAACAAATTGAAAGTTGATTTTCTTTAAAAATTTGTGAAATTGATTTTTGAAAAATTTATATCTATTCATTTCAAATTTTGAAAGATACTTTACTTGTTAGAAATTTTTTTTTAAATGTTCAAAGATTTTCAAATTAAATGTTACTTAAGGATTAATTAAAAAAAAAAAAAAGAGGGATCACATTTTGAATAATTTTGTAAGATTGATTTTGAAATGTCTATCTAAAAAATTGATAAAAGTAAAAAAAAATTAAGATTTTTTTGAAAAAAAAGTACCTAATCTTGAGGTTTTTTGCCTATGTCCAAAAATGAAGGCGCTACTTCAAAGCTTTGAAATTTGGATTTCCAAATTTTAATGCACCGTATCTCCTTCATTTCGAAATACAGACGAATTTCTCACATAACAGATTTCGTTTCTCTCAAAAGAGTTACACCCATAAAATGCATTGTCGTAATAGAATCGTTTCGATTTTTATGTCTTGATAATTCCCCTTGATAATTTTCGGGAAGTCAATACCTTTGACGTGAGTTTCTTCTGCTCGCAATAACTTCTTCAATTTCGAAGATATACAATAGACATCCTAATGTAATCAATTTTTTTTCTTTTTACGGGGTACTATTCCCTGGCGGTGTCTGAATTTTTTTAATGCAGTGTTGCCAATCAATTTTGCTTAGAAAGCTCTGTTGTTCCTTCATTTTCACAGATAGGAAAAAAATCTCAAGAGTAAGAAATGTTTACTTTTTCAAATACTATCCATATGTCCAATCAGAAAAAAAAAAAAAAAAAAAAAAAAAATCAGTTTTATTTTGCCTTGCCCCTTCAATTTTTGAGATAGGCACCCTGTGTAATATTTTTCGATTTTCTTCTTTTATTTTTTTTTAATTTTCTGAGAGTTGCATTTCATTTTCACCAGCCTGGGTGACTAGTTGCTCGGATTTGTAGTAAACATGAACGAAATTCGAAATTGAAGGGGAAGGATGGCTTCAATAGAAATTTTTGTAATAACTAAAATTATTTCCAAGACTTCAAGCTATAAGTTTTGTTTGAAAATTTTTTCAATTGGACCTCTACATTCACAATTTTTTAATAATATAAGTATCCAAGCCATTATGCAAAATTGCCCGAGCAGCATAATCGACAAATTATCGAAATAAAAAATCGACAGAATATCGAATTCGATAAAGTGTCGCGTTAGTTCCGCCTAAATCGTGAAATTATCTTTCGATATATAGATAGATTATCGACGAATTATAGTTAGCAAAAATTTCGAGATTACAGTAAGATATTTTATCGATAATATATCTATAATATCGAAAGATAATTTCACGATTTAGGCGGAACTTTTGCGACACTTTATCGAATTCGATATTCTGTCGATTTTTTATCGATTTTTTATTCCGATTTTTCGTCTTTTACTAGCTTTTTTCTATAATTAAAAATCCTTAATTAGCATAATTAATACATTCAACTATGCCTAAACACATTATTCATGTTGCGGTAAGAGGATCATTTCAGAAAAAGTCAAAAAAAATTATAAAAAATCTGCCACCCGTGGGGCTTGAACCATCTACCTCCTGCATGGTAATCCTCTTCCTTAACCACTATGCCATACCTTATCGTTGAGGAATTAGCAATAAAACGCTTATAATAGGCAGTTTAGTACTTCCAGACGAGTTGGACTTACAAAAATTTTCACCAATTTGGAAATAATTTCAAATATCGTCACAAAATCGTTGAAAAATCGTTCGACAAATTTCAGATTATTTGTCGATAATGTAGTTTCAAATATCGCCACAAAATCGTTGAAAAATCGAATTCGAGAAATTTCAGATTACGTGTCGAAAATAAAGTTTTAAATATCTTCACAAAATCGTTAAAAAATCGAATTAGAGAAATTTCAGATTATTTGTCGATAATATAGTTTCAAATATCGTCACAAAATCGTTAGAAAATCGAATTCGAGAAATTGCATATTATGTGTCGATAATATAGTTTCAAATATCTTTACAAAATCGGTAAAAAATCGGATTCGATAAATTTAATATAATCTGTCGATAATATAGTTTCAAATATCGTCAAAAAATCGGTAAAATATCGAAGTCGAGAAATTTCATATAATCTGTCGATAATATAGTTTTAAATATCTTTACAAAATCGTTAAAAAATCGAATTCGATAAATTTAATATTCTTTGTCGATAATGTAGTTTCAAATATCTGCACAAAATCGGTGGAAAATCGGAATCGATAAATTTAATATTCTTCGTCGATAGTATCGTTGACGAATATCGTCATAAAATCTTAATAATATCGAATTCGATAGTTTTTAGATTTTTTGCCTATGAAGTTGTACCGATAAATCTTTATAATATCGTGACAACATCTATAGATTTTCAAACGATTTTTTATCGATACGTTACATCTTCCGATATTATCGATCGAGTGTGCCGCTCGGGTGGAGGGGAGGGCAGGGTTTAATCGAAAATTTTATAACAAAAATTATTTCTTGGACCTCAATCTACAACTTATGCTTGAAAAATTTTTCAATTGGACCCCTTCGCCAAATTTTTAAAAAGTATCTACCTGATATTATGTGAAATTTGAGGAAAGGGAGAGATCCAATCGAAATTTTTATAATGACCAAAATTATTTTTAGGACCTTGCTCTACAACTTTTACTTGAAAATTTTTTTAATCGGTTCCTTTCTCGCTCACTCATCTGGGATTTTTAATTAATATCTTCGAACTGTTGTGAAAAATCAATGGGGAGGTCCAATTAAAAAAAACTTCAAACAAAAGTTATAGCTTAAAGACCTAGGAATAATTTTGGATATTACAAAAATTTTGATTGGACCTCTCCTTTCCCTCCAATTTTGAATAAAATAAATGCCAATCGAAATTTGAAAGAAATATTTCAAGTGCAGATAAAATTGTAGATTCACTTGATTCATTTCAGTGAACTACTCACCCAGGCTGGTGGAGATAACAACACCCCATTTCATGTCGTATCTTTTTTTTTTTAAATTTTGTTCGTTCCACTGTACTAAAAAAAATTTCATTTGTTCGCAGGTGTTTACGATCGCACGATACCACAAGCACCGCATAGCTTCGGCCATTTTCGAAGTAACACTCTCTGCGCAGGTTACCATTACGCACCAGAAAAACCCATTCAGTCCTTCCGGCTTGGCGAACCGGTTCAAAAGGAGAAGCGCCTCTCTGACAGTTTTCCAACTCGTTGGCTCCTTCCTGATAATCTACGTACCTTATTACAGCATCGTATTATTAGACTCGGCCAATACTCTCCTCCTGGGTCATAATATGAATCGTAACATCGTCGACATTCCATCATTTCTAATAACCATCGCTTCCGTATTGCTGCTGTGTTCGTCTTCGATAAACGGTATCCTGTACGGGGTCAAGAGCAAAGTACTAAAAAAATCATTCCAAAACTACTGGCGCAAGAAAATGAAAAAGAACGAGCTCAACCAAGAAATCCAAGCTCGAACGCCGTCCACCTGCGGTTCCCGAAGACCTTCTCTTACCCCAGCGATGGGGTTTTTCGGCCGGCAAGGAATGAGACGACCTTCCGAGGTGAGCATCGATACCCAGAAATCCAACTTGCTGGCGACGTCGTATCCGAAATTCCAATGCGTTAATAATTTCTCCTGGAGACCCGGATCGAGCCCCGGACTCGAGTCGTCCATTCTGCACAACGATTCGTTCAACGAACTCAAACGTACCCATTCGTTTCGTAACTCTCCCACTAGCCATATGAATAGCCTAATTAACCTGAAAATACCCACAGATAAGAGCAAACTGGACGAACTGAAGAGTTTCCGGAAACCCACCTCGACCTCGGAGAAGACCACTTCGTCCACCAAATCCAGCAAAAATTCCACCACGACGATCGCCGGAGCGAACGCCAATCTAATATTGCAACGGTTTCGTAAAGTGGACAACGACTACGAAGCCCTGAGCAGGTCGACCAGATGCAAGTCGCCCAAAATACTCATCACTAGAGCATTCTCGGAGGAAAACGAGAGCTCGTCGGATAGATCGATTCTTCCAAAAGCCTCCTCTTCGGTGACCACCTTGCTAATCGATACTAATTGGAAATCCGTCTCCAGGGAGTGTATCGCTTTCAACGCTTCCACCAAGAATAACGCCTTGTTGATGGATTACACCGATGACTCGTGCAGCGACGAGTCCCAAGACGATACCAACGAAAACGATTGTAAAATCAATCAGACCCTTAGACCGGTTAGTTTCAATATGGATACTTCGTACTTGGACTCGAACCCAGGTCAGGCACATCATTCCGTTAAATCTTGGCCGTTCACCAATAAAAAGAAAAATATTCAGTTTCGTATCGGATCCGTTATTTTGTCGGAGAGAGAATTTTCATCCGTAGGTGACGTCACCAAGAAATAATATCATTTTTTATACCCTTTTTTTCGTTTCGTTTCGTTTTGTTTTTTGGTTTCGTTCGTTCGAGATGTGTATATAACGTTTAGAATATGTAAGGAATAGAAAGGGCGTATTTCCTAATGTGATTAGCAGGAGATTCGGACTCTTAAACATTTGATGTGATCTAACAAGGGAAACTCGCCAACTCGTCACCTCCGATTGAGCTGAAATTTAGCTCTCTGAAAGAGCATGCCACACAGACCTCACAACCAAATTTTTAGCTGCCGTAGTTGATTTTTAGATTTTTGGCGAATTTTTGAAAATGGCTAAAACCGCCTACAAAAAACGATTTTTTCAACAAAAAAATTGTAAATTTCAAGATAGAATCCTGGAAATTGGTTTGTACACAAAAGTCGACCTACCGAGTCGATTGGCATCCTTTACGAAGCGATCTGGAGCCTTTCGGATTGGGGTAAATTTTTTCAACCAAGATACAAAAATTTATTAATTTTTGTTCAATAATAAATTTTTGTATCTTGGTTGAAAACGCATGTTTTTCCAATTGATGTAAAGGAGATTTTTCTTTCAATTTTGTTCAAAAAAATCCGTTTGAATGGCGTTTATTTCTTTTTTGAAATCTTTATCATTTATGGTAATGTAGTATTTGAAAAATGTATTCAAAATAACAACTAACAACAACATTAAACTCCACCTATTTGAAAACATTTATATTTTTTAAATATTTCGAATTTATTTTCAGTTTTCTGTTCAGAAATTTTTTTTCTAAAAATTTTCATTCCCAATTTTGTTTAAAAAAAATAACTCATGATTTAGGTAGGTTTTTTTAGAAACATTTTTACTAATTTTTTAATCTTTTTTTCTTCCTTTTTTTTCTTTTTAAAAAATACATTTTTTAAAATTATATTCTTAAAATTTAGAAAAATATTTTCAATTTTGTTCAAAAATTCTATCAACTTTTTTTAAATATTCCTATTACAAGTACTTACTTCGTTAAATACCAATTTTTTGAGTTTTTTGAAACTATTTTTGATTCAATTTCTTATTTTTTTTTGAAACCTCTTAGATATCATTCTTTGAAATTTTGACAAACAAAAAATTCCTTAAATAATATACCTTGGTACTTATCACTCGGTGATTTTTTTAGGTTGTTTTACGTACAATTTTTTTGATTGTGTTTTTCATTAAAAGTCGTGTTGAAAAATCTGCCAGGAATGAAAATTATTTTCTTTCAAAAATTCTCTCAAAAATGATTTTTTTTAAAAATATTGTTGAATATTGAAGTTTTTTCGAGTATTTTTTTTTCATATTTAAAAAAAAATGTACCTACTCACTTTGATATTTTGTTGCTAATAATTATTTCAAAAATATTTTTTAGAATGTTTTTTGGAAATTTTTACTCCGGAGCGTTTTTTAATGTTTGTTCAAAAATGTCATTGATGATGGCCCATGTTAAAATATACAAATTAAAATACAAATAAATCCATTTTAAATAAAAAAAAAAAATTTATGAATATAAAATTTATGAAAATATTAATTGTTAGTAAAATTAAGTAAAAATTTAATATAATTAAAAATATATTTAAAAAAATTAATATATTTAAATTTATAATTAGAAAAATAATTGCATGCTAAATTTTCCAAAATTTTGTTAGAAAATAACTTTTTGAAAATTTTAGGGAACTGAAATTTCATTGAATTTGTTTTTTTCCCTTCTTTTTCGAAATTAAATATTTCGAATTTTATTTTATACCTACCTATCCGAAAAAAGTCATCTGATTTATATTAAAGTTGTCTCAAAAACTTGACTGACCCATGTTTCTTAAGTTTTCCTTTGATTATAAATTTTTTGAATTTTATTTTATTTTTTCAGATTTAATTTGTTTGAAATTCAACCTAGTTTATTATATATATTTTTTCAATAACAATGTTTTAAATTTCGTTACAAATTGAGGCTATTTTTATCCACATTTTTTTCAAATATGATTTTTTTTCAGTTTTGTTCAAAAATTGTGTCAAAATTGTATTGGTACAAATTTATTTTTCTGAATATCAAATTCTTCAATTTTTTTCAAGTTTCTTTTTTTTTAGTTTTTTTTAAACGTTTTTTATAAAGTGTAGGTTTTCAATTTAAAATTAATTTTTGAAAAGTTCGTTTCATTACAATTTTTGTTTGAAATGTTCTTTAAAACACTCGATTAAAATTATTCTGAATAATATGAATTTTTCACAAAAGCTTTGCTCCAGTTGAAATTTAAAAAAAATCTAAAATTCTCTTCTGCTTTTTTTAAAGATTAAATTTTTTTTTAAATTTATTTATTGTTTATTTATATTTTTTAATAAAAAAAACAATAATTCTCCAAAAATGTAAAAAAAATCAAAATGATACTTTTTGAAAATTTGTTTTGAGGTAATTTTCAATTATTTATTAAAAATTTTGTCGGAATTGAAAACAAATTTTGGAAACGTACTTGAAATTACATACCATTTTTTGGAAATGTTTTTAAAAATAATCAAAGTTTCAACAATTTTTTCAATTTTTGTTCAAAGCCAATATTTTTATGCATTCGATAGATTTTCGCAACAAATTTTGCGAGTTTTTTTTCTCTCTTCAAAACTTAATTTTACAAAATTTTGTTTGAAAATCATTTTTATCAAAATGTTTTTTGAGAAAATCTGTCAAAGTTGAAAATATTTTTTCAAGAAATATTTTTCTTCTAATTTTGTTGACTGGGTAATTCTTTTAAAATTTTTGAAAATTTTTTTTTCAAAATTTGCTTGTAGGTATACAATTTTTTTTTAATTTCTCCCAGTGATAGATATTTTTTGGAAAATTTTATTCAATTGAATTTTTCAAATTTTTGTAAAGAAAATTAATACTTATTTTCAAAAATTATGGTGGAAATTTTTCAAAGAAAATAAAAAAAATAAATATTTTTTACAAATAATAAGTAGTTTATAAAATAGATTTTTTTTGTTGAAATTTGAAAAAAAATTAATTTAATTTAGAACTATTTTTATTAAAATTGTCTTTCGAATACAATTCCTTCAATTTTATTTCTTTCAAAATATTGTCTCAAAATTTGAAAATTCAATGATTTAAAAAAAAACTAGGTACATAATATAATTATTCATTTTAAAATTCATGTTTTATAAATTTTGTCAACGTCAGTTTTTTTTTTTTAATTTTGTATAATTTCGAATTTTTAAAAAAGTAATTCTTTGTTGTCGAAAACGACTTTCATTCTTGCAATTATGTATTATTTTGACAATCTTATTTGACCAATTTTTCAATTTTAGTGAAAAATTTTATCGAAATTCAGAAGTAATTTTTTGGAAATAATATTTCAAGTTTCATTAAATAACTAAATTCTATTTAGAATTTTTTGATTTTTTTAAAAGTAATTTTTTGGAGTTTTGCTTGAAATTATCTCTATTACAATTTTTTTTATGTTTTTTTTTTCTAAATTTTATTCAATTAAAAAAAAATTATAAAAAATGTCGTCTATTTTCAAAAATTTTGTCTAAGTTAAAAATCCAAGAGTTGAAAATTTCGTTCGTACTAATTTTTAAAAAAATTTTCGAGCAGTTTTTTTTTTTTTTTTTTTTTTTTTAATTTTGCTAAAAAAAATAATTTAAAAAAAAAACTTGAAAAATTTCAATGATTTTTTTTTTATTGAAAATTTTGATAATGTTTCCGTTTTTGTTCGAAAACAATTTTTTATTGCACTTCGTTTTCCACATTTAAAAGAATATAAAATTTAATTTTGTTAAACTTAATTTAAAATTCTAATTGAATTAATTAATTTTTTTTGTTGAAATTTTGTTGTTATAAATTCTTTTTTAAATTTTATTTTTTTTGGAGAAATATTTTTAAAAAATCAGTTTTTTTTTCAATTAAAAATTCCCAGAAAATGCTGTGTTGTTGATCAGAGAAGGTCTGGTGTATGTAGGTACAAAATTCTTCTAGTGCACCCTGATTGGCCTTTTAGAAACGCAATACGAGTCCGGCTCCCTTTACACAAAATATCACCTTATGATTTTTTTCAAAAGAATCTTAACCTTGGTTGTGATAAAATTAATTACCCTGTCAATTAATCGTTAGTTTTTTAAAAATAGATACCGCAGCCCAAGACTACGATGCAGATAACTCCTACAACATACTATAATTCGCATCCACACCTCTGCTTTTAATAGAAACTCAACTCTTCCAAAATGATTCACATCGAACTACCTATCGTGTTGGCTAATTAATGATCTCTAATAAATGTTACCCCCTTGACCCACCCCACGTCTCCCGTCCAAAAATACCACCGCGTCTACGAGCAATATAACGCACTATGGTGAGGTAGCCTTTCTAGGTATCCCTAGGTTCCCTCATATCGTATATTATATTACCTCCATAGTCTTATATTCTATCTTTTATTTTCTTTTTCTTTCAATATTTTTTTTTTTTTAAATTTTGCCATTTTTTTTTTCAGCACGTCCCTTTCTATTCTCGTCTCTTATGTGAAATTCGCCGGAGAAGTTTCTACTTGTACGTTACAAATATAATAGATCTCATTAGTTGGATGTACGAAGCGTTAATATAAAGGTATCCCGCGCCGTTGTGATGATTAATACCTGTGTATTGTTTGTGTCCAGTCCACCAATGTGGGTGTTTCTTTTCCTCCTTTGAGTAGTGGGTATCTTGCGGCGATAAAAGTGTCAATGTCCTGGCTTAGTTTTCTCGAATTTCCCGAAAATCTAAGCAGGAGCTCGTCCTGGAATTTAATACATATCGATAACATCGTCTTAGGAACATCTCCGACGAATTTTATCCCTAATTTTAATATTTTCTACCGCCTATTCTAGTCATATACGAAGAGAAAAAAATTACAATTTTGGTTATGGCCGAAGGCAGTCGGATATTTGTGAAAGGTGCGGAGCGGAATGAGAGGGAAATTCGGTACGTTTGTTTGAATTTGTTACGGTTCCTTTTTATATATTAAATTTCAATGGTATTTAAATCTAGTCAATATTGTTTATGTACGTTGTTCGATCATAATTTATAAGTTTTCATGTGAAACCAGAGAGAATCAGTTGTTTTATTATATTTTATATGTTTACCTATGGATAATTTGATGTACCATGTCACATAGGTAAGGTACCTATTTATATAAGTAGGTCTACATTCTGTTACCTACCTACTTATTTGCGAGTTTTCAATTTGAATCAAAGCCACGATAAAAAGTATGTATTACAAGACGCTTTGATTTTTGAAGGCGAAAAAATGAGAAAAGAATTGTACTTAATTATGTAATAATTTTTGTGAAATTTTTCAAGTGTGCTTTCGAATGTTATGTGTGTATTTCGATTTCGTTTAAAAACGACGAACCAATATTATGATGTGTAAGCGTTTGATTTTGAATTTTATTATTGTGTTATTGTTACCACTGTCAGATATTCATTTATATCGTTGCAAATGAATCAAATTTTGATTTTTGTTTTTTAAATGTACCTATAATAATATGATTTTGAATTGTATGTTTTGTCTAAATGTTAAATTGTGAAAAAATTTGTTATTTGTGTGTAATTATTTAAGGAATGTTTTCATTTCAAGATTAAACATTAATTTGCTTTCTGTAATCGATTTTTAATGTGTGTTTTCGCAGAAATGGTAGGTTTTTGTAGTGACTTATTTCATTTAGAACTTTATAAAAAATTACCTTGAAAGTGCATATTCGTGATCAGCGACCTCAAATAAGTCGAAAATTGTTCCAATCTGGATTTTTTTTGAAAATTGGGGAAACTTCAAACCCCGCGTATTTTGAAACTAAGCGTCGTAGAGCAAAACTGATTGCAGATTCAGAATCAGCTTGGTCGACTTAGTCGAAAATCATTCTTATCTCGATTTTTTTGGAGATCAAAAAAATTGAAAAAATCATGTTTACTTGAATGACAAAGTGGACACAAAAAACATAACAAACTGGACACATTTTTGATTTTGGACTCACAGAGTGGACTCAAGAAATGATTGCATACATTGTGGGCTCAAAAAATGTTCAGGTTGATTACGAAATAGACTCATATTCGTCGATATGCTTGGGAGACTCGTTTGTTAAATTCGAAGATTTTTAAGGTCATTGATCCCAAAATTATAGTTCAAAATGTACACTAACGTAACGTCTAGTTTGATAGTTTTGCTTACATTCATGAGGAGGACCTTCGATGAATTTTTTACCAAGTCCTGTGCTACATAATATTTTATATTCAAAATAGGAAGGGAGGAGAGGGTCTAATCGAAATTTTTGTAATAACTAAAAGTATTTGTAAAACTTCAAGCTACAACTTTTGTTTGAAAATTTTTTCAATTGGACCTTTTCCCCTTCCCCCCTAAATTTTTAATTAGTATTTTGGGAGTATTATGCACAATAAGTGGAGAGACAGGGGCTCAATTGAAAAAATTTTCAAACAAAAGTTGTAGCTTGAAGTTTCACTAATACTTTTGCTTATGACTAAAATTGCGATTGGACCCCTGCCTCCCTCGAATTTTGGATAATCCAACTCATTCAAATACATTATTGAAAACAGGGGGGAGGTAAGGGACTCGATTGAAAAAATTTTCAAACAAAAGTTGTAGATTGAAGTACTAGGAATAATTTTGGTTATAACAAAAATTTCAATCGAACCCCTCCTTCCCTACCAATTTTGAGTAATATAACTTATTCACACTCATTTAAAATACATTATTAAAAACTGTGGGGAGGTAATGGGCCCAATTAAAAAAGTTTTCAAACAAAAGTTGTAGCTTGAAGTTTTACAAATACTTTTAGTTATTACAAAAATTTCGATTAGACCCCTTCCTCCTTTCCAATTTTGAATATAAAGTATTATTATGTAGCACTGCCGCACTGGACTTTAAAATTTCAATGAATCCTGGTAGTACTCTGCGCCTTGCTCCGAACGCATATGCAACTTCTTCGACCCGATAGAATTTGCTCAATGGGTCAATTTTGACGCCAAAACGTAACTATTTCATTAGGAGAATAAAATGTATTAGAGGGTTTCAAGTTCCCACTATCGGCGCGTTGAATGGGTTGCATAGCTAGGTTTTGAGTCCACTTTGTCGAGCTAATGAAGGAAATGAACAAAAATTTTGAGTCCACTTTGTCGAGCTAATGAAGGAGGGAACCTCCATTTTTTTTTTTGAAATTTTTTTTTGTCTCAGATCTACGTGTGAGGTGTCTAGGAGGGGGTAATCGGACCAGGCGAATCGATCCTCGCCACCAGTTTCCAGATCGGAGGCGAATTCGCTGAGCTATGGACCATTTTCGGTATCTCAGAAACTAAGCATCGGATTTGAAAACCATCGCATATTTTGATTCAGCGACTTCAGATTAGCCCATAAACCGAATTTTAGCTCGATCGGACCATAAATAACATTTTAAAAAATTTATTAAAATTAAAGCAAAAAAATGGCTCAGTTTTGATTTTCTTTTTGCAAAATTTGAAAAAAGAATTGTCGAAAATGGGGCATCTAGGGGTATAGATGGGTAGAGTCGTGTCCGATGATTGCAAATCTGCACTCAGATTTGAAATCGGACTATTATTCGCGGAGATATAAGACTTCAAAGTTTTTGGTCGGGTATGAGTCTGAAAACCCGACCATCCTTGGTACTTTTTTGAATTATTGAAGCTTCCAGAATACGTAGAAAATTGTTTTTTGTGTCTAGTAGTACTAGTTCGAAGTCGTAAAATTCAAATTTGCAATTTTTTTCGAGCAGTGATGCCAACTTCGCGAGATAAAATTTTTATTTCGCGAGGTTGGCATCACTGCTCACAACAAATTGCATATTTGAATTCTACGACCTCGAAATAGTACTATTAGACACCAAAAACAATTTTCTACGTATTCTGGAAGCTGTAATATTGTAAAAAGTTTAAAACAATGACCTGCGAGGAAGGGACGACTTCTGATTGGTCTAAACTTTGACGCACAATATCTCCGCGAATTTTGATCCGATTTCGAATCTGATTGCAGATTTGCAATCGTCGGGTTCGACTCTATCGGCCTGGACCCCTAAATCGTCAATTTTCGACAATTTTTTTCAAATTTAAAAAAAAAATCTATTTGAAGGGGTCGAAATTCCAAAATTTGTCAGGCTCTTGTTTATAACTCGATTAAGCTGAAATTTGGTTTATAGACTATTTGGAGGTCGTAGAATTCAAATTCGTTATTTATTTCGATCAGTATTGCCAACCTTTGGAGATAAAAATTTTATTTCGCTAGGTTGGCAACAGTGATTTATACAAATTGTAAATTTGAATTCTACGACCTCGATATGGTCCCTTTTGACTCTTCATTCAGCTCCATAGGGCTTCTGGAAGGTGTAATATGCTTGAGAAGTATTCTTTCTGCCTTAATTTCACCGTACTAGGCAACCGCAATAACTCATCAAAAAATGATAGTGGTGTCCCCTGTTGAGTGATTATTTCAACAAAACGGAGGCCTATGGAGGAGGTTCAAAAGTCTAAGATGCATAATTCGAGTACGGGGAATCGGAATTTGTAATTTGTTTAAATCACTGTTGCCAACCTAGCGAAATAAAAATTGTATCTTCCAAGGTTGCCATCGGTTTTCAAATCCGATGCTTAGTTTCTGAGTTACAGAAAATGGTCCATATCTCTGCGAATTCGCCTCCGATCGGGAAACTGATCGCGCCATTCGATTCGCCTGGTTCGATTACCCCCTCCTAGACACCTCACACGCCGATCTGGAACAAAAAGTTTTTTTTCGAAAAAAAAAGGAAGGTTAACCATCGTTGATTTTTTCGATTTTTTTGATTTTCAAAAAAATCGAGATAAGAGTGCTTTTCAACTAAGTCGACCACGCTGATTACGAAAATGCTATCCATTTTGCTGTACGTCGATTTCTCGCCGAGTTAGAAGACGTTGAAATTGTCAAAATTTTCAAAAAAATTCAGATTAATATCGTTATTGACTAATCTGATCTCGCTGACTCCGATTAGGCCAATACTTTTCAATTCTGACCCTTCCTACGCCTTTAAACGAGTAATTTTTTTCGAAAAATCGACGTTAGGGGTACACTGAGAAAGTCAAATTGAAAATAAAGTTCATATTCGTAATCAGCGACCTCAAAATAGTAATAAACCGCATTAAAAATACAAAAATGCGATATTTTTTGAAAAAAGTGTAATATTTTGAAAATACACCTGGAATCTGCCTGCAAATGCTTCGAGTATGCAACTCAATTAACACCAAATGCTAAAAATCTTTAAATGAGCTTTGAAACTTTCAGGAAGTCTTCGAAAGTGGTTGAAGAGTCATTTATTACAAATTCGAGGTCGCAGAATTCAAATTTGAAATTTATTTGGAGCAGTGATGCCAACCTTTCGAGATAAAAATTTTATTTCGCAAAGTTGGCAACCCTGAACCGTGAAAATCGTAAATTTGAATTCCACGACCTCCAAATAGTCTATAAACCAAATTTCAGCTGAATCGAACCATAAACAAGAGCTTGGTGAACTTTTGAATTTCGACCCCTTCAAATCGATTTTTTTCAAAATTTGAAAAAAATTGTCGAAAATTGGCGATTTAGGGGTCCAGGCCGATAGAGTCGAACCCGACGATTGCAAATCTGCAATCAGATTCGAAATCGGATCATTATTCGCGGAGATATAAGACCTCAAAGTTGTGGTATGCTAACTACCAATCAGAGCTCTTCATAATATCTCAGTCCTTTGTTTGGTTTTTTTTGTAATATTTCAGCTTCCAGAATACGTAGAAAATTGTTTTTGGTATCTAACAGTACTATTTCGAGGTCGTGGAATTCAAATTTGAAATTTGTTTCAAGCAGGGTTGCCAACTTGTCGAGATAAAATTTTTATTTCGCGAAGTTGGCATCACTGCTCCAAATAAATCTCAAATTTGAATTCTACGGCTTCGATTTGATGATATTAGACACCAAAAACAATTCTCTAGCTATTCTGGAAGCTGCAATATTGCTAAAAGTTTAAAACAATGAACTGCAAGGAAGGGACGACTTCTGATTGGTCTAAACTTTGACGCTTAATACCTCCGCGAATTTTGATCTGATTTTGAATCTGATTGCAGACTCGCAATCGTCGGGTTCGACTCTATCGATCTGGACCCCTAGATGCCCCATTTTGGACAATTTTTTTTTAAATTTGAAAAAAAATCAAAACTGGCTGCCTATGCCTTTGCTTTCATTTAAAAATAATTTTTTTTAAATTATATTTATGGCCCGATTGAGCTAAAATTCGGTTTATGGGCTAATCTGAGGTCGCTGAACCCAAATCTGCCGTCAATGTTTAGATTTGATGTTTAGCTCTCGAGATACAGAAAATGGTCCATATCTCAGCGAATTCGCATCCCGCCATTCGATTCGCCTGGTCCGATTACCCCCTCCTAGACACCTCACATGTGGATCTGGGACAAAAAGTTTTTTTTTTAAAAATGATGATTTTTTCGATTTTTTTAACACAAAAAAATTGAGATTAGATTGTATTTTCGACTAATTAGACCACGCTGATTCTGAATCTGCAATTACTTTTCAATTTCCACGTCTACTTCCTATAGAAACGAAGGATTTATTTATAAAAATCCTAATTTCCGGCATAACGAAGTAAGTACCTTCAAAATTGATAACATTTTCGTGATCAGCGAGTTCGAATTAGTCATAAACAACATAAATTTTTATCACAATTTCGAAAAAATTTCAAATTTTGAATTCTCATCAGTTTTTAAAAATCTGCCAAATTTTACAAATTAATAATTACCAAAATTTCAACGCTTGATCAACGGTTTATTATGTAAAATTATGCATCGTAGAAAGTCTCAAAAATTCCAATTTTCATTAAATTTTCAATTTACCATATTTTTTGAACATTTTCCGTAATAAAAACTCATTTGCAGTGTTCCGAATAAATGTATTTCTTAATGTAACATGCAGTAACGTAAAACAATATTGGCTAATTCACGTACAAATCGAAAAACAAAAGAAAAAAATAATTCGCAACGCGTACGCGATAATAAAAATAACATTTTTTTTTTTCTGGAAAAATCTACAAAAGCGTATTTCTTTCTACGCGAAAGAAATACCATATTAAAACAGTGATAACATTGAATATTACTCTATTAACTAAATTATATACAATATATAAATAATATATACACGCGTTCGATGGTGGGGTAGGAGAAAATGGGGTTCGGGGTAGCAAAAAAGAAAACGAAAACATCTCAATGGTAAGTACAAACTACAACACGTAAGAATGAATATCGAATTAAGCAACGAACTACGTAAAACTTACACATTAATAAAGTTAGCCGATAAAAAACCGAATTTTCTCTTTACAAAATTGATACGCGTTACAAAAAAATAAAATAAAAACGAAATAACACTCGACTTGGGAAAATTTCAAATTTCGTAATCAATACAAAGGAAAAATATCCGCGAGAGAAAATCAAATAACTACGTAGACTAAAATTTACCATCGTAATCGAGGAAAATAAAACAAAGCTTTGGAAAAAAAAATCGCTCGCTAATTTTTCTTCGAATGGGAAATAAATTGTGGTATTTTATAGTCTACTTATGATATTATCTATGTACAATTTGGTACAAAAAAGAATAATAAATAAAATTAATTACTGAACACAAATACACCTATTAAGTAAAATCCTCGATACGCTAAATAATGATACTATACATCGAGTGTACTAAATTGGGTATCGTATTTTAACATAAAATGGGTCCAAAAAAAAAAAAAATACAAAGATGACCAAAGATAAATTTTAAGGACATTTAAAAAAAATAAAATTTCTAAAATCTAATACTATAAAGTTGGAGTTAATTACGTACGATCTAATTAAATCATACAAGTTAAAAAATTTTGGAACCCATAGATAATAAAAATATTAACAAGATTAGTGATCTTATTATTTTTTTTTGGGGGGGGATTTTAATTTTTGCTCTCGTAATTACATAATGTATTATTAAATACGAATAAATGTACGTGAAATACATTAGGTACTTTTTTTTTGGTATTTTAAATTACTCATTTTTTTTGAATATTTTTCTAAATAAACTGACCCTTAATAAAGACGACGAAGCGTTAAAAAAAAAAAGTTAATACACGAAAGAAAGAAAAAAAAATTCACAATAAAAAATTATCCTAATACGAAGCCGGGTGACATGAACTGTGATGAACATCATAACGTTACATACGAGCACTTACATAGTTGACAAAGAAGAGAAAATAACGAGGAAAATAAATAAAGTTTCAGTCATTTTTGTACTATGCGAATTATAGATTATTATGGATATAAGTAAATTAATAATTATTACACGATGGAGGAAGAATGAAAAATAGGGTAGAAAAATATACGTCGAAATATACCGTATACATGTATTCGGTCGTTAGAATATGATATCTGCTCTCGAATGGCTCATGGCGTGATTCCATTCCACGATCGTAAAATTATCGATGATTTCGCAGGAGCAGGAAAACAATACGTGAGAACCACTTACAATGCGATGACAGGCCATTCACCACGTTGCTCTTGAGACCTCTGGAAATTAAAAAAAAAATAGTATTATTTTCAAGTCGTAAAATATTGGTTGATAGGTATTATTTTTTGTATAAAAATAGAAATATAATAGAACAACAGAAAGAAGGCAGGTCCTCAGCTCTCATAATCATTGCGCATCGAAACCTAAACCACTAGTCCAACATTTGCCAGAAAACTGATTCGTTTGAAGGAGAAATAATGATCGAGGATAAAAATAGAAAAAAAAAGAAAAAAAAAAGAAAAGGAACAACAAAAATAGGAGTTTTGACGAATTTAGTAAGGTAAAGCAAATGTTATCATAGCGATTTTATTTCTAGCAATTATTTTTGTCATCATTGGACCAATATTTATGATATTTAAACGTTATCACTAATCATATTTTATTTTTCAATTAAAAAAAGAAAACAAAATATGAAAACTTGTGTACATACTTACAAACTAGATTAAAAAAATTATTTAAAAAAAAAACTGTTTTCTTCTCGAGTATTTTTTCAACGAATTATCAATAATATGTTTACTTTTTATGTATTTATTCATTTTGTTTCAATACAAATATTTTCCTTTTTTTTTTTTAACAAATTCAAAAAAAAACTGTTAATTTTTTCATTATTATCTTTTTCATTACTCAATTTTTTTAAAGTTATTTTCTGTCACCTTTTCTTTCAAATTTTTTCTACAAAATTTCGTTCTTCAATTTTTCAAATTTCATTACAATTTTTAACAAAAATTTGTAATCAATTATTCACTTTTAATTTTTGTTTATAAACTAATTTTTTGATTTTTTTTAAAACAAATTTTTGATTTTTTTTAAAATGAAAATAATGTTTGATTGTTTTTTTTTAAAAAATACTTTTTGAAAATTCGTTTACAGGTCATTTTTTAATTTTTTTTAATTCATTTTTTTAAACTTAAAAAATCTAAAAACAAATTTCTTTGATTTTTTTTTTTGTTAATGAACGAATTAAAAAATTTCAAAATTATGAGTTGGCATTATGAATCTGATTGCTCTTTTCTAAAAAAAAATTCTACACATTTTTTTTCTAAATCTACTTTTTTCAAATAAATCTTTCTAATCTTTCATCTACCTAACAGCATTTTTTTTTTAAAACTTTAATTTGTTTTTCAAGAAAAAAATGTTTAGAAATATTCTACAATAATTGTCATTTTTTAGGAACAATTGAAAAATTTCATACACACAAAAAATTCTATCTTTTTCCCAGACACATTAATTTTTCACAACCAATTTTTTTTGTTGTTGTTTGATTAAAACATTGTTTTGAACCTCTTTTTGAAGATTTTTTTTTCAAATTGAAAAAAATCTTGGTCCATTTTTTAACAAAAATTTTCGATAATCAAAATATTAGAGATTTTTATATGAACAAGTTTTTAACATTTTTTAAACATTTCATTTCTAAAAACTTTTTTTTTTTAAATTTACACAAAAGTATCTAAACATAAATTCTTGATTTTGTATTTTTTTTTTTTTTTTTTTTTTTAATTGATAGGTAGTTATACTTATTTTATCACGAATTTTTAAAATTTTTTATATTTTTTTTCAAACACTTTTACCTACCTATAAATAAATTTTTAGGTTCCCTTCAATTTTGTTCGTATACAAATTTTTCTGTTATAAAAAAAATCACAAGCCATTTTTTAAAATTTTGTTTATAAACAAATCTTTTTTTTTCTACAAACAAGTTTTTAAAAATTCATTTTTTGCCACTTGAAAAAAATCCACGTAAGCACTTTTCTCAATTTTCAAACACTTTTTTGTTTTAATTTATTTTTTACAATCAAATTTTCCAGATTTTTCCATTGGCAAGGATTCAAAAATTCGTTGTTTTTTTTTTGTTAAACATTAAATGATAAATTTTTAACACAAAATTTCTAGTAGTTCTCTCAAACAGGTATTTTTTTCACAAACTAATTTACAATCAAATTTTCCAGATTTTTCCATGAACCTTGATTTAAAAATTGATTTTTTTTTTTTTTTGTTAAACGTTTGATAAATTTTCAACACATAAAATTTTTGGGAGTCCTCTCAAACAAGTAAATTTTTTTCACAAACGAATTGTTTGCTTAAATAAAAAAAATTAATTGTTTTCAAATCATAAAATATTGATAGGAAAATATCATTTTTACATAAAAATGAAATAATGAAACAAAAAAAGAAGGCAGGTCCTCAGCTCTCATAATCAGTGCGCATCGAAATCTAAACCACTAATCCAACACTTGCCAGAAAACTGATTCGTTTGAAGGAGAAATAACGAGTTAGGATAAGAATAGTAAAAAAATGAAGATCACCGGAAAGGAGTAACAAAAATAGGAATGTTGACGAGTTGAGTAAGATGAAGCAAGTGTTATCATAGCGATTTTATTTTCTAGCAATGTTTTTGTCATCATTGGACCAAGTTTTGTAAAAATTACATTTTTATATAAAAAAAATAATTAATTTTTTTTATAAATTGAAAAATTTACATTTTCTGCTTTAACAAAAATAATCTTTTTGGAGTTCTTTTCAAAATAATATACCTATTCCCACCCAAATTTTTTCTATCAACAATTTTTTTTTAATTTGGTTAAAATTATAAAGAAAACTTCCAAACTGAATTTGTTTTTACAAATCAATTTTTTTCGATATATTTTTTTTTCAAATTTTTCCAAAAATTGAAATACTCGTATTTTTTATTCCAAGAAAGTTCAAATTCTTTTTTCCACAAAAAAAAAAAAAAATACTTCGGAGTTTTTTTCCCAAAAAATTGAGGGACTGGGTAGATATTTTTCCCCTACGAAAAACAGATTTATTTTTCTAAAAATTTGAAAAATCGCCTGATTTTTTTTAAAAAATTTTCTTATAACAAATTTTTCAATTTTTTTTTATAAAAAGAATTTAAAAAAATTTTCTCCATTTTTTTTACACTCTGAAAATTTTCTACACACAAATTTAACTTGTTTTTCATATCAATTTTTTTTAAATAATTTATTTTCCTTACAATTAATTTCTTCACTAAAAAATGTTGCAAAACTTGTTTTCAAACACATTTTTCAAAATTTTCCACTCTAATTTTTCCTGATTTTGTTTCGATTTTTATTCAAAAAATTTCCGCCAAGGAAGTTTTAAAAACTAATGATTTCTAATCCAAAGCTAAAGTAATCCAACCAAAAATCTAGATCAAAAGTAAATTTGATAATATTCGAGATTTTACTCGAATCGAATCCTGTGGAGGGGGAGGGGGGGGGGTATAGTACAGGTACACAATACAAATTGCAAAATAAAAACACCCCAAAAAATTCAATTTACCTCTGTCGACGAAGACACGATACCAATATCCGAATCCTGACTATCATCGGTGAGATCGATCAATGAAATGGTGGTATCGTCGACCACCTTGGTGTTCAACTCTGTGCTCGATTCGTCATTATCGTTTTCATCGTCGTCTATAACTACAGCTTCTACTTCGTCCGATTCGTCCAAATCCAAATCGATTATTTCATCGTCCTGAAAGAATTCACGAAACATTAGAAAACCCATGGTAGAAAAATCAAGCAGACACAATCGTTCTTAGAACCAAAATCATGTGGGTTAGTAGCGCACAACAAACCAAAATGACGCCAGCGTCGACGCATCGGTTCATTCAAATTCAACCACAATCGTAATTCCATAATGATTTATTTTAATTCAGTCACCTCCGAATACGATTCGTAACAATTTCATTCCAAAATAATTCGAAAATCGTTACGTACTTGTACAATTTACACACTCGACACACACACAAACATCAAATCGAATTTGAATTTCGTCTTTAATCATTCCCACAGTCGCACACTGACTCTCTCTTCTTGATTCATTCTTCAAGGTGATTCCACCTATCGTCCAGGTAATTTACGAATTTGTGTTTAAATCGAATGAACGACGCGTAACGTGCGCCACGTCGTCAGTCGTACCTGCTGCTTTAGAAAATGGGAGAAAAAACAGACAATCATCGATCAATATCACAAAAATTAACCATACAAATCACATGAGTATTTTTATGAATTATGAGCCTTCAATCGACCATCCCTCTTACCTTGAGCGGCGGCGAAGAGCTACTCGAACTGGTTACGTTTCCGAAAGTAGGTTTATTATCGATCGACGACCGCCTCTTCTGCGGATTACTCTCATCCTGCTGAGTATCCGACTTCCTCTTCGGTGGATTTACTTTGGTGGTGATGATAGTAGTGGTGTTTTCGCCGCTGCCAATATGGTTGACGACGCGATTTATGCTGAATGTCGATTTGCGAACGTTGTTCGTTTGCGGAGTAGGCTGCGGCGGTGACGTCACGTCGATTCCATTACGTCGCAGCAAAATAGTAGCGCCGTTTTCGATTATCGGAGCTAATATCGATGTGGCCTACAAAATACGTTATGGTAATTGGTAAATTACGTATAAGAATGAAATACTCGTACGAATGAGTTTATTAATAGAACGAGAAAAATTTACCGGTCGATCACGTTTGATCACTTCAACGGGCATGTACTGGCTCAGATTTTTCCTGCGAACGTATTTAGCTTCGATTTTCATCGTCTCTTTGTACATCTTGATTCCGGTAGCGTGTTTCATGACTGAAATCAAAGTGAGAAAAATACGATTAAATTGGTATTTCGATGAGAAAACATGCGAATATAATTTTCACGCTAATTTGTCGACGTTTCGACTTCGTGTCATTTTTTTCAACATTTTTCTACTCGATTTGAGAGGAAAAGGTTCGAGGGGGAGGCTTATTTGGACGACTCTGAATTTTAAGATGTAGGAAAATTTACTTAATAGAATTCAAAAAATTACTAAAAATACCGACAACATTTGAAAACAAAAAAGATTAAGAATAGAATTGAAAATAACACGAAATTTTGAAGAAAAAAATATTTAAAAAATTTTAAATGTAAAAAAATAATTACTTAGAAATTAAAAAAAAAAAAATAGAAACAAATTTTAAAGGAAAAAATCGATAGAGTTTGGAGGAAGGAGGTGTTTACAAGAAATAAATTTAAGGAAAATAATTCGAAGAAAAAGTAATGTAAAAAAATAGCCAATTATTGAATGTTTCCAACAAAAACAATAAAAACAAATATGAAACAAAAATTCAAAATGAAGAAAAACATAGGAAAAAAAGGAAATTAAGAAATTAAATTTCAATAGACAAATGAGAATAATTATGAGAAGAAAAAAATTGACTGGGAAATGAAAAAAAAAATAATCTAAAACGGAATTGATGTTAAATTTCAACAAAAAAAAAAAGATTGAGAAATTTTGAGAAAAAATTTATAAACAATTACTTACTTTGGTATTGGAAATTTTCAAAAAAAAATTAAAATGAAATTAGTGAATTTCTAAGAGAGAAAATGGCAAATAAATAAGATACAGAAAATTGAAAATTCGAAAAAAATAATTTAGAAGCCTAAAAAAATAAATGATTAAAAAATGTTTGAAAAATGAAAAATTGAAGAGTATCCTACTTGAGATATCGTAGAGAAAAATTTTAAAAATCTTAAATCACATGAAATTTTAGAGGAAGAAATTGAAAAAATTCAAAGAAAACTTTTTGATGTGAAAAAATAGAACTTCCAAAAAAAATGTAAATTTCAAGAGAAAAAAAAGAACTAAATACAAATTTGGAAGAAAAAATTTATGAAATTTTGAGGGCAATGGGGAGGGGGAAGAGGGGATTAGTAACGAAAAGAGCGAAAATAAGTGAAAAATTCGAAAGAAACATTGTAACTGAAAAATATTATTGAAATTTTCCAAGAAAAAAATGACAGAAAACAATTTGAAGGACAAAATGGACATGAAGAATTTTTTTGTGGTGGGAGGGGAGGGGGGGGGGAGTTTAATAATGAAAAGAGCGAAAATGAATGAAAAATTCGAAGGGAAAATAGTCACTGATGAAATATTATTGAAATTTTTCAAGAAAAAAAAATGATAGAAAACAATTTGAAAGACAAAATGGAAACTAATGAAGAATTTTTTCAATTGGGAGAAAAAATTGGATGAAAGCTAAAATTATTAAAACTCTACAAAAAAAATTGAGATCAATTTTGAAAAACGAATTTAAAATTATGAAAAACATGGAAAAAATTAAAAAATATGAAGCAAAATTTCAGGAATCAAACTTCATATAATTTTGTGGGAGGAGGAACTCAAAAAAAATTCAAGTCATTTAAAAAAAGAAGTTGTAGTGGATTTTCAAATATGAAAATCAAGTTTGTAGAAAGTATTGAAAAAAGAAAGTCAATTAAAAAAATTTGAATTTGAAAAAAAAACAAGCAGGTATTTATTAAAAAAGAATGGAAGACAAATTTTGAAAGAAAAAATTTACCAAATTATTTTATTTTTTCTTTAAATTGGAAAAAATTTACAAAACATGGCAAAAGGTGTAAGAAATTGTATTTTTTAAAAATCGTTTCATAATTCTAGCAAAATATCGAGAAGTTGAAAAAAAATGACAAAATTTTTAGGATGCCCCGCCCCCTTTTATAGAGGTATATCCATGTTGTACAATTATGTAGGGCTGGTCCAAAATGAAGAAATTGCCAGGAATTTTCGAATAATTTCAAAAAATTAAAATTGGACTTTCAAGAAAAAATTGAAAAATTTTGAAGATATTGAAAAAATAAATCATAAGAAACAAATTGATACAATTCTGGTGAGAAAAAAAATTAACAAAAAAATAAGAAAAAATTCAAGCGTATAAAAAATTATTTTTGGGAAAAAATCTCGAAAAAAAACTAAATCAATTGAATTTTTCAAGGAAAAAAATATTTTTATAAAATGAATAAAGATGCTAAAGAAATTTGAACTGAGTATTTATTAAATTTAGCAAAAAAAAAATCGTATTAACTATAAAAAAAAATGTAATTGCATGATCTTTTAATTTTTTTTCCTTTTTTAATTGGAAAGATTTCGAAAAATCAAAAACCTACGAAAAAAAGTGAATCATTCTTTTGAAATTTAGATACAGTCTTGTCTTTCAACGTCGCCCATTGACGTATTTAGCAAATACTCCTATCTATTTTCGTATTTTATTTTATTGAAGGATTAGTTACATAATCGATGAATTCGTCATCTTAAATGAAATGAACAAAAATATACGGAAAAGTTGAACTAGAACAAACTATGTAGGTATTTTTGGAAATCATAATAAAAAGGTATGGAATACTTTAGAACCGTCGAAGACGTAATCATCTCTTTTGTTTCGATAAAATCACACACATGAGTAAAAATTCATAATCACGCACTGGAAAAACCGAGTAAAAATCCGTCTCAAAATCTTACATCGTCCCTATTCTTTCCCAGACTCCTCTTACATGTCTAATTCAAACCATAAAAATTCATTCATGCGAATTCAGCCCAGAGAAAATTATTCAAAGGAAACATTTCTAATCAGAATGGAAAAATATGACACAAAAACGTCGACAAATGAACTAAACACGACTAAATCAAGCACACGAAGAGAAATACTCACCAGCATTCGTAAAATTCTGTATTTCAGCCGTCAAATTGATACTGGCCGCGTTAATCTTATGAAACTCCAGTCCGACGACCCATAACGAATTCGGTCTATCTTCGCATTGTTCGGTTTCATTCGGTGAATCGGTTACGTTTTTGAAATAATCCTGCTTCAATTTGAAAATCTCGGGATTGGCGTGGACCAGTTGAATGAATCTGTTACGTTCTAGAATTGTGACTAAATGCCTGATTTTCGCCTCAACCAAACCGTTCCATTCGAGGTGCTCTTCTTTTGTACTCGACGAAGCGATTAGTAAAATAAAATGTCTACGAGAAAATAAAAATAAAAATTAATCGTCGAAATTGCACGCAGAAATGGTAAAAAATTTCTCAATCGTTGACGTACTTATATCTGACGAAGAAATTTGGTTTCTCGAACAACAACTGCCATTTAGATCTACCGCACATGATTTCCTCAGCTAGACGAAATCCTGTTTGGAATTCTTGAACTAGAATCGTACGTGTAGAATGTGATACGTTAAAAGTGGAGTTTTGCTGGGGGTATGCCGGAGTAATAATCGGCATAAGGTGGCCTCTATCTGCCACATTCATCTGTGAAAATAATTATAAATTAATAAATACGTCTCTATTTTGACGATCTTCGATTGTGCCAAATCTTACTCTAGGATCCCAAACAGGGAAATTCAAATTAGGATTGGTTGGCTGCTTCAGCAAAACAGGTTGGGGCCATTTCCATTGCGAAAAAACTAGGAAAAATTTATGAACTATGGTGGCAGCTACGGCGTTCGGATACAGCTGGCAGGTCCTCGCTACCAACATGGCCCAGGAGACACCTCCGAGATATCCTAATACGTTCGAATAAATTCCATGCTCTGTAAAACACATCGAAAAATTAGAAATTTCGAAATAAGTTCATCTCTAAACTATTTCACAAGCTTCAATGGATCCAAACAATGTGCACATATTTTACTTTCTTGAATTTTACCAAGTCCAGTACTACATAAATACTTGATTTTCAAAATTGGAGAGGAGAGAGGGGTCCAATCAAAATTTTTGTTATAACCAAAATTATTCATACCACTTCAAGCTACAAGTTTTGTTTGAAAATCTTTTCTATTGGACCACACAGTTCCCTCAATTTTCAATTTTTATGTTAAGTAAATTGTATTATTCGAAATTGGTGGGGAGGGAGGGGTCCAATTGAAAAAATTCTCAAACAAAAGTTATACCTTCAAGTTACAGGAATAATTTTGGTTATGAGAAAAATTTCGATTGGACCCCTCCCTCCCTCCCAATTTTGAATACCAAGGTATCGATGTATGTAGAACTGGACTTAGTACAATTCAAGAGAGTAAAATATGCACATTAGTTGGATCCAAAGACCCTTGCAGCTAATTCCAATTTTCAACTCACGTTTAGCCCACAATTTGATAACACGAAGAGCTAATCTGAACGTTTCCACGTTTGGAACTAATCTTAGAATTTCATCGGTTACTCGACATCCGTTCAGACTGCGGACACATCTTTGATCTAAATTCTTCAATATCATGTCGTCTTTTAAATCCTAAACAAAAAAAATGAACCATTAATAGACCGAAAAATTAACGACACTTCGTTTTTGCAGAAAAAAATCATACCACTGCGTCTGGAATTTCTTTCAAAGCTAATCTGGCAAACAGTAAATCGATTTCAATCCCATCGAAGTTCATTTTCAGCACAGGAACGAAAGCTTCTTCAACAGCCTATGAAACACACGTGCCTTATTAATGATTCGAACGAGCAACTTTATCGTTTATTACGTCATACTCACTCTTAATTCTTTAACTTCCGGACAATTCTTTAGTTTTTCGTAGAACGACGAGAAGTAATCAGATCTATCGATATGTCGAGGAGCAACGCATAAAGCATCGATATCGGCGCCTTTCTGGTGAACTCCCAATCTGTACGATCCAAACGTGTAGATCTTTCCACCGACCAGTTCAGCTGCTTCTCGAGGCATACTACGAGCCAGACTCATTTCCATGATCCATTCTTTAACCATTTCGTTCAATCTACTGAGTACTTCCATTCTGCGAACCAAAATTACGATCAGAATTCCCTCGAAATAATACATAACTGAAAATCGTCCATTATTTTACCTGTGATTTAATTCTTCGTCGGTTTCAGTAACGTCATATTCGATCAATACTTCCTCCAACTCCTTAGTCATCTGTAAATCGATCGGTTTCGGCGGTGCAACACTTATGGCCGATGTCATGCCATAAGTTTGGCCATTCTTGGCTTGTTTATCGTTGCTCGGTGTCGACCACATTGTGCTGAAAAATCATAGAAAAACATTAGAATCGATACACTTTGAAGAATAGAACAAATTATACTGCTCGATGAATCCGGGCAGTCTTTACTAACATCTCTTTTGCTACTGTCACCAGTGTTTCTGGTATTCTCATTATTTTACTTTCCGCATTTTAATGCTATACGTTTTACAAACGTGGCTCTCTTTTTAACAATACATCCTAACAGAAGAGATTTATTCGAAATAAACGCGATTAATCTGAAATAAAACAGAATTCCGTTTAGTGTTTATAGTATTTAGCTAAACTAACCGAACCTACATAACGTTTACACTATCTACGTAATATCTCTACACGTCTGTAATGACATTCTAATGTAAACATACACCGTGGTATTGCTTTTACTGGACTCGGTAACGAAAATAATACTGACTCGAGTCTAAATTACGATAACGAAATTCGCTGAGTTGAATATTTTCACATCACAGAAACCAATCAGATAAGGAATAAGATATAGAAATCATTTGCAAAGGAACCAAGCACGATGGGGAAAACCCCATTTAATCAGATTAGTATTCGAGTATTACAATACCCACTGAATGTTCACGTTGATAAAATATAACTAAACAATACCAAATCTTACTTGAAAATATGAAAAAAGTAATCGAATCTCACCTCGTAAGAGTTTCCTGTTTATTCAAAACGATATTCCTTATAGACGAGTAATAGGTTACAGTTACACTCGAATGCAATGACTAAAGCAAGCGAGTAAGAAACAACTATGCATTAATTTTACACTCGACCACGAACGATTTAACCAAGAAGCAAAAGACTAAAACATTATTGCAATGTTAATTTTAAAACTTCACCGTATAAAATAAAACTTTAAAATTATCTTTGTGTTTTATTTCTTCTAAATGATGGAATGATTATTCTTCACTCCTCAGTTCACACAATCAGAATAACAAATCGAGTAACGCTAGTAAAGGAGTCGATTGCAAGCGAGTGACGCGACTACAATGTTCGCAGTGTTCCCACCAGTGTTACCACGAGCGCCGGCTGGAAAGTTGTTTGGGTTAAGAAGTTTCTCGAAAATGTTGGTTTTTCGACTTGAACCGGTTTTGTTTCGGGGGTAATTATTTAAATGTGTTATTTTGATTTTTATTTATCTTTTTGATAAATTTTTAGGATTTAATTTGAGAAAAATAGACACGATTTTGAATTTACGTTTTGATGTGTAGCTATTTTGACTCATACCGTTAGACGAAACGGTAATGATTATAGATTGGAGATGAAGGTGAGGTGGGAGAAAGACTAGCGTTCTCGTTGGCCGATTTTTAAACAATGGAAATATGGGCCTATGGCGATGCTTCGGATTTATTTATTTTTTTTCATTTTTTTTCTTGGAAGTTGGAAAATGGAAAGTGGAGAAATGGAATGCAACTTCAAAAATTACATATTTCAATTTCTTATTTTGGATTTTGGATATACCTAATTACCTAGGTATATAAATTTATATTTTGAATAAATAAAATCAATAAAATGAAATTAAAATTACTCGTACTTACTAGTGATGAAAAATTATTACAAAAAAACCATATTCATTTATCTCATTTTGAACAAATTATTGAAAATTTGTGTAAAAGAAATTCGAGAAAATTAATTTTAAAAAAATTCAAGAATTGAGTAGGTAGGTATACCAAGGTACCTAAATTCGTGCTATTTTTTCATTTTCTGACATTTGGAAAATAATTTAAAAAAATTAGTTTTTAAAAAAGTTTGAAGAATTTGTTCTACAAAATTCAAAATTCAAAAAAATGAAAGCTATTTTAAAAAATTGGTACAGAATTTTAAAAGTTTGTATTTTTTTTCTAACAGTTGAAGAAAATTTAAAAAACTTCTTTTGAAGAATTCTGAAAAAAAAACCTCAAAATTAAATAAAAAATGCCCTGTAGGTATTTTTAATAAAATGATTTGGAATAATATTAAAATGAACTATTTTTGAAAAATTTCAAATAAGTAGGTAATTATTATTTGTCCAGCAATTTTTTTTAAATTTTAAATTTTTACTTTTGTGGAGAATTGAAAAAAGACTTTTGAAAAAAACAACCAAAAAAAAACATAATTTTGAAATTTTCATCTTTAGGTAGGTATAGTTTTATTTTACCTACTTTTGTAGAAAATTTAATAAATTTCTTTTGTAAAAAATTGTGCGAATCACTCGAGAAATTTATTCAACGAAATTCAAAAAAAAAAATCAAACAATAAAGTTTCAGAAAAAATTCTAAAATACTTCAAACTTTTTGACAAAGCTTCAAATTAGCTTACTAAATGTTCAATAAACTTTTTTTTTTTTAAATCTCAAAGGCTCAGAAAAAATTTCAAACAACATTATTTTTGAAAAGTTAATTTTTTGGGAAAATTTCAAAAGTTATCATTCTTTTGATTTTGAATAAAAATTAAAAAATTGCTTTGAGAAAAAATTGTGCAAAATCCAAAAAAAAGTTATCTTTTGAGAAAAATAATGAAACTACTATTGAAAAAAGTTCATAAAAAAATAAAATTAAACAATATTTCTAAGGAAAAAAATGCATACCTAACATAATAATTTTAAAAAATTAATTTTTGACAAAATTACAAAAATTTTGATATTCATTTTTTAGGGTTAGGTACTAAAAAAAATTCTGCAAATTCCAAAAAAAATAAAAATAAATACTCACTAAATTTTATTTAAAAGGTTAGGTAGGTACTTTATTTTTTGGATAAAATTCAAAAAAAAATTTTCACATAAAATAATTCAAAAATGAGTTTAATTTTTAAAAAAAATGCATATTTAGGTAATGCGATTATATTTTTTAAATGGAAGTAAATAGATATAATATGTAAAAGAAGTAGGTCTTATGTTTTTTTTTCAATTTCCAAATCAACAGTAATCTGTGAATTATCATGCTAAACATTCCTTTATTAGAAATTGTACGTTAAATTCGAATATTGGACAGAAATCGATGATTGCTATAAAAAAAGTAAGGCACAGGGTAGATTTCCCAAGAAATTAGTCACTTGACAGCGACAGCATAAAAAAAGTAATACATACGCCTAAACTGAAGAAAAGGCACCCAGTTCATCGTTTAATTTTACTTAGAAACTGAAGTGGTGCCTATAACGTAAATGACATTAGCAATTCTTGGACTTTGAACTTACTACCTGCGTTTCATTGTAAATGTAAATACCTGAGAGGGAGACTTCACGTCCACGTGGCCCCAACGTGACACTCCACCTATGCTATGCACAACACATATCTGTTATCTCCCTCTTCTAGGTAAACAACATTGTTATCGTTGTTATTGTTTTTATTGCCAACTCGTCGAGCCTTCCATTCAATGTCGTATTTAAAGTTTAAACTATATGAATGGGGTGGTTAATTCTATGATTTTTCGACAATTGGATAATTGAGTTTGTAAAGACGAACGAGTCTGATGGCAGGTGCCATGCCAGGTGCCTGCATGGGCCTAACTCTTGTCATTTAAATACTCACCGCCTTAGATTAATTAATGAACAGGTCGTGTGCCAAGTCCTAGGACGACGTTTAATTAATGACAAAATCTCAGAAATATTCATCGTTGTTTACTGTTGAAGAAAATTCAAAAAATTACATCAGTGATGAATGGAAAAAAATTCAAAAAATCGCTTTTCTATATAATTTTGAAAGAAATTCGAAAAATTTGTTCTACAAGTAATCGAAACAACATTTTGCCATCTGATCAAAATTCATAGGTATCAAAATTTCAAAAAATAATATGCTTTTCGATCAAATTTTGAAAGTTTTTTTTTTTCTTTGTTCTACTTTTGAAAAAATCTAAAAAATTGCTGATAAAAACCGTATTCAAAAAACATCAAAAGTTTTTTTTAAAAATTAAAATTTGTAAAAAAAAAAAATTAGAATAAAAATCAAAAAATTTATGAGCAAAATTCAAAAAAGAAAATCAAAATATTTAAAGTAAGCAAAAAAATTTAAGAACAACCTAAAACTGTATTATAAACTTTTTGACGAACCTTCGAAAGTTTTTTTTTAAATTTATTTTTTATTTTTTAAGAAAATTAAAAAAAATGTTTTTTGAAACACAAATCAAACGGAATTAAAAAAAAATTTATCTTTAATAAATTGTTGAATTTTTGAAACTAATGAAGTACCTATATCTACCTATTAAAATTTAGAAAAAAAAATCAAAGAAATTATTTTAGAGAAAATTCCAAAAAAAATAAAAATCTCAGATAAATTTTAAAACAGCATTATAAAAAATTTACTTTTGATGAAATTTCAACAGTTTTAATGCTTTTAATTTTGAAGAAAAAAAAATGCAAAAGAATGATTGCTCATAATTTAAAAAAATCTTTTGTGATACGATTTGAAGAAGATATAGTTTTCCCATAAAATTCAAAAAAAAATTACATACCTGCGTTTGAAATAAGAAAAAAATGAAAAATGAGATTTCACATGAATAAGTTTTAAAAAATTTTCAGCCAAAGTTAAAAAATAAAAATAAAAAATAAATAAATAAAAAAAAACATTTTATATTTTGACAAAATTTCAAAAGCTACCTTTTCGCATTTTTGACAAAAAAAGAAATCGTCATGTAATAACTATTAAGTATCTACCAGAGGTACTTAATTGCATGGTGAATTTCAAATTTTCCTTTAATTTAATTTATTTGAAAAGATTGCTAAAAATTTTTTTTCTCATTATTCAGGTCCATTCTGAGAGATTCTGACGAAAAAATTTTGAATTTTTCGATCATTCGCACTTTTGAAAAAAAAATCATTTGATAATCATGTAGAATTTCACATTTTCCCTAAATTGAATTTCTATAAAAAAATTGTTCAAAATTTTTTTTCTAATTATTCGAGTCCATGCTGAGAGGTTCTGACGAAAAAATTTTGAATTACTCGATTTTTCCCATTTCTGAAAAAAAAATTGTTTTACAATGTAAATTATTACATGGCGAATTTCAAATTTTCCTTAAATTGAACTTCTTTGCAATAATTGCTCATAAACATTTTTTTCTCATTATTCGGGTTCATTCTGAGAGATTTTGACGAAAAAATATTGCATTTTTCAACTATCTACTTACTTATTCTTTTATGTTTGAAAGAAAAAACAAAAAAAAATTGTTTTGGAAAAAATATTTTATTTTTTTTATTTTTTTGGGAGGAAGTAGCCCGGTGGAATTAACATACTTTTAAAAAAATGAGATTTCAAATGAAGCTTTGATTTTTTTTTCAGCAAAAGTTAAAAAAAAAATCAAGAAAAACTTAAATTAACTTTTTGCCAAAATTTCAAAAGCTACTAGGTATTTTTTTTAATTTTAAGAAAAATCCAAAAAAATTGTTTTGGAAAAATATTTTATTTTGTAAATTTTTTGGGAGGAGATAGGGTGAAGTACAACCTTTGAAAAAAATGAGATTTGAAATGAAGTTTTAAATTTTTTTTTAGCAAAAGTTTAAAGAAAATTTCAGAGAAAAATTTAAATCAACTTTTTGACAAAATTTCAAAAGCTACTATTCTTTTAATTTTGAAAAAAAAAAAAAAAAAAATTGTTTTGGAAAAAATATTTGATTTTGTTCATTTTTTTTTGGAGGGAGGAGGTATAGGGGGAATTACATAGGTACTTTTGAAAAAAAAATGAGATTTCAAATGAAGCTTTAATTTTTTTTTCAGCAAAAGTTTAAAAAAAATCAAAGTTGACAAAATTTCAATATCTACTAGGTATTTTTTTAATTTTGAAAGAAAGAAAAAAAAATTGTTTTGATAAAAATATTTGATTTTGTTTACCTATTTTTTTGGGAGGACCTATAGGAAAATAATGCAATTATTACATTTTTTTTTCATCAAAATAATTATGTAGAAAAAGTGTGTTTTTTTTTTAATTTCAAACTGCCCAATTTCATTATTGTCTGTGGATAATTTGCCATATTTTATTAATTAATTAGGTATCGCATGTTAATGTTAAACTCAAATTTCGAACAAGAATCAAGGTTTGGAAAAAAGTAGGTACGTAGGGTAAATTTACTAAGAAATTCGTCACATAGTAACATCAAAAAAGGCACCCAGTTTATTGTTTGGAAATGACTATTGCAAATTCTTGGACTTTGTACGTTTTAGTATTAACATATAAATACCTGAGAGGGTGACTTCAGGTCCACCCACGTGGCCCTAACGTTACAATGTATGCACACACAAATCTGTTATCTTCCTCTTCTAGGTAAATGACATTGTTTTCGTTGTTATTGTTCTTATTGCCAACTCGTCCAGCCTTTCCTTTCGTTCAATGTCGAATTCAGTGCAGGTCGATTGCGGGCCAGCTAATGATTTGGCCCGCAAATTTTCGACTCTATTGCGGGCCAAAAAATACTGCTGTCAGTGCCTTTGTTATTGAGAACAATGGTCAAATTTTAATGCCTATTGCGGGCCAAGAAAGTAAGGTTGGCTCATTCGATTCCTTCGTGTAGGTAACTGCTTCTTCAAAAAATTTCCTCGAGTTTGCATATTATGAACACAAGAGTTTTTCAATCAAAGTGGTATTTTTATGAAAAACATAATAATTACACCAGAAAAATGAGAAATTTTTTGTTCCCCCCTCCAAAAAAAAGAAAAGAAGAAAAAAAGAAAAATTAAAAATATTTTTTCTTCCAACAAATAGGAAATTTCATGGTGCAAATAATTTTTTAAAAATCCAAAAAAGTGGAAAATTGTTTCATCTAGGTGCTTATTCCAAAAAAATCCGGAAAAAATCATTTTTCAAATGAATGAAAATTTTTTATCAAAAAAATTAAAAGAATTTTTATTCCAAAAAACTTGAGAAATTTTCATTTTTATTTCCAAAAATATTATCTTCACTAAAATTGAGAAAATATTTTTCTTTCCAATAAAATTGAAAGACATGAAAACAATTATTTCAACAAAAAAATTCAAAAAAAAATTATAAGTGTTCCGAAAAATTGAAAGATTTTATTCTGGTAAAAAGTAAATTTTTTATTCCAAAAATTGCTCTGAATGGATTCTTGTCCATTAACTATGAAAAACATAATAATTACACCAGAAAAATGAGAAATTGTTTGTTCCCCCCTCCAAAAAAAAGAAAAGAAAAAAAAAAGAAAAATTAAAAATATTTTTTCTTCCAAGAAATAGGAAATTTCATGGTGCAAATAATTTTTTTTAAATCCAAAAAAGTGGAAAATCGTTTCATCTATGTGCTTATTCCAAAAAAATCCGGAAAAAATCATTTTTCAAATGAATGAAAATTTTTTATCAAAAAAATTTAAAGAATTTTTATTCCAAAAAACTTGAGAAATTTTCATTTTTATTTCCAAAAATATTATCTTCACTAAAATTGAGAAAATATTTTTCTTTCCAATAGAATTGAAAGACATAAAAACAATTATTTCAAAAAAAAATTTAAAAAAAAATTATAAGTGTTCCGAAAAATTGAAAGATTTTATTCTGGTAAAAAGTAAATTTTTTATTCAAAAAATTGCTCTGAATGGATTCTTGTCCATTAACTTTAATTTTGGCATATTTTGAAGTTAAAAAATTTGGAGCCCTAACTTGAATTTACAGCCCCTTTATCAAGAGGACCCCTATTGCTGCCGCAATACTGCAACTTGTCTCTGGGCGCCTCTGATGTTCCAAACTAAAAATTGAACGATGAACACTTCAACTGGTTTACAGCTGAATCTTCGTTCACTTCTTGGCCCGCAATAGTACCGCTTTTTTAGGGGGAGAAAACAATAGCTGGCCCGCAATATTTAACCGATGAATGGAGTGGTTAATTCTATGATTTTTCGAAAATTGGATAATCGAGTTTGTAAAGACGAACGAGTCTGGTAGGTGCCTTCCTGGCCCTGGCTTTTCGCAGGTTAACAATTAAACACCTATCGAATGGCATTAATTTATGAATAGGTTGTACGCCAAGTCTTTCGACAATATGCTGATGGAATCAGCCTATTGATTCGTAATTTGGGCATTTAAGGTAAAAATATTTTCTAACCTAGAAATAAATAAAAAATCAACACGTTTCAAGTTTACAAAAAATGATTAAAAGTCGAACAAGAACTTTTCTTAAAAATCATCTCGCTAATTTACGCCTCTTTCGGTGTATTTTTCTTAGCTCCATCTTCCACTTCGGATGCTGCACTAGCCACAGGTTCTTTTTTGGCTTCGATTTCCTGCTCCTTCTTCGGTGTCTTTTCCACAGTCTCTTGTAAATCTCTATTGGTCAAATTTTCATCCAAATTACCGAAGATTTTTTTCCTACTGGCGTTCTCTTCGTTGAACTCTTGTCTGAGTTTTTGAACTTTGGTTTCGATTTCGACTTTCAAGTCTTCGATATCCTTTTTAATTTCGGTCTTGAATGCGGCAAATTCGTCGCCGAATTTTTGCACGCCGTCCAGTTGATGCTGAAGATGTTTAATTTTAGCCAAGACGTTTTCGCTTAATTGAGACATTTCCTCTTTTAGCTCATCTTTGATACTTTTCAACTCTTTGACGAATTTTTGAAAAGCCTCGAATAGGTTTTTCATGTCGACTTTTTCCATTTTCATTTTCGCCTCGGGTAACTGAAGAGGCCATATTGGTTGGAAACTCTCGCCGACGATACGAGCTCGATTATACGTACTTTACTTGGCAATTTTATTATTTTTTAACGTCGAAGAAAGGACCTGAGGCCATTTCGATAATTAGAACGAAATTGGCGTAGGTAGCTGAAAGTGAGATTTTATCAAAGGGAATGTACCTGTACCTAGACCTACCTATACCTACGTTTATATAGCTGAGATAGGTATAAGGTACCTAGCTCGTTACATTTGCTAAATTTCAACCATTTTTAAATAAAACTTGATGGTTTTCTTTCAACTTGCAGTAGGTATTTCGGTAAATAATGTATATGTTTAGCGAAATTTCAACTATGGAAGTTTTTGTATTTACAACGAAACTTTGCCATTTCGTTTCTTTATAGAGTAAAATTCTCGCTCAAGGTTTTTCTCTCTTTAGCACACGGTTATCTCTTTGGTAAATTAACTTATCTCTCTAACAAATGAAATCATTTCTCTTTCTAGAGCATGTTTAACTTAAAACTGAACTTTAATTCAATGAAGAAACAGAAACATTTCATATTGCTGCTATTTAGCTCAGCATAGTTAGCACAGGCACCTGGCTAGGTGAACTCTACCTGCAAAAATTTCATATCTAAGGGTCAACTGTCGAGCTTATGAGTTGCCAAGAGATAAAACCCAAGTCAAAGGGCAAGTGGTTTTAAAAGATTTTTCAAATTAGAAGTCTATACCGATGCTCAAGTCTCTCAAACGTAAATTCGCTTCGTGGAATTTCAACAATGGGTATTTCAAGCACCCAACTGTGTACGTGTGTCTAGATCTGTAGTATACGTACTTTTTATATATGTACTCTCGAGTATATCTATGTCAATGTGCGAATTGCGAATTCTACCTACTTACCACCCTAATTACAAACCTTTCGAGGCACGACACACATTTTGTCGAAATAACTGGTTTGAAAAACACTCGAAAATATCATTTTAGACGGCACTACGTTGAATGGAAAATAATAAAACTCGAATTTTGATTTAATGGAAAAAAAAATAGGATTTATGGTATTGATTCATTTGAGAAAATTATTAAGTTTCAAATAAGAAAAAAAACACATTTTTAAAAAAAATTACTTTCCAACAAGATTTTGAAAATTTTGATTTGAAACAAAATCAAAGATAAGAACCGTCTACAATAAAATTTAAAAAAAAATTACACCAGTAAAATATTTTGAAAATAAAGCTTTAGAAAAATTGTTATTCTACAAGATTTTGAGAAATTTCTTTTTGAAAAAAATATTTTGATAAAATTGTTGCCTGCTTCAGTAGAGAATTTTGAAAAAATTATTTTTCAACTGAAACTTTTAAGTATTTTTAGAAATTGTTTTTCATCAGAAATTTATGTTTGAAAAAATTGTAGGTATTTCAACAAGATCTCTAATGACAAAAACGAGGTTTTCAAAAAAAAAATTCACAAAACTTTGAAAAGAATTCAAAGAAGTTCAAGAAAATATGTGGAAAAGAAATTCAACGACATTTAAAAAAAATTATTTTTAAACAAAATTTAAAAAAAAATCAACAGAATTTTGAAAAAATTGCATTTTAACGGAAAATAAATGATTAAAAAATTTAAAAAACTGTTTCGAACACAATGATAAAATTTTTATTTTTCAACGAAAAAACATTTTTAACAAAATAAATATGTAGTAGAAAAAAATTGACAGAACTTTTAAAAGATGTATTGAAAAAAACTATTAAAAAGGTGTTTTCAACAACGTTTTAGAGAATTTGTGTTTGAAATAAAAATGTAAAAATTTTTTAAAAAACCACGCTTTTATTTAAAGTTGGTCACTTTGTAAAATGTTATTCATAGGGAAAGAGTAATGCCTTAAAAAACAAAAAATAAAATTTACTTGAATACAAAAATGTGTCATGAAAATTTTTTTTTCAAAAATTTTAATGATGAAAATCGTGGTGGGGTGTTAATCGAAAAGGTATTCGTTTGCTCCTCGCACACCCCACCACGCTTTTCATCATTAAAATTTTTGAAAAAAAAAATTTCATGACACATTTTTGTATTCAAGTAAATTTTATTTTTTGTTTTTTAAGGCATTACTCTTTCCCTATGAATAACATTTTACAAAGTGACCAACTTTAAATAAAAGCGTGGTTTTTTAAAATTTTTTTACATTTTTATTTAACTCTTTTTGTCGTTGAAAATATTTTAATTTCATAGTTTTACTCCTCGAAAACTAACATTTTGATATTAATGTTGTGAATTTTGAAATTTTCAAAATGGAACCCCCTCATAGGTGTCCAATTTGGGGTCAAGGGTAAATTTAAGTCCGAAAATCGAATTCAGCGGCCTTGAAAACCTACATTTCGATACCAATGTTGTGATTTTCTGAAATTTTCAAAACTGAACCCCGTCATAGGGGCTCAATTTGGGGTCGGGGGTAAATTTGAGTTCGAAAATCGAATTCAGCTACCTCGAAAACCAACAATTTGAAATCAATGTTGTGATTTTCTGAAATTTTCAAAATTGAACCCCCTCATAGGGGCTCAATTTGGGGTCGGGGTAAATTTGAGTTTGAAAATCGAATTCAGCGCCCTCGAAAACCTACATTTCGATACCAATGTTGTGACTTTCTGAAATTTTCAAAATTGAACCCCCTCATAGGGGCTCAATTTGGGGTCGGGGGTAAATTTGAGTTCGAAAATCGAATTCAGCGACCTCGAAAACCCCTAATGTAAGCACTATGTTCTTTCAATTCCAGTAAAATATTAAATGAGAGAGGATTGGTTGAAAACATACTTTTGGTTCCATGAGACATACAAACAAACAAACATACATACCAATCTAATAAAAGCGTGGTAAAAAAAAAAAAAAAAACTCTTTCGAACACAATTTTTTAAATTTCTTCTTTGACAAAATTAAAAAAAAAATTATGTTTAAACTAATTCTTCAAAAACTGTTTTTGACAAAATGTTGGAAAAAAAATAACACGGTAGCGAGGTTCGAGAAACAGTTTTGAAAAAAAAAATTAAAAAGTTTTTTACCAAGATTTTGAAAACATTATTTTGAAACGAAATTAAAATGTTTTAAACAGAATTTAAAAAAATTAGTTTTTCAACAGAAATTTAAAAGAAAAGTTAAAAATTTAAATTTAAAAATGAAATTTGTTTTTGAACAAAACGTGGAAAAATTGTTTCGAACGGAAATGTTTAAAAAAATTGGAAAACAATGTTTTAAACATCACTGCAAAAAAAATTAAACATGATTTTTGACTGATTTGATCGTTAACGAATTTTTTCTAAAACGTTTTCGACCAAATTAAAAAAAATCAACGCATATTTGAAAATATGTTTTACCTATTGAAGAAAGAAAAAAAGAAAAAAAGGTTTTGAAAATCAATTTTTAACAGAGATTCGAAAAAATGTTTTAGAAACATGATAAAAAGTTTTTTTTTTCCAACAAAATTATTGTTTTAAAATGAAATTGACAAAAAAAATTTCAATAATTTTGAAAAATTCATCAACTGAAATTATATTTAAAAAAATCAATACCTACCTACCTACATAAAAAAATTAATAACAATTTTTCCTATTTAAAGAAAGTTTCTCTAACAGAATTTTGGGGAAAAAAATTTCGTAGGTATGAAACTTTTAAAACCCTGTTTTAACACAATTTCTTCTTAAACTGTTAAACAAAATTTTTAAAACTGGTTTTCAACCGATTTTTTTGTTTTTCAACAGAAATAAAGAAAAATGTTTTAATAGATCCCTATGATTTTTGTTTTTAAATAAAATTTAAAAAACAAAACCTAAAACAAAATTGCAAAAAAAAGTTCACAGACTAATTTTAAAAGTGTTTTTCAGAGAATTAAGTAAGTATAAATTTTTTAAATTTAAAGCCACGTTGAAAAGAAAAATTCTATTCTTTAAAAAAATTTAGTCATTAAACGAATTTCTAAAAAAAAAAAAAAAAGAAGGAATAAATAATAAAAGAAATTTAAAAAGGAATACTAAAAATTGATAAAAAATTTTTTATTAAACAAAATTGGAACAATTCATTGATGAACGAATTTTTTCATCAATGAAATTTATAGTTATAGTTTTTGGAAAAAAAAAATCATTAGGTATTTTATTATTTTCAAAATGTTGTTTAGAAACAATTTCTGTTAAAAACAGTTTTTCACAATTTTTATAAGGGGTAAATTTTTTCAAAAAATTCAATTGGAGACAATTTCTTAAAATTTGAATTTTTAAAAAATAACTTCATTTTTTAAGTAACTTGAACAAATTTTTCAAGATTATGTTTGTGAACTTTTTTAAAAATTTTGTTTCAGATTTTAGGTATGTTTCAGGGATCCTAATGATAGTTTTTTCCACGTACCTACGAATAATATTAATTCAATTCAATCTGCTCAATACGAAATTTTAAATTTGAAAAAACACATTTCTGTTATCAATGGAAGAGGGAAGGGGTCGACGAAGTAGCTTTAAAGAGCATGCATAGAAAGCTGGTTCAATACCAATGCAGCCTAAAACAAAATTATCTGATGCAGTCAGCATAAACGACTAAACGTGTCTATTCCCATTGAAAACCGATGATACGTACTTTTTCGTATCGAACAAGAGATATTTTAAGTAGGAACCTACTTCACGTGCTTTTATACGTGTAAATGGAATGGCAAATCGAGCCAAACATAATCATTAATCATACAACTGACAAGCCCATCGCATTATATTTTAACCCAGGACTCGAATGATAAAAATATTCCAGATGCAATTTTACCATCATCTGATTTACCTACGACGTAATGTACTACACGATACCTAATATACCGCATATAAATAGCATCGGGTAAATAATGGCATTAATTTATAGTCTTTATAATAAAAATCGATAAATTTCTTCAGTCTGTGGTAGCTCACTATCATCCAATTATCAAATGATTACAAAAGATGATAATGAAACACGAGAGAAAATTAAATAATTCAAGCCAATCTTATATAAACTGGATACTTTTGCAGACTGAAATTAACTTATTTTCTTATTAAATATTAAAACTTACCTATTAGAAAAACTTTCGTTTCCACAAGCGTTCTTCTCGTAGTTCCCAAGCTTTCTCGTGTTTCTTCTAGGCTACTTTACCTAAGAAGGTAACTTAGCTAGGTACTTCGATATAGTGTGCCATTTTTATGTTTTGTTGTTGTTGTTTTTTTAACTTAACAATTTCAACTTTTATTATTAAATTTTGTGTGGAATGAAATTCTGTCGTTTTTCTTTCAAAATTTATTTTTTATCGTGGCATTCATTGTTTTTGTTTTTCGTTATTAAGTTTTGTAATCAAAGAGAAGAAGTTTCCGCGAAAAAGATTCCGGTAGTTGAGAATATTCAATTGGAAGAAATTACCAGGTGAGTGGCATTTGGCACACACTAATTTTGACGTTTGAAAAACTTTTACCCCACAATTTTCTTCAAAAACTTAGTAACCTTGAATTTTTTTTAAAATGTTAAAAATTAATTTTTCTTCCGAAAATTTTCAGCCTATGATTTACTTTTTAAAAACCTCAACCTAAAATTGTTGTGAAAAATAGAAATTTATAAACTTGAATTTTTCCTTCAAGAATTTTCAATCCTCAATTTTTCTTCATTAAAATTCAAATTCTTTTTCTAAACTTATTAATTTCATTTTTTTTTCAAAAAATGTAATCCTAAATTTCTCAATTTTTAGAGAAAAGAAGTCATGAAATTTCAATACATTGAGAAACAATCTAAATTATTTGGGTAATTTTTTTTGTGAAAAAATAGAAATTTATAAACTTGAATTTTTCCTTCAAGAATTTTCAATCCTCAATTTTTCTTCATTAAAATTCAAATTCTTTTTCTAAACTTATTAACAGGGTTCGGATTTTCATGCTCGAACATGTTTTTTTGTTTAATACTAGATCGAGAATTTTCAAGTTATCTTTACGTTTCAGAAAATTCTAAGTAAAATTGACCCAACTTGTTTTTGCATGTTTGAGCATATTTCACCTTTCAGCGCATATATACGCATATTTTGGGTATTTTTAGAGAATATTTTAGGTTTTTCGAGAATATTTCACGATTTTCGAGTTTTTTCGAGCATATTTTGACAAATTTGCAATTTCTCACCTAAAAATTTAGCAAAACTGATACCGCTATTTTTTTTTCACCCGAATGTGCAACACTGGTGGTACTTTTTTGCATATGCCGGCTTGGCGAGTCGATTTAATTTTCAAACTTACCTACTTATTTTGATAAAATACAATTTCGTTATTTTCTCTGATTTAATTAGAATCAGTAGAATTACCAAATTAGAATTAGAATTAGAACGTTTTTTGCTTTTGAGTAAAAATAAAATTCATTTTTCGTTCTTTTTTGTGTAATTTCTCAATATGTGTTCTAAATACGTCCAATTATGAATCAAAATCATGTAGCTGGCGTTTTCCTCTTTAAATTGACACCCATATCGTTCGAGAATATTTTTAGGTTTTTCGCGCATATTTCGTGTTTTTTAAGGGAATTTTTATGCGCATATTTCCCGTTTTTTCGAGAAAGAATGTCCGAACCCTGCTTATTAATTTCAATTTTTTTTCAAAAAATTTAATCCTAAATTTCTCAATTTTTAGAGAAAAGAAGTCATGAAATTTCAATACATTGAGAAACAATCTAAATTATTAGGGTATTTTTTTTTTGGGGAAAAAATAGAAATCTTTCAATTTCTCGAGAGAAAAATTGCTTTCAATTGTTTCGAGAAAAAAAAACAGCTCCTTCTTTGTTTTTAGAAATAAATCTTTTATTCAAGTAGGTGTAGAGAAAATAATCTCAAAACTTTTTTTTTTGGACAAAATTCCTATTTTTCCACACTTTTTTGAAAAAAGATCTTACGCGTAATGTGTTTTTGGAATAAAAATATTTCTCATTTTTTTTTTTTAAATTAAAGAAAATAACTTCTCGATTTTATATGTACTCGTAATTTTTACTTTGATTTTCAGAAGAAGTTAAATTTTTTTTAGATTTTTTGGGATTAGAAAAAGCTTTTAATACTTGATTTTTTGGAAAAAAAATTCAATTTCCTAAAGAGCCCAATTCTTTTTTTTCAATTTTTTCACGATTAAATTTTTTTTCACCCAATAAGTAGGTATAAGAAATCTATTATTTTTTTCAAAATAAAAATTTTATATTTTTTTAGTCAATATAAAAAAAATTCCATTCCAGCATTGTGAACTGGAAATTCGAAAAAATTAGGAAATTCAGGAAAAATGGATTTTCGTAAAAAAAAATTAGACTTCATTAAAAAAAAAAAAATATGATAGGTACAGGACATGTGATTCAGTTGTCACTGCAAAAAATTTGTAAAGTGAAAAATCAATCAAAGAAAAATTTTGTTTCTCCCTTTTTTTAAAACCAGTTTTCAACCAAAGTTCAGTTTGCTAGGTTTGTTGGCATTAAGGTGGATCGTTGTTGAATTTTACCCAGTCTAATGCTACATAGATACTTGATGTTCAAAATTGGGGTCCAATCGAAATTTTTAAAATAACCAAAATTATTCCTAAGACTTCCAGCTACAACTTTTGTTCGAAAAATTTTTCAATTAGACCCCTCCCTCCCAACCGATTTCGCATAACACTCCGTAGATAAGACTTATTCAAAATTAGAGGAGTGAGGGAGGCTGTGTAGTATTTAGACTTGATGAAATTTAACAATAGCGACCCACCTCATTACAATGTAAATAAACCCACCAAATTAGACACTTGTCACATTTTACAAAAAATTGGAAATTCTCCTAAAAAATTAATTTCTCATTAAAAGTTCTCCTGAAAAAATCTCACAGAATAAAATTATTTTGAGAAAAAAATCACTTTACATACAAAAATTTTTATGAAAAATTTTCTTGTATAAGATCCTTTTTAAAATCCCCCCTCTCCCCCAAAAACAAGATGTTTTCAACAATAATAGTGATATTTTTATGAGAACCGAAAAAAATTTCACAAAAAATATAATTTTTCATTTTAAAAAAATCGAAAAATAAAAATATAGGTATTATAGGTAATTTTTTCTTAAAAAATGGGATATTTCATGCAGCAAAAAATTAAAAAATTTCTTACAAAAGATTTTTTTTAAAACACGAGAAATTGCCAAAAAAAAAAAAAAAAAAATGAAAACATTCTTTAAACCCCCCAAAAATAAGATTTCTTATTCTAAAAAAAATCGAGATTTAAAAATAATTGATGATAAATTTTTTAACCAAAAAAAATTTAATAATAATAAATTTTTCATTAAAAAAATTCAATTGTTATTTCCAAAAAAATTATTAATTTTTCTCCAATAAAATAGGTAGGTATTGAAAAACTTCATTTAAAAAAAAATGGAAAATTGTTTTACCTAATTGTATACTTTACCAAATTAAATCTCGATTTTTAGAAATGTTCCAAAAAATTGTAAATTTCTCAATCCAAAAAAAAAAAAAGAAAGATAAATAAAAACCGAGAAGTCCCTCATCACCAACCCACACCTAAAAAATTGACTTTTTTATACCTACTTCAAAAAACTAGAGAATTGAAAAAAAAATTGAAAACATTATTTAGGTAATTTCAAGAAACTGAAAGTTTATTTTTTTAAAAATCGAGAAAAAATACGTTTTTCAATAAAATAAGAAAAATTAGGCATTTATGCAAGTCAAAAATTTCACACCATTGCTTTGAAACAAAAAATTATACTTTTCACATTTTTTTTGGAATAAAAATATCAATCTCAATTTCTCTGGATTTTTGGGATAATTTTTCTTTCGATTTTCCGGAGTATAGGTAAAAAATATTTTTAAATTTTTTGGAAGAAACTTTTTTTCAATTTACTAGAGAATCTATTTTTTTCTCAATTTTATAACGAGTAAAAAATTTTGTCCTTAAGTATAAAAAAATCTCTCTTTTTTGAATAAGTGTAAAAAAATCAACCTTTTTGGTCAACATTGAAAAAAATGTCAACTCGACACTTCCTCATAGGAAATCGAGCTACACCATAGAAAATTTCAAGGTTACTGCCGTTGAAAGTTTAAATTGGCCCAACCCAATGAAAAAGTCCAGTGTTTATTCACAATACGACGAGGTCTCTTTTAATCACAACCTCTTCTTCTTCTCTCAAACCTGTTCGACGTCTCTTAAAAAGGATACAGAATGCAATCTGTCGCCCAGGCTCAGTCCAGTCCAAAATTCATTAGAAAATTATCCATTATTCAATTATTCAAAATATTCCAGCCGAACTTCAACACTATCTTGATATTTCGGACTACCCTGCCTATGGCGAACTTCGAGTCACAATTGTGACCCCTCAAAGGGAGTGGCTAAATCCACAGCAAGTAATCACCAAAATGAACGAACGCGAATTCATCTCATATTCTTGTTTGAAAACTTGTTTTCGTGGTCGTGTTTGTCATTGCAAAGTGGACTGGGTCCAAATTGATTTTTAATCCAATTTTAATTTTTCATAAACGATTTTCTGAAATTTTTCATCGAGATTTTTTCGCCAAGTTCAATAAAATTTAATAAAATATTTAAAATTTTTCCAAGTTTTCTATTCTTCAAATTTTTCATTTTTTTTGTTTAAAATTTTAATTGTATTTTTGAAAAAAAAATTCTTTATTTCTTGAAGAAATTATTCATCACTCATCAATAATTTATTCTTATTTTTTCCTCAAATTAAATTTTTCATTAAATTTTTTCTGTTTGTCGTTTTAAAATTAAAACTCATTTTAAAAAAAAAAATATATGTATTGTGTATTTTTCAATTTTTTCATTCAAACTTGGGTAATTCTCAGAAAATCGGCAAATTTCACTACTGTAAAAGTTCAGAAATTTGACAGGTTTTTAAAAATTTTTTCTTTAGGTAATTGAAAATATATATGCCCCGAGTACTTTTATGGTGTTGGGGTCAATTCATTTCCCAAAAGGGAGGGGGGAGGACGATTCAAAAAGGGGTATAGCCGGATAAAATAGGGTGATTGGCCCCCAGAGCGAATTTTTAAACCAACTAGTGGAAGTTGGTCTTTATGGTCTAAAACCCCCGTGACCAAATTTTTAGGTCACTACTTCACCCCCACCCCCTCCTAGAGCGAAAAATGCGATTTTTCGATTATAATTTTTGATTTTGACAGTTTTTAACCAAATTTTTTCAAACTTGGATAGATGTTAGGTATACTCAAGGGTCATCCATGGAAATTTTTTAAAAAATTTTCAAACTTATCTTCATTGTGAAATGCGCGTTTTAAGTTTTCTAACGGCTATTTCGACAAGTTCTTTCAGAGGTGCAATAATGGAAAAAATATATATTATACACCTAGTCTGGATGTACAACATATATTTTTTTCAGAATTTTTTATATAGGTGGAAGGCCTTCAAAAATGCAAAAAACAGTCATTTTTGGTCGGAAAAAATTGTCGTCGTAGTATATCCCTTTGGGAACACTCAGTGTCCCTCGAGGTGTCTGGAGAGCCTAAAATTCATGTTTGGACATGTTTCAAACCGATATTTGTCATAAACAGAAATTTTCATGAAATTGAGAAAATTTGATTTTTTTGCTCGCATCGTCGTGGCTTATCATTCCTCCGGTATAAAATGTCCCACCTTCCTGAAAACTGAGAAAATTTATTCTAATTAGTGAGTATCTTATTATAGCTTATTAATAATTAATAAAATATCAGTATTATAGCTTATAGAATAACTAATTGTCGAATTGTCCATCGTCGTGGCTGTAAAAATTCATCATTGCCACGACGAAAGACAAACACTTGTGATCCACGACGATGGACAATTCGACAATTAGTTATTCTATAAGCTATAATACTGATATTTTATTAATTATTAATAAGCTATAATAGGATACTTACTAATTAGAATACATTTTCTCAGTTTTCAGGAAGATGGGACATTTTATACCGGAGGAATGATAAGACACGACGATGGACACTATTTTTGTAAAAATTGAAATTTTTACAGATGATTACGTAAAAAATCGCTCTGTGCATTGCCATTCGAAATTTCAAATGCGGATAGAATTATTATAAAAGTAACAAATCAGTGTAGCCATTCAGCAGAAAAAAATATTCACTCAGCGAGCTGAGACAAATTTTTAAAAATTAGCCACGACGATGGACATAAATCTTTGCTACAGTTTTCAATGATCAGGTGTAGTTGTACTAAACACTTTTTGTGATCATCATTCACACTAGCCTATACCCTGAACTTCCTAATGACGTGTACTTACTTTTTTTTTCAGAAAAACATGGTGATTTCCATAATTTTTGAAATCTGTTTTCAAAAACATGTTGTGCTACAGGCCACGACGATGGACATTTTGAGGTTTAGACTAACTTGTACTCAAGGGGAGGGGGGTGGTATTCATCAAATTGGGCATGATGGATTAAGGACGTTATAATGTAAAAATAACCAAAAAATGAAAGTTGGGCATAGTACAGGAGTTGAGAAATCAGCCTGTTACTCAAATTTACCGATTTTCGGAGAATTACCCACTTGCCAATAATTTTTTCATCAAAATGCAACTGATCTTCATCATATTTCTTCAAATTCATTTTTTGAAATTTTTCAATTATATTGTTAATTAAATTTAAATTAAATTTCCATTTAGATTTTTAAACATTTTTCATAGAATTTTCTCATCAAAAAATGCTTCTAAATCTCTACCATACTTTTTCAAATTTTTCTTTTGAAATTTCTTTCAAGTAAATTTTTTATCAAGTTTATTTTTCCGACTTTTTTAATTTTATTTTTTCAAGAAAATTGTTCATACCCCCCCCCCCCCCAATTTTCCAATAAAATTGTCAATGGATTTCATTCTCCAATTGGTCATCAAAATGTTTCTATTTCATCTCCCAACTGACAATCTGACTTCTCATTCGAATTTCTCCAACAATTTTCATCACAATTTGTCTTGTCTTCTAGTTCTAATTGAGGAATTTCTAAATTTTTTCAAGTAAATTTCAATATTCAAAATTGAGTAAGTAGCTAACGCTAAGGTACTTAACTACTAACTTACTGACTTGTTGAAAAAAAAAAATTGAAAAATTGAATAAAACATAAAAAATACCCAGAATGGGTTTAAATATTTTGAGTATTTTGTGAAAGAATAAATTTGTTTTAAATAAAACATCAAAGTTTTCAGAGAAAAAATTTGAAAAAATTTGTTTGAAAAAAAAAATTTGTACGAAGAAAAAAACTCGTACAAAAATAAAGAAGATGAATAAAAAAGAACGACATCGCCCTTACAATGTGATTACTTATTGTGGATTTAGCCACTCCCCTCTTGGTACTCCTTTCAAAATATTCGTCTCGTAAGAATCATTACTTCGACTTTTTTTAAAACTTTCAGATATATCTCTATTGTTCGTATTATCTTTATTTTTCAATAGAATACTTCCCGAGCAGCACAATCGACAAATTATCGAAATAAAAAATCGACGGAATATCGAATTCGATAAAGTGTCGCGTTAGTTCCGCCTAAATCGTGAAATTATCTTTCGATATATAGATAGATTATCGACGAATTATAGTTAGCAAAAATTTCGAGATTATAGTAAGATATTTTATCGATAATATATCTATAATATCGAAAGATAATTTCACGATTTAGGCGGAACTTTTGCGACACTTTATCGAATTCGATATTCTGTCGATTTTTTATCGATTTTTTTTATTCCGATTTTTCGTCTTTTATTAGCTTTTTTCTATAATTAAACATCATTAATTAGCATAATTAATACATTAAACTATGCCTAAACACATTATTCATGTTACGGTAAGAGGATCATCTCAGAAAAAGTCAAAAAAAAATTATAAAAAATCTGCCACCCGAGGGGCTTGAACCATCTACCTCCTGCATGGTAATCCTCTTCCTTAACCACTATGCCATACCTTATCGTTGAGGAATTAGCAATAAAACGCTTATAATAGGCAGTTTAGTACTTCCAGACGAGTTGGACTTGGAAAAATTTTCACCAATTTTTAAAATTTGGAAATAATTTCAAATATCGTCACAAAATCGTTGAAAAATCGTTCGACAAATTTCAGATTATTTGTCGATAATGCAGTTTCAAATATCGCCACAAAATCGTTGAAAAATCGAATTCGAGGAATTTCATATTACGTGTCGATAATATAGTTTCAAATATCGTCATAAAATCTTTGAAAAATCGAATTCGAGAAATTTCAGATTACGTGTCGATAATTAAGTTTTAAATATCTTCACAAAATCGTTAAAAAATCGAATTCGAGAAATTTCAGATTATTTGTCGATAATATAGTTTTAAATATCTTCCCAAAATCGTTAAAAAATCGAAATCGAGAAATTTCATATTACGTGTCGATAATATAGTTTCAAATATCTTCACGCAATCGTTAGAAAATGGAATTCGAGAAATTGCATATTATGTGTCGATAATACAGTTTCAAATATCTTTACAAAATCGGTAAAAAATCGGATTCGATAAATTTAATATAATCTGTCGATAATATAGTTTCAAATGTCGTCAAAAAAATCGTTAAAAAATCGAATTCGAGAAATTTCAGATTATTTGTCGATAATATAGTTTTAAATATCTTCCCAAAATCGTTAAAAAATCGAAATCGAAAAATTTCATATTACGTGTCGATAATATAGTTTCAAATATCTTCACGCAATCGTTAGAAAATGGAATTCGAGAAATTGCATATTATGTGTCGATAATACAGTTTCAAATATCTTTACAAAATCGGTAAAAAATCGGATTCGATAAATTTAATATAATCTGTCGATAATATAGTTTCAAATGTCGTCAAAAAATCGGTAAAATATCGAAGTCGAGAAATTTCATATAATCTGTCGATAATATACCTAGTTTTAAATATCTTTACAAAATCGTTAAAAATCGAATTCGATAAATTTAATATTCTTTGTCGATAGTATCGTTGACGAATATCGTCATAAAATCTTAATAATATCGAATTCGATAGTTTTTAGATTTTTTGCCTATGAAGTTGTACCGATAAATCTTTATAATATCGTGAGAACATCTATAGATTTTCAAACGATTTTTTATCGATACGTTACATCTTCCGATATTATCGATCGAGTGTGCTGCTCGGGTTACTTTACTTCCTCCGAAAAAATCATTTTTCCCGACTCCTACGCACACGCAGCTGCATCCTTTACACATTTTAATCTCCCATAAACATTATACCTGCTGTTTCTTTTTTCCTACCAACATTTTTTTCCTCGTACCTATCTCGCAAAAAAATCCTCCCACTCAAACGTACCTTACCTACGTATATAAAACCCTAAATCTAGGGGAAAATTCATTAATTACATTTATAGCTTTTTTTTTCTCTCTCCTAACCATTCAGACATGATTAATTAAACGCATCACGTGTAATAATCAAACATATATGTACAAAAAAAAAACAATACAAATTCCGAACGATATCTGTTTGTTCATAATTTGGAAAAACGACGCTGCGACGGATCGGATACGGACGACGACGCCGGTATCGGCGGTGGCGACCGAGGCCGAGGCAAAGGCTGAAAGGCTATATGAAAATGTGTGCCTGTGCGTACTCCATCGCGTCGTAAGGTAACGCAGGCGCCAAAGATGCTGTACACAGGGGGTAGAATTTCATCGGGCTGCGGGGGGTTCGTATTGCAGGATGGTTTTTATCATCGTTCAAGCATACAGCACTCAGCATCAGTTTTCCTTTAACCGTGTATGCTTTTAGGTTCGTACGTTTTCGTATTTTTCGCGTTGACGTTGACGGCGTATACGGCGTTTTTCTCTCGGAACGATTTTTTATTTCTCGACCGGAATCCACGTATTCTGCTTGCGGAAATTTACTCGTAAGTGTACGAAAATTTTTACAGTTATTAGATTTTCTTAACGATTCAATTATCTCGCTCGAGGTGGTGTTAATTTCATTGCAATGTGTTCGAATCGTCGCTTAAAAACCGATTTACCAATCTTCTTCAGTCAATTATCTCGTAAAAATACACTCAAATGTGGTCAATTTCCTCTTTTTCGGTATTTATTCGACGTATGATATTTTTAAATCGTATTTACCTCTAATTTTTACAAGTTAAATTTTTTATTTCTATTTTTATCCATATTTTGGGCCCCAAAAAGTGCTCCAATTTTGATAAATTCACCTCCAAACCTAACCAAAAAATTAATAAACCCATCTTTCCCTCAAATATGTATCCAGGTAACCTAAAATTATCGCATTTGCGACCGGCATCCTTCACCAGTACATCTCTACTCGAGGCTGCCATTCGTTGGAAAGAATTACGCTACAGCTCTCGTCGGCTGAAATTTATTACAGGAAATTCTACTTGTGTAATTTTGAAAGACATTCTCGCTCGGTATATATTTTATTTGTACACGAGCACGTACGACAACCTATGATCTCTTATTTGAAAGTTTAAATTGCTTCGGTGTAGGGAAAAAAATATAGTATATAACTTTTACTTGACGAAAAACTTGTTCAATTAAACTACGCCGAGTAGCAACTTTTGCTGTGCGGCAATTAAGATCTAAATTCTGCACCCTTTATACATTTTCCCCCGTTTTTCTAATTTTTTGCTGCTTTTTTGCTACAGACAACTTTTACTAAATATAGTCTACGCGAGTCGTTATTGCGGCGTATTGAAAGGTAATCGGTGCGACGGGGCAAAGACCAGAGAAGGAGCGAAATTGAAGGGGGAAAGCCATGATAAATACGCGATTACGTATTCGAAATATGTACGAGTAAATACCTGGTGGCGTTGACCAGATCTTCGTCGAGGTGATTTGTTCGAGTTGCATAATCAGTTTTGTTTATTTTCCAAATTCCGCCACGTATTTTCCAATGTAACGTCTGTAAAAAATAAAATAAAATAATTATTAATTGATTTTTAAAGGATGAATACTCCTTTTAATAAATAGTACAGTGATCTCAGGAAAGTGGGTAAAAAATTGAAAAAAATTATAATTGGTATCAAACTGTCTTGAAAGCCAAAATACAAACCAAATAAAATAAATAAATCGACGGATCTTTGGAAAATTCAAATTAGTTGTTTGATTTCCTCATTCTAGAGAGATGGGGGAAGGGGGTAATTTTCAAAATTCGAAAAAGTCGGATTTTTTCAACTTTTTGGCGTCATAATTTTTCAAATTGGATGAAAAAAAATTGCATAGGTTCAAAATTGAAGGAGAAACAGGTAATAATTTAAACACTTGTATTTTTGCAGTTTAATTAAAAACACCATCTATAAAATTGTTGTTGGTGAAAAATTCATATTTGTTTGAGGAGAGGGAAGAAAAAAATTATTATTTTTAAATTCGAGGAATGCAAATTTTTCTATTTTTCGACTCGTAACACTTTTCAAAGAAAAAAGAAAAAATTGTCAAATAATTTGCATAGTTCAAAATAGAACGGGTCACAGTCAGTCGACTGAATTTTTTCTAGAAATTAGGTCATTTTTTCCCCTATGAGATTCAACCCGAAAACCGGAAAACACATCAATTTTCCGTTAGTGGAAATTCTGAAAAAAAAGTCATATCAAATGGGGAAGGGAGAGGGAAATTTATAAAAATTCGAGGAAAACAAGCCAATATTTCTAATCTTTAGAATTATAATTTTAGAGACCTTCAAAATTGAAGGAATCTTGAGTATATAAGTACAATAAGTACGTATTTTTTTGTGTTGAAAAATTTTACTAAAAATACAAAAAATTTTCGTTGGTAAGAATTTTGAAAAAATTCATGTTCAGTTGGGGGAGGGGAAGAGGGATATTTTTAAGAATTAAAAAAGTCGAATTTTTCGAACTTCCCAAATCCTAAATTTTCAAAATCAATGAAAAAAAAATCAAATATAAAATTTAAAGGAGTCACGGGCAAGCGAGTCCACTAATTTTTTTTTTTTTTGGGGAGGGGAATTAAACTTGAAACATCTAAATTTTTCACTAGTGGAAATTTCGAAAAAAAAATAGATCTAATGCAGGAGAAAGGAAGGGACAGGACAGGACAAGACGTGAATGGAATGGTGATATTTTTATTAAAATTCTAAAAACGAAAATACCGTAATAAAAATTTTGAATGTAGTACATTTCAAAAAAAAAAAAATTTCCAAACTGCATAAATATGTTCAAAAGTAAAACAGTCACGGGCAAACGAATTTTTTCAAAAAGTCATGTCAATCATTTTTGTAATATTCAACAAAAAACATTTGATTTTTTTTTAGTGGAAATTTTGAAAAAAAAAAATAATTATCTAAGTATTGTATTTAGTGGGGAAGGGAAAGAGGTACATTTTTGAAAAGTTCCGAAAATCAAATATTTTAAATTATCGAAGTCTTAGTTTTTCAAAAATAAATTAGAAAAAATCTGTCCAAAATTTCCATAAGTTCAAAATTAAATGAGACATAAGCAAGAAAATTCTTTCAAAAAATTGTATTTTTTCTGCAAAATTCCACTAAAAAAATCTAACTCTTTCGTTCATGGAAATTTCGAAAAAAATGAGATCTAGAAAAGGGAAAAAGAAAGGGAATATAATATTTAAAATTTTCAAAGCCGTGCCTAAGTTTTTAAAAAAAATACCCAAGAAACAGTCGACTAATTTGCAAACGTTCAAAATACGTTATATGGCGCCCAAGGCAAGCAAATTTTTTCAAAGAAATTATTATTAGTATTTTTTTTTGTAAGATTCAATTGAAAATAAATTTATCTAAATTTTTTATTAGTGTAAATTTCGAAAAAATATATATTAGTGGGGGGAAGGGTAGAGGAGGATATTATAAAAAATTAGAAAAAAGCGAACATTCTTCAGAGTGAATAAAAAAATTGTCAACAAATTTGCATATTTCTAAAATTTAAGGAGTTGAAGGCAATCACTTTTTTAAAAGTAAAATTCTACTAAAAATACCTATCTAAATTTTCGTTAGAAGAAAATTTGAAAAAATTCAAATTTAGAGCAGGGGGAAAGAAGCGGAATACAAAAGACAAATATTTAACATTTTCAACTTTTTAAAATGAATAAAAAAAATGCTCGACCAATTTGAATGCTTAATTGTTTTCGAAATTCGAAAAATTATGTCTTTTTTTGGTAAAATTCAACTACAAACATCCAAAAGTTTTATTGGTGGAAATTTTGAAGAAAAAAAATCAGATTTGTTAAAGGGGAAGTGGAAGAAAGGTTAATGAATGGAAGGGAAAGGGAAGGGGAGGGAGGGGGATGGAAGGGAAGGGAGGGGAAGGACAGAGAAAAATTTTTCAAAAATTAAAAAAAGAACAAATAATACTGAAATAAATACCTACGTACTTATTTAAAATTTCCAAAAATCAATGAATAAAATGAATAAAAAAAATTTGCCCATAAATTTGCATTTAATCATGTTCAAAATTCAAAAAATTGTGTCAATTTCTTTTTTGAAATACCTATTCAAAAAAAAAAATCTCAATTTTTTTCAGGTAAAGGAAATTTTGAAGAAAAAAAATCAATTTAGTTGGAGGGAAAGGAAGGGGGAAATACGGAGAGGAAAATATAATTATAGATATATTTTTTTTTTTAAATATAGAAGAAAAATATTTCAAATTTTCGACGTTATAACTTTCCAAATCAATTTAAAAAAATTGTAGACAAATTTGCATAAGTTCAATATTGAAGGGGTCACAAGCAAATGAACTTTTTCAAAAAATCATAGGTATCAATTTTCCCCCCCAAAAGATGCAGCTAGCTACAAACATATCTAGTTTTTTTATTGACGAGAATTTCGAAAAAAATCATATTTTCGAGAAAGTTTGCCAGTAAGTTTTTTGAGAAAATTTTTTTTTTTTTCTTGAAATACGTCCATTTTTTTAAAACAACTTATCGATATTTTTTCATTTTATAACTTCAATTTCATCAATTTAAAAAATACCTCGGGCTTGGTATCTGAAATGTTCCATGTCACAACTTTCCAAAATAAATGATAAAATTGTCAACGAAGTAGCATAAGTTCGAAATTGAAGAGGCCACAGAAAAATCAGCCAAAAACATATCATAAACTTTTCATTATATGAAATTCTGAAAAAAAAATCGTAACTTTGAGGAGGTTTACTTGACATAAATTGTTAATTTTGTTCGCAAATTGTTCTTAATTTGATTCCTCGATGACTATAATTTTCACGAGAAATTCTCAATTTTTGGACACCCACTCAAAGGATACTTGTAAGTGATGCCTTCAAACTCTTCTCAAATCATTTTAAAAAAAAATCTAAAAATCAAAATACACAGCAAAACAATCGAATTCTTGAAATTTTTCCTTCCAACGTCAAAAATAAAAATTCAGTGGTTTTATACCTTCCCTCCTTTGAATTTTTATTTCGAAAAAAATACACCTTTTTTGGCTTGTGAAAACAATGAAACACAATTTCGATTTTTTTACTCCAATTTGAACACGAATAAAAAAATTATACAATTTATACAAAAACTACGTCTCGATCGTTTTATTTCATACTTGTCGAAAAACGAACTATAGTATCTCACAATAGGGGGAAAAAATGACGATAATATAAATAATGAACACTCTAGTGGTATTTTTCTTCCACTTCGTTACATTTCGAGATTGTGAATACCATAAAATGTCACGTTTTACTTGTGGTAAAGTTAAGATAACAGTAACCTCAATCCGCATATAAGACTTCATTTCGAAAAGTTAATGAAAAGAGAATCATATCTAGAGGAAAAAATCAATTTGTTTCTATTTAAGAGAGGCAACCATAAGGAACATGTATGAGAAGCGAAAGATACCGTTGGATGAATTTTTCGCCATGTGGGAAGGCATTCCATAAGAAAAGAAGAATTCTACGGTATCAGAAAATGGGAAAAAATATTACGAAAAATAAATGTTGCTGAATGAAATCGACCATGTTTAAATTGTACTCTCAATTAATTAAAAATTTCAATCGTTTTAATAAATCAATAATACGCTTACGTATTTCTTTTCAATTCCTACAAAATACAAACAAATCTGTAAACAATTTTCATTTTTCAACCATTTCGTGAAATTTCTCTTCGAATTTCGAGCAAAAAAAATTTATAAATAAAAAAGAAACGCTCTTATAATGATATAAACATTGACTCTCAAAAACGAGAAGAAAATTAAAAACAAATAAAATCACAAAGTACTCCTGGGGCTGATTGTAATAAATGTAAATAGGTATTATAGGTAGCTATATTATAAATGAATCGACAAACAGGCGAATTTGGTTCGCTTCATTGAAGCTTTTCAAATTACAAATACGCGACGTAGGTAGGTAGGTACCCGTGTAGCAACGTCGATGATAATTTCGATATAAATGTCGACACATCGAAATCTGTCACTTTTCGATCGTACATGTCGACACGATTGTGGATGGTTTGTCGAGCTTATTATCGACATGTTTGTCGACCGTCCAAATATGACTGGACATGTCGAGCCATATTTGACGGTCGACAAACATGTCGATAATAAGCTCGACAAACCATCCACAATCGTGTCGACATGTACGATCGAAAAGTGACCGATTTTGATGTGTCGACATTTATATCGATATCCACATCGACATTTGCAATGATGAGATTTTGAAAAATATGCTAAGTTCAAATATTCAATATAAGTATATATTAAAATTACACCAAAAATAGTGTTCAAGCCAACATTTCGACATTTTTTGTCAAATATGCGGCATTGAGGCCACATTTGTAGCTGGACACATGCGAGTGTCCAACTAACATAGAGATGATTCTTGGACCTTATGTACTAATTCACAACACACTTTATCTGCGAGTATCACAATCACCCTCAAGACGTCGACAGTTAAGTCGATGCATTATTCGACCCTCGACAATCACATCGACACTATCTCGACTTAAAATTCCTCTGGTCGACACTGTCGACAGTGAAGTCGATGCATTATTCGACCATCGACAATTATGTCGACAATAACTCGACAAGTGGTTGTATTATTCAAAACTTAAAAAAATAAGAAAATTTTGTGATTCTTTCAAAAATTATTTATTCCTGAGCTTAAAATGTTCCTATTAATTGTTTTTAGTTCTTTTTAGATATAAAATTTGTAAATTTAATTGGCAGAAATTGTCGACATAAATGTCGATGCGTTTATCGAGTATCGATTTTTACATCGACTTGTCTACGTAGAAAAACAACGTTTACTAAATTATAGGAAAATACTGAGAAAAATTCAAAAATTTTGATTGAACGGTTATGTTTAACATAGAACATTACTTTAAATCTCAAATATCATTTTTAATTCATCGTTAACCGAGAAAAAAATGTTTCTGAATTTTGTCGACATAAATGTCGATGTCGACAATTGCTACACGGGTAAGGTACACGATGAAACAGCAGAAATTCGTTTTGCTCGATAACAGATGTTAATTTTTCATATCATCTCTAAATCGGGATTTAGTATAAAAGTTGATGTTGCTTCTTGGCTGGCGTGGCGTGGCGTAGCGTAGAGAGGCGATATTAAAGTTTTAAGCGCAATCTTGGTAATATGAAATACTCGATTCCGACAAGAAAATAACCGGCGAACGCGTCGACGTCGCGTCGAGTCGACTCGAGCGCCAGCCAGAATGAGAATTTGCATAAAATAATTCCTATCTGAGCGCTGCTTGAGAACGAAACGAGAAAAAAGATCGTTTAACGGCCATTTATTTCGCGCGTATTTAATAACCGACAATATCGCAAACGGGCTAATTCTTTCCGAAAAATCAACTCCGAATCTCTTACGTGTTTAATAATTGCCATGTTCGAATTATCGAACGTCGTTTTATTCGCAAGGTTTCGCAGATTGAGGTGGAGATGTTCATTTAGGAAAAAATTGCATATCTGCGGAGTTGAAGGCGCTTTTTTTTTACAGTGCTGCTCGTTTCAAGTTCGAAATTTCTGATATCATGCTTCCCTCCAGCCAAAATTATTTTCTTCACGAGGAAATATACCTAATTGGATTTTTTTTCAAAACTCAAGGACAGGATGCAGGGTCTACCAAGTTCCCCCAAAAATACAGCATGCCCAACGAGTGGTGACGAATATTTAAAAATGGAATATAAACCTGTCCAACCAACATAAAATCTTATGTGCCTTGGGTGCCACCACAATTTTCAAGGACCAGTGATTTGCATACAAACATCTCAAAATTCTGTCATGACGAGACATAAAAGAAGTGAAACATTTTGAGAGGAATAGAAAAAGTTTGGTGAAAACGATTCAATCCGTGTCAGGTCTGAACCTGAACCCCCAATAGGGAATAGACACATCTACACCCCTCACTAAGTCCTTGTGCCAAATAATGACCTCCTAGGTCAGTTAGAGTAGTCGTGTACTCATTAAAAGAATTGAAAACCAAGGAAAATGGCACTAAAATGGAATTTTGTAGAGTTTAGAGGGTGAACGGGGACTGGAAAGTAGAAACCTCCGAAAAGCACATCTAAGACCTTCACTACATCTACCTACATGCCAAAGAACAACCTCGCAAGTCAATTTGGATGATGGAGGAGTAGCCAAAACACAAAAATGAAAACAAGCCAGAAATTACTCTAAAATTGAGGTTTTTCAGGGTGGAAGGGAGCAAGGGAGGGCGGGAAGGTCTGAGCTACCAAAAGACACATTTAAGAGGTCTATTGAGTTTGCATGCTAAAGAACGACCTTCTAGGTCAATTTGGATGGGCGGTAGCTAAAATATAAAAATGAAAACAGCAAAAAATTACCCAAAAATTAAGTTTTTTCAGGATGTAAGGGAGCAGAAAAAGGGTGGGAAGGTCGAAGCTATCAAAAGGCGTATCTAGGACGTCAATTGAATCTATATATCAAAAATTGATCCTCTAGGTCAATTTGGATGGATGGTAGCCAAAATATAAAAATAAAAACAGCGAAAAATTATCCAAAAATTGAGTTTTCTCAGGATGTAAGGGAGGAGGAAAAGGGCGAGAAGGTCGAAGCTATCAAAAGGAATATCTTGGGCGTCAATTGAATATATATATCAAAAATCGACCCCCTTGGTCAATTTGGATCGTCTGTAACCATGAAACAAAATTTGAAAAATACAAAAAATAATAAAAAAATGTTTTTCAGGGTAAAAAGAAACAAAAAAGAGTGGGAAGGCCATAACTTCTAAAAGCCACGTGTAGGACCTCTATTGAATCTATATACCAAAAAACGACCTCCCAGGTCAATTTGGATGACTTTTATTCATGACACAAAATTGAAAAACACTAAAAACAGCAGGGCGCGGGGGAAAACTTGAAATTCAGTTTTTTCCTGGTAAAAAAGGGTGGGTAGGGCGAGAAGGTCAAAACGCCCGAAAGGCAAATTTAGCGCACTAACTGAATCCACATGACAAAAAACGACCTCCTAAGTCCTAAGTCAATTTGGGTGAGATGTGAGTGTGACATAATGTTTTTTAAGGTCAAGAAATTACGAAATAACCGGTTTCTCTCCTCCTAATTGCATAAGGACATTTATTTTTGGATATGTTGTACATCATTCCATTATCTATCTGATAGTTCCTGTTTTGGCATTTTTCAAATTTTCTACACCCCTTCCATCCCTCCTAAAAAAATCTGACATTTTGTGAATTTTTCATTCGAGGGCATCCCCACTTCAGCGCCGATAAACTTTTCCATAAAAAAAACTATGCTGCTCGAATTTCCCCCCAAAAAAACCCTACTTCCTTTCTCACTAAATATTATTTTTTCTAAAATTTCCTAATTATAACAAAATACCGGATGGTCGATTGATTCCGACACCCCTCACAGCCAATTCATTTTGTAAAGAAGGTAGTTGGTAACATTTCGCTTTGTTTATAATGTGAAATGTTACCAACTACCTTCTTGACAACATGAATTGGCTATGAGGGGTGTCGGAATCAATCGACCACCCGGTAATTCATCTATTTGTAGATAAAATTTGAAAAAAGAAATTTACAGAAGTTTCTGAAAAAATTTGTTTCCCTGTGATCTTATAAATTTTCAACATGTGAGAATGTTGGGAATTTTTTTAAATTTCCTTCAGGAAAAATTACACTGTCAAGAGTTGGAAATATTTGCTCAACTCAATTTTTTTTAAATATTCCCCCTCCTTCTTTCTAATAATGAAACTGCTAACTGATTTGAAATTTTCAAAATACGGGATGTACCTGCATAGGAGTAAAGCCTTCTAACTGGAGCTATGCAACACATAGTGAATCCGAGCAAATATGTTTGCCTAACCTCCGGATTGAAGGCGTTGCGTTATGCTAATTACAAATCCAGTTCTTTTTATTTTGGATGGACATTCTTGACGACTGTGATAAGTAGAGAGTTGCAGTTTGCGGAATCAGACAGCAAATTTTGTCTAGAATCTTGCTCGGGGTTGATCATTTCAATAACTTGACAAAAAAGTCTGTACCATGCAAATTATTTAGAAAAAAAATTAAAAGAATTGGCAATTTTTCTTATTTTTCTTTAATAACTTGAAAAGTTGTCCTCTATTTACCTAAGCTGTTTTTACCACGCTTTTATTAGCTTGGTATGTATGTTTGTTTGTTTGTTTGTTTGTATGTATGTATGTCTCATGGAACCAAGAGTATGTTTTCAACCAATCCTCTCTCATTTAATATTTTACTGGAATTGAAAGAACATAGTGCTCACATTAGGGGTTTTCGAGGTCGCTGAATTCGATTTTCGAACTCAAATTTACCCCTACCCCAAATTGAGCCCCTATGAGGGGGTTCAATTTTGAAAATTTCAGAAAATCACAACATTGGTATCGAAATGTAGGTTTTCGAGGTCGCTGAATTCGATTTTCGAACTCAAATTTACCCCCGACCTCAAATTGAACCCCTATGAGGGGGTTCCATTTTGAAAATTTCAAAATTCACAACATTGGTATCGAAATGTAGGTTTTTGAGGTCGCTGAATTCGATTTTCGAACTCAAATTTACCCCAGACCTCAAATTGAGCCCCTATAAGGGGGTTCAATTTTGAAAATTTCAGAAAATTACAACATTGGTATCGAAATGTAGGTTTTCGAGGTCGCTGAATTCGATTTTCGAACTCAAATTTACCCCCGGCCCCAAATTGAACCCCTATGAAGGGGTTCCATTTTGAAAATTTCAAAATTCACAACATTGGTATCGAAATGTAGGTTTTCGAGGTCGCTGAATTCGATTTTCGGACTTAAATTTACCCTTACCCCAAATTGAGCCCCTATGAGGGGGTTCCATTTTGAAAATTTCAAAATTCACAACATTGATATCAAAATGTTGGTTTTCGAGGTAGCTGAATTCGATTTTCGAACTCAAATTTACCCCCGACCCCAAATTGAACCCCTATGAGTGGGTTCAGTTTTGAAAATTTCAGAAAATCACAACATTGGTATCGAAATGTAGGTTTTCGAGGCCGCTGAATTTTTTTTTTTTTTAGATAGACATTCGAACCTAGTAAAACTATGAAATTAAAATATTTTCAACGACAAAAAGAGTTAAATAAAAATGTAAAAAAATTTTAAAAAGCACGCTTTTATTTAAAGTTGGTCACTTTGTAAAATGTTATTCATAGGGAAAGAGTAATGCCTTAAAAAACAAAAAATAAAATTTACTTGAATACAAAAATGTGTCATGAAAATTTTTGAAAAAAAAATTTTCATGACACATTTTTGTATTCAAGTAAATTTTATTTTTTGTTTTTTAAGGCATTACTCTTTCCCTATGAATAACATTTTACAAAGTGACCAACTTTAAATAAAAGCGTGCTTTTTAAAATTTTTTTACATTTTTATTAGTATTTTTCCCAGACGAAAAATGTCCTATCTTTACGCTGGCACAATATCCTTCCTTTTATCTCAATATGGTCGCAAGTTATGGGGTAATTTGAAATAAAACACCAGAAAAATTACCTATGCAAATATTTTTTTCAATTTAGTAAATTTTTTAGAAATTTTTCTGGAAATTAACTGCACACAACTTTTGATTGGAATAAGGTTGAGAAGTAGTGGTCGCACCATTGTTAAGATGGTACTTTTGAAATACGAATTTCTTAAATTTTTAACAATACTTCCTTATTCCTCTGAAAATACAATTCCGTCCATTTGTAATATCACAATTTCTGAACATGTCAATAAACGTGATAAATTCGTTCGCGTCGCTGGACCGCAGCACAATTGACACCCACGACACGATTTCTCATGCTGGCCGATCAATCAAAAGATCACTCTGCCATCTACATTAATCCATTGTCGAGAAAGGAAGACATTTCACGTTACGCGAGCGCAGCATCCGCTTTTTATTTCGCCCGTAAACACACCGAGACATTTGTAATTTCAAAAACACTTGTAAATCGAATAATAACCTTAAAACCCATGTAGCGTATGTGGTGCCGTGGCAATTATAAAATTTTCCGAGTCGACGAAGAAAATTGAAAATTTTCATTTTGCTGTTCGCATTTTCGTGCATTTTGCAAACGGCGGCGTTAGACGACGAAAGCGAGGCGTGAGAGAGAGAGAAAGACGGCACAGAGAGAGTAAACGCGAACGTGCTGGTGAATTGTATTCGTAGCTTAGAAGGCGCAATTTTACGTAGAGCTTCTTCCTATGCGGATATCCCGCAGTGAAACTGTTACACATAAATAAACCGTCATCGTTAGTTTAATTAAGTTTATGTTTGTGCTATTCGATGTGACTATTAAGGCGCTAAATCTGACTGAAAAGATTTTCTAGTCATATCTCATCGAAGCGAGATGCGATGGCGATGGTCGGTCCTTATTTCCAAGAAAGATCGAAGTGTTTGTATCGTTAAAAGCGAGCGAAAAAAAGCAGAGAAGGCTTAAATTCGCAATTTTTCAAATGAAAGATTACCGAGAAGGAAGAAGGATTCGCAAGTTTGAATTATTTGTAAAGGATAATGTATCTAAACGACCAAAGTACTAGGTACCTATATAAATGAATGATTCGGATAGAAAGTTTTCTCGAAACTTTTTCCAATCTCTTTTCTTCTTCTTATTTTCGCGATAATACTCTGTGAAAAGCTTCCTCACTCGCTAAAATGCTCGAAATTTTACATTCGATAAAATATGAATAAGTTGCGAAAGCAGAAATAGCCTTAACATTTTCAACTTCGTCGATAGGTACTATTTTCTAATTACATTTCGGGTCCTCTGAGCGAACATTTTCATCGCTTAGGTAGGTAATCTCTCTACGTATTAAAAACGTATGTATTAAATTTCACGCGTGTTTTAAAACGCTAATTTGAAAAAATTACCCTCCCAGGGATGAAAATTTCGCCAATTATTTAACCACTATTTTAATCACCCGAGAATAAAGTTATTTGTTTTGGCTTTTTAGAATCGGCAAAATTTTACCACCCCCTTTTTACCATGTTCGGGCGTCACACAGGAGCGGATAAAATTTCTCTAATAGGCGTCGACATTTTATTTTTATTTACATTTTGGCGTACGACGCGACAGACTCTACTCTAGTGCCAAGCCTGGTTTTCTGTATGAGCCTAATTAATATTTATGTGGTATCGGCGAAGCTCCTTCGGCTTCGGTGGTATCCCGGGATATTATGTGCCTACGACGAGGCCTTGTTTTCTTTTTCGTATAAAACCAGTGATGGAAAAATAAAATAAATAAATACTCGTTTATAATTATATACAATGCCACCATTATATCCATCGTTTTTCTCATTGACTGAGTTATTTGATAATGAAAAAAAAAGGCTTCCTTGGTGATGGTCGAAAGGTTCATGTGTACGTGCGTTTATTCGATTGATTAAATATTTATCTGAAATTACTACTTTACCTTCAAAACGACCTGTTGCCTCGGGCTAAAGGCAAAAATTGCAGAAGTGGAGTAGAAAGGGAGTTATCAATGATAAGGTACGTGTAAAGTTTTGATTAGTAGAAAAATGAAAATTGTATGATTCTTTAAATTCGTTAGAGAATTTTTTTTTTAGGAAAATTAGCGATTGGAAAATTTTTAAACAGTTAGTTAAATTTCAATATTTCGTTATTTTAAACGATTGCTTCCCATTTTTTGACAGCAATGTCGTACATAATTTATATTTCAAATTATTCTCACTTTTTTGAATAAAAAGCAATGATTTTTTCGACTTATCCATTTAAAAACATGAAAAGAAAAAATCTGTACCTACTTATTTTTTTCAATTATTTATCTATTTTTAGAGAAAAAAATACCTTATTTTTTTAAAAGGATCTTTTCGTGTTTTTTTTTATTGTTTTTTTTTTAGTAAAAACTTTCTTAATTTTTATGCAAAAAACTTGTTTTTTTTTGTTGCATAAAATCATTTTTTGGAGATTTTTTTTCTCAGAAAAATAAATATAAAAATCTCTTGGTCGGTCTCTGGGGAAAAATTTGAGCACAGTACAAGTGCACCTTTTGCATCCCTCCTCGCCGATGCTGAACGTGCATAAAATTTAAAAAAAAATGAATTTAGAAAATCGAGAGTGGGTCATTCCATACCAAGACCGCCCATTTTGTCACTTGGGTCTTCGGATTTCGTTCAAAATTTTTTATGGGTTCTCCTAGTCTTAAAAGTGAGAGAGCCGCTGTTATTTTCTCCTCAATCCCTTGGTTTTTTTTTGGGGGGGGGGGCTCTTTTGTTTTTCAACTTTGGCGATTTCTTGTTATAATACCCAACTTTGGTGAAGCATAAGTCAAGATCTATAATAGATAGCGAAAATCTGTAAACGGGCTTTCAAATAGCATTGAAAGGCAATTTAGAATCATTATTGAAAGTTGCAAAAATCAAATGTTGAGCTTTTTTGAGAAAAACTCAAATTTCAAAAGTTTACCAAATTTGGGAGCTATAATTAAAAAATTTCAAAAAATTCCTGCGAGTGGGTATTTTCATATTACATTAACTGAAATGGTTTTTGTCGTGGGATCTCAAGACCTCTGGGAGCATGGCTCCCCAAAATATCGATCCAAATTTGATTTTTTTTTGAAAAATGAGTGACATATCGTTTGTTACGTTTTTGATAGCGCTGAATTCGAATATCACCTTGATTTTTTGATAGGACTCTTACCAAGCCCTCTACAACCCCCAAATTTGGAGAAAAATTGACCAAAATGAAAAAAATCGTGTGACATATCATTTCTTATGTTTTCGATAGTGCTGAGTTCGAATTTCGACTTTATTTTTTGATAAAACCCTCTCACGCTCCCCCATGACCCCTCAAATTTTGAAAAATGGGGTGTAGGGCGATGGTGGGGAGCAGCATATCGTTTGTTATGTTTTCGAGGGTGCTGAATTCGAATATTCACTTGCTTTTGTGATTGGGGTCTCCCGAAGTCCTTCCCAGCCCCCCCCCCGGACTCGAAATAGTACGAATTACAGGTGTCCGGAAGGCTTTAAACTTGAAAAAAAAAAATTCAAAATGTTGTGATCAATGGCCAAGTTGTTTTTTTTTAAATTAAAAATTTTGTTGTTGATGATTCAAGCACATTTAAAATTTTCAAAAACCTTGCAAAACGAAGTTTAAAAATTGTTTAAGCACAAAAATACTCGTAGGTATTAAATATACTCCAGCTGGTCAATTTGCGGAATATTTTGAAAATTTTGTTATATTTTTAGATCGAAGCCAATTTTTGTTTTCCTATGTTTAAGTTTCATTTGACGAAATGAAAAAAACAAGGTGTATAAAAAATAATTTTTCACTTAATGAAATTTATAATCAAGTTTTTTTCAATTAAATATAAAAATGTCTTAAAATTATATTTACCTACCTTGGAAAATTCAATTCATGAAAATTTTATTTAAAAAATTTCAATTTATTGTTTCAATTGAAAAAATATTGCTTTTGAAAAAGTTTTTTTTTCTAAACAAAGACACGAAAAACATGCTGTATTTTTTAGGATGGAGTAAGGGTATTCAAATTTACTTTTGAATATTAATAAATTCAAAAATTAAAGCAATCTTGTAAAATTGTCGAAATTCCCTCGACTTTTTCAAAGGCTTTTTACATAAATCGATAACTCGAGAATTTGTTCACACTGACTCCTCAGTCCTCATCTTAATGGTTCACTTCTGTTTGGGTTTTTGTATCTCTAAGGCTAATTAATATTTATGTGGTATCGGTAAAACCCCTTTGACTTCGGTTCCTGCCTTTATGTACCTACGATCAGCCCTTGTTTTCTTTTCTCGTATAAATGGAGCGATGAAAAAAACAATAAATAAGTAAATAGCCTCTACAATGCGACGATTATATCTATCGTTTTTCTCATCGTGGTGGAACTGGAACTATTTGATAGGTAATGAAAAAGGCTACCTTGGTGATAGCCGAAAGGCTTATATGCTCGTATGTACGTGTGTGTGTATTGGATAGATTAAATATTTATATGAAATTAGTTGGCGAAATTTCGTTGAAAATAACCTGTTGCCAGTATTGACATTAAGCTTAACAGCGCCCCATGACATACGTAATGCTGATTGCAAACAGAATGCTGCCAAAGTAATTAACATGTAAATTATAACCGCCTTTTTCATTACCTGCCCTATGCCCTCTATATAAAAACACAGCGTATCGTTTCAATAGGCGTAAAATCTACCCTCCTCCTGCCTCTATATCATTAAATAATATCTACGTTTTTAACGCCCTAGCTAAATCAAAAATTAAAATGAAAATGATTATATAAATTGAGCGAAAAATACATAAACTGGAAAATATTTACAATCGTAAAAGAAAATTGTGCTTAATTCTGCTCGCTTGTAATTTACCTTTTTGCCGCTTGTTCTATCGCCTACGCGTCTTCACAATCTCAAATTCGCAATCGCGTTGTAAAATTAATTGAAAACTACCAAAACGCTTGATTGCTTCGTTTCCCTTATGGTATTTGTTTTTTCTTCGATTCTCTCTTATACTCTTCGTATTTTGCCTACTCTCTGTTGACATTATCTCGGGTCTTCGGACGCGGACGTTGCGTAGTGCAGATTGCTTGTGTTGTGTATAAATATTTACTTCCAGAGTTCTACTCCGGCGAAGTTTATTCGGCCAATCGATCAAATAAAAATTTATTGGTAGAAAAAAACGAAAATATTTAGATACGAACGATTACTTACAGCTTTACAAGAGTGATATGGGTGGAAGATCTGGAGAGGAAATTGGAAAATTTATTGGAAAAAAAGCTCCGAAATGCGATTATAATAGTTTAGAAAATTTTCCACTCATTAGTCTTTTTTTTTTCAGGAAATTCAGCTCAAGGTCAAAATTTGTAGCAATAAATTGACGTAATAAGCTCGTTTTTGAACTTCGTCACTTTTTTCAGAATATTTTTAGTGTAGGTATGTTTTGTTGAAAAAAAAGTTTTTAATGGAAAAAATCTAAAAAAGTTTTTGAACATTTTATATGTGCTCGAATCATCAGATAAACACTTTTTAATTTTCAAAAATTCTTGGCTTTGGTCAAAACATTTTGCAAATTTTGATTCTTAAATTTTTTTCCAAGTTTGAATCATTTAATACAAAAACTTAGTTTTCAAAATCATCGTTAAATTAAAAAAAAAAAAAAATCATAATTTTTTCCAAGTTTGATCTTCGAAAATTCTTTGAAAATTGTATGCACGTCTAAATCATTGGAAATAAAAAATTGACGACTTTTACCATTCTAAAATTTTTTACATTTTCAAAAAATGCTAATTTTAAAAAATTATTCACAATATTTTGCATTTTAAGATCAGTAATTATTACAAAAAAAAAGAAACTCATATTTTTGAAACAAGCTTTAGATTTTTAAATTTAAATTTAATTTTGTTTATTGATAAATTTAATATTTTATTTTTTTTTATTTTAATAATTATTTTTTAAATTATTTTTTTATAATATTATTTATATAGGTAATGATTCTTTATTTAATTATTTATCAATTATTTTTGTAATACGATTTTCAAAAAATAAAAAAAAAACAAGTGCTACATTTGAAAAAAAAAATTAAAGTAATTTTAATTTTCGGTTCTCATAAAGTTGAAAATTGTAAAGAAAAGTCTCAAAATTTTCATAAAAAAGCTTGAAATAGGTAAATAAAAAAGTTTTGTTTTTGAAAAATTTTATCGAAAGATTTTTGTAGGTACAAATCAGTGAAAAAGATGGACTAAAATATTGTTCTTTGCATCATTTTTCAAAAAATTCACAAAGTGAGATTGAAAAAAAATATTAATTTTTCAATTTCAATTTTTGTATAAGTCTCATAATTCTCAAAAAATATGTTTTCAAAAATTTCCCGACAGTTTTGATTTTTGAAGAATTTTTTAAAAGTTGAATTTGCTCTAAAAGTGTTGATTTTGTGTCATTGAAAAAAAAAGTAAAAAGAAAAACGCGACTTTTAAAATAATAGAGAAATAATTTTTTTTGAAATTGGAGGGCATTTTAGAAAATTTTCAAGTTATTGATTTAAAAAAAATTAATTTTCAAAATATTCTTTGAAGTTGAATTTACTCTCAATTAAATTTCATTTTTTCATTTTAAAAAAACGAAATAAGCGATTATTTCCTTTTTAAATCAATTTTTTCACTTAATTTGTAATTTTTGAAAATTTTCAAAAATTATTCAGAGCTATAAGTATAATAATTCAGAACTTTCATGGAATGAGAGATACATGTTTTTTTTTTTTTTTTAAATCACTTCATTTTTCGGTGAAATAAAAATTTTTCTTATAATTATTATTTTTGAAATACAGAATTTTTAAATTTTTTTAGTAATAAATTTCATATCTTTTTTTGTAGTACAATACCTACTCGTATTTCCATTTTTTAAATGGGTTTTCTTGGAATAAACAATACTTTATTTTATTCAAATTTTTTTAAAAAGTAAAAAAAAAATATTAGGTATAAAAAAATCTTTCAACTTTTTTTTGGAGAAAATATTTTGATTAATATAAATATCTATGAGTATGCTAGATTGTAGGATGAGCGTTGAACTAGAATCAAAAGAACGAATTTTCCCTCATTTATGAGGCATCACGAAGAAAAAAATGGATTTACAACTCAATTTTTAGAGGAAAAAGAAATCTTGTAATTTTCAAAAAATTCTTGAAAATTAAAACTGCTTTTGGAATAAACTTTTTGCATCAATGTAATAAACATGGAAAAATTTTCATTTTACAAAAAAATGGTTTTCAAAATTTTTGAAAATTTTTCACATGTTCAATAACTGTCTTAATCAGAGTAAAAAAATTGGTTTTTAAATAATTTTTAAAGAAAAAAAAAATTATCAATTTTCGAAAAATCAAGCAATTCCTCGACTATCAAAGGTCACCATCATTTCCTCGAAGATTTTTATGCAAATGACAAATTCCAAGCCAAAGTTGGCCAAAAACGACGAAAGAGAAATTATGAAGGGTAAGTTCAGGTTCAATTATTGTGTTACAATAATTACATTTGCGACGTTTTTTATTGATCTGAATTATTTTGATAATTACAAAAATTGCGATTGCCCCCCCCCCTCTCCCTCGTGTTCTTGCATTATTCGCAAAATGCTCATTCGAAAGTAAAATCGACACAGAGAGGTATAAAAAGCTCGACAAAAACCTACAAATTCGCTATAAATTATACAGATCGAGTTGATGGGATTTCTGTAATTTACATTCGCAGCCTGTCGAACTTCATTAATTCGCGATTCCAACAAGTGTTGAAATTAAAATCAAAAGTTTGTTTTAAAAATAATCCATGAAATTAATTGAAACGCGAATCGAATTTCACAGTCGTCGTTTCGAGTATAGAAATACCATCAAACTGTATCCGAATTATTATTCCTTTTCGTTCGCAATCTCGAATTCGAGCAGATTAGTTACTTATTTTCTAATGTTTAATCACACTTTATACCTAAACATGTACTCGTAAGTGTGGAATCAAAAGATAAAAAAATATGAAAGCCTAATCTGTTTTTGTTAATGCGTTTTTAACCCGTTTTCCATTTTTTATTCACTAGTAAAACATTAAAACGGTGACTGAGATAATTTCACTTTAAATAAAAAATTCCTCAAGTTTTGTAATTAGTGGATTTTTTTATTTAAATCTTTCGAGTGTTTAGGATTTGTTTTAATTAGTTTCGATGTTGATAGTCGTTTCTTCGTCGGTTTCGCGTTCGCCAGTCGTGTAGTTGAACAATTCCAGCTCTCGTGAGAGCTCGTACAGCTAAAGTTTTCCTCAAAAAAGGAATCATTTAAACGATGATGATGAGTTCAATTTTTATATATTTTTTTTAAGTTACCGCTGCTTTGTTCCCGTTTCGACTTCGAGTATCTATTCTTCCACGCGAAGACTCGTTTTCAAAGTCAAGTATCGGGCAATTTGGTTTATTGATGTTTTCTTTTTCTTTACGTAATTTTTTATTAGTCGAGTCGTGTTTTATTTTACCTCTTTAACATAAAACTTCTATTGAAGACTTTTCTCTTCTTTTTCTTTTCTTCTTGTCGAACATTTGTTTCTAAAGTAGAGGTCACAATGTATTCTACTTGAGCTGCTTCTCTTCTTTTTTTTTTTTTGCTCCGCTATAAATCCTATACAAGTTTCATTCTCCAAGACGATAAATTCGATTTTGTATTTTTACCAAGAGTTTTAAAAACTAAGACGCGTCAATTGCGCTAGAAATATAATTTTTATAATCAACTTCGTAAGAAATCTACATAAAATTTAGTAGATCTTTGAATTAACCTACTTAGTCAAAAATTAAAAATTTGGTAAGTACCTAAAAATCCAAAAATCATGGAGAATTTTCAAATTAGAAACATTTCGTAGGCATGACTGAAATAAAAAAAAATGGTTTTCAAAGTTCAAAAAATTTTTGTAACATGGAAAATTAGGCAAAAATTCAAAAATTTTAAAATTATAGTAAAACACTGAAATTTGGTAGTTTTTTAATTTTAATAATTTTCCCAAATTGCAGTAATTTTTTAATTTTTAAACAACCAATTTTCGAGATGACAATAACATTTTTTGACTATGACGTTAATTTATATTAAAAATAAAAAAATCAAGAGAAAACAATTTTAACCATTTAGTAAATTAAAATTTTGAACGAAAATTTTTCAGAGAAATGTAATAATTATTGCGAAGAAAAATGAAAGTAATTTTCAAAAAATACAAAAAAATATTCCATGTTTTTAAAATTATTACCTATACGTATTAGGTATTATTTTTGAAACAAAATAATTTCAAATTTTACTAAAAAAAAAAAATCAAAAATTTGATTTTTCTTTTTACTGAATTTACAAAAACGGAGTGGAAATATTTCATAATTTTTTTGAAAAAAAAATCGAAAATCCCATAATTTTTCATCAATTATTTTCACAAAAAATCCTCCTAAAATTTTTTTTGAAGGGAAATATTTCAAAAATTCACCAAAATGAAATAAAAAATCCTATCAATTTTTTTTCAATTCAAAAAATTTATTTTTAAAAAAATGTCTTTGTTAGCACTTTTGTGGAAAAATTCAAAAATTCAATTTTCACAACAAAAAAAACCTCACATTTTTTTAAAAATTAAATAGCTCAAAATTTCAATCATATCAAAATTTAAAAAAAAATCCATAAAAATTATTTAATTGGAAGTGAATTCTTATTTCAAAATTTTTCTGAAATTTTTTAAAAATCATATCATTTTTTTCAATTAAAAAAAAAAAAAACTCCAAAAAATTTGTTTTTGAAGTGTAATGTACCAAAATTACGAAAAAAAAATCAAAAGTCTTCAGTTCCTAAAATAGGAGGGGAGATGGGGAAAAATTCTTTACATTCCAAAATTTTCCTGAAAAAAAAATCAAAATTCCATTTTACCTTACAAAAAATCCAAACATTGTTTAAAAAAAAGTATTTTTCTGAAAAATCTTATCAATTCTATTTTATGTTCACAAAAAATTCTCCATGAATTTTTTTTACAGAAAAATACTCAAAAATTTTACTTAAAAAAAGTCTAAAGAATTTCTCTAAACTGGAAATATTTCAGAACGTTCCCTGAAAAAAAAAATCAAAAATAGTATCAATTTTTTTTCAATTCACAAAACATTGTTCTAAAATTTTTTTTGAAAGAAAACACATGTTATTAATTATAGAATTTTCCTGAAAAATTCAAAAATTCCATCAAAATTTAAAAAAAAATTCCTCAAAAAAATATTTGTAAGGAAATATTTATTTCAAAATTTTCATGAAAAGAAAAAATCAAAAAATTAGGATTTTTTTTTCAAGTCTTTGAAAGTTTTCCGGAATTTCGGCTTATAATTCTGAGTATTTTTAATAGAACAATTTCTGGTATTTTGTGAAAGATTTGTTTGTTTGTTCGTGTTTTTTCCAAATATTAAAAAAATGAATTTATCAAGACATGTTTTACTATTTTATGAAAAATTCTCATCATAATTATTTCAAAAAGATATGTTTAAATTTTCCAGACAAATTCAAAAATTCTGTAATAATTCATTTTCAATCTTCACAAAAAATTCTTCCAAGATTTTTTTTTTGAAAAGAAACACTTAGGCCTATTTCAAAAAATTCAAAGATTACGATTTTTTTTTTAAATTCACAAAAAATCATCTAATTTTTTTGGATAAGGAAATGGTCAATAATTATTATAAAATGAATAAAAGTTCAGTAAAATTATTTTTCAATTTCACAAAAAATCCTCACAGAAAACTTTTTTCACACAGGAAATATTCCAGACTTTCATCTAAAGAAAAAAAACTCCTATCTACCAAATAAAATTTTTAAAAATCATAAAAAAATCATCCAAATTTTTTTTGAAAGGAAATAAGTATAGGTACCTATCAAAATTTTCCTGAAAAAAAATTTAAAATCTTTTCATAAATTTTTTAAGAAATTCAAAAGAAATCGTCCAATTTTTTTGAAAAAAAATAGGTATGTAGACTTCATAATTTTACTGAGAAAAATCCAAATATTCTTAAAAAGTCCTACAATTCTTTTCTTTAAATTTTTTAAGGAAATACAGAATACGTAATATCCATTTCAAAGTTTTTCTGAAAAATTCAAAAATTCCACCAAAAATACAAAAAATTATTCAAGAATTTTTTCGAACGGGAATACTTTTTGATGACACCAACCTCGACTCTTACAGACTTGAAAAAAAAAGTTGGTCAATATTTCGTTATTACACCATACAAATATTTAATTTAAAAAATGAACCATCGCCACAGATTGTTACCCTAACCCGCAATTGTACTTCAAGTCCCAGTCGAGAGGTTTAAGTTGACCCAGTATTACGATGCAGCGAGCGTGAAAAAAAGACTAAAAAAAAACAAAAAAGCAAAATTAAAATCGTTACAGTAATTATACGTATTATTTACGTTTATATTTGTATCTGCGTCCAAGAGATTAGAGAAAATGCCCATTCAGAATTGGTTTAATATTTAACACTCAGCGCGCTGCCCCCAGCCCCCGGGCTCGCCGGCTCCGTAATCGTTGAGCTGGTTGAAAAATGGCGCCTGTTCTAGACTCTCTGACAGGCGATAACTTAGGTTTCCCGCAATCTTTACACAACGTCACTCATTGCACAAGCTACTGCGAACTTTGTTTGCTTGAAAAAGCATGGTGAATTTTTACGCGAGAATATTTCTTACAAGTTGCAGAATACTGGACATCGGTGAGCTTTTTGTGATTGTAGTTTATCTTTGGCTGAACGACAGACGTACTGGATTTATTTCTCTGTACTCGAGAATCGATTGCACTTGCGAAATACCTATGTATATAGGTATACAAATACGAGAGATAAAATGTATTTTTTTCATTTTTTTTGTACATTTCACTACCACTTCGAATTATCTGGCTTTTGATGGACGATCTGATTAGCTTTCGCGAACGTGTGTTAATTTGTTAAAATCGTTTTTTTGGGAGACGCGCACGAATCGACCGAATAGAATTATTAATGATGACGTTATAGTGTAGACGAGCTTTTTCCTCTCGGAATATTCTGCAAATCAGATCTCGAAACATGTCACGTGTCGAACGATGCTATGTTATAAATTTGATTGTAATTAAAATGACGGTCGTTTTGAAAAATTAACGACTATTTTTTTAGTCGTGTTTTTTGGTTCATCATTTTTTTTCCCTCGTCATTTTATATGTATTCTGACTCGAGCGATTAATTTGTTCGTCGTTTCAACTTTCAACCCTTTTATCTGGCACGTGTGGAAATTTGATAAGGAATTTTTCAAAAATAAAAATAGAGTGTTACAATTTTGATACGTTTTTATGAATTTATTAATACCGATGAAACTTTGCGCAATATTCGCGATTTACGTTTTTAAAAAAAAAAAAAAGGAGAGTAGAGAGCTCAAAAATCAAAACTTAAAAAAAATTTCTAATTTTTTGCAGAATAAATTAGGCCTATTTTATTTTTTGGGAGTAAAACTATTTTGCATTTTAAAAAATTTCCTATATTTTAGAGAAAAAAATTATTTTGCAAAAAACAAAAAAATAATGAAAGTTGAACTACCTAATTGTAAATTTTTTTTGAAAACTTCAAAGCTGAAAACACAAAAAAACTTTAAATTAGGTTTTGCAAGGTTTAAATAGAAAGGCACTTCAAAAAAATCGTAATTTGGTTTTTGCAAAATTTTTCGAAAAAATTCAATAGAAAGTTGAAACTTGAATTTTTCAAAATGACAAATTTCGACGAAAAACTTACATTTCTTCATAAATTAAAATCCATTTTTTCGAAATAATTTTTTTCAAAAAATTAAATTTTTTAGTATTGCAAGGTTGAAATTTTTTTCTAAAAATCACAATTGCAGGTTTTTGAAAAAAGAAATTCAAAATTCAAAATTTGCGCTTGTAAAAAATAAAACATTCAAAATTAAAATTTCAATTTTGCAAATTTTTTACAAAAAATTAAAATTGTGCAAAAAAAAGTTGAAACTTTATGAAAAAATTTTCACAAAAATTTGGAAAATTTATCGGTGAAAATTGTAAAAATTCGAATTCTTGCTAAAAATTAAATGCTTGAAAAATCAAAATTCTTCTTTTATTGCAAAGTGATCCTGCCAAAAAATGTCTACAATAATATTTTCATTGCAAAATGAAAATTTTTTGCAAAAATTTAAAACATTGGATATTCTTTAGAAATCAATTACGAGTATTTAAAAAAAATGAATTTCCCCAAAAAACTAGAAAATTTTCAACAAACAATCATTCGAAATTTATTTTCTCCTATGGTGTAAAGTTTTTTTTTTTTTTTTTCAATCAAAACTAGCAAAATGAAGTAAATTTTGCGAAAAAAGTTAAAATTTCGCTTTTGGAAAATTTAATTAAATCATCGTTTTTATGAAAAATGCAGAGCTTTCAAAATAAAATAATTTTACAGACAAGTCTAAATCTTTCTCTTGCAAAATGAAAATTTTTCACAAACATTCAACATGCCAATTTTTAGAAATCAATTGAATACGAGTATATTTTTGTACAATTATTGAGAAATTTTTACAGCATTTTTTTTCTCTTCAAAGCTTACCAAATTAAGCATTTACAATAACGAGGTATTTTATTTTCCTTTAAAAATGGGAAGTTTTTGGAAAATATTTATTTTTTCAAAATGAAATTTTCACGAAGAAATTCAAAGATTGTACCTCAAGCAACGTTTTTTTTTTTTTTTTTTTTTTTTTTAAGAAAAGTGGAAATTTTGTTTTTGATGATAAATTACAGTTTTGTTGAAATTCTTTGAAGAGGATAATCTTACGGAAAAAATACATTGTTTCAAAAATTCCGTTTAAACTTTTTTTTGGTTGAAAAATTCAAATCCCGCAAAATGAAAAATTTGAGCGGAGAATTTAAATTTTGCAAAAAATTTTAAGCTAAATTTTTTTGAAATGAAGAATTTTTGAAAAAATTACTCTTATGATAAAATAATACAATTTTCAATTTAAAAGAATCAAATTCTGTCAACGATCATACATCGGAGCGAAATTTGAAGAAAAAAAGTAACATAAGTACCTAACCTGAAATTTCAAAAAAGAAACCAAAATAATGGAAAAAAGTGACCAAAGTTTTTCCATTTCCACTTGAATAATGACTCATATAACCCTCTTCCTATGCCATTTTTCCCCTCCATATATTTTCACTGATTTCTACGTTTCGCAACTCTTAAAATCGAGAGTCAAAATTTTGAAAAAATTGAAATATTTGGTGAGAAAATATTATAGATGAATCATTGGCTTAATTGGTTTTCAATTCTCAACTCATCCAACTTTCAATTTGTAAAAAAAAGACCACGATAAATTTAAAAAAAAAAAAAATGAAATGTCCAGTTTTCTAAGTTTTTGCACTTTAAAAAATTAATTATTTTAAAAAATTTTCAATTGCAAACAATTGTTTATTTTTTTAACTTTCTAATTTTCAATTTTTGAAGTTTTTTTGCTTTTTGAAAGTTTTTATTTTCCAAATAATTTTCAATTTCTATAAATTTAGATTTTACAATTATTCTTAATTTTTAATGATTTTCATTTCTAAAAAGTTCTAGATTTAAAGAAATTATGTTTTTGGAGTTATCAAATTTCAATTTCAAAAATTTTGATTTCTGAAATTTTCAAAAATTCAAAATTTTCAATTTTTTAAAAAAGTTCTCTTTAAAAAAATAATACATTTATTCAAATAAAAAATTTCAAATTATTTCTAAAAATTATAATGTCTAAAAAATCATAGGTACCTAGAAATTTTTTTAAAAAGTCTTTATTTAAAAAAAAAAAAAAAAAAATTTTATTAAATTTTTGGAATTTTCAAATTTTTTTAAAAATTTTGAATTTTGAAACGTTTTTCTTATTTAAAAAACAAATTCAATTTTTGCAGACTTTCATTTTCAAGTTCATGAGTGCAAGCAATTTTTTATTTCATTTTTGAGGAGTTTTATAGTTTTTAAGTAATAATTAATTTTCAATTTTCCAACACAGTTTTTAAATATTTTGGTTTGATTACATTTTTTTAAAAATAAATTTGCTGATAAATTATCATTAAAAAAAAAAAATTTTAGTGAGAAAAAATCTTTTTTATTCCTGGACGAAGTAATTTTTTCAGAAGAAATTTCGATTTTTTAGAGAAAACGACGAAGAAGTCGTTCATTTAATGCAGAGATAAGAATCTCTCAATGTTTTTAAAAAAAAAATCTCACTTCTTACCTACTTTTTATTTTTAGTAAAACTATATTTCAGTTCCGATGCATGAACGATTAAAAAATTTATTGCTGCGAAAGTTGCGCAAATTTTTCAATAAATTGAAAATTTACGAAATCAAGAATTTTCAGAAAAGGGTCTCAATATATTTTATTTTTGGGTAGACTCGGTTGTATCTAAATGACAAGTTTGGACATTCACTTCCGGGACACCCTGTATTTCTGACTAGGAATTGTTTCTCATTTTCATTTTCATGGAGTAAAATTTACGGCCTTGTGAGTTGTGACGAACAAAGAAAAAGCGACGAAAAAAAACCTTTAGAGTGGGCGAAAATCTGCACGAAAGTGTAGAACAACAAATTCGAGGGAGACTAGTCGTGTATGCGGAGGTACCCCAGGCGTCCTACCGAACAAAGAATTATTTTTTAATTCAGAAAATCGTGTGCGTTACCGAAATAAGGTCTTCTGCTATGCCTTTGCGAAGTGTTAGGTTGATCGCCGCCGCTGCTTGAAATTTATTACCCTTTACACATTTCACCGTTTGTTCATTGGTAATTTAAACGATAGCTTTAAGTTGAACAAGCGGCGAGGCACGAGCATAGGCGAGGTTATCGACAACTCCGACGATGCTCGACTACGACTACGACTCCGGCAACTTCTCACTTTAATCTAAAACAAATGTTCAACTGTTGGGATTTTTTTGTTCTGTCGCCGTGCCGTAAAGTTTTCCCGCTGCTCGGCGGCGGCGTGCCGGTATACTCGTAATTTACATTTTCCCAAAGTCGCTTATCTATACTTACGTATATAGCGTTAATCGATAAAATGAAATCGAAGATGGTTTTAAATATTTGACTTATACTCGTACTTAGTGAAGCGACTATACAAGTTCGTAAAACGTGATCGAAATTCTAAATTAGACCGCCGAACAGTCCAAGTCGCCCGCGAAACAATTTAACTCACGTGCCACCAATCTACCCAGGTATAACCTAATCTACCTAATCTAAAGGCTCATTTTGCCTCACTTTGTGTGCCCTGGTCGCCGTTCGCCGTTCACGTTATTTTCGTTTATTTATGCCATGCCGTCGTCGGCGAGTGGGATTTTTTTAAGCACTTCGAGCTTTTTTTTATTCATCCTTGTCTTTTTTATTGAACTAAATTTCGGTGTTTTTGACGAGATTTGAGTTTATCTGTAGAATACGAAGAAGCTTTATTGTGTTTTTTGATGGGCTGAGGGAAGGAAATGATTTTTCCGGAGATTTTCGTGAGAGTGTTTGGATTGGATTGAATGAGTTGTACCCGAGCAGCACAATTGACAAATTATCGAAATAAAAAAATCGACAGAATATCGAATTCGATAAAGTGTCGCGTTAGTTCCGCCTAAATCGTGAAATTATCTTTCGATATATAGATAGATTATCGACGAATTATAGTTAGCAAAAATTTCGAGATTATAGTAAGATATTTTATCGATAATATATCTATAATATCGAAAGATAATTTCACGATTTAGGCGGAACTTTTGCGACTCTTTATCGAATTCGATATTCTGTCGATTTTTTATCGATTTTTTATTCCGATTTTTCGTCTTTTACTAGCTTTTTTCTATAATTAAAAATCATTAATTAGCATAATTAATACATTAATTAGTATAATTAATACATTAAACTATGCCTAAACACACTATTCATGTTACGGTAAGAGGATCATTTCAGAAAAAGTAAAAAAAAATTATAAAAAATCTGTCACCCGCGGAATCCTCTTCCTTAAGCACTATGCCATACCTTATCGTTGAGGAATTAGCAATGAAACGCTTATAATAGGCAGTTTTGTACTTCCAGACGTTTTGGACTTAGAAAAATTTTCACCAATTTGGAAATAATTTCAAATATCGTTACAAAATCGTTGAAAAATCGTTCGACAAATTTCAGATTATTTGTCGATAATGTAGTTTCAAATATCGCCACAAAATCGTTGAAAAATCGAATTCGAGGAATTTCATATTACGTGTCGATAATATAGTTTCAAATATCATATCTTCACAAAATCGTTAAAAAATCGAATTCGAGAAATTTCAGATTATTTGTCGATAATATAGTTTCAAATATCGTCACAAAATCGTTAAAAAATCGAAATCGAGAAATTTCATATTACGTGTCGATAATATAGTTTCAAATATCTTTACGCAATCGTTATAAAATCGAATTCGAGAAATTGCATATATTATGTGTCGATAATATAGTTTCAAATATCTTTACAAAATCGGTAAAAAATCGGATTCGATAAATTTAATATAATCTGTCGATAATATAGTTTCAAATGTCGTCAAAAAATCGGTAAAATATCGAAGTCGAGAAATTTCATATAATCTGTCGATAATATAGTTTTAAATATCTTTACAAAATCGTTAAAAAATCGAATTCGATAAATTTAATATTCTTTGTCGATAATGTAGTTTCAAATATCTGCACAAAATCGGTGGAAAATCGGAATCGATAAATTTAATATTCTTTGTCGATAGTATCGTTGACGAATATCGTCATAAAATCTTAATAATATCGAATTCGATAGTTTTTAGATTTTTTGCCTATGAAGTTGTACCGATAAATCTTTATAATATCGTGAGAACATCTATAGATTTTCAAACGATTTTTTATCGATACGTTACATCTTCCGATATTATCGATCGAGTGTGCCGCTCGGGTATGCGTTTTAATAATTGTTTTAAGTAATTTAAAATTTTTATTCTAAATTTTTTATCAATTCATTTTTTTGAAAAATTATGCATTAGAATAAATTTAAAAAAAAATTCCAACATGAATATGTAAATTCGTACTCACTTGGATTCAAAAGACATCGGAGAATTACAAGAGTTTCAGTTTTAGTGGAATTCACATGCACTTATGTCTTATATCTATGAATAGAAGAGTTTGCAGAAATTCAAAAAAATTGATAAAAATTCATAGGAATTCAGGAGAATTTTCACTTTTCAGACATTAAAAAAAAATTATGAGATCTAGGTACTGATTCCAATATTATAAATTTCTGTATTTTCAAAATTGAACCCCCTTAGGGGCCCAATTTGGGGTCGAATGTAAATTCAACTTCGAAAAACGAATTCAGCGACCATGTAAACCGACATTTTGATACCAATATTGTGAATTTATGAATTTTCAAAATTGAACCCCTCTCTTCGGGGCTCAATTTGGGGTCAAGCGTAAATTTAACTTGAAAAAAAGAATTCAGATATCTCGAAAACTCTTTAGGTGAACACTTATGACTTTCTTCTCATGTGAAATATCTGATATGGACGTGAATTCTGAAACCCCGAAGAGGTAAAGCCCTCAAAATTTGGGTTCAAATTTGTAAGATTTTATTGAAATCTGAAGGATTCTAAAAATTTTGGAGGATTCAAATTTATAAATGAGAGTAAAAATATTTTGCATTTTGAAAAATGTTTCCATTTTTTAGAGAAAAAATTTCTTTATTTTTCGACCTTAGTACCTACCTAACAAAATTTTTCTAATTTTTTTGAAAAATGTAAGTAGGTACCTATTATTTATCAATTTTTTTTGGAATAAAAATTGTTTTTAATTTTTTTAAATTTAAATTTTTAATTTTTTAAAATTTTTTTTTTGGGTGGTGGGGGTATTTTTCGATTTTTTTTTTCAAGTATAGTATTTCTCATTTCTCCAAAACAAAAAAATTCTCATTTTTTTTTTAAATACCTACTTGAGAAATTTTTCATTTTTTTTTTGAGTTTTAATTTAGGTACGTAATTGGAAAGAAAAATAATTTCTCAGAAAAAACTTCTCATCTTTTTGAATAATTTTTTTTTTTTGTAAAAAAAAATCTCGTTTTTTTGGACTACCTAGGTGCCTACATATTTTATTTATTTACCTACTTAATTTTTGAATTTTTTTTTTGAATGACAAGTCTCAAATAATTTTAGGCATTGGACAGGAGAATATAGTTTCTCAACAATTGGAGAGAAAATTTCTCTATTTTTTTAGAAATGAAACGAGAAATTTCTCAAGTTTTTTTGAATAAAAAATTTTTCATTTTTTTTTCAAGTTTTTAGCGGAAAAAATTCTTGATTTTTTTCATAAGAAGACTTATAATTTTTTTAAAGTAAAGAATGTTTTAATTTTTTTTAGCAAGAAATCTTTAAATTGTTTGAATCACTTAAAAAAAATGTATGATTTTTTTTGTGGTGGGGGGAGGGGGGGGTAAACAACTTTCCAGTTTTGTAGATTTTTTTCCAATTTTTCGCAGAATGAAAATGCCATTTTTTGGAAGGAAAAATATATCTTATTTTTTATTCAAATTTCTTGTTTTTTTTTTTTTTTTTTTTTTTTGATGAAAAAATTTAATTTTTTTTTTGTGCAAAAAATTTCTTTGTTCTTCGAGAGTATAGAAATGATCGTTTTTCATAAAAATATCACATTTTATTCTGTATAATGATAATTCTTCTTGAAAAGAATTTTTAAAATCTAAAAAAAAAAATGATCCTTCACTTCGCAAATTTAGATAGAAAATTACTATAGGTAATTATTAGGGCCCGGATTTGTATGATATTGCTTATTTTTTTCTGCTGCACTAGATAGGGCATATCACAATTTTCTTTACGTTTAATGCAATTCTGAGACGAATGGTGAAATTTTTAAGTGCTTACTTTTGCTTATTTTAGGTATAAATGCTTAAAAAGGCTTATTTTTGCCAAAAAACTTCAAAAACGCGCATATTTTGCGCTTTTTTTTTAGGTTTCAGCGCTTTTTTTGAAAAAACTGAAATACCTGACCAAAAAAAAATTTTAAATACAATTTTTTGTATTTTCAATTTTTTTTTTTTTTACTTTTCATTAAGTTGCAATTTAAAGTAACTTTCAGTTGTGGAGGCGTTTTTCAAACTATAATTCAATTTTAATTCAGTCTAATAGATTTCGATTGTAAAATCTCAACGCGTTCAAAATTTATTGAATTTCGCATTATTTATTTTAAAAATAAATGTTTTAATGTTTTTCTGCTCTATATTTCTTCCAGTTTCTACATATATACGATTTGATAGGTTTTTCGAAAGCGATTTTAAAATACCTGCATTTTGATACCCATGATGGTATATTTTTAAAGCACTTATTTTTGCTTTTTTTGGTTTTATAGGGCATATTTATGCTTATTTTTCATATTTTAACTGCTTGACATAAGCGCTTATTTTTCTATTTTAAGCGCATAAAAATCCGGGCCCTAGTAATTATTAAATCAATGATAGGAATTATTGGAAAAATAAGTGCGGGGGGGTGGGGTGAAATAAACTTGGTTTGAAGGATAAATTTTTATAGGAAGGGTGAAAATGAAAATTTTTACACTGTTTGTGGGTTTTTAAGGGAGAGAAGAATTTTGGGTCTTTTTTGGAGAAGATTTGAGGGCCTTTTATAAGTTCTGCAATAGTATTTTCCAAGCCCCCTGTTCTGGAGGATCCATTTCCCTTTCCAAAAAATCTTTTCATCTTCTTATCTACGTATTTTTTTTTAAATATATTTATTTTAAGTCGCTCAACCGTTCGGTTATTTGCGACTCAAAGTATTTACATCTGAAACTAAATTAATTATATTACAATCTGACAAATAGCTAAAAATATTATCTACATCGACGTTTTCTCCCATTATTTCTGCAATCTGCGCTGAGCCAAAATATCTACGTCTTTGATCCAAGAATTTTGAGCAATCCATTAATATGTGTTTTATGGTAAGTTGTATTCCGCATTATTTATAGCCCCTATTGGAAATTTTTTCGAACAAAAATGGTTGATTGAAATCCTTGAAGTAATTTTGGTTATTACAAAAATGTCGATTGGACAACTTCCTTCCCTCCAAAATTCGCATAATGCATACGTATGAAAATCATGCAAGAATTGGCATAATATATGTCATATCCTTTATGCAAATCAGCATTTAAGAATAAAACCGCTTGAAAAAGTTAGTATTCTAATTTCGCACGAACATCGCATCGTAAAATTTAAACACGATGAAAACAAAAAATCAAATTATTAACGGGGTAACGCGGCAAGGCACATTTACCCTTCACCTCCCCGCTAGGCCCATCTTAAATATACCAAACTTATAGAAAACATTAAATTGCGTTACCTATTTCGAAAAATTTGCACATTAAATCTACCAAAAATTAACAAAAGTAAAGTTACATCGTTAAAAACATTCAATTTTTCTATTAATTTCACTACAGCTTCTACCATTCGACGTAGCGTAGTAGGCTGCAGCCTATTCGCAATTACTCGAATTTTAGTCTCACCATTCGAGCAAAAATGTAACGAGCTTGGAAATTCGTCGTTTAATTTGTAGGCACCGAGTGGAACGATGCAACTAACACAATTCTAATGATAATTACATCAATAAAAGCCTACCCTGAATATCAAAGTAGGCTTCTTTTACTTCTTCTCGCCTTTTTTGTGCCGGCGAAAAAAATTGCAGGATAAAAAGAGGCTATTTTAAAGCTCGAGACGATTATTTTGGAATAAAATCTCGCTTCTGATGAGGTGATTAGCTCACGATGACAAATACCCTTGTCGTGAACACTTGACACGATTCGAGCGTTTGCTTTTATATCATTAAAAATAAATACGTTATGTATTTTGTTTCCTTCGGGGATGTATCTGTCTAATGTTACAATTGACGTATTAAACGATACGACGGTTTAAAGGTTTTGTCAATACAACACATACCACCGCCGCCGTCGCTAAATCATATCATGCCGGTGATACGATGAATAAATTATTATCCAGGTACTGAAAGCAAATCAACTTTGGAGACTTCATTTCGAAATTTTGCAAAGTGAAACAGGAAGTACGGATTTGAACTTACTGGTGTAGATGGAAATGATAAATATCTAAACCGAGTTTTATGTTGCACGTATCGAATGTTATCATCTTATTTCACATTTTGACCTATATTTTCAGCAAAATGTTTCCAAAGCTGCTCGAATTCTTATAGTTTCAGGGATTTCAAAAAATTTTGTTTCAGGTGATTGTTTTCAGTTTTAAATCGTTGGGAACTGTTCTCACAATGTTTTGAATTCCATAGAGAAAGAAATTATCCAAGCAAGATTCATGCAAAAATTGAAAATTTTGAATAATGTATTTAAGAAATCAAAGAAATCATTTTTGGAGAAGAGAAAATAATTAAGTACTCAGTTCAATTATTGTTGGAACAAAAAATTGAAATAAAAAAAATAATTGTCAAAAAATTCTGAATCTGAATTCCACTGAATTTCAATAAAATTAAGATCTCGTAAAATTAATTGAGACTATAAAATTTTTTCGAAAACTTTTTGCAAAATGTGAATGTTTGAAACGTTTCAGAGAATTTATTGCATCAAAACCTTTTCCAAGTTTTGCAAAAATTTTTCTGTTTTAAAAATAAAAGTTGGAATTTTTGCAAAATTTGGATTTTCACAATAATTTTTCATTTTGCAAAAATAAAGTTAGGACTTTTGTGAAAACACTTCATTTTGCAAACATTCAATTTGGCAAAAATATTGCAAAATTTTCTCAACAGATTTTTGGATCTTTAACATAATTCGAATTTTTTGATTTTTTTTTTTTTTTTGAAAAATCACAAGTGACATTTTTGATAATTAGAAAATTTTTAATCACACCCCTCCCCTTTCAATTTTTTTCAAACAAAGTTGTACCTTCAAAACCTAGAAATAATTTCTGTTATTATAACAATTTCAATTGGACACCTTCCTCCCCTCCAATTTTTAATACCAAGTGTTTTCAATAGCACTGAGTTCGAATATCACTCAACTAATGGGATAGGACCCCCTCCCAGCCCCCACAACCCTTGAAATTTTGGAAAAATTGAAAAAGACAACATAATCTTGAGAAATATAATTTGATATGTTTTTGATAGTGCTGAATTCTTTCTTTCAATGCCTCTTCATAGCTCCCAAGTCTAAAAAATGAGTCCAGAAGAGGCTTTGGGATATCTTTTTTTATCGCCTCTCAATAAACACTTTAAAAAATCCCTTTTATTTTTAAAAGTTTTTTAATGTGAAGTACATAATTATTAATTATTTTAATAAAAATTTTTTAGAATAATTAGCAGGTATCAATGTCTTGTTTTTCTTCAGATTTTCTTCTAAAAATTTTCCATAAAATTATTATTTTTTTTAAATCGAGTATGTAAAATTATGTAGGTATCAAAATCTCAAAATTTTTTAGATTAAAAAAAATAAATAAAAAAATTCTCAAATAGGTATTTTTCAATTTTTTTTGAAAAAATTTTCTTCATTACAAATTTCCTTTAAAAATGATTTTGGAAAAATTCCTTCGAAAAATTTTCTGTAAAAATTATATTGATATACGAATTGCCATTTCCTTATAAAATATTACCCGGAAAAATCTAATGCGAAAAATTCAAAATAAAATTTATTTTCAAAAAAGGATCGCGAGAAAAATTTATTCAAAAAAAATTATTTTCATCAACTTTTTTTAGACCTTGCCCCTCTTCCAAAAATTACAAAATGCTTTAAAAATTCCCTTATTTTTTGAAAGATTTTTTGTTTACACAGAGCAACAATTATTTGATTAGAATAATTTTTAGTGAATATAAATATCCCATTTTTCGTCATAGTTCCCACAAAAAATTTCCCTCTTCAAAAGTTATGGAAAATTTCTGAGCAATCTTGAAAATTTTAATTAAATAAAATCATTTTGGAAATAATCTCACAGAAATTACGTAGATGAGAATTGAAATTTTCTTATTACAATACCTATATTTTCCCAAAACATCTTAGAGAGCAGAATAAAATTACTTTAAAAAAAAGAATAACAATCGTGAGAAAAATTTGTGTAGAAAATTTCTTGCACAAAATTCTTTTAACATTTCCCCCTCTCCCTTCATTCAAAAAACAAATAAAAAATTTCATCTTGTTTTATAAATACTTAGCTTTGTTTTAACAAATAATAATATTTATTTTCCTAATAAAAAAAATTTCCAACATAATTTTTAGAATAAATGTCTCACTTTCTATAGATTGATTTTTTTGTTGAAAATTTCCCAGAAAGTTTTTGAAAAAAAAAAATAATACAGAAACACTTCTTTTGAAAAAAATCATTAAAATTTTTTTCCATTTTTTCAAAAACCTTGTTTGAAAAAATTTATCTGAATATCAAAATTCTCTGTAAAAATTGAAATAAATGCACCACTGCATACTTTGAAAAATTTTAAATGCAGTGTTGCCAACCGATTTTACTCAGTAAATAACAATTTTCAAAACCTCTGTAGAATTATTTTTTGCCGGTGATATATTCACTTCCTGAACACCCTGTATTTTATTTCTCGGAGAGTTTCCTCGTGGAAAAATAATAAACTCGAATAAAATAATAAATATTTTATAACAATAGAGTAAACACTTACCAAATTTTTATTCTCCGTTTCTTCTTGTTTTGGAACCGAACCGAACTGAACCAAAATAAAAATAAATCATATCAAAATAACATCATCGTATCAAAAAAAAAGTTTACTAAATGGAAAAATCACGCTGCCTTAACAAAACATCTCGATATATACTCGATTATAATTCATTTTCAAATCATTTCCCCATTCTTTTCGACATCTCTCCCCTCACAGTTCTGTTTAAAAAATCTAAGGCGTTTTATATGCTCGATAAACCACACTACACCAAACCAAACCAAACCGAATCGATATATATCTACTCAAGATAGGTACCTATATTCTTTCTTTTCTGAGGGATTTTTTTTCGCACCGAAGTTTATCGATAGTAATTTTCCATAAAGCGAGAAACAAAAACAAATCGAATATACAGTCTCGGTGGAATTTTATCAACTTTGAAATGATACGAGAACGATGTCAAACCATTATGGAATTATCTACTTATAGTAAAAATCTTCAATTCAAATTGCGTTAGTTTGAAAAATGGTATCATTTTTGCGATACATTCTCTCTCTATTTTTTTGTTTTTGTTTTATTTATATTACGAATAAGCTTTCGCACGTTTCGGGTACGTGGAATAAGATTATTGCGGGGAAATTGGCATCCGCGAGCTTGAGGTTTCTTTTTTCAAGAATTTGTGTACTTTAGGTATAAGGATTATCCAGGTACCCTTCGTTCGAATCGCAGTTAGATATATGCAATTCGAATAAGTATTTTTATGATAAGTATATACTTAGACAGGTGATAACTAGGTATATAGGTATGGAAAATTTAATCAATCAATCACTTTAATTTGTAAATTGGGGGTTTGATATTCCATAAATGAATATCATGTCACATTCAATCAAGTAATCTTTATCGAACGAGATTTGGAAGATATTCGCATTGAAGAGATTTTGAATATGGACCACTTTGAAATAATGGAACAGAAATTCTATTTTTTTGTTATCAAATTTTGATTTTTTTTTTCTTCAAAATATCAAAAAATTATTGAAATTAAAAAAATTTCAAAAATCTAGCCAACTTCGAGAATTTATAAAAATATAAAAATTATCAAAATTCTAATTTCTATTAAATTTTGAACATTTGAAATATTTGCTTATTATAAATTTTCGTTGAATTTTGAAAAACTACTAAACTTTACGAAATTAAGTTTTAAAAATTTTCCTCAAAATTCAACAAAACATTGAAAATTGGCTCAAGTTTAGGAATTTATTGAAATTTAGAAACTAGAAGTTGCTGGCATACGAAATTTTTTAAATTTAAAAATTTTATTTAAATTAAACTTGAACAATTGATCCAATTTCGAAAATTTGTTTTTCAAAAACTTGACAATAATTATAATTTTTTTCAATATCATTTTTTTTTTTTCAAATTAAAAAATTATCAAAATTCCAATTTCTACTTTTTTAAACAAGTTTTTGAAGTTTTAAATTTTAGCCGAATAGTAATAGTCGGTCAAATCTTACAAACTGAAGTTTTAAAATAAAATTGTTTTAGAATGTAGATGAACTTCGAGAATTCATCCTACTTCAAGAATTTATTAGAAAAGGGAAAATTATCAAAATATTATAATTTTCATCAAATTTTTAAAATTTAAAATTTTTGATGAAAAGAATTTCAAAAATTTGTTAATTTCAAATTTTTTCAAACATTATATGCGTAAATTAATGTTATACTTTGTTTGAAAATTCAGCTAAATTTTGAAATTCAGTTCAATTTTTAAAATTTTCAAAACTTTCAAATGATCGAATTTCAAAAATTTTCTCAAAATTTAGAAAATAACCAAAATTCCAATTTTAACAAATTTTGAAATAATTTTGAAAAAATTATTTGAATATTTTAAAATTTTTAGAAAACATAAAAATTGATCTAACTTCAAACATTTTACTATTAAAGTTTAAAAATCACCAAGACTGATTTCTATCAAATTTTCAAACTTTGTCAATTTTAAATTTCCTTTAGACTCGCGTCAAATTTTGAAAATCTTTTAAACTTCAGAAATCAAAGTATTATACTTTATACTTCAATACTTGACTTTCTGAAGTTAAACTTTGAAAATTAGCCTATTTACGAATCGATTAAAATCTAGAATGTTTTTCAAATTTGAAAATTAATTAAACTTCAACCATTGAACAAATTTCAAAATAATATAGGTAACATAAAATTACAATTTTTATACAGTTTTGAATTTTTTTCAAATTTTACAGATTTTGTGCATTTTGATATAACTCTAAAGATTCATTAAAATTTAAAATTGACCAAAATTTTAATTTTTAAACATATTTTAAAATTTTATAAAATTTGTAATTTTTATCAAATTAAAAAGTTTATTAAAATTTTTTAACAATCGATACAATTTTGAAAATTTTTTAAAATTTGAAACTTCATAGAATTCTATTTTCAATCGAACTTTGAAGTTTTTCCAGTTGTTTTAGAGTCAAGACCAAGTTCAAAAAGTCATCAAACTTCAAAAATAATTAAAAAGTTACCTAATGATTGTCAAAATTCTGATTTCTATCAAGTTTTTCAAAAAATTGAAAAATGCTTGAAAATTTTGAGCTTTCATAAAATTTTTAAAATTACCAATTTTAAATTTTTTCCCAAATATTGAAATTTTATCAAAGCTTACAAACTAACATTTGAATTTTTTTTGAAAATTAGGCTGAACTTGGAAAATTGGGCTAAATTAAAAAAAAATAGTTACCCATTAAAATTTGAAAATTTCCAAATTTTAAATACAAACTAAATCTTTCCTTTTTTTTCAAAATTTGAAAATTTATCAAATTTTAACAATCGGACCAATTTTGAACTTTTTTTTTCAATTTTCCAAAAAGAGAATTATTGGTTGATTCTAAAAATTGATACAATTTCAAAAATTTTTGAAAAATTAAAAAACTGTCAAAATAAGATAATATTAATTTTAGTCACATTTTTGAAAAATTTGTAAAATTTCAATTTTTAAAATCAATCAAACTTACGTTTCAAAATTTTTCGAAAATTTGAACGAATTTTAAACTTGTCCCATCATTGATAATTAATTTATGACTAAAAATTAAAAAAAATACAGACTTAATATCCAAAGTGAAATCTTTAAATATTTTTCTAACGTTGGAATTTCCTCAAACCAAGACCAAACCAATCCACTTAGGTCCTTTTTTGACACTTATTACATGATACTATTAATTAGTAAATTACTCGATCAACAAGGTGGTTCGATCGGTCTAATTATTATCAAATTTCTTAGCAAAACTATCCGATCCGATAAACTCGTCGTCTTTGTCATCGAAGACAAGTTATTTCAACACTCGATTATACCGAGACTAATTAAATTTTGCGGTTTATATTACACCCTAATATCAAATATGTAATATGTATTCATCTTGACTACAACAACACGTATCTCAAAAATAATATCATCAATAATGATTTTAAAACCACCCTCGATTTAACCTCGTTAAACTTCGTTAGAAAGGCACATAGCTTCGGTCGATGGACTTAAATTTCACTCTTAGCATCGCACCTTCTTCACCGTCCACAGCTCCACTCGTAATTTCATCGAATTAAAAATTTCAATGGCACGTTTCACTTTGGTTTTTATATTTTTTTCAACGAAAATACACCTATATCAACTCCCTACCTATTTCGTTTTTATATTACAAATTAAATACAGTACAATACTCGGAGAAACGTGGCCCGACTATTAAATGGTCAATTGAGTACGTCGAATGTAAATACTTGCTCGTATTGCAGGCTGCAGATATGTACGTAAACAAGGCGAGAGTTATTCTTGCGCGCGCGCCAATTCATAAATTATTTTTATACTCGTTTCAGCATCTTTCTCGCGCAAGGCGAAGGCGCCTTGTTGTTATCGTCCGATAAAATTTTTATATTTTTCACTTGTTTTACGGTGTGCAATTTAAATGACGTTGAAAAAAAACGAAAAAAAAAAAAGAAGGTGAAAATATAATATTTCCGACTGTAAAATTTATACACAAGCTCGTAACACACGCGCTCAGCTTCCTGCCTCGTACTTAATATACTTTTATTAAATATCGATTTTTTATCAATTTTTATTCCTATAAAATTATTTTCTGCTTTTTTGTTTCAGTTTTTATGACATTTGAGTATAACCCGGCAGAAGCACATTTTGTCGACGTTATCGCCTGGTAAGTGTTTTTTGCTGGATTCTTTCCATACGCCAAGCTGGCGTAAAAAATAAAAGCTGCGAAAGTTCAAACATAACGCGAAACCTTAAATGAGGCGATAACCATAATGTTCATTTAAATTTGCACGATGGAGCTTAAAAACCGTACCCGAATTAAGCCACCGCGTGTAAAAAGTTGAAACAAAGTATTAGATATCTAAATTTTGACGTGTGGCTTCCGATATATTTTTATCGTCGTTCGTACCGCAGCTTTTAATCCCTTTTGTATACGTAGACTAGTCTAAAATTGTTATCTTATAGCGCCGCGGCGAATGCGAATCTCTTTAGGGCCCGAAGGGCGAAAGGTATACGCGAAACGTCCAAATTTATATCTCACAATATGCTTCGTACCGATTATTTTTATAATAAAAATCCCAAAGTTGGAGCATGGAAGCGTTAAAGACGTTGTGAAAATTAATTAAAAATGATAACCGAGTTGAATGGAACCCCACGTCATGTGTCAGAGAAGGAAGAGCTCAACTGGAAATTTAAATATTTTGGCATTTTTGCATAGAGTCGAGAAGTTTTGTACCCTAAAAATTCATCAATGGAACTCTGCCCTTCCCACCTGCTCCATTCCAACGTTGAATGCAGAAAAATGGATAAATTTTTTATTTAAAAAAAAAAAAAAATGGAAAATAAATAAATACCTAATAAGAAAATAAAAAATTGTAGGTAGATATTTTTTATTTATAAATAAAAATTGATAAAAAGTAATGTCATTTTTAAAAAAAATTTCCTTATTCTTTTTTCTTCAAAAATCAGTTCAAAAAAATAAAGAAACTGGGATTTTTGATTTTTTTTTTGAAAATTTGTACCAAAAAAAATTTGATCCGAGAAAATTTAAAAAAAAAATAAAGCAAAACGAAAAATTCCTTAAAAATTCACTCGCAGGTGTAAAACTGAAAAAAAAAATTGTTTTACATCAAAACTTTGAATACCTATATTGTTTACCCTGCCAAAAAATCAAAAAAATCCTTTGACATAAATCTACATAATATTTATAAAAATTCTTTTTTGGCCAAAATTTGAAAAAAAATTATAAAGGAAATTTTTAAACAAAATTTCAAAATCTTCCCATCAAAAAAATTGAAAACAAAAATTAGAGGTATCACAATAAAAACGATTTGTTTTCTAATAAAGTTTGAAAAAATTGTTTTTACACAAAATAAAAAAATGGATTCTACAAAAAAAAAAAAAAAAAAAAAAAAAAAAACAACAGAAAAGTTAAAAAATTGAACAAACAATTTTTTTCAAAAAATAGGGTTGAATAAAATTTAGAATTTTGAAAAAAAGTAACAAAATTTTATAATTAATTTTTTGTTGTGATTAAATTTTTTTATTGATTTCAATACGAAAAAGTTTCAAATTTCATTTTAATTATGAACGAAATCCAAATTGATATCAAAAATCTTATTCAAAACCCAATTACATATCCCCCCTGGTTACTAAAAATTCCACAAATGGATTCAAACCTAAGAAATTATTCAAAAAAAGAAAATTCCAATACAATAATAAAAACCCACTACTTAGAAATGGCATCAAAATATAATAATTACAACTTATGTTTCACTGATGGTTCAAATATTCCCTCACTTCATACAGGTTATGCTTTTTCAATAAACAACCAAGTTGCTAACTATAAGATACATAACATCTCTTCTATTTACAATGCTGAACTTTCTGCTATACACCATTGCCTCCAAGATATATTCACTTCCAAAATAACCAACAAAAATTTCCTAATCCAAAGCGACTCTTTAAGCTCCTTAATTTCAATTCAAAACATTTTTACAGATCATCCCATTGTACAAAACATTCACAAAATTCTTTTTGATTTACAAAATTCAAATTTCATTATTCAATTTGCATACGTTCCCAGTCATATAGGAATTCAAGGAAACGAAATTGTCGATACACTAGCAAAATCTGCCATAAATCCCTCGTCACTTTCTACCCTTTCCACAGATGACATTAAATCTTTGTTAACCCAACAAATTTACTCAAGCTGGCAAAATTTATGGTCCCAACAAGTAAACAATAAATTATACCAACATAAAAAAACAGTGCATCCTTGGAAAAACCTCTCACAATTAAATAAACAAGATGAAATCATTATAACCAGACTAAGAATTGGACACACAAAAATTACTCACAATTATCTTTACCAAAAAACTCCAAAACCTCTATGCCCATTCTGTACTATTCAACTTATATCTATCCAACATATCCTGTTCGAATGCCCCAAGTTAAAACAAGAGAGACTAACCCTACAAATAAATGAAATCCCCCCAGTTATACCAGATATTCCTTCCGAAATTCAAAAATTCATAAACTTAATTAAAAAACGCAACCTCACAAATAAAATTTAAAAAAAATTCTTCCGATGGGTGTAATAATCTTGTAATTATAAACATCAAAAAAAAAAAAAAAAAAAAAAAAAATTCGTCTAGGACAAAACTTGAAAATCGCGTTGAGATAATTTTTTTTTCAATTTTTGAAGATCGAACAAGACTTGGAAAATGTTTGTTATGAATAAAACATTTAAAAATTATTGGGAGCTAATTCTAAGAACTTGTGATGATTTAAAAAAATTTCGATTTGAGGTTTTTTTTTTTTTTTTTTTTGAAAATTGAAAAAAATTGTTTTGAACAAAAGACTTTTTCACGGCAGGCTAAAAAAAATTATAGGTTTTCAAAGAAATTTTCAAGACGATTCTCATGACCAGAAAACCGAGGAAAAATTCCGCAGTGCTCCCACTAAGTACTTTCACTTCCATATGAAGTTTGAAAAAAAAAATTAGCAGGGATCTTTCGTTGGTACCCGCCCCCAAGGTGAAATAAAAAATTGAGAATACACTCAAAAATCATCTTTTACAACCACCTTACGAGGTTTTGCCAAAAAATTGAAAATTTGGTTTGAAGCTCAAATCGATACCTACTCAATTTGCTAAAGCATTCAAAAAAAATCAAAAATTTAACAGAAATGAGAAATTTGATAATTTTTAAACTTTAATAAATTCTTGAAAGTGGGTGAATTTTATATTTTAAAAAATTTTATAGAAGCTCCAAAATCTGCAAAATTTTAAAATTTGTAAAAAATTGAAATTTGTCCAAGTCCTGAATTCTGATGAATTTTTGAAATTATATCAAAAATACCTAACATATCCTATTTTGATAAATTTAAATTTTCAAATTGAAAGGGAATTGAAAAAAAATGAAATCTAGTAAACTTTCAAAATTTAATAATTTTAAAATTTTGATTTATACTGTATTTTTGAAGTAGTGAAAATTCTTAAAATTATTCTTCATTTTTTTAAATATTCAACTTGAGTTTGTAAAGTTGACTGAATTTTCAAAAGCTGATGAAAATTAAAATTTTTCAAAAATTGGTAAAGATTAAGTATAAATTTTAATAATTTGATTGGAATTTAAAAATTTAAAAATTCGTTAAAAATTTGGTAGAAATAGAATTTTGGTAGGTAATTTTTAAATTTTAATAAATTCTTCAGGCATGGCATGCTCTTGTGATTTTTTTTTTTTGGAGAAATCTAACGGGAAAAAAATTCGGCAGAAGAGAGGGAAATTTTTTTTCAAAACTTTAAAATTTAGTTAGTAAATATTAATTTTAAAAAAAAAAATGATATAATTTTATGCTGAATTAATTTTTTAACAATTTCAGTTCAAAAAAATTTTTCATATGAAAAAAATAATTTAAAAATGTTTTGAATGCAATTTAAAAAAAAAGTTGATTTAAATACAATTTAAAAAAATTATTTTGAATTAAATAGGTACAAGAAAATGTTGATTTTTGATTTTTATCGAATTTTTACAAAAATGGCAAAAATAATCTACTGAATACTGATAAATCAATTTTTTTACAAAAATTGTAAATTTTGAAATCAAATTCTAAAAATCGGTTTTAATACTAAAATCGATCCCGACAGTTGAATGCGACCATTTTCGAAGCGATCTGCCGTCTCTAGCAAAAGTTAATTATTCAAAATTATCGAGTTATCAAGGTTGTAAAAAATTCGAAAAAATTGATTTTTTACACACTTTATTTTGACCCCTTCAATGATACAGTTTGGCAAACATATCTACACATTGTTGTGAAAAATGGTCTACTCAGATATTTGGAGGATGGGTTAAGGTATTCTTACCGAGACACCCTGTATAATAAGATATCGGTGTATACGATTCGAACAAAATATGTAGGTTGATATCAAAATACCATTTAATTGTTCGGCTTTTTAAAGGTCTCTTTTTTGTATGGTGCGGCGATGATAAATTGTACTCGATTCTTAGCGTCCTCGGTGCGACATTTTAAAATAGTTTTAGCCACGAATTTCGTGATATGTGGCGTGACACGGAAATAATGTGCCGCTTAATGTTCGCGCGTTATTAATTGAGGATACGTAGAGATATATTATCTTTTTCACAGTTCATGATTTTTATAAAGTTCATATTTTCTATACAACGATCGACGACGTCACACCAGCTAAATTTTTATTGCTGGATTAAGCCCGCACCTAACACTTCACGTGGCCAGCTTCGCTTCGCACTGGTTTATGGTCTTGCTCGTCGGAGCTAGTATTTTTCCTCCCCTTGCATTCTTTTTTCGCATTTCGTAATTTTTTTCTTCTCTTCTTTTTTTTTTGCTTCGCGGCGGGTCATATTTTTCTCGTTTGTTATGCTCGATGCTCGGTTGTAGTATATCTTACGTTTATAAGTTGCGATGGTGTTACCAAGGCGAATTCCTCATATAGTCGACTGAAAGTAGAAATTATGGTGGTTGTAAAGCATCTTGAGAGCAGAATTCGCGATTGAAAAAAAGATTAATGTAGTGAAGATGGAGCGTTTGAAAGTTTTTAAAGCTCGGTTAAATAGTATCTACGCAGTACCCACAGTATCTGCGTTGAAAACGTAAAAAACGACGAGAACGCAAAAGAAATTGAAAGGTGTTTTTTCACCAACGTGATAGAATCATAATAATACTTACCTAACGTTACAGAACGAGCAGACTACAAAAAATGAAAAAAATTCCATAGGAATTCCGAAAATAATTTTTTTCTTCAAATTTTGATTTTGAACAACTTTTTACCCTGAATGTTTTTTGAATGAGAAATTATTATTCAAAATATTTTTATTCATTTTTAGCTTCAAAAAACACCAAGTAAAAAATTGTGAAATATATCATAAATTATGGAATGGGCTCGAATAGTTGAAGAAAAATGTACGTTTTTCTTTCAAAAAGAATACCCTTTTTTCAAATTTTATTGAAAAAAAAAAATAATAAAAAATAAAAAACAGTTTTCTTTAATCAAAATTTTCAAATTTTGTAATTTTATTAAACAAATTTTAAAAACATGATCACTTGGAAAAAATTAACAACGTTGAGAATATTAAACATTTTGAAAAGAAATTGAAAATTATTTTGAGAGAATAAAATTGTTTGAGATATTTTCTCAAAATTTAACAATTTTGAGAAAATTGAAAATCACGTGGAAATTGAAATTTTCAAGAAAAATGAAAATTTTGAGAATATTGCAAATATTTAAAACATGAAAAAACTAAGTAAAAGTTTTGAGAAAATTGTAAATTCTGAGAAAATGTCAAATTTTGGGTTTATGAGAAAACCAAAAGTTTTGAAAAAATTGAAAATTATGAGAAAACTGCAATTTTTAAGAAAAATGAAAACCATGAGAATATTGCAAATTTTGTGAATATGAGAAAACCAAACGTTCAGAGAAAATTAAAAAGTTTGGGAAAATTGAAGATTTTTAGAATATTGAAGATCTTTAGAAAATTGAAGATTTTTAGAATAAAGAGGAAATCAAAAGTTTAAAAAAAATGAAAATTTTAAGAAAATTAAACATTTTGAAAAAAATGAAAATTATTTTGAGAAAAATTGAAATTTTAAAGAAATTTGACAATTTTGAGAAAATTGAAAATCATTATGGAAACAGAAATTTTCAAGAAAAATGAAAATTTTGAGAATATTGCAAATATTTGGAATATGAGAAAACTAAAAGTTTTGAAAAAATTGAAAATCATGAGAAAACTGTAATTTTTAAGAAAAATGAAAACAATAAGAATAGATAATATTGCAAATTTTGAGAATATATGAAAACCAATAATGTTTAGAGAAAATTGAAAATTCTGAAAAAATTGAAAATTTTCAGAAAATTGAAGATTTTGAGTCTAGAAGGAACCCAAAAGTTTTGAAAAAATTGAAAATTTTTGAGAAAATTGAACATTTTGAAAAAAAAAATTCAAAATTATTTTGAGAAAATAAAACTGATCAAGAAAATTGAAATTTTAAAAAAATTTGACAATTTTTAGAAAATTGAAAATCATTATGGAAACAGAGATTTTGACGAAAATTGACAATTTTGAGAATATTACAAATATTTGGAATATGAGAAAAGTAAAAGTTAATTTGAGGAAACCGTAAAATCTGAGAAAATTTCAAATTATTTTTGAGTCTATGAGGAAACCAAAATTTTTGGAAAAATTGAAAATATTGAGAAAATTGAAATTTTCTAGGAAAATAAAACCTATAGGTACCTAATGATAATGCAAATTTTTAGAATAATTCAAAGTATTGAAAAATCGCAAGAAAATTAATATTTTTACGAAAAATGGTAATTTTGGTGATATAAGCAAACCAAAAGTTTTCAAAAAATTGAAATTTTCAAGAAAATTGAAAATATTTTGGAAACCGAAATCCGCCAGAAAATTGAAAATTTTGCATAATATATAAATTTTTTCAAACTTAAAAATTTAAAGATTTTGAAAAAAATTATGTTTTTTTACAAATTTTTTTTTTTTTTTTTTACAAAATGACTTATTTGGGGGGGGGGGAAATCGAGTATTTTGAGAGAATTCTTATTTTGGGAATTTATTGTTTTGGAAACATGAAAACCTACTTTGAGAGTATTCATTAGAAATAATTTGTTGTGACAACTGCTGATAGCTGTCTATTTTGAAAAAAAAAAAATTCAAACTTGGTTCAAACTTCAAAAATGAAATTTTTCTAAACTTCATTACAACTTTTTCAAATGTGCTAAAAAGTTTTCAATCAATTTTTGGGAATTTTTTCCAATTACTTTTTAAACACCCTGTTGCATCAATTTCGGTATTTTTTTTTTTCAACAATTACCAAAACACTGTCCTTATTTATGGCCTGAAGGTTTCACCTCCTCATCTTTCTTCGAATCAGAGGCTCTACCTCAGCCCCTGCAATGATAAGATTAGGCAAATATATCTACATATCGTTGAAACAAGTTGCCGACTCAACGGATTGAAGGGATAATATTCATAACTGAGACATCCTGTATATTTTTGGCTGTTACGAAGAAAACAGTAAAAGAAAGGGAGTCTACTTCGTATCTACATACACGATATGAATAAATCTGACGCTGGTGTGCAGGTATCAAGAGTGACGTATGCGAGGAAAGCTTTTCATTAATGGCCCCAGCCTACGACTCTGGTACATTGAATAATGAATCTGGCTCATGCCTGTTGTTTTTTTGCTTTTTATTGTCACCGTCGTTGTAATGGTAAAGAATAGACCGGTGTAGGCGAATGTATACGCGAATAAGTACGGCTGGAAGTTAATTTCACTCTGGGGGTTTGATTGAAAAAATTTTACTCGCAAACAATGAGCCGTTGGTTCGACTATATACGCATTCTACTCTCTGAATTTCTTACAAAAATAAATTATTCTATAACGAGAAAACAACAACAACAGCAACAACGTACACGTACAACGTGCAAAGGCGAAAAACAAAAGCTAAAAGAGTTTTCTGCTGTGATATTTCACATTTTGTTTTAATCATTCGGTGGAGTATAGTAGAATTAAGTTTGTACATAGAAGAGCGAGTATAAAACTGCTATGTTAGTATGTACTACGTACTGCAGCCGAAGAATCTATTAAAAAGTTGGCGAGAATGTATTAAATTTCATATGAAAGTTGGACGAAAACTTTGTAAATTTTGTTTCACTAGCAAAGAAAAAGGTGAAGCTGAAAAAAAGGCTAGTGAAATGAAACAATAAACATTATACGATTTTATTGTCATCGGTACAGTTGAAATTAGTTTCATCCTTGTAAGACTCTCCCTTTCCCTCCATTGGTCCCTGTTTTACTCAAATATCAGCTGAAAAGACTTAATACGATGCGCAAAAGTCTAATATTCGTCTTCTCGAAGCAATAAATAGGTACCCATTTTTTTATATACAAAAATATATCTACCCAGCCAGGAATACGAAATGGTATATTTACGAGAAAGAAGAGGAAAAATGGCAAGAAACTTGAATGGTATATCCGATTAAATTCTCTTTAATTCTTTTCAAAAGTATACGATTCGTCGTATTCGTTTCCGTCGATGTGTATTTAGAAAACTAAGTGGGGAGCAGCAGAGAGGTTCGGCAAGTTTTTATAAATCGGCACCCGAAAAATCAACGAATAAGACTTGCACCCAAGAAAAAGCCCAAGCAAGGAGAAGAGGTATCGGTGGAAACAGCTGAAAGCGCTGTTTAATCAAAATTAATGATTTTGAGAAACGAGAACGAGCGCTCTCTTAAGGATAGACGTCGTATATGCGTTTTTTTTTTCTTACAGTTTTCAATACGTCATTAGCGTGCGACCTTCGATACATCTTTGAATTGCCAAACGATATAAGGACAGGGCCAAGAGACATGGCACAATGTGAAAGATTATACAGTTTCTTCTTCGGAAACTCATTCCTCTTAATGACTTCCCGATCAAAATCGCTTTTTTGCCGCTTAAAGCTGATACCCGATTTAGCTATAAAGGTAATTTTCGAGGAAATACGTTTTTCCCATCCGTTCGTCTTTGTTGGTGTGGCTGCGGCTGTACTTACTTATAGTGGTACGTGAAAGCGACATTAATTATGGTTGGTGTTGTCTGCGATGAACCGTGTTTCGAAATTTCTCCAACATGGTTTGGAAGTGTTGTTTTAGGTTCTCCGGTAATGAGCGTTTTTCTTTTATAGCTCGATAGAATTTGAAATGAAAAGTTTGAGACCCGAACAGCACACTCGACAAATTATCGAAATAAAAAATCAACAGAATATCGAATTCGATAAAGTGTCGCGTTAGTTCCGCATAAATCGTGAAATTATCTTTCGATATATAGATAGATTATCGACGAATTATAGTTAGCAAATATTTCGAGATTATAGTTAGATATTTTATCGATAATATATCTATAATATCGAAAGATAATTTCACGATTTAGGCGGAACTTTATCGAATTCGATATTCTGTCGATTTTTTATCGATTTTTTATTCCGATTTTTCGTCTTTTACTAGCTTTTTTCTATAATTAAAAATCATTAATTAGCATAATTAATACATTAAACTATGCCTAAACACATTATTCATGTTACGGTAAGAGGATCATTTCAGAAAAAGTCAAAAAAAATTATAAAAAATCTGCCAACCGTGGGGCTTGAACATTCTACCTCCTGCATGGTAATCCTCTTCCTTAACCACTATGCCATACCTTATCGTTGAGGAATTAGCAATAAAACGCTTATAATAGGCAGTTTAGTACTTCCAGACGTGTTGGACTTAGAAAAATTTTCACCAATTTGGAAATAATTTCAAATATCGTCACAAAATCGTTGAAAAATCGTTCGACAAATTTCAGATTATTTGTCGATAATGTAGTTTCAAATATCGCCACAAAATCGTTGAAAAATCGAATTCGAGGAATTTCATATCACGTGTCGATAATATAGTTTCAAATATCGTCATAAAATCGTTGAAAAATCGAATTCGAGAAATTTCAGATTACGTGTCGATAATAAAGTTTTAAATATCTTCACAAAATCGTTAAAAAATCGAATTCGAGAAATTTCAGATTATTTGTCGATAATATAGTTTCAAATATCGTCACAAAATCGTTAAAAAATCGAAATCGAGAAATTTCATATTACGTGTCGATAATATAGTTTCAAATATCTTTACAAAATCGGATTCGATAAATTTAATATCATTTGTCGATAATATAGTTTCAAATGTCGTCAAAAAATCGGTAAAATATCGAAGCCGAGAAATTTCATATAATCTGTCGATAATATAGTTTTAAATATCTTTACAAAATCGTTAAAAAATCGAATTCGATAAATTTAATATTCTTTGTCGATAATGTAGTTTCAAATAATTGCACAAAATCGGTGGAAAATCGGAATCGATAAATTTAATATTCTTTGTCGATAGTATCGTTGACGAATATCGTCATAAAATCTTAATAATATCGAATTCGATAGTTTTTAGATTTTTTGCCTAAGAAGTTGTACCGATAAATCTTTATAATATCGTGAGAACATCTATAGATTTTCAAACGATTTTTTATCGATACGTTACATCTTCCGATATTATCGATCGAGTGTGCCGCTCGGGGAAGTTTTGAAATTAATTTTGGTATATTTTTTGAAAATAAGTGTGGACTTGTAGAGTAACAATATGCTGTGCTTTAAAAAAAAAATGTTTTGAAAATTTTCAAATTTTCTCAAAAATATGTTTTTTCAAATTTTGAATGAGGGCTGCAAGAATGAAAATAAATCCCAAACATTTAAATGATAGGCAAAAAAAAAAATGAAAATAACATAACCAAAAATTAAAATGATAAACTCAGAAATAAAAATGATGGTCCAAGAAAAAAAAATGCTACTTAGTTTCCAAATTTGATTAGATGGCCCTTGAAATTATTAACCAAGAAAATGATGATAATGGAAAAAGTCGAACGAGAATCCCAAAGATTGAAATCATTTTGCAAAAAATTCATAAGACAACCCCAAAAATTAAAAAGCATATCACACAGATAAAAATGATAGGTCCTGGAATTAAAACAAATGTCCCAAAAATTGAAATGATATTCCCAAAAATAAAAATTATTACCCCAAAAATAAAATGATTGGACTGAAAATGATCGCCCAAGAAATTGAAATGACTGTTCCAAAAATTAAAATGATATTCCTAGAAATAAAAATTATGGCATTAACAATGAAACGATAAGACTGAAAATGAAAATGATAGCCCATGAAATCAAAATGACTATCCCAAAAATTAAAATGATATTCCCAGAAATACAAATTATGGCCCCAAAAATGAAATGATGGAGCGGTAGATAAAAAATACTAAGTAAAGCAATTGAAATGAAAATGATATATCTGGACTTATAAAATAACAGTCCCAAAAACTTAGATCTTATTCCCAGAAATAAAAATAATGGTTTAAAAAAAATAAGGTATAGTTAGATAGTTCCTAAAATAGAAACGAATAATGATTCCGGAAGTAAAAAAGATGGCGTTCAAAATGAAAGCGGTAGTTCCAGAAATAGAAATTATGATCTCAAAATTGAAAATTTAAATAATAGTACCAAAAAATGAAAAAATACTCAAAAAAAAATAAAAAAAATAAGAATGACTGTCACAAAATTCAAACGAAACTCCCGGAAATTAAAATTTAAAATGATGGTCCCAAAAATGAAAATGACAATGACTGAAATAGAAATTATAATCCAACAAATAGAAATGACTATCTCAAAACTGAAATTATTGTCCCAAAACTTGAAATTAGTACCTACTTAATACTTGGTCCTAAAAATGAAAATGATTGTTTCAAAATTGAAATGATCAACCCATAAATAGAAATTATGACCCCAGTAAAGAAAATGGTAATGTTTAAAATGAAAATGATAGTTTTAGAAATAAAAATGATTGTCTTAATTGAAATGACAGTCCTAAAAATTGAAATAATAGGCCAAGAAATGAAAATGTTTGTCCCAAAATTACAATAATAGACCCACAAGAAAAATGATGATCACAAAATTGAAATAATGAACCCAGAAGTAGAAATTATTGCCCCAAAAATAAAATCGTGGTCACTGTAAAGAAAACGATATCTAAAATTTCCAAAATAAAAATGATAGTCTTGAAAATAAAAACGAGTGCCTTGAAATTGATAACAGCAGTCCTAATAATCGAAATGAACAATCACAAAAATAAGAATTATGGTCACAAAATTGAAATGACGAACCCAGAAATATAAAATGATAGTTCTAAAAATGAAATCTGGGCACCAAAAATAAAAATGAGTGTCACCAAATTCAAATGACAGTCCCAAAAAATTGAAAATACTAGTTACATACTTATTGTCGAACCCAGGTATAAAAATGAAGGTTCCAAAAAGTAAACTGTGGTCCTGGTAAAGAAAATGATCTTTGGAATGAAATTATGGGCTCAAAATTGGAACCGCAGTCCCAAAAACTAAAATGACGAATCTAAAAATATAAATGATGATCCTAAAAATGAAATTGTGGTAGCAAAAGTATATTATATTTTGAAATGAAAACAATATTCCTAGAAATAAAAATGAAATGTCACAAAATTCAATTGATAGTTCCAAGAAAATGATTGTACCACAAATGAAATTTTGTCCCCGTGAAGAAAATTAAGTAAGTATATGTTTAAAATTAAAAATGATGGCCTTAAAATCAAAATGATGGATCTAGAAATAGAAATGATTTCTAGGAATGAAATTTTAGAATCAAATTAATGAAAATGACAATGTTTGAAATGAAAATGAACGTTCTAATAAAAGTGAAATCATAGTCTTAGAAATAAAAATGATAGTTCTAAAAATGAAAATGATGGTAACAGAAAAGAAAATGATTCTTTAAACAATTTATGTGCCTAAAATTGAAATGAATGAAAAGTATCAAGTGCTGGAATGAAAATCATGATTAAAAAGTAAAAATTCCAGAAATAGAAATGATAATTTAAAAAAAATAAACAATGGTCCCCAAAATATAAATTATACTTAGAACTGAGATGATCGTCGTAGAAATGAAATAATTAGCCCATATGAATTTTCTTTGAGAAATTTTCCTCGATTTTTCCATTTCCTAGATTTATTTAAAACTCAAATTGCAAAAATTGTTTGCAAAAATGTTTGCAAAATGAAATTTTGCAATTTTTTACAAACATAATTTTACCCAAAGTTCCTGGAAGAACCATCCTTAAAATCAATTGAGTTACCTCAATTTCCTAAATTAGTCACGAAGAAGCGATAAAATAAATTTCATTTCAATTACAGCCCAATGCTTTGGGGAAAAGGCCGAGTTAAAAATGCTGAGACGAATTCGCGAACCGAGTTTAATTTCCTTTTGGTCGAGCTTAGCAACTATAAACGTTACAGAGCTATTACAAAAAGTATCTAACTATAGGTATACAGACAATGATACCATTCAAAGTGAACCAATCGAGACGTAATATCATAATTTGGAACTATTCCAATAAGATAGTGAGAAATTAGATAGGATGAAACAAGGATAGAAAAAAAAAAGGTACCAGTAATTGTACAAGCATAAGGGTTAAAATCATGACTAAATAAGAATACCACGAGTGCTTCTTAAGCTTCTATCGTGCTCTTACACTCACATCAATAGTAAATCTAGTAAAAAGGAGTAAAAGAACGAGACAGATTGACAGCATGGCAATCGCCTTTGTATTCGTTGTACGTGAACCCGTCAAAGAGCAAAAGTTAACTTCGCAAATGAAGCCAAAGCCAAGTTTAAAGTGGCTGCGTGTATTAACACATCGAACTCGAAAGAAATGAAACCCTTGTCCTACACAAAAAAATTCCCCGACCGAGATACGAGCATTTTATATGCCAAACAATAAAAAACGCCTTAAGGTGAACATTGTGCATTTCGACCTTCGTAGCAGCCACGTCGATTAAAACCTTTAAAAAAATGTTCTCGTTAATTAAATCGCCTTAAATCGCTTTCACCTCGACTTAGCTACCTTTGAATGGCCTCATGTACGCTTTACGACTACTTTTGAATGCAATTTTCGCTTCGCAGGCCTTTACTTTGTTACAGCTGAGTAGGTATCTATTGTTTATAATTATAAGTTTCTCTTTATCAAGCTTTCGTTAATAATTAAAGTTAATTTGGTCTTGTAAACTTTCGCCTTATTAGCTCTTTTTGCCAGATCCAGAGAGCTTTTTCCTGATCTCTTATACGTCGCCTTGAATGTCCCTCCTTCGTGAAATTTACCAAGCTTGCGTTAAGTTTTGCGAAGTTCATCTCAAAGTCAACGTTTAATATACATTTTCCGCGAAGGCAAAATTCGTGCTAATTTTCAACGTATTCCTTGATGCAACTGGGCTTAGGATCAAGCTTTTCTAAACCTACGACGATGAATACTTTAATATGTTACAAGCTAGAAAAGTGCACCAGACGTAGACGCGTCCAAATTATACTAATTCTCTCTTCGTTTATTAGCTCTGTGAAATTTCGTAAATTGTTTTACCTTTGGCTCGGTGCGTTTTTCAATTTTAAACAACCTTCTTGCCTTTGGATAAATCAAAAGGCAAAAGCTTAATCAAAACATCGTGTTTAATTCTACTCAACACGTCATGCACCGGTGTCTTCACCCCTCGTATAAAATAACTATAATTTTTTGTACTTTATTTTCCACTTTTTCTCCTTCCACAATTTCAAAATAGACCGTATTACTTCTGGTAATCTCGCATTAGTAATTTAATTCGCGTATTCTCGTATCACTCCGCACACGACCTAAAATATTCTCCTCGAATTTAGTTTTTGTTTTAATACTCGTAACTTTTTTCGCGTACTTTTTAACCTCATCAGACAGACTCGTTAGAAGGGAGTTGAATTAAGGCAGGAGATACGAGAGAATTTTAAATTTTGATCGTTCTATGTTTCTCCTCTCCTCTCGTTCGCCTTTCTTCGCTTTAATTTTCGACTTTTATATCGACGAAAAAAAAAAAAATTTCCAAAGCAACTAAACGCTATTCGATGTAATCATTTATGAAAGGAGACACTTGAAAAAGAGCTTAATCTATTCATAAAACATCTTGACCAAAAATTAACGTACTCGCGGGAGCCACTAGTTATTCGTTTACTTTTTACAGCTTCTTGACTTTTGTTGTTGTTGTTGTTTGCGGAGCGTATACTCCATATATATGAGAAAGGAAATATTTTCCATCTTGTATAGAATTTTGCTTTCCTGTTTGCCCTCCGCTTTTTCCCTGGGGATGAGGGTGGAAGTTTATGGTGAAAAATAAACGCGTCTTTTGGTTAATTTAAAAAGAATTTTAATAATGTGATAAAATTAATTTTAGGAAGTTTTTTTGAAAATTTTATTGACGAAGAGTGTTGACAGTTTTTTCAACATCAATTATTTTAATTGGAAAAAAATGTACTTATAAAAAGTTTAGGTAACATTTCTAAACTGAAATGAATAGCACATGATTTTTTTTTTTTTTTTTTTTTGAAACAAAATAAAGATTTTCTATTTTCTTTATAAAAATTAACAAATTGTACTAGAATCAAGCTTAATAAAATTTGTAATTGAGCAAATCTTCAATAACACTATATTGGTAAAAATTTTGAAAAAAATACCACTCAAAAAATTGGAAAAAAACTGATCGAAAAAAGGATTACTCGAAACATACTCACAAAATGTGAAAAAATTGTATGAATCGAAACAAAGCTTGGAAACATTGTTTTTGAGCAATTTGAAAGTCTCCCAAAAACTTCCAAAAATTCAAACTTGAAAAAAAAAATCAAAATATTTTTCAAAAATGCACCAGAACAAAACTTGCAAAAAGTAGTTTCTAAAAATAAAGCATAATTATAAACATAATTTTTAAAAAATATAAGTAGGTCTAGGTATATTTTTAAAAATGTAAAAAATAACATTCGAACAAAGCTTTAAACAATTTTTCAAATAAAATTTTTAAAAAGCAAGAGATTTTTAAAAATTTTAGCAAATAAAAAAAAATTATTTTTGTACAAAATTTGGAAAAAAATCAAAACCAAAAAATTGAATAAAATATTAAATAAATTTCGATAAGTGTAAAAAAATATAAGTTATATTGCAGAAAATCTGAAAAAAGATAAAACGAAAAAAAAATTGAACAACATAAAAATAATTATTTTCTTGAAAGCAGCGTATTTAATTTAAAAAAATTAATTAATTCATTCAATTGAAACAAAAACTAGAAATTTTTTTGAAAAAAAAAATTGAATAAAAATCACAATTTTTATTTTATTTTGCAAAAATAATAAAGTTTTGTATCAACTGTAACGTAATACCTAAGTGAAAACATTTATTTTTGATAATTTTTTTAAATACCTAATAAAATTTTTGTGCATGAAAAAAGAAATAAAATCGATACCTAATTGAGCTGAATTTAAAATTATTTTATTGAAAAAAAAAAAAAAATTGAAAAAAATGAATTGAAAAACAATTTGAAAAACTCACTTTTTTGGCAAAATTCGAAAAACAAATTTTTCGCAAAAATTATAAAAAACCCAAAATCAAGAAAATAAAAAAAATAAAAAATTTATAAAAATTAGAAACGTTTCCTTTTCACAAAAAATTAAAGATACTTAGGTGGAGTTATTGGACCAATGCTTGAAATAAAATCTTCTCAATCCAATTTTAATTTTGCGTAAAATTTAATGAAAAAACATTAAAATAAAAAGTTGAACAAATTTTTGAATTTTTTATTTTAAATAAAAAAAAAATAATAAAATAAAATAATCCGAAACAAAATTCAAATAATTGTTTTCGAACAAATTTTTAAAAAACTACATTTTTGTACCTACTAAATTTGGAAAAATCCAAATCAAAAAATTAAATTAAATTCAAAATCTACATATCTATTCACTGAGTCATTTACAAGCAGAATGTAAAGAAAAAATGTATTGCAAGAAAGCTAGAAAAAAAATCAAAAACTTTTAAAAACGTTATTTTTACACAAGATTGAAAAAACATAGAAAAATGTTGTTGTTGTTTTTTAAAGCAAAAGGTAAAAACATTAAATTGAAAGAACTTTTTTTTGAGGAATTTTGTTGCCTTGGCCCAAAATTTGAAAAATTCCAAATTAAGTAATTAGAAAAAAATTGTATTTTTTTTCTGGAAAAATACTTGTAAAAAAATAGTACAAAATTTTGAAAGTGATTACCTCAAAATTTTAAAAACATTACTTTCGCAAAAAAAAAAAAAAAAAAATAGAAAATCCATATCAAAAATTGAATAAAATTCAAAATTATCGTTTCAAGCAAGAATGAATCAAAAGAACGCAAAAAACTGAAGAATAAAATAAAATATAATAAATTTTAAAAAAAAATTTCTGAACATGGACGAAATTCTCTTAAGAAATTTTTGAAAAATGTATTTCATCGTAAAGTGTGAACAAAAAAAAAAGAAATCAAGAAAAATGTAAAAAATTATATTGGAAGACGCGTGTGGCTTAAAAATAGTTTTCAAGCAAATTTGAAGAAGAATAAATTTTTTGTGGAAGACGATTGAAATATATTTTTAACGATGGTTTAAAGAATAATTTTGGATTCAAATTCAAAAAACTTCTATCTAGATGGAATTTAAAATGAACGAAATTAAATAATATTTTTAAAAAAATGTATTGGTGATGAACTGATGAAACTAGGGAAAAATTGTTTTTGTAGTAATTTATAAAAAATGTTTTAGGACAAGATTTGAAAAACAAAAATGGAAATAATTGCTTTCAAGCAATGTTTAAGAGACCTTTTTCGTTTTCAAACATGTAAAAAAGTATCGAACCTATGTTAAAAAAAAAATATTTTTCTCGCCAAACTTCAAATACATCTATTTTCAGAAAAAAATTGAACAAGATATAAAAAAAAATATCCACATTTTTAGAAAAATAATAATACCTAATAATAAAAAAAAAAAAAAAAAAAGATGAAAAATAATTTTCGAACATCTTTGTTGAAAAAAGAGATTTTCCCCTCAAAAAATATTGAAAAATTATTCAATTATTTAGCTTTCCCTGCCCCTCTGACCCTTCAAAAAAATTCCCTCTCGAATTGATAACCTATCTAGTTACTTCTTGGTATAGAATACAAAATTAATCAACAGTCCCTTTCGTTTACACCGAGAAATTGGTACATTTGGTTATTTTTTCAAGCCTCAACGATAACAATCGATAAATAAAATTCGATTCGGTACGAAAAAGGTATAAATAAACCGATAGATAAAAAGCGGGCTCGATTTTTCGACGATAAAAAATGAAAAAAGGAAATGAACGTGGCATGTTCGCCGCACACCAGCGACAAGTCAGTGTTGGTATATTTCATTTGTGTTTGAAAAAAACCCATACTCGTGCATTCCCTTTATGGTATAGCACGTATAGAAATTCACAAACAAGATGAGTTGAAAAATACGCGTTTGTTTTTATTTTAACGTCAGACAAAGTATACGTACGTACGTATTCGACGCTGTACGTAAAAAAAATATCAAGTAAGGTTATTATTTTGTACTTTGCAGGCGAACATGAATGAATTACGCTTAGAAACTGTCGCGTTGTACTCAAATCCTTGCCAAAAAGACAATTTAAGAGGCGTTACATTTTCTGACGTATCAATTTCCTCGTGCCAAACAAAGTAAATTATTTAAAAACAGTGATGCCGAAAATATGCTCGGCTGTCAATACTCTGGCTCGGCATAATTTTTCTTTTTAGCTTCGCTAAACACGACAGCTCCACTCCAGCTCGCAGCCCAAGGTGGTTAATCTTTTCACGCGTCGAGCATTTTAAATATCGTATACAACGTGTATATGAAGAAAATATACCCCTAAGAGACTTAAAGCTGATTATTACCTTTCAAGAAGTCTCGAGCCGAATCATAATAAGAAATTTTCTACTCGATGTATTCGTTTGTGGCGGAGTCCCGAGTATTTAGTCGTCTCGTCGTCGAGGTGTTAATCAACGCAATAGTCTAAAGAAACCCTTCGATAAGAATATTCGAATCGTAAAGCTATACCGTTGAGAGTTTTTAATTAGAAAATTTTCTTCTTCCGACGGTGTAATCTGCTTTGCCAAAGTCAGTCTCTCTTACCTCGATTCTACCAACTTGGCTCGCATTGGCTTGATTTTCATGGCGAAATATTTAACGCAATTTGCTTTTTAATGAAAAGACATTATTTTGATGCTGAAAGAGATTTTTATACTTGGTAACTTTTCAACATAGGTACCTACGATTTAATAAACGACGATATCTTTAGAGAGAAGAAGTTGATTGAAAATTACACTAAATGAGCTTCCATCGCTTCATCGCTTCCGGTACCATTTTTTTTTTACCCACAGGATTCGATAATTAAGTCGTTGTAACGCTTTGAGCGTAATGAGAGTGAAAAAGTTACTCATTCTAAATCTAAGACGTATCTTTAAAGAATGAGCTTGGGTTTATTTTTTTAAAACCCTATTTTTCCCAAAAGCTGTGTTCTTTTTTAAAAAAATCTCTTAGCTTTGTATCTAAGACGCCGATTGAAAAAATTTTCAAACAAAGATCGTACATAAATTTTTTCAATTATGAAAGAAGTTTAAATTCTAGAATACCCAATCTTATGTTAGAAATTTTGAAGAAATTGAAAATTATGATAAATTTGTGAATTTTCAAGAAAATTGTAAATGTCGAGAAAATTATAAATTTTGAGAAAACTGAGGAAATAAAAAATTTAAAAAAATGTAAATCGTGAGAAAATTTTGAAAAATTGTAAATTTTGAAATAATTAACAATTATATAATTTTATGAAATTGAAAATTTTGAAAACATATTGGGAAAATTGTAAATTTTGAGGAAATTGTAAATGTCGAGAAAATTGTAAATTTCGAGGAAAATGTAAATTTCGAGAAAATTGTAAATTTCGAGAAAAGAAAATTGTAAATTTCGAGAAAAGAAAATTGTAAATTTCGACAAAATTGTAAATTTCGAGAAAATTGTAAATTTCGAGAAAATTGTAAATTTCGAAAAAGTTGTAAATTTCGAGAAAATTGTAAATTTCGGGGAAAATGTAAATTTCGAGAAAATTGTAAATTTCGAGAAAAGAAAATTGTAAATTTCGAGAAAATTGTAAATTTCGAAAAAATTGTAAATTTCGAGAAAATTGTAAATTTCGAAAAAGTTGTAAATTTTGAGAAAATTGTAAATTTCGAGAAAATGGTAAATTTCGAGAAAATTGTAAATTTCGAGAAAATTGTAAATTTCGAGAAAATTGTAAATTTCGAGAAAATTGTAAATTTCGAGAAAATTATAAATTTCGAAAAAATTGTAAATTTCGAGAAAATTGTAAATTTTGAAAAACTGTAAATTCTAAAAAAATTGTAAACTCTGGAAAAGTTGTGAGTTTTGAAAGAATCAACAATTAAATAATTTTAAGAAAATTGAAAATTTTGAAAACATTTTGAAAAAATAGTCAATTTTGAGAAAATTGTAAATTTCGAAAAAATTGTAAATTTCGAGAAAGTTGTAAATTTCGAAAAAGTTGTAAATTTCGAGAAAATTGTAAATTTCGAGAAAATTGTAAATTTCGAGAAAATTGTAAATTTCGAGAAAATTGTAAATTTCGAGAAAATTGTAAATTTCGAGAAAATTGTAAATTTCGAGAAAATTGTAAATTTCGAGAAAATTGTAAATTTCGAGAAAATTGTAAATTTCGAGAAAATTGTAAATTTCGAGAAAATTGTAAATTTCGAGAAAATTGTAAATTTCGAGAAAATTGTAAATTTCGAGAAAATTGTAAATTTCGAGAAAATTGTAAATTTCGAGAAAATTGTAAATTTCGAGAAAATTGTAAATTTCGAGAAAATTGTAAATTTCGAGAAAATTGTAAATTTCGAGAAAATTGTAAATTTCGAGAAAATTGTAAATTTCGAGAAAATTGTAAATTTCGAGAAAATTGTAAATTTCGAGAAAATCGTAAATTTCGAGAAAATCGTAAATTTCGAGAAAATCGTAAATTTCGAGAAAATCGTAAATTTCGAGGAAATTGTAAATTTATCAATTTCGAAAAAATTGTAAATTTTGAGAAAATTATAAATTTCGAGAAAGTTGTAAATTTCGAGAAAATTATAAATTTCGAAAAAATTGTAAATTTCAAGAAAATTGTAAATTTTGAAAAACTGTAAATTCTAAAAAAATTGTAAACTCTGGAAAAGTTGTGAGTTTTAAAAGAATCAACAATTAAATAATTTTAAGAAAATTGAAAATTTTGAAAACATTTTGAAAAAAAAGTCAATTTTGAGAAAATTGTAAATTTCGAAAAAATTGTAAATTTCGAGAAAATTGTAAATTTTGAGAAAATTGTAAATTTCGAGAAAGTTGTAAATTTCGAGAAAATTGTAAATTTCGAGAAAATTGTAAATTTCGAGAAAATTGTAAATTTCGAGAAAATTGTAAATTTCGAGAAAATTGTAAATTTCGAGAAAATTGTAAATTTCGAGAAAATTGTAAATTTCGAGAAAATTGTAAATTTCGAGAAAATTGTAAATTTCGAGAAAATTGTAAATTTCGAGAAAATTGTAAATTTCGAGAAAATTGTAAATTTCGAGAAAATTGTAAATTTCGAGAAAATTGTAAATTTCGAGAAAATTGTAAATTTCGAGAAAATTGTAAATTTCGAGAAAATTGTAAATTTCGAAAAAATTGTAAATTTCGAGAAAATTGTAAATTTTGAAAAACTGTAAATTCTAAAAAAATTGTAAACTCTGGAAAAATTGTGAGTTTTGAAAGAATCAACAATTAAATAATTTTAAGAAAATTGAAAATTTTGAAAACATTTTGAGAAAATAGTAAATGTCGAGAAAATTTTAAATTTCTGGGAAATGAGAGAATTGTAAATCGAAAAAATCGTGAAAAAAGTGTCATTGTGAGAATGATTGATTTTTTTAAATGGACTATTTTGAAAAACTTGACCAGTTTGAGAAAATTGTCGATTCTGAGAATAAGCATTGACTGTACCTTTCTTTTTTTTTGGAAAATTAACAATTTTGAGATAACTGATTACAATGAAAAAAATTACTGATTTGGAGAATATTGACTATTATTGGAAAATTGACTACTTTGAGAAAATTAAATGTATTGAGAAAATTTACAATTCTGATAGGTAGGTACGTTAAAAATTAAATTTTTGAAGATAATAATTATTTTTAGACTGTTGACTTAATTTTTGAGGAAATCAACAATAAAATATTGAGTATTATGCATATTTAAAAAAAAAATTATTGGTGATTTTGAGGAAAATTTTGAAATAATTTTTCATATTTGGATTATTTTATATTCCAAGAATATTAGTGTTAGTGAATGAAAGCGCTGCAGAACTTTCAAATTTGGTTTTTCTATGTAAAATTAGTAGGCAACATTGCAACCAAACCGCACTTGGAAACCGTAAGAAAAGTTCTAATAACGTTGAGATGCTTATCTTTAAAATTGAAGGAATTGTACCTAGTTAAATATAAATGAGAAATTGTTTGCTAAAAGTATTTGCCTTTAGCGAGACATAAAAATTTTCAAATTTCGAAAGAAAATACACAAACAGATGTGCCTTTTTGAAAGAAATAAAACGATTTATATGAAAAATTTGCTTATCAGTGAAACTAAAGACGCTAAGAAGCTTTAAAATTTAAAAAAAAAAAAAAAAAATACATACCAACATCGATTTTAAAATCTCTGTAGCGCCTTCATTATCAAACATGGACAATTTTTTCACATAACTTTTTTTATTCCTCTCTAGAAGCTAGTTACATCTGTTTTACATATTATGTTGACAAAATTTAGAAATTCTTGTTATCCGTTGCCCCTTCGTAATCGAATTAGGCACCCGGTATGCATAAAGTTCTCTATCTGCGAGTTATCCTCCGTTATATTCAAATCTCAAATTAGGCCAACCACTTCCGAAACACCCTGTACGTAGAGCTAAGGTATTCTTGCGAAATGGTATATTGCAACATTAAGGTTTAAAGATAGCGCCAAGTTGGTGCTGCAATTTATCGTGTGTTTTTTTTTTCTGTTTCCTACACGATTTTAATCTATCTCTTGAATTATGTGTGTTTCGTGAAAGAAATTGTCCCATTATGGGACTTACAAGGCCTCGTATATTCGTGTAATACTATGTTATTTCATTTAAGGTAGAATTCAGATACGGTATATTAAGCAACGTGTTTGATATTATATTTTACCTCCTGTTTCTTTTTAAACGAGAAAAAAAAAACATCACCGCGTTTTTCCTCGTCACTGCCTCAGTACCGCCGAAAAAAGCCACCATATTGGTGCGAAGACGTACGTACGTTTTGAATATGGTCGAGATTTTCACGGTGTGTGGCGTCGAGTGAGTCGTTAAAGGTGGCTTTTGCATAAACCATGGAGTAAATTTAGTTGCGCATCGGTGTACTATTTATTTAGGTGTTTAAAATATTATCAAGTTGCGCTGAGCTAAGTTTTGCGAAAGTTGAGGAATGGTGGCATGAATTACGTTGAGTAAGTGTAAAAAACGACTGAAAAAATAGGTAATCTAATTTTTACCAGGAGAAGTAGTAAATTAGGTAGATGAGAAAATATGGAAGCAAATACGTTGTTATTTCAGAGAGGAGGGTTGGGTTAGTCGTGGACTTTAATTTTTCGAATAATTGAAGTAAGAATTGGTTCAAAAAAAGGAATGTGAAATATTTTACGTGTTTGAATTCTTTCTTTTTTCAAATTTCAGGTAAAAACTCGGTATGTTTAAAAACTGTACTTTTTAAAAAGTTCTCCCCTTGAAATTGAAAAAAGAAAAGAAAAAAGATTTCAACAAATTAAAAAAAATTTCTTCTCAAGATAAAGACTCTGGTGTGATAACAGGGTCAAAAATTATCCCCGACTCGAATTTCAAAATTTTCCAGATTTCTGATTTGTAATGGCATAGATTAACCTTCGAGTACCAACGAGCTTTGACCTAATCTCTGGATCTGGAAGCTGGTGTCTCGAAATACACGATTTTAGGCCTAAAAATTCCATCTTGGCGAGTTTTCAATCGATTTTCACCACACTTGCCAAGTCGGTAAAGTTATTCAAGGGCAGTGTTGGAAAATTTTTCAGGTTTTTTCGACCCTTAAAATGGGCTTGAAAACGACTATTGAATTTCAAATCGCCTTGGGAGACAAAGTTTTGGAGTTGACAAAGCGAAAAAAATTTACTCACTTTCCAAACTATTTTATACTAATTCGGATTTTTTTTCGAATTTTTGGCAGGAGGGAGGAGGGGGCCATAGATGTTCGTAATTTTTTTACCCTGCGGAATCTCATTTCTTTATCAACTTTTTTTCGATATTTAATACTCGAAATTGGAGGGGAAGTAGGGGTCCAATCGAAATTTTAGTTATAATCAAAATTATTCTCAATATTTCAAGCTAAAACTTTTGTTTGAAATTTTTCTCAATTGGACCCCTCCTTCCTCACCAATTCAGCATAACACTCGGAAGAAAATTATCTATTCAAAATTGTATAAGTGTAGGGTAGATTAAGGCTATAGAAATAGTTTTGGATTTTTGGCTATTATAAAAATTTCGATTGGACTCTCCCCTCTCCTTCGATTTCACATAACATCATGTAGATACTTTTCAAAATTGGGGATGGGTAAAATTGAAAAAAATTTCGAACAAAAGTTGTAGATCGAGGTCCTAGAAATAATTTTGGTCATTATGAAGTTTTCGATTAGACCCCCCCCCCCCTCCACTCTTCCAATTCCATGTATGTCTAAGATATCTACTTATTTATATGTATGTATTATTCAAAACTGGTAAAGGTGGGAGACCAATAGCAAAAATTTTCAAACAAAGGTTGTAGCTTGAAGTTTAGGAAATAATTTTAGTTGTAAGAAAAATTTCGATTGGACCCCTCCAATGAATATTAAGTGCATATAAAGGTAAATTTTTTCATATTCAAAAAAATGGAAAAAATTTTCATTTTCTAAACATGAAAATTTTTTTACTCTTGAAAAAAATTGTATTTTTTAATTTCCAAGAAAATGCAAATTTTTCACACCTTGACAAAAAATGTGAATTTTTTCAATTGCGAAAAAAATCAAATTTTTTCACTGGAAGAAAAATTTTATTTTTTCATTTTGAAAATTGGGAAATTCATTCATTTGAATATACCTAGTGCAAGTTTTTCTAATTTCAAAAAAGTGAGAAATTTTTTCGTTTCAAAAAATTTTCATTCTGATAAAAAAGCGATTTCTTCATTTCAAAATTGAGTTATTCGGAAATAAATTTCTTGCAAAAAATTACTTAATAAGAATCTTTTGGTAGGTAAATGAATCTTTAAAAAAAAATCGCAAAAAATATAATTATATCTAGGTACCTACTTATTTAAAAATTTTTCCCGAAATAAATTCGAAAACTCTGTAAGAAAAATTGCAAAAAAAAATTCAATTTTTTCTTTAGAGAAAATTCGAAAAAAATTTGTACAAAAAACTATTTTTGAAAAAAATTAGAAAGAAAGTAAATATTTCAAATGTTTTCGTGAAATTAATTCAAAAATCCTAGATAGGGGAGAGTCCCCAACAGTGAGACACTTTTTTTTCAAAAATTCATAGCTCTACTATTTATCATCAGAAATGGTTGGTTATGTAATTTAGGATAAAATAAGCTAAAAGCCTTGACCAATTTTCTTTGTGGCTTTTTCTATTCAAACAAAGTCAAAGGCAATCCAAGTCAGAAAATAAATAGCTCCAGCAAAAAAAAAAAAAAAAACAAAAAAAAAACAGACAAACTTTCACGGTATAATTAAACCGCCGCATTACAAACTGCATCGAGTCAATTAGTATGCGGTTTCAAAAACGACCAATTATTTGCTTAAAACAAGACCAGACGATCCGAGCAGGGTATAAAAAAGGAGAATAAATTCGCTTCATCAAACAGTCTAGTTTCAATTTATCCTCGTGTGCGATTTCGCAGAGTGCTAAAAGAAGAACTCTGGCGCTGTAAAAAAAAAAAAGAAGCGCTTTTTGTACTACTATGTGGAGGTAATTTAGACGATATTCTTTTGAAATGTAAAACATTCGACAAATGAAAGCTAAAAAGTAAAAAATGTATCGAAAAAAAGAGAAACCAAGAGAGGCATTCGAATTGAATTTTCGACTGCGAAATATCCCTTTTTGAAATTGAAATTCGCCTCAAAGAATTGTAACTTATTAAAATTTATAGATACTACGAAAGACAAAATTATCGCGCAAATGTTAAACCTTTACGAGCCATCGGGTTTAATAACTCTCCTGATGTAATTGCCTTAATGGTATTTCGCATATAGAAACGTTAGGTTGCCGTTGCGTCGGAATAATGACGCGAGTATACCGTAGAAGAAAGAAACAGGCGAATTTTCTTGCAGCATGTATAATAAATAGGGCATACTTTCGGCGGCTGTTTATAATACCCGGAACGCTATACACCATATATACCTCGCTGCCTCCTTCATCGTACCAATATGGCCGAGTATTTGAAACTTTCGAGCGTTATTTATACTTCATTTACCAGTAGACTTAAATCATCGTTAGTTTTCGTTTCAAAATTACATTTTTTTACACTTCGTTTTTTTTTTTTTTTTTTTTTTTTTGTTGGTAAAATTAAACCAAGTACCTATGTGAAATTTGGCGGAAATTTGACATAACCGGTGTTTACCTACAGGGTGTCTCAGTTAGAAGCACTCTCGTTAGATCTGAAAATTCGGCAACTTGTTTCAACAACGTGTAAATATGTTTGCTTAAGTTAAACCTAATAATGAAGAAGCTGACAGCATGTGAAAAAATTTCAAATTTTCATTAATGATCATCAAGTACAACACTATGGACATCATGACTAGTCACTAAGCATACAGAAAATGTTACTAAAAATTATTGGAACTATTTTAAATAAAACACTAGAAATTGCCTTTCTGAAGAATATAATGCAACTAGAAAGTAATCGACACTAAAATAAAATTATAAGAAACTGTTATTAAAAAGTACTTTTTTTCTGTTTTAGGTGAGTTATTGTCTCCTGCCTCACAGAAATCACGTATTGACGTACCTACTGAAAAAATCCTACCAAGTGAGCAATCTTGACTATCTCAGACAAAAAAAAATCGTATTTTTTTACTCCAAAAACTACGCTTAAAAAGTCCCTCTATAAATAGAATTGAAAACATTAGGTATTTTTTTCTCCGAAAAAGTTATTAAAATTTTTTAACTTCAAAAAATTTAACCCCCTTCAGGCCTCCACCAAATATAATATTTCTTTCTCCGAAAAAATCATAAGATTTATTACTCGAAAAAATTTCCAAAAATCATCTCTCCCCAAAAACAGTCAAATAAAAAAAATCTTCCTATAAATAAAAAAATAAAAGATTTCTTTCTCCCAAAAAATTAGAAAATTTCTTCACTATAAAAATTTTGAAAATCAGATCTTCCCCCTCCCCCCCCCAAAAAAATGAAGAAATCTCCGCCCCCACCAAAAAAATAGAAAATTTCTTTCTTCGAAAAAATTATACTTACCTATCTATTTTTTTTCACTCCAAAAAATTATGTTCCAAAAAAATTTCAATAAATCAGCTCTTCTTCAAAAAAAAAAAAAAAAAAAAAAAAAAAAAAATGAAAAGAAATTTTTTTATGATGACTCCAAAAAAATTAGGATATGCATCATTTTTTCTCCCAAGTAAATCCAGGACTTTTTCTCAGAAAAAATTCAATGTTTCAACACCCCCCCCCCCCCCGCTCACCAAACAGAAAAATTTCCAAGCCCTCAAAAGAAAATTTTTCATTTCCAAAAATTAATGAGTATTTTTTTACAAAAAAAGCTGAAACCTTTTTTCACAAAAAAAAAATGTTTTTCATGTTGACTCCGAAAAAATTAGTATGGACATAATTTTTTTCTCAGAGAAAAATTTCAAGACTCCCTCATTCTTCACAAAAAAAAGAAGAAATTTACTTATTGCTTTCAAAAAAAATCTCAAATAATCGAAAGATTTTTCTCCAAAAAATTTTGTAGATTTTTTCACTCGTTTCTTCAATTATTCAAAAAAGAGTAAATTTATCCATGCTGACTTCCAAGGAAATTGACATACTCGTATTCGTCATTGTTTATTCCAAAAAAATTCAGAATTTTTATTCTTGGAAAAAATTAAAAGATTCTTTACTCCAAAACTTTGAAAAAAAATTCAACCCCAAAAATTTCCAAATTTTGATTCAAGCGTAAAATTCAAAAAATTCTGATAATTTTTTTTTGAAATTTGAAATTTTAGTTTAAAATAATTTTGCATAAAAAATATTATTATATTGAAAAAAGAAAAGGGGGAAACGAATAAAAGTAAGTAATAAATGATTTTGAAGGTTTTGTTTTAAAAAAATGAAATCTTGGTCAACAAGAAGTCATTAAGTTAACCATGCAGTTTCACTAAAAACTGGCCAATTTTGAAGTAGGTAATTTAAAAAAATAATTATATGTTACCTAACCGAAAGTATTAATTTTTAAACTGCTTTTGGAGTCTATTCCTGAACTTTTTTCAGAAATCAGCACCACTGCTTTTATTTTTCACTCGCAGGCTTCATCCTCCGATCTGTTTCCAATTAAGAAGTTTTTTCATTAAAAGTTATATATAATTTTTCCACAGGCTGTTTCTGAATCCCTTTAAATTTAGGGTTAGGCAAATATATCTACATATTTTGGAAATAAGTTGCCAAACTAACCAGATTGAAGGGGAGTATTTTTAACCGAGATACACTGTATAATGTAATGCATGTAGCACGACTCGTAATCCGACAAATCTCGGATCGTTTTTATTACCAGCACGACGATAATTCCTCATACATATGTGCGTGTTTATAGTTTATGAGAACATAGGTGCTAAATCTATGTAGGTACTTTTCCATAATACACAACTCACACAGCTCACGAGCGAAATCAACGCGTATAAGTTTTCCCAGGCAAATGAATAATTCCGCCGAATAATAAGTTTTGTCGTATTTTCAAATTATTATAGACTCGAGGCTTTGGTACCTACCTAACTCTACAACATCCGACAAAACGATGTCTTTGGGTTTTATCAACTGTACTAAAATGTACTTTAAAATTCCTCTTATTATACATATAAATGTAACCGAGTGCGTGAGATAAATTGACAGAGGCGCAAAGTCTATATAAATTTTTAATATTTAATGCAGAAAATTATGTATAACGAATGCGTCAAACTACCAAAATATATGACTGCCAACAATGAGCAATCTTTGCACACAAAGTTCGAACCAACCAAGTGTAAGTATTTAATGATTAAAAAGAACTCAACCGGAAAATTCTCATAACCGTCAACAATACAGCAATAATTAATTTTCAAGTTACGCTGAAAAAAAATAAAAATAAAAAATCTACAACGAGAAAAAAAAAGAGAGAGAAAGACAAGTCGCGACGCTGAAAAATAACTCGCTCGTAGACCTACATGCATATCCTTTTAAAATAGCTTTGCGCAGCACAAGCTTGTAATAATACGCAGCATTTACCCCACAGAAAAAAAAATCACTCCCAATAGTGCAATTAGGATAAAAAAATTAAAAATCAAATGAATCGTTCGGCCATTTATCCAATACCAGGGCCACGGTCGTCTACCTATATCGACTCGCCGGGATACACGTGTAAAACAAACAACCCTTTTGCGACAATTTTGTACGCATCTTTGTGACAAACAAACCGAGATTTAATTTAAAACTATCAGTAAAGTTGGTAAATGATGGATAGTCGAACTGCAGTCGAATAATAAATCAAATGCCTCGTCGTACCGAGGACCGGTGTCCTCCCTTGTCCATTCTATAACAAAAAGTATATTCAAATCTGTGCGATGTTTGTTCATGTAGTACCTTTTATCCACACGCCAAATGGAGAAACATGAACCATTTCGCCATACACTTTATACATAATCTGACTCTCTTTTTCGCCTATATTACGAAATAATGCCCGTGAGAGGTATTATGGATTTTCTACGGCGCAAAAAATTATACGTGGTGAATGATTTTCATATTTTTGCCCCCTCCCCTCCCATCAGGATGGGGGTTTATACAAATTCTGGCTCAAAGTCCAAGATAAAATTATAAAGGTAAGCTAAAGGATGAATATTATAGAAAAATGCATTCAAATTAGGATACTATTTACGATATTGCACGTACGTGTATGCGATGAGGCTTTTATTGCGAGTTTTTTTTTTATCCATCACGTTTCAATGATTCCATTCATGGTGTAGTATTAACAAATAATTACTTAATATTTCTGCCTCTCTGAATATTATTATATCCTATCTTGGTATAGAGGTGCCTGCCCAACTATCTATTTAATATTTTACCTAGGTACTTGATGGTTTAACGGATGCAAAAATAGACGAATTGAATATGTTTTCAATCCTCGCGGTCTCTTTTGAAAGAAAATTCTAAAATGGATATGTTTTTGCTCTGGATAATCTTGGAAATTACTTCCCGAGCAGCACACTCGACAAATTATCGAAATAAAAAATCGACAGAATATCGAATTCGATAAAGTGTCGCGTTAGTTCCGCATAAATCGTGAAATTATCTTTCGATATATAGATAGATTATCGACGAATTATAGTTAGCAAAAATTTCGAGATTATAGTAAGATATTTTATCGATAATATATCTATAATATCGAAAGATAATTTCACGATTTAGGCGGAACTTTTGCGACACTTTATTGAATTCGATATTCTGTCGATTTTTTATCGATTTTTTATTCTGATTTTTCGTCTTTTACTAGCTTTTTTCTATAATTAAAAATAATTAATTAGCATAATTAATACATTAAACTAAGCCTAAACACGTTATTCATGTTACGGTAAGAGGATCATTTCAGAAAAAGTCAAAAAAAATTATAAAAAATCTGCCACCCGTGGGGCTTGAACCATCTACCTCCTGCATGGTAATCCTCTTCCTTAACCACTATGCCATACCTTATCGTTGAGGAACTAGCAATAAAACGCTTATAATAGGCAATTTAGTACTTCCAGACGTGTTGGACTTAGAAAAATTTTCACAAATTTGGAAATAATTTCAAATATCGTCACAAAATCGTTGAAAAATCGTTCGACAAATTTCAAATTATTTGTCGATAATGTAGTTTCAAATATCGCCACAAAATCGTTGAAAAGTCGAATTCGAGGAATTTCATATTACGTGTCGATAATATAGTTTCAAATATCGTCATAAAATCGTTGAAAAATCGAATTCGAGAAATTTCAGATTACGTGTCGATAATAAAGTTTTAAATATCTTCACAAAATCGTTAAAAAATCGAATTCGAGAAATTTCAGATTATTTGTCAATAATATAGTTTCAAATATCGTCACAAAATCGGAAAAAAATCGAAATCTAGAAATTGCATATTACGTGTCGATAATATAGTTTCAAATATCTTCACGCAATCGTTAGAAAATCGAATTCGAGAAATTGCATATTATGTGTCGATAATATAGTTTCAAATATCTTTACAAAATCGGTAAAAAATCGGATTCGATAAATTTAATATAATCTGTCGATAATATAGTTTTAAATATCTTTAAAAAATCGTTAAAAAATCGAATTCGATAAATTTAATATTCTTTGTCGATAATGTAGTTTCAAATATCTGCACAAAATCGGTGGAAAATCGGAATCGATAAATTTAATATTCTTTGTCGATAGTATCGTTGACGAATATCGTCATAAAATCTTAATAATATCGAATTCGATAGTTTTTAGATTTTTTGCCTATGAAGTTGTACCGATAAATCTTTATAATATCGTGAGAACATCTATAGATTTTCAAACGATTTTTTATCGATACATTACATCTTCCGATATTATCGATCGAGTTTGCCGCTCGGGTTACTAACAAAAAATGAAATAGTCTGAGAGGTTCGCAAAATTGGCATTGAAAATAATTCTGGGATCCCAGAATTTGTATTTTCAAAAATGAAACGGTCAGGGGGCCTCGAAAGTTGTGTTACAAACATCGAAACGATCTAGGGGTCTCAGTCTATAGCGGAGGGGATCCCAAAATTTGTTTCCTCGAGTTGATGAAAAAAAAAAATGAAATTAATAAAATATACTTTTGATGTATCTATTACGAAGCAAAAACAAACCTACTATCGTAACCTCGGGTAACTCTGGACATAACATAAACTCTGGACAGGCAGGACTTTTTTTCTATAAAGTAAGATAACTCCGCAAATATTAGGTATTTTTACACCTGGTTTGCGCTGTTCTACTGCTGAAATGTTGTAGTATCGAGAATTTTCATCACCGGCGGTTTATTATCAAAATGTAGGTATGACAACATAATAAAATGATCAATTTGTTAAAATTACATTAAAAAAAGGATATGGAAATAACTTTGTCTAACAATTCCATTAGGTAATGATCAGCACCAAATGAATATAATAATACCTTATGTAGCATACGTTAACATATAAATAGAGCCCTTGAGATTGAAAATCCGATGATTAGTTTCACCTCAGGACAGCTTTAACTAAATAAAAGTATGAATAAGCTGTCCAGAGTTTTTGTTACTGGGTAACTCTGGACAAAACCGATTTCAAATTACACTTGGAAAATATTTCTGGGTACTCTGATTACCTATACCTGAACATGACAGTTTGCCAACCCTCAGATGCAGCCAAAGGGGTGGCAAATTTGGTAAAAACGAGTCCATATCGCAAAAATTCAGGTACATTCGCCTTAAAACGGACTTGAAAAAGGGTTGAATATTGAAATTAGAGTTATCTTCCGTAATTTTTCATACCGAGTCCGAATACGAGGTCTTCCAAACCCCAAGTGTCACCAAGGGGGTGATAAACTAGGTAATAGTGTGGAAAATCGTAAATTTATGCACAAACTTTGGCAGAAATTACCTACAACGCAATCGTCCACCCTCTTAGCGACACTTGTGGTTTGGCAGACCATCATATTTGGACTCGTATGTGAAAAATTATGTAAGAAAAACGCTATTTTAATGATCAACCCTGTTTAAAGTCATTATATAAGGCGAATATATGTACCTGACTTTTGCAATCACTACTTTTGACCCAGTCTAGCAATGCTTTGGGAGCACCTGAGCATTGGCAGGCTGTCATATTCGGATTCCGCATGAAAAATCCTATAGGTAGACACCGATTTTAAGGCTGTGCAGAGTTTATGTTCATCAGGGTGCTAACTCTGGACAAACATTTTCCCACTTTTCTCACCAACTGGGGGTTGTATTCAAAAAGTCAAAAAACATTTTTAAAGTACTACCTTAGATCTTCCTTCCCCGAGAAAATCAGGTCAATCCGATCAACCGTTCAAAAGTTATTCGCAAATGAAGCTCTAAACTGTCCAGAGTTACCCGAGATTACGGTATTTGATATTTTTCCACAAAGTGAAGAAATCAGATTCAAAATTACTGAATATTGAATTTAAAGTTAATTTGCATACCTATAGAAGTTTTCAAAAATCTAGCAAACCATAAGTGAGTACAAGTTTTCAAAAGTCTGACAAAATGTTGATATTGTACCAACGTGGAATCTTTTTTTTCCCAATAACTATAAGTATTAGATTATTAATAAGGTTATCATGAAATATGGGATAAGGTCATCATGAATTTGAGATACGGTTATCAAATTATCATAAATTCTGGACAAGATGCTCATAAATTCATTAAGGTTATCAATTCTAAATTAGATTATCATCTATTCTGAAACAATCATAATTTGGGGGGGGGGGGAATAGCACCATCATTAATTTGGTATAACATCTTCAAGAAATCTTGATGTGGTTATCAGAAAAATTGGGTCAAGGTTATCACAAAATATGTGATATGGTTATCATGAAATATGAAAATTCATCATAAATTTAGGTTAATTTAAATATGAAATTTGAGATACGATTTTCATGAAATGTGGGATAAAGTTATCACTAATTTGGGATATGGTTAGCATGTAATACAAGATGAGGTCATCATAAATTTGGGTTAGGGTTATCATGAAATATGAAAAAGATCTTCATACTTTTGGATTAAGGTTAACATGAAATTTGGGAGAAGATTATCATAATCTTGGGTAAAGGTCAGCATGAAATGAGGGATGAAGTTATCATCATTACTTTGGGATAAAATTACCATGAAATATCGATTGAGGTTATCACCATTTGGAATAAAGTTATCCTAAATTTGGTCTAAGGTTATCATGAAAAATGAGATAAGATCTTCAAAATTTTGGGCTAGAGTTAGCATGAAATATGAGGAAATAGGGTTACTTATTATGAAATTTGTGATTACCTTATCATCATACATTTGGGTAAAAGTAGAGGTTATCATTCATTCTGGATAGAGTTATCATAAATTTGGGTCAAGATTATCACAAAATATAGAATAAGTTTATCATTATTTTGGGTTAAGATAACCTTAAGGAACCTTAAATGGGGTAATCATGAACTTGGGATAAGATTATCACAAATTTGGGTGAAGGTTATCATCATGAAAAAATATTGGATAAGGTCATCATTAATTTGAGTTAAGGTTATCATCAATTTGGTATAAGGTTATCATAAAGTATGAAATAAGGTTATTGTATATTTGAGTGAATGTTGGAATACAATATGGGATGAGGTTACAGTGTCATAAGTTTAGGTCAAGGTCAGCATGATAATGACCATCATCAATTTGGGTTCAGGTTAATGCAAAATTTGGGATAAGGTTATCATGAAGTATGGGATATTGTTAGCACATATCATAAATTTGAGTTAAGGTTAATATAAGTTTGGATTGGATAAATTTGGTTTGAAGATATCTTATAATATGGGATAGGTTTAAGCATATATAATATATATATATACATTTTTGTTTTTTTGACGTTATCAGAAATTCGGGTTGAAGTTATCATGAAATCTAAAATAATTTCACCATTAATTATTTTGATTATTAATTTTTTTAAATCTGGTTAAAAAGATAATAATTTTTTTTTTGGAGACCAAAGATTAAACGTTCGCTTTTGAACCAAAAATAGAAAAAAATGTTTGGAAATCATCTTTTACAAAAATTGTTAATTTTGTGATAACATTATGAAAATCAGTTCACCTAAACAAAAAGTTGACTCGCCAAGTCGATGGCAACCATTTTTGATGTGGTCTGGCGCCTCCAGTAAAAATTGACGTTTTCTGAATCGCATTGGAATCGCTCCAGACAGCGCTGTAATCTACTTCGGCAGCTAAAAATTTATTCTTAGTGTTAGCGTGACATCATAAGTCGATTAGGTATCACATTTGAACCAAAAATTTGACGTTGACGAGTTGGTAGGTTAGTGATTTACTCGTACAACTTAGAAATCTTGAAAAGTCATATTTTACTGAAAGCTCCAGATCACTTCGAAAGTGGTCGTAATCGACACAGGGGATTGACTTCAAAATACAAACCAATTTTCAGAATTTTATCTCAAAATTTATAATTTTTTGTAAAAAAAAAAAATTCATCAAAGGGCTATTTTTGCCATTTCCAAAAATTCGCCAAAAATTGAAAATCAACTTAGTTAGCTAAAAGTTTAGTTCTGAGGTTTGAGTGGCATGCTTTTTCAGTGAGCCAGATCAGTCTGAGTTTACGAGTTATCAAGGTTCCTTTGAAAATAATTTTTTTAAACTCATTTTTAAATCAAAATTGACAAAAATTTGGAATAATGAGTATGTTTTTTTTTCAGGAAAATTTTAAAAATTATTTTTTGGGCTAGAAACGTTGCTTTGCAACTAGATACTTAAATTTCAAAATATCGTTTTTGGAAAAAATTCAAAATTTTTCTCTTATTTTTTTTATCCTGTTTTGAAAGTATGACTTTGGAAATTGATAAGATTCCTGAATTATTAATGACCAAAATGTGTCAATAAAAACTAATTTGCATTGAAAATCCAGCTCGGTGAACCATCTTAAAAATTACCTGTTTTCGTATTGGCTGATGATGTGAACTATTCTCAAATGATAGCGATGCCATTTGGCCTGGAGTGATGACCTGCATCAAAATGTGATTACTTGAAAATTGATGAGATCTCAAAATTATTGTGACCCACAGCTCCGTCCTTGATCAACCATGTAGATATGAGAATTGAGAATTCAACCTGGAGAACAAAAAAAAAATAAAAAAAAATAATAGAAATTAGGAAATCATATCATTTAAAATCATTTACGACTATTCACGCTGAAATACAAATAAACAGATCAAGCAGAATTGACATCCAACTTCTCTTCCCTTTTCCACCACTTTGGAAAATGTTCGCCGATTATTTTCACTTCCAATACAACAAACATTACGAAAGGAAAATCAGCCCATCGCCTAACAACCTCACCTTCTGCACCATTGTGGTGTTTTTTCGCCTACCGCACGACGGCTTTGGGTTTCCGAAATGCGGGTATTACATAGATTCCTTTTCAAGATTACGATTACCAATGATGATTTTCTGGCTAGCTAATGTCTATATTGCATTCGTAAGCCTAAAAGGTTATCCCCTTAGCTGCCAAATTGCCTCTCAAGTTGTTTCAACTTTTACTAGCTGATAGACATCACTCGATGTTTCCTCCTAATCTCTCCCTCCCCTCGTATGTTTACCTAATATGACTGGAGTAAACTTAATCTGTAGGATTCGATTGTATTTATTCGAGGGAAGGCTTATCTTTATTCATAGGCAACTAATTTTTAAAGAGGTGCTCGTTCATCTGCACTGTGTAATAACATATTCTCGTTTTTGGAACTGTGAATACGAAAGCAGATTAAGAAAATCAGATATTTCGCTTCTTATTCGTTCGAACGAAGGTGCACGGTGCGACACGTTGAGAGAAAGAGAAAATCATTCTGAATGAAATATGAAGTTGGAGAATGAGATAGTGATAACCGTGCTGTATACAAAGAAAAGCATCGCATTTCCAAGGCGTGAATTTTTTACCTTTATAATGTAACATCGAGAAAATTTCATTATTTGACAACTTTTGTGCGTTGGCGGGCGTTCCTTTCATAGAATATCAACGATCTGATCCGATTCCTATTCTTGTAACAGAACTTAATTCATATCGGAGATTTCAAAGCTACATCGAAATAACGACGACAGTACGCAATTCTTTTCAAATTGGGGAAAAAGCTGAGATTTTTAATTTCGATGTCATTCTTATCTTTAAAAGGATAAATTGTAATTTAATCGTCACCCTCCACTTACAATTTTTTTCTACACCAGAACTTTTAATTTTTTTCAACATTTTTCTCAACATTTTTTTTACAAAAACCAATTTTCTAAAAATATTTTATTCTTTTTTTTTTTTTTTTTTTTTTTTGAAAAGACCATTATAAAAATAATTGTAAGGTAGGTAGGTGGTACTCGACGTCTCTTTTTTATTGAGAACTAGCGGTTAACCCGGCGCTTCGCTGCCGCGAATGTTCGATAGTGAATACATTTGTTGGAATTGAATGAAATCAAAACCACCTAGACACTACAAGCCATGAAGTTAAATTTGGCAACCTTGCCGAAGACGGCCGACTTGAGCAATTGAAAATACGTTTTCTGGGCATACGAAGTGTTTTTCAAAAAAATTGATGGGAACCAAAATTGTAGAGGGAAAAATTAACTTTCGTTTAGTGTATTCGGAATTTTGATTTGACTAATATTTCTCGAGTTACGGTCAAAAAACTGATTTGAAGATGGGCCGTCTACCAGATTTTCCCTATTTTCCCGGTCAATGAAGCGTTTTCGTAAAAATTGATAAGAACAAAAATTATAGAGCAAAAAATATCCTTTCATCCTAAAATCATTGCAGTTTTGATTCGACGAAAATACCTCGATTCATTAGCAAAAACTGTTTTCTCAGATATGCAAATTTTCATATTTTCCTATTTCGCGGATAAACAAAGCGTTTTTCATGAAAATTGATAAGAACTAAAATTGTAGAGCAGAAAAAATCCTTCAGTTTTAGTGCTTTTAAAATTTTTGATTCGACCAATTTTTTGAGTTATCGTCAAAAAACTATTTATTTTTTCATTTTCGAGGTCAACGACCCCTTTTTTGTGAAAATTGATAAAAACCACAATTGTAGATCAAAAAATTCACTTTTGTTTGGTGTAGTCGGAATTTCGATTTGACGAATATTTCTTGAGTTATCGTCGAAAAACTGATTTTGAAAGTTGGCCGTCTACCAAATTTTCCCATTTTCCCGGTCAACGAAGCGATTTTCGTGAAAATTGATACGAACCAAAATTGTAGAGCGAAAAAAATCCTTTCACCCTAAACAAACTGCGGTGGCACGGACAAAAATTCTGCACATTCGGTACAACACGAGCGCCACCTATTGTAACTTAATTGTACTATGCCTATATTGTGGCGCGCGTCTGCTGTAGCAACGCACCGGTTAGGTTGGTGGTTCGAACCCACCCAATGACGATAAATTTTTTTGACCCCGATTTAATTTTTTTTTTTGCCTAAAACCTTCCCGCAAGTGCAAGCAATAAGTTGACCAAGTTTTATCGCAATCGGATGAACGGTATGGCAGCGCATAAAATACATACATACATACAAACATTGATTTTTATATATTAGATAGAGATTTTTGGGAAAATGTTTTAAAATAATTTTTGGTAGGTACAAAAAAGTACCTATAGGGACTTCCGAAAGTGACGTCAAATTTCTCGATGGTAGGAAATTGGCATGAAATTGGTTATCAAAATTTCGACGATATTATACTAGAGCTTTTAATAAAACATCGACGTTTTGGGAAAATTGATGAAAATTCCTACCAGCGAGAGTGTAAACAAACAAAAAATATCACGTGATTGGTAGTCCCTATTCTAGAAAAAAATGGAAATATTTCAAAAAAAAATATTTCAAAAATTCTTTTTGTTTGTTGTTGTTGTTGTTGTTGTTTTGATACATGATTATTTTGAAATTTTTCTGAAATAAAAATTCAAACATTCCTGACATTTTATCAAAAAATATTATCAAATTTTTAAAAATTTCCTAATTTTGATTTTTTTTTTGGTCAAATTTTTGAATCATTATAAATTATTGAATTTTGAAAATCAACGTTTTTAATAATTTTAGAAAATTTTTCCTAATTTAAAAAATTCTACATTTTTTAATTTTTATCAAAATTTTCAGTATTTAGCATTGATAACAAAAAAAATTAATTAAAAAATAATAATAATTCCCGAAAAAATCAACAAACGCAATTTTTCATATATCGTACCTATTTGTATGTCACAACACGTCCTGGCGAACGGCACGACACACGTGTCCATGTAAAACAAACTTTCCAAAAAAGAAACATTTGATGAACGCCCCTCCCTATTCATATATTTGTACTACGCAGTCAAAACTAATTTCGAAAATATTTCACGTAAATTACTGACCACCAAAATCTAGGTCAGTGCGTAGAGAATACTAAAAAAAAAAAAAAAAAAAAAACACGTAAAAAAATTCTCCCAAATTCATGAGCTTTCCCATCGCGCTGCTGCATTTGAACTTTGGCGAAACTTTTCCAACATGAAGAGTTTGTCAAAGTTTAGACGTGTTGTCAATGGAAATTGTCCTCGTGGATAGACTGGTAGCTAGTTACTTGATGTTATCCGAGCCTACATTTATATTCACTGTATGTCACACAGCCCAAGGATTACCTGCACCTGCACCTGTCCCTAAAGCCAACCTCTTCTCGATTGTTTCTTCAATAGGTAATGGAAAAAATAATATGTACCTGGAATTGGTTCACAAATTTCAAGTTTCACAAACAAATAAACCTTGATCGAAATGAGACCAAATGTGACCTAAAATGTTACTTCTGATGTAGAACTACCCCAAAAAAATTTTGAACCCCCACTCATCCTCAGTCCCCACGCCTAAATTATGGGGCATTGAATACAAAAAATTAGATATTTAATTACGTAGAGGGGGTGATGCAAATTTTTTGATAATTTCAAAAATTATGGGCACCATGTGGGTTTCTTGGTGAGAATTTTCCCCAAAAAATTGATAACCATATTTCAAGGTTTTTCGCGTATTAAAACATTTTCAATACCCGAAAAACCTTGAAAAATAGTGATAAATTTTTTTGGAAAAATTCTCACCGAGACACTCACATTGCATCCATAATTTTTGAAATTTTCAAAAAATTTGTATCACCCCCTCTATTGTTATTAAATATCTAATTTTTTGTGTTTAATGCCTCATAATTCAGTAGTGGGGAGGGTAGAAGTTCATTTTTTGGGGTAGTTCTACATCAGAAGTAACACTTTGAGTCACATTTGATCTCATTTCGATCAAGGTCTATCTGTCTGTGAAACTTGGAATTTATGTACGTACAACGCGTGAAAATTGAATCACCCCCCCCCCCCCAATAGGAGTGTTAAGTTTTACAAAAAAATTATAAGAACGTTTTTCGTAGGAAATTTTATTTAGAATATTTTATGTTTCTATCATTTTTTCAAAAAAGAACATATTTTTGGAAATAATCGTAAAAAACGCCGCGAGGGGGGTGAATTTCACCCCTAGCTCGTAACGCAAGCGTCCTACGACATCGCGTCATAAGGCAATATTCAAGAGGGCATCGAGTACTACCTTACCAAAAAAAAATTTTTGGTATCCATTTGTCAGAATAGAATTTGTAATTTTCCTGGACTATCAGAACGTGAAATATTTCTTTCATTTAACATTCGTTTTATTCAAAATTGGAGGGCGTTTCAAAATGTTTTCAATTGGACCCCCCCAACCTTGAAAAAGTATCTACCTGATATTATGTGAAATTGACGGTGAGGGAGAGATTCAATCGAAATTTTTATAATAACCAAAATTATTTTTAGGATCTATCTACACCCGAGCAGCACACTCGACAAATTATCGAAATAAAAAATCGACAGAATATCGAATTCGATAAAGTGTCGCGTTAGTTCCGCATAAATCGTGAAATTATCTTTCGATATATCGACAGATTATCGATGAATTATAGTTGGCAAAATCCATCAACAGATAAACTTTCGGTAAAATCGAACGATTTTTCTTTTAAAAATCTCAAGATTATAGTTAGATACTTCATCGATAACCTATCTATAAATCGAAAGATAATTACACGATTTATGCGGAACTAACGCGACACTTTATCGAATTCGATATTCTGTCGATTTTTTTATTTCGATTTAGTTTCGATATTCTATCGATTTTTTATTTCGATTTAATTTCGATATTCTATCGATTTTGTATTACGATTTTTTGTAGATTATCTAGTTTCGATATTCTATCGATTTTGTATTACGATTTTTTGTAGATTATCTAGTTTCGATATTCTATCGATTTTTTGTAGATAATTTAGCATATATGGGTATATGCGCGCGCACATTTTCAAGACCGGCTGGCGAGTTTGAAGTCGTAGTTACGCTTAAGGCTGGCGAATTTCGTTCCAAATACAGCAGTTTCTACCAAAACAAGCGTCTGTTGCGAACATCGGAGTTCGTTCGCATAATACGAATTGGATTATAATATTCAAACATCTTATGCAAAATTGGAGAAGAGGGAGGGGTCCAATTGAAATTTTTATAATAACTAAAATTATTTCTAGGACCTTAATTTACAACTTTTGTTTGAAAATTTTTTAATTGGCCCCTTTTTCCTCCGCTCCTCCAATTTTGAATAAGTATCAACGGAGTATTATGCAAAATTGGAGGAGAAGGAGAGGTCCAATTGAAAAAATTATCAAACAAAAGTTGTAGCTTAAAGTTCTAAGAATAATTTTGGTCATTACAAAATTTTCGATTGGGCGCCTCCCTCCCGTTCAATTTTAAATACTAAGTATTCACATAGTAATCGTAGTATTGAACTTGGTAAAATTTTATTTAAGAACAACGATCTGGTTTCAAGTAAAATACCTAGTAAACCAAAAAAACTAGATAACTTGTTTGAAATTTTTTTCAATTTTGATTTCGCATATTACTGTTACACGTAAGTAGGTAAATGCAAAATAATAGAGGCTAGAGATGAGGTCCAATTATATCGTCACAAAATCGTTGAAAAATCGAATTCGAGAAATTTCATATAATCTGTCGATAATACAGTTTTAAATATCTTCACAAAATCTTTAAAAAATCGAATTCGATAAATTTAATATTCTTTTTCGATAGTATAGTTTCAAATATCTTCACAAAATCGTTAACAAATCGAATTCGAGAAATTTCAGATTATTTGTCGATAATATAGTTGTAAATATCTGCACAAAATCGGTGGAAAATCGGATTCGAGAAATTTCAGATTATTTGTCGATAATATAGTTGTAAATATCTTCACAAAATCGTTAAAAAATCGAATTCGAGAAATTTCAGATTATTTGTCGATAATATAGTTTCAAATATCGTCACAAAATCGTTAAAAAATCGAAATCGAGAAATTTCAGATTATTTGTCGATAATATAGTTTCAAATATCTGCACAAAATCGGTGGAAAATCGGATTCGATAAATTTAATATTCTTTGTCGATAGTATCGTTGACGAATATCGTCCTAAAATCGTAATACTATCGAATTCGATAGTTTTTAGATTTTTTGCCTATAAAATCGTACAGCTAAATCTGTATCATATCGTGAGAACATCTTTAGATTTTTAAACGATTTTTTATCGATACGTTTCAACTTTCGATATTATCGATCGAGTGTGCTGCTCGGGCAACTTTTATTTGAATTTTTTCAATTGGCTTCTTCTTCCCTCACTCCTCTAATTTTTATTTGCTATCTTCGGAGCCTTATGCAAAATCGGTGGAGAGGGAGGGGTTCAATTGAAAAAATTTTCAAACAAAAGTTGTAGCTTGAAGTCCTAGAAATAATTTTGGTTATTACAAAAATTTTGATTGGACCCCTCCCTCGCCTCCAATTTCAAATCAAAAAAAATGTTAACTGAAAGAAATATTCCAAGTCCAGATAAAATACACATGACTAAAGGGGGAGGGGGACGATCCACGTCCTTGTGCACACATTGAGTAAACTAGACACTAGTAAGACATTTGTAAAATCCAAAAGTCCAAAATAAATGCCTCCCTAACCTACATTATACTATAAGAATCATGATTTTCGCTCCATTGTCTTAAAAACTTTTTTTCAACCTCGATGTGACCAGCACCTCGTATTATAAAAGTTGTTTCAAATTTCAGGCATAATTTGTAACGTTCATCGGGATAGGTTGAATATACATACGAGTATAAAGGAAACATTTGGCCGAGCGATTTTCACTCGTAATAATGCGAAAATACACATTCGTATGGTAAAATTGGTACGAAATCTCGCAACATCCGAAAAAAAAAGTTTCTAAATCTGCGTCGTCGCGCATCCAACATCTGTTGTGAAAAAAGGAGAAACTTTTATGATGAGAAAATTTACAAAACATTGGAATCGCGGAAGGAAGGGTGGGAGGGAGGGAGGTAGGGAGGGGGAGAGGCAGGTAGCACCACCATATACGTGTGGTGAGCGCGATTGTTATTCATAATTTCGGTGTACAATTTTTTTTTTCCAGTAGAGCGATATTTTTGCATAAAATATGGCTGGCTTTTGTATGCATCTATTATCATTTATGTCAACAAAGGGTAAATTTAACGGCCTGAGCAAAGTATATATTTGGGTAAAAGCTTAAAACGGCCTTTGCCGTAATTAAGATAGCGAAAAGTTAAAAATAACACGCTGGCTGGCAATAAAAAGTGAATTTTTAACTGAACGATGGCGAGCGAATGTTGCTGGGAAAAAATTTCGCGTGTCTTACGTACAAGAAGCTCGACTCGTCTCGTCCTAGGGCCTGCTTTGCTTTAACAAACTCGACGACGTGGCAAATAAAGCTTGTTTTTAAAATGATGTAAATCCAGTTGTTAATTTTCTTTGCGAAAACCTACCCTAGCGATGAATGGTACATTTCTCGAATAAAATGAACATACTGCGTGCGAGCCGAGTATTCGTCGTGACCGCAGTTTTGTTGCTTAACAAATAAATGTATCAAAATCTGGTCTCGATGCAGTGGGAAACCCTCGCAGGGGGCATTTAATATAGAAAGAACCCGAATTAACGAAACCATTGCGGAAATTGTACCATATTTAGGAGTAAAATATCCCCAGGACCTTATCTGCTCGTAGATAACTTACAACTTTGGCAGAAATTTCATCTCCGCTGGTGCAAAATCTGCCATGTCACAGGCTACGACAACGTCACGCGAGACGAATAATTTTATACATGTCTTAACGTATTTATTAAGAGTAAAATGACGGCGACGATGCCAATACGAATACACTGCTGTGTCGTTGAAAGCGCAACCTTGCTGTTGATTTTGGTGCAAAAAAAAATATTAAGTTTTGCTTCTGCGGTTACACGTCTCTCTCTCTAAAGAGAAACTTTCGCTGCTGCGAAGTTTTCGCGCCAAGTTGCTTTTTTCCATATGAAATTTCGGCCGAGATTTTGGCAGAAATCGGCGCCAACCAGGCTGAGTGGTTTTGTAAACGGTGTTCAAACGTTTGCAGTGGCGTACCACTTGGCTTGTACATATTATATTTTAGTAGCGAATTATCGTCTCCTACGAGTTATGTATCGATTTGTTTGCATAAACCAAATAGGAAGTTATTGTAAAAACTTTATATTTGCTTCAAAAAAATAGACTCTGGGTGATTACATTGTTAAATAAAACAATTTTATAGGGATGGATTTTAATTTGAAGTCTATATGGAAAAAAATGAGCTCGCGTGTTTTTTTTAAAGCTACATATTTTTATTGAAGGTTCATCTAGACATCTACCTTTTCAAAGATCTCATTATCTCCACACCTAAGGCCTCGATTGAAAAAATTATCAAATAAAAGTTGTAGATTTAGAGCATAGCAATATTTTCAGTGAAAACAAAATTTTAGATTAGACCCCTACTTCCTCTCCAATTTTGCATAATTCATACGTATTGCCCGAAAAGGGAGGAGAGACCCGATAAATGTTTTTGTAACAACTGAAATCACCAACTTTTTCAATCGAGGAAAAATACCACATTTGGTGTAAGGATCATGTAAGTAAGCAAATTTTTAAAAATTGGATTTTTTCATTCGTGAAAAAATTTCAATTTCTGAAAAAGTGCTTACTTACACGATTCTTCCCCAAAATGTGGTATTTAAAAAAAAATCGATTTTAAATGGCCACCCGAGCAGCACAATCGACAAATTATCGAAATAAAAAATCGACAGAATATCGAATTCGATAAAGTGTCGCGTTAGTTCCGCCTAAATCGTGAAATTATCTTTCGATATATAGATAGATTATCGACGAATTATAGTTAGCAAAAATTTCGAGATTATAGTAAGATATTTTATCGATAATATATCTATAATATCGAAAGATAGTTTCACGATTTAGGCGGAACTTTTGCGACACTTTATCAAATTCGACATTCTGTCGATTTTTTATCGATTTTTTATTCCGATATTTCGTCTTTTACTAGCTTTTTTCTATAATTAAAAATCATTAATTAGCATAATTAATACATTAATCTATGCCTAAACACATTATTCATGTTACGGTAAGAGGATCATTTCAGAAAAAGTCAAAAAAAATCATAAAAAATCTGCCACCCGTGGGGCTTGAACCATCTACCTCCTGCATGGTAATCCTCTTCCTTAACCACTATGCCATACCTTATCGTTGAGGAATTAGCAATAAAACGCTTATAATAGGCAGTTTAGTACTTCCAGACGTGTTGGACTTAGAAAAATGTTCACCAATTTGGAAATAATTTCAAATATCGTCACAAAATCGTTGAAAAATCGTTCGACAAATTTCAAATTATTTGTCGATAATGTAGTTTCAAATATCGCCACAAAATCGTTGAAAAGTCGAATTCGAGGAATTTCATATTACGTGTCGATAATATAGTTTCAAATATCGTCACAAAATGGTTGAAAAATCGTTCGACAAATTTCAGATTATTTGTCGATAATGTAGTTTCAAATATCGCCACAAAATCGTTGAAAAATCGAATTCGAGGAATTTCATATTACGTGTCGATAATATAGTTTCAAATATCGTCATAAAATCGTTGAAAAATCGAATTCGAGAAATTTCAGATTACGTGTCGATAAGAAAGTTTTAAATATCTTCACAAAATCATTAAAAAATTGAATTCGAGAAATTTCAGATTATTTGTCGATAATATAGTTTCAAATATCGTCACAAAATCGGAAAAAAATCGAAATCGAGAAATTTCATATTACGTGTCGATAATATAGTTTCAAATATCTTCACGTAATCGTTGAAAAATCGAATTCGAGGAATTTCATATTACGTGTCGATAATATAGTTTCAAATATCGTCATAAAATCGTTGAAAAATCGAATTCGAGAAATTTCAGATTACGTGTCGATAAGAAAGTTTTAAATATCTTCACAAAATCATTAAAAAATTGAATTCGAGAAATTTCAGATTATTTGTCGATAATATAGTTTCAAATATCGTCACAAAATCGGAAAAAAATCGAAATCGAGAAATTTCATATTACGTGTCGATAATATAGTTTCAAATATCTTCACGTAATCGTTAGAAAATCGAATTCGAGGAATTTCATATTACGTATCGATAATATAGTTTCAAATATCGTCATAAAATCGTTAGAAAATCGAATTCGAGGAATTTCATATTACGTGTCGATAATATAGTTTCAAATATCGTCATAAAATCGTTGAAAAACGAATTCGAGAAATTTCAGATTACGTGTCGATAAGAAAGTTTTAAATATCTTCACAAAATCGTTAAAAAATCGAATTCGAGAAATTTCAGATTATTTGTCGATAATATAGTTTCAAATATCGTCACAAAATCGTTAAAAAATCGAAATCGAGAAATTTCATATTACGTGTCGATAATATAGTTTCAAATATCTTCACGCAAACGTTAGAAAATCGAATTCGAGAAATTGCATATTATGTGTCGATAATATAGTTTCAAATAACTTTACAAAATCGGTAAAAAATCGGATTCGATAAATTTAATAGTCTTTGTCGATAGTATCGTTGACGAATATCGTCATAAAATCTTAATAATATCGAATTCGATAGTTTTTAGATTTTTTGTCTATGAAGTTGTACTGATAAATCTTTATAATATCGTGAGAACATCTATAGATTTTCAAACGATTTTTTATCGATACGTTACATCTTCCGATATTATCGATCGAGTGTGCCGCTCGGGCAATGTACCAAATAATGTGTCCCAATGTAAAAAATTAACGTAATCGGAGAAATTTTTCAAACATTAAGTATGTGTAAAAAAAACCATCAAAATTTTAAAAATCGGTTTTAAAAAAAAAATCACAAAAGTAACAAAATCCTCCCCAAATTTAACGAAATTTAAATAAATGTTTAAATGTTTGTTCTGTGCAAGTTGAATTTGTCAGTTTTCTTCGAAAACAAAATTTTATTTTTTATAAATTTTTTGATTTTTTTTTTTCAATTTTTTGTGAAACCTAGTTTTTTTTTACTTCAGCGAAGACGAATTTTCATAATATTATCATCTTTAAACATAATTAAACAACATTATTACTTTCATTTTTTAATTGAATAAATCTTTGTTTTTTTCATTTTTTCATTTTTTTTTTTACTGAAACAATTTTTCCAAATTTTTCAATGTTTAAAAAATGATTGTTTTCAATTTTTCGAGATGCTTGAATTTGTGTAATTTTTTACAATAAATAAATACTTAAATAAATATAATTTCACTGCTTTATTTAATATTTTCAAAAAACAAAATTTTACATATTTTTTAAATCACAAAAAAAGATATGAAAAAATAAAATTTTGTGCCCTTGGATTTTCTTAATTTCATCACCAGCAAAATTTTTTATTTTTCAAGAACAATTTTTTTCCAACAATTTTTTTTTTATAATTTAGGTACGCTATTCAAGAAAATGTATTTTTTTAAAAGTTTTTTGCAGTAACATTTCAACATTTTTTTCAAATATTTCTTGTTTCTATTTTTTTTTTTTTTTTTTTTTAATAATTTTTCTCAAATTTCTGAACAAATTCTTTTGTTTTTTTTTCGGTTATTTCATTTTTTTGAAAGTTTTTATCGAGTAAAATTTTTCAGTAAGTAATAAAAATTTTCAATATAACTAATTTTAAATTGTCGACTTCTCTTATTTTTTCAATTCAAACAATTTGTTTTTCAATAATTTTTTCAAAAATGAAATTTTTAACAGTTATAAATTCTTTTAAGTGCAAAATTTTACAAAATTTCCAATTTTTAAGGAATAACTTTTTTGTTACTTCATTCATTGGGAACATATTTTTCATCTCTTTTTTAATTAAATTTATCAATCAAAAAACCAACTTTTTTATTTTTTTTCAACGCACATATTCTCCAAAATCTTCATTTTCTTTAGTATAATAATTTTCAGTTTTTAAAGTTTTTTAAAAATTTTTCACAATTATTATTTTTTTTAGGATCCAATTAAAAATTTGAATACTTTTTTAAAACAAATATTTCCAATTTTTCAATTTTTCAATTTTTTTAAATTTAAAAAAATTTATTCGAAAGAAATATGTTTTTTCAATTATTAAATTATATAAATTTTCCTAATTAAAATTTCAGAATAATTGCAATCTTAATGAAAAAATAAATTTAGAGCAAGGAATAAGACGTAAGAGCTCACTTCAACCAAAAATCCCCATCGAATGAATCGTAAACCAGGGACGTTAAATGAATTGCATAAGCAGTTTGCCGTCAATACCAAAATAACCTACATGCACATTGAATTGCATAAGCAGTTCGCCGTAAATACGAAAACTACGCATGCACATACGAGACAACGAGTAGAATTGGATAAACGAAACGTCGTAAATTATGAATTCGATAAAAATAATACGTAATTTGAAAAAAAATTAACGATTTTCCAAATCATTTATGATACTTTTAAACAATTGCTGAAACGTTTCAACAATCTAGCTGAAATTTTAATACTCTTTATGATACTTCCTATCAATTTATCTGCGACTAAAAATCGTTTCTCTGGCAATATTTAATACCATTCCGAACATATTTCAACGATAAGTACGCATAAATACCCCCCACGTTAAATATCTAACATTATAGATTTCTAAAATTACTTCCTTTATGTTCTTTCGAGAGTACATTTCGCAAACTTTTTGCCCATCGGTGAAATAACTATTCTCTAAGAAATGTTCGAGTAGCTATTAATTATTTAACGCTAAAAAAAAAACGAAGAGAAGAATTGAAATATAATAAGGAAAATTGAGAAGTTCAATCTTCCATGTAATTAAATCGCCTGCAGCGAATAAACGTTGTATTTTGTTCGAGAAATAGGTATTAAAAAAATGAAATATTTATAATATTCGCAATTCGCGCAAGCATATAGCTAGTGTAGTTATAATTTGAAATACTTTTTCTAAAAAAAAATATAGATACTCATCGCATTTCGTGTATCGCGAGTTTATTCCTTATATTCGAGTTGTTTTCTCAACAACGTCGAATATACATGAACGTACGAGTATAACATCGGGGAAAACAAACACTTAATAATTTTTAACTTTATTAAATTCACGATACATGTTTTGAATGTAAAATTTATCGCAATTTTGTTTTATAAAACTGATGAAAAAAGCTGAATATACAGATTATGTGAGGTACAAGGGGGTAAGAGCAAAATAAAGCCTTCTGACTGAGTCCAAATAATTCAGAAATAACCCTCCCAACTCAAATGTGCTTTAAAGTACGAGTAAAGATTAAGTCTATTTTAACCAGTGGGTGCGAATGTGATAGAATAAATAATGTAAACGTTTACAATTTACATGACTTTTACATAGCACATTTCTGCAGTCATATTGAATCACAACATTTAAAAAAAAGTGGTCGTACCCCCCCCCCCCCAAACAGAGATTCGCTTTCGAAAAAAAATCAAAATTGCCTGTTTTTTTTTTTTTTTTGAAAAACTTGAAAATTACTAAATACTTAAAATATATTCTTTACAAAAGCGAATTCTTTTATTTCCAAATTAAAAAAACAAAAAAGTATTTTAGCAAAGGAAAATATTTTACCATAAATTTAATTTTTTGAACTTCCAAAAAATTTATTCACAAAAATAATAAAAATTTATTCTATAGTTTCCAAAAATATTCAAAAAATTTTCAAGTTGAAAAAATGACATTAAAAAATAATTCTGGCGCATAAAAGAATTGAAATAAAAATTTAAACAAAATGTTTTTTTTTTTTAAAGATACAAACTGAAAAAAATTATCACAGGAAATAAACCTTCAAGTTAATGAAAATTTGAAAAAATTTGAAAAAATTTCATTTACCTATATAATTTGAATAGTATTTCAGACTTTTGAAAAAACTATTCAGAAAAAAATAAAAATCATTAGGTATTGCTGCAGAAGTGAGAACAATAAAATCATTTTTTTACATCCTACATGCATTTTGACGCTTGTTTATGCGCCACCCGTTCACTTCTAAAAAAAATTAATAAAAACTTATTTATTTAAAATTTGATGCACTTTAATTTTAGTTATTACCATTTTTGTGTTCAAACGAATTTTTGAGGAGTTACAGGTGAAAAATACTGAGAGGGTCTCGTTTGGGACATCAAAAACATTTTAAAGTCAAAAAAATTTATTTGACTCAGGATGAAATTTAATTTTCTTGTTTTACTGGACTGACACGAGACAAGTGTGACTTCTTAAGCTGAAAAAAAGCTACACTGAAAATTTGCCCAAGATTGAAAATAAAATATGCTAGGAACAAAGCTTTGAATTTTGAGGGATTACTGAACTTGAAAGCTCTATATAGTTCCTTCAATTTCAAAAGTGGATAATTGTTCTCCTCAAAAATGTACACCTGATTCGTGGATTATCTAGACGAAATATTTTCATGTCTTCTAATTAGCTCCTCAACACACTCAGTTAGACAATACTTCTGACATGATTTTTTTGTTGCTGTAAATCCTTCAATTTCAAAGATAAGCATCCCAATTTCATGAGAATATTTTTTGTATTATCAAAATGCTGTCCACTTGCATGTTGGAAAAAATTTTGAATGCAGTGTTTCCACTGTTGCCATTGCCAATATATTTTGCTCCCATGAAAAAAAAGATCAAACTGGCTTTTTAAAAAAAATCAAAACATTCTTGATCAAATTTGATCACAAAAATGTAAACATCACTTTTGATCAACTTTGATCAAATTATATAAATATGGTCATCTATTTTGATCAATATGGATCAAGTTTGATAAAAATTGATAGAATTTGATGTTTGATCCGAATTGACCACATTCGAACGAGATTGAACGAACGATTAAGCAACATAAACAAAGTGATACGACGGGAAAAAAATGAAAACAACGGATTGCCATATATATAAGAGTTTCATGATTTTCAATTGCATTTTTCGGCATCGTAATTAGATTAATTTTAATATATTATTTTAAAATCGAAAAGCACATGAAAAGAGCTTTCTTTTGACGTATCTACCTTCTAAATTGATCCATTCTGTCCAAAACTATAGCTTTATCACTTTTGCTACCTCTTATCAGCTAACTGTTTGCAAATTTTAGTAACTTTAATTTTCAATTTTTTATACTATATTGTCAAGTAATTATGCTTTTTATTGATTGAAATGACAATATTATTGAAGGAAGAGAGAAAATTGGTACGTAACGAAAATTTACTTCAATGAAAATTTTTGATTTTATATAGCGATCCTAGAGTTTTTTTAACAAAACCAAATTTTAAGATGAATAACACGGCCGAAATCATGTTGGTCGCGTGAATGTTCACGAAATATTTGAACTGATAAGGCCATATTTTTAAAAATATTAAAGGTATTTGCAATGTAAATACTTCATTAGAAAGCTGATTTCATGAGCTTTCCACCTACAATTTTTCCATTATTCATAATTTTCATTTTCATGATTAAAAAATCAGTTTAAAAACAGTGAAATTTTAGATATATGCGAAACGCAAAGAGCTAACGTTGTTTTCAATTTTCTACCGTCGTGGCTGTATGTGTCTTTGTGTGAGTGTGTATCAACATGAACAGTGAATCTTCGTTCGAATGTGGTCAATAGAGGACCATAAAATATTTTGATAAAAGTTGATCAAAAGTGATGTCCCCAGTTTTGTGATCAAATTTGATCAATGAAATGATGTTTTAATTTTTATTTTATTTCGACTTATGTACTTTTTGGCTACACAAGTTATCTAAGAGTAGTAACTGCTACGTAGACAAAATTCATAAGTTGATCAAAATATATTATACTTATTCTGATTAATTTTGATGGAGTTTTATACAATTTTACATGTTCCTATCAAATTAGATATTTGGAAAAATCATACTTAAGTTGACTTAACTGTACCTATTCAATTTGATATAATTTTATCAATTTTGATAAAAATGTAAGTTCGAAAAATCACACCAAAATTGATTCTATCCGATTCGACGTAATTCGATCATTTTTTATAAAATTAGATCTTTTAGATATAGGTGAAAATTTACACTGAAATAGATTGTATCAAATAAGATCAATTTTGATAAAATTGTATACTGACAATTTTTAAATGTTTCTATCAAATTTTAAACTTTTAATTGGAAAATCATACCCATCAGATCTGATGTATTTTGATATGATTTGATGGTATTTTATACAATTTGATACAACTTGATATCAACAAACAAAATGTGAAGATTTTTAATTTGATAGAATATGATCTAATGATATGTAGAATTAGATAGATTAACATAGAATTGTATCAGACTTTTGATCCAATGTGACCAATCTTGATCAAAAAATTTTTTCCCTGAGCATTAAAAATGCTAATTTTCCAACCCCTGTTTTGCCTTAATTTTCGCAGATATGCATTATATGCACACGACCTTTTTTATTATAGTTATACTCGACTCTGTTTAAATCTCAAAAAGTATCCACCACTTCCGAGACACCCTGTATACCAAGTTGCATAAAGCCAGGTCGTAATTTCACCTCCTCGTATAACGTTTAAATTAACACTTACTCTCCTGACAACATTGGACACACTAAAACATCTCCGAATATAATACGAACAATACAAAATGAAAAGACGACAAGAGCTTACCAAACACTTTACTACCACCCTGGTGATAACAAACCGCAAATTATACTATATCTAACGTTACTCTCTAGACATGGCATCGGGATTAAATCAGGATTAATAAAGATAAAGAAACTATACGTTGGTCTCTCACCTCAGCGACAAACCAAGTCATAGATATTAGCCTATCTTGACAATAGAAACCCACGGCACCGTAGATGAAATTCTTACTTACATAGTCCTTTCGATAAAATTCCAACCATTTTTTTCCAACGATTGGTCGTAACATTCTGACAACAAAAAGAGACTACCACGAAAAAAGCGAGATCAATTTTTTGAAATCGCAAGGGCACAGGCGACGAGCGGTGACCAACGAGAAGAAAGGTTCATTTTCTAGTTGATTTGCTACGCAGCGGTTATACGACATTATATTTTCCCTTCTCGTTATCCGGCGGGAAAATTCAACTTTTAACGGCGAAACTGCGTAGACTCTCCGTTTCAGCTTGTTCTATCGATGTCGAAAATGGAACGGTTACAGGTTAACTTCCGTTCTACCGCTTCCCTTCTATGGCAACTACGACCACGTTGGCGAATGAAAATTATTTTTTTTTCCTTTTCTTCAACGTCATCAAAGAGATTGCGAATTTTCCGAGTAATTTTATACTTTTACACGTCTGTGCGTCGGTTGATGAACGTATTCTCGATATGAGATGCTCTCGGATTAAATCGAGATCGTTAAATCGTATCTCTCTCAAATGAAAGCAGTCGTTGATTTTTTTGCCTTTACGTAAGTGTTCAGGTAAAAATGGGTACTTGATTTTGAAAAAATACCTATTTCATTTTTAGATTTTGAATCGTTTAGATGAGAAAAAAAAATTAATAATTTAGCCAAAATATGCTTGAATTCACAAAAAAAAAAAAAAAAAAATGAGTCTTTTATGGTGAGATGGAGAAATTATCCATTAATTCGAATGAGGTGAAAGTCACCCAAAATGTAATTTTGAGATAATTTCACCCCCACCCCTCCAATAAAGTGATTGATACCCCATTCTAACCAAAAAAACAGAAGCAATATACTCAAAGTTCAATTTATATAATAATTGTACGTAAATGTGTAAAAAAATAGGTACAAACACATACCTAATATGTAGATATTATGTTTTGTTGTAGGTATGATTCGCAAATAATTAATTTTTTTAAATATTTTGTTTCAGGTGAGTACAAATTTGGTCGTAAAAATAAGAATAGGCGAATGAATGAGCATATTATACGAGTATTATACCTATCAATTTTTGGTAAGTTTTTCATATTCACTTATGGAAGAATCTAAATAAGTACAAAGCCTAAATACCTACTCATCATTGAAAAAAAAACTGAAAATTATAATTTTTCTAGTGTGTTAGTTTTTTTCAATTTTTGTAGAAACATTGTACATTTTGAATGTGTAAAAATGGTATCAACTTTCAGTCAATTTTGGATTTTGAAAATTTTTTGTTTTTAATGCTTATATTTTAAACTTTTTTTATAAATGTTTCTGATGTTTAAAATTTGTGTACAAAACTTTGATTATTTTCGATATTTTATCAAATAGGTAAGAAGTAGATAGGTAGTTAGTTAAGAGGAATTTTATACATTAAGTACTCAAAAATTTGAAAAAAAAGAGGAGAAAATACCAAAACTTGTGAAACAATAGTTTGGGGGATAAACATATTCCTTAAAAAATACATACAGTCACACATTACGGTGGCCCTTGTTTTGGATTTTGGATTTTTTTGTATTACCTCCCCCTCCCCCTCCCAACCAAAGACGTTTATTTTTATAAGTAAATAATTCCATATTAATTTTTATTTTTTACCTATAAGTACACCTGAATTTCAAGTGACCCCGGTGGCCTCCTTTTTTTCAAAATAGAGGCCAATGGTTAGTGACATGTTTACCAAATTTTTCTCAGGGCTAATTGTTTACCAAAATGAAAATTCAAAATAAAAAAATACCTATTCACATTTTTCATCACTTTATGTATTACTTAAATTTATAAATTATTGTAAAAATTGATGTTTCAAATTTTGTTGAAAATTAAACAAGCTTCAAAAACTGGTCTAATTACAAAGAATTTGAAATTTGACTAATTAGGTATAATGTTTTTAGAATTTTAAAATAATTTTTCAGCATTGAAAATTTACTAAAACTGAAAAGATTGCAAATATTGCAAAAATGATGAAATTTATAAAAATCACCACCTTTTCAAGTTCTATAAAATTTTTAAGATTTTAAAAATTTGAATAATATTGTGAAAAACCCTAAATATTTTAGAAAATGTCAACTTCAAATACCTACTCATCGACTTGAATTAAAAAATTGGAGAAGTATTGAAAATTGATGAAATTTGAAAAATGTTTTGAAATAATTTCAAAACATAAAAAAAAACTAAAAAAAACTAAAAAAAAATGCAGAATTTTATAATATTTTTAAAATTTTAAATAGGTAGGGCATTTTTAGAATTTTTTCAATTTTTATTGGTTCGCTTGATTTTAAAAATGTAACTAAATTTTAAAATCTAATTTATTTTTCAAACATATTTTTTGAATTAGGTAGGTACCGAATTTCAAAATGTTATTAAATTTTGAAGAATAAACAAAATTCAACAAATTTTTAAAATTAATCGAATTTTAAAAATTGATTACCTAAGATTTTTAAAAATTAGGTACAATTTAAAATTTAAAAAAATTATCCAAATCATATTTTTATTTATTTTTTTTTTTTTGAAAATTTGGAATTGCTTACGAGTTTTTAGAAAATATTATTTCCTATTATAATGAAAAACCCCAAATTCTAGGTTAGAAAAATAGTATTTTTTTTAAATTTGAAAATAATTAAAAATTTTTGACAAATTTTTGAAAAAAATTTTAAGGGGCCTAGTTGAGAAATTTTTCAAACAACAATTCTTTATTTAGATATCAAAAATAATTTCGGTAGTTGAAAAAATTTTGATTCGACTACTCATTCCTCTTCAATTTTTCATTAAAATTTCATACCGTAAGAAAAAATTAGCACGTACCTGCAAAATTGGAGGGGAGGGAGTGGTGCACACAAAATTTTTGTAATAACCGAGAATATTCCAGAAGTTTCAATTTACAACTTCTTTTTGAAACATACGATATTTGAATTGAGCTTTAGGTAGAGATCGGGGTAATTTTTTGGAAAATAGGGCCCATCCCATTTCCAAAAATCACCCTGTCTTTGTACATAAGGCCATAATTGAAAAATTTTCCAAACAAAATTTGTTTGTTCAGGTCCTTAGAATAATTTTGCTTATTACGGAAATTCTGATTGGACCACTCCATCCCCTTCAATGTTGAATTATACGTAATTATACGTATACACGTAGAATAAGTATAAATTAATATAATACGTGAGCTTCATACGTATAATCAAATTTGGCGGGAAGAGAGTGATCCAATCAAAATTTTTCTAAGGACCAAAATTATTCCTGAGATGTAAATACACAACTTTTGTTTGAAACATTTTCCAATTCAGGCCATAGAAAATTTATTTCCAATTGGTCCTTGAATTTTTTTTAAATTTTCGAATTTTCAAATTTTTTAATTTTTTAAAAAGTTTTAAAGATTTTTCACATTATTTTCTCTTTTTTCCAAAAAAAAACCACGTGGCACATCAGCCAATTCAATTTTTTATTACAAAACTTGAAAGGCATTTCCCGTCATTCGATCATTGGCTTTTCGAATCGTCACAGTAATTTGTTGTTTTTTTCATTTTCTATATTTTTGGTAGGATATTTTTCATGTCTACTTATTGAGAATCAAATTTTCCTTCAGTTATCATCATTCAAAAAATTAATATAATTATTACATTTGCAATCAAAGTGGTGCCTGTTTGCTCTCACTCTCAACTTCCACCATCGATTAGGTCAAATTTAATAACTGATAATTAGCTATAACTTTTTCAATCTGAAGAACCAGCTGATTAAAAAAATTATAACCGAGAGAAAAAGGTCAATTCATCATTCACCTTTTTGATTCGAGACGATTAATAACTTTATAAATTAGATTTCTACTTTTTTCTACAGCTGTGGTAGGTTTCGCCAAATCTACCTACACTTTCCCAACCATTGGGAATACCATATCATTGCTATTATGAAATAGACGAAGCGAAAGTATACATACCTATCTAAGGTATAGTTGATTTAATACGTCGGTAATCTACAGAGAGATTAATCTTGAACTCGATATTATCACGATAAACATTTCCAAGCGGTAATTTTTCTCGTTTCGCGAGCGAAATTCCAAAATGGAGTATTCTTTTTGATATCCCTTGGGCTTGGGTTGGTTATACCTGCGTAGGAAAACGTTTATCAAAATCAGGATAAATTATACCGAGCTCGAATCGCCCTCAAGAATGGCTCCGTCGTATCTATGAAGAACAGATTAACGATATTCAAATAGTTTGAGATTCTTTTTCTTCTGTTTTTCCCCCAAAGCAGATGTTCAATACGTATATTTATCTTGGGCAGGAGGGGTGAAAAAAAGGGTCGAGGAAGAATAACACGCGTTATGGTCGAATGCGCGTATGTGCTTGGGTATACTAATTCCACCTACAGCTACAGCTACGGTGGTTACAATTGTGAAAATACCTAGATGTGTTTTCGAGTCTTCGGGTTGACCCTTTTTCGGAATAATTTCCGTCTTTATATGGCTGGCCAAAGTTAAAGGTTTTCTAAAACATTTAAAGTTGGCCAGCTTCGGGTTTGGGTTCGGTTTGACATTCGGCAACGACGACGACGACGGAAATCAGGCGAATACTAAATCATGGAAATTGTGACAGTTTGTACTTTGGTTTTTGTTATCTGTATTATTGGTTCGATTTGTTTTCGTTTCCCAAGTCTACACCGCATCAATCTGGCTGCGTATAAAGTTGGCAAAAAAAATCTGCGGCTAAGTTTTTTTTCCTCCTCATTTTATCGCATATTATGGTATCTGTGCGTGAGCCTAGATATCGGCCGATCTCGCCGATGAGATGGTAAATTAACTCGTTTAAAGTTGACGGTTCGTTGATGTAATTTTACTAATTGCGAATGATAAAAAGGGTATACTTTTTTCGTCCTTTTTGACGCGTCGTGATTTATGATTTTTTTTATTTTCTCCGCCCTTTTGCCCGTCTCGTTCTATCGAGAGGTATCCCAGAGTGGTCAGAGAAAGAAGAGGGGTTTAGGCTGAAGATGGTTTTTTTCAATCCGATTGTTTATTTAGGATTTGTACGAACCATTTGTCTGAAATGCAGTATTGATTCGGCTAACAAAGCCATGCCAGATATAATAAGTGTACGAATGGAATTTCAAATTCATTGTGGTATTGAAACGGTTCATAGGGGTTTTGAATAGTGCTCTTAAAGCAGTTCCTTTCCTTTCGTTCATATTCGAGTTGTAAAATATTTCCAAGCGAAGGCCATCGCCACTGCGACTCGAATTGTTAAATTTTGGTCGATTTTCATTGCGAATGTTTTGTCACCGAACTGGATGTTGGGCTCGAATCGAAAATTATTGTACTTGTGGGTTCGAAAATATATAAATTTCATTTCATGTATGTATTTTACTTACTCGATTCGAATGGCGACCCGAGCAGCACAATCGACAAAATAACGAAATCAAAAATCGACAGAATATCGAATTCGATAAAGTGTCGCGTTAGTTCCGCCTAAATCGTGAAATTATCTTTCGATATATAGATAGATTATCGACGAATTATAGTTAGCAAAAATTTCGAGATTATAGTAAGATATTTTATCGATAATATATCTATAATATCGAAAGATAATTTCACGATTTAGGCGGAACTTTTGCGACATTCTGTCGATTTTTTATTCCGATTTTTCGTCTTTTACTAGCTTTTTTCTATAATTAAAAATCATTAATTAGCATAATTAATACATTAAACTATGCCTAAACACATTATTCATGTTACGGTAAGAGGATCATTTCAGAAAAAGTCAAAAAAAATTATAAAAAATCTGCCACCCGTAGGGCTTGAACCATCTACCTCCTGCATAGTAATCCTCTTCCTTAACCACTATGCCATACCTTATCGTTGAGGAATTAGCAATAAAACGCTTATAATAGGCAGTTTAGTACTTCCAGACGTGTTGGACTTAGAAAAATGTTCACCAATTTGGAAATAATTTCAAATATCGTCACAAAATCGTTGAAAAATCGTTCGACAAATTTCAGATTATTTGTCGATAATGTAGTTTCAAATATCGCCACAAAATCATTGAAAAATCGAATTCGAGGAATTTCATATTACGTGTCGATAATATAGTTTCAAATATCGTCATAAAATCGTTGAAAAATCGAATTCGAGAAATTTCAGATTACGTGTCGATAATAAAGTTTTAAATATCTTCACAAAATCATTAAAAAATCGAATTCGAGATATTTCAGATTATTTGTCGATAATATAGTTTCAAATATCGTCACAAAATCGTTAAAAAATCGAAATCGAGAAATTTCATATTACGTGTCGATAATATAGTTTCAAATATCTTCACGCAATCGTTAGAAAATCGAATTCGAGAAATTGCATATTATGTGTCGATAATATAGTTTCAAATATCTTTACAAAATCGGTAAAAAATCGGATTCGATAAATTTAATATAATCTGTCGATAATATAGTTTCAAATGTCGTCAAAAAATCGGTAAAATATCGAAGTCGAGAAATTTCATATAATCTGTCGATAATATAGTATTAAATATCTTTACAAAATCGTTAAAAAATCGAATTCGATAAATTTAATATTCTTTGTCGATAATGTAGTTTCAAATATCTGCACAAAATCGGTGGAAAATCGGAATCGATAAATTTAATATTCTTTGTCGATAATATCGTTGACGAATATCGTCATAAAATCTGAATAATATCGAATTCGATAGTTTTTAGATTTTTTGCCTATGAAATTGTACCGATAAATCTTTATAATATCGTGAGAACATCTATAGATTTTCAAACGATTTTTTATCGATACGTTACATCTTCCGATATTATCGATCGAGTGTGCCGCACGGGGAGTAGGTTTGTAAATTTTTTTCTCTCAAGACTGAATACAATAATAACATGAGGTATAGGTATGACGCCTCTTTTGTTTTCAGGGGCGTGCTCAGCATATTTGGGGCCCTTCCACAAACCAATTTTGAGGCCCTGTCGGCTCCTTTTGGGGCCCTAGAATTTTTTCTCTTCCCCCGCCCCCTCCATCAAGTCGTAATACGTAATAAATTTCAACGAAAAATTTTTTTACATAGGGACACCTTACATTAAAAATCGTTCTCAATTGTTTTATGTTAAGGTTATTTTGGTTTATTACCATTTACTATCACAAACTGCAAAATAGAATGCCACATGAGAGAAACGAAGTTGAAAAGCCTGGAAAAAATAGCCTGAGCGCAGCGAGGGCGAAAATTTTGAAATAAAAAAGTCGCAATTCTGCATTTTGAATGAAAAAATACACATTTTCTGCGTAATGAAGATTTTCAAAATATGATTAGGTATAAATTTTTGAAATTATTTCAAAAAAAAAAAAAAACGTAAAATAAGTACCTATTTATTCTTGTCTGAATTTTTTGTCAATAATTTTTTATTTTTTTACAGGTTCTTTTGAAAAAATGTTTCTAAACTATTTCTAACAGAAAGCCAGAAACCTACAAATTTTTCCAAAAAAAAATAGATCAAATTCTATTAGGAAATTGAAAATAAACACTCGTATTATAAAATTTAAAAAATAAAATGAATGAAATACAGAAAAATCCTCTAAAAATTTTTAGTTGAAAAAATACCTATTTTGAAATTTTTACGAAAAAAAAATCATTAAAAAAATATAGAATATATTTTCCAATATTTTTTCTTCTATTTTTATTTATTTTTTTCCAGTTTCAAAAATAAATTGATAAGAATAGATAAGTAATAAAATACAAAGAAATTTAAGAAAATTACATAGGTATTTGGGCACACCAAAATATGTACAGAAATGCAAATCTGAGGAAACGTCGTGCCCTGCCCGAGCGAAGCGAGGGCGAAAATTTTTGAAAAAATTCTGTAATTTTGATTGAAAAGTAAACATTTTTTGCATAAATTTAAAGATTTTCAATGGCCCGAAATTTTTTAAATAATCCAAAAATCTGAAATTAAAATTGAAGAAATATTTCATTACCACAAAACATAAATATTTACTTTTCTTGTGCGTAAGATTTCAAGAGAGAATTTTTTTGCATTATGTCAGGGAAAAAAATTACAGAAAGGAGATACATTTCAAAAATTACATAAAAAATTCACCAATTATTTCAATAGGTAAACTTTTTATATCTTATCGTCAGAAGATAATTTTTTTCCTTAAAAATTTAATAAATTCTTGAAGAAAATTGCAAAAAAAAATTTCTGAAAAAAAGCAACAGAAATTCTATCAACAATTTTTTTGAATATTCTTACAAAATTCTCATTGAAAAAATGAAAAATCCTATACCTATCTAAAAATAAATTGAAAAAAAAATCTTCTCGGGTGTTTCTTTTATTTTCAAAAATAAATTTTGTAAATGAGATTAGTACAAGTCATGAAACACAAACAAAAGGTCAGAGAAGAATAATACAATAATTATAGATATATACACAAGAAGAAAAAAACACTTCCCGAGCGAAGCGAGGGCGAAAATTTAGCGAAAAAATAATATTATTGCTTTAAAAAGTACGCATTTTCTATACAAAAAAAAATCAAATGATTTTCATTTTTGAAATTATCCAGTAATTTTGGTTAAAACCAAAAACAGAGAAGATTTGGTCTTTTTGTGAGATATTTTGCAATAATATTTTTTCAAGTTATCCAATTTTCTCAACAGAATTTCTTCTTGAAAATATATTTTTTTTGGTGAATAATTATTTTTTATTTTAAAGAAATTGTAGAAAAAAACCTATAAAGTATGCACCTATACATACTTCAAAATCATAAAAAAAAATGTTTACCTATGACAAAAACTTACAATTTTTTGTAACACTATGGAAATACTTTTATTAAAAATTAATTTCTGAAAAAATTCAAGATCTCATTGAAATTTTTTACAAACGTTTTACAAAAAAGGATTTGAATTTCAAATTTTGGTTAGTTGTTTGGGTGATGGGTTGGAGAGAGGAATGTGGATACAAATTATTGGAAAATTCATCGAATAAAGGTATACGTACTTATATATGCTTGGAATATCTGTAAAAATTGGAAATACTTATTCAGATTTTTTACTTCACTCAATTCAAAAACACCAACTTTGAGATCAATTTAAAAATTATTTTGGTTAGTAATGGATATGATTATTATGAACTACATAATGAAGACATAAGTTGTTGAATAAATTCACAAATTGTTCATTTCATTTAGTATTAGTACCTAGATGATCATTTTTGGTGTCTACTTTTCGGGGCCCCTGCACATGTTCGGGGCCCTTTACCCATTTTGAGGCCCTTCCAAAATGTCGAGAGAAATATACGGGAGCACGCCCCTGGTTGTTTTTATGTTTTTAGTCTGTAGCGTCAAGTCAAGTTTTCAATACGTTCCATTTTAGCAAAAAAAAAAAAAAAAAAAAAACACATTTCTCAAGTTAGGTACATACCTTCATACATCGGAAATTCGTATGAAGATCATTTTTGAAGTTCGATTTTTTAATTTCTATAAAGATTTCGTTAAAGGTGCTAAATATTTTTTGCAATTTTTTTTTCTATGTAGCAAACTCCATTCATAAGTTCAATTTTTCATAGCTGAAAATTCAGGAGAATTTTTTTTTTTGAAAGTCGAACAGTCAAACTTCAGATTACTAAAAATTTCAAAAATAACAAAAGATCAGTTTAAAAGTACAATTTTACATTTATGAAGATTTAGAGAAGCAGAAAATGTTTAAAAAAATAAAATTTCGAAAATCGTGAAATATTTTTAGCATTGCAAAACAATTATTTAAGAGAAATTTTTCATTTTTGAAGATGAGATCGGAACATATTTTTTTAAAGAATTGATCATTCAAACTTCAGAAGATTTCAAAAAATTTCACCCTTGACAAAAATCATTTTGACATTATTATATTTTTAAATTTCTGAAAATTTTAAAGTTTTTTTTAAAAAAAATAATTAAACAATGAAACTTCAAGAGATTCTAATCAAAATTTAAAGAATATAATATTGTTTTTTCAAGTCAGATTTGTTGACGAAATATGTCAGTAGCGTAGCCAGACAGGCATGTAAAGGGGAGGAATCTTGCCCAAAAAAATGCGAAATTTTTGTAAAAAAGACCATTAAAAAGCTGAAATTTCGTCATTTTTTCAACTTTTTCTTCGTCAAGGGGGGTTTGGACCCCCTAAAATGAGTGAAAAAGTAAACAAAGTAACCAAAATGAGTCAAAAAGTAACTGAAGTAACCTTGTCGTTAAAAAAAGTAACCAAGTTACTAAAAAGTAACCGCGCTCAGATGCATGATACTTGCATCTCATTTTTGAGCTATGAAATTTTTTACAGAAAATCTAATTTTCGAGTTTTGAATTTTTTTGAGATTTTGGGAAAATCATCGATAAAAACTTTTTTAGAAAATGATTTCCGCAAGATCTTGAGCGTACATTTTTTCAAAAAAAGAAGGAAAATAATTACTTAGTTTTTATTCCGAAGAAAAATTTTCAGCATTTTTCGAAAAAAAAACCTCTTGAGATGGAACTTTTTGTTGAGGAAAACATTTCACAATGAAATAAAAATTGCAGGAAAACAGCTTTTAAAAAATTAGCGAGAAAAATCATTTCAAAAATTTTTTAATTTCCTCGTAAAAAATTTTCACGTTAGAAAAATTAATTTTCAAAAAACAAATTTCATCGAAAAAATTGTCAATTTTTTGTGTTTTTTTTTCTTCCCCAAAGTCCTTTGAAAAAAGTGAACAAATATTTTCTTAAGATCTAAATGTTGCCATTTTGGTTAAATTTTGTATATGTACCTGCAAAATGAAAACAACTTTCACTATACTCATTAAACACTACTAAATACTCGTAAAACGAAAACAAAGATTGTGTTTCGAGAAGAAGCACCACAACAGCGAGCGCGACGTAGGAGTTGAGAAGTGAGAACACTCTTCTTCGATAGTTTTATCTTTAAAATGAATGTATTCTAGGTTGGTAATTGCTATTATTGCGTTTACAATTTTAATTTTATGACAGCAATTCGCATATATAGAACGAGTGTAGTATAAGTATATAGAATGAGTGAAAATTTTACTGCTATCTAACGTTTTGTATAAACTAAACTTTAATCTCATCCTTTCAGGCGTAAAATTCAGTACGAAATGAGACTCCGGGGTATACACCGGTAAAAGTGTTGGTGAAAGTGGTATTAGGGAAACGGAGGAGTATATACGAGTATCTAAAAAGCCAGAAAGAGGAGATGTTCAATTGTTCAATTACCATATTTGAGGTGTAGGTTCCTTAGCATTGTATGAAGATTTTCATTAAATTTTGGGGTTTCGCTGATTTTAAAAATCCATCAAACTTCACAAACTGACTTTTTGATGTTTTTTGTAAATTTATCTGATTTTTAAAAATTACTCCAACTTTAAAAATCTATTATAATTCAGAAATTCGATATTCTATTTTGAGTTTTATCAAATTTTGAAGATGAGTATAAGGACTGCGTTCGTTCCACAAATTCCCATATTTTCCCCAATTGGAATAAACATGGAATTATTTTATTTTTTGAATTTTTATGAGTTTAAGGTAAAAGTATATCATTTTTTTAAAAACTTGACAATTTTTTGAAAATTTATCATTTTTGTAAAAATTTACCAATTTTTAAAAAAAAATTCATAAATTTTTTGAAAATTCAACAATTTTTATAAAAATTTACCCCGAACAGCACACTTGACAAATTATCGAAATAAAAAATCGACAGAATATCGAATTCGATAAAGTGTCGCGTTAGTTCCGCATAAATCGTGAAATTATCTTTCGATATATAGATAGATTATCGACGAATTATAGTTAATAAAAATTTCGAGATTATAGTAAGATATTTTATCGATAATCTATCTATAATATCGGTAGATAATTTCACGATTTAGGCGGAACTTTTGCGACACTTTATCGAATTCGATATTCTGTCGATTTTTTATCGATTTTTTATTCCGATTTTTTGTCTTTTACTAGCTTTTTTCTATAATTAAAAATCATTAATTAGCATAATTAATACATTAAACTATGCCTAAACACATTATTCATGTTACGGTAAGAGGATCATTTCAGAAAAAGTCAAAAAAAAATTATAAAAAATCTGCCACCCGTGGGGCTTGAACCTTCTACCTCCTGCATGGTAATCCTCTTCCTTAACCACTATGCCATACCTTATCGTTGAGGAATTAGCAATAAAACGCTTATAATAGGCAGTTTAGTACTTTCAGACGTGTTGGACTTAGAAAAATTTTCACCAATTTGGAAATAATTTCTAATATCGTAACAAAATCGTTGAAAAATCGTTCGACAAATTTCAGATTATTTGTCGATAATGTAATTTCAAATATCGCCACAAAATCGTTGAAAAATCGAATTCGAGGAATTTCATATTACGTGTCGATAATATAGTTTCAAATATCGTCATAAAATCGTTGAAAAATCGAATTCGAGAAATTTCAGATTACGTGTCGATAATAAAGTTTTAAATATCTTCACAAAATCGTTAAAAAATCGAAATCGAGAAATTTCATATTACGTGTCGATAATATAGTTTCAAATATCTTCACGCAATCGTTAGAAAATCGAATTCGAGAAATTGCATATTATGTGTCGATAATAAAGTTTCAAATATCTTTACAAAATCGGTAAAAAATCGGATTCGATAAATTTAATATAATCTGTCGATAATATAGTTTCAAATGTCGTCAAAAAATCGGTAAAATATCGAAGTCGAGAAATTTCATATAATCTGTCGATAATATAGTTTTAAATATCTTTACAAAATCGTTAAAAAATCGAATTCGATAAATTTAATATTCTTTGTCGATAATGTAGTTTCAAATATCTGCACAAAATCGGTGGAAAATCGGAATCGATAAATTTAATATTCTTTGTCGATAGTATCGTTGACGAATATCGTCATAAAATCTTAATATTATCGAATTCGATAGTTTTTAGATTTTTTGCCTATGAAGTTGTACCGATAAATCTTTATAATATCGTGAGAACATCTATAGATTTTCAAACGATTTTTTATCGATACGTTACATCTTCCGATATTATCGATCGAGTGTGACGCTCGGTGACTTATCTAATCCATAATTTCTTAAAATTCATCAATTTTTGACAATTTGTCAGTTTTGAAAAATTTGAAAATGTTTAAAAATTTATTCAATTTTTTGAAAATTTACCTGCTTAATTCATCATTTCTTAAAAATTGTCAATGTTTAAAGAATTGTCAATTTTTAAAAATTTTGAAAATTTGTAAATTTTTAAAAATTGATTATAAATTGTCAAAAAGACAAAGTTATGATTTTTTCAAAAATTTTCAAAATAAAGTTTGATTTTTCTTCCAAAAATTATAAATTTTTACAAATTTATCAACAATGTGAAAATTGGAAAATTCACTCATCAATTTTTGAAAATTACCCGTGTAGCAACGTCGATGCTAATTTCTATATAGTGTCGATATCCACATCGACATTTGCAATGCTGAGATGTTGATAAAAATGTTAAGTTCAAATGTTTAATATAGGTATATGTTTTAAAATTAAACCAAAAATAGTGTTCAAGCCAACACTTCGACACTTCGTCAAAATTGCGGCTCTGAATTCACCTTTGTATCTGGACATATCTGTGTCCAACTAACGAAGAGGTAATTCTTAGAGCCTTATGTACTAATTCATAACACACTTTATCTGCGAGTATCAAAAATCACCTTTAAGACGTCGACAGTCAAGTCGATGCATTATTCGACCCTCGACAATTAGATCGACATTAACTCGACTTAAAATTCCTCTGACCGACACTGCCGACAGTTAAGTCGTTGCATTATTCGACCCTCGACAATTACATCGACACTAACTCGACTTAAAATGCCTCTGGTCGATACTGTCGACAGTGAAGTCGATGCATTATTCGACCATCGACAATTATGTCGACAATAACTCGACAAGTACTTGTCTTATTCAAAATTTTTAAAAAATGAGAAAATTTTGCGTTATTGCTGAGCTTAAAATATTCCTATTAATGGTTTTTAGTTCTTTTTAGGTATAAAATTTGTAAATTTAATTAGCAAAAAATGTCGACATAATGTCGATGCGTTTATCGAGTATCGATTTTCACATCGACTTGTCTATGTAGAAAAACAATGTTTTCTAAATTACAGGAAAATACCGAGAAAAATTCAATAATTTTGATTGAACAGTTATGTTTAACATAGAAAATTACTTTAAATCTCAAATATAATTTTTAATTCATCGTTAACCGAGAAAAAAATGTGTCTGAATTTTGTCGACATAAATGTCGATGTCGACAATTGCTACACGGGTACTTATTCAGAATTTTATTATTGAAGATTTTTTTTAAAAAGTTCAACATTTTCAAATTTTATCATTTAAATTTTTTTTCAATTTTGGTGGAAAAAAGTAATTTAAAAAAAAATTTAGAATCATCTTTTATCAATTTTTTCAAAATGAGAATTTTTCAAAATTTTCTTTCAAAAAAATTATAATTTTAGAGTTACAGTTCCTAATGAATTCTTTTATTTTAAAATTTCGTTAATGTTTGATTTGAGAACGTTTAATTATTTGAATTTTTTTTCTTAATGCAAATTTTGCTGGTCTTCTTATTTGAGAAAAATTTGAAATAAATGCCCTGAAGTGTTAAAAGATCCAAGGTAATAGGGAGTTCTTCCCCGTGGTGTAGCCCCGTCGCCCTGTGTACTGCACTTACTTTTTATAAAATTACTGAAAAAAATGATAAATTAAAAAAAAAATCAATTATTTGAAAATAGGTATTAGAATTTTTTGAAAACCAATTGAAACATAAAAACTAAAGATCCATGGATATTTTGAATCTGAAGGATGATAACAGTGAGTTCTTCGCCATAGTTTTGCCCCGTTGCCCCGTGCCTCGTGTACAAACCTGTTATATAACTATTACGATTTTCAAAAAATGAGGAAAAATCCAGCTTGAATTTTGAAATACGTAAAATCATGCAGATCCTGAATCAGGATGATTATGATGTACCTATAACTTAGTTGTTATTCCCCGTGGTGTAGCCCCATCGGCCCCGGGTGCTGCACTTACCACTTTACACTATGAAAAACGGGAATTAATGAAATAATAAATCAATAATACTTGATTATTTTGATGATAATAAAAACAACGAAAAAACCATGAGAAAAGTAGAATACTAACTGAAGACTAAACAAATCGCTTTTAACGAATACCGATTTCATTTACAATGCGGTATTAAAAGCTTAAAAATAAATAAAAACACGAAAAAACATGCGAAAAACATCAAAAAATTCAAAAACACTCAAAACTTGGCCGGGCTCCGTTTTCGAGCCGCTTGCGTTTTAGCTGCGCGGTAGTTTTTGTTTGCCTACCAAGTTACCTACTAATCGGTAATGCTGCTCGAGTAGTCGACCACGGACCACTAACAATCTCGAGATTTAAAGAAAACTCTCTCGCCTATGGGGAAATTTTCTTTGATGTTTCGCCGACGCGTTTTTATATAATAAGACTTACGAAATCTTTTCCTCGATTTAGTTTTACTTTTTTCTACCACAGCTTATTTGGTTTGCTTCATCGAATTTCAGTGTGTTTCTCGTTTTATCAAAACAAAAAATCTGTTGCTATGAATAAGACTTGGGATCCTGACTAATGTATCGGTATAACTTTGTGAGGCGCTCGCTACCTTTTCTCCATAGTGCTCACTGCTCATCGATTTGAGATAAAATCAAAAGGGAAAAAAGGATTTATTTGTACTTTATATAGTTTCTCCTTCCTTCTGCTTGCTTAATTTTTTAAAGCTCTCCTTCGGGGGTTTCGTTTATTATTAAAATGTATTGATCATTGAATTTAAAAAAAAGAAGGTTTTTCATTAGAGTGACAGATTTCTTCACCTTTGCGTTGTGATGTTTGTTTTTTACTTTTCTGAGGGCGTTAATAAATTCTACGTTTTCGTAAGAAAAGATGAAAATAATTCCAAGATACTCGGTTTTTTCTCAAAGACGTCTTTGAAATTACGTACTTATCCACCTACTCAAAAAAAAAAAAAAAAATTCGGCTGATATTTTATTGTACAAATTTATAAGCTCGTTGTGCTACGTTTTGCGAATAAAAAAATAGAAAAGATCTCCAAATTAATCCGTGACTCTTTGAGATAGGTACAAACGCAGATGGCACAATCCAAAAGTGCCAAAAAATCTCGTTTTTTCAAAAGTGACCCCACTTTGAACACCCACAGCTCCATCTCAATTTGAGCCAATATAAATGAAATTCTGCCAACTTTTTTGTAACCGTTTGTTCAAGGAAACTGTCGAGCGTGTATCTCGAATAAAATAGGTTTTAATGCGTTTTCAAAACTTTGAAAAGTTGCAAGAAAAGTTGAGAAAAAAGCTCTTCAAAATTTTTTACCAATAGGAATCGAGTATTTTTCATAGTATATTATATTTTTTTTTCATAGAAAAATCAAACATAGGTATTTGTAATGGATTTTTTTGCTCAAATTTTTTTTCAAAACCTCAAAGATCAAAAATGAGATTTTTTGTAACTCAAAAACTGTTTTTTTTTTGTTTTTTTTTTTTGAAAAGAAATAGTAGTTTATTCAACTAGGGAGATAAAGTGATTTTCGACGATTTTGAGGGTTTATTGCCCGAGCAAAGCGAGGGAAATAAATCAAAATCGTTGAAAATCACATTATTTTCCTAGTTGGATAAATTATTTTACGTTACTAGGGAGAAAAAGGCTTCTTTATACTATTGAAAGATCAGCGAGAGGTATATAAAGTAGCACTTTATCTCCCTAGTAACATAAAATAACTAAGGTTGACCTGACAAAACAAATAATTTTTCTCAAAAGCTCAAATCTCAATAATGAGATTTTCTGTAACAAAGTTCAAAGCTCATAAACTATATAATTACAAATTTAGACGCACTAATCTCAAAAATAATTTGTTCAAAGCTTGAATTTTTCTCAAAAGCTCAGAGCTAAAAAAAAAGAAGATTTTCTGTAGATAACTTGAGAAATGATTTTTTCTGCTGGAAAAGAAGAAAAAAACGTACTTAACGAAAGACTGACTTGGCATACCGGAGTAAAAACATGAACAGTAATTTTTGCAGCGTTCACAAATTAATTGCTTCCAAAACCTCAAAGCACAAAAATTACGAGCTCAAAGCTCAAAAATCAGATAGTTACATTTTTTTCACAGAAAAATCAAAAATTTCAGCAATTTTTATTCGCAGAAAAATAAAATATAATTTTGATGAATTTTTATTGCTAAACTTTCTTCCAAAAGCTCAAAGCTCAAGAATGTCATTTGGACCATTTGTGAGCCATTTGGATCATTGATGGTCCATTTGGGAAATAATTGGGTTTTTTGAACCATTTGTTGTTTATTTGGGACATTAGTAGTCCATTTGAACCACTTGTGGTCCATTTGGGTCATTATAGAGGTCTATATTTTAGACCATCCCATTCAGACTATTTTTGGTCCACTTTCGGGTCATTATTGGTCCATTTGGACCATTTGTTGTCCATTATGGGATATAAGTAATTTTCAAAATGCACTGAATCGTAAAGAATTATTAAAGATTTCGGTTTTTATACCTACCTAGTACTTACTACCTACCTATAAATTTCAAGTTTTTAAAAATTTTAAAAATTGATTCAACTTCAAAAATTTTCAAAATTCAAAAATTGCAAAAACTTCAATTCTGAAATATTTTGAGATGTTTGAAAATTTTAAAATCGGTAGTTTTTACTATTTAGACACATAAGGTAGTTGCACCAGTCGTTGGCCACGACCCTGTGGTGGGTCACTTGAGAAGAAAAATGTTTATAATTAAGCGTATTTTTAAAATAGCTTCAGAAATTTTTTTTAGAGCAAACCTGGAACATTTCTGCATAGAACCACATAAAAGTTTTTAATCAATTCTGTTCAAGTAATTAATAATGATCGTCTGAAATTTTTTTGTTAGAACAATTTTCAAAATGATGCCAATTCTAAAGATTTTTGTTAAGCCGAAGTGTTATCGAAATATGAATTTTACACTATTAAGATTAATAAAACTTGAAATATAACCATTTGGACCTGAATCAGAAGAGTTTGGAGATTCCATTTCTTCATTAAAATAAAAAATACTGCCAAAATTCTATCAAATATGGCGGTGACTATCTACTGGAAGGAAAAAATGGTGTTTAGCCAGTAGTTGATCATTTTGATCAAGTACTAGACTTACGAAATTTTTGTAAAGTTCTAGTGGTTGATCATGCAAAAAATTGGTAAATATTTACGAAAAATGATAGTTTCTCTTTCTCATGGCTAATGAGTGACAATTTTACCGAATACTTATTGATTTTTTTAAAAATTAAATGGTTGAGAGCCGTTGTCATAATCTGATTGACCAACTACTGGGTGATCAACTACTAGCGCGTGACCAACTACTGGGTGGTCAACTACTAGATTATCTTGACCAACCACTGGACTTTTCTATTTTTTCACTTAAAATGGTCGTAATTTTCAAAGAAATGAAGTAAAATTCAAAAATTATAGCGCATTTTGTTGTAGAATACACAAGGAATCGTTTGATATATTCACCATTTCGCCAACGTTATTAGTTTTTAAACCAGAATGTTTTTTATAAGACACTTCCACTATAAGGGTCCACCACTGGTGCAACTACCTTAACTTGAAAATATAGTTTTTGTTTTTGCTGAAAAAAAAAAGGTAAAGAAAGCTTGAATGTCACCTTCGATTCAGCTGAAATTTTGCTCACTGAAAGAGCATGCCACCCAGACCTCACAACCAAATTTTTAGCTGCCGAAGTTGATTTTTCAATTTTTGGCGAATTTTTGAAAATGGCTAAAACCGCCTGTGAAAAAACATTTTTTGAAAAAAAAAATATTTTAATTTCAAGATAGCATCCTGAAAATCGGTTTGAGGTTTGTACACTAAAGTCGACCTCCCGAGTCGATTGGCACCATATTCGAAGCGATCTGGAGCCTCCAGAAAAAGTTGACTTTTCTCCAGCTCACTGGAATAGCTCCAGACGACGCTGTAATTAACTTCGGCAGCTGAAAATTTTTAATCCTAGCGTTATTATCATGCCATCTAATGATTGACATAGTTGAATCCAAAATCCGAGGTGACGAGTTCGCACGTGTTTTTTTTGACAACTTGAAAATTTTGCATTTTTAAAAAAATTCTAAAAAATCAATTCCTCCAGCATATCACTCAAAACTTCCGTCTACCACCTAAAGTCGACCACCCGAGTCGATTGGCACCATTTTCGAAGCGATCTGGAGCCTCCAGAAAATGTTGACTTCTGCTGTCTGGAGAGATTCCAGTGTGCTGGAGAAATGTCAACTTTTTCGGGAGGCTACAGATCGCTTCGAAAATGGTGCCAATCGACTCGCGAGGTCGAATTTAGTGAACAAACCAATTTTCAGGATTCTATCTTGAAATTTACAATTTTTTTTTCAAAAAATTAGATCGTTTCGATGTTTGTAACACAACTTTCGAGGCCCCCTGACCGACCGTTTCATTTTTGAAAATACAAATTCTGGGATCCCAGAATTATTTTCAATGCCAATTTTGCGAACCTCTCAGACTATTTCATTTTTTGTTAGTAACCCGAGCGGCAAACTCGATCGATAATATCGGAAGATGTAACGTATCGATAAAAAATCGTTTGAAAATCTATAGATGTTCTCACGATATTATAAAGATTTATCGGTACAACTTCATAGGCAAAAAATCTAAAAACTATCGAATTCGATATTATTAAGATTTTATGACGATATTCGTCAACGATACTATCGACAAAGAATATTAAATTTATCGATTTCGATTTTCCACCGATTTTGTGCAGATATTTGAAACTACATTATCGACAAAGAATATTAAATTTATCGAATTCGATTTTTTAACGATTTTGTAAAGATATTTAAAACTATATTATCGACAGATTATATGAAATTTCTCGACTCCGATATTTTACCGATTTTTTGACGATATTTGAAACTATATTATCGACACATAATATGCAATTTCTCGAATTCGATTTTCTAACGATTGCGTGAAGATATTTGAAACTATATTATCGACACGTAATATGAAATTTCTCGATTTCGATTTTTTAACGATTTTGTGACGATATTTGAAACTATATTATCGACACCTAATATGAAATTTCTCGATTTCGATTTTTTAACGATTTTGTGACGATATTTGAAACTATATTATCGACAAATTATCTGAAATTTCTCGAATTCGATTTTTTAACGATTTTGTGAAGATATTTAAAACTTTATTATCGACACGTAAACTGAAATTTCTCGAATTCGATTTTTCAACGATTTTATGACGATATTTGAAACTATATTATCGACACGTAATATGAAATTCCTCGAATTCGACTTTTCAACGATTTTGTGGCGATATTTGAAACTACATTATCGACAAATAATCTGAAATTTGTCGAACGATTTTTCAACGATTTTGTGACGATATTTGAAATTATTTCCAAATTGGTGAAAATTTTTCTAAGTCCAACACGTCTGGAAGTTCTAAACTGTCTATTATAAGCGTTTTATTGCTAACTTCTCAACAATAAGGTATGGCATAGGGGCTAAGGTAGAGGAATGCCATGCAGGAGGTAGATAGTTCAAGCCCCACGGGTGGCAGTTTTTTTATAATTTTTTTTGACTTTTTCTGAAATGATCCTCTTACCGTAACATGAATAATGTGTTTAGGCATAGTTTAATGTATTAATTATGCTAATTAATGATTTTTAATTATAAAAAAAAGCTAGTAAAAGACGAAAAATCGGAATAAAAAATCGATAAAAAATCGACAGAATATCGAATTCTATAAAGTTTCGCGAAAGTTCCGCCTAAATCGTGAAATTATCTTTCGATATTATAGATAGATTATCGATAAAATATCTTACTATAATCTCGAAATTTTTACTAACTATAATTCGTCGATAATCTATCTATATATCGAAAGATAATTTCACGATTTAGGCGGAACTAACGCGACACTTTATCGAATTCGATATTCTGTCGATTTTTTATTTCGATAATTTGTCGATTGTGCTGCTCGGGATGTATTTGATGGATTTATTTTGCTGAAATTTTTTTCCAAAGGCTCAAACCTCAAAAATGAGATATCAAGTTATACAATTGAGGCGCTTGGTGGAAGAAGGGCGTTAGATAATTTCAAAAAGTGTGAAAAAAACACGTTCAAAGTTTTGAAATGTTATACTGAGAAATGTGGTCAATTGAAGTGAAATCTTTTATAGTAGGCAGATAGTGTGTTCTTTGAGGTATATTTTGAAAAAAAAAATTAAAAAAGGTTTCGTTATAACGCCAAAATAACCGTTTTTGTAACCTTATAATCGAGAACTACCAAGATTTCAGCAAGATGTATATGAGTTTTATCCGTCAAATAGGACAAAATAATAAAAAAAAGTCAAACCAAATTGCATGAAATAAGTTGAAAAGGTCGAAGTTTCTCGATTTTGCTTAAATTGTAGTATATGAGAAATATCGACTCGAAACAAGCCCAGACATGATTTTTAGGCCCCAAGGTCATCTTGAAGAGGTTGTGGGTTCCAAAAATGGCGTCATTTCTGTCGAGGCGTCTATCATCGTCTAGGTATATTTTTCAGATCTGAAACTTTGTATACTAATAGTTGGAGACCTGAAGATTTCAAATTTCACAAAATATTGAAAAAGGGCGTTATGTAGCAGAACGCCCTTCTTCCACCAAGCGCCTCAATTCAAACACATTGTTTTCAAAAATGATCGAAAAATATCAGCAACTTGAAAATATAGTCTGAAAGAACGTTGTTTCCCTTAAGTATCATAGTTTGCCCATGTACCGCAATACAAGAGTCATAAAAGGGGGATGAACCATAAAAAAAAAAATAAAAAAATAAAAAAAATAAAAAACGTGAAAAAAACGTATTTTTTGTAAATAATTTGAGAAATTTCAGAAATTGGAGGGAAAAAAATACGCATACAACAAAAAATATATTCGTCGTAAAATTTCCAATAATATAATGATGTCATGCACGACTTCGAAGGTTTTTACCGTTGTTTCAAAATCTCGAGCCTTTACTCTCTTCGACACTACCTATGTACAATGGAGTGTTCAAAAAAGAACACACCCTGTTTTTTGAAAATATATGGATGACGCATTTCTCGCGACGGTAATTGAATTGGGCGTCGAAACTTCTTCAAACGAAGAAAATGATAATTGAATTTCGCCATCGTTTCGTCGTATACTAATTAAGAATGAAAACACATGAAAAACAATCGTCTACAGCTCGGAATGGCACTAGCGTCGGCATGACAAATACATGAGCAAACAGCTACTCGTGGATAGTGCATGGTGAAATAATTAGCTCGACGAATACGTAAAAAGTCTCCATTACCGGTTACTTCGTTTAACAATACGTTGTTGATACGCAAACGAAGATGAAATTTTTTCATTATACGACGCTTTTTCTTCTCGCACAGAGAAGAGAACTTCGCCATCTATCACGTAAAACAACAACAACGGCAGCGGCGTTTCCAACGTTCATTAAAATTCTTGTTAGCGCCACTGGTCTTGCCGCAATTATTTTCAAGTACGTTGTACTACACTCGAGCATGGCAACAGGCTGCTCTGCTATACGAGTCCGAGGCGAATTTCATCCTTATGTATAAATATAAAATGATATAACATCAGAAGCCGAAAGTAGCAGCTCGCCGAGGAGAAGAAAATAAACCCAAGATGAGCCTTAGATTCGCGTCTCCAAACTGGCTCTAATTTCGTCATATTTTTTCGAGTCATCTTCGTCATATTAATTTCTTTTTTTTTTTAAGTGTAAACACCGTTAACGCGTTTATAAATTAGCTGCGAGACGCAAGGGCAGAGTTTGCGTACGGTGTAGGGTTCTTTTGAGGATGGTGCGCGATATTTTATCGGGTTTTTTCGTCTCTTCTTTGGTCCTTTCTTTCTTCCTTTTCTGTGTGTATACAGTGTACGAGGAGATGCTCGCCTCTGAATAACATATTGTATTGAAATTTTTATTCTGTAATAAGTAATTCAGTAAAGGAACGTGACCGGAATTAGAAGACGCGTCTTGCGAATTTTACTGAAAGGATATTTGAAGGTCCTTAAAAAAAGTGAAGAAACGGTTTTGTCTTTTTATGACGAAAAGGGACATTTTATTATTCTAGAATTCGGCACACGTAGACAGTTGGGTGTGGCAGAGTGCTCCGGCGTAACGCGCGGTACAGCAGTTGCCCTATTATTTTCATATTAACAGTTCTTTTCTCGACCCTTCATTTTATGACATTTGAAACCCCAACGATGCATAATTTCCATAAAAATTTCGCCTAATAAATGTTTTACTAGTGTTGATATATACCGAGATGGAGTTTTTAGGATAGGATGGGGAGGGAAGAGGGGTGTTTATGGCGGATGTGAAAATTCGCGATCTGGTTTGGTTGTAGTCTTGAGGAAAAATTGAGGAAAAAATATTCAAGTAGTTGGCCTTATTTGGAGAGTGAAGAGTGAAGACTTGGGTGACTCGTATGGTCCAATTTATCAATATTTTGTTGAACTTATTAAAACAAATTTTTATAAATTATTGTAATTAATAAATTTTATTTTAGACCAATTCAATTCATCCAATTTAAAAAATTTTTGACAATGAGGAATGAGATTATTTTTAAAAGGTGGCTCACTGGCTCCAGCTCTACAGAACAGAGTATATTTTTTGTTTTTATTCCTAGAAAATTGAAAGTTTTTGGTTTCAAAAAAAAAAAAAATGTTCTTTTTCTATAAGAATGTGAGAGATTTTCTTCAACAACAAAATTTTAGATTTTCTAAACCAAAAAATTTGAAAAATATTTTTTTCACAGAAAATTGAGATTTAGTAAAATTTTTTTCTCTAGAAATAAAAGATTTCATCTTAAACAAAATCTTTCAAAAAACTGAAGATTTTTTCACTACTTTTTTATCTATAAAATTTTGAAATTTCGGGTTTTTCTCGAGAAAATTACCCAAAAAATGAAAAAATTGGAGATTTCGTTACAAACAGCAAAACCGATTTTAAATTCAAGTTTTTTCATACTAAACAAAAATAGAGAAATTCTTCAAAAAAAAATGCAAGTTTTTTTTTCTTCTTTTTTTCTAAAAGATATCTTTTTATCCAAAAAAATCGAAAGTTTTTTTTAGCCAAAAATTTATTATTTCAGAAAAACAGAGAAATTTTATCCTAAAAAAAATGAGAGCTTTCGTTCTGCATAAAAATGAGTCTTTTCCTCCTAAAATGAAAGATTTTTTTTTCATAAAAATTGAAAAAAATTTCGTTAAAAATTTGAGAATTTTTTTTTTAAAGTTTTCATCAACCTACTTCAAAAGAACTGAAGAAAGGATCAATTTTTAAATAAAATCGAAAAAAAGTTAATAACTTATTTTTAAAATTGAAAAAAGATGGATGCGAAAAATTTAGGAAAGTACTATTTATCCCACGAAAATTGATTTTTTTCCTATGAGAATGCGAGATTTTCTTCTATAAAAAATTAAGAATTTTTTTACTCCAAAAATACCAAAAAATTCAAGATTTTGTTAAAATTATTTTTTTGAGATTTATTAGATGAATTGAAAAATTATTTTCTCCAAAAATGAGAGACTTCATTTCACCAGAAGACGAGATTTATTCTCCTAAAGAATTGACAATTATTTTTCTTTCAAAATGAGCGATTTCATTCTGAAAAAAAAAATGGAGATTTCTTTCTGTAAGAAAATTTAAAAATTCCCTTAAAAAAACAACAATCAACGAATAAAATTCAGTTAAATTTTGAAATAAATAAATTTTGAAAATCTTTTGAATTTCATATACCTACCTATATAGGTACTAGATAAAATTGCATGTTTATAAAAAATAAAAATCAGCAAATTCGAAAAATTTAAAAATGACTTTTCCAATTATTTATCAAAAATGTTGAAATTTCGTAGGTAATGAATTTTTTCCTGTTTAAAAAGTCATGTCAAATTTTACAAGATGACTTTTTGAATTTTTCAAAAATTCAGTCAATTTTTATAAATCGATGAACTGTTAAGAATATTCAAGAATAACTTATTAAAATTTTAAAAATTCCAAATTTTGAATTTTTGTTAAAATAAAGGCGGGGAGGACCAGATCCGGTGCGAGAGGGGAGTTGGGGGGGGGGGGTGGAACACCCCCAGTCAATTTTTGTTCGGAAATTCGGCAAATTTTCGACAAAATAATTAGGTACGTTTACAAAATTTTGTAAAGTTTTGAAAATTTTTGGATTACAATTTACAAATTCGGTAAATTTTTGGGAAATTCCGAATTTCCGAATCACAAATTCGGCAAAACTTTGAAAACTTTAAAATTACAAATTTGGTAAATGATTGATGTATCTATTACCTATCACTCGGCATTTTTGAAATTTTTTCATTCGGCATTTTAAAAATTTTCATTCGGCATTTTCAATTTACACCCCCAAAAAAAATTTGCTCAAATCGTCTCTGAGGAGGACCCAAAGTTGTATGTACTCTTATTTTCAACATTTTTGATATGTTTGATTTTTTTTTTTTTTTTGTAGAAGATAATAAACGATTTTGTGCGACATGACTTTTTTGTATTTCGAATAAAAATGAGCACACTCCTAACTGGGTCACCCGGTAGGTAAATTAAAAATAAACAGATAGGCATAATTTTTTTTGATTTCAAAAATTTTCAAATTGCAAAAAATTTTTAAATTTTAAATTTGATTTAGTTTTGATAATTTATTAAAATTTCAAAACTACCAAAAAGTCAACTTCGAGTGCTCTCAAAATTTTGATATCTTGTTGACCTAAAGATTTACTACATACCTGGTACCATCAGAAAAAATTTTACCAATTTTGAAAATTTCAAAAATAACAATTTTCATCAAAAGTTGGAATTTTTTTTGAATTTTTACAAAATTTAATTTTTTGAATTTTTGAAAATTTAAAAAATATATGGTCAAATTTTGAGAATTAATTAAAATTTTAAACTTGATAAAATTTTAATTTTCAACAAATGCAAATTTCTCAAATTTTGGAGAGAGTCTTGAAACATAAAAATTTTATAATAGATAAGTAATGCTGAAGATATTTCCACGTTTAAAAAATTTTCAGAATTTGTTCTACAACAATAATCTACCAACGTAAAAAAATCATAAAAATTTCAAATTTTATTAATTTTTAGTTTTTTTTTTTTTTTTCAAATTTCAAAGAAAATTGTTTTCATATTTTCAAAATAGAATTCATTCAATTTTTATAATTTTATTGAATTGAAAAAAAATACGTAAAATATTAAATTTCTAATATTTACCAAATTCTGAAAATTTTTTGATTATGGGGTATTAAAAAAATAATAACTCACCCATTTTGATTTCTCAAAAGAATAGGAGTTTTATCTTCGGTGTATCATCAGTCTATCTGAAACAAACGAAATACCTCATCGATTAAAATTTCATCAAACAATAGTCACCATTCCGCGTAAAAATTAATTTTACAAAAATAATTAAGATAATCTCACGCAGAGAAATCCTACAGAAAATTCGACTTTCATACACCCAACGATCAAAATTTAATTCTTCGCCTCTAAATATGTATTTAGCTGCTGCTTACCCGAGCGTAATTTCGAATGAAAATTTCAGGCTAAAAATTAACCCTATAGGTAGCAAAAGAGAGAGAAAGAGGTGCCTCCTGCCATCATTTCACCGATGTAAACTTTTTGCAGTTGCACGATAAGCTCATAATAAATTTATACCTAGGTGTATATATAGCTGGATGCTTCATACCATCAACGACGGCGATAAGACAGAAAAGCTTTTCGCAACGACGAATATAATTTACAGCGATTCAAATCCACTCAACTAGATCAGCGTAATTATTATTTATGAAAAATTCACGACACGCCGTGTCTAGCTCGCACGACATCGACGATAATTTATGTCTGAATAAGTACACCATTCTAGCACCTATGACGAAATATTTTTCAAAAATCTCGGTATCTGTGTTAAAGCTCGTGTGCTTTTATTGTTTCAACGTTGGCAAAACTTATTGGTCTATAAAAAGATTATATTAACATCTTTAAATGTTTTTCGCTATTGAAAATTGCTTTATGGTGCGAAACCAAATTTAATCTTGCGTTGAAAATGGTGTACCAGGCGAAAGACTCGAGACCTGTTTGCAATCGATTTTCAGCTAGATATTGGTTTCCCAAAAAAGGTTTCATTTTTTCGACACAATTTTGTACTTCACATACATAGGTATGGTATAGTCATTCGTCCTACTTGTAGGGTGTTGTTATTTCCACCAGTTTGGGTGAGTAGTTCATTGAAATGAATCAATTGAATCTACTATTTTATCTGGACTTTAAATATTTTTTTCAAGTGTAAATTAATATTTATTTTATCTAAAATTGGCGGAGAGGGAGGGGTCCAATCGACATTTTTGTGATATCCAAAATTATTTCCAGGTCTTCAAGCTATAACTTTCGTTTGAAATTTTTTTCAATTGGATCTCTCCCTCTCAACCAATTTTGCATAACAATCCAATGATATTAATTAAAAAGTTAGAAAAGTGAGGGAGGGAGGAACCGATTAAAATTTTTTTTGTAATAAAAGTTGTAGATTAAGATCCTAAAAATATATTTGGTCATTATAAAAATTTCGATTGGATCACTCCCTTTGCCGGTCTTTCCATTGATTCACATAAAGATACTTTTTCAAAATTGAGGAGGGGTCCAATTGAAAATTTTTTCAAACAAAAGTTGTAGATCGAGGTCCTAGAAATTATTTTTGTTATTATAAAATTTTCGATTAGACCCTTCCCTCCCTACAATTTTGCATCGTATGACTTGGATACTTATATTATTAAAAACAGGTGAAGTTAATGGTCCAATTGAAAAAATGTTCAAACAAAAGTTGTAGCTTGAGGTCTTGGAAATAATTTTGCTTTCTACAAAAATTTCGATTGGACCCCTCCTTCCCCATGAATTTTGAATAAAATGAATGATAATTGAAGAAATATTCTAAATATTATTAAAAACTGATGGAGGTAGGGGTCCAATTGAAAAAATTTTCAAACAAAAGTTGTAGCTTGAGGTCTTGGAAATAATTTTGGTCATTACAAAAATTTCGATTGGACCCCTCCTTCCTTTTCAATTCTTTAATAAAATTAGTGATAATTGAAAGAAATAAAATAAGTCCAGAATCTGAACTGATGGAAGTAGCTGTGTGAGCAATTTCGTTCATGTTCCCTACAAACTACTCACCCAGGCTGGTGGAAAATATAACCACACTCGTCCTGGGCCCTGCACAAGGTGTAAAAATACACCGAAAGGTCGACTTTCAATTTTTTGCGTTTTTTTGTTCAAAACTACCTACCGACGAAAAAATAACTTGTTGAATATTTATTTAATTTCGTCAAAGAATAGAAATTACACTACGGTTGTGAAATTTATCGTGATAAATTGTTTCCTCGTCATTTTTCATTTGTAAGTGGAAAGCCGACGGTATTTTCATAAAATCGTCGCATGAAAACCAGCTCTCTTTTTTTGCTTCAACCAGCAACGATTATAGTCGCTATAAATGTTGGCGTATATTTTGAAAAATGAAATTATGTAGACATCTTTTACACGGTTAATTTGAAATTGCTGCAAAAACTGCAGATACGAGTATTTTTTTTTCGTTGAAAAATTAACGAAATAGGCTGCCTGGTGAAATTTATCCCGAATAAAAGCTGGTTTAATAACGCGTGAAGTTGTTTTTATTCGTCGACTGTGTCGTTATTGGGTTTTATTCGAGATTTCGATTCGTTTCCGAGGTAGTCTAAATGTGTTTTCAGCTGTGCAATGGATTTATCGAGTCGAAATATCGGCTACGGTGTCATCGAATAATCTCCATTTAAATATTTTAAATCGAATCATTGCCTCATTTAATATCTCAAAAATTGTCAATTTGTTCGAAATCGAAAAAAGTAAAAATATGATGTTCATTTTTTGAAATTATCACACGAACTGGGTGCATAGGTAAATATTTTCATAATTTCTAAACAACCTCTGAATTTCCGGATTTTAATCGAGAGATAATTGAAAGTAAACTATGAAAAAAATATTCCCAGAGAATATGTTTTTGTAAAAAAAAAAATGTTCAACAAAAACATCCATAGGTATGATGTTGTTTTTTTGTCAAAGTTTTTCCAATACAGGACAGAGGATTTAGTAAGCACTGCGCCAATCTAGTGTATACATATAACAGGGTACGTTATATAACGTGGTGGAAAATTGAAAAGGACTATAACACTAGACTAGGTACTCGCTACTCGTACGTATTTTGAACGGTGAAAAAATTGAATTCCGGGGGCATATTTTTCTTTTAAAAATAATTCACCTGTCATATTCTGTTTAATATTTACATATAAATCAAACGTGAGCTAAAAGGTATACGGCTCATTGAGATTTGACTTGCACTATGAATCATGCCATTTCTGGCATCTAATGATACATTCTTTTCCGGCCTTTTATTCGTAAACAGGGTGTTTCAGGGTGGGGTAAAGCCATCCTGTCAGTTGATGTGCAATACGTATTGAGATTGTGTGGGTATATTTTGTATCAATTTTAGGTTACAGGGGCAAGGGTATGTTCTGAAAAAATTCCATTATGGATCTCGAATAATATTTTTTTTTGAATTATTTTTTTGGAAAAATTAGATAATTTATTCTGTGGGGAATTTTTTTCCAAATTTTTTTCATCTTGGAATTTTTTTTGTAAGAATTCGTATTTTGAAAGAATTTCCACTTGAGAGAATTTTTTTTGCCATTTTGTTAATTTTTCAAAAATTTTTGCACTTCTTACTTCTATGTAGAATTTCCTGATATTTAAAACTTTTCGTTTTTCTAAAATTTGCCATTTTTTTAAAAATTTTATTTTCCCCAAATTTTTATTTTTTTGATGTGAGATGTTGTAAGTATTATGCTAATTTTTCGAATCTGATTGTTTTCTTAAGTTTACCAATTTAAAAATAAATATAATTTTTTAGAAACCACTCCTGTCTAATGCTATGTTGGCTGTTTTTTTTATGTTTATAAATTTTTTATGTTTTTTTTTTTTTTCAAATTTCAAAGTTCAAAGTTCACTATTTTTTAGTTGAAAAAATTTCAAGATTTTCAGTTTTTATTTTTTTTTTAAGAAATCTAATTTATTTTATTTTTTTTACGATGGTTGATTTTTTTTTTTTCAATTTTATAGTTTCTCATGTTCAATAATTTTCCATTCTTTTTTTGAAATTTTTAGTTTTATTGAGTTGGTCAATTTTGTTCATTTAAAACATCGAAATTTTTTCAACGGATTCATTTTTTAGAATTTTTTATTTTTTCCACATTTGGTAAATTGAACAAAATGAAATAATTTTGATAAAATCTCTTTTTATTTCGAGAGTATTTTTTGACCCTCCCCCATTATTAATTTTTGAGATGAAATTTTTCAAAAATTTTCAGAATACTTTTTCAAAGGAGAATATTTTTATTATTTGGAGAAATTTAATAATATCTATTTTCAGAAACTTTGATCGACAACGGATTCGTTTCCTAAAACACACTCTACTTGAAGAATCATTTCTGGTAGAATTTTCGTCGAAGAGAATATTTTTTTATTAAATTAAATTAATTTTCGGAGAATTTTGATAATTTCTTAAAAGGAAATTTTTTGAATTATTTTTCTTAATTGAAAAATTTTAGGGAGAGAATTTTGTTCAATTTTTGGGATAATTTTATTCAAAGAAAAATATTCCATTTTTCTTACCTACATGAAAAAAAAATTTGAGAGGATTTTTGTCGAAGAAAATATTTTGAGCAAATTCAATTCATTTTCAGAGAATTTTTGTTTGAGAATTTATTTTATAAATTTTTTAAGACGATTTTTTACCTTGACTTTTTAAAAAGATTTTTTAATGAACGTTTTTTCCAACGAATTCAATTCTTTTCAGAGGCAATTTTTTGGAAGAAGTTTTATTCAAAAAGACCAATTTCTTGGATTTTTTTTCAAAATTAATTTTTCCAAAAATTTGACAAATTTGCTATCGTCTGTCCTCCCCTTTATTAAATCTACTCCCACTTCATATATAAATTTACATTTAAATACTTTTTCAAGAATTTTTTCACTTCCCTCGATACAAATTCGTGACTCCATTCAAATTATAATTTCGAGACATAGTTCACTTTGAACGAAACTCGATCAAGCAATCACGAACGATCATACTAAGCTACAAAAATTCCCACCACTCACACCACGCCAGGTAATTTTACATCAGCAAAACACTCGACTCGTAACCCCCGACACGAAGGGTTAATTGAAATTTGCTTTGAAGCAGAGGCTCGGTTCATTATTCAAAAGGACTATAGCCTTTATAATTTAAAGAGCCAATAGATACATGAAATCGTACAACTATTAAACCCTCATACGCAAACATATCGACATAGAATTAGCGTATGTGTATCTTTTCCATATCTACGTATAATATATAGTGTACCTAAGCGTCCACCTCGTCCGTATCTACATCCTCGTCCACGTTCACGTTGTCGTGTTTATAATTGTTCTCGTGAAATACAAACATTATTCAACAATAAATACAGCGACCTGTATCGTAATTTCAGGCTTTAGCTTTGGTCAAGTATATCGCACGTAGTATGGAGTATCGCTGACGGGTATGAAGTGATGCTATATACCTACTAGAGGCATAAACTTGAGGAATTTCGGAGCCTTTAGTCAAATTTGGGAGGGTCTGTGTGTAAAAAAGTCTCAAAATTATTTTACGAAGTCCATGAAAAGAAGTGGAGATCTGGAGATGACCTAAAAGGGTTGAAATTTGGAGCTTTTGGAAATAATGAGAGCCTCCATTGCATATTTCAAATTTATTAAAAATCTGTCACTTTTGGTCTACCATGGACCCTGAGTTCTTTACTGGAACGAGCTGAACATAATCCTAAATGCGAGACTTTCGTGAAAAGCTGTAAATTTCCATTATTAATCGACTAAAAAAATTCCTTAATATTTTTAATGCGTTGATAATTTAGATATATCTACTGACTACGGTTAAATTAAATGCCTCCTTATCGGTAAATTCGTCGAAATTGAAGTTCGCAGGCTATCTGTAGAGGAAATTAGGGAAAGAAAATCGTGGATATGATGTGGCTAAGTTAAACTACAGTTGATATTAGAGTTGCAAACACATTCTAGAAAAGTATAGAGCTTGTTTTACACGAATCGTTCGGCGGTGTGATAGTCTATTTCGTATTATTGTGCTATTTTTACAAATTGCAACAATGCATTTTTTTTACCTCGGTGTGTTTTTTCTTCAAATATTCGTGCTAAGAACGGTGACTTCTGATGACGTTACATGTTCGAAACATCAGGAAAAAATGGTAACGAAGCTGGTATGTCCAATTTGTGAAAAAGACAAAGCGCCAGTAAACGACGAAGACCTGGAATATTCATGGACTTGTGCCAACATCATTCGAAAAATAATACCAATTTACCTTAATTTAATTAAAACGTCACCAACTCTCTTACAAGGAAATCGTCACTATAAAAAAGATAAAATGTACAAGGCCCTCCATAAGGATTTCCACGATAAAAAAGGAAATTCTTACGGAAGATCTGCAGTCCACGAAGTTTTGCAGAAATATGGTTTCGTGATCGAGGAAACGGAAAAGCATTTCCAAGTGGTACCAATTGAATCTACGATCAAATCCCCCAGCCCAACAAAAATAATGCTGAAGAGCGCGAACCAAGCCTTGCAAAAGTCAACTGCGGGAACACCGCCTACACCGATCGAAAAATTATCCGTGTTTGATAAATTTGTCTGGTTTTTGGATACAATCGATAGAATTCCGGTAGATGAATTATTCAACCCCAAATTGCAGATTTGGAAAGTTATCATCAATGAGTATAAAAACAACCGTAATATCACAATGATCCAGTTTGCATTCATGATAGATAAAGCATATGAAGAGGCGAACCAATTTCATCACAATCCCAATCCATTCGGTAATTCGCAGGTGTTCAGCGAATCACCTAACCACATTAAATGCTTACTTTTTTGTCTGAAGTGCCTAACTCAAAAATCAGCGGAAGAAACTGTCACAGCCAGATTAAAATTTCACTCAATATTTTACGAATACGGATTCACACTGGGCACACCCACTCCAAAATCTACGCCATACAAGAAAATGAGTTTGATTGAATTTGAAGCGTTGGTCCATAATCCAGATAAGGTTACCTTGAAGTCGCCAGCCGACTATTTTCATGAGGTATTTCCATATGGAAATGAAGATAGTGTAGATACCGACGACGAATATGGACAGGTAGAGTAGATTCTGTTCGTAGTTTTGGTTTGTTTTTCTTTAGTGGCAGCCATGCCTTTCACGATGTTTTCTGCTTTACCATTTTTCAATAATAATTTTAAATGTTTTAATTTGTTCTCTTTACTTAACTTTGAGCTGTCGATGACTTCAAAAGATGCCCAAAAATCGTGGAATTCAGTAATATCACCGTTAAATGGCTTTATATCTAATTTCGGAATTTTTACATCCATATCACCTTGGTCATGCGAGCAACACGTTTCGCCAGAGCACTTTCGAGAATGACTTTCTGGAACAGAAGTTTTACTTTTCAATAGCAATTCGTTTATTTTACCTTCGAGTTTTGTTTTGATGAGAAGATAATCGTCTTCGAATTTTTCAATGAAGGTTTCTAGATCGGGAACCAGAAATTCGTCGTATTCGTCCAACAGCGTAAGGCAGCTCTTGTAAGTGTCTTCAGTCATATTCAGTTTAGTCTTCAATTCATTGGGATCGTCGGACATTTTTTCGGCAACATAATTCAGACCTCTTGTAAGGGCAGCTCTTAACCGACTTCTTCTAGAATTCAGAGCTTTTAATTTTTCCTCTTTCGCGGACATTTTTGGACTCTACTACCATAAGAAAAAGATTAACTTTGATCTTTTCTTGTTTGAGTTTTATTTACAACTGATTACAAAACTCTGAATTTCGCGTCGATTACAAAAGTAAATAAATAAATATAAATAACCGAATATTTCTTAAATAATACGCGTCATTCGCGACAAGAGGGAGGGGTCCAATCGAAATTTTTGTGATATCCAAAATTATTTCCAGGTCTTCAAGCTATAACTTTCGTTTGAAATTTTTTTCAATTGGATCTATCCCTCTCCACCAATTTTGCATAACAATCCAATGATATTAATTAAAAATTAGAAAAGTGAGGGAGGGAGGAACCGATTAAAATTTTTTTTAAATAAAAGTTGTAGATTAAGATCCTAAAAATATATTTGGTCATTATAAAAATTTCGATTGGATCACTCCCTTTGCCGGTCTTTCCATTGATTCACATAAAGATACTTTTTCAAAATTGAGGAGGGATCCAATTGAAAATTTTTTCAAACAAAAGTTGTAGATCGAGGTCCTAGAAATTATTTTTGTTATTATAAAATTTTCGATTAGACCCTTCCCTCCCCTACAATTTTGCATAGTATGACTTGGATACTTATATTATTAAAAACAGGTGAAGTTAATGGGTCCAATTGAAAAAATGTTCAAACAAAAGTTGTAGCTTGAGGTCTTGGAAATAATTTTGCTTTTTACAAAAATTTCGATTGGACCCCTCCTTCCCCATGAATTTTGAATAAAATGAATGATAATTGAAGAATACCTACTTCATAGCATGGCTTAGCTCAGTCTAAGAGGTATAGAAAAGTTATTTTTCAAATATTTACTGCATAGACAATAAAATTGCATCACAAAAATAGAGAAAATTGCATATTGTGAATATTTAAGTGGCAAGTAATGATTTTTCTCATCATCACACAACCTCACTTTTATTGTCATCTCATTCCACTACTATATCAGTGTAAAATTGCTAAAAATTTCCAGAGTATAAGCTTTTTTGCAAAATGTTTTTTTTTTTAGATTCACAGAAAAAATGGTTGAAATTGTGAATATTTAGATGACAAGTGATGAGGATCTTTGAAAATTTTTTTAATTCCATTCCCTCTCTCCCTCCCTCCACCTAATTTTTCAATAATGAGTGGAATTTGTACAAAATACGAAATTAAAAAAGAGGCAGGGGTCCAATAGAAATTTTTATTATAACCAAAATTATTTTTAGGATTAAAAAATTAGTGAGGAGGGAGGGTTCTAATTGAAAAAAAGACTAAAAATTTTTATGGTGGCTCACCAACTTAGGTTAAAATCTAAGGTATAGGTATTTGCATGTTTTTTAATTTTTTATCCATTCTAATGGACACATGTGAACCCTCCTGGCGCAGAAACAAGGTCAAAATGTACAAGGTGAAAAAAAGGAAAACATCTCCCCTTGATGTATGAGATATAATGCCACCGTTGATTTATCTTTTTTAAAAATTAATGAAGCTGTTTTGTAATAAATTTTACGTGTTTTAATGTTCATTTCTATTTTTTATTAATACTCGTATTTGAAGAAAAAGAGAATGGCACGTGTCCACGTATGAAACCTTTCGAGCGGTAGGTAGGGAGAAGGATAGGAAGGGAGAGAGAAGACAAGATAGAATTTTATGGCCTACAGCCTGTTATAATTTGTATACATGCAACCTCTTCGAAATTGTATCATATTTACGAAAATTCATAGCAAATCTTTATTTTTTCACCTCACATATTTTGACGCTCGTTTTTGCACCACCCGTTTACTTCTCGACAAAAATGAATATAACCTTTTCTAATGCAAATTTTATGCCCTTTAATTTCAGTTATTATCATTTTGCTGATTAAACGCATATTTGAACAGTTACAAGCAAAAAATGAAAATGTGATCTTTTTGGATCCACTTTTGAAGAAATCTTGAGAGTTGTGATTCAGTGATTTTTCGATGGTTTAAGAAACTTTAGAAAATCAGAAAAATGTTGTCTCATCAAAATTCAAATTCTATTTCTTTATTTCATTGGGCTGATAACACTTTTTGAAAATTAACCCAGCTCAGCAGATTGATACATCAAAAATTTCAATTTGTAACCCAAAAAAAACAAAAAAAAAAAACATCCAAAAATGTCACGTAGATATTTTTTGCATGAAAATAAATGTTTCTATTTAAATACCAGAAACAAAGTCGAGAATATTCCACTATGCTTGGAAAACTGTTTGACAACATGTAACTCAATTTGTCAGCACTCGCACGAGTTATCGTTTTCGCTGCTGTCATAAGCTTCTCGCAAAGTCTCGCACAAAAACATTGAAAAAAACAACGTACTCGTACTTTTGCAATATACCGAACATCAAGAGAAAACATTGTATGAAAAATGAAATTTCTGCATCAACAACGACGCTCTTTGCTACGCTTATTGCACATATCGGGATCGACATCGACATCAACCTCGCCCAAATCATTTCCCCAGCATTCGATCCATTGACAAGAGTGTCAAAAGAACGTACAAAAATACTTATACGTACGTTTTGTATTACTCGTCTCGCAGTATGATGCATTATCGTCGAAATATTTTGTTAAAAATTTCGCAATAAAATACGCTTATCACGATCGACACACTAAAGCGATTTTCTCGCCGGCCCAAACCATGGCACAAAGCGAAGTTTCGCGTTATCAGTTTCAAATGATTTTCTGGCTCAATCCGTTTGTCAACAGGGAAGCTTCTTTGTCAATATTTACCACCGTCACACTTATACAGGCTTTCCTGACGTCAGAAATTTTTTTATGATATTATTTCCTTCACCGCTCAGCTCCCCTTGTCAATAGCTCCAAAAACATATAGAATCATCCCCGCACCGCTCTTGTCAGCCTTAGTATTTGCTCGCTATAAGCCTAAACGTTTCGCTTGTGATTCGATTCTCTTTTCTCTGTACCTTAAATGGAAAATGGTGTACGAGCAACGAAACTTCTTTTATTTTTGTTTTTAAATTATGTGACGGCATTATTGTCGATGTAAAAAAAAGCCCGGCTCGGATTCGATCATTGTACGTTTGTGACGCGCGATTGAAAAGTCGTGTTTATATATTTGGTTAAGATTGCTCGCAAATTGAAGCCTTCAACTTTGTTGCGAAACGTATACGCTTGAATTGGCGAGGAAAAGCCGCGCGTACTGTGCCGTGCGCATTTGCAAAGCCAAAAATACGCAAAAATTGTACGCCCACGTTTTGATTCGACGAGGTACTTACTTCGAATTGAAAAAATTATTAGGTTTTTCAAAAGAAAATGAAATTTGTTGATTAGAAATATATGTACAAATGGATCGATGCTCTATTCGTATTCTTTTTTTGGGAGGGGGTGGTATTTTTCCACTCGTTTGAATCATATTTTTGTACTCAGTTTTTGAAAAAGATCGATGTTATTATACAGGGTGTTCAGAAAGTTGGTGTGCAAACTCGAGATTTAGATACACATACTTCATGTATTTATACCAGGTGCCTATCTTGACTTTGAAGGGGTAATGATCTTGAAAATTTTCAAAATTTAATCAACGAAGCAATACATGGATGAAAAATAAGTAAATTTTTGAGGGGAACAATAAACTTATGTGAAAAATTTGGTATTTTTTCGAGAAAACGTGTGATATTTTTCAAAATTTGTAGCTCATGTACTGCCTTAATTTTCAAAGTTAGACAAATTTTCCACAAAACTTTTTTGTTCTTCTGAAATAGTTACACCTGTTAAATGCATTGCAATGAAGGAATTTTGCAATTGTCCCCAAAAAATTCTTCGTAAGATTTTTGATGAGAATAAAAATTTCCTGAAATAAAATATCTATTCTGAGAAAAACAGTTCCAAAAAAATCGATTGAAAAATTCAAAGATGTTTCGAAAAGAACTTCTCATATTTTTTTTGCAGATTTTGTATTTTTAATTTTTTTTTAACTGAAAATTTTCTTTAAAAAATTATTTCATAAGAAATTTCTACGAAAAGTTCTTCAAAAAAACTACAGAAAAAAATCATGAGAAAAACGTTTATACTTTTAAAAAATTCCACTTTCTATAAAAAAGATTCCAAAAAAAAATCCCTAAAAAATGCTTCGAAAAAGTTCAAAACTTTACCTATTTCAAAATTCAATCGACAAAAAATTATTTTGAGAAACATGAAATTTCTTCATTGTATTCAAAAATTTTTCATTTTTTTCAAATAGAACAAAAATTCCAATTTTTAAGAACATGAAAATTTTCTATTTTTGGGGTATTTTTTCAACTTATTGAGAAAAGGTTGCAACCCTGTTTCTCATTTTTTATTAAATCTTTCAATTCAGAATTGAAGTTCTCTCGTTAGAAATTTTGTTGAAAAAAAAAAATCCTATGATTTTTTTAAACTATTTTTTTTCAAGGAAAATTTCCCCCTGAAATCTAGAAAAAAATCTAAAAATTATTAAAAAGTTTACATTGAAAAAATTGCACCATAAAAAATTAATTAAAAAAATTCTCTCAAAAAAAACTCAATGCTGAATACAATCATTTCTTCCAAAAAATTTGTCTGGAAAATGTCCATCAAAAGTTTTTGTTGTATGAAATTCTTTTAAAAATCCCCCCTCTCTTTCTTTAAACGACTAAAAAAAACTCTCTAAAAAATATTCATAAATTTGATTTACAAAATTTTGAGATTTGAAATTTTTTTGTAAGAACTGGGTACCTACAATTTCCTTCTTTTATTTTAAAAAACTACATGTTTCCTTTTTTTTATACTGAAAATTTTTCCTTGAAATTTTGAAAAAATTCTCAAACTTCTTAAAAATTTTCTGTCTGAAAATTTTTTGAGATTTAAAAAAAACCTCTTTTTATAAAAGTTTTTTAATCTCATATCTTCACCATCAAATAATTTTATTTACTCGTATTATAGGTACCTACTCTTTTTTCAATTGTTGTTTTTTTTTTCAATTTAAAAAAAAAATTAAAATCTCCCTTTGAAATCTTGGGAAAAACTCTCAATAGGTAGGTATTTATCAGAAGCTTTCTTTTCAGAAAATAGTTTAATAAAATATTCATTCAAAATATTTTCAAAAAAAAATTGTCATAAAATTTTTATGAAGAATTCTTTAAAAATTTTCTCATTTTTCAAATTACTAAAAAAAAATCCTCAAAGTTTTCGTTTACAAAAATCATTTTGAGATGTAAAATTTCTTTATAAAAATTAAATACAGTTTTTTTTGTAACTTTTTTTTTTTTTTTAAATCTACAGAAAAATTCTCAAGTTCTTTTTTTCAAATACCTATGTCATATTTTTTAAATATTTTTCAAAACCTTAAAATGTGCAAATACCAATTCCTTCATTTTCAAACTTATGCAAAAAATTTAAAAGAGTGAAAAATGCCATTTTTTAGTACTATCTACAAATACATAATTATGCTTGATAAAAAAAAAATCTGTCGATTTTATTATCCCTTGCCCCTTTGATTTTTGAGATAGGCATCCTATTTAATTCGAGAAAGACTGTATTTTATCATTTTGACAAAATGAACGAGAATGAACTTTCGTTCATTTATAATTATGTAAAATGAATTCGAACGATTTCGTTCATTTTCTTGTCAACTTGCCCTAAATTGGAAATCAGTAAAATTTCACTACAAAGCCATATTATAAGCGAGAGCTACTTTTCATACAAAAATGCCTACTACAATCGAGAATTCAAATTATGAAATTCCAACATAGTTCTCTTTATTTGAATCTAAAAATTTCGATTCAATTTATAAGTTTTTCTCCCTTATCGATGACTTATTTCGAAATAACTTTTTTCTCGTCTTTTCAATGCTTTTAAAAGAATTTTACAAAGATTTGTTTCCAAACAGGTATTCGCTAATCTTTTTTAAATCACTCTTTTCAATATTTTTTCATTCCATCGAACTTGTTACGAACAAGCTTCGTTTTTGTATCAAGTATAACTTTTTTTTCTTCACTCCGAAGATGAAAAAACGAGTTGAGTCATTCGCCATCAATTTCTTCTTTAAAAGAAGTATTTTTCAAGTTTCACGTACCAAGCGCGGTATAGGTATGGATAGATACTTACGACGAAGAAAAAATATTTAAAATTCATACAATCTGATTTTGGTCGGCTTAGGTAGATTAAAAAATACGAGTATTTCGAGTAGAGGTGAATTTGATAAGATAGAGAGATCGTTGGAGATACGAAAGTACCTACAATTTATAATTCGTATTTCTTTACAAAAAAAAAAAAAATGAAAGGTAGGTAAGTAAAAAATTAAAGTCCATCACAAAAAATTTGAAAAAATAATTTACGTGTTGTTTTTCAAAAAAATCATACTTATATACCTACGTACTTAAATTTTTTTAAATAGATTTTTTTCGAAAAATAATTTTTTTTTCAATTATAAGAACGTTTTGATGTCAAAGAATTTACAAAAATGTTTAGTTTTAGAAACAAAAGTTTTAAAAACTTTGATCGTAAAGAATTTTTTTTTCAAAAAAAGAGAGTAGTTTAAGTATTTTTACAAAAAAAAAAAAAAAAAAAATCCAACTGCAAAACTTTTACTTTTGATTTTGGAAAAAAATGAAAGCATGTGGTTCCACATACTTATTAATTTTTTCAAAAATTCAGGGTTTTAAATTCAAATTAATTTTTAAAATAATTTTTTGAAATTTATTCTATTTCATTTTTTTTTAATTTTTAAAATGAACATTTTAAGAAATTCAATCTCTTTGAGTTTCTACTGATGTTTTCACAAATGAATCCTCGTCCCAAAATTAAATGCCTCCTTATCGGTAAATTCGTCGAAATTGAAGTTCGCAGGCTATCTATAGAGGAAATTAGGGAAAGAAAATCGTGGATATGATGTGGCTAAGTTAAACTACAGTTGATATTAGAGTCGCAAACACATTCTAGAAAAGTATAGAGCTTGTTTTACACGAATCGTTCGGCGGTGTGACAGTCTATTTCGTATTATTGTGCTATTTTTACAAATTGCAACAATGCATTTTTTTTACCTCGGTGTGATTTTTCTTCAAATATTCGTGCTAAGAAATGTGACTTCTGATGACGTTACATGTTCGAAACATCAGGAAAAAATGGTAACGAAGCTGGTATGTCCAATTTGTGAAAAAGACAAAGCGCCTGTAAACGATGAAGACCTGGAATATTCATGGACTTGTGCCAACATCATTCGAAAAATAATACCAATTTACCTTAATTTAATTAAAACGTCACCAACTCTCTTACAAGGAAATCGTCACTATAAAAAAGATAAAATGTACATTGCCCTCCATAAGGATTTCCACGATAAAAAAGGAAATTCTTACGGAAGATCTGCAGTCCACGAAGTTTTGCAGAAATATGGTTTCGTGATCGAGGAAACGGAAAAGCATTTCCAAGTGGTACCAATTGAATCTACGATCAAATCCCCCAGCCCAACAAAAATAATGCTGAAGAGCGCGAACCAAGCCTTGCAAAAGTCAACTGCGGGAACACCGCCTACACCGATCGAAAAATTATCCGTGTTTGATAAATTTGTCTGGTTTTTGGATACAATCGATAGAATTCCGGTAGATGAATTATTCAACCCCAAATTGCAGATTTGGAAAGTTATCATCAATGAGTATAAAAACAACCGTAATATCACAATGATCCAGTTTGCATTCATGATAGATAAAGCATATGAAGAGGCGAACCAATTTCATCACAATCCCAATCCATTCGGTAATTCGCAGGTGTTCAGCGAATCACCTAACCACATTAAATGCTTACTTTTTTGTCTGAAGTGCCTAACTCAAAAATCAGCGGAAGAAACTGTCACAGCCAGATTAAAATTTCACTCAATATTTTACGAATACGGATTCACACTGGGCACAACCACTCCAAAATCTACGCCATACAAGAAAATGAGTTTGATTGAATTTGAAGCGTTGGTCCATAATCCTGATAAGGTTACCTTGAAGTCGCCAGCCGACTATTTTCATGAGGTATTTGGAAATGAAGATAGTGTAGATACCGACGACGAATATGGACAGCTCCCGTGAAGCATTGGCGACCAAAATACGCTAAAAAAACAACAAAAATACGACAGCTTTGCGACAGTAATACGCGTGGTAAAAACACTGTAAATTTCCCTTTTGTACCACCGTTTTGCGATCATATGTTCGTCGTAGTTACGTCAATAATACTACAGCGTATTCATGACGTTGATGCGTCAAAATTACGATCGCATAACGGTGGTATAAAAAGGGAATTTACAGTATTTTTACTACGTACATAAATTGTCGCAAAACCGACGTATTTTTGTCGTTTTGAATAAAAGATTACTGTCGCACTTGCGCTGAACCTGCGATGAAAATGTGACAATAAAAAGTGTATGCACAATGTATTCAAAACACGTTTATATTGAAAGTGATAATAAGAACTTATAAACAAATAATAAAGTATACGCAATAGTTTTCTAGTTATTCGTAGTCTAAACCGTTGAAATCGATACATTTTCTTGCTTTGACTGGATGTCTGTGTCTAAGTACGAGGCGAACCAATTTCATCACAATCCCAATCCATTTGGTAATTCGCAGGTGTCCAGCCAATCACCTAACCACATTAAATGCTTACTTTTTTGTCTGAAGTGCCTAACTCAAAAATCAGCGGAAGCAACTGTCACAGCCAGATTAAAATTTCACTCAATATTTTACGAATACGGATTCACACTGGGCACAACCACTCCAAAATCTACGCCATACAAGAAAATGAGTTTGATTAAATTTGAAGCGTTGGTCCATAATCCTGATAAGGTTACCTTGAAGTCGCCAGCCGACTATTTTCATGAGGTATTTCCATATGGAAATGAAGATAGTGTAGATACCGACGACGAATATGGACAGGTAGAGTAGATTCTGTTCGTAGTTTTGGTTTGTGTTGAGGTTTTTTCGAAGCTTTTTTTATTTGAATTCTTTGTGGTGAGGGGAGGGGAGATAGCAAAAAATGATTATTTTGAAAATTTCTAAAAATCCAAAGAAATTGCCAATTTTAACAATTTTTCATTTTCGGTTCAATTTGAAAAATATTCGTTCTAATAAATTTATTTATGTAAGGTATTTCAGAAAACAGCCCCCTCAAAAATAAGTAATTTAAAAAAAAGCTTGAAAAATTTATGAAGGATTGAAAAAATTAATCTAAAAATCTATTTAAAAAATAAAATGTTTAAGACAATTTCAACATTAAAACATTATTTCGAAATTGAAAATTTGTAATGCAGATTTTTTCAAAATGGGAATTTATATGAACTAATTTTTTTGATACTAGCAGAGTACCCGTCGTTCCGACGGGTAAAAAATTTAAAGGATAACATACAAAAATTGTTTACCCGTGCAGTCACCCAGTTACGGTAGAAAACAAAAAAAAAATTAATAAAAAATAAAGAGAATAAAAGATAACATACAAAAATTGTTTACCCGTGCAGCACCCAGTTACGGTAGTTATTTTCAATCTTTACCCGGTAAACACACTGTATGCGAATCGCGTACTAATAGAGCGCTAAATTCGCATTTATCGTATACGAATAGCATGCAAAAATAGCGTACTATTAGCATATCAAAAATGTCCGCTTTTTTAGCGGCTAATTTCGAACGCTAATAGTACGCGAAATTAGCAGCGAATGTAGCGTTCTATTCGCTGTTAATTCGCTTGCGATTAGCGTTCGGAATTCGCCTCTAAAAAGTAGGTAAATGATTTTTGACGATTTCCACTCAGCAATAAATTAATTATTCGAAAATATATCATATTTGTGATCGCAGATCTGTGGAAAATGAAATTATGCCGAATCGTAAAGTTTTTGGAGTACCTATCAGTGGCATTTGATAAAGTAATTTTTAGGAAAATCAAAATTACTACCAAGATTTCAATCTACAACTTTTGTTTGAAAAATTTCTCAATTTGAGCCCCCCCCCCCCTCCAATTATGACCAATACTACGGAGATAGATAGATAGATAGATTAGATAGGTATAAGTACCTATGTATATTTATTACTCTGAATTGTGAGAGGGAAGAAGGGCTGTCCCGCAGTCCCAAATGAAAATTTTTTCAAACAAAAGTTGTAGATTGAAATCTTAAAAATAATTTCGATTATTACAAAAATTTCGATTTGACTCTTCCTTTCCTTATAATTTCGCATAATACTGCGTTCAAATTGGAGAAGGAAGAGGAACAATTGAAAAATTTTATAGCACTGATAAGACGTCTAAAATTTTTACGATTTGAAAAAATTTTATTTCACACAGATTCACGCGATCACAAATAAGATATAAATTCAAAATAATTAACTTACTGTGAGTGGAAATCGTCCAAGAAATTCTGCCTTCGTCTCCATTCTTATCACTTTGAAATCAAATCATTGGCGTTTTTACTTAAAAAGAAGAAAAAACATCAAACAAAACACCAAATTCCCCAACAAAATCAAAAAACCCAGAAAAACCTTTATTTTATTGTTTATATGTCACTGCAATACATTCAAGTACACGTTCATGTTTGAAACTGACTTCTCTCATTTGTAAAACGTATTGAAAGAAGTTGTAGTGAAAATCGCATGCTATTCGCTAGCGAATATTGCGCTAATATCGTAAGAAATATCTGCACGTTTTCCACTGCGATTTTAGCATACGATTCTTATGCGAATATCGCGCTAATATCGTACGAACTTTTTGCCTGTTTTCAATGTGATTTCAGGCATGCGATACGCAAGCGAATATCGCGCTAATATCCCACAAAACATCTACAGGTTTTTAAATACGATTTTAGCATGATATTCGCTCACAAATAGTATACGAATTTATCTGAGAAAATTTTCTTCGATTTTTGCTTTGATTTCGCATTCTATTCGTATGCGAATAGACCGCGATTTTCGTCTCTGTGATTTTAGCATACGAATAGCAGGCGGTGTGTTTACCGGGTAACATTCATTGACATTTTAAATCGAAAAATTCATTGGTAGGTACCAATTTACAACTTTCATCATAATTATTAGGCAATTTTTTCATAGGTTTTTACCCTAGCTGCCGAACTTCTGAAGCAATAGGTACTTCATGAATTTCGTGGAAAATTCGAAATTATGAATTGAATGATTTTTTCGAACAAATTTTTTCAATTTTTGGCACATTATAAATTGAAGTCGCTCAATTCGAGAAGAAATTCATTCATTTTGTGAGAATTGAAATCTATCAGTCGAACATCTAACGTCGAATATGTTTGTATAGGCTTAGTTCCTGAAGACAGAATTATAAAAAACCGTACTTTTGAACCATTTTTTCAACCCCCCAACTCTTAAGATTCCTTAAAAGCCCGAAAAAAATCCCCTTTTCTACACTATTTAGGCAAGAGTGATAGGTATTCAAAATGTAATATCTCAGTTTTTGTCTCGATTTGAAAAAAATTTTTGAAGTAAAAATGTTTCTCTTCTGTTGCTCTAAAAATATTCCTTGAAGTTTTGGAGAAAAAATACAAAAACTGTTTATCAGTGCAGTCAGCCTGTCACCCAGTCACGGTAGTTATTTTCAATCTTTAACGTTCATCGACATTTTAAATTGGAAAATTCAAAATTATGAATTGAATAATTTTTTCCAACAAATTTTTCCAATTTTTTGCACATAATAAATTTAAATTGATTAATTCGACAAAAAATTCATTCATTTCGTGAGAATTGAAATCTATCAGTCGAACATCTTACGTCAAATAATATGCTTGTATAGGTTAAGTTCCTGTAGACAACACTATAAAAAACCATACTTTTGAACCATTTTTATCAATTTTTATCAGATTAAAACTTTTTTTACTGAATTCAACCCTACAACTCTCAAGATTCCTCAGAAACTCGAAAAAATTTATCTATTTTGTGTAAATTTATGAGCTGAATAATTATTCTGAACCAATTTCTTCAATTTTCAGCATATCTGACAGTTTCTTCTTCGTGTGATTCAACCCCACGTCAACTGTAGAATAATTAATTTTGAAAAAAAATTGATAATTTTGTGGAAGTTTGAGCAACTTGTGAAATTCAAAATAATGCAATTCCAAAAAAATTAAAAAATACGATCAAAAAAAATTTGTAGCTTTCTCAAATGTTTCAAATAAGTTTGCAACTTGAAAAATTCATTCCAAAAATTTCCAAAAGAAATGTCATAAAAAATTTTGCAACCTAAAAAATTCACAAAACAAATCAAAAACTTTTCTGTTGCTCTTTTGAATTTTTGGAGAAAAAATACAAAAATTGTTTATCCGTACCCACTTACTGAGTCATAGTAGTTATTTTCAATCTTTAATGTTCATCGACATTTTAAATTGGAAAATTCCTTGGTACGTCGTACGTACCAATTTCCAATTTTCATCATAATTATTAGGCAATTCTTTCGTAGGATTTCAACCTAACTGCAGGACTTCTGGAGTAATAGGAGCTTCCTTAAATTCAAAATTATGAATTGAATTATTTTTTCGAACAAATTTTTCCAATTTTTGGCACAATTATAAATTATTGAAATTGATCATTCATTCATTTTATGAGAATTTAAATCTATCAGTCGAACATCTTATGTCAAATATGCCTGTATGGGCTAAGATCCTGTAGACAGAATTATAAAAAACCATACTTTTGAAGCATTTTTATCAACTTTCATCAGATTAAAACTTTTTTTTTTTTGCTGAATTCAACCCTACAACTCTTAAGATTCCTTAAAACCCTGAAAAAAATTCATCAATTTCGTGTAAATTTAAATTTTTGAGCTGAATAATTATTTTGAACCAATAATTATTCAATTTTCAGCATATTTAACAGTATTTTCTTGGTGTGATTCAACCCACGTCAACAATACTATAGAATAATTAATTTTTATAAAATTATTAATTTTGTGGATGTTTGATTTTATGAAATTGATAATTTTATTTGAATATTTGTTTTTGTTTGCAATATTTAATTATTTTAAATTTCTATTACTTTTATACCCAACCTTACAACTGTAGGGCTTCCGGAGTGAAAATTTCGAGAAAACCTTCGTAAAATTTGAAAAAAATTAGTGAATAAATACAATAAAAATGATTGAATGAAAGTTCCAAATAAATTCGATGAAAAAGTTATCCCATTCAAAGTTTTCATCTCGACATATCAAGTAACGTTATTACATAAGAATCTTCGGATAGTCCAGACAACAAAATTCACACGTCATGCCATCACGTCAAGTTTCAACCCGTGACTTGGCATTGGAAATTTTAAACTATTTTGACAAAAATTCAATAATCATTCGGGAAATAGTTGAAAAAAATTTCCCAGCTCATGGGCACGTTTTTTGAGGTTTGCCTTGCCGTGACATATCGTGACATATTATCTCGCCCTGACCTCACAATAACATAGAAATTTTACAACTTTTAGCTCTAAACAACCATCGGATAATCCGAAAATAATTAATTTAAAAAAGATGAAATGGAATCAAAAAATGATTTCGCTTTTTAGAATAATTTAATACAAAAAAAATGCAAAAAAAAATTGATTGAGGATAAAAAATTCGCTACTTGAAAAATTCAAAAATTCTAAAATAATTCAAAAATTCTAAAATAATTCAAAAATTCAACCAAAAATAAATTGTCATAAGTTCAAAAAAATGTCAAATCAAAATAATTTAAAACAAATGAATTCAAAAAAAAATCCAGCTTCTCTCTTATAATAATATAATATATTGATAATTTGATATTGTGAGGATAAAATATTTCGCTACTTGAAAAATTCAAAACTAATCAAAACAAATTTTAAAATTTCAAAAAAATTCTAATGTCATAAAAAAAATTGCAACTTACAAAATTCAAAATTGTTTAAAACAAAAACAATGCAAAAAAAAAAAGATAAAATGGAATCAAAAAATTATTTCGCTTTTTAGAATAATTTAAAACGAAAAAAAAAAATGCAAAAAAATTGATTGAGGATAAAAAATTTCGTCACTTGAAAAATTAAAAAATTCTAAAATAATTAAAAAATTCGACCAAAAAATAAATGAATTGTCATAAGTTCAAAAAAATGTCAATTCAAAATAATTTAAAACAAACGAATTCAAAAAAAAATTTGGCTTCGTCGGGGCTCGAACCGGGGTACTCTAGATGAGGATCGGGTCTCCTAACCATTCGTTTACTACCCGTGTTTTGAAATCAAGTCGAATTTCAAAATACTCGATTCTGATTGGTTGAAATTAATAAACTTTGAACGGGTTTTTCTCAACTTTACGGGCAACTTTTTTCAAACTTTTTGCGCCCAAAACCTAGTCCTCGTCGAGCTCTATACGACGCTATTCGCGGATTCGACGCGTATTCAGCGGTTTTCGAGAACATGCATTACAAAAAATCCGGCTTCTCTCTTATAATATAAATATTGATATTGATGATGATGATTGATGATTGATTGATGATATTGATGATGATGATTGATATTGATTTGTTTTTTGACAATCGGAATTCCATTTACCTATTAGTGAAATTCCGATTGTCAAAAAAATAAATATCAAAGAAATAAGTTCATAAAATTTTTTTGAAAATAAGAAATACCTACTTAATTTTATTTTCGAAAATTGATAAAGATTTCTATAATTGAAAACTTCAGAAGTCAAATTTTATTTTGAACTCGGGAGTTTTTCATACTTTATTTTCGTAAAAATGCAAAATGAAAAATTGTTTTTAAAATTTTTGAAATTTCTTCAATAAATAAAAAATTGTTAAATAGGTAATTAATTAGATTTTCTGGTTTTGGAAGAATTTTCAAGATTAAATTTTTACACCCCCAAGTCACCACAAACTTGAAGTTTTTTTCAATTGAAAATAGTTTCCATTTTTCTCTTTTTAAATCAGTATTTGTTTCAAAACTGAAAATTTTTGATCCTATTTTTAAAAATTTCCACAGTTTTTTATTATTAAAAATTCAGAAATAAAATGTTCTCTGGAACTTGGAATTTTTCAAACTTTTTTTTGGTTAAAATTCAATTCTTCCAAATTCTGAGCACTAAAAAAAATTGAATTAAAATTTCTTATCATTTTTTTCATTTGCATTAATTTTTTAAGTAGTTCGGCTATTTTTTTTTGAAAATTGAGAATTTTCTCATTGTTAAGCTTATTTGTAATTGAAAATTTAGAAATAATGAAATAATGAATGTTTCTTTATTATCACGAGAGAATAATTTTTGAAATTTGATTTGTAGTCCTTAATTATTAGGTGTATAAACGATAGATCGCATTACAATATTCAATTACCAATTTAAACTACGTAATAATAATAGGCCTAATCGAAAATAAAATTATACCTATTAGAAAATGGATTATGGCGTATTTTTACTTTTTATTTTGGAAAAAAATTAAAACATGTGGGTTCTAATTTTTTAATTTAATCTATCAAAATTAATTATCCTGTTATCCCTAAAGTAATTAAATTAATTTAATTTAAAATTATAATAATAAATTATTCTATTAAATTTACCCCAAATAAATATATATAGTTATATAAAATTCTATCTACTTATTAATTTTTCCATAAAATTAAAGATTAAAAATTCAAATTAATTTTAACTCATGATTTCGGAAAAAAATGAAAACATGTGGGTATAGGTCATTTTTCATGGACTATTGCTAATCTTTTTAATTTAGGAAGTTTTATTCGCTTCAATAGTAAATGCTCGTAAATGAATAGATTAACTCTTAATATCAAGTATATTACATTTTTTCATGCGCTTATCTGAATATTAATTTTTGGATAACGATTTTTCTTTCAAAATTTCTAGAAGGAATTTAATTTTAAAATTTTTCTAGTAGTAATCTTACACGAATCTATGTGCGATGTGCTAGCCAGCTTCTTATTAGTGTGCTATTTAGAACAGTGGAAACATTTCTTCTCGTAATAATGTGCCTTCATACATGTGTATTCGGAACTGTGCCGAATACATTTGGATAAAGGCACAATATTACGAAAAAAATGTCTTCGTTGTTATATGTATACCTAGTTGAAGTGTCAAAAATGTGAACTACAGAAAATTTACCCAAATCGACACTCCAGCCAAGCAGAATGAGAGAGATCTCGATGAAAACATGCAACATCTATAGAATTAACCGGCCCAAATTGATTATATTAGAAGAACTGCCGCAAACTACAACTTGATTGAAGAAGATTTTCATGTGAAGAAGCTACCTACCTAGAAGATTACTGTCATAGTAAGATCATTCACCTTCACTATAATCTTCCAAACGCAATTTTCATCCACCAAGAAGCAAGTCTCCCTTCAAAGACCATATAATTTTTTCATCAATAGCCTGTTTAAACTAAGTAAGATCATTTACATGACCAAAGGTTACAAGAATGGAATCCCAGTATCCGAAAAACTCATAAAAGAACGTGTCCCCACCAGTCTCTTCGCCTTTTTCCCTTCAATTTCTTTTGAATGCTAGTTATTCCTGATGCTTTAAATATTTTCCATAATCTTTTCCTTTTCGTTAGGTGGTACTTCGAACTCATTACTCGGTTTGTCTAAGGGATTGTCAAATCTAGAGAAAACGATTTCGTTCAGTTGTTCGACAACTTCAAAAATATTGAACTTTTTCATTTAAAGACCATAGAATTTTCTGATCAGCGGTCTGTTTAAACTAAATCAGATCATCTACATGACCAAAGGGTTACAAGTATATGTAGAATCTGGCCCAGTATCCGAAAAATTCATAAAAGAAAAGGACAAACAAAATGCAACAAAACTATCAAAAATTATCACAATGATCAAATATTTTATAACTATGAAGTCAACATCCCATCTACCATCACCAAAGCAGATTCAAATACCAAAAGGGAGAAGAATTGGAAAGTTACATATTTGATTCTGACGACGCGACGTGGGACCTCACATGCTGGACCTAAAAAAGCAGGAAGACAAATGATACCCTCTACATGGATATGAATATTGAAAAAATCTAGAGGATTTCAACCGGATTTTTCATTAATTTTAGGTGAGGGATATTTTGATCATTTACTATAATTTACTCGTTCATAGGACAATTAGTTTTTTTCTTCAATTAAAAAAATCCAAGTAGAATTTAAAAAAAGTTGTTGGAATTTTGAAAATAATTTTGAAAAAAATCAAAATTTTACATATTTTTGGGATAAAATTTTGAAAAACATAAAACAAAAAACAATTCTCATTTCTTTGGGTGTTTTTCAAAAAGATAATTTGATTATGAAAACTATTTAAAAAAAAAAATAAAAAAATGAGGCTTACTTGGGGGTTCAGTTCCGCTTCAATACACATGGGATATGCATAAGTAGATTAGAGCTTTATCAAGCACGCGCTGACCTGAAATTGTATTAATCCCGACGTGCAAAACGCCACATCGGTTGCCGCCTCAGTGATGGTGGACTTCTGACTCCGTTTGTGACCTGGTTTGTCGGCTAGTTTCCATGGAAACGAGATGTAGTGACGTCACAATGTGGCTGCTGCCGCCACTTTTAACCTCTCAACGTCACAACAAACCGGTTTTTGTGACTGCTTAGAACACTGATTTTTGTAATTCCGAGAACGTCGCCACTGTGTGACGGCAAAAGTAGACTTGTGGACTGGTTTGGCTAGTTTACCGCCACAAAGTGGCGGCTTAGTGGCGGCTTGCACGTCGGGATTTTTAGATAACGATTATTGAATTTTTCTTCTACAAATTTTAAGAAGCGATCTAATCACAAAAATGTTTGGGTGGAAGTCTTAAAACTAAATCTTCGCGCAAAGTGCTAGCCTACTTTTTGTCTTTTTGCTGTCTCTATTGTCTATACATATTACCTAATAATGAAAATTTTCAATTTCACAGTGCTTTAATACCTTCAAATATGTTTGCTGAGAAATGTAATGACGTATTCCAAGCTCAAAGGAAATGGTGCTGAAGCTGATGAGTCCCATATGCGAACGAGAGAATAAGTCACCCAATGAAAGAAAACGTATAGTATGCATGGAGTTGTGCAGGCCTGATTCAGGAAATCCCATATTACATCGATCTGGCCAAAACAAGACCGGAAAAATTGGAAGAGAATGTCATTTCGGATTCGGAAGAATGTTCTTGATACTGCGAAGACCATTCATAAAAAGGAAGTGAAAGGAATGAACTTCAGAAGTAGAAGAAAATGAGAACTGTTTCAAACAGACCACTTGGTTCAACTATTACACTACCTGACTTCAGTGAGCAGAACACAGAATCACAGAAAACCAACTGCTCCCATTGAAAAACTATCCGTTTTTGAAAAGTTCCTATAGTTTTTGACGAATATTGATAGGTATGATTCTATTGATTCCGTTAAAGTAACTATTATGTGCTTCCTCAATCAGCCTGTCTCTTGATCCAGTTCATAGTGTTTGAAGAACCTAAACGCTGAACAAACCGAATGCTAACGTTTTATCCATATTTTCTGACTACAAGGCTCTATCTCACTAACTACAATGAAACGACCCTACAAACTAAGAACCGATTAAACCCGTGTACGAATGCTCTTACTCCTAATGGCGAAGAACTTTACATGCCTGACACGAAAGAATCAAATGCTGATCAAAGGTATCGCATGATGTTATCTGCATGAGCCAAAACATCATCGATAAAATCTCGCCAGATGAGTTATGCATGTGGAAATATATTATTGAGGGATCTAGAGAAAAACGCGATATGCCAATTATTCCACTTGTATTCATAATCGATGTTAGCGCAGTGGTGCCTTCAGGCTTAAGATTAGTGTTTCTGATACAATCGACGAACCGTACGATGAAGCAAATCAATTACACCTAGAGTACAAGTCAATCAGCAATTCACAAGTGTTCAGCCGATTATCTGACCACTTCGCATGTTTTCTCAATAGTATGGATACACTGAGTCAAAAATCAGCGACAGCTACTACCATAGCGAAATTAAAATTTCATCCAATATTTTATGAATACGGAATTACTCTAAACAGTCCAAAATCAAATCCTTCAAGAAAATGAGTTAAAAAAATTTTCTAGCGTTCCTTCATAAACTTAGAAATTCTACCTTGAAGTCTCCCGTCCAGTATTTTCTGGACCATTTCCAACATTTCGATCAAATTATAGATGTTGACGATGAATATGATTCTAAACCATAGATTCTCCAAATGACGCCATTTTCTGAACCTTGGATAGTACTATTTAAATTATGATTCAAGAAATTTTTTCAAAAATATAAGAATCCATTTTTTTAAAAAGAAATAATGAAAAATTGAAGAATTTTGAGATCAAGTTTTTTTTTTTTTTTTTTTTCAATAGAAATGTTATCTTATCTAACGTATTTCATTTTAATCTTAAGGGTAATTATGATCTATTTTATAAATAAAATTTTTAAAGAAATGCTACACAAACTTATTTTACCATTGCAGTGTTATTTATGAATCTATTTTTTTGAAATTTTCAAAAGAGATACCTGTTGTAAAACTATAGCCAATGGTTCTTGAAAAATTGAAATCGAATCATCGAATCAATAGATGACAAAATTACGTTTCTATTAAATACCTCCTTCCTAATGATAGCAGAAGGGCTCAAAGTTGGCTTAGGTAATATGAAAGTAAAAGGTGTTGGTGTTGTTATTTGATCACCTCCAAAATTTATCGGAGGGTTTGGTGGCATATCCCCTACATATGGGACCAAAAAGGCTCATATTTTGGATTCAGACTTGAATTCAAATTGTACAAAAAGTTTTGACATCACGATTTTCACTCCCAACAAAATCAAACTCGTCGAGAACTTTCCATTAAAAAAATAACTTCCTAGCCATAATAGGGACTGAGAAAAAAGAGGCAAAATGTTTTTGGGTTTTAGCGTTATACACCGTGTTTTGCAGCTGATGTAGTTCATTCATCCATAACGAACAAATCAAGTTATATCAACATGATGCTCATCTTGAAAATTGAAGGAGCGAGACAAAATGAAATTGAAAAAATTTATTTTTCATTGTGTACATGAATAGTTCTAAAATAAATAAACTTTTTTTATTCTTAACATTTTTCACCTATCTTGGAAAACGAAGTCGTAGGAGAACTTCAAACTTTGAAAAACCGGTTTTGAGATTTTCAAAGCTCTGTAGCTCTTTTATTTTCGAAGATAGGCAAATTCATCACATAACTTTTTTTGCTTCACTCAACAAGTAACATCCATTCCATGAATTTTCATAACATAGTTTTGCAACTTTCATGTCCCATTTGTACCCACTGACCACTGGAGCTCCAGATCATCGAGGACAGAAGTGAGACAAAAGAATTACAAAATTTCGTCAAGATGATACATGAAACAGGTGTAACTTTTTGAGAGGAACGAAAAACGTTATTTGATGAATTCGCCTGTCTTTGAAAACAAAGGAGCTACAGAGCTTTAAAAATCGCGAAACCGGTTTTTTCACAGTTCGAAGCTCTCCTGCGCCTTCTTTTTCAAAGGTTTGCAAAAAATTGCAAGAACGAAAAAAGTATTTTCTTCAGTACTATCCAATATCCAAACTTTTGTTTGAAATTTTTTTCAATTGGAGCCCCTTCCTCTCCACACAAATTTCGCATAACACTCCGAAGATACTAATTAAAAATAAAAAGAGTGAGGGGGAAGAGGCCAATTGAATTTCAAACAAAAATTGTAAATGAAGATCCTGAAAATGATTTTTAGTTATTTTAAAAATTTCGATGAGATCCCTCCCTCTCCTCAAATTTTATAAGGTAAATACTTTTTCAAAATTGGGGGGGGGGTCCAATTGAAAAAAAATTCAAACAGAAGTTGTAGATTGATGTCCTAGAAATAATTTTTTTTATTATAAAATTTTCGATTAGGCCCTCTCCTCCACTTCAAATTTGCATAATATGACTCAAGATACTTGAATTATTAAAAACTGGGGGAGGTAGGGGTTCAATTGGAAAAAATTTCAAACAGAAGTTGTAGCTTGAAGTCTTAAAAATAATTTTAGTTATTACAAAAATTTCGATTAGACCCCTCCTTCTCTCCCTCCCGACCTTGCTGTCTTCCTTCAAATTTTGAGTATGAATAGTACATATCTATGTGCGAATATAGACTTCAGACTTGGTAAATTTTCGATGGTATCGAAAAAAGTACTGCGGGCATCCACTCGTATTCATGCGTTTGCGTTTAAAAAAAATTTCAAATTTGTTTTAACAAATACCTAAATAACTTGAAAAAAACACAATCATTTTCAAAGAGTTCCTCACTACCTCGAAAAACAACAAGAATTCACACACAAAAAAGTCCTGCAATTTACCAATCAAGAGGTAAATTTGTACCCTGAAAGTCGATGAAAATTTTACAGAGAGTCGGTGCAAAATTTACACAAAGTCGATGTAAATCTGCAGAAAATCAATGTAAAATTTGCATAACGTTCTATATCAGAAAATTTGGAAAAATTTTACCATAAATTTTTTTCCATGAATAATTCACTCCACTAGCAAATAAATCCATACCTACGTTGTTTTAATGTTGGAAAAATCGATTTTTGTGTTCCAGGAGCAAAAATACCATCAAGTTTTTCAAGCTGCAAGAAATCGAATTGACATTTGGTAAGGTTTGAAAATTTCTATGCAAACATCGTTTCGTTACGTTTCAGCAGGGAACGTTTTTTCCTGTGTTTGTCTCTCTCTCTCTCACATACACACCAATGGCATCGTTTCAAGATGCTCGTACAGAGTTTTTTTTTGTTGTTTTTTTCGCTCCAAAGTAGAGAAAATAATAAGTAACAAAACGTACTCGGTTCAACTTTTAAAACTCATATAATTACCTAGTAATGAAGTTAAACTCCAAGTCACCAATTACATGGTTCACGAGACATACATTAATCCTATTTAAGGCGACTCTCATTATCTATATACTTTAGATGACAAGAAAAACAAACTACGAAATAGCTCGCATCTGGTCGGATGTCCGGATGGGTAAAACTTTTCGTACGTTTAGAATTTCGTCGCTTAATAAAGAAATATTTGTTCGAAATCAAAACATTAATATTTTACTATCGTCTGCGAGCTCAGCTTCGTTGCTCGTATTTTTCATCGTGAAGAGGAGGAAAAAAAACACACTGTCGAGAAGTCGAGATACGAGTACACGTAACAAGTTCAACGTAATCGACCATACGTAGGGTATGCTCTCTCTGTCTATTTTTTTTTATCTAAAAATGATAACTATGAAGTCGAAGTCGAGTAACCAATTTACTATACACAACAGAGTCCATCATATGAGAAAAAAATGGCGAAAAAATAAATAAATAAATAAATAACACGACGCAGCTGAACAACAACCACATGAATTTCTCCGCTGGGTTTAGGAAATTTTTCAATATTTCGTGATTTATAACCGGGCGGGTTTCGCGATCGCGTTTATGCCATGCCAGGGTTTCTCATATTTGACTTATCGCTGATAACTTGGCTTGGTCTCTCTATTTCCTTTGAAAATATATTCCAAGCTGGGACGAGACTGCGACTGCGAGTTTGACTTTGAATTTCGCGTCAGTGTACAGTACCATATTGGTGAAAGCTTTTGCATGGTTGAATTGACGTAAATACTTTGTACTTTTTATTTTTTTTTTTTCACATTTTTTACTCTATCGAATTACCAAGTATAGGGAAATTTTTTCAACGGTTATGCTTTTTGTTCGGTATGCGACAAAGAAAGCTTTATTGAACGATGTAGGTACCTTGCTGTTTTTTTAACCCAGGTTTTTTATGATTTCGAAAACGGCCATTCAACTGTGTCGTTCGCGACCTACTGTACAAGAATGGACGATCAATGGACGCTATTAATGAAATGACCCTTCGTACGTTATTTTTGCTCAGAAGTTTGTAATAATCTAGCCTACCAAGCCCAGTACAATGAGAACATAAAAATGGAGCAAACTGCACATTAGCTCAGCATCGACTTTTAAATTTTGAAATATCCTTCAAGTGCTCTGATTATATCCACAAAAAAGTTCTCAATCCTGATATCATGCATCGGAGCGAAATTTGAAAAAAAAAAGTAACTTTAGTAACCTGAAATTTCCAAAAAAGTAACCAAAATTATGGAAAAAAGTAACCAAAAATTTTTCATTTCCACTTGAATATAATGACTCATAACCCCCTCCCCTCCCCTCGCCACCGTTTTTCTCATATTTTCGCTAAATTTGACGTTTCACAACTCTTGAAATCAATTGTAAAAATTTTGAAAAAATCAAAATTTTTAATTCAAAAATAATAATTCATGCATTTTTTTTTTTTTTTCTATAATTATGACGAATTTTAATAGAATGTTGGCTTAATAGGTGCTCAATTTTTATATCATAGAAAATTTCAATTTTTGAGAAGCTCACAATAAATAATTTTTGAGTTCCTATCAAATCTTAATTTTTTTTGAACTCAATATTGAAAATTCAAAAAAAAAAAAAAAAATTTTCTCGAAAATACTTGATATCAACTTTTTTAAGTTTTTGAACTCTTATTTGTTTTGAAATAGTTTTCAGTTTTCAAATAATTGTTGATTTCAAAAAACGTGAATTTTAGAAAAATTTTAAATTACAAACAATACTGTCCTTTTTTTAATTTTTTAATTTAATTTTTTTTTCAATTTTTTTTATTTTTCAAACAATTTTTAATTTCTATAAATTTAAATTTATTAACAATTTGTAATTTCTAAAAAGTTCTGGATTTCAAAAAATTAAACTTAAAATTCTCAATTTTTTGATTTTTAAACAATTTATATTTAATTTTTTTAAATTAGCCGTTCCTAAAATTCATGTTTATTCAAATAAAAAATTTCCAATTTATAAAAATTGTAATGCCTAAGAATTTAAAGTCTAAAAAAATCAATTTTTTGATTGGCTTATTGCAAAATGAGTAGATACAAAAAAATTTTAATTTTTGAAAAGTCTTCATTCTCCACAAAAAAAAACAATTTTTCAACATGTGAAATTCACAACTTTTCAAAATTTTTAAAAGGAAAGTTTTGCTCATTTGAGAAATATCAAATTTTTGAAGCATTTCAAGTTCACGAGTTGAAACGATTTTATGTTTCATTTTTGAGGAGTTCTCTATTTTTCAAACATAATTTTCAAATACTTCGAACACAATATTTTTTTAATTGAAAAAATTACTAGGTATTCATTCTCATTTTTAAAAAAAGTTTTTAATGAGGAGAAATCGGTTTTATTCTTCGACGGCCTCTACTTTTTTTGAAAAGAAATTTTGAGAAAAAATCGTTTATTTGTCGAGAAAAGAATTTCTCAATTTTTTCAAAAAAATACGGCTTATCTACTTACATTTTTTTTTTCAAGAAATGTGACTCATTTTTAGACAAGAATAACTCTTAATTCTTCAAGAAAAAAAACACAATTTTTCATACGGACTTGAAAAATGCCTATAAAAGAACTTTCAATTTTTTTAGGAGCAAACATTTTTCTACCTTGAATTTCAATACATAAGTACAAAATAAATATTCCTGAAGTTCGAGCAGAAAAAATCTCAATTTTAAAAGAAAATTCAATAAATTGTTCAATTAAGGTCAGTTGGGGTAACTGGGCCACGTTTTTACAACTCTAAAAAATCTTTATTCAAAAATGCCTCACTAGTGAAGAATAACCTTAAATCTTCAAATGGGACGTGTAGAGGGGTGTCATAGAGGTACGCTCACTTTTTTGATTTTGAGGGTGAAGCACATACCTGAGCTGAGGAACACCTCACTCTACACAAAGAATGGTGGCCCAGTTACCCCGAAAAATGGGGTAACTGGGCCACCAAATTTTTTTTTATTAAGGAAGATTCAAGATGTGTAATTCACTTACCCCACTCAAATCTGAGTTTTGGGGTAACTGGGCCATGTCATGTTACTCAAATTACTGAGGCCTCCTCAAGGGGAGCTAGGAACCGAATGATAATTGTTATGGTGGGCTTACGATGTCAGTGTTACCATGCAACCAACCATTTACGTCAAGACGATTGTGGAGGGGATTAGGAAGAGAATGGCCCAGATACCCCGGTGGCTCAGTTACCCCAACTGACCTTACTTAATTCATTTTTAAATAAAATATTTCAAATTTTTTGGAAGCAAAATCTCTGAAAAAAACTTTCAAAACGTTTTTACGTCAGATTTTTGACGAAATAGTAACCAAAATGAGTCCAAAAGTAACCATAGTAACCAAAATGAGCCCAAAAGTAACTAAAGTAACCTTGCCTTTAAAAAAGTAACCAAGTTACTAAAAAGTAACCGTGTTCCGATGCATGTGATATTCATCGAGGAGTCTTTTGAACGTGGACTCGAAGAGACCTCCTCGTTGTTTTTCGCGTGGCACTATTTAAAAATGCGTGAAACCAAAAAATTCATAATAACTAAAATTAGAGTACATAAAATTTGCAACAAAAAAGATTCTATTCATTTTGTTCGTGAAGTGAACGGGTGGCGCAAAAACTAGCATCAAAATGTACAAAGGGTGAAAAATAAAGACTTCTCTTTATTTTTATGTCACCCTTAACAAGTAAAAATTGAAAATTAATGAATGATGAAATGAAGCAGTTTTAAAAGAAATTTCAGATTAGGTACTTCAATTGAAAAATCTTTCATTTTTTTTTTTTGAACAAAAAATAATTAAATAATTTTTTTGAAGGAATTTTTTTTTCAATTTTTCGGGATCAGTTTTTTTTCTTTTTTTTTAGAGAGAGAGAAAAAAAATTCTTGAAGTTTCTGAAGTAAACAGCATATTTTTAAATCTATTGTCAGAAAAATGTTTCGATTTTTTTTTTTAGTAAAAAATCTTCCAATTTTTCTGGATATTTTTTCAAATTTTTTGTAGGATAGAATTTCTTATATTTTGGGAGTAGAAATATTCTTAAGAATGTGCCTCTAAGCATAGCACTTGTATATGGCACAATAAATGAATTAAAAAAAAAAAATAAAAAAAAAAAAAAATATATTTTTTATTAGAAAAGAGTGATTTTTTGGGTGGGGAAAGCGTAATGTCTAAACTTTTCCAAAATTAATTTTTTTTTTCATTTTTTGAGAAAAATTTTCTCTTTTTTTGGAATAAAATGATTCTTTCTTTCCTCTTTTCTTTTTTTTTTGAATAAAAATTTTCTAACTTAAAAAAAACCTTTTTCAATAATTCGAGAGAAAATTTTTCATTTTTCATCTAGATTACTTTATTTACCTACTTTCTTGGAGAAAAAATTTTTCAATTGTTTGAGAGTAAAAACTAGAAAAATAGTATTTTTTATTTATTAAAAAATTTCTCGTTTTTTTTTTTTTTTTTTTTTTTAAATAAGAATTTTTTTGATTTATTAGATTGAAGAATATTTTTGATTTTTTAGATTGAAGAATATTTTCTATTTTTTTGGAAAAAATTATAAATCCTTTAGGAAAAAAAATTCTCGAATAAGAAATATTTCATTTTTTTGGTTTTTTGTTTTTAAATTATTTTTCTAGAATAAAATTTCTTTTTCTTTTCTTTTTTTTTGGGGGGGGGGGAATTTTCTGATCTCAATTTTTCAGGTATTATAATACTTAGATATTCTCATAAAGAAGATTTTCAAATGTACTTTTTTGGATTTTTAAAAGAATTTCATGCAGAAAACGTGTTTTTTTTATCGCAAATAATTTTATTTTGAGAAATTTTTTTTCCATTCATGATAATTTTTGATAAAAAAGAAATTCTTTTGCAGACTTTTTAGATTTTTAATTTTTTTTCCTTGTAATTTTTTTTTAACAATGATTTCTCAAAAACAAATTAAAGAGTTGCTACCTCATACAAAAATGCGAGCCTATGTTAGTTTATCACCCAATAACTAATTTCTTTTTTGGGGGTGGGAGAGGGGAGCGGACACGCTCAAAAAATTGTTTTAAAAAAGGGCTAAATGAGAAAAACTAATTGAGAACCTCAGTTTTTTCACCCTGTATATTTCAACGTTTTTTTTTGCGCCACCCGTTCACTTTCCGATAAAAATAAATACGACCTTTTTTGTTGCAAATATTATGTACTTCAATTTTAGTTCTGACACTTTTTTTTATTTAAACGCAAATTTGAAGAGTTACAGGCAAAAACAACAAGAGGGTCCCTTTTGAATCTAGCATTTGGGGAGCTTTACAAGAAGTGAGGTTTGAGATTTAAAAAAAATCAATAATTCTTTTATGACCAGAAATGTGATTCAATTTTCTTATATTTTCATGGGCCACGTGTCAAGAGAGAAAAATCTCAACTTTGTGTAAAAATTTCCTTTTATATTTTTAATCCCACCAACTTTATCCCTGCAGATTAAGTATTTAAGTATATCTGTGTGTATCTAAATAAATACCTAAATCCTCCAAAAAAAAAAAAAAAAAATTCTATATTCACCCATCCCTCGCCTCGTAAGTATTTCCTTTTGTTATTCTTACGAATGGGGCGCGTTCGTGTATAACGATTAAACACACGTTTAAATTAGAAACCCCTTTTTCGCAATGTAAACATGTAAAATGCTATGTCACAACGTAATCGAAATAAAAAGTATTTTTGTGTCGAGCTTCGTCGAGCATAAAGATTATTATTTCGCGTCTTCGCGTGTCATATGTGTCGTTTGTTTAGTAACACAACACGGTTTAATTTTTGCGCGATTTCCGTAGCGAACGAGTATTTTCAAACTAAATACTTATGCGCAGTGCTTACGACTTACGAGTAGACCCAGTTATGGAAGGTTTCAAATGAAGGCGGTTAAAGTCTTTTGTTAGTGGCAATCTATATGTATTGTAGGAACGATCGACGTAGGTAACTGCCTGCTTTCCTATTCCATCCTACCTATAACTGAACGTACCGATGAGGTACGTGTAGTCGTAGATGAGCAGTTGAGCACATTGGGTACAATTTCGTTTCGTATTACGTATTTATGCGAGAAAGTGAGTGGTATCGCGGGGGTGAGAAAATTTCGATTCCATGGAAGTATTGGAGAATGAATCGTATTGTATTTTGGGTTTGTGAATGACGAATATTTATTGCTCAATATCGAGAGGACTGTTGAAAAAATTTTGAAATTTTTTTTATTATGGTAAGATTTTTTCCGATTTTTAATTAGTTTTTATACCCATTTGAAAAAATTCCATTCCAGAAGCATCGATTTCAAAAAAATAAAAATAAAAATGAGTAGGTACTAAAAAACTACGCCAAATTTTTCATTAATTTATTCAATTTTGATGTTCATGAATTCTAATTTCCAAAAAGTTCAATTCAGAAAAAAAAACTTTCAATTCCAAAAAAAATATTTCGATAAAAATTTCAATTTTAAAAATTCAAATTCCAAGACATAGCTAATCAAGAAAAAATTATTGATTTTAGAAATAAATTCAATTCTATTAAAAAATTATATTTTGAAAAAAAAAAATGATTTCAACATTATAAGTAGATACCTAGGTATGTACTAACTTTGAAATTTACAACAAAGAAAAATTGGATAAGGTAAAACTTTTTTCTCAATGTTAAAAATAATGTTGAAATTGGGGGGAGGGGGGGGGGGTATATAATAAGTATCTAACAAGAATTTTTTATTTTGAAATAAATTTCAATTTTATTTAAAAAAAAAAAAGAATTAAACAATAATTTTAAAAATAATATATTTTTTTATATCAATAAAAAAAAATGAAGAAATCATAAAAAAATGTGTTGTAAAAATTTTTGATTTTGAATATCATTCTCTAATTTTTTAAAAACAAATGATAGGTACCTATTGACAATTGTTTTAATTGAAAAAGTAATTTTAATTTGGACGATTGAAATTTGATTATTTTTTTTAATTAAAGAAAAAATTCTAAATTATTATTATTTTGAAAATCTTTAATTGAAAAAATTCGCAAATACTCACAAAAGGTTAATATCATGAAAATTTTCAATTTCGAAGTGAATTTTGATTTACACCTACAAAATTCAATTTTGATAAAATTAAATTGATGAAATTTTCGAATCTGAAATAAATCTCAATTTCAAAATTAAATCGTCGTTTTTCAAAAGAAGAGAAAATTTTCCTAAATAATTGATTCAAAAACTGACAATGTAAAAATTTAAACAAATTTCATAATGAAGAAATATTCATTATTTCTAAATTTTTAATCACAGACATGCTTCTACAATGAGAAAATTCTCAATTTTCAACAAAAAATAAAATAGTTGAACGACCTGGAAAATTTCAAATTAAAAAATAACATAACAAATAAATTTGATGAAAACGTTTAGATAATATTGTAAGACTTAAAAAAATAGAATTCTGAAAAAAATTAATTAATTTTTTTTTCAAAGATTTAAAAACGAAATGCAAATGAAAAAATTGCATAAGAAATTTTAATTCAATTTTTATTGGTGCTCAGATTTTGGAAGAAATTTTGACCAAAAAAAATTGAAAAATTCCAAGTTTAAGAAAACATTTTATTTCTAAATTTTTAATAAAAGAAAAAAAAACTTTGAAAATTCTTGATTTTTGAAAATCAAAACTGCCTAATTCAAAATAATTTTATTTCAAAAATCTTTAAATTTAAATTTAAAAAATATACTCAAGTAAATTAAAAAAAAATCGATACCTATTAAAGAGATTATGATAGGTAATTGTAAATTCTAAATTTTACTGAAAATTTAAATTCTGGAGTAAATCATTGTTTGAGAAAAAAAAAATCAATTTTTGAAAAAATTTTCAATTTCGAAATAAATAAAAAGAACTGATTTGAAAAAAAATGGAAACCATTTTCAATTGGAAAAAAGAAATCGTCAAGTCTGGGTGACCGGTGGGGGGGGGGGGGAGGGTGTAAAAATGTAATCTTTAAAATACTTCCAAACCCAGAAACTCTAATTTTGAAACTATTTTTTATTTGTTTAAAAAATTTTAAAATCACTTATTTCATCTTGAATTTTTACGAAAACAAAGCATGAAAAACTCTTGAGTTCAAAATCAAATTTAACTTCTGAATTTTTAAATTATAAAAATCTTAATCGATTTTCGAAAACAAAAATACACTTAATTCAAAAAAATATGATATTGAATATTTTTCTATTTACTCAAGTGAAATTCCAATTGTCAAAAATAAATAAACATCAGAGAAATTAGTTTATAAAAATTCCAATTTAAAAAAAAATTCTAAATTTCACAAAAAATTCCAATTTTGAAGTTTTTTTTTTCAATGTTGACAAAATAAAATTTGATTTCAGAATTTTTAAAAACCCTGATCGATTTTCGAAAACAAAAATTAATTCTAAAAAATATTAAATTGGAAAGTTTTCAATTTAAATGAAACTCCGATTGTCAAAAAAAATAAATATCAACGAAATTAGTTCATAAAAATTCCAATTTTGAAATAATCCGCATTACAAATTTTCAATTTCAAAATAATTTTTTTTTTTCAATGTTGAAATTCTCTTCAACATTTTATTTTTTAAAATTGGTTTTTCGATTAATTTTTTCAATCCTTCATAAATTTTTCAAGTTTTTTTTTCAATTATACTTTTTTTTGATGGGGGCTGTTTCCTGAAATACATAAATAAATTTATTAGAATGAACATTTTTCAAATTGAAATGAAAATAAAAAAAAGTTTCAATTTGTAATTTCTTTGGATTTTTAGAAATTTTCAAAACGATTATTTTTTGCTATCTCCCTTCTTCCTCACCTCAAAAAACATCAAATGAAAAATACTTCGAAAAAAACCGACACAAAACAAAACTGAAAGCGTTTAAAATTTAATGCAAATGGCAACCATAGCATTGGCAAGATTCGACTCACGAACTATAGTAACATTTTCATTTTCATCATAATACAGTACCATGAACTTTCCGCTACGTTGTATTACGTTATTGTGCTGGCTCTTAAAAGGCAAGTTGACTTCGGAAAATGATTCCTTTTGATGTACGGAAGTGAAGACCGAAGAGATGTTAGAAATTGAGATTCTCGCTGCGCGATTTCGATACAGCAACCATATAAAACGTTATTGTTATAACGTTTGTTTTTTATATTATTGTTAAAATGTAATCTAGTTAAATGAATATGGTTTCTACCACAGCGAATGGATAGGAATGTAAATGAAAGCGTGAATAATTTCGACGTTTAGTTTCTCCACTTATACGAGCATATAATACTCGTGCGAACGTATGTGAGTTCCAAAAGACTGACTTAGGGATGAGACGAGAAATAAAACAACGTTGCAAATTTCCACATCGTGTTGGATATCGAGGCTGAAATTTGCAAAATTTCACTCGTCCATAAAGTTTTCTCTCAAACGCGGCTAAACTTTTGTTGCCAGTATAATTCGAAGATTTAACATGAATTAATTCGCTTTTTGGAAAACAGTTTTAAAGTTTCATCGTAGCAACGAATGTGCTTGCGAATGATATTTTTGAATGAAATTCAAAAGTAAATTTTGGCTGGCCATAAGGTTTAATGCTGCAGCACGTAGGGGGCGCGGATTAAATAAATCGATTAATCATACGTAATATATTATCGTTGTTTCGTCGACTTTGCTACGAGAGAGAAGAGAGAGGAGGAGCAGTCCTTGGGAAAATATTTGGTCCGTCTGTACAAAATCTAAAATGAGAACAGAGGTCACATGTAATTTATTTTTTATCTTCCGAATTTAATACCAATTGAAAGAAAAATTTTATCGATGTTCATTTTTAAACGAGCAGAGAAGATTTCGCTTGGAAAGTGAAGCAAACACCGAAAATACTTCCGAGTTTTAAAGTTTTGCCAAAAAAGCCTGAAAAACACCCATCTCATTTCCCTCGACGCGTCGACAACGCGAAACGAAACCAAGTAATATTTTTCACGACATAATCGTTCCCAACCAGGAACACTTTTTGTCTAAATTGGACGACTCGGCGGCTCGTACAGCGCCTACGCCGCCTACGCGTTCGAAAAACTCGAAATTTCGATGATTTAATTTTAACGCGGAAGTTAAAAAGGTGATTATCGCAGTTCTCCTCGCCGACGTCGAGCTGAGCTCCGGCTACGCCAAACTCTCGGCCAAGTTAAATGAAAGAAAATTAATGAGAATTCAAATTCAAAAATTCCTCTATTTTTTTCCACATCGAGCTTTGTACGAGCGAAAAAAACGCATTTTAGTTTAATGACCCGAGGAAATAGTTATAGGAAAATTAGCCAAAACGAGTTAACAAATTTTTTAGTTTTCTGATCGATTCTGCAGGTGGATTTGAGCGTGCCTACGTCGTCTAAGAATGATTGAGGGGTAAACGTTTACACACATATTATTTCAACCTAACATAGAGATTAAAAAGTTTCAAGCTGCAGTGGATAAATTTTCGTTTGAAAAGTTTGCTCATGTGGCTGAATAGAGTACAACAAAATATAATGATTAAACCGGAAAGTGGACCAGAATTAGATATTGGGAACGGGAAGAGGAAGTTTTTTAAAATTTCATCGTCTCTAATATCCCTCCTCATTATCAATTTCGACTTCCAAATTAATCGACCATGCTACTAAAATTGAAGAATATATTAAATACTTTTATTAAATAAGTACGTACGTGACTACTTATGTAGATGTAGTACTTTGTACAGGCTGTTCCAAAAATGAATATCAAAACTTGTTATTTGGTTGGATTTAGGTAATCAGAGCCCTATTCAAAGAAGGTGCAGCTCTAACAATTTTGCGTAGTTCAAAAAAATTATTGTATTCATTTCAAGAAACAAAATCAGAATAAAAATCATTTTTTTGGTATAAAAATATTTTTCAATTTTAGAAGAAAATCTCTCAGTAATAGACCTACTCTGTAGTGAGAATATTTATCAAATTATTACCAGGAAAATACCAACCTCAATTTTTTTGAGCAAAAAATTTTTTCAATTTTTTAGTGAAAAAAAAAAACGCAATTCAATTTTGAAACCCTACAATTATATGGTTAAAAAAAACAAAAAATTGAAAAAACCGCCAGAATTGAAAAAAAATTACAAACTTGGCTCGAATTGGTCCCAAGATGATTGAAAAAAATATTCCATTCATAAAAATTTGATTCTAACAAACTGACGAAATTTTTCACAGAAGTATTTCTCTCGAAAAATCGCCAAATTTTACTAAAAAAGGCGTCGAAATTCGCCAAAAACCCATTTCTATCTTTGAGTTCTTTTGTAGAAAAAATATTTCTCGAATTCCTGGGGGAAAAAATCTCAATTTTTGGAGAGGATTTCGGTACTTTCTTGGAATAAAAAATCTCTTGTTTTTGAAGAAAAAATTTTGAATTTTTTTGGAATAAAAAATATTTAGGTACTTAACTAATTTTTTCAAAGTAAAAAAAATGAGTAAAAAAATTCCTCATCTTTATTGAAAATAAAAAATAGAAAACCTTTCATACAATTTTTTGTAGGGAAAATTAATATTTTTCCGAAAAAAATCTCCACTTGATCTTTCTTAGAATAAAAATATTTCTCAAAATTTTTAGAGAAAAAAATCTCAACTTTTTTGAGAAAAGAATTTCTGAAACTAATGGAAACGAAAAATCTCAATTTTTTGGAGAAAAGAAATCTCAATTTTTCAGAATAGAGGTCTTAATTTTTTGCAAGGAAAAAATCGTTCAATTTTTTAAGGGGAAAATATTTCAATTCTTCGAAAAAATCGGTGAGAATTTTCTCAATTTAGAAAAAATTTAAGTTAACGTAACCCCCCCCCCCCCCCCCCCCACCAAACACACACTAGACACACTCGTAAAGAAATGGCACCCATAATGAATTTGTGCTAATTCAGATTCAAATAAATTAAATTAAAATTTTAGAAGCAAACGCAGCATTGAACAAAAAAAAAATTCAAAGAAAAATGAGTGAGTTGAGAAAATCCAAACATTTTTACAAAAACAAAGAAAAAATCTGTTTTGAAAAAGAATTTTCATAGAACATGTTTTCGGTGTTTTCAGTCAATTTTCTTCAAGAAACTGGAAAAATTAAAGGGATACCTTCTGAAGAGAAATTTTTCAAGATTTTTTTTTGAAAAATTCTCCAAAAAATTTTAAATTAAGTAGGTAAGTGAAATATAAATTTTATTTTAAAATAAATCAAAAAAATTGAGGAGTTTTCAAAAATTTTCTTTGAAATTTTTAAAAATAATGCCAAAAATAATTTTTCTTAGGTATTTTTTCGCAATTTTTTTTAGTGAGTAAAATTCATTTCTTATCCGAAATTTTAGAGAAATTTTTTTGAAAATATCTTTTTCTCAATAAAATTTAAAAATTAGACAGTTCATTATTTAAGTATAAATTTTTTCAATTTAGACTCTTTATTCAGCTATCTGAGATTTTTTTTCTCAAGATTTTAAAGGAGATTTTTTTTTAAATGTGAGATTTGAAAAATTGAACATTTTTTTCCAGCAGATTTCTTTCACGAAAATTTAATAAAAAAAATCATATCTATCAAGAAAATTTTTGAAGAATTTTTCTAAAAAAATTTTCAAGTCAACTTTTTAGAAATAAAATTTAAATTTTCTCAACGGAAACTTTTCAGATATTTAAGAATTTTTTCTTAAATTTCAAAGAAATTTTTTTTTTTAAATAATAAAAATGTGTGATTTGAAAATTTTAAAGAATTTTTGAATTTTTAGTAGGTTCCTCCCGAAAAAATTTTTGATGAGAAAATTTTGTTCCATATCAAGGACATCAATTGAAGAATTTTTGTAAAAAAAAAATTTTGAAGATTTTGTTTCTTAATAAATTATTACCTATTCTTTTATGGAATCCAAAATGTTCATAATTGATAATTTTTGACTTCGCCTCAACATTCATAGAACTTTATAAAGGCAAAAAGTGCCAATTACGGTTTTTTCATAAAAGTGTTACTCCATTAATCCATTGAAAAATAATTTTAATTCTCGAATATTTTTGCCCCAATAAAAAAAAAATACATACTTAATATATTCCACTTGAATATGCGTCCTGCAGTCTACATAATTATAATCTGATCGATGTGACGAATAAAACACAAAAATAAAAATAACAGAGATAAAGAAAAAACGTTCGATTTAAAAAATACCCCTCGCACTTCAGCTACATTATTATATTACATCAAACTGCTCAAAAGACCTACACAATATGTTCCAAATATACAGCAGACGAACAGTCGAACGTGCGAGATATTTTCAAAGTCCATTCGTGAAACTCATTACCGTTCATAAATGCCCTTTTATTCAGCCTTTTCTATTCTGCAGACACTAAATTGGCGTTTATTTCATTTTTTAAGCCTTTCCATACTTTCATTTCTGATGCTCACTCTACCCACGGTACATATCTTTTTTTATACGGCTATGACATCGCATATGGCGTTGTCCATTTCCACCAATATTTTTTCTATACTTTCGCCATCGTTCTGACGAATAAAAAATCGAACGCTTTTTCATCGCTTTTTCTCACCATTCGTTTGAAAAATGACGGTAAAAATTTTATAGTGTTGCAAAGTTACGAGTTCGTTTGGTATTTTATTTTATTTTTTTGTAGGACTGTAAAACCACGAGTAACTTTTTTTTTGGAAATTTTCAATCGGATTTTCGGTTTTGATTTCAACATTGAAGTTTCTTTCTTTTTCTTTTTTTTGGTAATATTATCACGTTATTTATTATCAACGTTTTGTCAATATTATAATCGTGACTATGAAATTTTTCATAAAGGGAACGAAAACGTGTTTTAAGTTGATGAAAAAGATTTTCTTTGGAAATTCTGTCACCCAATTATTTCTAGCCCTATCTAAGATCGAAAGGGGTCCCATGGTCAAAACCTACAAAACACACACCAAAAGCATAAATTGAGCCAATGACGGAATTTTGACATCTTAAGATTAATTTGGGACCTGTAGCTTAATAAATGTGGAAAAATAGCCCCCAAATCCACGTTTTGATGCCTAAAAAGGGGTGGAGATGACTTAGAAAGTTGAAATTTGGAAATGTTGGAGATATTGAGGATTTCCATAGCTGGAGAAAATTTCAAAAACTTTCGTCCCTTTGGGCCTTCCCAGAGGTCCTTAGAAAAAAGATGCTTATCACAAATTTCAAGTTGGGGCTTTAAAAATTTCAGGGCACATTTTCTCCTCTTAGGGGACCTTACATAACAAGTTTGATTACATTTGATTTATTAAACTTGGCGTTGGAGTCTCAGAAGTAGCGAGAGTATCATACAAATATTGAGTACTTTTCTTTGTCAGTCAATTTTCGTCTTTGATTTTCTTTGGCATACGTCGCGTCGCTGCAATTTTAAAAAAAAATTATAATTTATTCTTCTACACACTTTTTTATATTTTTTCCAAAATTCTGTAATTTGAGAGTTTCACTTTCTTCTCAAAACCCCCACTTTAATCTCACCACGAAATACCAGGGAAAAAATTTCAACCCCATCTGAACTTTCAAAAGAAAAAAAAAAAAAATCATACCAAAGATTATTTTCGCATCATCCTCCCACTCTTACCCTAAAAAGCTAACGACATTGCAAACCAAACAATCGATCAATTTTGAACCATTGTGAACCGGAAATGAACACAAGTGTACCGGAATCTTATACCAACACACATCGCGAATTAATTACACAATTGTTTGCACGTAAATGGTTGACACATTCACGACAAATGAACTAGATAACTGTTGTTCTCATGCCCGCCATTATTTACATTCGATAATTTCATGGATACACTTAGCCCCATTTACAACCGTATATAACCACCGAGCGACGTCAAGGCGAATATAAACGAAGGAACCACCGCCACCGGTGCACCGAAACGATGCGATGAATCACGTTGAATTCGATCCGCCGCTGTCTCTGCGACACACCGAGTGGACAATTTTAAGTGATTTTAGAATGTAAACGAGGGCAGGGTGCGAGGACGGAACTCGCGAATGGGATAAATCTATTTTATACGAAGGGGTAATGAGTGTTTCGAATTCGAAATAGTATGTAATATTTTTCACAATATTATTATTCCCTTCCTCTATTTTCATTTTTTATTCGATGATAAAAATTTGGGATGAAATTGGCCAAAACAAATTCCTATAATATTTACCTACAGAATTTTATTCACGCTTTTCCTACCTAAGTATACAACTACATTTTCAAAAAAACGCGTAGCAGTCAAGATGCTCCGCGACAGCCGAATTTTTTTTTTCAAGTTAGTGTACCACTTTGAAAACGTTTTCATCCATGGTATTTCAGTTTCAATATCAGTTTTAACTTCAAATTCAGTTTAAAAATGTCAGGTTTATGTCTTCAGTTTTAGTTCCTCTCTGCATTGAAGATTTCAACTTCAGATGGGGGCTCCGCCCCCATACCCCTGTTGAGGCTCCTACCCAACCTCCTCATCACTTTCAGCTCTTAGGATGGGGGCTCCGCCCCCATACCCCCGCGTTGGGGGCTTCGCCCCCAACCACCTCGTCACTTCCAGCTCTTCAGATGGGGGCTCCGCCCCCATGCCCCTATTGGGAGGCTTCACCCTCAATAGGGACATGGCAGGAGAGGATTGAGGGCTTCGCTCTCAATCCCCTTCACACTTTCAGCTCTTCAGACGAGGGCCAACACACTAAAAAACAGGTTAAAACGTGAAAATTTCTGATTTTTGACCCTGTACGGGGGTCAAATGGTGTTCAAAAGTCGAAACCCCAAAAGGCACATCAGTGACCTCTACTGACCCTATATCCCAAATTTCGATTGTTTAGGTCTTTTAGTTTGGGCTGTAGGCTGTTCAACGCGTCTGAAAAGACAGGTTAAAACTTGAAAAATATTGATTTTTGACCCTGTATCGAGGTCAAAAGGGGTTTAAAGGTCAAAACCTACAAAAGGCACATCAGGAGCATGAACTCGATCTATGATAAAAATTTAGGCACTCCAGCTCCAGTTGGGGGGTCTGTAGCCTGATCAACGTGAAAAAATGACCTCAAAATCCACTTTTTGGGCCCTAAAATGGGGTGGGGATGACTTGGGAAGCTGAAATTTGGATACAGTGGAGACAATCAAAGTCACTGTTGTTGGTAAAAATTTCAAATACGTTTGTCAAATTGGGACCTCTTTAGAGCCGCCCTCAAAAAGGGGCCACCCCCAATTTTGAAGCTCAAAGGTCAAAAACCCCAAAAGGCACCTCAGTGACCCTTACCTATCCTAAATACCAAATTTCAGAATCCAAGGTCATTTGGTTTGGGCTGCAGGCTGATCAACGTACCGGGAAGCGAGAAAAAACATGAAAAATTGTGAAAAATCTTGATTTTTGACCCTTGACAGGGGTCAAAGGGGGCCCAAAAGTTGAAACCTACAAAAGGCACATCAGGGGCACAAACTTGAGCCATGATGAAAATTTTGGCCCCCCAGCCCCATTTGGGGGGTCTGTAGCCTGATCAACGTGAAAAAAATGACCCCAAAATCCACTTTTTGGGCCCTAAAATGGGGTGGGGATGACTTAGGGGGCTGAAATTTGACTATGGTGTAGGTAATTAGAGTTCTCATCCCTGGGGCAAGTTTCAAAAAATTTCATGATATTGGGGCTCCCCCGCACCCCCCTCAAAAAGGGGTCATATTTCCAATTTTGAGTTAGGGCCCCAAAAATTTTTTTGCATCATTCCTACACCGAGGGGACCCTACATATCAAGTTTGACCTCATTTGACCTGTTAGGCTCGGCCCCAGAGTTCCAAAAGTAGGGGTAAAATTATCAATAAATAAATATATATATATATATAAATATGTGACAAGTGACAGATCGTCATCTTTTGGTCCCAAACGTCAACAAATGGGGTCAGAACTCTTCTACCCCCCCCCCCTCCTTCTAAATCAGGGTCGGACACAATAGCCTAAATTTTTTTTTTAAATTCGGCTAAAAATTGACCAATTTCTCATGAATACATACAGTGCCCAGAGTAGTCACTTTTTTCAATTTTTTCCTCTTTTTTTTTTTAGAATACCATTTTTACACTTTGACACTTAATTTTAGAAATGGTATTTGTCTTGAGAACGCCTGTTTTAAAACTGACAATTTTTCGAATTGACAATCTGTTTTCTCACAATTGAACCTTCCTTTCAAAATTGACCATTTCCACAAATTGAATACATGAAGTCTCAAACTGAAAATTTTTCATAAAATAGACAATTTTATCAAAATTGACTCTTTTCTCATAATTAACAAAATTCGCAAAATTTGTAAATTTGTCAAAAATGAAAATAACCTGAAAATTGATAATTTTTACATAATTGAACCTTCCCTTAAAACTGACCATTTTCATAATAATAGCAATAATATCTATAAATTGGCTATTTTCTCAAAATTGATTATTTTCAAAACGGACTATATAGGTATTCCCAAAATTTCCAATTTTCACAATTTTAAAATTCTTTCAAAATTTGACTATTTTCTCAAAGTTTGCAATTTCATCAAAATTGGTAATTTTTCAGAATTAGTTATTATTTAAAAATAGACCATTTCCAAAAAATTGGCAATTTCCTCAAAACTGGTTATTTTCTGAAAACCGACTATTTCCAAAAAATTGACAATTTTCAAAATGAATAAATGTTCTCAAAACTACAAATTTTCTAAAAACTGGCAATTCTTACAATATACTCTTATTAAATATTTTTCCAAAATTGGCAATTTTCTCAAAATTTGCAAATCTTCCAAATAAATGAATTATTTTCATAAAATTGAAAAATATCACAATAATTATTGACTATTTTCTCACAGTAATTTGTTTCTCATTATCAACAAATTTCTCAAAATTGACCATTTTTTAATGAAATTAATTGACAATTTAATCATATCGTCAAAAATATATATTCTCCCAAAATTGACTATTTTTACGAAATTGGAAGGTTTTCAAAACGACAATTTCCATGAAATTGGAAATTCTCACAATATTGACCATTTTCTCAAAATTTATTATTTTCGCAAAACTGATAATTTTTACAATTTGAAAATTCTCTCAATTTTGGAATATTCATAAAAATAGGTAATTTTTCAGAATTGGATTATTATCTAAAAACTGATTATTTATGCCCAGATATATGGATATTGACCCCCAAATCTTTCGGAAGGCGGTCGTTGGTTCCCCAAATGAGGACGTCATTCCGATATTAAAAAAAAAAAAAAAAAAAGTAGAAAAGATGAGCAAATTTGGTCCAAATTGAAAATGATGGCGTATTTAGATATATTTGATGGTATGTTATAATATTTGATCTGATTTCGTGAATTCTCAAATAGGTATCTCCACTTCTAATCTGAAATTAATTTTTAGAGAATGATGAAACAACTTCACCATATACCTAAATAAGATGGAATTTAATTTTAAAAATAATCTCATCAAAGTTTCACTCGAATCTTCATTTTGTTTTGTGTGCCATGTCCTCGCCTGATTTTTGTTTTCGCACTGTTCGTAGATACGTATTTCATGAATACTTAATAATGGAAATTTTAAACTTGGTATTTTTGTGTATTATTACTCATGTATTAGAAACAGCTACTTTTACATTAAAGAGTGAACATTGTGATAAAGAAACTGTATTGAAATGTGCTGTTTGTGGTGTAGAAATATCAGACGATGATATAATACAAAAGTTTATGGAGAATCAAGAAAACTAATTGAGTTGCTCCGACTTGATACATTCGGTAATCTCATACTATTTAGAACTAATCAAAACTATAGCCTTTCGCTTCAATTGGAAAAAAGTAACCAGTACAAAAAGGACAACGATTTTTCAAAAACGCACACTGCTTTCACAACGACAGGAGTAGGCGAAGACATGGACGTAATCTTGTTCAAATGATTTTATTCAATGCCAGCTATACTATCGAACCAAGAGGAGATCTGTTTGCTATAAAACGAAGAATGACCTCAAATGCAACTCCCATCGTTATGGAGTCCAACAGACCTTCTACTAAACTGCCTTCAAATTGACTCCCTGGGATCAGTGTTCGACAAATTTGTTTTGTTTTTGGATGTCCTAGATAGCTAATATTTATCCACACCGTTTGTTCGATAATGGCTCAAAAGTATGGAAAATGATTATTGATGTTTATTAAAAAAAACGTGGAACATCTATAGTTGTATTGGCATTTCTCATTGACCAGGCCTACATGAATCAAACCATTTCTCATTACTGTAAGTTAGTGAAAAAAACATCGTCGACACCTATAGATGGTTTACTTTCGCTGATTATTTTCATGACATGATAGAGGTCCCACTGTATACCTTCCGGCAAATTCCCTTAAACCGTCAACAATTCCAAATCCGAAGTAGTGAGTGGTGATAATGATGAAGAAGCTGATTAGAGGATGGAAGGCAACCTCCCGATTCCCATGAAAAAATCGTTGATAAAAAGTTTATCATAAATACATGTAGGTGTAGGTACATATAATTCGGTGTAATTTCATCAAGACAGGTCAAAATAGATCCAATTGCAATTATATCAACTACAATTGAATCTACTTTGACCTATTTTCTCAAAAAAAATTTTTTTTGAATAGTGACGGAGAGCTCCTTTTATTGAAAAAATAAAAAATAGATTAAAATTTGAATTGAATTTTTTGACATTTTTTATCGTTTAATTTTCTTGAAACTGACAATTTTTATAAAATCGAATATTCTCTCAAAATAGTCCCGAGCACACTCGATCGATAATATCAGAAGATGTAACGTATCGATAAAAAATCGTTTGAAAATCTATAGAGGTTCTCACGATATTATAAAGATTTATCGGTACAACTTCATAGGCAAAAAATCTAAAAACTATCGAATTCGATATTATTAAGATTTTATGACGATATTCGTCAACGATACTATCGACAAAGAATATTAAATTTATCGATTCCGATTTCCCACCGATTTTGTGCAGATATTTGAAACTACATTATCGACACATAATATGCAATTTCTCGAATTCGATTTTCTAACGATTGCGTGAAGATATTTGAAACTATATTATCGACACGTAATATGAAATTTCTCGATTTCGATTTTTTAACGATTTTGTGACGATATTTGAAACTATATTATCGACAAATAATCTGAAATTTCTCGAATTCGATTTTTTAACGATTTTGTGAAGATATTTAAAACTTTATTATCGACACGTAATCTGAAATTTGTGGAACGATTTTTCAACGATTTTGTGACGATATTTGAAATTATTTCCAAATTGGTGAAAATTTTTCTAAGTCCAACACGTCTGGAAGTACTAAACTGCCTATTATAAGCGTTTTATTGCTAATTCTTCAACGATAAGGTATGGCATAGTGGTTAAGGAAGAGGATTACCATGCAGGAGGTAGATGGTTCAAGCCCCACGGGTAGCAGATTTTTTATAATTTTTTTTGACTTTTTCTGAAATGATCCTCTTACCGTAACATGAATAATGTGTTTAGGTATAGTTTAATGTATTAATTATGCTAAATAATGATTTTTAATTATAGAAAAAAGGTAGTAAAAGACGAAAAATCGGAATAAAAAATCGATAAAAAATTGACAGAATATCGAATTCGATAAAGTGTCGCAAAAGTTTCGCCTAAATCGTGAAATTATCTTTCGATATTATAGATAGATTATCGATAAAATATCTTACTATAATCTCGAAATTTTTGCTAACTATAATTCGTCGATAATCTATCTATATATCGTAAGATAATTTCACGATTTAGGTGGAACTAACGCGACACTTTATCGAATTCGATATTCTGTCGATTTTTTATTTTGATAATTTGTCGATTGTGCTGCTCGGGGTGCACAATTTCTTTTCTAAAAATTGATAATTTTCTAATAATGGACTATTTTTTTGAAAGTTGATATTATTTTGAAAATCGACGACTTTTTTGAAACTGGCAATTTTCAAAAAATTTACAATTTCATCAAAACTGACTATTTTCTCAAAACAACTAGGTAGGTAGAGGTACATAATACTTTGCCAAAATTGACAATTTCTTCGAGTCTAAAAAATTCTCACAAAATTGACAATGTTTCACAATATAGCCTAATTTTACAAAATTGACTATTTTAATGAAATTTACATTTTCTCAAAACTACCTATGATCTATTTTCTTAAATTTGACAAATTTCTCAAAACTGACAATTTTCATAAAATTGAATAGGTATCTCTCAAAACAGTGCACAATTAATTTTATAAAAATTGATAATATTTTCTAATAATGGACTATTTTTCTGAAAATTGATAATTTTTTGAAAATCTACGACTTTTTCAAAACTGGCAATTTTCATAAAATTGAATATTTTCTGAAAATGCAGAATTTTCTCAAAATCAACAATTTTCTCAAAATTAGCTATTTCCTCAAAACAGCTATTTCGATGTATCATTTGGTAACAAGGTGATGAATCAATTTTTTTTTTTTTAATTTTTAAAATTTTTTTTTAATATCTATCATTAGAAAACGAATTTTATTCTGATTTAAATAATAATAATTTTTTCCAAGTTGCCTTTCATAATTATTTTATAATTTAAAAAAAAGGTGTGTTATCTAACGTACAACATTGAATGATTTTCATCTTGAAACATTGGCTTAAATTTCAAGAAAATCAAAAAAGTAAGGCTGCTAAGTTGTAGAAAATTAAATTTTCAATCAAAAAAGTTCTTTTCATTTTTCGTCTATCTTCAATACTTTTGAAATTCACCAATTTTTTGATACTTGGAAGGAAATGAAGTGTACTTAATTTTGAGTAGATAAATCAGAAAAGTAAGATTCATAACTTGTAGAAAATTGAATTTTCTTTCAATTTTTTTTTTCACTTTTTGCCTATCATTAATATTTTATGCGCTATGAAAAAAAATTATATAATTATAAATAAGTACACTTTTAATTCCTCCAAGTTAGAAAACTTGAAAATTGGTCCGTTTTTCTAACGTATAGCGCCTAAAACATTGAACATAGGCAAAAAGTAAGGAGAACTTTTCTAAAGCAAATTTAATTTTCTACAAGTTATCGATCTTACCTTTCTAGTTTACACAAAAAGTACACTTTATTTCCTCTCAAATTCAAAAAATTGACAAAGTTTTCGTTTTTTTTTTTTTGTATAGCGCCTGAAGTAATGAAGATAGGCAAAAAATGAAAAGAACTATTTTGGTTATAAATTCAATTTGTTACATTTTAGCAGTCTTACTTAGGTGCTATTATATCCAGAAATGTTTGAATTTTTGTTTTGGAAAAGGCGCTATTTCCAAAATAGATTTATCCCGAGCAACACACTCGATCGATAATATCGAAAGTTGAAACGTATCGATAAAAAATCGTTTAAAAATCTAAAGATGTTCTCACGATATGATACAGATTTAGCTGTACGATTTTATAGGCAAAAAATCTAAAAACTATCGAATTCGATAGTATTACGATTTTAGGACGATATTCGTCAACGATACTATCGACAAAGAATATTAAATTTATCGAATCCGATTTTCCACCGATTTTGTGCAGATATTTGAAACTATATTATCGACAAATAATCTGAAATTTCTCGAATTCGATTTTTTAACGATTTTGTGAAGATATTTAAAACTATATTATCGACACGTAATCTGAAATTTCTCGAATTCGATTTTTCAACGATTTTGTGCAGATATTTGAAACTATATTATCGACACGTAATCTGAAATTTCTCGAATTCGATTTTTCAACGATTTTGTGACGATATTTAGAACTATATTATCGACAAATAATCTGAAATTTCTCGAATTCGATTTTTTAACGATTTTGTGAAGATATTTGAAACTATATTATCGACACGTAATCTGAAATTTCTCGAATTCGATTTTTCAACGATTTTGTGACGATATTTACAACTATATTATCGACAAATAATCTGAAATTTCTCGAATTCGATTTTTTAACGATTTTGTGAAGATATTTACAACTATATTATCGACAAATAATCTGAAATTTCTCGAATCCGATTTTCCACCGATTTTGTGCAGATATTTACAACTATATTATCGACAAATAATCTGAAATTTCTCGAATTCGATTTGTTAACGATTTTGTGAAGATATTTGAAACTATACTATCGAAAAAGAATATTAAATTTATCGAATTCGATTTTTTAAAGATTTTGTGAAGATATTTAAAACTGTATTATCGACAGATTATATGAAATTTCTCGAATTCGATTTTTCAACGATTTTGTGACGATATTTAAAACTATATTATCGACACATTATATGAAATTTATCGACTTCGATATTTCAACGATTTTGTAACGATAGTTGTTGAAACTATATTGATTTTTTTCTAGTCAAAAAATACCTACTTTATATTCAAAATTGGATGGGAAGAAAGGGCCAAATCGAAATTTTTATAATAACCAAAATTAAATCCAGAATATTATTCTACAACTTTTGTTTGAAATGTTTTTTCAATTGGACCTCATCTCTAGCCTCTATTATTTTGCATTTACCTACTTACGTGTAACAGTAATATGCGAAATCAAAATTGAAAAAATTTTCAAACAAGTTATCTAGTTTTTTTGGTTTACTAGGTATTTTACTTGAAACCAGATCGTTGTTCTTAAATAAAATTTTACCAAGTTCAATACTACGATTACTATGTGAATACTTAGTATTTAAAATTGAACGGGAGGGAGGCGCACAATCGAAAATTTTGTAATGACCAAAATTATTCTTAGAACTTTAAGCTACAACTTTTGTTTGAAAATTTTTTCAATTGGACCTCTCCTTCTCCTCCAATTTTGCATAATACTCCGTTGATACTTATTCAAAATTGGAGGAGCGGAGGAAAAAGGGGCCAATTTGAAAAAATTTTCAAACAAAAGTTGTAAATTAAGGTCCTAGAAATAATTTTAGTTATTATAAAAATTTCAATTGGACCCCTCCCTCTTCTCCAATTTTGCATAAGATGTTTGAATATTATAATCCAATTCGTATTATGCGAACGAACTCCGATGTTCGCAACAGACGCTTGTTTTGGTAGAAACTGCTGTATTTGGAACGAAATTCGCCAGCCTTAAGCGTAACTACGACTTCAAACTCGCCAGCCGGTCTTGAAAATGTGCGCGCGTATATACCCATATATGCTAAATTATCTACAAAAAATCGATAGAATATCGAAACTAGATAATCTACAAAAAATCGTAATACAAAATCGATAGAATATCGAAATTAAATCGAAATAAAAAATCGATAGAATATCGAAACTAAATCGAAATAAAAAATCGACAGAATATCAAATTCGATAAAGTGTCGCGTTAGTTCCGCATAAATCGTGTAATTATCTTTCGATTTATAGATAGGTTATCGATGAAGTATCTAACTATAATCTTGAGATTTTTAAAAGAAAAATCGTTCGATTTTATCGAAAGTTTATCTGTTGATGGATTTTGCCAACTATAATTCATCGATAATTTGTCGAGTGTGCTGCTCGGGATTTAAAAAAAAAAAAAAAAAATGAAAACAGGGAAAAGCTTTTTTGCCCTTCTGTGAAAAAAAAGAAAAAAAGGGGTATAAAATCGCAACTTTTCAAGAGTTGACAATTTTCTCCAAACTGACAATTTTCCAACATTTTTCATTCCTATAAATTTTAAATGGCACACCACAGAGTAAGTACTATCCTATTCTAGAACACTCTGTACTCGGATAAAAAATGAATCACCGATTCCTCCTTTACCTATCCATTCTGGTACTTGGGAATTAGGAGCAAAATCTGCTCTTTGACGATTCGCTATTAATAATTCAAAAGCGTTATAAACCGTTTCCGGTAATAAGAAAAAAACTAAGGTAGGCAACGCAGATTAGGAAAATACTGGCAGGCGTTATTTTGTCGGATCAACAACCAAACGCTGTTGCCTATACAAATCCGATTACAACTCTCTTGACGATGTTTTGCAAAGTCCAAAGTCTAAAAGTATAATTAATTTTGCGTTAAAAGCTTTCGCTAACGAAATTCACTTCTTACGCTAATTCTACAAAGCGTCGACGGTGAACCGAACGCGAGGATTTTTCAAATGTTCATTTAATTTCCTCCCTGTACGCAGTTAATCGATGATGGTACCAAACCAGTCAATTAGAAACTCTTCTGCGAATCGGAGATATAGTCTAGACATGAGCCAAGTGTTCTCGTAGTAAAACCCATAGGAAATGTAATCAAATCGACGACGAACAGTTTAGGTAAATACTGTTGTAGTTGTAAATGTAGAGTGAAATTTTTGAACATAATTTCATTTCATAACGTAGTTGTTATTTTTCAATAGTGTAAAAATACTTTTAAAAGCGAAATCATTAAATGTAATGACTAGGAACAAATAAATAAATGTTACGGGATAAGTATCTTAATGTTATAGCAGATACAGCGTCGAAACACGTTGTAAACTTATGTTGCTGTTCGAAGAAGATATTTTTATTGTCGGTTATAAAAACCCCAACTGCAAGTTCGTTACCGAAGATATGAACATAAAAGAAAATCGTTTTGTATTATTTGTGCGACGTACACGTTTTGGAAAGTGAATATACTTTGGCTTCGGATAGGTCTTAGCGCGCGGAAACGACTACGACGGCGCCCCCGCCCCCGCCGCTCCCTCGACCCCGCTCGCATTTTTAGAGTAAATGCGATTATTACCGAAGTTTGAATTAGCCTCAGCAGCTTTTACTTTAACCGTTAGTGGCCTACTATTCCATTAGCGTTCGTTTTTCGAATCACTTTTCCAAAGTGCAAAAAACTTTTCCACTTTTTTCCTTTGCTTAATTACCTTGATAAATTACTCGTTATAAGGATTCGCGCCGTCGTCGTATTCTTATTTCCATTACCTTTTATTTTCTTCGCTTTCTAGTCGCATTCCGATACCGCTTTCAGTCTGGTTTTATTTCGAATGTAACCTCGTGTAGGAGTTTCGAAGAAAAAAAAATATCTAGAGTCCGAAACCGCCTCATGAGCTTGAAATAAACATATGGACAGGGTGTGCCGGGAGAAGTGGACCTATTTTGAGACATTGGAGCTTGGAGAGAAATAAAATAGATATATTTTTTAAATTGCCTGCATTAATTATAAGAAAATTGTCGATTTTGAAAAAAATTCCATTTGTCAGAAAAATATAATTTTTGTAAAAATTGCCAAATTTAAGAAAAAAATGTTTATTTTGGGAAAGTTGTCAACTTTGAAAAAAAAATCATAAATTATTGATTTTGAAAATTCATTAATTTCGAAGAAACTGTCATCTTTGAGAAAATTGCTAACTTTGAGAAGGTCTCAAATTTTTGAAAAAACTTCAATTTAGAATTTTTTCAATAATTAGAATTGAACATGTTGCCAATTTTGAGCAAATTGTTGAACTTGAGAAAATGGTCAATTTCGTAAAAATCGTTGATTTTTAAAAAATTGTTTGATTTTGAGAAAATTTTTATAAATTCCAATTTTTTAAAAATTGTCAATTGAGAACATTTCAATTTTGAGAATATGGTCAGTTTTGAGAAAATTGTTCAACTTTGAAAAAATAGTTAATTTTGGAGAAAAATGTTAATTTTGAAAAAATTGTAGTTTTTGATGATAGGTACTATCAATTTTTAAAAAATAGTCAATTTTTTGAATATCGCCAATTTTAAAAAAATCGTTCACTCGAAGAAAAATGAGAAATTTTTAAGGAAAATGTCAATTTTTAGGAAGGTCGTGCCAACTCAATTGAAAAAAATTGTGAATTTTGTAAAAAAAAAATAAATTATTTTGAGAAAATTTTCATTCTTGTGAAAATTTCAATTTTAAAAATCGTCAATCCGGACATTTAAATTTTTGTAAAAATTCAAATTTTGAAAAAATTACCTAGTAATTTTAAATTACCAATTTTAGTGAAAAATAGCAGTTTTGAGAAAATGAATTTTCAGTAATATCGCCAAGTTAGAGAAAACCGTTCATTTATTTGAGATAAATGAACAATTTTTATGACCAAATGTCAATTTTGAGAAAGGTGTGCTAATTTTGAGAAAAATTGTCGATTGTTATAATATTTTCAATTTTTAGGAAATTTTTAATTTTTACAAAATTGTTAATTCTAAGAAAACTGTCAATTTTAGGGGGAGGTGTCAATTTTGAGGAAAAAGACCATTTTGATATTGAGAAAATCGTTCATTTTAGGAAAAATGAACGATTTTCATGACAATGTGAATTTTGAGAAAAATGGTCAATTTTATAAAAATTTTCAGTTTAAAGAAAATTTATATTTTTTTAAAAATTTTCGATTTCGTGAAAATTTATGATTTTGAAAAAATTTCTATTTTTGTAAAATTTTCAATTTTGAGAACATTTCTATTTTTGTAAAAAAAAATCGATTTCAATTTTGAGAAAATTTCTATTTTTGTAAAAAAATTTCGGTTTCAATTTTGAGAAAATTTTTATTTTTGTAAAAAAAAAATTTGTGAGAATGACCAATTTTGAAGATACTCGTATCATGATAATTTTTGAAAAATTCCAATCTTAAAAATCGTCGATTGAGAAAAAATGTTAATTTTTATGATAATTCAAATTTTGAGAAAATTATTCCATTCAGAGAAAATTGTCAATTTCAGAGAGGAAAATCAATTAAAGGAAAATTTTCGTTTTTCAAAAGAGAGAATTGCCAATCTTGTAAGAAGGTCGCTAATTTTGAAAAATTCACCAATTTTGAGAAAACTCTGAATGTTTAGTTGATTGCTCATTTTTAAAAAATAATTATTGTTAATTTCACAAAACTGATTGTTTTTGAGACAACTGTCAATTTCGAATTTTTGAGAAAATTAACAATTTTCAATAATTTGTAAACCAGAAAATCTTTATTTAATAAAAACTTTAGTATTAGGTATTTTTAAGAAATTGTCAATTTTGAGAAAATTGCCTATAATCATTTCAAGGAAACATTCTGCTGCATTTTGAGGAAGGAGCTAATTTTTATTTTTTTATGGGGTAGGGGTTAAATACAAATGAACCTTCCACTTGCATATGGTCAAAATCCGAGATATTATTTTCTCCCACTCCACCTTGCTTAACTTTTTTTTAAAACAAGCTCGATTATATGTATGTAGATCATTGTATCTAACGTAAGTATCTATATCTCAAAAACTGTCTACCATTCTTGGAACACCCTGTATACGCTCCACTTGATAATATTTTAATGAAAAAATTACCGATTTTTTTTCATCCGTGAGTATAAAACTCTCATCATCGAAAATAGCTTATAAATTCTCCGAGAAAATGTTTCATTATTTTGATACCCGAGGTATGCAGTATCATAAAATTGATCAAATTACAGCTCTACTTGGATTTTTTTCGCTTCAATTGCGTTGATTTTTCCGCGTCGAAAAATAAAGTAGGTGATTTTTCTACGCAAGCTATTTTACACGTAGTCGCCTGTACCTATCCTAAAATTCAAGTTGCAATTTCGCCGATAAAAAATTATTCCAAATTTACTGAAAATATCGCTACAATTTTTGCCGAATTCCCACAAGACACCGGCGATGAAATAACGTCGAATGAGAAAAACATACAACGAATTGGTCATTAAGTAGAATGGGGGTCATTTCGATTAAAGTATCAAGCGATCTACCTTGGGTTTTCTTTTTAGCGATGGAAAAATAAATTGATACAGGTAGGTATGGAAAAATAGAACTAAAAATGAAGCTTTTTTTTGCTTCTGTTTTTTTGGGAGGGAAAATTAAGTTCTAGAGAATTTGAGAATTTGCCAATTTGGAGTGAAAGTAAAAAGTTATTGGCATTTTTGATTGCGTTAAAAGTTTCATAAATACGTTCTTGAGGCTCAAGACTGAAAATTTGTCAAACAAAAGTTGTAGATTAGGATCGTGGGAATTATTTTGATTATAACCAAAATTTCAATTGGACCCCTCTCTCCCCTCCAATTTTGATAATACGTGCGAAAATCATATTTTTTGGTAATGTTCATACTTATTATGCAGAATTAGAGGTGAAGGAAGGGCCCAATCGAAAATTTTATAATGAACAAAATTATTCTAATGATCTTAATTCACAAATTTTGTTTGAAAATTTTTTTAGTTGGGGTCTTAGGTACGGAGATGTGAGCATTTTTTGTAAATGAGGTATAAATTCTTGGGAAATGGAGACTTTAAAAAAAATATATCTTCATTTCATTTTTTTAGAAATACATTCTAGATTTTATTCAATCGTAAAATCGCTTTTGAATTTCCATTTGCTACTGTTTTAAAACTTTTCTATGCTTTTCCTTATCTTAACGTGTGAGGTTCTACGAACTACGCGAGAAACTGCGAAAAACACTCTTACATTAGCGATGCAGTTTTTAATAAGATAAAGAATAAAATGGCGACTTTGGACTTTATTCGCAGAAGACGAAAGAAGGGAAGTACGTAGACGGTATATATTTCACGCTTGAAGCGACAGAAGACAAAACATGGTGATAAAGTGGTACAGTAGGCAAACATTATCACTGAATTATAATCCCTCAGATGAAAAGTTTGCACTTTGCAGGCTCCATTACGAAACTATATTAACGCAGGCGTGTCTAGCCGCACAAAACTTTATTATTGCGTTTTACCAGTAAATGATCGTAAATTATAACCGCGTAAAACGACACCGAGTATGGGAATTTTTCTACATTTTTATAAAAATTTTATATTACAACCGGAGTCATATATCAGCGTGAAATTCCCACCGTGAAAATTAAATCGCGCGAAAAAAATTATTCGAACGATCTCCCATCACTTGAAAAAAAAAATACCAAAGAGCTTTTCGGGGAAGCGAAAAAAAAAATACCCAAATAACGAAAATCAAAATAACATTCGAGTAACGTTAATTTCGCATTTAAACAATTTACACGAAGCTATCACCTCTATACACGTCCATTTCGAGAATTCCTATGCCGAAAAAAAGCTCGCGAAAAAAATACTAAAATGTCTGGGCTTGTCGCTGCACCGCGCACCGCACTTCTGCTTCATTTTCCTCTTTGCCAAGTATACCTACCTACGTTAAAAAGTGTATATTTTTGTCACTAACACGCTTTCGCGCTGACATCATTTATCACGACGGATAAAAAATACAAAACGCGCTTTCTTTGGAGCCGTTAGTTGCTCGCAACAGATGCATTTTAAATACAACTCGTATATAATTAAATCTGACAAATGTTGGAATTATTCAAGGTGTGTAATTAGTTTGTATAAATTATAAAAAATATAAAGAATAGCGAAAAAAGGAGCACTCGAAGAAATTATAAAATAGTTAGTACCTAAGTAAAAAGTACGCGTAATATTTTTTTAAAAAGAAGAAAAGACGAATTTCTTTGTTAAAATGTAATTAAAACGTGATATTTTTCAAGAGTAAAAGTTGGTGTATCCAATTAACGCCTTTTTTACTCCGCTTTTTTGCGCTACTTTTCGCGAGATGACGCAAAAAACAAGTTATTTATGAATGGTTCATAAGTCGACGAATTAGTCGAAAAAGTAAATTCTCAAATTAAGGCAGAACGCTCGATTAATTTCGTGGATTGATTCGAATATCGTTTAAGCAATCGAGATAAAAATAATCGCGAATTGAATCAAATTTTCTCAATATTTTATTCGGAAAATTTTTCATTCAACAGGGGTTTCAAAAATTAATTATTAGCAACGAAATTTTATTAATTTGCTGAAAAATTAAAATTTCTGTTTAGCAGAATGCGTTTTTTTAAATAAAAAGTGGTGAGATTACAAAATTGAAAATTCTCAAAAAATGCACTCTTTTAAGAGATTTTGTGATTAATTCGTAATCTAGGACATTTTTTTCCTAAATGAGCTCATTTTACATTTTTTTGAGGTTCCCTTTTCCCTCCATCCCCTTTCCAAGAAATCTCCCTATCACAATACCTAAGATCCAAATTAAAAAAAATTTCAAACAAAATTTTGTAAATTGAGGCCCTTGAAATAATTTTGGTTACGAAAAAATTTCGGTTGATCCCTCCCTCCCTCTCCTCCAATTTCGCATAATACGTACGAAAATTACCCTTGAACTTTTGTTGAACAAGCAGTCACCCCCCTCCCCCCAAACAAATTGAACTTGGGGTTTACCCAAGAGGGAAAAATGGAGGGAACGAGTAGGCCATTTTCCATATGCTTTCACTTTATGGAGGGTCCATCCCAGCTACCAAGAAATTTCTCTATCTCTGTACATGAAGCTCCAATTGAAAATATTTTCAAACAAAAGTTGCAGATTCAGGTCCTCGGAATAATTTTTATTAAGACAAAAATTTCGATTGAACCGCTCTCTTCCCTTCAATTCAGCATAGAAATCTTCGAAATAGTCCTGCGGTTTTTATACATCTTATGCAAACGTGAAGGGGAGGGAGGAGTCCAATCGAAATTTTTGTCATGACCAAAATTATTTCAAAAACCTCAATCTACAACTTTTGTTTGAAACATTTTTCACTTGGAGTTCCAGGTACAAAGATGTGGAAACTTTTTGGAAAGGAGATGAACCCATGGAAAAGGGGAGGGGTCTCAAAAAATAAAACCCCAGCTCGTTTAAAAAAAAATACACCCTAGATTATGAATCAATCATAAAATCGCATTCAATCTTTTTTCGCAGCTAAAGAAAAGACTATAAACAAAATTTTGAATGTTATAAATTTTGATTGAACTATAAAAACTGATTTTCAAATTTTTTTTGAAGTTTCACTGATTTTTAAAAATGGATTCAACTTGGAAATTTTATTATGTACCTATTAAAAAACCTCTCAAGTTTAAATTTTAAACAGGTACATTAAAAAATTTTTAAAAACTATAGGTAGGTACTCAATTGAACTGAACTCTGAAAAATGCTCAATTTTAAAAATTAACAACGTTTCAAAAGTTGATTGAATTTCAAAAATAACTTGAAATTAATGAAAATTTTATAAAAATTGAACTTTGACATTTTTGAAAATTGTACAAATTTTTAAAATGGATTTTTCCTTGAAAATTTCAAAAAATATTCAAAATCACATACCCTACATATTTACTTAACTTAAAATTTTGGCTGAAATGAAAAAAAAAAAAAAAAAAAAAAAAAAAATGGAAAATTGAGCTGAACTTGAAAAATGTTCAATTTTAAAAATTGACACAAAGTTTTTGAATTTCAAAAATATCAAAGTTTTATAAAAATTCAGCTTTCAAATTTTTGAAAATTGCTTTTTTAAAAATGGATTTTGCCTGAAAATTTCAAAAAAATTTCAAAATCACATAACTATTTACTCAATTTGGAATTTTGGCTGAAATGAAAAAAAAAAAAAAAAAAAAAAATGGAAAATTGAGCTGAATTTTTCAAAATTGGCCAAATTTCAGAAATTGAATAAAATTTGAAAATTATCCAATTTTAAATTTTTATTGGCCAAATTTGAGTAAAACTTTAAAAATAGGCTTTTTAGAAATTTCTGAAAATTTGACTGAATTTTAAAAATGATTCAACATCAAAATTTTGAAAATTATTTGAACTTTGGAATTTATTGAATTTTCAAAATTCCTCCAATTTTGAAAATTAATTGAAATCTAAAATTCGTAAAAATTGAACTTTCAAATATTTAAAAATTTACCAAAGAAATTATAATAACGGACTCCCCTTAAAATTTTTTATAAAATTTAAAAATCACATAATTTTGAATTTTGGCTGAATTGAAAAAAAAATGGAAATTTAGCTGAAATATTGAAAATATAGGTGAAGTATAAAAATTGTTCAAATTCGAATACCTAATGGATTTGGTTTCAAAATTTTATTAATACTCGAAAATTATCAAAATTTTAAAATTAGCTCTCGGATTTTTTTTATAATTCGCCTAAATTTTAAAAAGGGTACTAACTTGAGATGTTTATTAAAATTTAAAAATCACTCAATTTTGAATTTTTATCAAATGCTGAAAATGTACAAATTTTTAAAAATTCTAAAAATTTGTTAAGAGTTATTACCAAAGCTAAAAGTGATAAAGGAAAATAGACCGTGCATATTTTTTATGTAATTAATAATACTCCTACATACCTAATACCAGTGTAATCAATAAAGGAATTTATACGACCAATACAGAACCGAAGTCGACTTCAAGGGGACGGTATTATTGGAAAAATTTTAATTAAAAATTCGAAACGTAAAAATTAATAAAAATGTAGATTATTACGTGATAAAAACGATGCATACATTTCTCGAAAATCACCTTTAAAAAATATCGTACACGCCGTTTTCTATAAAGTTCGAAGTTCGTTGTTGTAAAAATGACGACGTAAATTTTTATACGCAATTCTCCTCCTAGTCTGCGCACAGGAGGGAAGCTCAAAGGCCGAAAGATGGTTTTGACAACGTCAAATCCAAAATACTCTGTAGGCTGTGTCTTGTGTTTGCGACGTTTTCACGACATTTTGATGAAAACAGCAGCTCATTCGTTAATCCGAAATTACCAAGAGGTAATGAATTTACCGACAGAATTACTATACGTAAAAGAATATCCCGGGCCAAAGCTGATCCTACGGCGAACATCTTTCTCTTAGAATAAGACGAACGGTTATTTTATTTATCGCAAAGTTTGGCTAAATCTACGTTACGAGTTCATCTGCGAGCAATCATTTCCGGGCTTCGTTGCTCGGTAACAATTATTTAATAAAGTTTGAAAGGCGGTTGTTGTTGTTGTTTTTGTTGTTGAAGTAATATAAAATGATACGTTTAAACGTTTCACATAATTTAAGCACTTCATATTATACAAGATAACAAGAGTTGCCAGAGTTGCCGGATTTACTATCAAAAATACGAGTAAGCTTTACATGTGGTGTAATAAAAGCACAGAAAAAGACTCATTTTCGTCAAAATATAATTCACCGTTATTGTTATTTCTCGTGTGAGATATTCACTCAGTTGTCTGAGCGTTTTTATAATCGACACGATGAACTCGTATAAGGTTTATTAAATAACTCGCGCAACGAAAAACTACACACACTTGTCGAGAGTTTGAAAATTAATGGACACGAATTCATTTCAAGGGTTTTGTCTCTGAAGTAATTTTTGCGAAATTTTTCCCCTAAATTGGTTGGTATTCTTGGAGAAAAAAGAAGAAAACGGTAAATTGTGGCGAATACGCGGTACAACGAGTATAACGATATAAGAGACAAATGATGCCAAACGAATCACGGAATTTTTGCAAATACGCTGAGATAACTGTGTGTTCTTTTATCGTACACTTTGTTGGCAACGAGAAAAATTAACCCAAATGGAATGTATTTTTTTTCACATAACTTTTATACTTATCTGTTTCGTTGTACGAGAAACAAGCGCGGATCTGCATTTTTCTTCGTATGCGGTGGATTTCATAGTATAAGATGATGTTTTTTTGAGTGTTTCTTTCTCGATATGTGAAATAGAAGCATAATTATTCAGGCCGTCCAGGGAAGGGAGACTCTTATTGAGATTGGAATATAAGAAAGTCCAACTAAAATTCCCCATGGGGATCCCTATCGCAAAATGTTCAAAAACAGTATTAAAAACGGATTTGGGAGGTGAGAAAACCTAGATTTGCACACCCCACATGCCATTTTTGGTAATTTTGAGTTTTGCCCCTCCCCTCTCGAGACCCTCCTTGAGAATTTGTCAAAAACAACATCAAAAACGGATTCAGGAGGTAAGAAAACCCATATTTTCATACCCCACATGCCATTTTTGTCAATTTTGAGTTTTACTCCTCCCACCACAACCCCCTCCCCGTGTAGCAACGTCGATGCTAATTTCGATATAAATGTCGACACATCGAAATCGGTCACTTTTCGATCGTACATGTCGACACGATTGTGGATGGTTTGTCGAGCTTATTATCGACAAACATGTCGATAATAAGCTCGACAAACCATCCACAATCGTGTCGACATGTACGATCGAAAAGTGACCGATTTCGATGTGTCGACATTTATATCGACATCCACATCGACATTTGCAATGGTGAGATTTTGAAAAATATGTTAAGTTCAAATATTCAATATAAGTATATATTAAAATTACACCAAAAATAGTGTTCAAGCCAACATTTTGACATTTTTTGTCAAATATGCGGCATTGAGGCCACCTTTGTAGCTGGACACATGCGAGTGTCCAACTAACATAGAGATGATTCTTAGACCTTATGTACTAATTCACAACACACTTTATCTGCGAGTATCACAATCACCCTCAAGACGTCGACAGTCAAGTCGATGCATTATTCGACCCTCGACAATTAGATCGACATTAACTCGACTTAAAATTCCTCTGGTCAACACTGTCGACAGTTAAGTCGATGCATTATTCGACCCTCGACAATCACATCGACACTATCTCGACTTAAAATTCCTCTGGTCGACACTGTCGACAGTGAAGTCGATGCATTATTCGACCATCGACAATTATGTCGACAATAACTCGACAAGTCGTTGTATTATTCAAAACTTTGAAAAATAAGAAAATTTTGTGATTCTTTCAAAAATTATTTATTCCTGAGCTTAAAATGTTCTTATTAATTGTTTTTAGTTCTTTTTAGATATAAAATTTGTAAATTTAATTGGCAGAAATTGTCGACATAAATGTCGATGCGTTTATCGAGTATCGATTTTTACATCGACTTGTCTATGTAGAAAAACAACGTTTTCTAAATTATAGGAAAATACTGAGAAAAATTCAAAAATTTTGATTGAACAGTTATGTTTAACATAGAACATTACTTTAAATCTCAAATATCATTTTTAATTCATCGTTAACCGAGAAAAAAATGTGTCTGAATTTTGTCGACATAAATGTCGATGTCGACAATTGCTACACGGGCTCCTTCTGAGTCTAGAGTGAAAATAATATGAAAAATGGATTCAGCGCCATTAAACCCCCCGGAAATCGATTTATATCATTCAAAAATTTCTTCAACCAGTGGACAACACCAAAAAGCAAAAAAAAGTTCTAATAATATTCGAATGCCTATCTTTACAATTGAAGGAGTTATAGCCATAATAAGTTCTTGTTAAAAGTATTGCCTTCCTAAATTAATCAAGGAATGCAAAGATGATATAAAAATAAATGCAGCATTCGGTCAAAACAATACACGAACTAGATGTAACTAACTCAAAAATGCTGTAAAAATTGTCTATCTTTGAAAATGAAGGCACCAAAGAGCTTTAAACTTCAGAAATGCCGATTTCCGAAGCTTCGTATCTCCTTCATTTTTTAAGATCCATAAATTTTTCACATAATTATTTTTATTCCTCTTAATAACTTACATTCATGCATTCTTTTGATAGATTTTTGAAATTTATTCTTAATTATCACCCCTTCAAAATCAAAATAGACTTCATGACTTCATTACACAGTCAAATATTCTTCAATTTTGAACTTGAAAATACCGCAAGTCTTCTTGTGAAGAAAATTGAATACTATTCAAAATGAATTTTAAAGTTGTTGTCTGATTGAAAATTAACAGTACGGAAGTTTGAAGTTTGATAGCATCTTCAATTTCAAACTTAGGCAAAATATGAACATGACCAATTTCAGAGAGCTTTTTACGTTCTACAAAGTTGATCATGTAGAATTTCCACCTATCTGTGACATTTAATGAGTTATCTGTCGTTATAAAAATTTCCAATACAGCGCAACTTTGCCCCTTAAAATCTCAAATTCGTCAAATCTATTGACACGTTTGTTATTTTGGTTGCAAAATTTTATCTGAAAAATATATCTATCAGTGCCCGGACATCCTGTATGTATGATGTGTAAATTTCAAAAATTCATTAATTTTGAACTTGCGCATATCAGTGTGGCTCATTTTGAAGAAAATTAAATGTTTTTTGAAATAATTTTTTTGTCAAGTTTAAAATTGACGGAGTTATTTAAAGTTTTGTAGCTCCTTCAATTTCAAACTTCGAAAAAATATGAAAATAACTCATTTTATAGAAAATTTCACGCTCTACAAAATTGATGATGTACGAATTTCACCTAGCTGCGATATTTAAAAAGTTACACGCCATTACTGAAAAAATCCCTATACCACGCAACTTTTCCCCTTCGAATTTCAAAACCGGCAAATCTGTTTACCCGTGCTTTGTTTAAGTTGCAAAATTACCAGGCGAAATATCCCGGAACCTTGACCAGAACACACGGTATATTGTCTCATTTGCTGCTTACGCGGTGTATAATTCGAGTGGGCTTACTCGGTCGGTACGAAAGCGAAATACAAATACGCGAATAATCGTATCAGAGAGATTCACTTTCTTGGGGTGAAATTTCAACCGTGTTCGAACCGATTTTAATAATTTTTTTCGACGAAATATGCAGGGCATTATATAGGTCGAGGAAAAAATATCTCGTCATGAGCCGGGAGGAAAAAAATATATAAAATGAGATAGCGTAACGACCATTTTCCAAGATAAGACCAAATTAATTAAATTTACTTTTCCGCACGAACGCGTTGCGCCAGTAACACAAATCTATACCTACACAGAGAACGATAGAAGGGGATTAAAATGTTATCGTATGGCAAATTCCCAGTTGGTTTGAGCTTACACAATTTCAGGATTTCCCGCGATTACCTTTGCATACAGCGTAGGGTAGGATGCAAGGAGACGGGTACGTATAACCAGGGAAGGGTTGCACCGGTTAGAAAATACAGCCTCATACTACCGTACCAATTACCAATTGGGTACACTTTGGGAAAATTTCATTAAATATAAAGTTTTATACTTAAATCACCTGTAATAGCTTCGTATACATCAGGGATTCCCAATTAATGCTATCGTTAAAAGTACTTTTCCTTAATTATAGGTACGTTTAGTTTGAGAGAATATTAACGCTTGTTAAGCGTGTCGGTTTCAGATTAATACGCGTATATACGTGGAACCCTTTTTTACACTGGTGGTGTCGAGGTCGAGGCACGACCGCATGCAAAACATGCATCTTGCTCCAATTAGCCCAGTATTGGTGGCTGACTCGAACAAGCTTGAGGGTTACCCCGAAAAATTTAATTCCTGGGTGCCATCGCGATGTGAAGGGTGATTCTGGTAAGGGAAGTTTTCGTAGTGTGATGAAATTGAATGTATTGTGATTTTAATCTATTTCGGAAAAGAACACGTACGTTTCAGGATTTCGACGAATTGAATTATTTTTTGAAAATCGAATTTTTGAAGAAAAAAAATTATTCTCAAAATCTACTCATAATTTGGTTTTGAAAATAGGGCTTACAAATTAAGTAATGAAAAAAGATTTTCCAGGGATTTTTCAAATGCATTTTTTAGAACAAATTTTTTAAATGAGAAGAAAATTGAAAACAAATTTTTTTGAATTTTATTTTATTTAATTTTTAATGGAGTGAGTAAATATGTGGGTACATAATTTTTTTAGCTTTTTTTCAAGATGAATTTTTGAGAATTTTTTAAAATTACTTCTTTGGATTTTTTGAAAAAAAGTGAGAACGAATATTGAATTTTTTTAAATTTTTTGGTAAAATAAATTTTTAATACTTGTCAAGTAAAACATTGCAAAGATGGAAATCATTTATATTTTCGGAGAAGAAATCTCTGTTTTTTTTAAATTTTTTTTTTTTTTTTTAGGAGAAGAATTTTTCAATTTTTATAGAGAGAAAAACTTTCACTTTTTCGGAATGAAAAATCTCACTTTCCACAAAGAAAAAATAAAAAAATTTCTTTTTATAGAAAAATTTTCAATTTTCGCGTAACATTTTTGGAGAAAAAATCTTTATTTTATTTTTCTCGCTTTTGACTATAATCCTTTTGAAGGACAAAAATTGTTATTGCAGAAAAAATCTCAATATTTAGGTATGATTTTAAAAATCCCAATTTTTTGTTTCTACTTTTTTAGAGAAAAAAAAAACAATTTTTAATATTTTGTAGAAAAATTTTTCGAAAATTTCTGTTAAGAAAAAAAAATAAATTTTTTAAAATAAAAATTTCACTTTTTCAGAACAACTTCTGAAATTTGTTGGATTTTTCATGTACCTACTAAGTTAGTGTACATGATTTTTTTTAGGTTTTCCCAAAATTGAACTTTTGAGAATTTTCTTAAAAAGTTATCAAATTTTGAATTAAAAAAAAATTACAACTTGGATTTTTTATTAAAAAATTGAAAACATAGGTCTGGGTACTTGTTTTTTTTATTTAAAAATTTTTAGGCCAATTTTTTTGAGATTTTATGAAACAAATTTCGAAAATGAAAATTTTCATTTGTGGTTTTCAGAAAGTGGGTACTCAACAAGTGCATATTTTTTCGATTTTGAAAAATAAATAAAAAATTTTAGAAAATTTTCCTGGGGAAAAACTTGGTCAGAAGCTTTGATTTTTTCTGAATTGTACCTATCTTTAGAATTTAAAAAAAATTATTTTTATACAACATTTTTAGGGAAATTTCAAAAAAAATGTCCAACATGCACATCAAAATTTTTATGAATTTCATTTTTTTTTTTTTTTTTTATAAAACTTTGTAATAGAACAACTTGCATCACTGCTGTTCCTGCGCAGGCGCGGTAGCAGTACCTTACAACGTTAATATGGCCAGTCTCAGTTAAACAACGAACCAGTAAAGTCGTGTAATGCTGCTCCATTTCTTAATTATCGTTCTAGTCGCCTCATTTGCCTAATTGCACATCAATGATGAACAAGATCTCTGTGATCATAGGGCAGTGATCTTTGGAAGTGATTTGAGAATATTTTTATATGATCTCAGCTTGCAACTAAAATCACAATCACTTTACCAAGGTATTAAATTATAAAGAAGAAATGATTTTCATCTTACTGCAAATGATCTTAATCGTGCTCTTGCTATCTATAATATCGAAAGATAATTTCACGATTTAGGCGGAACTTTCGCGACACTTTATCGAATTCGATATTCTGTCGATTTTTTATCGATTTTTTATTCCGATTTTTCGTCTTTTACTACCTTTTTTCTATAATTAAAAATCATTATTTAGCATAATTAATACATTAAACTATACCTAAACACATTATTCATGTTACGGTAAGAGGATCATTTCAGAAAAAGTCAAAAAAAATTATAAAAAATCTGCCACCCGTGGGGCTTGAACCATCTACCTCCTGCATGGTAATCCTCTTCCTTAGCCACTATGCCATACCTTATTGTTGAGAAGTTAGCAGTAAAACGCTTATAATAGACAGTTTAGAACTTCCAGACGTGTTGGACTTAGAAAAATTTTCACCAATTTGGAAATAATTTCAAATATCGTCACAAAATCGTTGAAAAATCGTTCGACAAATTTCAGATTATTTGTCGATAATGTAGTTTCAAATATCGCCACAAAATCGTTGAAAAATCGAATTCGAGGAATTTCATATTACGTGTCGATAATATAGTTTCAAATATCGTCATAAAATCGTTGAAAAATCGAATTCGAGAAATTTCAGATTACGTGTCGATAATAAAGTTTCAAATATCTTCACAAAATCGTTAAAAAATCGAATTCGAGAAATTTCAGATTATTTGTCGATAATATAGTTTCAAATATCGTCACAAAATCGTTAAAAAATCGAAATCGAGAAATTTCATATTACGTGTCGATAATATAGTTTCAAATATCTTCACGCAAACGTTAGAAAATCGAATTCGAGAAATTGCATATTATGTGTCGATAATATAGTTTCAAATATCTTTACAAAATCGGTAAAAAATCGGATTCGATAAATTTAATATAATCTGTCGATAATATAGTTTCAAATGTCGTCAAAAAATCGGTAAAATATCGAAGTCGAGAAATTTCATATAATCTGTCGATAATATAGTTTTAAATATCTTTACAAAATCGTTAAAAAATCGAATTCGATAAATTTAATATTCTTTGTCGATAATGTAGTTTCAAATATCTGCACAAAATCGGTGGAAAATCGGAATCGATAAATTTAATATTCTTTGTCGATAGTATCGTTGACGAATATCGTCATAAAATCTTAATAATATCGAATTCGATAGTTTTTAGATTTTTTGCCTATGAAGTTGTACCGATAAATCTTTATAATATCGTGAGAACATCTATAGATTTTCAAACGATTTTTTATCGATACGTTACATCTTCCGATATTATCGATCGAGTGTGCCGCTCGGGCTAATTTAGAACCAATTCTGTTGCACATAAATAAGACTGAAACATTTCTCTCGACTGTATTTTTTCACGCAATCAAACCGAAATAAATTACCAATCGAAAAAAATTGGCAAATCTATAGAAAACACATTTATCAAGTTTTTTTTTTTTTTTTTTTTGTCAACAATGAAAAAGAAAACACCGCCAATTCGTTACCTTTCACCTTGTAAATTGTTCAGGGAATAACTAAGGTCACAAGTAAAGAATTCAAATTATTTTCTTTCAGCAATTCTCCTTCGACTCGGAGATTGAATTAATTTAATGGCATCATCTGTTATTTTTTACTTAAATTTTCCCAATGTTAAATATTCAAATAGACATTTTTATCGTTTCTTAGCCGACCCACGTGCTAGAGAAAAAAATGGTAGCGTGCAAAATTATCAAACGTCGATTACGGGTTTTGCATTTAAAATTACCTGCTTTGTTTTAATCTCGGTGGGTTCTTTTTTCTGCGATAAAAAATACATATATGCTGATTTTTTTTCTTCTAAAAAACTCTTCAATTCATTCGCATTGTTAGAACTTTCTCGACTTTGGTATATAAACACAAAAATAAATCATCGTCTTAGGAAGAAAAAAAAATACGCAGTGGAAAATTCTCTTCTTATTCATTAAAATTTATTCGCGATATTTTACAAGTTGAAAGTTATTATTGAAATTGCTCTAATGAAATAAAAATCTTATTTCAGAGATAACGAAGGCGAAAAGAAAAAAAACCTATCGTAAGTTGAAGGAAAAAAACGAAGTTATAACTTTTCGCTGTTTTTTTATTACATTAAATATCTTTCAGCGGATTTTTCATTTATGAAAAATCGCCCGTGAAAGAAATCGAAAATTTTATAATTAAATCAAATTATTATTTAAATGAACAGTAAACTCATCAATTATACTTGAACACTGTCTGACACAATTTTTTTTTACTTTTTCGATTCCTTCTCCTTCGTTCTCTCTCCCTATTTTAGTTCGTGCGCCTGCACAAGTGCTCGAGCTTTGAAATTACCTACTTGGCTTTTGCATAAGTAGATCTTGATGGTTTTGAGAATTTGACAATGTTATATCGTTCTGCGCTCACTTAATACGTTCATAAAGACGGAAATTTTTCAAAGGACAAAAAGTGCCTAGACCTTCCTACGCTTTTGCACGAACGTATACGTACATATGTTTGTAGACGTACACGTAGAAGTACTATAGGCTATGCCTTGTGTATATGAAAACAAACACAATTACCCTCCAAAGATAACACTTATTTTCTCACTTTCATGACCTATTATTATGCTAATTTATGTCGGCTTTAGTTTACACAAAGCGTCTGTTTTCTTGTTATTCATTCGCATTGAAATTAATTTCAGCCCAGAATAAACCACGTATTAGCTTATATCACGCGAAAATTTATTAGAAAATTAAATAATTAACCGTATACAGAGTTTAATGCGTAATGAGCGGTAAATGGAAATATTATTTTGGCAGTTTGGTTGCGCATCTAGTGAAAAAAATTAGGTACTTACAGTTGTTTTTCGAGATTTTCTCTTATTTTGCATAGAATTTTTTTTTAGAACAACATAATTATTTTGTACCTACCTATATAAGTATTTTTATAATAACTTGTCAATTTTTTTTTCAATTTTTTGAAGAAAAAAAAATAGAATTTCAGTACCTACTTATTTTTTTTCTAATTTGTTACAACACAATTTTCAATTTAAAATTTTTTTAACTTAGAATCAACTTCTTTAAAAATCCTAAAAATTCATTAATTAGAGTACTTCCAAAAATTTAATGAATTTAAAATTTGTAAAAAAAAAATCAATTCATTTTTTTAAAACACCAAACACAGCAACTAAGGCCATTTGAAGAAAATTGCTTTCTTTTTTGAAAGATTGCAAAAATTTAATGAATTTAAATTTCGCAAAAATGTCACAAATTGAAAAATTCTCCAAAACTTCATAAATTTAGGTTTGTTAATAATCGGAAAAAAATTAGGTAGGTAATGTTGAGAACAATTTAATCAACTGAAAACGGTGCAGGTCGATTGCTGGCCAGCTAATGATTTGGCCCGCAAATTTTCGACTCTATTGCGGGCCAAAAAATATTGCTGTCAGTGCCTTTGTTATTGAGAACAATGGTCAAATTTTAATGCCTATTGCGGGCCAAGAAAGTAAGGTTGGCTCATTCGATTCCTTCGTGTAGGTAAGTACATATCCTTCTAAAAATTTCCTCGAGTTTGCATATGAATACACGAGTTTCTCAATAAAAGTGGTATTTTTATGAAGGAACATAATAATTACCTACGAAAAAAATGAGAAATTTAAATTTTTTGATCCCCCTCCAAAAAAAATATTTTAAAAATAGAAAAATTAAAAATATTTTTTCTTCCAAGAAGATAATAGGAAATTTCATGGTGCAAATAATTTTTAAAAAATCAAAAAAAGTGGAAAATTGTTTCACCTAGGTACTTAAACCAAAAAAAAAATCCGGAAAAAATCATTTTTCAAATGAATGAAAATTTTTTTATCAAAAAAATTAAAAGAATTTTTATTCAAAAAAACTTGAGAAATTTTCATTTTCATTTCCAAAAATATTATCTTCACTAAAATTGAGAAAATATTTTTCTTTCCAATAAACTTGTCTCTGGGCGCATCTGATGTTTCGAACTAAAAATTGAACGATGAACACTTCAACTGGTTTACAGCTGAATCTTCGTTCACTTCTTGGCCGGCAATAGAGCATTTTTTTGCCACGACAATCATTAATCATTTCCATCTTTTGTTTACACTTGGCCCGCAATCGTACCGTTTTTTTAGGGGGAGAAAACAATAGCTGGCCCGCAATAGATCAACGGCCACTGGAAATTTATTTTGAAAAATTAATACCTAAAATGAAATTGAAATAAATTTCAACATGTAAAAATGTAAAAATTTCTGAAATTGGAAAATATTTACAAGGAATTAAAAAATCAGAAATTTGAAAAATTGGATAAATTTATTAAAAAATTTGCAAGAATTCAGGTATTAGATAAATTTTTAAAAATCTCCAAAATTGCAAAAAATTTCAAAATTCTTCAAAATTAGTGAATTTAGGTAATTCAATAACTAACTATTATTTAAAAAATAAAAATATTCAAAAATTGAATAATTTACAAAAATTCGTCAAAATTTAATAAATTGAAAATTTTAAAATAGTCAATTAGTTATACTGATAAAAATTTATAAAATATAGGCCAATAATTTTTTTGGTCAGAAAAATGCTACGAAAATGCAATAAATAATATCAAAAACTTTAAAAAATTCAAAAATTGCAAAAATTTATTAAATTATAAATTTTCAAAAAAACGAATAAGCAATGGGAGAATTTATCAAAATGTAATATGTAGGTTCAATTAAAAATTGTGTGTAATAATAATAAAACTTTATAAAAATTTAATAAATTACAAAATTCCTCAGCATTTTATAAATCAAAAAGTTTCGCAGAATTTAATCAAACTGAAAACTTGTAAAAAATTCAATGGATTAAAATTGCCAAAAAAAGAGTATCTGCAGGTCTACATATTTCTAAAACGGGTAAAAAATATTTTAAAAATATGACAATAAATGAATCGAAAACTAGGTATTAAAAACTAAATAAATAAAATTTCGAAATATTTCAAAATTTAATCAAATAAAATTTGTGAATAACTCATTAAAAAAATTAATTAACTAAATAATTTTCCGAAATTTAATAAATTGAAAATATGTCGAGTTAAAACGGACAAAAAATATAAATTGCAAATAAATAATATTTTTATTTTAAATTGACTAATAAATAAAAATTTGTAAAAATTGAATAAAGGAAGAAAAAAAGGAAAAAAATGTATTAAGTAAATAGAAAAATTTAAAACCTGAAAAAATTGAAAAATTCTCTAAAATTTAATAAATCCAAAAATTGAAAAAAAAATCATTTCAAATTAGAAGAAGCGATTCAAAAATCTCCCAATTGTAATAAGTTTTTTTTTTTTTTTTTAATGGAGATTTGCAAAAGTTTATCCCGAAACTAAAAAATCATCAAAAATTTAATCTAGTTATTAGAAAATTTTATATCTACTTAACGCTTGATAAAATTGTAATTTTTTAAAATCTTACTACTTCAAGCGAAATTTTTTGTCAGCAATCTTTAAAAAAAAATTGAAATAGGAAAGGAATCTCATTTCTGTTTTAAATTAAAAAAATTAAAAAATACAAATTTGAAAAATGTTTACGAAGTACCTTATTTTCCCTCGAGCAACGAGGGGTGTGGGTCCTGATCCACTCTTGACTGAGACGTCATTGATTCTTCTTAATTGTTAAACATTAATTTTCCAAATTTATCAATATTTTTTTAAGAGATTTTTTTACTCTCAAAATTGTTTAAAAATAAATTGAAACTCTAATAAAAATTTTTCCTTTTTTTTTTTTTTTTTTTTTGAAAAAAATCAAAATCTTTGGTATCACTGATTTGATTTTGCTAAACCCTTAAATTCCAAATTTCATCACTATGCAAACTTTTTCAAACATTATTTTATTTACATAATTTTTCAGATTAAAAAAATCCTCAAATTGAGAAGAAAAATGGCAGTTCTTGGATTTAAAAAAAAAAAAAAAAAAAAAAAATCATGGCAATATTTCTAATTTTCTAATGAAAAATTTTTGATACTTGACATAAATACCTACTATTTTTTTTTCAATTGAAAGAAAATCCTCAAGATCAATAAGAATTTCAGTCAATTTTTTTAGAGAATTTATTACGACAAAATTATTTATTAAAAAATAATTCAATCCAAAATCATTCGAATCTTCAAAAAAAAAAAAAAAAAAATTTAATTGGTAGGACATTTGTATCGTCACCAAAAATCCTTATTACCAACTCTAGTTTTAACCTTTCGAGTTTATTTTCAATTTTATTTTACATTTTTTCCCACAACGGAAAATACGAAACAGGAAGTTTTAGGCTCACTGCTTCGCAACGAATTACATCCGCAGGAAAATTATAAAGACTATGTGAACTCATCGAAGAAGAAAATCAAAGTAAAATATGAGAGAACTAATCTTCGACTAACGAAGCAAAAATATGTCTTTATTATGACGGCAAATCGCTCAGAATTAATTCACCTATAATAAATTTAAACGATATAAAAGTATCAAAATACGAGCACCTACGAAGTGAGTTAAAATAAATTCGCAAAGTAAAATCATTTACCTAATTTACATGTTTACGAGGGTGGTTCAAACTTCGGAGCTAATAAAATTAGCTTCAAAGCTGCTCAAACTTGACTTGTATTCGTTTATATTTTGCAAGCACCATTTTTTTCAGGGCATTAGGAACACTCCACGAGTAGGTAGGTTAGGTACACATTTCTCGTTAAATACGCAGGTATAATTTTGGAACTGGCGAAAAAATTCCCCAACACTTTCTGCGAATTATACACCAGCAATAAATACTTTGGTAAATGGTCTCTGTGGCGGGGGACACGTGAGGGGAAACACGATATCGAACAATACCTCGTCCCGGAATCGATATTATTATTAATTAACGCGCGAAAATATGGCAAATAAACGCAATCTACCGTCACCACCTAAAGCCTGTACGACAAATTTATTACTTGAAAGGCTGAAAATTGCGCGGAATTTACGATATTTCGACATCCCTTTTGCGTGTTTTTTTTCTGCTCCGGTCGTAGCCCGTGTTTCGAGTCCAATAAAGTAAACATTCGCGATGATTAATAACTCAATGAAAAAACATTAATTATCATTTTTTGCCCATTTTTTCGCTCAACTTCTTATCTACGATGTACTCGCATCATGCACCAACTCGAATAGGTAATTTTAAATTTCAACTCGAATGTTTTCCGGTTTATTAATTTTTTGCAGATGAAATTTGCATTTTGGAGTACAGAATTTTTTTTCTTTTTAAAATGTTTCTTTCGATGTGCTGATTAACCAGAAAAAAAGTCTTCGAACGTCACCCTTCGCGAAGTCATTCAAATTTGTACCCAAAGTGACCTTGTTGTTGTTTTTCGCCTATAACTCTTCAAATACACGTTTAAAAAGAAAATTGATCATGACTAAAATTAAAAGCCACAAAATTTGCAACAAAAAAGATCATATTTATTTTTTCCGAAAAGTGGACGGGTGGCGCAAAAACAAGCGTCAAAATATACAAAGCGGTGGTATATTTTTAAAGCACTTCCAGTTTTTCAAAAAAAAAAAAAAATCAGAAAAATTAGCATAAGTAATTTTGTAAAGTTGTTGCATTTCATAAGAAAATAATTCTTCATTTTTTTTTATTGTTCCCTTCACCTATTTTAGAAAAGTGGTACCACAAGCTCCCTTTCTTTTAAAATTACGAAAAATTACAAAAATTTTAAATTTTTTGGTTCTAACCTATCACATCACAGTTGTTCTTTTTCTTGAGAAATTATTGTGAATTTTTTATTTCCTCCCAAACTGATGAATTTTAGCAATTGTGCGTCAAATGTTTCATGATTTTTTTCAATTGAAATTTCTTTCCCAAAAAAATAAAAAATTGCTTTGGAAAAAATTTTTGTCTAAAAAAATATTCTACAAATTTTCTGATCTGAAAATTATTTTAAAGCCTCCCCCACCCCAAAAAAATAATATGACGTGCTCGAAATTATTGCAATTTTTTTCAATTTTTTATGCACCCAAATTTTCATAATTTTTTTCAAATTCAGATTTTTCAAAAAAAAAAAATTTTTGTCTAAAAATTATTTTGATGTGAAAAGTATTAGCTAAAAAAAATGTGTTTGAAATCATCACAAGTTTTCGTAATTTTTTTCGTTGAATTTTTTTTATCAATTTTCTGAATTTATTTAAAATTGAAAATATTGTTTAAAAAAAAACGATTATCGCCTACAATGAGATTGTTCAATTTCTAAAATTATTTGAATAACCTCTACTTTTTGTAAATTTCAATAGCTTTTCTTTATCATCACCCATCAAAGTAGTTCCTTTTCATGAGAATAAAATCCAAATCTTTAAAAGGTACCTTAAAATTGTATTGGAAGAAATTAAAAAATAACTGTCATGAAAAGAAACAACTTTGATGGATGATAATAAAAAATTTAAAAAAATTATATTTTAAAATTTGGTCAATCATTTTCATTTTACTAAAAAAAGGCAGAGATCTACTTGAAATTCAGTTAGAAGAAAAATAAAAAGTAGAGAATTTAATATTTTCGACCCCTTTCATAATTTATAGGTACCTTATTCGTGAAAATAATGGGACAATCTTCATTTTTCCCACTCTGTATATTTTGATGCTTCTTTTTGCGCCACCAGTTCACTTTTCGAAAAAAATGCATTCAACCTTTTTTGCTCTAAATTTCATCTACTTTAATTTGAGTCATAACCATTTTTCTGTTTAAACGCATATTTGAAGAGTTATAAGCGAAAATAAACGAGATGGTGACTTTGGGCTCATTTTTGGACGACTTCACGAATGGCTCGCTTCAGACACTTTTTTTTTCGTTACTCAGTACACAAAAAAAAACATTTTGAAAAAAAAATTCATGTAACCCGAAATGCATTTCCTTTTTTTTTGGTGTAATTTTACCAGGATAATTTGAAATGAGTAACAATAGCTTTGTTTTTTTATAGCGGATTATGCACAATCTGGATTTTGGATTGTGAGGGTTTGTGCGAATCCATTTAATAATCTGCTCGATGAGTAGATTATGAAAGTGGATTATGGATTTTACTGTGTTCTTTTGTTTTGTTTTTGATAAACCTTTCAGAATAATTGATCAGAACATTTCTAAACCTTTTTTTAAGAAGTAAATGTTAGAATCCATAATCTAGATTCTGCACAATCCGCGATAAAAAAACAAAGCTAATAAATGTATTTTTTCTCGAAAAAAAACATAGCTCATTCTTGTCAAATATAGCTTTTTTTGCCCCGGATAGTGCCATCGGTAGACGTTGAAATTGCACTTAACGAGAAGTTTACTTTAAAATGTAAATCATCGTTGGGAGTAAATTTAAATACGACGTTTAAAAAAATATATAATTTATACATAACATTATATACCTCCAAGATTTAAAGCAGCCGGTGTGGAGTATTTTTTTTCAGCATTTATTTACACGAGAGAGATGAAAATTGCTTAAAAACCCGTTTATAAAATAAATACCGACTGAAGAAAAAAAAAGAAGTTGAGAAGCGAATTTAATGAATAAATAATACGTATCAACTGTCGAAACGATAGTCTTTGAAAGAATTTTTTTTCTCGCGATAATGGATGGTCGAAAATTAGGCTTTTTTCTGCCGAGTCTCGGTAACGATAGGATAGGATTTCTGGCCAAGTGCTGGGTGCTGACTAAAGTACCAAGGTGAAAGTTATTCGAGTAGAGGAAGCTGGAAGCTTAAGCAATGAAAAGTATAGCTTAGAAACACGATACGGTCGCAGAGAGGTAAAAAGTGTCAGCGTCGGTGTTGGTGTCGGTGTCGGAAGGCTTCGTTATAATTCCACGTTTCTTGGTCAACTTACCAAATGATGAGACATTTTACTCCACCCAAGACTTGTCTAAACGAAATTTATTACCTACTTGTCATTCGCATTTACTTAAACTCGATGCCGTCTTTACTTCTCCGCCTGGGCTCGTTCGTGTATAAACCCTTTTATAAATGAGCTTCTCGATATGAATTTTACATCAAAGTATATAATCTTGGTAGACCGCAAAATTAAGCGCGTTTGCAAGACGAGCGAGGCGAGGGCGAGTGCGATTGCAGCGTCAAGCTCGACGACGAGGGATTGGTTTCAGAGTGCTTGGGTGGGTACTTCATTCTAGATGTACGAGTGTAGATATAGAAATCGTACAAATGGTTTGATTTTCTTCATACTTGTGCCTAGATTTTAGCTACTTCTAATGCATAAAGAAGCTGTATGAAATTTACAATGAGCATATTTACTTTGAAGTTGAATAGGTATCAAATTCTAGAAATTTAAGGGGGTGAAATGTTTATTATTCATTTTATATTCATTTTCACAGAAACATAAGATGAGATCGTCTAAAGGATGTTATGTAAAATGCCTGATAATGATTTGAAAAAAATTAGGTTAGAAAAAATATTGATTTTTTCCAATTTAAAAAATCATGAGGTTTTTCAAAAAAAAAGTTGAATCTTTTTTGAAAATTTTAAAACAATGTATAAAGTTTAAACATTTCAAAACAGCTCTCTTTTCAAAAATTTCACAAAATTGCCCGTTTGAAATTTTCCTTTTTAAAAAGTTCTAAAAATTTGCAAAATAAATCTGAAATTTGGTTTAAAACCGTTTTAAAAAATTTTGTTTTTAAAAATAAAAAATAAATTCTGTTTTTGAAAACCTTTTTTAAAGATTTCAATTATGTTGCAAAATAAATTTAAAAATTTGTTATGGAGAATATTTTTCAAAACATTTCGAAAAAAAATGTTTGAAAAAATACAGGGTCTTAATTTAATCTTAGCACCCCTTCAATGATTTTCTTGTCTGAAAGAGGTAGTTGGTAACATTTCGCATTGTTTGTAATGTGAAATGTTACCAACTACTTTCTTTCAGACAAGAAAATCTGTGAAGGGGTGCTAAGATTAAATGAAGACCCTGTATCTGCGAGAATTCTATTTTACTTTTATTTTTTTGAAAATAATCTGTTTACAGAAAGATTTTTAAACGTTTATTTTCAAAAAATTATGGAGAAAAAATGAATCAACTTCTGAAAATAATTTTAAAAATTTTGTTTTGATATATATTTCTTTTTTTAATGAAAAACTCTGGGTATTTTTTGATACAAAAAATTTTACAATGTTGAAAAAAAATTACCTATTATTTAAAAAAAAATTAAAAATTAAAATAAATTAAAGAAAAATAATTTTTTGGAAAATGAAAAGGAAAAATTGTAAGAAATCTATTCCTAGTACAAAATTATGTACCTAACGAGTTGAATCAATTAGAGAGCTTTTAATAAAAAAAACATCTACCAGCTATGCTGAATTGTTTTAAAAAAAAGATTTGAAAGTAAAAATAATTCTATTAATTTTTTTTCAATTTTGAAAAATTGTACCAAAATAATAATTATGTAAGTACCAGTAAAATAAAAATAAAATCGACTAATAATACCTAATTGAAATAATTATGCTAAAAAATGTTTGAAAAAATTAAAAATATCAAATGTTCTTGAAATGTTCAAATTTTTTGACAAAATTTCTCATAATCATGCTGTAAAATTATCGATTTGTTTTTATTTTATTTTATTTTATTTTATTATTTTATTTTATTTATTTATTTATTTTTATTTATTTATTTACTTTTTTTTTTTTTTGAAAAACAGGCCAATATTTTTTTCCAATTTTAAAAATTATAAGCAACAAAATAAATGAATCCTTTTTTTTTCAAAAATATTCCAAAAAGTGTTAGAAAAAAACATTATTCTTAAAAAAGTTTTAAAAATGAGTTTTAACAAAAAATTAAGCTTATAGGTGCATTTTGATAAAATTTCAAAAATTCAGTTCTCATAACAGTCATAAGTTCATACATTTGAAATTTTGAGAATATTTAAAGAAATTTTAATTCAAAAAAAAAAAAAAAAAAATGTCAGAATCAAAAATTAGGAAATAGCAATTTATATATATTTTTTACAAAACTTTGAAAAATTAAGAAAGTGTTTTTTCTTGATTTTTTTAAATGTGTTTTTTAAAAACAATGAAAGAACACATTTTTGTAATGAAAATAAACAAAAATAAATTCAAAATTATTTGTCGTGCCGTATCGAATTGAACTAAACGTAAACGTTTTTTTATTCATTTTGAAACTCTAAAGCATCAAATCTTTTAATCATATTTACGACAAACTGAGTAGGCAAATTGATATACATCATAACACCATATTTACGGCAAACTGAGTATGCAAATTAACGTACATCATAACGCCGTTTTTACGGCAAACTGAGTAGGCAACTTATTCTTCTTAAATAGTTTCAAATAGTTCGGGTTTGCCAAGTCGCTCGACTGTATAATTAACAGTGTAATTTTAAAAAAATTGGAAAAGAAAATGTCTGAAAAAAATTATACACTTAAAAAAGAATTGAAAATTGTGTTTTTGACGAGGAAAAATTATGAAAAATTCTATTTAGGTATAAAAAAGTTTTCAAAACCTGATCTCAACATTTTTAAACATCATGTTTTCAACAAAATTTAAAAAAAAAATTGCAAAATAAATTTTAAAAAAATTATTCAGCAAACTTATTAAAGATAAAATGAAAATAAAACAGCTGTTTTCAAATGAATTAAATTTTTAATTAAAGATATGTTGCAAAATATACATAAAATTCCATCAAAAAATACTGACCGATACCTAAGTAGGTACATTCAATTTCAAAAAAAAAAAATTTCAAAAAATAAGTAATAAAATTGACCTATTATTTATTTTATTTTTTTTAATGAATTTTCTAAAACATAGCAAATTCAATTTTCATCTGGATTTTTTTTTTCAAATTTTAAACTCGGTTCTATTTCTAAAAAGTTTAGGGTAGAAACATTTCAATTTTGACCAAATTTTCAGGAAAAAAGTTTTTAAAATGATTTTTTCAAATAAAATATTATGTAGCTAGCAATTAATATAAATCTTTTGAACTTCGGCCCATGAATATTTGAAGATATTTTCATTAAAAAAAATATTTAGCTAGAAAAGAATAAAAAAAAATTGTCACTTTTTTAATTTTTTCAAATGTAAAAAATATATAATTATGAAGGGGAAAAAAGGAAATTTGCTTTTAAAATATTTAAAGAAATTTTAATTTAAAAAAAAAGAGAAATGACTGTGTTAAGAAAAATATTCTATCTAATTTTATTTACAACCATTTGCAGAAAATAATCGTATTTTCTTTCCAAGAACAGTTTAGAAAATGCAGCATTCAAATGAGTTTTTATGCTGATTTTTTTTTTTTTTAATTTATCATTAAGAAAGTTCAAAAAATAAACTACTATTATTTAAACTAAAAAATCTGTATCAAAAAAATTGAAAAAATTGCATCTGGGTCATTCCATATCAAGATGGCCCATTTTGTCACTTGGGTCTTCGGATTTCGTTCAAAAAATTTTTATGGGTTCTCCTAGTACCAAAAGTGAGAGAACCGCTGTTTTTTTCTCCTCAACCCCCTTGGGGGATTTTTGGGGGGCTCTTTTGATTTTCAACTTTGGCGATTTTGTGTTATGATACCCAACTTTTGTGAAGCATAAGTCAAGATCTATAATAGATAGCGAAAATCTGTAAACGGGGTTTTAAAGAGCATTAAAAAACGATTCAGAACCACTATTGAAAGTTGCAAAAATCAAAAGTTGAGCTTTTTTGAGAAAAGCTCAAATTTCAAAAGTCTACCAAATTCGGGAGCTATAATTAAAAAATTTCAAAAAATTCCTGTGAGTGGGTATTTTCATATTACATCAACTTAAATGATTTTCGTCGTAGGATCTCAAGACCCCTGGGGAGCATGGCTCCCCAAAATTTAGAGTCAAATTCAATTTTTTTTGAAAAATGAGTGACATATCGTTTGTTACGTTTTTGATAGAGCTGAATTCTAATATCACCTTGATTTTTTGATAGGACCCTTACCAAGCCCTCTACAACACCCCAAATTTGGAGAAAAATTGCCCCAAATGAAAAAAATCGTGTGACATATTATTTCTTATGTTTTCGATAGTGCTGAGTTCGAATTTCGACTTTATTTTTTGATGAAACCACCTCACGCTCCCCCACGACCCCTCAGATTTTGAAAATGGTGGTAGGGCGATGGTGGGGTGCGGCATATCGTTTGTTATGTTTTCGAGGGTGCTGAATTCGAATATTCACTTACTGTTGTGATTGGGGTCTCCCGAAGCCCTTTTCAGCCCTCCGGACACCTGTAATTCGTACTATTTCAGGTCCTATCAAAAAATCAAGGTGATATTAGAATTCAGCGCTATCAAAAACGTAACAAACAATATGTCACTCATTTTTCAAAAAAAAATTGAATTTGACTCAAAATTTTGGGGAGCCATGCCCCCAGGGGTCTTGAGATCCCACGACGAAAATCATTCAAGTTGATGTAATATGAAAATACCCACTCACAGGAATTTTTTGAAATTTTTTAATTATAGCTCCCGAATTTGGTAGACTTTTAAAATTTGAGCTTTTCTCAAAAAAGCTCAACTTTTGATTTTTGCAACTTTCAATAGTGATTCTGAATCGTTTTTTAATGCTCTTTAAAGCCCCGTTTACAGATTTTCGCTATCTATTATAGATCTTGACTTATGCTTCACCAAAGTTGGGTATCATAACACGAAATCGCCAAAGTTGAAAAACAAAAGAGCCCCCCCAAAATCCCCCAGGGTGGTTGAGGAAAAAAAAAGGTGTCTCACTTTTGGGGCTAGGAGAACCCATAAAAAAAATTTGAACGAAATCCGAAGACCCAAGTGACAAAATGGGCCATCTTGGTATGGAATGACCCATCTGAAAACAAACAAAAATATTGTTTTAAAAAAAGTTTACGTAATTTGAGTTCGTGTTACCCGCTACAAAAAGCTAAAACTAATTCGACATACATATTTTTAGAAAGGTTGATCGAATTAATGAGAAATCACGATTCTTCAATCCAAATTGTATTGTGAGATAATTGATTAGAATGAATTAATAATTTACATTTTTTTTTTTTTTTTTTTGTTTCAGGTGAGTACAACTTTTTTGCCATAAGAATGGCTGACAATGAGTATACATTTGAGTAAGTTGCATATACCACATAAAATATGCTTAATTTATAGTTCCAAAGCTTGGATTTTCATTGGAAACCAAACCTCGGACTAACAATTTAAGAAAAAAATTGATTAAACATTTTTTCCAAAAAAAAGAGAGTAGAATTACCCCTGAATTCTCTACCAGAACCTTCTCCAAAAGTATTAACTACTTCGAATCACTCAGTTAAAATCCTGAATCCACCATGAAAACCATTCGATTGGCAACTAATTCGTGAAAATCCGCACCCGAACCAAAACCCAACTCCGGTTTGGTTTTCATCTTACCCCTCGTAAAAAAATCCATTAAAAGGCGCAAACACCGTCTGATAAAAATTAATTACAACTTTGGCTTTGGCTGAAGAAGAAACAAAACCTCGAGGATTAAATATTAATTAAGAAAATACACGCTATGCAAATTAAGCTGTCGCTTTCCGCACCTTATATGATTGAAATATTCAATATAACCAGTCAAGTCTTAATTTGATAACGTTAGCGAGTTTGATTATTTATACAATGAACATTTTCGCCAACTTCTCGGTTCCCACCTTTTGTAAATTTTTCAACTCGTTCGCGTTTAGAATTTACTCTCGAGGTTTTCCACGTTTCTCGAGTTTGTTTATAGAATAGATACAGATGCTTTCCAGCAAAGGTAAATATAAAACTATTTACTCGGTTTAGAATCTCGAACTGATATGATATAAAAATTGCATCCTATCAAACACCATCTCAACCTAACTATACGGTGTACTTATTCATCAAACCGTGGAGAAACGCGTTTCCGAAATTAATCACGCCTCACACGACTCGCACACCTTGTCACCGAGCCCTAAAGTAATTCGTATGAAATTTACACACATAGACGTACGTGCGACGTACGCCCCAGCCTCTCGTATCAGCCATAAATGAACAAGATTCCTCGGCAATAATATGAAATTAGACCTGAAGAGAGAGACTTTAGTTACACGATACGTTTCGAAAGCAAAATCATGTCATGTTGCGAAAAGTTAACGTCAAAACTCGCACCACCAGGAGTCTCCGGGCTTCGTTTATAAATGTTAAAAACCAATTCGAATACGAATACGAGCCTCAGGGGCAGGGAGAGAGGCAATCCGACGTGTAAAAGTTTGTTAATTTCCATCAAACAGACCTCTTAACACAGGTACATTTATACACCATGATCACAATGTATTTGTACCATGAGGCAGGGCACAGGGCACACATGGTATTGGTAAAACACTCGAAAGAAGGAACTAGCATTCGTACATCGAGCAGAGGAAAAATACTCGTACGATTCGAAGGCATTTATGTAATTACTTTCCAACACGCCAGCGATGCCAAATACTATGGCATATCTACAGAAACACACACACACCCCTCCCCTCCCTCCATACCATCCACTCCCCTCCCCAGACAAAAGAAAAGAGTAATGAATATATGCCACATTGAGAACTTAGTTCGTTATACCTATAAAAGTTATACTTAGTTTGACTTATGAGTTTGAGAAAGTTTTCTGTATTCAACCGATTCTCAGCAGTTATATTTTCTCGCCACCTTTTTAAAAGGTCTACACCAGCATAGCATTCTTTTCCCGAGGTAGTTAAAAAACGCTACTGCAACATAGCTCTGGAAAAGCTGCTCCAATATATTTACGTTGAATTATGCTTCCGCTAACTGCCTTAACTCACTTAGTGGAAAATTTTTAGCATTTTCAAAGAACGTATTAAGGTCTTGTTGATATACGATTTTTCACTAGATTTTCCTCTTTTAACCTTTAAATTAAAAGACGTATTGTTTTTATCTCTTTTTTCGTTCCTTCTGGCTTCCTCTTCTAAGTTCTACGTTCTGTACTCGTATATACGAGTACGTTCTATATTATATAGTGTAGTATACAGCTTGTATACTACTGCAGTGAGTTTTTTTATACTTCTTCCTCTTCTTCTTTTTTTTTTTTTTTTTTTTGGTTCAGGCTTTTTGATACTTTAATTTTATTATACTTACGTTAAAAATTGTAGACTACTTTTTTCTTCGTTAGTTTTTTTTTGAGCAAGATTTCCAACATTGGATTTATATTCTTGGAACACTTCTCTGGTTTTTTTCTTCTTTTTACGTTTTTCGAAATTTTTGTTTTAAAACTAGAAGCATTATTTTATCTACTTTCAGAATGGTAAATAATGGGTTGAGATTTCATTGACCCTTTGCTCTTTTTTCCTTCGCATGAATATCAAGTATCTTTGATTTATATCTATGGTTTGCGTTTTCAGCTTGATGGATATCTTTTTTTTTACCGGTTGTGACTGGTAATTGAAATTGATAGAGTGGCAGGTACAATTTTGTTATAGACCACCTTTAGTGTTTTCTTAATAGCTCGGCTCGAAATAATTCGATTTTAATAAACGATGTGTCAAAAGGTGAGACATACAATAAACCAGTTTCTTGATCACAATTTTTTGCTTTAGCTCTGTAAACTTTCGTAAGATCTGAAATTTGGGTACCTACAAATTGGACCCTATGATACAACTATGAACCACTTGAAAAAATACCACAAAAAGAACAAAAAAAGAATTGATATTTTCTTGAAAAAGAAAAAAAAATTGATAATCCTTTCAGAAAAAATCTCATATTCTTTTTTAAAACAATGGAAAGGACAAGATTTTGCAATTAAAAACAAAAATAAATTCAAAATTATTTTTTGGGCAATCTAACGTAATTAAGTATGTTGAACTGAACGTAAATGTGTTTTATTCATTTTGAACTTACACAGGTGAGTATCGAATCTTTTAATCATATTTACGGCAAACGGAGTAGGCAAATTAATAAACATCATCACAACACCATATTTACGGCAAACTGAGTAGGCAAATTAATATACATCATAACACCATATTTACGGCAAACTGAGTAGGCAACTTATTCTGCTTACATATTTTCCTATAGATCGAGTTTGTTAAGTCACTCGATTGTAAAAATCGTGTAATTTTAAGAAATTTGGAAAGTAAAGTGTTAGAAATAAAAAAAAAAATGAAAATTGGGATTTTAACGAATCGAAAAAAATATCGATAAATCTTCGTAAAAAATAATTTAATTGGCAAAAAATCTTCCTTTCCACAAAACAACTTCTCAAAAAAATAGTTAATCAAAATTCAAAGATATGATTTTAAAAAATTGTTTTGAAAACAAAAGAAAAAAAAAATTCAAAAAAATAATTTGATTGATAAAAAAAAAAAAATTACAAAATGAAAACTTCTTGCTGTTGCAAAAAAAGAAAAAAATTCTCTTGATAAACAAAAATCTTATTATCTCTTGGGAAAAAATCCTCCCAAAACCCAAAGCTTTCTCCTATAGTCCAAAAGGTCTTGAAATATGCTCAGTAAGAGACTTTGAGAGGCCCTAAATAAAAAAATCAGCGAATAAGTATTCGAACTCACCAATATCGAAAACACGACATACAATCGATTTTTTACGTTTCGTAATTTTTTTTAAATTTGAGGGGTTGTTTGAAGGGGGACTTAGGGCGGTACCTATCAAAAAAAATGAAACCATATTCGAATTCAGTGCAACCAAAACTAAAACAATCGATATTTTAGATATTTTTTTTAAAAACATTTTAAAAATTTGTATCAAAATTTTGGAAAAAATTTTCAGAAGAAAAAATTTTTTGCTCAACAGATTTTCGTGAAGGAAAAAAATGGGAAAATCTCCCCAGAAAAAAATACTACAATGGAAAAAAAATGGAAAAATTTTTGGTAAAAAATTATTCAGTCAACAAGAAATCTTCCGTCTGAAAAAAATAAAAAGTAATTAATGTAGGACTGAAAAAAATCTTCTTGTTAGATGAAAAAAAAAACCTATAATGACAAAAAATTATTTTATCAGAAAAACTTTGTAGAAAAGCATCATTTGATTAACAAAAAATAATAAATAAACAAATAAATCATCGATTAAAAATAATAACTTTCACCTATAAGGCGTAAATAATTTCTATCGTCTCATTAAAAAAAAAAAAAAAAAAAAAAAACATGTAGAAAAGAAGATTTTTTAGTCAAAAAATCTGAAAAAGTATTCCTCATCTTAAAAAGAAGTCCATCAAATATAAAACTAATTTAAACCAGAAAAAAAAGATTCATTTGGTGAAAAATTCTTTTTACAAAAAATCAGAAGAAAATTTCTCTGATTTCAAACGTTTTTTTTTGAAATAACGACGAAACAACAACAACAATGATGAAATCCTCTCAGAAAAAATCTAAGGATGAAAAAAAATGTAGAAAAATCTTGAAGAAAAATTATTTACCAACATAAGAAAGTATCCTCCGTATCAAGATGACAAAAAAAAAGTCAAAAATTATTTCAAAAAAAAAATTTCTTGACCAAAAAAAGTAATTTCAAAAAAAAAACTCTGGACGAAAAAATCATTTCATCGGAAAATCTCGTTTAAAAAATTATGAACAAAACAGTCCAAAAGTTGAGTCAAAATTGAAATGAGTAAAATTCAATTAATAGTCAAAAATTACCAAAGAAGAAAAAATTAAAAAGTTGAGCCGAAATGTCATTTTTGTCCAGTTTGTCATCAAAAACACAAAAATGCCCATACTCTTCTCGGCAAAAAAATAATATAAAAAAAAACCTCCAAAAAGAATAAAATATACCTAACACAATAAATTCTAAAATAACAAATTATTCCCATCCATTGATTCGATCTGTCAAGTTGAAAACTAATTTTCCAACACTTTTCACCATTTTGCACTCATGTCAGTTTGCATTTTTTTTTTTTTTTTGCAATGCATTGACACATTCTGCTCCACTTTGCCATTTTTTTCTCGATAAATACCTAAATACGTACTCGATACTACAATACAGCTCTTCAATTTCATTTTCGATGAGCAATAAAATCCCATTTCCGATTAATTTTCAAAAGCACTGAGTCGGAGATTGAGTTCATTCACTAGTTTAATACCACAAAACGCTACAATAATCATTTTGTTTTGCATCGTCTACTGATCCTAGTACTACGAAGCATACTGGTAAAGTACTTTTTCATACTCTTGGCACGCATTATGTATTCAAAACGCATTATCAGCTCGACGATCTCTCTAACGTACCTAAACTGCACTTTACAAAAACAACCCGCGCAATGGGACAAAGAAAAAACAACTCAGCGAAATATTTAAACCACGTTTACATTCGCTAATCTCGTAATCGTATTATTTTAGTTGCATCGTCGTTGCAATCCTCTTTACTTTTACGTGTATTTTCTCTCAAATAATTAATCAATTACGTGATTTTCATTTAGTGATAAGGGTTCGACAAATTAATTTATTTTTCTCTCCCTTAAAAATTTAAAATACTCTTTATTTTTTACAAAGTACCAAGTGTGATTTTTTCAGAAGTTCCATAAACATGAAAGTTTCTCGAGCGTTAAAAAAAAACGTAAAAATGAACGAACTATACGAGGTACGATATAAAGAGCAAATTAGGTTCAGCAACAACCTTTTTTTAAAAAGAAAATATAGTCATACTTATTCTTCGCGTACTCTCACTGATCTTGTAAAGAATACTGAGTATGGTTAATGTGGAAAGAAACTTTTTCAAAGTTACACTCTTCTTTTTGTTTGCTTTTTGCGTGACGAGAAAGAGGTTGTTCTTATTTTTTTGATTTATCGCGAGTGTACTTCGTATTCGAATGAGCTAGGGAATTATTTATTCGATCTATGACGTACGTATCGATGACATCGAATCCTGCTTCGATAATTTTTTTTCACTTACGCCCTCAACAGATCGTAAAGTGCTTATGGCACAATCGAAAGCGTTAAATTTTGACACCCTGCAGGTTATTAAGTCACCTCACGAACGTGCGGTTTTGCTTGCAAATAAACCGACAAGCGACACGACTCGAAGCTGGTGCCGGTGGTGAAACAACAGTTGTAGCTTTGTTAAGCTCGTACCGTTGCCCCTCTCACCCCCTCATCGTTCACGTTTCCGCGCCAATTAATCACTTCACCGAAGAATTGTCGGACACTACACTCGAAAGGAACCTCGGGCGCAAACTATCTTTTGTTTTTTATTTTAGCTTTTCCCTCGCAAAAGAATGGTTAACCCGAGTCTGTGCTTTTTTACAACTCGAAAGAATTTACATACCACCGAAGCATACGCTTTGTAAAGTACCGAAGAAAAAAAGACCAAAGTACATACCTGCGACAATCGTAACAAATTTTCACATGAAAAGATCCGATTAAAAGGGCAGAAGCGGAGGCAAAGAGATGGCGAATTTGAAACATTCTTCAGAGCAGCTCGAATCATTCACGAACGACCGAATCGAGGTTAATCTTTTATTCCGCTCAACGACAACTTGTCTTCTGGGTCCGGCTCCGGCGCTAACCTAAATAAATACAAACAAACTAATTGTAACTTACTGTTTTTCTTAATTAAAACAATATATTTCAACGGCACTTTGCACGAACGACGAGTTTCCCACAAGTTGGCGTTGTTTTTCACACTTTTTTTACTTCCACCGGAGTAAAAAAGCAGGAGATGAAATTACCACTGGTTCGCTTAAAAGGATGGTTCGTTAGAAATTAGGCTTTTATAATTTAAAAAAAAATTAGGTATGAAATTTTTCGGGTCTCGATGCCAGGGTCTCCCAAAAAATTTACATCATTATTCTTTAATTTTAATTTTTTTTTTTAATGAAGAATGAAATTTTTTGGACCTCGGAACCCCCAAAAAAATAGTTGAGCCACTATCTTCTGGATTTTTTGAAAATGAAGAATAGAATTTTATGAGGTTTGAATTTTCAAAAAATATCTGAATCACAATCCTCTGATTTTTTCAAATAAAGAATGGTAGTTTTTGGCATGAAAGGCCAAAAAGAAAATGGTTGAAACACCTTCACTCTGCGATACAAAAAAAGTTAATAATCGATTTTTTAGAACTCAAAAGCCCCCCTCCTCAAGAGCGAGATACAAATTTTCCAACATGGGCCTTAGAGCTCAAAAAAAATTTAGATCATCATTTCCTGATTTTTTAAAATAAAGAATGAAACGTTCTGGGTCTTAAAATAAAAAAAGGTAGTTGAACCATCATTCTCTGATTTAAAAAAAATCCAAAAAAGAGCAATTTTTTTCAAAAAAAAATGACAATCTTTTTTTTGAAAATTTTTGACCTGAAAACCAAATTAATAGTTGAAGCACCATTTCTTTTTTTTAACGAAGAATGAAATTTTATGGGTCTCAAAACTCAGAAAAATAGTTGAACCGAGAAATTTGATATTCTTGAGGGGGGGGGGGCTTCTAGATCAAAAATTTTTATTCAAAATATAAAGAAATCAATGAAAGGGTGTCTAATTTTTTTGAGGGCTTCAAAGCCCAAAAAATCCATTCGTAATTTTTCAAAAGCAGGGATAGGTGGTATAATTTTTTTTCGGGCTTCAAGGTGCAGAAAAATCCATTCATAATTTTTTTTAAATCAGAAAAGAAGTTGTCGATTTCTTTGAGTTTGAGACTCAAAAAATTGTTGTCATTTTTTAAAATGCAGAGAAATTTGGTCCCTTTTTTGAGTGAGGTGGAGGCTTTGAATTCCAAAAAATCTTATTTATTAGAAAAAGCAGATTCATTTTTCTGAGCTTTGAGTTCAAAAAAATCCCTTCGTAATTTTTCAAAAATCAGAGAAGGGTGGTGTAACTTTTTCCCGGCTTTGAGGTGCATAAAAATCCATTCATAATTTTTTTTTTAATCAAAATCGATTTATTAGAGTCTGAGATTCAAAAAATTGTGGTTGTAATTTTTTAAAAATCAGAATAGTTTGGTTCTTTTTTGGGGGATTCGAGGTCCAAAAAATTTTATTCATCAGAAAAAGCAGGTTATTTTTGGTGCTTTGAGGTGCAAAAAAATAGAAGGGCTAACTTTTTCGACTTCGAGATTCAAAAAGTTCTGTTCGAAATTTTCAAATATTTAATATTTAGTTAGGCCTAATTTGAGAGGAAGGGCTTCGAGGTCCAAAAAAATTATTATTCTTTTTCTAAATCTCAGGATGGTGGTTTTTTAAATAATTGCAACAAAAATTTCTAAAATCTTGACCCCCCCCCCCCCCAAAAAAAAATAATAATAAATTAGGCAATTTATCTCCGGTTTATTTTAAATTACGAATGAAGAAAAAATTAAACCAACTTTTTTGAGTGAAAAAAAATACGATCAGAACTTTTTGTATCTCAAAACTTCTCTAACCATTATACATAATTATTTTCTTTTCTCTTTTTTAAAAAATAATTACGACTAAAATTTTTCAAGTCTTGAAGCCAAAAAAAAAAAAAAAAAAAATCAAAATTGAACAATTTTAAAATTATAATCCCAGACGATGAATCACATCCCAATAGTACAGAGTATTTTCCACTCAATTTCTTCCAAAATTTTTCATCGTCAATCGAGACAAAATTGATGTAAAATGTAAAACACCTCGCAACCTATTTTCTTTCGAAACGATTCGATTGGTGATACGAATGATTCGCAGAAAGACGTAGGTAATAGATCGCACCAAGATAGAGCTACGTACTCTAACTTCGCACCAATTATCATAGATGCAATGTTCCTCCGGTATTTCTTCCATTTACCAACGTCTTCTCTAATAAGCAAACACACGAAAGGATAGGTTAGCGTTTCGCGTGTTTGTCGAGTTCATTTAATTTCGCCATAGCTACCAGGATGTACGTCTATACGTTTAAATTGTAATCCATTCATGAACGTTACGGATCGCTATTACATTACATATATCAAGTTCAGTTAACGTTATAAAACGAATCAGATCACATTTCGTGATATATTTCACATTCGATAGATACTTTTACTAGAATGATTCCGAAAGCTCGGTATCAAATACGCAGATTTGTCTTCTCTAGTACTAGGTTCAAGTTATGGCAACGAAATGGGGCGGGGGGATTCACACGTTGGCAACATCCGCATCTATAATGTAATGTGTTTGACTCTGTCTCTCGAATGTACGTTGTACGTACAAGAATAATGTCAAAAGAGCATTGAAAAAAATAGGCTACGAGTATTTATATCTAGATTTCATTTTCATTCGTATAATTGCAACTATGTAGATAAGTACACAAAGAGGTAATAGGTTGGTAATTATTTAGCTTCTAATTAACAACTTAAATGAGTCTTTCAGTCTGTCTTAGAAAATCATTCGAGTGAAGTTTATACAAATTGAAAACGAGCCGAGTATTTTACACATTTTGAAATTAAACAATGAAGAAAGTTTTCACCTAATAAGTATGGGGTAGGTATTCATTTCAACGTCGAATAGTCAGCCATTTTCCCAGTATTATGCTACGTTGATTTTCTCCAAAGTTCTTCAACATTAAGCTCAAGGTGAATCAGAATGGCAAAAATCTAACTTAAGATGGGCAAAAGTATGTAATATGTAGAACCTGAGTCTGTTCTGACTTCAATTTTTTTTCAAATGATTTTTTCTTTCAATTTTGAATTGAAGAATTTCTAAAAATAATTGATTTTGATTTTCTTAATATTATACTTATTCACCAGAAATTAAGTAAGTACTGGACGCATCCTCAATTGTGATAACCTTATGAGAAATTATGGTAACCTTATACCAAATTTGTTGTACCTAAAAATATTATCCCAAATTGTGATGAATTGACGACCTTATCCTGTGTTGTTTGCGATAACTTCATCTTAATTTGTGATAATCTTAGCCTAACTTTATTGTGATAACCTTATCTCAAATTGTGATAGCTTATCCCAAATTTGTTAGGATATTGTGATGAAGATTATCCAAAGTTGATTATGATCATGTTATTCTTATCAGAACTGTGATAACCTTATTCAAAATTGTAATAACTTAACCCCAAATTCTTAAAATCAATTGGGGATACAGTTATCACAATTCGGAATGTGGTTATCGCATTCAACTTGGGATAAGATCGCCATAATAATTTTGGATAAGGTTTCAACAAAGAGTTCAGGATAAAGTGATTATCATAATAAACTTTAGATAATCTTTATCACAACTTCCCAGCAAATTTAGCATAAGATTATCACAATTTGGGATGAGATTATCATAACAAGGTTGGCTAAGATTTTAACAAATTAAGATGAAGTTATTGCAACCAACTCAGGATAAGGTCATCAATTCATCACAATTAGGGATAATATTTTTACAACAAATTTGGGATCAAATAATCATAATTTGAAATAAGGTCATCACAACTTACTTAAGATAAACGGTTATGACATCAAATTTGAAATAGGGTTGTCACAATAAATTTGGGATAAGGTTACGATAATTTCTGATGAGGTTATCACAATTGGGGATGAGATTAACACAATTTAGAATACAGTTATCCCAACAAATTCAAAATAAGGTTACCACAAAAAATTTCAAATGATTTTATTATGATGCTATGCTAAAGATAAGATTCCTAACCAAATTTTTAACTAAGGTTATCACAACTAATTTGGGGATGAGTTGAGTCATCCAAACAAGTTTGGGATCAGGTTATCACAACAAACTTTGAATAAAGTTATCACAATCTGAGATAAGGTCATCTCAACAATTTTGGTATGAAATTATCATAAAGAATTTTGGATGAGTTACTTAATCGCAGCACTATGCTAAAGTAATTGCAGTTTGAAAGAACAGCATCGTCAAAAAAAATTGAGAATGGTAAATTCAAAAGAGTTTAGGATAAGGTTATGATTATGAAAATCAGCTCTTCTGACCCAATTGCCGCATTAGAGTCTCTTTTCTTCCGGTTCCGCGTTCCTTTTTACTTTTCACAATTATTATGCTAGAAATGAAATCCCATCCGAGATTTCATTTTACATTTTTCCACGCTGAAATGACTCCTGCAATTTCACCGCTTTTTGTTAATGGAAAAACAAAAAGTGAATTTTTTCATAGGAGTAATTTTATTGTTTGAGAAAAAAAATATGAGACATGGCTTCGACGATAAGAGTATTTTGTAAATCAATTCTTTTGTCTAGGGTTATGCAGGGGAAAAAAGCTCGGCGAGGTTTGATTTTACGGCGTAATCGGATTACATTAAAATGGCTTGCGAGATGAATACTAGTAAAAATCTAGCTAGACTCTTTGCTTTTGGTAAAAAATTTTCCCTTGTACGAGAAATAGTGGGATGTCGGGCATGCGAGTTAATATGCGTTCAGAGGAGCCCCATTTTTTAAGCATTATTTATCTGCAGTCTGTTATCTCGGCCGGTTTATTTCGTATGATGCAATGTGTGCGGTAAAACATCAATGTTTGAGGATTTATTTACCTTTATAGGTACATTTACGAAGGATATATCAATGTAGAATCGTGTACTATTTTTCGCTACCTTTTGGCGGTATAATGAATATGTTTTGCTGGTTCTAACGAGAGGATAATTTAGTGTAGCAATTTTTCACGTGGACGAAACTTTTTTCCTGGTGCGATAAATGTTAAATTATTTCGAAAAACGTTGCCATAAAATTTCACACTGCTTGTTATAGCCATTAACGAAAAGACAAGTTCGCGTCGTCATCGTGGTATAGTCGTTTGTCCTATGAAAAGTACGTTTTTTCTCTTCTCGTCTCGCCCCTTCATCCCTTCCCAAGGTTTATATTTTACTTTAAATGGTTGAAAACACAAAAGAACTAAAGGAAGTTTTAACGTCTTACCGACACTGTGGTAATTTACGCGTCAGATTTGATACAAACGTAGTTATAGCTTGCAAAAGCTTCGTAATAGCATTTACACATTATTTAGATATATATAAGGAAGCTATCTAATATGTGTGATGGCAGTAGGCAAATGTGTACATATTATACGTGCATCTGTGTGAGTGTGAGAATACTACCATAACGTAGAAGAAAGAGAAAGGGAAGATGTAAAACGTTAAATCGACTCGGTAAAAGCTTAAGGAAAATACATGTAGTCGCGTAAATGAAGATGAAATTTTCCTATAAACGTCCTAGATGGGAAGTTGGAAGGAGGGTTGCGTTGGTTAAAAAGTATTATTGTGTGAGTTTGCTTACTGGTATAAACTCGACGGGCGTAGTTGGCATAGTTTCAATTCTAAGGTACCTAACTCAATTACCTACTGTTTGTCGTTTACCTTATTCGATTTTAATATTGTTTTGTTTAAAACGAATCCGTATATACGAGAATGTGGGATGGTTTGAGAAAATTCTCGCAAAAGGAGATTTAAATTGGACAAATGATTATTGAGATTTATTACCGAGCTTCTGGTCGAATTCTAATCTTTATTACGACGTTGTAAGGTGAAGAGAGAATACCGGGGTGAAGTTTATTGACTTTTCCCCTCCTGCACAAAAAAAGGGCACATGAGAGCAAGAATGGTTTGAGTAAATATTGAAGTTTATTTGTAGGAAGGACTGGATTTTTTTAAAGGATGGATTCCAATCTGTGAGAAGCTTAGGTAATGCTACTCACAGTTTAAAATAAGGTTCATACAACAAATTGGGAGTGAGGTAATCCTAACGAGTATTAGGGTAAAGTTATCACAATTTGAAATGTGTAAGTTTGCAAAATTTGTGATGAGGTTGTACCGATGAATTTGAAATAGGTAAGTTTATCTCAACAACTTGAAGATTGGAGATGAAGTTATCACAAAACATTTTGGATTGACTTTATCGCAGTTTGAAATGAAGTTATCACAATTATTGATGAGGTCATCTCAACTTGGATATTCATAAGGTTATACGTTAGCATAATAATTTGTATTTTAATTGAATAATAGAATGAATGAATAAATAAAAAATTTATTTTATTAAATTAAAATAATGAATTTAATTTTTTAATTAAAAAGTTAAATTAATTTTAAAAGACAAAAAGAACAACTTGAAGATTGGAGATGAAGTTATCACAAAACATTTTGGATTGACTTTATCGCAGTTTGAAATGAAGTTATCACAATTATTGATGAGGTCATCTCAACTTGGATATTCATAAGGTTATACGTTATCTTATCACAATTTGGAACAAGGTTACCAGAATAAATTGTGATAACGTTACCATTTATTATCTCATCAAAAATTATATGATAACTTCATTTCAAATTTATTATGATAACTTTATCCCTGGTTCATTGTGATAAGTTCATTTTAAACTGTGATAAAGACATCCATAATACTGTTTTTTGATAACTATAGTGATAACTTTATCTCAAAATCATTGAGATAACCTTATTCCAAATTTGTTGCAATAACTCTTATCTTAAACTGTGATGACCATTATCTTAGTGTAGCATTGTGATAAACTGTTTCATACGTAATCTCATCCTAAATTTGTTGTGATAACCGCATCATCAATTTGTGATAATCTTATCTTGAATTTGTTGTGATAACCATATTTGAAGCTGTGAACTGGGTCATTCCATACCAAGATGGCCCATTTTGTCACTTGGGTCTACATATTTCGTTCAAAATTTTTTATGGGTTCTCCTAGTTCCAAAAGTGAGAGAACCGTTTTTTTCTCCTCAACCCCTTTGGGGGGTTTTGGGGGCTCTTTTGTTTTTCAACTTTGGTGATTTCTTGTTATGATACCCAACTTTGGTGAAGCATAAGTCAAGATCTATAATAGATAGCGAAAATCTGTAAACGGGGTTTTAAAGAGCATTGAAAGGCGATTCAGAATCACTATTGAAAGTTGCAAAAATCAAAAGTTGAGCTTTTTTGAGAAAAGCTCAAATTTCAAAAGTTCACCAAATTCGGGTGCTATAATTTAAAAATTTAAAAAAATTCCTGTGAGTGGGTATTTTCATATTACATTAAATGAAATGATTTTCGTCGTGGGATCTCAAGACCCCTGGGGGCATGGCTCCCCAAAATTTTGACCCAAATTCAATTTCTTTTGAAAAATAAGTGACATATCGTTTGTTACATTTTTGATAGCGCTGAATTCGAATATCACCTTGATTTTTTTATAGGACCCTTCCCAAGCCCTCTACAACACCCCAAATTTGGAGAAAAATTGACCCAAATGAAAAAAATTGTGTGACATATCATTTCTTATGTTTTCGAGAATGCTGAGTTCAAATTTCGACTTTATTCTTCGATAAAACCCCCTCAAGTTCCGCCACAACTCCTCGAATTTTGAAAAATGCGGGGGTAGGGCGATGGTGGGGTGCGGCATATCGTTTGTTATGTTTTCGAGGGTGCTGAATTCGAATATTCACTTATTTTTGTGATTGGGTTCTCCTGAAGCCCTTCCTAGCTGTCCGGACACCTGTAATTCGTACTATTTCAAGTCTGGAGGGCTGAGAAGGGCTTCGGGAGACCCCAATCACAAAAATAAGTGAATTATGATATCCTTAACCTAAATTTGTTGTGATGATGTAATAACCTTATTCAAAATTGTGATTTGTGATCAAATTCTTTATAAAAATCTATCCTGAATTGTGAATTTGTGATAACTTTTGTCTCAAATTGGCTGTAATCAGCTTTATCTTAAATCTTAAATTTTGATAATCTTATTGTTGAACTGAAAAATCATGTTTGAATAAAAATGTAAAAAACATTGTCCTCAAAAAATGTTCATACTTTGTGGGACGAAATTCGTATTTCAGCACACTCATCCCTACATCTTATCCTTCTCCCAAAAAGAATGAAAATATTTCCCATCAAAATGTCTATCGATGGAAATATTATGGAAACTACTGACAACCAGTATCTATAAGTTTCAGTGCCTATATGACAAGGCCAATAGAGATTTTTCCACTAACCTCGCGCGTCATGATGTTAAACGCGAACGCTTTATAAATCACTTTTAAAGGTTAAGTATCCCATTTCAGCAGATAAGACTGAAGTTAGTGTCAACCAGGTCTACGCTTTTTTGTTGATGAAACTTTTTCAATTGTTTATACGCGAAACAACGAGCGAACTTCTTAGCGAAAGTTTTAAAGTAAAAAGTTAGTGAATAAATTGATATCAATATGTTTATTTTGCTGAAAGTTAAAAATATAAATCTTACGCTTTTCTACGGTAACAAGCTTATATAAAGATTCGTGCTCTACATTTTACTTTACCCTCTGGCTCACTCCATGCTCTCCATTCCGCACACTCTCCCAATACAGGAACTCATGCATAACGTATGTATCGTAAAATATTACTTCATAAGTTTTTGACAAAAATAACAAAAAATTGTACTCGAATAGTATTTTTAAATATGAGATAGATATTTTTCATCGTATCACATAGCAGTCGCAGTTTTGTCGTGTGAGACAAATCTGTTGACATAGTTGATCCGTTTGTTCTATTTGTGACATTAATTCATCGAGCAGAACCCCTTGTTTTATTTACAGACTTATCACTCGCCAAATAACATTTGATTCGTGCAATTTTGATAAACTGTCGATATGAGTAATCTGCAAAGATATTAATATATTTCATCGCAGAGAATGGGCAGGCGCAAATTTTTCGCCGAAAAAGATTCAATTAGGCATTTTATGGTTGAACGATGCACAGTGTTAATGGCGGAATGCGGTGCCATACAAATACATATGGTCAGCTTGCAAAAAAAAAAAAAAAAAAAAACGACATCGAGGGGGAAAAAGTATCAAAACGTATGTTCCAGGTATGTTTACTCCGAATGCAGGAAAACACATTCAATTTTAATCAGGGGTTATTGCCGGATATAAAAATGGTATTGATTTTATTTGGAGAGGAAAAAAGGTATAACCTATTTTTTGTGATTAGGCTTGACTATATAATATCATTAACCATGAAACTCGATTATTGAAATTTTTTCACGTATCGTCGATCAGCAATCATCATATCAAAGTGAATTAAAAAATATGCCTATTGGAATATTGGGAAAAGTAAACAAACGAATTACCATTCGTTATTCGTTAATTACGATTTAAAGCGAAATAAAAGGGTATTTTTTCCATTGCGAAGAAATACAAAACGAACATTACACATAATGGTCGATCGGAGCGCTGAAACGACTCCCAAAAGAAGTTATACATCCTGAGAATATCATTGATTAGGTTCGCTGTGCAGCTGACGCTGGAGAAGAAGTAATCAAACGTTAGCTAACCCAGCACGTATGCTTTTGAAAGCCTATATCGCTCGTACATAGAAGTTGTAGCATAACAAACTGCCATCAATATAATCTTTCACTTTGGCTGCTACGAAAAATGAAGCTAATTCGCAAAGATAATAAAAATCTTAAAGTATCGTCTAATAAATCCCGTTGTTTTGATAAACGAACGCGTGCGAGGTGGAACGAAAGCATATATACCAAGTTTACCGAGCAGATAAACAAAACTAATGAAGTGAAAGGCAATTGATAGGATTGGAGGAAATTTGGGCCATTTTGTTGCCTTCTTGGTTGGTTTATGTTTGAGCTACTTACTGTTGTTGGAAAACTGATTTAATCCTCGTAATGTGTTGGAACAATCATTTTTAGGTGATTTTCGAGTTTCGAAATTTGTCTGTTAAATCTGAATCGCTTTGTGAAAGCAGAGGGTTAGGTCTCGGTTTTTATTTTAGTTTTGATTCAAACAAAAAAAAAAAAAAAAAAAAATTAAAATTTTGCAATGAAAGTTTTTCTGAAAACACTCCAGAAGAATAAATTCTTTAAATTATATGAAATAACAATTTCTTTGATTTTTTTTTTTACATCAAACCTGATTTTTTGAAACTAACAAAATTGAAAAGCAAATTTTTCAATTCCATATGACAAGCTAATTTTTCAAGCTTCGATTCAAACTGACAAATTTTCAAATCATCAATTTAATGATAATTTTTTTTCAAAAGTGTTTTAAAAAACTGCATTGAAAAAGAAAATTAACGTCTCATAATTTTGTCATTTTTTTAAAAAATTTTATTTTATAACATTCTTTTTTTAAAAATTAAAAAAAAAGTTGTTGAAAAACATTTTTTTAAATTTTGGTTCAAGCATGATTTATTATTTAAAAATTATTTTTTTTAACTATAGTTGAAATTTCATTTCTCATGACATTTTTTCAAATTTTGGCTCAAACATTTTTTTTTCAAATTTGGTTTTGGTTGAAAACCCAATTTTTCAAACTTTAATTCAAATCAAAAATTTTATAATTTTGTTGGAAAAATATTTTTAAGATCATTTTTCCGATTTTTTGAAAATTTAAAAAATGTCATTGAAAACCTTTTTTAAAATGTAGGTAAGTAATTAAGTAGCTCAAGTGTAATGTTTGTGACTTTTGTTGAAATTTAAACCATTAGAAACCTGATTTCTCTACTTAATTATTGAAAAGCCCATTCTTCAAAGTTTGATTCAATATGAATTTTTTAATGTTGTTGAACAACCCCCCCCCCCCAGGCAAATTATTCGTCGAAGGGTATTTCCTGTTAAGATGACAAAATTCTCAACCGAACCGATCGGAACAGCAGTCATCCAAAATATTGGTATCGGTGTCCCCCCCCCCATTTGATCTCCTACCCAACCTCTTTCATCATACCAGGAAAAGTTCTTTTATAGAATAACAATTTATTTTGATTTTGATTTTAAAATGATTTTTTCAATTTTTTTGGATATTTTTTTTTCTCAATTTGGTTAGTTTTTCCATTTTTTTATTAAATTTTGACGAACACATTTTTTTAAATTTTGCTTTCGATAAAAATTTTTCAAATTTTAGTCAAGAAATTGACTTTTTTCAATTCGGGCATGGACACAATTTTTTTAATTCTTCAAATTTCGATTATTGTCATTTTTTAAAATTTTGTTGAGAAAAAAAATTCTAGATATCTTGTTGATGAACTTTTTTAAAAATTTTAACCAAAAAAAAAATTTAATTTTTTTAAAATTTTTAGTTTTGGTTCTTGAATAATTTTAAATTTAAGTTCGAAACGATTTTTTTCAATTCTTTTTATAGTTTAAGACTAAACTTTTTCAAGAACGTTGCTAAAAAAATTTTTCGACTTTTGTAGAGAAACCAAGTTTTTAAAGTTTTATTCAAACACAAAATTTTCAAATTTATTTTGGAAAGAAAATTTTTAAAGATTTTGTCAAAGAAAATTTTTTACAATTTTTACATGAACATTTTTCTTTAAAATTTGATTTTGAAAAATTTTCTAAAATCTAGTTCAAACATGACTTCTTTTAATTCAGAGTCAAAGACACAATTTTTTCAAAATTTTGATTCAAGCAACATAGCTTTAAAAAAAAATTTATAAAAATTTGATGAAAAAAATAAATTATAAACTTTTTCTGAAGAGCCAATTCGTCACCTAAATTTTGATTTAAACACAATTTTTCAATTTTTCGAGGAAACATTTTTCTTAAAAATTTTGACTGAAAATACTTTCACAAATCTTTCATCTTTTTGCCAATTTTTACCGCACTTTTATTTAAATTTTGTTGATTGGCTATTTAAAATTTTTGTAGAAAAAAATCATTTTTTAAATTTTTGCTGATCAATAAATTTTTTTCAATTGTAAGTTGAGTAGGTATCTAAAATATCAAATTTTGTAAAACTTTGTTCAAATTTTTTTTTTTCAACTATCGATGAAAATCCAATATTCAACAAATTTTTGAAATTTTCATTCAAACACATTCGTAGTTTTCAAAAATTAATTTCAAAGATTTTCTTAAAATTTTTGTATAGATTACTTACAAATTTTTATAGCATTTTCAAAATTTTTATTCAAAAATTAATTTTGTAAGTTTGAATTAATTTGTTTGAAATCACAATTATTAACAATTTCTCCCCAATTTTCATCCATAACTTGAAACCTTATTTCATCGAATTTTTGACGACTTCCCCATTTTCACAAACACACTGAAGTCTGAAATTCTTCATTTCCTCCTTACCCAAGTTCAGAGGAAAGATCAAAGGTACCGCATTTGACGACCCATAAAAACGTATTTCAATAAATCGTCGAAGGGACAACATTACGTACCAGCTTTTTCGCACCTTCGATTTCGGCTTCTCGCCTCAATTACGTAGGTAATAAAAGAAGGCGTTCAAATGTCATAAAAGAATACCATTTCAATCTATGAATTCCAACACTGTCTTAACGGCTCGACCGATGGAACCGTATAGTAGGTATCACTTTCCACCATTTTTAGCTTTGTTCTTTTTTTTCCTGCTTTTCGAACATATTAAAAATACGAACGTATATCCGTATTCCATATACCTAGCGAAAAACATAAAACGAAAAATCTTTTACGAATAAGAGACCGTCGTTCTATAGCGTATAAGGAAGAAGAAAAGATGCAGCAGGAGACCGGAGGGCGCCGCCAAATTGGACAATAGACCGGCTAGGTCTTCTTTTATTGTCGCTTCTTGGCCCCGTTTCCCAAATAAAGATAGTCGAAGAAGAAAAGAACCATAATCTATCACTATGTTGGCTGTCACACGGTATACGCCATTCAAAAATAGAACGACGGGTACCTGGGGACCTGGTATGGTAGGCTGGGGGCAATACTACCAATGACGCAACAAAAACATACAAATAAAGTTATACGCACCCATCGAGTAAAGCTTACGTATAAAAAGAAAATTTTCGCAGATTTTCCAGGTATTAGCTTACCTATTTCCTTCCTTCGGGGAAGTTCGATATATGAAAGTGGTGGAAGAATGAGAATACTAATCAGCCATTCTCTAGGTGCTGACTTGCCTCACTATACTTCGTGTATACTCTACACCGTCGTTTTTCTTTTCTCTCTACCATTTTCTTTGGTACGCAACGAGAATATTCTAGCCCTTTTTTCTCTCCCACCCACCTCGTACCATGTTTCTCTCTGCGGAGTATTTTGCGGTGCGTTCGTTTTGTCGTATAAATTTTCCAAGCTAAAAAATATACATATAAAAAATCCACCGTCGTGATACACCTTTAACGACTTTTGATGAAAATCTACCATAAAAATACACTCTTTACTTCGTATAGGTCTATACATAAAAATACTTGATTTATGAACCAACCTAGCTTATTAACTTGACAATATAAGCGGGAAATTTTTATTTAAAAATTATGTTAACGTATTCATACGATATATACGATGCGATGCCCGATATTTTGAAACTTTTCAAAATTCAATTACCTTCGCCCTTTCGCCCATGGAGTAAAAATTGTTGATGGATTACTTATATAAAACCGTTTATTGAACTTTATCAAGTATGTGTAACATAGGAAATTAAGAAGACTTATTATTCATATACTTGCTTCGTTCGACTCTTTTTGGAAATTCAATTTATGTGGAGAAATTCTTTCGGGTAGTTTTCTAGACACATTGTGAGAAAATATACCTAGTCGAGTTTACGACCTCACGAAATCCTCTTCACTTTTTACTTTGTTCAAGGTTTATTTTCGGAGTAAATAAAGCAAGGTGTCTACCAAATTTTGAAAGCTGAAATTCGCGACTTTTAGCGACTTTTCGCGACCTCTTTCGGGATTTTTCGCGACTTTTTTTGTGATATTTTTCTCTTGTAATGTAATTTGAATTCACGAATTCTACATTAACCTCTTAAGGGGAGGGGGGGGCTACCTTTAAAAAAAAATTTGAATGCATAGCGTTGACAAGCAGAATTTTTCAAGACCTTTGCAAGACGTCATTTTGATTTTTCATCTGAGAAGTTTTGAAGAAAAATTGGAAACTAATTTCATCTTGCTTTTTTTTACAAAAAATATTAATTTTTGATTTTTTGTAAAAAAAAGTAAGATGAAATTCTAATTTTTCTTCAAAACTCCATAAATGAGAAATCACAATGACATCATGCAAAGGTCTTAGAAAATTCCGCTTGTCAGCATTAGGATCTATATTAGAATGACGCGTGCTGCCCGAGCGAAGCGAGGGTGAAATTTTTTGAAAAAGTTGCAATTTTTAAAAGAAAAAACAGGCATTTTTTTTGCAAAAATTTTGAAAACATGATAATTTTTGGATTATAAAAAAATAGAGAAGTAGCATGTTGCCCGAGCGAAGCGAGGGCGTAGCGAGGGCAAAAATTTTGAAAAAATTGAATCTTTGAAATAAAGAATAATGCATTTTTAGCATAAATTTGAGAATTTTCAAAAACATGAAGTTTTGGAGAAATTAGGAAAAAATTCGCGACTTCAATGATTTTTTTGGCGAATTTCGCGACTTTTTCGCGACTTTTGCGACCAACTTTTGAATTCGCGACTTTTTCGCGACGGTAGAAACCTTGTAAAGTATCATCTAATTTTAACACGGAGACAATTTTTTTTTTTTTTTTTTAATAACTGCAGTATTGTGTCAAATTTTTTATCAAAATTCTCTATAAAACATCAATGAAGAAAAAAATACTCCAATAAAATAAAAAAATACAAAAATTCATTTTTTTAGATGAATTTCATAAAAAAAAAATTTTAAAAAGAAAGAAAAAAGTACTGAATTTGATTGAAATAAAAAATTTTATGCTTCAATGAAATTTAGGGAGGGAACAATTATTTTGAAAAAAATATATCTAAGGAGATCTTTTCAGAAAAATGAAAGATTGCCATTTTTTGAAAATTAAATTTTTCTTTTAATTCATGCATCGGAGCGAAATTTGAAAAAATAAAAGTAACTTTAGTAACCGGAAATTTCAAAAAAAGTAACCAAAATTATGGAAAAAAGTAACCAAAAATTTTCCATTTCCACTTGAATATAATGACTCATAACCCCCTCCCCTCCACTCGTCGCAATTTTTCTCATATTTTCGCTAAATTTGACGTTTCACAACTCTTGAAATCAGTGGTAAAAATTTTGAAAAAATCAAAATTTTCAATTCAAAAATAATAATTTGTGCATTTTTTCTTTTTCTATAATTATGACGAATTTTAATAGAATAGTTGGCTTAATAGGTGCTCAATTTTTATATCATAGGAAATTTCAATTCTTGAGAAGCTCACAATAAATAATTTTTGAGTTCCTATCAAATCTTAATTTTTTTTGAACTCAATATTGAAAATTCAAAAAAAAAAATTTTTTTTCTTGAAAATACTTGATATCAACTTTTTTAAGTTTTTGAACTCTTATTTGTTTTGAAATAGTTTTCAGTTTTCAAATAATTGTTGATTTCAAAAAACGTGAATTTTAGAAAAATTTTAAATTACAAACAATACTGTCCTTTTTTTAGTTTTAAAATTTATTTTTTTTTTCGATTTTTTTTATTTTTCAAACAATTTTTAATTTCTATAAATTTAAATTTATTAACAATTTGTAATTTCTAAAAAGTTCTGGATTTCAAAAAATTAAACTTAAAATTCTCAATTTTTTGATTTTTAAACAATTTATATTTAATTTTTAAAAAATAGCCGTTCCTAAAATTCATGTTTATTCAAATAAAAAATTTCCAATTTATAAAAATTGTAATGCCTAAGAATTTAAAGTCTAAAAAAATCAATTTTTTGATTGGCTTATTGCAAAATGAGTAGATACAAAAAAAAATTTAATTTTTGAAAAGTCTTCATTCTCCACAAAAAAACAATTTTTCAACATGTGAAATTCACAACTTTTCAAAATTTTTAAAAGGAAAGTTTTGCTCATTTGAGAAATATCAAATTTTTGAAGCATTTTAAGTTCACGAGTTGAAACGATTTTATGTTTCATTTTTGAGGAGTTCTCTATTTTTCAAACATAATTTTCAAATACTTCGAACACATTTTTTTTTTTAATTGAAAAAATTACTAGGTATTCTCATTTAAAAAAAAAGTTTTTAATGAGGAGAAATCGGTTTTATTCTTCGACGGCCTCTACTTTTTTTGAAACGAAATTTTGAGAAAAAATCGTTTACTTGTCGAGAAAAGAATTTCTCAATTTTTTCAAAAAAATACGGCTTATCTACTTACATTTTTTTTTTTTCAAGAAATGTGGCTCATTTTTAGACAAGAATAAATCTTAATTCTTCAAGAAAAAAAAATCACAATTTTTCATACTGACTTGAAAAATGCCTATAAAAGAACTTTCAATTTTTTTAGGAGCAAACATTTTTCTACCTTGAATTTCAATACATAAGTACAAAATAAATATTCCTGAAGTTCGAGCAGAAAAAATCTCAATTTTAAAAGAAGATTCAATAAATTGTTCAATTAAGCTCAGTTGGGGTAACTGGGCCACGTTTTTACAACTCTAAAAAATCTTTATTCAAAAATGCCTCACTAGTGAAGAATAACCTTAAATCTTCAAATGGGACGTGTAGAGGGGTGTCATAGAGGTACGCTCACATTTCTGATTTTGAGGGTGAAGCACATACCTGAGCTGAGGAACACCTCACTCTACACAAAGAATGGTGGCCCAGTTACCCCGAAAAATGGGGTAACTGGGCCACCAAATTTTTTTTTTCAAGATGTTTAATTCACTTACCCCCACTCAAATCTGAGTTTTGGGGTAACTGGGCCACAGTTGTTGGGGGTAACTGGGCCATGTCATGTTACTCAAATTACTGAGGCCTCCTTAAGGGGAGCTAGGAACCGAATGATAATTGTTATGGTGGGCTTACGATGTCAGTGTTACCATGCAACCAACCATTTACGTCAAGACGATTTTGGAGGGGATTAGGAAGAGAATGGCCCAGATACCCCGGTGGCCCAGTTACCCCAACTGACCTTACTTAATTCATTTTTAAATAAAATATTTCAAATTTTTTGGAAGCAAAATCTCTGAAAAAAACTTTCAAAACGTTTTTAAAGAAATTTTAAATTTTAATGGCAGCTGTTCGTCAGATTTTTGACGAAATAGTAACCAAAATGAGTCCAAAAGTAACCATAGTACCCAAAATGAGCCCAAAAGTAACTAAAGTAACCTTGCCTTTAAAAAAGTAACCAAGTTACTAAAAAGTAACCGTGTTCCGATGCATGTTAATTGCAAAAATAAATAAATAATAACATAGAAAAGATAGGTCTTGAAAAACTTTGAAGTTTTAAGAAAATAGAATGAAAAAATATCAAAAAAAAAAAAAAGAAATCAACACTAAAAATTGAGTTACAAACAACTAATATTAAGCAAAAAATACTCTCGAAGATGATTTTTTTTTTCAAAAAAAATATCGGAATTTTAAAACGTAGGAATTGAACAGAAAAAAACCCAAGAAAAAAATTTAACGGTAAAAAAGTTTCAACAAAATAATAATTTAATTTTTTTTCAGAAAATTTGAAGAAAAAACTTGGAAGTACGAGTATAATTAATAATATCTAAGAAAAATTGAATATTAATTGTCAAAAGAAAAAAAAACATCAAAGGAAAAAATTGGTCTGGGAAAAAAATTGACCAAAAAATGAATTGACCAGCAAAATTTTTCACAATTACTTAATAAAATTGAAAAAAAAATGAAAAATTTATTGTAATAAAATTGAGCCAAGAACTGATTTTTTAGAAAATTTGAAAATGACTTCAACATTTGATTAGAAATGACGAAATAAGTATGAAATACATGTGAAAGAAAATTGTTAAAAAATTTATTAGTTAACAAAATTTCTATAGTAATGATTTTTTAGAAAACTGAAAAAAACAACTTCACAAATTTAAAAGAAATAAAGAATAAAGACCACACAAACAAATCTGCATAAGAAAATAGAATAAAAAAAATTAGGCAAAAAATATTCCAAAAACTGAATTTTTCAACAAAAACACACACACACACACACACACACACACAATAAAGAAATGCTTTGAATTTTAAAGAGAATCGTATAAAAAAATAATAAAGAAAAAAAGGGGAAGAAAAAACAGAGAAAAAATTAAAGAATACAAAAAAATTGAAAGTCGAAAGAAAAAAAATATTGAAACGAAAAATTGGGTTTGAAGACAATATTGAACAAAAAATATTTCAAAAAACTGTTTTTTTTTTAGAAAGTTTGAAAAAATAACTCTAAGAAATCGAGTACCTATTTTTTTTAATGTTTTAGAAAACTTACAGAAAAATGTTAAAAATTTCGAAAAATGAAAAACTTGATTTAAAAAGAAAGTTTGAACAAGAAATGCAAAAATAATTCGTTTGAAAAGCGGAAAGGGGACTTCAAAATTTGGGAAAAAAATAATAGAATAAGGCAAAAAGTTCAAACTAAAAAAACAAATCGCAAACAAAATCAACTTGAAAAAAAAATGAGGTATTTATTTACAAAATTTGCAAAATAGAGTTTTTGGAGTTTAAAAAAGTTGGATATTGAAAAAAAAACATGAAAATAAAATTTGCAAACAAATTTTTGAGAAAAAAATTGAACAGATGAGATTTTTCAATTAGGTAAGTTTTTTTGAAAATTGGAAGAAGGGACTGTGGTCTTTTATTCAAATATATTTGGATACAAAATCGGGAAAAAATGACTGAATTTTTTTTTTGGAAAATTCACAAAATTATTGTGATTTGAAAGAAAAAATGAACAGATGATATTTTTTAACATGATTTTTTCAAAAAATGAGAAAAACAACTTCAAAAATTTGAAAAATAAAAATCATTGTTCACACCAAAAAATGGTAATAGAGAATTCGATTAAATTTAAATAAAATATGGAGTAAAAATTAATTATTACCTATTCAAAAAATATTTTTTATAAAAGAAATCTACTTATAAAAAAAAATGAAAACAGAAATGATGGAAAAAATTTATGAACACAATTTTTTAAATATTGGATAAAAAATCAAAATAAATAAATATTTAAACAAAAAATATTTCAAAGCACCATTTCTTTTACAAAATTTGAAAAAATAATTTCCAAGCTGCAAAGACACTGAATTCAAAAATAAAATAAAAAATAAAAACAAGCACTCGGCCTAGTTGCCAATTACCTATTAGGGTGGAATGATTTTGACTTTTTTTCGAAAATCGAAACAGCCTACGGCACAAAAATTGTGTTTTGGTGTCAAAATGACGTGTTAAAAATTTGAGCCCCCTCGGTCAATATTAACTCATGCTTCAGGGGTCCAAAGTTTTCAAATTTCAGTAAAATTTCTCATATAATAAAAAAAATTTTAAAAAAAATTAACAATTTTTCAGAGGTCTAGTCGATGGTAGGGGTCCTCTTGGTGACCCAGAACCCGGTCATCCATCAAAAAATTGCATAAAAGTATAAACAGGGGTTTCCAAAATATCCACATTTTTGCATAAATACACCAAAATCAAGAAATGCGCGAATATTTTTATTTTTTGAGATATGTTGCATATTTTGAGGTTTACATATTTGAAAATATCTTCAAAATGAAAGGGAAGTCCCATCGCCACCACCCCTCCATAGAACATGAGACATTTTGCCATGAAAACTTTGTTTTTCCAAAACTGACCCCACTTTGAGGATCCCTAACGCCCTGCGCCTTTGAGGAAGGAGTCTAATATTCTGATGGGATGTTTTCAACACAAAATGAACCGCTCTCATGCATATAGTAATTAGAGTGATAATTTTTTCACTTTGCCCTAATACAAAGTAGGTAAAATGAGTAATTTCATTAAAAAACACAGGACAAAGTTTTCATAGCAAAATGTCCCATTTTCTATGGAGGGGTGGTGGTGATGGGACTTCCCTTTCATTTTGAAGATATTTTCAAATATGTAAACCTCAAAATATGCAACATATCTCAAAAAATAAAAATATTCGCGCATTTCTTGATTTTGGTGTAATTATGCAAAAATGTGGATATTTTGGAAACCCCTGTTTATACTTTTATGCAATTTTTTGATGGATGACCGGGTTCTGAGTCACCAAGAGGACCCCTACCATTGACTAGACCTCTGAAAAATTGTTAATTTTTTTTTTAATTTTTTTATTATATGAGAAATTTTACTGAAATTTGAAAACTTTGGACCCCCTGAAGCATGGGTTAATATTGACCGAGGGGGCTCAAATTTTTACCATGTTATTTTGACACCAAAACACAACTTTTGTGCCGTACACTGTTTCGATTTTCGAAAAAAAGTCAAAATCATTCCACCCTACCCCCCCATCTCTCCCTCCAACATCCAAAAAACAGTCTTGTGCTTTGAGTACTCCAGTGAAAAAAAGTAGAAAAAGAGAGAGAAAACCCCCACAGAGAAGACCAAAACTACACACGAGACTGGCTTATCTCCGCATATTCATTTCTTAAAAGCACATTTTTCCATTTCATTCGACGAGCCAGGCCGGAAATCTTTCAAATTTCCAAGTTATTTAGGTTAGCGTCGAGTTTGAGTTTCATATTCTGATATTTTTCTTCCTACCCAACCCTCCGTTTACCCGGTAACTGCGAAATTCCACTAAAAATTCAATTACGCACGAGAGTACAGAGTTTTGGTTATCGTATTCGTATTATGTTCGTTGGCCTAGAATTTTTTTCTCTCTACGCCAGCCAGGCATAGACATAGAGGCAGCCGGCATGCAGCACCGAGTTCGGCGCCAGATCCGCGAATATAATTGACTAACGTAAAAATTCGCATATATATTTTCTTGCCAACAATATTCGTCGGTTCACTCTCTCTCGGGGTTTGGCGCAGATCTAACCGTTTTTATTTTTCTTTTATGTTTATTCTGCTCTCTTCTGTTTTGTTCGCGTGTGTGGAAAAAATTCCCTCTCTTTACAACATTCACTCTGGGAACCATAGCATTTCCAAGTCTTGGGGCTTTCTTGATTCTCCGCACACAGCTTCAAGTACCTACGTATAACAGCGATGTCGTCCCACGATAAGAAATATTATTTCGAATTTATTGACGGATTGGGGCATTCGTGATGATGGATTTTTTAATGGACGCCATTGCACTCCTCGAGATATTTCTAGCGTGCACAAAATACATTATACACGTCGATTACTCGTCTAAAATGTACCCAGACCCACATCAACTTCAACTTCAACTTTAAGTTTTGGTCTAAATAGCTCTGAAACTTATGTCTATGTAGATAGTCGGAGTAGGTACCATAGATGGTTCAATGTTCACGTGTGCAGTGTGCACATTACGCAGTTTATATCCCAAGATTTCTACTACTACATAATTTTTCTTTCGCGCAAGTTAACTTTCCACGTATATATAGTTTATCTTCATTCGTTTTCGCGGTTGACCATTGCTTTCACGCCCTAACAGTAATGTTGGCTTTTGTATAGTCATGCAATAAATTTCCAAACTTATGCCTGACGTTGTATTTCGACGTCAGCGTATTTCGTACATGGGGCTCTCGATTTAACGCGGTAGGAGTTTATTCTGCTATCTACTTGGGTTTGTTTTACGTGTACGTCTACTCTCTACGCAGACAATCCAACGCACAGTATATGTATATATAACATATACGGATAAGGTAGGTAGGTGAATTTTGCTGCGATTTTCTCCCCCCCCCCCCCAATAACCACCCAGCCAGCCCTTGAATCCATTCGGATGAACGTGGTAAACGAAGTAGGTTAGTTTTACGAGCGTGTATGCTCACAGCATGGCCTTGAACTAACAATTCCAGCCTACTGGAAAGGAAATAAATACAGTGAAATTCGTCGATTATTGGGTACTAAACTACTCGTAAAATGACCCAGTAAAAATAATTCACTGAAGAATCAGACCAAACTGACATTGAAATGTAGAAGAAAGATCAGAGACTATACTTACTATCTAATTAAAAAATAAAACCTGGAAAATACCAGAATTTTTTTGAAAAATTAGAAAAATCTACAATAAAATATAAAAAATAAAAAAATAACATAAAAATTTTGAAAACATGATGTATAATAATATAAAGGTACATTATGATGGTCATAGTTTTAGAATTTTGATTTTATTAAAATCTTGACCCCAAAGTTTTTCATTTTTATAAGAAATAAAAAGCGCAGGGAATATTCTGTGAATTTTTTTCTGAAATTTTAAAATTAGTCATCATTTTTGGACTTTTGTGGAAATTTTTCACATGTTTTGTGAAAAAATTCCCTGGATTGAAAAAAGAGTGTACAAAGAATTTTCTGTAATTCCATCAAATTTAATAATTTTCTAAATTTTGTAGAACCTTCATATTATGGAGAAATGTTTCAAAAATTTCACAGAATATTTTAAAATAATTTTTCCAACAACTATTTTTATGTATTTTTCTTTTACAATTTTTGGAATTTACCTTATTGAAAATTTTCTTCAAGTGTTGTGAAAAATTTACGAGCGGATCGGGAGCACAACGGAGCCCTACCATTTACGTACGTTTATACTATGTATATGACGTCACGAATCTCTGAACTTGTAATATTTTTTCAAATTAACATTCATTTGATTCATTTTTATGAAATTGGAGGGGAGGGAGGGGTTCAATCAAAATTTTTATAATGACTAAAATTATTTCTAAAGTATTACTCTACAACTTTTGTTTGAAATTTTTTTCAATTATTTTGATCCTCCGTTCCATTTGGATTTCGCATATTACAGTTATAAATGCAAAATAAGAGAGTAGAGAGGGATCCAATTGAAAAAATTTTCAAACTAAAGTTGTAGACTAAAATATAAGACATATTTTATGTTATCACAAAAATTTCGATTTGACATCTTCCTTCCCACAATTTGTATGTATTGTTATTGTCTACAATTCTACATTGTAGTATTATGCAAAATAAGAGAGAAAGGAGAGGTCCAATCGAAATTTTTATAATAACATAAAATATACCTTATATTTTAGTCTACAACTTTTGTTTGAAAAATTTTTCAATTGGACCCTTCTCTCGTCTTTTATTTTGCATTTATAATAGTAATATGCGAAATCCAAAGGGAACGGAGGATCGAATTGGAAAAAATTTCAAACAAAAGTTGTAGAGTAATACTTAAGGAATAATTTTAGTTATTATAAAAATTTCGATTGGACCCTTCCCTCCCCTCCAATTTCATAAAAATGAATCAAATGAATGTTAATTTGAAAAAATATTACAAGTCCAGAGATTCGTGATGTCATATACATAGTCTAAACGTACGTAAATGGTAGGGCTCCGTTGTGCTTCCGATTCGCTCGTAAAAATTTTCATTTTTTTTTTTTTGAATTTTTTTGGTGTAACTCTGTGAAAAATTGCCTCAGGCTGATTTCTAAAATTAGCTATAGAAGCTGTATCAAATTTTGGAGAAATGTTTTAAAATATTACTTACCTAAGAAAAATACATGCATCGGAGCGAAATTTGAAAAAATAAAAGTAACTTTAGTAACCTGAAATTTCAAAAAAAGTAACCAAAATTATGGAAAAAAGTAACCAAAAATTTTCCATTTCCACTTGAATATAATGACTCATAACCCCCTCCCCTCCCCTTGTCACCGTTTTTCTCATATTTTCGCTAAATTTGACGTTTTACAACTCTTGAAATCAATGGTAAAAATTTTGAAAAAATCAAAATTTTTAATTCAAAAATAATAATTCATGCATTTTTTCATAATTATGACGAATTTTAATAGAATAGTTGGCTTAATAGGTGCTCAATTTTTATATCATAGGAAATTTCAATTCTTGAGAAGCTCACAATAAATAATTTTTGAGTTCCTATCAAATCTTAATTTTTTTTGAACTCAATATTGAAAATTAAAAAAAAAATTATTTTTTTTCTTGAAAATACTTGATATCAACTTTTTTAAGTTTTTGAACTCTTATTTGTTTTGAAATAGTTTTCAGTTTTCAAATAATTGTTGATTTCAAAAAACGTGAATTTTAGAAAAAATTTTAAATTACAAACAATACTGTCCTTTTTTTAATTTTTAAATTTTAATTTTTTTCGATTTTTTTTATTTTTCAAACAATTTTTAATTTCTTTAAATTTATTAACAATTTGTAATTTCTAAAAAGTTCTGGATTTCAAAAAATTAAACTTAAAATTCTCAATTTTTTGATTTTTAAACAATTTATATTTAATTTTTTAAAAATAGTCGTTCCTAAAATTCATGTTTATTCAAATAAAAAATTTCCAATTTATAAAAATTGTAATGCCTAAGAATTTAAAGTCTAAAAAAATCAATTTTTTGATTGGCTTATTGCAAAATGAGTAGATACAAAAAAAAATTTAATTTTTGAAAAGTCTTCATTCTCCACAAAAAAACAATTTTTCAACATGTGAAATTCACAACTTTTCAAAATTTTTAAAAGGAAAGTTTTGCTCATTTGAGAAATATCAAATTTTTGAAGCATTTTAAGTTCACGAGTTGAAACGATTTTATGTTTCATTTTTGAGGAGTTCTCTATTTTTCAAACATAATTTTCAAATACTTCGAACACATTTTTTTTTTTAATTGAAAAAATTACTAGGTATTCTCATTTAAAAAAAAAGTTTTTAATGAGGAGAAATCGGTTTTATTCTTCGACGGCCTCTACTTTTTTTGAAAAGAAATTTTGAGAAAAAATCGTTTATTTGTCGAGAAAAGATTTTCTCAATTTTTTCAAAAAAATACGGCTTATCTACTTACATTTTTTTTTTCAAGAAATGTGGCTCATTTTTAGACAAGAATAAATCTTAATTCTTCAAGAAAAAAAATCACAATTTTTCATACTGACTTGAAAAATGCCTATAAAAGAACTTTCAATTTTTTTAGGAGCAAACATTTTTCTACCTTGAATTTCAATACATAAGTACAAAATAAATATTCCTGAAGTTCGAGCAGAAAAAATCTCAATTTTAAAAGAAGATTCAATAAATTGTTCAATTAAGGTCAGTTGGGGTAACTGGGCCACGTTTTTACAACTCTAAAAAATCTTTATTCAAAAATGCCTCACTAGTGAAGAATAACCTTAAATCTTCAAATGGGACGTGTAGAGGGGTGTCATAGAGGTACGCTCACTTTTTTGATTTTGAGGGTGAAGCACATACCTGAGCTGAGGAACACCTCACTCTACACAAAGAATGGTGGCCCAGTTACCCCGAAAAATGGGGTAACTGGGCCACCAAATTTTTTTTTTATTAAGGAAGATTCAAGATGTGTAATTCACTTACCCCCACTCAAATCTGAGTTTTGGGGTAACTGGGCCATGTCATGTTACTCAAATTACTGAGGCCTCCTCAAGGGGAGCTAGGAACCGAATAATAATTGTTATGGTGGGCTTACGATGTCAGTGTTACCATGCAACCAACCATTTACGTCAAGACGATTTTGGAGGGGATTAGGAAGAGAATGGCCCAGATACCCCGGTGGCCCAGTTACCCCAACTGACCTTACTTAATTCATTTTTAAATAAAATATTTCAAATTTTTTGGAAGCAAAATCTCTGAAAAAAACTTTCAAAACGTTTTTAAAGAAATTTTAAATTTTAATGGCAGCTGTTCGTCAGATTTTTGACGAAATAGTAACCAAAATGAGTCCAAAAGTAACCTTAGTAACCAAAATGAGCCCAAAAGTAACTAAAGTAACCTTGCCTTTAAAAAAGTAACCAAGTTACTAAAAAGTAACCGTGTTCCGATGCATGAAAATAGTTTTTAAAAAATTTTCTAATTTTTTTCCAAAATTTCAAATTCTCTGTTTGTTCTTTTTTTTTTAATAAGTAGGTACTGTGAGAAATTTTTTATAATTAAACAATCATTTTTTGTATGTTTTTTAAAAAATTTTCCAAAAATCTTTTAAAATTTTGTAGGTGTTTCGTAGAAATTCTCTTTAATTCTGTAAAAAAGTTTTTGAAATTTCATAAAGTGTTTTTTCAAACATGTTCTATAAAATTTAAAATTTTGTGAAAAGTATTATTGAAATTTTGGTATAAACTTCTTTTGAAAAATTGAACGAAAATTTTTTCGAAAATAAGTGAAAGTTTTTCTAAAAGTTTGCTGAAGTGGTATGATTTTTTTTTATGATTTCAAATTCTGTGGATTTTTTTTTTGTTTTTTTTTGAATATAGGAAGGCTTATTGAAGATTTTCCAAAAGTGTTGTGTAAATTTTTCTTCACTACAGATGATCACAAAAAATATTTTCAATTTGTAAATTAAATTTTGAACAGAAAATCAAAAGTACCTATCTACGAAATTTTTTAAATTAAAAAAATTAGTATTCTTCGCATTCCTACAGAAATTTTTTCTTCAATTAATTTGTTTTCCTGACAATGTTTGAAAAAAAAAACATTAAAAAAAAATTCATTGAATTTTGGAAAATTCATTATTTTAAAAACTCCATTTAGGTAAATGCCATTTTCATCGTGATATTTTTTTGGGTAACTATAATGTTTTTGAAAAAAAATCAGTTTTTTAGAAGCTATTTTTCATATTTTTGTGATAAAATTTTCAATCAACAATGTCTTGAAAAAAATTCAAATGTTTGCGTCCACTTTTCCTGTGCTATAAATTCATTTCTAATAACTTTTTCAAGAGTTTAAAAAAAAAAAATAATAATTAAAACTAAAAAAAATGATTCTTTTTAGAATTACACTATAAAAAATTACATTATTTTCTTGGCTAAAAAATTCGAGAACTATTTATACTTCCACATAAATTTTCTCTTTTTAATTCTTCCTGTTTTTTTTTTTGTTTTTTTTTTGGTAAAAATTCATTATTACAACATTTTGATTTTGTTTAAAATTTGTTTCAATTTTTTTCTTTTCCAAGTTTATTCATTGAAGTTTTATAAATAATAGTTCCTGGATTTTTTTCACGATGATCTCTATTGATTTAGGTTTGTAACTCTTAATTCATATAAATTACTTACACTTCCGGAAAATTCTCCAATTAAAATGTTGGGAAAAGACCACTTCAAGAGTTTTAAGAAGTAATTGACTCGACATCATGTATAAACATTTGAAATTTTCGTACTCACCTGAAACAAAAATAAAAACACAAATTCAATATTTTCTATTTACACAAATAATTAATGAAAAAATTAATTTCTATTATACCTATGTTGATCAACGTAGACTACTTGAGAAAAGCACAAAACGTTATGTGATTGTTTTGTCTATCTTCGAAAATGAAGGAGCTACTGTGTATTGAAAATCGAAAAACCTGTTTTTTCTAAATTTAAGCTCTCTTGCGGCTTCATTTTTAAAGATAGGCAAAAAATTCCAAGAACAAAAAAAGTTCATTTTATCTAGTACCATCCACACAATAATTAGTTTTCCTCAATTTCATTTTCCCTTGCCCCTTCAATTTTCAAGTTAGACACCATGTAAAATGTTTGCTCTTTGTGGGTTGCCTATTCACCTGGTGGAAGGAACCACATCAGCTACGAAACACCCTGTATATAAGAATGGAAAAAATAAAAATAAAAATATAACGAAGAAACGAAGTAGACGCGATCAATTAACCATCTAACTGCTTTAGAATACAATAATGAAACTTGGCTTTGCTTGTAACGTTATTTTAACTTTGATTTTACGCATAAAGTTTCGTCGAAAGTTTCTACCCTGCTTGCGAGCTTTTCTTTTCGCTGCTCGACGAAATACGGGATGAATAAAAATTTATAACAGATAGGAAACAATATCCGGAACTCACGGTCGATTGACGCTGACCCTCGTTATTCATTTTCTTACCGTGCAGTCATTCAAACATTACCTGGGTAGCTTTTTCTTTTCTCTCGCAAGCGGCAGTTTATTTACGGTAATTCGAGTTCGCGTTGCTTTTTATTTTTCAACGATCCGAATGTTTCACTCGAGAAATACTCCAGAGTTGTTTTTTTGAGCGTTTTTAATGTAACAATTTCTGTTTTTCGATTTATACAAATCTCTCTTCTCTTCTTTACTTTTTTCAATTGGTCTATACGAAAAGTACGTAGGTATAGGTTCTATACGAGGGTATTGGATAAATCGTCTTTGTTTTTTATCAACTTTTTATCTAATAAGCGAAAGAGAAATACTTTTTAAGATACTTTTAGAGAATCTTTAATGCTCGAACGATACGAGAGAGAAACGATATCCAAGTCGAAGATGTATTTAAACTTATTCTTTTGTTTGATTCGAAAAAATAATAAGACGAAAAAAAAAACCATGTTCGGATTCGTTGGTCTTTTAGTTCCTTCTTTATCTGCGCTACAAACTCCATAGAGGTTGAAAAAGTGGGCTGGGAGTAAAACCGTCGGTTATTACCGAAGGTTTAACTCGAGACGTTTTAATTTCACTCAAGAAGAATTTTTAATCTATTCGCAGAACTCGTTATTTTTCTCTTAAGCCTCTTCGTACTTTGTTTCTTTTTATTTTTCTTAATCTTTTTTTATTTTTATTTTAGCGAAACGAAAAGAAGAAAAAAATCGTCCGGAGTGGAAAATATCCTCGAGATTACTTATTCTATTTTTTTTCTCCTCTTGTTTTTCCAAATCATCTTTTATCTGTGGTTCAAAGTGCATGATGTTTTATCACGTCAATGTACTTCGAATGTTGCAATACCTTTTTCTTTTTTTTTTCTTTTTAGGCGTCGATAATTTGTTCGTAGCGAGGCTCCAAATTTGCATAATGAAAATTTACGTTCGTTTAATGCTGCGGCACCATTTTAGCAAAAAGTTTTTCCAAAATGATTCGATTAAAAATAAATCGCACGCCTTCGTTATAAAGTATACCGGTTTGGAAAATGTACGATATCTACGACGTATATTTTGTATGAGTCTGATTTTCAACCAAGTATACCGCCGAGACGCAGTTAATGGGCTCATTAGGGCTTTAGTTTTGTGCCATCTTGTCACAATGACACGAGTTTTCTTACCATCGACGCGACACGAGCGACGCTGCGGCGAATCGCAGGCAAACTTTGTTTTTTCCTAATTTCCAGATGTTTGTTCGACGCCATCGTCGTTGTGTTTTCTACACGTTAATGTAATTTTATTTGTATAAAATGGAACGTAAAGTAAAGGTATAAACGAAATGATGTTTTAGCAAACAAACGCATTAGCGATATTTCTTTGATTCGTAAGTACGACTACGGATCGTATTATCAATGGGATATGGCCTTTTTATTTATTTAGCTACTCGTAGGTTGAGTACATACGTACTACTTTTTCTTCAGTCGAATGTCAAGCTTGGGGATTTGATTACCACGCTTTATAATTTTTTTGCCATCTTGTTATTTTTAAGAAGCAATATGCTCCGAAAGGGTTCGCGTAAGGTAATGTTTTCTTTTGCAATGGGTGTGTATTTTTATATGAATTTTTTATATGAAAGGAGAGAAAATTGAAGAAGTTCAGCTATTCATTAAAAAATGTGAGAATAAAATATTTTCAAAATTTTCACCACGTTTTGGAGATTTGTAGAATTTTTTTACACATTTTCACTGAAAAAAAAAATTCTTACAGAATTTATGAAGAATTTTCAAAGAATTGTTCACAAATTGAACACCAAAAAGCTTAAAGAAGTACAACAAACCTGTAAGATTTTTTTTTTAAAGCTATAAAAATTGAAAAATTTTTGAAAAAATAACACTAAATGTTTCAGCAACCCGAGATAATTTTTTAAAGCATTTATAATTTTATAGTAGTACTCAGAAGGGAAAACTGAAGCTGAATTTGAATTAAGAATTAATGAAACTCCAAAATGAAATTTTAAAAATGAAAAAACGTTCAAATTCTATTCATAATGACTGAAAACTTTATAAGGATTTTATAAATTAAAAACACTGAATACTAAAAAATTTCAAGACTAGGGTAAAATGTGGGGAAAAAATTTAAAATAATGCAAATTGGAGGAAATTTCATAAATGAAATAGGCATACGCATTCAAAAAAGTCTTAAAATCAAGAAAAAAATATAGTTGAAAATTGGAAATAATTCAACTTTTATCAAGAAGTAAAGTTGAAAATTGAAAAAAAGGATCAATTTTATTTTTTACTTGGAGGATAATAGTTCTCATATTTTTGGGGAAAAAATATTGATTTTTTTTGCTGTAAAAATACTTTTTAAATTTTACCTATACCTACTAGGAGAAATTTAAAAAAAAATTATTGTCTTGATTTTTTTTTTTTTTTTTTTTGAAAAGCTAATTTTTCAATTTTCAACTTGAAAGTGTTTTTTTGAAAGGAAATTATTATTTGTGGCATTATTTTGGAAAAGGTCCCACTTTGGTTTTTATATAGTTTTGAGAAAATCACATTCTTAGGTGAAAATGTTCAAAGTGGGACGTTTTGAGTTATTGATGGATTCAGTAAGTGGAAGGTGTATTATTTCATGTGGACTAAGAATTCACTAGCGCAACTCGCGGGAAGTCGGTTAACTAAGGCATTTAAGTTGACCATTCATCAAAACCCATAATACGACAGGTCCAATTTTGACTCAAGGAAAATTTTCAAGACCACCATGTTGTAGAGCATACAATTTCCTTTCAAATGAGTGCTCAATGCAATTTTTAGCTATAATAGGGGCAATTCTACAGCAATAAGAAAAATTAGGGGCAAAATTTTCATTTCTTGAACTTTCAACTCTGAAGCGCTGTAAAACGCTCAAAAATTATCAAACAGACTTCGAAAACATCTCATTGGTCAGAGAATTTTCTACCCTACAAAGACCCGGTCTTAACTCATTTTGGACCGACAAGCCAAAGTGGGACCTTTTCCAAAATAATGCCACATTTTCTGGAAACAAAGATGGCAAAAAATGAAGTAATAAAGGTTGATTAACCTAGGTATAATAGACATTATTTTTTCATTAATTACCTACCTACTTGTATAAATTGAAAATATTAATGAATTATGTTTTTATTTTTGTTTCAGGTGAGTACGAAAATTTCAAATGTTTATAATACGTCGAGTCAATTACTCCTCAGAAATCCTGAAATGGTTCTTTTCTAACATTTTGATTGGAAAATTTCCTGGAAGTGTAAGTAATTTATAATAAATGAATTAAGTGTTACAAATTAAATCGATAAAACATCATCATGGGAGGAAAAAAAAACTAGAAAAAAAAAAATTTTATTGAACCAAATTTTCAAAAAATTAATTTTTCGATTTGGAAAAAAATTAAAATGATGTACCTACCTAATAAATAATTAATAATGAATGTTCACAAAAAAAAAGAAAAAATTGAAATGAAAAAATTTTATAATGGAAGCGAATATTTAAATTTGTTTTCAAAACATTGTTACCTAATTGAAAATTTTATTTAAAAAAAAAAGATAAATTGTCGCTAAAAAACTGCGTTTCTTCAAAAACAACGTCATCCAAAAAAAAATCATGATGAAAATTGGATTTTGGCAGGGGTTTCAAAAATAAGGAATTTTTAAAATGAGTAATTTTTCAAAGGAAATTTAATGATTTTTTTTTTTTTTTTCATGTCTCTTTTTTCAAACTTTGTCAGGCAAAAAAAATGTAATTGAATTTATTAAAGTTCTGTAAGAATTCGGAGAACACTAAATTTTTTGATTTCAAAAATTTCATATTTCTGCCCAAAATTAAATTTACAATTTGAAAATATTTTTTGTGATCACCTGCGTTGAAAAAAAATACAGAAAACTTCTAAAAAAAAATTCAATAAGCCTCTTTGAATTCAAAAAAAAATCCACAGAATTTCAGATCACTTCTGCAAATCTTTAGAAAAATTTTCACCGATTTTCAAAGAATTTTTCATTCTATATTTTTCAAAAGTTTTTACCAAAGTCTCAATATTATTTTCCAAAAAATTTCAAATTTTAGAACCTTTTCAAAAAATTTATGAAATTTTAAAAACATTTTTACACTGTTAAAAGATAATTTATTAATACAAAATTTTTACAGATTTTCGGAAAACTTATCAAAAACACAAAAAATTAATTTCTTTATTATAAAAAATTTCTCACAGCATTTCAAAAAAAAAAAACACAAGTAGGTATAGATAAAGAGTTTGAAATTTTGGAAAAAATTCCAATGATTTCTTTTGCTATCAGAGAAAAATTTAAACCGTTTTCCATAACATTTTAGAAATGTTTCTCCCAAATTTCATAGAGCTTCCATACTACTTTTGGAAACCTGCAGTTCACAGATACTGGGAAAATTTTTCACAGAGTTACGCCACAAAAGTTCAAAAAATAAAATACAGATAAATTTTCAATACGTTCCAGAAATAAAAAAATATATAAAACATTGAATAAAAATTTTAAAATACTTTGTGAAATTTTTGAAACATTTCTCCAAAACTTGTGGAGGTTCTACCAGCTTTAGAAAATTGTTCGCAGATTTTAGCAAAATTATTCACAGAATTAGGAACAAGAAAATTTCAAGTCATGGAATCACAGAAAATTCTCTCTGCACTTTACAATCCAGGGAATGTTTCACAAAACCTGTGGAAACAGTACTTGAGCGATTTTTTTTTTAATTTTTTAAGAACTTCCAATTGAACTTATATTTTTCAAATTTAGTTTGCTTTGTTTGAGCATTAGATTCATTAAATCCTGTTTTCAAAAAATCTTCTATTTTTTTCGAATTAAATTTTTTAGGATGAATTTCACGTTGATTTCTGTAGGTAATAAAAAGGTTTTAAAAATTTCCAATTTCGAGCAGTTTCAAAACCCCCAAAAAATAAAATGCTTAAGAAAAGCATCATATAAATTGAGAAGAAATAAATCGATTTTTTCTCATACATCAAAACCCATTTCGAGTCGAACCCGATAGATTGAAATCTGAATCGTAGTACCACTGTTATCGTAAACAAAACAACAGGAAAAGAAATCACCCGAGAGCTCACATCAGAGAAAAATACCTCATCTCGAAACCTTTTTCGTATCACTTCAACGTACCGTTTAATCCAGTGGTTTAAAATTAAAGAAACCCATTCGCCGCCACCTCCATCGCATCGCGAAACACAGCGACTGAATTTATAACAAATGCCACAAAAGGATGAAAAAAATCCGGCGCATTTCTCAGCACAAATGAATGATAATATTATGTGTGTTCGAACTATAAATGACGAGAAAAACATATACCTTGTTGCCGTGTCGAGAGCTGCTTGATGAGAAAATGATACCTTAATGTGAAGAAAATTAAACCGACTCCGGCCTCGTAGTAAATTATTAAACGTGCCGTGCGTGTTCGTACAAATGAAAAACACATACGCCAGCAAACCACGGCAAAAAAATGGGAAAAACGAAGACGACCAAAAAAAAAAAACTATTACAGAAAATTATTTCAGCGATGTTATACTACGCTATATTTCATGCTACAATAATGATTTGTTGGGTTCCTTTTTGCAGCCGAAAGAAAACTTTCTTCTTTTCTTGTTAATACAACGTATAATATATATATACTTTCACCCTGGTATTCGGAATGCCGGAATTGCACCCATGCTAAAGGTCGACATTTTCTGATATAGTGGGCCACACTCTTTATTATGAACCATTTATGGTCTGTGAAAACTTTCGCAAGTCGAGGTGGAGGGGAGTAGTTCTTATTGGTGGTTTATTTAGGCCAATTAAAATAACCAGAGGATATTCTTCGACTATTGATTTTTAGTGATTTCGAAAATTCACTTTTTCAATTTTTATTTTTTTTAAAAGAAAACTGACTAAAATTTTGAAAAATAACGATTATTTTATTCCTAACGAAATTAGATAGGAGGGAAGGGTCCAATCGAAATTTTTATAATAACCTAAATTATTTTTAGGATCTTAATCTACAACTTTTGTTTGAAATTTTTTTTAATTCAACCCCTATCTCCCTCTCATTTTTAAAAATGAGTGTCTTTGTACCAATATGCGAAATCAGAGAGGAGGGAAGGGTCCAATCAAAAAGTTTATAATAACCAAAATAATTTTTAGAACCTTAATCTACATCTTTTGTTTTAAAAAAATTTCAATTGGAACCCTCTCTTCTCTCTAATTTTTCAAATTAGTACATAGATACTCATTATTGAAAATAGAGGAGAGGTAGGGGTTGAATTGAAAAAAGTTTCAAACAAAAAATGTAGATTAAGATTCTAGAAATAATTTTGGTTATTAAACGAATTTTGATTGGACCCTTCCCTTCTCCTCTAATTTCGTATATTGGTACAAAGACACATCATTATTGAAAAATAGGAAGGAAGTAGGGGTTGAATTAAAAAAAATTTCAAACAAAAGTTGTAGATTAAGATCCTATAAAAATAATTTATCTGCTCATGTATTATAAAGTTAATTTTATGATTTTCCAAATGTATGAATTAGAGTAACATAAAGTTCTACATTAGGACACTAGTGTCATAATGAAATCATTATGCCACTGCTTTTTCATTATGACACTCAAATTTGAAAAAAGAGTTGCATAATGGATTTCATTATGCAGCTCTTTTTTCATTATGCCACTCAAATCGCAGATAAAATTTTGTATGCAACTCGTATCATAAATTGATCAATATGTTCAACTTTATGATACTAGTTGCATAAATAACTATTCCCGAGCAGCACAATCGACAAATTATCGAAATAAAAAATCGACAGAATATCGAATTCGATAAAGTGTCGCGTTAGTTCCGCCTAAATCGTGAAATTATCTTTCGATATATAGATAGATTATCGACGAATTATAGTTAGTAAAAATTTCGAGATTATAGTAAGATATTTTATCTATAATATCGAAAGATAATTTCACGATTTAGGCGGAACTTTCGCGACACTTTATAGAATTCGATATTCTGTCGATTTTTTATCGATTTTTTATTCCGATTTTTCGTCTTTTACTAGCTTTTTCCTATAATTAAAAATCATTAATTAGCATAATTAATACATTAAACTATGTCTAAACACATTATTCATGTTACGGTAAGAGGATCATTTCAGAAAAAGTCAAAAAAAATTATAAAAAATCTGCCACCCGTGGGACTTGAACCATCTACCTCATGCATGGTAATCATCTTCCTTAACCACTATGCCACTATGCCATACCTTATCGTTGAGAAGTTATCAATAAAACGCTTATAATAGACAGTTTAGTACTTCCAGATGTGTTGGACTTAGAAAAATTTTCACCAATTTTTAAAATTTGGAAATAATTTCAAATCGTTGAAAAATCGAATTCGAGAAATTTCAGATTACGTGTCGATAATATAGTTTTAAATATCTTCACAAAATCGTTAAAAAATTGAATTCGAGAAATTTCAGATAATTTGTCGATAATGTAGTTTCAAATATCGCCACAAAATCGTTGAAAAATCGAATTCGAGAAATTGCATATAATGTGTCGATAATATAGTTTCAAATATCTTCACGCAATCGTTAGAAAATCGAATTCGAGAAATTGCATATTATGTGTCGATAATATAGTTTCAAATATCTTTACAAAATCGGTAAAAAATCGGATTCGATAAATTTAATATAATCTGTCGATAATATAGTTTCAAATGTCGTCAAAAAATCGGTAAAATATCGAAGTCGAGAAATTTCATATAATCTGTCGATAATATAGTTTTAAATATCTTTACAAAATCGTTAAAAAATCGGAATCGATAAATTTAATATTCTTTGTCGATAATGTAGTTTCAAATATCTGCACAAAATCGGTGGAAAATCGGAATCGATAAATTTAATATTCTTTGTCGATAGTATCGTTGACGAATATCGTCATAAAATCTTAATAATATCGAATTCGATAGTTTTTAGATTTTTTACCTATGAAATTGTACCGATAAATCTTTATAATATCGTGAGAACATCTATAGATTTTCAAACGATTTTTTATCGAAACGTTACATCTTCTGATATTATCGATCGAGTGTGCCGCTCGGGTTATGTTATTATAAAAATTTCAATTGGACCGCACCATCCTCTCTAATTTCGTATATTAGGCATATCTACGTGGTTTTGTACTTCGGAAAATTCAGCGAGAGATCCCGATTTTGGCAGTGCAAACTAGAAGCTACTATATGATCCATCTCACTGCAGCGTCTGCCCCTACACACTTCTCTCAATCCGGAAGCATAACACCCGGAACACCATAAGGCGAAATAATAGCAAGATTTAGGCTACAAAATGTTTTTAAAAATTGCTTCGAAAATTCTCAGCGAAATTCTACTTCTAAGTTAAATATACGAATAATGTATTAAATCACAAATAAGACGCCCGAATACCTAGAAGCGAAATTTTTGCAGCTTTAAGCGAAAATATTTATAGAACTTTTTAAAGATAAGACATTAGGCAGTACGAGTAAGAAGGCGCGTCATTCTGAATTTAATTTAAAAGTTTCAAACATTCGTGAGAAAGTATTGTGTAGCATCCAGAATGTAAGAAATTTCCACTATTAGCCTTTCTGCTCGCGCTAAATATAACAGCAAGGCAACGTTTTTCAATATAATGGCGAAATGTTTTTATCACCATCTTTATGAAATTATTTCGACGATTTCGTTCTCACAGACTTGTTTATTGTCGCACCCACGTATTCGTGTTCTGTAAAATGGGTATAACCAGAGATGTCGAAGAAATTTCAAAATAATATAGAATAAGTATTCGTAGGTATCTATATGTTTTATGTTCGTACAGGCAACGAAATACTAAACTGAACACAAAATATAACTAAAATTTGACATCTGAAAAGTTTACCCCAAAACGACATAAACTTTTTAGTTTTTATACAGGGTGCCGTAGTAAAGAATCCTCTCTTCAATTTTGTAAAATGGCAACTGTTTCGACAGTATGGAGATATGGTTTGCCTAATCCTGCAATTAAAGGAGTTGATATACAACCTAAAGAGGGGTTTTTCAAATTTTTTCAATTATTTTTTTCCCACTTATTCTGCAGTTTTGAAATTTGTTATTTAATGAAAATAGTATCTTGAACACTCTATTGCGTTGATTTTGGTTTTATCTTCAATAGGATTATTTTCTAGATTTTTCCCCTGAAGTTATAGAAAAAAATTGAAAGAATTTTTTTCAGATAGGTACAAATTTTAAAAATTTGGATGTGTTTTTGTCTTACACCCAAAGTTGTTTTTTTATTTATAAGAAAAAATTCCATATTTTCTATTTTATCAGCTTTGGAAATTTTTCATACAATAATTCAACCCTACAATTGTGGACCTTATCGAGAAAAAATGCATTAATTTAGAGGAAATTTGAATTCAGGAGCTAAACAATTTTTTTGAACAAATTTTTTCAACTTTGCCAGATTTGAAATTTCTTTTGTATAATTCAATCTCACAACTTTAAATAGGCTGAAATTGAAAAAATTGGTTCAAAAAATTATTGTTCAACTCAAAAATTGGAATTTCTTCAAAATTGATAAATTTTTTCTAAAAATTATTACTCTAAAGGAACCACAATTGTGGGGTTGAATTGAACGAAAAAAATTGCCAAGTAGAATTGAAAAAATTGTTCTTGTAGGTATCCCAACAAGTATCTATAATTCAAATTTCCCGAAAATTAATGAATTTTTTCTCAAAATTATTACTCGAGAAGTCTACAGTGTTGAAGGGTTGAATTATACAAAAAATTGCCAAATCTGGCAAAGTTAAAAAAATTTGTTCAAAAAATTGTTTAACTCATGTATTATACAAATTTCTCCAAAAATAATTTTTTCTTGAAATTAGTACTAGGGTTGAATTACATAAAAAAATTTCCAAGCCTGATGAAAGTTGATAAAATTGCTTCAAAAAAATTATTCAATTCATAAATTTGAATTTACTTAGAATTTTTCAATTTTTTCTCGAAATTAGTACTCGAGAAGCTGTATAGTATTGTAGGGTTGAATAATACGAAAAAATGTATTTTTCATCTCACTGACTTTCAAATAGCACTCACCAGTACTCCCAAATTTCAAAAAATGGGGTTTCCAACTTTTGCATTCTCTTGTTTACTTATTTCATATTTTAATTCATCAAAATTATTACTTTTCGATAGAATTTCCAATTTTTCTTTTTATTTACAACTGAATTTCTAGTGGTAATTACCTCGCTACTCCTAGTTTCTTAAAAACTAAAATGTGTAAAATGGAGAATTTGAAAATTTTAATTTTCTCTCTTTGAAGTTTAAAGACTGGTGGGTGTCGCTTGAAATTGGTGATTATTTTGCTAGAAAATGAACAATTTTGATAGGTTTAAAATTTAAAAAAAATAAAAAGTTGAAAAATGAAAAAGTTTTCAAAATGGAGGAAATGCTAATGGTAAAACTAAAAATTCGCAGTTGAGCAAAAATAAGAAAGTATTTTCTAATGAGAAGGAGCAAGGAGTGCTACATCAAGAATTTTTGGTAGTGTCTTTTCCAGTCTTTTCCCAATTGGGGCTTCCAAGATACCCATGGGGGAAAATAAAAATTGAGAATTTGTTCTCATGGAAAAGAACCTTTTTTTATGAGTTGAAATTTTTTTTAAATATTGTAAAAAATGAGAAGTTAAATTTTTTATTCCCTTTTTTTAAATTTAGGAGACTGGTAGGTGCCAACTGAAATTCAGTAAAGGGGAAAAATAATTTTTTTTTTTTTTGAAAAATTGTCGGTGACTTAAAAAACGACCATAAAAAATTGTGAATTCATTCTCATGAAAAAGAACAACTTTGACAGGTTCCTTATAACCAAAAAAGGGAAAATTTTGGAAATGAGTAATTGTTTAAATTTTCTAAAAAAAAAAAAAAAAAAAAAAAAAGAAGGTTGACCTAGAGTTACTTAATGTATCGTTGGAGGAAAAATAAAAAATAAAACTCTTAAAAAGAAACAACATTGGGGGTGAGCCAAAAAAAAATCCTAGTTCAAAATAAGGGCAACCAATTCTCACATTAAATAAAAAATCAACTGTTTAATCTGTGATAATTTATGTTCATAGGACAAACAACGTATATCCTGCTGTACCGGGATAAACTATCTAAGACTACAAATACTCGTATTTGACTCAACACTCGCTGTTTGTCCGTTATCGCAACGATCTCAACTCCGTTAAAAGGCTCCTTCGGGTGAAAAAAAAAATCCATATACGTAAACCTAGCTCGAGTTTAACTGATAAATAAACTAAGAAATTTGTAGTTTAAAAAAAAGGCAATACAGAGAAGACGGCTAAAGGCAGCAAAAAATAATTTTAAAAGCCTCCGGCTTGGGAGGGTGCATATAAACCTTTCTTATATTATACTCGAGAACGGTCGTCGGGCGGTTGTTTACTCATACTATATAACGTCCAACATAACTGGAAAAAAAGAGCAAGCGGGGAAATAAAGTTGAAAAAGTTTTATAACGAAAGCTCTTACAATCTGAGTAGAGAGCATTGTTGAAAGAAATAGTTTAGTTTTTTTTTCTTTCTTCTTAAACAAAGACGCCGGCAGAAATTTGATTAAAATTCTTGGTCTTATCGGTGACACGATACCACTTCTTGGGCTCATTTGTACCGCTCAATCAGTTCCTAGCTTCCTACTTCGTAGTTCGTAGTTCGTTCTGTGTCTTGTTGTTCGAGAAACAGCCAAGTGCAAAAAAAAAAGAAGTCAATGCGAAATGCGCGCCAGTTCGCAACGTACTATTTCCACAACTCGCAAAACGTGTTCACGTGGAAAATTTTCTAGCAGAGTTGTTATTTCGAATGCTAATTTTCGGCGTGTATACAACGCCATGCAGCGGTGTATCGAATTTGTCTTTTTTTTCCTCCCTCGATGATGAGATCTTGGCGTTGTGAGCCTTGTAGGTACCTTTTGGATACGTGCATTGTACGCAGACGCGTATTGCGTATTTTAACGTGTATTATGAAATTGCAATGAGCTCTTAAAAGCGTTAGGCGCCCCCGAAATTGGCCATCCAGTGTTGAAAATATATTCGAAATTTGTTGCCTAATTTCCATACAAATACGAAATTACCACTATTACGCCTTTTTAACCTACCTATACGGTTTGTATATTGAAAGGCTGTAAATTCGATTCGTGCCCGGAATCAGCCATCAGACGCGAGTATGGCCCGAAATTCCGAGATTATAATTCAAGCGGAAAGCGGACTATGCGAGTTGTTTTTATCGAGGAAATATTAGTATACTTCGATCGTGTGAGAATGACTGATGCAGAAATATTTTTTCAAGGTGCACAAATAGTACTGCATTTTATATTATACAATATACAGGGTGTCTCAGTTTGGAGTATCACCTTAAATCTGACGTGTCGTCGATTTGTTTATAAGATGTGTAGATATAATTGCCTAACTGAGGTACTAAAAGGGGCTGAGGTACAGCTAAATTCAGAATGTTTTTTTTTTTTTTTTTTTTTTTTTTTAAATATTAGTATCAAAATTTTTGACAAAAAAAATTTGGGCATAAAAAATGAAAATTGAAAAAAGGGCTCTGTAGGGGTTTGAAGGGTGCATTCATGTACAACATATCCAAAATTCATCGAATTTCATCAAAAACAGCCTGAGAAAAATTCATAAAACGATGACGAGTTTTCAACTTTCCACCTTCAACTAAAATGACGAATTCTCTTAATTTAAATGCAATTCAGAGCTTTTAGCTATTTTATTCGATGAACTAGACACAATACTTTCGTATTACTTCATTTTTTTATTCCCAAATGTATTAAATTGTTAAAAACAAGCAAAATTAGATAACTCAACTGATTGCCCCTTCTGGCACTGGGTATACTACATTTAAAAAACGCAAGACGCGAAGAACCACCTTAGACAAAAAAGAAAAATTAACTACTGTTGAAAACGCAAATTACAAAACTAACCTAGGAAATAATAATTAATTGCACATCGAGGTAAACTAAGTCAGACGTCTTCTTTTTATGATTAGACATTTCTTTGGTAATAAAACATGTCTTTTAACAACAAAAAAAAACAACAAAGCATCAAATTTCATTAATGGCAAAATATTGAAAAAAAATTAGAAATGAAACAAAAATAAAAAAACTAACTGCTAAAGAAAGATGAAACATACTATAACAAAAACGGATGAAAAAATGAAAACTTTTTCAAAAAGAAATGCAACATTATTTTACCTATCAGCCTGAGAGCATTACATATTTTTTTTTATTTTTCTTAAAATAATTAACCATCTTTCGAAATAGTTCTTGGAACTGCGACTACTGAAATTTCTGAAAAGTGAGAACACGTAATTAATGAGATATTTGACAAAATATGAGGAAATTTCGTAGGTTTACAATATATTGATAAATTTCTTGAACTAACATGATCGAAAACTTGGCTTGGCAGTAGCTAGGTTACTCAAGCTACACTCAAAATTTCGATAGTAAAATAAACCTCCCCCTAAAAATTGAATACAAACCACTTGCTTATTTTAATTTAGAAGCGAATATTTTTTTGAAGAAAAAATATTAAAAAGCTCTCAACTTTTTTGAAAATTGACCTAGGAGGTCGTCCTTTGACATGTAGGTTTGGTAGGGGTCCTAGATGTGTTTTTTGGGGGTTTCGACCTTCCAACCCTTTCTCACCCCCTTCCACCCCCAAAAACGCTATTTTGAGGTCATTTTTTGCTATTTTTTGCCTTGTTTAATTTTGTGTCATTGCTACAGGCCACCCCAATTAACCTAAGAGGCTGTTCTTTGGCATGTAGGTTCGGTAGAAGTCCTAGATGTGCCTTTTGGGGATTCTGACCTTCCAACCTTTTTTTCATTTCTTGTAGAAGCACTAAGTTAACTGCAAGGCGAAGTTCCGAGGGCGAAGCCCGAGGAACGAGCTATTGGTTTGGGGCCAAGCCCCTTAGTTGATAATAAAAGTCATTACAAAGCTTCAACAATTCAAGAAGGTGTAGAAATGCAGAAATCATCTTCCTAACTTATGAATTTTGTGGCAAAGTATACAAACCTACAAGATTCAAAATCGAAAAAACAAGGCTGAAAAACGTATAATAAAGAAAATTAATTTTTTTTTTTGATTTTTTTAAAAATTATTTTTTTTAAGCATAACATAGGTACTTAAATTACAGAATAAACAAAACACATACTAACAAGGGAACCTCGCCGACTCGTCACCTCCAATTGAGCTGAAATTTGGCTCACTGAAAGAGCATGCCACCCATACCTCACAACCAAATTTTTAGCTGCCGAAGTTGATTTTTCGATTTTTGGTGAATTTTTGAAAATGGCTAAAACTGCCTGCGCCTCCACAAAACCATTTTTTGAAAAAAAAATTGTAAATTTCAAGGTAGAATCCTAAAAATTGGTTTGTACACTAAGGTCGACCCCCTGAGTCGATTGGCACCATTTTCAAGGCGATCTGGAACCTCGAGAAAAAGTTGACTTTTCTCTAGTACACTGGAATCTCTTCAGACGGCAAAAGTCAACATTTTCTGGAGGCTCCAGACCGCTTCGAAAATGGTACCAATCGACTCGGGGGGGGGGGGTCAACTTTGAAGATGTAGACGAAGTTTCGGATGATATGCTGGAGAAATTGATTTTTGAAAATTTTTTAAAAATGCAAAATTTTTAAGTTGTCAAAAAAACACGTCGTGCAAACTCGTCACCTCGGATTTTGGATTCAACTACGTCAATCGATAGATGGCATCATACGTACTAACGCTAGGATTAAATTTTTAACTCCCGAAGTTAATTACAGTGCCGTCTGGAGCTATTCCAGTGCGCTGGAGAAAAGTCAACTTTTCCTGGAGGCTCCAGATCGCTTCGAAAACGGTGTCAATCGACTCGGGAGGTCGACTTTAGTATACAAACCAATTTTTAAGATTCTATTATGAAATTAAAATTATTTTTTTCAAAAAATGTTTTTTTGGAGGTGGTTTTAGCCATTTTAAAAAATTCGCCAAAAATCGGAAAATCAACTTCGGCAGCTAAAAACTTTGTTGTGAGGTCTGGGTGGCATGCTGTTTCAGTGAGCCAAATTTCAGCTCAATCGGAGGTAACGAGTTGGCGAGGTTCCCTTGTAAGTATAATGTTTCAGACATTCAAACGTAGTGTGAAAATGGAACCACCCAGAGGACTCAGGGGGGCCAGGTCATCTGGCAAGGTAGAGTTTTTCCCCCTATAATTCACCCATAATACAACTGTAGGACATCCTGGACTGGAGTAATCATTTCGAGAAAAAATTCATCCATTTTGAGGAAATTTGAATTTATGAGTTGAACAATTTTTTTGAACCATTTTTAATCCAATTCCAGCAGATTTACCAAATTTTTTCGTATAATTCAACTCCACAAATGTAGGACTTCTCGAGTAATAATTTCAAGAAAAAATTCATAAAATTTTGAGGAACTTTGACTTTATGAGTTGAACAAATAATTTTTTTTTCAATCTTCATTAGTTTTGGCCATTTTTTCGTATAATTCAACCCTACTTTTCTGGTTCTTCTAGTGTAATAATTTCGAGAAAAAATTTTTTGGATACATTTGAATTTTTGAGCTGAACAATAATTTTTTCAAACCAATTTTTTCAATTCTAAATACTTGGTTATTTTCAATTTTGTTCTAAAAACTGTTTTTGAAGTTATCACTTCAAAAAATAGAATATGGATCCTGCTCGAAATCATGAAAAAAAAAATGAAATGCTAATTGAAAAAAATTTGCTCACTTTTTTTATTACCTAATAATTTTTTTTATTTTTTGAAAAATTGGGGCAGCACCTAAAAGTACCCTTTTTAAAATAAGTTGTGGGAAGACTAAAAAATTGGGAATCAATAGTTTTGATGGGTTCTAACCAAAATAAAGCCAGATTCTAAAATTCAGGTCAATTTTTCATTTTTCCACAAAAATGGGCTTACCAAGGGTCAATTCAGTTAGAGGGAAAATGAAAAATATAAAATGATTACTTCGTAAACAGGAACAGCTTTCAGAGCAATAACATAATTCAAAAGCCCAAAATCTCTTATTATTTATAATAAATGGATCTAATTTGAGCAATGGGCATTATTTGTGTAGTCCCTTTTCGACTTTTCATTTTTTTTTTTTTTTTTAAATCTCAGTAGTATTGGGGTACGTTTGGAATTTGGCCCGAGCGCATCCAACGAGTCCCACGGCGTACTGTGGGAAGTCGTCGGGCCTTCGGGCCAAGTTCCAAACGTACCGCGGTGTCGGAGATCATCGATCTCTGATCTCTGATCTCCAGTCTCCGGACTCCGGGCTCCGAACTCTGAACTCCGTTCTCAAAATTTTATTTTTTCAATTATGAATTTTTTATTTTACACCCTGATTTCTCTGAACACCAAATCCAAATTTCTTCTGTTTAGTGTGTTCAAATGGATGGTTTGATGAAGTGTTTTGATGTAATCTCTGATCTCCGATCTGGAAACTTATTATTATTTTATATGTGTGCATGGTACAACGTCTACTCGGCAAATGAGTTGAACTAGAAAATCCATTCCTAAAGGGAAATTATTTGTTGGTTTAGGATCGTTCATTTTTCTGATCTCCGATCTCAAATTTTTTCTAATTTCTTTACTTACTTACCTTTAATCCAGGGGACATGATACGACTGTATTCATAGTTTCTCATATCCCTACCTAATCATCAATTTCTGATCTCTGATCTTCGATAGCGTAAGAAGCGTCCATCTCGTATGAAGACAAGAACAGTAATGATTAATCTAAGGTGACGTGTCTGTATTTATATTTTTTCTCATACCCCACCAAAACAATGATCTCCAACCCTCCCTCCACCTACACCCCCTTAGTAATATCTGATCTCCGATATCCAAACCCCCTCGTGTTTATACTTTCTTCGATCCTTATCTAATTGGTGATCTCCGATCTGTGATCTCCAAATCAACCAATAGTGATGATATCAGATTCCATTAGGTACTGGTGCACACTTTTCAATCATGTAAGAAGCGTCCATCTTGAATGAAGACAAGAACAGTAATGATTAATCTAAGGTGAGGTGTCTGTATTTATATTTTTTCTCATACCCCCACCAAAACAATGATCTCCAACCCTCCCTCCACCTACACCCCCTTAGTAATATCTGATCTCCGATATCCAAACCCCCTCCCACCACCTCAACCCACTAGTGATATCTGATCATCGATCTTCATACAGGACTTTTCACGTAAGAAACATCCATCTTGTATGAAGACAAGAACCGTAATGATTAATCTAAGGTGACGTGTCTGTATTTATACTTTTCTCGTATCCCTACCCAATCACTGATTTCTGATCTCCAAATCACACATATGATCTCCAAATTCTCTACTTTTACCTATCGGCTTTTCAAGTATTACACTACATGACGTATTTTACTGATCTCCACAACCTTTGATGTCAACTTTTTTCATAATTTTTCTATTGTAGATATTCAAGCTATTCCAATTGTTGAGTTTTTCTTTGGTATCAAACAAATGCTCATATTGGGTGGGTAAGTGCAATTTGTGTTTTTCAGTCTTGATGGCAATAATTGAGGTAGAGAATTTTGTTGTGCATCTTGAAAATCCTACAACTTTGAAAGACACCGCCAGAGGATGATCTTTGAAGTTTTCAAATGATTTACAATTTTTAGAAATGTCATTGAAACTTTGCACACAAGTAACAACCATCTTGTACAAGCAAACAAACAGTAATGACAAACTGAAGGTAATTCAGCTGTATTTATAGACTTTTTACAAGTGATCTCCAGTCACTGGTTTCCGATGATCTCCAAACTCTGATGATCTCCATTCTGTAAACTGTGATCTCCAATCTTCTACCACTGATCCCTGATCTCCGATCTCTGATCCCCGATTTCCAATCCCCGATCTCCAAAGTTGATAATTTCCACACCATTCAGAGTCACTATAAATACAGGTGTTATGGTCAAAATACTTCATTAGCATTCAGAATGTCGTCCGATGAGGTTGATTCTCTCAGTATGGAAATGTTTCCTGAGCTTGATATTGATGTAGATCGCATTCAAAACAGCCCTTTTCAGGGCTACACCAATGTGAACTCTAAGATGGAGAACAGTCGCAAAGTGGCCAAGAAATCAAAAATCAGCCTGGTTGATTACTCTATTCACACTGACAGTGAAAGTGACTATGAAGAAGTAAATGTTGAACCTGGTATCCATTCAGCCAAACCAGTTCAATTACCAACAGTAGGGGTACCAACAAGAGTGGTAACTGAAGATGAAGATGAAGAATTCATCATTACCACAGATACGCTCACACACAAACGCAAGAAACCTATGCGTCAGGCTACCTCAGTCAGTGAAAATTCAGACACTGACAGTATAAGCTGTAGCAGTTGTAGTTGCAGTAGTTGTAGCTGTAGCAGCTGTATGGAAGTTGACACTGATTCCAATACCGATACTGATTCAGAAGATACCACAAGTGACCAGATATATGTGGGTGGTGGTGGTTGTGATAGCAGCAGCAGCAGCAGCATTTTGAAGTACATTGATGTTTTGGAGAGCAATGTCCGAATTTTGAAAAAGTTCCAATATCAACAAAGGGACTATACAATTGCCTTGAAGAAGAATATAAAGAATTTACCAACTGTTGACTTGGTTGGTATAGCTCTGAACGAAATGTTCGAGTTTGGCAAGTCGAGATCAGAGTTCAGAGAAGGTGATCTCATCAATCTGGTCGTTCAAAATCCAGGTTTTGGTGGTCGTGTGATATCCACTGGTTACGACAAAAAAGATCATGTGAAAACTCTGAAAGAGAAATTGGAGCAAATCGTAACCTCAGATCAGACTGTTGATCTCCTTCAGTGCAAGTTCTCCATTCAAACAGTACATTTACCACGTGGTGGTAAAGGATCAAAGATTATCAATTTAAAAGAGGATGTCCATACCAAGAAGAGTATCAATGTTATAAAGGACTTTGATGATAACCTGTGTGGACTTCGAGCAGTCATTGTGGGTCTCACTCATCACACAAATATGATTCTTGGGCGTCAACTCACTGATTCAGAGATCAAGATGACTCGTTCAAATCAACCTATTCAAACAATATTAACTTTGAAGTTATATTGCCTACTTATTGAGAAATTTGGAAAAGATTGCATCTCAACCACTCACGGAATGACCATTGACGATTTCAAATATGTTGAAGAGCTGTTGGATGTTCAAATATATGTTGTGGAAGCTATTGCAAACAATCCAGTCATCCGCAAAGGTCAGATAGAGAAAGATGTTAAAATATTTCTCTACAAAAACGGTGAACATTACGATACAATCAACAAGATGGCTGCATTCTATGGCAGCTCCTACTTTTGTCATAAATGTTGTCAAGTATACAACAACAAAGATCGAGTACACACATGTAAAGAATTCAAGGCGGAATCCTGTTTCCTATGCAGAGGTGACAAGCACCAAGAAATGGATATCAGTCGTGTACTATGTGAAGATTGCAATCGCTACTGCTTGAACTCCGAATGTCTCAAAATCCACAAAGAGACAGTATGTCCATATTGGTATCGATGTGAAGATTGCAATCAACTCGTTTCAAGAAAGTTCAAGTCTGAACACGAATGTGGCTATGGGAAATGCCTAAATTGCAAAGAAAAAGTACATCTCAATACCCATCAGTGCTACATGGTATCCAAACAGGCCAAGGGTGGAAAATGTGAAAATGGATGCAAGCGTTGCGAACCAGATGCCAAGAAGAAGGATAACAAAAAGTGTACATACACTGAAAAGTACATTTACTTCGATTACGAATGTCGCCAAGAAACTGGAGAGCATATACCCAACTTGGTAATTGCGCATGATTTCCAAGGCAAGGAGTTCATCTTCAAGACAAATGAAGACTTTTGTGCTTGGCTGATCCATCGTTTGCACAAAAACTACACAGCCATTGCCCACTACGCACGTGGCTATGATACGCACTTCATTCTGCAGTATTGTATAAAGAACACCATAAAGCCGAACGTCATCTACTCAGGCAGCAAAATTATGGAGTTGAAAATTGAAAATATCAACTTGCGTATCATCGATAGCAACAATTTTGTTCAATCAGCCTTGGCAGAATTCCCAGCCACGTTCGGTCTGGAAGAGTTGAAGAAGGGATACTTTCCCCACTACTTCAACACCTTGGAAAATGCGTCATACGTGGGACCGATACCAAACAAGGAGACCTACAACTACGACCATATGAAAGAAAAGGAGCGCAAAAAGTTCATAAAATGGCACGATGCCAGAATCGCTGAAAATTACATCTTTGATTTCCAAAAAGAAATCGTAGAGTACTGCCGTTCGGATGTCGATATACTACGCAGAGGCTGTCTAAAGTTGAGAACGGATTTCATGAACATCGCAAACATCGATCCTTTTCAATATATCACAATCGCCAGTGTATGCATGGCCATATATCGAAGTAAATATCTGCCTCCGAAATCGATCGCTGTCCAGAAGAAGGAGTTCACTCGAGATCAGTATTCGGATATCTCAATTTCATGGCTCCAGTCCTTTGATAATGAAAACATTGCTCATGCTCTAAATGGAGGCGAGGTGACCATTTGTGGCGCAAAAGTTGACGGATTCGATATGCAGACGAATACCATATACCAATTCCACGGATGCTACTTCCATGGCTGTTCAGAATGTTATTTCGATGATACCATGAACCGAACAAATCACAAAGTTATGGGTGATTTGTTCCAAAAAACCAAAGATCGTACCAAGCAGCTCGAAAACGCCGGCTACAATGTTGTTGAAATGTGGCAATGTAAATGGATGAAAACAGCCGAATATCGAAAAAATAAAGAAACTCGCTTCACCAGTCCACTCAATCCGCGAGATGCTTTCTTTGGCGGTCGAACCGAAGCTTTCAAGCTGAAGAAAGAAGTGGATGGCCGGACAGAAAAAATTCGATATGTGGATGTCTGTTCGTTGTACCCCACCGTCATGTATTACGACGATTATCCAGTGGGCCATCCAACCAAGATCATGAAACCAGCAGCATACGATCCTACTTGGTTTGGTTTCATAAAATGCAAGGTTCTACCGCCAAAGAACCTGTATATACCTGTACTACCAGTCAGAGTACAGATGAAGGAAAATGAAAAGTTACTCTTTCCTTTGTGTCTGCGATGTGCCGCCAACAGTCAGCGAATATGTAGTCATAACGATTGTGAACGTGAATTGACTGGTACCTGGTCCACTATAGAAGTAACCAAAGCACTCCAAGTTGGTTACAAAGTCTTGGAAATCTACGAAGTTTGGAATTTTGACAAGTCCAAAGACTTATGGAAAGGATACATTGCTGACTTCCTAAAAATCAAGTTAGAGAGCAGTAAACACTCTTATGCAACGAAAGAAGCTTATGCTGATGCTAACCAGAAAGCCTATGGTATCACACTGGATTTGAATGAAATCGCACTCAATCCTGGCAAAAGAGCAGTAGCCAAACTCTGCCTCAACTCGCTGTGGGGCAAATTTGGCCAGCGCGACAACATGGGCTGTACCGAGTTCATAACAGATCCCATACAACTCTTCAAACTGCTTTTGGATGATGCGTTGAAGGTCAACAATGTATTGGGAATCACAGAAGAAATGGTTCAGGTAGATTACAAATTCAAAGACCAGTTTTTGGAGAACAATTTCAATACCAATATATATGTAGCCGCATTCACCACTGCAAATGCCAGGTTAAGATTATACGATCTTCTGTCCAAGTTGGATAATGCTGTTCTGTATTGCGACACTGATTCGATAATTTACATCGACAACGGGCTCAACACTGTAAAAACTGGAGACTTACTTGGCCAATGGACCGATGAGCTAGGTGATAATGATTTTCACATAGAAAAATTTCTATCCATCGGCCCTAAATCATATTATTATCGTACGAACAAACGCGATGAAGAAACTGGTGAAATAATAACTGAAATGAAAATGAAAGGCTTCACGCTGGACCACACCAATGCCAAAGTAATACAGGGCGATGCGATGGAGCAATTGATCGAAGGTGAACGCCAACAAATCATGACGATTGGAAAAACTATTATCAGAGACAAGGAAACGAAGAATCTGTTGAATAAAGATCAGGAAAAAAAACTGGTATTCGGATTTGATAAGCGCGTAATTATCAACAACTTCGATACCACTCCTTACGGATTTATTACTAATTGAAAAAAAAAGAATAATTTTTTTTTTTAATTTTAAAAAGAGAAGATTAAAAAAATAAATAAAATAAAAAATAATTAAAAAGAGAAGATTAAAAAAAAAAAAAAATTTTTGTCAGTTTTGAAAACATTTCAATTTCAAACTATAAAGTTCATTTTTTCCAAACAAAATCTCAAGAGATTTTGATTTTTGATTTTTTTTCAAAAACCCCACATATTATTTCTTTACAAGAAATTCAAAAAAAATTCCTAATCAAACATTTTCATTTAATTTTTAATTTTTTTACTTTTGGATAATGTTCTGCACTTACTTGCAAATATACTCAGATTGATGATATTACCTAAAAGTTTTTTAATCTATTCAACCATTTTTTATACGTGGCTACACTCTACTGATGTATATAGTTTAGACAATTTTATAAAACTAGATTAGTGGAGATGATCACAAGATCTGTTAAATACCCTGTATACCTTCAGTTTCCTGCGATGAATCCGGGCTGACTATTGAAATATATATCTGTCAAGGTATATTAATGTGTATTTAAGTACATCTATGTATTTAGTCACCTTACCATTAGAATGAACCATTGTTGTTAACTTGTTTCTGATGTACTCATTTTTTAAAACAATAAACAATAATCAGCATTAGTCTCACCTTTTTATTTTTTTATATTTTTGCCCTCGCCAATCCACACACAGATTCGTGGACGAGGTGCGCAAATAAGGTCCCTATGTCAGAAATTATTTTTTTAGTCAAGAGTTCGCTGTTTTATCAAACACATACACTGACATAAATGAACAAGATATGCATCTGTTCCAACTTTGATGCATTCCCTTTTGGATTTAAACGTTCCTTATTGAATTTAGTTTCAAACTTTTTATTTTTAGAGTGTGATGACTGTAATTCCACACAACTGTAGATCATTTCAATTACTTGAAAGATTGATAGGTAACGTAACTGTCCATCTAGAGGTTCACAGAAACAGCGTGAACCGATGGCTGCCAGGGAATGCAAGGTGCTCACATGCAGTTGATTCCAGTACCTGAGGTTTTTTCTTATACTTTTTGAAAATTCAAATCAGAGTTGGTAATCTGCTACATTTTCTTTTTTTGTCGCCATCTGGCATCTTAGTGGAAACTGGGTTGGCGCCTTGGTCGGAAGCTGTTCAGTTTTTTTAAGGCTATCCGGTGATGGAGAACCTGATCAACTGGTTGAGTACTCTGTTAGGAAGCCACAGGTTTCAACAGAAATATGCCCTTCGGGGATCTGTTAATTGTAGAAAGCTACAGACTTCAAAAGCAGGTTGAGTACTCTGTTAGGAAGCCACAGGCTTCAACAGCAGTATGCCCTTTGGGGATCTGTTAATTGTCAAGCTTTGGCATGACTTTATTTACTCTACTGAGATTCTACTGCAACACGTTATAAACCAGCGGTTATCCGCCGTGACCATGTGTAAGCCAACTGACAGTCCACCCCGAAAATTTCAGTGTAGCTACCCACCTCACTAAAGCAGTGAGGGCAGTGCACATGCTTTCCCTCAGGCAACGCTTAGACGAATAACTGGTGCTACACTGGGATAATGTAGTGGCCTTCTGCTGAGAGCTCATACTGCCTATTATGAACAACTTTTCTGTCAATTTCTTCATTCTTGGTACTGGTAAGCCTACTATGCATGGGACGCTGTGCTGAACCTATCAGCTTTTGATTTTACCAGTTGAATGTGATCTCTTTGTTGAAGTCGTAAATTTGTCAATTTGTGAGCTAATGTCGTTGGTAAACGTTGATTTCCAATACACGATATTTCAAAAACAAAAAAACCACGTAAGTAGGTAGTTATTTTGTGTGAGTGGGTGCGAATGGGGATTCCAAAGGGTAAGACTGATTAAATACATGGTACTTTTCCAAGTTGAGTGGGAGGCTTAACCTTAACTGTACGTATTGACACGTTTCAAATTTTCTGCTTTCATCTAAAATAAGTCCAACATTAATTTTCTGTCTTTGAAATCCCGTGAAATCGTCCACTAATGCACCAAAGATGGAAGTTGCATTATTTTGTTTTGGCTTCAAAATTTTCATAGTGTACTTATGAACCTACAGTAGTGTCATAGATTCAGAAAACCTAAAAATCATGAAGTTGCAAAAAAATTTAAAAAATGAATAAATAATAAAATCAGTGTTTTATAGCCACGTTAAATTAATTTCAATTGAAAATAAAATTTTATCACCAATTTGAGTGGAGCCTGGATAGCTCAGTTGACAGAGCATTGGTATAGTAAACTCGTTTTGAAATTGAAAAAAATGTTCTCAAGGCAGAAAATATACAGTTTTTTTTTGAAAAATAATTTATTTTATCAAGACAGAAACAGAAGTTGAAGGGAAAAAATGGTTCAGAAATTGTTGAAAAAATATTTCAGAGCTTGAAAAGAATGTTTCAGAGTTTTGAAATTGAAATACGTATTCTCGAGACAGAAAAAAATTATATACTTATAGTTTGAAAAAAAAATTCAGAAATAAATATAATACATTTCAGTGAGATTTAGTTTACCTAGTTTAGTTTAAAAAAAAAAAGAAATTAAAATGTTCTCAAGATAGAAAAAAATTATATTATACCTACTTGATATACTTAGTTTGAAAAAAAATATTTCTGAAATAAATATATCATTATTTCATAGAGATTTTGTTTACCTAGTTTAGTTTTTGAAAAATATTTCAGAAATTGAAAGGAATGTCTTAGAGTTTTGAAATTAAGTATTAAAATGTTTTCAAGACAGAAAAATTATTAATCAAAGGAAAAAAATGTTTCAGTTTGAAAAAATTATATTACACCTACTTATATGAGTAGTTTGAAAAAAATATTTCAGAAATAAATACCATCATCTATTTCAGTGAGATTTAGTTTACCTAGTTTAGTTTTAGAAAAAATATTTCTTAGTTTGAAAGGTATGTTTCAGAGCTTTGAAATTGAAATGTTGACAAGACAAAAAAAATAACTTGAACAAAAAGATGTTTCAGAGTTTTGAACTTGAAATTTTCTCGAGACAGAAAAATGATATACCTATGTAGAGTTTTGGGGGAAAAAATATTTCAGTTTTTTAAATTGAAATGTTATCGAGACAGAAAATTAAATGTTGTAGAAAGAATATTTCAGAGTTTGAAAATAATGTTTCAGAGTTTTGAAAATTGAATATTCTTGAAACAGAAAAAGTAGTATATACTTACAGTTTAGAAAAAAAAACAATTTCAGAAATAAATACTTATAGGTAGTTAATCTGTTTCAGTGAGATTTAGTTTTAGAAAAAAATTTCTTAGTTTTGAAAGGTATGTTTCAGAGTTTTTAAATTAAAATGTTCTCAAGATAGAAAAAATTATATTATACCTAGGTATGTATATAGTTTGAAAAAAAAATATTGTAGCAATAAATATATCTTTGACTATTATAAAAAATGGTTAGACTCCTAAAACGTCTCATATAAACCGTTGGTATTGGTGTGTCAAAATTAATTAATACTATGATGATATCCCCTGTGGAGAATTCCTAGGGTTTGAACCTCTCCTTGGTGACGAGGTCACCCAAATGAGTTACCGCAGGATCTGAGTATTAAATAAATAAGAAAAAAATATAATCTATTTCAGTGAGATTTATTTTACCTAGTTTAGTTATAGAAAAAATATTTCTTAGCTTTGAAAGGCATGTTTTCAGAGTTTTGAAATTAAAATGTTCTCAAGATAGAAAAATTATTATATTATACCTACTTGGTATAGTTTGGAAAAAAATATTTCCGAAATAAATATAATCTAGTTCAGTTTTAGAAAGAGCTTGAAAAAAATATTTCAGAGTTTGATTGGAATGTTTCAGAATTTTAAAATTGAAATGTTATCAAGACAGTAAAAATTAATAAGTTGTACAATGAGAGAAGTTTATATGCCAAATTTTACTATAATTTCCAAGTTTTTGGATGGAGTCTAAGAATATTGCACTTAATAGTAGTTATTACTATAAAATATGGAAAATTTGACTACATTTTATAGTATAAATTCTTATATTTTATAGTAATAATTACAATTTTTCCAGACTTCATCCAAAAACTTGGAAATTATAGTAATAAGTGCTATACATTTCTCTCAGTGTAGAAAAAAATATTTCAGAGTTTGAAAATAATGTTTCATAGTTGAGAAATTGAAACATTCTCAAAATAGAAAAACTATTTATACTTATAGTTTGGAAAAACAAATTCAGAAATTGAAAGGAATGTATCAGAGTTTTTGAAATTAAAATTGTGTTCAAGACAGAAAAAAAATTATAAGTTGAAAGGGGAAAAAAATGTTTCAGAGCTTGAAAATAATGTTTTAGAGTTTTGAACTTGAAATAATCTCGAGGCAGAAAAACGACACATATACCTACTTGAAGTTAAAAAAAAAAATCAGAGTTTGATAAGAATGTATCAGAGTTTTGAAATTAAAAATGTTTTCAAGAAAGAAAAAATTATATTAACGTATAGTTTGGAAAAAAATATTTCAGAAATTGAAAGGAATGTTTCAGAGTTTTTGAAATTAAAATGTTATGACAGAAAAATTATAAGTTGAAGGGAAAAAAATGTTTCAGAGTTTAAAAATAATGTTTTAGAGTTTTTGAACTTGAAATATTCTTGAGACAGAAAAATTATATACCTAGGTATTTGAAGTTTGGAAAAAAATATTTCAGAGTTTGATAAGAATGTTTCAGAGTTTTGAAATTGAAATTGAAATATTCATGAGCCAGAAAAATTATATTATAGGTACTTACAGTTTGGAAAAAAACTATTTCAGAAATAAAATATATAATCCATTTCTGTGAAATTTAGTTTACCTAGTTTTAGTTTTAGAAAAAAATAATTGGTTGACTTCTTGAACAAAAAAAATTGATAGGAAATGATTTTTTTTTTTTTTTGGAAGTTTTGTAAGAAAGAATATTCGATTTTTTTCAATTTTTTACTACTTAGAGTGCAAACGAGTGCAAAAATGTTCTCATAGTATTTTAATATTTAGTGATATTTGTGAGATATTATACTTATCTATCACAGAGGAAACACTATTTTTTAAATTCACAAATCATGCCTCAAAAGTTGCCATTATAAAGCACATCCATATACTATTAGTCCTCAGTTTTTATTTCTTCAACAGAAAGAATATATAAAAGTTGAAAAAAAAAAGGGTAAAAAAATGATATTTTGTTCTCAGAAGGCAAAAATTGAGATGTGTAACAGGGAACAGTTATGAAAATATTCTAATCAATTACAAACTAAAAATAGGAATTATGAAAAAATAGGCACCTAATGATATTAATCTGAGTACTGTAAAGCGGGGCTACTTTGATAATAAAATTTTCATTTTCATTTTCATCGCTTTCTACTGTCGAAGGTATGGGAGATGAAAAAAAAAAACCGATTGCACCACTTGATTCCTCGAAAAATTCTCTACCAGATGGACTTGGTGGTTATTTTTTTCACCGTTAAAGACCTAGCGTAGAAAAAAATTTTAAACGTCGCTATCAATCTTACACCGCGAGTGAGGCTACTTTGATAACTTTTCGTTTTTCAGAGTTTTGAAATTAAAATGTTGTCAAGACAAAAAAATTATTTGTTTGAAGAAAAAAGTGTTTCAAAGTTTTGAACTTGAAATGTTCTTGAGTCAGAAAAATGATATACTTAAGTCCTAAGTACTTGAGAGTTTGAAAAAATATTTTAGAGTTTGATTAGAATGTTTCAGAATTTTGAAATTAAAATGTTATCAAGACAAAAAAATTATAAGTTGTAGAAAAAAAATATTCCAAAGTTTGAAAATAATGTTTCATAGTTAAGAAATTGAAATATTCTCGAAATAAAAGAATAATTATGTACTTATAGTTTGGAAAAAAATTTCAGAAATTGAAAGGAATATATCAGAGTTTTGAAATTAAAATATTATCAAGACAGAAAAAATTATAAGTTGTAGAAAAAAAATATTTCAGAGTTTGAAAATAATGTTTAAGAATTTTGAAATTGAAATATTATCAAAATTGAAAAATTATATACTTATAGTTTGGAAAAAAATTTCAGAAATTGAAAGGAATGTATCAGAGTTTTGAAATTAAAATGTTGTTATGACAGAAAAAATTATAAGTTGAAGGAAAAAAATGTTGTAAGAGTTTGATAAGAATGTTTCAGAGTTTTGAAATTAAAATGTTCTCAAGATAGAAAAAATTATATTGTAACCTACCTACTTACTTGGTTTGATTTTAATTTTCATCGCTTTCTACTGTCGAAGGTATGGGAGATGAAAAAAAAAACGATTGCACCACTTGATTCCTCGAAAAATTCTCTACCAGATGGACTTGGTGGTTATTTTTTTCACCGTTAAAGACCTAGCGTAGAAAAAAAATTTAAACATCGCTATCAATCTTACACCGCGAGTGAGGCTACTTTGATAACTTTTCGTTTTTCAGAGTTTTGAAATTAAAATGTAGTCAAGGTAAAAAAATTATTTGTTTGAAGAAAAAAGTGTTTCAAAGTTTTGAACTTGAAATGTTCTTGAGTCAGAAAAATGATATACTTAAGTCCTAAGTACTTGAGAGTTTGAAAAAATATTTTAGAGTTTGATTAGAATGTTTCAGAATTTTGAAATTAAAATGTTATCAAGACAAAAAATTATAAGTTGTAGAAAAAAATATTCCAAAGTTTGAAAATAATGTTTCATAGTTAAGAAATTGAAATATTCTCGAAATAAAAGAATAATTATGTACTTATAGTTTGGAAAAAATTTTCAGAAATTGAAAGGAATGTATCAGAGTTTTGAAATTAAAATATTATCAAGACAGAAAAAATTATAAGTTGTAGAAAAAAAATATTTCAGAGTTTGAAAATAATGTTTAAGAATTTTGAAATTGAAATATTCTCAAAATAGAAAAATTATATACTTATAGTTTGGAAAAAAATTTCAGAAATTGAAAGGAATGTATCAGAGTTTTGAAATTAAAATGTTGTTATGACAGAAAAAATTATAAGTTGAAGGAAAAAAATGTTTAAGAGTTTGATAAGAATGTTTCAGAGTTTTGAAATTAAAATGTTCTCAAGATAGAAAAAATTATATTGTAACCTACCTACTTACTTGGTTTAGTTTGGGGAAAATATTTCAGAAATAAATATAATCTAGTTCAGTTTTAGAAAAAAATAATTGGTTGACTTCTTGAACAAAAAACAGTATACCTACTCAATAATTATTAGGTATGGCCCCTGACCACATATAAAAAATAAAAAATGGAAATTGAAAAAATTGAACCTCAGCATTACAAATTTTGGTACTCATAGTTGATAGAATTTTTTTTTGGGGAATTTTTGTAAGAAAGAATAATCGATTTTTCAATTTTACTACTTAAAATAGAATGCAAAAATGTTCACATATTTCAATATTTTTATAGCGATATTTGAGAGATATACTTATCTAGCACAGAGCAAACACTATTTTTTTAATTTGCAAATCATGCCTCAACAATTGCCGTTATAAAACACATCCACATACTATTAGTCCTCAGTTTATTTCTTCAACAGAAAAAATACATAAAAGTTGAAAAAAAGGATAAAAAAATAGAATTTTGTTCTCAGAAGACAAAATTGAGATGTGTAACAGGGTATAATAATTATGAAAATATTATAATTCATTACAAACTAAAAATAGAAATCAGAAAAAAGTAGGTAACTAATGATATCAATCTGAGTATACTTATTTACATGTGCAAAAAATTGAAATAAAAATAAAAATGATTGAACAGGCGTGTTGAACAAAAGCAAAAAGCATAATGAGCTGTTAGGTGTAATCTTTCTCTATTTATACCCTTTTATCTTCAACTCGCGCATGCGCAGGTGTTTTTTTTTTATTAGATTTTGGGGATCATCGGAAACCAGTGACTGGAGATCACTTGTAAAAAGTCTATAAATACAGCTGAATTACCTTCAGTTTGTCATTACTGTTTGTTTGCTTGTACAAGATGGTTGTTACTTGTGTGCAAAGTTTCAATGACATTTCTAAAAATTGTAAATCATTTGAAAACTTCAAAGATCATCCTCTGGCGGTGTCTTTCAAAGTTGTAGGATTTTCAAGATGCACAACAAAATTCTCTACCTCAATTATTGCCATCAAGACTGAAAAACACAAATTGCACTTACCCACCCAATATGAGCATTTGTTTGATACCAAAGAAAAACTCAACAATTGGAATAGCTTGAATATCTACAATAGAAAAATTATGAAAAAAGTTGACATCAAAGGTTGTGGAGATCAGTAAAATACGTCATGTAGTGTAATACTTGAAAAGCCGATAGGTAAAAGTAGAGAATTTGGAGATCATATGTGTGATTTGGAGATCAGAAATCAGTGATTGGGTAGGGATACGAGAAAAGTATAAATACAGACACGTCACCTTAGATTAATCATTACGGTTCTTGTCTTCATACAAGATGGATGTTTCTTACGTGAAAAGTCCTGTATGAAGATCGATGATCAGATATCACTAGTGGGTTGAGGTGGTGGGAGGGGGTTTGGATATCGGAGATCAGATATTACTAAGGGGGTGTAGGTGGAGGGAGGGTTGGAGATCATTGTTTTGGTGGGGGTATGAGAAAAAATATAAATACAGACACCTCACCTTAGATTAATCATTACTGTTCTTGTCTTCATTCAAGATGGACGCTTCTTACATGATTGAAAAGTGTGCACCAGTACCTAATGGAATCTGATATCATCACTATTGGTTGATTTGGAGATCACAGATCGGAGATCACCAATTAGATAAGGATCGAAGAAAGTATAAACACGAGGGGGTTTGGATATCGGAGATCAGATATTACTAAGGGGGTGTAGGTGGAGGGAGGGTTGGAGATCATTGTTTTGGTGGGGTATGAGAAAAAATATAAATACAGACACGTCACCTTAGATTAATCATTACTGTTCTTGTCTTCATACGAGATGGACGCTTCTTACGCTATCGAAGATCAGAGATCAGAAATTGATGATTAGGTAGGGATATGAGAAACTATGAATACAGTCGTATCATGTCCCCTGGATTAAAGGTAAGTAAGTAAAGAAATTAGAAAAAATTTGAGATCGGAGATCAGAAAAATGAACGATCCTAAACCAACAAATAATTTCCCTTTAGGAATGGATTTTCTAGTTCAACTCATTTGCCGAGTAGACGTTGTACCATGCACACATATAAAATAATAATAAGTTTCCAGATCGGAGATCAGAGATTACATCAAAACACTTCATCAAACCATCCATTTGAACACACTAAACAGAAGAAATTTGGATTTGGTGTTCAGAGAAATCAGGGTGTAAAATAAAAAATTCATAATTGAAAAAATAAAATTTTGAGAACGGAGTTCAGAGTTCGGAGCCCGGAGTCCGGAGACTGGAGATCAGAGATCAGAGATCGATGATCTCCGACACCGCGGTACGTTTGGAACTTGGCCCGAAGGCCCGACGACTTCCCACAGTACGCCGTGGGACTCGTTGGATGCGCTCGGGCCAAATTCCAAACGTACCCCAATACTACTAATCTCATCCCATTAAGTTATGTATTTTTTTAAATAAAAAAATTATTTCTCATTTTTAGGCGAATTTGAAGAAGAAAAAAATGATACCTATTGCATTCGACCCTAAAGCTAACCTCATTAAAACTTTGCGAAATCAAATAAATAAGCTTTCGAATGCTCTGCGCCGCGTGTAATAACAAATAATCGTACCGATAGTATAAGTCAAGGTATACTCTTTAATGGAGAGAAATGCTTCGGCGTCCTTTGGGATTTTACAATCAGGACAGATGTACTACTTGAATTACTACCTAGTATATCTACTACCTGGTGTACAATTGGTTATAAATATTTCCACCGAGAATTATCGCTGTTAAGATTAATTCATAGTGAATTACTTAGGCTGTTTCTGGACCAAAAGGTCACGCTTGAAGTGTAACCAATGAATATACGTTATTGGAAAATCATACAGGTGATCGACAGTTGAACATATACGATCGGTAGATATCTGTATCTATCTAATAATTTTATTGAATTATATTGAAATTATTACGATAATTGCACGTGTATCTACAGTTGTAATTTCAACGAAGAAACACAGCGCCATTTTGAAACACACTCCACTGTGAAATTTTACCCATCGTAATTTCGCCAGCTTATACGATATGTACATTGTCAAAAACATTTAATTTAAAATAATGTAAAAGACGTCCATATTTTATAATTAATGGAACTGGTAATGCAGGCACATTCGCATAATTATAAGCAAAATCATCTCCGATTTCGTACCATATTTGTAGTCGTACCTACGTGTATAATAATGGTATACGTTGGAATTTCATCGCACATGTCAAAAACCAAACCATACACCTACCAGTTACGCGTACCATACTCTCGTATGTGTTGGCGTATTTGTGTATAGCTCAACTTTTGAAAACTTTAGCACCTACTTAGGCGTACGAAACGTCAACAACTACTCATTATTGTTTACAACGCTGTAGGTACCGCCGGCGTACAACATCGTATGCGGCCTGCAGCCGAGCTAGACGCTTATCGAGTTAATCAACTCGGTCTCTTAATTTTCTATACGTACATCGAAAACGATAACCAGTATTTCCGACCTCTTGTTAATTTCCAAATGAGTTAGGTATTAGTTTATATCGAAAGCTCTGTTATTTATTTGAGAAGATTGCGTCAGAGCCAGAAGTGTTTTTAATATAATATTTCAGTGTTGCAGCAACCTACCGATAAACGTAACGAATAACGAAAAATTATGGCATTTTTTTCGGGAACCTTTTTCTTTGAAAAGAAATTTCAACGAATAACGAAAAAAAAAATTATCCCAACTAATTTTCCCTAATTTCTCAAATTTTCTCAAGTTTTCTCAAAAATTTCCTATTTTACCAAATTTTTCCAAAAATTTTATTTATCTTGAAAATTTATTCAACTAGAAAAATTACCTGAATTTAAATTTTTATCCAATTCTGAGAATTTCGCAAAATATTCCAAATGTCAATGTTTGATAAATTTTTAGAATTTTACTTAACTCGTATTTACTGATGCACAACGCCAATTAAAAATGACTGGAAAAATATCAGATAAATTTTCAAAGTTATAGGCACTTAGGTATCTGCCTGGTAAATTAATAAATAAAATAAAAATTTAATAATACATCTGAAAATTCCCCGAAATTTATTGAATTGGAAATTAGTAAAAATTCCAATAAAATAAAATTTTAAAAAAAATTTCTCAAGTGACAAAAATATGATAAATTTTGAACATTTACAAACACTTAAGAAAATAATGATCAAAATTTGCAAAAATTTCCTAAAATTTAATAAATTGAAATTTGTAAAAAAAAAATGTAAAAATGAATGAAGTATTCGACAAGAATTGACTGAATTATAAATAATTTTAAAAAACTGAATGAACTGAAAAATTCTTCAAAATTTATTAAATCAGAAATTCTTCCAAAACTTGAAGAAATTGAAAACTGTCCAAATAGGTCTAACCCTGGGATAAAATTTTTAGCTGCTGAAGTTAATTACAGCGCAATCTGGAGAGATACCAATACGGTGGGGAAACTGAGAAAGGCCAACTTTTGATGGAAATCATTGCCAAAATTTGGAAAAAATTCAAAACTAGAGGGAAATTGAAATTTTGGTAGTTTTCAAATTTTAATTTATTTTCTAAGCTGGATCAATTTTTAAAATTTTAAAACATTTGGTAAAAATTCAAAATTGGATAAATTTTCAAAATTAGATGTTTTGTATTTTGAATAACATGGATAAATGTTCAAAGTGACGTCAAATTTTGAAGCTTGATTAATTTCAATAATTTAATGTAAATTTTCAAAATTTTCAAAATTAGTATTATTGTGTTTTATTAACTTCTACAATTTTTTGAAGTTGGACCATTATTTAAAAATTTTAAAATTGGGTAAAAATTCATAATTGGAGGAATTCTCAAAAACTGATAAAAATGTGAAATGTTGAATTGCAAAATCAGAAGAAAATTGCTTCGATTGAAAAAAAAAATGTTACAATAAATTTTTTCAATTTTTCCAATTCAGTAAATCTTGAACAAAATTTAAAATTCGTTAATTTTAATCAATTTCCAAAATGAGATGATGAATTTTTAAAATTTGATAAATTTTCAAGATCAACTATTAATTTTCAAAATTTTGTAAGAACCCAAAAACACTTTTATGAAAATTTAAATTATGATACATAATTTCTTAATCTTGATAAATTTTTCAAATTAGATCAGATTTTTAAATTTTAGAAATCGGATGAAAATTTGAAATTTGGCGAATCCTTCAAATTTGAAGTTTAAAAATTAAAAATTTGTCTCGTACAAAACGACTTCAAACGATAGAAAATACTGGAACCAGGGCAGCATCCAGAAATATTTCGATACCTAGGTAATAATAGAAATGAAAAAAAAATTTTCGACTGCCATAATTTTTCAATTGTTAAAAGGTTACGACCCGAAAAAATGTCTCAACTGTTAAAAGGTTTCCAGCCAAAAAAAGTTTCAACTTACGTAATAAAATGACATTTTACTAGAAATATTTCGACTGTTGAATTTTTTTTTGTCTTATGCCCCTTTCTTTTCATGATGAAATAGTTCTATATGTCTTATTCTTTTTCTTACTGAATTACTGAATTTTAAGTGACCTTTTTTTCTGGTCAGCCCTTTGTTCAAAAAAATGAAAGAAATAGACCGATTCTCAGAATATTGTCTTTTTTATTTTCCCACATTTAAATTTCAAGTGGTACCCTGAGGCACCCCCTCCCAATTTTTTAAAAAATAGCTTTTTTTTTACATAAGTACTTATTTTTAAAATTGTTGCATTTTCCCCTATTTTTGAAATTTTTTCTCCAACTGAATTTCAGGTGGTGCTCTTTTGAAAAATAATTTTAAAATTACCAAATTTTCGAACTTTCCGATTTTGTTTTGCATTATCTCCCCAAATTGTTTTCTTTTTCTTCTTTAAAGAGGACATGATTCCCAATTTTTTATTCTTCCTCTGACTTTTCCAAGTGAGCCCCTGATCATCCACCCAAAATTTAGTACGAAATCATTTTTTTGAAAATTTTCTTAAAAACGTTCAAAATTTTTTTCTTTAAAATTTCATTCAAAATATTTACTAGATTTTTTCGTTTCAATTTCTTTTTTAAATATTTTACTTAAAATTATTCTTTAAAAAGCATATTCAAATTTATTTCAAAGTGTCTAATCATGGGTAGGTAGCTAGGTACATAATATTTACTGGAGTGGATTTTTAGTGCTAAAGAAGTGTTCAAACAAAGTTTGCGTTAAGCTGAGCATAAGAATTTCTGATTTTTTTTAAAAGTCGTCAGTGGAATAAATTTTTGCTGCGTAAAGCCCTCGCCCTCCCTCTCCAATCTAAACACAATAAAAACGATTCCCCTCAAATCCCTATTCGAGAGCCGTTTTTCAGCATCGTTGCGATGAGTATCATACCTTCATCTGCGTTCGGTTTTGAGAAAATTCTAAAACCTCGTTCGTAAGGTATATAGCATCTATATAAGTCGACGTGTTTTCTTTACAATTTGTGAAACCTGTCATCTTTTATAATATATCAGTGTATTCCTCACGACTACTATACACTAAACTTTTATAAAGTTTTTGAAAGCTTTGTGTCGTTTTTAAGAAACGAGCGAGAGGGAAAAAAGAAGAAAGGTTTACGATGTAACTGAAGACATGTGTTTTCAGCTCTGCACGCAAAATATTTTACAAAATGAAAGTTAGCATACCTGTTTCTCGTTTATACAGGACATATGTGTACGTTTTGACCGTAATTTAACAAATTATTATAAAATTTTATTATTTATGTTGCAAAGAAATACTTGTGATTTTATTTAATGAATGAAACGAAATTAAATTAGAATAATGAAAGTACCTCTCGTAACACATTTTCAGCCTCAAAATGACCTACATAGCTAAGATAGAAAATAACAAAAATTTTCCAACCAATGTCACCGAATCAATTTTTCCTAGAATTCTTATACAGATTCGCAACAATGTACGAGGCAATTTGCAAATTCCTATTAATAAAAACAATCAATACGTATTATTGTGAAAACAGTCTCCTCTACCTCGACACTCCTTCGCACGAATTCTCGAAAAAAGGTACATATTTCACATAAAAATGGAGAAAATGATCGCGTGTGATGATATAAAAATTCAAGTAAAAAAAAAATTGAAAAGGCACAAAATTGAATTTTATTAAAAGCACCCTCACTCGCCACCCCTTGCTTCAAATCGAACTCGGTACATCTATTACCATTTCGCAAAAAGAGAGAAACAAACATTCGCGAATTGAAAATGAAAACTGTGTGATATTTGTACGCTTAAAAAAAATTATAGGTATACATTTTTAGGAAAAAAAGGTACTACCTACGTTATTACGAGGCAAAAATGCCTTTTCCAGTTCGCTCTTCGTTGCTTTTTTCGAAAATTATTTCATGCTTTCGTTTTAACTAACGTTCAAATAAAGTGGGATTTTTCAAGATTTCATATTCAAATTCATTTTCATTTTTTTTCTTCTTTTTTTTCGCAACGTAAAAACACGAGAATATACCTACGTAGGTAATTTTTTGGCTTTATTTAATTAACTCTACCCTCTCTCGGATTAAATGTAGGTAGAATGTGTTACAATTATTTTTTCTCCTAAACCGTTTCCTTTTCCTTTTTTTTTTCTACTGTTTTTTACAGTCGTATTTGAGAATATATTTTACAGAGGAAAAATTATTTTTAAATTTAATTATCTAGCGAAGTAATTTCTCTCTTTGTGTGTTTTCAGATTGTGTCGAGTGATTAAAAAGTGACTCACTTATCACTAGTTTAGAATGTCTTCGAGATGGTATTTTTAAGTGGTAAGTAAATTTTTTATTTATATTTGCGCCGAAAATTCGTTTAAACGTTTTTAATTAAATTGCTTTATCAAGATTTAAGATTTAATAAATAATACTTGCTTTCACCGAAGGCGGAGCTTAGAGTGATAATTTTTTTAAATTCGCTTTGTGAAGAAATGGCATCGAAAAATAAATTTAAAAACAGATTTTACTAGATAAGTGTACTCACTTAAGTGTATTTAGGTACAATGAACATGTAGAATTGATTATCAAAAAGAGGAAGAAAAAAAACTACAAAAAAACAGATTTTTTCAATAATATTTAAGTATTTTGCATACCTAATGTTAAAAATCGAAACGTTACATTTTACTTAATTACGTTGCTGCATTATATTACTTGGGAAACATTTCAAAAGAATTTGTCTATTTCGCTTCACTATAAAAAATCAACAAAATACCACGACAGAAACTTCATGAAATAACTTGAATAACGTTATCAACTCAGAAAATGATGCTATTTTAATAACGTTATCAAACCATTAATGATATGTTGTGATTTAATTTATAACATTACGAACAACAGCCAATGCGAAATAGAGTTATTTCGACTACCAACTTTTCAAGACAAATGAAAAAAACTAAAGGAAAATATAATGTTATACCTAGTAAAATTACTATAATGACGTCAATGTTGTGATGATATCCTGTTATGATAATAATGTTGATGATGATGAGTTAATAACACTCTATTTTTAATGTTATTGTAATTACTCGAGTCTCAAAAAAATTAAAAATTTTCTAGAGAGAAAAAATTTCAACGTTTTCGTAATGATGCCGTTACGATTTGATGATGTTTTATCAATTAAGTTATGATAATAAAGATTTTAAAACGTTTCTATAACGTTTCTATATCGTTTCCATAACGTTTCTATATCGTTTCCATAACGTTTCTATAACGTTGCCAAAACGTTTTAGTAGCGTTTCTGTAACATTTCCAAAACGTTTCTGTAACTTTTCCAAAACGTTTCTATAACGTTTCCAAAATGTTTCTGTAACTTTTCCAAAACGTTTTTGTAACGTTTCCAAAATGTTTCTAAAACATTTCAGTGACGCTTCCAAAACGTTTCTGTAACTATTCTAAAACGTTTCTGTAACGTTTCCAAAAAATTTTAGAAGTTCAATAAAGCAAAACATTTTCCAACACAACTCTCGCGTCAATCTAAAAAAATTAATCATACAGTTGCCAAAAATACATCCAACAAATAGCGACAGCTTTGGAAAATTTTCCGATGTGATGAGATTCTATCTGCGTAGTTTTTTCGTTCATCGATGTCATTGTTTATTACACATTAAGGTTAGTGGTAGAATTGATGTTGATTTATTAATACTGGATAATTCGCGTCAATATGGATGTATTCTACGATGGTTTTTACTCACACGCCATCCATCTAACTTGGCTGGCTTTTTGCCTTTCATCGCATAAATAGGTATAACAAATGTAACTCAACGTGGACTTGGTACATTGATTTATTCGATAGCCTTTTGACTATGTCAGCGTAGAAGTAATTTGGCACGGGCGAGGGCGGGTCTTTTTGAGCGAAAGCATGTGTTGAAAAGTAACTCGCGTTGGTATAGTGAAAATATTATGGATTCTTTGTAACGGGTCGTCGATTGCGGGCTGTGGCACGATGATGTAGCTTCGCAGAAACGTTTTCCTTTGATGGAAGCTTCTCTGGTCGTAAGTGAGCTTGATTTAAACGCAACAGTTGCGTGAAAATGGTGAATATTTTTAAATTTCCAACGCACTAAACGTGATGGCCTTTGAAGCAATATTCGTTAAAGAAATGACCGTAAAAAGTTGTCTACATATGCCTTTGCTTTTGCCTTGGTCAATTTTATATTATTGTATTATTATAAGGTGGAAAACAAAAACTGTAGTCGTAAAATCTATTTATTCAATTATTTATCTAAATGATAATCTAGCCCAGTGCATCGAACCGAAGCAGCATTATTAAGTGAAATATCATGTCAGCGGGCGTTTTATTTATAATTTCCCGAATAAATCATTTGAAACTCTTTTCTATGTATTTATACGTAGGCCTATTTGTACAAAATGTACGAGCTCTGCAGAGCAGACTCGCAGTATTTCCGACCGACAATAAAAACATACTCGTCGTGTCCAAAATAACAATTAAATCGCCGAATCTGCAGTCTCTCAATTAAACAACGTTGAAATGTTATTGCATAAACAAAGTCACCGGTGCCGACGATAAATCCGCCTTCGAATTCCAGCTCGAATAAATCAGCGAAATTTAAATTGGTCGTATTTTTACGCTGTGTTTATTTTGCTCCCTTCGAACGCGCCGAATAAGAGCTTCTTTCCGATTTTATTTTACAAGCCTCGGCATTGAGCACGCTATCGTTCTGAGAACAGATTTAAATCCTCTTATGAATCTTTCTCGTCGTCATACAGCACCCCTGCCAACCACACCCGATCATCTGGCTTGCTTTTCTTTCGTCGCTCGCGCGGTGTGGTTGAAAAATAACTAAAAGTGATCGTTCGATGTTATTGTAAAATGTCAGGTCAGGTGCTTCGGTAGCACTAACTGAAGGAAATATTTTACCTATTCGAAGTTTTTGGGGAATCGACAAAGGTTGAATTATTTCGATTTATTATCAATTCGTAAGCTGTATTGGAAGATGCACTTATAATAGGTTTAATTTTTTTTTTAATTTTGAAAATAATTTTTTCAACAAAAAAAATCTTGATAATTTGCATTTAAAAATTTTAATTTTTATCAACAAATTTTTTAAACAACGTTCAAAATATTTTTTCCAAAAATTAACTTTAATAAAAATTCTCAAAAAAAAAAAGATTTAAAAAAAGTTTATTTGACACTCATACTCGTAAGTCAACACAAATGAATAATAATGCTCAAAAATTCTCAAAAATGCTCGAGTATTTATTTATTTAGCATAATTATGCTCATTGCTGCTCAATGCTGAGAAATTCTCAAACAGCTCGAGTTCGTCTACCATCAATCCATCATGAAAAAAGTTTGTTAAAAACAAAATTTTTAAAAATTATCTCAGGCAGAATTTGTGAAAAAATCATTAATACCTACCAATATATCGTATTTTTAAAATTTTGTCCAGAATTTTTTTAAATATTATTTTAGCATGGTATATGCTTTTACGATAACCAAAATTGAAAGAAACGACACTAAAATTCGTTACGAAAATCCGTTACGAAATCTGGCTAGGTTAGGTTAAATTAGGTTAGGTTTGAATGACATAAAAAACTTAATTTTTTTTTAAATTTGATGACTTTTATACATATTGTCAGACATTTTAAACTTAGATTTTTAGAATTTAATGACTTTTAATCATTTTGTCAAACATTCAGAAACTTGGATTTTTTTTTAGAAATTTGATGACTTTTAGACATTTTGTCAGACATTCTGAAAGTTGGAATTAGTTAGAAAATTAATGGCTTTTAATTTTATTAGAATTTTTAGATTTTTAAATTTCCATGGAAATTATATTCGTGACTTTTAGACATTTTGTCACAGAGTAAAAGCATTTATGCTATGTTTCATACTTTCAAACGTAGTGTGAAAATAGATCCAACCAGGGAGGGGGGGTAGGTCCAGGGGCGCCCCGAGTTTTTTAAAAGAATTTTTCTCCTCTTTTCCCCAAAATTATGTCCAAAATATGCGCTTTTTCAAGATTTGTCTGAAAACATTTTTTTAAATTTTCGTTCTCAACATTTTTTTAAAAATTTTGTTGAAAAATTTTGTTTAAAATACCTACCTACCAACTTTTTCATTTTTTTCTCAAAGTTGTATTATTTAAAGTAATTTTTCAAAAATTTTGTTCGGAAATACCTTTTTTTAATTTTAATCAGAATAAACTATTGTACAACAATTTTTTCAAAATTTCGTTTGAAACTAATTTTTTAAAACTATAACTTTAAAACTTTTTTTAAAACTTGGTTTCAAAATTTTTTTTTTAATTTAATAAAATACATCTAAGTAGGTAGGTATAATTAAAATCTGCACTTTTTCAAAATTTGGTGCAAAACATTTTTTTGGGGGATTTTTTTTTTTTTTTTTTGAATTTTGAATTTTGTACCTGCAGTATTTGAACTTTTTGAAAAGTTTGTTAAAAACTTTTTTAAAACTTTGTCCAAAACAATTTTTTAAAAGCAATATTTTAAAATTTTGTCCAAATTTTTTTGAAAATTTTTGTTTAAAAACTTGTACTCACGCGTTTTCATTTTTTTTTTCTTCAAAATTTTGTTTAAAGTATTTTTTCAAATATTTTGTTCAGAAATACATAATTAAATTTTAATCAAAATAAACTCTTGAAACTTTTTTTTTTCTTAAAAATTTTGTTTGCAACATTTTCAGAAATTTTATCGAAAAGATTTTTTTCGGAATTTCGTTTGAAAAAATTTCTTGTAACTAAGTTCAAACAAATAGTTCAAAGTTTTATTAAATTTTTTAAAATAATTTTCTTGAAAACTGTTTATTCAACTTGATTTCAAAGAAAAGATTTGCTTTTTTTTTTTTGTAAAAACAACTTTTTTAACAAAATTTTCCTAGGTTTTTTCCCTCCTATTTTATAAGTATCATTTCAAGAATAGATACACCTGTAAAAAGTTTCATGCATTTTCTTTTTACTTGTGTGTTTGAGATGAGTTTTTTCTAAAATTTTGATAAAATTATTAAAATCTTGTTTAAGAATTTTCTTTAAACGAATTTTTCCAAGAATTTTGTTCAGATTATTTTCTAATTTCGTTCAAGATATATATTTTATAAAATAAAAATCTAAAAATAATTCTGTCCTGTTTTTTAATTTTTATTATTTTTTTCGTTATTCTTTTGATAAAAAATTTTTTTCTTAGTTAAAAAAATAAAATTTTATTTTTAAAAAGTGAAATTATTTTTTTAGTTGACAGAAAAAACAGAGAACTGTATTTTGAAAAAAACTGTGAAATTATTTGTAAAATTAAAAAATATATATTTTAGAAAATTAGAAAAAAAATGTATCAACATCTGTGACGGCGCATAAGGAAAAGGACCTAAGGGTAAAAAGTGAAATTGTTCAGGAGAGCAGTTTCCAGTTGACCTTATTTTCGACGTTTTTTCTTTGTAATTCTGTATCCACGTAACAACCAAAATTTAATTTTTTTTTGAAATTGGGGTAAAATTTATCGAGAATTTGAATAAACCGGTCCGAGGTTCCTGAAGTCAGTTTTGACAAAGATACAGCCGCATAAAGTGAATAAAAAATATCAAAATTTTCCAAAATTTTGGAAAAACATTTCTACCTTAGTCACTTCAAGCGGCTGTATCTTTGTCAAAAATGACTTCAGGAACCTCGGACCGGTTTAATTCAAATTATCAATAAATTTTACCCCAATTTCAAAAAAAAAAAAAAAAAAAAAAAAAAAAAAATAGAGGTCGTGACCCTTAGGTCTCATTCCTTATGCGCCGTCACAATTCTTGAAAATCCCCATTTTTGAAAACATCTTCTCTTCTGCGAAAATTTTCCAAGCACGACGTTTGCAAAAAAATATCATTAAAAAAAATTCATCCAAGACTTCAAGATGCTTCAAGACGAATAGCAACGCGACGTTTAAAAATACGCCACAAGAGTACAAAATCGCATAATTCAACCCCTGCTGTATAAAATTTCCATATTTATTCTGCTCGGTAATGTTTGCTTTAAAATCGTACCTATTGAATGAACAATTTTAGATATCTCAAAATCGGATCGATTATAGCGCAACGATTTTCTGAAACGTTTTTCCATGTGCTCGTACCTATACTTTAAAAATAGAAGCATTTACTGGGTGTGAATGCTTGTCATATGCAAATTACTGCATTCGTGTATGGAAACGAGAGATATTCTCGTTGAAATGTTATATTTACGCACGAATGAGCATATAAAATACACGTAAAAGGTACCTATGGAGTATATATCTACGAGTATAGCTAGGTAGGTATGTACTTATTTTGAAAGTGATTCGTAATTTTTGTATCGTGAAAATCTCACGAATGCTGGTTCATCGGACATCAGATTGCAATATGAGGGAAAGTATGTTCAAATCATAGTGTTAGTAAGTCTCGAGTACCATTTTGAGTTATTCTTAGTCCGGCATCGGAGATTGATATCAAAAAAGAAATAAGTAGGTACTTAATTTCAAAATCAAAAGTTTCATCAATTTTTTTTTATAATTTTTACAAAAATCAGTCTAAGTAATTTTTAAAAGAAATATTCTGAATTTTTTTATAAGATATAAAAGTCCTATCAATTATTTTTAAAGGTTACAGTCAATTCTTTTTTTCACTTATTGACTGATTTTTAAAATTAGACCTTTCAAAATTTTCCAAAAAAAAATTGACTTCCTCTCAAAATAATAATAAAAAAAAAATTTAAAAAAGAATGAAAATTTATTATTTTTTTGGGAAAACGAAATATTTTGTAACGTTCTGAAAAAATCCAAAAACTGCATCAAAAGCTACAGAATATTTTGTGGATTTCACAAAAAATTGTCTGATTCTTTTTTTTTAAATTTCAAAACTTTTTTGAAAAAATTCAAAATCTCATCAACAGGGCATTTTTTCAAATTTCAGAAAAACTCGTTCAAACTTTTTTTTACCACGCTTTTATATACTTGGTATGTATGTATGTCTCATGGAACCAAGAGTATGTTTTCGACCAATCCTCTCTCATTTAATATTTTACTGGAATTGAAAGAACATAGTGCTCACATTAGGGGTTTTCGAGGTCGCTGAATTCAATTTTCGAACTCAAATTTACCCCCGACCCCAAATTGAGCCCCTATGAGGGGGTTCAATTTTGAAAATTTCAGAAAATCACAACATTGGTATCGAAATGTAGGTTTTCGAGGTCGCTGAATTCGATTTTCGAACTCAAATTTACCCCCGACCCCAAATTGAGCCCCTATGAGGGGGTTCAATTTTGAAAATTTCAGAAAATCACAACATTGGTATCGAAATGTAGGTTTTCGAGGTCGCTGAATTCGATTTTCGAACTCAAATTTACCCCGACCCCAAATTGAGCCCCTATGAGGGGGTTCAATTTTGAAAATTTCAGAAAATCACAACATTGGTATCAAAATGTAGGTTTTCGAGGTTGCTGAATTCGATTTTCGAACTCAAATTTACCCCCGACCGCAAATTGAGCCCCTACAAGGGGGTTCAATTTTGAAAATTTCAGAAAATCACAACATTGGTATCGAAATGTAGGTTTTCGAGGTCGCTGAATTCGATTTTCGGACTTAAATTTACCCTTGACCCCAAATTGAGCCCCTATGAGGGGGTTCCATTTTGAATTTTTTTTTTTTTTTTAGATAGACATTCGAACCTAGTAAAACTATGAAATTAAAATATTTTCAACGACAAAAAGAGTTGAATAAAAATGTAAAAAAATTTTTAAAAACCACGCTTTTATTTAAAGTTGGTCACTTTGTAAAATGTTATTCATAGGGAAAGAGTAATGCCTTAAAAAACAAAAAATAAAATTTACTTAAATACAAAAATGTGTCATGAAAATTTTTTTTTCAAAAATTTTAATGATAAAAAGCGTGGTGGGGTGTGCGAGGAGCAAACGAATACCTTTTCAATTAACGCTCCACCACGCTTTTCATCATTAAAATTTTTGAAAAAAAAATTTTCATGACACATTTTTGTATTCAAGTAAATTTTATTTTTTGTTTTTTAAGGCATTACTCTTTCCCTATGAATAACATTTTACAAAGTGACCAACTTTAAATAAAAGCGTGGTTTTTTAAATTTTTTTTACATTTTTATTATGATAGGAAATTATTTTTTTTTTGGGGGGGGGGGGGGGGGGTCAAAAATCCCAACAAAATTATATTGAAGAGAAAAGCACAAACATTTCTCTATACAATATAGTTTTTTTTGTTTTCTTTTTTTGAAAGGAAATATCTATCTCAAAATGTTGCTAAAAAAATTTAAAAATTCCATCAATTTTTTTTTTGATGGGTAAGGTAGAAATCGCTAAACAATGACGGCGATTCCGTACCTAGACCTACGCAGAAAGAGCCTGTACAGTGAACAGTGAAACGCACATCGACGTGTAAAAGTAACACGTTCTGTTTACACTGTCATCTCTTGTATATGAACATTCTCGATGAGCGATGAAGCTGCCATCGCACCGGTGGATGCGGGAGTCGACGAGTTCGCAGAAAAGAGCTGGCAATGAAGAAGAAAGACAGAGAGAGAGGAAAAAAAGAAGAGCTTTCATAACGATAATCAAGCGAGACAACGAGTACATAGTAAATGGCCGATGGAAATATAAGGCCGTGAAGTGTTTCATAAAGACCTTACGTTTGGTAAAATCGTGAGCTGAAAGCAAAATAGTACAAAGGCAAACTTTTATCATTAAAGGATAAAATAAAGAGCGGACGGTTCCGCGCCTTGAGTACTGCCTGAAGAGGTGCTGTTCGCACGCCAACTCGCGATAAAGAATAACAGCCAGGCCTATTAACTTTGTAAACAACTTTCGTCATGTGAAACTTTACACACATACAGTATTCTTACCGTCTAATGCCATAAACGATAAACATTCGCGTGAAACATCGTCTTATTTCACTCTCTATTGTTTGCACAAATTGTGTGTATAATGGATGTAATAAGATTCGCGCCTACCGGCAACCAACGCGCAAATTATTTCCACAGCAATGTGTAATTAATTTGTGAACAAATTATACGTCATTAGCATCCGGAAACTGTGAGACACCCTCTACTCGATGCGCGTTTTTATCGCGCTCACGGTCGAAGCCGCTCGAAAAAATCAACTTGACCCTTAACCTTGAACGCATTTTGTTGGGAATGCGCCAGCAAAAAGAGCTTTCTCTGGGTGGCTATAAAAGTCAAGGCGAGATGAATAATCGAGAAGAAATACTCTACTTATACGAGAAGATACCGACTAGGCTCAATTTTTTTAAATTACTGAAATAAACGTAATTTGCCTAAGGTGGTACTTTTTTGGACTTTGGAAAAAAAACTTTCCCTACCTAATTTCAGTTCAAAATGTCTAACAGGTCGTGGAAGTCAAGAAAATTATGGAAAGGTCGTGGATTTTGAAGAAAAAAAAATTAGTGGGTCATGGAAAGTCATGGCTTTTATTTTTTGAAGTCTTGGATTTTTTTTTGACTTTTTATTGGACAAATTACAGATTAGGTTATGATTAGAGTTACCAAACGTATTTTTTCACGTTTAGTTTAACAAACTTTTAAAAAGGTATAAGGTATAAAAAAAAAAATTGAAAAAAAATATTATTTTGAACTTACGGTTGAAAGTGCAGGTTTTGAGTACAATGTAAAAATTAAAAAAAAATTTCTAAACACAATTTAGGAAAAATTGTTTTGGTCGAATTTAGGGGGAAAATCAGCTACAAACTGTTTAAAAAAAGAAAAGTGTTTCAGATAAAAAACGAAGAAAAATTTTGAAAATAAATTCAAAAAAATCATCTTCCATAAAATTAAAAAAAAAAAATTTTAAACACTGAAAAAATAAAAAAGTTACCTACTTTGAAAATAATTGTTTTTGAAAATTTTTTGAAAAAGTAATGGTTTAAACAAAAAAGCAAAGATAATATGAAGAAAAATAATGTTTTGCACCAAGTTTTGAAAAAGTGCAGGTTTTTAACATAATTTTGGAAAAAAAAATTGGTACCTATCAAATAAAATTTAAAAAAAAAAAAATTGGACAAAAAATTTTAAAAAATGTTTTACGCAAAATCTTGAATAAAACATGTTTTGAAAATTATTAGTTGTTATGAAATTTTGAAGAAAAAAAAAGAAAATTTTAAGAAATACCTAGTCCTAGATAAAATTTAAAAAAAAAATAATAAACTTGTTTCGAACAAACGTTTAAAAAGTGCAGGTTTTAAACATGATTTTGAAAAAATTGAACAATGTCCATTTAAAAAAAAATCTGAACACTGTTTTGAAAAAAATTGTTCTGTACAGAATTTTTTTACAAAGTTACTGTTTTGAAAAAATAAAAATAAATTTAAATAAAATGTTAGAAAGTGCAGGTTTTGAGCTTGATGTTTAAAAAGTGAGACAATATTTAATTTGAAAAATTTTCTGCACATAATTTTGAAAAAATTGTTTTGGTCAAATTTTTAAAAAGTTCTTTTTTGAAAACACAACAGTGTTCTATACACCTAAGATTTTGAAAAAGTGCAGCTTATAAAATAAATATGAAGATAATAATTATTATAAAAAAATAAAATATTCTGAAAAAGTGATGGTGTGAACAAGATTTTGAAGAGCAAAAATATGAAAAAAATGTTTTTTGCGCCAAATTTTGAAAAGCGCAAGTTTTTAACATAATTTTGAGGAAAAATAAAATGAAATTTTAAAAAATTGTCCTGGTAAAAATTTTGAGAAAACTAGTTTTGAACAAACGTTAGTAAAGTGTAGTTTTTTTGAACACGATTTTGAAAAAATAATTGGACAAAGTTTATTTTAGCATAGTACTCGTATATGCTTTTACGGAGACCAAAATGGAAAAAAACGACAAGAAAATCCGACCCAAAAATCCGACAGTTGGGTTAGGTTAGGTTACATTAGGTTAGGTTTGGATGACATATAAAAACTTAGAAAAATTTTAATAAATTCGATTTTTTAGACATTATGTCAGACATTTTGAAACTTGTTAATTTTTTTGAAATTTTATTACTTTTAGACATTTTCTATAGACATTTTGTCAGACATTCTGAAACTTGGAGTTTTTTTTAGAAAGATCACTTTCAGTCATTTTGTCAGACACTCTTAAACCTAGAAATTTTTTTAGAAACATGACTTTCAGAGATTTTGTCAGACATTCTGAAACTTAGAAATTTTTTTAGAAAGATGGCTCTCAGACATTTTGTCAGACATTTTGAAACTTGGAATTTTTTTTATTTTTTACAAATTTAATTACATTTTGATATTATTTTAGAAATTTCACAACTTTTAGACTTTATTTTTTATAAATTTTATGACTTTTTATTTTTTAATTTTTATCTTTTTTGATTTTTAAATTTCCATGGAAATTAATATTCGTGACTTTTAGACATTTTGTCACAGAGTAAAAGCATATACTATGTTTCATACTTTCAAACGTAGTGTGGAAATAGAGCCAACCAGGGGGGTCCAGGGGGGCTTTGTTTTAAAAAAAATTCTAAACACAATTTTGAAAAGAATAGATTTGGACATAATTAAGAAGAAAAAATAACTTTAAGAAAAAAAAAATAAAGAAATAGAGAATTATTTTTAATTTTTAAAAATTAATCCTCTCTAAAATTTAAAAAAAAAATCTTCAAAATTCAAACCAATTTTGAATACAAGTTTGAAGAAAAAATAAAAAATCAACTCAATTGTTTGGAACAAACGTTTGAAAAGTGCAAGTTTTGAACTTCATTTTGAAAAAAAAAAAAATTGACAAGATTAATTTTTTTTAAGTTTTGAATAAACAATTTTAAAAAGAATTGTTCCAAGCAGAATTTTTTTTAAAAAGAAAGAATGTTTTGAAAAAAAGTTTTCCAGATAAAATTTTGAAAAATTGCAGGTTTTCAGCATGATCCGATGTTGAAAAAAAGTATTGCATAACATCCCTTCTTCCCGCCCAAAAAAAAATCGAAAAAGTGTGAGGCTTCTGAATATAATTTTGAAGAAAAAAAATGAGAGAAAATTGAAAAAAAAATTAATTAAAAAAGATTCATCTTCCATAAGGTTTCTAAAAAATTTGTTTCTGACCAAAATTCTAAAAAAAATTGAACACAATTCATTGTTATTGAAAAAGTGCAGGTTTGAACAAAACCCTGAAAAAAAAACTTTCAATAAGCAAAAATATAAGAAAAAAAAAATGTTTTACAAAAAATTTCGAAAACCGCAGCGTTTCAACGTAATTTTGAAGAAAAAAATGAAAAATTAAAAAAAAATTATAAGTATTTTGAAAAAATTATTGGTTTTGGATAAAATTTTGAATGAATATGTTTTGGAAAAAATTTAAAAAGAAAATGTTTTGAACAAACGTTTAAAAAATTGTAGGTAATGATAAAAATTGTACAAAATTCCCCAAAAAAATTGTAAAATATACTCTAAAAAAATTGTTTTGAACACGATTTTGAAAAAAAAATTGTACTGAAAAATGGGGTTTTCGAAACATTGTTTGAGAAATTTTTCAATTTTTTTTTTTTTGAAGAACCTTTGTTACATGATTAATTATTCATCAGGATTTTTTGGAGTAATTTTTCCACGTTTTTAGAATAATTTTTTAATAACCAGATACATTTTTTTACTCATTCAAAATTTTTTCACGATTTTTCTACCTAAATAAATAAGTTGGGCAGATTTTTTTTGAATTTTAAAATAACTTTTTGATTTTTTTTATCCCACTAAACTAGTAATTTTCAAAAGAAATTTTAAAAACCAACACATGTAAGATTAACTAAACTATTTTCTTAATGAAGCTATTTTTTTAAGCCTCAAACTTAAAAAAAAAAATGTGATTTCAATTTTTCGTGCTTAATGGTACAGAATTGTAAATAAAATTCGCATAGATTTATGGTTTTACATTTCTTAACGTTAAACTTTACGCTTAACTTCAAGCCAAGACAACTTTCGAATTAGTGTACCCTCACTAAAAAAAATCTTTAGAACAGTCCCTGTCTCTACGAACTCTTCAGAAATCTTTACAGAATTAAATTCGTTGGCTTTTTTTCACTTTTCTCGCCTTGAAAATGAAAAATTTTCTCGTCATGTATCGATGAGCACACCAATGTAAGAAAATACTCGAACTCTTCGTGTACGTATTTTGACAAAGACGAATCGCGAATGTAAAATATTAATACAAATGGAGTAATGACGACGACGTATCATTAATATGTATCCGTAAAATACTACGTTATTTGTATCCGCGAGACAAGTTACAAATACCGATGTGAAAAATCACTTTAAAAATCTCCCCATAATATATAGTAAAATCTAGCTTTTTGGAAAGAGTAAAGATAAATGCATACTTTGTTTGAACATTAACATCGCCTTCTCGCGGGGATATTTCTATACCCTTATACTACCTACTTCTACGTACCGTATAAACAAAACTAAACACCTATGGGAATAGCTTTCTCAAAATCGTAATGAAGACGAAGCCATTTTCATCTTTCAAAACTCGCTTACCATTCAAAATTGGGACGTACGTCTGCGTACGTACAACGTCCCAGTTGACGTATATCTTTCGACAAAAAACCGGCACTTTAATTTGAGTAAAAATTTATCGACAAAAAGGACGCGTCTTCTCTTTGCTTCATTTGGCCAGGCCGCCTGCTTCGGTGCTTTCCGCAAAGAAGAAATCAAAACTGTATTTATAGAAATTGTAACGTCGTCTACGGGGAAATGAGAAAAATTTACATATTTATTTTCTTGCGTTTTAACACATGTAACGAAATATTGCCTCGAGTGAAACTTGCAAATTTAAAATTACCACTTTAAACCCCAATTTATGACTGTAAACCTCTCGCGAGCTAGGTATCTTTTTCCTATTTGGATAGCACCATGGCATGGCAGGCTTTATTACGTTGAATTTTTTTTTTCAACATTTCGCACACACTGGATACGCGCTGCTGGGGTCTTTTCAATTATAGTATTTCATCTTGTTTCTCATCTTTTTTCGCATGTTCGTGGGAAAAATGCTCATTTTGAATTTTAGACGATTAAAATCCGAACACAGCTTGGATCCTGCCTCCTACTCGCATTTTCGTGGAATCGTAATTGACAACGTAACGTAAAGAAATGAAATTGCTGCGAGGTAAATTAGATAATGAAAAAATTCGAATTACGATTTTCACTACGTAGGTATAATATCCAGAGAGAGAAATCAACGAGGTGAAAATTCTTCTTCTTTTGTTGTTTATTTAAAATTTTCGCCGTAGATTCGAAATAGTGACTTGAAAAGCGACAGCTGAAAAGACGATTTTCCTCTTCAAAGGCGGAAAAAACGAGCGTAAGAGCGTGGAAATTTTTTGAATTACAAGTAGGTAGCGTTGAAAAATTAACCAAATATGATAAAATTTCCATCACTTCGTGGATGAATTTTATCTCGAAATTTTCTTTCTAATCATTTCCCAGGCACTTCCATTGAAGTACATAAAGGGTGTCCAGGGAGCACTGTATGAGAGTTCAGATTTGGATACAACAAGAATCCATTAACAAAAAAAATTATATACACATGGTGCCTATCTTAAAAATTGAAGGGGCAGTGGAAAATTTGACAAATAAAATAAAGAGATTTTTTTTATTCGGTATAATATAGGACATGGACAATACTGAAAAAATAATACATAAGGTATTATTTTATTCTTAAAATTTTGCTCTATCTCAAAAATTGAAGGGGCAGGGGAAAATTTGACAAATAAAATTAAGAGAATTTTTTTGGTTGGGTATATGGGCAGTACTTTAAAAAAAATCACATTTTTTTACTCTTTAACATTTTTTGCCTAAGTTGAAAAATGAAGGCGCTACCGAGCTTTTTCATTTTAAAAATAAATGAAATGGATACTTGATATTTAATAATGGGAGGAGGGAGGGGTCCAATTGAAATTTTTGTAAAGACCAAAATTTTTCCTAGGACTTCAAGTTACAACTTTTGTTTGAAATTTTTTTCAATCGGACCTCTCCCTCCCCACCGATTTTGAATAACACTCCGAAAATACTAATTGAAAATTAGAAGTAGGCGGGAGGAAGGAGTTAATTGAAAAAATTTTCAATCAAAAGTTGTAGCTTGAAGTCCTAGGAATAATTTTGGTAATTATGAAAATTTCGATTGGACCCCTCTCTCCCCTCGGATTTCACATAAACTCATGTAGATACTTTTTCAAAATTAACGAAGGGGTCCAATTGAAAAAATTTTCATACAAAAGTTGTAGATTGAAGTCATAGAAGTTTATAAAATTTTCGATTAGACCCTCCTCTCCTCTCCTCTCAGCTCCAATTTTGCTTAATATTACTTAAATACTTGAATTATTAAAAACTGGCGGAGGTAGGGGTCCTATTGTAAAGATTGTCAAACAAAAGTTGTAGCTTGACGTCTTCAAAATAATTACTGTGATTGGATCCCTCTCTCCCCTTCAATTTTGAATTCAAGTATCTATGACATATTGGACTTGCATACATCGGAGCGAAATTTGAAACAATAATAGTAACTTAAGTAACCTAAAATTTTAAAAAAAGGTAACCAAAATTATGGAAAAAAGAAACCAAAATTTTTCTATTGTCACTCAAATAATGACTCATGACTCCACCCCTCTCTACCATTTTTTCAATACTTTTGTTGATTTAGACGTCTTGCAACTCCTACAATCGAGGGCCAAAATTTTGAAAAACTCGAAATTGTTGATGAAAAAAATATGAATTTTCTATGTAATCATAATGATCGTTGGGTTAATTGGTTTCCAATTTTTAAAATTTTAATTTTTACTTTAAGTATAGGAAATTTCATTTTGAAAAATATTTAATTGCAAGCAATTGTTTATTAAAAATAGTTGTTTCCAAAAATATGTTTATTGAAATAAAAAATTCCAAATTTATAAAAATTATAATGCCTAAAAAATCATGAGTTTAAAAAACTCAGTTTTTGTGTGGTTTGCAAAATAAGTAGAAACAAAAAATTATTAATTTTTGAAAGTCTTCGATTTCCAAAAAAATTAATTTTTAAATTTGTGAAATTTCCAATTTTTCAAAAAATTTTAAATTTTGGAAGGTTCTTCTTATTTAAAAAAAATCCAATTTTTGAAGACCTTCAACTTCACTATTGAAGTAGACACCATGTGCATATATAAAGTTTTTTGTCAGTGGTACCCAGTTGTATCCAAATCTGAAATCTTGTACAGTGCTCCCCGGACACCCTGTATATTTTCAAAAGTATAGGCATTCAAAATTTCAATTTCTGTAGAAAAAAATTTCGTAATAAAACGACTTTAATAATTTCTGCAAAAAAAAAATTTAAATATAAAGATATCAAAACGAAATTCGAATACAAACGTAGTAGAAATTTCATGCCATAAAAACGCACACGCCGAGATAACGCTCGGGGTGCGTCTATATTTTATGGTAAATCTGCCCTTCAATATTTCAGGCGGCAATTTTAGTTGCAGCCAAATGTGTACAAGGCGTTATAAACGTGAAACATATCAGCTTATGGTGGTAGTTTATATCGTTAAGTTATATTTTAAGTACAGGTACGAGTACGACGATCCCTGTTGACAAACGACATGTATACAAAACCAATAAAAAACACGACCGTTTTTCGTTTTCCAAATAGAATAGGAATAAAGTTGCCGAATGTAATCAAATTTCAACGATTTAATGTCGTCATTTTATTTACATTAACTATCGAAATAAAATTTTTACCGTTTAGCGTTCGCGTTGCTTTTTATCGTTTAATCATGGCTGCTTTTCACGCCGTACTTCATACATAATAATATTAACTCCCTTCGCGAGCGAGTATTTTTTCCGCACGCCGAGCGAGCTGGAGCTCGCAAAGCTAATCGTATATATACGGCCGGCCCCCGCACCCGCTCCTCCTTCCCGGCGACCCGGCAATCGTACACATTTAGTGAAAATATTCTCGCGTAATGTTCCTCCGCACACGGCGCTGCGAATGCAGTTGGATTTATTGAAAACTCTAAACGGTTATTTTTGTAAACATTTCATTCGCTGAAAGGTAATCAAATTTTCGTTTTCAAGTGTTTACCGCACTAAATTCAAACGTATAGCTACCTATAAAGTGATTCAACCATTTCGAATGGAAAATATAATATATTAAAACGCGTCGAATTTGCAAGTGCCCACGCTTATCTTTATAGGTAAATACGCCCTATCGTTTGATTTGCTCGAAATAAACAATAGAAAAAATTTTACGAAGGGTTTTGACGAGGATTGAAAAATTTGAAAATTGATGGAAGCATTTTTCAGATTTAGGATCAATTTCGACGCATTAACTGATTGCATAAATCCAAAAATTTTCCAAACGATCGCTTGAAGGATCTACATATATTCCATCATAGAATTCATGTTTGAAAAAATTTCAATTAAAAATATCAAAAATTTTACCAGAAATTTGTAGTAATTAGGTTCAGAAAATAATTCACAAGAATTTGGAAAAAATTTCAATTTACATGCATTCCGAAGATTTTATAGAAATTCACAATCACAGAAACTCGGAGAAATTCACAGTTAATTTACAGGAATTCATAAATATTTAGAAAAAATTATAGTCATTTTGAAATTTTTACAAAAATTCACCATCACAGACATTAAATTGAAATGAGTCAACCGACATTCAGAAGAATACACAGGAATTTACAGACATTTGAATAAATTCGCAGGAATATTAAGATCTTCGTAGACAATGAAATTCCAATGAATCTGCAGGAAATTTTTAAAAATCCAGAAATACATTCACGATTTACAACAATTTAAATAAATTCACAAGCATTCGAAAAATTTCACCACAATTTGCAGGAATTCAAAAAAAAGTTACAAGTCATTTAGAAAATTTCATCGGAACTTGAAGAAATTTTAAGCTCTCAAACTCTTTTACTCTGCCTATTTTAAGAACTGAGGACTAGTAAAAAGCTTTTGGAAACTCCAATCAGAAAACTAAGTAAATATTCGAATTTAGCACCATCAAAAACAATACAAACGATGTGCCACACCACACTGTTGCCTTCAGCAAAGTTTTTCAAGATTTGAGGGATCGTGGGAGGGGGGGGGGGGTGGATTGGGGAAGGCCTCATAAAAAAATCGAGGTGATGTTCGAACTCAGCGCTATCGGAAATCTAACAAACGATATGCCGCAAAACTTCTTTCGATTTTGTCAATTTTTTTCAAAATTTGAGGGTTTGTGGGGGGAAGGGCTAGGAGAGGATCCTATCAAAAAAATAATGCAATATTCGAACTCAGCGCTATCGAAAATGTAACAAACGATACGTCACATGTTTTTTCAGAATTTTTTGAGTTTGGACAAAAATTTTGGGTTGCTGTGCCCCCTCGGGAGTCGTGAGATTCCACGACGAAAAGCCCTTTAACGAATGTAATATAAAATATCCATTAATAGGAATTTTTATTTTTCATTTTCATTATAGCCTTCAAATTTAGTAAATACTCTCAACTTTGAGATTTTTTCAAAAAAGCTCAACTTTCAATTTTCAAAATTTTCATAAGTGAATCTGAATTTGCTTTCAATGCTCTTTAAAACTCCGTTTACCGATTTTCATTACCTATTACCAATCTTGATATACGCTTCGCCAAAGTTAAGTACAATAACGAGAAATCTGCAAACATAAGAGGAAAAAATCAGCTAAAACAACGAACCCCCCCCCCCCCGCGCAATTATACGAAAGGTTGGGGCAAAACAACAGTGGTTTTCATACTTTTGAGATGGTAGCATTTCATAAAAAAATTGAGCAAAATCGGAGGACCTAAGATCAAAACTAGACCAAATTGACTAGGAATGACCCAAAACTAATTCACAGAAATTCACAGACATTAAGAAGGTTTTATGTAAAATTACTGGAATTTGACGGCATTAGTACCTACACAGATTTTCAAAAAAACTAAAAAAAAGTCACTATCACAAGCTTTCAAAAGAATTCGCAGGAATTCACACTATTTTTTGAATCATTGATCATTGGATAATTAATCACAAAAATTCACAGACATTCTGAAGATTTCACTTAAATTAACAGGAATTTGAAGGAATTGGCGGGCATTTAAAAGAATTTACAGGAACTAAGAGATTCGCTTGACTAATTAATCAGAATTATTCACAAGCACACACTTTCAGAGGAATTCGCAGAAATTCACACTATTTTTCGATTCAATAATCACAAAAATAATTCACAAACGTTCAGAAAGTTTTACTTTAACTAACAGGAATTTGAAAGAATTAGCAGACATTCAGAATAATTTACAGGAATTCACAGTTACTTGACTCGTTATTTATCTACAGGGACATTTAGCTGCAATAATTTCCAGATACAACGTAGATTTCAAGCAAAGTTACAGGAATTGGAAAGAAAATTAGTAGTAGGCAGGCATTCACAATTTCTTTTTTTAAATTTACAATCTCAAACTTTAAGAAAAATTTACAGATGTTCACACTATTGCTTGATTTGATTCATTAATCACAAAAATTATTCAGCTACAAACATTTACAGACATTCAGAAGATTTTATACGAATTTACAGGAATTTGAAAGAAATTAAAGTAGAAATCACTTAATTTCACTTTTTACGGTAAAATTGTTTACACTGATATACAATTTTATGAGAATTTGAGCAAAATTATGTAAATTCAAAGGATTTAGCAGGCATTTAGAGGAACTTACAGGAGTTAGCACTATTGTTCGACTCATCAATTGCAAGAATCACTTATACACAGAATTCACAAACATTGAGTTAAAGGAATTTGAAGCAACTGGCAGCCTGGCTGGTATTTAGAATTTTAGAAATTAGCAATTACATGAAGTTTAGGGAAATTAACAGAAATTTGCACTATTGTTGGACTGACTAATCACAAAAATTATCTTACAGGAATTCACACTATCGTTTCACTCATCTCGCAGATAACAACTGATCAACACCAAAATTTATCACTCAAAAATCAATCATAAGTATAAATTTTAGATCGATTTTGTTCCCCTTCCACCACATTACATGTTCCAAATTTCAAAAAATAGAACTAAAATGAAAATATACCTTCACTATCTTGTACAAATCTTCACAAATTTAATTCACCACGGATGACATCACTTCACCGCAATCTGAAAAAAAAAGTACAAAAAAAAATTAATTACACTTAGAATGCAGGCAACCTACCTGAATATTTTAGGGAAACACCAAGCGTTAAACAGCAACATGTTTGCAAGGGCTGAATTTGTAAACAAAAAACGGAACTAATTCGTTTCTAAACTCTACCACAGGACGAATACTTTTAAACATCATTGATTGAGTTGACTAAACAACCTTTAACGTTTACCATTTAGTTTGGAATTTGCAAACCAACACGAATGAAGGGTTAAATGAACAAACTAACCGCAAAGTCGAGTCGATCCGAAGCCGAACCTTTCACTCAATTCACGATCTGTGACCTTCTTGGCATTTTTGGGTAAATTCTTACGTCCCTATAGAAAAATTACCAATTATCGTGTTTCATTCTTATCTTTTATAAGCTGCATACAATTGTTATAGAAATTAATATTCTCTACTTTTTCACTTTCAACAAATAACAGTTTCGAGATAAAAGCTCAGAATTTGGCTGCAACATTTCATATAAACATGCAACTTACAATATATCACGCCAATAATATACGTCTTATCCACGTGTATTAGGGCAGCTAGACACCATACTTGTACGATACGAGACAGGACCAGCTATTTATCGAAGGAAACCCTTTCGCTTGGTACAATATCTAACCGTCCGAATGGACAAGGTCCACTTTGAAATTCTATGAGCGCGTAAAAAGGTGTTATAATGGCACGATCATTTATAAAATGACCCGGTCGCTGTATCTATACTTTAGAATTCGAAACACCGCAAAATACCTGCCTGCTTTAGCCTCTTTACCAAGAATTTGTTGCATACCTGCCTGCTTTAGCCTCTTTACTAAGAATTTGTTGCATTGTTTGGCAAGTCGCGTATCTTCGATATAAGCTCAAGAATGTAAAGCGTTTTTTTTCCCTCTTTCGTTCGATCAATTTTTTCAGAGCTGTTTTTATATTCGATGGGTACTAGTAATTTCCTGCGGTTGAGTATTTTTTTGTTGAATTTTTTGTAAATTCATAAAGAGAAATACCGACACAGCAGAGCATCAAAAATTGGAGCAAATTGCATTTTAACTCCACAAAGATTTCTTGAATTTAAAATGTTCCTTTTGGTAACTTCCTGATTAACCACCAAAAAGTCTCCAAACCTCACCTCTCGAGAAGTGCTCCAAATGCGGTCCCAAAGAGATATCATGGTTGTTTTTCACTTCTTCTCTAATTCTTCAAAAATGCATTTAAACAAAAAATGGTCATGATTAAAGTTAAGTTCACAGGATGTGTAACAAAAAAAATCATTATCATTTTTTCTGAAAAGTGAACGGGTGGTACATAAACGAGCATCAAAATATAAAGAGTAAAAAAAAATGAGTTGATATCAATTTCCATGAATAGGATACAACTTCAAAAGAATCAAACTTTCATACATTCTTCCTTTCGAATTTTCTCATATGTAGACAACACCTGTGAACCTATGAACCTTCCATTCCTTCAAATTTTGATAACTTATTAAAACAGAGATAGACAAGATCCTCTTCAAAGAGGGTCCAAGATTCAGATCATAGAGATTGTTTGAAAAGAGGGTCTTAGATCTGAAAAAAGATCCTCAGGATCCTTTCTTCAAAAAAGATCTTATATTATATCGTAGATCAGAATTTTTTTACAAAAAAAAAAAAAAAAATCCTGCAAAAAGATCCTCTACGACGTCATGTGCTATTTCATTTCACTCTCTTCTATTTCAATTCAGAATTTTACCAAATCCAATTGAAAAATCAAGACATTTTCTCAGAGTGGACCTTGTATTTTGTATCCTTCATAAAATGACAATTTTTGAAACATTTTTGGCAAAATTCAAGTTTAAAATAGTCTTGGTCATATTTTTTTTTTTTTTTGCTATTTTCAAAAAAAAAAAAAATCGAAAATCGAAAATGTTTTTTATTTACTACTAAATCCACAGAAATAAATAATTAAGAACCACAAGATGACTTTTCAGGATTTTTCGAAAATTTTCAAAAACTGTTGCCCTTCAAAATTTATTAGAAATGAAAAATTGAAAATGCAAAAGTCCTTTGTCTCTATGATTTTTTTTTTTGTAATTAAAAAATAATAATTAAAAAGCGTTGTGCTCTTTAATCTAAAGAAAAGAAAAGCAATGATTTTCCAGCTTTGAAATTGTTTGTATTTTGTAGAAAAAATTTTGGGATATTGTTGAAAATTTTTCGTAATTAAAAAATATGACAATGCTTTCTACTCACTTACTCACTCACTCCTAAACTTATAGAAACAAAAAACTGGAAACCATAAAACCACCTTTTTCAGTTTTTAAATTTTTTAAATTTTAAAAAAATATTCAAAAACATTTTACTGAATAATTGAAGATTGAAATGAGCACGACCTTTGTTGCATTCATTTTTTTTTTGTATATGTAATTTCAAAAAAATTGCTTCAACTTTGTGCTATTAAATCTAAAGAATGAAAAATTGAGAATCAAAAAATGATTTTTGCACATTTTATTTTTATTTTTTTATTTTTATTTTTTTTGAAAAGTAAGTATTTTTGAATTTTTTTTTAAAATTTGACAGTCACAATAAAAGTGATTAAAAACTGAAAAGTGAACATCGAAATTGCCCTTATCACATTGCAAATATTTTTTAATTTTCGATAGATGTAATTTTGGAAAAATGATCGAAAAATTGCTTTTGAATCTCTAGAAATTAACAAAAATGAGCTTCGAATTGACCTTTTGTCACGAAAATGTTTTGCTAAATAGTCTAAATCTTCTGAAATTCAATTTTCCTCTTATTAATGTTTTTTTCGCGTACCAGTAAACTCTCGATGTAGTAATAATTCCGCATCAAAACACAATCACGGGCCTGCCATAGAGACTCGAATGAATTTAACGCATATGACATGGCAGAGCGAATAAATTCAATTCTTAAGCTGCGATATACTCGGGCTGAAATATGAATCCACGTGAAATTCGTACGCTATATGGTGTCGAGAAACCCTGAGGGTACTTTAATCGACCTTAAAAATACCCCTTAGCAGTGCTTCCATTTCCACCCCATTCCCCACCGCATGGCGCCCACGCAGGAGCGTAGGTTATTTGAACCAGAAATGTCAGGTAAATGACTAATAAGCCGATGTACGTCTAAAGCTACAACCAATTATCATTTTAATCCAAACCGTGCGGAAATTCGTTTAACTACAACATAATTTGAATAATCCGTTTAAACGATGAATAAAGAGAGAAGCGCATGTTGAAAAAAGATTTCCACGTATGGTCACCAGGGTGGATTCAAATCCAGCCTCATTAATTAGTATTTTCTTCGATTTATCGAGCTATGATTTCGCAACAATGTTTTCAATTTGGCCGCTCGCGTACGTGGCTCGTTTCAAGTTCATTAAATAATATCGCCGGTGGTGTAAAAAATAAAACCAGCTAGAGAGAGAGAGAGAGCGAATACGTACGCGTACGTACAACGCAGATATTATACCCCGATTCGAAATTATTTCGGACAGTAGACATATTAAAAGGAAAATTTAATGTTGAATGCCGAAGTTTGAAATGTAATAAAAGCGTTCTGCCGCGGTTTCGATGTTATTAAAACTTTAATACATTTTCTCTGGCATTTTAAACCAGTATAATTTATTTTTCTTGACAATCTTGCAGCAATGTTTAAACGATATTTGTGTTGTATTTTTACCCTCGGCAACTTGATGTATTCATTTGAAATTAAATACGAGCAGAACACAAATTGCTGAAATTTTTGGAGCGTTTTAACCCTCTAGCTCTCCTCTCTCTTTTACTGCTGCCTCTCTCTCTCTATTTTTGAAACCTTATAGGTATACGTGGTTAGTTTGGGTAAAAAACATCATACTTTCATCTTATCGGTTACGTCTTTTTCACCCCTGCAGGTTCTGTGTCAAATGTAATTACGCTAACTGGACATTAGGGGTAATTTTTTTCAATTACAATTTCAAACTTTGCTATATAAACTTTCGTTTCTTTATTACGTGTAACGGTAGGGTTTCCTTTTGCTTTTGGCTGGCTCGGGTATGCTTATTTTATTATACGTGCAAGGGCTACTACCGTAGCATACCCTCGATACCTAAGTTTATTTTCTCGAAGCTGAGACTATTTTTGATGTTTTTATTGCGGTTACGGCTACACGACTTTGTAAGTGATTGTTTTTTACGTCTTGTTTTAGCTGTTTACTATTATTTCTTGTGTGAAGTTTAATTTCGCTGATGCGAGTGAAGAATCAAAATCCAGCCGCGCGAAATTAACCCATAAAATATCCAGTTTTCTTCTTCGCAAATATAGATATCAAAAACTTGAAAGTAAATAAATAATAAGATAACGTTTTATTTGATTATTTCAAACGCCAGAAAAACATGGGAATTGATTTATTAGGATCAGAAATATCGACAATTGCTCCAGTAAAATAAGGAAATGCCAACAATTTTTGACACGTTCCCTTTCGATTGTCGAATTTAGTTTGATAAATTTGTTTTTATGGAAGTGGATCCTTGTTGTCTGATTTTACCAAGTTTGTAATATGCGTATATGTATTCAAAATTGGAAAGAAGGAAGGGGTCCAATCCAGGGTGTCTACATTAATTTTTTTTTGGTTGGAAAATTCATGACTTTTTCATAACCTTTTTCATGAGCAATATTTGAACGTTTTCAGGGGCCCACTTCTAGCATAAATGTAACTTGGAATGAATATTTGGGGGGGGGGGGATAATCAACATTTTTCCCCCTACTTTTGTGGTAAATAGCTATTGAAAAAAATTACCGAGGGAGGGGGCGAATACCCCTTGAACCTCCATGTTATGTCTATGCCCTCCAAAATCCTTTTTTTGTAACCAAAAAAATCTGTATAAGTAATTTTTTTTTAAATTAAATGAATACTTGAAATTTTCACGGGTATTTGATCTTTTCCCTATAAATAAAGGTGAATTCTTGAATTTTTTTCATGTCGTAATGTGAGAATGATTTTTTTCCTGGAAATGAAACGAAAAATTTTCACGTAAAACATACTCTTAAAAAAAATTTTTAACAACTGTTTCAACAGAAAACCCTTTTTTCTTTTTTTTGTCCCAAAGCTTACAAAATATTTCATTTACTCACTTTAATATCAAAGAAACAAAATTGATTCCCAAAAAATTGAGATTTTTTTATTTCAGAAGAAATTTTAAAATTATTGTTTGAAAAAATCTCAGTTTTTTTTCGAAAATGAAACAATTTTTTTCACAAAGTCCACAGAAATTTTAGAAAATACCTATCTTCACATAAGAAAATTTTATAACATTTTTTTAACCAAAAAAAAAGAAAGGAAAAAAAGATTTTTGGATATTTTTTATTCCAAAAATCCTGAAATTTCTTCCTTTGAAAAAAATTTTACTCCAGAATATTTGAGATTTCTAATTTTTTTCTATTCCAAAACAATTTTTAAACCAAAAAATTCGTTTTAATTTTTTTTTATTCAAAAAAAAAAAATGTGAATTTTTTCTCCAAAAAAACAGAGACCCTCACCCCAAAAAATTGAGATTTTATACTCTACAGTTCGAAAAATATTTTTAATTCAAAACAATTCAAACGATAAAATTCAGATTTTTGAAAAATAAGAATTTTTTCGTGAAAGTTTAAAAATATTTTTATTTCAATAAAATTGAGATTTTTTTTAACGCTTTGTACATTTGCGTAAAAATGTTTTTTATTCTTTTAAAATTTTTTGTACCCAAAAAATTCATTTTTTTTTCCATTCCACAAAAGTCTTTTTTTTATGCCAATAAATGGGGATTTTTCCCAAAGAATTGAGATTTCCATCCCCTCGAAAAAAAATCTTCAAGAAAATTAATTTTCTTCTTCAGAGAAATCACAATATTTTATGCGATGTTTTTTTTTGTTTTTTTTTTTTTGAGAAGATGCAACAGTTTGAAAAAAGTTTACTTTTAAGCGAATTGGTAATTTTGCCCAGGTAATATTATCAAAAATTCATGACTTCGAAGAGCAAAATTCATGACTTTTCATGACCTAGTAATTTTTTGAAAAATTCATGACTTTTTCATGACTTTCATGATTTTCATGACTTTCATGATTTTCATGATTTTCATGATTTTCATGATTTTCATGACTTGTAGACACCCTGCAATCGAAATTTGTATAAGAATCAAAATTATTTCTGGGATGTTAATCTGAAAATTTTGTACTAAAAAATTCTCAATTGGACCCCTGTAATAACCAAAATTATTTTCAAAATGGCACTTTTGTAAACTATTATTTTTATGTAGCAAGAGTCATTTTAGATGCCCAAAATTTTTCTGAGAATCGTCTACTTTTAAAAAATACAAAACTTTTTCAATGCAGCAAAAAACATTTCGAGGTTAAATTTTACATTTCTACTCACAGATTTGAAAAATATGATGCAAAAAATTTTGGAAAATTATACTTTTGAAAATTATTTAGATATACCTCCTATTTTTTTCGCAACAAAAAAATCTTAAGATCTTTCAAAAATCGTTTTTTTTTTTCAAATTTAAAAAAGCCAAAAAAATTTAAAAATAACACTTAGGACGTATAAGAAAAAATCGTGATAAAGGTCATTTCGAAATCTAATTTTTCATAACTAAATATTTGGGTGACTCAGCAGCATTTTTAAAATGTTAAGAAAACTGTCTTCTTCAAAAGCATGAAAAATTTTCAAAATAACAAAAATGAACTAAATAGCCCAATTTTTCCCTTTGAAAAATTAAGAAGTAGAAAAAGGTTTGATAATTGCCTTTTGAACATTGCTAAAAATTTGCAATGTAGAAAAAACCATTTTGGGCTCCATCTAATTTTAATTTTAAATAATTTTTCAGGAATACAAAATAATTTTGAAAATCAAGAATTTTTGCAGTCTGTAAAAATCCTGAATTTTTCGCAGGAAAAATAAAATACGGTCGTACTTTAGATCAAATAATACCACACAAGTCATCCAGCTCATCCCGCCAAGCATAGTTTATAAATCAAAAAATAAATTGATATTTACCGTTTGCTCGACTCGCTGGTGCGCGAGTAAGTAGAATTTTACAAGAAATACATCTCGTAAAACGTATTAAATAAATGAAACACACCGCACAGCAGCGGCATAAGATTTAACTCACCTGCGGGATTTTCGAATGGAACATGTCGCAAATGAAGTCGTAAATTTACGCTTTTAAGTGGCAAAACTGGTCTCTGGTAACAATTTAAAGTACTTCATACCTTAACGAATTCAAAGTACACGCAAGTAAAGCGATTTTAAAACGCGAACGGCATTGCGCCAGGAAGCGAATTTTTGTATAATTAAAATTTACAGCCGGTGGAAATGTCACATTGCGTTAAATCTGTCAACGTGCCACAATTTATGTACACCAACCTCAAACCGAATAAATTCGTCATATGCTGGTTAGAAGCGTCATTTGTGAATTTTTTTGCTATTTGAAACGGTATTATGGATTTGATTCCTAATTCGTGCTGTCGCTTGTGTTTTTTCTCCCCTTTTTTCTTCTTTTTTTTGGGGGGGGGAGGGGCGTTTAGTAAAAAACCTGTAATGAAATATTTATACAAATATATAATACCAGAATACGTGAAACATAACGAGCTAATCCTCACATTCAAAATTAACCCAATCGAATGCCAAGCTACGAATATTTATTTAAAATTAATTTAGAGTTTTTTTTTTCTTCGAGTGAGGAAAAAAATTTCAATTTAAAAAAATTAATAATTACGTCGACTACTCGTCTTTTAATTTAAATAATTCCAACGCGTGTATCCTCTTATAAGAGACAGGCAACGAGAAACATTTAACGAGAAAACTTTTTTTTTCTCTCAAAAAAAACCTAAAATATTTACATCGGTACAAAATTAGTGAAATTTTTTCAAAAAGTTATACTTATTTGGAAAATATTAATATTGGATAACAAGTTTACTGTCCTTATCAACATCGTGTCTCTCTTTATTATTATTTTTCAAACTTTATACGATCAGCCTGTAAAGTCAAACTTTCCAGATAAAATTCCAGTAGTAAGTAAGTTTCTTTCGATGGAATCTGCCAAGCACAAGATGGTAGTAAAATTTGAAATTTTATTAGTCAAATTAAAATTTGCGCACTTTATGAAAAGCACGTATCGTATTCGTATAATTAAAGAGATGAGATATGTGCGAACTGAGTGACAACAAAGTTTCTAAAAAGATTGACGAATTTTCGATAATTATTTAATCGCGCGAACCGCCACCTTGTTAAAAGTTTTTTCCTACTTGAGGTAAGTTTATTTATTGTGAAAACGTATACTTACGTAAATGCAAAATAAAACGTAAGCTTATATTTTCTAGATATTAGTATTTTCGTAAATGTTGTGGTAATTTTCTCGAAATTATATACATGGACAGGCCAATGGCTAACATTGCATAAAACACCTTAAATAGACGGTAGTGTTTTGAATTACCAAATCTGTACGATGTGAAGCTTATCTAAATATCCCAACTTGCAACGTGAAATGTTTTGTTTAGCCTTGTGGGTGGTTTGAACGATTATGTGATTGTACAAACAATAATTATTATGATTTGCAATTTCGCATACGTTCAAGTACATAGCATAATATTCCAAGCGAAAAATCTTCTGAGAAATTAAAAAATTTTCGACTGCTTGGAAAAATTTCAATTTTTCCAGAAAGTAAGATTAAATTAACTAGATTCGAAAAATAACACCTTTTGTAATGTAGGTACTAGTACTTTGACAAGTTCAAAATTTTGAAAATATTTAGGGAAATTTATGAAAAATCATTTTTTTAATGATTCAAAAGTAAAATTTTCAACATAAATGCTAATAAAGTACAAAAGTATTATTTTTTTCATGCTTGAGCCAGAATTTAAAAAAAAAATGTTTGAAAGTGGAATTAAAAATTGAAAATTTTAAATCTATATTTCTCAAAAAAAAAATATTAGGTAATAAAAAAATAAAGAGTTTAATAAAAAAATTCCAAGTCGAAAATTTGAAAATATTCAAAAGTAAAATTTTTTAAATTGTTGAAAAATAGGGGGAAAATCTAAAGTATAATTTTAAAAAAAATTGAAACTTGATTCAAATTTTCAAGTAATGCCAAACTTTGAAGAATTTTTTTTTTTTTAACAAATTGTTAAAAATATATCAAAAATTGAAAAAATTGAATTTTTTCAATTTCATGTCAAACAAGTGAAAATTTTTCAAAGTGAGATTTTTTAGGAATTCATAAAAGTCAAATTTTCAAAAAGTTACTTATCAAAAACTAAATTTTCGACAAAAATTTTCAAGATTGTTTGAAAAATTACTCGTGAAATGTTTGAAAGTCGGATTTAAAATAATGAAAATTACATGGCAGACGAATGAAAAACTTTTTGTACATTTTCAAAATGAGATTTATAAAAGGAATGAATTCGTTGATTTTTAAATATTTTTCCCCATTTTTTTTTTTTTTTTTTTTTTTAACTAACGGACGCCATTTTGGGAACTTACAATCTTCCGCAAGGTGTCTGGAGGGCATAAAATTCATATTTGGAAATATTTCAGCTCGATATTAGTCATGCAATGCAATTTTAGCAAAATCGAGAAAATTTGATTTTTCTTGCCCATGCACTTTCATAAAAATTACACATTTTTGACTTCGGAAAATTGTACTCACGACTCACTGCTGAAAAATAATTAAATTTTCTCGGATTTTTTATTGTCTTGACGGTGTTTTGAAATTTTTCGTAAGTCATTGCCCCTTCAAAATCAAGGTAGACACCAGATGTACATAAAGTTTTTCATTATTAGTAGTTGGTTATAGCCAAATATCATGTCTGGTTACTCTGAAGTGGGACACCCTGTACGTTTAAGAAAAAAATAAAATCTAAGAAGACACATAGAAAATCATCTTTCTAGACGCAAAAGTGGGGAAATGTTGAAAATAATTTTTTCAAAAAATGGAAAAATTTCAATTTTGAAAAAAAATATGGTGAAAGTTATTTTACTTCATTTTTTGAATAGAAACAACTCAATTATCGAACTTATAAAAAATCTTCTTAAAACAAAAATCACAATCCACTTCGAAAAAACTAACCTAAAAAAATTAAATAGGTAAGTAAGTATCTCTTGACCAAAAAAAAACCTTTTGAAAAAGAAAAAAAGATTGAATTAATATTTTTTGGAAAAAAGCTTAACAGAATACGATTCTACAAAAAAAAAAAAAAATCAAAAATGTTCATTTTACAAGATTCCCTTTGCAATAATCATTAGAAAATATTTTTCGTCGAAAAATTCTTAATTTAAAAAAAACTGCTTAAATTGAAATTAACTTAAAAATGCCAAGAAATAAATAATAATAATAAAAAAATTTAATTTAAATTTTTAAAAAAAACAGAAAAAAAAAATGTTTGAATTTTTTTTTATAATAGTAGGTAAATAAATGAATGAAAAAAAAAACAAAAAAAAAACGTTAAAATCGAAAATGACTTTATTTTTAAAATGGCAGAATTTTAAAAAAGCGGATGAATTAGAAGAAGAACTAAATTTCAGAGAATTGCAAAATTCATTAGAGAGATCTAAAATTTTAACAATGTCCCAGAAAAATTATGAATTAAAAAAAGAATTGGAGAAATTTTTCTCACATGATAAATTTTAATAGGTAATAATTTCTTTTAAGAGATTTTTTATTATTATTTTTTTTTTAAACAAATTTTCGCATTTTGCGAAGTTTCCAATTTTTCTAGTGTTTCTATTTTAAATGTTTTCCCTTCAATTTTAAATTTTTCCTCTCTTCTTTTCGTTGATTATTTATAGTTGGTAAATTTTCCATTTTCTTGTTTGTGCAAATTTTCTATCCTTTCAAATCAATTTTGTACCTTACAAAGAGATGCGAAGATCCTCGACGAGACGGGTTGTCGCGACACCGAGATAACAACCGACCACGTAAATGGGAATAAAAGCCTTATAAAATGCCCCCCTTCCGTCCGCGTCGCATTCCCTGGCAAATCACGAGCTTCACATAATCTGCGAAAGTTTATTCAAAATATCTGCGAAACCTTTTGTAGTATCAGGAGCTTTTAAAAAGCTAACGCGAATGAAGTGCTCCCGGGGAAGGGGTTGAAATTTGAACTTGGTGAAACATGTAAACTCCTAAAGTGCTATCCGTTTACCTTATATTACGGTGTTTAAGCAACGCTACATACTAAGCAGAGCATGTTGGCAATTAAAAATCGCTCTATTGCTCTTTACGACATAAAATTACAATGTCGTGTTCCTCAGACCGAAATAACACCGTCGAGGTAATAGCAATTTATTGTTTAGAAAAGATTAATCTATATGGCTTGATTATAAAAGGCTTACGTTGAGTACGGCGTGAGCTTTTTAAGTGTCCAAAGCGACTTATTTAATCACATCGGTCTACTTTTCCATTTACCATATACTCGTATATGCCTATTTCATTAGCGGATTTAATTTATACTTTGTCGAACTGGCAAAATATTATACTATTTTCGCCAATTGCCAAAATACCCGTACATGATACCGGAACGCGAATTGCGAATTGCAAATTACCTCTGTTTTAGCACCATCGCCCGATTTATCAAGTTATAAAAAATTTTACGACGTTGTGTAGGTACCTATTTTTTTCGCCGACGATTTATTACAGCACGAGGATAAAATTATGGTGTTTTAGGGTTAAGGAAATGTTCGCGGATTAGGAGTAGATATTTGTACTACGATGGAGCGAGAAGTGTGCGAAAATCATGCCACGGATTCGTATTTCATAGGCAGGTAATTCGTAACTGGGGCTGATTTACTGACGCGTTAGAATTCGCCACGTATACGACTCCTGTGTAATGTGTCAATACGAAAGCAAACATCTCGCTTGCGAGATTCTAGGAGGCTGTTTAATTAACATTTCATAAACGTCGAATTATTGACCTCTTGGAGAGATCTTCGTCGCTAATGAAGTCGTCGCATGTAGGTATGGTATGGTATGGAATGGTAGGCCCGACGACGCGAGTCACCGATATTAAAGCTTGTCGAGTTTAATTAAAACCCCCTTCGGGGCGCGAACTTACCATTATCTTATAAATTGTTGCGCGTCAATAACACTTTCCCATTTATGTTTACATTTGAGAAGTTTCGTATAGTGAAGAGAAGCGAACAAGGGGTATTTCATAGTCCATCTAGTTATGGATCTTTTGAGCTACTGGAGCTCGTTCTGGTGTACAAGTAGATATTATAACGAAAATTCGGGGTCTTTTCATATCAATGGTCAGGTGGTGAAATCGAGAGCTGAGGAGTAATTTTGATGAATTTTACAATTTCCTTTTGTGAGATCGTTGGGTTGTACGTTAGGGTGGAATGATTTTGACTTTTTTCGAAAATCGAAACAGCCTACGGCACAAGAGTTGTGTTTTGGTGTCAAAATAACATGGTAAAAATTTGAGCCCCCTCGGTCAATATTAACCCATGCTTCAGGGGGTCCAAATTTTTCAAATTTCAGTAAAATTTCTCATATAATAAAAAAAAATTTAAAAAAATTAACAATTTTCAGAGGTCTAGTCGATGGTAGGGGTCCTCTTGGTGACCCAGAACCCGGTCATCCATCAAAAAATTGCATAAAAGTATAAACAGGGGTTTCCAAAATATCCACATTTTTGCATAATTACACCAAAATCAAGAAATGCGCGAATATTTTTATTTTTTGAGATATATTGCATATTTTGAGGTTTACATATTTGAAAATATCTTCAAAATGAAAGGGAAGTCCCATCACCACCACCCCTCCATAGAAAATGGGACATTTTGCTATGAAAACTTTGTCCTGTGTTTTTTAATGAAATTACTCATTTTACCTACTTTGTATTAGGGCAAAGTGAAAAAATTATCACTTTAATTACTATATGCATGAGAGCGGTTCATTTTGTGTTGAAAACATCCCATCAGAATATTAGACTCCTTCCTCAAAGGCGCAGGGCGTTAGGGATCCTCAAAGTGGGGTCAGTTTTGGAAAAACAAAGTTTTCATGGCAAAATGTCTCATGTTCTATGGAGGGGTGGTGGCGATAGGACTTCCCTTTCATTTTGAAGATATTTTCAAATATGTAAACCTCAAAATATGCAACATATCTCAAAAAATAAAAATATTCGCGCATTTCATGATTTTGGTGTAATTATGCAAAAATGTGGATATTTTGGAAACCCCTGTTTATACTTTTATGCAATTTTTTTATGGATGACCGGGTTCTGGGTCACCAAGAGGACCCCTACCATCGACTAGACCTCTGAAAATTGTTAATTTTTTTTAATTTTTTTTTATTATATGAGAAATTTTACTGAAATTTGAAAAATTTGGACCCCCTGAAGCATGGGTTAATATTGACCGAGGGGGCTCAAATTTTTACCACGTCATTTTGACACCAAAACACAACTTTTGTGCCGTAGGCTGTTTCGATTTTCGAAAAAAAGTCAAAATCATTCCACCCTATTGTACGTATGTAGAGTAGGGTGGAGTGAAAAAAAAACATACCTCGGATTTCGACTAAACTCACATAGGTGATTTACTTTGAGTTGAGAACCTCCCAAAAAAAATTTGAGCCCCCTACCTCTCAGGGGAGCGGAGCTAGGGGCTCTCAAAGTGGGGTCACTTTTGAAAAAAACGTGATTTTTCGCTATTTTCGGGCAGTGGCACTCGAGTTACCCCCCACCGCACCCCTATGAAAAAGTGCAGTTTGAGTTTCTACACCTCCCGGGACCATCGATTTTGAAATTTGAACAACTTTTAGTCCTCGACAAGGGGGTTGAAAAGTTTTTTACAAAAAAAAAGTGGAAATTTTGATGTTTTATAAAAATCGAATGTAGACAACCCTGCTATGAAATCTTTTCAACTTTTTCTATCGAAATAATTTTTTTGCATCAATAGAAGCTATTTGAGTCCAGTTTTGGTACCAAGCAGATGTTATTTCCATTTTTGGTAATTCGAAATTATCGATTTTTTAGCGATCTGCAACTTGTCGAGGACCAAAAGTTGTTCAAATTTCAAAATCGATGGTCCAGGGAGATGTAGAAACTCAAACTGCACTTCTTCATAGGGGTGCGGTGGGGGGTACCTCGAGTGCCACTGCCCGAAAATAGCGAAAAACAGCGTTTTTTTCACAAGTGACCCCACTTTGAGAGCCCCTAGCTCCGCTTCCCTAAGAGGTAGAGGGCTCAAATTTTTTTTGGGAGGTTCTCAACTCAAAGTAAACCACCTCTGTGAGTTTAGTCGAAATCCGAGGAATGTTTTTTTTTCACTTCACCCTAATGTAGAGGCATGACGACCAGGGTGTGGGAGGTTGTCTCATTCCCCTCTCCCAACAGAAGACATTTTGAAAAAAGGTTGGGAAGTTCTAGAAAAAGTTTAGTAAAATCGGAAATTTTAAGAAAAAGTTGAGAAATTTTGAAAAATTGGGGGATTTAAGTTTCTTCCCCACTCAGGATGTCTACAGGTTATGAAAATCATTAAAATGTCATGAAATTTGAAAATGGGTCGTGAAAGTCATGAAAAAGTCATGAATTTTTCAAAAAAAATTACTAGGTCATGAAAAGTGATGAATTTTTGATAATATTACCCGGGCAAAATTAAAAATTTGCTTAAAGTGAAATTTTTTCAAAATGTTGCATCTTCTCAAAAAAAAAGTGCATAAAATAGGTATTGTGATTTCTCTGAAGAAGAAAATTAAGTTTCCTGAAGAATTTTTTTTTCTCGAGGGGATGGAAATCTCTGTTTTTTGGGGAAAATCCCTATTTCTTGGAATGAAAAAAAGACTTTTGTGGAATGAGAAAAAATGAATTTTTTGTTACAAAAAATTTTTAAAATTGTTTTGGAATTAAAAACATTTTTACACCACTAGCCTTAGGTAGTTGCTGTACAACCTTAAAAAAAATAAAAATAACAATTTTATTGAAGTAAAAATATTATTTAAACTTTCACGAAAAAATATTATTTAAAAAAATCAAAAATCTGAATGTTATCGTCTGAACTGATATTTTTTCAACTCTAGAGTATATAAAATCTCAATTTTTTGGATTTTTTTTCAATTTTATAAGAAATAAATTTTTTTTTTTTTTTGGGAGGAGGGTCTCAGTTTTTTGGAGAAAAATTCTCATTTTTTAGAATAAAAAAATAAAAAACGAATTTTTTGGTTTAAAAATTTTTAAAAATTGTTTTGGAATTTTAAAAAAATAGAAATTTCAAATATTCTGGAGTAATTTTTTCGAAGGAAGAAATTTCAGTATTTTTTGGAATAAAAAATATCCAAAAATCTTTTTTTTTTCTTTCTTTTTGGTTAAAAAAATGTTAGGTATAAAATTTTCTTATGTGAAGATATTTTTTTAAAATTCCTGTGGAAAAGTTTCTTAATTTTTTCTTTTCTTTGTAAAGAAAAAAATTCGTTTCATTTTCGAAAAAAAATGAGATTTTTTTGAACAATAATAATTTTAAGAATTTTATTCTTCTGAAATAAAAAATCTCAATTTTTTGGGGATTATTTTTTTTTTCTTTGATAGCAGGTAAAGTAAACGTAATAAATAAAATATTTTTCAAACTTCGGGACAAAAAAAAAGAAAAAAGGTTTTTCTGTTGAAAAAGTTGTTAAAAATTTTTTAGGAGTATTTTTTGCGTGAAAATCTTACACTTTCTTGGAATTTAAATCTTTTTGGTGATCAACTTTTTTTTTTTTTAATTTTGTCCTATTATGAACTTAAACATTTTTAAAAATTGAGCTGTTTTTCAAAATTTAATCATTCTTACAATGTACTTGACTCATCGACTCTTTTTTTTGAATTGTGTCACTTCTCTCGAGTGGCAACTGGCTCCCAATTTTTCCAGCATTAATTCACAAGCAGAATTCGATGACCAGTCACGAGAGAGGTAGCACAGTTCGACTAATCTTTCAATATAGAAATACGGAGTATGGGAAATGTTTCGAACTTGAGGTTATCGTTGAATGTGAAAATGAGTGAAAAATCATCCTAATGAGTGCGCTGTCTGCACCCATTCAAAGTAAACTTTATAATCTTTTTTGTATACCATAAGGAAGCATATACGTTTACCAAAGAAATTGAACTTTATTAATATCTCAAAAGATAATAAGAATCACTGTCAAGATTAAAAGCAATAAATCATCGTAAAACGGAATTTAATATCTTGACAGGTTTTTATGTGTTATTCCAACGTTTTATTCATCATTTTCAAAGTCATATTTTATACTATTTTGTATAAGTTACAAAGCAGATTAATCTTTTAATGTTGGTGTTCATCGATGCAAACGCAGCTATACTATACATCGACTCTTCGCGAGCATCGTCATGAATACTTTATGATGATCATCTCTTCTATACATATTTGAGTAAACCATCGTAATAACTTTATACCGCATGTAGAAACTACATAATAAACACTTTTCACACTCCAATGTACATTTTTAACCATATTTAGTTATACTCGAAAATGTTTACCATAAATATAGTTCCACTGGTACTTCGAAATGGGGGAAAAAACAGAAGAAAAAGTTAGATAGGTTAAATCAAAAAGATCCTTTTAAGCGAACCGTCAACATTTATATATATACGTGGGATTGTTAAAATAACAAAAATCTAACCCACGATAGGGTATAACTATGACTCGCCTGTTGGAAATATAAAATATTTAATATTGTTGGTCAGCTGGAAGCTCCAAAGTTGAACTTTTAGTTGGTTAAAAACGCGAATATATGTATTTGTTTTCATTGCCTAGGTACTCATGCTCGACTCGAATTGAAAATCGACGTTAGTTTGACGCTCTGTTTCCAAGTATAAAAAAAAATAAGTCCCATTTTGAGATGAAATTCGTGTTTATTCAGGGTTTAACGTCAGCGATGTCCAAACACCGTTGATGTGGGTGGAACTGAACAATGCTGCGAGGTCTGTGATGACGGATATGACTCGAGTGTACTTACCTGGGAAGGGAGGGGGAGGGGGTGAATCGTCTTCCAGCAAGAATTTTGAAACCAATCAATGAAAATCGGTCTTAATGGTCCAAAACTCCAGTGATCAAATTTTTAGGTCGCTACCTCACCCTCACCCATCCTAGGGGTAAAATATGTGAGTTTGTAATTAGGAAACCCCGCCAAAAAAAAATCATATATAATTATTCTGATTATACTTAATCATGTCGAAACCCCAAATTGAAAATTGTTCCAATTTATCAATATTTTTTAATCGATCCCCTCCCCATTTTTGGTAATTTTAGACCTTTTTTTTAAAGACTGACTTTTCGACATTTTATAAGCTTTTAAAAAGATAAATTGAAAAAAAAAATTGATCTAATTTGTCAATATTTCGTTGGACTTGGGTGTGAACATTTTTTTTATAAATTAATTCCAATTTGATAAATATTATTTTAGACTTTATTGGATAACTTTTAGACATTTTGTCAGACATTCTGAAACATATCATTATAAAGGTCAGATTTTATTTAAAATAAATCAGTTTTTTTTTTCTTCATAAAAACTTGATTTTAAAGGTGACTCTAAAAAATATAGTTTTTTCTATTTTAAAGAAAATAGAAAGTTTGAAAAAATTGTTCTTTTTTTTCTATGAGAATGCGAGAATAATAGGTACTTAAATCTGATTTTCTTTCTCAAAAAAAAAAAAAAAAAAAAAAAAAAATTAAAAATTAAAAACAGAGATTTTTTTCTCTAAAAATGAGAAATTTCATCATAATTATTATTTTTTTCAAAAAATTGAGGATTCGTTTCACTATTTCTTCTGTAAACTTCAGATTTTAATTTAAATTTTTTCCCCAAAAATTAGATAGGTATTTTATTCTAAATAGAAAAGAAAATTTTTTTATGCATACTTTTTCTCAAAAAAAAAAAATCAAGATTTCTTTGGTCAAAAAAAAAATGAAAATTCATTCTTCATTGTTTTTTTTTAAATTGGAAAATTTTTTATCCAAAAATTTTATATTTCAGAAAAACTAAAAAAATTTCCTCTCCAAAAAATAGACTGTTTTCAAAAATTGAAAGATTTTTTTCTTCAAAACATTTCGCAATTTATTGAACTTTTCTTTCTTAAAAATTGAGGACTAATTTTTTCTACACCAAAAAAAACTTTTTCTAAAAAAAAAACAGATATTTTTTATTTAAAAAATTTTCTTTAAAGATTTCGAGAATAATTTTCACTTGATGTATACCTACTTTAGAAAAACTGAAAAAATTGCAATTTTTTTTCGAATTTTTGTAATATGGAGCATACTTAGAGATTTTTTCCCTATTTTCTTTTAAACTGATGGGAGTGAGGTCATTTTGGGAACCCACAATCTCCCACGAGGTGTCTGGAGTTTCTAAAACTTATGTTTGTGAAAATCTTTCAACTTAATTTTTTGTTAGTGGTACTCGGTTGTATCCAAATACTCAGCCAACTATTCGTTACTGGAACACCACGTATATTAATCTTATTTTTTGAAATTATAATTAATTTTTTACGAAAATTCCATTTTTCCCCATTTTTCCCTCATTTTTTTCTCTTTACGAAATGATCTTCAATTTTTTTTAAAACAATAAGTATTTGATTTTCCAATTTAAAAATAATTAAAATTAATTTTCTATTACCAATTTTTCTTATAAATTGATTTTTTTATTTAAAAAATAAAAATGAAGTACTAAATAGCTTTGATCATTTTTTAACTGATTTTTTACCGAAACAATTTTTTTTAGTTCGATGATTTTTCATTTTTTTTAAATTGTGCATTTTTTGAAATTAATTTTTAAGTTTTTGAAAATTGAATTATTCAAATTTCAAGGTGAAAAAAATTAAAAATAATATTGCTCTAAAATTTTTTATCAAATTAATGGTCTTCAGCGTTTTTCTACATTTATTTATAGGTATTAAAAAATAAAGAAAAATTTTATTTTTTAGTTCCAACAAATTTGAATATTTAAAAAAAAAATCAACAAAATTGGAAAACAAATTAAGAAAAGTTAGCAAAAATATCAACAATTGGTTTATACAAATATTCACGAAATTCGACCAAGTACACGAAGTATAACTAATACCTTCATTCGTATAAAAACAATATCCCACACCTCATCCTCAATTCAGCTACTAAAAAGTTGCATCAAACCCAAAGGTGCATAAAACAACCCTGTTTTTTTTTTATCCAAACATAAGAGCAATAATACAATCGCAGGGCACAAGCCAAGCAATACGTACGTATTAGAGTACTTATGGAGAATTTGCTCTCGTTATTTTAGAGTTCAGAATGCGAAAAACAAGACCGTTGGTTTGAAATAAAAAATAAAAATAAAAAGTAAAACTATCGGTACTCGTAAACCTGTCGGACGGTAATTGCGTTAATTTATAATGCTCGAGATATTAGCGCGAGTCGAATAGGTAAACGTGCGAATAGAAAAATCTACATTTCTATGAATATTTTACAATCGCGTCGCTTTATCTGCAATAGTCGCTTTCGCGCGATAAGATTTTCATTTGAAAACATTCGTTCGATCGCTGGAAATGTGTTGATTAAAGCATTGAAATGGAAGGTTGCGCCTGCGTCAGCTTAGAAGCTTCAGCTTAGAAGCTTCAGCTTGCTGTAGATTCGTCGGTGCAACATTTGTTGCTAATAGTTAATTAGTGTACGTATTGTTGATTGATGTTGATAATGAAAAAACATACGTAGATTCATGATGTGAGTGGGGGAAGCAAAATTATCCGTCAACTTGGAATGATATAACGGGTGTCCCCAAGACATTTCTCGACTCAGAAGTACTTGTGTCTAGTTAACTCAATGTGTTTACATGAACGTGGATAGGGTTTTTCCCTCTATACTAGTCATGGGTATTTTATCTGGACTTGGAATGTTCTTTTCTTTCAATTAACATTTATTTTATTCAAAATTGAAGGGGAGGGAGGGGTCCAATCGAAATTTTTGTAATAACCAAAATTATTACCAAGACTTCAAGCTACAACTTTTGTTTGAAAATTTTTTCAATTGGACCTGTACCTCCACCAGTTTTTAATGATATAAGTATCTAAGTCACATTATGCAAAATTGGAGGGGAGGGGAGGGTCTAATCAAAAATTTTATAATAGCAAAAATTATTTCTAGGACCTCGATCTACAACTTTTATTTGAAAAATTTTCAATTGCACTCCTCCCCTAGTTTTGAAAAAGTATCTACCTGGTTTTATGTGAAATCTAAGGAGAGGGAGGGATCCAGTTGAAATTTTCGTAATAACCAAAATTATTCCTAGGACTTCAAGCTACAACTTTTGTTTGAAAAATTGTTCAATTAGCCCCTTCTTCTCTCACTCCTCTAATTTTTAATTAGTATCTTCTGGGTGTTATTCAAAATCGGTGGGGAGGGAGAGGCCCAATTGAAAAAATTTTCAAACAAAAGTTGTAGCTTGAAGTCCTAGGAATAATTTTTGTCATTACAAAAATTTCGATTGGGCCCTTCCTTCCTCTCTAATTATGAATAAATATTAATTGAAATAAATAAATTCAAGTCTGGACTCAGATACAATTTTTCATACAATCAAAAAAATGAAGATATATACCCCGCCCTCTCCTCCCTAATGAGAACAAGCATCAATGTTCATTCAGAAATTATTTCACAATGATTTTAATAACAAAAATGACAAAATAATGACCAATTTCGGAGCAGAAGGGACAACTTCGTCGAAAAAACAATCTAATTTCAACCTGTCATTAATTTTTCAATATCAATAAATTCGCTAAACTCCCCAAGGATTAACTTCGTAAACGGACAGACTCGAAGTGATCGTCTCTGTCCTCATAAACATCGATAAAATCTGAACACCTCTTGTACTCGGTGGAAATTTCCAAACGTTCGATTTAAGAATAAAAGTACATTCTAAATATCTTGATAAATATTTCAGTCCGTCAACTCGAATGACCTTTATTCGTTTACACGTTTCTTTTTTCCCATGAGCTTTCACACGTCAATTTTCCGACTCGAAACGAACAAAAAATTTCAACAAGTTCATCACAATTCAAGACCTCGCAGGGTTGAGATTCTCCAAACGATTACACTTGGACAATTTCTATCGTCAAAATGATTCAGAGAAGATAATCATTCGTATAATGGGTGTTTTTTCCCCAGACACGTGACGTGATAGAAAAATTCAATTATGATTCGAGATATTGAAATAAAATTAACGAAGATAATTTCGTAATTTGTATACATTTTCGGTTGATTAAAGAAATAAATAAAAAAAGGATATCTTTCCAAATGTTACCTTTTGCCGCTTTCGTTTACGCGTAATTGGATGTGAATTTCGAAGCCGCAATTGACTAGCTACGGTTTTTATTTGGCGAAGCAGAATCAACTTCTTTTTAGCCAATTTTTAAATGCAAATGGTCTTTTGACTTTAGTTTCAAACGACGAAAAGCACGACGACGTCTACGAGACGTCTCTCTACGCCTATCGATATTTGAAGTTTTTTCCTACTATCAATCGTTTTCTCTTTTTTTCCTTTTTTTTTTCGATAAGGTTTTTACATTAGCGAGAAATAGCTTTTGGATATTTTCAACTTTATGGCGAGTACTTTTTGTGGTGAGATTGTGGAATGGTATTAAAGCTGGCCTGAGAAAGGGTTTCATAATTGATATATTTTCGCAATTTTTTTTCCAAGTTTGTGTGTTTTTTTTTTCAACAGCGATAATTCGCGTTTAAATTGAAAGTTTTGAGAAGGAATTTGTAACACGCGTGGGTTTATCTTAAATGGTAATTCGGCGAAATTGATTGGGATTTTGGGCACAAAAATGTTCGAGAAAAAATAACGAGCGACGTCGAAAGAGGCCAAAAACATTTTCTTGTTCGAGTATTACGCTGATGTTACACTTGGATTAGATTTTTCTCTCAATTTGCACAGTCTTGATTGATTTTATTGTTCAAATTCTGCTCGAAAATTATTTTCTTCAATACATTATTCTAAAAAATTTCTTGCTTTACAATTTCTTGAAGAAAGTGCTTTTTAAAAATTATTTTATAACGACGAACCTACGTAAATTTTTTGTAAAATTAATTATTTCACTCTCTATTTTTTGAGAGAGGGGAGGGTTAAGTTTTTATGATTTTTATTGATTTTTCAATTTTTTTTCACTAAAAAAATGATTCTATCATTAAAACATTATTCCTTTCTTCTTCTTGGTTGAAAACTTATTTTTAAATTGAGTTTTTAATTTTTTCCCCATTTTCCATTTAAAAAGTATTTTTAATTTTCTTTAAAAAATGTTTTTTTGCTTTTTCAGACAATAATTACCTACAGATAATTTTTTACTAGGTATCTAATTATGAAAAAATGATTATTTCGTTTCTTTGGGTTTCTTTGAACCTAAATTTTCTACATCAAAAAAAAAAAATTATTACCGGTTCTTCTTTTCTTTTTTCTTTTTTTTTTTTTTTGTTGAAAAATAATTTTATGTAAAATTTAATTTTTCTTTCATTCGTATTTTTTTCAAAACCAAAAATTCTTTGCTTTGAAAAATGGATTTTTTTAGTTTCTCGTTTTACATTATTTGATGATTTTTTATACCTAAATTTAAAAGTTGAATTTTTTCAATAAAAAAAAAAGTTTCAAAAATACCTAACTAATTTGCCTTTTTTTTGTCGAAAAATAAGTGCTTTGAAAAATGAATTTTCAAGTTTTTAAAATTTTTTCACAGTCAATAAGTAATTCTTTATCAATTTTAGAGGAAAAGTTGTTTTTTCACTTCTTTTGTAGGAGGTCTTCTTCCAACAGATAATAATTTTTCATAATTTTTTGAAACTTGAACTATTTTCTTATAAAAAAAAAATTATTTTAATTTTACTGCAGAAAAAAATTTTTTGTACCTAAAAAAATTCATATTTTCTTTTAGGAGGTTTTTTCTGATTTATTTCAAAATATCAGGCATTAAAGAAAATAAAAACTGAAGAGAGAAAATGTAACTTTAGTAGCCTATTACGAAAGAAGTAGGTAAGTATATTAAAAAAAAGTAACAGATAAACTTTTAAAACTTAGTTCATAGTCAAACCCAAATTTTGAAAAAAAAAATAACAATTTGAAAATACCTAAATATGATTGCATTTTAAATCAGATTATCTTTTTAAAACTTTCAAGCACATTCTTCTTCAATTCTTCGCACATTCGCAGATTTTTTCCCATTTTATAAAAAAAAATATTTTTTACATTTCATTCTTTTTTCAAAACTTGATCCATTTTCTTTAAATTGCATTCTAAAACAACTGCCAACTTTTTGAATTTTTCAAAACTTTTTCAAATAATTATCAAGTTGAGAAGAAATTTTTTAAAAATTTTTTGAATCCAATTTTTTTTCGAAATGAATTTTTTCGAATTTAATTTTAATAAAAAATGTTTTTTGATTTTTTCAAATATTGTTTCAAAAAATTCTTCTCATGTTGTTCATTTCTTTCATTCTTTCTCTCTTCTTTTTTCATAACACTACAGCAATTTTTTCGACTTTATGCAGTTTTACTAATTTTTTAAAAATTATTTTTGAAAGTAACTCTTTATATTATTTCATTTTTTTTTTTTTTTTAATATTTTGAGATTGAATTTTTTTTTTAAAACTGAGTTCAAAAAAATTCTTTTCAAATTTCATTTTCAAACATACCTATCCTACTTAAAAAAAAAATAAAATTAGAAAAATCTTTTCAATTTTTTTTTTTTTTTTTTTTGCAGTTTTACTCAATTTTTAAATAATGTTCCATTTAGTCCACTAATGACCCAAATGGACCACCAATTGTCTGAATGTCCCACAAATGGTCCAAATAGACCATGATTTATGAAAATTTATGTCTATAAAAAATTACCAATCAAAAACCTTATTTATGCAAAATAGTTATTTCGATACCAAAATTTGAAAAATTTACTTTGCAGGATATAAGCAACTTTCTATTTTCATAAAACATCAAAATTTCTCAATTTCTTATGGTAAAAATCAATTTTTCAGGAAAATTGGAAGTTTGAAAATTTTTTCTATTTTTTCTATCGAATAATATTTTTGCATCAAGAAGTGCCATTTGAGCGGTTTTTTTTTTTTTGAAAATGAAATGATTAAAAATATGAGTAGGTAGTGTAGGTCCTACTTCCCATAATAAGTTCTCATATTTTTTTTTTTTTTTTTTTTTTTTTAGAATTTATTGATTGTTTTGGATAATTTTCTTATATATTATTTTGAAAAATGAATTAATAGGTAATTAGGTAGGTTTTTTTTCATTTATTAATTTTTGCAATTTTTTTTTAATAATTTTTAAAACATGTGTCAATTTTTTTTTAATGAATCAATTTTTTATGAAGCGATTTGTAGTTCAAGTGTTATTTAAAATAAAAGTAGTTTTTTAAAATTTTAAAATTTTAATTTCTTTTGCGAAGTCTCTCATACTTACATTATGTGTTTGAACGTATACTCGTAAATCACAAAAAATACACTCTGAAATGGAAAAACGTTGGAAACTCGTAAAAGTTGAAAACTTCCAAATTCCTCAAAACGTTCCATTCCACCCCTCACGGCAAAAAATAAAAAAAAAATATCTCCACGAATAATAATAAAAAAAAGAAGAATAAAAACCCCTTAACCTGAATATTTTTCTTTCTTTCTCTCACAGCTCGAACTCGACGAATATCGTAGGCCCTGTAAATTTTCGCATCACTTTATTTATTATTGGGAAATGGAACTTTAGTTCGACATATCCTCACGTATATAAAAAGGGCTCTATGGAAGAAAAAACGCGTTAAAAACTATAAAAACGTCAAACAAATTCGTATTAAAAAAGAAAATAGCTGCAGGGAACGAGACGAGGTTTCAAATTTGTACATATAAAATGTTCGCTTCGCGTTCGCCCTCATTCATTCTGCAGCGCGAATCGTCGAAATGAACTACGAGTGGTTTATTCGGCTGCGGCTGCGAGTGTGGTTTTTGATTTGTAACAAAAACGAGATTTTTCTTCATGCGGATGTGCATGGTTAAGAGAGTATATTGACTCGAAGAAGAGAAGCGTAGAATGTACTGTACATAGATAAGGGATGAAGTGTATTTTACTCATATTTTATTGCCGAGTATCTCGTACCTTTTGGTTGTAGGTCCATAATAATTCTAGACTTGTACGAAATATGGGGTAGTTGCGTAGGTATTCGTTATAATTCGGGCATTCTTCGTTTATTTATACAAACTATTAGAGCATTTTAGGCTTTAATAATTAAAAGCTCGAATGTACCGTTGTATGTAAATGAAAATAATTCACCAGCGCCGACGAATGGCTTCGCCATCGTCGTCCAAAACAACGCTATGACGAGGTTAATTAGCATGACTGATCCGGTGCCACTTCCACTGCGGGTACGAACATTTAACGTATTTTTTTCGCGAAGCTATCGTATCCCACACGTATCTTTGGCTGGAATTTTCGCAACGACAACGCACCGTGCCGTTTGAAAATAACGATTTTTTTACAACGTAGTCAAGGAAGCTCATTTCAGTTGTTGGATTACTTCCAACTGGTGATTTTGAACAATTCTCCATTCGAAGCTTATTTTTTCTCGCGAAAGAGCGAGCGAGGGGAAGGGGTGTTTTATAAAAACCAAGCGGATTCATATTTTGGGCAATTTCAGGGGCTGAATTTCGATTCAGTTGATGGCTTTCCGTATGTTCGAGTTTGATAATTGGAATTTTCTGGGTGTTTTAAGTTGGCCCGACGACATGATTGAAATTTATATAGCTGGGTATTTCTTTATTGTAACGGATTGGTCGAACTGTCAAAAACACTAGCTTGGCCAGCGATACGTAGCGGATTCGATATTGCAACTTCACAATATTGCAATAGCGGCGGCGCTACATACTCGTACGAATGTGGTTTAATTTGTATAAGAGGCAAAAATGTAGCGAAATACGATTAGTGTTTATTGTGGACGGTTTAGTGCCGCTTTCGCCGCAGTAATAGGGGTTTAGAATCCGTTTTAAAAGCATTTTTCGCCGCATGCCCGAGTCCAAATTGCATTGCATTTTAAATCAAGAGCCGTCGTGGTTTTCCAACCAAGAGAAACAAATTGACGAAGAGAAATTTGATGTACTCGCGAATGAAGTGGTAAAGAAGGTGGCGCAGGGCGAAGGGAGGTTTTAATGGAGCGATTTTTACACTCGCACGTTTCGCTAATAATTACGTACATTGATTAATTTAATGTAGGTACATCGTTAGTGCTCGCACAAACACGCGTTAGATTAGCGAGGTAAAAACAATATCGTAGATACTTATAGGTATTATACAGGGTGTCCCAACTCTCAACGACGTTTTCTGGCTATGGACCGGAATGATAAATTGATAATGCAAAGTAATATTTTTCTTAATTCCTGACTTCAAACTATGTGAGGATCCCCAAAAATCTGTCAAATGTGAGCTTTTATATTTTTCTGAATCTCCAAAAATGAGCTATTATTTTTCAGAACCACTCAAATGTGAGCTATTATTTTTCAGAATCACCCAAATGTGAACAATTATTTTTCAGAATCTCCAAATGTGAACTATTCTTAAAAATCTTTCAAATGTGAACTAATATTTTTCAGATTCACCTCCTAATATGAGATATTATTTTCCAGAATCCCTAAATACGGAATATTCTTCAAAATTTTTCAAATGTGAATTAATATTTTTCAAATGTATCTCAAAATGTGAGCAAATATTCATCAGATTCTTCAAATGCAAACCATTTTTCAAAATCTCCCAAACTTGTGAACAAATATTTTTCAGAACTTCAAAATACAAAATTATCTTTCAAATCTGCCAAATGTGAGCTAATATTTTTTAGAATCTTTCAAATGTGAACCAATATTTTTCAAATTCACCTCCAAATGTGAGAAAATCTCCAAATGCAAACTGTTCTTCAAAATCTCCCAAACGTGTGAGCAAATATTTTTCAAAACCCCCAAAAGCAAAATTATTTTTCAAATCTTCCAAATGTGAGCTGATATTTTTTAGAATCTTTCAAATGTGAACCAATATTTTTCAGATTCACCTCCAAATGTGAGAAAATCTCCAAATGCAAACTCTTCTTCAAAATCTCCCAAACGTGTGAGCAAATATTTTTCAAAAACCCCAAAAGCAAAATCATCTTTCAAATCTTCTAAATGTGAGCTAAAATTTTTAGAATCTCCAAATAGAAACTATTATTCAGAATCTCCCAAATGTGCGCCAGTATTTTTCAGAATCTCAAACTATCTTTCAAAATGTAAAAAATGTGAGATATTATTTTTCAGAATATCCCAAATGAAACTCTTGTACTTCAGAATTCTCCCAGATGTGAGCCAAACCGATTATTGCTTCACTCCAATATTTTTCAGAATCTCCAAAAAGCGAGCTGATATTTTTCAGAATTTCCAAATTCAAACTATCATTCTAAATCTTCCAAATTGGAGCTATTATTTTTCAAAATCTCCCAAATGTCAGCTAATATTTTTCAGAATCTCAAAGTGTACAAACAATCTTCCAAAATCTGTCAAATGTGAGCTCTTATTTTTCAGAATGACGCAAATGTGAGCTAATGTTCTTCAGAATCTCCAAATACAAACTATTTTTCCAAATCATTCGAAATGTATGAGCTATTATTTTTCAAAAGCTGTCAAATGTGAGCTCTTATTTTTCAGAATTTCCCAAATGTGAACTTTTGTATTTCAAAATATCCCAAATGTGAGCTAATATTTTTCGGAATTCCAAAATCTCGCAATTCAAACTCTTTCAAAATCGAGCTGATATTTTTCAGAATTTCAGAATACCCCAAATAAGAGATATTATTTTTCAAAATTGGTCAAATGTGAGCTCATTTTTCAAAATCTCCCAAATGTGAGCTAATATTTTTCAGAATCTCCCAATTCAAATTCTTTCAAAATTGAGCTGATATTCTTCAGAATTTCAGAATACCCCAAATGTGAGATATTATTTTTCAAAATTGGTCGGATATGAGCTCATTTTTCAAAATCTCCCAAATGTGAGCCAATATTTTTCAGAATCCCCTAATAAGAGCTATTATCCCAAATCTCCCAAACATGAGCTAGGTAATATTTTTCAGAATCCACAAATCCAGACTATCTTTCAAAATCTTGCAAATGTGAACTGTCCATTGTCTAATATTATTCAGAATACTCTAAATGCAAATTATCTTTCCACATCATTCAAAATCTGTCTAATGTGATATATTATTTTTCAGTATTTCCCAAATGTGAGCTAATATTATTCAGAATCCACATAATGCGAACTACCCTTCAGACTTTTTCAAATGTGAGCTAGTATTTTTGAGAAATGCCTGGAGGCAACTATTCTTAAAAATTTCTCAAATGTGAACTAATATTTTTAATATGCCAAATGTGAGCTCGTATTTATCAGAATCTTCCAAATGTGAACTCATTTATTTCAAAATTTCCCAAATGTGAACTGAAAAACAGCTTCTCTTTCATATTACTTCCAAGTGAAAAATTTTAAGAGCTACAAAAAAGCAGCTGAGAAAATTCACTCAAAACCCATTCAATTTCCTTCCAGGAAACTTTATTCAGAGTCAAGTTTACGATAAACATGTTCGTTGGTGTTATTCCGCAGAGTGCACGACGATAATTGAAAAATCGAGCTTAATTGAAAACTTAATTCATTAAAGAATTCGCAACGATGACATTAGTTAATTTAGTCGGAGACACGTTGTTTTACCGATTCATAAATATTAATAAGACTCGTGATGTGTCACCGCACTTGCAACGTTCAAAACTAAGTAGATTTTAACATTTCATGTAATCAAACGACATACTCGTACGAGTAGCTACTTTCATCGGTCAAATATTCTCCACTGGCAGTAAATCAATTTGGAAACTGTATCCTTTGAAGTTTTTCAACTTTACATGCATATACAATTTCCGCCATTTGTGCACTCCATACGAAAATTTAAAATAAAATACTACCTACATATATTACGTATTTATGTCTAATCTTATTCCTTTCGTTATGTTTCACGTTATAGTACGATGTTGTGTTCTCCCATAAGGAAATGAATTCGCTGCATATTCGCGTATTATTCTACATACGCGAGTATATAAACTTTGCGCACCTAGAACGCGGACTTACGCCCTGGAATAACGAAATTATCACCTACCCTACCGCTCTCAATTCACGACTGAATATAATTACGAGAATAATTCAATAATTTCGTTAAACCTGGATTACTTTGTATTGTCAATACAGGGCAATATTTTTTAACCTGACATTATACCACACTTGAGAATACTTCAAATTGAATACAAACGCGTACGTTACACAAAGCGAAGAAACCTTATCCCTTTCACACGTATAAATCTCGACCTATATTCGCGTCCTGAAAATAGGCGAATATTGCTAAATCCGGAAGAAATTATTTCATAATCGGCAAAATTCATCACGAGGGGAAAATCTAATCAAATTCTTCAACCGGAGATGTCAGATAAAAAATATGCCCACGCTGGGCGACTTTTTTCTGAAAATTTAGCATTTTTATTCTAATTCCACAAAGAAGTTCGTTCTATTTTCAGCAGCGGGAAAAAACCTAACGCGTTTCCAGCCAGAATATTTTAATACACAAAGAATATCGAAAAAGGAAACGTCCATTAATCTCTAATTGAATTTCAAATTTCGTTACCCTTGTCAAATTCGTAGTACATATTGACAACCTGACTGTAGATTTTACGTTAGTTTGGTATATTTACCCAAACGAATGACGCGATGAGTGCAAATAAGAGAAAAAATAGCTCGCGTGAATCACCTTTTGAGAAAAAGGCGGGAAAATTTCAAAAATCAATCAAACTGGATGTCCAGCACTTCAAGATACAGCTTAAATACGTGTTCATTTTTAGAATTAGTCTTCGAATAAATATTTTTATGCTGTAAATCTACGAAAATGATCAAAAACGCGAGAATTTTTTTTGGAACGCAAACTTGCCGTCTTGATTTTTTTTTTCAAGTTTCTATATTTTTTGTAATGTCAACGTGACAAAACGGGTGCAAATAATTTTTGAAAATATTTCATGTTTTTAAACAAAATTTGAGATTTTTATATCAAATGGTTCTCAAAATATTTGACATTAAACTTCAATGTCATTCAAAAAATTGATGATATTATAGTAACTTGCAAAAATTTACAAAATTGGCAAAATTTTCAAATTGACAATTATGAGTGGTTCTTTTTGTGAAGAAATGAGCCCAATTTTTCCTTTTTCGACTAACTCAATTCTAAGCAAGATCTGTTAGTCCTCTATCGACTTTTAAAAGTGACAAATTTTCACTTACAAAATAGTTGGGGGTGGAAAATGAAAACTGAGGAGTGAATTTCTCATGAAAAGAAAAAATTTTGATGTTTTTTTGTTTTTTTTTTGAAGGAGACTTCAGTTTTTTGTAATTTTTTGGCAGAAGGAGGAGTCTAAAAATTTTGTGGTGGTAGTAAAAAAAAAGTAGTGAAAAGGAGTTATTTCTTGAGTAAAAAAATCCTGTAGACACCATGCAGCAGTTTACTCTTGAAATTTGCTTATTGACGAAATTTTGCTAGAGAAGGCTCAATGAGGCTAGAACTCCACCGACCAAACGGAAACTAAAAAACAACCCCAACTCACGCTGAATATTAACTGACGACGAATTTCGCAGCGGAAATGATAAAAAACATAATGAAACGTTTAAAGTACTAAAAAATTAAACCATCTAGTCTGTTCCCCTATTTCGGTAAAAACACGTAAATAAAGCTCTACAACGTAATACGACGCGAAGTTGACTTTAAAAAATCTCTTACGTCCTTTATCAACCCCGCTCCTCTCTACCGACAGTTTAAGTTAATGTAGAGCCTACGAAGCGGCGAAAATTCCTCAAGTACATATATGTTAGCTGACGTAAAACATTAAGGCTAAAATGGACACTTATTTTCTGTCTAAGGTACTCGTAACACAAATCTAGTGGAAAAAACCATCGCATCGAGTCCTTAGCATGGCTAAATTGAAAACATAGCCCATAAAGTTATCCCCATTTTTAAGTTCTTTATTAGCTACCATATCAACTTGTCTGTGAAACTGCAAGCTTGGTAATTTTACGCACGAGTTTTTTTTTTTTTTTTTTTTTTTTTTTTTTGTAATCAAAGACACACACACGTCTGTAAAAGGGAAATTTATTTTCGGAATATAGTCGGATATAAATTTATACAACAGACAGCCTAAATCTCGCTTTTCTTTTGTACGTTGGCAACGAAAAATGTACAGCAACGTAATGAAATTTATATCTATATTTTTTCAAGTAACGAGAAAAAATGTTCGTTCTAGTTTCTATCTTTGCCAGCACACGCTCACCTAACGTGATCCTGAAAATACAAACCCAAAGGAATTTTTTCCCATATAAGGAACCAATATTTCATGCATGGAGGTCTTCAATGCAGATTCTTACTTTAGGAAATATGCAAACTAACGTACGTAAGTAGACGTACCACGAATCAAACATATCCCTAAGTGAAACATTTTCATGTATGATTCGAGAATATTATACAGGGTGTCCGGAGAGTGGTCTGCCAAACTTGAAATTTGGATTTAACCGAGTAGGTACAGCTAACAAAAATCTTCATGTACACATGGTGCCTATCTCGATTTTGAAGGGGCACTGTTGTACAGAAATTTCAAGAATTTGGGAAAACAATGCACGAATCAGGTGTAACATTTTAAAGGAACAAAAATAGATAAGTTAAAAATTTGCCTATCTTTGAAAATAAAGGCGCTACAAATCTTTGAAAATTGGTATTTTCGAAATGCAAGGCTCCGTAGCGCCTTAATTTTCATAGATAGGCAAAATTTTCACACGACGTCTTTTGTTCCTCTCAAAAAGTTACACCTGTTTCATGTATTTTTTGGCCGAATTTCGCAATTTTCATGTATTACAACTGCACCGTAATAAATTGAGGTAGGCAATATTTCGGACTGGGATATTGCGTTGCTGTATCTCCTTCAATTTCAGAGATAGGCAATCCAATATGATTACAACTTTTATTGATTTTTCCATGATCTATCCGCTGTCGGTGTCGAAATTTTTTTTTGAACGCAATGTTGCCAATTTATTTTGCTAGGTAAAATACCGATTTTCAAACCTTTATAGCTCCTTCATTTTCAAACTTAGGCAATACATGTACATTAACTTTTTTGTTAGTCGTACTCGGTTCCATCCAAATTTCAAGTTTGGTCAGACCACTCTTCGGACACCCTGTGTATAGCTCTTTTAATTCACTCGAGTCTTTCAGTACCTCTCCAGTAGATACCTCAACCTAACTCGCCATTACAAAACTATGCATGTACAAGTTTAGTTTTTCTATTTACACGATAGGCAGGTATAGTTAAGTGCAGGTACACATTACACAATAAGTTATGAAAGTATAGTCTGGAGTTTCGGGCTGAGTTGAAAATTTACGCACGAGTTTGAAAGCTCGACGCGGAACGCGAAACGGAAATGGGAATTAAACTCGTCACGGTATTGCGGATGATAACGATTTGATCAGTTTTCAAAACTACGACTGAATGGGTTAAGGTAAAACACGAAATCCGCAGTTGAAACGACATACTAAAGCAAGTTTTGTGGTTTAGCCGCATTCCTTTGCGGAATTTTCCTTACTGCCGGCGTGGATAGATATCTGTTATCGTTATTATTTATTTCTCGAGTATTATAGGTACTCGTATTATACGAATAAGTACGACTACATAACTACTGGAGTACGTTTTTTGTAAAAATAATGCATTCGAAGGAATTACTTGCTATTTTTATTTTCTTCCTCTGGTGTATATTAATCCTTATAAATATGTTTTTATTTTCAGAAATGGCCACAGCATGGAGGTTGTACCTGTCATTTGGCGTGATATTAATTTTCTACGAATGCGGTAAGTTTTCCATTTTATAGTATATTGTACGAAAAATAATTTAATTAATTGAATTGCTGATACAGAAATTAGTCGACAAATCGACATTATTTTTTAACCATAAAAATTTTAAATGAAAAAATTGGGCTATTTTTCTTTTTAAGAAAAAAAAGGAAAAATTTAATAAATGAAAAAGGAGCTAATAGAATTTAGGAATATTTTTAGAACAAAAAATTATTTTAAAAAAAATAACTCGAATTTTGGGGGAAAAGCTCATTTTGTTCTGCCGGCGAGAGGGGGGGGGGTGAAAATTTAGATTTTTTTTTTTTTTTTTTTTTCCCCCAATAGAAAACTTTGATTTTTTTCCTTTAAAATGTAAAAAAAAATTATCCAAAAAAATGAGATTATCTATACCTACATAGAAAACTTGTTTTCCAAGTCTAGTAGGTGTGTTTTTTTCTGTGAAAAATTTTCAATAACACAAATTAATAAATAAAGTATCTAATAAGTATGTATGTTTCTTGAAAAAAAAATTGTGATAAGTTGAAAATAAAATTTAAAAAATCAAAAACCTCATTTCAAAAATTAAACCAAATTCCCCTTTTTTCAGAATTGATATTTTCTTTTAAACGTAAAAGTAATAGTATTTTGGGTAAAAATTTAAAAAAAATAATAAAAATCAAGGTGAGCCTGAGTTTTTTTTGTTTTTTTTTGAAAAAAATATAAATTTGATTTTGAACAAAAAAAAAAAAAAAAAAAAAAAAGTTTCAAGAAATGAATGAAAAACTTTAATTGAGAAAATTGAGTTTTTAGGATTATTAAGGATTTTCAAAAAGTTTTTGCTGTTATGTTTATTGAATTGTTCCTTTCAAACAGTTGAATTTGTATCATGCATTGTGTTGATAGAATTTTTCAATTTTCATATCCGGAAAGTGCACCGTAATAATTAAGGTAGGCAATACTTTCATCAAAAATTTCTCGTTATCATAACTCCTTCAATTTAAAAGATAGGCATCCCAACGTGATGACAATTTTTCTCGGATTTTCGAAGTGCTATGCACTGGCAGGGGCGAATTTTTTTTTTAAATGCAGCGTTTCCAACTAATTTTGCTTAGAAATTTCAAATTTTTAACGCTTTATAGCGCCTTCAATTTTCAAAATAGGCAGTTTATCGTAAAAAAGTTTTTTGTTTGTGTACTCGAGTTGCATCTTGCATCGATGGTTAAATTATTGCGGACGTTTCATAGAACACCACGTATAAGTTATATTTCGAGTGATCTAACTAAGTACAAAGCAAATCTGACGGAAAATTGGACGTATAAGAATATGGGTGGGAGATTTTTCAAATCAAAACTTTGAGAATTACAACAATTTTTTCTTTTTTATTTTTAGCCAAATTTTCGATGAAAAATTATGGGTAGGTACCTATTGAGGAAGACGCTAATTTTATTTAGGAAATCACCAAATTTTGAATTTTTACTCAATTTAGAAAATTATAAAAAATTATTGAGCTTAAATATCGCCTGTCTATTTTTTATTTTTTGAAAATTTAGCTGAAATTTTGAGATTCTAAATTTGATTTTTGATTTCTAAAAAATTGAAAAAAAATATTTTATTTATTTTTTTATAATTTCCTAAACTTTAATTTCCAAACAAATGAAAACTTCGACATTCCATTTACAAATTTTTCATTTCCAGTTCAAAAAAAAATCATTTTAAAATTGGAATGAAAACCTGACAATTTTTTATTTCAAAAAATTTGATAATAATTTCAACTTTGAAAGTTTTTATGTTTCCAAAACTATAATTCTGAAAAAATTTCAAGATTCTCAAAAATAAATAAAAATACTTCATTGCCAAAAAAAAAGAAATGAAAAATTCTTTACTCCCCAAAAAAATTAAAAAGTTATCATTCCCCCACCTATAATTAACAATTTTTTCATTTGATTCCAAAATAAAATTGAAAACTTTGTATTAAAAAAAAACGGAAATTTTTTATTTCTAAAAAACTGAAAATTACATTCTTACAATTTTTTTATTTCCATAAATCCAATAAAAAAATTTTCTGCAGCAACTTATACCTCAAGTCCTAAACGAACTTCGTTAAATGATGAAATGTTTGAGGCTTTTTTCTACATTTTTTAAAGCTAGGTAACTTAAAACTTGAAATGCTAAAAAAAGAGCGAAAGAGCTTAAAAACCAAAAGAGCAATAAGGTGTTTGAAAAATGGAGCTAATAGCTCTTAAATTCCCTTAAAAAGAGCTTAAAGCTCTGACCTGAGCTTAAAGCTGCAAAATTTTCAATCGTACACCGCTCATGACTCCGAACAACATATCAAAATTTCAGACTTCGCAGGCATTTCATTCCAGAGACATAGATACACTTGCTAATATTTTTTAAATTGTTTTTCTGAAAAAAAAAAAAAAAAAAAATGAAAATAACTGACACTATTAGCTCCCTTTTTTTTAACCAAAAATTTCATTTATTCGATACTTTTTTTAAATCGCCATGTACAACAACTAAGGCTTTTTTTGAAGAAATATTTTTTTTAATAAACTGCAAAAATTAATTATTCGTCGAAAAATGTCTGAAAATTTCACTAATAAAATCTCCAAAAAGCCATCTCCAAATAAAAATTGTCAAAATTAAGCCAGTAAGTAATCTTTCGTCACAAAAGTGTATCTTATGATCCAAAATGTTATAAATTTTTCCATTTAAAATTTCCCTTTGATACATACTTAATTCGTTTACACGGAATTTGTGAAATGAAACGTCAACATTGCTCAAAGACAAGTTTGAAAAAAAATTCGCCAATTCGGCCTATGAAATATTGTCGTATTGAGAAAACACTCCGAGATGAAGGATTATATTTGGAAAGCTTGAGTTGGAAATGTGGATATAGGAAAAAAGCGTACAAAAAGAAATATTATCGAAGGGATTGCGATATAAATGTTGACACTTTTTTTCTCTCTTTGTATTAAAGGTAGAAATTTATTGGTATTTTTCAATTTGTAAAATTAAGCTTACGAATGAAGGTAATGCAAAGTGACAAGATACAAAAGGCATCATGTGTGCGGTTGCATGCGGACTACCTAGTACCTAATGTAGGTACTCGAATGTGTAACAAAACAACCCTGAGCAAGATTTATTCTCTCGGCATTATATTTTTGAATATAGGTGTAACCCGCTCATTATTACAATTAGTATTTGAAAACAAAGCGAAGCCAATGGAACTGTAGGTGTATGGTATTTTTGCTGATACATGACGAGGAGGAGGGTGTGTTGGGTGGTATTGTATAATAAACGATACATCAGTATAGCAACAGGAAAACTTTCCGTATGATATATTTTATTCGTTGACAGTGTGAAATGTAGCATTTGGTAGAAGAGGCGGATACGAATAGCGAGCAAAATTTGTTATTTACGAATTGTCGGCATGAAAAACAAAATGGATTTGATAACGCACTTTGTCATCGAATGAAATGGTTTCCGACGCGGATAACAGTCTCGCATTCTTTTCTCGATAACAACGTGATGGTCTAATGAAGCGTCGTTTGTACATTCTTTATGTTTATTCCTTTTCCTCGTTCTTTACTCTGCTTCGTATACCACTGCAACATACTTATTATGCGTGAAAAAAATAATAAAAGAGGAAGAAAAACAACGTTGATGAATTTCGCATTCGCCACCGCCACGACGTTGCAAACTTCCTTTTTAGCCGGTTGAATTTTCAATAACGAGAGGAGAGATGAAGAATACGAGTACCTAATAATGTCCAAAAAATGTTATTTTTCCCTCGCTTAACTCGCTCGCGTCGTTTTCGTAGAGAATAAAACTAAAACACCGCCCAAGATAACATTTCCCTCCGGACTGTTTCCTTCCGGGAGCCATCGTCATATTTACGGCAAATCGATTAGGCAATTTTATCAACACTTGATTTCACTCGTTCTCCTTCGAACAATCAATCCACATCGAGCATCATTTCTATGACGAGTGGAAAATTTAATTTATCAAATCCATTGGTCCAATACTAAATAGACACCTCGTACTGAAAATTGATGAGGAGGGAGGGGGTCCAATCAAAATTTTTGTAATAATCAAAATTATTTCCAAGATCTCAAGTTACAACTTTTGTTTGAAAATTTTTTCGATTGGTCCCCTACCTCCACCAGTTCTTAATATTATAAGTATTCAAGTCATATTATGCATAATTGGAGGGGAGGGGAGGGTCTAATCGAAAATTTTATAACAACCGAAATTATTTCTAGGACACTAGGACCTTAATCTACAACTTTTGTTTGAAAAATTTTGCAATTTAACCCTTCCCCAATTTTGAAAAAGTATCTACGTGCTGTTATGTGAAATTGGAGGAGAGGGAAGGATCCAATCGAAATTTTTATAATAATCAAAATTATTTTCAGGATTTTAATCTGCAACTTTTATTTGAAAATTTTTTCAATTGAGCCTTTCCTCCCGATTTTCCAATTTTTAATTAGTATCTTCAGAGTGTTATGCAAAATATTTGAAGAGGGAGGTGTCTGATAGAGAAAGTTTTCAAACAAAAGTTGTAGCTGAAAGTCTTAGAAATAATTTTGGTTATTACAAAAATTATGATTGGGCAACTCACTCCCCCCTAATTTTGAATATCAAATATGTTGTTATCAGACATGAAATCCACTATTTTGATTTTTTTTTTTTTTAGGAAATTTAATGACCAAAAATTGTTTAAAAAGTGGCCAAAAATCAAAATCATCAAGAGGAAATTTGGGAGGGTCAAATAAGAATAATTTCCCTTTTTTTAAACGAGCAAATTTTTTATTAGGGACGGGCACGCTGAATTTGTCAGTCATGACATTAAAATAATAATAAAATGATATCAGAAATTTTTGATTTTTCAATTTTTGAAAAAAACTACACGAAAAAATCTCTTGATTTTTACCCAGAATTTTTTTAAATGTGTTTTAGAAAAGAATACTACAACTTTTAGCAGAAAATATTCTCAAATATTGGTCTTGATTTTTCTGGGGGGAAAAAATGCAGCAAAAAATCTTATAAATCCCTTTTGAAGACAAAACTCTCAATTTTATTGGAGTAAAAATTTTTCAACTATTTAGAGTAAACAATTTCTTATGTTTTTGAAAAAAAAAAAGTATTAGAATAAAACCTTTCATTTTTTTTTGGGGGGGGGGGGGGGTCACTAAATTTTTTGAAGTAGCAGAAAACATCTTTTTTTTATAAATCCTCCAATTTTAGAACAAAATAATCTTAATTACTGGTCTCAATTTTGTTTGAAAAAAAAAATCAACTTGTTTGGAATTGAAGAAATCTCTCTATTTTTTTGGAGTAAAAAACTTCATTTTTTTAACGAGAAAAAAAAGTCTGGCCATAAAAAAATCTTTCAATTTCTCTAAATTTTTTTACGCATAGTAACAGACCCCTTCAGGAATCTTTGTTTATTTTTTTTCATTTTCGGAGAAAAATTTTCTATTTCAGATCTTCATTATTTTTGAAAAAAAGATTTTAATTTTTTTGGTGGAAAGAAATCTCTTAATTTTTTGAAGACAAATATCTCTCAGTTTTTCAAAGAAAAAAATTTATCAACTTTATGGAGTGAAACACCTTATTGTTTAAAAAAATAATAGGTACCTAATAAAATCTTTTAAGTTTTTTTTAAAAAAAAGCAAAAAATCTTTCAATTTTTTGGAGAAGAAAAACTCATACCTGGGCCAAATATTTTTGGAGTAAAAAATTTTCTGAATTATTCTGAGCAAAATAAGAAAGAAATCTGTTAGTTTCTTTTTTTGAGAAAGGGATATTTCACTCAAAAAAAAAAAAAAAGAATATTTGTCCCAATATCATTGGAAAAAAAATTTGTAGAGCAAGAGAATTATTTTTTTGGAAAAAATCTTTCAATTTTTTTTTGTTGGTTTTCAAAAAGACGTCGTCGAAAAAACTGGAAAAAATAACTTTAGTGACCATTTTGGGCAAATAGTGACAAAAAGTGAACAACATGAAAAATACTAAAATAGTAACAAAGTTATTTTGAAAGTGACTGAATTTCATGACTTTTGTTATGTGAAGTTGGAGGAGAGGGAGGGATCGAATCGAAATTTTTATAATAACCAAATTTTTTTTAGGATTTTAATCTACAACTTTTATTTGAAAAATGCTTCAATTTAGTCCTTCCTCCCCCTTCTCCAATTATTAATCAGTATCTTCAGAGGTTTATGCAAAATAAATGGGGAAGGAGGGGTTCAATTGAGAAATTTTTCAAACAGGACTTAGTCAATTTTACGACGGTGCTATAAAAAAACAATACTGCGACGATCCACTCGTATTCGAATGACTTGAACTCGTCTGGTAATAAAGCTTACCAAATGGTAACTTTCGGATCAATCTGTGCGAATTTAAAAAGCGTAAAGCTCGGCAACCAACCGCGACACGAATAGCAGGAACAAGCGAAAGAAAAGTTACTTGAAAATTTTCATGCCAGTGGAAAAAAAATGACAAACGTGATGAACTTTATAACCTTGAGGAAATATATTGCAGTACGAACTGAGTACTTATTCATTTTCTACCGAGTCATCTGCGCCGTTTTTAAAAAATGTTTAGACGCCGTTGCTATATAATTTAAATGCAACGTGTGCTCGTTTTCGAAATTTATCTCCGAGCAATGAATAAATTGAATTTATTCGCGGTTTTGTTGTGTTTTTGTTTTTTGTACTTTTCGCTACATCAGCGCTAAATCCGAGCCTGAGTTTTCGAGCTTGTTAAACTCGCCGCCATGTCGGTTTTAAATAATAATTTATTATTGTATCGGAGCCGCTGTTTGTTCTTGTGCTTGCGAATTACATCGGATGACGTCGAGAAGAAACTTTACTCCTTCGGATGGTCGCTATTGTGAATAATTCAATGACCGAAAACTTGCTAAGTTTAACCCGATAAACTCCTTTGGCAAATTACGCGACAAGAGGTGACGTCAGGAGTTCGGTCGAGTTCGATGGTAGCACATTTCTTACGTCGTTTTCAACAAAGATCGACGCCTAGGCTTGGTTGGCAACTGTATCCGCAGGTGTGGAATTTGTACGGAGACGTAAATGCACTCTACTCTCATCAATCATATAGTACAGGGTTGGTCAGAAATATGGAGACAGTTTTAAAAATCTACTGTGGAGGCGATTTTGCTTGCACCAACGAGATGAACATACAGAGATAACCCTACCATGATCCCGTTTCACTCTCTAAACGTTTTCAAACCCGCTGATCGTTGTTTTGCAGATTACCAATTAGATTGTGAATATCAGTTAAAAATTCTTCAATTTTTTTCCTGTTTTCTTCCCATAAAAATGAGTTTTCTGGCCGAACTAACGATCCTACGAAAAAAATCATAATAACCCAAATTGTAGAACATGAAATTCTCTTTCTGCTTAAAGTGGTTAGTTTTTTTCTAGGAAGCTTAGTTTTCGTGATTTTTGCAGTCAAAGTTGGTTAATGTAAAAAATTCGTGTCGCATTTTCAACTTTGACTGCAAAAATCACGAAAACTAAGCTTCCTAGAAAAAAACTAACCGCTTTTAGCAGAAAGAGAATTTCATGCTCTACAATTTTGGTTATTATGATTTTTTTCGTAGGATCGTTAGTTTGACCAAAAAATTCATTTTTATGGGAAGAAAAGATGAAAAAAATTGAAGATTTTACAACTGATAGAAAAATCTCATTTTCACACATTTGGTAATCTGCAAAACAACGGTCAGCGGGTTTGAAAATGCTTAGAGAGTGAAACGGGATCATGATAGGGTTATCTCTGTATGTTCATCTCATTGGTGCAAGCAATATTACCTCCACAGTAGATTTTTAAAACTGTCTCCATATTTCTGGCCAACCCTGTATATATTGACGACGTCATCGGTGGTATTTTGGCATTATGTCGATAAAAACTCGCGAATGAGACGTGTGAATCGTATGAAAACTTTATATTTTCGTATCAAAAGCAGAAAACACAACCTGATACAGTTTAAAACAATTTTTGAAACCCCCGAAACGTAATTTTTATTTTTAGAAATTTCAAATTTTGTTCAAAAAATTTAATTTGAAGATGTGATTTTTTCAAAAATTTTGTTTTAATTTTTTTTAGTTCGTTAAATGTTTTTTCAATTTTTTTTTTTTTTTTTTTTCAAAAATGTTCAATAGTTAGGTATTTTAAAACGCTGTTCCAATTCTTTTTTAAATTTTGTTTGATTTTTTCAATATTTTGTTCAAAATTATTTAAAGAAAACAAAATTGAATTTATCTCCAAAATTTAGTCTTTAAACAAAAATTGTTCACTTTTTTTGTTCAATTTCATTTCAAAAAAAGATTAATTTTTCAATATTTAATTCGATGTTCGATCTTTCAAAATCTAATTTCAATTTTGCTTTCAAAAATCATTTTATTTTTTTCTAATCCATGATTTTCCAGCCATTTTTTAATAAATTTTCAATGGAAATTTTTTCTAAAATTTTGTAAATTTTGTTTGATTTTCAAAAAAATTTTATGCATTTTCAAAAATGTTTTTTGATTCAAATAAATTTCAAGTTTCCGAAATGTTGTTAATTTTTCTTTTCATTCAAACTTTTTTTCTATTACTAACTATTAATTCAAATTTTGGTTCGAATTTTTTTCCAAGTTTATCAAAAAATGATTTTATTTTTCCCCCTTTTTTTATGCTTAAATCCTGAGCCGAAAATTTCGTTCAATAATATTAATCCAAATTTTTGTTCAATTGTCTCCGATTTTTATTTATTTTTTTCGTCAATACTTTTTACTCAAATGTTTATTCAAATTACTTCCGAAAATATTGTTCATTTTCAAGAATGAGAAATTTTGTTCAAATCCTGTTTTCGAGATTTCATTCAATTCTCATTCAAATTTTGTACGTACAATTTTATTTTTATTTCTTTACCTTCATCCAAGTATTTTGTGCAAAGTTTTATAAGATTTCCTCCCCTCCCCCTATTCTTATGAATAATTTTTTATCAATTTTTTTTTCTTGAATCCTGTTCAAAAAGTTTTGTTTAATTTTGTCCAATATTATTATTTTTTCAAATTATGATTCATTTTTTTCAAAATTTTGTTTATGTTTTAAATTAGAAGATAGAAGATGTTCTGTTGCATTTTTCAATACATTTTTGGTTCAAATTCTGTTTTCCGGTTGTTGTTTTTTTAATTCTCACTCAAAATTTTGTGCGATTTTTCCCAATTTTTTTTCACTTATATTGTTAGAATAATTAGTCGAATTTATCTAGGTATTTCTAAAATTTTGTTCGTTTTCAAGAATAAATGTAATTTTTTTTCAATTTTTTTAACATTAAAATATTTAGTTCATTTCTCATTGGAAAATCAATGTTGACCAATCATTTTCCAATTTCTGAGTTTTTTTTAAGTAAGTACCTATTGTTCAGTGTTTTGTTCGACTTTTTTTTCAGAATTTTGTGAAGTTTCAAGAATAATTTTTATTTTTATTTTTTGAATTTTCGAACATTCAAATCTTTTTTTTAAGATTTTGTGCAATTTATCTCCATTTGTATACTTATTTCTTCATTACTTTTTTTCAATTTTATGTTCGAAATTTTTTCAAAAATTATTTGATAAGTACATATTTAAAAGTTGTGGAATTTTATTCCAGTTCCAATTTTTTTCATTTATTTTGTACAAAATTATTCTTGATCGCATTTTTTCCAAAAATTTTGTTCATTTTCAAAATAATTTTTTTGTTTTAATTTTTTTCGTTTTCGAAATTTTAGACCATTTTTTCCAATTTGTTATGTATCGTTCGATATTTTCCTAAATTTTTCTAAATTTCCAATTTCCAATTTTTTAAATTGAAAAAAAAAATCCAATGTATTTTTTATTTGAATCCTGTTTCTAAACTTATGTGTATTTTTTCATATTTCGTATTTCTTTTTTCATTAATTTCGTCTCAATTTTTGTTTGAATTTTTTTTTCAAATTATTTTGCTTAAATCCTGTTTTTAAAAGTTCTTATTCACTTTTTTTCAATTTTTTCTCCATTCTTTTAAAACATTGTTTTGCAATTTTATTTAAATTACTGAAATTCAAGTGCAAATTTAAAAATCGAAAATTGTTTTCAATTTTTTCTAAATGTATCAATTTAAGTGCTTATTGAATAATTTTGTTCAAATTTTTAAAAAAAAATCATCAAAGGACCAGAGTTTTGTCTAAAAGTATCCGTACTTTAAAAAGTGATGTTTTGCAATTTATTTTTTTAAAAGGTATTAAAATTTTTGCTTTTTTTTTTTTGTAAAAATGAACATTTAAAAAAGTAAACTTCGCAGCGAGAGACGTTCCTTCAAGCAACAGAATTCCACTACTTAGTTCTACCCCAAAAAAAAATCTTCGAAAACGAGCCTCCGAAAACTAAACAAAAAAAAAAACCTCGAAGTTTCTATTTAAAAAGAACCGAAAACTGAAAACAAGTCAATTAAGGATTAAAAGCCGAACCCACCCCTCTTCCCACTTCCACCACCGAGTCGCATTAAGAAAGAAACCGAACGTCGACAAATCCCTCCCATCCCTTCCATCTTTCTCGTTTAAATACACAATCGAGAAAATTTCATCACATGGCATCCTAAAACGATTTCATATTCGCTCCATTAACCGTGGACTACGAAAAGAACGGCGGCTATTGCGGCGAAAAATTAGTCAACAGCTTTCATCTTTAGCTTAAAAATTTTTAATTCTGATAGAAAGTCGTTTGAAAGTTGCACTGTATTTTATTATAACTTCCAATAAGCCACTTAAAGCCCGAACACGTTGCGCATATCAACTCGGTTTTAAGCGTCGGCTGATTAATCCTTAAGAGTAACTTTGCTTCGATACAGTGCTGGGATTAAATTTCGCATCGAGTGCTTCGAAGAATTAAAAGAAAAACAAAATTTTTATCGAAATTTACCGTTGGAGTGTACCTTTGGTTGGCCCGACTTGATTGCGTACCTCCCCTCGTATTTTCGGTATACAGGTGCCTTATCCGTTTAGAGAACAATACGAATCCGTACATTTGGTAAAATTGAGACTTGGCAATAATACCTTTTAATTTTCTCTCATGGGTATCGGCGGAGCAGGTCTCCATATGGGTTTTCTTTGTTTCATATTGTATCCGAAATGCTTTTTTTCTTTCTCTCTCCCGTTCTCCTCGTCTCTCTGTTACTTTGTGCCAATGTTACTTACGCAAGAACAGGAAAACGCGTATTCGGCGAATGTTACGAATAGAAAAATATGGCTAGCAAAATTTCGTTGGTAATTTTTTAACCCGCCAACGAATAAATCTTACCATTGGAATGAAAAATACCTCTGGCATAAGGAAATCTCGCCATCGCACAGTCTAGTGTAGGAAAGCCAAAGAAAACGAGTAGAAAAAGGAATGAATGATGGTGAAATTAGTCCAGAAGCGAGGCGAGAAATAATTAGAATAAAGTGCTAATTGCATTAACGCCCGTTCCACGCTGTCTTTTTTTTCTTTCTTTTTTTTTTTCTCAATCGTCGTGTTTTTTTTACGCTTGAATATTTCCCATCATGAGGTAATTTTGTCCATATAAATAATCTCGATGCCTACGTATAATTCGTCATTCAATCTCTCGGTTAAATTTAAATACTCCCACGCGGTCAGTTTTTCAGCTCGAATAGTTCGAGGATTTCCCAGTGTATAGTAAATTTACACAAGCGCAGCTTGACTTCACAACTTGACGCTAGTTTATCGAATTTTATCGCGGCAAATATGTGAAATGACTGTCTCCCTCGCTCAGTCTGTCCGGCGTAAAATCTCAGATGTTTCTAAAGTATTCGAGTTGAACGAACTTGCGTCGAAGGTCCGCACGAAACGTTTCAAATATTAATACCTCCGGCAAGCATCCGCCTCGCGTATTTTCGCGGCCTTCGCCTACATATGCCACATTTTACATCTTTCATGTGTACGATTCCACACATTGACTTGTAATTTTAATTTTCATCTCAGCGTATGAAAGTGTAGTATAGTGTGCATGACGTTCGCCTTTGCTGCGACCATTCGTTAATGAAATTATCAACTTTAGGTATAAAACCTTTTCCTTTACATTTCACATCGAGTTTCGCATTTAAATGCCGATAGCGTTGCGTGAAATCTTCACTGTGTGAGAGTAAGTAGATAGTTTCGTGAGTTGGAGATATTACGTATATGGATGATCTGATTTCATTTTCAATTACTTAGATAAATTAATTTTCAAAGAGGTAGATCTACAATGAAAAACCCGAGCAGCACACTCGACAAATTATCGAAATAAAAAATCGACAGAATATCGAATTCGATAAAGTGTCGCGTTAGTTCCGCATAAATCGTGAAATTATCTTTCGATATATAGATAGATTATCGACGAATTATAGTTAGCAAAAATTTCGAGATTATAGTAAGATATTTTATCGATAATATATCTATAATATCGAAAGATAATTTCACGATTTAGGCGGAACTTTTGCGACACTTTATCAAATTCGATATTCTGTCGATTTTTTATCGATTTTTTATTCCGATTTTTCGTCTTTTACTAGCTTCTTTCTATAATTAAAAATCATTAATTAGCATAATTAATACATTAAACTATGCCTAAACACATTATTCATGTTACGGTAAGAGGATCATTTCAGAAAAAGTCAAAAAAAATTATAAAAAATCTGCCACCCGTGGGGCTTGAACCTTCTACCTCCTGCATGGGTAATCCTCTTCCTTAACCACTATGCCATACTTTATCGTTGAGGAATTAGCAATAAAACGCTTATAATAGGCAGTTTAGTACTTCCAGACGTGTTGGACTTAGAAAAATTTTCACCAATTTGGAAATAATTTCAAATATCGTCACAAAATCGTTGAAAAATCGTTCGACAAATTTCAGATTATTTGTCGATAATGTAGTTTCAAATATCGCCACAAAATCGTTGAAAAATCGAATTCGAGGAATTTCATATCACGTGTCGATAATATAGTTTCAAATATCGTCACAAAATCGTTGAAAAATCGAATTCGAGAAATTTCAGATTACGTGTCGATAATAAAGTTTTAAATATCTTCACAAAATCGTTAAAAAATCGAATTCGAGAAATTTCAGATTATTTGTCGATAATATAGTTTCAAATATTTTTACAAAATCGGTAAAAAATCGGATTCGATAAATTTAATATAATCTGTCGATAATATAGTTTTAAATGTCGTCAAAAAATCGGTAAAATATCGAAGTCAAGAAATTTCATATAATCTGTCGATAATATAGTTTTAAATATCTTTACAAAATCGTTAAAAAATCGAATTCGATAAATTTAATATTCTTTGTCGATAATGTAGTTTCAAATATCTGCACAAAATCGGTGGAAAATCGGAATCGATAAATTTAATATTCTTTGTCGATAGTATCGTTGACGAATATCGTCATAAAATCTTAATAATATCGAATTCGATAGTTTTTAGATTTTTTGCCTATGAAGTTGTACCGATAAATCTTTATAATATCGTGAGAACATCTATAGATTTTCAAACGATTTTTTATCGATACGTTACATCTTCCGATATTATCGATCGAGTGTGCCGCTCGGGAATTACCAAAACTTGTTCAAAATGTAATGAATTGTTCACAAAATCGCGATAATTGTCCAAAATGTCACAAATTATTCAAATGATTGTGAAAATTATTCAAAATATAAATAAAAATCTAGTATCAAAAAAATATAATGAAAATTGTTCAGAATTCAAAAAATTGTTCAAAATGTCAAGAACATTCAGAACATCATAATAATTGTTCAATTGTTCAAAATATCAATAAAAATGTAGTATTCAGAAAAATGTTATGAAAATTGTTAAGAATGTTGAGAATTGTTCAGAAGATCACGATGATTGTTCAAAATGTCACAAATTATTAAAATGGTGTTGTGAAAATTGTTCAAAATATCAATAAAAATCACGTATCAAGAAAATATTATGAAAATTGTTCAAAATGTTATGGAAATTGTAAATTACCAAAAATTGTTCAAAATCACAAGAACTATTCAGAACGTCATGATAATTGTTCAAAATGTTACAAATTATTCGAACAGTTGTGAAAGTCGTTCAAAATATTAATAAAAATCTAGTATTGAAAAAATATCATGAAAATTGTTCAAAATATGTTACAAATTTTTCAAATGGTCGTGAAAATAATTCAAAATATCAAAAATCTAACATTAGAAAAATGTTAAGAATTGTTCAAAATGTTACAAATTATTCAAATTGTTGTGAAAATTGTTCAAAATATCAATAAAAAATCCAGTATCAAGAAAATATTATGAAAATTGCTCAAAATGTAATGGAAATTGTGAATTACTAAAAAAATTTTCAATATGTCAAGAACTATTCAGAAAGTCATGATAATTATTCAATATGTTACAAATTATTCAAATGGATGTGAAAATTATTCAAAACATCAAATATATTATACTTATATCAACAAAATGTTATGAATTGTTCAGAAGATCATGATGATATGTCACAAATTATTCAAATGGTTGTGAAAAGTGAAAACTGTTCAAAATATCAATAAAAACCTAGCATTAAGAAAATGTTATGAAAATTGTTCAAAATGGTCGTGAACATTGTTCAACACATTAAAAAGTCTACTAGTAACTATTAAGAAAATGTTTTAAAAAATTGTTCAAATGTGATGGAAATTTTGAACCACAAAAAATTGTTCAAAATGTCACAAGTAATTCATAAAAATGTGAACGTTATTGTTCAAAATGTCAATAATTGATAATTATTCAAAAGGCCACAATAATAATTGTTCAAAATGTTACAAATTATTCAAAGTCGTGAAAATTGTTCAAATGTAATGGAAATTTTGAATTACCAAAAATTGTTCAAAATGTCACAAATTATTCAAAAGGCTGGAAACATTTTTAAACATTTATCAAAAAATCTTATACTTATTAAAAACAAAATATCATGAAAAAAAAAATGTCATGAAAATCATAAATTACGAGTCTGTCGTAAAAAGTTGTTCAAAATTCTTTGAAACATTCAAAAGGTAATGAAAATTGTTGAATAAATAATCATGAAAATTGTTCAAAACACTGAAAAATGAAATAATGTCCAAAAAGTTATTAATATTGTTCAAAATGCTATGAATTACTCAAAAGGCCATGGAAATTGTTCAAAACACTGAAAAATTAAAATATAGATATCACACAAAATTATAAATTATTGTTCAAAATGTAACTACCAAAAATTATTCAAAATGTTATGAATTATTCAAAACAGCAAAAGTCAAATATCACCAAAGTATTATGAATATTGTTCACAATATATATTTTTTTTAATGTACAGATTATTATAAGAGAGAAGAAAGTAAATTACTAAAATTTACTTGAAATTGCTCATTTGATGAAAGTATTTCAAGTATCTACAGAATTGTAAAACTTTTACCTATGAAAATTGTTTTAAAAAATCTCAAAAAATTGTTAATAATCATTCAAAGTATTCGAAATATTTATCTAATGATTATAAAGGAATTCTAAAAATTTTCAACGATAAATTTGAATATTTTCGCGAAATATTCAATTTTTCAACAAACATTATTTCCTCGTCGATTTTCAATGATTTTTAACATCCAATTTTCACACATTTTTGATTTTCCATCCCTTCCTGTGAAACAATTGACAACAAAAAAAAAAATTCAAAATTGGTCAATTTCGCTCATAATTTCACCAAACAACATTCCGTTAATACTTTTTAAATCAATTAAATGCACGCTTGTAAGTCATTGTAAAACTAACAAAACTTTCCACTGTTGTGGCGACGTTTAAAAACAAGGGGAAAAATGGAAGCGTATCCGGAAAAGGTTGAAATTTAATAAATTTCAACAATTAGGATTAACGAAACATCTGGGGTTTTGCAATAATCGAAAACCGAGTTGGTATATAATTGGCAAAATGAACGCAAAGTCAACACAACATATTTCACTTTTAAATGCATTCCGATTAATTTAATTTTTACCGCGAATTTATCTTATTTCGACCATTAAAACGTACGATTGGATGGAGCTGAAATGAAAAAAAGTTGATCGAATTAAACACCGCGTGTAGTTATTCGTTGTTTACCTCCGGATGGGATTAATTTTATGGATTTCCAAGCACAATTCCGTTAAATTGCACGTATTGAAAAACTCATCGTGAGATGGTCAATTTGGTATAAGAGAAAATGATCTCTATATTTCAGAATTCAGCGTCGATTACGTTGTACATTAATCTATGGGAAAATTACGTATAAATATAACAGTTTTATGGGATGTTTGAAAACACGATCATATATTCGTACATCTGTTCTATATAATACCCTCGAGAAATCCACCAAATAACATTCGTATAGTGGCAAAACTGTGCCCAAATAACAAATAGCATATCTACGACAAGATAAATTCGCAACAGTGGAGCGAACAAATGCTCAGCATCGTCGTATCGGCGGCGCAGTCCATCCGCAATATTTTTGATGATTGCACATAATGAGAGAAATATTTTTTGAAAATTTAAGCTCCGCAGAAATCCAGTGCCAAAAGAAAATCCTCAGTTTTTGGCTTCGGTTCATGTTGAACGAGTTTATCTATCTGAAACGAGCAAAGTATATTCATCCTTTTCTTTTATAAAAAGATAAAACTTCCGAACCATTTCACATCTCTGCCACGCTGTTCGCACAGATGAGATGACTTAGGTACCGTTCGTGTTGTCAACATTTTGTTTTTAACGGCTGAGCGGAGATTTTTTCCAAGTTATGATCGCGATCACGTCTAAGAATCGACCTGCGAGCTGCCTTCTTTACGAACTTGCAAAAACAAAAGAATGTAGAATGTTTCATTACGAGCCTGCGGCATCGTCGTGTCGATTCTTTTAGTGGAAATATTCTCTATGGGCGTATCACGTATATATTCTCGCTCTACGTACACCACCGTATCAATCATTACAAACAATAGGGTCTTTGTGTTATTAATTTTCACGTTCGTTCGTTGGTACACAATCGCGAAGCTGCGATTTTACATTTCTTCGGCGATAAATCACACATCGCGTTTAATCGGTTTCGTCGAATTGGAATTTTGAAGCTTTTGAAAAATCACACTTCCCAATTGGGTGCAAAAAATTCAACGACGAATGAAATATTTAAAAAATAATCCAACACAGGCGAGAAATTGCTAAAAAAAAAAGTATTCTCCGCACGTTTCCATTTCCAAACATTCGATCTGAAAGCTTTAGCAAGAGATAGCGTGTGAAAATTGATCTTGGCGAGAGTACGTACTTATGTATATGGTCACTTCAAGTCTCAAGTACCCGTGATATAAGATCAGACTCTATACGTAATCGACTTCAGTCCTACGAGAATTTCAAACAAATATAAAAATTCGGGCTTCGGTGCAGATAGATTTTAATATTGGATTCTCGTAGATACGATATATAAATTGAAAATAAATACCGCGCACATTTCGCTCGCTATAGCTTCGTGTAGAAAAATCAAGAACGAATTTAATGAAAAATTTAGTGAACGATGCGAATAACCTTTTAAATTGGTTAAAAATGAAAGATGAGAACGAGCAACGAAATAACATCGCGGTAAGGCAAATAAAATAAATCTAGCGAAGATGAAATTTTCCAACTGCTTGTTCGTAATGGAATTGCTTCAATTTAAACCGATTTATTCGAGTACATAAAGTTCAAAAATGGTCTGAGAAAGTCAATCAATTAGCGAAGCGATGGAAGTTGAGTCAGATTTTAGGTAATCCAACCGTAATCGAGGATCAAAAGTGATTGATAAGATCAAAGCAGTTTAAGTAAAATTTCAATAATTTAAAAAAAAGTTTTCAACAAAAATTGATAAAAACAAAAACATGATGAACACGAATGAAAAAGAAAACCGTTTCCAAACAAAAACTAAAAAATATTTTTGATCAACATGATTTGAAATATAAATATTCAACGAAAATCAAGATTGTATCTTGACAAAATTTTAAAAAATTGTTGTTGAACGTGACTTGAACGAAAAATTGAAATTCAACAATTTTTTTTTCAAAGTTGATCAACATATTTTTTTTGTTGAAATAGTTGTTGAAAAAATAAAAGATGGTGGCTTACCAAAAATCTAATTGATCAACATTATTTTTCAACAAAAAAAAAATCAAAAATTGTACCTCAACAAAATTGAAAACTTGGCAATGAACATAAATTTTTTAAAAGTCGAAGAACATAAATTTAAAAAATGTTATTTTATCAACATGACTTAAAAATAAAATGAAAATATAAAACGAAAATTAAAACACTGCTTTGTGAAAAAATTGAAAAATTATTGTTCAACATGACCAAAAAAATCCAACAATAATTGAGAAAAAATTATCAAGAAATTTTTAAATTTTAAATTACTGTCAAAATTACTTTTTTTTAAACAAAATAAAACAAATTGTTTAAATTTAATCGATCAAAATTAAGATCTTACAAAAAATGTTCAACAAAACTGAAAATATCGTTTTTTCAAAAAAAATTGTTGAAAATTGTGACTCAACAAAATTGCAAATATTTTTTAAATTAGTCATGACTATCAGCATTTTTGTTTTTTCAATTTTGTCGACAAAAACTAAAAATATTGTTGATCAACATGAGTTGAAACAAAAGACTTAATTCGACAAAAATTACAATATTGTTTTTCAACAAAATTGAAAAAATTTCTGTTCAACAACAAATTGAAGAAATTGTTGCTCAATAAGTTAAAGAAATTGTTGTTCAACAAATTGAAAAATTGTTGTCAAACATAACCAAAAAAATCCAACAACAACTAAAAAAATATATATAAAGATATTTCTTAAATTTAAATTGCTGTCAACATTACTTTTTTTCAAACAAAAAAAATTGTTCAACAAAAATTAATTAAAAGATCAAAATTAGGATCATTCTTACAAAAAATGTTCAACAAAAATAAACATATTATTTTTCAACAAAAAAAAAACGAAAATTGTAGCTCAACACAATTTTAAGCATTTTTAAAATTAGTTATGAATTTTTTTTTTTTTTCAATTTTGTCGACAAAAACTAAAAAAATTTTTAATCAACATGAGTTGAAACAAAAGACTTCATTCGACAAAAATTGCAAGAATGTTTTTCAACAAAATTTTAAAAAAGTTGAAAAAATTGTTTATTAACAAAACTAAAAAATTGTTGTTCAACATGAGCAAAAAAATCAACCAGCAACAATTGCGAAGAAATTATCAAAATATTTTTCTAAATAAACATTTCTTTTTTCAGACAAGATAGGTAAAACAAAGTGTTCAACAAAAATTTAATCGATCAAAATTAAGATCATTCTTACAAAAAATGTTCAACAAAAATAAAGATATTATTTTTCAAAAAAAATTGTTAAAAATTGTAGCTCAACAATTTTTTTTTTTTTAAATTGTCAAGAAAAATTATTTTTTTGACAAAATAAAAAAACAAGTATTAGATCGACAAAAATGTAAGTGATTATCTTTTTCAATGTCATAAAATTGTAAAAATTGTTAATCTACGGAATGGATTAGATTGTCTCCTAACAAAAAATTTCAAGCTCATCATCTTCAAACTTCTCAAAATGTTTACAGTATAATTTAGGGTACATGGCACGTTTTCAGTAAAAATTTACGACTGTACCTCTGAAACTTCAAATACTTGCACTGGGGGGTCCAAAATTTTTTCTCATCATGACGTTCCTTTTGGACTTGGAGTAGGTTTAACCCAAATCGGTTTCCGGGCCCAAATTACCTATCTCATCCCTCATATCCTACACCTTTTCACTGTTTAAACGACGAATGAATACTTCCTGTGTACTTTGCTGTTGTCGAGCATTTATAAATTCGCTGTCATTGCGGAGGTTTTGATGAAAAAGTTACCACCACAATAACGCCCACCATACTGTCTCAAAAATATTCGCCGGATATTGAGAAAACGTTTCAAATGAAGCCGGAGCCGGGCGCGAAATTGGCCTGATGCTATTTCATATCAAAATAAAACCAATTGCGAGTCGAATTGATAAATGGGTATAAGCGCAATTCGAAGGAGCTGAAATTGAACTCGTCGCCGTGCTCGTCTTTTATCTCTGGAGAAATAGTAAATCTTACAATTTGAAATTAATCGAATGCCACGACTATAAATGGAAAAATCTATTTATCAATCAAATTGGCCAAAATCGACTCGGCGATACCGCGTCTACGTATTTGCGGTAATTACCTATAATTAGTTAAGCGAGAATAATTTCGCCAACGTGTGTCTCCCCTGGTCCCTTGGACTTTTTCGAACGAGTGCAACGACAAAGGTGACGAAGAGGTGGCTATTCCGCCTACAGGAATAAATAACCGGCGAAAAGTAAAGGCGCTGAATGCGATTATAAAATGGCTGACAAACGAGGTAGAGCAGTTTATTCGAAATTAAATGGAATGTTAATTATTTAAAGTGGCAGAAACGTAATCTGTGGCTTAGCATCCATTAACTTCAAGGAAGAGACAAGCTTGCTTTGTATTCAACCACTTACTATTTAATGTTTAACAAAACTTTGTCGGCCTGCGGCGTTAATATTTCGTTTGCAGCTATTGTTTCTTTCTTTCTTCTTTTTTTTTACTCTTTTTATTAATTAAAATTTACCTCCATTTTATGCCCGACTTATATCTAAGCGCGGAATAGCGCCATCGTATAAAAATGTATATTTTGTAAAATATGCACGATTTTGCTTTTTTTCGCTTCCCTAGCAAGTTGCCAGAGATGTAATTTTTCGATATGTAAATCTAAAGCAAATATTCAATTTGCAAAATTAAAGATTATCACTTTTTTTTTACTGCTTTAACTCTTCTTTTTTTTTTTTAATACAACAGGTTTTTCAACTGTCGGCAAACTTTAGATAGAAAGTTTTAATTAAATTTTTACTTATGCCAAGAAAACCATCGAGGTGTGAAAATTGAACGAATCCAATTGCTGACACGAATTTTGCACTCGTACCAGCGAAGTTCAAGTCACGTATAAAAAGATGCAATCCGCTTACTAAACACGATTACTCAGCTATCTCAATCCCATGGATATTATTTGTTTTAATTGTGGCGGCCAGTGCTCCTATCTTATACGACTATACGGGGCTTTCTTTGCCGCAATTGAACTGGAAAATTAGTAAAGCTTGGAAGGCACTCGGAGGTGGCGGTCTGGCTAGGAAATAGTACAAACGGTCGCATCTTTTTGGAATACCTTCCTCGACATGCCCTTTTTCCCACCGCAATCCAGGGTACCGCGCAGTGTCGCCTCTCGTGTTTCTAAAACTTACCCGAATGGCGACGTTATAATTTTACTGCACACGGATACCTATATTTGCACGATGGTGTTACTGTTTTTGCCGACGTTATGAAATTATCGCATGCCGGTTGAATTTCATAAATATTCAGTTTCCCAACTCTATATAATCTATCCTACGTGCGGAGATGTTCGTTAAGAAGTTGAGAAGTATGTGGCATTGGCATGTACCCGTAACGTACCCGACTGCAAAGAGTGCGGAAAGGTGGTGAGGATGGGAGGAAATGTGTGCGTTTCGCTGGATTCAACGTTGTTGGGTACGTAGTTGGGATTCTTTTTTTTTTGGAAAAAATAGTTAGTCGAAAACTTTGGAACCACTGAACTACGACTTTGCATGGAAACAGTTTTTTCTCCTCAGAAAAATTTCAGGATGCATTTTATTTTGTTTAAAAATACACGATGTTTCGATTTCTTGAAAAATTTGAGCGGAATCAACATTTTTTTTACATTTTTGTTGAACAACAATTTTTACAAATTTTGTTGAAAAATAATGTTTTTTCAATAGTTGGCTACAATTTTTTTTAAATAATGTTAAGAAATTTTTTAAAAATTTTTGTTGATCAAAATTTTTTAAAATTTTGTTGATCAATAATTTTTTCAACTTTGTTGATCAACAATTTTTTCAACTAGTGTTGATCAACAATTTGTTCAAGTTTGCTGAGGACAAAATTTTTTATATATAATGTTTTTTACAATTTTTTTCAATTTTTATTGTTGATCAACTTCCATTTATATTTTGTTGGACAACAGTGTTTCAAATATGTTGAACAATAATTTTAAAAATTTGTTGAACAACAATTTTTCAAATTTTGTTTGAACATGGTGTCTACCTGACTTTTTTTTCTAAAATCACTACTTTTTCACTCCATTTTTTCTACCATTTAAAAAATGTTAACACCCCCCCCCCCCCCCTGAAAAAATACAGAAAATAAGGATTTCAAATAGAAGGAAAAAATATATTTTGAAAAAGTTCAAAATTATAAAAAATATACATACTCATCTAACTGAAAATGTTCAACTTCCCATAATATTTGCATTGATTTCAGGTTATTTTCAAAATTTTCATTTATAACAAAAGTAGAGGTTGAGGGGATACGGTCAGAATTGAAAAATTTTGAAATTTTTTTCATTATTTAGAAGCCAATCCATTTGTTTTCACAAAAATCGAATATGAACACTGCCCGAGCAAAAAACTTTTCAGGAAAAATTACTGCCCGAGCGCAGCGGGGGCGAAGTTTTGAGAAAATTGAAATTTCGAATGAAGAAAATTGGCTATTTTGTTATAGACGAAATTGATTTTTCGATTTTCAATTTTAATTTTTCACTACCTTTACTCCAAAATCACTACCTTTTCACTACTTTCACTACTTTCACTTTTGTTGAACAACAACTTTTTTGATTTGTTGAACAACTTTTTTTTGATTTGTTGAACAACAATTTTCAAATTTGTTGAACAACAATTTTCAAATTTGTTGAACAACAATTTTCAAATTTGGAGAACAACAACTTTTTCAAATTTGTTGATCAACAATTCTCTTGAATTTGCAGAGAAATGAATTTTTAAAATTTTTGTTGAGAAAAAATGTTATTGATCAACTTTTCAAACAGCTTTTTGTTAAATACACGTACAACAATCTATAAACCTATTTAATTAAAAGCGATATTTTAGGATTTTGTTGACAAACTTTTTTTTAGTTTTTGTTAAATAGGTACATATTTAACCAAATTTTTGAAATTTTATTTAAAAAAAGTCTGTTGATTTTTGTTGAATAACAATTTTTCTTATTTTGTTGATATGAATATTTTTGATTTTTGTTGACAATTAATTTTTCACAACTATAGTTTTGATCATTTTAAAAAGAAAAATAGATTGTATACCTAGTTACCTACATATTTTATGATTTTTGTCATCGACTAATTCTGCTGATCAAACTTTTTTCGATGTTTTTTAATAATTATCATTTTTTTTAAATTTTATTACTGATCAATACTTGTCGAACTTTATTGAATTTCTTTTAAAAATTTTGACTAATTTCTTTCTATCTTCAATTTTTATAGAGAAACTTTTTATAGTTTTGCAAGCAGCATACATTTGAAAATCAAGCTAATTCAAAACATTATTAGTCAACAAAAACACAAAAAATTATTTTTCAAACATGATTTTTAAAAAGTGAAAAATAGTGGCCGTGCAAAATTTTTTTGAGCATGATTCTTTTGTTCAATTAAACTAATATTTTTATTTTTCTCAAAATCTTGTTTGAAGGTCTTTTTTTAATCGTTAAAAAATAATTTTTACGAGCTTTGATCAATTTTTTTTTCAAAAAGTTGTAAATCGATGTTTTTTTTTAAGAGTTCTTTTGTCAAGAATATATTGTTTATAAAATTTTTTCAACGATTTTTTTTTCACGATGTACCTTTTGGGGAATATTTGACCCAAAACACTCATCTTACCCCCCTCCCCCATATCATTTACAATTAAACCAAGGGCAGAGTGTTCTGCTACCATTCACCTGGAGGATTCCAAGGTGTGAATTTATTCTAGTCGCAAATATTCCGCCATTATGGAAATTTGATTCTTTTAAGAAAACCCTAATTCCATTTATTCGCCAGCATAAGGAGAGAGCGAGAAAGAGAAAACTTATGTTGAAATTTAAGCTTTTTACACGTATAAGCCGAAGGAAACCTTTTACCACACAAACTGATTGAATTACTAAGCTCGTGGAATTATTTTGACAACGCGATGACGAACACGAAATTTTTTCAGCGAATCTATTTTTTGGGAATTTTTTACACGTACGTATCGCTCTTTTTGACGATAAACTTTTTGCCAAACAAAAGACAAATGAAGCGATCGCTGTTTCAAATATAAATCGCATTTAGCGCCTTGGAAAAAAACCTACGTATATGAGAAAAGTCTTATATAAGTGAATTTTTGCGAAGCCAGAAAACTTTTTTTTTTCTCGTATTGGCAATGGCGATAGGAACAGCGAGACAAAATGTTTTAGCATCAATTTAATTTCAGTTAGCTTACTGCTTTCAAATGAACCGTAAAACAATTTCTAAAGCCCCCAAAATTCGAAAAACATATTGCACAGTGAGAAACTCCAACAGCTAAGCTAAATCTTTTATCTACACCGTCAAAATGTATTTCTTCTCTCCGACACTCAATATTTCGCCTTTAAAATAACACGCTATCCGGTGCGGTGCCTTTGGTCTCCCTTAAGGGCGAAGAATTTTCATCGGTTGTTGCATAAAATAAGAGAAAAAGGAGAACGATTCCGTCTAAATTTTCAGTCTCCTCTTGCCCAGTTGGTCTGAACGCTTCGGTGCATTTGTGAATAGAAAAGAAACGGTAATTTAAAACGGGGCGGTTTTTTTCTTTTAATTAAAATCTTTGGTTGAGAGAAAAAAGCCACAGTTTAAATGTAATCTCGCTCCTTTCTCGGTCGAATATTTCTTTCGAATTGTCTGTCTATTTCTCTTTAAAAACCGGCGTATTTTGCCATCTCTTCAGACGCGAAACAAGCGAAATTATGGCCAGTAACGATACTTAACCTCGTAATTTTTTCGTCTGCATGCGCCTTTTTCGAACGCGTCGTTGAATTGGGTATTGTGCGAAATGGAGATTTTCGAAGAATTAATTTTACTGTCGGTTTGGTGTTTAATTATCCATAAATCAGTTTGAGAAGTCGCGAATGGTTTTTGTCGGTGATTTATGGAAATACTCGTCTCTGAACTGGGGATAATGGGGTGTCCAAAAAGTCAACTAATTTGATTTTGAAAATTTTTAATTGAAAAAAAAATTAAACGGTGGAACTGAAGTTAATTCTGAAAAATTAATCACGAACGTGTGACACTATTAGAATCGGTCATTTTAAAAACAGCATAAGTCCCACATTTTGCGTTTTTCATGTTTTGATTTATTTTAATATAACTTTTTACGCCGCATGCGATGGTAACACTTTCGCAACTCCTGGATGAACATTTCATGTCTTGGGAAGCGCAGAAACTTCTTAAGTCTGAATACTGATAATTAATATTCAAGATTGAAGGGGAAGAAGGGTCCAATCAAAATTTTTGTAATAACCAAAAGTATTCCCATGGTTTCAATCTACAACTTTTGTTTGAAAAATTTTTTAATTGGACTCCTCCCTCCCCCAATTTTTATTTATAAGGGCCTATACTGCAGTATTATGGAAAATTAGAGTAGAGGGAGGGGTCCAATTGAAAAAAAGTTCAAACATAAGTTATAGAATGAAATCTTAGAAACATTTTTGGTTATTACAAAAATTTCGATTGGCCCCCTCCTTCCGCTCTAATTTTGCATAATATTACGATATGTAGACTCTTATGACAAACATTGGGGGAGGGAGGAGTCCAATTGAAAAAATTTTCAAACAAAAGTTGTAGATTGAAATCTTAGGAATACTTTTGGTTATTACAAAAATTTTGATTGGACCCTTCCTTCCTCTTCAATTTTGAATTTTAAGTATCTACATAGTATTGAACTTGTATTTTTCATTTTTTTATATTAAAAAAATTCTACCTCTTCACTCCGTTATTTTTCACGACTTTTTTCCCATTGTATCTCTTCTAGGATACCTTCCAGTAACTTAAAAAAATATTTAAAAAAACTGGCGCGTTTTGGTTCCTTTTTGATGATGTTATTTGCGACGTAAAAATACGTTCATTTTAAAAACAGCATAAGTCCAACAACTTTGAACCACTGCGCAGCGTCTTACTCCAGTAATAGCTTTGACTATTAAACTATAATGGACTGTGAAAATCCAATAAAAAATGATAATAATCGAAAACCAACATAGGAGGCCCTTCTTTTCCCGTACGCGTTCGTCAGTGCGCGCGCACGCCACACTAACACAAGAAGTCAAGTAAATACACACTAACACAAAGATATTATGCCAATTTTGATTCTCCTATGTTGGCTTTCTCATATTATCATTGGCACAGTCCATTATAGTTTAATAGTCAAAAAGTAATAGGTGACTACCAACCCAGCATTAAATTTGATCGGGTTGACATACACGTGTGAAGGTAGTTGGAACATTTCTTGAAACAGTTGTTGGATTATTATTTAGTTTTTTGTGTCTCCTGTAAAATTTTACTGGTTGGACTTATGCTGTTTTTAAAATGACCGATTCAATTATTTATTTAATCAAAATTGAAAAATCGGATGATTTAAAAAAAAGTTCCAAGATATAATAATAATCAAGTTGCCTCATAAATGTCTAAATCATTAGAAAATGGTAAATTATTGAATTCAGAAAAAATTAGAATTGAAAATAAATTGGTCGATTAATTAAAATCAAAAAAGTTATTACCTACATTAAACAAAATTAGTCCAGGAAACGGTTTAAAAAATAAATGAATAGTCTAAGTCAAAAATTTGTTGAATAAGAAAATCAGAACTTGAGAACTAATACAGGAGAAAAAATCAAAAATAATTAAATTGCAAAAACTGAAAAAAAAACAAAAAAAAAACAGAAATTGAAAAATTATAAAATTGTAAAAATATAAAACTCACAACTTATCAAGAAATTGGTTGATTAATCAAAATCAAAAAATCATTCGAAACGTCAAAATCAAAAAATCGATTGATAAATTGTAATCACAAAAGCCGTTGAGTAATTTAAATCGATACTTTATTGTAATATCAAAAATTAGACAACTCAGCTCATCAAAAAATTGGCTCATTAATCAAAATCAAAAAATTTATTTTAAAAAAAATTGAATTATCTCAATCGAGAAATTATTGAACCAGGAAACTCAAAACTTATCAAGAAATTGGTTGATTAATCAAAATCAAAAAATTATTCGAAACATCAAAATCGAAGAGTCAATTGATCAATCGTAATCACAAAAGTCAATCAAGTAATTGAAATCGATAATTATATGTAATATCAAAATTTAGATAACTCACAACTCATCAAGAAATTGGCGAGAAATTACTGAACCAGGAAACTAAAAAATTATCAATCAAAATTGAAGGACATACTTACTAAGAATTACAGTAAATAAAACAGTTCCTAAAATAATGGAACCATAAAATCAAAAAATTCATTGATTATTTGAAATCAAAAAAATTGTACCTATTATTGAATTTTAGAAATTAGAAAGCTTAAAACTTATCATGAAATTAGTCGATTAATCGAAACAGGAAATTGTAGTTTATTAAATTTAACAAAATCAAAAAAAAAAGTACCATAAAAATAACTGAATAGTTGAAATCAAGAAATTATTGAGTCATTGAAATTAGAAAACTGAAAACTTATCAAGAAATTGGTCAATTGATTGAAATTTAAAGACTAGTCGAAACATCAAAACCGAAGAATTAATTGATTAGTCGTAATCACGAAATTGATATAACTAATCACAAATTGGTCGATTGATCGAAATCAAAAACTTTATTAATTTTAACAAAATCAAAAAACAGTTTTAAAAATAGTTGAATTGCCTAAATCAAAAATTTATTGAATCATTGAAATTAGAAAACTCAGAACTCAGAAAATTAAAAATCATAAAATCAATCGAAACATCAAAATCGAAGAATCGATTTAATAATCGTGATCACAAAATTTTTTATTGAATAATTAAATCAACGATTCATTGAATTATCAAAAATCAGCAAACTCAAAACTTATAAATGAATTAATGGATTAATTAAAATTGAACGAGCCTTAAATATAATTTAATTTTCAAAATCGGAAAACTCATAACATATTAAGAAATTGGTCGATTGGTCGAATACACAAAATTCATCAATAATTGACCAAAATCAAAAAATCGATTGAATTGTAAAAATTGATAAGTTTGGATCTAAAAATTGAAAAATTAATAAAAAATGGTCGCGTTGGATTAATCGAAATCAAAAATTATTTAAATTTGAAAAATTGTAGGATTGTTCATAAAGAAAATAAGTTGTTATGACAAAATCGAAAAATCAATCGATTAACCTCTCTTATCAAGAAATCAATCGAATAGTCAAGATCAAAAAATCAACTGATCAATTGAAATACAAAAATTCATCTGAAATGTAGATAACATAGAACGTCTTATCAGTATTGGGAAGACGAAACAATTTATTGGTAATCATTGGTATTTCATGAAAAACCCAAGGTAATCCCACTCAAGTAATTTAGGGTAAATTTGCAGTAAATGTTGGTAATTCCGCATAAATTCTCAATTATTGGTAATTCAAGAAGAATTCGCGGTAATCGTGGAAAATTCATGAATAATTCGAGGATCGAGGTAATATTCAGTAATTGACGAAGGATTTGCGGTAATTATAGGTAATTCAGGGTAAATTTGCAGTAGCTGTCGGTAATCTAGCATGAATTTTCGGTAATCATTGGTAATTCTAGAAGAATGCGCTGTAATTATTGGTAATTAAATAAGAATTCGGGGTAATCATTAGTATTTGTAGGTAATTCAGGATAAATCAACAGTACTTGTTGGTAATCTGACATAAATTCAAGGTAACCATCGGTAATTTTTCAGTAAAAATTAGTAATCCGGGGTTATCTCGCGGTAATAATTGATATCGTCAATTATATTCACTAATAATTGAGTTTTTGAATGATTAATCAAAACTTACCAAACACTACGAGCGAGTATGACGAAGTTATCTGGTAAAAATGCCGAAACAACGATCTGGTAACTCGTACTCAAGCTCACCTAGAACAAAAAATTGAACAGTATCGATTAGCAATATATAAAGCAACTTGAGAAACTTATTCTTGAGAATATTACAGCGTCTCGAGTTTAATAATGAGAACTTTTTCGAGAAGAAAATACTCAAGTCCATCAGCAGAAATGAAATTTCTAATAAAAACACCCCCATTCGATGTTATTTTTCGAACAACGGGATAGGAAAAATTGCTATCCACCTAAGGTGGAATAGTGTTGCTGAAATATTGAAAAGTGAACGCAAAATGCTAAACTAATTACTACCATATTTAATCAAAGTCTGACAGTTGTTGTCAGCTGTTAACCAAGTTGCAGCGTAACAATCCTTACGCTTAGCTTTTGTTAGCAAACTAATGAGAGTTTCGATATGAACTTTGTCGATACATAAGAATGACAATCTATCAAAGACACTGGCCGCATCGAATCATACATTTAGTTCATTCGATTCGGCGTAATATTAGGTAGCTTTTGGGCAAAAGGTGGCGTCGGTGTATACTAAATTAATTTTTTGACGTACGTAACGCGTCCAGGATGGTAGCTCGGGTAATTCATTAAACTACACGCGTTGCGGTACCACCAACACTAAATAACCCATAGCGTGGCGAACGGAGTTATCAAATTGAAAGCGTCTAGTATTATTTATATGGTGATTTCATTTATATCTTGGCTTAAATTTCCACTTCGCAAGGCATACAATCGTTTTTGGTATTCGGGTATGGTAAAAGTTTTGCTATACCTAATTTCATTATCGTACGATATTCGGTTTGTTAAACACGCTCCGCTCGGTGCGCGGTACCGGTGTTCATTTTTGATTACGTATTTTTTGTCGCCCGGATGTAAAACGATCTAAGTAATTTCGGAGGTTCGCCTTGATTACACAACCGTGTGGCATGGCGTGTGCATGTAGACGAAAATTAAATTAGTTATGATCGCCGGAATTAATTTTCGCCTCGCGTTTATAATTACAAACCAGGTTATGCTGTCATTGCGATTCATTAATTGCATTACCTGTGTACCGAAAATTACCGATATGTATCCCCCAAATGTGACGCTAATACGATTAAAGGATAAAAACCACGATCACCCTTTGAAACTCATTACGAAATTGCAAATATGTTTCCAATGATGTAACTGAATAACTTTTAGTACAGCAAAAACTCGTTTCTTTTTAGAAAACTGTAGGTAAAAAAAAAAGATGTTCAACGCAAACTGCGTCAGAAATGTTGATTTTTGTTACCAACTTCATAAGTAGTTCACAAAATTTAGTTAATATCCAAACCTGGACGATGATCTTTCAAAAATCTATTCTTAAAATTCAACTAGATTTTCGAAAATTTTAAAGAGTTAATTTTCAAAGATCAATAATTTTTGGAAATTTCAAAGAAACTGTAGTGCGATAAGAATTTTTCAAAATTTTTCCACGTTTCAATTTATAATGATAAAATATAATTTTAGAGCATATCAGAGATCCTTGACCTAACCTCCGGATCCGAGTACTGGTGTCTCGAAATACGTGATTTTAAGCTTTAAAAACATTAAAAATAATTTTATTCATTTTTCTAAAAAACTGGGTAGGCCTTCAGACAATTCCATTTTTTTTTTTTTAAATTGAGAGACATTCCTACCATTCAATTATTGGATTTTTGAATCGATTCACCAATTTGCTTTTTTTCATTTTTCATGTTTTTAATAGGGCGCTTCTCATACCTACTATTTAGGAATCAAATTCTCCTTCAGTTACCATCATTCAAAAATAAATATATTTACAAACATTATAGTATAACACTCTTTTACCGCATTTTTATTTTCAAAAATCATATACAGTATTATATCAAGTCGATTTCCTGAGATATTTTTCAAAAAAATTGGTCACCTTGAAAAAAAAATATAATTATATTTTGATCAAAGATGTGTGGTCTATGGTAAAAAAAAAAAAAAAAACACGAATACGTATGTCAGTTTTACAAAGTTTTAAATTTGACCTCCCTTCACAAAAATTCAAAAAAAATGGAGTGATATAAAATAGTTTATAAAACGAGAAAAAAAATCGGTCTAGTCAGTTCCCAAACTGTGCCGTAGGAACGATTTGAAATTTTCAAAGTAATTACAAGGGTTGAAAAAAATTCACAACACTACCCTTGAGTACTTGCATATACCTACATGCTAAGTTTGATGAAAATCGATAGATAACCGACGGAAATGGAATTTCTTCAGGTTAAGATTACGTTATTCGAGGCACCAGTCACCCGGGGGGGGGGGGGGGGGGCAAGTCAGGTCAGGTCAGAGATCACTGATACACTCTAGAATTATTTTTTACCACTACTATTACGAATCAAAAATCTATTTTCAATGCGATAAAACATTTTTCTAACCCACGACATTCATTTAATTTTTTTCTATCATTAAAACAAAAAAAAAAATCTTTAAAAAACAAATTAAAAAAAAAACAATTTCAACAAATCAACAGACATTAAATTCGCTATTTCAATTTTTTTTTATTAGGAAATTTAATGGCCAAAAATTGTTCAAAAAGGGAACAAAAAATGTTGAAAAGTGGCTAAAAAGCAAACCCACCAAGAGGAAATTTGAGAGGGTCAAATAAGAATAATTATTTTACGATTTTTAACAAGCTAATTTTTTGTTAAGGACAGGCACGCTGAATTTGTCAGACATTAAAAAAAATAATAATAAAATGAACACAAAAATTTTTGATTTTTCAATTTTTGAAAAAAAACAAACTAAAAAAATCTCTAGATTTTTATCAGGATTTTCTTTTGTTATGTTTTAGAAAAGCAAACTAAGTTCAACTTTTAGTAAAAAATACACTCAATTATTGGCCGTTATTTTTCTTTTTGAAGACAATAAATTTCTCAATTTTATTGGAGCAAAATTTTTTTCAACTTTTTAGAGTAAACCATTCATTATTTTTTTGAAGAAAACAAAAAAAAATCGTATTAGAATGAAATGTCTCTAAATTTTTGGACGTAGCAGAAAAACATTTCTGTTTTTTTTTAGAATTTTTTCTCTCATTTTTAAAGAAAATAATTTGAGTTTCTGCAGGTGTCATTTTTTTTTTTTGAAAAAAAAAATCAATTTGTTTTGAGTTGAAGAAATCTCTAAATTTTTTGGAGTAAAACACCTTATTTTATGGTCTTAAAATAAAATCTTTCAATTTCGTCGGGAAATTTTCAATTTTAGGTCTTCATTATTTTTGGAAAAAAGAAAAATTCAATTTCTTTGGTGTAAAAAAAATCTCTCAATTTTTTGAAGACAAATATCTCTCAAATTTTTCAGAGTAAATTTTTTTCAAATTTTTGAAGTAAAAAACCTTACTTATTGTTTCAAGAAAAAAAAATATTTCATTAAAAAAAATCTGAAGTAGGTAAGTACCTATTGATTTTTTTTTAGCAAAAAAATCTTTCAATTTTTTGGATAAGAAAAAATTCCACAATATTTTAAAGAAGAAAAGCTCACAATGTTTTTGTAGTAAAAATTTTTCTAAATTATTCTGAGTTAAATCAGAAAAAATTTGTTAGTTTCTTCTTTTTGAGAAAGGAGCCTTTCACTCAGAAAAAAGAATATTCGTCATTGAAAAAATTTTCCATCTTATTTTTTAAAAATGTTTTTTTTTTGCTTTAAATTTTTTAATAAAAAATTTTCTTTAATAAAAAAATTGTTTGAGCCAATTTTATTATTTCTATTTTTTTTTTACAGTTGGCTACCTTTTTTATTTTTCCAGACAGCTAAAAATTTATTCAATCTCAAAAAAATTGTTCTGCAGAATTTTAAAAATGTTTCCAACAGTTTTGACAATATTTTTATAACTTTCAATGATGTTTTAACGACCTACGCCCATTACAAAAAATTTTCAAATCATTCAAATTTCAATAGCTCACCTCGAACAGCAAATTCCAAGTATGAATACACGATTGCCCTAAATTTCTGCACTGAAATTCGTTGTGCTAATGGGAAAATAATTATGGCAACCCTCTGATGTACGCGAATTTCGCATTCATTAACCATCAAAAATTTGATAACGATGGTAAAATTATTACTGTCAAAGTAAAAGGAAAAAAATAATGCTTGGCTCGCGTCAAAGATACACGTTTCATTGACCGATAACAAGGCACTGTGGTGAAAACGCGTACTCGTATTTTGCCATAATATAAAAGGCATCTACCACAAACCACGACTGAATGGAAATTAATGCATAGCCGATTGCGTTGCATTATGCATAAGCGTCATTCATAAAGAAATGAAAACATAGGATTACATTTTGATTGGATGCGAAACGCCGAGTTACAGAGAGACTTTTCCTTACATAATGGCATAGAAGTTGTGCATTATTCTAATATTATACGCGCGGTAATCATCGAGTTACGTATTTATTTTCAACTCGAATGCGACTAACTATTTGTTTTCGGTACGATTTGGTCGGAAGCGGACGCAAAGGCTTCGGTAAAAACCAACTCGTCTCTGGCTCGATTTGTGTTTCGATGGCAAAATAAACACCCTCGTTGATAATATAAAGGTGAAAAAAAACTCGAGAATCACTTTCCATTTGAAAATTCGCGATTGAAACGCGACCGGTAAGCCAAAGCTCAATTAAAATGTGGGAATTTACATTGCGAAGAGGTAAAAAGAAGAATGTAAAGGGAGAGGGGGAAATCTTGAGGTAAAGCAAAGAGGGTGAAACCGCGCCATTTATAGTCGCGGATTTTTCTTTGATGTTTAAAATTGGAATATAATTTTGGGTTTTCTAATTTAATCAAAAGTCGAAAATCAAAAAATTGATATTTTTCCTACTCAATGTCTACCCATTTACATATTTACTCGTGCCAATGGTGTTTTAGCTGATTTTTCAGATTGAAAAGGCTTTCTATTAAAGTTGACTCGAAGGTGGAAGTTGAAAGTGAGATCGATTTCTCGACGTTTCGTGTCAAAATTTATTCCCAATGTTTCTATTTTTCACCAACAGAATTTTCCGTTTTACCAAGGAACCATGCCCAATTTCCAAAAAAATCAAAAAATGAAAAAGACCAAAATTTTTTTCCTTACTCTAGTCGACCTATTTTTAAAATTGACAAATTCCCACTTGAAAATTCGTGGGGGGTGAAAAAATTGGAAATTATTTTCTCATGAACAAGAACAAATTTGATGGGTTAGAACAAAAAAAAAGAGAAAAAGATTCTCTTCAACTTGGAAATTGTAATTTTGTAAAAATTTTGTTTCAATTTCAAAATTAAATGAAAATTTTTTATCATTAGGAGCTCAGAATAATTTTATTGATTTCAGACGCATTTCCTTCCATTTTATTAATCATTAGTTCGTGATTTTCATTTTTTAAGGTGTCTGAAAAATTTGTTCCATTGTTCCACATTCATTTTTTAAAAAGACTTTTGTAAAGTCGAAATGATTTTATCGATTTGAGACAATTTTTTCTGTACTTCATTTCCCCTGACACTGAAAAACGTGAGGGGAGCACTGATTGGACATTAAATTTGAAGGTGTTATCATCAACACGTAATTTTTATTTGTTTTTCAAAATGTATTTTTCATTTATTACCTTCTTCTGGAATTTTCCTCTTTTTGAGAGAATTTCAAAACTTTTCATTAGAGTAATGTTTTTAATTTTTTTTTTTTTTTTTTTTTTTCATTTTTTTCGGAGATTACAATTTTTTTGCAAGTTTTCATTGAAATTTTCATATATTTTTTTGGGGGAGGGGGGTTATTTTTATAAAAAATTTGAAGTAATTTAAATTTTTATTTTTATACAGAAAAAAAATTGCACAATAAAAGAAAAAAATTAAGCTTAAATGAATTTCAGATCTTTTTAAATTCGAAATAATTTGATCGATTTTATCGCTATTTTATTCCTAGATATACACCTACAAATAATATCATATCTTTAAATGTAAAAATTCGTTCAAACATTCAAAAAATTACGTTTTCGAAAGAATTGAAAATGAAAAAAAATCATCATGACAGAATTTCTAGGAAACAAAATTTATTTATTATGAAAAAATTTTGAAAATCTATTTTTTTAATTTTTTTTTTTAAATTAGGAGTAGGTCGTATTTTAACAAAATTCTGAATTAAAAAAATTAAAATTCACTTTGAATTAAAAAAAAAAATTGTAACTAGCCCTATTCCTACGAGTAAAATAAATTTTTTAAAAACGGATTTCCACTTTAAACAAATTTTTAAAAATATAATATGTATTTCCAACCATTTAACCCTAGAATATTAAATTAAAAATTTGATTCTCATTTTTTTTCAACTTTAAATATTTTTACTTTTCTGAAAAATGTTTTTTTTTTATGTATAAATTTCTAATCACAGCAACTGCGTTAGAAAAGCTGATTTTCACTATCAACTTCATAATGATTCTTTGTAATTTTTTTTATAATTTTTAAAATATATACTTAACTTCCTCAAAATTTAGTGAAAATTAGAGATTTTGCCATTTTTAGATTTCAACAAATTCTCAAAATTAGAACCCACGAAATTCTCAAAAAAATAAAAGTTAATTTTTAAAGTTTGATGAAGTTTTCAATTTTTAAGAAATATGGAAACTTTCATATTTTAATAAATTTAATAAACCTGTAATAAATCTTCAAAGTTGAAATTGTTTTAAAAAATTGGTAATACTGCAAAATTGTACGTCTTTTTTCAACCGAAACAAGAATTTTTCGAGTCAGAATATGCCTTGAAAACACCACTACTACCAAGAAAAAAACTCTCAAATTAGATATTCATAAATCTCAATAGAATAACCTTTCCAACATGCCTCTTAATACTAAAAAAAAGTAGAATAAACAATCGCTCGATTTTATGTTTCAAAATTAGGTAACACTCGAATAAAAAATAAATAATAAAAGTAAATAAAAAGCGAAAAAAATTATCAATAATTTCGTTCATCATTATATGGTAATCGCAGACAATGTTACATAATTGCTGACGAAAGATTTTAAGCAATTCAAACAAAGCAACCAATTAAGATGGAAATCTCGCTAACTGAAATAAAATCATAATAAAATACGCTATTTATATCCGCGATTTAGAAAGCAGGAAAAATAATGAAAAACAAAAATAGGATTAGGAGGATTTAAAATTCAAACGATGTTTTATACACAATCTACATATTTTAAACGCAGCTCCCATTCATATAGTGAACAAAGAAATCACGAATTAAGAAAAAAGAACGAATAATAACAAAAGAAAAAACTTGGAAGGCAAAAACTTCACCTAACGATTCGCTTAGTTATCGTCGCCTCATCCGAGCAGCGTTCAAAATTTACGAGAAATCTCACCTCCACGCCCCACGCCTTTCAATTCAATCAAGATTGGAAAACTTTCATAATTTTTGCTTTCTCGTTGTTTGAAGAAAACAATTCATTTCGAAGCTTCGATTAAATTACAATAAAATATTCATTCCCTTTATGCAAAAATCTGCAGCAAAGCGCATAAGTTAAGATTAAAACTTATTTGATGATTTTCTCGCTCTATGGCAATTTTCAGCGACTCGAATAGATGAAAATAAAGTCTCAGTTTCAATTTCGAGTAAACAAATAATTATAACGAGAATAATAAGAGCAGCCTAAAGCATCCAAGTAAAATTTCGTATCTTAACACGATGAAAATAAATTTACGACACATTAAAGACATCCCAACTACAATCGAGCCTCGTACCAACAAAGAGACTCGTTTTTATCCCGAAATGAGGTAAATTAAAAAATAGAAAAAATAACGCAATTAAAAACCAGTAGCTTTATTTTCAAGTTTAAATTAATTCCGGAAAAACACGCAATCTTGGGAAAAATTCTATTAAAACATATGACTGAGCATGCGACGAAGACTCAAAGGTAAATTGGTATCAAGTATAATCCTTCACGTATATGCCTTACGCCTTGATGATCAAAAAAGTTGAATCTGTTAAAGAATTTAATTAACATTCGTCATTTTTGAATGACAAAAAAAAAAAAAAAACGCGCTGCGCCTCACAAAGCGACTTACAACTGGAATACTAAGGAGGGGGCGAAGGCAAACTATTTGAAAGAATTTCTGGAACGACGTACCTACTCATGTAGTAATTCATTCTGTTTTAATTAAAAAGGCGAAAATTAAAAGTCAGGATGTCACCATGAAATGAATACCGATTTTGTGAGACTTAATAAACTTCTTTTCGAGATGTGACCCTACATAATTAAAACATCTTTTACCAAGTTTTTTGCCCTGCTTGGCATGTTTTCTCGGCATTAAATTAGAAAAGTACCACGTTAAGAGTCGGCGTAGTCATCGGTGACAAATTTTCATTTTTTTTACCGCTCGGTTCCGTGCTTCCAAAAAGGAAAAAAATTACAAGTTCATGCCAGCGAGTACAATTTTTCCGGCAACTTTGTCAAATATAAATTCAATTTTCAAAAAAGCTCGCGCGTTGTAAAAAAAAAACGTCAAACGAGAATTTCACGTTGTATCTGCATAACCTTGGCTTGTTTCAAAACTTCTATAGCTCCTATAGCTTTTGAAAACTTCACTTATTATATGTATAGGGTGTTCCAGTACACATGCATCACCTGCCGATGGTAAGTTTGGCAAATGAATTTACAAATATGTAGTAGAAGTTGCCGATCCTTGGAATTGAAGGATTTTTTGAATATTTTACTCCAATAATTCCGGAGACCCTTGATTTTGGGGACCCAAAAAATATTAGGTACCTATACATCAAAAATCCAAAAAAGTTATTTTTCGAGCTAGTTGAAATAGTAGACCCCTCCCCCTCTCCCAAAAAAATTAATAAAAAATAATAAAAAAAAATTTCTACACAAAAATTGATAGATATTCACTCCAAAAAATTGAAAAAAAAATTAGTTACTTATCTCTTATTTACTACAAAAGAACTTGCAATTTTTTCTACACCTACGGATTTCTTCTATGAAAACATACGAGTAGAAAGGTTTTTTTTTCAACACAATTGAGATTTTTTCTCAAAAAATAAGAAATTATTTTTTCAAGAAAATATACTTATATAATTATATTTTATAATATTTTTCTGTATGAAAGTTAAAAAAAATTTCATTCAAGTTGAAAACAATTTTCAAAAAAACGTATTCCAAAAAATTGGATGAGAAATTTTTTTTTCAACTCGAAAAATATTGAAAAATTTATTACTAAAAAAATGAGATATTTTTTATTCCAAGAAAATCCAGAACTTTTTTCTCCAAAAAAAAAATCTTCACCGAAAAGATTGAAAGATTTTCTTCTCATCTCAAAAAATTGTGCTTTTTCCGAAAAATGAAGAATGCTCCTCCTCCCCCCCCCCCCAACCCAAGCAAAAAAAACATAATTTCTTTCTGCATTAAAATTGAAAGCTTTAAACTGCAAACGTTTTTTTAAATAATCTAAAAAATTATAAATAATTGCAAACAAATTATTTTTCTTCCAAAAAATTGACAGAAATAATTTTATTCTATAAAATATAGATTTTTTTTCTTTGAAAAACTTGAAGTTTTTTTTTCAAAACAAAAGTGTGATAAAATTTATTAAATTCATTTCTCAACAAAATTAACAAAAAATGGAGACTTTCCTCTCAAAGAATTACAGAAATAATTTCATTTAAAAAATTAAGATTTTGTTTTCCCAACTAAACACAGAAATTTTCCTTTGAAAAAAATTTATTTTTTTTTCATAGCAAAATGTGATGAATCTTGATATTTTGTATAAAAAAAAATGAAATTTTCTACTCTAAAAATATGCAAATGATATGTATATGTAAGGGTTTTTTTCTACTAAAAAACAGTATTTATTTTTATTTATTTTTTTGTTTTTTAGTTTGGAAAAGTAACGAAGTTTCAGCAATTTGCTAATCTTGAAAATTCGAGACATTCATATTCCAAGCAAAAAAAAAAAATTCTCCAAAAAAATAAGAGAGTATTTTCTTTTTTCTAAAATTAGCTGGAAAATATTTTTCCCAAAGCAAGCCCTGTGGTTTTTCCTACGTCGCGTCATGTCCCTTAAGAAACAGGCTGTAGACTTTTCATTATTACGAATATAATATAAATCTCGAAAATAATTGATATGACAAGTAATCGTCAAGTGTCTTGAATAAAAAAAAAAAAAAATACTAATACAAAAAACTAATGATTTGAGGACAATAAAACTTCCAAGGTCAAAATGGTTTCGAACCAATACGAATTGATTGAAAAATCAAAAATTTAGATAAAATTTTGCCGAAATAGCAGTTTATAAGTACAAGTATGCACTTACAATTAATACTTTCAACGAGTTTCGATGTCAAGAGTACGTAACTTGCACTTCATCTTTTCAACTGATGTTGTTTTTTATTGTAAGTATAAAATTCGAAACAGATCCATTGTTCGTAAGAAAATTTAAAGAGCCTCTTCATTCACATTGAATTTGCTCACACAAATGAAAAAAAGTACTCCTGAAAAAATATAATTTGTGTCAATGAAACACGTAACCGACGTTTAATGGAAAAATTTAGAAACATATAGGAAATTACCTCATCTCCTACGCGTTTAACCTCGTACGATGAAACTTCGAAAGGCTTACGTGACTTTGAAAATGAAAAGTTGGCATTTGCATACAGCGACGTTTTTATTAAACCCTCGTACGTCCGTATGTATCCGAAGATCGCACCTTATCCTGTATCGACGAATTCCATTATCATTGGAAAAAATTCTCCTATCGGAGGTAGGAAAATTCGTCCGATACCAACCATCAATTTCACTTTGAAAAATGAACGAGTAGCATTTTCGGTTTCGCTCACGTCAAACTAGGGTCTATGAAAAATACTCGAGCTAATATTACGATTTTTCATACATCTAGAAAGTAGGCTACCTACCACTGAACCCATTTGTTGCTTGAATTTGTTGTAAAAAATTCAACCGCTTTGAGTCATTCGATAAAGTATTGAATTTTATATCTAATCGCGTTTATAAATTTACCCCATATACGATAAGAGATATGGTCCAAAAAAACCACCTAAGTTGCGCACTAGATAAATATAAACCCTTATACGTGTAGATGTGGTATCGTATAGAATGTAGCACTATTTCCCAAATACATATTACCCGAATCGACTAACAAATTCTGTGAGAAGCTCGGTAAGCGGCATTAAATGGAAGCAAATTCGCTTGTATTTGTGAAAATAGATTCGAAAAATATTTATTCGTAAAACGGTTATGTTATTGAATAATAAATGCGCCATGCAGAAATATAGGAATACATCGTATGTACCTATTGTATTTAAATGCAAAGGTGCAGGCAGCAGCACTCTGGAGCAAATCTTATTTTACACAAGTTAGACGAAGAAGGGAGATGGGCAAAGTAAGCAGATAAATAAAGAGAGAACTATATGTAAGAGTTAAAATGTACAGTAGAAAGCTTCCATAAATATCAGTTATCGAGGCCAACTCGATAAATACTTTTTAGATGCTGCTGGCACCAGACTAATGTCGCGTCGTGCCTGCGTCGTCCCCGGTCTTATAAGCCAAAGCCATAATACGCTTTCAAAATATCGGCGTCGGCTAGCCCCTGTGCACAGTGGCGCCGAACCATTTCCACACGAGCGAGGTCTGCTTTATTTTTTATTTCATTTCGGAAAACTCCACTTTCATCGTTTCTTTTTTCCTCACAATGATAAATATAACGTAAAAGTGCTTCGATGGATGGACCACCCCTCCTCTTCCTTCTCCGGACCTTGAGTCGACGCAAAAGTATAAGATTTCTTTGCAAAAATATACGCCAAATGGTGATTGATTGAAAAGCGCTTTCTTAATGGTTGTCGGATTATGGATGAGTTGAAATTTAGGCTCACCTAGAGCTCAGATTTCAGTTCTTTTCTCTCCCTGTCTCCTTATGAGAGTACCCTTGGTATATTTAGAAAGATTTTACCGCAGGTTGATATGAGTTCAGGTATCGTAATATTCGATAAGGTTAGTTTTTTTCCACACGAGATGAAAACATCGTCTAATGTGATTGTAAAAAATATTTCAACCATTTTACCTTTTTAAATTTTTACTACCTAATTTTTTTGAAAAAATTCATCTTAAAATGAAACTTGAATATTACACATCAACTGTTTATTCTTCTTTACGAAAATTTATTACCATTCTATGCAGGGTGTTTTAGTTTGGATGCATCACCCGCCAATAATATGTATGGCAACTTAGTTTGCAAACATGCAAGATGGTTTGCCGACCTTTCGAATTGAAGGCGCGAAGATATAAAATTTGGTAAAATCTGTAGAAACCCAGGAGCAGATTATTCAACTTCAAAATCTTCAACAGCCGTAGATATATGAGATATTTAATGAATTTTTAAAAAAAGTTGATGTTTATTGCATTAAGCCTTAACTGACATGAGACTTGTCAGAAGTTCATAGGTAAGTGCCAAGTTCAGATTCTTATGAATGTAAATTTTGAAGGGAAAAAAATAATAATTACATATTTTTGGTTATTTCTGAAATCAACGGGGCTAAAAAATCATACTTTAATTCAATTTTTAATTTTACAACAAAAAAAATCGAAAAATATTTTTTTCATTCCTTCAATAAATTTTGTTTGTTGAAAACAATTTTCAATACCTACCTATAGTTTTTTTTAATTTTTTTTTTTTTTTTTAATTTTAAATTTTAAAAATTCACAAAAAAGTTTTGAATGGAAACGGGCACCTGCAATTATGATTCCTTAGCTTACATTCATAAAAATACATTTCAAGCATGTAACCAATGCAATCTGAACTAGTCACTTCTGACATGTCCCATGTTGGAGGAAGGGGAATAGGATGATTTTTAAACATATTTTTGGAATTTTGTACTGTAAATATTACGATTTGGCCCATGTCACAACTCACAACTTATACCTGTCTAAATATGTACGATATGTTTAAATATAATATTCTCGCGTCCTTTGGGCCTTTGAGGTTGAATCAGATGCATCAAATTAGATCAAACTTGCTGTATGAGGTCCTCCAAGTAAGGAAAATCAACCCTGAAACTTTTAGGGTCCTAATTTGAAATTTGTAATAAGCTGTTTATACAAGGACTCCAGCAGAGGCTTCAAGTGACAAAATTTTATGAAATTTGCACCACCGATGATAACCCACAATGTCTCCAACATACCCAAATTTCTCCCTCGATCCATTTCCTATATGTTGGACACACTCCTGAAAGTGGCATCGATGAGCAAGATCGTGTTTTTCTAAATTTGAAATTTTACTTGTTGGCAAGCTAAATTCATTGCACTTCTCAGTTCTGGATCAGTTTCATCCACCCAATTGAAAAAATTTTCAAATAAAAGTTGGGTATTTAGATCTCGCGAATAATTTTCTTAACTACAAAAATTTCGATTGGATCACTCCTTCGCCTCCAATTTCGCAAAATTGGAATAGAGGGAGTGGTCCAATCGAAAATTTTATAATGACCAAAATTTTTCCAAAGACCTTTATAAACAACTTTTGTATTAAAAATTTTTCAATTGGAGGTTTAGGTACAGAGATAGGGAGATTTTTGGAAAAGGAGGTTGGCCCTCTTTTCTAAAAATCTCTATCTCTGTATCAAAGGCCCCCAATTCTAAAAATTTTCATACAAAAGTTATACATAAAATTCTTTAGAACAATTTTGGCTATTAAAAAAAAATTGATTGGACCACTGCTTTCTCTAAAATTTTGCATTATACATACGTGATTTTCGTGTGATTTGCATAATATGCAATGTATAATGCAAAATTGGAATAGGAGGGAGTGGTCCAATCAAAATTTTTGTAATAACCAAAATTATTGATGGTTCTAAATACACAACTTTTGTTTTAAAAATTTTTCAATTTGGGCCTTGGAAAATTTTTTATAATTTTTTTCATTTTTCAATACTTAGTTTTAAATTTTTTTTTGATCAATTTTTGACATCATTTTTTTCGTTCTTCCAAAAAAAAAAAAAAAAAAAACGCAACCGTTAATGAGTACAAAGAATTAGGCTCTTATGTATATCTAGTGGTCTCGCTGCTACTATTTCTTCTTTTTTTTTTTGATTCAATTTTGAAAATTTATCATAAAAATAATTCACAGGTCATGTCTATAAAATAACTATAAAATTTATTTTCTTATTTCCAGGAGGCTTCAAACTACCCTAACTATCTTCTCTTCCTGCTTCTTTCATTTCCAACCCTTTTCACCACTAAGATAATCAACTCTAAAATGTAAATACAGCATCAAAAATTCAAACCAATTTGTCGAACTTATCGCAAATCTAATCGTAGGAAAAAAAATTAAACGAGTAAGTGAAATAACAAACAAATCATAATGAAAAGAATTTTTCATTTTTTTTCCAACGCCAAGCCGTAAATCATCGCACATCTGGTGCAAACGTTTACTGGAAATGATTCAAGAAAAATATCCCGATGACGTTGCCATCGCCACGAAAAAAGTCGAATTCATAATTAAGATTTTTCTTCTCGCGGGAAAACTCGTGTTCAATATTGTGTAAAAAATATTCTTCGGCAGAGGGAAAATTTCCACCATGAGAAAAATATGTCTATTTTTTAAAAACGATTATCGAAGAATTAAATTCTGAGATATAGTTAATCCTACAACGAAGACGACGACGCGACGGTACAAGTGTACAACGCCATCTAATCTCGTCTCTTCTCGAGTAGATTGAAAGTTGATTTTCATTTCGAAATTGAGCGCATGATTAATTCCGTTCGTTGAAATTTTCACTTGACGGAAATTAAATACAGACTATTACGAACGTTTGCATAAGCGAAGTCAGTACGCTGCTTTTGCTCTTGTTTACTGATAAACTTCGTTTAAGGGAACACTACTATGAACAGCTATTCACCAGATAATCTTTACGTTTGATTAACAAACTAAGCTAAAAAGCTTAAATTCCGAGTATAATCTGTATCGATCATCGATGCAGTAATTTGCGAAATTTGTATAACGTTGGAAGTTGGATGAAGACGCGGCGCCAGCCAACGGAATGAATTTCGATACTCTTAAGATTTCCTCATTGCAGACATCGCGAATCTAATTTACCGCCAGGAGTTCGCTATATTATTCATAGAAATTTCATTCAATTTATCGAAGCTATTCGATTACTGAATATACTAAAATGGCGTACTGTCGAGAGTTAACTGCAATAAACGTGAACGTATTGGAACATATAGTTCATGTTTCTAATGTATAACGACCCCGTATCATCGATAACGGTAAGCAGATCGTTTAATAATTAAAATCCAACGTGCAAATTATTATCGCGAGTCGATTCGATATTTCCCCAAAGATGACGATAATATCGGAGCATAAATTTACGAAATTTAACACCAGTCGGGATATCTATTATTAATTTAGTAATAAGGGCGTACCTGCTTGGGGTGTAAATTTTACAATTACACGGATCTGTTGGATAATTATGAATGAGGGGATCAAATTTGTAATTTGAGTTGATTTCTCGACAAAGGATTGAGAGCTGTTTTAAGTGAATTTCGACTCGGGAAAAAATCTTCTTCGAAAAAAAAATAGAAAAAATATCCTTTGATACTACATCAGAAAAGAAGAAATTTCTAAGAAAAAAAAAATAACTCGTCAAAAATTCCCTATTTAACAAAAATAATCTTTGAAAGAAATTTTGCTCCCAAAATAATTCTAATTTCTCTAGTCTAAAAATCATTTTGGAAAACAAATCTCAAAAAACCTCTGGGAAAAAAATTTATCACAAAGTAATGTTTCAAAAAAATTCTGAAAAGTCAGAAATTCCTTTTAAACATCATAGAAGAAAAATAATAAAAATCCTATGAAATTTTCTCATAAAACTTTTTTTTTACAAAAAAAAAATCTTACCGAAATATTCCTCTGGAAGATATGTATTACAGTGAAAAAAAATTATGGGTAAAATCTGAAAAAAAAACCTCATCTTGAAAAAAAATCATGACAAAAATGTCCCTAAAAAGATTCTTGAAAACAGAAATTCATAAAAAAAATATATTAAAAAAAAATTCAATAAGTACGAGTAGGTATTGATTTAGGATAGTCAAGTATTTATCTTTCTTTATTGAAAAAATTCTCCTGAAAAAAGAAAACTTCTCAAGAAAAAACCCTCTCATAAGATTAAAAAAAAAAAAAAAAAAAAAAAAAAAACTCATTCAAAAAGAAATCATGGGAATAACCTCCCTACCAACTCTAAAAAATACATATTTAAGACCAAAATTTCTGTTATCAAAAAATTCTCTACGAAAACGAAATATCTTGAAAAAAATTATTTTCATGACAAAAATTTACCCAAGAAATTCTTATAAAACAGAAAATCCTGCAAGTGAAAAAATCACAGAAAAAAATCTTTCATTTCTCAAAAATTTCTTGAAAAAAATATGGCAAAAATGTCTCTAATCAAAAAATTTAAAGTTTTCTTTAAAAAAAAATCTCCAGAAGAAGAAATTGTAGAAATAACTCTACTCGTAAAAAATACCTTTTAGGAAAATTGGGTACTTTCAAAAAAAAATTGTGAAGAAGTCTTATGGGAAAAAATGCTTCAACTAAAATTTCTCAAATCGATTAATTTTCTCGGAAAAAATTTCATCATAAAAAAAGTGGTACAAAAAATGTTTACAAGGCCAAAAATTTCTTTAAAATTTCCTTGATAATTTTTCTTTGAAAAAATTCTTCAAAAAATCTTCTTGTCGAAAATAATTTCTTTTGATTAGGAAGAAATTCCCTGAAAAAAATTTTTCATGGCCAGAACTTCATCTCTTGTCAAAAAAATTCTCGTGGAAAAAATTTTTCATGACAAAAAACTTCTTTCAGAAAAAAATCCTTTACAAAAATCATAAAGTTCTCCTGAGAGGGAAAAATTGAAAAAAAATGGATAAAATTTCTCTAATCAAGAAATTTTCTTAAATAAAAAATTCACAACAAAAAAGTCTCCATTTTTTTAAAAATAAACAAATATTCTGTTTTAAAAAAAATCATAAAAAAATCAAAAAATCTTTTGATCATAGGTACTGCTCATAAAAAATAAATTTTCAATATAATTCTCGAAAAAAATCAAAATCTCGTCAAAAATTCTTTTTAAAGATAATATAATACCTCATAATCTCAAAAAAAATTGTCCAAAAAAATTCTTGAAGCACAAAAATTCATTTTAAAAAACTCTCACCAGAAGAGAAAAATCGTAGAAACAATTTATTGCTAAAAATCCATCTAGAAAAAAAATCTCTCTTAAGGAAAAAAATGATCAAAATTTCTCTCAATTTTCTTGACAGAAAAAATTTATACCTAAAAAATTATTAGGAACCAAAATTCTCAAAAACAAACAAACAAACAGACAAAACAAGAGAAAAATCAAATCAAAAAAATATACTGTTTTGATATTTTCCCAATAAAAAAATTCGCGTGAAAAACAGAAAACGAGTTTCCTCATAAATTCATCGTGATATCATTTCAGAAGAAACCCTCTATTGGAAAAAACTAAAATTAAAAAAAATACCTCTTTACTCAACTGCTGAATGACTAAAATAAACGACTGACTGGAAATCAAATTATTCCGTAGGAAAAATAACGCCATCCACCATGAAACATCAACGTAAACAAAAAATGACCTAACATTACGAAAAATGCAAAAAAGCTGCTAAAAGTATCTCAACGTGGGTATATGAGAGCCCCATTTCATAACCATGATTTTGATTCAGGTTAGTTATTAAATATTATCGATAAATTGTTAAGATTAGTGAAAATGGCTGAAATGAGAAACCGTTGCGAGGGAGTAACATTTGTCATTTTTATTTACCTCCTTGTACGTCATTATTTACATTAAAACTTTATTGTTATAATTTGTTTTGGTGAAATTCCTCGACAAAAATTTCCACTGTCGTATCAGATTTAAATATCAATTTAACAAAGTATTCCCGAGAAAAATATCATCTGCGCTATACACCACGCCAGTCAAAGATGAAAGAACAACGTGATATTTTAATACTTTGTCAAGCTAGCCTATACACACAGCATACCAGTTATTATATATATATTTTTTTTAACAAAAATATACGATGTCGAATTACGCACGAGGTGAATTTAATCTTAGGACCATCGTCACCATATCGTATACAACACTGGCGTTGTTCTTCTTGCTGCGTTCGTGCACCTGGCTTTGGGAGTACTATACCATAATAAGAAAATATGAAATATTTAATAAACTATAAGCCAGTATGTTTTCGAGAGACTGCAGCAACTGGTGGAATTCTCTACACACAATTTAGAGTGGAGAAAACGCAAGCCAAGCAGACCTTTTAGCACTACTGAAGTCGCAGAATAAAGCTTTTTACATAGTTTATGTGTAACAGGGTAGGAAAAAAGTTGAAACGAAATTGTTAACATTCTTTCTTATATGTACACTATCATTTAAGTTTTCATGTTTACGCGGTTCGTAACGTAATATTTCGCGGAAGTATTTCAACACTTTGGGTCCTACATCCGTGTTTCAAAATACTTACTGCTTTTTATTAAGGGTGGGTATGAATTTCAAACGATTTTGTTGTTTTTTTTTTTCAGTTGTGATGTGTGGCGAAACAAAATTGACCTACTTTGAAAATAAAATTTAAAAATGGTTGCGAGTCCATTTTTTAAAAAATTGATCATTTGAAAGAATATTCGGTAAAAATAACTTTAATGCTTTATTCAAATTTCATTGAAAAATGAATTCATTTAATAAAATTCTCATTCTTGTTATTTTTGATGATTTATTTTTATTTTTGTTTTAAAAAAATATATATTAAGTATTCAAATAAAGAAAGTTTTTCATCTTGTTAAAAAAAGGACAAAAAAAATTATTGATTTTTTTTTTTTTCAAATTTTGATAAAAAACGATTTGTAGTGTTTAAGAATTATTATTATTTCTCATTTTTTTTTAAAGAATGATTTTTCTTTTTTAAAAACAAAATAATTTCAATTTTTTTTCAAATCAACTGAAACAAAACGCATTTTGAATAAAATTTTTATTTTCACAAAAAAAAAATTGTTTCCATTTTTAAAAGAAAAGAACTTGAAAAAAAAATCAACAAAAAAACGAATATTTTCTTTGTTGACAAAAATGAAAAAAAGAAATGTATTTCGACAAGAATTTGAAAGGAAAAGTGCACCAAAATGAGAAACTTCATTGGAAAAAAAAAACATTTTCTAACACAGTAACACCATTTGAATAGAATTTCCAAACGATATTTTTTATACCTACCCCTTTTTTAAAACAAAAAAACTCTGACGCAGCCTCCGCGTCAGAATAGCTGATTTTTTTCTATTTTTCTTGTTCTTATGAATGTCTTTCACTCTTGTCATATCATTGTAACTTTAAAATTACCAGAATTATGATGGAATTAATTTCCTTTCTTCAAAGCTAAAAATTCCAATTTTTTTTTTTGGAGGAAAGAAATCTCCATTTTTTGAGAAGAAAAATCTATGTTATTTTCAGAGAAAAAAAAATCGTTCACAAACGACTGATTCATTTAAACGAATCGTCCTCAAATGACTGATTCATTTGAGTCGAACGAAACATTCGCGAATGACCAATTCATTTGAACGAATCGTTCGCAAACGACTGATTCATTTAAACGAATCGTTCACAACGATTAATTCATTTGAACGAATCGTTCGCGAACGACTGATTCATTTGAACGAATCGTCCGCGAACGACTGATTCATTTGAACGAATCGTTCGCAAACTACTGATTCATTTGAACAAATCGTTCGCGAACGACTGATTCATTTCAACGAATTGTTTGCGAACGACTGATTCATTTGATTCGTAACGTTAAAATACCGTTATCGTAACGTTACATAAAACAGGTGATGTGCAAAAATCGCATATCTACCTTATTCGCGGAGTTACAGTGTTTTGAAAATTTCGATCACGGATATCTCGCGAACCCGCGAACCAATTTTGCTCAAATTCAATAGGCTTCTATTCCCAATGGTCCTCTATCATTGATATAAATTTCAAGTAATTCCATCAATTATAACTCGAGTTATCGCACCAACAAATTTTAGTCTATACATACATACATACATATATAAAGAAATACCAAAATGCGAAATTGGTGCCAATCGTCATATTTTGGCATGAAACGTCGAGAAATTTCACTCCCGCCCCCCACTCCCACCATCGGGTCAAATTTAATAGCTGATTTTTTCAAAATGAAAAAAATCAGCTAAAATGGAAAAATTTGTTTTTGACATGGAAAATTTTCTTCAAAAAAAATTTAGTTGACTTGAAATATTTTTTTTTCAAGTCTCTGAAATTAAAACAAAATGCTAATTAATCTTTTCATATTTTTTTTCCTACCTATCAAAATTATTTGAAGAAAAAAAAAATCACTTCAATATGTATTCAATAACTGTAAGTAGGTAAGTAGGTACCTAGCTACCTACATATAAGAAATCATCTATACTCATTTACGAACAAAATTTGAAACATTTGTTTTCGAAAAATTATTCAAAATAAATTTCATTATTTAAAACAAAATTTTGAATTTAAAAAAAATCAAAAATAGAACAAAAAATTGTCAAAAATGGAAATTTTTAAGCAGCATTTTTTCTCGATGTCGTTTTCAAACAAATTAGAAAAATTGGACTTTGAACATTCCAAAAATGTTGCTATAAAAAAAATGTACTTTGATATCAATGTTCCTCAACAAAACTGAAAAAAATCTACCAAGATTGCAGGGAGCTGAATAGATGAAGATTTGCTATAATGGTGTAGGCGTAACTGCAGATTGAGCCACGTGTGCTTTGGCACAGCCTACTTTTTCCATTTAAAAAAATCTCATTTGTCTAAGGATACAAATTACGAGAAAAATAATTTTTTCTTGTAAAAAAATAAATGAAAATTTCTTAGTTTTTTTGTGCAAAAATATTTTTAAAATTTTGCAAAAAAAATCTTCTCAATTTTTTGTTTAAACCCCCCCCCCCTTACTTTTCAAAGAAAAAATACCTAATATCTAGGTATCTTTCTTCACGAGTCAAAATATTTTTCAAATTTTGGAGAAAAAATTCCTAAATTTTCTTGGAGTAAAAAATAATGCTTCTGGGTACCTTTTTTTTTTTTAGTCAACCTTGAAAAAATTCTCGTCTTTTTTACCTGTATAAAAAAATAGGTAGGAAAATCATCAATTCTTCGTAAAAAATACTCCTTTCATTGTTGTTTCAGGAGTAGAAAGAAATCTCTCATTTATAAAAAAAAATCTCCAATTTTTTGCCATTTCAAAAAATATACCTATAAATAATGTTATTTCAACTGTTTTGAAGCAAAACAAAATTTTAACCTAAGGGCGAAATAAATTGGAGAAAAAAATTGAACTTTTTGGGGAGGAAAACGTTTTCAATTTGCTTGAAGTTGATAAATCTCGACTGTTTTGAAGAATGAAAATTCTAAACTTTTGAGGACACAAAACTTTTCAATTTATTTTAATAAAAAATGTTTCCATTTCCTCGGATTGAAAAAATTCCTCTCTTTTTAGAATGGAAAAATCTCTCAATTTTTTCAAAGAAAAAAAAATCATTTTCACATTCAACATTGAAAAATTTCCGACCAAGGTCACCTTTGGAAAAAATCGAACTACACCCCAGAAAATTTCAAGTTTCTGACCCTAAACCTGACACAATCTAATGAAAATATCTAGTTACGTTTATGGTGAAAAGACTCTAAATGTTTGGCAAATGAAACTCACGTATCGACCACTTATAGCTCGTGATCTGCTCTCTTTCTCTTACAAAATCCACACTATCTCTTTTATTTTTCATTTCAACCTTGAAACAAATTCTATCATTACGAAAAAGAAAAACATCGCACAAATACTATTTTCAAAGTGAAATTAGATTTCAATTAAAAATACGTCTGCGATATATTTTTTCCTCCTTGAAATCTAACACAAAAAGAAACACTCCAACTTTGCTCGTGTTTTATCACCAAACAAATCTGCAAAAAAATTCGGTACTTCTGTCTTCTAAAATTTAATCACGAAGACCAGTGTTTTTTTTAATTTCGACTTTAATAGTTTTTAAATTTTTTTCTCGGCGTATTTTTCTCTTCGGTGCGGTACCGGATTAAAAACGATTACGCGACCGAGGAGTCATCAGCTAGACGTGGAATTATTGTGGCTTGACGCTCAACGAAAATATGACGTGAAGACATAAGCTGGTTTTATTCAGTAAAAAATGACAAACAATTTTTTTAAAGGGTTCGTAACCATTTGTGCGCGAGTAAATGTGGCTGCCGCGAGTATTAAGAAAATGAGGCGGTTTTTTGCCTTCTCTTGTCTCAAATTTTGGATCCGGTGGTATTACGTGTAATACAACAACGCAGCTTGAATAAATTACTGTAATCGGTGATTTTGAAAATTTCAACGCCTTTGATTTAATGCGCGCGGGTAAAAAGGATGCGAATCGTATAAATCATATAAGTGAGAGGGGGGCAAACGTGGTGTAAAAATTTCTGATATTTATTCAGAGCGAAATTATTGCTTAAATTAAATTTCCTGCTGGTAATTTATACATCGAAATATCTACACCTGGCTCACATATTAAAAGTTGAGAAATTTCTGCAAAAGGGTTCGACTTCGACTCGACCTTCCTAATCCCCAAATGTCTTTGAATGCATCATGCAACTTGAACAAAAATACCCGACCTTTGTTCGGAAATTAAAATTTTATCATCGCCGTAGCCGCGAGTTTCACGAGCACGAAGAAACATTTAAAATATTAAATTTAAATCTTCGAAGACGGCTTATTTTAATTAGCTCCGAGTTTCTCTTCCAGCCACTTTCACTTTCTTTTTCTTTTGAGATATCGTCATTTTGTGACTTTACATTAAGAGCCGCGTTTACGTTGAAAATTAGACTCGACGATGGGCTTAAAAAAAAGGAAGAAAAAGGAAGTAAAAAAAATCATTTCTCGCCAAATTACACAGCTGATGAATTTTAAATAGATTACTTCCCTTAACGCTTGCCCCGAATGATTTTTCAATACAATAAATTTTCGTCGCATGTAGTGTGTACCAAATGGGTATTTATAGTTGTTAAAATATTACAAACCCCAGGGATTCGATGTACCTATTTAATAATAATTAATAATTATCTATGCGACAAATTTGAAATTTTCAAAGCACCAAACAATGAATTAATTCTCCTTTGTAAGGTACCGCTATTAAGGCATGCGGTTTTTAAGCGTTACAGTTAGGGGTTAAAAAAAAAAAAAAAAAAAAAAGCGAAAGGTTCTCGGTAAATGCGTGGCAAGAAACTATGCTTTGAAAAAATACTCGTGAAATAAATTGCTTGTAATTTTTTTCGGGTTTAACTCACATTCAGTTAATATTTCTTCGGTGGGTTATGTGGTATTGCATAAGAACGTTTGACCTTTTTACCCTATTTTTTCAGGATTTTTTTTTTTTAAATAGGTACATGGAAAACGTTATTTTACGCCCGTCCGCAACGAGTGCGTACAGTGAACTGATTTTTTTTTTTTTTTAAGAAAAATTGGGAGAATTTTTTGAGACCTTGAAAATGGTATTATATATGGCCTTAAATATGAGAAATTGAAATACATCGAAATGAGACAAAAGAACAGCAATTAATATATTTCTTAAATAAAACACTTTTTAAAAAAAATTATCGTATTTTTACATTAATTTTTTAATGTCGAGAAACTGTAGAAAAAAATTGTAAAAAATTTGCCAACTTGATATTGAAAATAAAAATTATAAGTAAAAATAGGCAGATTAAAAAGAGAATAAAAATTGTCAAGATGTCATTAACATTTTTTTTTTTTAGTAATTTGTAATATCGATTCTGATTTAAATCAAATCAGGGAAATTAAAATAATAATCATTCTAAAAATTATTCAATGTAAACATAATTTTTTTGTTCGAAAATAATGAAAAAAAATTGATCGATTCAATAAAATTGAAGCATTGAATTGATCAAATGATCGCTAAATCAATGGATTAATCGATTCATCAATTCAACAAAATCAAATAAAAAAGTGAACGATCCTTGAAATTCAAAAAGTCGAAGAGTTAATCATTAATCAAATACTTAAGGGGAAAAAATTGAAAATTCGAGTAATATCAAAATCGAAAAGACAGAAAAAAAATGAAAAACCATCGATTTATCGAAATCAAAAAATTATTATCGATTCATCACAAGCGAAAACTTTTCGATTTATCAAAATTTAAATTTAAAAAAATTCGGCTAAAAACTACAATTTGTCTAATGCAAATCGAAAAAATTGTCGAATACTGAAGATTTTTCATCTACTCCTCAGGGCCCGAGCTTGAAAAAAAAAATTATCAATACCTAGGTACCTAAAGTAACTTTTTTTTTATAAAAGTCAAAATTTTACGTGCCTAAAATCAAAATATCACCGATTTATCGAAATCAGAAAATGATCAATCAATAAAATCGAGAAATTATCAACTTATCAATGTCGATTCGTCATAATCAAAAAATTTCGATTAATGAAAAAATATTTATTCAAATTATCGACATAGGTATCAAAATTGAAAAACATCGTTTTTTTTTAATCGAAAAATTACTAAAATCTAAAACTTGTTGCATAAAAAAAATTATAAAAAATGAAGCACGATTAATCGAAATAAATTCTCTGACACAGAAATCCTTTCTGAAAAAAAAAAAAATTTCTCACTCACATCAGGAAAATTTACCTACACAAATTTTTGACCGAATCTTTTTACATTTTTGCTCGAAGATTATTAAATTTTTGCTCAGTTATTCTTAAAATTTTTACTAGCAAAATTTTCAACTTTTGATCAATTTTTAAAAATTTTGTTCAATTTTTCTTAAATTTTCAGATTTTTCTCATTTGAAAAAAATCAAAATTGAACGTAATTTTTTTCTTTTCATTTCCGTTCAAAATCTAACCAAAATCACTTGACCCTTTTGCCTTTTTTTGGGGGGGGGGGGGAGGGAGATTTGCCATATAGTCTTTTAACTATACGTATTATTTGTTCAAATGTTTCAAACATTTAGGTAGAAATAGTTTTATTTTCTGAAAAATGTTCACTCGAGATTGTTTGAATTTTCTAATGATTTTGTTGAAAAAAATTTCCGCAAATATTTGCTCAAAGTTTTCAACCTTCCCCCACCCCCCCCCCCCCCCCCCAAATGTATTTACCTACATAATTTATTTCATTTTGAAAAACTTTTCAATCATTTTCATCTAAACTATAATATTTTTTACTTTTTAATTTGCTTGAAAAATTTTCACGAAAATTTTTTATTTTATTTTATTTTGGATTTTGTCAAGTCCAATAGAGTGTTTAATTAATTTAATTTTTTTCGAAAAAATTATTGGTACCTATTTTATTCGCCCTTTCAATATCCTACGAGGCTTCATATAAATGTTATAAAAATCTATCGTCTGACTTTTGGGTTCCCAAACTTGAATCTAAGACCTCCAACTAAAATTCAACTCTCAATAATCTTCTTTTGATTCTGTTTCATTTTTTCAAACTTTTATCCTTAATTTTCTCAACCAACTTAGTTGATTAATTATTTATTTTGTAATTTTCGGTCATTTTTGGTAATAAAAATTTAGTTTTTCCACAATTTTTCAAGTTTCGGTCCATTTAATTTTTTTTTACAATTTTTTTTTTTCAATTTTTTTTCAATTTCTGTGTATCTAAATCGGTGAAATATCGATGAAATGTCAATTATTCAAAATCAAAAAATTTTGAACTAACATAAATTGAAAAAATTGTAAGTAGGTAATGAATGTTAAAAAAAAAAAAAAAAAAAAAAAAAAAGTTTAATAAGAATGTACCTATTCGGAGATTTTTGCTCCTCAGATACACAGAGAAAAAAATTCCAGTAAAAATTACCAGATTTTCGTGCAAAACATTAATGAGTTGTGAATTCTTGTAAGTTTTACCCCGAAAAGTCTTGTAAAATCTAGATTTTACAAGACTTTTCGGGGTAAAACTTACCAGAATTCACAACTCGTTAATGTTTTACTGTACTTTTTTTCTCCGTGTACTGAGTTTAACAAAATAATAATAATAATAATAATAAAATAAAATTAAAATTAAAATAAAAAACACGGTCTACGAAAGTCGAAAAATTATCAACTTATCAAAATCTGAAAAATGCAGATGTGAGTTTATTATCAAAAATGGAACATTAACTTATCATCGACTCGTTAAAATCGAAAAACTTGTAGATTGCGAAGAAATTATTTTTTTGAAAATTACCTAAAAATAATCGATTTGTCAAAATGGAAAAATTTGAACAATACCAATCATTGTTATAGAAATAAAAATGTTGTAAGTAATCGAACTGACTGATCAAGTCAAGAAATTATCGGTAACTCGAAATATCCACTTGATTAAAAATAATCGATTTATCGAAATCGATGTTTATCCATCAATTAACGGCCAACCGCCGAATTCTGCTCTATCTCACCCTAATTACCCACTCTCAACACCTAAATTTAAGGTGTAGATTAAAAACCGATATTTCATTCGAATATTAAAAAGTAGACCTAATTCGCCTTATGAAAAAAAAAGGTTAAAAAAAACGAATCTATAATTACTAAAAAAAAAATGATTAATTTTATGTGCAGGTTTCACGGCGACGGAAGTAACCAGCTCGAACAACGGCAACGACGTAGCGAAGAAAAACGAGGTACCAAATTCGACGGCGGCGACGGCGGCGGGATCTGCAGCTTCGGCTGGTTCAGCGGAGCGAAATGTTTCTTCGGCGACCACGAAACTTTCGAAACATTCGACCGCAACAATGAATACTTTGAAAACAAGCACATCTTTACCTTTGTCAGGTGGATTAGAAATGCTAGATAGTGAAAGCTTTACCAGCAGGATTTCGTCTAGCGCGACCGAAAGTGACACCCGCCCAGAAACCAGACTCCCTCCTGCATCCACCGCGGCGACAACCCCTGCCACTTTGGAAATACCCAGCAGCGCGAGTATGTATCAGTCGAGACACACGAACGCTTATACCAGTCTCACAACTCCTTCGACAATTTTACACTTGAAACAAAGCGAAATGGAATCAAAGAAGACGATGAGACGGGATGAGAAAGAAAGCCAAAACCAATACATCAGTTTTAGGAATCAAGATGATGGTTTTAAAAACGTGAAAAAATCAATAGAAAACCAATTTTCTTCTGGGTTGGTTTCCGAGAGTGGCAAAGGTATCGGCATCGGTTCGGGGTACGATGCTGGTTTAAAGGAAGCAAATATTTCTTCGCTAAACGCCCATAAAACATTGACACTTTCGACACAGCCTATAAAAAACGATTCATCGGTACGGAAGTGGAAATTATCAACGAGCGAGCTGGCAAATAGTACGCCTTCGTCGGAGCTATTTTTTTCCATTAGTCGAGCGTTCACCACGTCGGTGAAAATGTTTCCTCATACGACCTCCCCCGCAGCCACCACCCAATCATTGTCGATTGAGTTGCAATCGCGAATTGCGGAAACTAGCACGATAAACTCGAACGCAGCCCATAGTACGAGCCCCAATAATGAAATTCAAAATCAAAATTCAACGTCTCCTTTCGATTTAAATTCGCTGCGAAAAAAATTCATCTACATTGGTAATCTCACCTCGAGCCCGAACGTCACCGAAAACAATTACCCATCGACCGTTTCGATGACTTCGTACAGGCCAGATAAATGGCCAAATGTCACAGAACAGACCCCAACCGAAGGCCACACAAGTGCATCTGTAGTGGTAACCGAACCAGCCGAGGTGGCCACAAATACTCGGAATAATTCAACGACTCGATTAACAGCCCCGCAAAAGCAATTAATTACCATAAGCACTCCGATAACGAGCGACATCTACGCTAGTACCGAATTATCGGTGAATTATTCAACTCCTTACGTCAACACATCCACACTCGCTACGACAAACACGTTGAAAAATTCGCCAAATACCACAAATACCACCAAATCGAACGAAACGAATTCTATCAACAAAGAACACCTTCAGTTCCCCGGTATAACGCTCAAAGTCTCCCACGTCCTCATCCCGAAGCAAAAAAGATCGCGTTACAATATCCAAAACATGAGAATCGAATTACCCAAAAACGAATTACTCAATCGACCCAGTGCTCCTGCGCCGAAAAACTCAAACTGCACGAGATTCCCGATACAAGTAGTCACCGCTTCCGATACAGAAACCAAAGAAAAAGTTAACCTCACCGAAGAACACTACGATTGCGAGTATTCTCCCGAATTGAATAATACGAATAATACGCAGCAAAAAGAGCCAGCTGTTTCGCTCCATACCTATTTCGGAGGCTACGTTTTTCGCTACCAGGTTCCGAAACAAGCCAACCTGTCTGTTTCCAATCAAACTGCCAATGATACGGTTCCATCGACCAATGCTCCCAGCTTAGACGATAATGATGATTACTACTCGTCGTATATGGAATATTCCGATGCTACCAATGGCAGTACTAATTCGGGTGAGTTGAAATTTTGTTTTTTTCTCAAGAAAATAGGATAATTAAGAGTAACATACACAGAATAACAAAGAGACTAACAGAATGAAATAAGAGTGTGTCCCAATCACGGTTTTAAGGGGGGAGGGGCTATAAATTTTTTTTTTGTTGAATGCATAGAGTTGACAAGAGGAATTTTCTAAGACCTTTGCATGACGTCAATTTGATTTTTCATCTATGAACCCGAGCAGCACACTCGACAAATTATCGAAATAAAAAATCGACAGAATATCGAATTCGATAAAGTGTCGCGTTAGTTCCGCATAAATCGTGAAATTATCTTTCGATATATAGATAGATTATCGACGAATTATAGTTAGCAAAAATTTCGAGATTATAGTAAGATATTTTATCGATAATATATCTATAATATCGAAAGATAATTTCACGATTTAGGCGGAACTTTTGCGACACTTTATCGAATTCGATATTCTGTAGATTTTTTATCGATTTTTTATTCCGATTTTTCGTCTTTTACTATCTTTTTTCTATAATTAAAAATCATTAATTAGCATAATTAATACATTAAACTATGCCTAAACACATTATTCATGTTACGGTAAGAGGATCATTTCAGAAAAAGTCAAAAAAAATTATAAAAAATCTGCCACCCGTGGGGCTTGAACCATCTACATCCTGCATGGTAATCTTCTTCCTTAACCACTGTGCCATACCTTATCGTTGAGGAATTAGCAATAAAACGCTTATAATAGGCAGTTTAGTACTTCCAGACGTGTTGGACTTAGAAAAATTTTCACCAATTTGGAAATAATTTCAAATATCGTCACAAAATCGTTGAAAAATCGTTCGACAAATTTCAGATTATTTGTCGATAATGTAGTTTCAAATATCGCCACGAAATCGTTGAAAAATCGAAATCGAGGAATTTCATATTACATGTCGATAATATAGTTTCAAATATCGTCATAAAATCGTTGAAAAATCGAATTCGAGAAATTTCAGATTACGTGTCGATAACAAAGTTTTAAATATCTTCACAAAATCGTTAAAAAATCGAATTCGAGAAATTTCAGATTATTTGTCGATAATATAGTTTTAAATATCGTCACAAAATCGTTAAAAAATCGAAATCGAGAAATTTCATATTACGTGTCGATAATATAGTTTCAAATATCTTCACGCAATCGTTAGAAAATCGAATTCGAGAAATTGCATATTATGTGTCGATAATATAGTTTCAAATATCTTTACAAAATCGGTAAAAAATCGGATTCGATAAATTTAATATAATCTGTCGATAATATAGTTTCAAATTTCGTCAAAAAATCGGTAAAATATCGAAGTCGAGAAATTTTATATAATCTGTCGATAATATAGTTTTAAATATCTTTACAAAATCGTTAAAAAATCGAATTCGATAAATTTAATATTCTTTGTCGATAATGTAGTTTCAAATATCTGCACAAAATCGGTGGAAAATCGGAATCGATAAATTTAATATTCTTTGTCGATAGTATCGTTGACGAATATCGTCATAAAATCTTAATAATATCAAATTCGATAGTTTTTAGATTTTTTGCCTATGAAGTTGTACCGATAAATCTTTATAATATCGTGAGAACATCTATAGATTTTCAAACGATTTTTTATCGATACGTTACATCTTCCGATATTATCGATCGAGTGTGCCGCTCGGGAAGTTTTGAAGAAAAATTGGAAACTAATTTCATCTCGCTTTTTTTTACAAAAAAAATTAATTTTTGATTTTTGAAAAATAAAATGCATGGAGTTTTCAACAAAAAAAATTATATTCATTTTGCATTAATGATGTCATTTTGTAGAAATTATTGATAAATTTTTTGGAAAATCAAAAATTTTAAGCGTTGAAATTGGAGAAAAACACGACTTTTTCTTAATGCCCCGTTTCCAGAAAAACTATGCAACCCACGAGGTTTTTCCTCAGAATGTTTTTTATTCAGTACAGTCTGGTTTGTAGTCTGACGAGAGGGTTTCGCGAAATTATAATTTGCCGACGACTTCTTTCGAGTTGAATGGAATACTAAGATGAAATTCATAAGAAAGTTAGATAAAATCAGGGGGAAAAATAGGAATTTCGCAAAACCCTCTCGTCAGACTACAGACCAGACTGTACTGAATAAAAAACATTCTGAGGAAAAACCTCGTGGGTTGCATAGTTTTTCTGGAAACGGGGCATTAAGAAAAAGTCGTGTTTTTCTCCAATTTCAACGCTTAAAATTTTTTGATTTTCCAAAAAATTTATCAATAATTTCTACAAAATGACATCATTAAAATGCAAAATGAATATAATTTTTTTTTTGAAAACTCCATGCATTTTATTTTTCAAAACTCAAAAATTAATTTTTTTTGTAAAAAAAAGCGAGATGAAATTAGTTTCCAATTTTTCTTCAAAACTTCATAGATGAAAAATCAAATTGACGTCATGCAAAGGTCTTAGAAAATTCCGCTTGTCAACTCTATGCATTCAACAAAAAAAAAAAATTATAGGCCCTCCCCCTTAAGTATTTTGAATGGCATTGCAACAGACTGTTGAATTTTCATATAAGTATGTGAATATATTTGCATACTCTGACATTTGAAGGAGCAAAATTGATGGATTTTGAGTTAATTTTCTACGAACGTTCACTATATTGATTTTTATTAGAAGTCGAATAGAAGGTATTTTGAATATGATTTTTTTCAAACCAGACATGATTTTTCTTTTTTAAATAAAGAAAAAAATATATATTGAAAAATTAATTTTATTTCATTTCTTTGAGTAAAAAAAAAAAAATGTCAAAAAATCCCAAAAAAAGGCAGGATAATTTCTATAGTCATAATTTTATGTAAATTCACATAAGCGTAACTAAACGTTAAAAAAGTTTTCATTAGGTTACATCCGTTTTAAGAGGGAGTGGGGGGAGGTGTCGCGTTGAAAACTTTTTAATGTTGAATGTCACAATGATTTTTCTTTACCAAAAAATTAAGATTTTTTTTAATTTAAAAATTTTTCTAAAAAATTGAAAGATTTTTTTGCTTTAAAAAAAAAATGATTGAGTATTTTAAAAAATGACGCGTTTCCCAGTAAATTGAGTACCTAATTTTTCTCAGGAGAAAATTAAAATACTCATTTTTACCTAGGTACTCCAAAAAAATAAAAAACAATATTAACGCCCCAAAAATGACTTTTTTTATTACAGTAAATAAATTGAAAATTGTCTAAATAAATTTTTTTTAAACAATAAAATACGTACAAAATTAAAATTTACCTATTTAAAAAAAAGCACAGACCCCCCCCCCCCACCCCCCCGAAAAGCTTTTTGAAAAAATTTGGAAATTATTATACCTTTTTTCCTGGGTACTTCAAAATAAAAATGATAAAAAAACTTTTAAAAATTTTAAATTCGAGTTTTCAAAAATTGGAAATTTGGTTTTCGAAAAATTTTTGAAAGGAACGGGTTCAGAATAATATTTTTTTTCCTCAAAAATTCTTTGAAAAATAACTTTTTTTCAAGTTCAATACCTATTTTGTTTTTTTGAAAAAAAAAAAAAAAAACGGTAGGTAATTTTATTACACATTTTTTTTCAGTTGAATTTTTTTCTCAAAAATTCTTTGAATAATAATTGTTTTTTCAAGTCAAATGGTCATTTTTTTTGTTCAAAAAAAAAAAAAAAAAAATTTATCAATTCAAATTTTTTCCAAGTTGAATATAAGCAGCTATTTTTGTTAAAATGAAAGTTCATTTTTTGACAAATCAAAATTTAATTCAAGTTCTTCTCAAAAAAGTTAAAAATCTTTTTTTTGGTGAAAAAATTCAAAATTTTATTTCACATACCAAAAAAAACAATTGAAAAAAAACTCTACCGCAGCCTCTGCGGTAGAAAAGCTGATTTTTTTTTGTTTCGTTGAAATCTAAATGAACGAATAAAAGTATTGGATGACAGTAACAAAAACGTATTAAAGGATTATGTAAACGAGTATTTTACAAAAGCAATAAACTGGATGAAAATTCGAGTCGAGTCGAAGTTACATTGTCCGTTAGGATCGAAATTTATAAGAATAGAAGTATTCATTCGAACAAATGTTTTGAGAGCGATTGATCCAAACGATTCGTTTGAGAACAATCAATCAATTTGAAAAAGTTGTACCTAGGTAGATATTCTTGTGATTACAAAAAATTTTTGAGTAAAATAAAATGTCTCATTCCATGACAGATATACGTGTACAAATACATAGGTATGTATATTATAGATTTTATTTTTAAACAAGAGGTATTGGTTTATGACTTCTCATATTAAATGATGTATCACTTGTATAAAGTACGGTTGGTTGAATTCAATGATGAAATTATTTCAGGAACTTTGAAACTTTGGCTTTTCCTCGAGAAGAAACCGCTAAGTCGGTTTTATTGAAAAAAATTCAAACATACTCGTATCTTAAATTTTAGCTTAAGATATGGTAAAGCAAATTGTAGCAGGAGAAAAATTTCAGTATAAGAAAAAATCTCTCTTTCCAAATAATATCACGTCTACAATATATCGCAAGACATGCGAACAACGTTTCCAAACGAAAGACTGATTCATTCGAACAAATTATTCACAAACAACTTGATGTGTCGCTGTGGGGGGGGGGCTGGCTTGTGAAATTTTGATGGATTTTCAGAAAATTCCGACAAACATCTTAAAATTATCGCAAAAAAAATTCCTCGAAGGAAATTCAAAAAAAAATAATAATTTCTTTGTCAAAAAAATTTTTTGTCAAACAAATATTATTTAAAGATTATTTTCAATTTTTTGTCAAAATTCACGAACAACTGATTTCAATTTTTTTTATCACAAATCAAAAATTTTCTGGATATTCTTTGAACATTTTTCAAAGATTTTTTCTAAAAAAAATATTTTTGAAAATTTTTCTTTTATCAGATTTCTTTCAATTTTTTGTCAAAATTCTTTGGATATTCGTGAAATTTTGATGGATTTTCAGAAAATTCCAAAAAAACACCTTAAAACCATCGCAGAAAAAAATCCTCGAAAAAAAGTCAAAAAAAATAATTTCTTTGTCAAAAAAATATTATTTAAAGATTATTTTCAATTTTTTGTCAAAATTCACGAACTGATTTCAATTTTTTTTTATCACAAATCAAAAATTTTCTGGATATTCTTTGAACATTTTTCAAAGATTTTTTGTAAAAAAAATATTTTTGAAAATTTTTATTTTATCAGATTTCTTTCAATTCTTTGTCAAAAAATTATTTTTTAAAGATTTTGATTTTTTTATCATTTTTTTCAAGTTTTTGTCAAAATTCACAAACAACCAATTTCAAGATTTTTTTATCTCAAATTTTTGGATATTCTTTGAAGATTTTTCAAAGATTAATTTTTGTAAAAAAAAATTTTTTGGAGATCTTTATTATTTTTTTATCAAATTTTTTGTAAAAATTCAAGAAAACTGGATTCATTTCAAAGAATCGTTACGCGAACAATTCTTTCATCCCAAATTCAAATAAAATGAAAAACGACTGATTCATTTCAAAGAATCGTTCGTGAACGACTGCTTCATTCAAACAAACCATTCGCGAACAACTGATTCATTTTAACGAATCGTTCGTGAACGACTGATTCATTTCAATGAATCGTTCGGGAACGACTGATTCAATTGAACGAATCATCCTAGACCGCCGATTTAGAGTTTTGAAAATTTCGATCGCGGATATCTCGCGAACCCGCGAACCGATTTCGCTCAAATTCAATAGGCTTCTATTCCCAAGGACCCTCTACCACACATATAAATTTCAACTAATTCCATCAATCATAACTCGAGTTATAGCAGTGACAAATTTTGTAGATACATACATACATACATATAGTTATATATAAAGAAACACCAAATCGCGAAATTGGTGTCAATCGTCATATTTTGTCATAAAACGTCGGGAAATATCACTCCCATCCCCCACTGCTACCAACGGGTCAAATTTAATAGCTGATTTTTTCGAAGAAAAAAATCAGCTAATAAACAGTTACTTTTTATGTTATCGAATCTTTTTTTTGAAAAATTTTCAATAATAATTTTGAAAAAAACAGTACCTATATATTAAGAAAAATGAATGTTTTTTCAAATTTAAGTAAGTGAGTATTTTTTTCATACCAAAATGAATTTATTACGAAATTATTTCTAAAAATAATCGAAATAATTATCTCTTTTTTTGTAAGATGAAACGAAAAATTATAAAAATTGTATCCGGATAGTCTCTGTTTTAACCAAGAAATCAAAAAATTTCAAGTTTACAAAAACGTTAAATTATTTTTATTTTTTTTATTTTTTTTTTTTTATTTATTTTTTTTACTATGGGTAATGATTTTATTTTTATCAAAAAAACGTACCTAACAGAAAAAGTTAATGAAGATACCAAAATGGGACTTAGTAGGTTTAACAAATGATCGATTCAATTATTCTTCGGAATTGAAAAAAAATCGATTCGATTTTTTTTCGAAGTACGAATAATTTTAATTTTTTGATATCAAAAAGTTGTTTTTTTACTCAAGTGTTATTTGAGAGAAAAAAATGTTTCTAGAAAATTTTGAGATATAATCTTTCCAAATTAAAACACTTTAGTATGCTTTGAAGAAAAAAATATTTAAAATTGATGAATTAATTTTCTCTATTTTTTTAAAATTCTATTTTATATTAAAAAGTTGAATTAAAGAAACAATCGAAATTTAATCACTTGAAAAATTCAAAGTTCTAAATTTTTTTCAAAATAAAATATTTGTTTTCTAGAAACATAATAGAATAAAATGTATTTTTTTTAATCAAAAAAATTGTTATGAAATTTTTAAAAAAATGAAATATAAAAAAAGAAGAATTTGTTTCACTTAAAAAAAAAATGAAATTAAGGAAATGAAAACTTTTTTTTTTTTTGAACTTTCAAGTACGTAGCTATAACTTTTTTGAATCAATCATTTGTCGAAAAAAAAATACCAAAAAATGATTATTTTCTAAATGTATTTTCAAACTTGAATGTAGAACACACCCTCCCCCCCAAAAAAAAATAGAAAAATACAGTTTTTGAATATCTTTTTTTAAAATTGCATTCTCAGTGAAATTACTTCCATTTTTTTTATTGGAAATTTTTTTTTAACAAAATGAATTGGGAATTTAAAAATAAAAATAAAGAAAGAATTGTCCAAAAGAAAAGTCATACAAAAATTTATAATTTTGTTTTTATTAGACAGAATTCAGAAAAAAAATGAAAAATATTGTTACAAAACTCTAAATCAAAATTATTTCGATAAAACTATCAAAAGTATACTTGAAAGAAAAAGAAAAAAATTTATCAGCTAAACGAAATTTCAAAGACCCCCTTTTTTTAAAAACCTCAACATATTATTGGGGATAAAAAACTTCAATCCAACCAAATCCACTGGAATTAGTATTTTGGTAATCTCGCTTACAAAATCCTCACTATCAACCTACTCGAAGTTGCTCAGCTTCCGAAGATTCATTACTCTAGACAAGCAATGAGAATAATTAACATATTATAAGCTTACATATTATTTAGCAAAGCGCGCGCCGTGTAAACTTTCATCAAGAAAATTAATTCACCTCCAAGAAACACCGACTCCGTGCATTCTTGCCCCTTTCAAAAACCCTTTCTATTTCATACCCGAGAGTTAAATTAAATACACGTGCACATGTAACGCATCACAACACGTTACATTGACCAAAATGTTCACGTACATAAAGCACACGCTTGGAAAATAAACTTTCGAGTGCATGTTTTCCTCCACCATCGAATCGTAATCTTTCCCAAGGTCGTATTACTGCACAATGGAAATACTTCGTAATTAAACATCGAAAAAATCGTTAATTTAATCCGATAAATCTACTCGGGATCTTTCTCGTACCAAAATTTTAGCCCAGAAAAAGTAAACTTTCGAAGGGGAAAAAAATTTAGTACGTCGAAAAACACGAAGACGAGCGAGAATAAAAATGCAAAAACTTTTTACATAAAATTTTTATCAAATACTAAAGCCAGCGTGAAACCTGGCTCCGTAGTATTTATTGATCGTAAAAATGTCTCTGCAATAACCAAAATTTCTTTCCAACGTGAATTTTTTCCGAAAAATTGATCGAGCTTGGAAAGACAATAGATAAAAATGTCTCCATTTCGTATACGATATTTTCTCATTAAGAATTTCATTGCTGACATAAAACTAAAAACTACGCATATCCCAGATCCACACCATAGATCACTTAAAACCGCAGTTTCGAAAGCTTTATTTTAAACATTATTCTGGTATATTTTAGTATAGAAAGAAAAACGATAGATTTCATATCTGAGGATTGATTTTAAAAGCGCCAACATTGACAAGGGCATGGCAAAGGTGAATGGAATTTTACCTAAGCTCGTGTCCTTTTTAGAATTTCTACAAAATGATGGATAAAATTTACAAAGGGTTGTGTAAGAAATGATTGAACAGAAAAAGTACATTATACGGCCATATTCATTTTCTTTCTATTTCAAAACGTAACGTGGATATTTTCTCGTCCTGTTTTAGATATCATATTTCACGTAACAAGATCAAAGTCGCATCGGTGATTTGATATCATTGAATAGAAAATAGACGCTCGTTCGTTCATATTCTACAAAGTTGAAAATCGAATTGGGAAATTTATTCGCGAAAATTCATACATACGAATATACGAACCATCTCTAAACAAACGAACTAAAAATATAACCATTTTGTATGGATTTCAAGACCAGTCGTATGATATTGTAAAATTTTCGATATCTCATTTTTCTCGATAATTGATAATTTATTTTCTCGCATTTTCTTTCATCCGGTATTTTTCTCAGTGAGGTAAGTTCGATTATTAATGATTACACCGAGTAAACGTCGTTTACATAATTTATCAAATGTTTATGGTTCTTTTAGCTTTCTCGTGTTTTCTATTATTTTCGAATATTTTCACCATTAAATACAAAATAAAAACCATTAATGTCACCAAGTACTCGTCTGATGCTCGATTATGAGAAAAAATTTTGGAAGAAGAAAGTTCCCTCGTGTACGTCTCCACATCAAAGTATACTTTTGAAGAGAAAAAAAAACTACCACGACGTAGTGATATTTTATCAAAATATATTTATACTGTAAATATGCCAGACACAGTTTCAGGTTCTCGACATTTTTCTTTTTTTTTCAATCAAGTTGAAAATTTTGTTAGCATAGCAAAGCTGACAGCAAACTTTACTCGCGTTTTAAAAATACACGAAGATTATACCGTCGCAAAAGGATAATTCTGAAGTAGCAATTCAGCAGCTAAATCAAAGAAACACACCGAAGTATTTTTTCAAAACAAAAGATTATGAAATTTTCGCTTCTCTAAAGTTGTATAAGTTTCTTCTCGAGAGTGAATAAATGACTGAAATTTAAATCTTATGATGTTCTACATCGCGACGACGAGTTGATAAAAATCAATTCCGAGGCGAGAAAATTTTCACCGTATTTACGATGTAATAAATCATTATAGTGCGAGAATTGCGCGAATGCGAGAATTTCATCCTTATGTTTTATTTCGAATGAAAATTTTCTATTAAAAATAAACGCCAAAGCATCAAAGAGTTTCCACTCAAGAAGTTTCGCGCGCGACGAGCGACGATTTTCAAAAGAAAACGAAGAAGCCGTCATTTCACCGCCAAAAAAAGGGAAATTGAATTTTTTTAACGGTTTTAAAAATGTTGAACGTAACAATTTTCATTTCCTTTAAAATATTATATACTTTTTGTGAAAACCAAAAGTTCCGAGAAGAGTTCGCCAATTTATGGTGACCTGTTTCGCAGCATCAATCGAGACAGCGTGAGTTTGAAAATTTTTAATTGAAGTAATTTCAAGTTGATGCTTTGAAAAATCTTAAAACTGATTCATTATTGAAATTAATTTTTTCAATATTCTAAATAATTTGAAGAACTGGATTCAAAAGTAAGAAAAAAAATGAAACGATTTTCAAAATGATTGAAAATTTTAAAATAAGTCTCAAAAAAAATTGAAAAACCTTTGGTACCTAATGAAAGTTTTTTCAATCAGACACTTCCTCTCCTCGTCTCCTCACACTTTTGCATAATACGTTTGAAAATTACTCTTGAAATTTTATTGTACAACTTGCAGCCACTCTATGCATAATTTGGCTAGTTTCAGCCTAGGGGAAAACTAGGGGAGGGGTTAGGTTCAGAGGTAGGTGGATTCTTGGACAGGGATGGATTTTTGCAAAAGGAAGAATCTTGAAAAAATGCATTACCAAAAATTTTCTTTGAGAACTTCTCTTGAAGTATTTTTTGACAATTTTTTTTTCAACAGTTTTTTCTGCTTGTAGAATATTTTACTTTGACGAATTTTGTACGAAAATTTTTCTTCAAAGGATTTACCTAGGTATTTTAAGATAATTTTTCTACAAAACTCATCCAGGATTTTTTTCGGAAAAAATTTTTGAGGTAATCTTTGACCAAATTATTTCTCAAATTTTTAAATATTATAAATATTACCTGGCTATGTTGATTAAAAAAAAAAAAAAAACTGAAATACTTACTACTTATTAATTTTTTGAGAATTTTTTCGAAAAACACTCTCTGAGAGACTTTTTTTTGACGAAAAGAAATTTTCCAATTTTTAATTTTCAAAATAAGAATTTTTTTACATTACCATTTTAAAATAATTTTTTGTTTGAGATGTAAGTATTTTATCAATTTTACTAAAAACAATTTTTTATGACTTTTTTTCAAAAAGATTTAGGTATAGGAACAATTTTCTTTATTATTTTTTAAATAACTTTTTCGATAAGTATAATTATAAAAAATTTTATCAAGTGAACTTGTAATTTTGTGACTAAAAGAATGTTTGGCATTTTTTTCACGTTTATTTTTTCATAGAGTACTACCTAAAAATATTTTCCTAACATTTCTCTAATTTCTATAAAAATTTTCGATATTTCGCTCGGAATTTTTTTTTTGTAATATTTACTTTTCTACCATTTTGTTTTCTCTAGAAAATATTTTTTACCTCAAAAATACATTTAAAAGGATTTCCCATTTTCATTTTTTTAATTGGATTGAAAAAAAAAAGTTTTTTTAAACCAAAAATGATGATTTTTGCAAATTTCAATCCAAGATAAATTTTGCTTTCAAAAAAAAAAAAAAAAATGACTTCCTTGAATTTTGTTTTTATTTTTTGGAATAAGGCAAATTTTTTTTGTTATCCTCACTTTTTGCGGGTTTCTTTCGGGAAAATTGTTTGCACCAAAACTATTTTTAAATCATTTTTTGAAATAATTTGTTGTACAGTAGAAAATGAAAAAATGAAAGTACTTTTCATTTTTATATAAAAATAAAAAATTTTAAAAAACGCACATTCTAAAAATTATGAAAAAATAACTACCTATAGGTATGTTTAAAAACTGAACTTCCTTTCTGAAAAAACTCGAAAAAATTAAAAAATAAAAGTCGAAATTTTTCTCAATTTTGACCTTTCTATGATATATATATTAAACAAATCGCTCTTTTCGTCAAATATTTTATGTCACAATCAACTATTCACTTCACCTGAATTTCGATTAAACAAAATTTTCCCATCTTCGATCGTTCAACTAACTCGTCGACATGCTGTTGAAATTCACAAGCCCGAAAAGTATCAGTAAAACTTATACGTACTTTAAAAGCACATAGAACTGATCTTCTTACAGCAAATACAAAAGAGCTTTTTAAATTAAAGATCAATGCAAAAGAAGATTTGGTAATAGAAGATTAGAATGACAAAGCCCATAATTCCTCTTTTTCGTAAACTTTCACGTTTAAACTTATTCTATCTCATTTCAAAGAGTTTTCGCTCAGCACGAAACGGAAAAAAAACGCCATAAAATAAACGTAGGTACAAGAAAATGAGAAAGAACAGAATCTTCTTTGAGTGTCAATTACATAATATTCGGTTTCAATGTAATAAGTAGTTACACAGTTCATCTATATGGTAATTTTCAACACCTAAACGGTTCTTTCTTTCTTTCTTTCTTTTTTCAGCGAAGAAAAAAATTCCCTCGAATCGTCAATTTGTCATAAATTCATAATTATTCAACTTTTTTCAAAATATTCTTGTTTTCTTTTTTTTGGTTGAAATTTCACTCTTAAAATTTTATAATATTGTATCTGCGAAACCTCGAAAGATTTCTGACCTATTTAAAAATGAAATGTGTATTTGAAAAGATCAATTTGATTTTTTTGAAAATTTTGCCTTGAAATTAGTTCTGCTTGTAAAATTTGTATCTTAAAGTTTTGTTGGAAGAAAATTTAGATTTAAAAAAAAAAAATCGAATTAACTTTTAAATAAATTCAAAACTTGTATGAACAATCGAAAAATTTGGTTGAAAAAAATTGAAAAAATTATTTGAGGCTACAAACTTTCAAGAACTAATTTTGCAGAAAAACATTTTTTTTGCAAAACTTTTATCAATGGAAAATTTTTGAAAAAAAATTGAATAAAAAAGTACAATAAATTCAAAGTGTACGTTTTGCTAAATTATAATTCGCTCCCTGAACGAAACCATTCATAATTCTATTTCACAAACCATTTCAATCACCATGAAAAAAATCTCTCGAACCGAAATCGAGCAAAGAATTTAGTTCAAGTTTATCGTAATCACTAAAACGAGAGTCGCCTTCGTACATAACTAATAATTTATTAAAATCGTAAGTTAGAATAGAGGGAGAAAAATAAGTTTAAAATAGGTTAGGCCACAAAAGATTAAATCGTTTCACAGGGGTAAACTTCATCTAATAAATATTCAGCCCAGCGACACGTTATAAGTTAATCGTATAGCATAGGAATACGAAAACTTTGGCCTCATTAACCATTAAATAGCGGATTTTGTGTTTTTCCTCGTTTCAAATTTTTTTCCCAAATGGGATTAGTATTAATTGATGATATTTTTTGAATAATTGGTCGAAAATTTTCCATTCAACAATGTCCTTTGATTGATAGTTTCACACGATTGATTGAAAATTTGCCAAATATTGAAAAATTTATTGTAAGTACGTATTTTAAAATGAAAAATTCATTGGCAATGACTAATTTTTTCAAAAATACAGCGTAAAAAATTCGACTTGTAAATTTTTTAACGTTTTAGAGACGCGACCTTAACGACGACCATAATTAAAAGTTTGATTAAAATTCGTGCATTCGAATACGTCCTTTTTCCATAATTTTCATACTTCAATAAATAAGAATATAGAACCCCATTTCTCGAAATACTCCCCCTTTTCACCCACACACCTGATCCATATCGCTTGCAATACTCTCCTTATCCTCATGTCACGTACACATCAAAACAATACGCGACAAAATTATAAAGTTTAAAATATTTCTTAACGTCGCGATGCGAGAAAATAGGTACCTACATTTTGCAGGCTTTCAATTTCTTCCAGATAACATAAAGCATTCCCCTCGGTGCTTTTCAAAAAATACGAAAAAAATAAAGAAAATGATGATAATAATAATAATGCACGAATGTTTCTGAAAAAATTTCATATTGGGCATAGTTTTTGAAAATATTTCAAAAACAGATGATATTTTTCGTCGTGCCACGTTTCTCATTTTGTTTCAATGAATGCAAAATTGAAATTAAGTAAATATAAATCGTAATTTTGAATAATATTTCAAGTAGAAGGAGCAATTTAATATGTTTTGAATTCGAAAAATGAATTTGTTCATGGTTAAGTATTATTTCATATTTTATTCCTCGCACGTAGAAATATTATATAAAATCTTTCAAGAGCTTAAAAACAGTACAAATAGACAGAATTTCTCCTATTCTAGCAAAAATTTAACAATTTGCTAGTTTTTTTAGTGTTCATTAAATTTTTCAGAAAAATAAAGTGCTCTCTTCTGTACACACTTACACAGGTTTGCTACTTTTGAGTTTGAAGACGTAAAATCAGGTATTCGAGATACTTAGATCAATGAATTGGAAAATTGAGAAGTTTCATTATTATGAAATAAAAAGTTAATTCTGTCACACAATCACTCATGAAGATGACTGAGAATCGAAATTTTTAAATTTTGTGAAATGAACTTTCCACCTCTAACGATCTCCATTCTTTCTTCCTTTGGCACAAAATCAGTTACTTTCTTGAAGAAAAAAATCTCAATTTTTAGAGTTCATCTTTAAACTTTTTGAAATTAAAATATTTCTCAAATTGTTGCATGAAGAAAAAACTTCTTAATTTTCTTGGAGTCAGCCTGAAAAAATTCTCATCTTTTTATGTAAAAAAAGAGCTATGAAAAATTGTTCAATTTTTTGGAAGAAAAATCTCCTTTATATTTCTCAGATTTCATTTTTTTGGTTGTTTTTTTAGAAAGCAATTTCTTATTTAGAGAAGAATAAATCTCTCATATTTAAAAAAAATAATCCCTACTTTCTTTTTTGAAAAAAAAAATATTTTAAAGCAAAAAAATCTCAATTTTTTGTGATAATTTTTTTTTTTGGGGGGGGGGGAGGGGGAATAAAAAATCTTCTAATCTTTGAGGAGTAGAAAACCAATAAATAATCCCCCAAAAAAATTAAAAAATCATAAATGATATAAAATAGTTTTTAAAAACGAGATAGGGGTGTCCTGAAAATTAAAGTTTTCAAAGTAATTTTAAGGGTTGTATCTGATTAAAACTTCCTTTAGATTTCTGAGTCACAGACTTTCTCCCATCATTTTCAATTCTTTTTTTGTAGATTGTTTTGAGAGTCGTGTCAACGCTCAAAAACAAAAACTCTGTCAATTCCATAATTGAGCTTCCATTCTCTCAGGAATTCTACATTTAAAATTCACTGTTCGATATATTTTTCGCCACACTTGAAAACGAAACCCTTAAAAATATCCTTATTACGATCGAATGAAATATACTTGGCTGGCTGAACAAACATTCGACGAAATTTTCGCAATATAGAAAATAATTTATTTTAACGAATGTCAATAATTCGTTTATATTTGCATACAATCGTTAGTTCCACTTCCAGATGAACGTTTGCAGCAATTCAATGGCGTTGGTGGGTCGTATTCGACTCGTATATACCTACGCTTGGAAAAAAATCCCAGCAACAATGATTCATTCACACGCAAATAACGAAAATCAATTTTTACTTTTACTCAAATGTAAACAATCGAGTCTCTTGAGTGAGAGTAGAAAATTGTGTAAATACTTCACCACTCTGGGTGAACGTTTCTTCGAAAAAAAAATATATATACAGGGACGATTCTTTGTGTTGTAAATTTCTCAAGCACGTGAGTTCGTAAGACGACCTATTCTTGAAAAAGGCAGAATCTAATACCACGAAGAAATTCTAAGGCACTTATATGGCGAAAGGTATGAGGGAATTGTAAATACATGTATAAAACGAGTACGTAATTAAAGCTATAAAAAGTCGATTTAAAAACTTGCTTTAAATCGAAATTGATTTCGCTTTATCTCGAATGTACAGGTACAAACACCAAACAGAGCCATTTCAATGGAGTGAAATTATTGTAAACTTCACATTCGCGTATTTACGATTCCCATACTCGTACGTTTGATGAGAATCGAAATACACGCGAAACCCAAATTGCGAAACATAAAAAGAAAAACTATTTAGGAAAACTATTACCAGTACTTGTATAGTAATGATTTTTTTTCTGTCGTACTCGAACAGAAGGAAAAGTTGGTAAAATGTCTTCTATACTTTCGTGTAATAAAGCGCTAAAAATGAACTATTGGACTTTGTAGAGGGAAAAAAACTACGCTCTTAAGGTTTGTAATAAAATAACAACGATGTAGCTGCCTTTTTCAGAAACCCTGTTGATTCGTAAAACAACCGAACGCCGACGCGAGCCTCTATTCTGGGCTGAAATTTCCCAACTTGAAAATTAATTCGAATTTATTCGCAGGCCGGCTAAAAAAAATGTACGTAGAACGAAAAATTACGCAAATCTGGGTTAATAATTTAAAAGGTAGTGCGATGAATTTGGTGATGTATTCGATGTGCCAAATCTATCGCAGGTATAGAGGAAAACTTCTACTCGTAGCTTTCATCCCTGTTTGCATACATTTACTTCGCCATTAAACATCGTGAATTAAATAATAGTGGAATAAAACCACATCATCTATATATCTTATTCTACCCATAGGAAAATAATTCCATTTCTTTCTTTCCAAAAAATATACACAAAATGTCACCTGCCAGGAAAAATCAACCAAATTCATCTGACCTGGTTTTCTTGGTTTCTTTTTTTAAGTAAAAAACTATTTAAAAAACACTTGAAAACACCCCCGAGCGGCACACTCGATCGATAATATCGGAAGATGTAACGTATCGATAAAAAAACGTTTGAAAATCTATAGATGTTCTCACGATATTATAAAGATTTATCGGTACAACTTCATAGGCAAAAAATCTAAAAATTATCGAATTCGATATTATTAAGATTTTATGACGATATTCGTCAACGATACTATCGACAAAGAATATTAAATTTATCGATTCCGATTTTCCACCGATTTTGTGCAGATATTTGAAACTACATTATCGACAAAGAATATTAAATTTATCGAATTCGATTTTTTAACGATTTTTTGACGACATTTGAAACTATATTATCGACAGATTATATTAAATTTATCGAATCCGATTTTTTACCGATTTTGTAAAGATATTTGAAACTATATTATCGACACATAATATGCAATTTCTCGAATTCGATTTTCTAACGATTGCGTGAAGATATTTGAAACTATATTATCGATTCGTAATATGAAATTCCTCGATTTCGATTTTTCAACGATTTTGTGGCGATATTTGAAACTACATTATCGACAAATAATCTGAAATTTGTCGAACGATTTTTCAACGATTTTGTGACGATATTTGAAATTATTTCCAAATTGTCGAAAATTTTTCCAAGTCCAACACGTCTGGAAGTACTAAACTGCCTATTATAAGCGTTTTATTGCTAACTCCTCAACGATAAGGTATGGCATAGTGGTTAAGGAAGAGGATTACCATGCAGGATGTAGATGGTTCAAGCCCCACGGGTGGCAGATTTTTTATAATTTTTTTTGACTTTTTCTGAAATGATCCTCTTACCATAACATGAATAATGTGTTTAGGCATAGTTTAATGTATTAATTATGCTAATTAATGATTTTTAATTATAGATAAAAGCTAGTAAAAGACGAAAAATCGGAATAAAAAAATCGATAAAAAATCGACAGAATATCGAATTCGATAAAGTGTCGCAAAAGTTCCGCCTAAATCGTGAAATTATCTTTCGATATTATAGATATATTATAGATATATTATCGATAAAATATCTTACTGTAATCTCAAAATTTTTGCTAACTATAATTCGTCGATAATCTATCTATATATCGAAAGATAATTTCACGATTTATGCGGAACTAACGCGACACTTTATCGAATTCGATATTCTGTCGATTTTTTATTTCGATAATTTGTCGATTGTGCTGCTCGGGCCTAAATCCAAAAAAAATATGACCTGGTTTTTGAAAAAGTACTTTTTTTTTTTAGTAAAAAACCTAAAAAAAAACCTAAAAAAAACAACCTGAAAACACCTAAATCCGAAAAAAAAAACACTTTTTCAATAACCATTAACCAGGTCAGATGGACTTGGTTGGTTTTACTTGGCAAGTGACAATACATATACAAGGTAAAAATCCAACACTGTTTTCCCCTTTTAAAAGTACGAGTACCCAACTCTTTCTTACTTAAATTATCGAAATTCAAATAAAAATCGAAACATGCCCAGTGAACATTCGAAAGCTTAATCGAATGATTAGAATAAGTTATATTAGAAAAAGCCATGCAAAGCATCGAGGAAACTTCGACGTGATATGGGTTTTCGTTTCAGTCAAATGTCACGTAGTTTGAAATGGCTACACGATGGAACGATAGAAGAAAGCTAAGCCTCTGTAGGTACATTCAAAATTTACATAATAATTTACATTTGTATCAATACCCCTCATCAAATGTCTATATATAGGCGATTCGCTTAATAAAAGAGTAATCAGCTATTTGAAACGGTTATGGTATTTCAACGTAACGTACGACTACGCGACGAATAGCCTTTAAAAACGGTCAAATTATGCGCAGTCCAATTACTTATTCCTTTTATATGGTAACAAATGCCTTTATATAGGTCTAGGTACGTGTGGAGGAAACCGCTTCCGCCAGAAAATGTGAGCGTAGTTTACCGAGATGTTATTTCGTACTGGTGAGGTTTCTGTACTTCTGCGGCGATTTTCGACAAAGTATAACTTTAACAAAAGGAAAGGCGTGACAAATTGGGTAAAAAAACTCGAAAAAAATCTGAGATTTTTTTAGAACTTTGTGAATTAGTAAATTTTTATGTAGGTAATTTCAAAATTAAAAACAAAATTGTAACTTTTTTTAATATATTATATTTTTTTTCAATTTGGGTATAGGTATTTGAAAAAAAATCGTTTTATGATTTTGAATGAAATTTTACAAAATTTTTGAGATAGAAATTTGGACAAAATTTTGATTTAAAAATGTTGAAAAATATTTTTGAATAAAATTAGAAAAATAAAACTGAATCAAATTATAGAAGATTTTGTTTTGGAGGACAAGTTTAAGAAAGAGAATGAAACATCTTTCTAAACAAAATTATAAAAATAAAATTATTTTAAAATTTTTGGACAAAACTTGGAAAACATGATTATCCATTTGTATTATTGAACAAAATTTTGAAGTCAATTCAAAATTCGTATCTAAAACAAAATTTTAAAAAAAATTATGAATTTGGAGAAAAGATTTGATTTAAAGCAATTAAAATGAAAAAAAGCTGCCAACAATTCAGGAATTACGTTTTAGGGGGGAAATGTGTCGAAGCAAAAATTAATTACTTAGTAAAATTTAATTAGGAACAAAATTTGTAAAAATTGTTTAAAAATATTTTTGTAAATAAAATTATAATAAGGAAAATTTAAAAGCAAACAAAATTGTTGAAAAAAAAGATTTGAACAAGCCTAAAAACATCGAAAAACAAGTTTTTGAATAAAATTGTAATTTTAAATAAATTTTAAAAAGTTGGTACTAAATCACTGAAAAAAAAAACTTTTTTTACTTGAAGAAAATTTTTGAAGATTTGTTTTTGAAAAAAAAAAATAATGAATAAAAAAAATAAAATTTAGAATTTTAGAAATTCGTTATTGAAAAAAATTAAATAGTTTTGATAAAATTTGAGAGTTAATTTTTGAAAGAAAAAAAAAGAGAGAAAGAGAGAGATTTTGAAGTAAAATACAATAATTTAGGAAACAAGTTACAGAAAACAACTTATTTTGAAGCAAAATTCAAAAAATTGTTAAGATAAAATTTTTTAAAAACTGTAGTTAACTAATTATTATTTTTGAATAAAGTTTTAAAATTTTAAAAAATCTGTTTTCAAAAAAAAGTCAATTTCATGCCAAATTAGAAAAAAATTAAAAAATTGTTATCAAAAAATGTTTGGAAAATTAGTTGTAAAGGAGATTTCTCTGCAAAAAAAAAATGAATAAAAGTGGAAATGTGTTTTGAAAATAGAATTTAAAAAACACTGTAATAAAAAAAAATTGAAAAAATTACTTATTCGAAAAGAAAAAATTAATTCAAATAACATAAAACATCAAAAAACTTGGGAAACAAGTGTTTTAGAAAAAAAAAAATTGAAAAAAATTGATTTTTTGAATACAATTTTAAAACTTTTTTACTTACTAACAAAGAAATTTTCAAAAAGTGGATTTGATTTCAAATTAGAAAAAATTGCATGTTTGAATAATTTTTTTTTTTTTTTCAAAATTATTGTAAAGAAAATTTCTGTTTGTTTTAGAACCAAATTTGTTTTGAAAAAAAAATCAAAATTTTATTTTCTTAGGAACAAAATTTGAGAAAAATTCAGTCTGAAAATTTTTTTAAACAACATTACCAAAAACTTGAACGTACTAGTAGGAGAAAGATTTGTTTTAAACTGCAGTGTACAATCATACAAATGAGAACGACTAAAAAAAATGAAAAATAAAAAAATGAAAAAGAAGATTTGGAACAAAATTTGTTTTGAAGAAAAATTTCAAGAAATTATCCATTAAGAAAATTTTTAAACATCGTGGTAAAAAAAATGAAGTTGTGAAAAAATAAATTAAGCAAAAATTTGTTAACGATAATGTTTTTAAAAAATGTACTATTTATGAAAAAAAATTTCAAATAAACAAGTTTTTTTTGAAAACCGAACGAGATTTAAAATTTTGGAAAACTTGTTTCTGACTAAAACATCAATATTTTGAAGCAATAATGTATGTAGTACATGAGCAAACTTTAAATTTTTTTTTTTTTAAACTGTAAAAAATGCATGTAGAAAATTTGGAAAACATAATATTATTTCTGGACGAAATTTGATCCTCAAAAAAATGAACAAAATTTGAATAAATTAAAATAAGTAAGTATTTTGTAAAAAATTGTAAACTTACTATTTTTCAAAGAAATAGGGGTGGGGTACTTAAACTTATTATTTGGACAAAGTAAAAAAATAATAATTTCTATAAAAACATCGTTTTTTTTTCTTAATGTAAAGAAACTTTTCTCAAAAAATCTGGAAAAACGTTACTTTTGAAGCTAAATGTAAACAAAAATGTTAACAAACAAAACCTGGAAAAATAATTCTAAATTCGTTTCGCAGCTCTTAATTACATCCCTCGACTACAATCTTTCATCCTACAACTGTAACTTGTTCACTCAAACGAATAAAACTATCGCCAATTCAGGAAATTATACGATTAAAACTTCATCTCACGCCACACTAGTTCCACATTATATTACAAAACTGCTCGAGTAAAATTACAACACTTATTTATCTTGCAAATTTCTTGCAATTTATGCATTTTCTTCTCTAGAGTAAAACTTTCAATCGCAATGAATCTAATTTGAATCCGCTTTGAACTTGACTTTGTTTACAGAAGTAGAAGACGGTATATTTCCCGATCCAGACATGAGTAAAATAATCTCAAAATCGAAACCTGAAGCGCTGAGCGTGCCAGTAGCGGATACCAGTATAACAGATAGTGATCTGCATGATCACGATGTGATAGATAGTGTTATGTACATATATTTCGGCGGCACCACGCATGGGCAACGTGGAGCAGGTCGTCAGGTAAAGATTACTTTGTCAGATTTAATTTTCTTAGGGAGATGCCTAGGCCTACTGCCTACAAGACGTATGTAGCTATGTACAAATTACAAATGAAGAGAAATTCATCAAAATTTACTCTTTGTTTCAGATTATAATAGTAGGTGCAGTAATAGCGTTGGTGGCGCAATTTCTAACGCTGGCTAGTAGCATAAGGCGGATTAAAACACACCATGGCGAAGAACCCACTATTATTTTATTAAACATTGAAACTGCCCTTACGCTTACTAATTTAACATTTATTTTGGGCGTTCAGGTATGCCTACTGGAGAGTTAATGTTTGAATGTTTATTTAATTACAAACACCCGTTTTGTAATTCCGATGCTTGCCTTTTTGCATGTTGCCTACGTCATCACCTTTACAGTCAACCAGTGATCATACAATATGTAAAATAACTGCAGTGTCGCTGTATTACCTGCACATCGCGACGCTATTTTGGTTTTTGCTCAGTTCGCTGTATTCCATGCAAACGGTTTGCCAAATGAACAAACCATTCAGATTCTGTACTTTCTGTACTTTTGGTTGGATTTTACCATTTTTAATAACAGTGGTAAGAGAACAATTTTTCACATATCGAACGCCCTCGAGTGTATCTATTTTTATTTTTTTAATTGAACGTGGGATATGTAACAAATCGAATTTAATTTGGTCAAAAAAACTTCTAATGCGCACTACAATAATCTAATAATGCCATATTCACGTCTGTCAATGTATAAAAACATTCATAAAATTATCTGAAAAAAAAATCTCAAAAAACAAAATTTACAGAATTTTTTTTAGAACAATTTCGTTTGAAAATTTTGATTTTGAGAAAAACTCTCTCCAAAAATGCTTTATAAATTTTTTTTGATAAGCAGCAAAATTTCCTTATTGAAAAATTTTCTTAGAAAAAATTTCAGAACAGTCTGTTCAAAAATTTGGAAGACTTTTCCGAAAAAAAAATCTCTTGGACCCCGCCCCCTCCCCCGAATCCCCCCTCATACATATACAAAGAAGCATGAAAAAAATTCCAGACAAGAAGTTGTTGCAATAAAATATGAAAATTTTTTCATCATCAATAAATTATTCTTTAAAAATTGAATTATTGGAAAAAAAAATTTCAATTTTTTTTTTTTTATATAAAAATCTGATAATAATTAAATAATGTTTTTATTACCTAAAAAATTCTCCTCAAATAATCTAAAATTCTCAAAAAATAAATTCAAAAAATAAATTTGTTGCATGGAATTTTTTTTAAATAAAAAAAATAGTTAATAGCGATAAAATAAAATCACAAAAAAAACTGTTGAAAAATTTCTTCATTCTTTGAAAGTTTTTTTTTTTTGAAAAGCAAAAAAATTTTTGAAATTTCCCTCTTTACAATTTTTGATAAATTTTACAAAAAAAACTCAAGAAATTAATAAAAAGTTTTTTCAAATGTTCCACAATTTCTTGAAAAAATGTACTTGAAAAAAAGTACAAAGAAATTCTTTACAAATTTCTTGAAAAAAATATCAGAAAAATATGTTGACTAATTTTTAGGTAATTTTTGAAGAAAAAAAATCTCATGAATTTTTTTTAACACTCAGATATTTTTCTTAAAAATCTTTCTTCAAAATCATGGAAAAAACTCTCAAATATTTCCTGCAATTTTTTCTGAAAAAACTGTTTACTTTACTTCAGAAAATACTTTACAAACATTTTTGAAAAAAATTTACATTTCTTAATTGAAAAACTTCCACCCAAAAGAAATTTCATTGCAGAATAAAACTGTTTTCAATACTATAGTCGCGAGAATTTATTATATCAATTTTTTCAGAAAAATTAATTTTAAAAATCAAAAAAAAATCAAAAATTACTATCTTTGAAAGAATAGAAAGATTTTTTTAGAAAAAAAAATAATAATAATAATAAAAACAAGCTAAATACATTCAATTTTGCTTTTGCAAAAATTCTCAGATTTTTTTAAAATTAAATTTTGGTAACTTTTTTTTTCAAAACCTCACATTTTTTACATACTTTTGTAATCTTGAAAAAATATGAGATATTCAAGGAAAAATTATTTTGAAAAAAAATTGTTAAACTTTAATCTTCAAGTCCCATTAAAATTTTTAATCAATTTTTTAAAAAAACGTTTTTGAAAAATGTTCCTTCAAATTTTTCCCAATTTCTTTAGAAAAATTGTTTTGAAAAATTTTCTTCATAAAATTCTTTCAAAAAATCTCAAAAAAAGACTTTTCTGAATTTAATTTTATTCAAATTCTTGGATTTTTGATGAAAAAAAAATCGTACAATCGTTTTTAGTTTTCGTTTTTTCCAAGATTTTCAATTCGTCATAAGAATTCCTGTAGCGAGTTGATATTTTTTCATTACAACATTTTTCATAAGATTCATTCACGCTCGCTTTTTCTCCTCTCCAAAAAACTGAAGATTTCTTAAGTTGGTTAAAATAAATTTTTGCATAAATATCTCATTTTTTCAGATTTAAAAAAAAAAAATTTTCTCCTTAAAATTTTAGGAAAATTTCAGAATAATCTTGAGAAATTATTTTTTGAGAAGGTTCTTATAATTTGTTTCCAATTTCTTCAAAAAAACATCTTGAAAATTTAGAATAAGAAAAAAAAAACACCAAAAAAATTGTTTCATAAGAACTACATTTTCAATTTTTTAAGAGAAAAATCGATCGATTTTCTCTGTATCTTTTTTCTCTGTTGGTTTGATCACTTACTCGACTTGAAACGTTGAAAGATTCTGAGTGAACGAAATGAACACCAAATTCACATTTGTTACTCATCCTACGTTGCAAAAAAAATCGACTGACACAAACTCATCGCTTATTCTTCTCTCTTTTTTCTAGCTCAGCTACGCATTCAACGAACGCAGCTTCGAAACCAGTTTATACTGTTGGGTATCTCCACTTAGAGGAATTTTGATCTCTTACATTTCACCAGTTATACTTTTGTGCATAGTAAGTATTCGACCAAAGAGCTAATGACAGGCTGAGGCATTGTTGGTCAGCAAAAATTTAATATAAATACATTTATAAAGCACGATTAATTACAACGTTATTGCGAATACGTATAGTTGGTAGGACGAATGAGGGAGGGGAAAACGTAGGACGAAAACCTTATTTTAAGGTCAGTTAACGCAGCCTCTAATGAAATATTAAATACTGTTTTGAGGAAGTGTATGAGCGAGTAAGATACAAGGCAATAGGCCTTTTGTGGAATGATTATGAAATTTTAATGAAATTCTCTTCGAAAAAGGGGCAAAAGGACGAGCCATAAAAGATTGCGTTCTTAATGAGCATTCTTAAGTTTTAAATTAGAATTTTTCATGATAATAAAATAACATTTCTTTGATGTTTTCTCTATTATATAATGGAAAAAGACGAACAGAGGCCGTCTTTTTGCAAAAACAATGCTTCTTTTATTATGCGATTTTTGTTTTAGCGAATGTTTTTTTTTACTGATTTAGTATACGAACGTATTCGCATTTGCAACTTTTGCAGATTTGTATAGTGTTAACCATTATTGGACTGAAAAATGTCACCGAAACTATTACGGAAGATTTTGACGATACGTATAGTCACAAAAAACTTTTGAGAATTTCCGCCGTAGCTTTACCATTATTCGCCATTATATGGTTTACTGGCATGGTATCGTTGGAGAATTCGGCTTCGCTTCTGTTTTCGTTAATATTCCTCATAGCGGATACCGTTTTGGTGAGTTGAGATTGAATTCAGTATAATACGTCGAATAAGTATTTAAATTGGCACAGTGGGTATTGGACCATAGGAAAGATATTTGGTTTAATCCCCCTCCTCCTTAACATCCCTTCGAAATCATATATGAAAACCTTGATAAATTTTACAGCCAGTACTGTGCTATACTGAACGTATATTGTGCTAAAAGAAATTTGAGCCACTACATAAAATTACAGCAGTGGCCTGCTTCGTAAAAAAATTAAACTGCATAATTTTACATTTAAAAAATTAAATTCAGGTACCATTATTGTTTAACTAAGTATTTCATTTGTGTATTTAAAAAATGTTAAACAACAAGTGCAACAGCTGATTTTCATTTCTACGTAATTTGTCACAAAATTTCCATTACTTTCAAAATTTTTTAATTTTTATGTTTGATTAATTTTAACGATTTTTGAAAGATGAAAATATGAGGGGAAAAACAAATTCTAACAAATTTTTGAAATCAGAATAATTTTCAAAATTAGGATAATTCAAAAACATAAGAATTTTTCAAAGTTTGATGAATTTTGAAATTTTAATGATTTTATTTGCATTAGAATTTTAAAATAATTATAGGTATCAAGTTAATCTCTTAAATTTGGTAAGATCGAAATTTTAATAAATTTTTGAAATTATCTCAATTTTTACAATGTGATTATTTTTTAAAATCAAAGTTTGGTAAATTTTGAAAATTTAAGAAATCAATAAATTTGGAAATTCAGGACAAGTAAAATAAATATCAAATTTTATCTAATAACTAAATTCGAAATTTTAAAAATTTTCCACAATTTTAAATGTGATAAATCTTGAAAATTTGGTGTTTTTTATAAATTTACTTTCGTCAAAATTAAACCAATTTCTAAAATTAACTTGAATGAGGTATCATGAAATTTCTAAAAATCAAACGTTCAATAAATTTTCAAATTTGGGTTAATTTTCAAAATTTGAAAATTTTATTAAATTTTTTTTTGAAATTATACTCTACCTACCAATTTTGAGAATTTTATTCATCTTTAAACGTGAGAAACAACGAACATTTTTTGAATTTTCAAAATTTTCTAAACCCTCTTTGGTGGTTTTCTATTAGGTATTTATTTACTTTAAAAAATAATAAAGTCAATTTTCAAAATGCAGGAAAATTTTCAAAATTTAGTCATTTAAAATTATACCCGCCAATTTCGAAAATTTTATCGTAAGTAGGTATAAAATGTTTTACATACATTTTCAAAATTTAGCAAATTTACTCGAATTTTCATAAAATTTCAAGAAAAAATTCGACAAGACAAAATTAATTTAAAAAAATTGTGCGTATTTTCAAAGTTTAATAACTTCAAAATTTTGGTAAATTTTTGAAATTGGTTGGAATTTTAAAAAATGGTAATTTTTCAAAATTCGGTAGTTCATAAATTTTATTGAATTTTTGAAATTATACAATTGTGAGTGTGGATGAAAAAGCGTGCCTAGTCAGGAAAAACATTTTTTTGGTAATGAAAGATTTAAACTTTGCAAGTCTGTATCTCAGTAATGCAAAAACTGATAACTTTAAAACTTTGTACAATCATTGAGGGGTCCTTGTTCCGTAATGCAAAAACTGATAACTTTAAAACTTTGTACAATCATTGAGGTGTACTTGTGGAATATTCATTCCCCAACAATTTTGACCCCTCATGTTTAGAACCTATTTCACAAAAGGGGACAATTTTGAGCGAAATCAGGGTTGCTAAAACTAAAAAAAAAATACCAAAAAATATTTTCAACCATGCTGATTACGAATATCATACTTATAATGTCAACTTTTTTATGTTTCATGATGTTTTTGACCATTTTTAACAAAAAATATATACAAAACATGTAAAAAAATTATTTAAAAAATTATAAAAAATTTTTTTTTTAATTTTTTAAAAAGTTTCAAAAATTGATTTTTTTATTGGTTTTGGGTAAGTTTTGTCCCCTGAGAGGCTGAATATTGTTCCTAAGTCCATAAAACCATTTTTAACAGCAAAAAAATTAAAATTGAAAAAAATTGATTTTTGATTTTTTTTTGCCCCCTGGAGGACTGAATATTGTTCCGAGGTCCATGCAACCAATTTTCAATGAAAATACAGGTCGAAATTGACCAAAAACAGCCAAAACCTCAAAATCTATTTTTTCTTGACTAGGCACGTTTTCTCATCCACACTCACAATTTTCTTATTTTTAAAATCTGGAGAATTTCTAAAATTTGCCAAATCTTCATAATTGAGTAAATTGTTGTTCTATTTTTTTTTTAGTTTAGGATTTGGTCACTCCTTGCCCCGTTCGCTTGAACTTCCATAAAATTGACCAAAAAAAGTTTTCAAAGATTGATCCATTTTTACATTTAAAAAATTGGTAAATTTTTGATAAACATCAAGTATAAAATTTATAAGTTCAGTAAATCTTCAAAAATTTTCAATTGTAATTATTTTCTAAATCAGAAAATTTATTAAAACACAGTCAAACTTTCATCAAAATTTAAACAGTCAATTTTCAAATTGTGTTTTTTAAAAAAAAAAATATATATATATTGTTAATTTTCATCGGTAGATCTTCATGGAGAAGATTTAAAATTCAAATTTCCCAATGCTCAAATTTTAATAAATTTTTAACGTTTTCAAAGTTACGTTGATTTCAACAATTTTGAAAATTTCAAAATACGTAATTGTGATAAATGTTATAATATCGTAAATTTCTAAAATTCAGTAAATTTAATCTTGAAGTGTCGTCATTTTTTTTTTTTTTTTTTAAATTCAAGATGACATAAATTTCCCAACTTTTTATCAATTTTAACGATTTTGAAAATGTGATAATCATTGAAATTTCGTACATTTCTAATCCTTGAAACTTCCAAAAAATTACTTCAATAATAATTCAATACCCAAATTTTCAGCTCTCCAAGTCCACTTTGAAAGAATTATGATAACAATAATACATTCAAAATTTTTTTTTTTTTTAATGCAAAAATCCTACTTCGATGGTAATAAAGTCAAGAACGATAAGAAAATTGAAACATCCCATCGTGAAAAAAAACCAATCGAATACCCCTAATAATACCCAATTTCAATTTACAGAACTGGCTACTATTCGCATGCTGGTTACCAAGCGAAGCTTCGCAATGGAAAGATATGGACGAAGATTACTACGACGAAGAAGAAGACTTCGATGACGAGCCAGTCCTGGTCAAACGTCGCTTCGACGACCAACCTTTGCTGTCCGAATTATACGAATATGGAGCTCAAGGGCAACTTTACAACTTACGAGTCGAACCAATTTCTATAATAAGCACGTCATAAGCGAACCAGAACCCAAAGAATCAGCCAGCGAATTGCAGATTTGTGCCCAGTGCCGATGTTAACCGAAGAAGAATATTTTACAACGAAGCTTTCTTGTAACTCGCGCCGAATTTGATTCCCTTATTGAGGCATCAAGAGCTAAAGTATAATATAATAAATAAGGCAATAGATGCTGTAGATGGGGAAATATTTACCTAAATTGTAGGATATTCAGAGATACATAATAAAAAAAGCGTTTACCGAGGCTTAGGGAATTGAAAAAAAATGTTACACGCGAGCTATAAGATTCTGAATTCTTTGTTACGTAAATCGAGATTCGAGAAAGCTTGAGATTTTATCCATTGTTATACATTATACTACCTATTTTTTATTTTTATTATTTTTTTAGCAGCAAAAAATCTATTATTGGAATCAGGTAATGTTGATTTCACAAAAATACAGTAATAATTTGGATGTTCGATGGTGATACGGAAGATGAAAAAAAATTATACGAATGAATTGCGAGACAATCGTTGCTCTACTTAGCTCAAATGTGTGATTTGTAACCATTTTTGTAATCCAATAATCGAGATTTTGCTGCTCTTGATTAATTTTATTTTTTACTCTAAAAAATCTATTTTTATATGAAGATATATTTTCAGAATTCATATTTTCTTAATAGGTAAAGTTTCGGATGACAAATTAACACTTCATAGTCTTCACACAAAAGGCAGTGTTCGATGCATGTTCGAACGATGGGTAGATTCACGATGAATAAAATATGAGTCATTTTTCCTTTCGATACAGATAACTGATAAGCTATGTAGTTTCTTTGTCATCTGAATTCTTACACAATAATAACCTGCTATATTTTTCTCACAATAGAACTCTGCGTAGTAAACGTTTTGATAAATTAGACTGAATTTTATTACCCCATTAGTAGATCTTTATCCCAATAGTTGACAGAATTTTCTTTTTTCGATTCTCATTTGTGAAAACTTTGTTGGAATTTTCATTTTTATACTCTTATACAAGGAGGAAATCTTTGGATGAAACTATTTCGATCGTTACCAATATCTAACTAAAAGCATTCACAATTTACATTGTGTCAAAATATGTAGCTTTGTTTCAATTTCTAATTCAAACACTACTAAAATGCATTCGTTTCTATGGCCACTTTTTGTAATATGTAAAACCAATCTAATAAGAATGAAATTTGTCAGTACAGTACCTAGCGAAGTTACTTATTTATACGATTTAACTAAAAAATTATATTTTGTGATTGCTTATTATCATAATGTACTTTCTTTTCAATTAAATGGATTATTTTTTTTGTTAATAATAAACCTGTACATATTCTATGTGTATACATGTGTGTTAAAATATGTACTCAATTATTGAATTTTTAATATATTCGTTTATTGTTACCCCGGTGTAAGATTTTATTCACTGGAAGTAGAATTATCAGTGGGCGAAACACACACTTCTCCGGTGACCGGCAATCATCCTTCAACGGTCAACCAATTCATCCCGAACTAATTTATATAGTAAATCAACATAATATTGCTTACCAGAATCTATGAAGAGTGAAATTGAAACGACTTCTGTTTAATTAATCGAAGTTTCAAACGAAACACTACGATTCGAGCGGCAGAAAAGCATGGAATGATGACAACGCTAAATGTATACCAATTTGTACGTAAATTAACACTCACTTTGTCGATTTGAAATCAGTGACATTTCACGAGTAGATACATGATTAGTCCATTTCGGATAAATTTCATCTAAATTAACTGCAAATTAATACGAAATAATTAACCGCAAAAGCAAAATTAAACGCAAAACGAATAATTAAAATGAAAAAATTTCAAAGCCACAGACAAAAACGTGAAAAAAGTAAACGAACGGGAATCAGTGTCGCCTATGTCAGAAAATAAAAAGTACTTCGACGTGGTTTTTAGCCAAATTCGTTGCAGAACGTTTTCTCGGTTACACTGAACGTTATCATTCCGCTAAATTTGATAAGAATTTTTATTTTTTAAATTTTTTTTTGAAAATTTTTCGAATTTTAATTATTACTTTAATTAAATTGAAATAATATTCGTTCAAATAACTTTCTAATGTTCTTCTTCTCCGAAAACTGGCCAGATTAATTTCACTCCGTTGGTAAATCGTTATTTCTAGACCAAACATTCTTAAAATAATTTAAATGAGCATTCCAGGGAAAAGAAAACCATGGAGAAAGAATTTATACGAAAATGAAGACTATCCGGATAACTATACAGATGAATCATTTCTAGACGAGCTAAAGAAAAATCTACACATCCGCAATGTTACTTTTAAAGAAGCCTGCTTCGGAGCTGGACTACTCAGTCAACAAATCTGCGTCGTTGTCATCTTCGCTTGTACATTTGTTTACCTATACAACGAATGGATCGATCCGGTGAATTTAATAATCTGTACAGATACCGCAGCATTATTAGCATACTGTATATTATTCTACGGTGACTATAATTTCATGAAGTTATGTAGAACATGTTGCATCTACAGTATTTGTAGCTATATGCTATCACCTTTGCTGAAAACTCTGACTGAAACAATCAGCACAGATACGATTTACTCAACTACTGTAATAATGATGCTAATTCATTTGGTGTTTTTCGACTACGGAGTTCCAGCTTTGATTGTTTCCAGTTCGTTGTCTTTGAACGCTGCAATATTCGGAGCTGTTTGTTTAGCATCGAGACTTCCAATGTGTATTTCGGTTACTGCATTTGTTCATGTTACCGTCCAGTGTTTCGCATTGGCTCCTTTATTTTTAACCAAGCTTGGGTTTTCTTTTTATAACCTTGTATTAGAAATATGTCTTACTGCTTCTGTTTTGTACAGTATTTCCGGGGTCATGACTATATTTCATTTCTTCGTTGTCTTTTTCATAAATGTAATATGTCCCTATTTATTTATCAAATGGTATTCGTATAAAGATAATATATATGGTCCTTGGGACGAAGCTATTATTAATATTTCGGGTAGTCCTAGCTTTAAACAAAAACTACAGTATTTTAATTCGTAATTTATATTCTGGTCTGTGATATTTATTAACGTGTTTTGAATGAAGCATTACATGATTACTAAGTAAGCTTTATGTATGTAATGTACTATGTACTCATTTTGCATATTTGTGTTAAATGAACGCAACGTTGACAGATGCTAATTACAGTGGTTTTTTACTGTCTGATTTTTCCAGAAAAAAATTCCTACCTACTTAATAGTTGGTTCGGTCACGATTTACATATTCAGTTTGGGAACTTTTTGAAATGTTTCAAAAATGAGCATCTTTCAAGTTGTGCCTTTATATTTATTTGCACATAACTCCTCAACCTCAAGCACTTATTCAACGAATTTATTCTTCTCTTTACCAAGAAAAGCATTTCATGAAGTGCTAATAAAATCTAGCATTAGCCTTGAATTACCTTACATACTACAAACTGATTATATAATCATATAGCACCATATATGTACTCGTATATTCGTCAGATTACCCATCTACGTAAAATTGTAAAATTAATACAGTCGAAATAATAGGAAACTTCATCAAAGGAAATCGTACGTTGATGTAATTATTGCGAAGAATGTCGTTTTTTCCTTCTGTTCAGTGGAATATTATAATTCGGTAATTACTGGGTGGATAAAAGAATAGAGAACTATCGTAGTATGGCAATCAATTTTTTAAGGAAATAAAAAAAAATCAAGTTACGCCTCACGCGTAGTCTCTTAAATTAAAGATCATCGTATTATGGTGTATTTTAATTACGAAGAATTTATGTACGAGCTTGAATGATGTGACGACATTCGAAAATTTTACGAGTGAATTATATGCCATGGAGCAGTTGGTACCTAGATCTACCTATCTAAAGAAATAACCTCTCACGTCTTGTGATTTTTTTTACTTTTTCAAATAGTGAAATTTATTATTCATGTCATTTCGTCAATATTAATAAATTGTTGATTAAATTTTTGAAAATATTGACGCAAATAACGAGTGTCTAATATAAATTAAATAATGAATCACATTATTGATAATATGTTTTCCTAGAAGAAATTTTACGTAAGTAGGTAAGTAAGTATCTATACAACGTATCTAAAAAAATACCCAGGAGCTATAAGTACCTGGAAAATCTCCGTTGACTCTCCCACTTACCTACAGCTTAATCAACTCGAGATTGACTATTTTCACAACCGATAATCACATGAAAACAGGAAGTAGTAATAATAATATCGATTTTCTAATTCATATTTCCAAGTTTTTCTTCTGAAAAGAACTTGAATTTTTTTTTAAACAAATTTTAAACTTTTTTTGAAAATTTTTATGGGGTATTTTTTTTTTTAAATTAGAACTTCAAAATTTTACTCAAAATGAAAATTTTAATAAAAAGTATAAAACAAATTTTATCAAATAAATACTAATTTAGAAACATAGTAAACAAATTTAGACATTAAGGAAAAATTAAATAAAAAGTTTGGAGCTTAAAAAAAATAAAAAATAAATTATCTTGAAAATTTTTTTTACAAAATTTGGAAAAAATTAATCAAAAAATTCACTTACTTACCTACTTGAAAAAACAACAAAAAAATTCAAAACAATTTTAATGAGGAATTCATAAAAATTTTGATTAAAAAAACAGAAAATCATTTACTTACCCAAAAATTTACTCGGAGAAACTTTAACAGAAAATTCGTTTTAAAAAAAATGCAATTAACAATTCACTTGAGAAAACTTGTTAAAAAAATTTAATGAAAACGATTGAAGAGTTACAAATGAAAAGTTTTGAAAAAGTTCTTCAAAACTTTTAAAGGAAAATATAAAAATCAATTTGATCAACAATTCACCAGTAAAAAGTGATGAAAACTGCAGGAAAATTTTGAAAAAAAAAATTAATGATGAAGAAATGAAAAACAAATGGGTCAAGAAGGAAAATGGGAAAAAATGTAATTAAAAATTCAATTGAAAATTATTGAGGAGTAAAATTTGTTAAAAATTTAATGAAAATTTAGAAAAATTTTAATGAAAACAATTTTTTAATAGAAAAATATTCAATAAAAAATGCGTAAAAATATTGATAACAAATAAGGAAAAAATTTTTAATAACAATTTACTTTAGAAAATTTTAATGAAAAGTTTTGGAAACATTTTTTTTTAATTTATGAAAATTTAGAGTAGGTAAAAAAAATGTGGGTTAAAAATTTGTGAAATTTAAAAAAAATATATCTTGATGAAAATTAGGGAAATTCATTCAACCTCGCCTTATTTTGATGAAAATTTTGAAAAAATTTGCATTAATAAAAATGCATAAAAAGTTAAAAAATATATTTGATAAACAATTTACCTAATCGAAAAAGCTGAAGAGAAAAATTTGTCAAAAAAATTTAATCGCAACTATTCGTTTGGATTTTTATGAAAAGTAGGATGAAATGAAAATTGAATAAAAAATTTGACTTCAGTTTTTAAATATCTTAATGAAAATTTTTAGAAAAAAAATAAAATGATTAAAACACAGAAAAAAATTAATTAACATTTCGCTTGGAAAAACTTTAAACGAAAAATTTGTAGGAAATTCGACTAGTTTTGATGAAAACTGTAAGAAAAATTTGAATAAAAAATTTAGAAAAGATATGATGAACAATAAAATTGAAAAAAAATCAATTAAAAATTCATTTAGAAGAATTTGAATGAAAAACTTTGGAAAAAAGAATAAGAAAAGTTATAATTAAAAATATGGAACTTTATTTTTTTTTAAATATTCTGATGGACGTTTTAGGAAAAATTTGAAAAATAGATACTCGAAGCAAATTGAAGAGGAAAATTTGGGAAAAATTAGATAAAAATTAGGAAACAAATTAAATTAAAAATCTCTTTTTGGAAAATTTCTATTGGAAAGTTTTGATGAAAATCAGAATGTGAAAAATTTTAATTTAAATTTCGGAAAATTTTTCAAAAAAGTGATCTCAATGAAAATTTTGGGAAATTTATAAAACAAATTGGGGGAAATACAGATTAGAAAGAAATAAGAAAAAAAAGTTGATCAAAACTTTATTTGGAAAAACTTTGGTTAAAAAATCCATTAAAAATATTATTAGTTTTGGTAAAAAATTATGATGTAAGATTGCAAAAAAAATAGTCAACGATCCACTTGGAAAAATTTGAATGAAAATTTTGGAAAAATTTAAGGAAAATGTTGATAATGATGAAAATTCAGATATGAAAAACATGAATGAAATTTTGACCTATTATAATCACCAATTTTCTCGGAAAAAGTTAAAGAAATTTTTTTTTTAAAAATTGAATAAAATTTTGAAAAAAATAATTACCTGACAAAATGAAAATTTCAAGACAGAATTTTTTAAATTTCAATTCAAAATGTAAAAAAAAAATGGATAAAAAAATTTGGGCAAACTTGAATTCATGAAGAAAAAAATGGAAATAATCAAATCAACAGTTTACTAATTATAAATGATCAGGAAAAAACGTCGACAAAAAAAATTGTAAAAAAACTTTGAACAAAAAAAATTAAGAAAAATTCAATGTTGAAAATTTACTTGGAAAAAATTTACAAGAAAAATTTGTAAAAAAATTAGATTGAAATTTTTAAATTTGATACATGAATAATATACTAGTTTTTAGTCAAGAATGGTAGATTTGTTTTCCTTCGTTCGTTCGTCAATTGTGATTACTAGTTGTGGAAATAGTCAATGCCATTAAATTTTCATTCGTAATAAAATTCATTAGACCTGCGGTTTCGAAAAGGTAATTAAGTTAGGCTATTTCGAGAAGAAATGATACAGGTAATTCTCAAAAATAAAAATAAAAATAAAAACATTAAAAATTCATATTTGAGAAGAATCTTACGCCCGTTAAAAAAAAATAATTAAAAATTTCAACTGACAACAATGATATATTGCTCCGAATGGGATTATAGTATTAACGTTAAAATAATTATTGCTTTTAATTCCAACCTCACCTAATTAGGCTGATATACTAAAACTTGAATAAATTATTATTATTTATTAATCTATGAAAAATGATATAATTTTTACTAATGCATTGCTAGCGCAATCTATCACGTTTCATACTTAGCACCATTATCGAAGGTATTACGAATACGAACCTGAAGTGTATTTCAAATAGCCATTCATTGTTTGCATGTGCCTCAACAGGTATGAGCAGCAGTGTGTGGTGTGTGGTGTGTTTTCATGAAATCTCATTTTAATTAAGTACCAGTTACCGGTTACGAGTGCATTTTTTTTATTGAATAAGATGAGTATAGGAAATTATATGAAATTGTGAATTTTTTCGTCTCGATGATTTTGTGTTTGTGAATTTAGTTTTTGACTTTTGTACTTACACCAATTTAAGCTTGTCGTGTTTTAAAAGGTGAGTTTTGATAATATTTTATTTAGAGATTTTTTTTCATTTTATCAATTTTTTTCCCCTTCAAAAGTGGTGTTTTCAATTTTTTAAGTAAAACTTGAAAAAAAATTGAGGTCAAAAATAATTTTTAAGATATCAATTTATTTTTTAAGTACATAGGAACTTACTTCATATGTACCTATTCATGTTCAATGCTAATTCTCTACAGGGACTTTTTCTTTGACCAAATACGTAATTCCAAGTAGACAGATAGGTAATGATCTATTTTTTGAAGAAAAAAAAAGAAGTTCAGCAGTGAAATAACTTGACCAAAAAAATCAACAAAATCTCAAAGCAGGTGGTTCACATGTAAGAAAAAAAAATGAACCAAAACAAAACCATACCTACTTTATGCACTTCTCGTTCTCTTCCTTGCAATCTACGTAACTATTACACTCCCAGTCTGGAAATTCGTGTCGATAATTTATTACAAAATTTTTTCTCGTCCATCCTTTCCTTAAGCGAATAAATAAACAAAAATTATAGTTCTCCGCCCCATTTATCGTATGAATTACGATTTCTTTCGCACATACCATTCACACCTCGATGCTGCATGGGTCGACGAATTACGTAGATAGACTTGGACCAAACCCCATCAATACGAACTTGTTTTTTTTTATGGTACCTACGAAAATTCATTAGCTTTATCGATTTATATCATTTTATTGCAAAATTTTTATTAAATTCTCCATAGCTAACACATTGTTAACCACAGGGGGGCGTGGTAATTTAATGGTTAATCTCGATAACACTCGATCATTTAGCTCTGAGCTTTCCGATTGAAAAAAAAAATCCACCTGGAACACCTGAAGTCGATACGATGAATTTTAAAATTATTTTTCCAACGTATGTACGTACTTAAAACTAGGTAGGTATAAGAAACACACGCGTGAAGAAAATAATGTAAAAATTGGTCGCGACGTGTACTAGGATAGGGCCTGAATTCACTGTCTTGGAGTATTTTAATTTTCAGACTTGTTCAAATTGCATTAATAATGCCATATTTTCTGTGCTCGAGTATGAATCATACCTACAGGTGTTGGATATGAAGACAATTAAATATGTAAAATTCATATGTTTTCATGAAGTAGGTTTAGATAGGTAGTAGCTAGATAGATACCTATCTATTCTTGTTTACAATGAATACCATTACCAAATGCATAAATTTTTGAATTTACGTGGCTATTTTAGCTCATTTTTGGTCGAATGTTTTCAATAACTCGAATTTAGTTGTTACCTAATCATGAAACTTTGAGAATCTTTTTATTTATCACAAAGATACGAGTATAATTATACTTAGTGACTAATTAGAAGGACTATCTTACTATTTGGAATTTTAAATATAGAACGTGTCGATAAATCATATGTACTTTTGATAAAGTCGCATCAGCTGAATGAAATTGACAATGATAATAATGCACTGATAAGAACCATCATCCTACCTCTGCTTTTACGAGTAATTATTTTATGATGGAGTTTGAAAAACCTGACGACGTAATTTGATTGTACGTCATTTATCTGAAACCGCTTTCCCTCGATTTCAAAAAAAATGGTTTATTCATTTTTTTTTTCGTTAGGAAAATTTTGAGAAGATTTCTAATCGAAAATGTTTTTAAAAATTTGTTTTCATTTTTTTTTTTTTTTTTTTGTCAGACATTTTAAAACTTGAAAAATATTTTTAAAATTTGATGACTTTTAGACATTTTGTTAGACATTCTGAAAATTGAAAATTTTTAGAAAAGTTGATAATGATAACTAATGACATTTGTCAGAAATTTCAAAATTTGAAAATTATTTTTTTTAAATTTGGTGACTTTCAGACATTTTGTCAGACGTTCTAAAATTTGAAAAAATGTCGGAAAAATTCATGACTTTTAGAAATTTTTAAATTTTAAATTTTTCAGTGTTAGACATTTTTCAGACATTTATTAAAAATTTTGGACATCTCTCACACTTTTTTAAAATTTATTTATTTATTCAAAATTGAATAACTTTTAGCCATTTTATCAGACTTTTGGAAACTTTTTTTTGACTTCTATAAAAATTATTATAGGCAATTAAATTTCCATGAAAATTTTAATTTTTTTGTAATTTTTCAAGTCGTTCTCATTTTTTAAACTTTTTTCCAGAAATCGATGGGCTTAGACATTTTTTTTTGACATTTTGTCAGACGTTCTGAAACTTTATCAACATTTTTTTTTTTTTTTCAAAATTTGTCTTTTTTAAAAATTTTGCCACCAAAAAAAATTAGGTATTTAAAAAAAATGTTTTTTAATATAAAATAGGGTATTTTGTTAGATATCTCGGCTTATCAAACTTTTTTCAGTTTTTCAGTGTTTTATAGAAAGATTGATTTTTTAAGAATCCTGTTTTTTCTCTCCCCTCTTGAAAAGTGATTTTTTCAATTTTGCTAAAAATCCAGATTTTTAAATTTTTATACCTACTTAATTAGTAAATAATTTCTTCAAATTTTATCAATTTTTTCTAATTCTACTGAAAATACCCACCTATATTTTTTTAATGTCCTTTAGAACCGAAACTTTTGTTGAATTTATTAAAACTGATATTTTTTGGAATTTTGTTGGGAGAAAATTTTAATTTCCTTTTGAAATGTTTTTTCTTTTTTTTTTCTAAACCCATTTTTTATGAATTGAAAAGTGAATTTTTTCAAATCGTAAAATTTTTTATGAAAAGGGACATTTTTTCAAAAACTCATTTCACTAGACATAGGTAACTATTTTTTTTTTTAAAATATTTTTTAGATTTTTTTTTATCAATGAACAGATTTTTTTTAATTTTTAAAAATTTTATTAAAAATTTTCGTTGAAACCAATTTTTTAAAATTTTGTTTCAATTCTGCAAAAAATAAACATTTTCTTTCAGTTTTCCTAAAAATCATTTTTTGTGGAATTTTTGAAAATTTTTCTAATGTACCTATAGGTAAAAGTTTACTGAAAATACATAATTTGTTTGAATTTTGTTTATTTTTTCATAAGTTCGTTTGAAAAATAATTATGTTCTTTACTCTCCCCCCCCTCAAACAAATTTCTTTTCTAATTTTACTGAAATATGATTTACCCAAAATTGTGTCAAAAATCTAGTTTTTCATTTTTTTATTTTTGTTCAAAAACAATTTTCTGATTTTTTGAAAATTGACTTCAAAAAGAATTATTAAAAATTCCAATTGAGAAGTGAATTTTTTTCTTTTATTTACTTCAGTTCATTAAATGGTGATTTTTTTTTTTATTGAAAAACATATTTTTCTCTTAAAATTTGCAAAAATACTGTAAGTAGGTTTGAAGTTTCTGAATTTTAAAATTTTTATTCAAATGCTATTTTTATACACGTACTCAACAATTTTTCTAAATTCAGTAATTTTTCTAGAAAAAATTTTGCAAATTAAAAAAAACTGATGAAAATTAATTTCAATTGCGAATACGTTTATACATTAATTTCTGTTATTTTTGAAAAAAATTAATTAAAATTTTTTGTGATATTGATATTCATTGAAAATGATTTTTGGATTTGCTGGAAACTTTTTTCAAATTCATTAAAAAAAATTTCTTTTAATTTCTTATTATTACCTAGGTACCTACATATTATTTTTTTTTGAAAATCCATTTTCTTCCTCAATTTTATTAATAAGTGGTTTATGTTAAAAACTGGGTCTCTTTTATTTTTTTTGTTTGTAAAAAATTATCTTCAAACAGAAATTTAAAAAAATTTTCTTTAAAAAAAAAAAAAAAAAATTATTGAATTTTCTTAATTTTTTTGTTTTAGTTTTGTTGGAAAGCAAATTTTCAAAGACTGTTACAATCTCAAGTGTCATTTCCAAGTTTCTTTCAAACCATTTTTAAAAAAATTTATTTTTGTTGAAAAGTGATTTTTTTTAAATTCTACTATTATTAATTTTGTCAAAAACAATTTTTTTCAATTTTTTAGTTGGTTTTTCTAAGAATCATTTTTTTTTTTTTTTTTTTTGAATTACGTTGATGTGGTTTTTTTAATTTCATTAAAAATGAATTTTGTTCGTTTTTTTTTCGATGTTTTTCCAAGGCAGAGGAAAGGACAACAATTCACTATAAATATATTATGACTACCCACATTCGTAGCAACCTAATTCCGAATTTCTCGAGGTTTGAGAACTTGAATTTTTAATCAGATCACAGTCGATAGGTAAATTTCAATCAGAATTACTAAATACCTATTTAAACAATACCTAGCTCAGATAAGCATTGAAGATTCAATTCAACATTTCATCCTTATCCAAATTTCGTAACACCCACTCATACGCTCGTAACATTCGTCGAAAAATGGAAAAACAGCATAAAAGAATGATGCTTTTCCACACAATTTCGCAGTACGAGAGAGAAAACGCATGATATTTTAACATCTATAATTCAAACGCACTCTAGACTCGTACTACACTCGATGACGTACAAAGTGACGAATTTTATCCCAGTCATTGTAAAATTTATCACTCGAAAATGTTAGCTTTTAATGTATCTTCTACCACCGAACAGAAAAAAGGAGGACAGAAAAGAAAGAAAGAAATTATATTATAAATCTGTCGTTTGCGAAAACTTGGAAATTACGATTTCTTCGCACGTATAGCTTTGATTTTCTATTTATCTATTCAACGAACGAATGAATCCTTCGAAATGACAAGATTAGACTACAAATACATTGACATGTTTGATATTCCGGTGGTGCTTTTTTTTGTCTGTATGTTTCCTGTGCCGGGGTCAAATAGGTATTTTTAAATCCGGAAACTAACTCAAGGATGAGATCGATATTATCGAAATTTAAAAAATATATCAATCGATCCTTAAATGGGTATAAATTAAAATTGAAGAGTACTTGATTTGAGCAAATGAGTTGCATATAATACGAGAAAGAAACTGTTCTTGTGCTTATCTATGAGTACGTTTTATCATGTTAAATTATTTAAATTTTCTAAACCATTTCATCACAGTCAAATAACTTCCATTTTTAGCTTTTCAATATAAATCAGACTTCTGACATGGGTAACTTAACGTAGGTAATTGGCTATACTGTTCAAACATTATGTGGGTTAACATTAAAAAATTGCCACTGGTTATTACGAGGTTCCCTAAACGATGCCTAATTTTCTGGTCCGAAAGTCATTAAACAGAGATGTCTTATTAAATCCCATACAATGTAAATCAATCACCGTATTCGACTCCTCCTCTCGATATTTTTCATCTTAAACCTTTTCAAAATTGTATCACATTATTTTTATTTCTTGAAACAGGGTACTTGTATAATGTATATACTCGGATAGATTAGATCTAGACACGAGTATTCTATATAAAGTCAAATCGATAAAGGTATTAAGTACGTAAAGGAAAGCCATATAATTTTGCCATATTTAAATAAAATTACCACATATACCCATAATTACAGTAGATATAGGTATGTAGAATATCGTAAAGAGGCCTAATGCTTTATTATAATATTCAATATTATATTTGAGAAATATTACCTATTCCTATTACCCACTTAAATGCATAATAAAAAAAAAACAGTGTTAGATTCCAAGAAATACTAAGTATGATAATTCTTTTTGTTTTGTAATTAGCTCGGTATGTAGGCCTATGTACTTGGATTATAATTAACAGCTTCTATGCCACCTCGTAGTAAGATATGTTCATGGGAGGTAATTGAAATGAAAGACATAAGACATAGCAATTAACTGAGCATGAAAACATCAAACCAACCGGACTAAACAGTGACCAGTATTTTCATCAGTGGGCTTTAGTGATACGCTCCTCTCTCGCTTTCTAAAGAAAAATCATAAATTAATTTTTTTAACTGTTTTTCGAAATTTGAAAAAAAAAAAATTAAAAACGTATTTTTGAGAAATATTTTTTAACAAAAATTAAAATTTAGGAAAAATGTTTTTTGTTTTCTTATTTAAAAAATAATACTGAATTTGTTTTTCAAAGAATTTTTTTAAAAAATCAAATGAAAATTTGAAGAAGAAAAAATCATATTTTAAAAAAATTGAAAGACATTTATCATTATTTTCTTATAATTATTTACAATTTTTTTTAAAGTAAGTACAAAATTCTAATTAAAATTTGAAAAAAAATGTTCTAAATTAAAATTTGAAAAAATCATTTTTATCCACGTCTTCAAAAGTATAAAATCATTCTATCAAGTTGAAAAAAAGGAAAAGATTAATTTTTTTCAATATAAAACTATTTACCTGCCATATCTGTCAGTATAGATACACACTTATTTTTTAAGAAAGTGAAAATTTCCATCTAACAACATAATTTAAAATAAAAAATAAAAATCTCACAAAAGGGAAGTACCTGCATAAATTCAAAAAAGAAAAAAAATTGGAAAATCACCTTTACAAAAACATAAATTTTAAATTTCATATGTTGAAACATTCATCACAAGAGAGTTTGCTAGTATTAATGTATGTATATGGTATTTTAAAATATAAAAGTAAAAATAAGAATCTTTAAGAAAACAAAATTTAATAAAAATTTGGAAAAATTCATGTTGAATAATTTTGGTTAAAAAATTGAAATTTATTTTCAAAAAGTGTCTAAAAAAATCTCTAAAATATTTTAAAGTTAATATTTTTCAAAAGAAGGATTTTTTGTAACATCATAACTATGGAATATTCTTTTTACTAAAATAGGTAATCGATTAAATCATAAATGTATGCTAAAATTTTGTAAAAAATTATTTTCAGTAAAAATTTGGTTAATTAATTTTTTTAAATAAACTATTCAAAAATGCACTAGGTACCTACTTTAAAGTGGTTCATTTTCAAAAAGTCATTAATCCATTATTTCGAAGTTGTCCATAAATTCAATAGGTACTCGTAATTCCAAAAAAAATTTTGAATTATTTTTCTTAAAAAAAAAATCCTCGATAAAAATTAAAAGATTTAAAAAAAACTACGAGACAAAAAAATTGAGATATTTTCCTCTTCAAAAAATAAAAAAGTTAGAAGTAACTTCTTTCCAAAAATTTGAAAAATAAATATTTTTTATTACTTTTTAAACATTTTTTCAAAGTTAAAAATCGTTTTAAATCAATTGAAAAAATGACTATTTTTTTCAATGAAGATTTAAAGAAATCGATTTCTCAAAATTTATTTTTCATCAATTGTTTAAAAATAAATTAAAAGTCATTTTCTAAGGCTAAAAAAGGCTACATTTTTTTCAAAAAATTCAATGAAAATTTGAGAAAAAAAATATGGAAAATATTTACTTTACGAGGGAACCTTTGAAACTTGTCAACTCTGATTGAGCTGGAATTTGAGATGGCAAAATTGATTTTTTGATTTTTGATGAATTTTTGAATACGGCAGAAATAGCCAATTGATAAATAAATTTTTTTTTTAAATAGTAAATTTTGAGATAATATTTTGAAAATCGGTTCATATACTAAAGTCTACCTCCTGAATAGATTGCGATCATTTTCGAAGCGATCTGGAACCTCCAGAAAAAATTGACTTTTCTCCAGCGCACAGGAATCGTTCCAGATGGTGTTGTAATCAACTTCGGCTGTGAGCTACTTCTGCTATTTTCAAAAATTCGCTAAAAATCGAAAAATCAACTTCGGCAGCTCATAGTTTGGTTCTGGGGCTTGATTGACATGCTCTTTCAACGAGCTGAATTTCAGCTCAATCAGAGATGACGAGTTGGCAAGGTTGCCTTGAAGAATTGGGGGAAAAATTTAATAGACCTAAAGATTAAAAAAAATATTAATTTATAAAAAATGTGGGAAGTGATAGTCACATATTTTCAAAAATTGCTTAAAAACTACTAAAAACATTTAAATTAAATATTTTTTAAAAAAATTTAAGAAAATGAAAAATTTTACCCCGTTTGATTATTTTTTTTAATAATTAAAAAAAAAACTATCTCCAAAAAAATATTTAAAAAAATATAATCATTTTCAACAAATCTGAAAAAGAAATATTTTCAAAAAAAAAATTACTTACAATTCCTTTTCAATCAACGTTAAAAAAATTATACTTCCAAACAATGTTTTCAGATAAAAAAGAACTGAATCCTATATTTTTTCAATCTTTCCATTTCATGGAATTGCGAGGTATCTAATTCGTCATCAACTAAATGTATTCAAATTGCGAATTAAACGAAGCGTTAAATCTCTCACATACTTGTCCATTAAAGATAGACAGATAGTCTACCTAAAGTTTACTAATTATTGAATGGCATTGACCCTCGTAAAGGTTTAAAATTGCTTTCACAGTAGAATGAGTTCCCATCTCCATCACACGCTCCAAGAGTATAGTTAGGTACCCTACTGGCTACTTAACAATTTACAACCATTTTATCGTTCAGATAAGTCTGCGATTCCCATTTTCCTATCAAATATTGAAAAGATATAGGCAAATTGAACTACCTACCAAAATATTTATAATTTTTAGAAATTAATTTAAAAAGCCAAAATACATTATTAACTCGAATGAATATTTTATAATAGGTCACATCGAACAATTTATTTAGACTTAGATCATTCTTATCAAAGACGTCATTCGTATTTCATTATACTAGGTACAATATACGAATTTGGTATATTGATCAATTTTAGATTAAATATAGACCTATGCTCATACGTCAAGTTAGTTTGAAAGTCGTAAATAAACAAACCGAACCGAGGTAACAATTGATAAAACTCACAATCATAACTTATAGACTTGTACAACTCCGTAGCAACCTTGTTCATGTAAATTTCAGCTTCATGAATATTATAATTGTTTTTTTCAACTTAGTTAATTCCAATTTGTCAATAGCAATTTAACATGTAGGTGTTAGGTTGGTGCATGTGTGTCATAGTAATGGCTTCATTGTTCGTAAGTAGGTAGGTACATATGCGAATTACCTATACCTATAGTTTTTTTGAACTAATGATAAGGTTTTTCAATTTTTTCCCCGAAATAGAAAATGGACAATTTTTTAGTCTCAAAAATTGACGAATTAATTAAGTTCTTTTCCAATTTTTTGATGAAAATTTATTATGATTTTAATAGTACCGCAAAGTTGGGAAATTTTCATTTTTCTATGATCGTATCTGATTATGTAATTTATAACTACTAATTTGCAAATAAAAATCACTCCAATGGAGGGAAAAACGGGTAATTAAAATAACATGTTGCCTGCAGGTACTTCCTTATCATAATGAATGAGTTTTATGAAATATTGCTTAATCTGTGATATGACGTTGTATGCAATTTCAGTGCTCGAATAGATTACTATAGGTAAGATTTTTTTAGAATCAAAATGAATAATAAAACCTACATAACTAGATTAATACGAAGAAAAATTAACCAATAGGTACATACTAATAAAAAATTGAAGAATTGTACAAAGAATTGGCTCACGTCGGTAATCTATAACCTACCTAGGTACTTATTTTAATCTTCTATCTGGATATAGGTAGGTACGTATTTAAATTGAAGTTATTTTCCTAAAAATTTTGAAAATATTTCTGAGGAATCTTACAAAAAGTTTAAGAAAGGGAAATTTCAAAATTAATACGTAAGTTAAAACGAAAAAAATCCTTAGGCTGAATAAAGATAAAAATGTAAATTGAAAAAAAAAAACTCTTGACTTAAAATATTGAAAATTTTTTAAAAAATTGAGAAATTTTAAAATTGTCAGTTAAGTAACGAATTGAAAAACAGAAAAGTAAAAAAAAGTAAGCATAAGAAATATTGAAAAATTGTATTTAAAAATGTCATAATACAAAATAAGAGAAAAATATAAAAGTAAAAAATTGAAAATTGAAAAAAAATGAAAACAAAAACATAATTATGATCATAAAAATGATTTGAATTTCAAAAATCAAGAAATAATTGGAAAAAATCAAAATTAAAAACCTCAACATAAAGAAATTAAAAAAAATCAATATTGAAACAATTAATATATCGCTGAAAGGAAGAAATACCAAATTTAAAAAAAAATTAACAGTTTTTTATAATTTTGAGCAAAGAAAACTTCCTTTGTTTAGAAATTTTAATTCAGATTCAAAAAATTAAATAAAACTGAAAAGAAGGAAAATTTTGAAAAATTGTAGACAAAAAAAATTAGAGTATTGAAAAAAAAAATTTAATTATATTTTTACTGTTTTTTGTTGGGGGGGAGAGGGGGGGGGGGTTAAAAGAATTGCAGGTAACCAATTTTTTATTTTTGGTGATTTTTTTTTTTCAAAATAATTCTAGTCTACAATTTTTACGGAAGAATTTTCTTATGAGAAAATTTCAATTCTCATCGAGAGTTTTTAATGAATTTTGTGATGAAAACTTTTTTTAAAGAAAATTTTAAGATATTTTTTCCAAGATTTCAAAAGGAAATACGAGATTAAAAAAATTCATGGAATTTTTTTTCAAAAAAATCCAAGATTTTTTGCGAAAACAAAATTTGGAAAATTAAATTTTCCGCAAAATTTTTCTTTGTTTTAGAAAATTTCTCCAACATTTTTTGAGATATAGTGGGAAAAAATTATCATAAATGAATTTTTGTAGGTGAATTCATGATGAGAAAATTTCAATTTTTGTACTAACTGAATTTTTGTGATTTTTTTTTTCGTGCTATTTATTGAAGAAGTTGAAAAAATTGAAATGAACTTTTTAAAAAGAAATTTTAATAGATTTTTCAAAAATTTTCAAAAGATACTCGGATGAAAAATAAGTGATTTACGTATTTATCATTTTAATAAATTGTTTATTAAACAATTTAATATCATTTTGTTGAAAAAAAAATCTTGTAAAGAAAAAGCGTAGGTAGGTACCTTTTTTTTTCAAAGAATTTTATGCAAGAAATTTCTCATAAAATTTTTCTTCTCGAATTTTATTTTAAAATAATTTTATTCTGCGATGATAATTTTTCTAGTGTAACTTTTTAATTAAAAAAATTGATTCTCATCAGAAATTTTTATAGAATATTTTTTGGAAAGGTTTCTTTAAAATGGTGTTTTCCAAAAAAAAAAATTGAAAAAAGATTACGAAGGAAATTTTTCCAAAACATTTTTTGTAAAGATGATGAATTTTTCCCAAAAGAAAATTTTCAGAGTAATCAGAAAAAAAATATAAGATTTTTGATTTTTTTTTTGAAAAAAATTTTCAAAAAAATCTGAGAATTATCTGATATGTAGGTAGGAGTTTTGAAATTTTTCACAAGAAAAATTTTCAATTAAAAAAAAATCGATTCTCATCAGAAATTTTTATGTAGAACGAATTTTTTGGAAAGATTTCTTTAAAAATGGTGTTTTCCAAAAAAAAGTATAAAGAAAATACGAAGGGAACTTTCTTAAAGAAATTTTTGTAAAGATTGAGAATTATTTCCAATAGAAAATTTTCAAAAAAATATAAGATTTTGGATTTTTTCAATTTCACGGGAAATTTTTTCAAAAAATCTGAGAATTTTCTAATAGGGGTTTTTGACATTTTTCACAAGAAAATTTTTTAATAAAAAAAAAAGTAAATTCCTATCAAAAAATTTATAAAAATAAATCTGGGGTGAAATACGTACTTCTAAAAAATTAATATTTCTTATCAAAATTTTTGAAAAAATAAATCTTTAAAGGAAATTTCAAAATAAACTTAAAAAACTGTGGTAAAAATTTCATGTTGATTTTGTTCTAATCACCCCCCCCCCCCCCCCAAATGAAGAGAAAAATAGGATGCATTTCTTGTTCTTTTGATGCAAAAATTCATAATTTTAATACCAGCAAATAAATATTGGAAAAGTTGAAATTTTTATTTCTGAAAAATGCCCACAAAAATAATTATTTGCAAAATCAACAATTTTGAAACAATTTCGTCGCTCGAAAACCAAACATAACGTAAAAAATAATCGTACATTGGATTACCTACCAGTACCAATTTAATTAAAAACTGGATTAATCTGGTACTATATTTAACATCTACTTTGAATGAAAAGTTCAAGAGAAGGAACTAATAAATACGAAGATCGAGGAAATGAAGGTTACAACGTGCACCTACGATGACTTTCGATTTCCTCGTACCTATTCATTCTCGTTTGCAAAATTCTATCGTGTAATTGCTTCTACAAATTTTCAAACAGGTAAATACTTATCTTCATACTCTCGACGTGATGCATTTTTGGGCTCTGATCTCTGGTATTCTCGAAGACTTCATAATCAAACGTGGTATTACTTCATTAGACACACTAGTCAATCTTTTCAATACAAAATAAGTACATCTGGTAAATATTTAACGAGTCATAACCATAAAGCAAATTGCTATTTGGACACAATAAAAAATAGGCAACGTGTGAGCGTGATTTAGCATTTAGCTGAAATACATTTTCAAGTATTATTATGGCTCAAGAAGCCATTACGAGAGAACTGCATTAAAATATAGGTTCAAAAAATTGGAATATTTTTGTATCACAGGTAGCTCTATGTACGTGCCATGTCATGCAATCAAAACAACGTGAGAAATATAATCACTGTTAATTTTTGCAAGTTGGATGCTCGTGATTGTTTTGACGCATGCAGTAGCATGAGAACTAAAAAATTATGACTTTCAGGATAGGTAGGTAATGCAATTTTGCAAATTTCCAACATAAAATGAGCGGCGGCTTGTCGCATTTACCGCTATGGCGTTGATTCGTTATCGAAAGTTGCGCATCTTATTATAAATTACAAGGTAAATACGTACGATCGCTCCTGGGATGGAGTTTATTACCGTTATACAAGTGTTCTTTTTTATTATTATTATTATTTCAGCGTAAGGTGTGCTTTGACGCATATTTTTTCTATAATCATAATCATTATTGTATTTAAAAAAATTTTCTGTAGTGGTATCGATAGATTATTATAAGTTGATCCTTCGGGTCATCCGAGCAACTAGGTAGGTAAGAATATTTGATAACACTGCATGAATTATTCAAGATTACCGAAGTAAAGGAGGCTTTTAGAATCATTTCGTAAATGATTAAGTGCTCCATTCACGCCTACTTTTTTAAACTCATTTCATCGTGTACGTACATTTATCGTAATAATTTTTCATTCGCATAAATCATTATTTTTATGTTTTCTCGATTTAGTTGTTAGGTGTAAAATAATCGTCGGCGTCGTAAGCGATGATGGTAATGTTTCATCGAATGTTAGATATTTTAATATGGTCGGATTATTAGAGGAATTCCGAATAGTGGAAAAAATATTTTTATTGGAGCTCTGGGTGTATGAACAATCGAGTGGAAAATTCAGGTATTGCATAATATTTTATACGAGCCTTGGAGCGTAGGTTTCATTTTTATAGGAGTTATAATTTGCGTGACAATTCGTGGTCGTTTGATTTGGCATGAAAATTTGACATATTTCTATGACCAATTAGATTGGTATTTGAGTCAATGGCTTGAGGTTTATAGATAGGTACATATTTAATGCTTAGTGCATATAAGTGAAAGTTTGGTTTCGAAAAAATTATGCACAAAAAATTAAAAAATCGTAAAAATGACAAATTTCAAAAATAAAAAAACGAAAAATAGACCAGGAAATAGTTGAAATAGAAATAAAAGAAAAAAATTGAAAATAAAAAATAAAAAAAATTGAGAATCAACGAGTAAAAAGTATGAAAAATAAAAACATAAAAAAAATAATTAAAAGAAAAAAAATCCACGATTAAAAAATATGGAAGTGAAGAAAACTTTAGAGAATTTTAATTCAAACTCAAAAAATTGAAAAAAAAATCAAAAATTTGAAAAATAAGAACAACTAAAATTGAAAAAAAAACCGGAAAAGTTGGAAGGAAAAAAATCATAATAGAAAATTAATATTTAAAAAATCAAAAGATCAAAAAATTGAGAGAATCGAAAAATTGAAAAAAATTGAAAGTAAAAAATTGCCATTGAAAGGTAAAAATTGAAGAGTAAAATAAATTGACATGAAGAAATTTTAAAAATAAAAATTAGAACAATTAAAAAATTGAAAGAAAAAAATTCTCAATATTAAACAATCGAAAAAATCAAAGCAAAGCAAACTTGATGAATAAATTTCAAAGTTCAAAAAATTGGCTAATAAATAAATTTTGGAAAAAAATTAAAAACCCTTCAACTTAATCATATAGAATTGAGATTTTAAAAAAAAATAATTCAAAAATATCTGATAAATTACAAAATGTGGATTTAAAAAATGAAAGCGAAGAAAACTATTATGACAGTAAAAAAATGAAAAAGCAATTCAAAAATAAAAAAGTGGAGATTTGAAAAAGTGAAAGTAAAAAAAACTTGATTAAGAAAAGACCATTGAGAAAAAATTTAAAATAATCAAAAATTGGAAAAATTTAAGAAGTTGGAAGGAAAAAATTGATTAAAAAAAAAATAGATTCACTGTATGAAAATTGAAAGTCAAAAGCCAAAAATTTGAAAACTGAAAAATTAGGAACATGAACTGAATGATAGAAAAGACTAAAAAGAAACACTAGAAAATAAATATCTCAAACTGAAAAAATCAAATTTTAAAAAGAAAAAAATCCATAATAAATAAAATGAGAAGAAATCAATAAAATTAAGAATTAAAAATTTAAAAAAAAAACAATTTGATAAAAAATAATAGAAATAAAAAAGGTGAAATTTTGAAAAATTTAAATCAATCAACTACAAGGTTGACAAGTAAAAAAAAAAAAAAAAAAAAACTTGAAAAAACTTGAAAAAAAGAAAAATATTTATAGTAAATAAAAAAAATGAAGTAAGTACAAAAATTTAAAAAGCCGAAAATTGAAAAATGTGAAAGCAAAAAAAACAATAATGCTAAAGAAATGTAAAATTAAGAATTAAAAAAAAAATCAAAAATTCGAATCAACGAATTGAAAGGTTGAAAAATACATTTTAAAAACTTGAAATGAAAAAACTGAAAAATCCAAAATAAGGAAAATCAAGAAAATTGACGAAGTTGGAACAGAAAAATCAATATAAATTTTTAAATTGAAAATCAAGGAATTGGAAACTTGAGATTTAAACAATTGAATTAACAGAGATAAATTCAAAAAATCAAAATCAAAAAAGTTAAAAAATTTTGAAAGAAAAGAAATCAAATACCTAACCAAAATTTTCACAAAAATGAGAATCAAAGATTTGAATTATTCAAATTAAAAGTGAAAGATTTGAAAAAATAAAAAATAAAAAAAAATTGATTATTAAAACATTTTCAGTTTCAACTTTCAAGAACTTGGCTATTGAAAATTTAAAAATTTAGATGGGAAGAAAATTAAAATTAAAAATTGAAAAAAAATGGAGTACGTACATAATTTAATACACAGGTAAAAAATTAAGAATGAAATAAGTACTCGCTTTTCCTAAATTATTTTTGAAAATTACACAAAAATATTGCTTGGAATAGAAAATTGTCTGTAGGTATTTAAAATTGAAAGACCTGATGATTGAAAGAATTGGGGGGTGGATGAATTGAATAGGTAGGACCATAATTGAAATTTTTTAAATTTTAAAAATAGTTGGAATTAAAATTTGAAAATCTTGAAAAAAAATAAAAACCTGAAATATAGAACTCAAAAATTTTTTGGAATTAAGAATCCAAAAATTCGAATATCTAGAAAATTGAAATTTTTTGCTCACTTAAAGTTGAAAATTTGAAGAAGAAAAAATCCTAATTTTTATATGTTTTTTTTTCAAAAATAGACAAAATTTACTTAGTCTTAGGTTTATTAAACATCGAATCACTTATCTCCAAAATTGATACAGATAAGGGTAGAAATATGAATTTTTTATTTCATACAAAAATTGATAAGAATCACAATTCCCCAAATAAAATAAAAATTCAAGATCAGACCGATGCTATATCTCGTGCCTCCCATGAGACATTAAAAAGTAATTTTAGGTTGGAAAATTGCAACACTAGTTGAATTATTTCCACCTGTTTATTTCGTCAGACACCCTAATTGAGCAAATATTCCAACGATCAAAGATGTACATACATGTACTTACATGTATAAAAACAAAAACATCATCGAGGAACGAAAATGAAAACACCTACAGCTAATAAGACATAGGCTTCCACACACCTCTACTTAAATAAACTTACCCAGCCACAAACAAACGAGCGCGAATTGTTGAAATTTTATAATCTCAGTATTTATCAAAATGTGTAACGAAAAAGAAGAAAAAAAATTAAAATGTTTAAAATTATAAATAGAAAGCACGTGATTATTTCGGTACTTTAACAATCACCTTGCTAACAAGATATAGATACTTGTACCTACGTTAACCAGTTCCTCATAAAATTTCAGCATGATAACCTGAATATTAAAAGGGAAAAAAAGCCTCTAAATCAGTTAAATTTTATTACCACGCGGTGCATTTGATTTACCAATACTACTTTTATAAATAAGGTGCTATTCATTCTGTAAAAGGTATTTCTTCTACGAGTGATCGTACTTGGAATAATTACACCTTTGGTAACAGCTTATTACACGTTCTTAATTTAGAAAGAAGTCGCCGTCACCGCGTTGTTCCGCGTAGGATATCTGATCATCTACTCGTACTATGGCGGATAATATTACCCGGATTAATATTAATAGTGATATTAAACTTATGTCCGATTCTCCTTCTCGTACCGACTTGTAGCGTCTCACTGCCGAAAAGCATTCCGTGAACCGGTTGATAGTAATTAAAAAATTGATACGATGTTTTATACCTAAATTAATTAAATCAACAGAGCAACAACTCTATTTAAAAATATCAATTAAGTACACGAGCCTAATATGTTGCGTGTGATTCTGAAACTTTCGAGTCGAAATTTTTTTTCTACTTTTATGAAATATTAATATATGTATTTAATGGTGTTTTGATTGTTTGACAGATCACGAAAATACCAACTTGAGGCGAAACTGGTTTCGGGTTATGGTTTACTAAACTGTCCTACGTTACTAGGATTTTATTATTATTATTTTTTTTTTGAATTGAAAGAATCGCATTTTATTTTATCCAAAATTTCAAAAGTGAAATGATTTGCAGCAGTATAGAGAACTTCAAAAATAAGGAAAGAAATCATTCAAATTTTTTAGAAAAAAAACACTCATTTTTTTTTGGTCAAAATATTTCTCAATTAATTTTTGAAGAAAAAAATTCTCTATTTTTTCAGAAAAAAATCTGATTTTTTTTTAAAAAGGTGATTCGATTTTTTGAAGTAAAAAAATTTATTAAAAACTTTTTAATTTTTTTCCAGAGTAAATCTCCTCATTTTTTTGGAAAAAATCTGATCTCACCCTAACATTTCATTTATTTTAAATCTCTTAAACCTTTTGGATCCAGATTTTCTCAATATTTTAGAATCAGAAATTTTTGAATCTTTTTGGAGTAAAAAATATCTCTAATTTTTTGAGTACCTAAACAATTTTTTTCTCTTCTTCAAAGTGATTTCTTTTATTCAGAAAAAAATCCAAATTTTTTGCACCAGTTTGAAAAAAAAGGTTTATTTTTTTGAAGGAAGAAATTTCTTGAAAAAATTAACTCGGAGTAAAAAAAAAAATATTTCTATGTTTTTTAGATCAGCGTAAAAAGTTTTTTAATTTTTCTGAATTTGGAAAATCAGTATAAAAATTTCTCACCTTTTTCTGGAGACTTTTTTTAAAAGAAAAATTTCAACTTTTTCATTTGAAAAAAAAGAATGCAGAAAATCTGATGTTTTTATGCAGAAAGAAAATCTCAATTTTTTGGAAAAAAAAATTTCTTTATTTTTTTTTTTTTTTTTTTTTTTTTTTTTTTTTGAAGAAATGAAATCTCCATTTTTTAAAAATTATTAAAAAAATTTCAAATTCTTTGGAGTCGAAAAATCTTCTAGTTTTTTTGAGAGCAACAAAAAATCTCTATTTTTTAAATTCCCTGATTTTTTTGGTGTACTTTATAACCAAAAAAACCTCATTTTTCAGCAAAAAGATTACCTATTTTATTTATTTATTAATTTTTTTTTTTAGGAAAAACCATCGATTTTTTCGGAGCAGTACATTTCTCACTTGAGAGGGAGGGGAGTTCCAATTTTTCTGGAATAATGAAAGTTCTCAATAAAAATATAAAAATCTCAATTTTTTAAAATAAAAAAGTTTTGATTTTTTTTGGAGAAAAAATCTCCAATTAGAAAAAGGGTGAAACAAAAATTTTAAAAAGTTTATTGGGATTAATAAAATTTTTCGATAACTATTTTGGAATCAAAAAAAAATCTCAATACTTGTAGGTAGGTACTTTTGGAATAAAAATATTTTTAAACTTTTTGAATTTAAAAAAAAAAAAAAAAAAACTTAATTTTTGCAATAAAAAATTAACTGAATATATTTTTTGGAAAAATATTATAATTTTTTTCAATTAAAAATCTTATTTTTTTGGAATGAAGAAAGTTCTGATTTGTTTGGAGAACAAATTTACAATTATTGGAGGACACGAAAGAAAAAAAATCGTTCAATTTTTTGAAAGTAAAATTTTTCTTTCGTTTTTTGGCGAAAAAAAACTCCAGTTCGAGGGGAAGAAGGTGAAAAATTTTTCCAATATTTTTGGAATAACGGATTTTTTTAATAATTACTTAACTGTTTTAAAATTGAAAAATCTCAAATTTTTTCAAATAAAAAATTCCAATTTTTTGAAGAAAAAAATATATTTTTTCAGAGAAAGAAATTTATCAATTTTTTGAAAGATGATTTTTTTTCACAAATAAACAATTTTCTCGTTCTTTTTTTTAATGTAAAAAAAGGCCAATAAACTTATGTTTTTTTTTGGGGGGGGGGGGGGCACTTGCCTACTTGTAGCTTCTTGAAGAAAAAAATCAGTCAAATTTTTGGAATAAAAGAATCTGAATTTTTTGGGATAAAAGATTTCTCAGCTTTGCATGGTTTTTTTTTCAAGTACAATATTTTCAAGTTGAAAATTTTTCAATTTTTTTGAAATAAAAAACATAATTTTTTTAAAGGTGTTTATAATTGCTAGATTATTAAACTCATTGGAGGGGGGGGGGGCTTATTTTGATAGAAAGAATTGATGAGATTGTTCTTTTTGATTAGAGTGATGATTTTTTGAATTTCAGAAGGGTCATCCTCCTCAATTTTTCAAAATTGAAAAAAATTTATTTTTTGGAGAAAATGAAATTTCTGATTTTTTTGGAGAATACGTCTTTTTTCAACTTTTAAGAATAAAAAAAAATATATGCTCAAGTACCTATGAAAAAAATCGAAATTTGTTTGAAAAAAAAAGAAAACTTCCAATTGATTTTTGGAGAAAAAATCATTCACTTTTTTGGAATAAAAAATTCTTTGATTTTTTTTTTGGAGTACGTACAATTTTTTGGAATTTTTTGGAATAAAAACCCCACTGATTTTTTTTAAATAAAAAAATTATTTATTAGGTATAGGTATTATTTTTTTTGTTCAAGTAAAAAGTTTTTAATATTTTTTGGAATAAAAAATGTTCTCACTCGTGATAAGCTGTATACCTATTCTAAATTTAGAATCTTTAACCAGAAATAAGGCATCAAGTTCGGCAACTTATTTAGCATAGTCCTAATGACTCGCAACAATTGTAAAAAGCCATATAGAAAATTATTTCAAACATTACTCTGATTACTCGAACTGATAATGTTCAACTACTTACTGCAAAAAAAAAAAAAAAAGAACGAAAATTTTCCAACCATCGTCCATTCTAATTAACATCATTTCAAAAATTAGTATATCCAATTAACCGGCAGCACTTTAAGAGACATGTCATTCGAAGCTAGCATTCAAATCTCGATATTGGAACACCAAAAGTGGACCCATTAGGTACATAACGATTTATTTCAAAAATAAATCCTCATAGCAAACCGATGGTTTAATGTATGGAAATAGTATTCCGTTAATGAAACTATTAAAAATTAACAATACCGTAATTAAATACTTTTAATGGCTATTTTAATCATCTGCCTCGACGTTTAAAGTTCATTAATCACACACTAGCTGTCACTGATTTGCATCAGTTTTTATCAGTAACAGTAACATTCTGTGCGTACCAAGGACAAGACACGGGGGTGCTCGTAAATTTTCGTTTTCCATTCGCTGTTTTCGTCGTTCGGTGTACGATACCTATCTAATTCGGAATCTGTATCGGTTCATTGGTTGTCAGTGAAAATCTTTTATTCGATTGTAACGCTTTAATTAACGCGTGCAAAAGGGAGTTCATTTCGTTGATAATTTTCAAAAGTTTAACTTCAAAGCTCGGTGCAGTTTTTCAATTGCAAAGCTCGTGCCAATTGGACGGTGTTCGATAATATTGGAGCTCGCGTTTGCTGTTATAATTATCGAAATATGTGCGATTTTTTTATCACTATCGATAGACTAGAATATGAAACGTAGTCTGGTGAAACACAGAACTCATTTATGTGCGAAATTGAAGTACGCGAAACATCTGTTTGATTCGTAGTTTATTATTTATTATGTTGATTTTTATTTTATTCGCGAATATCTACTATTTTACGTGAACGTTATACTGTGGAATCAAATTTCCATAGTGTGAGTCAGTCGTGTGATTGTAGTGCAAAGTACCTAGAGTTTTTCAACTGGTAGACAATTCATCTGGCTAGAATGGAGTTTATAAAATACAGGTAATAATAATTTTCGTCTCATTCGAAATAAGGATAAACTACTTACTTGAATATTATTTAAAGAAACTGCTGGGTACATCACTTACCTACTCGTACTTTTTTTATCAAGTGCATAATACCACATAGATACTTGTTATTCAAAATTGAAAGAGACAGAGGGGTCCAATCGAAATTTTTATTATGACCAAAATTATTCCCAGAACTTCAAGCTACAACTTTTGTTTGAAAATTTTTTCGATTGTACTCCTCCTTCCACTCCGATTTTGCATAACTTTCTATGGATACTTATTCAAAATTTGAGGAGTGAGGAAGGAAGGGGCCAATTGAAAAATTTTCTGAACAAATGTTGTAGATTGAAGTCCAGGAAATAATTTTTGTTATAATAAAATTTTCGATTACACCCTTCCCTCTCCACTAATTTAGCATAATACGACTTAGATGCTCATATCAATAAACACAGGGGCGAGGTAAGGGGTCTAATTGAAAAAATTTTCAAACAAAAGTTGTAGCTTGAAGTTCTACGAATAATTTTAGTTATAATAAAAATTTCGATTGAACCCTTCCCTCCTCTTCAATTTTGAATATTAAGTAAAATTTTACAACAATAATCCACCTCCATGTAAACAAACTTAAGAAACTAAACACTAGTTACTTAAATTTGCTAGAATTGGGGAAAAAATTGAAAAAATTGAAAAAGACTGTTTTACAAATTTATGTTCGGATGACTATAAGTGATGCAGTCAGCGAGTTGTGGGCAAAATAGGCAATTTTAGAAGCTGCACAACGAATCTGGCTAGACTGGTAAGAGATAATTGAGGAATTTTCGGCAACTCTTCCTACTTCATTCGCGATTTGAAAAAATAAAGTAACGGGGATTTTTTTTTATTTGATGACTAAAATATATGTTTGAATTGCATGATTACACTAGATCAATTACTAATGAGATATTCTTACTTGAATTATGATCTGTGCCACTGTGCGTAGGTAAAACGAGTAATTAAATTTCAATTATGATCAAGAATTACCTAACCCTGTAATTACCTGATATATGCAATAATGGTGTGTGTTTATCGCCTTCGTAGAATAATTGTTTCGCTAATGCTACTCATAAACATCACCGATAGACAAATATCATACACTTTGCACACTCATCCATTTGAAAGAAATAAAAAATCATCGTAAATTCAAAAATAGCACTGCTCAAATGCATAAGTTTTGTAAAATTTTACCAAAATGTGAAAAACAAGAATAACAATGCAAAATACCAGCAGTTTACTTCGTAAAATAAAAAAAATTCTCAATTTTTTTTTTAGGAAAAGTTTTGAATTTTCTTGCAATAAAAAAATAACTCGGTTTTTTAGTGCCAGCGTAAAAAAAACTATTTCAAGAGAAACATAGCTGTTATAAAAAATATTCTTAATTAAAAAAAAAAAAAACTTAATTTTTCCGAGGGTAAAAATCGTTTTACAATTTCGGGAAGGGTGGTCTCAGTTATTGGGAGGTTGAAAGAAATCTCAAATTTTTGGAAGAAAAACATTTCAATTTTTGGGGATTTTTTTCTTTTCTTTTTTGAGAAAGAAGGAATAAAAAATCCCTCAATTTTTTCGGTGTGCAAAATATATATTTACAAATTTTGGAGGAAAAAATCGCTTTCATTAAATTATTGTAAATTTTTCTAAATTATGAAAATTTGTGATGTTTTTAAATAGGAAAAAATTGTCATTTTTTGAAATTGGGAAAAATTGTAATTTTTTGAAATTGGAAAAAATTGTCATTTTTTTCAAAATTGGAAAAGTTGTCATTTTTTCAAAATTGGAAAAAATTATTAAGTTTTCAAAAACAACGATATTTTTTGAAATTAAAAAATTCTCATTAATATCTCTGGAGGAAAATTTAATAAATTTTTGTAGAAAATTTCACAATTATTTTTAGAGAAAAATGTGTTGTTTTTTTGGTTTTGTTTGAAAAAATCTCTGTTTTTTTTTTTAGTAGGAAATCCTAATTTATAGCCTCAATTTTTGGGGAAAATTTTCTTCTTTTTTTAAGAAAAATTCCTCAATTTTTCTGAAAGGGAAGTCTATAATTCTTTTTGGAAAAAAAAATCATCTCACTTTTTTTGAAGGAAGAAAATAATAGTACTCGATTTAATTTTTTTGGAGAAAAATATTAATCATTTGTTGTGGAAAAGTTCCTTTAATTTTTTCGGCGGGAGTTTATCTTTCATAATTTTTTGCACAAAAAAAATCTTAAATTTCCTGGAGTAAAAATATTTTTATATCAAGTTATCTCTGAAATTCGGAGTTTAATGAATTTTTCAATTTTTTCAGCGTAATAAATTTCCCGTTTTTTGAATAAAATAGTTACTATTGCTTTGCTTCAATTTTTTTGTGAAAAACAGTTTTTAATTTTTTAAAGAAGAAAATTGCTCATATTTTTGGAGGATAAAAATCCGATGAAAAATTTCTCAATTTTTTGGCGGGAAAAATTCTAAATTTTCTTGTTAAAGAAAATCATCTCGATTTTTTTCCTAAATAATATATTTTTTAAATGAATGTTTTTATAAAAAAAAATTCTCAATTTTTTGGAGTAATCATTTCTCTTTTTTTTTTGAAGAAAAATTTATTTCTCAATCTTTTGAAGCAAGAAAACATTGTTTTATGGTCTCAAATAAGTTTTAAAAAACTCGATTTTTTGGAGAAAATAACTTAAGATTGTTAAAAAAAAAAAAAAAAAAAAAAAAAAAAAACAACTTGTAATTTTTTGGAAAAAAAAATACCTAATTTAAAAAATTTTAGATTGCAAATATTTTTACAAAATTTTGGAGAAAAATCTATTAGGTACTAAATCTCCAAAATTGAAAAAAAAAATTATCTTGATTTTTTTTCTAATTATCTTATTTTTTGAAGAAAAATTTATACCTATCTCATTTTTTTGGGGTGAAAATTTCGGTTTTTTTAAACCCCAAAAAAATCTCAATTTTTATTAAAGGAAAAAAATTTCATTTTTCGGAATAAAAAATTTTGTTTTTTAAAGTGAAAGAAATCTATTACCTAGGTAGGTAATCTCCGAAATTAGCATAAATTATTTTTATTTTTTTTATAGTAAAACAATTTTCTCAATTTTTATGGTGTGAAAAGTCACCAATTCTAACAAAAAATCCAATTGTTTGTCTCAATTTTCTTTGGAGAAAAGTCGCATTTTTGGAGAGAAAACATCTCTAATTTTTTTTTAATATAATTCATTTTGGAATAAAAATTATCAATTTTTTTGTGAGTAAAAAAAAATAAATCTCAAAATTTTTAGTTTTAAAAAAACACGTTTTTTTAGAGAGAAAAAAAATCATTGTTACTTCCAACATTGAAAAAATGTCAACCCACCACTTCGTGAAAAAATTGAGCTACACCCTAAACCTACACGAACATTTGCAAATACTTCAAACAAATCAACTTAAAAAATAAATATTGTTTCTCATTCCGCTCATTTTGAATTATTTATTAATATCTAAATGACATAAAACCGATTATTAACCTTGTGGTTCGAGTTCACAAAGCAATCTACCTTTTGGAAAATTTTCCCTCATATTCATAAACAAACTTCCACGTATCATACCTACCTATGGAAAAATATTTTCCGCAAACTTTCCAATAATCTACTCTTAATAAGCACCTTGCTAAAATAAATAACTAACGACCTGACGAAGATTACACGCTTATCATGCTCATTTTCGATTGATAATAGAAAATCACGATACGACCAGCGAGAGCGACGATAAATTCTCATAAACACTACAGTCATAATTCCTGAACCAGGTGACACAGCTTACAGCTGCTATAGTTGCTGCCTAAACGTCGATGCGTATAATTTGCGGTAGTTATTTTCGTGCTCTTAATGATGCATGTTCATTACCGACAAATGTGTTTTTCTTTCGACAATTATAAGACCAGAGAACTCATCAGCGAAACGTGCTAACGCATAAACCTACCCAGTGTGCCTGGCACTTTTCATCATGAAGTCGAATAAGAAAGACGATCGTAATGATAAGAGTTTCGAGCAATGGGTAATCAAAAGGAAATTTTTTTCTCATTACAGAATCGTTGCATGTTATAATTCTGATGTACGACGAATGTCTGCAGAAGGAGCTGTCATGTGCTCCGATAACCCCGCCTATGGTTCCTCGCCTTACCAAGGACGACAACGCAAGTTCAGTTTTCCGGCTTCCTTCCATTCGAACATCCTGCAATCGAGAACTTTCCAAGATATCAACGGCGGTAATAATTTGCAACAGTTTTTCCTGAACCGCAGACGATTCAGTAATGTCGGCGATGCAGTTACGAGAAAGCTGTCGACCACCATTGGCTGGAGGAATTCGCAGGTGATCGGTAAATCAGCAAAATTTGCGTAAAAGTGATCTAAAAATTAATACACGAATCGAATACACATTGTGGTTCGTTTCAATAGGTACCTACTCAAGAAATAGTCAGACATGGTAAAACGTTATGCGGCCAATATATCCGATGTAGATTAAAACGATCCGGATTATTTAGCAAAAAATGCGGATTACAAAGGCTCAGAAGTGCAGCCAGTTTACCCGAAGGAATGATCATTCGCGAAGTATTCCCGGAACTGCTGACCATAGGTATGTTATACGAGACGAGTACATATGTTAAGTACAATTATTTAAAATACTGGTAAATATCACTGTAATCGATATTTTCGCCCTAGGACAAGAACTGGAAAGAATGCATCCCAAGTTGTACACCGGTGTAGCGAAGCAAGCCAATGGTGCCTGCGCCGGAGGCATAATTATCACTGAGAAGTCAGTGAGAAAGATTTTGATCAGCGTGGCTCGATCTTTATTTCGTCCAGATATATCTTGGGCGAAGATTATATCGTTTTATGCAGTCGCCGGAGGACTTGCGACTGACTGCGTCAGACAAAATCATATAGAATTCATTCCGCATATAATTGAAACCTTTGGCGAGATTATAGAAGAAGAATTAGCATCGTGGATTAATGATAACGGCGGATGGGTACGTTTAAATTTTTCTCAGTCAATTAATAGATATCTATAACAGCCCAAGCAAATTAGACTAAAAATTTTGAAACAGAAGAAAAGTTTGGTATCAAGATTTTTTTTACAGAAAACTGTTGAATGTGGTCCCAACAGTCACAAAAAAACAAGTGGATCGGCCCAGTACTGTTTTTTTGACACCATCGAAATTTTACCAAGTCTCATCCATATCAGATACCTACATATTTGATAGGTATTCAAAATTGGAGGCAAAGAAGGGATCCAAACAAAATTTTTGTAATAACCAAAATCATTCTTAGAACTTCAAGCTACAACTTTAATTATAAATTTTTTTCGATTGGACCCTTCCCTCCACACCTATTTTGCATAACACTCCTAAGATATTAAATAAAAATTAGAGGAGTGAGGGAGGAAAGGGCTAATTGAAAAAATTTTCAAATAAATTATGTAGATCATGATCTTAAAAATAATTTTGGTTATTATAAAAATGTTGATTGGATCCCTCCCTCTACTCCAATTTTCACATACCATCAGGTATAAGATACTTTTTCAAAATTGGGGAAGGGGTCCAATTGAAAAAATTTTCAAACAAAAGTTATAGATTGAGATCCTAGAAATAATTTTGGTTATAACAAAAATTGCGATTAGACCCCTCCTTCCCCTTCAATTTTGCATAATATGAAATAAAAACTTATTAAAAATAAAATGTGGTGGAGGGAGAGGTCCAATTGAAAAAATTTTCAAACAAAAATTGTAGCTTGAAGTCTTAGAAATAATTTTGATTATTACAAAAATTGCGATTGGACCCCTCCCTCCCCTCCAATTTTGAATATCAAGTATCTATGTAGTACACTGAACTTGGTAAATTTTCGAAGGTGCCAAAAAAAAAACCAGTACTGATGTGATCCACTCGTCAAAAATCTACCACCGACGCCTCCACCTGGTTTGCGACCCCCCCCCCCTAGAGGGTGGAACGTGTCTCCTTGTCCAATTTTTGGCAAATTACGCCAGACGTTAGAGATAGCGTTGAAAAGGTAGTATAAGAAAAAATTCTACATAAAATTTCCTATAAAATCATGCCACGTATTGCACCCACCCCCACCCTCCACAAGAAGTCCCACCAAGGGGGTTAGAAAAGTTGGTTTTGCTAAATAACTCGAAAATTTTCACGAATAGAAGAAATTTGTACAGAACCAAAAATATAACCAAACCACATAAAATTTCCCATTAAATGATTCGACTTTTTATTCAGTACCTCCCTCCTCCCTTCTTCGAGACCCCAAAATTGAATGATACAGAAAAAAATTTCAAACAAAAGTTTTTCATTTTTCAATTCTAAACAACTAAAACTCTTACAATTTTTTCATTTCAACCATTATTTTCTTAGAAAACTTCCCCAAAAGCTGCAGTGCACTCATCTTTGCCAAAAATTGAAATACCTAGGTATTTGGAGTTAGTTGAAAATTCCATCAGTTTTTATTGAATAACTCAAAAACTATCGGCCATTTTAAAAAAAACAATTCAGTACCCTCTCCCCCCAAAAAAGTAATAAAAATAAAAAATAAATTTATTAAAAAATTTTGAAGATTTTTTTCACCAAAAAATTTTACATTCTTTCCCAAAGAGAATTTGGGAATTTTTTTTCTCCAAAAAATTGAATGATTTTTTTCAAAAAAATTAGAAATTTCTTTCTCAGAAAAATGGAAATTTTTCTATTCTAAAAAAATCAAAAAATTTTCATTTCTAAAAAAAAATTGAAAAATTTTCTACTCCAGAAAATAAATATTTGAAAATTTTTCACGCTCACTTACTCATAATATAATTCATACAGATTCAAGATTTTTTCCCCTAAAGAATTTCAAGAATACTTTCATGAGAAATTTTTTCAGCCCCAAATAGTTACCCACGTGGGTATTTTTTTTCATTGAAGTTATTATTTTTATTTTTTTTTTAAACTGGTATAAAAATTTGTTTATATCACCTATTATTCAAAAAACTACAAATTTTCTCCTAAAAATAAAAGATTTTTTTCTTTAAAAAAAAATTAAAAGAATTTTTAAAAAATGAAAAAAATTTTAGAAATTTTTTTCACTTTGATAAATTAACAAATTTCTGTACGTTATCAACTTCAAAAAATTTGAGATATTCCTATTCGAAGAAAATTCGAAATTTGTTTCATCAGAAGAATCAACAGAATTTTTTCTCTCCTGAAATTTCTGAAAACTAGTTTTACCTACTCCAAGAGTAAAAATGAATCAAATTTTTTCTCCAAAAAATTAAAAGTTTTTTTTCCAAAAAACTGAGTCAATAAAATTAAGTTTTTTTTTCTTTAGAAAAAAAAATCAAATCTCAGAAAAAATTAAAAGATTTTTAAAAATTATTCCAAGATGAAAAATTGAAAAAAAAAATCGAATGAAACAAGGGCTGGTTCAGAAGGGTCCTTCGTGAAGAGTGAAGATGGGGTGAGATCTTCCATCCGCCAAAATTGTGAATATTTTTCAAAAAAAAAACAACATTTCTCCCAAAATTGCTAATTAAAAAAATACGTTAGCAGCCTTAGGATAAGTTTTCTGAGAAAGTAATAATTAGAATGGAAAATTTGTAAGAACTTTCATTGTTTAGAATTGAAAAATGAACAACTTTTATTCGAAACTTTTTTCTGTGTCATTTAATTTTGGGGTGCTGGGAGGGGGAGGGGAGAGGTGCGGAATAAAAAATTCCATCTTTTTATGGGAAATTTTATGTGGAACATTTTAGGTTCTGTACAAATTTTTCCTATTTGTGAAAATTTTCGAGTTATTCAAGAAATATTAATTTTTTCAAAAACTATTCCATTTGCCACACCCTCGGTGGGACTTCTGCTGGAGGGTGGGGCAATTTGTGGCATTATTTTATAAGAAATCAAAAAAACACAACCCTTGCTACACTATTTTTCTTAATATGACTAGGTTATAACGTATTTATTGAGATTAATTTTATTTTACGATTTGCAGGTGTCGTTACAAACGTATTATAAACCAAAGAATCCGCAGATATCGATAGCGAAGACATACATAGTGTGTTTCTGTTTTATATTGTGTAGTATTTTTATTTTTGTTTTACTACTCAAACTATATGGTAAACTCGCTTTATAGTATTTAAGTATCTATGTTCGTCTACATTTCAAATACATTCTACATCAACTTTCTTTTCAATCATCTTGGCACCTTTTGAGTAGATTTCGAAGTCTGAGAAACAGAATTCATTCATCTCTTCACTCAAAAGTGACGAATGATCAAGACTTTAACATTCGTTCCACCATCCTCAAATCATGATTCTTCAATGGACAATTAAACCGTCCTATGAAATCAAATACAATAATATATTTATAATCGAGAGTATCAATACCTTTATTCGTAACCATCAACGATACTATTACGCGATTTATTGACATGGTAATGTGTAAAAAAGGAATACATAGTGCCCACTGATTTCTTTTAATAAAATGCAAATATAATCCAACGGCGGTAATTTATTAGTAGGTATCGGATAATCGTTGTAGTTACTGAATCATTTCGAACCTAAAAATAAGACATTATATCAGAACTCGAGAAAAATATGAGGAAAAAAAAGAATATGGTAGGTTCGGAAAATAAATATATTAATATAAAACATTCAACATAACGAATACAGTAAGTTTGGTTGCATATATATCGTAAATTTGAAACATAAAATGCCGAAAATTGTAATCATCGAGTGAAAATGAAACCTCAAGTTCACCGTATCGGAGTCGATTGCAACATGGAGCTCATTCACTATCAGAATATTAAAATGTATGTATTTTAAAAAATCTTACAAAAATTGCGCCAAAAAAACACGATATCATGAGGGTTAGAATTTTTCTTCAAGAAGACCATGCTTGAAGAACATCAATACGGGAACACTGTCGCCATTAATTTCTCTGTATTCCAAAAAAGCTACCATACCGTCGATATCCATAGATTCACCTGCATCAGATTGGCAATTAATAATCGGTTTACAAACGTAATTACGAGTTAGCAGTATGAAATAAATTACCAGTGAAAAATTGTAAATCTTTAAATCTTCCCAAGATATCCTTCATTACTTTTTGTACATTAGTTTTGAGAAGTTCAACTTCGTCGCTTTTTTCTTCTTCTAATTTGGAAACCAATCTGCATCGAGAAATAAAACGATAATGAAATGGGTGATAAGATAATCGTAATGTACGAAAACCAGACTCAATACCTTTTCATGTAGTCTTTCAAATAAAGGGTGTAGGATTTTTTGTCGTTAAAAGCATAAGATTCAGCTAATCGGTGGTTCAATACAACATCAACGCCTGATTCAACGGCTTCATCGGTTCCCTCACCAGCTTCTTCAGCAGATGGGTTAAAACCGTCAAGTTGGATTTCACCATGTTTTCGGGTTACGTGCTAATGGGCAGAAAACATACGTATGAATATCACAAGCTAATTACAAGTTTTCATGTACCATAAGGTTGTACGAATTATCACTACGTGATAACATTTAAAAAATTAACCTGATGGTATGTTGATGTGGCATGATATGCTTCCAATATTTAATCAGTAAATATTAGATATTAGATCATGCACAGACTGTTTGCGATAATTTACACGTAACTTACTTTGCCGTATACTTCGTATAGAACGCCATCTACTAGTTTCATTTTGTACGTGTCCGAGAACATTTCATCTCCTGAAATCATCAATAAAAGAAATTAGCTATTACAATATGGAATATATTTCGAAGCCAAATTACCAAGAAAACTACGTGAAAGTATATTGTTAGGGGCAAAGGTAAATGAACTATGGTCAAAATCGAGTGAAAGAATCAAGATGTGATAATGAAGTGTTTCATCGTCTCTCGGTTGTCAAAACTAAGTAACACCATCAAAAAGATACCAAGAAAAGGATAATTTTGATAGCGGAATCTTTAAAGAAGCTTAGTAAATTATAAAAAGATGCATTCGCGTGGTAATTAGGGAGCAGTGACGTCGCATGTGGGTCTAATTTTTGCATGAAATAATGAAGCATATAACAGTGAAAAATAACTTCTAAGTAGCATTATTAGATTTTTTGAATAGCTAGAACTTACCGGTAAAGATATCTTTGTAGATCCTCATGGTGGAAGACGATTATTTTTAATTAAATTAGTTGAAATAAATCTCAACACGCACTCAGTGAAACGTTTCAAACGAAAAGAAAGAAAAAGCCAGAAAACAAACTGGAAATTCACGTTTCACGGACTCCTGGATTTTGCAGACCAAGAGCTTTAAAAATTTGAAGTTGATATAGCATTCTGTAGGTAGCGCTAGCTGAATTTGGTTAATTTTTCTTCATTTTACTTTTCGATTGAGTGTCGTCTTTTCAATATTTTTGATTTTTTTTTTTTTTTTTTTTTCAGAAATTTAGACGAATTTCAACATTTTGTTTTCAAATTTCACCTTTTCCAACAATTTTATTAATAATAATGGCCTAAATGATTTCAAATTTTGTTTATTACGCAAAAAAATATCAACTTTGAATTTTTACAAAAAAATTCACGCACGTGAATTTGGAAACGCTGCTTCGCGACAATCGAAAAAAGCTTTTCATTTTGCTCGTACCGACAACACTGCTGCATTTCAAAAACAAAAGATGAAACCGTTAATTTTCCTTAGTGAGTGAAAAGGAGCGAAAAGTAAAGTTTTTAGTGGAAAAATGTGTCGGGTTACGTTTTATTTTTTATTAATATTTAAATTTTAATGTTAATCGGAGAGAAAAGTTTCTCTAAATCGTTGTTCGAATGAATCCTGTACCGTTTTGCGAATAAAAGATACGTATCGCCGTTTTCAATTCTTAACGTTCGCCAGTCCGCCAAAACTTCCGAAGAACTTTTGCCGTTTTTATCTGTTGATGGAATACTAAATAAATAACAAACATGACGCTCAATACCAGTGAAGTCTTAGATTTAAGTAAGGAAAATGTTCAACCATTAAGACAAGGCAGAAAAGCCGCCCAATTGAAAACCGCTCTTCAAGCTCAAACCGACCCGGACGTTCAATATCGTCTACAAAAACAACGCGAGTAAGTTTTTGAAGAACTTTCGATGACTTGAAGTTTTCATTTTCTATAATATTTTCATTTTTTGTAGGAAATTTGAATACATGATTCGCATGTACGAAGGTGATGATCCTTTGGAACCTTATTTTGCTTATGCGGCTTGGTTGGAACAAAGTTTCACTAAATTGGGACGTGAAAGTAATCTTATCCCGTTGTTGGAAGATGCCTTATTGAAATTCAAGGAATGTGATAAATACAGACAGGATCAACGTTTTGTGCAACTCTTGATCAAATACGTAAGTCGAATTTTCATCGAACTAAAACCAAAACTTGCGCAAACAATTTATTCTTATTGACTTTTAATTTATAGATAAATGCTCAAACAAATCCATTGGAATTGTACCAAATGTCTTACAATCAAGGTTTAGGCACCATGTGTAGTGCACTGTATAAGGCTTGGGCCGAAGAACTAGACAAGAGTAATGATTTCAAAAGAGCTGATCAAATTTACCAATTAGGACTTCAATGTCGTGCTCAACCTATTGAAGATCTTCAAAATGCCCACATGTAAGATATAAATACTTTAATTTTAATTCAACCAAACCTACTTGTAACTCAAAACGTGAATTATTTTCACAGACAATTCCAGTTGAGCATCGCGCGTAAAATGCTCGAAGGAAATATCAACAATACCGAACAAAATACTGAAAACTCTCGAGCAGCGTTAGCGAAGTTACCATCAAAGGTGAAGAGCTCCAGAATTAGTAAAGATACCGCCGGAATTTTTCAACTTACCACTCGAAACGGAGATTCGAAAAATAATGCTATCGCTCCTGGCAAATTCAAAGTCTATCAAGAGGTATTTATTTTTTAAATTTAAAACTGATTCATTTTGTGAAACATGTTTTTTAATGAGGTACATTTTTTTTTTTTTAGGATGAAACGGACGGAATTTTGAAATCAGATTTTAAAAATAAGAATGAAAAATTACCGAAAGGAAGCATCGCTGAAAGAGAAAATATTATGAAAGCTGGAAAATGGGCTGGACAGAAACAAAAACAAAGCGGTGTTTTTAAATCATCTATGCCTACCACGCCATCGTTTCAAAGTAAGTTGATTGTTTTCGAAACTGACCAAATATGGTTTCTTAATAATTCATTAAAATTTATTCCCAACAGTTCACGAAGATCCAGATGCAGCTTGTAAAAATGTTAAAACCGTAATTAGGCCTAGAGCTTTGAAAATGAGAAGAGAAGAATTCAAATGTCCCGTAGCTGTATTTGAAGATCCGGATCCTACGAAAAAACCTATGTACCCGAAGCATTTGGTACGTTCGATCGATTTTTATTTTGTTATTTATTCGAAAAATGACAACGTTTTAAATTTCTCAGGTCTACGTTGGAGGCAGGGATATGCAGTTGGAAGAATTACGAGCTGCCATGTATTGGAAGAAAATTGAAAAAGAACGACTCCAGTGTGACGTAATCACGCCGATGAAATGTCCAAATGAAGTGCCATTGCGTCAGTCTGATGCTAAAATGGGAGACAAGTCTGAACAGTCACATTCCAGTCACGAAATGCACGAAAACGAACCAATTAATTTATCAGACAAAAGAGTGGAATCTAGGACTGAAAATTTACATTCTTCGAGTGAAACTGAGCAGAAGAATATTTCCAATGATGTGAAAAATAATCAAGTTGAAAATTTACCAGCCGATCAAAACTATAAAAAATCTGAAACGAAGACTGAACAATCGCATTCCATTCATGAAACTTCCCAGAGAAACGTTTCGGCTGAAGTGGTAAAATATTCGATTACATAAACGTACTTATTCTGTTCAAGGAATATTAATCTACTGTTGTTATTTTCATAGGATCCTTTGGTGGGTTTGTTCGATAAAGGAGGTTCGGTTCCACATTACAGTCCTTCTACCTCATTCACAGTGAATACTAAAGCAGCTATGAATGTTGTACAAGCGATGTGGGCTAGTCCTTTACCTACTTCCAGTACGTACAAATTTATTTATATTTTCACAAAATAAATCTACTGCAAAATTGATCTAATTCATAATTACCTTTGCAGCCGCCAAATGTCAAAAAGCTAGCAGTGATTTTGACGATTCAGTGTTCAAAGTGCCATCACGTTCGCCTCCGGTCAGTCGTTCGGCGCATAAAAAATTAACATTCCCCGTCTTCTGCGACGACGAACCTAAACCTGGTCGAAAATCGGAAAAATGCGCATTCCCGGTTTACTGCGACGAGACACCGGTTGCTTCGACTCAAAAATTTCAAATCTCGCCACTCGACAAACTTTCATTTCCGATCTTCACCGACGAAATGTTAGCCACTTCTACCCAGAAACCGGAAAGCTCCAATGTTTCATCGGCTACCAAACTTTCATTCCCAGTGTTCTCGGACGATATACCGGCTACTTCAACGCAAAAGCCAGACAACTCGAAGATGAAATCCGGCAAACTTTCATTCCCAGTATTTACCGACGAAATGGTGTCTACTTCGGCGCAATCAGCTTCGAAACCGACCTCTGGCAAACTCTCATTCCAAGTCTTCTCCGACGAACCGATCAAACCTGAAAGTATGAAATCGACGGCTGATAAATTCTCATTCCCTGTATTCACAGACGACGTGCCAGCTACTTCAACACAAAAACCAGAAAGCTTGAGAAATCCATCGAATAAACTTGCATTCCCTATATTCACCGACGACGTACCACCTACCGCACATCAACCAGAAAGTTCGAAAAATCCGGCGAATAAATTGGCTTTCCCCATATTCACCGACGATGGTGTGATGCCTTTGATGGGCACGAAATGTGACTCGAATCGTAATCAGTTTGACGTAAATAAGCTTTTATTTCCGGTCGATAAAGATGACGAAATTCCAAGCTCGTCGGTCAAAAGTACGGAGATTTGTACTCCTGTTCAAGCCGACAAGTACTCTATACCTTTGATCGTGCCAGTTAATTTAGCCGATACACCACTGGAGCCAGAAAACAAGGAAAATCTCCCGCCTAAAAGCTACGCTACTCCCATCGAACGGAGACCATTGTCTGGTATTTTGACTCCAGCTACGAATGTACCGGCTAAACCTTTGGATAGTGAGGATGACGAAGATGATGAGGAATACTGTAAATTGGTAAGTAAATAGTGGTTGAATAATATCTTCTTTTTTTTTTTGAAAAAAATAATAACTGAATTTTTTCTTTTAGATTCCTCGATCAAACGATTTTGACGAAGAAACTTGTTCTACTAAAGCTTTTGCCATCACTTTACCATCTTCGACTCCTTTCGGCCGTTCTCGTCAAACTTCTCCACGAAAATCGTTACTATACAACGGGTAATTTTAATTTGTTTTATTGTTGGAATTCCCGAATTATGTTGTTTTACATTTCTATTGTTTTTTTTTTGAGATCGTACATATCTGAAGATACGAGCAGCAATACTGTGAAAAGTAACACCGAAGGTAGCAAATACGTCAATGGACAACACCTCAGTTTGATTCTCGAAAATTCCAAAGAACAAGGTAGTAACTCTTCTGGTGGGAGCTCGGCTATAAATAAGTAAGATTTTGATCTTATCTTTTTGAAATTTTCAGGTATTGGGCTGCCTATTGATTGATTTTCTTTCGTTTCAGGTAATTTACTGATTCGTGTTTGTAATTTTTGTTTTAATGAATGCATTTAGTCGTATAGATTTTTTTCACTCGACATGACAATTTATCATTTTAAAGATAACTTAGAAAAAAACTGTTTTTATATATTACTTTAGTGTATTTTTTTTTTTTTATAATAAACGTTTTGTCAATACTCAACGTTGCATTTTTAATCGAATTTTCTTTCTAAACTTAGCTATCGCGTTAGGCAGATGGGATGACTGGATCACATTTGTGGAGCCCTGAACTTCAAAAATGGCAATGTAACCCATGTCACAATTACATTGCTGCAACTTTTAAGCCACTAGTGCTAAGTTAAATGGATCGAACATCGTCAAATTTGCTGCGTGGGGTCTCTAAGGTGAAAGGAATTCTCTGTTAAATTGCCGAGGCCCTAACTTGAAATTTACAAAAAAGCCCTTTGTGAGGTTTCCAGCAGGGGTCCGAAATAATGAAATGTTTTAAAATTTGAATCGTCAATTGAGTTTCACATTAACTGCAATATAAAGTATTCAAATTACAGGTTCCAAGATTATCCATAATCCCTAAACAAAAAATAGCCCCCCCCCCCAAAAAAAAAAAATTGATCTATGAGTTTCTTAGGGTTCAATTTCTCGATTCTTATTTGAGTCGAAAATTTAAAAAAAATTATGAACTCCCAAAAAAGTAACAATACGTCTTATTCCAAAAAAGTTGGGAAAATTTTTAGAGACGAGTATTTTCTTGCTAAGAATTTGATATTTTTCCTACTTCCTACAAAAATTAAGAAATTTTTTCATAAAGATTGCTCTACCCCCCCCCCCCCCCAAAAAAAAAGCTACAATTTTTACCTCTTTTTTACTTTAAAATATTTAGGAAAATTTTCACGCTGCCTACCTTCAAAAAATTAAACAGAAAAATAGAAAATTTCATTTCATCCAAAAAAACAATTATCAGTACAAATTTTTCTCAATTTTTCAAAAAAAAACAAAAATACGTTTACAAAAAGAAGTACATATTTTCAACTACAAAAAAATAGAGAAATTATTTTATTTATAAAAAAATTGAGGAATTCTTTTATTTTTAAAACAAGAAAAAAAATTAATTCCAAAAAATTGGAAATTTTTTCAACAATAATAAACAAATTTGATTTTTTAAATTTAGAGTTTTTTTTTTTAAAAATTGTGAAATTTTTTCCTTTAAAAAATTTTTAATCTAACAAAATTGAGAAATTTTTCTACTTCGAAAAAGTGAGAAAATTTTAGAAATTTTTTCATGCTGGATCCAAAAAAATATTGAGTTATTTTTTATACCTATTACAAAAAATTAGAGATTTTATTACCAAAAAAATTAATTCAGATTTCAACATAAACTTTTTTTGAAAAAAAATTATGAAATTTTCTTCTCTAAAAATTTTTTGTTCAACACAATTGAGTAATTTTCTACTCTAAAAAATTAAGAAAATTTTCTATTTCAAACAGTTGGCTTTTTCTTGGCGTAAAAATGAGAATTTTCTTTGTCTAAAAAACTTTAAAAATAATTCTATAGATCATTTATTTTTTACTCAGAAATTTTTTGCAATTTTTACCAATTTTTTTTACTTTAAAATGTTTTTTAATTCTCACACTGACTCCAAGAAATTAGGGTTTTTTGCTCCAGAAAGATGAGAATATTTTACAGAAATTTTTCTCACCAAAAAATTAAGAAATTTTTTAGTTTGTACCTATATTTTTTTTTATGTTTGATTCAAGGGATGGATTATTTTCAACTTCAAATATTGAGATATCACAAAAAATTAAATTTAAAAAAAGTTTTATTCTAAAATTCATCAAAAAATTCAACTTCAAAAATTTTTGTGATATTTTTTAAAAAATGAGAAATTATTTCGTCCAAACAAGTTGAGAATTTTGGGTGGCAATTTTTAATTCTTTTTTTAATTTTAAAAAAAATCCAAATTAATCTCACAGACACCAAAAAATTGAGCTTTTTTAGTTTTTTTTATTTCAAAAAGATTTTAAAAATTTAAAAAAATTATTTTGTTGTTTAAAAAAAATAAAAATAAAATAAAATTATGGATTTTTTATTACCAAAAAAAATCTCACTAAAAATTATTTGGGAAATTTAAAAATTTGAAGATTTTTTTCAATCAAAAAATTAGTGCCTCCCCTCCCCACTAAAATGTAAGACATTGCTGACTGCTACTTCTTTTTTCATACGAAAAAACGTAAGTCTTTAACACGAAAATAAAGAAGAATCGAAATAAAGTGTTCTTTGAAATAATAGGTATATTAATCAAATTAAGAATGTAATCATCACTCAAATATTTTTTAAAAATGGTACAATGAAAACGAACATTCGGTTCGAAGCTGAATAATAAAAAAAAAATATAATAAAAGTAAAAATCTTACAAACAATTAGCCTAATAATGGCACCAAAAAAAATACAAAAATCCATTTTTGAAATGGTAACACAGTGAATAATTGACTTTCTTTTTTGCAGACTAATTTACTTCATAGAAAAATCTTCACTTTAATATCACAATTTCATGTTCGTATACTTATCCGTGCACTTACATAAATTAAAACTAAACAATTATGTCTGTTCTTCTAATAAGGAATGGATCGGAATGAATTTACAATGAGCATTTTAATTTTTACATCTTCAAGGCACATTCTTTACTACACAACGGTTTATTATCCTTGACCATGAATTTTCCTCCCAATAAAGATTTAGAGCATTGGATGCATTTGAAACAATCCTTATCCGCGTGCCAACTCAACTCCTTCCAGCCAACTCGAGAATCTCCAGCTTTGATCATTTTATCACAATAAGTGCATTTCTGTAATTTAAACACGATCCGCGTCATTAGAGTAATTATTCAAACAAGTCTCGTAACAGAATTCTGCACCAAAATAGGTACTCACTTTTCCATATTTGATTTCGTAACAAGGTAGACACACCGGATTACCATCTTTTGGAACGTATTGCATGCCACCGAGTGGAATATCGCATTCGAAGCAGCAGAAATGTTTAACGTGGAATGATTGTCCTTCGGCTATGGTGTATTCTTTTAAGAAAATCAACTGGAAAATGATTTTTTTGTTATTTAAATTGTTTATAAATGCACATAGAATTGTTCTTTATTTTCTTACTTCGTCGCAAGCGAAGCATCGAGGTATTTGTAATTCTTCGGCGTAATGTCTTCCACAGTAAACTTCGCCTTTGTGGAAAAAGTACACCAAATCGACCAATAATTCCTAAACACGAAAATAGTCACATTTAGAAATCAAATTATCTGGCAATTATGACCTAAGTGTAAATACGGTTGATAATTCTCGTATACGTGACAAATTAGAAGATTTTAGATAAACACTCGTAATCGTTTCAAGATCAATACGATTAGCTTAATATTTCAGATAAAAATCAACGATTCGTATCAACAGTAGTTAAACTAATGCGATAATCATGTTCGTAGTGTAATACATACCTGACAATTTACACAAACGAAGCATTGCGGATGCCAGATAACTTCTATTCCAGCTCTCTCGGCGACAACGACCACCTGTCCAGGATACGCGGGTAATTTACAGTGGTGACACTGCTGCAAATGGTAGTTTTCCATTTTTTCAACTTGTTGATACGGATCAATGGCACCGACGTCGTTATTATACACAGAAACAGCAGATGGGCCAAGGTGGGCTTTAGGAGCATTCGCCGAATCATTCAAATTACGTTTAGCTTCCGAATTGATCAGAGTATTAGATACTTGAGGTGTTCTAGGCACGTACGAAGAAAGGGCTTGGAATTGTTCCGGTGTGCCCATTTTTAGGAATTTAGCATCGACGTTCTTTACAGCAGGATCATTCAACGCAGGAGTATTCTTATTGACAGGATAATTTTTAACGATCATGTTGGTAGCTGGTGAAGTAGGTCGAGACGATGAAAGGGTTTGGAATTGTTCCGGTGGGCCCATTTTTAAGAATTTAGCGTCGACGTTCTTTACAGCAGGATCGTTCGACGAACGAATGTTCTTATTGACTGGGTTACTTTTAACGTTCACGTTGGTAGCTGGTGAATTAGGTCGAGAGTTGAATTTCCGAATTATATCCGAAGGTTTTAAGCCCTCAGTGGATTCGTTCTGGTCATTGTTACGATACCAATTATTATTTCTAGTGTCTAAAGCGTTAGCATGACCATTTTCAATCGTTTTACTATATTGAGCTGCTAGTCTGTTCAATGGAATGGAGTTTTCGGTTTGGTTGACGTAGTTCTGGTTTTCAACGGTGTAAGGCATTGCTGCTCTGTTACCAATGTTCATTTGGGAATATTGCGCAGATAATCCGCCAATCGGCGTTGAATTTTCGGTTTGTTGATTGAAGTTCGAATGTTCGGTGGCATAAGGAGCTGATTCGGTGCTAGGTATTGATTCATTTGGATGTGAAATTCCAATCGAAGGTTTATAAGGCACGAAAGCGCTGGGAGTTCGCAAAGATAGCCCTTCAGCGTTGAGTAAGTCAGCAGGAGGAGGTGGAAACGAATCCGAATCGGTGGCTGGATCGTAACTCGATTTAAATGGCTTAGGTGTGAAGTTGAGATTATTCGAAAATGCTGGAAGTTTGTTTGAATTGTACATCTGCGAATCGTAATCCGAGCTGCCTTCTTGGAACTGCAACAGAGACGAGAAAATATATAGCTGGCTTTTCTTTTAAAATATAAAATGATAAAAAAACTAAATAATGTGATAAGGTTCTTACTATTTTTGTAATTTGCCCTTTTCCAACAGCGTTACTCTTCAAATTATCAACATATTCCGCAAATCTAAAAGGAAATAAATCATTAAAAAATTTCCCAGCGATATTAAAGAACCAAAGTTACACTCACGCTTTAGTTTCTTCATCGGTCAAATCGTTGCAATTTTCTATTTTAAAATCATGCAGTGGCATTTGCTTCTGTAGCTGTTGTCGTCTAAACATAGCACCAGCACTTCCAGTAATTGGTAACTTCTCCAAAGGTAATTGTTGCAAATATTCCGAAGCCTATGAAATAAAATAATGAATATATTATTCGTCTTCTTATTAGGAAATTATCGAGTTACCAGCATTAAAAATTTGTTACCAAATTAGCAGGCACATCCGTAGGAATCCAATCGAATACCAAGTTATCGTTAGACGATGTACTTTTTGAATCTTTCAGGTGTGTTTCTTTGGCATTCAGTATATCATCGAGTTTCAAATCCAAGGCTGCGATAAAATCGAATGATATAATTTCTCAAGTACTCGAGTCTCGAATCGAGTGAATTATTGCAATACTTACATAGTTGTTTTACTCTATCGCCGGATTTCAAGTTATCCCCGAATAGTATTTCAAAATGTTCGAAGCTGTTTTCTTCTTTGACATCGTGTAGTTCTTTCTTGCATTTACAATTACGACATATTTTCCTATACAAATAAGTGCACGAATGAAAGATATTTGAATATAAGATGAGATCACATCGAATATAAACTACATACCTCCAAAAATGTAAATCTAATCCAGCACAGCCTTCGTTACAATTCAAACAAGGAGCACCAGCACCGATATCGTGGGCTAATTTGTGGTGCTGAAAAACACAAGTGCAATTAGGAACTTGAATTCTTGAGAAATTCTTTTGTATTATAACACAAAACTCACCCGTTGTTGTTTTTTCTCCAACGCAATCATCCATTCCGGAGGTTTTCCGTCTTCAAGCTCGATAGTCATTATCACAGTTGAAATTTAAGCAAAAGTATAAAAATTTGTGCAATAATGTACTTGAGGTTGAGCTAAGTGAAAACCTAAACTATAAACTCTAAATGCATTGATAAAAAGGTGAACTATGTCTGCTCCATTGTATAAAAAAATTATGGTATCACAGCGTATTGAATTGATACATAGAAAATCCCCACTATCAAATAGTTGAGTATCTACGTCATACCTACGGACTGCCGCATGATTCATTCATTATCATCATGTAATTACCACTGTCTATCTCTTTACCAGTTGCATTGGGTCATGGGTGGCCATGGTTACGTCCAACTTCATGGTATTTGACCAATTTTGCAGTCTGCAGTCTAATCAAATCATGATTAATTAATAGAAAGCCACCTCCATATAAATGTAGACTCTTTTCAGAATTTATAACGTTATTTTTTTCAAGTATTAAATTCTTTAAAATAACTTCATTTTTACTCGATACTAGGTTACCTACATGTATTTTTTCATAAATAATTTTTTTTTTAAATAATGGAATAAATTTTATTGTAGGCTATAGTAGCATCGTTGTAGTTTATCAATTCAACGAACTAACAAAATTAAAAAGTTTCCTGAATGGTGTTCAATAATGAGCAATCTACAGATTTCATCTCGTTAGTAGATAATTTATCTGATCTTATTGAGTCTCGATTAAGGAACCTCAGGAGGCATTATTTCTTCGAATTAAATTATTCATTATATTTTCCATCTGCAGCACCTGTGTCCTGTCAGTCAGATTTCTTTTCTTGTGTTCTTCCTTCCGATTTATATGATTCTGCATGATAATTATCATGTTTATTTCTATCCTTATTTGCATAAATTAATCATCAATCAATTTACCAAGACTCGAAAAAAATACAAAATTTGAAAAAAATGAAAACTATTATGTATTCTCAAAAATGATGTGTAACAATGTTACAACTGATAATACTTATATAAAATTATTATAAAAAATACAAATTTTATTGACAACTTAAGCACTCGTAGGTAGGTACCTTCATTATATTTACTGGAAAAAGGATATTAAACAATAATTAAACGTCGAAAAATAGTATAAAAACTAAAAACTATAACCTAACTTTGTACCAGAGTACAAAAACCAAAAAACTGGTCCTTAAAATATTTAGTAAACATAAAAACGAGACTCGATAGAACAAAAATAAAAATAGAAAAAAGTAACGCATAAAGTCATGGGTAGAAAAAAAGGAAAATTATTATCGAAGCTCGATTGTCATTGTCAGTTTTTTACGATGTTAATCCTCGTACTCCACTACGATGCCATTGACGAACACGTTAGTATTCTAAAAAATAAAAATTAAGATTAATTAGGGAAAAAGTTTCAAAATTTACCCAAATCCATTGGATTACGTCTAGTTTGATAGTTTTGTTTACATTCATAAGGAGGACCTTCGATGAATTTTTTACAAGTCCAGTATTCAAAATTAGAAGGGAGGAAGGGGTGGGGGTCTAATCGAAATTTTTGTAATAACTAAAAGTATTTGTAAAACTTCAAGCTACAACTTTTGTTTGAAAACTTTTTCAATTGAGCCCCTCTCTCCCCACTTATTTTGCATAACACTCCCAAAATACTAATTAAAAATTGAAGGGGGAAGGGGAGAGGGTCCAATTGAAAAAATTTTCAAACAAAAGTTATAGATTGAGATCCTATAAATAATTTTAGTTATTATGAAAATTTCGCCTGGACTTCTCCTTCAGCTCTAATTTTGCATAATATGTAAGAAAATCACTCCTTTTTGGTTATCAAATGTATGTAATAGTGAAAGTGTATGAGATACTATGTGAAATTGGAGAGAGGAGAGGTCCAAGCGAAATTTTCATGATAACTAAAATTATTTATAGGATCTCAATCTATAACTTTTGTTTGAAAATTTTTTCAATTGGACCCTTTCCCCTTCCCCCTTCGATTTTTAATTAGTATTTTGGGAGTGTTATGCAAAATAAGTGGAGAGAGGGGGGCTCAATTGAAAAAGTTTTCAAACAAAAGTTATAGCTTGAAGTTTCACTGATACTTTTGGTTATGACAAAAATTGCGATTGGACCCCTCCCTCACCTACAATTTTGGATAATCCAACTCATTCAAATACATTATTGAAAACAGGGGGAGGGGAGGGGTCCTATTGAAAAAATTTTCAAACAAAAGTTGTAGGTTGAAGTACTAGGAATAATTTTGGTTATAACAAAAATTGCAATCGGACCCCTCCTTCCCCACCAATTTTGAGTAATATAACTTATTCACACTCATTCAAAATACATTATTAAAAACTGAGGGGAGGTAAGGGGCCCAATTAAAAAAAATTTCAAACAAAAGTTGTAACTTGAAGTTTTACGAATACTTTTAGTCATTACAAAAATTTCGATTAGACCCCTTCCTCCCTTCCAATTTTGAATATAAAGTGTTATGTAGCACTGGACTTGTAAAAAATTCATCGAAGGTCCTCCTCATGAATGTAAACAAAACTATCAAGCTAGACGTTAGTTGGATTGGCCAGCTAATAAGCTATCTAATGTCTTATGTATAGTCAATTACTCACGCTCAACTTGATATTAGCCGACTTGATCTTGAAATCGAACGTTTCATGCACGCGCGAAGTTACAATGGAATGATATAGTTTTTCTGAGCCATGTCGATGAATTTTCACCAGTTCAGAGGCAGTTTTTCCCAAGAATGGGATTGCAACATCGAACATTGTACACCACAATTCAGCATCACTGTAACAGTCTTCAAGTAAAACCTGAAATCAAAACGTAGGTACTCGATGAATAAAATTCGCTGCAATATTCGTAGACAAACATTACAATCATTACGTACCTTCAATTTGTATCGGTGCTTGAAGTGCTGGTACGACCGTTCACATTTCGGGCAGTAAAACCATTCATCGTCATGTGGGCGAACCTAGTAAACATAACAATAGAAACATATAAGTAAAGTACTGGGAATAAATTCATCGTATGAGAAAAGTTGGCCAAATTCAACTGAAGATGAACGTAAATTTTCATCAGTGCTCGGTAACACGTACAGAATTCCCAAGTTGAAATTCCAACACTATATAAATACATGCTTGTAAGTTGAAAATGAAAATCTAATTCAAAATGAACCTATTTACCTTTTTCTTACAGTCATCGTTCTGGCATCCTTTGTAAACAACGGATTCAAGATCGCTTCTAACGTCTGTAACAGTTGCACGAACCTGGTAATAATTGTAATCGAACAACAACTCATTTCTCTCAACATCTTCAATGAGATCTTCTAAGCTGTTCACTTCCATGATTAACTATAAGCAGAAGTAATGGCAAAATATAAATTCAAAACTGCACAAATTTTTGCAAAAAAGTTGATCAATTCAATTATGATAATGAACCAATGAATTGTACTTTGTGTACGTACTAGCAGAAGATGAAATTTTACAGTGAGATAAGATAAATACGAGATAAATTCGCAAAATAAAGCAGCTTATGCAATAATACACCAACAATTGCGTCACTTTTACCTGATTTGAAGAACTCTTCGTCGTTGGGTATTTAGTAAACAATGTAGATTGAAGAATGTCGGACAGTAAGGCACCAAACGCGACAAAAACAACGCCACTCGAATCAGGAATCGAACTGGATCTGGATGTCAACAGTTCAACTATTTCGTATTCGTATTAGTCGTAATGGTTTGAAATGTCTTTTGCCGAAGAAAATCACGATCTCTGTTGGCACGTGCGGTATACAATGGATAATCACCAGCCCCCTCGCGTACACGTAACAGTCGTAAAAGTCCAAGAACTACAACTACATAAAAAATGCCTGACAGATGACTCATTTTACGTTCTTCTTCTACGTAATTGAAAAAGTAGGTAGACTGACATTTACGACATCTATCTTTGTGTCGCCGACGAATTTCAAAGGCAGTTGACGAAATGAACTATTTTCTTCAGATTTGTTATCACTTATCAGATTAGAGCCCTAATCAGATAGTTCCGAGCTGATAAATTGCTATAATTTATGCTAATTTGAGCTAATTTGCTATGATGCGATTTGTTAAGGGATAATTCATTTCCCACATGGAAAGATAAATCAATACCGACAAGGATTGTCTTATTTATTATTTCAGTTTTATCAAGAGGGAATATCAATACGATATTAAAATTTTATTTTATATAATTTGAATATTTTTTCAATGCTTTTTTTCTGTACAAATGTATTACGTATACATAACTATAAAATAGATGTACTCATGAGTATTAATCAGATACTTAGTAGGCAGGTACCTCTACCTATCATAAACTGATTTCGTATGTAATTGGCTAGGTTCCTACATAACTATTTTTGATTTTCCCCTTTTTTAAAAAAAAATAATTAAAAAAAAAAGTTTTCTTCTGATATTTTGATAACAAAGTTGTCAACATGGAATTTTATAAGTTGATAATAAAGTTGATAATTATCTATGAAAAAATCAAGGAATTTAAATTCTTCTTGCTCGAAGAAGTTATGAAATTTTCTTTACCAAAAAAAGTAAGATTTTTTTCTCTAAAGTAATAAATATTTTATTCATTTTTCGAATTTTATTTGTCACGTTATAAATTTTCAAGTCGTGCCTCGTCGTTGATTTCGACTCATCCCTTGTAGTACATAATATGTAGGTATGTTTGTTGTAAGAGGTTGATTATCGTGAAATAAAATAAAAGGTAATTTTTTTTTCATTTATTAAAGTTACTTACTATCGTGTTCATTCGGTTGGAATTTTTACAGGATAAAAATTCGAAGTCGCTTAGGGACGTCACGTCTAATTGAAATATGCTAGAATTTTTTTTCTTCAAAAATACTACAAAATTATATAAGCTCGATTTACTCGGCCTACTAATTAATAGATATTCATGCAAAGGTAATTACGTATCGAGATCGCTCCGAAGATCTTATAATTAAAACTATTATTATTTTATTTATTTATTTTACAAACGTGATCAGTACACTTAGTACTTAACACTAACTAAAACGAATTAAATTATTACAACTTTCGTCTTAATCTAGAATTGCACGTAGGCATAACAGTATTTCTTAAAAAAGGAATTTTTGACATTTTTAAGTAACAGTTTACGCTATTGAGTAACATGTACTATTGTACTTAGTCAAATAACTTAGGGATACCTAGTTCTCGTTGAATTTGTGAGTTACGAATAAACCATTCACTGTTAGTAATGACTCTCAAGATTTTATTTTGAAAGACTTAAATTTTGTTGAAATTTGATTGAGAGGTACCGAGCCACACTAAGCATCCATAGGTGATAACAGGTCGTAACTCGTAACAAAGAACTCAAAGAAGTATAAAATAATTAAAACTGAATCAGCATGTGCGCGTTATAGTTTAAAAGCGTAAGAAAAATTTTTACTGCAGGAAAGTTGTGCAATTTTTTATTAAAAAATTCCAAATTTTTATAAGAAAATCATTCTCGTTTTTAAAAAAAAAAATTCAAAAAATTCTGAAAATTTTTTCTGCTAAAAATATGAGTTTTTTTTCAAATTTGAAATATGATAGGTAAATATATTTTCTACACCAAAAAAAGAAAGAGATAGGTATTTATTTTATTTTCTACTCCCGAAAAATTACGAAATTTTTTCTTGGAAAATTTTATCTTCAAAAAACTAAAAAGGTTTCTAAATATCTCTTTTGGAGAAAAAATCGTAATTTTTTTAAAAACTTTTTGAGGGGCCGAATTGAGGTGAATGAACCCTTAAAATTTTTTTTTAAAACTACCTACTTTTTCTCCTGCAAAAAACGTATTTTCCCCAAAAACATAAGAAGTTATTTTTGTCCAAAACAAGTGAAATTTTCTCATTTCAACTGTGAGGTACCATTTTCTGATTCAAAGTTGTCGATTATTTCAGAAAATTTATTTATTACAAAAATGACGAAAACACTATAAAAATAGGTACGATTATAGCAGGTAGTCAGGTACCTACCACGAAGTGTTTCACTCGTTATTATGGGTGTGTATATATTATTGTTTTACCAAAAAACGGTAAGAAATCTTTTTACTATAGGAAAGTTGTGAAATTTTTTATTAAAAATTTTTTTACAAAAAAAGTGCCTCCAAGTTTGTAGAAGAAAATCATACTCGTTTAAAAAAAAAAAAAAAACTTCAAAAAATTTTCAAAATTTTCAAAATCATACCTAGCTATCTACCTACTTAATAGCTAACCATTTTTAAAATTACAAAAATTTTCTCTACCTACCCAAGAGTATAATTTTTATTCAATTAAAAAGCTTTCAACTGAATAAGTTCTTTGCATGTAAAAAAATTTAAAACATGAAAATTGAAATATTTCGAAAAAATGAAGAAACTTTCAATTAAGAGATACACGTAATAATCATTCAAAGTACAAAATAGTGTTCAAACTTTCCAAAATTGTTAAAAAATAAAAATATATATAATTAAGTATATTTTTTTTTAATTACACGTATCTTATAATTGAAAATTACTTTAGAAAAAAAACTTCAAAAGTTCATTTTTCCCAAATGTTTGGCGAAAAAATCACATAGAAAAATATACTTGCTTGGCACAAATTTTTATTTCGCAAGATATTGATTATAAAATTATTTCCTATTTTGATTTTTGAAACTTTTTTAAGAAGTTTATTTTAAAATTTAAAAAACCAAGTCTAAACTTTTGCTTCAAAACTTTTTCTCATCAAAAATGACCATTTTTGGAATTTATTTGTTTTCACTACAAAAATATTTTTCCACTCAGTTCCATCAGTGGGTATCTACCTAATATTTTTACGGCTCTTCCAAATTCTCAAATTTTTCACAAGATTTTTTTCAACAGTTTTCACAACTTGTACATGAAATTTTCTGCGTTTACATCACAAAATTCTTTCTTGAAAATTTCAATTTTTTTAATAACTTTTTTATCACGAAACTTTGAAAAAAAGACGTAACTGGCAGATTTCCAACTTTTTGAAACTCTCGAAGTTTGAATAACGAGATTATACATATCGAACCATATTTACAATTTTTATACTTATTAATTATTATACAACATTTTTTCCAGAAGTTTTTCATAACTCAAAATCTCTTAATTTTTTTCAAAATTATCAAGCTATACGAGACATCAGTTTTTTTTTATTTGATTTTCAAAACTCATAAATTTATAATTATGTTTTCAATGTATTATTTTTTTTTTTCAAAAAGTTTCCTCACTCCACAATGATTAAACTTTTAAATTTTTGGAATTTTTCATTGCAAAATTTTTCGAAAATTTTCATTAGTAAAAAATTAACAAGTTCCATTTTTTCCATTTGTAGAAAAAGATTCGATAGAGATTTCAAAAATAGTAATACAACGCTACAAAATTGGTAATATTTTTAAAATTCTCAATTTTTTCATTGCAGAATAATTTTCTAAACTTTTTCATCAGTGAAAACCCACCTACCAATTTTTTGAAATTCTCAAATTCTACCTTACAGTATATAGCTTCATAACCCTACACTTTTTCTTACAATTTTCATGGTACAGAGTTCGATTTTTTTTTCAATTATAGGTACCTCAATTATTTAGCAGTATAGTAGATGCCTAACTCTGATCTGTAAAAAAAAAAAATTAAAAACACAAAAATTACAACAAAAAAATAATCAAAACACAAAAAATACAATGAAAGAAGAATGATATTTTTTATTTTTATATTCTATTTTACGTTCAATCCCCAATAAACTTGGAGTTTTAATATTACGTAATAGTTTCATTAATGATTTTTTTTTTTTCAATTTCATTTATTTTTAATTTAAAAATTCAAAATAATAAATTTAATTTGCATTTTACTTCTGAATTTTTTTCTCGAATTCTACGTTTGATATTTTTTTTTAATTTATCGTTTTTTTAATTGTAAAAAAATTAATTCAGCTCTCGAATACATTATTTTTTTGTCAAAATCTGATTTCACTATTAAACAATTTTTTTACATGATACCTATATCTAATTACTTAGGTACACAATTTTTTTAATTTGGCTTTTGGTTTTTGAATATTAAATAAAATATTATCTTTTATTTTGAAAACAAGTTTGTTAATTTTTTATATTGTGATAAACCCTGTTCCATTTTTTTTTCAAATGTGAGTTTTGTCATACGCTTCATAGTTATGACTTATGAGAATTTGGATTTTTCTCATTCAGTATTATCTGAAATGATTAACTTTCAGCAAGGTACGCGATTTCTGAGTGCACTTCAGCGTCTCTTCAAGTATGCGCACCACAGATGTATATAGGACACTTAAAAAATTTGCTATTTAAACAACTTTTTCATTTTTTAAAATAATTTTAAAAATTTACAAAAAAATCATCAAAAATCTTTTTTTTTGAAAATAATTTTCAAAATTTTGTTTCAAATTAATTATCAAACAAGACATCCATTCTTGATAGAATTTTTTTAGCCAAAAAATATTTTTCGAAACTTTTGAAATAGGTAATTTTAAGGTTTCCTTAGAGTAGGTAAATTTTTTAAAACAAAAATCTTAAGAGAATTTAATTTTTTTGAATTTTGAATTTATATAATTACTTTCCTTCTGCAATTCATCTATTTTCCAAATCAATATTTTGAAAAATTTGAATGTAGGTATATATGTATAATTTAATAAAAATTCCCTTTTTGTTGTTTTTTTTTTCAATAAATTGAAAAAAAAAATCGAAGAAATTTTTTTGTAAAAAATGTTTTGAGGCGTATTTCATTTCAATTTTTTGATTAGATTTTTGGACATGTTTCAAAGAAAATTTTTTAAATACTTTTTTTGGTGGGTGGGGGGGGGGGATTTCTTTCAAAGAAATTTTTTTTTACCTACCATAAAATATTTTTATAACTTTTTTTCAAAATTTTTCGATTTTTTTTTTTATAGAAATGAAAATTAAATTAAGATATCTACCTATCTTCCAACGCCACTGTTACACGCAGTGCCTATCTCAAAAATTGAAGGTACAACTGGTACTTACAAGAGAACATAAAATTGGCAGAACATTTTTTTTTGGTCGAGAAAAACGTCAAGTGTAAAAAAAATGTTTATTTTAGTATCTATTACCCATTATTCTGGATCAAATTTTTATTCTGCCCATTTTATTTTTTCTTGTCCCCACAATTTTAGAGATAGGCACCATGTGCATATAACATTTTTTGTTTCTCATGGGCATAGACCTTTTACTTTTATATATGGACCGCTCGTGTAAAACAGCGGTTTTGAAGCACAAGTGAAGTAGTGTGAGTGTGTATTTACAATATCATTTTTCGACCCTTACGTTGTGTGCGTTTCCAATACAACGACTTATTATGTGTAAAATACACACACACGTTTGTTTGCGCATGAGCAGAAGCGTTTTATCAAAATAGAACGTCGTGCTTCAAAATCGGGCTGATTTTAACTCCATATATAAAAGTAAAATGTCTATGCTCATAGGTTGCTTATTTTACCTACTTGATTTTTACTTTTCCTACATCGCCCGAGAAACATCTCCAAAGAAGAATTCAAATCAAAATATGGAAAAATTTTAAAATTTTAAAATATTACCAAAATTAAATTGATTTTCACAATTTGTTTTTTTCAACATTTTTTTTAATTCAAAAATTTTCACAAAAAATCAATTTGTAAACTAACTAAACTTATTTTGATTAAATTTTAAAATTTTGATAAAAATTAAAAACGTGGTAAAAATTATGAGTTGGGTAAAATAAATTTTGAAAAATTCACAATTCACCTACAGACCAAAGACTCAGGCCAAAGAATATTCGTAATTTTTTGAAAAATTCGCCAAATCCTTTCTTTTGATTTTTTTTTTTTTTTCATTTTTGAGATGATTTTATTATATCTTTTTATTTTAAGACATTGTGCCAATGTGCCAGCCAAAGGAGAAATAAATTTTGAAAAATTCTCAATTTGTTCGGAGCCTAAGCCAACCGTACGGTATTTTTAAAAAAGTGAAAAACTTTCGATCCATCCGGAGCAAGGTTTATTTTTCTAACTATCTTGCTTTAATGTTCAAAATTGGAGGGGAGAGAGAGGTTTAATCTTTAATCGAAATTTTTATGATAGCCAAAATTATTTCTAGAGTTCCAATTCCAATCTACAACTTTTGTCTGAAAATTTTTTCAATTAAACCACTCTCTCCCCCCTGGTTGTCTGGTTTTAATTTAAATATTAAGTAATAAAAACATTAAAAACTTATTATGTTTGTGTTGATGATGGGGACTGGGTAGGGGAGGGAGTTGTCAGACACTCAAACTGTCAGGTGTCCAATCGAAATTTGAAAATTTTTTACAAAAACATTCAGGTTTGGAGGATTCCAAATTTATTTTCCATCTTCTTTTTCCTCGAAAGGTCGAAACTCATCGAAAGAAGAAGAAGAAGAAGAAAAAGTTGGAAAATTTTTTTATTATACTCCTCTTACGAATCACGATAATCGATAATCATAATCCTCACACGTGCACAAACTAGTCTCTCGTAACGTTACAAGTTTGTCTGGCAACATTGGTAAGTGATTTGGCAACAAAGATCGCGGCTTGTTTGATAATTAAAACGACAACAAAATTTGCTGATATGGAACCATTTTTTGAAAATGAAATAAATTTTTGTAAAATTACTTTTATAATAATTATAAATTTACTCACGTGTCGTTTTAAAATCCAATTTGAGATCGCAGACATTTTTCAGTCCCTTATGTGGGAATAGAATTCCGAATTTGCAATCGTCGTTCGTAAGTACCTCGAGTTAAATTGCCATCGTAAAAATTATGCTATTCTTGATAAAGTAACACGTTGATTGTATAAATTACTGATGCAAATAACGCAATATTCCCTATTCCATTTGCCATTACAATTTCTCATTCATTGTGTACTTTTTACTTGCAGTTGAATAATCAAAATGTCTTCAGACGAAGAGTATAACAGTGCAAGTGAGGCTGAGGTATGATTTTATTTTATCCATTAGGAAACGTATTATTGTGCCTTCATCTTATTTTCGTCTTAATATTTTAATGTTACTAAAATGTTTTATAGGAAAATAATGGAAACGAAAGTGTATCGGATGAAGAAGAACCCGAAGGAGAAGTTTTGGGTTCCGAAGATGATGTGAGTGTGACTTATTTATTTACAGTCTTATCGTATCGAACTATTTAAGGCCCTACGTCCTAATTTTTATCATACAAAAATGCTGCGAGTAGTTCTAATTTTGAACTATCATATCGTTTCCTTGAGAATATTCACTTTCACCATAATCCGAATAAAATTATCAATTTTTACTGTTTAGGATTACGACGATGAAGACGAAGAAAGAGACAACGCTCGTTACAAAAAAAGACGAAACGAACGCCACGGAGGATTTATTCTCGAAGAAGCCGAAGTTGACGACGAAGTAGAGTCAGAAGACGAATGGGAAGATGGCGCCCAAGAAATTGGTATCGTTGCCAATGAAATCGACGAAGTTGGTCCGACGGCTCAAGAAATCGAAGGACGCAGAAGAGGAACTACTTTTTGGGAGTTGGTTGAATTTTTAAAATTATATATTCGATCAAACTGTAGCTAGGATCGAGTTATGGAATTTTTTATTTACAGTTCTCAGAAAGAAGACGAGATCGAAGAGTACCTTCGAAAAAAATATGCCGGCGAATCTATATCTGCGAAACATTTCGGCGATGGTGGAGAAGATATGTCTGATGAAATTACTCAACAAACGCTACTTCCTGGTGTCAAGTTAGTTCTCTTCTAAATCGAAAAAATCTGGAAATTTTCCCATTACTCGTTGTTTTTTTAAATGATCATTTTTGTCATGTAGAGATCCGAATTTATGGATGGTGAAATGTCGTATTGGCGAAGAGAAGAATACTGCTTTATTACTGATGCGAAAATTTGTAGCTTATATGTTAACTGAAGAACCTCTTCAGATCAAATCAGTCGTAGCTCCAGAAGGAGCAAAAGGCTACATATACATCGAAGCTTACAAACAAGCTCACGTCAAGCAAGCCATCGATCGAGTCGGTAGCTTAAGAATGGGTGTTTGGAAGCAACAAGTGTGTTCATAATTGGTTTTTTATATCGAGAAATTTTCGACGTACTAATTTGTTACAATCTTGTAGATGGTACCGATTAAAGAAATGACTGATATTTTACGAGTTACGAAAGAGCAAGTTGGACTGAGGCCTAAGCAATGGGTTCGACTTAAAAGAGGTAACGAGAATCGATTACAATATTTCAACGTTCTAGGCTATCGATACATTTTCTCCTCTTTGTTTTTAGGTTTATACAAAGACGATATAGCTCAAGTAGATTACGTGGATGTAGCACAAAACGAAGTACATCTTAAATTACTCCCTAGAATTGACTATACTAGACCTAGAGGAGCCTTGAGAGTTGTACAGGTACTTGGCTTTGATTTGCAGAAAATGCCTACTTAACGAATATGTAATAAAACTATTTCCAAATGATTAGGATAACGATAGCTTGAAACGTAAGAAGAAGAAACGTCCGGCTGCGAAGCCTTTCGATCCTGAAGCCATTCGAGCTGTCGGCGGAGATGTCACCAGTGATGGAGATTTTATGATTTTCGAAGGAAATCGTTACAGTTTGAAAGGATTTTTGTATAAAAATTTCAACATGAATACCATCCTCGTTGACGGTGGGTTTTACACCAGTGATCCCCTCCCCCTTCGAATGTAGGTATTTAATTATTCGAATATTTCCCTACAGGAGTGAAACCAACATTATCTGAATTGGAAAAATTCGAAGAAGCTCCGGAAGGAGTAGACATAGAATTACCAGCTTCCGGCAAAGATGAATCTGCTGGTCAGGTTTTCAGTGCTGGTGATAACGTAGAAGTGTGCATGGGCGAATTGATACATCTTCAGGGAAAAATTCTCTCCATCGATGGAAACTTCATCACCGTCATGCCTAAACACAACGAGCTCAAGGTAGACGATCTAGGAATCTAATTTCACACCATTTATTCCTTCGTGGTACTAAAACAATGGTTCATTTTGACAGACTCCGCTCGAATTTCAAACTAACGAGTTGAAAAAGTTCTTCAAAATGGGTGATCACGTTCGTGTAATTACTGGAAGAAACGAAGGAGATACCGGATTAGTCATCAGAGCTGAAGACAATCGTGTGGTTGTATGCTCCGATTTGACTATGCACGAGTTGGAAATATTACCTCGTGATTTACAGCTCTGTACTGATATGGCTACTGGAGTCGATTCGTTGGGGCAATTCCAGCATGGAGATTTAGTTCAAGTCGAGTGAGTAATTTTATACGACGAGGGTTTGAATTATTGGATGAAATTAAACGTGGTTTTTCTACAGTCCCCAAACTGTTGGAGTCATTGTGCGTCTTGAGAAGGAAATTTTCCACGTCCTAAATATGAACGGTAAAGTAGTCGAGGTGAGGCCTCAAGCTTTGCATAAACGTAAAGAGTACAAAAATACTATTGCTTTGGACTCGGACCAGCAAACTATTCAAAGGAGAGATATCGTCAAGGTTATCGATGGACCACATTCGGTGAGCCTAAGAATATTTGGATTATTTGTCTAAATTAAGCCTTCATTTTCTAATTATTTCTTTTATTTTCCCAGGGACGTGGAGGAGAAATCAAGCATTTATATCGAAACTACGCATTCTTGTTTTCCAAAATGTTTCTCGATAACAGTGGGATTTTCGTGTGCAAAACTCGCCATTTGCAATTGGCTGGAGGCTCTCGAGATCCGGTATGATTGGAATTGCTTCGTTTGAGTTATAATTTTCCATTTTTTATATCGACTGTTGTTTTATGTCGAATTTTAGTCCACAATATCGTTAGATTCCGGATACATGTCTCCTAGGATCTCATCCCCTGCTCACCCAGGTGGTGGTGGTGGTGGAGGAGGCGGCGGCGGCGGCGGCGGCGGTGGTGGCCGAGGTAGAGGTCGTGGAGGTTTCACTAGGAGAGATACGGAGATCATCGGTAAAACGATAAAAATTACAAGAGGACCTTATAAAGGTATGTTTTTTCTTGAATCTTGGATCATGCCATGTCAAGTCGGGCACACGTCTTGACCTTAGGTATTGCGATTTTGTTTAGAAAATTTTTACGAGCTTCTACCATCCCAAAAATTGAAAAAGAAACACTGTTGTTTCACCCCCGATCACCCAGTAGTTTTCTCTCTTCTGCGATGGTAGAAACTCATAAAAAAGTTTTGAGCAGAATTGGAAGATCTAAGATGAAAACGTGGCCGAATTGACAGAAAATGGTCCTACTATAAACTAGTGTCTATTTAGTATTTACTCAATTTGTTTATATGGACGTGGATCGTGGTTGTTGAATTTTATCAAGTCCAATAGTACCTACATAGATACTTGATATTCAAAGTTGGAGGGGAGGGAGGGGGTCCAATCGAAATTTTTATAATAATCAAAAGTATTCCTAGGACTTCAAGCTACAACTTTTGTTTGAAAATTTTTTTAATTAGACCCCGTCCTCCCCACCGATTTTGCATAACACTCCGAAGATACTAATCAAAAATTGAGAGGTGGGAAGGAGGAAGGGACCAATTGAAAAAATTTTCAAATGAAAGTTGTAGATTTGGATTCTAAAAATAATTTTAATTATTATAAAAATTTCGGTAGCATCCCTCCCTCCCCTCTGATTTCATATAACATCAGGTAGATACTTTTTCAAAATTGGGGAAGGGGTCCAATTGAAAAAATTTTCAAACTAAAGTTGTAGGTTGAAGTCTTGGTTGGAAATAATTTTTGTTATTATACAATTTTCGATTAGACCTTTCCCTCTCCTCCAATTTTGCATAATATGACTTAAATACTTATATTATTAAAAATTGGTGAATGTAGGGGTCCAATTAAAAAAAATTTCAAACAAAAGTTGTAGATTGGAATGCTAGAAATAATTTTGTTTATTACAAAAATTTTGATTGGTCTCCTACCTCCCCTCCAATTTTGAATATCAAGTATGTAAATAGAACTCAACAACAACGATCCACTTCCATGTAAACAAATTGAGCAAACTAGACACTCGTTGCTGAAATTTCTGCTATTTTCCTGATCGATAATTTTGAATTTTCGTATTCTTCTCAGGAAACATCGGAATAGTGAAGGATTCGACCGACACGACTTCCAGAGTCGAATTACACACTTCGTGTCAAACTATTTCTGTGGACAGAAATAACATTCAAGTTGTAGGCGAACCCAACAAAGTAAATTTTACAATCTGTTTCGTGCTAATTGGAAATTTTCCACCAGAGTACAATTTAAAATTTTTTATTATCGCAGGATGGGTCATATTCGTCTTACTCTCGTACTCCTGCTTGTGTTGGACAAACTCCAATGTACGCCGGTGGCGGACGAACTCCAATGCACGGTTCACAAACTCCATTATACGACAGTAAGTCCCAATCTTACGATGGCCCAATCGTAGTTCTCTTGAAAATTAACGTACCTATTTTATTCAAGGTGGAAACCGTACTCCGCGCCATTATGGCAGCATGACGCCCGTTCAAGACGGTTCGAGAACTCCTGCAATGTGGGAAGGATCCGTATCGAATACACCAGCCCGTCAATCGGAGCCAGAAGAGGAGAATTGGGATGCGTGCTTCAATAACAGTCCATCAAATTACGCACCCCAGACTCCAGCTAGTAATTACGCATCTTCGGATAATTCCTTCTCTCCGTACCATACCAATTCTCCATCCGGTTATCACGGTACGTGTATTATATCATCAAGTGATACGTTGCGTTGTTGATTAAGTTTGCATTAAAATATACTTTTCGTCTTGCAGGAAGCAGCACCTCTAACTCGTCATCATATCTGCATACGCCCAGTCCTGGCGGCAGTGCTTTGGGAAGATACAGTACGACTTCGCCAATCAGTTATAGTCCAATGACTCCTGGCAGTTCGTCTTCTGTGCAGTCACCTTATGATAATCAACCTGCAACGCCAGCCTCAGGTAGGCCTATTGAAAATATCAACATCAAACATCTATCATGATTTTTGTTCTCGATTTCACAATCTTTTTTGCTTTTATTATAGCGATTGAAATGTCAACCTTGCAAGATAGCTTCGTCCCTGGTATTGTCGTTCGAGTCCTCGACTCATTTGACGATTTTGGCTTAGGTGGCCAAATCGGAGTCATCAGATCGATCAAGGTACGTAAACGTAAATTTTACATTTGCAAAAAAAAAACCTATTCCACGTCACGTTTTAATACTATTTTTCTGAAATACAGGACGGGCAATGTAATTTATACCTCGAAGACGAAGGAAACGAATTCATCATTCCGTGCGAAAGTTTGGAACCTGTCGCGCCCAGAATTAACGACCAGGTCAAGGTTTTAGTCGGAGACGATAGCGGTCAGATTGGTAAATTGTTATCCATCGATGGCCAAGAAGGTGTTGTTCAGTTTGAAGACGAAAGGAATCCGAAATTGATTCAAGCTCGTGTACTTTGTCGATACCAACCAGATTAAAAATAATTTGCATTCTTTAGTGGAAAATTTTTCGTTCGTTTGTGTCTTACAAAATAATTATGTGGTTTTTGTATGCGGTACAATTTTCTTACTTTCTTTTCAATTTTACATGATAGTTATTTTGTAATTTTACACCCAGTATCTCATTATGTGGTAATTACTCTACTTTTTCCATGGGTTTTTTTTATTATTAGATAAACGATCGTTGTATGTTTCATTGTTGGTTTCGATTGATTCGTAGGAATTTTGAGTTATGAATTTTTTTGTCGATTAATATTTTACATATTAGGTACTTAATACAAATTGCATTTTTCAAATTGTGGTTGTTGTTGTTTTTTTGTGTAGAGTCATCTGGAGTTTTTTTTAAATATTTCGCTCATCATATTGTTTTATCAGAAAAACGATAAAAAAATTTTACTACAGGAAAGTTGTGAAATTTGTTATTAAAAGATTTTTTCTCAAAAAAGTACCTCCAAGTTTATCAGTAGAAGAAAATCTCCACTTTTTTGGAAAAAAAACTGCAGAAAAATTTTTTGGGGAAAATTCATCTCCAAAAAATACGTCTCTATTGTTTGGAGAAAAAATCTCAGTTTTTTATTTAAAAGTAAAATCTCAATTCTTTGGGGAAAATCTTGAAAAAAAACACGAAAATTTTTCCTGCAAAAAACGAGTTTTCCCAAAAATCAAGAAAAAAAAGGAGAAATTTTCTCATTCTGAAAATCTAAATTGAGAATTGATATTTTATTCGTAAATCAAATTGAAAGATTTCCTCCCAAAGAATTTGAGAAATAATTACCCCAGGAAATTTCTTCACAAAATAGTTTCTAAATTTGTTGGAAGAAAAAATTAACGTATTTTTTTCGAATAGAAATTCAGAAAAATTCAGAATATTTTTTCCTGTGGAATAGTCAATTTTTTTTCAAAAATTTGAACAGCATTTTTACTTTAAAAAAGAGAAGTGGCCTTTTTTGTCCAAAAAATTAGGTTCTGAGATTAAAATATTTTTCAATCTTCTTTCAGAAAAATTTTTTCGATTTAAAAAAATTATAGAATATCTTTTATTTCTTGTATTTTTTTTCGATTTTTTTGCAGAATATAATTCCTATTTTTTTTTGTTGAGCAAAAATATGTTTGTTTTTAACTTAAATAATAAAAAAAAAATTCTGAACATTTTCCCAGAGTAGGTGATAGATGAGATACAGTACTTTTTTTTTTTTGAAAAACACGTTTTTCGATTTGAAAGGAAAAAAGAACCTAATAAATCTTTCAATCTTTAGGAAAAAAAGGATGTTTTCATTTTTTTTTTTGGAAAAAATTCCTCAATTTTTTTTATTAAGAAAAAAAATATTTTGGAGGGGATTTCTCATTTTTTCTGAAGAGAAACTATTCAACTATTCCTCATAGTCATATATTTTGAAAAAAATTCAATTTTGTGAACACTTGAAAAATTTCTAATTTTTTTTTCATTCTTTTGGTAGTTTTGGTATGAAATTTTTTTTCCATTTTTTTTAGAATAAAGGAATTTTTCATATTTTTTTGAAAAATTTTCTGTATAAAAATTAAAAGACTTTAATTTTTATTGAAGAGAAAATTTCTCATTTTATTAGTAGTTGAAATATTTTTCATTTTCAAAAAATCTTGAACTTTATTTGACTAAAAGAATTTTAGGTAATTGTTTTTGGCGAAAGAAATTTCTTATTTTTTTGAGAGTGGGTAAAAAAATATTTTTTATTTGGTACCTACATAGGTATTTAAAAAAATATAATTTATCGGTTGTTTTTTTTTTGGGAATAAGAACTCTAATTTTTTAGATAAAGTAGGTAGTTACTTAAATAATCTTTTCAATTTTTTGGGAAAAAAATTTCTATTGTATTTTTGAATGAAAAAATTTTCCATTTTTTTCTTGAGTAAGAAAACTTTTGTTTTTTTGGAACACATTTTTTTTTTTTTTTTTTTTTAAATAAAAAAAATAATTATTTTTTTGTTGTAGGTAATACTAATTGCAAAAAAATATCATCGCTTTGATTGAAAAAATCTAACATACAAAAAAGGGATTTTCCAAAACCACCTAGAGATACAAGCCATGAACGTAGAAAGGCAACGTCGCATTTTCGAGTAGTAGACGGCCGACTTTCCAATCCGTTTTTTGACGATAACTCGGAAAATATTCATCGAATCGAAATTCTGACAACACATTAACGAAAGGAAATTTTCTGCTCTACAATTTTGGTTCAGATTAATTTTCACGAAAAATGCTTCGTTCGCTCTGAAAATGAGAATATGTGAAAATTTGCATATCCAAGAAAACTTTTTACGTTGAGAAATCGAGGTATTTTCATCAAATTGAAATTTCAATAATTTTAGGTTGAAAGGATTTTTTTCGCTTTACAATTTTGGTTCGTATCAATTTTCACGAAAATCGCTTCGTTGACCGGGAAAATGGGAAAATTTGGTAGACGGCCAACTTTCAAAATCAGTTTTTCGACGATAACTCAAGAAATATTCGTCAAATCGAAATTCCGACTACACCAAACAATAGTAAATTTTTTGATCTACAATTGTGGTTTTTATCAATTTTCACAAAAAAGGGGTCGTTGACCTCGAAAATGAAAAAATGAATAGTTTTTTGACGATAACTCATATTAGTCGAATCAAAATTCCGAATACACTAAACGAAAGTTAATTTTTCCCTCTTCAATTTTGGTTCCCATCAATTTTTTCGAAAAACACTTCGTTTGCCCAGAAAACGTATTTTCAATTGCTCAAGTCGGCCGTCTTCGGCAAGGTTGCCAAATTTAACTTCATGGCTTGTCGTGTCTAGGTGGTTTTGGATTTTCACAAGACGTGTTTTTTTGGGGGGGGGGAGGAAGGCGTTAAAAATACTGCAGGTAAGAATTTTTCGGTTTTTTTTTTTTATCTCAAATAATTTTATTCTGTGAGAAAACTTTTAATGAGGAAATGATAATTTTTGAAGAAAATTTTTTAGATTTTTATTTCATAGACCCCTCTCGGGCCCTCCCTCCCCCTCCAATTTTGAATATTAAGTCATCTACTTACGTTAGTACATTCTACAAATTATTAACTTTGTAAAATCAAGCAAAAACAAGCCTCTTCCATCTAAACACACTGAACAGTAAACAAATTCATCAAACTAGACTCGAATAGATTTGTACACATGAAGATAGGTAGTTCCTTTTTTAATTATTAGCCTTGTTTTTTTTTTTTTGAATAAAAGCTTTTTTGAACTTCAGAACTTGGAAATTTCAAAATAATTATAAACGGAGATGCAAACTTCGTTCGCGTAGGTTGTTGGTTTTCTGTAAAAATGCTAAAGTGGCAACACTGACGCGATCCGTTCGTCGATTTACTTGGATTTACTGGTCGGTTGTGTATTTGTGTTAGTTTCAGTACGAATCGTCGGTTCGCGGCGTGCAGTGTGTTTTCGTTAGTTTTGTGTGTACAAACTTTTTACAATCTTTTTCTTCGCGTATTTTCTTTCATACTTTATCGTGTTACTTTGTGTTTTTATTTTTTATTTTCGCTTTATTTTATTTAATTGCGAGTTTTTAATTATTCGTAATATTCTTAAACCGTGAGTCGATGTTCAACGAACGTGCTAATTGTTTGGTTTTGATTTGATTTCATCGGTTATCGCGTGGTTTTTTCAAGTCCAAGTGTTACTCAGTTGTCAGTTTGGTGCGGGTTTTTTTGGTTTCGGTTATTTGCATATTATCTGGAAATTGTTCATGAAGCCGAATTCAGTATTCGTCGAATGAATTGGATTATCCAAAGTGAAAATAATGAGGTGAGTTTCAATCTAATTTACCACATGGTTATAAATACCTAATCGTAGTGTAGGCTTCTTTTAGATACTTTAACCCTGAAATCAATTGAAATGTTTGTTTACAACTTGTTATTGGTTGTTTTGGCGGTAGGTGGATTATAGAATCGCGAATTTCGCTTATTTTTAGCGTCGTGTTTATTTCTAAATTTGTATCGATGAAATAACACCATCGAAATATTCGAAAAGAGTGATAAGTTGCCACAGATGGGTCGTGGATTGAAGCTCGAGTTTGAAACGTACGAATCGTGTGTGCTTTTGTTTAGAAATCGCAACGTCGTGTTGAACTGTTGATCAACGAAGATTTTGAAACACCAAAATGCTCGATCATTTCATACGTCGAATGTTGTAGGACTTCATTGTATGTCCAGATTGCGAAATCCACTTCCAATACCTACATTTATCTTCAAAAGTAATCATTCTTCTCTAAAAGTCCTCCTGACTCAAACCTTGCTTTATTTGTTACAATTATTTACCTAGTGAAATAACAAAATTTACTCTAAAGATAAGGAACTTCAATACATCTCAGGCTGGCATTCTTTTAGCATTCGATAAGCGATTTCACGAACCTATCATCTCATACGTTTGAAATAATCCACCAATTTCGGAAACACGAGCCGAAAAAATAATGTAAAAAATATTGAAAAAAATAAAGCATACATAAAGGGGGCGATCGTTGTACTCGTAATAAAAAATAAACTATTTTCCCAGCAGCGAGAACACACTGGCAAAATGTGTTCTTGAACTGTCTTCCCTTCTCGAATTGTGTGCATTATGCGAATGTTTTATCACTTATAAGAGTTTTTTGTAAAAAAATAAATTCTTTTCTTATTCATATTTTGCATCGTTAAAAGGACGTTTTCGTTGTTTTTTTTCATCAAATTTGAGATGTACGACTTGTTTTACTCCTCTATAAACACGATACAATGCACGAAAATGCGAGACAGATTTAAACGGGGGGTTTATTTCGCGAAAGCGAAAAGTATTTCCCTTTCTTTTTTATTGTTTCTTAACACGAAGAATTTGATCAAAAGGGTGTGTGATTTGTAGAAAAATGTGTAATAAATTTTATTCGAAAATATAACCTGCAACTTTTTCGTAGGTATTATTAACTCGTCGGATTGTCAACAACGCCTACGTATATAAAAAATGTAATTTCGAGTATTAATATTCCATTTCCTCGCCGAGTAATAGGTAAAACCTGTTTAAAAATTTGTAGTTGGCGGAACTATAGATTCGTGTATGTTTGAAAAAAAATCATCGAATACACGAATTTCCACATTATTAACACGATGTGATACCATATGCATGAATTGACTGCAGCGATTCGAGATTGTCTGTTTTTCTATTTTATGATTTGTAATCAAAGTGCGTGCTGTTATACTCCATTTCTAAGCACGAAATCGCCAACATGAAAGGTTATTATCCAATTATGGAGTAAAAGTGAATAATACCGATTGTGAGGTAACTCATAAACTATAATTATCACTCATCTGGTGTCTCGAGGATCGAACTAATGAAGAATGAAGCCTTTTTTTTTCTCCGTACAATTAATTGAATGCTATAAAACATCAAACTTTTATTGGAGTTTGAAAACGCACTTTAGGATTGTCGTTAGAAAAGTAGAATTTTCAACTTCATTTTTCACGAGGAATAATAATTTTGGTTATAACAAAAATTCCCATTGCATTGGACTCTTCCCTCGCCTCAAATTTTACGTCCTCAAATTTTACGTAATACTAATTACTTTCTATTCAAAGTTGGGAGGTAGGCAGGGGGTTCAAATCAAAAATTTTCCAAACAAAAGTTGTATATTGAGATCTTAGAAATAATTTTGGTTCCAACAAAAATTTTGATTGAACCCCTCCATCCCCTCCAATAATTAAGCCTAATACTACGTACATATTTGATATTCAAAATTTAAGGGGAGATTGGGGTACAAATGAAAAAATTTTCAAACAAAAGTTGTAGATTGAGATCTTAGGAATAATTCTGGTTCTGAGATCTTAGAAATAATTTTGGTTCCAACAAAAATTTTGATTGAACCCCTCCATCCCCTCCAATAATTAAGCCTAATACTACGTACATACTTGATATTCAAAATTTAAGGGGAGATTGGGGTACAAATGAAAAAATTTTCAAACAAAAGTTGTAGATTGAGATCTTAGGAATAATTCTGGTTCTAACAAAAATTTCGATTGGACCCTTCCATCCCTACAATTTTGCCTAATACTAATATAGGATAGTCTAAATTTAGTGAATGGAGGGGTTCAGATGAAAATTGTTCAAATAAAAATTGTAGATTGAGATCATATTATAAATAATTTTGATTACAACAAAAATTTCGATTAGACCCCTCCCTCCCCTCCCGTTTTGTCTAATACTGTAATTATTCAAAATAGCAAGGGTGGGAGGGGTCCAAATTAAAAAATTTTCAAACAAAAGATGTAGATTGAAATACTAAGCGAAAATTTTGGTTGAAACAAAAATTTCGATTGGACCCCTCCCACCCCTACAATTTTGCAAAATACTACTGGTACTCAAAATTGAAAATTTGGTGAAGGGTCCAGGGGTTCAGATGACGTTTTTGAAAAAAAAAATACAATTTTAGGGAAGGGAAGGGAAGGGTCTAGATGATTTTTTTCTCAAAAAAAAGTTGTAGATTGAGATCCTACGAATAATTTTGGTTATAAAATTTTTTTGATTAGACCCCTCATATAAATACTCAATATTCAAAGTTGGAGGGAAGGGAGGGTTCAAAATGAAAAAAATTTAAAATAAAAGTTGTAGATTAAAATCTTGGAAATAATTTTATTTATTGCAAATTTTTTAATTGGACCCCTCCCATCTTTCCAAATTTGAATTATAGATATCATATAGGTATTCAAAATTGGAGGGGAAGAAAGGAAAAATCGATTTTTATTCCTCGAATCTACAACTTTTGTTTAAAAAATTTTCAAAAAATTATTGGACCCTCCCTTCCCAATTTTGAATAAAAAGTACCTACGTAATGTGCAAAATTGGAGGGGAGGGGTTCTTGCAAAATTTTTAAACAACCAAAATTATTTTTTGTATTATTTTGAGTATTTACGTATACGTAATATTAGGCATGCCTGGAGGGGGGGGGGGGATACAATCGAATTTTTAAACAACCAAAATTATTTTTTGTATATTTTGAGTATCTACGCGTAATATTATGCACGACTGAGGGGGAGAGGAGGGAAGGGTACAATCGAATTTTTAAACAAACAAATTTTTATTTTTTGAGTATCTGCGTAATATAAGGCATGGCTAGAGGGGAGGGGAGGGTACAATCGAAATTTTTGTGATAACGAAAATGATTCCTAGGATTCTAACCTACAATTTTTGAATGAAAAATTCTTACAAAAACGTCCCGATTTTCCATTTTTGAAATTACATTTACCAAGTTTACCTCTGAAAAAACAAAATTTTGCTCCTCTTGCGACCATCTCAAAGCGCGCAAATTAAATCATTCTCTCGTGTAAACAGTGTTGTGAAACGGGAATTCCCATTTTGCGGGAATGGGAATTCCCGGGAACGTTCCCACCTTCATCAAAACCGGAAATTCCCGTTTTCAAATAATTTATTTTTTTGAAGCAAAAACGAGATTTAAGTGATGTAATGATGTTTAGAAATGTCAATTTGAATGAAAATTGGTATTGATACCCTAGAAATACTTGAAATTAATAAAATTATTCAGGGATATCGATATCCCATATTTTATTTTTTTAGATGGTAGTTTCAAGGTAATTCTTCAGGTTATTACCACGTGATTGATCCAATTAAAATATTGTTTTTAATTTTAACATCAATTTTTGACCATTTTGATGGTATTTAAATGTATGTTAATACTGAGGGAAACAACATAGTACCTTTTAATACCAGGAGGTGTCTAATAAATCTCAATATAATCAGAATCTTTTTTCTTGGAAATATTTTGGGAATTCCCGGGAACAGGGAATTCCCGGGATTCCCCGGGAACAACACTTCGTTCCCGGGAACTTCACAACACTGTGTATAAATAACCATCTGATTTTTTTTTTAACGATCGATGCAGCGATTCCATGAAAAATCAAAACGATTTTATGTCTTTGAACGAGTTTCCTATAAACTCGGTTATTCGTATGGTAAGAGGAGGTAATCCTCATCCTCGTGAACCATTTTCATCGTGAAACAATTCGAATTATGATGGTAGAAGAAAGCGAATCTCATTTGTACTTGTAATTCCAATCATCGAGAATGGATAACGAATATTTCGCAACTTCAGTACAATTAACTTTATACACGAATCCAGTTTTTAAACGAGCTATAAGAAAAACTTGCGAAGTAAGACTGGTTTAGAGTACGTACAATAATAAATGTAAATAGAAATATTTTCAAGCATCGTATAACGCGTTTCAACAAAAGCATCGCAGCTCCTGGGAACATTAACACATTAGGGTGAATTTTGTTCTACAACTACAGCCTTGTAACTCGATTAAAAAAGCCTGAATAACATTAACACCACGTGTAACAGATCTAACTATTTTCGAAACAGTATCATCTTCGATAGGCACCGAATTCTGAAAAAAAGGTACCAATGAGATAAGAGTAACAACGATGAGATCATTTAGGGAAAAATTAATCGAAACGGATGATGAGATCTTATCAATGATCGAAGATTTATGGTTTTTTGGATTATTTACCGTTATAAAACGTAATTATTTAGTGACATACTGAATTACTTGAAACTCATTATGATATAATTTCATACATGACGATACCACTATCGAAGGTTGTATTTATTGTATCGAGTATCGAAATTGGTTCAATATTTATCAACGTCTTTTTACCAAAATTATTCGCGTATTATCCAATCAAGGTCGTAATCTGCTTATGTGAAATGGTTTTTTATGAAAGATTTCATAAACGAAATTCCATCCGTGAATAAGACTAATTACTCGAAGATTGTCTGGCCTCGAAAAAAAAAATCGTGATGTAAAATTGGAATTCGATTGTTTGCAAAATGTTAGTGGGTTTGGAAATTTTGGTGTTGTTGTTGTTGAAAGAAAAAAAAATGCTTTATGTTTTTTTAAATGCCCTCCAGCAAATTTTTGGTATTTTCTTGGCATCTTTTAAATGGTCTTGGAGAAATATGTTTTTTAATTTTGTTGTTAATTATTTTATTTGTTCAACTTTTTGCTGATGGAGCCTCCAGCAAAATTTAGACAGCCCTGCAGAATTTTAAAAATAAGGCACAAGTCGAACTAGGTAATCCATTGAAAAATTTAATAATTACATATACTTTACATTCCTGATCTTTTTACCTTTCAAAATCATTTTGCAGCTATAGATATTGGAGTCTCCAGTAGGTTTTCTCCAGAATTTTCAAAAGGGCTGTAAAATGAGCCATACGATAATTTTATCATCTAAAAATTTTATTGTGTTTGTTTTCAATTTTCAATTTTTTTGAAACATCTGAATCATTTTTTTAGGCCAGCTGGAGACTCCAGCAAAATTTTAAAATTTTTCCAGCATTTTTAAAACACTCAAAAATGAACATAAATAAAATCGAATAATTCGTAGTTCATATTTTTCAACTCTTGACCACTTGAAATAATTTCCTAAATATACTGGAGCCTCAAGTTGAATTTTTATATTTCTCCAGTACTTCAAAAAGGCTGTTAAATGAGCCATACGACAAATTTATCATCTGAGAATTTTTTTGAATATTTGTTTGACCATTTCCTGGTTTGAAATTTAAAGATTTCTCCAGCATTTTTCAAATGATTCAAAATAAACTGAAGTCAAAATTAATTAATTAAAAAATCGTATTAGTTCATATTTTTGAGCTTTTAACCACTTAAAACAATTTTCCAGTCGTTTTTAATATTTCTTCAGAATTTCCAAAAAGCTATAAAATGAGCCAAACGATAAATTTATCATCTTAAAATTTTATCGGTGTTTATTTCAAGTTTGGTAAAATTATCAGCTATTCTGGTCCAACCGGAGCTTCCATCAGCTAAATTTTTAGGTTTAGTCAGGGTTTCTTATGTTCTTCAAAATACCCTTAAATCGATTCGGTCAATTAAAAAATCTAATTAATTAATATTTTTGACCTCTTAACTGCTTAAAACTATTTTACAAACGTACTGGAGCCTCCAGTTGAGTTTCATGTTCCTGTAAGATTTTTAAATTCCGTATAATTGGCCCTGCGACAGATTTGGCACCTGAAAAATTTATTGGTTTCATTTTTAATTTTTTCTGAACACCATGGCCATTTTTTGGTTTAACTGGAGGCTCCAGCATAATTTTGAGATTTTTTAAAGCACTCCAAAATACGCATAAATCGAATTTGTCAATATTTTAAAATTTAATTAATTCATATTGTAATCTCTTGAAATTATTTTCACCCTTACTGGAGCCTCCAGTTCAATTTTTGTGTCTCCAGGATTTCCAAAGCTGTGTGATGGACCATTTATGAAAAAATTTTCATTTTAAAATGTTACTGCTGTTTGTTTCAATTCTTTTGAAAATTCTAAACCATTTTTTAGCTCATTAAAAAATGCAATGGTTTATATATTTTTGATTTTTTAACCAATTATTGAAATTATTTTTCGGTTATGCTGGAGCCTCCAGTTGAATTTTAGTAATTCTTCATTCCTTTCAAAAAATTGTAAAATAGGTGAAACAATAAACATATCGTCTAAAAAAAATAATTTTCTGCGATCTTAGAAAAATCCAAACCCATTTCTAGTTTAACTGGAGCCTCCAGCTAAATTCTGAAATTTCTCCAGTCCTTTTAAAACTTTTCAAAATGATTATAAATAGAATTCATCAATTTAATAAAAGTTCAATTAGTTTATATTTTTGACTATTTAAATCGATCAAAATAATTTTCCAGCTGTGCCTACTGGAGTCTCCAGCTGAATTTTAATACTGACCACATGGAGAATTTTCATTCAAAAATTTTTGGCTATTTTTTCAGTTTCTCAAACAAATTGAAACTGTTTTCCAGTCGAATCAAATGCTCCAAAACGTTGTGACCTTGAAAACGCAGCCTCTTCAATCGATTTTACATACTTTCGTGCCTATCTGGAGCCCCAGCGTGAACGTAATTCTCTTAATCGATTATACAGCTTTTTTGAATTTTCAAAAAATCAACTTCTACGTACTCGAGCTCTATGTAATTCGTAACCTATATGCCCTTGCTCTTTTTAAATTACATTCGTATATAAATCAGCGTATTCTAATTCGAGTGGATTCCCTCGTCGTTCGATTTTTTATCCGAAACATGGACAGATTGCAGATTGGAAGTGTCAAGGGGTGTTTCATTTCAAAACGTAATTATCGCGTAGTTTCGCATTTAAACATTATTTCGATCTGAACTTTGAAGTACATGGGCTGCTCGTCAATGCTAACAAATTGCATTGTTTGGAGTTGTCTCTTTCTATACCGTTGTGAATAGCAAAGCATTTGCGAAAAGTTTACGAATTATTTTTTTTCAAAATCATTTTCTCGGTTTATGACGCGAAGAATATTTCGAAGCTATTGTACGAGGCGAGGTGAAATTTAGCACGTTGGTGAGTAAAAAGGGCTCGATTTAGGGGGTAAAAAAATACGTAATGAAATAAAGGTCGCGTTGTTTAATGGCTATGGTATTTTTTTCGAGGTTGTGTTCGGGTTGGTGTGCTCAGGTTTTGAAATTTTTTAGCACCAGGCAGGTAATAAGCCAGACCATTATGGACTTGGAAGCTCGTGATAGGTGAAATTGACCGCTGAGCGGTTCAGTCGCCTCTATTGAAATTGGCGAATGAGATAATTAGTGCCGATTGTATTATACGCGTACCGTTGACATACAGAACAATTACTTGGAATGTATTTTTTATCGTTCGTTAGGAAAATTGCAAACGAAAGGCGGGCTTTTGTTTTACACCAAAACAATGGAAGGAATCGAATCGCTGCTGATAAATTTCCCAGCAACGTGTCAGCCACGATGGTCGACGTTGCTGGCGATATGGAAATTCTATTTTCTTGGCTCTGCTCCTCTTCGTATATATATACTCTACAGTGTCTCCGCTGCGGTAATTTTGGTACAGTTTATGCTGCTGAAATGGTAGAATTTCTCATTGTTTTGCCCTGCATCAGGTACAAATTATAATACGCCAGTGGTCGACCTTTCCCTCATATGTTTGGGGTCAGTATGGAACATACGTTGCCACATTTCAGCTCCTTTGCTCTTGCGGTTGAATTGTATAAACTTTTGTACCTAAATTACGAAAATTGCGTTTTTACGCATTTCCATCTTTATGACACTACAGTCGTATTTTTTTGCGAGGCATGATTTCATCGTAGACGAAGCGTGTACCGAAAAAGAGAAGAAAAAACAATAAATTTCGACGCAACGCCGACGTCGTCGTGTTCTGTGCACTGCGAAAATGCGGCGCTGCGTGGCGGTTTTTTCGCATTTCCAAGTATTTACTATTTTTCTCTTTTTATGTCGATTCGATTCGATTGTGTACGTCGTTTTGGAATTTACATAGATAATTTCCTTTCTTTTCCTTTAGTGTTTTTCCATTTTGAAAATTGAATGTTTTCATTGAGTTCAATATTGCGATAAGGGAATTGGATACGAATCTTTTTTCATTTGGTCGGTGATTTTTCTTTCTCTTCTCTCGTGTTCTCTAAATCAAACGAGCCGACGTCGAATGTTTTGAATATGATTTTTTTTCTAGCGTTTACCTTGGTTGCATTTTTTTTACCGAAGGGGAGGGCAAGTTTGACGGGAGTTAGAGCAGGAAATTAATTGGAAATCGTCGAAGATAGGAAATTGAAAATTATTACCGATGTTCGATTGAAAACGAAGTTTGAAAATTTGCTAATTGGAATTACATTTTATTGGATTTTTTTTTACTTCGCTTTTTTTAATATGGTTTAAGTGATTGATTTATTGTCGATGATGGTGGTGCGTTGAATGCGAATTTCGAGTGAAATTTATTATTTTAGTTGGGAAGTGAAATTGTAGGTATTATTTTTAGGCGAAATCCAACTAAATTCTAAAGAATTGTTTTTAAGTGAATTATTTAAAATGTATTTTCAACAAAGAGTGAAAAATTCATGTTTTTAAAAAATTAAAAATTCAAGCACTTTTGGAAAAATTTAGAAAAAAAAATGAACCGTAAATTTTTTTTTGAAAGATGTGGGAAATCAAACAGAGAATTAGTAAAAAATGTTTTTCAACAAAATGCAAAGAAATTGTTTTCATTCAAAAATTGAAAAAAAATTTTTAGCAAAATGAAAAAGGTAGGTAGTTCATTCAATATTTTTTCAAAAATTTACTTGCTAAAAAAAGGAAAAAAATAAATAAAATATGCACTTGAAAACGGTTTGAAAAAAATACTTCAATGTAAGAAAACAGAAAATGTAAAATTTACTTTGAAGGTGCATTTTTCTCTTTAATTTTTTTCAAAAGGAAGATCTTCTTCAAAATTTTTCTGAAAAAGTTGAAAAATCAAATAATTTTTTTTAAAAACAATTCAACAAAAATTATCTTAAAACGTCTTCTGAATGGAATTCAATTCTATTTCGAAAAAAATTAATCATCTCGTAAACTTTTTTTTAAATTCACAAAAGTCGCCTAAAAAAATTATTTATCGAGAGGAAATATTTCAAAAATTTTATCAAAAATTTAAAAATTGTCAAGAATAACTATTTTCAGAAGGGAAAAATTTCGAAATTTTTCCGAAAAAAGTCAAGTGCATGTTGTATTGTAATTTTCATTAATTTTCACGAGAAATCTTATAAAAAAAAATGTTTAAAGAAAATATACTTGAATGTTTTTTTAAAAATTCAAAATTCGATGAAAATACCTATTTTTAATAATTTCACCAAAAATTCAATAAGTATTTCACCTTTACTATTTTTAGAAAATAAAATTTTCAAGGTATTTCTAGGAAATTTGAAATTTCTAAACTTCTAATTTTGAATTTTTCCAGAAAATTTTAAAATAGGAAGGTACCTATAATTTTTGTCACTATAAGCCTCTATTTCTTGAAAACTGAATTTTTCCAGAAAATTATGAAATATTTTTTCCAAAAGAAAAAGAAATTGGACGATTTTGGGGGGGGGGGGGGGGGGATAATTTACTTGCAATTCTGATCAGCAAGTTCTCTTCTCTTGAGAATTTGATCACTATTTTCTCTAAAAAATGTCACTAAAATGGTTTTTTTTTTTCAAACTGAAAACTGAAATATTATTTTTCTTTAAATATGTTTCTACGAAATGTTAAAGACTCTTTTCAAAACGAAAAAAAATTATTGTGTGCAAGTTAAAAAAGTTGAAAAGAAAAATAGTGAAAATAAAACAGAAAATGAAAAGAATTCGTTTTTAAAGAAAAATTTACTTTTCAAGGAAACAATTTTTCATTTTAAAAAATATTTTTTGACAATAATTGTTTTAAAATTTTTAAAACATCAATTCTTTAAAAAAAAATTTATACCTACAATTTTTTCTCCTAAGAGGATTTCTTTAGGATGATTCTTCAATCGCTTTTTTTACTCATTCACACGTTTTCATTTTTCCTCTCTTCATGTTTTTTTTTTTTTTTTTTTTTTTTTTTTACAAAAAATTATAATAAAAAAAATCCAAAAAAACGATAAATGACAATGGTGAAGAATCATTATTTCTGATCACCGAATTTGAATGCAAAGGATGCGTCAAAAAAAAATTAAAAATTGGCTGAAATTATTTTCATTAATTTTTTTAGTGATAGATAAGCTTAAATTTCTAGTCTATTTTCAAATTTTCAGTTGATTTTTCAATTTATCATAAATTTTCAAAAGTTAGAGTAAGAAAATTCAGGCATGGAATTTCTATAAGAAAATGTTTAGAAGATTGAAGATGAAACACTTCTTCAAATTATAGTCTCCTTTCCTGTTTCTAAAAGTTTCAATTGTTCACGAAAACATTATTTCCTCTAAAAAAAATCGCCCATTTCGAAGGAAAAAAATAACACACTACCTACTACTTATGCACTGTTACACTCACACTCGTTATATAATATAAAATTAATTGCGGTCAATAATCTAAACCTTCGTATATAAAATTACATTCATTAATAAAACAATTTTCACGCCTGAATACATGTGAAGTTTGGCGGAAACGCGATAAAAAATATGCCATTGTATTTTACTAGACTTTGAATAATTATAGGAAGTTATGAAATACCTAATTCTTTGAAATAAAAAATAAACGCGCGTTCGTTTTCATAAAAATCATTTCATTCTAGCGAATTTCCGTCCCCAAAGTCTATTACGAAGAAAGTTGCATGTACGAAAATAAAGATGGTCGTTATTGAATCTTTTCAATTTGCGTACTCTATACAATTCGAATTTCGTACAATAATCATTAGGTATCATCCTCGTTCGAGTCGAATGATATTTCTAAAAATAAAGAAATGCTAATTTAATATGATATCTTGGTTCTTTGAAAGTTCGATTAATATGGCACGATTGATGGTAATTTTAGCGACTATTATTGATAATAAATTCACATTATCAGGCATTATTTCTCGCAAATATTCGACGAGTGGTTTCCTCCGCAAAAACACTAGCCAAGATATTTTTCTCCGTGTGAGCTAGTAATTTAAAAGGTTATTCTCCAAAAACACGTAATTTTCACGAATTAGAAAATACGAGCGTTCGAAAGCACCACACGATGTCTTAAAAAATTCAGGCATTGGTCCAAAAATTATAAAACCCACTCGGAGACGATAAGTCGATTCCCTAAAGTCCAAATTCCGCAAAAAAAGAAGAAAAAAAGCGAAACATTCCAAAACACAAGACGATATTGCCAAAGCATAGCGATACATATAAAATGGCCAAGTCGTAGAACGGATTATTCGTCTGAATGGACCAGCTTACACATCGTTGACAAACGAAAATCGTACCCAATTGGAGTGTGATATGAGCGACCGAAAGCAGAAAAAAAAGAAAAGAAAAATGAATAAGCACATTATAGAAGTGCCAAGGGATACGTAGAAAATTTTACTCTTCGAATATACCACACCAGCTCGCCATCATTGGTGCAGCTTCAGTTCAGTTTCCAAAAGGGAATCAAAAATAATGACATTTGTAACGATAACATCGCTCTACGTACCCATTGCAATAAATACTTTTTTTTCCTTCACTCTGCTCCCAAATAGGAGAACCTGACGCGGACACAGTTGTATATTCGCGCCTTGGCGCGTGTTTATTTCGAATACCACGTTCGTACAATGCCACAAAGCACAGAGCGAACTCGGTGCAAAAGCACGACAAAATTAATACATCGAGTGATTCTCAAATGTAAATGTTGCACGCTCATTACGAGCTCGATTAAAACGCTCCGCTCTCTCAGCGGAGACGTATCAGAAATGGTACAACCGCGACGTCTCGTCATATTGCACCCCATGCCATTTTCTCTTCCCTATCTTTCCATTCACCGCTTGTGTGGTGAGCACTGTACAACAAAGCCAAGATGAAAATTACAAATTGCCACTTTTTTCACCCTTATTCTTTCTTTACGATTTTTTTTCCTTGCGTCAACTGTCACGTGTACGTGAAAATACACCACGTTGGCTTTTCGAATAAATATTAATGTGATTAAATTTTATACGAGTAAAAAAATAATGTGAAAAAATGCTGTGGTTTGTGTTTTCCTTTTTTTTGCACTCGTGCTCTCGCTCTCGTACCCTAAAGGTGTACTAAGCGTATAGACTTGCAACAAAGCGAAAAATCCCAAGTTTTGTGCAAAAACACACACAAAAAAAAGTTCGACAAAGCGTATCAAAAAGCAACGAACAAAAAACTTTTTCACGTATTGGGCGAATTTTCTTTCCGAGAAATATATCTATTGTTCTATGTACCCGGATGTGTCAGGCATGGAAGGAGGAGAGGGAGAATTTCCTCAATCTTTCTAATTCCTTTGCTAGACAAAAAAACTGGAATTTCCAATGATGTAAACCTCAAATGAGATTTTCATTTTGAAATTTTTAAAATTTTTTATTGAAACAACAATTTTTTAGATTTTTTTCCATAATTTCTTTTAAACCATAAGTATCTACTTTTTCCGAATTTCTTAAATTCTGTTTTGAAAACTAATTTTTACCTATAATTTGATTTAAAAAAAAACCTAAATTTTCTCAATTTTTACTCATGCGCATTTAAGGGGGGGGGGGGGGCTACTTTTAATTTTTTTTTTTCAATGCATAGCGTTGACAAGCGAAATTTTTTAAGACTTTTTTATATGATGCATTTTTGATTTTTTTTATCTGAAGTATCGAGGAAAAATTGGAAACAAAAATCATTTTGTATTTTTTTACAAAAAAAATTAATTTTTTATTTTTGAAAAATAAAATGCATGGAGTTTTCAAAAAAGAAAAGTTATATTCATATTGCATTTTTATGATGTCGTTTTGCAAAAAATATTGATAGATTTTTTGGAAAATGAAAAATTTTAAGCGTCAAAATTGGAAAACAATGCGACTTGTTTTAATGCCCCGTTTCCAGAAAAACTATGCAACCCACGAGGTTCTTCCTCAGAATATTTGTATTCAGTACAGTTTGGTCTGTAATTTAACGAGAGGATTTTGCAAAATTCCTACTTTCTACCCGATTTTATCAAACCCTCTCATAGTTTCTCATCGAAGTATTCCAGTCAACTCGAAAGAAATCGTCGACAAATTAAAATTTTGCAAAATCCTCTCGTTAAAGTATGTGGGAGAACTTCTTCTACAACCCCAAAAAAAGATGAGCTCGATACCTCCATTAGTTATTGAGATAATGGGGCATTCATGTGAAATGGGTAGGACAGAAAAAGGGTAATTAGAGTTTTTTGATTTTCCAATAATACATTCATATGTTTTTGTTATTTTGTTGACCAAAGTATAATGAAACAGAATTATTTTGAAGTCTCAAAAACTCTATGCATTTTTTACTACGAAATCTAGGAAATCACAATTTCAAAAATATTCAACTGGAATTTTTGAAATTTTTAATTTCCTATTTTTTTTGGAGTCAGTGGAGCCGGGGATGGTCCGGTCTTGGCGTATTCAACTATACTGTCAATACATTTGTACTCTATGTAATAAAAAAAAGTCGATTTAAAAGTAGCCCCCCCCCCCCCTTAAAATAAAAATTCTGTTATTAATTCTTTTTTTCAAATTTCATTATTTTTATTACAATATTTTTTTCAAAATTTTCAAATTTTATTCATAAAACAATCTCATTAATTTTACTAGAATTTTAAAAAATGATGAAAAATTGAAAAGTCAATAATAGCAGCTGAAATATTGACTTTAATGATTTTTCAATCAAAAAAAAATTCGCAATTTTTCACCCTTTTCGTTTTTTTTTAAATTTCATATTTTAGGTTTAGATAAAAAACAATTTGTAAAGAGAGGAACAATGATTCTCGAACCACTCTACGATTTTTTTTTCAAGTATTGAAAAACTTCTTTCTGACAAAAAAAAATCCACTTAAAGAATAATTTTTTTGAAGAAAAAAAAAATGAAAAAAGTGTATCTGAGTAAAAAACAAGACGATAGAAAAATTATCCTAAAGAAAGCCTCTGAAGCGAAAATTGTCAGAAAAATTATTTTAAAAATAATTGCTCAAAAAAAATCTAAAAAAATCTCTTACAGAATTCTTCAAAAAAGTCTTCTATGAAAAAAATGTTGAAAGAATAATTTTCCAAGCTATTATTTCAAACAAAGTTTTTGAAAAAATTTATTGACTTAACTAATGATTTAGTTTTTCGGTTTTAAACATTTAATAAAAATTCAAAATTAACTATGAAAATTTTATGAAGATTGGAATTTCAAGGTAAAAAAAATCCTATAATTTTTTTGCATACACATTCCTTTTGATTTTTATACGGAAATTTTTGTTTTGTTTTGTTTGAGGAAAAAATATTTCAGTTTCAAAGGATCTCAATTTCTGGTTATGATTTTTTTGGAGTAAAAAAAAATCTCAATTTTTTTGTTGCAGCAAAATTTTGCAACTTTTTGAAAAAAATAATACCATTTGTGTTCCTCCCCCAAATAAAATCATTCAATTTTTCGGGGAGGGATGGAGGGAGGTAGGGAGAGAGGGAGTAGAAATGTATTCGATTTTTATGCAAAAAACTCTTTTTTTTTTTTTTTGGAAAGAAATATTTTTATTTTCAAGATAAAAATATCTCAAATTTTGGTACCTATTTGAAATCTTTGAAAATAAGATTTTTTTGAGAAATAGAAATTTCACAATTTTTGAAGAAAATTTTTCAATTTTTAGACCAAATGAATATCAAATTTTGAAAAAATCAATTTTTGAATTTTTGAAGCAAAAAATGATTTTTTTGATTTTTTTTTATCAGGACTAGAATTTTTTATATTATTTTTAAATTTTAATAAATTTTTAATGTTGAATATTTTTAAAAATAGATTTAAATGTTCAAAAAAAATAAAAAAATGTTAACAGTAACCTAAGTAAAAAATTCAAAACTTGAAAAAAATTGAATTCAAGTAATTTTCAAATAGTAAATTTTAATAACTAGGTAAGTATTTGAATTATTATCTTCAAAATTATCCAAATTTTATTTTAAAAATTAATTTTGGTATTTAAAAAATTTATGATCGCAATTTAATGTTCAATAAATGATGCAGTTTTAATGTTTTTAGATTTAGTGGAATTTTAGAAATTCTAAAATATGTCATTAAAAAAATTGAAATTTTGGTAATTTTCAAATTTGAATAAATTGCTGATGGGTAATTAATTTTTAAAATTTGGTAAATTTTGAAGTTAAAAAAAATTCAAATTTTAGGAAATTTCAAAGTTTTACTAAAATTGGTTCCCTAAGGTTTTTTAAATTTTAAAACATTTTTAAAATTCCTTTGATTTTATTTAAAAAAAGACTAATTTGAGAAGGTTGGTAGATAATTTCATGAATATGCTTAATGTTCCCAGTAAATCTGTGAAATTTAATTTTTTTAAATTCAAAATTTGGTAAGCCTTAATTTTCAAACTGGAGTAAGTTTTTAAAATTATATTCAATTTAATAGAAATTTTATGATTTAAAATTTTTTTAATTTTTTGAAATTTTGTAAATCTTTGAACTTTGGAATATTATTCATCATTTCGGAGAAGGGTCCTGCTTTTTGGTTTTGATATTTTATTGTAATTATTTGTCATTTTGCTTTCATGGATTTGGCCATTATTGTTATTGATATCAGAAAATTCTACGAATGGATAAGTAACCATAGAAATTTGTTCTGTTAATGACCCATATCACCTCTGAACTGTTATCGAGCATTTGTTTGAGAAAGGGTTACGCCATTTCGCTAGTACGAAATTACATTCGATGCGCAAAAACCAACACATTTGACCTATTTTAAGCGAGTTAATACAAAAGTGGACTTAAAAGTATACAATCTGTGTATGTATATGGTATATATGGCTCGATTCAACTTGTAAACTGTATATTTTTATAAGTTTCTCAACTTCAGCGCTATTAATCATTTTTGGAGCTGTCGAGAAAAAAATGTGTAAACTAGGGTAAAAGCGACTGTCGAAAGTAGTACGTTTTTTTGGAGATTTTTTTACAAGCATTAAAAGATATAAATTTCATGGGAAAATGATTTTTCCAAACGGGAGGTACATATCAGACGCGAAGCGAAATAATTAAAATTTCATCTGTTATCATTAAATTTGACGTCGAATAAATTTAATACGAATATCTAGATTTTTTTTCTACCAACCTCCATATAGCTGAACAATTCGATGTACTTTCACCAATTATGTGCTGCTGCTTTGAGAAATGATATATGGAGGCTTAAATTTTTCGAAAATGTATTCTCGTGGTTGGAAAAGTTACATAAACTCGCGTATATTACTCGTTCATTGTGCTATTCCACTCGTATCTGTCGTATTCTCAGTTCCACTTGGCTCCAGAATAAAGTGTACAAGAAAATAATACCGCTTTAAAGTCAAATTTGTTGCATTATCTCGCGTTTGTTCGGCTCGAAGAAAAGAAAGGTATACGCGTATTCCGCATCCTACACATTTTATCATGCCATCGGCTAATAACCGGTGCCTTTTAAATATTCGATTTATATCCTTGAATAATTTTATCACGTTTGTACCTCCAATTATGGAATGTTTTCCGTATAAACGGAGAGTATTTTTTAATAAACTCTGCATCGTGGCCTGTGTCTGTGCCATGCCATGCGCCAACAAATAATACAATCGGAGAGAACCTTCACGTTTTCTCGAATCCAAACGGCTGAAATATGATTTTTAAAATATTAGATGAAAAGGTTCTCTCGTCCGTTTAAATAGTAATTCCCCATGTGATAGGTATCAAAATCAATAGATAGTTTTTTGTTTTCGATACTAAAAAATTCAAACATTCTGGCTATATTCCTCCCCCTCTCCCTCACTTTGCCCAGGAGCGTGTGATGATGGAGAGAAGAAAATTACGTCGAACGATATCGCGCCAGATTCTCGATGTGTTTTTCGAGCATGTCAATTTTCCACGCCTTATTGCGCGTATGCGCGACGTTTTTTCCAATTATTAATGAATTTCGACGTGCAGGAAAAAACAGCTCGCGTTAAAATTTCTCTCGAAATGCCTTTCGGTTAAATTTAACAAAATCCATAAATTTTTTTCAACGGTGTACGTAGACGTACGTACTCGTGCCTCTTATCGCGGGTAAAGTTTTCGTCTTTAGTGGGTCTTCCTTTAACCGAGCTCGAGCTCTTCACGCAAGTACCCTGAATTGGGTCAATTTTACACGAAACAACGATCTTCATGACTTCGTTCTTGAAAGTCTTACACGCCATGGATATACCGTATAATACCGTCTTGTGATAAATTATTTATCAAATTCGTACCGTAATATAAGCCGTAATAAACGATCACGTTTCGATGGCAAAATCCAAATTTACTTTTTAAACATACGTCGAATATACGCGAAGTAGGTTTATTCGTATCTCATTTACGTCAAATATTATGCGAAGGAGAGAGGTAGGAGAAGGACAGGAATACTCGTAAAATAAAATTGGTAGTAGAAGTGTATGTTTATAATTTGAAGATAATTGAGCTCAGCAAACGTTTTTTTGTCATTTTGTCATTTTATTCAAATTTTTAATTTTAAAAAAAATCAGTGTAAAAAATCACCCTAGAACCACCTTATAAAAACCTTAAGGTACAGAAAAATTAGTAAATAAATTGTTTTCCTCAAAAAAATATTTGAAAATGAAAATAAAACTTCGAGTAAAAGATAAAATTTGATAGAAAAATTATAATAAAAAATTTGAAAATTCTAAAAATCTTTCTCATGCAAAATTCTCCTAAAAAAAAAACTTTTTAAAGATAATTTTTACGAAAATAAATTGTCAAAAAATGTTTTGAGAAAAGATTTCTTGAAAAAATTTCAAAAGGAGATGTTCTTTAATTCTCAAAAAAAAATTCTAAGTCGTTTTTTTCAAAAAAATGCAAAAACAATCTCGCAGGTAAAGTAGGGAACATTACGAAAAAAAAACAAAAAAAAATGAGCAGAATGATCCCCGAATATCTTGATGAAATTCAAAAGTTCTTCTGAAAAATAAGCCCAAAAAATTTTGTTCTTAAATTACAAAATTCTTCAAAAAAGATCCTCTCAAAATTTTTTCGTAAAAAAATTGCCAGGAAAAAAATAATTAAAAAATATACTTATCCACCTAATTTTAAAAAAGTTTTCTTAAAAAAACTAGCTTTCAGAGAATATTTTTTTTCCAATTCTCAAAATATTTTTAAACCTTGAAAATTAAAAAAAAAAAATCGAATAAAAAAAATCATAGCACTGATATCTCATTTTTTCGTCCTTTTGACTTTTTTACTCGAATTTAAATTTTATAATACCTATTGATTTTTTTTTTGTTATACGTTTTATCAAATTAATTTTGCTTTTGAAAAAAGTTTATTAGACGGTTTGTTTTGAAAACCTATACATCATTTCAAGTACGAATCAAATGTAAAAACAATTCCCGCTGTTTAAAATCAAAAATGATATAATTTTTTTCCAACTTAACGAAAAATTGTCTAAAAATTTTTTTAAAAGAAAATTTTTCAAAATTTATTTTTTTTAAAAAGTAGAAAATCTTCCATGAAATACTTCGCTATTTTCAAATTTCATTGAAATAATTTGATATCCTACCTTTTTTAATTTTTAAAAAAACATGGTGTCTACCAATAGTGAAAGTAGTGAAAAAGTAGTGATTTTGGAGTAAAAGTAGTGAAAAAATCAAAAACGAAAATCGAAAAATCAATTTTGTCTATTAACAAAATAGCCAATTTTTTCTTAATTAGAAATTAATTTTCTCAAAATTTTCGCCCTCGCTGCGCTCGGGCAGTAATTTCTTTTGGGAAAATTTTTGCTCTCGCTTCGCTCGGGCAATATTCGATGTTCATCTTTGCTTTTTAATTTTTTCTAAAACAAATGAATTAGTAACTTCTAAATAAAAAGGGAGAAAATAATACATTTTGTTCTGACCTTATCCCCTCAAACCCCTACCTCTGTTATAAATAAAAATTTTGAAAATAATGAGAAATTAATTCAAATATTATAACGGAGTTCAGAATTTTCAGTTGAAGGAGTATTTTTTTTGTAATTTTGAACTTTTAATTCAAAATAATATTTTTCCTTCTATTTGAGAATTCTTCTGTAGGTAGTGAAATATTGGATCGTAAATTTTTGGGGGAGGGGGTCGCCTTTTTAGGGAGATATCAATTTTTGCGAGAGTCCTTAATTTTTTGTAATTTTCCCAGTGGGGGTCACTTTTTTAGGATTAGATTACTTTTTGTGTGAGTCCTTAATTTTCTGTAATTTTTCTGGGGGGGGGGGAGCTGAAAATTTTGGAGGTGGTAGAAAAAAAGGTAGTGAAAAAGTAGTGATTTTAGGCGAAAAAAGTAAGGTAGACAGTTAAATTTCAATTACAAACATTCGTCAAAAAATATTTTTTTTAAAGGAGATGATTTATTTCTTTCACGAAAAATTCAAATTCTCTAAGAGTATGAAAACTCTCTCTTTGATTTTATTTTATTTTATTTTTTTTTAAATTTTTTTTTTGGAAGGGAATGATTCAAAATTTTTCTGGAAAAAAGAAATCGAAATTATCAAAATATTTTTAATAAGTTCACAAAAAAAGATGTATTTTTTTTTTTTTGAAATATCCTGAAAAAAAAATCAAAAATTCTATTGTTATACCTCCTTTTAATTTCACAAGAAATTTTTCAAGATTATTTTATTTGAATGGAAACGTTTCAAAAAAATCATAGGTAGAAATTTTAGAATAAGTAAATAAGTATTTTATTGCGGAATTTTTGATTTTTTTTTCAATTGTTGATTGGATTTTTGACTTTTTAATCGAAAATTGTGAAATATTTTCGTTCAAAAAATAGGATAATTTTTATGGATTTGGTGGGATGAGGGGGTGTTGCTAAGTTGCAATTTTGGTCTGTAAGCTTCTTCGTTCAAAATTTGAATAACTATTTCATTGCTAATTTCCCATAAAAAAATTTTCTAAAAAAAAGGCGAAAGAATTTTCTAGAAAAAAAAAAGAAATATGCAAGTTATTGCAAAAATTATTTTTCTCAAAAAATTGTCAATGTTTTGAAAAATAATCACAAGTTTTTGGAAAAAAAATTTCTGAAAAAAAGTACTTCAATTTTACGAAACATAAGATTGATTATAAAAAAATGGCCTTTTTTTTGTCAAAATTAATCACCATTCATAATTTTTTTGATTTATTTAGTCATTAGGTTGAAATCAAAAAAATTATAAAAAGTGATAGATAGGTATATTTTAGACTCACTTGAAATTGATGCCTTCTCGTATAAATTTGTGGCACACGATAATCACTTCATAATGTATTCTAAATGTATACTGCTGATGAATATCTAAAGCCAATACCGAATAATGACTCCATCATTGTCTATGCCCTTCTCTTATTTATTGAATCGTCCTATTTAGGTAATTAATTTACTCATCTATGGTTGCTTTATTTGTTTTCGCATATCTATACCTACTTCCCATTGCATCAATATTTTGCTGATTCTACTCTTTTACCTATTAGGTATTTATTGCTAAGCTTGGCGTTGTTTTTGATTTCCAGTAATTTCTTATTATTACGTATTCTTGCTTACTCAGCGCGTACTTCTGTGGGTCATTTTCTCCTAAGAGAATCTCTTACACAAAACATGAAATTTAAAAAAAAATTCTGTACGATAGTTTCAATTTTTTTTTCAATTTTTGTGAAATGAAGGGGTAAAAATTTGTTAGAATTTTTTCTTCATTAAATTAGAAAATTTTAAAAAGAAGAGAACGAGAAGAATTGGAGAAAAATTCACAAGTATAAATAAGGACAAATTCGATGAAAATGCACAATACTTGTTATTTCAAAAAGAATTAGTAATGACAATTTCGGCTCAACCATTGTATAGTCTTACTCTCGATCGACTCTGAAGGGTTTAAAATGTCAAAGTTGGAGTTTTGGCAAAAATTTGGACGATTTTGGGCAACTTTCAGTGATTTGGTGTCAGTTTGAAACGCAGATGGCAAGTTTAAATGCGAGCTTGACAACTCGATTGGATACTATAAATTGATTAAAATTACTGTAAAAGTCCTGCGAGTCGATTTTGGCTTGAATTTTCATTCGAAATGAAATCGAATCGTACTCGAGAATAAAAGTAAAATTAATTATATAATTTTCAAGTAAAGAGTGAAATTACTTCCTCGGTTGGTGAGTTTTTACTTTTTTTTTCATCATGTAATATGTTTCATAATTCGATGTATTTCGTTGATACGGTGGTAAGATGAGATTTCATTAATTTAGTAAATTTTTAACGAATTTATTTACCATAATGTTTAAACACGATATTCAGGTCGTCTCGCTATAGACGTAGCAACGGTGAGACATTATTGTAGCATCGTTGATATCATGATATGTGCGCGCATTTTGTTATCATGGTGCTGGAACCGGTTGAAAAAACGCGGAACTGGTTTCATGTAGATCTACGTTACACCGGCGCGTATTTTCAACCCAAGTTCTTAAACGTAGCTTGACTCTTCGACTTATAGAATTTACTATCTCTACTATGTACAAAGCAGGTCCGACAGAAAGTGAAGTTCTTAAGAGGATAATAGCTCTCGCGCTACGAGTAATAATAACCCCCGTTTTAAATGGACTGGGGCGATATCTTTTGTTTGTGGCATCTACTCTGTTCTTTTATCATTATACTTTGCTCCAGTATTTAAGTCTGGCACGGCGTCGTCTTCGTGGCTGACCGCCGCCGAAGTCGACGACGTTGTGTAATGAAAAAATTATATTTATCATTATGTGACGTTATTGTATTGTCGATGGAATCGTTCGTTCTGTACCAAGAATGTATTGTGGTTGAAATGGGTTCGTAGAATGGACCGTTCGAAATGATCTTTATAGAGGGTGGCTACTGAGTGGTAGAAAGAAGAGTCTACGAGGACCTTTTTTCTTCGAAAAAACATTGTCAGGTGTTTTATTCCTACTATTAGTCGAAATGTCTTTTCAACCTGAGTTTACGGTATTTTTCAAACTGTCTCCTGTTTCAATTGCAGTATTTCTATAGAGTCTGGTTGCAAAATTAGAGCAAAAGAGATATCAGTAGGGAAGGGACAAAATGTGCATTTATTTTTGTTGATTTATGCTCGAATATGGCTTGAAATCGGCAAATATGCATTATTTTATCAAAAATATACTCTCGACATTCAAAACAGGTGTACTTATGTCTAAAAAAAAATTAGGGAGGTATTCAATAGAAATTTTCTTTTACCAGGAGGTAGTTGGGCGGGGATGAAGTTTTTTAAAAGATTTTCTTGTAACAAAATTTTTCCAAAGAATTTACTTTCTTGGGAGAACTCTTTTCACGAAAGTGTTTTTTTTTTTGAAAAAATGTTTATTAAAAATTTTCAGTTTAGACGAAAATTATAACAAAATATAATAATAAAATATAAAATAAAATAAAGTTATAAATTCTTGAGGTACTTGTTTAAAAAAATTGTCTTGAAGCGTTTTTCCTTTCCTTTACTTTCTTTTCCTTTCCTTTTCTTTTCTTTCTTTTTTTTCTGAAAAAAGGTGTAAAAAATATTTGTCTACAAAAAGTTTTAAAAAAATATTTTTTGGTTCAAAAATTTCCCTTGGGAAAAATTCACAGAAAGGAAGTATTTCAAAAATTTTGGTGAAAAATTATTTTAATTATTTTTTTTTTTAGAAAAATTCGGAGATTCTTATAAAAATACAAAGAAATATTTCAAAAAAAAATATGCTGCACAAAAAATTTAAAATTCTGAGAAAAATGGAAATTTTTTTATAGCATAGCTATGTTCTTTTGAGAAAAATTCAAAAAATCATTTAAACTTACAAAAATTATTTTAAAATAAACTGTTGTAAAAAATTTATTCTGAACTGAATACAGAAATTCTGAGAAATGTACGTTTGAAAGATTCAAAAAATTCCCTGAGAAAAAAATCAAAACTTCTGTTGAAAAAGAAAAAAAAACACGAAAATATTTTTTTGCAAAATTGAAATTTTTAGGGTGTTTATGGTAATATTGTGCTTCTAGCCTTTGTTGCTGTATATGGCACGTTGAAAAAAAAAAGAATATTTCGATTCGAAAAATTGTCTTGGAAAAAGTACGCGTATAAGTGAAGTATTTTCAAAAAATTCAATGAAAAAATTTAAAAATCATGTGAAAAAAACTAGGTAAGTATTATAAAATATTTTCAGCCAAAATTCCATTTTTGAGTAAAAATTGAAAATTATTTTCTAAAATTACAAATAATTCGAATATGTTTGAAAATATTTTTTTGTCTGAAAAATCTTATTGATAAATTGTTTTAGATGAATTCGAAAATCCTTTCAAAATTTGCAGAAATATTGTTTGGTCTGAACAATAAAGATGTAAAAAACTTTTGCTGGAATATTTGAAAAATTCCATCAAAAGTTTCTTTAAAAAATGGATTTTTACAGAAAATTCTTTTGAAAAAAAATCCTGGGTAAAATTTTGAAAATTCTTCAATTAACGTTCAAAATTTTTCTTTTTCTTTTTTTTAGTTTAGAAAATTTTCTTTGAAAAATTTGGAAAATTTCAGAAAAAATCTATTGAAATTTTTTTTAGAAAAAATTCATAACAAGCATCAATAAAATAATGAAAAACACTATAATAAAAATATGTTTCCTAAAATTTTTTTCCCACAAATGCGTAAAAAATATTTTTTTTGCCGAAAATTCATTCGAAAAAAAAATCATTCAATAAGGGTTAAAAATTTGTTTTATTGGAAAAAATTTTTCCAACGAAATTCACGGGGAAAAAACAAAAATTTTCTGGAGAGAAATTCTAAAATCCTGTAAAAAAAATATGTAAAGAATACAATATTTTTTTGTAAAAAAATATTGCTTTTAAAATCGTTTCGAAATTGCATTAAAATTCTCTTGAAATTGAAAATGAATTGCGTGATAGCTGAAAAAGTTTAGAAATTTTCATAAAAAACAAAAAATTCAGTTATCATTTTTTTTTTTTTTTTTTTTGAGAAAAGTTTCAAAATTCTTTCAAAAAATTACAAAAAAATGTTCTTGAAATTTTTTTCGAACGAAATCAGAAGTTTTTTCAAAAAATTATTTATAATAAAATATGCTTGAAAAGTTGATATATAGGTAGGTACCTACCTATTCATTCTAAAATATGCAAAAACTTGGAGATTTAAATAGTACATATATGAGATCGATATACTGTTATGAAGTTCAAAAAAATTAAATAATTTAAATGTAAGTATATGTTCAGATATGTACATGAAAAAATACATATTTAGGTAGGTACAAATGCATACGAACCTTTGCCCTGGACATCAGGTTTAAAAATCATACCAAAAAAAGAGAACAATAACTCCGAACAATCTTTTTTTCATAAATTAAATACCATTAAATATTTCATTTTCCACGAACTCCAAAATGTACTTTGGATTTTAAATAAGAAGTAAGATAAAAAAGAAAAGGAATCTGCTACAGGAAAAAATATCCATACTAGTACATATAAAAAGCGAACTGAACGAAACACACGAGGGTATAGTTTGAAGCAAATCAGGCAATTAGTAACCCTGAAGCGTCCGCATGAAAGTAATTCTTGTTTAGTATTTAAGTCGGCGCCATATAAAAGCATTTCATCTTTCCTTTTAGATAAACATAGCCGAAAGGTTGTTCGTTTTCAACTTTTCGCTATGAAAAATTTCGAAAAATACGCTCGAGTCGAATTATACGAGCACGTTTGGAAATTTATTTTAAATGTTCGTTCCATTAAAAAAAAAAAAAAAAAAAATGTAAAAACGTCGTTGGTGGAATTTGTCACGTGTAGATTCAAAATTTAAAATGTGACGAGAGCTTTTTAAGTAAATTTCATATATGAGAATACGAACGTATTGATATTCTTTTCGACTCGATTTTTAATGGAAATTTAAAAATACGTATCGGTTCTTTTTTTCCATTTTGGACAACGCGACGCAACATCTATGACTAATGTAGTATGACTAATTCACTTGTACGTATTTGTCCTACTGTCGAGGTTAAATGTTGAGGAATATCCCAATCTAGATCTAAGTGCGTTTTATCTCGAAACCTACGTATTTTGTAATTTGAAACACGCTATAGAAAATTTTTACTCTATCATTTTGTTTCCTTCGCCGAAGCTCTTTAAATAGGAGTAAAAAATTACACTTTTGCTGTTCTTGAAATATTCAGCGAAATTTCTCTCTTGACTTTTGTTAAACGCAAAAAGTGATATTTTCAAGTGACTGAGTCTTTTATTATTTACATCTTTGAAAAAAGACGCCCGGACTATTAAGTTAATTAACTTTGGGAGTCTTGAAATGTTCCAAAGGATATGATGGTGTTTTTCTTCGGCAAGTGTACCAGAAAAAAATACGAATACTGGAACGAGCTTATTTTTCTCCATTTTCGTTTCCCATCATAGTTACTCCTACTCGCGCGAGATAATATCCGAAATGGAAAGTTGGAAATTTTTTACGAAGTTTGTGTTTCTTTTTTGTGTATGTCGCGAAAAGTTGACGGTTTAATGCGACGATGTTAATCAAATTTAATGATTTTTTGGGACGAGAGATTTGTTCGTAAATGGTATCTTATTGTTTGAGCCATGAATGGATATCGAATTGAATTCGAAAAGTTTAAATGATGTTCTTTTGAAGGATTCGAATCTCTTGTGAAAAGTCTGCGTTGGATCAATTTCTTGGAAATGAGTCATTCGAGTCGTTTTGAGACTCCCACGATGGTGGCTGAAATAATCAAACGATAAATTCATAGTTCTGTTGTCGAAGGATTTTCTCGAAAAATTTATTTTATTTGAATATTGTATGGGCGAATTATCGGTTGATTGTGAATGAATAATTTTGAAAAATTATTTGTACGTGAATCGTGTATCCAAATATTAGTCGTTCTTGAATAATTTGCGCACTGGAAATGAATGATTTTCAAATTATACTTCGAATGAATTGATTCACTAGTTTTTTTTTGAAAAAACCTTTCTACTCCCCCCTCCCAAACAAAAAATCGGTTGTTCAAGAATGATTTATTGGTAAAATAATTTTTTTAAATATATAATGGGTAATCAATCACTCTGAGAATTATTAATTTATGTGCGAAGAATCGATCGTTCGCGAATGATTCACTCAATAATTTTCTTCTATTTCATGAATTGGAAAAAAGGGAACAAAAACTAAGCTGCATATTTTATGAATTAGGCAAGAAATTTTCTTTTTTTCATGATTCAGGAAAGTGTGATATTTAATGGGAAGTATCTCAATTTTTTGTCTCAATTGAAAAAAAAAACTTTTAATTTGCTTTAAGTTGAAAATTTTTCTTTTGTGTTGCAATAAAAATATTTTTTAAGTTCTTGGAGAAAAACTTTCATATTTTTGGAGGAAAAAATATCCAATTTTGAGAAAAATGTTTGTCAACTTTCGAGGTGAAAATTTTTTTCATATTTTTGGAGCAAAATAAAACTTTTGAGAAAATTACTGAATTTTTGGGGTAAAAAATTTTATCAAGTTTTTTGAAGTAAAACTTTCATGATTTTTACGTTTTTAAGAAAGAAATCCTTTTGCACTTTTAAAGAGAATCCAAATGTTTGTTCCCAATTTTTTTGAAAAGGTTTTTTTGGGGGAGGGGCTCTCAATTTTATTTTTACAAATTAGGGATATGCAACCAGTGACGGAGAGGAGGTGCAAAAGGCGAACTTGCATTTTTTTTTTGGAAAAATTGAAAATCTTAAAAATTTAATGTTTTTTTTTTCAAAACAAGACGAAAAACTGAAATTTTTTACTCTGAAATAAATAAGTAGATTTCTTTCTCAAAAGTTCAAAACAAAACAAAATTCTGCATAAAATTATTCTTAGGACTTCAAGCTACAATATTTTTGTTTGAACATTTTTTCAATTGGATCCCTCCCTCCCCATCGATTTCGCATAACACTTCGAAGTTACTACAAATTAAAAATTAAGAGGACTAAGGGAGGAACGGGTCAATTGAAAAATTTTTTCAAACAAAAATTATAGATTGAGATCCTAGAAATGATTTTTGTTATTATAAAATTTTCGAGTAGACCTTTTCCTCTCCTCCAATTTCACATAATATAAGTTAGATACAATTATATTATTAAAAACTGGCGAAGGAAAGGTCTAAATGAAAAAATTTTCAAACAAAAGTTGTTGTTTGAAGTTTTGAAAATAATTCTGATTATTACAAAAATTTCGATTGGACCTCTCCTTCCCCTCTAATTTTGAATATCATGTATCTATGTAGAATTGGACTTCGTAAAATTCAACAACAACACTTTACATCCATGTAAACAAATTAAGAAAACTAGACACTAGTAGATTTTTACCCCAAAAAATCAAAAGATTTTTTTTTTCCAAAACAAAAAGTGACAACGAAAATAGATATTTTTTTCTCTAAAAAATAGGTAAATGATACGATAAAAAATAAAGTTATTTTTTCTCCAAAAAATCAACAAAAAAAATTACCCAGCTCAAAAAATTGAAAAAAAAAAATCTTTAGAAAACTGAGGGGTTTTCGCCAAGAATTTGAAGAATATTTTCATTACACCTTGAGAGAAAAAATTTTCAACCCAAGAAAATTATTACTATTTTTTTTTAAATTGAGATATTTCCAATTGAATATTACATTTTCCTAAATTGTGAAAAAATAAGAGAATTTCTTGCCTAATAAATTCATGAAATAGTCAATAGAGGGAGAAATTCTACCTAATTCATGAAATAGAGAATTGAACTGAAATTACCATCAATCAGCAAACCCGTTATACGTGTGTGCTTCGTGAATTATTATTGATCGGTATGTGCCAAATAAATATACAAATTAATGCATAATGAAGATATTCGATACGAGTCATTGATTCACCGAGAGAAGGATAATTTTACAAAATTACTTCATTTAGGCGCCATTTTCACGCATAATTAACTTACACCGCGAAGTCATGCGAAACACATCGACGATTCATTCAAAAGGTGCAAAACGACCCACATATATTCTGTTTTAATCGCAAAAATAAACAAAAAGGAAATTCAAAAAAAATATTACCTTATACCCGTATAAAAGCCTAATTTAAAAAGAATTACACCGCACAAATCCAAAACATTCGCGAAACGGTGGAAATAAAAAATAATTTTTCTTGCGATTAGTACGCATATCTTGTCGGTGACAGAATATCCTCTTGGGTGAAAAAAATAAAAAAGAACTCGTAAGGGCTGCCTTGGCTTATATGATAAATAACTTTTACTTTATTCCATGACGGAAATGGTTTCACGTCTAAAAAGAATAATCGATTTTTCTAAAAGTAAAATATCTTATTAAATGTTAGGTTAAGCGAGTAATACAAATTGTATCATTTTTCGTATACAGAACGTCGATTTGGGAATACGTGATGGGTTTCTACCCTGCCCCTGCCCCTGTGTATATCGATACATTGACAATTGACGACGATATTTTGATGTGTTTTGAGAAAAGCTCGAAGCGTGCTTGAATTTTTATGGCAACAACATGGATACGTCGTGTATAACACGAGATAGATTGATTTTAAACGCCCCCCTTCTCGCTTCGTCGACACCAGTTAATTGGATGGTTGTTGGCGAACATGTAAAATTCAGCATGTTTGACGTATCTTATAATGTGTTGACTAAAATGATAAAATGGTGTCGTATTTCCAAAGATTAGAAAATTTTACTCGAGGGTTTAATAATTTTAGGCTGGTTAATTGCTCTAAAAATATAAATCAGTTTGGTAGGGTTGAGCAAAATTGCTTGGAAACGGATTAAAAATATGTCCCATTTTAAAAAAAAAAATTATGACATATTTTGGTAGGGTTGATGAGAGGATTTTTAAATTTTCAGTAAAATTGCCTGGAAACAAATTAAAAATATGTCCCATTTAAAAAAAAAAATGTATGAAATTTTTCCCCAATTATTTTCGTAAAATGACCATTTATTTTCTTCCCATTGGCAATGCCAATTATTTGAGTGCAATTGAAAGTGCCTTTAAATTATCACCATTTGTCCATTCAGACCACACGAATTCGAACTAATTAACCTAGTTGGAAAATTTCACATTACTTATTAGGTATTATATGCATATTATATGAACCCACGACCGACGTGAGCGTTGTTCTCTATACGACCATTAGTGGTATCTTCGCGGAATACTAACATTTAATGAGATCTCTGCTTTAATGATTCACATCGGTCGGTAATTAAATGTACGTTATGTTTGCAACTGTAGATAAACCGAAATACACGTCGTGATCTATACGTGCAATTTATAGAACGAACATTTACATTTTCGGAATAATGTAAATGCACCAAAGAGGTGAAACTTTCTCAAACTTTCGTTTTAACCGCACTTTTCCAACGAGCAGGTGTCTGGGAGAATTTTTTTCCATCAAACAATGAACTTAGAATGGCACGAGATTAGGTCTGGTCGCGATGAAAGTGCAAGTTGACGTATCCTCTGTCCAGGGCGTATCGTTTAGATCATCGGAGCACTAATCGAGTAATTAAAAATGGACCAAGGTCGAGTTAATTATATCGTCAAATCGAACCATATGTAACGCTCGGTTGTTTTCCATGTTAACATGGTGGTATTTGTACGCTGGAATGAGGCAGAATTATGTGGTATAACGATATTATTACGTCGACCAATTACACGTTTGCAGATGGTAAATTATCTATTTTGACCAAATGAATCCACAGGTACCAGTTTGTCGTTTAATTTGTACCACGAGGAAGCACCCAAGCGGTAGTTTCATTAAACGAGGCTTCTTCTTAAAAATAAAATAATAAAAGGGTTTGAAACTGCGCCAGCTTATAGAACCTCAAAAAGGTGGATTTTTTTCTCCTTTTTGTATCTACAACGTAAAAAAAAAAAAAGACGCGTGATTATCGTTAAATCGTGGTTCTTTTTATAACTAGTAAAAGTCTCCGAGAAAGTTTTATTTTTCGGTTTATAGCCTGAGTAATTATGCCACCTTTGCAAATGATAACAACGTCGAAAAGAGAAAAAAAATAAAAACTCGAAATAAAAAGTATCGTTTGAGTTATTCACTTACTTGTTGTAGTTTTCGGTCGTAAAAAAAGAGTCGTTTTACAGATTATAGACTCGGATGGTTTAATTAAGAAAATCGAGTAAACATGTTTGTACAAAGTTGGTTGAATTTTTTGTTATATTTCGACATTGATTAATGATCGAGCTGAGAAGTGTTACTGACATTTTTCGTTATATCGACTATCAACCCTTCGAGTTTGGCCAAAGTTTATAATTGACTACACTTTTGAAGCGAATAATAAAGACGAAGTTCGAGAAATGTGTTTCAATCTAGAAAAAATATTTATAAAATTGGCCATGTCGTTAGTCCAAGATGTAAACAAAAAATGTAAACGAATAATATACTTCTTTTAGTTTCATGTCTTTTAAAAAACTTTCTTACCAGTGGAAGAAATTTTTGGGTGTGGTCGAAACTAATCCTCGATGGTTAAAATTGGAAAAAAAAAAGTTAAATCACTCGAGATGGTGAAAAAATGCGAAAACTTCACCACACCCAAAACGTTATTTGTAAAAATAGCCGATGAAAATTATGTATAATTTTCAAATTAAAAGCAACAAGTCGATTGTAAATTTCGATTAAATCAACAAAAACTTGGAAATTAAATTTTATCCCTATGTGCTCGTATATTTCGATTGCGGTTCGCTTTCGGTATCGCGAGCTGTAATTTTTTCCCCCTCAGATGGAAAAAGGGAGATTTCATATCGAGTTGGGAAAATTTTCAAATCAATGGGAATGTTATTTTTTACAGTGTAAATAGAATTTTGATATTGGGACAATTAATAAAGGACGGGTTGAATTATAAACAGCTGTGACAGACCTATTCGGTTTTGTTACCACGTCGATCCTCATTGTGTAGAATAAGTTTTAATAACAATTCCATGTCCAGTTGTCCACGTTGACGTTCTGATGACCTAATTCGGCTTTTTTATTTCTGTTCTATATTCTCCATCATTATTTTCATGTGGGCAGGCTCCCAGTGTGACTTTCATTTCAAAGTGTTTTCCAATCAAATGTTCGATGAATTGAAAAGATATCTACCAGAGGGATTGTAATTTCTTCCATATTGATATTTTTACCTCCTATAAAAGAGGTCATCTTAATAGTGGTGTACTTTGATAAATTGAAAGGATATCTCGGGAAGGGAAGGAAAAAATTGTTGAAAATTTTGTGATTAATGAATAGGTACACGAATCGTGGATTTGATTTCAGTGCATTTTTCACCTTTTGAAATTACTCGCGTAGACGTAGCTTGATTGAAAGGTTCTGTTTGTGATTATTTGGCTGTCGCACACCCTTTTGATAATAATATATGGCTTGGCTGTAATCAACAATTGCCAAATGGGTTCGATTGGTTGGACGATAGCACGATTTATGGTTTTGTGGCCATTAATACTATAGAATGATTCGAACTTCGTATATGAATTTCCAATTCAAAAGAAGTTTTGTAAAAATATTATTTCAGTTTTATTTCTAAAAAATTTTTTAAGCAATATTTTGAAAATTTTTATTGAAGAACGTCATGGTCAATTTTTTTAAATGTTATTGATTTACAATTTTTTTGATTTTTTTAAAAAGTTTTATTGAAATGCTTTGTTTTGTGTATGGTTTTGTTGAAAAAAAAAATTATTTTTATTTAGCATTTTTTTTAACATTGTCATTTTTTAAAAACTCTGTTGATTTACTTTTTTCGAATTCAGTTGATTTTTTTTTAATGTAATTATTAGGGCCCGGATTTTTATGTGCTCAAAATAGAAAAATAAGTGCTTATGGCAAGCGGTTAAAATATGAAAAAATAAGCATAAATATGCCCTATAAAACCAAAAAAAGCTAAAATAAGTGCTTTAAAAATGTACCATCATTGGTATCAAAATGCAGATATTTTAAAATCGCTTTCGAAAAACCTATCAAATTGTACATATGGAGAAACTGACAGAAATGTAGAGCAGAAAAACATCAAAACATTTATTTTTCAAATAAATAATGCGAAATTCAATAAATTTGAACGCGTTGAGATTTCACAATCAAAATTAATTAGATTGAATTAAAATTGAATTATAGTTTGAAAAATTGCAACTTGAAAAAAAAAAATTTTAAAAAAGATGAGAACACGAAAAATTGTATTTTCAATTTTTTTTGGTCAGGTTTTTCAGTTTTTTTCAAAAAAAGCACGAAAAACTAAAGAAAAGCGCAAAATATGCGGGTTTTTGACGTTTTTTTTGGCAAAAACAAGCGTTTTTAAGCATTTATACCTAAAATAAGCAAAAATAAACGCTTAAAAATTTCAACATTCGTCTCAGAATTGCATGAAACGTAAAGAAAATTGTGATATGCCGTATCTAGTGCAACAGGAAAAAATAAGCAATATCATCAAAATCCGGGCCCTAGTAATTATTTTCCTTTTAAATTTATTTGATCTACAATTTTTATTTTTTTTTTCAACTTTAACTTTAAAAAAATTTCTTCAGCATCAATTTTTTCTCATTTTTTTGATCATTAAATTTTTTTACATTTTTTGTTGATCAACTATGTTTTAAAATTTTATTGAAGACCAGTTTTTGAAATTTTTTGTCAATCAGCAATTTTAAATTTAAATTGTTTCTTGAACATTTTATTTTTTGGTACTTGCTCATCGAATGATTTTCTCATGTTTTGTTGATCAACAATTTTTTCATAATTTGTTGATCAACAGTTTATTTGGATTTTATTGAAACTAAACTTATTACTATTTTTTTAAATTAATAAATTCATTTTTTGTTGATCCATAAGTTATTAAATTCATGTTGAAAAACCAACACGTCTTGTTCTAGTTTAATTGGTCAACATTATTTTGAAATTTCATTAAACAAATTCACTTTTTTAGCAACATTTTTAAACATTTTTCTTGAGCATTATTTTTTTTTGTTCATCAATATTTTTTTTTGTTCATCAATATTTTTTTTTGTTCATCAATATTTTTTTTTGTTGATCAACAATTATTTCATCATTTGTTGATTAATAATTTGTAACGATTTTGTTGAAGGTCAACTTCTTGGATTTTTTGTGAATAATTTTTTTTTCTTCAATCTTCTTGGTCCACAAATTTTTCAATTTACTCGTATATTGAAAAACAACAGTTAGTTTTGGTCTAATTGGTCAACATTTGTTCGAAATTTCACTGAACAAGTTCACTTTTTTATCAACAATTTTAAAAAAATTTCTTGGACATCAACTTTTCCAATTTCTTGTTCGTTATTATTTTTTAAAAATTTTTGTTGGTCAACAATTAATTTATCATTATTTTAAATTGCACCATGTTTGTTGAAGATCAATTTTTTTAATTTTTCGTAAATTAAAATTTTTAAAATGTTTTGTTGATCTACAAATTTTTAAATCTTTACTCATGTTGAAAAACAACATTATTTTGTTTGAATTTATTGGTGATAATTATTTAAAAACTGCACTATCAAATTTTTGTTTTTGTTTACCTATCAACAATTTTTCAATATTTATTTAAAAAACCACGTTTTAAAAATTTAGGTGATTAAACATTTTTTCTTGAACATTATTTATTTTTTTCTAATTTTTTTTTTTTAAATCAACAATTTTTTTTTTTTTTTTGATGTTTTACAATTTTTTCGAATTTCATTATTGATCAACCTTTTGAATGTTTTGATCAACAATTTCTCCCAAAATGAATTAGGCTTTTTCACTTTGATGCGTGTTGCGTTTTTTCGCCTTACTTAATGTAGGAAAACAAAACTTATCACTCGTTATCAGTTAGACATTTTTATGGAACTCAATTTTTCTTCACTTTTTAAGCTTTAAAAGATCTTATAAATTTAGTATAAACATAAATTTAACCTTTAAAATTTATTTAAATAACATAATCATTAAATTTTGCTAAAAACGCATATTTCGAAAAGTTTGTTTTCCTACAGCGCGTACGGCAAACCGAGTCCACTATCCCGCAATACACACGTATGACGTCAAGTGAAAAAGCCTAATAAATTATTATTTTTGGTTAAAGTTTGTCTATCAAAATTTTATAAGAAATTTTTTCTGGTATCAAACCATATCATTTTGTTCATGTCTTGTTGAGCAACATTTTTTTTGTTTTAACATGTTTTAACTTAGTTGATCAACAATTTTTTTTCAATGTTTTCTTGAAAAACAATTTTTTAAATTTTATTTTTGAAAAAAAAATTTGTTAATAATATTGGTCAACAATTTTTTGAATTTCATTGATGGGCATTTTTTTTAGTCGACAATATTTTTTTTTCATTTTTTAAAATTTCATTTTAGATCAACTTTTTCAATTTTTTTTTACCAATTAATCAACAAATTTTTTCCAAGTTTTACTTGTTCAATTGTTCATTTTTTTAAAATTGTGTTGTCATGTCTTCTGTTTTTTTTTGAGAGTCGATTTAGGAAAAAAATATATATATTCAGTCTTTGTTGATCTACAAGTTTTTTTTTTCAAGATATAAAGGATCTTTCAAAACAAAAATAAATTTTTCAACTCGTTTATTTTCCATTCTGAAAATAACTCACGCATAAAACAATCGATGAAATTTTTCGAACCGAAGCTTTACAACCTTTGGCGTCAATTTCCCCACAAAATCCACACGACTTTGCGTACAAGAAGTGATTATACCTACTTACGATTCGTCATACTTACATATTCGCGAAGCGACGATATTATTTACAAATTCTCATATAATAATTATTATTAGCGCGAATGACGCTTCGACGGTGTGTAAAGAAGCACTTATACACGACGTGGTGGTATTTTCGCGAAAGTAGGTACTTCGAAAAGAGGAAAAAAAAGTTATCGATTGTAATCGGCATGGCAAATACTATACGCTCGTTAAGTTACTACGAGATCTACTTGTACGAGTAGACGAAGTTTTTCAGACACTTTTTTACCATTCCTTGTAAGTCCTTACGCTAATGGAAAAGTTGGATATTTTTTTGCGAGGCGTTTTCCATTAATCACTTTATGTATATATTTAATTGATATTGTTAACAAAGTTATTGTATATAGCTCGAGTTCTTCCGTAGCGTATTTTACCCTTTCTTTGTTTTTTTTCACCCTACGCCTGCCTCAGTCCGAGTAAGCGGTGTTATTTTAATTTTCTCGGGTTATTGGATTTTCAGAGTTAGTGTTCTTAATTAAGTTTGTTTCCATTATTAAATCAGCAACGACGTCGTAGTCTGGTTTAAAAAACTAATAAAAATCATTTTCGCCTCACGCTCGCTCTCGAGGGTTATAGAATTTTTGAAATTTTATACGCGAAAACGAGGGATGTGTTTTTTTAATTTTTCCCTCTTTTGTCCTCGTCGAGTATTCGTGGTCGTCTTGGACATATTCTTCGAATGAAAATAATCTAAAGTTTGACGAACTCGTTTAAGAAATGAAAATCTAACCGTTTTTTATTTTTATATCATTCGTATTAATTCACTTTGGCTAAAGCATTTGGAAGCCGTATAAAAGAAGCGAAAAATTGTTTATGGTCGGGACGCTTTGTATAAACGTTGTGATTTATTCTATTATCGACAATTCGGGTGCATTTTCGTCCACTTTTTACGACCCCTCGATGAGCCCTGGGTATTAAAAGCGAAATACAACAAATGAACGATTCGCCGCCCGACCGAATTTCGTATTCGTGCGTCAAAAACACCAAAACCGATCGTAAAATCTAAGTACGAAGACGCCACCGCAGGGTTCCCACCGAGCACGACGATTTCCAAAAATTAAACTCGTCCCGCCGTTCGCCATTGTCGCCGTAATATAATGTAAGTAAAAACGCAACGCGAATGCGACCATTGTGCAGTCGTGTGGAAAGTTTTCCTTTCCGCCGAATACAACGAGAAGTTAATAATGAGCGCCGCCTGTCACATTGACGATTTTACGACGATAGTTCGTCGTGTATACGGGACAAGAATCTCTTTGGCTCTCTGTGTTTCATGCTTATGTATTTTGTATTTTTTTTTCTTTCTAATGAACGAACCCAAAAAGGGTGGAGATTCTGAGAAGTACGACGAGTACAGTGTCCAGTTCGTCTTCTTTACTCATTTTCTCGAGCTTTTGGAAGTGAAATGAAATGAACTTTAGCATCTGTGTGAATTGCTTGCTGGTTGTGGTTACAATCGAGGGGGTTTAATTTTCGAGTGGTTGATGAATAGAGTTGAGCTAGGGATGGTGCTCTGTGCGATGGGGGAAGGGAGGTAAAGAGGCGGAAAAAAGAAAACGTTGACATTTTTATCTGTACAAAGTTATATTTGTGATTTACTGTAAAGGAATCCCCTTCTGCCTTCTCTACAAAAATAATGAAAAACTTATGAAAAACTTACTTGATAGATAATTTAATTTTTTATTATTTTTCTGTTTCAGGTGAGTTTGAATTTTTCCTAAAAAAGAAAATTTATTGAAGATATGTATTAGTAAGTTTTTCACCTTCTATTTTGTTACAGCTTAAAATTTTGTGAAAAAAATGTTTCAAATATGTAATATTTTTTTTAAAAAAAAATTTTACTCATTATCAATTTTCAATTTTAAAAAATTTATAAATAACCCTTTAGACTACGAGACAAGCTGACGGATGAAATTTAAATTGCTTTTAAGTTTATAATAAAGATAGTTACTAACTATCTTTATTATAAACTTAAAAGCAATTTAAATTTCATCCGTCAGTTTGTCTCGTAGTCCAAAGGGCTAATTTAAAATGAACCCATTTTGAATTTTTCAACTAAGAAATGTCAACAATTAATTTATATTTAAAAAAAAAAAAAAACTATTTCAAAAGGAAAAATATTTTTAAAATTTTGAACTTATTAATGAAATTGATTTTCATATTCTCTATCGTTTAAAAAATCAATTTCTACCTACTTAATTTTCTGAAAAACGAATTTTAAATATTTTATTAATTTTTCAACTTTGAAGAAAATATTAGTTTTTCCAATTGTTTAGAATGCTTACTTTTATTTTAGAAAAAAATTAGAATTTTCAACTTTTTACATAGAAAGAAAATTTCAAGTTAAAAAAATCCCTGTTCACTTTTTTTCAAGACTCTGAATAACGAATTTTCTAATTGATTAAAAATCAGGTGTTTAAAAAAATGAAGTTTTCAAATTTTTTCAAAAAATGAATTTAAATTTTTTTTAACTGTTTATAAATTTATACCCACAAATTTGAAATTTTTGGAAAAATTTACATCATTTTTTCATTTATTTTCTGTTTCAATCAATGATTTTTAATATCAGTTCTCTTCAGACAATTGAAAATTTTTAGAAAAAATAACAAATTTTTTTATTTAAAAAAATCCAACATTGAAATTTTTTTTGAAAATAAGAATTTTCTAAAGAATTTGACAAATTGAAAAATATAATTTTGAAAAGGTTGAAAAAATTTTCCAATTTTTTTCAGCATTAATTTAGAATTTTCAGGGTTTATTTTGAAATTTCTGTTTACCTACTTATTTTTTATTCATTTTTTTTTCAAATTTGTTCTATTAAGGAAAAAAAAATTATAAAAATTTTTTCAACTTTAAAAAAAAAAAAAATTTTAATTTTTCAACTGTTTAATTTTTTTTTTTTTGATAAAATGTTCAATAGTTCAACTTTTTATATTATCTTTTTTTAAAATTCCCTTTCATCTTATTTTACCTACCTTTCTGATTTTTTTTCAATTCTTCAATTTAAAAAATTTATGCTGAAAAAATTAGGAGAATTTTTCAATCTTTTTAAAATCAAATTTTTTACTTTGTAAATTGTTTGGAAAATTCTTATTTTCGAAAAAAAAATTTCAATGTTTGAAAACAAACTACTTAACTAAATTTTTTTTTCTTGAAATAAAAATTTATGATGTTTTTTATGAACTTTTTTGATTGTTTAAAAACTTGGTATTGAAAATAAATGAAAAAACTTTCAATCTTTTCAAGAAATTGATTTCCAGTTTTTTCAGTTGTTTAGAAAATTCTTATTTTCGAAAAAATGTTCAATGCTCAACTTTTTATTAAATTCATTTTCAAAAATTCCTGATGATTTTTTATTGAATAATTTTTCCTGATTTAAAAAAATTAATGTTGAAAATTTTTTTTAAAAATTTTCAACTTTTTCAGAAATCAATTTTTCAATTTTTCGATTGTTGAAAAAATTGATACGATATCGGATGAAATTAAAAATTAAAAAAAATTACATTTATCCAGCAAAAATTTTTCAAGCAATCGAAGAATATTGAAGAAAAATTTAGAAAGTTAAAATAAGATGAATATAGGAATTTCCAACTTGAAAAAAATCAACTCGCATTTTCTTCAATTGTTAAGGAAATTTCTATTTCAGAAACAATTTGGAATTTTCAACTTATTGGAAAATGAATTTTCATTTTGAAAAAAAACCCCTTTTTGGTATCTGAAAATTTTTTGTAATCAATTCGTATCGAACTTTTATGGGTTTTTTCAAACATAATTTTTCTAAAAAAAAAAATACATTAAAAATGATGTAAAAAAGCGTCAAATTAGTTAATGCCTTCACTTTTTGTTTCATTACACTCAAATTATACCAGAACCGTCAGACGTTAAAATAAGAAGAAAGAACACTTTGATAAAAACTTAGTTCGAAAAACTCGCTATCGTATAAACACAATTTACCCATTTGACGCGAATAAACAGTCAATTCGGACGCCTCGAACAAATTCCGTCTATTTTCCTTATCCCTAGCCATTTTGCTTGCTGATCGCGTGGAGAAGCACTTGATAGCACACGGGACTGAGCAGTGAGCAGAGCTGGAAATTCTTTGGTTATACCAAGCGGGATCTTAATTAATATGTTTGAAGAGGTACGAAGCCTTTAAAGCAACTTAAACAATAGAACGAATGGAGAAACTTTCACCCTTTAACGAACTTAATAAGCTTCTCCAATTGTTAAGTCGTATGCGGGCTCAGCTCAACTTTTTATCTATTTGATTTAATAAAAAGTAAAAAATATAAAAATAAATGGTAGAAATTGAAATTTTCGCACAGTCTGGTACCTACTTAATTAAGTGAAGTGTATTTTTATGTGAATCGAAGCACTGATGTTGAAAAAAATTTAGATACGATAGAAACAGATTTAGTTTTATAGTCTTATTCTTCTTCTTCTTCTTCTTTTTTCAAGTTACGTATCTTGATGATGATTCATCTCCAAATTTACCCCTCCTCCCATCCAAAAAAAAAATATACATTTTTTTTCTTTTTCAATTTTTAATGAAAATAATACTTATCTGATTTTTTTAATCGAATTGATTCAATATTATACCTACCAAATGATATTTAAATTTAAAAATTTATATTATTGGCCTTAACCATGATATATTTTAAACCAATGACGTCATAATTTTATTTCGAAATATTGAAGCAGCTGCATACTTGCTTATTCGTAGATAAAAAATTCAGCTTCTTATTACGATGAATATTGATTTAATTTTGAAACGATTTTCATAAAATGTTCACTTCGTGTAAGTGCTGGAAACTTTACAAAATAAAATCTACCCCCGGACGCATTCGCTTTGAGCATTGAAAAATAAATTTATTAACGTTATTAAGTTTTACGTCAATAGGCGAATAATTTTCCACTCTTATCTATAATCTGTAAGCGTAAGCGTCGGCCAAGAGCACGAGGAGTAGCACATTTCGCGGCAAAATGTAATTTAACGTTATGTTGGCCGTAAAAATGGTACTTTATTGCAAAAGTTACGATTTTCGGGGAAATTCTTTTTTATACGGAATATTTTCGAGTATTTTAAAAACAACTTGGGGTTTTTATTCGCCTACTATTTATCGAGCTAATTTTCGACTTCATTTGTTTGCGAATAGGAAATTATACCCTGGCTGGAGTTGGGGCCAAAAAACTCTTTCGAAGCAATCCGCTTATAGTACTAATACAACTCGTGTAGTAATCTTATAGTATAAGTGTATCGCGTTCACTTTTATCTCTGCATGGTTTATGAAGGCGACATCCGAAACCTTACAAGAGCTAAAACGGCGATAAAATTTCTAAAATACTCCATTATCGGGTACGTTGGTTCGTCGAGACCCTGCGAGCGCCCAGACCTAAGAGAGAGAAATAAAATCTAAAGTATAAGCGCAGCGTTGGAAAGAACCAAAAGTGCAATTAAACAAAAAATGTAAAAGCTCTGCGGAACATCCGTTTTGTGTGGAAATGCAAGACTGAGATTGTGATAAAGCGAGCATCGTGTATAAGCTCTCCGCAACAATAATAGTGCGGAATTCATTTATATAATATTTTAAACTCGGTACGACGACGACACGAAATGAAACAACGAGCATGGGCCAGGGGCAGGGACCAGGGAAGCACGCGATAAAAACACTCGGCTCGTAAATGTAATAGCACTGCGAGCACGAGGTCTACGTACGCGAAAAGAAAAAAATACGTAAAATTCTCTTCTCGAAAGTAAAAGAGCAGTACACACACTTGTAAGTATCAAAGAGAAGAGAAAAATACCCTTTAGATAATGCAAACCGCCAAGAATTACCTCTCATGCAGTACTCAGATTATAGTAAGCAATTTTTCATCGCCTAAAAAATAGTTTCAAACTAGTGCCTAGTTCCCAAAATTTGTTTACATGTGGATCGTTGTTGTTGAATTTTACAAGTCCAATACTACATAGATGCTTGATATTCAAAATTGGAGGGGAGGGAGGGGTCCAACCGAAATTTTTGTGATGACCAAAAATATTTCCAAGACTTCAAGCTACAGCTTTTGTTTGAAATTTTTTTTCAATTGGATCCCTATCTCGACCAGTATATTTATCTAACTGATATTATGTGAAATTGGTGGGGAGGGAAGGGTCTAATCGAAAATTTTATGATAACAAAAATAACTTTTAGGATGTCTATCTACAACGTTTGTTTGAAAAAATTTTCAATTGCACCCCTCACCAACTTTTGAAAACGTATCTAGGTACCTAATGATTTATGCATCGGAGCGAGGTTACTTTTTAGTAACTTGGTTACTTTTTCACGCTAGGTTACTTTGGTTACTTTTTAATTGAAAAATTCTTTGCTGCAAAATATTCAGAGATTTTCTTTTCAAAAAAGTTGTAAGATTTTATTTTTAAAATACATACCTAAATTAAAACATTTAATAAATTTTTTCAGAAGAGTTGGATGGTTACTTCGTCGAAAAATAAAAATTTCTTCTCACTTTTTTTTTTAGTACTTGAAAACAATGTTTGAAAATTGAAAATGATCATTTATGAAATGGAAAACTCATCAAAAAGAAATATACCTAACATTGTTTTAACTTTCAACTCGTGAACTTCCAAGTCTTCAAAAATTGGATTTTTAAATAAGAAACATGTTTCAAAATTCACAAAATTTAAAAAGTTAAAAATTTAACAAAAAATATAAATTTTTTTTAATTTTTTTTGGTAAATGAAGACTTCAAAAATGGCAAATGTTTTGTACCTACCTACACTACCTACCCATTTTGCAAACTACCCAAAAATTGTTTTTTTTTCAACTCATGATTTTATTATAATTTTTATAAATGGAATTTTTTTTTTTAATAGGTATTTAATATATTTTTAGAAAACAACTACCTATTTTTTCAAAAACTAAAAAAATTGTAAAAATCAAAATTTTTGAAAATTTAAAAATTAAAAATTGATAACTTCAAAAATTTAATTTTTTTAAATCCAAAATTTTTTAGAAATCAAAATTTAAAAAAATTAAAAATTCTTCATAAATTGAAAATTGTTTGGAAAATAAAAACTTCAAAAGGCAAAAAATGTCAAAATTGAAAATTAGAAAGTGAAAAAAATAAAGAAGAATTTTCAAAACAAAAAAAAATCTTTTTGAGTTCAAAACATGGAAAACTAGACATTTAATTTTTTTTTTCGTAAAGTTCAATATTGACCTTGACCCTACAAATTGAAGGTTCGATAGGTACTTAGAAATTGGGAGCTTTTCAAGATTGAAATTTCCTATAATTTCAAAGTAAAAATTGAAAACTAATTAAGCCAACGATTCAAATCTTCGACCATTTAGTACACTAGACCCGCATTATTACAAAAACCTGAAGCCAGGATAAACTGGCCTGTGACGTCACACCGGGGCTATTTAAAGTAATGAGAGTGAGAGAGACAGACGTAAAATTTTTTTTTTTTAATGAATTTTTATTTTTATTTCATTTTTTAATAATTTGTGGGGTGTTATAAAATCATTTATTGAATTACACGATGAATGAAAACGCCGTTCGTTGTCTATCTTCATTGATATTGCCGTGCGTTCTAATACAATTCTGAATGTTTTGCCACGGTGTGACGTCACACACGCATTCATGTTGGCTTCCACTCGGTACATCACAGCTGCGGGTCTAGTGTACTAAATGGTCGAAGATTCAAATATAATTAGATATTAATCATGATTATACAGAATAATAATTTATGCATATTTTTTCAGTAAAAATTTCAATTTTTTTAAAGTTTTGGCCTTCGATTTTAGGAGCTGTAAAAAATCAAAATCAGAGAAAATATTGAAAAAATGACAGAGGAGGAAGGGGGTTATGAGTCATTATTTGAGTGTCAATGGAAAAATTTTAGTTACTTTTTCCATTATTTTGGTTGCTTTTTTGAAATTTTAGGTTACTGAAGTTAATTTTTTTTCAAATTTCGCTCCGATGTTTGATAATAATTATGTGAAATCGGAGGAGGGGGAGGGATCCAATCGAAATTTTTATAATAACCAAAATTATTTTTAGGATCTTTTATACAACTTGTATTTGAAAACATTTTCCTCTCTCTTCTAATTTTTAATTAGTATCTTCGGAGTGTTATACAAAAATGGTGGGGAGAGAGGGGTCCAATTGAAAAATTTTTTAAACAAAAGTTGTAATGTGAAGTCCTAGGAATAATTTTGCTTATTACAAAAATTTCAATTGAACCATCCCTCCCCTCTAATTTTCCATGTCAAGTATCTATCTACACTTGGTAAATTTTCAGTGGTGCCAAAAAAAAAAAAAAAAAATTCTGCGACGATCTATTCGTCTCTGGACGAGTCTACTATCTAATAAAAAATCTCGCGTGTAAAGTTCCACCGATTAATGGTGCTAACTTGTTCGGTTATTTATTGAAAGAAATGCCGCATCGTGCGACAAATTTCATCGATAATAAAATACTCCTCCTGTTGCCTTCCTCGTGCCAAAAAATGGCAACCAAATCCTCGCTTGGGATTCCCTGCAGGTATACCTAGTAATGTAATCAAACCTCGTGTTATATTCTTATCATCGTTGTAACATTTTGATATCGAATAATAACGCTATATAATTAGCTCCACCGTGGTATTGTCACGACAACTGCGATGATTTTGGAAAAAGAAAATAAAACTCTCGAGCTCGTTTGAAAGTTCAGCTTGCTCGTGAACTATTGTATTACGCAAGTTGGTTCGCAAAATCTAGCATATCTAGAGTTCTTCGAGCTCCACCATTCCATATTTAGAACACGCTTATGGCATTTATACGCTTACTCGTACGGTGTATTTCGATACGAAATTCAAATTTCACGTCACGAAGGTGACCTTTTAAAATTTAATAACGTCTCTAGCGTCGGCACAAAAGTAACCAAGAACAATGAACGCGAGTTAAATTTCATTTCACCGCTCAAGATTAACAATCTCGGTCACTGACTGAAGTCGGAACCGTGTGTACATCGTCGTTCGTCGATCTACTTTTGTTATTTTTTTTCGCCCATTACAATGTGCTGAACTGCTGATGTGTAATTTATTCGTCTGGAATAATATTTCATCTCGGATATGCGATGATAAGATGTCGAGCAGGATTCAAACGTCACTTGCTACTTGCAAGAGGTGGTGATGACGAGAGAATCTATATCAGTTTACCGAGCAAGTGGTCGTGGTCGTAGTGAAATTCAACGAGCTGTAGGAGAAATTGAAAACCTCGTATTCATAGAAAACAAGAGTGTCATTGTCCAGATGCAGCCTGAAAAAGTTCATTCAAATGAAACCTTGACATTTAAATGAAAATTATTCAATGAAAATTTTTTGAATTTCCAGTATGTAACTGGGTATTTAAAAATCCATTGGTGGCAACACATTTTTACTATTTAATTTTTTTTTTTTTTTAATTTTTCAAAAGTTAATTTTCAATTTTTTTTTCAATGTTAAAATATGTTTTCAAATTTTTATAAAAATTAAAAATTTGATACTTTTTATAGAGTTCTAGAAAATTTTCAAAATTGGTTACATTGTTCTCAGATTTATAAATATTTACTTCAAAATTTTTGAAATTTCCAAAATTAAGAAAAATTTAGTAAAAATTGAAATTCTGGTAATTTTTTTAGATTTTAATGAATTTTTACAATTTTAAAAATTTGATCAATTTTGTAATTTTTAAATTTTAATAAAATTTTGGTGTTTGATCAAGTTTTGAAATTCTGTCAAATTGTCAAAAAAAGAAATTTAAATAGGTTATTTTGTATAGTTTGATGACTTTTTAAAATTTAGTATAATTTATACAAATAAAAAATTAAATGAAAAAAAAAATCAAAACATTTAATACCTAAAAATTTAAAAATTTTAAGGGGGGCCTATAAATTTTTTTTTTTTGTTGAATGCATAGAGTTGACAAGCGGAATTTTCTAAAACCTTTGCATGACGTCAATTTGATTTTTCATCTATGAAGTTTTGAAGAAAAATTGGAAACTAATTTCATCTCGCTTTTTTTTACAAAAAAAATTAATTTTTGATTTTTGAAAAATAAAATGCATGGAGTTTTTAAAAAAAAAAAACTATATTCATTTTGCATTTTAATGATGTCATTTTGTAGAAATTATTGATAAATTTTTTGGAAAATCAAAAATTTTAAGCGTCAAAATCGGAGAAAAACACGACTTTTTCTTAATGCCCCGTTTCCAGAAAAACTATGCAACCCACGAGATTTTCCTCAGAATGTTTTTTATTCAGTACAGTCTGGTCTGTAGTCTGACGAGAGGGTTTCGCGAAATTATAATTTGCCGACGACTTCTTTCGAGTTGAATGGAATACTAAGATGAAATTCATAGGAAAGTTAGATAAAATCAGGGGGAAAAGTAGGAATTTCGCAAAACCCTCTCGTCAGACTACAGACCAGACTGTACTGAATAAAAAACATTCTGAGGAAAAACCTCGCGGGTTGCATACTTTTCCTGGAAACGGGGCATTAAGAAAAAGTCGTGTTTTTCTCCAATTTCAACGCTTAAAATTTTTGATTTTCCAAAAAATTCATCAATAATTTCTACAAAATGACATCATTAAAATGCAAAATGAATATAATTTTTTTTTTGAAAACTTCATGCATTTTATTTTTCAAAAATCAAAAATTAATTTTAAAAAAAAAGCGAGATGAAATTAGTTTCCAATTTTTCTTCAAAACTTCATAGATGAAAAATCAAATTGACGTCATGCAAAGGTCTTAGAAAATTCCGCTTGTCAACTCTATGCATTCAACAACAAAAAAAAATTATAGCCCCCCCTTAATATTTTTAAATTTATCAAATTTTTGAAATTTGCTATTTCTTTTTGTTTTTATCCGTTTAAATTTTGATCAAAATAAATCGATATTGCTTTCTTGTACATGCAAGTAAAACTTGAAATTTTTATGAAATTCTAATTTGTTTGAAATCCATAGAGTATGTTTAAATAAATTCCATTGTATTCTACGTACGTCTTTATTTTATTGCAAGCTCTAAAATTTTCAGTTTTTTAATCAGGATATTTCTTTATACAAAATAATGAATGCCTTAAAGCCAGCATCTTGGAAATTCACGTTTTAAAATATTATAAAAAATTTTACCCAATTTTCCAAAAATTTTAAAACTGCGTTTTGTAAAAATTTATTTAAAATGACAGATTTCTAAAATTTTCTTAATTTTGAATTTTTATAATTTTTTTTTAAAACTGAAAAATTGTGGAACTCTAAAAATAAACTTTAAAAAAATTGGAAAATATAGATAAAATTAATTTCAAAAATTTATTAAAATTCGAAAATTCTCAATTTTTCAAATTGAATCAAATTTTTAGTTTGGCCTGAGTTTTTCAGCTGATTTTTTTTAAATCAATTTTTTAAAATAAAATTATGAAAAATTGTCGAACTCTAAAAATCATTTTTTTTTTTTTTTTGAAATGAGAGGTGATATTTTTTGTGTTTATTGAAATATTCGTTTGTATTAATTTTTATCAAATTTATATCTTAATTAAATATTGTTTTCTATTTTTTTGCTTGCAGGTATGTTTCATTCGATCGATTATACGAGTACGTATTTTATTACCAACGAATAATAATTATGCAAATTAGAAAGTACGTAGTACCTTACTTCCTAAGACATTTAATTTCTAATCAATTTTTACAAGTATTTTATTGATACCTATACGCATTTTTACGTCTCTAAAAGTAATGAACCAATCATTCAAAAATTGAAAATGTTTCTCGTTGAAATTTTACCATTGGTAATGTGGAAAATAGATTTTTCAGTGCTCAAAAGTAACCTTTTTTTCTTTATTTTTTTGTCTTCTTTCATTCTCTTGGCCTTTTTTGTTATGAAAAAAATACATTAAAAAATCTTGAAGAAATTCTCCAAAGAAAAGATGTTTCTGAAAAATTTCCTAATTCAAATTGATTTTTGAAAAAATCTCTAGAAAAAGAAATATTTTAAAAAGTAATTTTTCTTGAAAAAATAGGCAAAAGAAAAATTCTAGTATGAGAAGTTTTTAAGTAAAAAATGGAAATGATTTTTTTTTTTTAGGAGAAAATACCTCCAATTGTTCAATAAAAAATTAATAGGATTCAGCATAAGAAAATTCCTTTTTTGCCAAAATTGATATTTTTTTTAGTTTTTTCAAATGTCACAAAATAAGTATAGAATTCATAAAAAATGAAGTTGTCTTTTTCCACACAAAATCAGTCGTTTTTTTTAAAAGTACCTATCTCTTAAATTTTTTTGACAATTTAAAGTCAATTTTTCTGCATATTTTTTTTCTTCTAGAAATTAAAAAAAAATGAATTAAAAAACTTTTCAGAAGAATTTTTAATAATTTTTTTTGACGCAATATTTTCCTCTTGAGGATTTCTTCACGATACCGCCTATTACATTTTTTTTTCAAACAGTTTGTTGAGAAGTATTTTTTAATTTTATTAATAAGATCTACAAGCCCTGCTTTTTTTTTAAACTGGTGAGGTCCTTTTAAATTATAATCTTTAATTTGATAAATTCATTTGGCACTAAACAAGAATGCTGTCTTAAGCTATTCAAAGTGCCTTTGGGAATGACCAGGAAATTAGATGTATTTTGTAAGTAACTCGATAACGACTATTTTTGAATTTTTAAACATGCCACAATCGCATGTTTTGACTGGAAAATTACATGTAATTTCGACTGACCTGATGAGCTGTGCGGAATCGGTGCCAGGAATGTGCTGACTGAGGTCATTCCACGTTTGTGCATTACTGCATAGTTACGAGTAGTATGCGCGTGATTTTTTTTTTTTTTTTTTTTGATGAATCGAGTTCGAGTAGGATACGTTATTTTCTGATGCACGTTTCCAAATTTTAGTTCAATTCTCGAGTATAAAAAAAAAAAAAAAAAAAAAAAAATAGTTGGAATGAGGAATGATAATTTATTAAGTGTTCACTAATTGCTCAATTTTGTCGTGAAATTCTTTTAAAATATTTTTCGTCCTAATTTTTTAATGCCGAATATCATTATAAAAATTTCTTCCTTGTTTTTCGAATCAATACCCTGAAATGAATTTTTATTTTCAAATTATACGTACAAAGATTAAAGCCACAGCGAAAAATATAATAAATATGGAGCGTGCTTTTTTCACCAACCGAACTAACCACGATTAGATTTTTCCTTTTTTAAGCAGCACGCTCGAAAAAATGGAAAAAATTAATAAAACAAAGGATAACACTTGGTTCACAATTACCAGCTGCGTGATGAAGTCGAAGTTGGCATTAGTTCCGTATACTGAATTACCGGATGGCACGTCGACTTCGGTCTTAAGTCTTTTTCATTTTTACCGTCTCAAATAACGTACCAACGTACGTAATAATGCGTTCTTGGAGGTCAAATTTTCCCATGTAGTACGTATTACTTTTAATTTCGCTCCAGCTCGAATATATATATGAGAGATGTGCGCTTTTTGGGGCTTACAGCTTAAGACTTAAGAGAGTCATATGACCCAGAAATTAGAACCTGCACGTATTACGTATTTGGCGAAATACGTAGCGTAGGTTCTTAAGACTGATGTTGAAGCTATCGTCTTATTTACCTATATGGAATAAAAATACTCGTACCGATGCCAAGTAGGAGAATTATATACGATGCTCTATATTTACCGAGTATGTGTACTAAACATAGATATGGGTGTATTATTATAAGTGTACATATTTTGGCTCGTATTCATAACACAGTAAAACACATTCGAGTGGAGTTTGATGTAACATCAATGTAAACAGAAGCACGTTACAAGTTAATTAAGTCGTTACGTTCGTATTCCTCCTCGTCTACCTTCTTTTTTCTGCTGATTTTTTTCGCAACATTACTTAGTTTTACTGATAATAATCGCTCGAAAGAGGTTAATAAATCACTGGACAAAAAATAGCCCAGGTACTGAAGAGAACTTAACGTTTATACGGTCGACGAAAAATTACCAAGATGTTAGATTTTTCACGTGGCTCAAAAGAAGAAAAAAAAACGCAGTAAATTAGGGTGATTAGATGTAGTTAGGTGGAGCATCTGTGTGGAGTGTTTACGGACAAATGATTGAATTTACCAACTTTTCTCTGTGCTGTTGCCAAAATTACCCGGCTGAATGATATATTAGTGGCCAAATTGAAGTAATAGTTCATTTATAATGGTGTATGTAGATTGTAGAATTGTAGAAGTAGGTGGTAGGTATGATCCAGTACTTTTTTCTAAACGAGTTTGTATACAAATAATATAACAGATGACGAGGTTTTTTGAAAATCATGACACTTTGAAAGTGAGATGTGTAATTTTTTTTTTTTTTTGATTTTTTTCAAGAAGTATCGATAGATCTTTTTTTTTACACTTAAATGGTCACTTCGTTATAACTTTAATTAAAGCATCGTTACTTACACTGCAACTTTGAGAACTCCTGTATAACGGTACTCGGTGAAATTGGAGACTCGATGACGCTTTTTTGGGGATTCAGATCTATTGTTCTTGAATACTATAAGTGGTGTGGTCGTGGTCGAGGATACGGTTATTTTTCAAGTGAAATGAATGATGTTTCTGTTTCGAAGTGACTGGTGATGAGCGAGTGGGCTAGAATTATTATCTATTACCTACAGACAATTCTTTATTGATAATTTTTTTTTTGTATTTTTTGATGCACGAGTGAAGTATTTTGGAGCGATTTTAAACGAAAGTGGGTTCGTCCATTCTGATTTTTTTAGAAATTATTTTTTCTTGAGAGATTTTTCTTCAATTGACTATCATTATTGCATGATTTTTCTCAGATCAAAATTTTTTATTTTGTAGATTCCATATAATTTTTGGTCACTCTCACTTATAAAGTTTCATTTCTGTTCAAGTATTATATTTTTTTGTCGATTTTTTAAAAAATTCTTTGTAAAAAATAGGTATTTTTTAAAGAAATTTATTTAGAAATTTTTTTGAGAGCATTCTTTAGAGATTTTTTTTTCTATTTCGATCCTATTTTTCTTTGGTATTAATTTTATTCAAATTTTCTATGTCTTATTTTGTTATTTTTTTTTTCGGAAAATGAAGTTTCTTATAGAGATTTTTCAGACATTTTTTTTTCTTGGGCAAGATTATATCTTACTAAATGTTTTTTATTTTTTATTTTTTGTATTTCTGCAATTTGGAGTTTAAAAAAAAAAATGTCTTACATTTTTCATTTTATTTATTTCTTCTTTTGGTAAAACAAATTGATTCTTGAGGAGTTTGAGCCTTTTCTTGGAATTTTTTCCCAACATCACACTAAACAGTATTTTGTTTCTTTGGAATTATATGCCTATACCTAATAATAAACTAAATCGAATAAAAAAAATGAAAAAATAAAATAATAAAAATTATATTTTTTACTGATTAAAATTCAATTGAGTGATTTTTCTTAGAGATAATTTGTTTTCACACTTAAGCTTCAATTTGAATTTTAAAAATAGTTTTACTTACTTCGAATTTTAATGTTTTGTGTGGAGGGGGGGGGGGGGGGGGGTTAAAATTGATGTTGGCAAATTTTCTCTCAAGAAGATCTTTTGAAAAAAAATTTAGATAGGTATATTTTCTTTTAAAAAAAATTTCAAATCTTTTTTCCCCTGAGGAGAAGTGTTTTTTACCAAATAGATTCTCAATTAATTTTTTTTTCTTTTCATAATGGCATTCGATTTCGCTTTTGGAAAAATTACTTATAGTTACCTTCTAGGTATAAATTTTTGCCTTTCTTCCAGATTTTCTTTTTCAAAAAAATTTTCCATTTAGAACAATTTATGGTATTTTTTTTATTTTTCAAAAATATTTTTGTTCGTATTTACCTATTCATTTTTTTGTTGAAAATACTGTTTCTTAAGAAATTTTTGAGTCAAAAAGCTTTGAATTATTTTTTTAATTTTCAAAAAATGTATCTTTTTTGTGAGGTGATTTTCAACTGAACGAATTTTCATTTAATCATTTCTTGGACGTATTTTTAAAATTTCTGTCTTTGATATTTAATTTTTTTTTTTAAATGTTGTCTTACTTTTTTTTTGTTGATTGAACAATTGACTTTATGGATTATTTTTCAAGGAGATTTCTGAAACAAATTTTTGATAATTTTTTTTAGAAACTTTTTTAGGAATTTTCATCGATTAATTTTTTCCCAGATATCTTACCTTTCTCTTGAAAATTTCTTCATTTTGATATTTAATTTGAGTTTTGAAAAAAATTGACTAATCTTTTTAATTTTTATTTGTTTATTTATTTGGTTGAAAAGTTGTTTTCTTGGATTTTTTTTGCGATTTTTAAATTATCTACATTTAGGTTATACCTATTTTTTTTATGCTTAAACGGTTGTACCTCAAGAAGATTTTTTTGAAACAATTTTTTCAAAAAAATTTTTAGAGATATTTTTTTTGTGTTGATTGATTTTTCAAGAGAATTTTCTTACTACAAAATATTTTTTTCTTTTAAAAGGATTTTCTTTGAAAGATTTTTTCAAACGTTTTTGCTTCGTTAAAAAAAAAAAAAAAAAAAATTATTGGAGAATTATTTGTCCAACATTTTTTAAAACTAATTTTCGAAATCTCATATTATTCATTAAATAATCAAAAAAATAATATCACAATCGAATTTAATCGACTCAGACAGTATTTTCCAGCTATTTGAAAAATGCCAGTCTAAAGGTCGTTCGCTTTTGTTTTCTAAAAAGGGCGGAAGCTAAAGCGAAATATTTTTTTCAAAAGTATCATTTATTCGTGTGTAGAACGAAATGCAAAAAGTACGTAGATAACATTTGCGAAGAATAAAGTCGAGTGTAGTAGTTAAAAGTGGTTTCGGTACTATATATGTTCTGAAGCTGAAATCAAGATTTCCTATGTTACCGCGTAGTCTACATAATATGCAGCTGTAAAAGTCAGTAGTTTTGTATACCTATGTGTATAAACTATAAAGTGCACAAGTACGAAGTTGGTATTTCATTCTTTTGAGAGGCTACGTCTTTTGTAGACGAATAAATAAAAAAAAAACGCTGAAACTGTAGCAGCGTTAAATACGCGTCGGTAGTCTTATTATTTTTTCATCATACGGAATATTTAACGAGTTGGTAAAAATTAATGAAGTTTTGAATTATTCAAAAGCTCGATGTTATTGCACCGTCGAAACCGAAACGTCTACGAAATCAAAAAAATTTCATTTTATTTATTTTTACTCCGAGTAAAGAAAAATTTATACGGGGAAGGACGCGAAAGCGCTGCAATATTTCACGAGGAAAATGAATATCGTAAATATTTGCACTTGCGAGATGCATCCTGTTCAATTTTTAAGGCTTTTCTATACAACTTTCATGATGGATATCCGAATCAATTGTCGTTTTGATAAAAGAAGGGCGCATATAGCCCTGCACAATGTCAGCAGTTTATCTTTTAACGGAAGGTGGCATTGGGATTGGGAGTTTCCCCTTTTGCATTTTTTTTCACCAACTTGCGGTATAAATTTTGTTGATACGTAGACTTACGCAGCAACTGTTGACAGTTTTAGTGTTTTGTTCGATGCACTTTTCTGTTGTTTTAGTATAAAGTGTGTTTGTTTCGTTTGGCTTTTTGCAAAGCTAGGTCTAGGTAGTTTGCATACAAAGCAGATGCGAAATTCAAGTAGCCTGGGGAGTGATTTATTGTGTTTTTTTCGAGATTGTTTAATGTAGTAAATAGGTGTAAGTTAGCATATTTTTTTCGAGCTATCATTAACCGAGGGTGGAAAAAATTCAGATTGAATTTTAATATTTGGACGATTTTAATAAATTCAGCCATTTTGGAAAAATGAGGTTTTAATTTATCGAATGTTTCCTACCAAAAAGTAAAATGATGTACATTTGCATAAATTTTTATAAGGTCGAGAAAAAGTTGGAGGAAAATGAGTAAGGTGTTATAAATTTTTAATATATTTTTTTGGGGTCAAGTATTTTATTTTTATGTGTAATTTGATTGGTTCAAAAAATGACTTCTGAACCATACTATCTTTTCGTGTTTGGTTTATTTATTTTACGGATTTCCCCCTTCTTTGATATTTGGAAAAAGTAGGCCTACTTGGGTAACGTAATGTTCTTGAACGATGTTAGTAAATAAACCTTTTATTTACTCTCACAAGGATTATACTCGTATAAGTAGAAGTATTCGATTAATTAGCCGATTTAGGGATTATCTTTCGTAATTAATCGAATATTTTCGTCTTTTCGAATTTTTCGAGATTAAACCTACGAAACATTTTTTTTCCTCGCGAAGAGATTTATTTTCGTGACAGATTAAAGCTCGAGAGATCGATGGAAAGTTTCCCCATGACCTTGCAATAAGAATTTGTAATCTTATTGATTAATAATGGGTTTATATTCGTAGACGTTTTGGTAAATATTGATGCTTAAGGGGCCTCCGGTGAGATGATCATAATTATGAGATTATTTCGATATTTCTCTTCCTGTAAAATACACCTAATTGAACACTTCGTAAATTCAGGAATATTATTCGGTTATTATTGAAGTACCTGCGTAACTTTGTTATCATTTGCCTCAGGCGATTACTAAAGGTATTTTTTGAAGGATCTCTCTTGATAAAAGAGTGTAAAAAAAATTAGAAATTAATTTTTTGAGGAAATTTTTCATTTTCAAAAAATTATAATTTACAATTTGTCATGATGATGAAATTTTGAATTTATTGCAAAAAGTTTTTGTTTAGAGAATTTCTCATAAAACTTCTGAAGGTATAATTTTTCACAAATTTTAAAATCTAAACAAAATTTCAGAAGTTAAAAAAAAATCAGAAAAATTACACTACACCTAGAATTTTTACAAAACGCATCAAGTAAATTATATAAAAAAAAAAAATCAGAAAATTTTTTGAGAATTTTTCACAACACTTCAGAATAAAAAAAAATATAAAATATTGTTCACAAATTAATTCCTCAAAAATGTAGAACTATAATAAAACTTTTAGAGAATCTCCTTCAAGGTACTTAAAAAAAATTCACAAAACTTTCGAAAAATTTTTCTACATATAAATCAAGGTACTTTATTATAAAATTTCGTAGAATCTTTCAAAAAATCTTCATAGAACTTGTTATATGGCTTCAAAAAAATAAGAAAAAACAACAAAAACAATAAACTTTTTGCATAACTTCAAAGAATTTTTCTCAAAATTTGCAGCATTTTTTGGAGTAATTTGAACTACAAGAATTAACGACTACAAACAAAAAACATGAAAAATTTTAGCGATTTTTTTTTCAAAGTGTAAAAATAATTTCTCAAAACTTCAGAAATTGTTATCAATTTTCAAATTTTTTTTGAAATTTTTAGAGAATCACAAAATTTTCAAAAAAAAAAAAAATTATAAAGCTTTAGGGAATTTTTGAAAAATTTCAAAAATTCATAGAAATTTTTTTCTCAGAATCTGTAGAAAACATTTCAGAGCTCTTCAAAAATTTAGAAGAAAAAAAAACAGAAAATGTTTTATAAATTGCCAAAAAAGAAAAAAAAATAGATATAACCAATGTCGATAAATAGTGTTAATTCTGTGATAAAGATAATAAGTATAATAATTTTTCGATTTGAAAAATCGATAATTTCTTTGAAAAAGAATAATTTATTTTTTTGGGGGGGGGGGGCATTCAACCCTTTTTTCAACCAACTAATTTTTTTTTTGAAAAAATCTTTCAATTTAAAAAAAAATAGTTCATTTCTTATTCATTTTTTTTCTTTTTTGAAAAAAAATCAGTCAACTTTTTGAAAAAAAAAATTAATCGATTGATTTTTTTGAATAGGTAAGAGAAAAATCTTTCAATTTTTAAGAAAAAACAATACATTTTTTTGAAAGAAAAAAAATCATAATTTTTTTTTGAAAACCCCACCCAGTTTTATGGGGAAGAAACAAACAATTTCATTGGTAAGGGATAGATCATTCAATTTTTTGAGAAAAAATAAATCATTATTTTCTTTTCTTTTAAAAGAAAAAATCATTCAGTTTTTTTTTTTTTTTTTTTGAGAAAAATCATACATTTTTTGAGGAGAAAAATCATTCAATTTTTTTAGAAAGACGAATTCAAACCTAGTAATTTTTTCGCAAAATCCATGACTTTTCTACAACTTCCATGACCTTTTGGACACTTTGATATTTTCATACGAATTCTTTAAAATTGAAAATTTTGCAGAAGTTGAATTTTGAAATATTTGCCAAATTCGATAGTTTGTAAAATTTTTACTATTTTTTTTTTTACAAAACTGCAAAACATTTTGGAATAAATTGAAAAATTGATGGATTTCAAAAACTGAATGTTTTTGTAAAATTTAAAAATTTTCATAAAATTCAGCATTTCTACGAAATTGTGAAATTTTTCGAAATTTTACCATACGCCAACACTCGACACCGAAGGAGTATTCTCTGCCCATACCTATTACCGAGACTCGTGTCAAATTGAACGATACCAATTGAAGGTTAAATTAGATGAAATTTCTAATCAATTTTCAACCAGGCAGGTCAACGCTCTACCGCATGCTTGACTCAAGATTCAGTCAAACTCGAAGAACTATACCTACACGGCTATCTACATTACGGTATCCGATGCCAAAGAAAATAACAAACAAACAGTCACACACGAGCAGTTCGTTACGGATAACACGATAATTAAATATTAATCGGTAAATCAGGATTATTGCGATTATCACATCAGCAGCTGCGTATGCAACGCATTATGAAAATATTCAATGTCAAAAAAAGAGAGGAAAAAATTATTCATCAGTCCACAACAAAGTGTAGAGCCTGGTGCCTCACACATCGATAAAAATTATGTATTATTGAGCACGAACCTCGTCCATAAAAATCTCAACATCTATGTATTCTATGGTATTTTCTTCGCCAAAAAAAACATAATTATAAATTGTCGTCAGCATGCGGAGTGGACTTGAAAATTATGATTTTTATCGCGGTCGTATTGTGCGCAATACGTTGAGCGAAGAAGGAAGAATTCACGCCTTAGTATAATGGTTGAACTTACGCCCAGTCAGTGAATGGAACAGGTCGCGATCACAGGTCATGTCAAAGTATACGTATGAAAAGAAGAATATAAGTGTATTTTTGCACGTGGGCTGATTATAACGCGAGAAGCTACCAAGAAACGATCTCACGTAAACATGACATACAACCAGCAACGTTGTAATCGCAGTCACAATAATGGCGCTTTATTTCTATCCTCGCAATCCAATATCTTTAAACATTTCTCGTGCTGCGTTGCGTTTATTTGATTTGGCGATAAATTACACGCTCGCCGGTGTAATTACCTACATAAAGACTGTAATGATTGGTGAAAATTAATCACGCAGACAGTCTGAAATACTCGAATATGAACCACGCCGAGATATAATCAATTTAAGTATTTGCTACGGGTACATCATTTTTTACCAATTTCTGGCACAAAATGGCTCCAATTGTAATTTACGCACGAGGCCTACGGTCATAATTAAATCACTTGAATCGCCACCATAATTATTAAATTTTTCATAAAGGTAACTGGAAAATTTCAATTCTAAACCATACCTTATTCAGAGTGAAATTTAGCTCGAAAAAATTTACTTCATATTTTCGGAAAATTACAGCTATAAATTCAAAAGTATCAATGAAATTGGAAATTCCTTAGTCGACTTTGTGAAAAAATTCGATTATCATAATCTAGCCATAAAAATAGTTTCTTTTAATATTTTCGCAAAATACCGCTCAGCGACTGGTCTGGCATATTTGAAATATCGAATTTTCATCCATGGAGACGACGTTAACGTTAATTTTACGTAGATAAAATTTCTCACGTATTATAAGCTTTTTATTCGGGGTAAGATTTACGACTACGATGTAAGAATAGTTTATACGAAAAGAAGATGGAACAATTTTATGCGATCAACAGGTCATTGCGAATAAGTATATGTACAAAGTTGAAGCAAATTTTTATAAAGGAGGGTAATTTAACGCTTCGCAACGGAGCGGAGCCGAGAAAATGTGGGTTAAGTGAATATCGTTGTTATGCGAGCACTTCGCACCAGCGTCAGCTTTTCGTATTATATTCAGGTGTTGACTCGAGAGAGAGGCTAAAAAATACTTTTGCTCGTTGTCGTCGTCTTCTTCTTCTTCTTCTTGGTGTACCTACTACGTGTACTCTTATAAAACGAGGATGGAAATTTTAGTACATTTTAGGCAAGCTCATTTAAGCGTAAGAAGGTACACATTGTTCAACTTACTCGAGTAATTTTGAACTTCGAAATTTATCACCTACCTAATGATTTGAAAATGAATTTTCAGAAAATTTTCCTGGAATTTTCTGAAGCTCAGTTAAGTAAGTGTTCTCAAAGAAATATTGAAGAAGATTTTCAATTCTATAAAAATTATCTCAAGTTTTGTGAAAAATTTACTTTTTTATGATTTTTTTGAAATTCTGTGATGTTTGATTCTAGAAGTTTTGTGGAATTAATTTATTTTCAAATTTGTGAAAAAATTCCTAAAAAATGAAAATTTTGTGAAAAATTCAATGGGAAATTTTATTTTTATTTTTTTAATTCCTTAAATCTCTTTGTTATTTGATTTTTATGTACTAAGTAATTCTATGATTTTGCAAAAATTTTCAATTTTTCAGAATTTTTAATTTTCAAAAATATTTTAATTTTTGCAAAATTGACCATACCTACTCGTAAATATTTTTTTTTTGGGGGGGGGCGGGGGTGTTTATAATTTTAGGTAAGATTATTTTTTTAAAGTTTACAAAAAATAAAAAAAAATTATAGGTAGATATAGGTATTCCAAAATTTTAAAAAATTGGAAAATCATAGTACAAAACTAAAACTTCAAGAATTTATTCAATTTTTTTGAAATATTAGAATTTTATAGTTTTACAGAATTTCTAAATTTTAGGTTAAATTTTACAAAATTGTCAAATTTTCCAAAGTTGTTAAATTTTCTTAATTTGTAGTCGTTTTTGGGGAAGTGGCTTCCTAAAAATTATGTGAAAAGTACCCTGTGATTTTTTTTCAGTTTTACAATTTTTTCATTTCTGCAGTGGTTTCTAATTTTTATTTTTACATTCGTAGCCATAATTTCAGAAAAATTTCAAAATTGTAAAATCTTGTAAAAACATAAAATTTTTACGAAATTTTTAATTTTTTAAAGTTTTTAATTTTATGGAATTTCGAAAGTTGAAAAATATTGAAATTTTACAGAATGTTGTAATTCTAAAGTGTCTTCAAATTTTACTAACAATTCTGAAATTTTAAAATCTTACTAAACTAAATTTTGAGACTTATTTCATTTTTGTAAATTTTTCAATTTTACAGAATTTTTTTAATTTCAAGATTTTTTAAAATTTTTCAATTTTACGAAATTTAAACGAATTTTTAAATTTTGAAAATGTTGAAATTTTAGAAAAATTTTCAATTGAACATTTTTTTTTTCAATTTGATTTCCTACAAAATAGGTATAATTTAATGCCAAAAAATTCAAAATCTTGCAAGAATTTTCATTTTTTTTAAATTATATTTTGTCGAAAATTACGAAATTGTGAAATTTTTATTTTCGTAAATTTTTTCTGTTCATTAGGTACAAAATTTTCAAATTACGAAATTGTGTAATCATGTTCTTGAATCAAATTGATATATTTTTTCTAATTTCGGTTTCAGTTTCAGTTGATCTTCGAAATACAACGAAATGTACACGATAGGGAGGGAAGAGGGGATTGGTGTATTCCACATTCGCACAAATTCATAAAAAATAATACCATCTTATTCGGCACAGACCTTGATACACGTATAAATAGGCTGCTAATACTACGTCTCTTTCGTGTTTTTTTTTTTTTTTTTTTTTTTTTTTGAAACGAAAACCAATTTATTTTGACGCGGCAGACACGGCACATAAGGGAGCTACCTCACAAACACAAATGGAAACGAATACGTACGCTTAAAAATTCACGTACCAAAATAATACCCCTCGCCGTTGAGTGATAAACGCGGATTTAAAAATTGTCATTTTTTACGCTGCCGATGACACATGACAGTATGAATTTCCAGTCTTGCATTCGCGCCTTTATCTTGAAAAGTCATTAGATTAGCACGAGTATTGCCAAACACGTAGAGAACGACTTTTACGGTGTAGTTTGATGTACGTCGTATAACGTATGTACGGTATTTTTCTATACAGCTTTGTTTTGCGTTCAACCTAAAACGTATTGCTCGGTTTAGACGATTTGGAAGCTGTGCCATGAGATAAATAAAAGATCCCGAGAGGTTGTTGTGTCATAGTAGCGGTCGAATGATGGCAACCTTCACCTTAATTATCATTGAAAGTCTACAAGCGTGAAGTGTTGGTTACACTGGTGTTCGTTGTGGGATGAAGGAAAGAATTAAGGAGGCAGGTGTGGTAGTTGGATCATTATTCTTATAGCATGATTTAAAATGATTAATTAGAATGAAAAATTTTGGTAAAAATTTGAGAGCTGAAAATTTATTGATTTTAATTTTTTTTTCTGATTATGACGAATTTTTGGAAATTTTTAAAGAAAATATTGGAGAATAAAAAAAAATTGAATTTGATTAAGCATTTCCAAAAGCACAAAATTTGAAAAAATCAATTTTCGAAAATGATTAAAACGAAATTTTCTAAAATTCAACAATTCTCAGAGTTCGACCACTTCAAAATTTTCAGAATTCTAAAATTTTTTCATAATTCAAAGAATTTGACGAAAATTCAAATTTTTCGAAATTTTTGAAATTTGATGAAACCTTGAAATTGGGTAATATTTCAATTTTTAAAAAATCTTAAAATTGAACGAGATGTTTACAGGTCATGGAAAGTCGTGGATTTTCGAATTTTTATGAGGCAAAATTATAGCATTTTCTTTTTCATTCAAAACCAAAATTTTTAAATAAGTTACTTAATATTCAAAATTGGAGGGGAAGGAGGGGTCCAATCGAAATTTCTGTAATAGTCAAAATTATTCCCAACACTTTAAGCAACAACTTTTGTTTGAAAATTTTTCCAATCAGTCTCCTCACTCGCCTCTTTTTTCCGATTTCGAATAATACTTCGTAGATAAATTATTCGAAATTGGAAGAGTGAGGGAGGGAGGAGTCGAATTGAAAATCTTGTCAAACAAAAGTTGTAGATCGAGGTACCAGAAATAATTTTAGTTTTCATCAAATTTTCGATTAGACCACTCCTTCCCCTCCAATTCCGTATAATATGACTTCAATAAAAACTGGAATTGAATTGGGGGGGGGGGGTTTCAATTTTTTTTTTTTTAAAACAAATGTTGTAGATCGATGTCCTAGGAATAATTTTGGTTTCTATGAAATTTTCGATTAGACCCCTCCTTCTCCTCCAATTACGAATATAATATGACTTCGATAAAAACTGGGGTCGACCGGGGGAGGTAGGGGTTCAATTGAAAAAATTTTCAAACAAATGTTCTAGCTTGAAGTCCTAGGAATAATTTTGGTCATTACAAAAATTTCGAGTTGACCCCTCCTTCTCCTCCAATTTTGAATAACGAAGCATCCATGCAGTATGTATTTGCACTTGGTAAAATTTAACATCAGTGCTCCACTTCCATGTACATAATAAGTTTATCAAACTAGATTATATAGAGTCTCGGGCAATACCACTTTCTATCTGGAAACTGAGTTGGAAATTGTCGAAATTTCAGTTATTTTTCACCCCCCCCCCCCTCCCCCCACCAGAAAAAGCCACTGATTGGGATGTTGTCTCGAACAAAAAAGGGGACTCATTCAACATTTGGAAAAAATGTAAAAAAAATGGTCATGGAATGTCGTGGATTTTCAGGAAAAAAATTTAGTTAGACACCATGTTGAAGAAATTTTGAAAATTTTGAACATTTTCAAATTTGACTAAATTTTTCAGATTCTTGAAATGACATTAAGAAAGGAGGAATCAATTTATCAAAATTAAAATTAATTAATGATTTTGAAAAAGAATTGACCCAATGAAAAAAGCACCATTATACGAACGAAACTAATTACATTCTTCGTGAAACTGATATCTAAATTTTAATTTCAAAATTATACAATTCTGTTAAGTACATGGAAAAGTATCAAGTAATTTAACAACTCGCACAGCTTAATGTAAGCTTTAAATGCAACGTTTGCTATAAGTACGATAATATATAAAAGAGGAAACAAAACGTTCCATATAGAAACGAGATTGATCATTGTTTTGTGTAACGATGATGACATGTTTTATCTACCCTCATACATATACTCGTAACTGGTATACATATAAACGGAAATCACAACTAGAACGTGTACGAAAGTGAGTAAATGGTACTCAAGGGGAAAAGAATGTAAATTACACGATTCGTTATTCGCTCTGGCTTCGGAAAATCTACGTACTCGCCTGCTCCGCGGTCGCAGCACACATTAAACCGAAACAAAACAAAAACAAAAAAAGGTACATGTGATTTACACATCATTGTCAAACCAACTCGTTAAAAATATTCGTATATTTTTTCATACAGATAATTTACATATCAAATATTATGATGATTCGATGCAAGTTTGTGTATACAAGCCCCGAGCTATTAACTTGGCTGCTCCTTTGTTGAGAAGCTGCGAAATTTAGTTAATTGTTTATTTGGCCAAAGCGCGATTTAGTCGATTGGTAAATTACACGATTTGAATTTTAAAACGGAATTCTGCGGTCGAGATTTTTGTTTATAAATCCGACTAGGTAATTTCTGCAGATTCTGGTTTTATTGAAAAGTTCATTCGAGTGTAATTTATCGTACTTGGGACCTGGGCGCTAATGAAACGTAAAATAACACGTGTAAAATGCTGTACGATATAGAAAACACACGTACATGGCTTTTGAATAAGAACGAATCGAGGGTATTTTTTTTTAGCTTATTCAATGGCTGGGCTGTTTTCAATTTTCGCCTGAATTCGTTCAGATATGTGTAATTGTGTACCTACGTGTGCTTTTCATTTGGCGTACACGTGGTTGTATTGTAGGAAAAAAAGGATGATTTTGATAGGTTTAGATGTTCGAGTGTATTCGAATCGAAATTATTTTCATTTTGGGTCTCTCGAGTATTAGTACACAAAGGTTTTTATTCGTCGAATCTGTATCTAAATTATCCTGCAACTTATTGGTAGTTATGGCTGGGGAGGAAATTGGCTGAAATATTTTACGTATTTTGGGAAACGTTGATAAGCCGAGTAAAGGGTAAAAAAAAGTATTATTTTGGAGAATGGTAATAAAAAAACAATTATTCTAGGTTACATGATTCAATGAAAAGGTCTTTGAACGGTCGTAATCGTACCATAAAAGTCTGTTCTAACCGTACCTCGAGGAGTAATAACGACTGTGGGAAAAAAGATGCCAACATACGGTTACGTAACTGCTCCACTGGCCTGTGTTTGCGTTCATCGGTACAATAATTATATCGGCAGATATCGTCGTGCAACAGTTTATCGCAACTAAACATCAAAACGATCATTTTCCACGTTGTGCCTTACAGAGTTTAATTAAAAAGCTTCTTGTTTAAGTAGTTTTCTATACACGGTAACGATAGAAGGAGTAAAAAACACATTCTCGTGTTCGCATATTAGAGGGTTAAATGGAAACACATTTAGTGGAAACCTTATACTTACTTACGTACGAATAGGTATTAAGTATACATCTAAATATACGAATGAAATAATTGTAATAAACTTTAAACGTCGTGGACGCATGTACGCGTTCAGTTTCGTGGAAATATTCCCAACCTTGTTGGAGAAGTTGAAAAAATGTAAATGAAGGTGTTTGCTTATTCGGAGGCGTCAATTTAATTTCTCAATCGATTGAAAATGTTCTCGTTCGAACGAGAACCGATGTGTTAAATTATTCGAGAGGGTGGATTTTTTTTTGGTGCGTGAGAGGGCACAGGCGGTGGAGATGAAACGATGTTTCAGGAGTAATTTGTGATTTTATGATATACCAGGGATGGAAATTAGAGTTCAGTTAGGCCTGTAATAATAAAGCTGAAAAAAAAAGGAAAATGGATTAATTAAGAGGAAGTCGAATCTAGGCCCAGTTCAGACAAATGGCGTATAAGTTAGAAATTTGTAATACTAGATGAGATGTGCTGTAAAGCTGTAAATTATTTTAGAAAAAAAGACTTTTTGAAAAAATTAGTGTTCTTGAATTTTTTGTCATTTATTTATCTTTTATTATATTAGGTACATTTTTAAAATTTTTTTACTAAACATAAATTTGAAAGTTGAAAAAAATGATTTGAAAACATTTTAAAAGTTTTTGTATGAAAATTGCGATGAAAAATTGATCGAAAAAAATCTCTTTGGAAAAATGACTAAAATTAAGTTTTTAAACCAGAAAACTGAAAAAAATACTGGAAAAATTTAGTTTAAAAAAAAAATGAAAAATTGAACTCGTAAAAATAATTATTGGAATTATTTTTAAAAAATTGAGCAAAAAATCAACTGAAAACAATTTTGAAAAATTCTTGTTCAACGTTTGAAAAAAAAAGTAATTGTTGGAAGAGGAACCTTTAGAAAAATGGGGGAAAATATTCGAAAATTTTATAAAAAGTTATTATTTAATAATAATTGAAGAAATGTCTTAATTTCAAAATTTTTCTTCTGAAAAATTGCAAACATTCAGTTTTTAAAAAATAAAAAAAAGTTGGAATTTGAAAAAATGAGGCTTGGAAAAAATCGAGGTCATCTCTAGAAATAAATCAAAATTGGGAAATATTTTGTTCAAAATTAAATATCTAAGTATTTTTTTTGTAAATCTCTAAAATAAATTTTTGAAAAAAAAATCAAAATGTTTTCAAGTAATGTTATTTTTTATTTTTTTTTTTTCAGTATCAATTAAAAGAAAAAAAATCAATAATTAATAAATTTCTCAAGCTTCCGCTGAAAATTTTCTTCAGGTATTTTTGTAAATCAATTTCTTGAAGTTTTAAACAATAATATTTTCGATTATATTATTTATTTCTTTTCATTTTTAAATAAAATTTTTCCATTTAAAAAATTATAATTTCTTTAAAATTTTTCTTAAACGGATCAATTTTTAAAATTTTCATGCGGTATCTTTTCGATTAGGTACCTACTTCAAAACTTGAATTAACCCTTTGGACTACGAGACAAGCTGACGGATGAAATTTAAATTGCTTCTAAGATGATAATAAAGTTAGTTACCTAGTTTTCAGAATTTTCAGGAATTGCCCATTCAGCAAATATTCATGTCATAAATAGGTAAAGAATGATAATTACCTACTTTTCAATTTCTGACACCCAGAATTGGTAAAAATTAAAATAAATTTGTTTAGGGCGTGTAACATTGTTGATTGAAAATAATAATTAAAAGCATATTTGAAAAAAATTATTTAAAAAAATAAATAAATGAAATGGTATGGAGAAAAATTAGGAATAGAAGAGGTAAAAATGCATTTGGCATTTTGCATGCTCCTTGAAACAGAGGAAGTTTGGAAACGAGTGCTTTCATTACCAATTTTATTCTTCTGCGGACCAAAATAAAATTTTTAACTGCTATAACAGTGTTATAATTCGCAATAATTGAAACATTATTTTAGAAAGTTGCTGTTGGTGTATCATTTTGTAAATTTTGCCTTAAATTATGACATCAATTTTTGGTTTTTTGAGAAACGCTTTCTATACGACAAAGATAATTTCATATTTTGTATTTCGAATGAAAGCACTCGTTTCCAAACTTCCTCTGTTTCAAGGAACATGCAAAATGCCAAATGCATTTTTACCTCTTCTATTCCTAATTTTTCTCCATACCATTTCATTTATTTATTTTTTTAAATAATTTTTTTCAAATATGCTTTTAATTATTATTTTTAATCAACAATGTTACACGCCCTAAACAAATTTATTTTAATTTTTACCAATTCTGGGTGTCAGAAATTGAAAAGTAGGTAATTATCATTCTTTACCTATTAATGACATGAATATTTGCTGAATGGGCAATTCTTGAAAATTCTGAAAACTAGGTAACTAACTTTATCATCATCTTAGGAGCAATTTAAATTTCATCCGTCAGCTTGTCTCGTAGTCCAAAGGGTTAATAGATAAGAATTTTCCCATTTGTTTTTTTTACTTAATTTTTTATAATATTTTCTAATTTTTCTCAAGTTCCATTTTTTTGAATTTTTTAAAATAATTTCAATCTTCACAATTTTTCCATTATTCAGGCCAATTTCAATCAATTTCCATACAGTAACGTTTGTTTTCAGATTTTTTCTAGCTGTTAATTTTTTCCCAGTTTTTTTGAAAAATAATTAACGTTTTGAATTTTTGAAAAAAATACTTCAACTTTCTCAATCCAAATTTTCAAGTTTTTACCTTTATTTTTTTTTCTTCAAAATTTACATTTCAATTAATTGAGTTTTTTAAATTCGCCACTTAACTATAATTTTTTTCAAGATTTTTTAAAAATAAATTTTTAAAGTTTTTATGTATTATTTTTTCGATTATTGTATTTCAAAGGATAAAACTTTTTTACGTTACTAGGGAGATAAAGTGCTACTTTATATACCTCTCGCTGATCTTTCGGTAGTATAAAGAAGCCTTTTTCTCCCTCGTAACGTAAAATAATTATCCAAATAGGGATATAAAGTACTATATTGATTTTTTACAATTTTTAAAAAAAATATAACATCATTATCTACGTATCTACACTTCTACAGGTTACTTTTTCAATTGAACTTTTTCTTTTAATTTTGAAACAATAATTTATCTTAATTTCAATTATTAATTTTTTTCTTTTTAAAGTTAATCTCCGCAATTTTTCCTGAAATATCTTTTCTCAACAAATTCTTATCAATTTTCAAGCAAATTTTCAAATTTTTTCAAATCAATTTTTTTTAAACTTCTTCTTCTTTTCTTGAAAAATAAAATTTTAAAATTTTTGAAAAAGACCTCCAATTTTGTGAAACCGAAATTTTCATGTTTTTAGCTTTGAATTTTTTTTTTAATTTGTATTTTCAAACAATGCATTTTTCAGTACCAATTTTTTCCTAGTTTTTTTTTGTTGAAATCAATTTTTTATGTAGTAACTTCTTCGGTTATTTTTGTTTCTAATTTGAAAAAATAAGAATTTTTTTCATTTCTTACAATTTATAGTTTGAAAAAAAAAGTCATTGAAGAGTAAGGGCGTCTCAACACGTTAAAAAAAGGAAAATTAAAATTTACGAATAATAATCACCTTGTAAAAGTTAACACTGGCTTCGTGGGTCATTTAACAAACGACGTAACATTGTTAGTATATTTTGAAGGAACTTGAAAGCCGAAGGTACATAAAATATATCCTCGATAAAAAGCATTAAATAGCAAAAAAATAAAAAATAAAAAAAAAATAAGCAAAAAAAAGAAAACACATCGATAGCATTAATCTAGCAAAAAAATGGCTTTCTTCGGATACAAAATAATCGATTGTTAAAACCATTACAAAAGAAACGTTACCCTTAAAAAGTGGCTTTTTATTTCTTAATGCTCAGAAAGCTGGCGAAATTTTAGCCTCCTGTTTATAACGATTTAATAAGCGTGTTTTAACGCAAAATGTATTATACATAATACATATAACGAGACGCTAGCTCGGTCTCGGCATAAATATCAACGCAGTATATACGACTAAAGGTCAAGATAAGAGAATTCTCTGCGAACCCCTCATTTTTATGCATAAAAAAGTACCTCGTAACGCGTTTAGGGTAATAATGAAATTTCACCCCCTATTTCTTTTTTTAATGATTTCGTAATATTAATAATAATAATAACGTACAACGAAATATTTTTTTCGCCGGTATAAGGGAAAAAGAACTTTCGCCCTTTTATAAAGTTCACGATTTCAGACATTTTAACATTTGATCTAAGGTTGGAGGCAAAAAAATTCAGAAAGATTACATAGAATAAATTATTTTTACAAATCGTACATTCTACGCGTCTAATTAAGTTTAAGCGCGTGAACGATCTTCTAAAGCTCTCGGTATTTCGAGTTACACAGCTCTGTAGACTTTCGACTTTCATCTGTTATACGATTCGCTGAGGCTGAGGCTGAGGCAAAGGCAAATGCAAAGGCATAGTTGGCTTGTACGAAAAATGAGAGAATATTTGTATACGAGAAAGTCAAAGATGTAAAATGCGATGTAATTTCTTATCAAGTTTTCGGTGTGGATTCGTATTCGCATCTCGGCGAATTTGAATTTTTGCCAAATTGTACCGCTAGGGTGTGCGGTGGCGAGAAAAAGGAAATACTACATCACGTACTCGAAACGATTAACTTTCAACTGTGGATGTTTTTTCAGCGAAGACGAAATTTAACGAATGAATTGTTTTTTTAGCCGACGCGAATACGAGTAATAATGTTCGGCTTTAGGAATAAATCAAAAAAATAACCGTATTTCCATAATGTTCATTTTATAAATTAAATTTTAAAGCGTAGAAAAATAAATTACACCATGTGCCTCTGCCTAGCGCGAGCGACACGACACGACGCGTGTGTGCTGCTCCGGAGATGGATGATGCTGGAACGAAATAAAGAGTAAAATTAGTTCTCGTATAAATGGATAGTTTACGTAAGAAGACTATACCATCGGTGTGTTTTTTTCCTCTCTAAATGGGGTTTACGAAAAAATCGTACGAGTTGCGAAAATTTCGTCGTAGTTTGATTATGTGTGCGTGGCATTGCAGGGGTTTGGAAAAAAGTGCAAAAAAAGCAAAGAGAGGTAACGAGCTACTGGCATTTTTTTTCGCTAGCTTAATTTGCATTTGTTCACTTAGCTAAAAAGGTCCTCAGTTGGGAAAGTTTCTCGTCTCGTCTGGTCGCCTCGCTTCGCTTCGGGTTCTCGATGACCGTCATTTGTCGAATGTGAAAAAATTTCCAGATTTCGCCCGGTCGCGTATGGAAAGCACATCAATAACAATCAGATCAATTTACTGGAAATGAACCGAACACCGAATTGCGAAACCGAAGCGTCCCTGTCGTAGTCGCCTTTGAGCTGGCGAAAATATGCGATATTCTTTTTGGCTTTTTTTATCATACAACTTTCATAACCTTTTTTCCAATATTTTATCCAGACCAGTGTAACCTATGACGTGAACTGAAAACAAGGCCAATCAACCCGGCACACCTACGCGTGCACGTATACTCTCGTTTAAGAAGAAAAAGTACACACTACACAGCGTAGGTACCTATGGCGTATGGCGACCTTCACCGTCCTATGTCCATGTGAAATGTATCATGCACTATACGTAAGCGTATCCTCTATGTGGATTTTTTTTCATCCTCTTCCAGTTTCATTCGAACTGAAACAATACGCTGGGATTTTTTTCCTATCTCGTACTCGTACCTTTATAATATAAAAACTGCTATCCGAACAGGAAAAAAAGTTTAAACGTAGCCTGATGCGAGTCGTTTCATTATGTGATATATTTTAAATCCGCTGTGTCGTAAATTAAACCTAAATGGAAAATAAAATCGTCTAGAGGATTATTTATTGGCTAAAGAAATGATAAACAATTGGAAATCACGAAAATCAATCGTATTGATAGGTATATTTTTTTCTAAAACGATTAATTCGCTAAGACTCCTCTCCTTTGTGACTCCTTTACTACTGATCGTATTTAGAAAATGAATTAAATTTCAAAACTCAATTACTAAATTCAAATTCCATCAAATTTTGTAATAATTTTAAACATTTTGACCTTTTAATAATTTTTGAAAATTTTTTGAAACAATAATAAATTAAGTACCTATTATCCGAAATTTTGAAAATTGTAAGTAAAAAGTTTTTGGAAGACTTGACAGAATTTCAAAATATCCGAATTTTGAATTTTGTAAAAAATCAGAAAACTTTTTAACATTATCTGATCTTAAAAATGGATAAAATTTAGGAATTACCAAATTTTTAGGTTTTATCAAATTTTTTAAATTTTGAATTTTGAACATTAAAAAAAATTAAACGTCAAAGACTTATGTACTTAAATTTTGAAAAAATGTCCAAATCTTGAAAATTGCAAAAATTGATCTTTTTAAAATTTTTCAAAAAATTAGCAAAAAACTGATCAACCCGTGTAGCAACGTCGATGCTAATTTCGATATAAATGTCGACACATCGAAATCGGTCACTTTTCGATCGTACATGTCGACACGATTGTGGATGGTTTGTCGAGCTTATTATCGACATGTTTGTCGACCGTCCAAATATGGCTCGACATGTCGAGCCATATTTGGACGGTCGACAAACATGTCGATAATAAGCTCGACAAACCATCCACAATCGTGTCGACATGTACGATCGAAAAGTGACCGATTTCGATGTGTCGACATTTATATCGACACCCACATCGACATTTGCAATGGTGAGATTTTGAAAAATATGCTAATTTCAAATATTCAATATATGTATATATAAAAATTACACCAAAAATAGTGTTCAAGCCAACATTTTGACATTTTTTGTCAAATATGCGGCATTGAGGCCACCTTTGTAGCTGGACACATGCGAGTGTCCAACTAACATAGAGATGATTCTTAGACCTTATGTACTAATTCACAACACACTTTATCTGCGAGTATCACAATCACCCTCAAGACGTCGACAGTCAAGTCGATGCATTATTCGACCCTCGACAATTAGATCGACATTAACTCGACTTAAAATTCCTCTGGTCAACACTGTCGACAGTTAAGTCGATGCATTATTCGACCCTCGACAATCATATCGACACTATCTCGACTTAAAATTCCTCTGGTCGACACTGTCGACAGTGAAGTCGATGCATTATTCGACCATCGACAATTATGTCGACAATAACTCGACAAGTCGTTGTATTATTCAAAACTTTGAAAAATAAGAAAATTTCGTGATTCTTTCAAAAATGATTTATTCCTGAGCTTAAAATGTTCTTATTAATTGTTTTTAGTTCTTTTTAGATATAAAATTTGTAAATTTAATTGGCAGAAATTGTCGACATAAATGTCGATGCGTTTATCGAGTATCGATTTTTACATCGACTTGTCTATGTAGAAAAACAACGTTTTCTAAATTATAGGAAAATACTGAGAAAAATTCAAAAATTTTGATTGAACAGTTATGTTTAACATAGAACATTACTTTAAATCTCAAATATCATTTTTAATTCATCGTTAACCGAGAAAAAAATGTGTCTGACTTTTGTCGACATAAATGTCGATGTCGACAATTGCTACACGGGAAAGGCTATAGCAGGATAAGCATAGGTGAATCGGCCACAGACGCCATTTTCGATTTTTTTTCAAAAAATCATTTTGTAGTGTTAAAAGATGATTTTAGAACATATCGTGAAATTCCCATTCCCCTCGAGGGGGCTGGTACCTCGAAAAACATGGTTTTCACTTTTTCGGCGTTATCTCAGCCGTTTTTCGGCCGATTGAAGTGAAACTTGGTGGATGGTAGAGGGTTACGAGTACCAATATGCACAATTTTTTTCAGATTTTTCTGACCTTGAAAATGACCTTGAAATGCGTTTTTGAAAACTTTAACAGCCGTTTAAAAAAAAAAAAAATACACGCATACCGCGATAAAATTACCATATGCTTTTAGGTGTATTTTGAACCTCTGTGAATTTTTTTGGATTTTTTCGAGTGGTGGAAATTGCCTAAAATGGCGAAAACCCGCGTTTTTTCAACATTTTACGCATGTACGCAGAGTTAAATTGAGTTTTGGTTGTACGCTCACATTATGCAGTACAATTCATGTATTAACAACCATTTCAAGACGTATTTTGAAATTTCGCCCCTTTTTAGGGAGGTGGTGCCTCAAAAACCACGATTTTCATCGTTTTCGAATATTTTTCAACCGATTGAAGTGAAATTTGGTGTACAGGGGAGGGTTCTGAGTGGAAACAACCCCAAATTTTTTCAGATTTTTTTGACCTTGAAAACGACCTCAAAACGTGGTTTGAAAACTTTGACAGTCGTTTAAAAAAAAACTAAGATACACGTACATCTCGAAAAAATTACCATATGTTTTTAGGTGTATTCTGAATTAACATGAATTTTTTCAGATTTTCCAAGTGGTGGAAATTGCCTAAAATGGCAAAAAAACATTTTTTTCGACGTTTTTCGCGTGTACGCGGAATGAAATTTGGTTAAAAATTTTTTTCCTCATAGTAGATCACTAAGCACTCCCTCGTACACCTTTAGCCCGAATTTCAGCACAATTCGTTCATTTTTCGCGAATTCGGTTTTTTCACTTCTTTTGCATGCATGAAATTGCAATAATCACAAGAAATGATCAAATCAAAAAACTAATCGCGAATTCGGTTTCTGCGTGTCAAACTACCCCGATTTAGGCCCCTTGCGCGAAAATTTTGCCCAAAATTGAAAAAAATTATATTTTTAAAAAATCGAACATGAAGAGAAAAAAAATATTTTTAACTAAAAATGCAATTTTTAAATTTTGAGCAAAATTTTCGCGCAAGGGGTCTAAATCGGGGTAGTTTGACACGCAGAAACCGAATTCACGATTAGTTTTTTGATTTGATCATTTCTTGTGATTATTGCAATTTCATGCGTTCAACCAAAACTCAATTTCACCCTGCGTACATGCGTAAAATGCTGAAAAAACGCGGGTTTTCGCCATTTTAGGCAATTTCCACCACTCGAAAAAATCCAAAAAAATTCACAGAGGTTCAAATTACACCTAAAAACATATGGTAGATTTTATCGCGGTATGCTTGTATTTTTTTTTTTTTTTTCAAACGGCTGTCAAAGTTTTCAAAACGCATTTCAAGGTCATTTTCAAGGTCAGAAAAATCTGAAAAAATTGTGCATATTGGTACTCGTAACCCTCTACCATCCACCAAGTTTCACTTCAATCGGCCGAAAAACGGCTGAGATAACGCCGAAAAAGTGAAAACCATGTTTTTCGAGGTACCAGCCCCCTCGAGGGGATGGGAATTTCACGATACGTTCTAAAATCATCTTTTACCACTACAAAAAGATTTTTTGAAAAAAATTCGAAAATGGCGTCTGAGGCCGATTCACCTATGCTTATCCTGCTGCCTTTCAAAAATGAATCAAAAATTTAAAAATCAAAAAGTCCAAAGTTCTATAAAATTTTGAAAATTTGAAAAATTTGAATTTTTAACAATGATTAAAAAAAATTCAACTTTTGAGATGAACTTAGATTTTCAGATTGGTCAAATCTTAAAAATTTGGCAGAATTTAAAAAATTGATCCAGTTTTAAATACGAATTGAAATTTTTAGAAAATGGATATGAATCTACCAAATTTTTGTAAAATTTTGCTCTTTGAACAATTTTTTCTAAATTTTCAAACAATAAATTATTTTTTGAAATTTAAAAAATTATTGTAAAAAGTTTTTTGAAAACTTGACAGAATTTCAAAATATCCAAATTTTGATTATTGTAAAAATTCAGAAATCACCAAATTTTCATGTTCCATCAAATCTTGAAAATTTTGAATTTTGAGCATTTAAAAAAAATTAAACATCAAAAATTGACTTGAATTTTGAAAAATTGCCCAAATTCTTGAAAATCGCGAACATTGATATTTTCAAAATTTTCAAAATTTTAGCAAAATTCAAAAAAATTGATACAATTAAAAAAAAATCAGAAAGTCTCAAATTCTATAAAATTTCGAACATTTGAAAATTTGAATTTTTAACATTGTTTAAAATATTTTCAACTCTAAACATACTTACATACTTTAATAACTTACGACTTTTAGATTGGTCAAATCTTGAAAATTGCAAAAATTGATCTTTTATTATCTTTTTTTTTTTTTTTTTTTTTTTTTTTGAAAATTTGGCAGAATTTAAAATTTGATTTAATTTTATAAACGAATTGAAAGTTTTCAAATTTTCAAAATTTTTAATTTTCATTATTTTTATTTTAGTTTTTTTTAACTCTAATGATTTAGTGATTTAGATCTAAGTAACCTTATAAATTTTGAGAATTATTGTAAGTATCACTCTTTTCAGATGTGTTGAATTTGAAAAAAATTGAGGCTTTATTAAGTAGGTATAATATGGATTTAATTTGAATTCCAAAAATTGACCAAATCTCAAAAATTTCAAGAAATTATATCTTTTTTGTAATTTGAAAGTGACTCTACTCTGAGAGCCCCTAGCTCCGCTCTCCTGAGAGTTAGAAAAAAATGAAGGAGCTACAGAGCTTTGAAAATCGAAAAAAGCTGTTTTTAAGTGTTTAAAGCTCTCCTGTGCATTCATTTTCAAAGCTAAGCAAAAATGTCAAGAACAAAAAAAGTTCATTTTTTAGTACTTACTATATTCATGTCCCCAATTAAAAATTGTTTTTTTTCAATTTCAATTTGTCCCTTCAATTTTCAAGATTGACAACATGTTTACATAACATTTGATGTTCCTTTTGGATTGCCTATTCATGCAGCTGGTAGAAGAAACTCTTTTCTCAAATTTTTTTCAAATTAAAAATAATACCTACCCATTTCTTTAGTTTTTTCAATTTTTAGTAAACTTTTTTGAAGTTTCCTTCCCCCCCCCCCCCCCACCATAAAAAATTCGAAACAATCAAGTTCTTCGCCTTCTTTTTCATCTTGAAAAAAAAATAGAAATGAATAAAGAAAAACTTCTCCACTTTTATCCCTTTTTTTTGTTCATAAAAATAATTTTCCTAAAGTTCTTCTATTTTTTCCAACTTCTTTGTGCCCCATTTTAGATACTTTTTATTTTTACAAAAAATTGATAGCAATTAATTATTTTCACACTTCTCCATTTTTTCATCTTGAAAAATGAAATTCAAAGTAATGAAGAGCTTTTTGATAATATTTAATATTTTTTTTATTTTAAAAAAATATCATGAATTTTTTCAATTTTTTAAAATATTCGGAAGGGGAAAAAATGCTTCGGTCAAGATTTTTTTACCTTGTTCAAATAAAAGCCCAACATTCCACACAGAAACACGCTGCTTTCCGCAAACATCGGCCTTTGTTCAACTCGTACAAAACGTCAAATAACTGCACCAGACAGGCTACCAAATACCATCATTTTTATACGTACGAATGTAGGAAAAGTTGAAACGAAGAGAAGCCTGCGAAAAGAAAATGCAAATGGTGAAAAAAATTGTCCACCTCTTCAACTTGGAAGTGAAATTTATGAAAAGAAAAATCGATCAAATTGCTACGATATGGCATTTATTATAACCGAAGCTAAACTTGGGTGTGGTCGAACGTTGCTCGTCGTACGTGCCCGAACGTAAATAAGAATGAGAAATTAATTGCTTGATTTGCGATAGCGCTTGGCTCGACGAATAGACGCGCATAATTAGATATTTTCACGCCGAACCTTAATCACTTATTTCGCTAAATTCAACCCCATACGCGTTCGGTTCGCTGAAAGCAAGGCAAAGAGAAGAGCACCAACTCGATGCAGATGTATAGCACGGTATGAATATGAAGACGCGAAAGCGAAGGCGAAAGATCATGTACTTGTGATATGGCGCCCGATGAAACCAAGCAAGATATGTAAATTATCATGTTGTACAGCCACAGCGTACAATATGGCCGAGTTTTCTCGCTCAAATTTTAACAACATAGCGAATGGCTGCGACTTGGCGAATTTAGTTATAAGAACAGCTGCGTTACTTGAAACTGCATCAGAAATTTCCACGATGCGGTGCCCCTGTCGCTGGTTAACTCGGTATAAAAAAAACGTTTTTACCGGGTAGTTTTACATTAGCTTGTGTTTTATTCAACTGGAAATGAATTCATTTGAACTGTCCTCCGAGGGTTGTCTGACTTTTACTCTTAATTTAAATGCGAATCATAACTATACGAGTATTTTGCATTTGTTAAAAAGAAAGCAGGGGAAAAAAAGGTCGCGCCGTTCAAGACGTGAAATAATTCGCTTTCGAAAATCACCACAATGGTAATTGTAAAAATAAGTTTTTTTAGCTTCGTCGTCTGCTGCAGTGGTCTCTGATGTTAATTTAGTTTCCATTATTTTCGTTTCGGATTCTTCATTAAATATATTATAATAGGGGCTTCGACTTCAAAATTTAATTTTCACAGTAAATTGTAGGTGTGTCCTAATTTTTTCAATTTTTTTGATTACCAAGTTGGGTTAATTGAAACGAGAAATTGTAAAGAAAAAGTTGCAAATATTTAGCCAAGATAATTTTCGCAAATTTTCTGCAAACACTGCAAAATATCTCTAAAAAAAATTGTAAAAGTGAAGGTAGAACTACAGCTCTTTTTGTAAAAAAATTTCACGTCACAATTTTTCAAAATTTGCAAAAAATTATTTCAAAATTTTTTTTGGGAAGAAAAAAGTTTTACACTTTGAAAATTTTGAATTTCTGGTAAAAAATTGTAAGTATTTATTTTGTCAGAATCATTTTTGAACATTTTTTTTCATAATGATATTCATTAGTCATTCTCAATGTGTAAAATTGCAAAAAAATTCAGGTACTAATATTTGCAATTTTTTTGCAAAGTTGACATTTAGGTATAACAATTGGCAAACTTTTTCATTTTTCAAATCTTGAAATTTTGCAAAAATTGTGCAACAAACAGTTGAATTTTGCAATTTTGTACAATTTGCAAAAAATTATTAAATTTTTTTTTGGAAAAGCAAAATTTTTCATTTTGAAAATTTTTCATTTCTGATAAAAAATTGTACCTATTTATTTTACGAGAATCATTTTTGAACAATTTTTTTTCAAGATGATACTCATTCTCAATGTTTAAAATTTCAAAAAATTTCAGATAAGTACTTATATTTGCCAACTTTTTGCAAGGTCAACATTTTTAATATTTGGCAAACAAAAATCTCGAAATTTTGCAAAAAATTTTGCAATGAAAAAATTGTAGATATTTTACAAACATTATTTTCGTCAATTTTTTAAGAAGGATAAAATTGCAATTTATTGGGAAAAAAATTTTAAAAGCAAAAGATCAAAATTTAACGATTAAAAAAAATTACCAACATTTTCACAATATTTCGCAAAATTTTTGTAGAAAAATATTCAAACAATTTTTTGAAAGGATGTTTCTGACAGGGACGAAACAAGGGGCTATGGGTGTTGGTCCACCTCATCTGAAAAATTATCAAAAAAATCGGCAAATTCCAGAAAATTCGACAATCTTTGGAAAAATTGGCCATATTTTGTTATAATTTGGTCATTTTACTGATTTTCGGTGAAATTTTGTTGCAAATTTTAGGAAATTTACTAAAAAAAAGTCGACGAATTTTCACGATTTTGGTTTGCCTACACCCAGTTCAAAATTCGTTCGCTAATAAAAAAGTCAACCTAAAAAAAAATTATTTTGTCGGCAAATTCGTAATTTTTTTCAAATTTTAGTCAAAAAATTCGGAAAATTTCTCATTTTACCACCCCTCCCAGATTTTTTCTCATGCTTCGACTCTGGTTTCATATAATTAATTTTTCGAGTTTCTGAAATTTTGGGGATTTTTTTTTTAAATTTCCAACCAAAAAATTATGAAGAAACTCTTCTCAAGAATTTTGTGAAAATTGATTGTTTCAAATTTTTTGGAGGAAAGTAGTGTTCTAAAAGAACATACGAATCATTTTGAAAAAATTAGGGGAAAAATGAAGAGATTGATTTTTATCAAAATAGGTACCTACCTAATTATAAATAATGAGAAAAGTTGAGTGATTTTTCTTCATGAAATTTCTTTTTTTAAGATGAAAATAGGGTAAAAATTTTCTGAAAAATTTCATTGTTTTGAATTTTTGTTTTTTTAGCAAGACAAAAGCTGTCTGAAAAGTGCCCCAAAAAATTTAATCAACTTTAAAAAATCGAGAAATTTTGAATTTTTGTTTTTCATTTTAAGATTTTATTTAAATATGAAAACAGGATGTAAATTTCGTCGAAATATAATTTGTTTTGAATTTTTAGTTCAAAAAATAATTTAAGAAGCTGGAAGTGCTAAGAAAAAATTGAAAAAATTGAAGAAAATAATTTTTCTAGTCGAATTTATATGAATCCAAATTTGATGACATTACAAGAAAATTAATTATTATTTTTTTAATGAAAAAAAAGACGAGGAACTACTGGAACAATATTTGAAAAAAATGAGTAGAAAGCTTCGTAAGATAGATTTTAAAAAAATGCAATAATTATAATTACCTACGTATAGTGAAGACTTTTTATACAGAAAAATCATCCAAAATAGACGATTCAATTAAGAAAATTATTTGAAAAATTTACCCCTAAAAATAATTCAAAAATTATCACATCTTTTCACCCCCCCCCCCCCCCCCCCAATCGACTACTATTCGAATATTATCGACAAAAAAAAAGGGGGAAGATGGGTCTGCTTACGCTGGTAATAAATAATGTTTCATACAACAGGTTACATGGTTCCCTCGATGGCAATTACGCATTTTGGTCTCGTTGCTAGCAGGCGCATCTACTTTAACACTAAGTAATAAACACGAAATACCATTTTAAACGATACAAAAACGCATAGGCAGAGATAGGCGACACATCTTAGCTACCTTTTATTTTACCAAGTCGTGTGTACGCGTCGTAAAAACTCGTGTCTCATGTGGGTCTATAGAATTTTCATGTTTCGTAATTTGCACTCACCAAATATGAATACGACAAAAAACAAGCACCCTAGATGCCGCATCCCGTACCTTATCCATAATTCACCTCTTCATTTTGGAATTTCCATTAAAACATTGCCTCGTATATAAAAATTTTCGCTCATTTCTTATGCTCCATACGTATAATATGGATTTCGTACAGCCGCAGATAAACGTAGGAGTAATTTGAAATTTTCTTCTATACTACTACAGTCTAAAATTTTGCTTAAAATAATTAAAATATCGTTGCGTTTTGGTTTTATTAAAATCATCTCGAACGGTACCGCCATCGCCATATTTGCACACACGTAAGCTCTTTTCACTTCAAATCAAATAAAAGCCATTCGTATACACGGTTAATTCATTAGACGCCACACGTTCATTATTATTATAATCTCGTCAAACAAAACACCATCGCGGAATCTGGAAAAGAACCAAAGACGAGATTGCACATTCTGCAAAGTGTTATTTTATTACATCGACGACACCGACATCGACATCGAAACAAGCGCAAACAACGGTATGCTCGAGTATTAATATTATTTACGAGAATTTCCTCATCGCATCGTTTTAAATCACTCGAGTAACGTGTAACGTGTTTCGTTTAATTTTCTATAATCATTTTTTCCCCGCAAATGTCGTCGTCAATAAAGAAACTATGCTGACGTTGTTGTAAAATTTTATTATATGAATTCAAAGTGTTGGGCGATTGATCTGAGGCACAGAGAATGTTCGAAAAAATGTGCGATTTAAACGAAAACCTTATTCCTATGATGTTTTAATGACTGCTATCTCTTTTATTTTACACGCGAGCGTTCTACTTTGATTTGGGAAAAGTCGCACACGATTGAAATATTTTCTGTACCTGTGATAATTACAGCTGTAATTTTAACTAAAATTCTGAATTGAAATATCTATTTGAAAAGACTTTAATTTCGTTGAAAATTTTTGCAAACAAAAAAAATCAAGGGATGGTGTCAATAATCCCCCCCCGTCCCCAATTTCATCACTTGCCAAAATGTCAGAGTGGCTTGAAGAGAATGTAAACCAGTTTTGAATAGAAAAGATGAAAATTAGCATTTTAGACATTTTTTTGGTTAATTTTTTTTTTTTTAATTTAGAATTTTGAACATTTTGAAAAAAATTGAGATGAAAAAAATACAAATAATAAAATCAATTCTTTTTTGTTAAATTTTTTCCAACTTTTTTAATACTACCTTTGCTTAAAAATTCAAAAAACTAATTTTTTCCCAACTTCGAACATTTTTTAATATTTTCAAATGTTCTCAAAATGAAAGAAAGCTTTTCAACTTTTCTCAATTTTTTTATTTAAAAAAAAAATGGGTGTTTTTTAAAACAAAATCTTCGCCCCTTTTTCATCTTGAAAATTGAAAAAAATTGTTCCTAGAAAAAATCCTTCAATTCCTAAATTTTTGATGAATGTTTCAAAAAAATTAATGAATTTCTTCTCGAATTCATTACACGTGATGACTCTGATGACCTTAAACAATCTAGACCCCCCCCCCCCTCCTATTATAACCACAGATTTTTTCAAAAAATATTCATCTCAATTCTCAACACAAAGAAAAACTTTTCAACGGTAATCCATTTTTAATAATTCGTTCAATTTTATGAGTAATTTTTTGATACTTTTTGATACTTTTTTTTTCTTGGACAAAATTCATAACGATAACTTTTTTCCACACTTCAGCATTTTTCATTGGTAAAAAATTCATTAAATGAAGAAAACTTTTCAAGTTTTCTCAAATTCTTGATTTGAAAAAAAAAAGTTTCAAGACAGAACTTCATGAATTTTGCTTTTCAAAAATCACATTTTTTCAAAATTATTTCGTAAAAAAAAAATATATAAGTAAATCAAATTTTTAAGGTTTTTTTTTCTGTAATTCTTCAGCTCATAAACAAATACTTTGTGCAATCAGCAAATGAAAAATTCAATTTTTTATCTATCACTTTTTAGGAGTAGAAATCATTATTATTTTCAAATTTTGAAGCAAAATAGCTTGATTTTTTTGAAAAATAATTTTTGAATTTTTATGAGATGAAAAATTTTGAAGTCAGCGCAAAAAATCTTACAATTTTTTGGAGAAAAAAAATCTCAAAATTTTTGGAGCAGAAATATCTAGTTTTCCATTCAGAAAAGAATCTCTTAATTTCTTAATCTATGTGTTTTTTGGAAGGAAAAAACTTTCAATTTTTTGGAAAAAAATTATCTTACTTATTTTCATGGAAAAAATCGTAATATTTTGCTTCAATGTTTTTGAAAATTTTTTGTAAAAAAAATATCTCAAATTTTCAATCTTGGTTTGTAAAAACTGTAATTTATTGTAATAATTTTTTATAAAAATTCTATGAATTACACCATCAAAAAATTTGATTATTGTGTTTATCTATTTTGTAGCAATTTTAAAAATTTAAAAATTCCCAAAATTTCAGAGTTTTCCCATTTTGTTTCTAAAATTTTTATTTTGCTAATTTTTCAAGTTGTGAAAATGGAATTCAATTTTTTTTATTTTTTAGAAAATTTTAAAAATTTGGTTCAATTTTAAAATTTTATTATTCCTACCTAATTAAAAATTCTTTTTTTTTTACATTTTTGACAAATTTTAATTTTAAGGATTTACTGAATTTTGTGAATAATTATCATGAAATTGATAGTAAAAATCAGGCTTAATTAACGCAGTTAGTGCGTCGGACTATTTTAGGTGATTTTTTTTTTTTGTGAAATTGAAATAACTTTTCTCGTATACGTAGGTAACATATGAAATATTTTTGTTTTATTTTTTATCAAACTTCTTTAACTAAATATTATTTTTTATTTTTTGTTCGCAGGTATGTTTCATTCGATCGATAACACAAGTATATTTATCACGAGCGAATATTCAAATTAGAAAGTACGTACTTTATTACTTCCTAAGAACTTTTGAATTTCATCTCTAATCCATCTAAGTATTTTATTTTGTTATATTACGGCGCGTGTTTCTTTTCTTTGTACGACGCGCTATTTTTACAAGGGCTTAACCATCATAACTGTACATAGTACCGCATCTCGATCAGTTCCACGATATCGAAACAATATAGATCAAATTGTGATGTGGTGATTGAAGTAGTTTTGTTCTTACAGTATTTCAAACCACTTCCTGGATGAAGGTTTTTGTATGAATTTTTTTTTTCTCGTCGTGTAGTTCTTTTCAGATCATTAGCTTTGCTTTATCGTGCCCTTAATTTATGGAGATAATTGGTCGTAAAATTCTGTAGTATTCTGTATTCTGTGCGTGAATCATTGACAATGCAGTGTCGTTTGTGTTTATGGAAATTCATCGTCTGTATTGTGTACTACTGGTCGTATTTTTGACGAAAGATTTGAATAATAAAAAGTGTCATTTTTGTAGGTAGGTATGTTATTTCGTGTGAGTTGAGTCGAGTTCTCAATTGACTGGTAACACGAGCTGCGTGGAATGTTGGGTTATTTGGTGGCTTTCTCGAGGGAAAGGTTAATGTATTTTTGTTCGATTTTTTTTATATTTTAGGAGAAGAATTGATGTTTTTTTGATATATTTTTTTGGTATTTTAAGGGAAGGATTGGTGAGAGTAGGGAGTGAGGGGGTTGCTTTTTATAGAAAATGGATTATGGCAAAAATATTCCACTATTTGATTTTGGATTGTAACATTTTTCCAAAAATAAAAGCAAATAATTGAAAAAAAAATTAAAATGCTCGTAAATGTGTCCTAAAGTTTAAAAATTTTTTTTATCAATTTTTGAATAAAAATATTAATGAGTATATTTGTGGCAAAAATTCTCTCAATTTTTCACTATTCAGCGGTTTTCAAACCTTTTCTAATTTAAATGGTAGTTTTTTGATGTGATTCGAAATTTCAGTTTTGAATCAAAATCTGAAACTCGATTAGAAAAGGTAAATTCAAATTGACAAATCGAAATTTTCGCAATTTTTTTTGAAGTCATTTGAAAATTTTCATCATTCTATGTACAAATAACCCTCTCTTCATTTTCATTATCTGCATCATTATTCAAACTACGAGTTTCTCGGGGAACAAGCCTGCCAAACACCCAAAGGCATTGACCTTTTTGCTGAAAAAAGATTGAAAACAAATTTAAAAATCTGAAATAATAAATTTAGCATTCTATTTTACTGGGCTTTTGTATCAGTCTTCTCAAAAGGACGACCATTTTCATAATCATAGGTGTCTCATTTCGTGTAATTTTGTACACAAGACAAAGTTGTTTTAGCGAATATTTTATGTATAAAAAAAAAGAATAATAATTTCGGTAAAAAGGATATTTTACGAACGTCGTTCCTTTCTTCTTTTTCTTTTCACGTAGTAAACGTTATTTTATTTTTTTAATTACTTTTTTACAAATTTATGCGTTGGTAAAATAACACCGTTTTTTTTTCTTCTCTTGCATAAGAAACGAGAAGGTTTCTTTTGTTGGGTATGTTTTTAATTTGTACGATAGTCGAGAAACTTGGGTAGGCATTTGGCACGTAGAGTTATCAGGAAAGTCTGTTAGGTTGGTGGCCCTTTCGCCTTCGTTTGATTTGGAAAGTTTAAAAAAAGTAGCACTTATCACTATAAATGTCATACCTAGGCGAAAAATGTAAGCTTTGGTGTTCAAATTATGAACTTTCGATCGGTATAATTTCGATTGTTGGAATGGTAAAAATTTAATTCGATGCTGATTTGCTTATTGACGAAGGGATTTAGTCTGCTTTACTGCGAGGATGTTGTTGACGTTAGTCTTGGTTGCTAGAAAATTAATTAAAATTGTTTTCACTTTTGTTGGACGTTTCGAATTGAAAACTTTTGAACGTTGTTAGCGGACTTGGTGTTACATTATGATGGAAATGTGCTTCGCTGGTGTGTTTGGTTTGGAATTATCGAGGAAATATTTTCATTAATGGAATACGTTTCCAAGTCTGTCTTTATAAGCGGGCTTTACATTTACACAGGTACGAATTATTGTCTTTTTTTTGCCAAACTAGCGTGGCACAGCATAAAAGAATTTATAAATACGCGATAAATTCTCTAGCACGTTGGTACATATCAAGTGCATGTTCTGGCCATAAAAAAAATATTTTCTACATGGTCATCGAATCGATTATGGTTCTGTTTCGTAATATCGATATCGTTATGGTCGCTGGGTATAAGCGTATGAAAAAGTGTACTTTATCGTCGCCATCGGTTAACGACGTTTGTAAGTTTATTTATACTGAACGCTGAATTTAAATATTTACATCCATATAAGGGGTTAAATACAGCTAGACGCGGAGTGCATATTCGGAAAGGGCAATTTCTCTGGTAACCGAATTTCTACCAGCTTTTATTTGATAGTAATTGCTAATTGATATGAATTTATGATACTCGCGTTTCCATTGGGTTTTTAAACAGATGGCACACTGCGTTCCAGACTCGAGTAGGGTATTGCTATTGCTATATTATATAATGAATTTAATTCGAAGTCGTTGCTATGAAGCGTAATTAGAGGCCGTTTTAGGTTTCAATAAGTGGATTTTTCCGCTCTTTTTGGTGTTGGGTGTGATGTAAGAGGTGTCGATATGTGGGTGAGATGGTATCGTTTTACGAGAGGTTTTTTCTCTTTTAGGAAGTTGACGTTGTGTTGGAATTTGATTTCTGAAATTGATCACTCTTGGTTGCATAGTTTTTTTAATTTTTTAAAAAAAGTTTGATTATTTTTAAAAATTTGAGAGTTTAGATTTTTTCAATTTTTTTGGGGAAATAATTATTTTTCAACTTTACATAAAACAAAATTTAGGTAAGTAGTTTTTTTAGAAAAGTCCGTTTAGAAACAATTTTTTTCTCAATTTTGTTCAATTTTTGTAAATTGAAAAAAAAATTTAAAAGTTTTAAAAAATAATTTCTTGAATACCTAACTCCTATTTTGAATAAAATTCATTAGAGATATTCTGTCTAAAAAATTCAAAACATTTAATTTTGAATAAAACTCTAAAAAATTGTTTTCAAAAAAATATTCAAAAATCGATTTTTGAACAAAATTTTGAAAAATTGATTTTTTGAATAAAAATTAAAAATTTGTTTTTCGAACAAATCTTGGATCATTTTCAGAAAATGTGATGTTTTCGAAAAAATGATTAGAAATTAATTTTTTTGAAGAATGTACTTGAAAATGTTTTATAAAAAATAAAATAAAATTTATTTAAGCAAAATTTTGAAAAAAAAAATTGAATAAAAAAATTTAATTCTTGAAAATATGTACCTATTAATTTTTGAACGAAATTCATCATTTAAAACGCAAAGAAAATTAATTTCGAGCAAAACTCTAAAAATTGTTTTCAAAAAATAGCTACTGAAAAAATTGATTTTTGAACAATGTCTTTTGAACGAATACTTCGTTTTGACATTTCTTTGTTGAACAAAATTTCGAAAAAATTGAAAAGTTGAAATCTTGAAGTGTTTTGATTTTTGAAAATAGGTACAAAGAAAATTAATTTTGAACAAAACTTGGAAAATTGATTCCAAAAAAAATACTAAAAAATTGATTTTTGATCAAAATTTATTGTAAAAAATTATTTTTTTGGACAAAAATTGAAAAAATTAGCATTTTGCAAATAAAAGTTCAGGTGTTTGAGAAAAAATTGTAAAAAAATAAAAAATTCAATTATGTCAAGGGTTTGTTTTTTAAACAAAATTTTGAAAAATTGTTTTTCAAAGAAAAATTAAAAATTAGTTCGTTGAACAAAAACAGTAAAGTTGAGATTTGCATAAAAATAAAAAAATGTTGATTAAGAAAAAATCGAAAGTGGTCTACAAGAAAAAATTAAAAATACATATTTTGTTTCTTAATAAATTAAAAATTAAGACATTCGTATAGGTACGATTAATTTTATTTTTTATAAACAAAATTCAAAAAAATGATCCTCAAAAAATACTTATTAAAAATTGATTTTTGAAAAAAATTGAATCATTGATTTTTTAAACAGAAATTGAAAATCATTCCATTGAAGGTAAATTTTAATATGTTATTTTGAATTCTAATGAACAAAATCAATTTTTTTTTTTTTTTAACAGAAGCAAAAAAAATTGTTTCCGTAAAATTGGTTAAAAATTTGTATTTTCACTAAAAATAAATCAGCGGTTTAAAAAATACATTTTCAATAATTGATAAAATTTTCTCAGGCATAAAAAATATTTCTTCAATTTTTATTCACTTTCCTGAGTGACAAATATCCACTGTTTCCATTAATTTTAGAAAATCTAAAATTTTGAAGATGCACAATTCGTATCGAGTTCTAAGGATCAATTATTTTTATTCATTTTCTGAAATAAAAATATTTTTATCAGTTTCCAAATTTCCAAAATTTTCATCAATTTTGGAAATTTGGAGAATGTGCAATTTTCAACAATTTTGACAATCTACAATTTTTCAAATTAATTTTGAAAAATTGATTTTGATTTTTACCAATTTTTTAAATTTTGGAAAATTTGAAAAAAATAATAAAAGATTACTTATTGATTGTATTGCAGTATTTATTTTTTGGAGTACCCTGTAAGTTTTATGAATGGTCGTATACTCGTACAACGGATCTAAGATCTATCCCGATTAGAAAAAAATTGAAGGGGTGAGCTTCAGCCTGTGAGAATATTTCTACACTTCATGGAAAAATATTAGTTTCCCTTTATTTTTCCCTCTTTTCTTAAATTTCTGTTTGGAACTATTTTTTGAATAATTGGATCTTTGAACGAATTTCATGTTGTCTCGAAAAATCCTCCAAATGAGCTCTGCGATTTTTCCTCATCAATTGTAGCGTTTCCATTTTGAAAATAAAATTACAGCATAAATAAAATTACTTTCTCAAGGCCAAATTTTTGTTCTAATTTTACTAACGATCCAGCTATCCAGTCCACTTCAGGAATATAAAATTATTCGAACTCCATGCTTCAGCCCTCCTCCACCCCAACGATGCCATAAAGGGTTAATTTTCATTCGTTGTGCCGGAATGTGTTGCGTTCGTTAAGTACAAAGGCGTTAACGTGTACTGTATTATAATAAGACGTACATCGCCCCGAAGTTGCGAGTTTTCTACGTTTAAATATAGGAAAAAAGCTTGTTTTGTTCATTTTTATGTTAATTTCGTTGCTTTAGAGTGGAGAAGAGCTGCACGCTTTTGAGTTGTGGATATACTTGAGAATGTTATATATAGCGAATGGACTTGGAGAAAAACTTCCATAATTAGATACAAGTACTTTCCTTTTTCTTTTTTTCTTCTTTTTTTTTAGTTCCTCTTACTTGTGTTTTTTGTTTTTGTTTTTTTGAACGAACAAACTTTCTCGTATTCGCGAAATTTCGATGTTCAGCTAACATCTCGCTCGTCTCTACTTAGAGCTCTGGTACGCGTATTTTTCGTTATAAAATTAGATTTAGCTTCTCAAGACAAAACACGTCTCGAAACGAAAGTCGTTGTAGCGAAGTTAATCCTCACGACGATGTTGTAGCTGAAAATAACGCCGATTAAGTCGTGGAATTGAAAGCATAAACGTATATAGCGTGAGCGTACCTCGACTCCGCGCCCTGCCCAGGTCTCGCTACTATCACAATCATATTCCAACACGAAGGTATACATATGGTGAATGTGTATGAGCATTTTGCCGGGTAATTCATAAATATAAACATATCACTCGGCTTTATTGATCAATCGGTGTTGTGAACGTTTCCATTCGTTCTTACTTAAAATGAGGTTTATCGTTGCGGTGAATGGAGCTTGATTAGACCGGATTGTCTTGCAAGGATTTGACGAAAGCTGAAAAGAGCTCTGGAGGGTGATTATTGAGAATAGACGAGTGGAATGTGTCGAGCTTAGTTATCTCCGAATCGAAAAAATTCACTTATAAAATTTCGCGGAGTTATTATATCTAATTTTGATATCACTACCAAGATGGATATTTTTTTACATTTCCACACATTCTGGAGTCTCCTGGGGTGTCTGGATTTTTTTCAGGATTTTTAAACTTATTCAAAAATGGACTGAAATTAATTATTTTAGGCCATAAAAATTGGAGAAAATTTTTTGGATTGGTCTGTGGGCCAAATCTCACTCAAAAAAAAAATTGTGAAAATTGAGCCAATCGATGATATTGACAATTTTGGCCTAAATTATGAGCTTTTGAAACAATCATCTAATTTTGATATCCCTAAATTGATTTTTTTTTTACATTTCCAACACATTCTGGAGCTTCTAAGGGTGTCTGGATTTTTTAAGAATATTCAAACTTTTCCAAATGGACTGAAATGAAAATTGGAGAGCAATTTTTAGATTGGAATGTGGGTCAAATCTCACTCGAAAAAATTGTGAAAATTGAGCCAATCGATGATATTGACAATTTTGGCCTAAATTATGAGCTTTTGAAACAATCATCTAATTTTGATATCCCTAAATTGATTTCTTCACATTTCCACACATTTTGAAGCCTTTATGGGTGTCTAGATTTTTTCAGGATTTTCAAACTTCTTCAAAAATGAAGAAATGAATTTTAGGCCATCAAAAATTGTAGAGAAATTTTTTAGAGTGGGCTGTGGCTCAAATCTCACTCGAAAAAAATTGTGAAAATTGAGCTAATCGATGATATCGACAATTTTGGCCTAAATTATTAGTTTTTGAAACAAATATCTAATTTTGATATCACTAAATCGATTTTTTACATTTACACACATTTTGGACCCTCTAGGGGTGACTGGATTTCTTTCTGGAATGTCAAACTTCTTCAAAATGGACTAAAATGAATTTTAGACCATTGAAAATTGGACATCAATTTTTAGAGCGAGCTGTGGGTAAAATCTCATACTCAAAAAAAATTGTGAAAATTGAGACAAAAGATGATATTGCAATTCTGCCCTAAATTATGAGTTTTTGAAATGAAATATCTAATTTTGATACCCTAAATCATTTTTTTTTACATTGCCATATACAAATTAATATTCTGGAGTCTCTAGTGGTGTCTGGATTTTTTCTAGGAATTTTTAACTTCTTCAAAATGGACTGAAATGAATTTTAGACCATTAAAAATTGGATATAAATTTTCAAAGTGAGTTGTGGGTCAAATCTCACTCGAAAAAAATTGTGAAAGTTGAGCCAATCGACGATATCGACAATTTTTGCTTAAATTACGAGTTTTAGTTCATTACACATTCTTCTTCTTTATTATTCAAAAAGAAGAACTGATCGATTCTCGTGATGTTTTCTTTTTACTGAATAAAATAACGACTCATAAAGTTGTAAAAATATTATAAGCAAGAAGCACTCTACACAATTGATGGAAATAACCTCCAAAGCGACATTTTTCTTTCAAAAAAAGAAAACATTAAATATAAATATTTATAATCGATAACGAAGTTGGAAGAAAAAGCCAAATAGACGAGGAACTCATAAAACGAATTTATTCTGTAAAACGTTTGTACATAAAAAATGCAACGCAAGGCAAAGCGATAAAGATGAACAAACGCCCGAACTTTTTATTTTAAATCTTTCGCATCAAAGGATTTCGTACGTGGACTGTCATTCCACATCAGGCACACGAATTGTCACAGCTTTTGCCAGAAGTACTAATACGATGCGGATGAAAATTCTTCTTCAGTTTCCATAAATCACCAGCCTATTCTTTCTCAAGAGTCGTACAAGCGGAGCTTGCAGCTTGTGGGCTTGTGAGGGTATGCCATCGTCATAATAGTATATTTTAACCTCTCCTCGACGTTGGTTCGGCATCGAGACGATGATGAGTGGTGACATTATTCAACAGTTAAACTCGTCGCTTCTGTAGCCTTTAGATATAGGCTAGAAATATATATGCTGTAACACGTATTATCCTTGCAAGAACTTTTTCACGCCTTTCAAATCAATTCTTGGGTAACTTTTTTTTCGCTTCGATGTTTTTAGCCTTTCAAGTTTCAACTCGAGCAATTTTTGCTACACTAACAATCAGAAGTTATACAAGTATCGATTTAATGATACCCTTTATATCTTTGGTAAAAATCGATATGTACTTGCGTTATTGAAAATGTTAAAATCGAAGGCTCGTTGCACACGCTCGACTAGCCAAAAAGGTGCGTTCTCTTTTGAAATATGAAAAAAGTACCCAGTATGAGAAAAAAAAATCGCTTAAAATCTGCAATCGTATAAATATGGATGTGAATACACGTGGGGGGGGGGGGGGGTGAAAACCGCGCAAATTCAAAATGGAATGAGAGTGGAATAGCGAAACCAAAAAGATCGACCATACGTGCTCAACACGAGCTACGTGAGACGAATTTCAAACAGTTGTGTTTTAACCTTTAAAAAGCTCTTCGCTAAATAAACGTTATTTTAAAAATAATCGAAAGTTATTATGCTGTGTCGCAAATTCGCTTTGTAATAAGTACGTCAAGCGCTTTCAGAAGGGCGGGGTACATGAGGGTTCCAAAATGTAGCAGTGGTTTCCTATACGACTTGCATGGATGGTTGTAGGTGTGGGGAACGATTCAAAAATTTATTTTCATCTCAGAAAAATATTCTATCGAAAGTTTTTAAAAAACTAATTGAAAAAAGTCATTCTGAAAAAATGTTTTTTTTGGATAAAAATTTTTCAACATTTGTCATAAAAAATTCAAAAAACCAACCTAAAATTTTTTAAATCAACTTTTACAAAAATTCTTTGAAATTTTTTTTGGAAAAATAATTCTTGGGATTTCAAATTTTTTTGAAAAAAATTGAAAATTATACAATTTTTTTGTCAATTTGCAAAAAATCTCCACAGGAAATTTTTAAATACGTACGTAACATGGGGTTACTTTGGCCCACTTTTTGTGACTTTTTTTTGAAAATTCATCCGGCTTCTTTCAAAATCGAAGTAAGGGGCTCGGTTTTCACTCTAAATAGTGTCGGACACTTGTAGGAAGCTCTGTAAATTTTTTCAAATTTTGCGTCAAACCCCTTCCCTCTTTTGTGGTTAGTCAAAGTCATGTGCCAAAGTTACTCGGCTCTGGGGTTACTTTGGCCCACTTATTTTTTTTCGCAATAAATTGATTTCTGAGCTTAATAATAACTCACCAAAGGCATGAAACTTCAAAAAAAAAATTTGTTCAGTTGAAACCATATGATCAAACATAGATATTTTAGAGATTTCCTGATGATGTTTATGCTTGGGCCAAAATAACTCCAAACGACGAAAAACGGTACTCAGACGGGTAAATTCAATTTTTCTTACAACCACTCCACCAAACCGGTATTTTCATGATAGATTCTGACTCTACGTTAAATTTTCGATCGATTTTCATAGGAAAAAAAAAATTTCTCGATTTTTTGATAATATTTATGCGTGGGCCAAAGTAACCCCAAAAACGACGAAAACGGTCCTCTGACCAGTAATTTCAATTTATCTCACAATCGCTTTACAAAATCGATTCTTCTATGCGAGATTCTGAATCTACATAAAATTTTTGATCTGTTTCCATAAGAAATTTTTTTTTTGGACCATTCATTATACTTCGTTTGAACAAAAGTTTTGAAGATGAAAAAACCTCATGAACAACGTACTAATCAACAAAAAATCAGGTTTACCAAACTTGCGACACAAAAAAAGTGACAATCACATAGAAGTGAAGTATGAAGGCACCTTTATCGTTGACACCAATTACAAACTCCATCCACTTCATACAGTTGTGATTGGACAGGCAAATATGTTTTTTCCGAGAGTGGGCCAAAGTTACCCCCTAGGGCTAAAGTAACCCCATCTTACGGTAGGTACTTGGATTTCCAATCAATTTTTTTCTTCAATTTTTACATAAAAAAATCTTCTTAAATTTTTTTTGAAAGGTGATACTTCAAAATTTGCTTAAAAAATATCTCGACTATTTCACAAGAAATCACCCAGATTTTTTTGAAAGGAAATGTTTTAAAAAAATTTTCAGAAAATTTTCAGATGATTTCTCGATAGAATTGTTGATTTTTTTTCAATAAAATTCTGAAATATGTCCTTTCAAGAAAATTTTGTGGATTTTTTTCAAAAAAATGATAATTTTCACCGAAAAAACTGACGATAGGGAAGGGGATTTACTAGCAATTATGGCCAGATAAGCTCCATTTTCTTATTAAAGTTTTAATTTAATGTTTTTTTGACTCATTTTTGTATCGTAATTGCAATTTTTTATTTTTTACAGTTTTTTAATGATTTGTAAATTTTTAAATGAACTTATTTTAATACCAAGATTTTTAAAATCATTTTTAATTTAATTTTAATTAGATTCATGCTTTATTACTCTCCCAATTTTCAAGTATTCTTTTGTTTTTAATTTACATTTTTTTCAATTGTCGTAATCCAATTCTCTTTTTTAGTTCTAAATCCCTTGTTTTTAATTTCATTTCATTTTTTCGCATACAGATATTTATATAGGTATTTTAAATTTTTTTAAATTTTAAATTTTATATTTCAGTAACACAATTTTTACAATTTTCAAGTTCCAGTTTTTTACACATAGTACGTACGTTTCATCAACGCATTTTTTTATTTAATTTTGTATTTTCCCCCTTTTTAAATTTTATTTGGATTTATGAGTTTTTTCAACACTCATTTAGTTTTTAGTTTTTTTAGTTTTTTTTAATTTTCAAATCCCAATTTAGATTTTATTTCATATTACTTTTTATTTTTATTTTTCAGATTCTAATTTTTTAGACTTGAAAGGAGTCTTTATTTTAATTTTTTGTTATTAACTTGTAATTCGTATTCAACTTAATTTCATTTTTTTTTCAGTTTTGTTTTCAACGTTCAGTTTTTTACTTTTTTGCTGATTTTAAATATCTTCTCAATTTTCAACTTTTCAACGATTTTATAATTTTGGTTTTTAGACATTTTAATTTTTACATTTTATGAAATTTAAATAAGCTTCTCCAATTTTCCCACTTTTTTAGTTTTTTGATCAATTCTAATTTTAGTTTAAGTTTTAGCTCTTTTTTTATTTCAAACATTTTTCAATTTTCTAAAGTCAATTTTATTTTTGGATATTCTTATTTTTTTATTCTTTTTACTTTATTTGCAATTATAGTTCAACTCGATTTCATTTTAGCTCAGATTTTCAATTTTATCTAAATTTTCACATTTGTATTGATTTTTTTTTTGTTGGAAATTTTATTCCTTTTTTTAATTCTTTAAAATTGTCAGTTTTATATCTTTTTGATTTTAAATTTAAAATTTTTCTCAATTTAAATTTTATTTCTACTTTTTACGATTTTCAATGGTTTTTTTTTGTAGGTTTTAAAATTATTTGATTCTACGTACTTAGTATGTGATTTATTGCATTCGTAAGAAATTTTAGGTACTCTTTTACTCCTGTTTTGGAAAGTGGAGAGGGAGAATCAGCTGTATAGATCACTTTGCACCTTCAATGACAATGTCCTCGTAATACGAGTATTTTTATCGACATACTTCAAATAATGTAAATTCTGCGAATACGTATTATAGCAATATGTAATATTTACTCACGTGTGAATTGAAAATACCATAACATCGGTTCTGGAATTATCGAAAAATCCAACAAGTCTGACCAAGCCATGGAATTATTTTGCCAGGCGCCATCGTATATAAAATACTGGCCAAAAATACCGCTGCATTTTGAAAAAGCCCTTTTACAACAAACCAAAATGTTTACTCGATGTATTCGGAATCGGAACCCCTCTCGATATTCGCCACCATGGCAAACAAAATCACCCCCATTCCTAATATGTACGAATTTCCCTTACGTAAATAGTACATTTTCGAAGCCCATAATTCACACCGTAAGTCGACTATTTTCACTCTGAAATATATTTTCTACGTATAAGAAAGACTCGAATAATCGAATTAAAAAGAAAAAAAATCTCCTACAACGTTACGTCGAAAATAACTATATTTTGTGTAAAAATGTGTCGAAGTGAACGTTTTTAATACGTATTCGTTTAATGTACTTAGCCGTTTTACTGCATTAAAAAACAAACGACTAATTGAAATTATGTCATAGTTTGTTATAAAGTGTAACGAAAAACGAAGCGTTTAATTAAAAGCATCGCTTCGTTTATATAGTTGCGAAAGTTTCAAAAGGACGGAATTTATTCAAACTTTGATAGTACCTCTAAATCGTACGATGGAAAGTTTTAGGTTTAAATTTCCCATAATTTTGCCATATCTCAACTCCGGATTTTATATTAAATTGAAAAAACAAGCAGCGAGTTCAGCCACAGACTGGCCCAGTCATTATAATATTGAAATGAATAAACATCTGGCCGGATGTGAAACAACCCTAGGAAACAATCTCATACATGTGTTTTTTTCAACAGTGTCACACACGAGTACTTTTTTTGAGTTTCATTTTTTTTTTTTTCGAAAATGTAATTGAGATGTCAACACTGGCTCGGATGAGATTGATCGATTATTTAGTAAATGAAAATATTTCCAGATTGAATTAAAACGAGCAGGTAACTGCCAAAGTGTCCTCCGAGGTGATGTATTATTTTCGCAACTTCTTCGTTGCTTTCGAGTACTGTTGGTAGAATCGTAGATTTTCGTTTAACCTTAACGGGATTAGGTATCTACTGAAAAATAGAATTTTATCGATGAATCGGATATTTGTGTGCTTATGTGTGGTACACGTGAGGCATTCGTTATTGTACGAGTATAGAAGGCGAGCCTAAAACACCAGTAGCAAATTTATGATACCAGCATACTGAACCATTTACGGAAATAAACCCCCTAACACGAAGTATCCTCCTTTTTGGAGGCACGTTTGCCAAATATATGGCTTTCATATATTTCCAGTTAACGCCATTGGACCAAAAAAAAAAAAAAAGCTACGAGGGAAAAACAGACGGAAGGATGATAAAAATCTTCTTTACAGTAGATCGAGTACTGCTCGGATATTTACATGGTAATATATTATAAATATTTGATGGACTGGAGACCAGTACGAAATACCGAATTACGTATAGGTTCGGACCAGCTTACATTTGTTTTGACCAAATTCACAACAGAGGTAGAATTTTTAAATTCCATTTTTCACCGAAATTATCCATACATATGAAGAAAGCATTTCAAATATGGATACTTTTCTCACAGAATATTCTAACAAAGTATCTTGTCATAGCATATGCCATCGAAATAGAGAGAGAAAAAAATACTCTTCGGTACGGAATACTTTTTATGTCTATTTTTAAAAGTATATCCATAATAGGGAGGTAAATGTAATCCTTGGTAGAGCTGACAGATCCGCATCGTGTGTATTTTTTTCGCCTCGAGTTACGCCTTTAAAATCTCTTTATGCAATCAAAGGGATTTTATGCCAGCGATAGCGATTTATAGAAGCATAGACGACGATATCATCGAAGCGTGATGAAAATCATTTGAGCATCAGGCCGATCCGAGCGATGTGCACCTGGAAATTCACAAACGACCAAGAAATTTGTAGTCTAACTTTTGCTCGAGTGTGCTCTGAATATTCGTTTACGAGCTTACGATTGACCTACATTCTGTCACTTTTTTTGACCTATAAATTAAGCGATTGAATTTATTCGAGCATAAGGCTCAATTAAACGAGCTGTGGAAATGAAAAGAGCTCTTGAAACAGAAGCTGAATTTACGCCGAAATGGACGCGGCCGCAGCGAGCAGCAGAGGAACCGAGCTAAAAATTTATAGTCGCTTGGATCGCTCAGATAGGTTTTGGGTTTCCTCTGTGTCGGTAATCGACTGGCGATAATCGACCTTTTTTCGGTTACGATGCTCGAAAAATCAACCCTATGTTTATGAATGTGGTTAAGTCTTTGGGTTCGCAATTTTCTTTGAAAGTCTGCTCTTTTTTTAGGGGTTGTTTTGAAATCTCGAAGTGATGAGTAAATTTTGTGGGATGATTTGGAATTTTTTCAGGAGTGTGGTCGGGACATTGGATTTATATTATGAATGGTAATTTTTTAAACCCCTGAAAGAAGTATGAAGTCGTCTTTGATGATCTTTGTTGGTTCAACATAGACCCACTAAGCTAATTTTAATAGCAATTTTCTTTAAAATATTTTTTTCCTCGTATCTTTAAAAATAGAAAAGAGGGCATCTTATGAAAATCTTTCAAGTCTTGATAAGAGCAAAAAAATGATGTTTTTCGAGAATTTCAAGGAAAAGAGAAAACATAGTAATTTTATGAAAACTTCTGGAACTTCTGACAAAAATTAAAAATTATGTTTAATAATTTTCACAAATCAAATTTACTCATTCAAATATGGCATTTTCTCACAAATAATTTTTTTTCGAGTGTTTCTAACAGAGCTAGGGAAAACAGTCGAAACGTGGCAGTTTTATGAAAATTTTTGAAATTCCTGACAAAGTTGAAAAATTTTTTGCTCATTAAATTGTAATTTTTTCAAGAACAATTTTTTTGAGTGCCTATTTGGAAAAATGCAAAAAACGCAGAATTCTATGAAGATTTTTAGAACTCCTGACAAAGTTGAAAAATTGAATTTGATGTCTTTTTGAGTCAAAACACTTTCACGATGTTCATTTATGAATTGAAATTTTCTCAGAAATAATAGTTTTCAAAATTTTTTCAAAAATACAAAAAAATATTTTTTTTTTTTGAAAATTTTTGAAACTACTGACTATGGTTGAAATTGTCTTTTTGATGATCTCCTTGGGTCTTAACACCTTTATTAAGCCCATTTAAATTGATTTTTTTTCAAAATGATTTTTGTCGAGTATTTCCAAAAATAGAGATGATAAAAGTTTTATGAAAATTTTCAGAATTACTGACAAAATTAAAAAATTTTCTTTGATGATTATTCTGGGCTTAAACATTTTTACTATGTTCATTTAAATTGGAATTTTTTACAAAAAAAAATTTTGAGTACCTATACCTATTACCTACGTATTTTAAAAAACATAAAAAATATCACATTTTAAGAAAATTTTTGAAAATCCTGAAAAATGTTTAAAATTGTCTTTATGATGATCCCCTTGGGTCAGAACAACTTCATTATACCCATTTAAAGTGGAACTTTCCTTAAAATATTTTTTTTTTCTAGCATTAAAAAATTATATAGAAAACATGACATTTTATGAAAAATTTTGGAACACCTGAAAAAATATAAAAAACGTTTTGATGATTTTTTTAAAAGCTTGAATGCCTTCAGTATATTACCTTTAAATATTACGTAATTTAAAAAATTTCTTTGAAAATTGGATTATTTCTAAAACATAGCACTCATAATTGATATTTTTTCAAAAAAATTGTTTTGGGTATTTAAAAAAAATTTAAATATGCCATCTGTAGAAATTTTTTGAAATTCTTTAAAATAGTTTGGAATTGTCTTCTGAGATCTTTTTCTTTTCAAACGACTTCACTATGCTCATTCAAATTGGAATTTTCACAAAAATAACTTTTTTGAAGTATTTCTAAAAATAGAGAAAACATGGCATTTTATGAAAATTTTTGGAACTCCTGACAAGATTAATGATCACCATGAGTGAGAAAACCTTCATTATGCGCATTCAATTCTCAAAAATAATTTTTTCCAAAATTAAAAGCAATACACTTATAGGTAAAGGAAGACATGACATGTTGAGAAAATTTTTGGAACCCCTGAAAAAAATTGAAAATTGAATTTGATCATCTCTTTGAGGCAAAATCCTATCATTATGTCCATATTATTTACGTGAATTGAAATTTTCTCAAAAATTATTTTCTAAGAAATCCAAAAAATTGGCATTTTGTTGAAAATTTTTGGAACTCCTGATAAAGGTTAAAAATTGTCCTTTTTGATATTTTTAAAAAAATTAGTGAATTTAGATAATTTTTTTGAATACCTACTTTAAATGATGGAAGAAACATGAAATTTTATCAGGAAAATTTTTGGAAACTATTGAAAAAAGTTAAAAATTGTCTTGGATTATCTTTTTGAGTCAGAATATCTCTACCATAAATGTATATTAAAATGAAAATCTATTTTTAACTTTTTTTTTTCTTGGAATACAAATCACAGATTTTTTAAAAAATTTTAGAACTCCTGGCAAAAATGAAAAATTTTCTTTTATGATGTTTCTGGGTGAAAATACCTTCGCTACGTCCATTTCAATAAACATTTTCTGAAATTTTTTTTTCAAGATGATTTTCAATAGAAAAACACAAAGTTTCATGAAAATTTTTGGAACTCCTGAAAAAATCTGTAAATCGTTTTCATTATTTCGTTGGGTGGAAACATCTTCACTATTCCAATTAAAATTGGAATTTTCTCAAAAATATTTTTTTTCCCATCATTTTTGGGTTAAAGTACCTCCCCTATCTGACACGAATTATACTTCGCCTCAAAAAATACTTTTTATTAATTTAAAAAAAAATGATGAAAAATTACGTTTTTGAGCTCATTGAGAAAAAGCGTTATTTTCTAAAGAGATATCTTTCGAAATTACCATAAAATACAAAGAAACCAAAGGTGAAATTTTCATTTCACCGAATTGGAATTATTATTCTTTTGGAATAACAATGCTTTTAATGCTCGCTGTCAGATGTTTATCTATTATACCCGTTAAACATCTTAATACACATGGCAACAGTACGCTAAACAAATAAATTAGTTGAAAATCTCTCAGCTCTGCGAGCAAAAGTTTATTAATATTTAAACAACGTAAATTTCTGGAAACGTTCATTTCTTATCATCGCACGTTAAGTCGTCGGGATTAGAAGGTATTTAATTTATATCACTTTTTACCTTAGTCCACAGCTCCACACCTCACACCAACTTGAATAGAGAAAACTTACCCGTGTTCTTAAATGAAACAGAAAATTAAAATTATTTTTCATTTGGCATATACGCGAACTCGTCTTGCCACCACTCATCCCTATGTCAAGGGTCGTTTATTTCATAACCTCGCTACTTACTCATGGAATGTGCCGGGATGAGAGGGGGAGGAGAGGGGTGCACCGTTTACGAGAAAGTAGCTAAAATCTCGAGCACGCAGTCGGGTCGCCACTTCTCTATGACGGAAACTTTTAATGCCTAAGATAAATGCTTTAATATCGGAAAATGAAAGTTGTAAAGCCCGTGGGTGTGTTCCGATGATGCACGACAAAACGAAAGTTCTAATTTGATTTTGTCATAATTCGCTTAATTTCGTTTCCCTTTCGGCGTTTACTTATTTCTCATGTATCTGGTGTATTTTTTATTTCATTTTCACTCATTCGCGAACGTGTCTCGGTTATCGTAATTCGTAATTCGTCGCTGGGAAATGGGAATTCGTGCGGTGGCGGTGTTTTCTACGCTTTTGGGTGAATTTTAAAACGTACCGTCACGTGCGACTTTCTCGCCATCATGCCGGTGCGTAGAGTGGTGTAAAATAATTTAAATGAGGTTTAATGTTCTTGTAATGAACTTATAAGTTGGATGGGAATGGTTTTTTTTTTTCTGGTTTTGTTATGGGTGAAGCTCCAGTGTTGGTGTATGGAGTATTATGCGTCGCGATAGGTCGATAACATATTTGGGTGTACACGTGTGCTGAAATTATCGTATTATCGTATATTTCATCGTGGAAAGGTATGAAGGTTTGGAGATACTTATGACCTCGTACAGCAAGACGATTTTCGATTTTAGCACAAGCACGTGGTTATGAATAGATCAATAAAACTTTCGCAAATTTTTCGAAAAAATTAAAAAAATTATTCTAATTTTTTTTTTAAACTTTGATCTTGAAAAGTTTAATTTTCGAAGATATTTGAAAAAATAAAATGAAACAAATGGCAATTTTTTTATTTTATCAGAGTGAAAATTTTGCCAATTTTTCACACGAGCGGCATTGTAGCAAGAGTTTTTTTCTGAAGATTTTCCCTAATTTTTGAATTTTGTCGATGTTTTAAAATAATATTTGTAAATTTTTTGTTAGATCAAAATATTGGAATTTTAAAAAATTCAATTTTCATCAAAAAGGGAATTTTTTGAAAGTTTCATACGTGTAAAATGAAGAATTTTTGCAGAAAATGTTTTACTTCTGAGCAAAGTCGAATTTTCGTAAATTTTTAGCCAGAGAAAAATTGCAAAAATTTTATTAATGTTCATGTTTTGAATTTTTTTTTTGCGAAGTGCAATACTGAATATTTTTCAAAAAATTTTAATTTTTCCAAAGTAGATTTTTTTCTTTTTTTGTAAAAGAAAAAGAATATAGATATACTTATTCAAATTTTTTCAAGTTTGAAATTGTGAAAATTCTGCAAAATTATTTGTTTTCTCAACGTATAATGTTCTCAAAAAATTCTCCAAAAAAGAATTGTGAATATTTTTCTGAAATTTTTTTCTATTATTTTTTTTTCTTTAAAAAAGCCAAATTAAAAAAAAAATCAGTTTTTACCAAATAGGATTTTTTTGAAAAATTTCACTTATGCAGAATATAAAATGTTGCAAATTTTGAGCAAGAGTACAATTTTATGAAATATTGAATTTTTTAATTATTTTAAAAAAAGTAAAAAAGTGAAAAAGCGAATAAAAAGGCGAAATTACGAATATTTTGTGAAAAATATTTTTGCAACAAATTCTTAGCTAGAAAAAACTTGCGAAATGTTGAAATTTTAAAAGTTTTGTTAAAGTAAAAAAATAAGTATCTACTTTTGCAGTTTTTTTTTTTTTTTATTCATTTCATTAACGTTGAATTACCTCAATTTTTTGTAAGAGCAAAATTTCATATAGGTACATAATATAGGTATGATAATATGAAAATTTGATTTATAAATTTTTTTAAATTTTTTGTAAAATTTTTGTTTGGTTATTGTTGAATATTCAAAAAAAAAAAAAATCGCTCGGAAAGAATGTATGGAAATGATTTTATTTATTTTTTCAAAGAAGCCAAATTGCAAGACTTCAATTTTTACAAAATATGGAATTTTCGTTGAAACTTTTTATGCAAGTTTAGTTAAATTTTTGCAAATTTTTGTGAAGGATGTGATGTCGAATTTTCAAAGTTTTTTCAGTAAAGTGATTTTTGTAATTAAATTTTTTTTTTAAATGTAGAATAAAATTGCGAATGTTTTGCAAACACTTTCCATTTTTGAGAAAATTTAAATCCGGTAAATTTTTGGATAACGAAAAATTCAAAAAATTTTGTAATGTTGAATTTTTGATAAATTTTTGCAAAAGTGAAATTATAAATGTTTTGCACAAAGTTCAATTTCAAGAAAGTTGAATTTCCTAAAATTTTGAGGGAGAGAAAAAATTGCAAAAATTTTCATAAAAATGTTGAATTTTTGATTTTTTTTGCAGAAAATGAAATTTTGAATACTTTTTTTTATTTTTTCATTTTGTCAGAGTGAAATTTTCTTAAATTTATTGCAAGAGCAAAATAAAATAAAGCTGCGAATATTTTGCGTAAATTTTTGTGAGACCAATGTTGAATATTTAAGAAAGTTTTACAAGATCGAAATTGCAAAAATTGTTCATTATTTTCTCAACGTATAATTTTCAAAAAAATCCTCTGGAAATGAATTGTAGGTATTCATGCATCGGAACACGGTTACTTTTTAGTAACTTGGTTACTTTTTTAAAGGCAAGGTTACTTTAGTTACTTTTGGGCTCATTTTGGTTACTATGGTTACTTTTGGACTCATTTTGGTTACTATTTCGTCAAAAATCTGACGAACAGCTGCCATTAAAATTTAAAATTTCTTTAAAAACGTTTTGAAAGTTTTTTTCAGAGATTTTGCTTCCAAAAAATTTATAATATTTTATTTAAAAATGAATTAAGTAAGGTCAGTTGGGGTAACTGGGCCACCGGGGTATCTGGGCCATTCTCTTCCTAATCCCCTCCAAAATCGTCTTGACGTAAATGGTTGGTTGCATGGTAACACTGACATCGTAAGCCCACCATAACAATTATCATTCGGTTCCTAGCTCCCCTTGAGGAGGCCTCAGTAATTTGAGTAACATGACATGGCCCAGTTACCCCCAACAACTGTGGCCCAGTTACCCCAAAACTCAGATTTGAGTGGGGGTAAGTGAATTACACATCTTGAATCTTCCTTAATAAAAAAAAAATTTGGTGGCCCAGTTACCCCATTTTTCGGGGGTAACTGGGCCACCATTCTTTGTGTAGAGTGAGGTGTTCCTCAGTTCAGGTATGTGCTTCACCCTCAAAATCAAAAAAGTGAGCGTACCTCTATGACACCCCTCTACACGTCCCATTTGAAGATTTAAGGTTATTCTTCACTAGTGAGGCATTTTTGAATAAAAAATTTTTAGAGTTGTAAAAACATGGCCCAGTTACCCCAACTGACCTTAATTGAACAATTTATTGAATCTTCTTTTAAAATTGAGATTTTTTCTGCTCGAACTTCAGGAATATTTATTTTGTACTTATGTATTGAAATTCAAGGTAGAAAAATGTTTGCTCCTAAAAAAATTGAAAGTTCTTTTATAGGCATTTTTCAAGTCAGTATGAAAAATTGTGATTTTTTTTCTTGAAGAATTAAGATTTATTCTTGTCTAAAAATGAGCCACATTTCTTGAAAAAAAAAAAATGTAAGTAGATAAGCCGTATTTTTTTGAAAAAATTGAGAAATTCTTTTCTCGACAAATAAACGATTTTTTCTCAAAATTTCTTTTCAAAAAAAGTAGAGGCCGTCGAAGAATAAAACCGATTTCTCCTCATAAAAAACTTTTTTTTAAAATGAGAATACCTAGTAATTTTTTCAATTAAAAAAAAAATGTGTTCGAAGTATTTGAAATTATGTTTGAAAAATAGAGAACTCCTCAAAAATGAAACATAAAATCGTTTCAACTCGTGAACTTAAAATGCTTCAAAAATTTGATATTTCTCAAATGAGCAAAACTTTCCTTTTACAAATTTTGAAAAGTTGTGAATTTCACATGTTGAAAAATTGTTTTTTTGTGGAGAATGAAGACTTTTCAAAAATTAAAATTTTTTTGTATCTACTCATTTTGCAATAAGCCAATCAAAAAATTGATTTTTTTAGACTTTAAATTCTTAGGCATTACAATTTTTATAAATTGGAAATTTTTTATTTGAATAAACATGAATTTTAGGAACGGCTATTTTTAAAAAATTAAATATAAATTGTTTAAAAATCAAAAAATTGAGAATTTTAAGTTTAATTTTTTGAAATCCAGAACTTTTTAGAAATTACAAATTGTTAATAAATTTAAATTTATAGAAATTAAAAATTGTTTGAAAAATTAAAAAAAGGACAGTATTGTTTGTAATTTAAAATTTTTCTAAAATTCACGTTTTTGAAATCAACAATTATTCGAAAACTGAAAACTATTTCAAAACAAATAAGAGTTCAAAAACTTAAAAAAGTTGATATCAAGTATTTTCAAGAAAAAAAAAATTTTTTTTTTGAATTTTCAATATTGAGTTCAAAAAAAATTAAGATTTGATAGGAACTCAAAAATTATTTATTGTGAGCTTCTCAAGAATTAAAATTTCCTATGATATAAAAATTGAGCACCTATTAAGCCAACTATTCTATTAAAATTCGTCATAATTATAGAAAAAGAAAAAATGCATGAATTATTATTTTTGAATTGAAAATTTTGATTTTTTCAAAATTTTTACCATTGATTTCAAGAGTTGTGAAACGTCAAATTTAGCGAAAATATGAGAAAAACGATGACGAGGGGAGGGGAGGGGGTTATGAGTCATTATATTCAAGTGGAAATGGAAAATTTTTGGTTACTTTTTTCCATAATTTTGGTTACTTTTTTTGAAATTTCAGGTTACTAAAGTTACTTTTATTTTTTCAAATTTCGCTCCGATGCATGAGGTATTCGAATATTTTGTGAAAATGGTTTTCAATATACAAGCCAAAATGCAAAAAATTCGCCTTTTTTCATTTTTAAGTACCTACCTAATTTGAATTTTTGAAAACTTTTATCATGAGTAAAATTTTATGAATAATAAATTTTTGAACAATTTTCGAAAAAGTGGAATTAGAAATATTTTTTCAAATTCTTTGGAAAAGGAAAATCGTAATTAATTATTTCGCAAAAAATAATTTTGCAAATTTTTTGTAAAAAAAAAATGATTTTGCAAAATTTTTTTTCATGAAAGCAATTTTAAAGAAGCCAAATTTCGAAAATCAGTTTGTAGTCAATGAAATTATTTTTGTTGAAAAATGTTTCATAAAAACAAATTTTTGCGAAAAATAAATGTTTTAGTTGTTCACTTTGCTCTTGTTTAATTCACAAATTTTTCTCCTAAATTATTATTAGGCACTCTTTTCCTAAGAACAAATTTGACGAATTCCTTTCCTCTAAGGTACTTCCATCATCATTCTGTCATATAGAATTCCATTTTCATCTTTCCAAACATGAAGTACACACTCGTACTTTGGAATTCGACTTCTTCGTAGCAACCTGCTTGCAAAGAGCTTTTTCTCTCAATGGCTTATTGCACGTGTATATGAGCATGAGCGTATTCATCTCGAAATACGTATGTGTTAATTACGTGAATTATGAAATGAATGCAGTAACACGACGAGACACACGAGACGAGATGAGCTGTATAGGAACTGATGACGAGGGAAAGCATTACATAATGTAAAAGTATACGCGCTACTCGACGCAAGGAACAGACTATTTCAGCGGTTCGTAAGTGCCGATGCTGAGACCGTTGTTGTCGGGCTAATTAGAAGAAGAAAGTCCCAAGAAGCAGTTTGCAGACTTAAAGGTAGTTATTTGCGATGAGGTAATTCGTTATGAAAATACCGAACAAGGTATTCCAGTTCGTTTGCGAATGCGACAGTTGTGGAAAACAGTTAGTTGAAACGACGATGACGATGGCAGTGGCAGTGGAAGTGACGGTGGGCTTTTCTTTAAAACGTCATTAGCACTTTTTGCAGCAGAACTACGAAAAACATAGTCTCGTTTACTTGAAAAGTTTTTATCTGATTTTGGTTAAAAGTTATGTGGCAAGTTTGAAACGAAACAACGCCGAAGCCGAGGGCTATTGTACATGCTCAGGCAATAGGCCACACAGGCACAGCAGCAGCTTATCTTTGAGTATAAACTTTTTAGTCTCGGCTAATTCGTCTCATCGTTATCTTAACCATAAGTAACTTAACTAGTTGCGTTGAAGTAAAAAGTATTGACCTTTGGGTGACATTTGGCCGGGTTCATTTTTTGCTCAATTTGAATTCGGAACCGTTGGCGGAAAAAATTGAACAGATCAAGGGTTATCGTGTAATCAATTTTACTCGAGAGCACAAAAGAAGAAAAGATGTTACGATACAGAGAAACAGCCTTACTACGTAGCGCATATTTTGTAAATGAAACGAATGATAAAGTCAGAGCGATTATGTAATCGTACCAGACGAAGCGGTAAAAACGCTTCATTGCTCGGTTAAATTGGAACTGCACCATGGTTTTATTTCATATTTGTACATGGTCATTGCAATTTATTCTCGAGTCATACACGGTACGTTACGAGTGCGAATTACGCGAAAAATAAACCAATGGGATAGTTTGTATATTGTATAAGCCAGAAACCAACAGCAAGAGCTACTGAAATACTACGAGTAGATATAATGTGTAACGGGTCAGCGTAATATAATTATTATCATAATAACGTTATACATTTTCAAATCATACCGTATTGTTTTGAAGTACTCGTAGACTACCGCAAATTCAGCCATGTAATGGTTTATGCATTAGCGGTAAAGTATCTATAATAGTCTGGTACCGGTTTGTTCAATTCTTGTGTTTTGGAACAGCTGCCATATTTCAGTTTGAAATCAGATGAGTCTATTTGAAATTGGAGATGAGATCGAAAAATGGGAAATCATAGCTAAGGATGACGTGTTTAAAATCGACAAGTATGCAAAATATTGATGTAGGTAAATTTTGAAGAAAAAAAAAATCAGCTAAAATTTGAAGGTATGAAAATTTTTTCTGAAGGGGAAAAAAATGTGAAGGCTTTTGAAAAATTATTACGAGTTTATTCAAAAAATTTTAGGCTACAAAAAATTTATGTCAATGTTGAGAAAGAGTTCAGGGTAAGAAATTTTATTCCAGCATAATTATGTAGGTACCTATAAAGTTTATTCAAAAATTGGTAAAAAAAAATTTTTTTGAGACACTTGAATTTTTTTCTGAATTTGATAACAAAGTTACGAGGGTTTTGAGAAATTATTTCAAATTCAAATAAAATTTAGCGAGAAAAAAGTTTCTAACAGGTCATGGAAATCATGGAAAATCAAGGATTTTGAAAAAAGTTCATGGAAAGTAATCGATTTTACTGTTTGAAGTAATGGATTTCTGACTTTTTTTTGGTCAAAATTAGCATAAATTATAATTTTTTTCATTTAAAATTGAAATTAAAAAAAAATTGCCTTCACTAATAAGTACGTTTGGACAGTATTCCATTTTCTGTTTGACATTTGCTGTAGTTCAAGTTTACACTTTCAGTGATTTTCTACTCCCTTGCCCTTACCTGACAAATCTTCCTTGCTCTTTATATCTATATCTGGAAAAAGTCATGAAAATTCATGGATTTAATGTCAAAATGCTTTCTCATCATGAAGGACCTCTTGGGGGGTAGATTTGACCCAAATCGGTTTTCAGGGCCAAATCACCTGTCTTATTTTGATAATGTTACCCGGGAAAAATTTCGAATTCGCTTATAAGTAAAATTTTTCGAACTGTTGCATCTTCTCAAAAAAAAAAAAAAAACACAAAATATTGTGATTTCTGTGAAGAAGAAAATTAATTTTTTGAAGATTTTATTTTTTGAAGTTGGAGGGGAAATGGGAAACTATTTTTTTTGGAAAAAATACCCATTCCTTGAAATAAAAAAAAATGAATTTTTTGGAATGAAAAAAAAAAAAAAAAAAGTAGAATGAAAAGAAAAGAACTTTGTGGAATGCAAAAAATGATTTTTTTTGTCACAAAAATTTCAAAAATTGTTTTAGAATGAAAAACATTTTCACGCCACTAGCCTTAGGTAGTTGTTGTACAAGGCGTTAACAAAAAATTATCATTTTTTTGAAGTAAAAATATTTTTAAAACTTTTGCGAAAACATTATCATTTTAAAAAAAATCAAAAATCTGAATTTTATCGTTTTGGAATTGAATTGTTTTGAAGTAAAAATATTTTTCCAACTCTAGAGTATAAAATCTCAATTTTTGGATTTTTTTCAATTTTCTGAAAAATAAAAATATTTTTATTTTGGGAGGGGGAGGGTCTCCGTTTTTTGGAGAAAGAATTTTCATTTTCAGAATAAAAAAAAACGCGTAGCAGTCAAGATGCTCCGCGACAGCCGAATTTTTTTTTTCAAGTTAGTGTACCACTTTGAAAACGTTTTCATCCATGGTATTTCAGTTTCAATATCAGTTTTAACTTCAAATTCAGTTTAAAAATGTCAGGTTTTTGTCTTCAGTTTTAGTTCCTCTCTGCATTGAAGATTTCAACTTCAGATGGGGGCTCCGCCCCCATACCCCCGTTGAGGCTCCTACCCAACCTCCTTATCACTTTCAGCTCTTAGGATGGGGGCTCCGCCCCCATGCCCCCGCGTTGGGGGCTTCGCCCCCAACCACCTCGTCACTTCCAGCTCTTCAGATGGGGGCTCCGCCCCCATGCCCCTCTTGGGGGGCTTTACCCTCAATAGGGACATGGCAGGAGAGGATTGAGGGCTTCGCTCTCAATCCCTTCACACTTTCAGCTCTTCAGACGAGGGCCAACACACCAAAAAAGAGGTTAAAACGTGAAAATTTCTGATTTTTGACCCTGTACGAGGGTCAAATGGTGCTCAAAAGTCGAAACCCCCAAAAGGCACATCAGTGACCTCTACTGACCCTACATCTCAAATTACGATTGTTTAGGTCTTTTAGTTTGGGCTGTAGGCTGTTCAACGCGTCAGAAAAGACAGGTTAAAACTTGAAAAATATTGATTTTTGACCCTGTATCGAGGTCAAAAGGAGTTTAAAGGTCAAAACCTACAAAAGGCACATCAGGGGCATAAACTCGATCTATTATAAAAATTTAGGCCTCCCAGCTCCATTTGGGGGGTCTGTAGCCTGATCAACGTGAAAAAATGACCTCAAAATCCACTTTTTGAGCCCTAAAATGGGGTGGAGATGACTTGGGAAGCTGAAATTTGGATACAGTGGAGACAATCAGAGTCACTGTTGTTGGTAAAAATTTCAAATCATTTTGTCAAATTGGGGCCTCTTTAGAGCCCTCTTCAAAAAAGGGCCACCCCCAATTTTGGGGCTCGAGGGTCAAAAACCCCAAAAGGCACCTCAGTGACCCTTACCTATCCTAAATACCAAATTTTAGCATCCAAGGTCATTTGGTTTGGGCTGCAGGCTGATCAACGTACCGAAAAGCGAGAAAAAACATGAAAAATTGTGAAAAATCTTGATTTTTGACCCTTGAGAGGGGTCAAAGGGGGCCCAAAAGTTGAAACCTACAAAAGGCACATCAGGGGCACAAACTTGATCCATGATGAAAATGTTGGCCCCCCAGCCCTATTTGGGGGGTCTGTAGCCTGATCAACGTGAAAAAAATGACCCCAAAATCCACTTTTTGGGCCCTAAAATGGGGTGGGGATGACTTAGGGGACTGAAATTTGACTATGGTGTAGGTAATTTGGGTTCTCATCCCTGGGGCAAGTTTCAAAAAATTTCATGATATTGGGGCTCCCCCGCACCCCCTCAAAAAGGGGTAAAATACCCAATTTTGAGTTAGGGCCCCAAAAATTTTTTTGCATCATTCCTACACCTAGGGGACCCTACCTATCAAGTTTGACCTCATTTGACCTGTTAGGCTCGGCCCCAGAGTTCCAAAAGTAGCGGTAAAATTTTAAAAATAGTGAAAAATCTTGATTTTTGACCCTTGACAGGGGTCAAAGGGGGCCCAAAAGTTGAAACCTACAAAAGGCACATCAGGGGCACAAATTTGATCCATGATGAAAATGTTGGCCCCCCTGCCCTATTTGGGGGGTCTGTAGCCTGATCAACGTGAAAAAATGACCCCATTGGGCCCTAAAATGGGTGGGGATGACTTAGGGGGCTGAAATTTGACTATGGTGTAGGTAATTAGGGCTTTCATCCCTGGGGCAAGTTTCAAAAAATTTCATGATATTGGGGCTCCCCCGCACCCTCCTCAAAAAAGGGTCATATCCCCAATTTTGAGTTAGGGCCCCAAAATTTTTTTTGCATCTTTCCGCCACCGAGGGAACCCTACATATCAAGTTTGACCTCATTTGACCTGTTAGGCTCGGCCCTAGAGTTCCAAAAGTAGGGAAAAATTATATATATATATATATATATATATATATATATATATATAAATATGTGACATGTGACAGATCGTCATCTTTTGGTCCCAAACGTCGACAAATGGGGTCAGAACTCTTCTACCCCCCCTCCTTCTAAATCAGGGTCGGACACAATAGCCTAAATTTTAAAAAAAAAATTCGGCTAAAAATTACTCAATTTTTTTGGCGGAAGAAATTTCAGTATTTTTTAAGAATGAAAAATATTCAAAAATCTTTTTTTTTTTGGAGGAAAAAATGTTATAAAATTTTCTTATGTGAAGATATTTTTTAAAATTTCTGTGGAAAAGTTTCTTAATTTTTCATTTGTGAAGAAAAACTTCGTTTAATTTTCGGAACAAACTGGGATTTTTTTAAACAAAAATTTTAAAAATTCTTCTGAAATAATTTTTTTTTTTTTGATAATAAAATGAATAAATAAAAATTTTTTTAAACTTTGGGACGAAAAAAAAACATGTACAAAATGTTTTTCTGTAGAAAAAGTTGTTAAAAATTTTTTAGGAGAATTTTTCGCGTGAAAATTTTTTGTTTCATTTCCAGGAAAAAAATCAATCTCACATTACAATATGAAAACAATTTCAAGCATCCGCCTTTTAGGGAAGAAATCGAATTATACCCTTGAAAATTCTAAGTATTCATTAAAATTTTTTTTTTTTTGAAACTGTAGATTTTTTTGGTTACAAAAAAAGGGGTCTCGGCCGGAGGGCATAGACATAACTTGGGGGTTCAAGAGGCATTTGCCCCCTCCCTGAATAACTTTTTAAATAGCTATTTACTACAAAATATAGGGGAAAAGCTAGGAACCTCCATATTTTTTCCAAGTTACGCTTATGCCAGAGAGAGCTCTGGACATGTACCTATAAATAGTGTTCATGAAAAAGGTCATAGAAAAGTCATGAAAAAGTTATGTATTTTCAAAAAAGAAATCCAGCTAGACACCCTGATTGAGCTATTAAAAAATTGAACGATTAAAAATTTGTAGAAATCTAGAAGAAATTTCTCATCAAAAATTTAAAAAAATATATAAATTGTGAAAATATTGAAAAATCAAGAAAAAAGAAAAAGAATAGCCACGTTTGAAAGTTGTGAAAAATATTTGTACCTATTCCTTTAATCTCTCACGATGGACCAACTTCGCATCAGCATCAAAAACATCGAAAAATTCGCCTCATCTCTTGGAAAGTGCTCAAAAATGTTTCAACTCCGAATTTTAGAGGCCAAACGCACGAAGCTGTTTGCCTCGAAAAAATACCCCATTTTAAACTCTTGCTAAGCAACGCTCAATCGAGCCATATTTTTCTTCGGGCGATAATAAACGGCCATTTCTTTTCTCGCAGATAATCAAAAGATGAACTTCGTGTTCGTAGGTAGATCTTTACCAAACAACGTAACCGAGCTACATAAAGAAGAAAGGTGAACGTGAATTTTACGGCATTAATATTAATGGACTTTGAAGTGGTGGGTTAGATGAAGCTGCGGCACTAAAAGCAAAAATTACCAAGCACCGAGGGTTTTACCACGCCAAGGAAAACATCGGCTGGTATGCAATGTGCGGTACACGACGTTGCAGAAATAACTCAGCCTTAACCCGAGCTTGTTAAGCGAGTGGAATTTTTAAATGCACTGTATGTCGCTGTAATAGTTATAGCAGTATTAGATCGCGTTCGGTGAAAATTTTCCAAAGGTTAATCGCATATACCAGCACGCCACAGCGAGCCCAGCCTCGTACACATGTATTCTATGATTACCAGCATACACTGTATAAATATCATACTGTTTATTTCTCATAATACCGAACGCGTGCGAACATTTGAGTTCTTTTTTTCACTACCTATCTAAGTACCTACCAATTTGGACATGAAAATAATCACGTTCTATTAACGCCAACTCCCTCGAGAGAGGAACTGAAAATCAAACAATCTTCGCAGGTGCACGAAACGTGCAAATATTCCACTTGCATTTGTATTTTCTTCCAATATTATCGCATCGAATAAGGAAATGAGATAACATTTTTAGACTATGCGGAGTGTGGAAAAAAATTCCTCTGGTTTTTATTTATCGTTTCATTGCAGTATGTACGATATGTAATTAGGGATCGTTGTATAGTAAACAGGGCGTTTGGTAAATAAGCATTATAACCGTGTAGATGATACATTGCCAATGTAACACAGGGCTTCATTCGGCTTATACTCTTACTATACATATATGCAATGTACTTTAAAACTACGTTATTTTCATAATTTATGGGCTGGGATTAATTCGTTATAAAATTTTACCAAGTTGTTATCGTAAATTATAAAACTAGCGTGATATTTTAACGTTGAAATCTTCAAAAAGCGAATAAATCTTCGAGGTAATTTTTTTGTCAAATTTTTTAAATTCTTCGCAATAATAAACAATAAACAAAATTTCACCTTATGTGAGGTAAAGAAGATTTCAAATGAAAGACTTTTCGATTCGTTTTTACGGCTGGCTGCAGAATGTACCTTATTCCGAGCTCGAACGGTGGATTGATAAACCTTTGTTGTTTTTTTTTTCTTCTTCGAAGTAAATATTAAATTATGTAATTTAATGATTTAGCTTTTGAGCCTTTTGAGCAGCACTTCTGTAGGTAATTTTTTGGTTTTCTTTGTTATTTTTCCCGTTTGATAATTCATTTTTTATTCGTCTCTAAAGAGCAACGGATATTAACTCGGTTTGCGGAGAAAATATTATTAAAAAATTATAAATCCAATTAACTTCGTTAGGTTTCTTGAATAATAAAAAAAATTAACGGTTGATTTGATGATGTTTTACGTTGCTATATTAATTTTTCTCGTATTTCTCCTTTCTTTTCTAAAAACTTATCAACATTTTTTTTTCACATTGATTAAACATTTTGAATAAATTTATATTTTGGGGGATTAGGGTCAATACCCTTTGTGACGGTGGGGACATTTTTTATTCAGCTGTAAAATGAGTCCTTTTGTACTGTATGAAATCAAAAAAATCGACTTTTTCGCAGCCCCTCAAGTTCTTAAGGGGGGGGGGCTTGTTTTGGAACATTTTTTGTTAAATGCATAGCGTTGATTAGCGGAATTTTCTAAGACCTTTGCATGACGTCATTTTGATTTTTCACCTATGCAGTTTTGAAGAAAAATTGGAAACTAATTTCAAATTGTTTCTTTTTACAAAAAAAATTAATTTTTGATTTTTGAAAAATAAAATGCATAGAGTTCTCAAAAAAAGGAAATTATTTTCATATTGCATTTTAATTGTGTCATTTTGTAGAAAATGTTGGTAGATTTGTTTCTAGGAAAACTATGCAACCCACAAAACTTTTTCTTAGAATCTTTTTTATTCAGTAGAGTCTTGTCTATAATTTAACGAGAGGATTTTGCAAAATTTTAATTTGTCAACTATTTCTTTCGAGTCGACTGGAATACTTCCGAGGAAAAACTATGAGAGGGTTTCATAAAATATGAGAGAAAGTACGAGTTTTGCAAAATCCTCTCGTTAAATTATAGACAAGACTCTACTGAATAAAAAAGATTCTGAGAAAAAGTTTTGTGGGTTGCATAGTTTTCCTAGAAACGGGACCTAAAGTAAAAATCGCGTTTTTCTCCAATTTTGATTTTGAAATTTGTAATTTTCCAAAAAATCTACCAACATTTTCTACAAAATGGCACAATCAAAATGCAATATGAAAATAATTTCCTTTTTTTGAGAACTCTATGCATTTTATTTTTCAAAAATTAAAAATTAATTTTTTTTGTAAAAAGAAACAATTTGAAATTAGTTTCCAATTTTTCTTCAAAACTTCATAGGTGAAAAATCAAAATGACGTCATGCAAAGGTCTTAGAAAATTCCGCTAATCAACGCTATGCATTCAACAAAAAATGTTCCAAAACAAGCCCCCCCCCCCCTAAATACGTACCATACTCGTATATTTAAAAAAAAATTTCAACTACTCAAGTTTTCAAAAATTTCTTCAAGATTTCAAAATGTTCACATTTGTTGATTCATTCAACGTAATTACTAAATTTTCAGACTTTTCGGTATTTTCGATTAATTTATATTCCTGTTACCCAAATCTTGGCGATTTTTTTACCCCACACAAAATTTCAACATTTTGACATTTTTCAATTCATTAACTTGTTGGCAAATACTTTCTGATTTTTCCTTATTTCGAATAATTTTATTTTCAATTTTTCAAACACTATTCAAAATTCTAATCTTTTCAAAGGCTATTTTTTAAATTTTCAAATTACTTCATATTCTCAGATTTTCAGAATTTCATTTTTTTTTTTTGTTTTCTTTGTTTTTCCCCGATAATTTTTGAATAATTCCTGAATTTTCCATCTACTTATTCGATTTTTCATTAACTTTACTACTAATCCTACAGGTTTTTTTTATCTTTTCAAAGTTTCATCTTTTCTAATATTTTGAATAAGTAATTTCAATTTTTCTCATTTTTATTCGTCACTTTTTTTTTACATTATCAATTCTTTAGTGTTTTTACAATTTTCAAATTTGTCAACTTTTCAATTGCTCAAATTCTTAACCGTTTCAAAGTTTTAGTTGATTTACATTTTGCACATTCGGAGTAATTAGACAATAACTCAAAAAATCGAAATTCTTTATTTTTGAGTCATGTCCTTACTCCTCTTCCTGATGTGCGATTTGTATTTTTTTTTTTTACATTTTTGATTTATATTTTAATAGATAATATTAATTTTCAATTTTTTTAGTGATCAATTTTCGAATTTTCTTTTAATCTGTTCATAGTTTCAACTTAAAATTTTTTGGTAAATTTTCCTTTCTTCAATTTTTAAAGTTTTTCAATTTCTAATGTTTTTAGCAAGTTCTCAATTTTTCAATGTTCACAGCCCCCCCCCCCCCAATTAATAATACGTATTTTAATTAATATTTAATTTTTAGTCATTTTATTTTATATCAATTTTTCGTCCCTGTGACAATTTTGAATGAACTCAATGTAATCTTTAAAAACCCTCACATTTTTTTTTGTTTATTCAGAAAAGTTTTTACAGCCTCACAATTTTTATTCACTTTTAGGGAAAATTTTCACACCCTCGAAATTAAAAAAAAAGTTTACACCGTTTTTTCTCATTTCCAACGATATTGACTAAATTCAATATAATTTTTCAGAACACTCTAATTTTTTTGCACCCTGTTCAGTTTTTTTTCTTAAATCATTGAGTAAATAAATTTTTTCCATCAATTTTAAGTTAACTCAATTATAAGTAATAGGTACATTTATAAAAAACCTTTTTTTACTTTACAATTTTTTTTACGCTTGAAAAAAATTTGCACACCATCAACATTAAAAAAAAATAATTTTCATCAATTTATTGTACTTTCCCCAATTTTAAACAAACTTGATGTAATTTTTCAAAACAGTCAATTTTTTCACGCCTTCAAGTTTGAAAGAGAAAAATTACATAAATTTTTTCTCGCTTCTCTAATTTCTGAATAAACTCAGTATAGCTTTTCAAAACCCTAAAAACTGAAGAAAAAAAAACATTTACCTATGTCAATTACTATTTACACCTTTACCAATTTTTAACACTTATTATTTTTTCACATAAGGAAAAATTATTGGCACCTTCCAACTTTTTTTTACTTTTGGAAAAAATTTCAAATTTTTCAAATTTAAATTTTCATCAATTTTTCGCATCTTTGCCAATTTTGAATAACCTCAATGTGCCTATTTAAAAATACTCTAATTTTCTTTCACAATCATAAAAAAATTTTACACTCTCAAAATTTAAAAATTCATTTAATTAAATTTTTTGTACCTTTACCAAACCGTGGGGGGGGGGGCGCTTCTCATCAGTCTTTTCCCAACACTTCAATGAGATGGATCGTTGAACCTCTTTTCAAATGAGAAATTTATCGAGAAAACCAAAAATTTTCCCCTTCGTTTCATTACATTAATTTTAGCAATACTTCAAACAAACATTCTCGTGGTTTTTTTGGGAGGGCAACAAGCTAACCAACAAGTAGGATTTTATGTGAAACAACGATAACGAAAGTCATTTTAACCATCGCATCGTCTGCTGTAGAGTACTAAAAGGTCTTACGCCTTTGATAGAATTTTCGTTTCTAAGTACGTGATTGGTTTAGTAATTTATTTAATAAGACGCGATATCCGTTCGTAATATAAGTTCACGGTTAAAAAAAAAAAGAAAAGAAAGTCGGTTACAATAAATTGTATCCAGATGTACAATAAAAGCGCGAATAGAAACTTGGAATAAATTTCACGATTTTCATTAAAATGGCTATTTAATACGGAAAATCGACGTTGTCGTTTTAGAAAAGATCGTTTTTCAATATTAAACAAAATTAATAACGGTATTATTTTTTATTTTAATTAATTTTACGCCAACACGACGATCGATTAATGGATAATTTCCTACGAAGGATTTTGGCAACATTTCTTATCGTTGTTGTTGTGGTTTTTTTTTTTTTTTTGAAACAAAGAAACGTTCATTTTTATATTTTGGACAGATTGATAGGATTTTTATGTTTTTAAAAAAGGAAACGTCAGAAGCAGAATTGAGTCTATAATTCATCTCGAGATTTTTTCAACTTTGAAATGTCTCAGCAAATATAACTCGGGTTTGTTTTTAACTTGGGAAAATAAAATTCTCGCGAAACATTCTCTTTTATATTATTGTAATCCTTTTACGATAATTTTTCTTATATTAACGTAATTCTTTAAAATTCAATTCAACATGAAAATGGATATTACGAAATAGAAAAGTATCCACGATGTCGAGCTAATTTATTTTTTACCATTTAATTGAATTGTTTTGCATTACCTCCCAAGTTACATGTACGTACATTTCCCAAGTACATTTGCAATTCGCCATTTGCTCGTCTATCCATTGCGAGAAAAAGCTGTTTGTACGGTTTTAATTTCACATATTTTCCGAGCATAATACGACGTACCGACGGTAACAACAGTTGCAGAAGTTTTTTTCACCGTAAAGAAAAATGCAAAAATATAAGTAAAAAATAGTATTATAAGCGAGAAGTTTTCAAATCTATAAAGTACCTCGTGTCTCGGTGCGAATATACCATGAAAGTCATTAACCGGCTTGTTTCGCTTCATTTTGTTAAATACGCTAGCTCGCCTGGTTGGTGTTTTGTTTCACTTGTACGACGTATGCTGCTTGCTGTTGGTGCTTGTTTTGTGTATTTGCACAGTACCTACCTTACCTACCTACAGCTTTTACAACACTTTTGTCATATTTCAACTGTACTTCGACGGCAGTGTTGGTGTTGAGACCGTAGTAATGTTATGGTGAGGTTTCTCGTTGAGAAAATTCAACATTCTTCATTTTTAACGAAAAATATACGGGAATTTTGGGCGCAAAACGACATAATTAGCGATGAACCGGCTGCGTTAATGCAAAGCCGTTAAATTTTTTCAAAAGACTTGGTAAACGCTGCGCTGCTGGTACAAGCAGGTGTGATACTATGGTTAATGTGCTTAGTCCTAAAACAATGCTATTTTATGGATGGCCTAATGTAGCCTGTTACCTTTTTTCTCGCGAAATTTGAAAAGAAAAAAAAATCTATGGATGGCGAATTGTTTATTTCTGCGTGAAATGTTTCCAAAGAAGCGAAATGACTTGTGACGAAGAGACAAATTTTTTCTATGTTTTGTTACTTCGTTTTAGAGTTGAATTAATTATGTTATTTGGGAGCTGGTGATTTACTGTAATCTAATTTATGATTGTTTTGTTTTTTGTTTTAGGTGAGTGAAAATTCTCGTCATAAGAAAAAGAAATAGGTACCTGCCTCCTACGTAAAAATGGTATAAGTTACTTATTTGTAATTTTTTTTTAATGTCACAGATTTAATAAGAATACGAAATTGTCGAAAAAATATTTTTTTTACAAAACTTGTGATAAAAAAATGGGAACAATTTTCTCTTAAACTGTTTATGAAGTTATTTTGCAATTTTTTTCATCACTTCAGAAAAACTACTTAGCACAAAATTGCTTTGCGGAGAGACTACGATATTTCGAGTCTCAGTGTCAGCAGTTGAAGAAAAAAAAGTAGAAAATTTTCAATTTAGTCCTAAAGTGTTTTTGAAGTTGATTTGTAGTTTTTAGTAGAGAGACTGCAATATTTTGAGTCCCGTTCTGCAAAAGTTGTGAGGAAAAAATGTTTGAAAAATTTCCATTCAAGTTCTAAACCGTTTTTGAAGTTTTTTTTGTAGTTTTGTCATCACTTCAAAAAAAACTTCAAAGCAAAAAAAAATGTTTGTCGAGGCACAGCCATACTTGTAGTTTTTTTCTGCAGATAAACTGTGATAAAAAAATGAGAAAATTATCAGTTTTGTCCTAAATTGTTTTTTGAAGTTATTTCGTTGCTTTTCCTGTCACTAAAAAAAAAAAAAAAAAAAACAACAACAACACAAAGTACAAAATTACTTTGTGGAGAGGTGCAATATTTGAAGTTTATTTCTGCAAAAGTTGTGAGAAAAAAAATCAATTTCATCCTGAACTGTTTTTGAAGTTCTTTTTAATTATTTTTTCTATCACTTCCAAAAAAAACTATACAAAACACAAAATTGGTCTGTGGAGTGGCAACACTGCAATATTTAAAGTCTGATTCGGCAAAAAGGTGGGGGTGGGGAATTGAGAAAATTTCCCATTTTTATTCTAAACTGTTTTTGAACCTATTTTGTAGTCTTTGATTTCACTTTGAGAAAATATTACGAAGCAAACATTTTATTTATCGGCAGATAACAATGATTTGAGTCTTTTTTTTTTTTTTGAAAAAGTTCAGATAAAAAATGAGAAAAATTTCAATTTTGCCCTAAATTTAAAGTTCTTTTTCAGTTTTTGTCATCACTTCAAAAAAACTGAAATGCAAAAAAAAATTGTGGAGAAACAGCAATACTGGGAGTAACTTTCTGCAGAAATTGTGATTTAAAAATGGAGAAATTATCAATTTTGTGCTAAAATGTTTTTGAAGTTCTTTTGAATTGATGTGTTTTCACGTCCTTCTTTACTGTTTTGAACTTATTTTGTAATTTTTGTTATCACTTCTGAAAAAATACAAAGCACAAAACTACTTTGAGAGGGGGGGGGGGAGACAGCAACATTTGAAGTCTCTGAGAAAATTTTGAATTTTGTCCTAAATGGGTTTTGAAGTCCTTTGGTAATTTTGATCAATACTTGGAGTCTCTTTCTGCAAAAGTTGTAAAAAAAATGGAGAAACTTTCAATTTTGTCATAAACTGTTTTTGAAGTTCTTTTAAATTAGGTAATTGTGTTATCATTTCAAAAAAAAAAACAAAAAAAAACTACAAAGCAAAAATTTTTTTATGGAGAGAGAGAGAGAGCAATTTTTGGGGTCTCAATCTTCAAAAATTGTTATAAAAAGAAAAGTGAATTTTTAATTTTGTCCTAAACTGTTTTGAAATTATTTTTCATTTTTTGCCATCACTTCAAAAGAACTACAAAGCAAAAAAAATTTTTTGTAGAAACAGCAATACGTCTTAAGAGTTTTTTTCTGCAGAAATTGTGATTAAAAAATGGGAAAATTATCAATTTCGTCTTAAATTGTTTTTGAAGTTATTTTGTAACTTCTGTTATCACTCAAGAAAACCCACAAAGCAAAAAATTGTTTTGTGGAGAGACTGCAACATTTTTGGACTCTCATTCGACAATAAAGGTTGTGAATAAAAAAAGAAAATTTTTTAGTTTTGCCTTACACTGTTTTTGAAATTCTTGTGTAGTTTTTTTGCCACTTCAAAAAAACTACTTCTGAATTAATGTACCACCTGTTTTTTTTTGTTTTTTTTTTCAAACACAAAATCAACCAAAAAATTAAAAAGGGATCAGTAATGTAAGCCAGTTCTTGATAATGATATTATTTTTTTATTTTTTGTAATATTATGTTGATTAAGATTTCTCAACTTTTTTGGACTAAAAATTTTTTAATCCTAAATTGATCGTAGAGCTTTTGTAAAGTTCACAAGTGCAATACTACATTTATACTTGATATTCATTATTGGAGGGGAGAGAGAGGTCTAATCTAAATTTTTGTAGTAACCAAAATTATTTCCAAGACTTCAAGCTACAACTTTTGTTTAAAATTTTTTCAATTAGATCTATAACTCCAGTCATAGATATTATGCGAAAAGGGGAGGGAAGGGTCTAATCGAAAATTTTATGATGGCAAAAAGTATTTTTAACCTAAGATCTTAATCAAAAACTTTTATTTGATTTTTTTTTCAATTGGTCCCTTCCTCCCTCTCTCCTGTAATTTTTAATTAGAATCTTCGGAGTGTTATGCAAAATCGTTGGGAAGGTAAGGGTCCAATTGAAAAAAATTTCAAACAAAAATTGTAGCTTGAAGTCTTAGAAATAATTTCGCTTATTATAAAAATTTCGAGTGGACCCCTCCCTCCTCACTAATTTTGAATATCAAGTATAGAACATCCATCTAAACGAATTGAGTAAACTGTAAAATCGAAAAATTCGCTGGAAGGTGCAGGATTGTTAGAAACTACTTCCAAATGATTCAGAAGTCAAATTTTAAATATTTTGCAAGTTGTAGTTAATTTGAAAAATCAACTTCGACACTTAAAATTTGGTATAGTGAGGTATTTTGGGATACAATTTTTTCGCCCAGCTTTGGTCTCTCCCTTGAATTTTTCTGTCGGTTCAAAGACCATGTGTTGGGAGACCTGGGCCTAACCTCAATTCATACTCATTCAAATCCAAATCCAATGTCACCAATTTATTCGATCAAATCGCCACTCCGAAGCTGGCCAATGGTCAATCTATACCTTGGCCTTAGCTCATACAAAGCGATTGAAAATTTAGGTTGCCCGTTTCTCTCGCAAAACGCTAGTGTATTAACCTCGTATAAAAAATTAACGGATCTGGCCCACACATCGGCTTTGACTCGAACGAAAATTGCCATCGACCTACGCTCCCATTTGCCACATATGGTTAATCCATCGTAAAGCGAGTTTATAAATTCGCGCACGCGAAAGTACCTCCATATACCTGACCGCTTTCGTATAGAGTGTTTTAGGTAAAAAAGCACATGTAAGCGATATCTCGTTAATAATAATACCAGCGAATGGCAATTTTTTAATTAATTTATAAAAATATTTCAAATCGATTGCTTCGTTGGAGGTACACGTATGTTTTGATAAAATCTATGCAAACGAGTACATATAAAATGCTTTCAAAATAATACGCTGCCTCGTAGCATAAGTGGCGTCGTGGCGAAGGCAGAAAGGATTATAACAATCGTTTAGTCAAATGTACATGTATCGAGCTTCCAGCCCAACAGCAGACTGACATTTTCACCAAGCTATAATTTATAATAGGACGAAGAATATTTTTAATCTTGTCGACGTGAGTAGACATAAGTTTAACAACTTATGTACTATATTACTTTGTATGTACGTAGCTATGCCATAGTACCAAACACGTGTCATTTTCTTGATGCACACGCATGATATTTAAATAATATACGACCATACGACGACCTACTAAATGATATTTCAATTTTTACTATTCGTCACACGACGATAAAATTTCATTTCATTGAATATCCTCGTAAATCGTATACAAAAGTACTCGTAATTTTTCACATTTCGCCAGGCACACGATATAAAAGCAGTCGATTTCAATATTATAATGAAGCCGGGCTCAGGTTTCATACTTTCAGTTATTTTCGCCCTCCATTCGATACTTTTGTTCGTTTCACTACCTTATCCATTTGTCAGCGAACAGAACAAATTAAGTAAAAAAAAAACCTTGTAAAGGTAACCAATTCTTCCAATACCGCCAATAGTGCTTGACAAAGACGTCGAAGAAAGCTGCGAAATATTCAAAATAAAAATGAAAATCGCTCGAGCCGAATATGCTACTAAACCGTTCATTTTCTGCTTTATGTGTTGTATAAAAATTCCCCATCGTGTTCAGATTTTTATTTGCGTCTTCGACGTTTTTCTCTTCGAGATGAAAAATAGAGGCGAATTTTTTTAATATTGCCATTTAATAATGCCGAAATTGTTTCTTTCGTGTTGGAGCATTTTCGTTCGTATTTTTCTCAAATCTAAAGGAAACCCATCTTACATTTTGTGTTGAAAAGTTTTCTCCTTTCTTTTTTTCATCTCGAGCACAGATAGCACAAGCCGGAAGATATTTCCCCGTAGACCTTTACCCGGCCGTATTAGCTTTTTTTCTCTTTTTGGCCGCACGTTCCGATAACCTGCAGAAATTCAGTCATTCTTCGGTATAATTTATTTATTTTGCGTTTGTGTTTCATTTTTTAAAAAAATTTCTTTGTACTTTTTTTTCATAATAGAATGGAAACGGTGCTATGAAAGTTTGGTCGGAGTAATTATTTTGAAATTATTATTAAAATAATAGATCGGAGATAAAGGCCTATTCTAAAGATTCTATTTCGGTGTGAAATTTTGGTTAGAAAAATACTTTCAAAAAAAGATGTACGTACTAAGCACAAATTGAAAGTTTTATTTTATTTTTTTATTTTTTTTTAGTAAGTAAAATTTTCCTAAATTTTGCTTTTTGAAAAAAATTGAAAAATTGATTTTTTATTTTAGAAAAAAATAGTTTAAAACTTATTTTGGGACAGAATCTAAAAAACTTGGTTTGGATAAACTTTGAGAAAAAATAATTTGAAAAAAATTGAAATACCTATTTTTGAGACGAAATTCCTAAAAAAATGATTAGCTAAACTAGAAAAAAAATCTGAAAAAACGGAATTAACATGTATGGAAAAACGTATTTTGAAATTAAATTTAGGAAAATTATTGCATTTCAGTTCAATGAGATAAAATTTTAGTTTTTTTTTGCATTCTTAGATTAATTTAGAAATTTTAAAAAATTCAATAAAATTCGAAACATGATCTAAGTACTTAAAATTTCCTACATGGTTGGGGGGGGGGGGGGGGGGGGGGTTAGGACGTTCTTTCTATTTAACTTTTTTTCAATCCAAATTTTTATAATTTTTCTCAGTTGCCAATCTGTTTTTCTCTGATTTTGAATTTTATTTCAATTTTTAAAATTTTTCTCAACTGTTTAAAATGATTTCCTTAATTTTTGAACTTTTTCCAGTTGTTTTTTAAATTTTTTTATTGTACCCACGAAAAAATTGTCAAATATACAAGTTCGAATTTTTTTTTAAACCAATAAATTCAAATTTACTCAAAATTGGCGAATTTTTTCTTGAAATGATTACTCCAGAAGTACTACACTTTTATAGGGATGAATTATGCGAAAAAATTGACAGATCTGCTGAAAATTGAAGAATAATTGGTTCAAAAAAATTGTTCAACTCAAAAATTAAATTTCCACAAAATTAACGAAATTCTTTCTCGAAATTATCACCTCAAAAGTCCTACAGTTGTAGGGTTGAATTGTACGAAAAAATTACAAGTCTGCTGGAATTTAAAAAAAAAAAAAATGATTTCAAAAAAATTATCATGTTCAATCATCATTTATTCAAATTTCCTAAAAATTTATGAATTTGTTCTTCGAAATTTTTAGTCGAGAAGTCCAACAGTAAAAGTTGTAGGGTTGAAATAATTATGAAAAGTTTTTCAAATCTTTTAAAATTAAAAAAATCAACTAAAAATTTGTCCAAAATTTTTTTTAACTCGTGGATTCAAATTTTCTCAAAATTGTTACCCCAGAGGTCTTACATGTAGTGGGGTTGAATGATGCGAAAAAATTTCCTGATCTGGTGAAAGTAGAAAAAATTGGTTCAAAAAAATTGTTCAATTCGAAAATTCAAATCTCCCCAAAATTTATTGAATAATTTTCCTTGAATTTATCACTTTAGGAGTCTTGCAGTTGTAGGGTTGAATTGTAAGAAAAAAATTCCCAGATCTGCTAGAATTGACAAAAATCGATTCCAAATAAATTGTTCAACTCATAACTTCAAATTTCCTCAAAATTAATGAATTTTTTCTCAAACACCTGAAGACCTATGTACATTTGTATTTTTTTCCTCAATTTATCTAATAATTTAATTATTTTTTTATTTCCCAAAATATTTTTTAGCCACCAGTTCTTCTCAACTTTTTAGATGGACTGTACATTTGCTTAATTATTAATTTTTTTTGACGTCTGAATTTTTCCCATTATTATTATTTTTTATTAATACTTATCATTTTTTTAGAATTTTTATTCCAGTCTAAATTTTTTCTTAATTGCAAAAATCTCGTGATTTTTCAATTTTTTTCGTCTCTTGAACTAGGAATTTTGATTTTAAAATTTTTAAAATAATTATTGAATGTTTACCTATTTTTAACTCCTTTTCAATTATAAGTTTTTGTTTCCAAATTTTTTTTTCATTTTTTTCTTAGTTTCTAAATGTTTTTCGTTTTCTATTTTTTTCCTTTCTCAATTTTTAAATTTTTCATAATTTTCAATTTTTTCTTTTTTAAATTCTCTCGATTTTTTTCTCGGTTTTTATTTTTCTGAAAATTACCTTTGATTTTCAATTTTTTTTTTCGAATTTTTGAATCTCTTTTACCTTTTAAATTCTATTGATTTTTTAACTTTTCACAATTTCTTTTTTTCCAATTTATAATTTTTCCTCAATTTCTAAATTTTCTAAATTTTTAATTTTTTCAAATTTTGGTTCTTCTTAGTTTTTAATTTTTTATTTGGAAAGGTTTTTCAGTCTAGCTTTTTTTCATAAGGATTAAATTTAAAAAAAAAATAATCATGAAGAATAGATCATTTTTTATGATAGGTACCCAATTTTGAGAAAGTCGAGAAACAATCTTCTGCATCCAAATTTTTGGATTCGCTTACTTCTGAACAACACACTACGAGTATCTGCCTATCCACGTCCTGTTACAATCCGTCAATTCTACTCCAAGTGATTTGCTTCTAAAAGACGTCTAGGAAATATCATTTTTTTTTCTCGCGACGACGTATACAATCATAATCGACAGCAGTTTGTCATTTCTCGCACGATTTCAGCCGGATAATTTTCCACCTACTCAGTTTCGATAGGTACTCTTACGTATATTTGAGTGTGCAAAATGAGCATTCGACGGTTTTAAAATATGGCTTCGGGTTAAATAAAAAATAAAATACATTCGGCATAAAAAATTCAACCCAACGTGCAGAACACGAGCGATCTCGTTCGCGTTGTAATTTTACCACCATCACAGCGCACGATTCGTTTTTAAATATGCTTAATAAACGAGGTTTTGCTCTAAATTACATTTTATATTACACGCGCTCTCGAATGTGAAATAACTCGCTACATATGAAATACGACAAATGCATCCCCTCACATCTCTGCTGCCAAGTTCCTCCCCAGCACTGTGACTTGATGCGAGGCGAGGCACCAAACATATAAAAATTAAAACTACAATATCTGCTCGCTGCTCGAAATAACATATACCAGAGGGAGGGGCGCGTATTGCGTAAATGTCGACACTGTGTGCTGGGGGTGCTTTCGCACCCTAAACGAAAAAGCACATTGCGTTGCATCCTCGGTAGCGTAGGCGCAGTCAAAAGTTGAAAAGTATAATACGTACACGGTATATATCAAAAATTCTTAGGGGAAAATGAGACTGGTGTGATGGTCGAGTCTTCGCTGTCGGTGTCGCTTTTGTCGTCGTCGGTGCACTGCACACTACGACGACGTTTTTCTCCGTTAATGGCTACGTTGGCTGCGTTAATTACCTAGCGACAGTTGTAAAAACGTCGTTATTTTAGAAATTCTGTTAACGCGGACAACTTGCGAAGCAACTTGTACCGTAAATGGTAACAGATACGGCTGTCATTTGTCGGACGTTTATTTGGCGTGTTTTCGCTGCCAGGCTTTTATATACAACCTAACCATAGGCTGGCTTTACTCGTAAACTCGATATTTACCCCGCCACGATGCATCCTGCGCCTTGTTTATCGTTAAGTGTGCAAATATGTTGCATACCTGGTACATTGTTGACGGTATAATGGGCCTAGATTGGATACATTATGGTTACGACACGGACACAAGATCTTCGCCTCCATTTATAATTCATACCGCATAGAAATTGAAAGGTTGCATTTGTAATGCAATACCCATCCTAAGAGCATACCACGTAGCATAGCAGTTCCATAGTTTAGAAATTCATTCTCTCTGCGCGAAACTGGCTTACACCTAAGTAACTATTTTCTAATGGGATAATTTCGATACCTACGTGAATCTTGCACTTTGTGACTTGCGAGTCCGCTATTTCCGTCTAATTGCAGTCAACTACAAACTTGGACGTATAAACTTTGAAAGCTTCGAACATAAAACGTGCTATTATATGCTGGGTACCTATTTGGCCACGATTTAACGATCATTTGACCTTTATCTGTATATATACACAGTGTCTGCGTATTTGGTAATCCCTTTACGTTTCTAATGTAGGCGATTTGTACTCTGTTTAGAGTGCTTGGTTGTCTAACTAATGCTTGAAGGCGTTTTGTTATAATTAGGCGATTTTTTGTTTTACTGGAGTCTACTCAATTTGGTTGTATGGATCGTTGTAGTTGAATTTTATCATGTCCAATGCTACATAGATACTTGATATTCAAAATTGGAGGGGAGGGAGGGGTCCAATCGAAATTTTTGTAATAACCAAAATTATTCCCAAGACTTCAAGCTACAACTTTTGTTTGAAAATGTTTTCGATTGGACCCGACCCACATCTCCACCAGTTTTGAATAATGAAGTAAGTATCTAAGTAACCCGAGCAGCACACTCGACAAATTATCGAAATAAAAAATCGACAGAATATCGAATTCGATAAAGTGTCGCGTTAGTTCCGCATAAATCGTGAAATTATCTTTCGATATATAGATAGATTATCGACGAATTATAGTTAGTAAAAATTTCGAGATTATAGTAAGATATTTTATCGATAATCTATCTATAATATCGAAAGATAATTTCACGATTTAGGCGGAACTTTCGCGACACTTTATCGAATTCGATATTCTGTCGATTTTTTATCGATTTTTTATTCCGATTTTTCGTCTTTTACTAGCATTTTTCTATAATTAAAAATCATTAATTAGCATAATTAATACATTTAACTATGCCTAAACACATTATTCATGTTACGGTAAGAGGATCATTTCAGAAAAAGTCAAAAAAAAATTATAAAAAATCTGCCACCCGTGGGGCTTGAACCATCTACCTCCTGCATGGTAATCCTCTTCCTTAACCACTATGCCATACCTTATCGTTGAGGAATTAGCAATAAAACGCTTATAATAGGCAGTTTGGTACTTCTAGACGTGTTGGACTTAGAAAAATTTTCACCAATCTCAAATATCGTCACAAAATCGTTGAAAAATCGTTCGACAAATTTCAGATTATTTGTCGATAATGTAGTTTCAAATATCGCCAAAAATCGTTGAAAAATCGAATTCGAGGAATTTCATATTACGAGTCGATAATATAGTTTCAAATATCGTCATAAAATCGTTGAAAAATCGAATTCGAGAAATTTCAGATTACCCCGAGCGGCACACTCGATCGATAATATCGGAAGATGTAACGTATCGATAAAAAACCGTTTGAAAATCTATAGATGTTCTCACGATATTATAAAGATTTATCGGTACAACTTCATAGGCAAAAAATCTAAAACCTATCGAATTCGATATTATTAAGATTTTATGACGATATTCGTCAACGATACTATCGACAAAGAATATTAAATTTATCGATTCCGATTTTCCACCGATTTTGTGCAGTTATTTGAAACTACATTATCGACAAAGAATATTAAATTTATCGAATTCGATTTTTTAACGATTTTGTAAAGATATTTAAAACTATATTATCGACAGATTATATGAAATTTCTCGGCTTCGATATTTTACCGATTTTTTGACGACATTTGAAACTATATTATCGACAAATTATATTAAATTTATCGAATCCGATTTTTTACCGATTTTGTAAAGATATTTGAAACTATATTATCGACACGTAATATGAAATTTCTCGATTTCGATTTTTTAACGATTTTGTGACGATATTTGAAACTATATTATCGACAAATAATCTGAAATTTCTCGAATTCGATTTTTTAACGATTTTGTGAAGATATTTAAAACTTTATTATCGACACGTAATCTGAAATTTCTCGAATTCGATTTTTCAACGATTTTATGACGATATTTGAAACTATATTATTGACACGTGATATGAAATTCCTCGAATTCGATTTTTCAACGATTTTGTGGCGATATTTGAAACTACATTATCGACAAATAATCTGAAATTTGTCGAACGATTTTGTGACGATATTTGAAATTATTTCCAAATTGGTGAACATTTTTCCAAGTCCAACACGTCTGGAAGTACTAAACTGCCTATTATAAGCGTTTTATTGCTAATTCCTCAACGATAAGGTATGGCATAGTGGTTAAGGAAGAGGATTAGCATGCAGGAGGTAGATGGTTCAAGCCCCATGGGTGGCAGATTTTTTATAATTTTTTTTGGCTTTTTCTGAAATGATCCTCTTACTGTAACATGAATAATGTGTTTAGGCATAGTTTAATGTATTAATTATGCTAATTAATGATTTTTAATTATAGAAAAAAGCTAGTAAAAGACGAAAAATCGGAATAAAAAATCGATAAAAAATCGACAGAATATCGAATTCGATAAAGTTCCGCCTAAATCGTGAAATTATCTTTCGATATTATAGATATATTATCGATAAAATATCTTACTATAATCTCGAAATATTTGCTAACTATAATTCGTCGATAATCTATCTATATATCGAAAGATAATTTCACGATTTATGCGGAACTAACGCGACACTTTATCGAATTCGATATTCTGTCGATTTTTTATTTCGATAATTTGTCGAGTGTGCTGCTCGGGACGTGTCGATAATAAAGTTTTAAATATCTTCACAAAATCGTTAAAAAATCGAATTCGAGAAATTTCAGATTATTTGTCGATAATATAGTTTCAAATATCGTCACAAAATCGTTAAAAAATCGAAATCGAGAAATTTCATATTACGTGTCGATAATATAGTTTCAAATATCTTCACGCAATCGTTAGAAAATCGAATTCGAGAAATTGCATATTATGTGTCGATAATATAGTTTCAAATATCTTTACAAAATCGGTAAAAAATCGGATTCGATAAATTTAATATAATCTGTCGATAATATAGTTTCAAATGTCGTCAAAAAATCGGTAAAATATCGAAGTCGAGAAATTTCATATAATCTGTCGATAATATAGTTTTAAATATCTTTACAAAATCGTTAAAAAATCGAATTCGATAAATTTAATATTCTTTGTCGATAATGTAGTTTCAAATATCTGCACAAAATCGGTGGAAAATCGGAATCGATAAATTTAATATTCTTTGTCGATAGTATCGTTGACGAATATCGTCATAAAATCTTAATAATATCGAATTCGATAGTTTTTAGATTTTTTGCCTATGAAGTTGTACCGATAAATCTTTATAATATCGTGAGAACATCTATAGATTTTCAAACGATTTTTTATCGATACGTTACATCTACCGATATTATCGATCGAGTGTGCCGCTCGGGAATATTATGTAAAATTGAAGGAGAGGGAAGGGTCTAATCGAAAATATTACAGTGACCCAAATTATATTTAGTACCTTAATTTACAACTTTTGTTTGAAATTTTTTTGATTGGACCCTTCCCACAATTTTTGAAAAGTATCTACCTGATGTTAAAAAAAATCGGAGGAGAAGGAGGGATCCAATCGAAATTTTTGTAATAACCACAATTATTTTTGGCATCCTAATCTACAACTTTTATTTGAAAATTTTTTCAATTCGCCCTTTCCCCCTCTTTCCCCCCATAATTTTTAATTATAAAATCTTGCGATTGTTATGCGAAATTAGTGAGGAGAAAAGGATCTCATTGAAAAAAATTCAAACAAAAGTTGTAGCTTGAAGTCCTAAGAATAAGTTTGGTTATCACAAAAATTTTGATTACACCCCTCCCTCCCCTCCAAATTGCAAAAATTTCCAGTCTGAAAAATTTGAAATGGAAAAACCTGAATAGAAAAGAAGAGTGAAAATTGGTTCAAAAAAATTGAAGTAAAAAATAATTAAGTATTAGGAAATCATAAAAAAATCGAAGAATTAGAATTAACAAAAAAAATGAAAAATTTGAAGGCATTAAAAAGTTTGAAACATTCATAAAAGTTACGAATTGAAAAAAATTATGGAATTTCAGATATTTCAAACATTTGATGACGTCAGAAAATCATTGAAAACTCTAAAAATTCAGTCGATCAAACAATTTAGAAAAACTTGAACACGAAAAAAATTAAAGAGAAAAAAAGAAAAAATTTAGTGAAACTAAGAAATTATAAGAAAAGTTGAAAATTTAAAGGTACTAAAAATATTGAAAAATCACAAATTATTTAAAAAATGAGCAATTTCGAGAGTGTTAAAAATTTTATGCAATTAGCAAATCATTAAAGATCGTAAAATTTTATAATAGGCTATTAAAAAAAAATCAGAAATCCAAAGAAGAAAGAAAAAGAAATGAAAATTTCGTAAAAATTTAAAAAAAATGATAGGGTTTATTTGATTGAAAATGTAGAAAAGTAGTTTGGCTCTTAAAAATTGGAAATTTTTGAAAAGTTTTAGAAAGAAAATTTGCAAAAATTTTGAGTGTGAAAAATTGATGACGTAAAAAAGTTGGTTCAGAAGTTTGAAAAATTAATCTGAGACTACTTTTTGGAAAAAATTGAAAAAATTAAGACAACTCGAAAACAATATTTTCAACAAAAAATAACTCTGAAGTTGTACTTATTTACACTCCAAACCAATTTTCTGTCTCGATTTGGTCGGGGTTATGGAGGCCTACAAAAATTTTAAAATTTCGTCGCCACTTATCAAATCCAAAATTTTCCAAAGCCACGTACCTACATAAAAAATTTCTAAAAGAGGAAGATCTGAAAAAACTGAAAGATTTACGAAAAAAATATATTTTAATAATTTTTTTATGAAACATCAAGTTGTTTTGAAAAAATCTTTCAAAGAAAGAGAAATTTTCTTTGAAAGTGTTTTACTGTTTTTGGAATTTCTCAAAAAAAAAATTTATGCAAGAAATTTTTCATAAAAATTTTTCTCACTGATTTTTTCAAAAATAGTTTTATTTAGCGATGAAATTTTTTCCAGGATAATTTTTTGATGAAAAAATTCAATTCTGATCAGGCATTTTATGAAGAATTTTTTGGATAACATTTCTTGAAATTAAGTAAATTTTTTCAAAAAAAAGTTCATTAAATTTTTTCAAAAAATGTTTCCAGGATGTTTGAGATTTTTTTCCAAAATTTCAAAGAGAAATTTTCAAAATGATTTTTTTCAATATTTTTCTTTCAAGAAAATTATGTAATAATTAGGTATGCATTTTTTCAACTTAAATTTTTTTTTCATTATAAACGATTTTTTCAGGTAATTTATTCCTTGGTGAATTTTGTTGTTATGATTTGGTTTTTTTTCTTAAGATTCTTCTTCTTAGATAGTTTTTTTCTTCTTTTTTATTAAAAAAATCTACGTATGATAGAATTTTTTTCAACATTTTTTGTTGTACCTAGTTTTTTTTAGGAGATTTTTTTCAAGATTTTTCTTCTTTAACAATTTTTTAATTTTAATTTTATTCTTCCTGTAAAATTGTTTATCAATACTTTTTGAGGTTATTTTTTTCTTTGTGTAATTTAATAAAATTACGAATATTTTGGTGTTGTTTTACGCTAGGTAATTCTGATTAGGACCTACCTTAAATTTCATGCATTATGAAGTCATAAAAAATTAATGACTAATTTATTTTATTTTTTTTGTTTCAGGTGAGTTTCAAATGATGAAGTAGCTATTTATGTAGAATTGTAGATTGATAGAGAAATTTACCTTATGTTTCTATTTGGGTAAGTTTTCGTGATCTCTTAATATTATGAAATAAAATTCTAGAATTTTAATTAAAAGTTGTCCATTATTCAAAGGGTTATGTACTATGTAGTATTAGGACACCCTATATAATATTGTTTTCAACTTATTGCTTGTAAAATAACACGATACGTAATTTGGTATTTTTCTTATAAATTGGTAATCCGAACTTTTTTATAAACCTTTGACGCAGTTTTCCAATTCATAAATTTCGAATATTTCTTTTTTTATCAGCAAGATGGATTAATGAGGGCGGTTTTTCGTGATTTTTTACAACATTAGTATACGCAGCCTTCTAAGCACGATAATTTTTTCACGTCTAGAAAAATTACGTTAGAAAGTAAGAGACGAACGTGACATAATACAAAAAGAAAAATTATTTTAATAATTTGGCCCCGCCGTTTGAGCCAGGAAAAAATATAGTTTGGAGCATTATTATAATATTTTTCATTTTCGTAGACAACATGGCCCGGTTTTCTCGTCGGTGACGAATTTTGAGGATTTTTTTTCTCTCCGCTGATAAATGTCAGCTTGTAATGGCGTAATAATTTGTTTTTAAAATGATTTTTTTGCCATTTTTTTGTTATATTTTTGCCCGTTCAAGAGTTCGGATTTTGCGAAATATACGTATAGGTTTGCTGTGCTTAATTGCGTATAGCTTTCCCCTAACACAAAAGCAAATAGGTTTCGAGATTCATCCCTAAGTTTTTGGCGCCCCTTTTACTTTAAGTTTCAGATTATACAATCTACTGGCGAGCGATATCGTTTCCATTTTTCCGTTACCGTCGCCGATCCCCTTAGAACGTAAAATTTTCGACGTAATATACTTATTACCAGAGGCAGTGGTTCTCAAGGTTATATATTTTAGTTTACTCGGTGTGTTTACGTGTAATTAATACTTGGAAGATGTAATTTCCTATATGAGAAGGATGAAGTTTTGATAAAATTTCGTTGCGAATTGCTTCGAGTATTTTTTTTTGTAAGATTTCGTCGAGCTTTGTTTTCAAATTGGAAATGTTTTAGTATCGAATTCGTGACAGCGAATTTTGGTCGAGATACGTTCTCGTATTTTATCGGTTTGTGCGGAATTCCTCATTTTATTATGCTCGTAAATTGAACGTAAATTCAAAAATCTTGTAAATTGGGTATTTCAATAAAATATTCTCTCATCGGTGTATTTTTGATATTTTTTCTAAAAAAAATACGTATCGATGTGCGAAACGAAATAGGAAAATGTCGAATTTCATTTCGAATCGAGCGAATTGGGGAAAAAATAAAGCGAATTAGGATTTACGTAATTTTGGAATATTTGAAATTTCACATTTATCCACGACGTACATTTCATATCGTCAATTAACCAATTACGAGACTCGATATTAAATTATTTGATTACGAATTGAATTAGAAACTATTACGAATAATGTATATTTCGTGTATGTAGGACACTGCCAATTTGGCTATTTTGCAACTGTGTAGAAAAAAACTCATCAACAGAGTTGATAATTTGTTAATAAAATTGCTATTTTGATGACCAATGCATCTTTATTAGTTGCTCGTTAAACCCCCATATGGTCGTAAAAGTTTCACGCGCGTTTGGAGTGAGGCCAATGATTGCCAGAAGTTTCGGATACATTGATCAATGGGTCGGAATAAATGTCAATAAAAAGCATAAAAGCTGCAGCCCACGGGCTCGTTTTAATTACAATTACATACGAGCGAATTTGCGCCTAATCGTGCAAACAATGTCTGCACTTGGTCTGCGCTAATAATACAGGCCTTTGCTCAAACAAATTGAAGGAAGAATTTTTGTCGTGAAGTTGCTCGTAAAGGTGTTTTAATTAACTTTTAAAAAAGTCCTCTAAAATCTGAGTGAAGCTTCACCCCCAAATCCCCACTTTATTCACGTATATCTCAGTTTCTAATGAACTTACAAAAAAAAATTTCATACAAAAAATGTACAGAATTAAATATTCTTCCAATTTGGTTATTTTCAATTTTTCGGTAGGAATGATAGTAACGCTTCAAATCGACTTCAAAGTTATTGGTACATTCAAATTGGGCCAAAAATGAGTTTTCCCTTCAAAAAATTAAATTTGCTCGTAAAAGTGTCCCTATCAATATTTATATAATATCTGTTAAAATCCGAGTGCATCATGACCCCCAAAACACACCGTTTTCGCCCCCAGATTACTTTTTTTCAAGTAATTCGTGGTATATCTCAGTTCCTAATAAAGCTACTAAAAAATTTTCAACAAAAAATATGTAGAGCAGTAAATTTCCTAAAAAAATCGGTTATTATCATTTTTTTTGTAGAAATAGTAGTAACGCCGCTAATCGACTGGGAAGTTATTGCTCGTGCGCAGAATCCATTACATACATACAGGGTGTTCTGGATTGAGAGTAAAACCTTCAAACCAGTAACTATGCAACTTATGTTGAGTCGATGTAGGTATGTTTGCCTAACCTCCGGACTGCAGGGGCTGAGTTATGCTCAGAAATTTTTTTTTTCGTTTTGGCAGTGTTTTCAACCTTGCGCTTCTCGACAACTATAATAGTTAGAAAATTGTGCTTTGCGGCATCGGATGGCAAATTTTGTCTAAATTTTTCATGGGACTGGTAATTTTTGTAAGTGGACAAGGAAGTTTATACCGAGCAAAATATTTGAAAAAACGTAAAAAAGTGACAATTTTTCTTATTTTTTTGTGATAACTCAAAAAGTTGTTCTTTGATCAAGCTATTATTAACTTTTGTAAATGAAATAAAAATGCTGCTCTTTTGAATGGCACAACCTCCAACCCTCTATCTCACTCCAATCAAAAGTTATAAGCGAATAATTTATTGAAAAACGTCTAAAAAAAATCATAAATAAAATTTTTTCAGATGTTTTTCTGAAAAAATAAACTGCTTATAACTTTTGATACATTAAAAAAAATTTTTTTTTTTTTCACTGCTCTACATATTTTATGTTGAAATAGAATAAAGCAAAAACTCTTTCCTCAAAACTAAGTATGTATCTAATGCGGATTCTGCCCTTGAACCATTTGAAGAAGGAAGGGTCGAATTGAAATTTTTTCATAACCAAAATTATTCTTAGAATTTCAATCTACAACTTTTGCTTGAAAATTTTTTCGATTAGACCTCTCCCTCCCCTCCAATTTCGCATATGACTTGAAAATATCAATAATCCAAGTCGTATTATGCGAAATCGGAGGAGAGAAAGGGGTCCAATTGAAAAAATTTTCAAGTAAAAGTTGTAGCCTGAAGTCTGAGAAATAATTTTGGTCTCAACAAAAATTTCGATTGAACCCCTCCCTCCTCTCCAAATTTTAAATTAAGTATCATCAAATACTTTACATATATAATACTGGAAACTCCAATGGGGACAAGTGACTCCCAACAAAAGCGCTCTTAGCGGCTCGGCATGAAACTATTCTCAGACTTTCGACCGATCGTCATGTCTTCGACCAATCAGAGGGCGAATCACGCGACGATTAGTCGAAAACCTGGAATTAGTTTCATGCCGAGCCGCTTAGAGAGCGCTCTTCTTGGGAGTCAAATCAAAAGCACAGAGTTTCCAGTATTATATATGTAAAGTATTTGGTATCATTCTGAAATTGATAAATTTTTCTACCATAAAGGAACTGGATTGAACCGTAGTGTTACCACTTATTAAAATTTTACAGCAAAAATAATACACGTGGGGTCCACAGGGAAACCCAGTTTTTGGCCTAATTTAAATAGACGAATAACTTCGAAGTCGATTTGCGGCGTTATAATCATTCCTACCAAAAAATTAAAAATAACCAATTCGGAAGAATATTCAATTCTGTACATTTTTTGTATGAAATTTTTTTTTGTAACTTTATTAAAAACTGAAATATATTCAAATAAAGTGGGGGTAAAAAATTTAGGGGGCAAAAATGTGGGTATTGGGGATAAAGCTCCACTCAGATTTTAGGGGACTTTTTATATGTTAATTTGGACACCTTTACGAGCAACTTTTCGAAAAAAAATTTCTTCCTTCAATTATTTGTTTGGGCAAATGGCCTAATAGGTACTGTACTGTAATGTCGGCGTATTAATTTCCATTTCAAGTCATTTTTCCAACCACTGTTTCATAAGTTGATCAGCGAAATTTAGTCATTTAAAAGGCTCTGGCGTGGGATTGGGTCCGGGATATGGGCAGAATAACGTAACCATCGTGTCGGTATATTCTCGTATACCAAGAGCCTGTAATATCTTTGTTATATACCTTTGGGAAAATTGTTTTAGTTCCGTTAATCTTTTCTTTTCGCCGTCAACCTAATGCCCGGTCGCTGTCCTTAAAAGCTAATGAAATTCCTACTCTATTTGCCGGTTACCAACGTCATAATTGCGAGCAGCCTTCTGTTATGTAAAGCTAATTAAAAATTTGACCGATATTTCATCCGAGGAATAATTAACGAGATTCTTTTAATCATTTATTTTAAAATAACGTCTTTATTTTCATTTTTTATCTATTTGAATTTCCGCAGATTCGTAGTATTTGGGAAATTTTAACATAGACTTTTTTTCCTCCGAAAAGAACCGAGCATTTGAACCAGCTTAGGGTTGGATGTTTTGTTGCTTCATTTGGAATTCTGTAAATGCGCAACGGTTCTTAAGGGAAAAAAATATTGTTCGAGAAGGTAGAGGAGGATAAAGTACAAAAGGGTAGCTAGTAGCTTTAGATTCTTCGAAGGGGTGATGTGAGCGATATTTTGGCCAGATCGTCTATACAAGACATAGTATCACGAGTAACTATTCTAGCAAGGCCTATCACACTGCATTGCGAAGAAGGAGAAGTAAAAAAGGATACACGTCTATAAGACCAAGTTGACTTGGAGTTACGATACAATATAACCAAAACGGGCATTAGGCGACATGCTATACGCCGAGGGTAGATTTCAAAGCAAATTGCCTCGGAAATGAGAGACGAAAAATTCTGCGGCACCTGAGGCTTGTTAAATGTGCTGTCGAGTCAGTTTATCTTAAGGCCTTCGTCGTCATGTCGATCGATTTGGCACAGACTTTTCGTTTATTTTGTACAGTTTTCGCCTGTGTAGCCGACAAGAGTGCTCCGGCCAACGTAAAATGGCTTCTTTATTTCATCGTTATCGTTTTCTTGTTATACCCATAATGCCACTTGTACCTTCGAAGTCGAGAGAAAAAATTACCTAGACTGGGATCGAAAAATACCTGTTTTTATTGGTATTCGGAACTGTTGCTTTTTTGCGCGGATAAGAAGTTGCGATTGGGGGGGGGGGGGGGGGGAGGAAAATAAGTTTGTTTGGGAGCATAGTGTAGTATCGAGAAATTGCTGTGTAGGTCGAAAATCACCACTCTCGAATCATAAAAAATGTCTTTGCCTAAATTAGAGGTTTTTTTAAATTTTTGCTCGTAATTTTTCAAATTTTCAAATTTTCTTAAATCTATACATGTATTTTTTTTTGAAAACTTGACTAAAAGTAATTTTATTTTCCACTTTTTATTTTTTTCTAAAAATATTTTTTTCAAATGTTATGTGATTTTTTTTTTTGAAAACAAGTTTTTCAAAATAATTGAAAAAAATCGAAACTTTTTTTCGGAAATTTGATTGAAACTATAATTTTTTTTTAGATTTTGTGCAATAATATTTTCAACATTTTTTTGTAATACCATTTACTATTTAAGCTAACTTTATTTAATTTTTTTTTTTGATTTCGATCAAATCTAGGTATACCTATTTAAAAAAAAATTTATGCAGATTATTTGAAAAACTTGAAAAAAATTGATTTTTTTATTTTTTATTTTTTTGAAACAATTCTTAGAACTTTTTAAAAAAAATATTTCATCAATTTAAGCCATTATTTTTTTCAGGTATTATGTGAAAATGGACTTTCATTCCTCCAAAGTACTAATTTTTTTCAAATTGTGTTGAAACTATATTTTTCCAACTTTTTAAATTTTGGTTCAATTCCATTTTGTTCATGTTATGTATTTTTTTATTTTATTTATTTATTTATTTTTTTTATTAATTTCCCATGGAAACACTTTCTTTTTAAATTATTAATCCTCCCAAATTTTTAAAATTTATTTTTGATTTTTTTTGAAATTTTGTTGAAATGGACTTTGTTGTAAAGAAATTATTTTTAAAATGTTTTCCAAAAAAATTCAAATAATTATGATGTTTTATTCGAATACGAGTATTTTTTTCTTCAATTTTTTTTTTTTTTGGGTGTGTTTAATTACTAGATTATTACACCCAACGACAGGAGAGTTAGATTAGGTGGGTAAGTTTACAGTTTTTGATTAAAGTAATGAATTTGTGTATTTCGTTAGGGTTATCTGGAATGATCAAAGAGTTTTCATCTATTTGGAGAAGTTGTCGTTTTTGTTTTAATTGTGTACATTGAAATAATAGATGATTGATAGTTAGAGGTTGGTATGAACAGAACTGGCAGGAGGGTGGTGGAGCTTTTTGATAAAGGTAATTATGGGTGATTTTAGTGTGGCCGATTCGGAGGCGGGTTACAATGATTTCTTCTCGTATTTTTCTTCAAATTTATCTATCTTAAAATGGTTTTTTCAAATTTTTCCAACATACTACTCTCCTGGTTTTTTGAATTTTGATCAAATCTCATTTTTATGTCATGAATTTAAAAAAAATTCTTGAAAACATTTTTTTTTATTATACCTATCAAATCTTTCTTAATTTTTTTAAAAACAACTATTGTAATTTTTTTTTTAATTTTCATAACTGATTTTTTTTTATTTGATTAGAGCGTCTCGTTGCCATTTTTTGTAACAATTATTTTTCAAATTTTTCATGAAAAAGTTGGTTTTACATTTAATTTTTTTGTATTAATTACGTACTCGTACTTTTTTGAAAATTATTTTGAGTTAAAATGTTTTTAAATCATCACTTTTTCTAAAATTGTGTAAAAATAATTCTCCAATTTTTTAAAATTTGGATTCAATTTCATTTTGTTCATGTTATGTATTTTTTTTTTAAATTTTACATGGAAACATTTTGTTTTCAAGTTATTATTTCTTTCGATCAAAGAATTTTTAGATTTCTTTTTTTTTTGGAAATTTGGTTGAAGTAAATTTTTTTGAAAAATAATTATTAGGTAAAATGATTTTTTTTTCAAAAAATTCAAAGATTTTATCCAAATTTTTGTAAAATAGTTTTTTTCCTCCTAAAATCTCGAATCATCTATTTTCAAATATTTTTTTCCTATTAAGTAGATATGAAAAAAAAACAATATTTTTTTCGTGAAAATGTTTTTAAATTTTCAATTTTTCTCAAAATTTTTAAAACAGTTTTTATATTTTTAAAGAATTTTTTCGAAGCTTTTCATTGAAATTTGGTTGAAATGGAACTAACAATGACTTATCAAATTTTTCGCGAAAAAAGGAATTATACGTAAATTAAAAACAAAATTTCCTTTCAAAAATTACTAATTTTTTTCAAATTATTTTACGTAGATTTTGATTAGGTTCCATTTTATTTCAAGTTGTGATTTTTCGAATTATACTACATTAAAACTTTTTTTTCAGATCATTAATTTCTTCTTGATTTTTTGAAAATTATTTTGTATTTTTTTCTAGATGTTTTTTTCGATTTTTTTTTTTTTTTTTTTTTTTTTTTTTTTGGAAATTTGATTCAAATTTTTCATATTGTAGATGCATAAAATTACTTCGACCGGAAAAAAATATTTTGACTGTAAAAAATGTTCAACCCGAAAAAGCTTTCATCTTGAAAAAATACTTCAACCAGAAAAAAATTTTCGTCTTGAAAAATTACTTGAAGCAGAAAAAAATATTTTTTAAAGCACAATGCCAGAAAAATCATAGGCAAAAATTTTGACTTGGTTTGACCTTCATGAAGAGTCCAAGTTGGACGGAAAATGCCACAGAAACACGATACTGTTGTTAAAAGCACCACAAAAGACCACATTTCTTAAGTTTAAAACCCGATACTTTATTCGCTATTGTACGATTAGCCTGGTTGAATTTTAATTTTTAATTTCAATTTCAGCTCCCGTTCTCGGCAAGTTTATTCTCTTTCATCGTTATAACTCGATACGAGTAAAAGCCAGTAGGTATATTTTTCAACAGTCGAGAATCCAAAGACGCAGAGAGACGGACGTAAGGCAATATATCGCGCAGGCTATTAATCCGTTCGTTTGGAAATTTAATCTCGCCTTTCTCAAACGTTTCGTGGTTTATTTGTTGAATAAATTTTAGCTGATTTTAACCGTCTTTTTGCATGCACATTGTTTAACATAAATGCCCACGCTGATGATACAATATACCATCGCACTCGTGCCCACCTGTATTTGGCGAGAGAATACGTAACTTAGCTCGCTTTGTTTTATCTGTCCAATGTTCGAATATCTGTTACGAGATAAATCACCGATATTTTCTTTCTTGTATTTAAAAAAAAATATTATCGTTGATACAATATTAAAAATGATGCACGACTTTATCTCGAACCATAGTGAGAAATTCGAGTCGTGAGTGTACTTAAAAAGAAGAAAAAACTATTCTCAACTGCTTAAAAAGTTTTCACAATGTGCAGAAAATTTTTGAAACATAAAAATAACGAACGAGAAGCGTTAAACGAGAAAACGAGACCATTACTTTTGTCTTTTAAAAAATGATTTATCCTCTGAAAATGAACGAAAAAGAGATATTCCAAAGGGTCAGCTATAACAGGTACCGTATCGATGCGCAGCCATATAGCAGAAGTATTTTCAATCCTCGTGATTTATTTGTTACCTAAAATTGGTTACTTTTGAGCTGCATATTTCTCATTTTCGAAATAGTAGGGTTTTTAATTATAAAACTGTGCATTTACAGACCTCGTGTATCGTGAAGTTAAACACTTTGAAGATTCTTCATCTCAGAACATGATACTCGTACATTCGGATAGACTCAGCATATGACTGTGAAAGTCTTACAAGGAATCGTACACTTGTCAACCGAGGCAACTTTAACGTGTCATTAATCACCCCATGCTCACGAGGGGATCTCGACACCGATGAAAGTTTTCCAATTCGTGGCGTTTTTCGCCATAAAATACAGATAACAGATAACTGTTGAACAATTTCCAATATTGATTCGAGCTTATAGGAAATCATCGACGAGTACATAGCCACCAAAACAGGGTGTTGAACCAGCTTTACTAAAAATACCCCATTGATTTTTCCCTTACACTAACCTGAGTGTGTCTTACACGTATCAAGATTTCATACAAGAAAAAATAAGAGGGGAAAAAAATCAGTGTATTACGTTTAGAGTTAGGTGTATCTTCGTATGAGAGGAAATACGTGCTTTTCCTTTTTTAAACCGTGATTCGTCTGAAAAAAGCATTTTCAAGGATTGTTGTACGAATTTGAATAGTTATCGAACTGTACAGGGTGTTTCGGAAGTGATTCTGAACTTGAGATTTGGGTACCTATTTAATAAGTGGGTGCCTGGGCCGGCCACTTGGGATGGGACAAATTGCCACCTCAGCCTAGTTAAAGAGTTAATAAAAGTAAATTGGTACCTTAAATTCCAAGTACGTAATTATCCTATTCATCAGTGTACGTCTTTTAAATAAATTTCTTTTTCAAATTTTCTAATTCGAAATTTTTAAATTTTGATGAAATTTGGAAATGATGAAAAAATTGAAAATTTTTAATTAACTACTCAAGAAATTCAAAAAATTGAAATTCCACAAAAATTGAAAAAATAAATTAAATGTCAAAAAAAAAATCAATTGAAAAAAAAAGAATTACATAAAAAGAAATCAGAAATGTGAAGGTATTGAAAAAATTAAAATACTTATTCAAAAAAATTACTAATTTAAAAAAAATAAGAAAATTGATAAATTATAAAAAATTAGAAAGTTTTAGTTCATTAAAAATTCCAAAAAAAAATACAAAATAAATTTTAAACTTCATAAAAATTTAAAAATAATTTGGAAAAATATAAAATTATAAATCAAGTGGATATCAAATTGTCCAATTTTTTCAATTAATAACCAACCAAAGTGCTCAAAAAAATAAATAATTACGAAAATTGATGAATTACTTACAAAGAAATGAAAAATTTTAATGCATTAAAAAAATTGAAAGATTCAGAGAAATTACAAATAAATGCCAGAGAAATTGAAAAATTTAGAAAAATAAAAAATTATAAGCAATCAAAACGTCTTAAAAAAAAATTGGAAAAATTTAACTAAGCACTAAGCAGCTAATACACGAGAAAAACCCACAAAGTTGAAAAAAGGTCAAATTGTTAAAAAAAATAAATAAGAAATTAGCCCTTGGAGAAATTGAAAACATTGAACAATTGAAAAATTCAAAATAATTTAATAAAATGAGCAATATCAGAAGGATCGAAAATTTAATAAAATTAGGTGTCATTGAAAAATTCAAAAAGCTGAAAAATTTAAGTGTCACAGAAAGTGGAAAAATTTAGGGAAAATTAGAAAAATTATGAATTGAAAAAATTAGCCATTTTGGAAATTTTGACAATTTTACGAAATTAAGGAATAATGATAAATCGGAAAGTTTTAATAAATAAAAAAATACAAAAAAACTGAAAATGGAAATTTTTTGAGAAAAATGAAAAATTACAAATACAATTAAAATGACTCAAAAAATAGAAAAAAAAGTAACCAGTAATTTTGTTGAAATACTTATCAACTAAAAATTCAAAAAATCAAAAAATGATGATAGGTAGATGAGCAAAAAAAAAAAAAAAAAAAAAATTCGAAAATGATGAAAATTTGATAAAATCAGGGAGCCACGTGATCTAATAAAAATATAAAAAATTTATTCGTTCAATTAAAACCATAATAAACTGACAACTGATAGGACTTGCCTAATTTACATATTGAAAAGAGTCAAAAAATTAACAAGAAACTAGCTTTAAAAATATAAAAAAAACTACAGATTAAAAAAGATCAAAATAAGTTGAAAATTAAAATTTTTCCAAAATTATAGGTAGGTAGTTATATTTATTTCTGATTTATGAAATGGGAGGAATGCAAAAATTAAACTCTTTAGTAAATGAGTAAATAGATTCAATTCTTGAAAAATTATAATTTTTGAAATACTTAAGTTACTGTAAAGTTGATGTAATTAATTATTCAAAAATTTTTATCAATAGTTTTTGAGAAAAAATTGAAAAAAATGTGGGTCTGAAAAATACAATGAAAACAATTAATTACTTATTTTTGGAGTTTGAAAAATTGAGAAAATAATTTAAACAAATTCTTTAAAAAATACGAATACTTCTTGTAAAAAATTAGAAAAAAAGAAACATTTTGTAAAAATGAAGTACTTATACTTATACCTGTTTGAAAAATTTACGTACGATCTTAAAAATTCATTTCGAAAAAAATTTTGAACAAAAAATTAATTAAGAATTCCATGTGCACCGATTGTCTACATCGATTTTGAAGGAGTTATGGTTATCGATTAATGCAAGAAACAGGTGTAACATTGTGAGAAAAATAAAAACAATAATTGTGTAAAAAGTTTGCCCTTTTTTTTTTTTTTTGGAAATTATAAAGACACTAAAGAGCTTTGAAAATCGTTTTTTTTTTTTTTTTTTTTTTTTTTTTGTGTGTGTGTGTTTTGTAAACCCATATCTAGTACATATTTTTAAAAGTTTAAAGCTCTATAGCACCTTCATTTTTAAGAATAGGCAAATTTTTCACATAGCTTTTTTCTGTTTCTCTTAAAAAACTTCACTTGTTTTATGTATCTCGGACATTTACTTCCGAAGCACCCTGTATGCTATAAAAAAGAGAGCGAATTTACATGAAAACGATTCTAAACGACGAATCAATGAAGCTGATTTTTTTTTCAAAATGCCAAACCAGCAAATAAACTTTAAAAAAGTTAAGCGATTTAATGAAACTTTTTTTTTCTCGATAAAAATCATAGTTTTTTGTTAATTAAAATGTACGGGTTTTTCCCTCGAATTCATTCAAGGTTCAAGAATCAAGTACGGTTACGTGACTTTTTGAAAATATTTTTCGATAGAACTTTGCACGCGGATTGAAAAAGTGAAACATGCGGTCTTTTATGCCTATTAGAAAAAAAAAGTCACTCATCAGCGAAAATATTCAAAGTCTGGCAAGCGTAAGAAGCAAAAACAAACATCAATTACCATATCAAAGTTTTCAAACTCGAATCTCCTACCGCGATGGCAGTTCGGTTACTTTATAAAAACAATGGAAGGTGGGTGGCTCAGACTGTCTTTGTGCTGTGTAAGAGTTAATCATTAGCAGCGAAAATGGGAAAAGTTGGTTGCCATTTTCGGGAACATGTTTCGTTATTTATGGTTTGCCGCAGAGAGTAACGAGAATTGTGCCAAGTGCTGCTGGTGTCTCAGAAAAGTGAAAATTTCATCCATCGTGAGCTTCAAAATACTCGTATCGTCGATGTGATCATTTTAGTCATACTAGGATCTCTCTATTATTCGATTTATTTCCCTGTAATAAATATCTAATAATTTGGAACGTATTTTGGGCAAATGTATCGACGAACGAGAATAAAATCTCGTCAATTTTCAGACGAACGTGAAAATCATTCCGTTCGAGTAACTATTTCGACTTGTTTGTTCATAACGTCATGTAGTGTACTCGTTCGGTACCGAATGTTCAAATACTACGCACGAGAATCATTTTGTACTTAACTATATCGCAATAAAAGTAAATCGTTTTCAAATAAAACTTCCGGCAACGGTTGCTCTTCCTCTTCGTACAAATACAACTCGAACACACGATTCGAATTCTTCTACGACATTGAACATATGTTGTGATATTTGCCATCAACTCGGACATGATTTCGTTTCGATTTGTGTCTGTATCCGTCTCCACGTGTCCCTGTCCCTGCCCATGCTCGTGCCTCTGCTTTGTACCATGTGAATTAATTTCATCGCTGCATATCCAGCTCAAAGTCCTTTTTTTAATATCCGTCCCGAGTGGAAATTTCACATGCGAATTTGCCATCATTCTGGGTACACACTACACAGGCGATGAATATGCTCGAGCTGATTATTTATGGCTTAATTTTTGTTATTTCTGTTGCATTACCTATTGATTTTTCTCGTAGGTGCGTATTTTTTTCTTCATTTTTTTTAACAGGTTTGTTTTTTTATTTAACGCGAATGTGTCGAATTAATATGTTGCCGACAAAGAAAACAAATATGTTCCCAGGGTTACTCTCGTGATTATCAACATGAGGTTATTAATAGAGTCGAGATTGTCATTAGTAGGTAGGAAACTAAGGAACTTCATATTTTTTTGAAAGATATCTGCTCTTATTAGGTATTTTGTAAGATGACTGGTATCTTGAGTCCTATTTAGATGTTATTTTGTAAATTAGTCTCAAACTTTTCCCGCAGGTTTGTATTTTTTTTTCTTCAAATTTTTCTGTCAAACAAGAATGATATTGAATTTTTTTTACTAAACAAATTTGAGAAATTTTGATTTTTGAACAAAATATGAGAAAAATTTGAAAACATAGTTTTTTAAAAAATATTTTAAAAGTCGAGATTTCTAAAAAAAAAAAAAAATCAATAAAATTATTTTTCACAAAATTCTAAAATTTGGATTCTGAACAAAAGTAATAAGATTTTTTTCTAATATCAAAGTTTAAAAAATTATGGGGAATTTTGATAAAAATTTGAAAATTTTTTGAATAGGTATATTATTTGAAAATTGTAGATAATTATATATTCGAATAGAATATTGAAAAATTATTTTGGACAAAGTTCAAAAAATTAAATGCACAATTTTCAAAAAATTATTCTTTAACAAAATAACAATTTTTTGGAAAAAATAGTGAAAAATTTTTTTTTTCAGCTTATTCTTGAGCAAAATTTGAAAGTTTGAGATTTCGAACAAGAAAAAATTCTTTACAGAATATCTATAGGTACTGACTCATTTACTTGAAAATTAAGATTTCGAACAAAATTTTGAATAATTATTGTTTATGAGCTAAATTAAAAACTCCAGTTTTTATGCAAAATTTGAAAAACCGAATTTAGGTATTTGAAAAATTGCTTTAATCAAATCAAAGTTTGAGAATTTTGATTATGGCAAAAAAAAGTTTTTGAACCAAATTTGATTTTTGGATAAAATAAGTTTTTTTTTTTTTTTTTTTTTTTTTTAAATTGAAGTTTGCGTATTCAGAAATTTTGAACGCTTGAAAAATTGAGGGGTCGTTTGTAAAAACAACCATAGTCAAAAATTGGAAAAAAAATTTTATTCAATTTTCTAAACCAAAATTTCACGAGAAAGACGATGGTGTTAAAAGTTTTAAAAAAAAATTTGGCCGTCATCAATTTTTTTCAACTTCAAAAGTACGTGTTTTAGTTGATTATTTTGTAAAAACCACCATAGTCGGTATTTTTAAAGGGAAAGTCGTAAAATTTTTCAAAATTTAGAAAAAAAAATTATTGCATTTCTTGACATTATGGAAAATTTTATGATCAGATAACCCTCTGAATCAAATTTTCGCCCCTAAACATGATCATAACACGTTATTTCGGTCTCCTGTAAAATTTGATTTTTTGACTATGGTTGTTTTTACAAAATGACCCCTCAATTGTTTTTGGACAAAATTCAAGAAATCAAGTTTAGAGCAGAAATTTCGGAAAAATTATTCTTGAACGAAATATTTTTTTAAATAATTATTTTTGGACAAAATTCTAAAAATAGGTATTTAAACAAAACAAAAAAAAATATTAATGAAAAAGTGCTGGTAATCATAATCAAAATTTTTAACAACTTGATATTTGAAACGATAACATTCTAAACACGACTACTTGAAAACTGGAATTTTTACATAATATCGAAAAAATTGTTTAGGAGCAAAATCAAAAAATTTGAAGTTTAGTTTTGAGCTGAATATTCAGAAAATTGTTAGTGAACAAAATTTGAAAAATTTATTTCTCAAACAAAATATTCAATTAAATTATTTTCAAACAAAATGTTTGAATAAAGGTCCAAATAATGTATTGAAAATTTTTAGGTTTTGAACAATTTAGTAGATAGTTGAAAAATTGTTTTTGAACAAAACTCAAGAAATTAAATAAATTATGAACATAATTTTCGAAAAATTATTCTGAAACAAAATTTTATAAATCAGTTTCTAAACAATTTGTTTTTTGAACAAAACAAAAATTTTGATTTTTTTCAAACAAAATTTATTGAAAAATTGTTTTTGGACAATTATTTAATTTTGAAAAGGAAATCATTCTAATCTGGATCAAAATTTTGGTATCGAAAGAAATATTTAAAAATTATTTTTCAAAGAAAATAACAATTTTTTTTTTTTTTTTAATTTCTAGACAATCTTTCGAGAAAATTTTCAAAACAATTTTTGAAAAAAAAATCCTCTGCTATTTTTTTTGAAAATATTTAATTAGGTATTAATTAAAATGAAATGTTTTTTTTTTTAAAATTATGATCATTCTAGTACTGAATTTATCGAAATTAGTTAAATTGGAAAAATTACTTTCGGTGTATTTTCACAAGTTGAAATTTAAAAAATTGTATTCTCAAAAAAATAAAATAATTTTGAAAAGCAATGGAAAAATTCACTAGTATAGACGAAATTTAATTTTAAACAATTTTTCAACACAATTTTTGAAAGTTTGATTTTTATTAATTGTTTAAAGTAGGTATGTATGATTTGGAAATTTTCGAAATTTCAATCTTCGAAAAATTTTTATGCTTTGAATTGATGCAAGTAATTGATCCATTTTGAAAAATTACACATTTATATATTTTGTGGAATTCCTACACTTTAAATTATTTTATCATTTTTCATTTTTTGAAAATTTATTGTTGTTTTCCTCATTTTTCTTGTAAATATAATTTTTTGACTTTGTTGACTTATTCTGTAAATGGCTGAAAGTATTAAACGGATTCCCTTCGGGTTCTCAGTTTTAAAATCTAGTTTTTCAAATTCTGCTGTATCAATTTTAATTTCGAATATTTTTGCATATTTTGCTTTGCGAAATCCATTCCTCACTCTAAAATGCATTTAAATCTCTCACCCTATACTTTTATTATTAATATTCGCAAAAGCAAAATCATATTTTAAAATGCAAATGTGAAACTTTGCAAAGCACCAAAAAAGCTTTAATTTAACTAAATTGCAAACAAAGAACTCCATAAAAATAATAAATAGACGAATCGGTGCGAGAAAATGCAAAATGTTGTAGCAACAGAGATTAATATTCATTGTGACTGTTTATTCTTTTCCCCCTCGAGCTTCACTTTGTATTAACATATAATACGTTTAATTTAGATTTAATACGGTCTTCTGTAATTATTCTTATTCCGTAAACTGATATCGTTGAAATACCATAATAAATAATGTTGTAAAATATATATCGAGCTAGAAAACTTACAAAAATGGGAAAAAATGAAACAGCTAATTTTTTTTGATCTTGCACACTTCGCACTCGATACCTTCGAGTTGTTTTTATTACGTCAAAGACTCAAAGTGTAGAGAATTGAAAAATAAATTCTGAAATAGATTACGATAAAATTCTCGCCGTTTTAATATTAAATGAGCGTTTAGGGTGCGGTGACATTTCAACATGAACATGAAAGTTGACAAGTGAAACAGTGATTCTCATTTCGACGATGGAACTGAATTTGAAATGCTTTAAAATATTCGCTAGCTGGGTATTTCATTTCTCGAAAGTTTGATTCGAAATTCGCATGGGTGGAGTTCCTGCGCCGCCTAATTTGAACGTGCTGCTGAAAATTAGATAAGAGTTACTTTAAACTTAATTAAAGTAGTTAAACATTCGAGAATTAGCTAATTAATAAACAACATTTTGCTTAGATTCTCATTTCGACGAAGTTATATAGTTACGTACGAGATATATTTCTTTCTTAAGATGTAATAAAACAACAACGACGTGGGTAAGATTTAATATGTCATTGGTTTCCACACAATTTACCATTTTTTATAACGACGTGATTTTTGGCTAAAAAATTATTTCTGTTTATGATCGTTTAATTTACGTGTTTCCATAAAAGCGTCTCGTTCGAGGCGTTGTGATGATTTCTCACCCTTTTAGAGTCTTTAAAACAATTCTTTTTTTCATCTCGATCGTGAGGGTTTCACGACGACGAGAATGGCTAATTGTTTTTCGTATTTGAAAATTATTCGCAGAGTGGAGAGGTACCTACTTTTGGTATTTTTCAATTAGAACGCTAGGTGGTCTTTCTTGTTCCGTTTGATGTCGCAGATTGAAAATTTCCCCTTTGCGATTGTCTGAATTTTGACAGAAAATGTCTGAGAAATAGTATCCTAAATGATTCGAAGCACCGCGTGGTGTACGCTTTCGGATGTTAATTTTGAAAGTACAGTTTGATATGGGTACGATGTTTTGCTACGTTGTGAAGTCTCTCAGCAATGTTTTCCTAAAGGATGGATCAATTCCGATGCGAGAGTCGAATATTTGGGTGCTTCGTTTCGTTACCAAAGCCATATAAAAAAGAAAACAATTTTTTTCTCTTTCTGTCTAAATTTAATTTTTTAATTTTTGGTTATAAAATCACTAGATTTCAGAAAAAATTCTGAAATGTTTTGAAAATAATATTCTTTTGAAGAAATTCTTTCATATTTTTTTGATAAAATTTTGTCGATTTTTTTTTCTTTTTATTTTCCCAAAAAATTCTCTTTAAGAATTCCTGATTGGAATGGGAATTTTCCCAATTAAATAAATTCTTCCTGTAAAAATTTCATCGCAAAATAATTTTTTTTTTTTTTGATAAAAATTCACGATGAAATTTTTGTAAAAATTTACGATGAAATTTTTGTAAAAATTTTCTTCCCAAAAATTCTTTTTAAATATTTCGAATAACACTTTCAAGTTTCAGGGTGTCTAAAAGTCATAAAAGTCATGAAAAATTCATGAAATTTTGAAATGGGTCATGAAAGTCATGGAGAATTCATGAATATTTCAAAAAAATCACTAGGTCAAGAACAGTCATGAGTTTTCATTTTTTGGGGGGAGGGAAGGGAAATCTCTATTTTTTTGAAAAAAATACCATTATTTTTCTTGAAATAAAAAAAAAAAAGAATTTTTCGGATTTGAAATGAAAAAAAAAAAAAAAAATTTGTGGAATGAAAAAAATTTTTAAAAATTGTTTTGGTATAGAAAAACATTTTTACGTCACTAGCCTTAGGTATAGTTGCTGTACAAGGCGTTAAAAAAATCTCAATTTTTTAAGGTAAAAATACGAGTATGTTTTTTCAAGTTCTCATTTAAAAAAAATCAAAAATCTGAATTTTATCGTTTTGGAATTGAATTGTTTTGAAGTAAAAATACTTTTCAAACTCTAGAGTATAAAATCTCAATTTTTCGGATTTAAAAAAAAAAAAATTCTGAAGAATGAAAATATTTAAAAAATTTTAGGAGGAGGGTCTCTTTTTTTGGAGAAATAATTCTAATTTTTTGAAATAGAAAAAAATTAAAAAGAATTATCTCCAAAAATCTTCTTCTTTTCGGAGAAAAAATGTTATAAAATTTTCTTATGTGAAGATATTTTTTTTTTAATTTCTGTGGAAACGTTTCTTAATTTTTTCTTTATGAAGAAAAAAAATTCATTTCATTTTCGAAAAAGAAAATAAATAAAATATTTTTTAAACTTTGGAACGATGAAAAAAAAGTATAAAAAATGTTTTTATGTTGAAAAAATTGTTAAAATTTTTTTCAGGAGATTTTTTTGAGTGAAAATTTTTTATTTCATTTCTAGGGGAAAAATCGTTCTCACATTACAACATGAAAAAAATTTCAAGCATCCACCTTTTAGGGAAGAAATCGAATTACACCCTTGAAAATTCCAAGTACCTATTCATTCAACTTTTTTTTGAAATTGTATAAATTTTTTGGTTACAAAAAAAGGGGATCTCGGAGGGAGGGAGGGGTTCAAGCACCCTCCCTCGATAATTTTTTTAACATATATTTATCACAAAATATAGGGAAAAAATTAGGGAAATTTTTTTGCCCCACTCTGACTTGAAAACTTTGTCTGTTTTTGAATTCTTTTTTTAAACAAGATTAGGTATATTTAGTTGAAATAATTTTTTGTACAAGGAACCTCTTAATTTTCTTGATATTTTCTTTCAAAAATTTTCCGCTTTAAAATTTTGAAAAAAAAATTTCAAATCATCTTCAAAATATTTCCATCGAAAATAATCTTTAAAAAAAACTTCCATCAAAATTTTTCATGGGACCTTGAAATCCTAGAAGACTCTTTTTGGATTTTTTTTTTTTAGTTTTTTTCTGTAGAAAATTTTTGTTTAGAATCTTGGGAGGGGTAAGAATAAGAAAGGTCATTTTTTCTCCTCACAAAAGTTAATTTAATGAAAATCTGTCAATTGTGAATTTATTTGAACTTTAAATCACTTCACTCTTCACTTGAAACGTCGTAACTAACTATGTTAAAGAAATGAATTGCCAAGTTGTGTTTATTTCGCTACTTTCTTTCAAAAAAAATCCTCAAAGGATCGAATATGTATTGGTATGGTATATTGATAAGATTTCATCAACGTCTAAAAAACACCCCTCCTCCATTCAACTGTGCAAAAATTTATTACCTCAAGTTTGGCGAAAGTTATCGGTTACAAGACCTTCAAAAAGCTTGTAGTTTGATGTTTTTCCCTGCTCTTTTTTCTTCTTTCTACGAACGAAATATAATGGATGATGGAAAAAGTTTCGACTATATGAATATTTCTGAACTTAAACACCGAACAGTCTAGTGCTTTTGGAATTCAGTTTTGTATGACAAAACGCTCGGTTATTATTCTTTTTTTAAAAAATTTTTTGACATAACGCCGGCGAAAGTTTTTAATTTCTTCTAACAAACTTACGAATTTCACTTTTACAATTTTTAATTAAGAGCGAGTGTCTGTTGTTTCTTTGAAATTTACGACACTTGTAGCAAGTATAACTTTGGTTAAACTCAACTCCCTAACCTGACAATGTACAGCAGCCGGCAACGACGAAACCGCAACGCGACCGGATAATTTACACCCAGAGCTCTGAGTAGAGTAGCGTAAATTACCGAACGAATAATTTGACGAAGAGAAAGCTTCGTGGCAGGTGTGGTGTTTTAGCGCCCGCCAAATTACGAAATATAATGTAAATTATGGCGATGACGGATGCAGCGCAGATTTGCTCGTTTGGAGCCCATTTAGTACCCGTGTGTAAGAATGCCGCGTGTGTCTTTAGGGCTCACGTGTGCTCGTGCTGGAAATTGTATGTAGTTCGTGGCAAATTTTCTTTGATTAATTTCACCCTCGCTCGTTTGGCAGCTTTGCAAATCTTGATTGATGATTCGAACGTGTGAAAAGATTCGTGACCGAATTTTGACGATTATGGTTGCAAAGGTGTGAGGTCGGAGGGCTCCTTGGAATGTGTGAGGTTTCTGATGAACGTAGGAGAATGTTCCTAATGGTTTTTCAAAATTTTTGAAAAATTTATTTTAAAAGTGTTTGAAAATTTTAGAAGTTTAATTTGATTTTTTTTTTAAGGGAGTAAATTTTTTGTGCCTGGGCCAATACTGGCTCGTGTCAGATATTTCAACTTTGTTTGAAAAATATTTCAATTGGGGGTCATAGGTGCTGAGATAAAAGATTTTTTGTAAAATAGATACTTACATGGACCCTTGCTTTTTTAATTTTTCAATATTTTAGGTGTTGTGGGAGGTTTGAGGGGGTATGAGGGGTCCAATTGAAATTTTTGTAATAACCAAAATTGTTACCAAGACTTCAAACTATAACTTTTGTTTGAAATTTTTTTCAATTGGACCCCCTCCCCTCGATTTTGCATAACATTACGTAGATTTTTATTCCAAATAGGACGAGTAAGGGAGGCGCTGGCCAATTGAAAAATTTTCCAAACAAAAGTTGTTGATTGAGATCTTTGAAATAATTTTGATTATTATAAAGTTTCTGATTAGACCCCTCCCTCCCCTCTAATTTTGCATAATAACACTTTGAATACTTATGTATTATTAAAAATTAGGGGAGCGAAGGGCCCAATCCAGAAAATTTTCAAACAAAAGTTGTAGCTTGGAGTCTTAGAAATAATTTTGGGTATTACAAAAATTTCGATTGGACCCCTCCCTCCCCTCTAATTGTTGAAAATATAATTCCAATTTTTTTTTCATTGCATCAAAATTCCTGCATCATCAATGCGACGTTCCTTTTTTGCACCTCTCGTTTTTCATCTTTTACAAATCTAATTTTTGATTTGTTTTCAACTTTTCTGCTCAAACATTTTCATGGACATCAACAATTGAATTGAAAATTTTCATTTTAAAAAATATATTTATTTTATTAGGAGTCTTGAAGAAAGTTTTCATTTTTCAAATTTTCGATTTTCTGAGTATTTTCAACATTACTCCTCGAGCTCCCCTTCCAAAAAAAGTTTGAAAATGCTGTTTTTTCAATTGGGGGGGTCTACACTTTGAACTTTGAAGATTTTTACTTCATTTCATGAAGAATGATAACGAAGTTGATAAAAAGAAATCGGGTTTTCTGAAGCAAGAGTGTGGTACGTCGGAGTTTTTTTTTTTTTTTTTTGAAAAAATCTACGGTAATTTTTAATAATTTCCACGTGTACAAACTACGACGACGACGACGAACGAGCCGAAAAGAGATGACATAAAAAGAGACACGAAAATCTCCTATAATAAAAGTCAACTTAACATACATTAAACTCGGCGAATAAATCTGTCGGCGTCGGCGCCAACGACTAAGACATCATACATGCTTTAGCGAGCCTCGTCCATCATCCTAATGAAAATATTTCTTTTCGTTAGTAAATCTCGACCGAATAACTACCGGGGTCGTACTCGTTACAGCTGCAGCAATGAACCCCAAATCTATTTCAATTTTATATCTTTCTCTAGCAATCAATTTTATTTTTACGTGAAACATCTTACGTGTATTTTAAGCACACATCTAAGTACTTCTAACTAAATTGAATAATTTTTCTGGAAACATTTCGTCATTAAAACTCCATCTTGAGCAATCCCATCGACGGTAAAAAATATCAGAAGAAATGTACGTACTCGGTACGGTTTATACATTAAAAATGAACTAAAACATTATCTTTTCATGAATCAAACAAGTAGCGTTGCAAGAATAAATCCGGTGTGCGACGTATTAACGCTTAAATTTTTCATTTACTTGAAAAGTAAACTCATCTCACTCAAAAAAATCTCAACTTTGTTATTGTATACGTAAATATACCAAAAGAGGATTCCATTCACTCTGTCGTAGAGGAAGAAATTCAAACAGGAGGTACAGGGGAGGGCTGCTTTGTTCAAACACACCGAAAAATATACACGTTCGAGCTCGTAAAAGAAGCTTTATTTTTAAGTGTCGATTATTTTGCAATATGAAAGCTGCCTGCAAAAATGTTTTATAATCTCGTTTCCCTGTTACATTTACTTTTATTTTCATTACTCGCCTCTTTTTTTATAACCTGTTTTTAGAAATGAAAATAAAAATGAATAATCGATAGATACGCGGAGAACATCCAAGCTACCTATGGTATTAAATTGATGTACAAAAAACACAGACGTTATCGCAGCTGAACCGGAAAATTAAAGGAAATCCTATCAACCGCGATTTTCGATTTACTCGCGTATTTTCAACCCTACTACAATGATGGAAATTTTACCCTGCGAAATTTTTCCAAAATCTTACATCGAAATGATAATAAAACCGTTGTAAAAAATTTAATACCGAAAATTTGGCGGCCAAAATCATTAAAAATATATCTGCAAAAATAAAACTCGTTCGAAATGTTCCCGAACTGATAATTTTTTATAACTTTGAAAATATTATCGATTGTACCTTTGCGAAATTTCAAATACGGATAAAAAAGTTTTCAGTTAATAAAAAAAAATCGTAATTTTTACACGACTGGCGCCTCATAATTTCGCGTTCGCAGGCAAAAAATAGCCTTCTTTTTTGCACTTTTTTCCTTCCGATAAAAAAAAAAAAAAAAAAAAAGAAATAGTTTGAATGTTGTAATTTTTCTAGCCACTATTAAATTTATACGATCGAGCATTGTTTGGTTTTATTTTTAGCTGATTTTTGGTTTTGAAAAATTCAGTCAATTGACCCGTTGAAGGGAGTTTGGAGAGGGAAAGTCAGATTTCTCCACATTTTGGGTCAACATTATTTCTTTACGTGTGTTTTAGGTCGGCCCTTTTTTTGCACTTTCAATTTTTTTTGTCTCACCACCCAAAGCTGTTTTTTTTTTTGGAGAAAATAATTCCTATTTTTTATTTTTACCCTTACTCAGTGCTTCTCAAATGGTGGTATATGTACACCAAGGGGTACGAGAACGTTTTTCGGGGGGTTCGAGACGACAATGGCAGCTTAATACTACTAACTTCATACAATACTTGAATTTGCACATTTTCAAATTTATTTACATAATGCTTATTTTTTAATTCAAAATGATTTTTTATTCTTGAAAATTTTTACCTTCCCTTCACTTCTCAGTTTTTGAATAAATCATTTTTTTTCTTTGAATGAAAAATCTTTCAATTTTTTTTTTTTTTTTTGAATAAAAAATATTTCGATTTTTTTGGAGGGAAATTTCTTTAATTATTCGGGATTAAAACCATCTTTTTTTTTAAGAAGAAAAATTTCTTGAAGTTTCTGGCGTAAAAAATACTTTTAATTTTTTTTTTATAAAAAATAAGCTTCCAATTTTCTGGATATTTTTTCAAATATTTTGTAGGATAGAATTTCTAATTTTTTGGGAGTACAAATATTTTTCATTACAAAAGGATCATTTTTGAGAGGGGGGGGGGAGGGAGGAGAGATTTCTCTTTTAATTTTTTTTTATTTAAAAAGCTTCCAATTTTCTGGATATTTTTTCAAATATTTTGTAGGATAGAATTTCTCATTTTTTGAAATGAATAACTCTTTATTGTAATATGAAGCATTTGCTTCCTTTACAACGTCTACGTATATAATAATATTACAGTAATGCAGAAAAAGGTATAATAATATTTAAAATAAAAATAATATAACTAGAACAATTACAGAGTATTTTCATTTTCGATGTTCATACTGAATTCATCCACCGAGTAGAATGCTTTCGTTAAAAGCCATTCTTTCAGTAATTTTGTAAATCTTTTCAAAGTTGGGGTATTTTTAATGTCGGTGGGAATATGGTTATAAATTTTTGCGGCCATGAAATCAACACTGGATTGATAAAATTTAGTTTTAAATTGATTACTATAGAGTAGCTGACTATTTCTGGTGTTATAGGTGTGCTGTGGTGTATTCAGTTTAATAGTACCATTTTTAACAGACTGAGCAATCATCAGTATGTTTTGGGAGTACAAATATTTTTCATTACAAAAGGATCATTTTTGAGGGGGGGAGGGGGGGGGATTTCTCAATTTTCCGGAGTAAAAGTACATACTTAATAATATGTATTTTTAAATTTTTTGCAAAAAAAATTGTCGATAATTTAGGAATAAAACGATTTTTTATTTTTTATTTTTTTCTAGTAAAAATCAATTGTGAATAAAAAATCGTCCAATTTATTTTTCTTTTATTTCTTGGAGAAGACGAGTAAAAACTAGAAATGGTATTTTTCATTTATTAAAAAATTTCTCAATTTCTTTGTTTCATTTGAAATAAGAGTTTTTAGATTGAAGAATATTTTTGATTTTTTGGAAAAAATAATATTTTTTTCATGTACCGTCAGATGGGGTTACTTTGGCCCTAGAGGGTAACTTTAGCCCACTTGCGAAAAAAAATGTTTGCGTGTCCAGCCACAACTATATGAAGTGGAGGAAGTTTGTAATGAGTGCCAACGATAGAGAGGCCTTCATACTTCACTTCTATGTGATTATCACTTTTTTTGTGTCGCAAGTTTGGTAAACCTGATTTTTTGTTAATTAGTACGTTGTTCATGTGTTTTTTTTACCTCCAAAACTTTTGTTTAGACGAAGTATAAGGAATGGTCCAAAAAAAAATTTTCTTATGGAAACAGATCGAAAATTTTATGTAGATTTAGAATCTCGTATAGAAAAATCGATTTTGTGAAGCGGTTGTGAGATAAATTGAACTTACTGGTCAGAGGACCGTTTTCGTCGTTTTTGGGGTTACTTTGGCCCACGCATAAACATCATCAGAAAGCGAGAGAAAAAATTTTTTCCTATGAAAATCGATCGAAAATTTAACGTAGAGTCAGAATCTATCATGAAAATGCCGGTTTGGTGAAGAGGTTATAAGATAAATTGAAGTTACCCGTCAGAGGACAGTTTTTCGCCCTTTTTGGAGTTATTTTAGTCCAAGTATAAACATTATCAGGAAATCTCTGAAATACCGATGTTTGATCATATGGTTTCAACTGAATAAATCTTTTTTTGAAGTTTCATGCCTTTGGTGAAGTATTTTAGCTGATTTTTTTCAAAATCAGCTATTAGTTTTGATTTCCGATTTTTTTGGTATTTCTTGCGATATGTATTTATGTATGTATGTATTGATTTATGTACTGAATTTTGTCCGCGCGATAACTCTCGTTCTAATGGACCGATTTAATTCAAATTTTAATGGTAGGTCCGGTACCATGTAGAATGGAACCCTATTGTTTTTGGGCAATTTTGGACCATTACTACGCATTATTTGGGAAGAAATGGTCAGAATTAAATTAGACCAATTTAATCCATTAATCGAAAAAATATTTTGCCTAGCATTTTATTTCGAGTCGAAGAAAATTAAACTTTTCTCCCCTCTTTATTTGTATCGACGTCGACGAGCACCGCAACGTCGTATCATTTATTGAAATATGCTAGGCATTATAAAAAAATAAAAAGCATCGAATTTTATCAGCTCGATTTACTCGATCTAAACGACTCGGCCTGATTGAAAGAAACAAAGGTAATCGAACACATAAAGATGAAATTTTAGCTAATAATTCACGTCCTTTTAGCTAAGGTGACTACATTTCGGCATTCTGGAAAGAAAAATAGAAAACTTAAGAGATGAAATTTTTTTTTAAATTATTATTTATTATCAGAATAAAAGAATTAATTGAAAAAAAATCTATTTATTCATAAAAGCTAACATTAATGAACAATCCGAGTGTGAAACGTAGACACGTGTATGTACATTTGTACATAAACTTTTATACATGTAAAAAATATTTGGCCGCCAAAAAAACATCTCAAAAAAATTTGAATATCGTTATCAATATTTTTTTTTATTTCTTTAACAGCAACTATTTATTATTTTCATCATTCTTTAAACTTATTTTCTTTTCTCTACATTATTCCTTGAATAGTGCTAGAATTTAAATGTGACTTTTTTGAACTGTTACTGTTTTTTGAACTTTTGAAGTTTTAATTTGATAATACTTCATCATTTTGATCATTCATGAGTGTACATGTTATCCGGTATATATTTGCATTTCGTAATCCGGAAAACAGAGAGCTAATTTTTTTCGCCTGAAGTCAGACGCGCAATTGGAAAAATCCACACGTCGACGATAAACGAAAACCATAAAACAAACATAATAAATACTATCAAAAAAGATTTGATAGAAGTGGATGAAATGTTAAAAAATTATCGCCTAAAAAAGTTGCGTTTGAATAATGAATTAAAAATCTACGAAAAATAATTTTTTGAAATTAAAATTGCAAAATTCAATTCTTAAGTATTTACTTAATTTTAACAAAATAAGATAAATTTATTAGTGTACTTTTTTGTAGAAATAAGTATGTAGATATTGTATGTATATTTTTGATTTTTTTTTTTGAAACCTTCAAAATTTTAAAATGATAAAATAAAATTTATGATTAATAAATCTATGCTAATTAAAATAGTGGTTGAGATCAGTTAAACAAAAAAATCAGATTTTCTGACGCATTAATGCGTCAGAGTTTTTTATGCCTAGAAATAGATTTATTGTGAAAAAAAAGAAGTGGGCCAAAGTAACCCCAAGGCTGGGTAACTTTGGCCCATGACTTTGACTAACCACGTAAGAGGGGAGGGGGTTTGACAAAAAATTTGAAAAAATTTACAGAGCTTCCTACAAGTGTCCGACACTGTTTAGAGTGAAAACCGGGCCCCCTACTTCAATTTTGAAAGAAGCAGGATGAATTTTCAAAAAGAAGTCTCAAAAAGTGGGCCAAAGTAACCCCATGTTACGGTAAAGAAAAATTCTGATTTTTTTTCTGTAATGAGATAAAATTTTCATTTTTTGGGAGTAATATTTTTTTTTTATAAGTATATTTTTTTATAAAAAGATTTCAGTTTTCTGATAAAAAAATTCTCAATTTTTAAGGCGTTATAATGCACTTATGTATGATTGTATGTATTTCCCATATAAAGAGGATTTTCAGGAGATTTTTTATCGGTACCATATAATTTTTTTATGAGAAATTTTTTTCATAAAATAAATGAAGATTTTTAATTTAAAAAAAGAATTTTGTATGCCGCATTTTTTTTTTAATAACCAAAAAATTTAAATTTTGAGTGATTTTTTTTTTTAATGCTAGGATTGTTTCGCATACAAATAAAAACATTTTTTAAAATTTTAAACAACCACATAATCACAATCACGACGAAACTGATACCATATAACTTAGCTCTATATAAATGCATCGGGAGACGTACACACACACTACACAGATTTTCAAAACGTCATAAGCACTCGAAACTTTAGAATCGGGGTATTATGGCATTAAAAACCCTTAGCCAGCCATTGACGGTGAACGACCGTCACACAACAGTGGTTCCCCTCAAATTCGATATTACTACAATCGGAAAAAACCTCGACTGCGGCTCCGAGTACACGATATTTGTAACTGAAATTGGCAAAGCTCAAGAATAAACGTAATAAACCAAAGGGTAACTGTATCGGAGAAGTGATCTACTTAACATTTTCTACCATTTCAATTTGTTTAATAGGCAACCTCAGCTTACAGATTTAGGTTCGAATTTCTTATATCGAGCAAAATAGAAGATCGTGAGTAAATTCGTACGCAGACGTCGTTAACGTGACGTGACGCAAAAAGTCATTCATAATAAAATCTACTTTTCATAAACGTTCGTTTTGGGTTCCATTTTTGTCGACTGGTGGATATACTTACATATTTGTATTTACGAAGCAAAAATATATAACAATTTCGTTTGAATGAAAGTCATTAACTGTCGGCTTACTTTATACATTTCACTTGGAATATTTTTCTTTTATAAATCGCATGTAATAATGAGCTAACTGCGGGGTCGACAAATGCTGTATTCAAATACGACTCTGTATACTTAGCACGGTATTCCCTAAGCCGACTTGTGTCGTTTTTTCTACCGTAATAATGGGCTGCTGAAGAAAACTTTCGTCTGCGCCAAAAACCTTGCTTTTGCTTCATTTTATAAATGGTTATGTATGGTTCCTGTAACTGTATACGCAATATATGGAGTTGATAAATACGTAAACTTTTTTCATATTTCAACTGGAGACACCTTTTGTCAAACTTGGCTCGATATTAGTCTCATAAAACATTAATTAGGGTCACAAATCTTACGAAATTGCTATCTCGAATGAAAATATCGACGAGTTTGTCGCGTGTTTAGGGATACCGTGTATTTGATAACCGACGCCGATATTTACCAACGTTTTTCACACAATATGAGTGTAGTTTAGACGAGTATTCTGAATGTTTTACGAGCAAACGAGAATCTTGGTGACAAAAAGGAGTAAAAGTAGTTTTATTTTATGGAGTTAACAAGAATTCCACATTCGGAAATTTTACAACCGAAATGAAAAAAAAAAAAATTGACTGAGAACTCCAATTTTCCTTATAATATGTATTTTTCAATTTTCATGATTTCTAGTTTCATTTAAATAATTATTTTTTCAAGTTCTATTTTTATTTAATTTTTTCAATTTCACGGTTTTTATTTAATTTTTCTTTTTTTTCATTTTTTAATTGTTTGTTTTTAATATGTTGTCCATATTTTAATTTTTATTTCACGATTTTTTTCCTATTTCATAATCTCGTTCATTTTTTCTTCTTCTTAATTTAATGTAATTTTATTTTATTTTTTTCCAATTTTCAATTTCTACAATTTTTATATTTAGTAGTAGGTACTTATTTATGGTTTATTCTAAATTCTAATTCAATTGTTTCAAATTTCATTCAATTTTAATTTTTTTTAATAAACTAATAAAATTTGTTTTTTGAAACTTTTGATTTTTTACCATTTCTAATTTTTTTCTTTGAATTTTGAACTTTTTTTGTTATCTAATGCCCGAGCAGCACACTCGACAAATTATCGAAATAAAAAATCGACAGAATATCGAATTCGATAAAGTGTCGCGTTAGTTCCGCATAAATCGTGAAATTATCTTTCGATATATAGATAGATTATCGACGAATTATAGTTAGCAAAAATTTCGAGATTATAGTAAGATATTTTATCGATAATATATCTATAATATCGAAAGATAATTTCACGATTTAGGCGGAACTTTATCGAATTCGATATTCTGTCGATTTTTTATCGATTTTTTATTCCGATTTTTCGTCTTTTACTAGCTTTTTTCTATAATTAAAGCTTATTAATTAGCATAATTAATACATTAAACTATGCCTAAACACATTATTCATGTTACGGTAAGAGGATCATTTCAGAAAAAGTCAAAAAAAATTATAAAAAATCTGCCACCAGTGGGGCTTGAACCTTCTACCTCCTGCATGGTAATCCTCTTCCTTAAGCACTATGCCATACCTTATCGTTGAGGAATTAGCAATAAAACGCTTATAATAGGCAGTTTAGTACTTCCAGACGTGTTGGACTTAGAAAAATTTTCACCAATTTGGAAATAATTTCAAATATCGTCACAAAATCGTTGAAAAATCGTTCAACAAATTTCAGATTATTTGTCGATAATGTAGTTTCAAATATCGCCACAAAATCGTTGAAAAATCGAATTCGAGGAATTTCAGATTACGTGTCGATAATAAAGTTTTAAATATCTTCACAAAATCGTTAAAAAATCGAATTCGAGAAATTTCAGATTATTTGTCGATAATATAGTTTTAAATATCGTCACAAAATCGTTAAAAAATCGAAATCGAGAAATTTCATATTACGTGTCGATAATATAGTTTCAAATATCTTTACAAAATCGGTAAAAAATCGGATTCGATAAATTTAATATAATTTGTCGATAATATAGTTTCAAATGTCGTCAAAAAATCGGTAAAATATCGAAGCCGAGAAATTTCATATAATCTGTCGATAATATAGTTTTAAATATCTTTACAAAATCGTTAAAAAATCGAATTCGATAAATTTAATATTCTTTGTCGATAATGTAGTTTCAAATAACTGCACAAAACCGGTGGAAAATCGGAATCGATAAATTTAATATTCTTTGTCGATAGTATCGTTGACGAATATCGTCATAAAATCTTAATAATATCGAATTCGATAGTTTTTAGATTTTTTGCCTATGAAGTTGTACCGATAAATCTTTATAATATCGTGAGAACATCTATAGATTTTCAAACGATTTTTTATCGATACGTTACATCTTCCGATATTATCGATCGAGTGTGCCGCTCGGGTGTGTCATTTTTTCAATTTTTTTAAATTCCTGACTTTTAGATAAATTAATTTTTTTTTACAATTTTCGATTAGCTGATTCCATTGAACTATTTAGCTTTTTTTCTAGCTTCATTGGATTTGTAGTTATGTCGAAAAATATCAAAAAGTAAGCGTAAGGAGATAAGATAACCAGCCCATTACCCTTAGTTTCATTTAAAAATTTCATTTAGATTCAGAGATTTTAAAAATTTTATTGATTTTTTCCCATTTTTCAAAATTTTTTATTTCCCATTTTTTTAGACTAATTTTGATTTTGCGTCCAATTTTTTCATTTTTCAGTCGACTTGAATTTCAAGTTCACTCTTTTCAGTTTCATTATTTTTACTCAGTTTTAATTTTTATTGAAATTTATGGGTTTTTTATGATTTCATTTCAACTTTATTCAGATTTTCTAATTTAAAAAAAATTATTTTCCAAATTTTTTTAGCATTCCTGGTTTTAAATTATTGACTTTCTTTTTAAATTTACGATTTTATTTTTTATTTTTTTAATTTTCAGCTTGATTTAGTTGAATTTTTAATTTTTCTGTTTCCCAAATTTCATGATTTGTATTCACTTTTTAATGCCATTAAAAATTTTGCCTGTTTTCTGAGTTTTTTTTACAAATTCCAAATTTTCAATTTCTTCATTTTTTTTACATTTTCAAATTTCAATTAGACTTGAGTCTTAACTTTTCTGTTTTTTTTTTAAAATTTTTTTTTTCAAGTTTCATGATTTTTATTCAATTTTTAATTTCTTTCCAAAATTTTCATTTTTGAATTCTTTTTAATTTTGTTCATTTTTTTCCTAATTTTCCATTTCTGTTATTAAAATTTTTACCTAATTTTTTCTAGGTTCATGCGTTCTTATTAATATCCAAAATCCAAATCATCAATTTTTTCAATTTTCTACAGTTTTCGACTCGTTTCAACTTTTAAAATTTTCAGCTTGACATAAACTTTATATTTTTACTTTTTTTCAATTTATTCATGATTTCTATTCAATTTTTATTTTTGCTTAAAATTTAGTTTCGATTTTCGAATTATTTTTCATTTTATTCATTTTTTCCAATTTTCTATTTAAGTTATCACAACTTTATTTCATTACAATGGTTTTCCAAACTCATGATTTACCTATACCTATTGATTTTTTTTTTAATTTTCGCTTTTTTTGTTTTCTAAAATTTTATTGATTTTTTGTGTATTCCAACTCTCAGTTTTTTCAATTTTCTACAATCGATTCAGTTCAACTTTTTAAATTTTCAATGTGACTTAAATATCATAGTTTTGTTTATTTTTTTTCAGTTTCATGATTTATTCATTTTCGACTTTTCCTATTTTATTATAATTATTCTTGAAATATTTTTTTCCAATTTTTATTTTCTACGATTTTTAGTTATTTTTATCACACTTGTGTTAAATTTAATAATCGAAATTTTATTTTAGTTAAAGGAAGAATAAATTATTTTAATAATTTATATTTAATTTAATTTTTTATTATATATTTTAATTTAAATAGACCTAAATTCATGTATTTTTCAATTTTTATTATTTTGTAATTTTTTCATCTTTTCTTTCCATTTTTATATTTTTTGAAATTTTTAATTTTCACAATTTTTGATTTTGCTTCAATTTTTTAAATTAATACTTATACACGTATTTTCATTTCTATTTTTTCAATTTCACAATTTTAGTTTTTTTTCAGGGATGACTTTATCCCTTTTATCTGAAGAAGCAACCTTTAAATTGATTATTTTCTATTTTCACTAATTTCTGAAATTTTTAATTTTCATTCAATCATCAATTCTATTTTAATTTCAGGCAATTTCTACTTTCGCAAAGAAATAAAAAGTTGAAAAAGGTGATCAAATTTTCACAAAAAAAAAATCAAAATGTCCTCCTAAAAAAATTCATTGCCTGCCAGCAAAACTCACCCCATCAAAACTACGACCTCTTCGAAACCAGATAGTCTTGAATACTGTTCTCCCGTGTTTACTACTGCGGATTCCTAAAAAAATACACATTTCTCGAGCGTTTCTGAAAAACGGCTTTTTATTGGCCTGTAAAAAGATTGAAAAAATTCGTCTTACGACGTACGTGGAAGCCATTAGCGTAAGTTTTCGCTAAAATTGATTTAAAATTTACGGCGACAGTTGAGCCATTTCTATAAAGCGAACGTTGCCATTAAAACCGATACCCGTGACTGAAAATATAAAGAATTTGATCTTCGCTTTCGGCTTTCGTTACACTGCCATCTTTGGCAATACCTTCCGTAAAGAGTTCGTTCTACTCGTGTTTTCCTTCACTCTGGTAGATATTTCTCTTTTTTCCACGTGTAACATTTTGCAGCTTTTTTTTTAAAGTGACATATATTTTTTTTCTTGTAATCCTCCTGCTAGAAATTCTGTACATAGCTATCTTTGTCCGACGCGGCGACCGCAATCCCAACAATAGTATGGAATATTTTTCGAAGCATCGAGTTGTAAATGATACGAAAACACGGGTATTTCACCTCTGTGATCGTCGTTTAAACAAGGGAGAAAAATGTCTTCCTCGCTGAGAAAAAAAAAACGTTCCAGTTGGTGAAAAAAGTCGCGAAATTTTTCCATTAATCAGAATATACTGCGAAGGGAGGTAAAAAATGGATAAAATATAATCATTACAGTCGACTCGAAGTCACTACTACGTTAGATTAAATTAGATTACATTTCAATTTAAAATTCCCCACGAATATTAAACCGTTTTTCTTACTGAAGGGGTTTTCTTCCTTTCTATCCGGATTTGAATTGTAAATGAAAAGTCGATTTAAAATAAAAGAAATACTAAACGAGGAAAATTGTGGACGACAAACGTCCTTCGCTGTGCCATTCGGTGCTCGATATCGTCTTCATCTGTGTAAAAATTTGTACGAATTAGACGACTTAATTTTCATAATCTCGATGGAGCCACTAAACCGCGGATATCTTAGGTTTTTTTTTCTTACTCAGCTGCTCATTAATGGAATATCTTTAGCTGGCAAACGGATTTTAAACGAATTGATGATTTTGTGAGAAAAAACACGATATTGTATAAAACTGAAATAAGTAAATTACTTTTATTTCTATTTACACAATTTTTTTGGATTTTTTTCCTTACAAAGTATTTTATCGAGCCGGAAATTTGGGTCGATTTTTTTCGAAGGTGTAAGCCTCATGAGAGTGAGTTGAAAAGTTATTAGGATTTTTTTTATTACAAAAAGATGGGAGAATTTTTGTTTAAAAAAAATATTTATATTAGAAAATTTTACCCAGTGTAAAAAAAATGATATTTTTTAACAACCACCAAAAAAAAGTTGAGACAAAAATTGAGAAATTTTTTACTAAAATAATAGAGAAATTTTATCTCAAAAATTTCTCAAAAAATAGAGGAATACTTTTTGAAGAGAATAAGGCAATCTAGAGATTTTTTCCAAAATGATTAGATTTTTTGTCAAAAAAATAGATGAATTGTTTTCTCAAAAAATTGAGAAATTTCACCTCAAAAAATTGAAAATTCTTTTCTAAACAAGCTGAGCAATTTTCTTTCTCAACAAAATAGATGAATTAAGTATTTTCTCAAAAAAATGTGAAATTTTTTCTTAAACTAATTAATAAATCTTTTACTCAGGAAATGCAGAAATTTTATCTCAAAAAATAGTCATTTTTTTTCTCAAAAGATAGAGAAATTATTTTCTCATAAAATGGAGCAATTACTGACCTTTCAAAAAATTACAGCAATTTTTTTCTCAAAAAATAGGCGAATTATTTTTTCAATGAAATAGATGGATTACTTATTTTCTCAAAAAAATTCAAAAAAATTAGGAAATTTCATCCGAAAAAATCACCTAAAAATGAGAAAATCTTTTCACAACAAAATAGATGAATCATTTTCTCAAAAAATAAAAAGGAAAAAATCTGTAGAAAAAAAATGAAAAATTATTTATCAAACAAATTGAGAAATCTCCCTCTCAAAAAATTAAGAAATTTCATCTCAAAAATAGTGATTTAAATTCTCAAAAAAAAAAAAAAAAAAGGATGAATTCTTGTGAAAATTTATAAAGTGATAGAATAGTTCAGAGTCAAATACGACGATACTTTTTCCGATTTTTTATCTAATGATAAAAAAATGTTATCTTTGAAAATTTCTCAAAAAATTTGAGCAAATTTTATTTAAAAAATAAAGAATTTTTTCTTTGAAAAAAATTGAGAAATTTCTTTCTTTGTCAAAAAAAATAGAGGAATTTATTTCTCAAAAATAATGAAAGAAATTTAACTCTCGAATAAATAGAGAATTTTTCTCCTAAATAATGAGAAATTTTTTCTCAAAAAAAAAAAATATATATACCTACCTAATAATTTAAAAAAAAGTAGGTATCCTAATTTCTGAAAAAATTGATTTTACCTAGATGATAGTTTTTTTTTTTTTTTTTTGAAATTGAGAAAAGTTCCCTCTATTTTTTCATTTGAAAAAATTTTTATTCCTAGAAAATTTGGATAAGTAATTATGACAATTGGATAATTTTTCCCAAACAAAATTTTAAAAAAATTTGAGATTGTGAACAAAAAAATTCATAATAGAATTTTTCAAGAAAAAAATGTTGAAAAAATTTTCAGGAACAAAATTTACTATTTTAAGAGTTGATTTTTAACCAAATTTGAGAAATTAAGTACTTATGGTAGATGATGAGTTAAATTTTCAAAAAATCAATTTCATTTTTTTCACAGTGAATGTTTTTGGACTTTTATCTGACAAATCCAAACGTAACAATCTTGAAATATTTATAAAATTCAAACAACTTGAATTTGAAATAATAATTGAAAAATAATGATTTTTGAAATGTGACAAAATTCAAGGGATTAAGCAAATTTTCGAAAAATTATTCATTATTCATTTCGAAAATAATAAAATGGGAATTTTCAAGACCATATCGCCCTGCTTCGATGTTCAATCATATACCCAAGCTTGGCTCGTTGGTATAAAATTTGCATCGAAAACAATGCTTATGATTGTGGCTCTCGAACTTCGAGTAAGGTGTATTTACTCGAAAGGCCTTATAATTTCATCGACGTCTGCATCGACATGAAATTTAAGAGTTCATTGGCGCGTTTTCGAAACAACAAAAATGACTCTTGAAGATTATTAATGACGCGTTTCACGATTACTACGTATAAAAAAGGGGAAAATACCTACCTACTTAAAAGTTGGATCGTCGAACGAGTTTTACGATATTCTTTAAACGACGTAAAATGCCAGCAAATTACGTTACATGGTGTGATGTATGGATAGAACACGTCAATATGGCTGTTCCTTTACTCCACATGATTTTTATTGACTGTTCCGAAGTGAAAGCTCGATAGTTACAAAAAAAAAAAAAAAACTACGGGGAAGGCTAATACACGTGTTTTTAAACTTGTCAAAGTTTACTTTTAATGAAAAATTTTCATTTTTGCGGAGGCGTAATTTCGTATGGTAACTTCATGAGTTGAAAATGTGAAATTTTTTTGTACTAAAAATGAAAGTTTCATGTTTTCAAAATAGCTCGTTCGATTGAATTAATTATTAACCACTCTGCAAAAGGGTGGAGAGTTTGGATTTTACAAACGAACGACAAACTAGAAAATTTGTTGGTATTTTACTCGGTCTAAAGTTTCGTTTATTCGAAAACAATTAACCGGGATTGGATTTTTTCTTTGGAAAAACTATCGAAGAAAACGAATAAATTATAAAATATCCGGCGAATTTTGTCAAGAGCGAGTTTACAACGTCGTATAGTTTTCGAGGATAAGCCGGAAACAAGATGCTGAGGGCAACAAGTGCAATATCCTACCCAATCTGGGTATTCCTTTGGGTATTTCGCGTTCAGAAGCGAAAGTAAAATATTCTTGATAATGGTTTTCATTCTTCGTTTTCGACCTTTCAGAATCGACGAATAATTTATGCGTGTGCGCTGCTTTTGAAAGGTCGGTTTTTCCTAAAACCCAGAAAAGAAATGTAAGGTAGATAGGTATCATAAGTTGCCTGTGGAAATTTGCATTACGAGTTGCCTGGTGTCCTACATTCGTACGTACTTACGAGTGTTGAAGAACAACGAGGCAGAAAACGAATGGTAATGCGTGATTCGAGGTGTCGAGCGGTTTGTTAGACGGCGTGTAGAATATATTGCCTAATCAGTTTGCCGTAAATATGATACCCAAATGATGGAGAAGCGTGGTACGACGACGCGACGTACGTTGAAATTGTCTACGTTAAAGTGGTGACTATAGTTTTTTTTTACACAAGTCCAATGGAATGATCAATTTTCACCTCGAATTTACCCTTTCCCACCTTTTTTATTTGCTAAGCGTTATTTCGTATTTGATTGATTTTTCTCGGATCTGCATAAATTTAAAAAATTTTACCCAAGGAAAAAATCTTGATTTAATAGAGCTGCTTTGAAAAAAATCGAAAGGAAATACTTTTGAACAGAATTTAAACATTTTTTTTGATTTTTTTTTTTCAATAAAATTTTAAGAAATTAAAAAAAATTAATTTGAAAAAATTGCATTTTAACAATTTTATTTTTATTTTTGAACTGTATTGAGAAAAAAAAATCAATTACAGTTTAAAAATAACGTTGATGAAGAGTTTGAAAAAATTGGGCCTCAACAAAATTTTGTAAAAAAAAAGGTTTGTAATTATAAAAGAGTTGTTGGTTTTGATCAATAAGTATAAAAAATTGCTTCTGATCAAAATTGAAAAAAATTGTCAAACAAAGTATAAAAAACTGTTTTTGAATAAATTTTTTTAATAACGACGTTGAATTGAAATTTAATGTTTGGAAACAGGTCATTCAACATTTTTTTACAACGAAATTACAACAAAAAAAAAAAAGACTTTCAATAAAGTATTGAAAATTTTGCATTTTTTTGGTCAAAATTTGAATAGCCAAGTTTTTGAACAAAATTCAAAAAAAAATCTTTTTGGACAAAATTTTGAAAAAAAAAGGTCTAAAAAACATAAAAAATGAAATTTCAACAAAAATTCAAAAATAATTGCTTCCGATCAAGAAAAGTTGTAAGATAAAATTTCAAAGATTTTGTTTTAGACAAAATTTTTAAAATTCGCTAATAAACAAAATTTGAAAAAAAAAAAATTTTCAAACAGAAAAATTTTGAACAAAAATTTAAAAAAAAATCTTTCCTTTACTGATCGATGTTTTAAAAAAGATACCTATGACCAGCCAAATTTTAAAGAATTGTTTTTTAAATTTAAGAAAAAAATGTTTTTAAACAAAATTTAAACTTTTTTTCTATTCTCAAAAAATTAATTTCGAACATGAAACTCAAAAAATGTGTTTTTAAAAGCTATGCTTTGAAAAACATTAAAAAATAAACGAATGTTTGAGAGGTTACCTACCTACTCCAAATTAAAATTGAATTTTTTAAAAATAAAATTTGATTATTGTTTAAAAAATTCTTGAATAATTTGCTTTTCAACAAAAATTTTAAAGCATAGATTGTAAACAAAATTTAAAAAAAATCATTAAGCAAAATGTTTGTGGAATCTCAAAAAAAAAAAAAAAAAAAAAAAAATGTAAAAATGAACAGTATTTAAAAAAAATCTTTCGATCAAAATTTTGAAAAGTTGCTGAGCCAAATTTTGGACAATGTTTCAACTTTTAAACAACATTTAAAAAAGGTTTGAACAAAATTTTCAGAAAATTGATTTCAAACAAAATTAAACAATAATTCTCAACAATGTTCGAAAAAATTAATAAAATTTGAATGATTTTCAACAAAAATTTTTAAAAACGAATTCTGAAGAAAATTTCCAAAATTTTTAGTAGGTATGATAAAAATTGAAAAAAAAAATTGTTGAACTACCAATTCAAGTGATATTTTTGGACGAAATTTGTAAAAATTTGATAACGAACAAAATTCTAAAAAGATGTGGAAGAACCATTTATTTTGAACAATTTTCTTGAAAAAAATAAATAAAATTGAAAATAATGTTTTTGAAAAAAAAAAATTCAAAAGTTTAGTACCAAATTTTGAAAAACCCGCCAAAAAATTAAAAATTGTTCCATCTTCATTCAGAAAAAATTCTTATAAATCTCATTTTGAACAAAATTGATTAGAAAAATTCGAAGCAAACTGGTTGACAGCCATTTAAAAAAATTAATTCTTAGAAAAATTTGAAAAGAAAAGTTTTTGAAACAAAATTTAAAAAAATTCTTAAAACCAAAATTTCAAAGCAATGTTTTTTTGAATAAAATTATTGCAATTCCGAAGAAAATTGATTTTGAACGAAATTGAAATTTTTTCCATCCTAATCGAAATATGTATCGGAAAAATGGTGTTGAACAAAAGTCAATAATCAGCATGTTTTTAAGTAAAATTTGAAAAATTTTTCGAAGTTAATTATTTTTCAACGAAATTCTTAATAAAATGGTTTTTTAACAAACTAAACTTGAAAAAAAATACTTCTGATCAAAATTTGAAAAATTTACTGAACAAAAATTTTGAGGAATTTGTTTTTGAACGTCACTTCAAAAAATTGTTTTGAAAAAAGGAAAAAACTTGGATAATTTATGTTCTAACAAATTTTGAAAAACAATGGGATATTTTTTTTTTATTAAAAAAAAAAGTACCAAATCTTTTCATGAGATTTTTCATCTATTTTAGAGATTACTAATTTACTAAGATGATAATTGAGGCGCTTGGTGGAAGAAGGGCGTTAGATAATTTCAAAAAGTGTGAAAAAAACACGTTCAAAGTTTTGAAATGTTATATCGCGAAATGTGGTCAATTGAAGTGAAATCTTTTATAGTAGGTAGGTAGTGTGTTCTTTGAGGTATATTTTGAAAAAAAAAAAAAAATTAAAAAAGGTTTCGTTATAACGCCAAAATAATCGTTTTTGTAACAGTCCATTAACGCCCTTTTTCCATATTTGAATTTTCAAAAAAAAAATTACGATTTTTTTTTTTTGCATATTCTCACTTTTAAGAGTCTTATAATCGAGAACTACCAAGATTTCAGCAACGTTTCCGTTAAATAGGACAAAATTTTAAAAATGTCAAACCAAATGCATGAAATAAGTTGAAAAAGTCAAAGTTTCTCGGTTTTGCTGAAATTGTAGTATATGAGAAATATCGTCTCGAAACAAGCCCAGACATGATTTTTAAGCCCCTAGGTCATCTTGTAGAGGTTGTGGGTTCCCAAAATGGCGTCATTTGGGTATTTTTGGAAAAAAACGAAAAAAAAAACAAACACCTGTCAAGGCGTCTATCATCGTCTAGGTATATTTTTCAGATCTAATACATCGTGTACTAATAGTTGGAGACCTGAAGATTTCAAATTTCCAAAAATATTGAAAAAGGGCGTTATGTAGCAGAACGCCCTTTTTCCACCAAGCGCTTCAATTTGTTTTATAAAATACTCTCAATTTTTTAATTATGATTTTTTTTAAATTGAAAAAAATTCGCTAATCTCTGGTGTAAATTTCAGATGCAGATTTAGATGAGAATGGCCCGAGCAGGCATGACAAGATGGCGATCGAGGAACTGCGCTCCCGTCACAGATGGGTAAGTGAAATTTATTATCAAATTTATTATACTCGTACGTACGGTTATTTTAATAGCTGCCCTGTGTGGTATCGCTGGCGTACATTACGACGACAAAACGAACGCTGAAAAAGGTGCCCAGAGGATTGATGTCGATAGTATTTGATCTATGGTAATTTTAAATAGAGCTACCCCAGACTAAAAGAAAGCATTAGGTACTGCGAGAATTTCGCCACCTATAATGAAAAATTATTTATCGTCGAATCCTCGCTCGCAGAGGAACTTACATTTACGAGATGAAAAATCGATAAATTAAAACTTATTCGAGAATCATTCTTCGCGACCTGTCATCGTACCACACGAATGTATTCACAATGCGAAATAACTTTCTCGTAAAAACGTTTGTTTAGGTGTTATTTTTTGATCTTCCGTTCTACGAACCCACCCCTTGCATTACACGTAGAAGATGCGACGCTTATGCAAATTTTCTAAACCGTCTCTTCTCTTCGTATGCATACGAAGTTAATGTTTCGCATATTCATTCACCTAAACGCGATATCATCGCTATTTATTACCGTATTTACACGGCGTTGATAATTTTTACTCGGCGTGCATTGTGTGCTGGGGCAACGTGTTCAAATACTCGTACATTGTAACGTGGTGTATGTTGTGTACTAAATAACGCAAGAAATGTGAATTGTTAATAGTTGCTTGGTAAAAAGTTAGGTGTACATGTACGCGCCCTTTTAATGAATAATAAAATAGTCATATCATAGTCTGCTGAACTCGTTGCAGTTTTACTTACATTCGTTGACTTTGACTGTTTGAAATGGCTTAACACACGATGCCCGCGTGTAAACTGTAAAGATCATCTACATAACAGCCAAGCCAACTGGATAGTACGTTTTATATCCAAAACGCTTAGTGAAGTTGATACGTCAACTTTGTGCGGATACATCTCGGATTCTTTTTCCTTTCGTAGAAACTTACGTATTATTGCGAGATGAAATTGTAGCGCAATATTTGTTTGACAGTTTTGAAAGTTTTCTTATTATCTCGTGAACCGAGATTAATATACGTAATAGGGGATGGTTATGAAGGGTGAAAGATTTCGCGGTTTGTGTGGGTTTTTTTTAATATTGGGGTATTTTGGAAGGTTTTGTCGTCGTGATACGTAGAAGGAAACGTTTGGGCTCGTTATTTTTAAATAATTCAGTCGTATTAGTTCTAAATGGCTTCAGTAGCATGAGGGAAAATGTATAAAATTGATATAAGTACTGGATGTCTCAATTATTATTCTACAAATTTATTTTTTGAAAAATGTTATGTGAAAAATTTAAAATTGGATCAATTTTTAAAATTCTGTCTAATTTTCGAAATATCAATTTCTGTGATTTCAGAGTGTCTAAGAGTTATGGAAATCATGAAATTCATGAAAAAGTCATAAAATTTGAAAATGGGTCTTAAAAAAAAAAAAAAAAAAAAAAAAACACATAATAGTATTGTGATTCTTCTGAAGAATAAAATTAAACTTTCTTGAAATTTTTTTTTTAGGGGTTGACGTAAATCTCTTTTGTTTGGAAAAAATCCCAATTTCTGGAATGAAAAAAAAAAGAATTTTCTGGAATGGGAAAAAAAAAGAATTTTCTGGAATGGGAAAAAAAAGAATTTTCTGGAATGGGAAAAAAATGAATTTTCTGGAATGAAAAAAAAAATGAATTTTCTGGAATGAATAAAGAACGAATTTTTTGGTACCTTCAAATTATTTTGGAATAAAAAACATTTTTGCCCTACTAGCCTTAGGTAGTTGCTGTACAATGTGTTAAAAAAAATCTCAATTTTTTTGAAGTACCTAAAAACATTTCTTAAACATTCGCAAAAAATTCTCATTTAAAAAAAATCAAAAATCTGAATTTTTATCGTTTTGGAATTGAATTGTTTTGAAGTAAAAATACTTTTCAAACTCTAGAGTATAAGATCTCAATTTTTTTTTAATTTTCTGACAAGAAATAGTATATTTCACAACAAGGGAGTAAAATAAGATTTACGACGATTGTTTTTACTCCCGAGTTTTGAACGAAATTTTTCATAATCGTGGGAGGAAAACGCGTAAAATAGCGTTTTACTCCCAATATACTATGAAAAAATATTTTTATTCTTTGGTGGTGGTGGGGGGGGGGGGGGGGTGTCTCTGTTTTTTTTTGAGAAAAAAAATCACATTTAAAAAATCAAAACTCCGAGTTTTATCGTTTTGGAATTGAATATTGTTTTGAAGTACCTAAAAAATACTTTTCAAACTGTATAAAATCTCTCAACTTTTTGGATTTTTTTTTCAATTTTCTGACAAATAAAAATATTTTTATTTTTTGAGGAGAGGAGGTCTCTGTTTTTTTGGAGAAAAAATCCCATTTTTTTAAAATCAAAAATCTGAATTTTATCGTTTTGGAATATAATTTGTTTTAAAGTAAAAATACAATTCGAACTTTTTGGATTTTTTTTTCAATTTTCTGGCAAATAAAAATATTTTTATTTTTTTTCAGGAGGAGGATCTTTGTTTTTTTTGTAAAAAAAAATCATTCTCTGGAATAAAAAGAAATAAAAACGAATTTTTTGGTTCAAACATTTTTTTAAAATGTTTTGGAACCAATATAAAAAATTATTTAAATTTTTTTTAAATAGAGAAATCATAAATTCTTCTGGAGTAGAAATTTTTTCGGATGAAGAAATTTCCGGATTTTTAGGAATAAAAAATACTTACCCAAAAATCTTTTCTTTCTTTTTTTTTAGAGAGAAAAAATGTTATAAAATTTTCTTATATGAAGATATTTTTTTTAATTTCTGTGGAAAAGTTTGTTAATTTTTTCTTGGTGAAGAAAAAAGTTCGTTCCGTTTTCGAAAAAAAAAACAGATTTTTTTTCGAACAATGATTTTAAAAATTCTCCTGAAATAAAAAAAAATCATTTTTTTGGGAATCAATTTTTTTTTCTTTGATAGTAAAATAATTGAATAAAATATTTTTCAAACTTTGGCCCAAAAAGAAACATAGAAAAAATGTTTTTCTGTTAAAAAATTTGTTAAAATTTTTTTAAGATAATTTTTTGCGTGAAAATTTTTTGTTTCATTTCCAGGAAAAAAATCATTCTGACATTACAACTTGAAAACAATTTCAAGCATTCGCCTTTTAGAGAAGAAATCGAATTACACCCTTGAAAATTCCAAGTACTCATTCAATTTTTTTTTAGAAATTGTATAGATTTTTTTGGTTATCAAAAAAAGGGGTCTCGGAGGGCATATGCATAACTTAGGGGGTTCAATGGGCATTCGCACCTCCGTCAATAATTTTTTTAATAGCTATTTACCACCAAATATAGGGGGGAAATGAGGGAAAATTTTTTGCCTCTCCCATATTTCTTCCAAGTTAAGAAGCTTATTCCGGAAGGGGCCCCTGGAAATAATGAAATATTTTTTATGAAAAGATCATGAAAAAGTCAAGAATTTTCAAAAAAAAAAGAAAAAAAGTTAGACATCCTGGACTTCCAAGATTTTGTTAATTTTCTAAAATTCAAGTATGTGCATACTTGATGTTTGAAATTTTTTTCTAATGTATTGTTGAAAATTCAAAATTTTTAAAATTTGATGTAAGTACATAAAATATAACATAAAAATTTACTAATTTTTAAAATTCTAGGTATTCAGTTTAAAAATTGGATCAATTAAATTTTTTTTTGTATTTTTTACAATTTTCAAAATAACTACAATTTTCAAAATTTGGAATATTTTGAAATAGACTTCTCATTTTTCGAAATAATTTCTTTAAATTTTGAAGAAAAAAGTCTATATAACGTATACAAATAAATTTTACAATGTCTTTGATATCGCTTATTTTCTGATTTTAATAAATTTTCAAAATTATATAGGGACTTCCAATCACGTGATTTTTTTTTTGTTTGTTTACACTCTCGCTGGTAGGAATTTTCATCAATTTTCCTAAAACGTTGATGTTTTTAGAAGCTTTAGTATAATATCGTCGAAATTTTGATAACCAATTTCATGTCAATTTCCTACCATCGAGAAATTTGACGTCACTTTCGGAAGTCCCTATTATTTTTTAAATCCTTCTATAATTCTATGTAAATGTCAAAAAAAAGTCGAAAAATCGATTTTCGTAACTTTCGTAACACCCTATACCTTTAAAAACTTTATATTGGACTTGACCAACATTATCTACCACAACCCACGCCTTGCATTGAATTTTAAAACAACCACAGTCGTATGAAAAAAGACAAACATTTCCCTCGAACCTTGAAATCACACCGAAAATTTTAAATCAACAATCCACCTCTAAAAGCTTCGTAAGCTTTATTTTCTCCAAATTACCAACCTAACCAGATACATCATTGTCAAAATACCTACACTAGACCGAAATCTTCTCAACATCGGTACCTACAGTGCCTTTTTGCTTGCAAATAATTGGTTTATTACATCGAGTTGTAAATTTCCAAAGTTAACTTTACGTAGGCGCTGTTTCGTTTGAAGAAGGTAAAAGAAAATAAAAATCTCGCTATCGAGGATTTTCCCACTCGAGTAAGTGTATTTCAAACGTAAACGTCTATCGAAGCAAACGAACGACGAGAATAAAACTAGCAGTTACCTAGAACCGAGTAAAACTACTACCTGATTCGTAAACCTAAAAGGTACGACGACGGTACAACTAAATCGCATTTTTTATACATTACTTCATTCGAGTCGAATGTTAGAAAAAAAAATGCATCGTTGGACCGCAAAAAACCGTTCCGTTTGCCCCTTTTTTCCCTCTTTAAGTCGAATTATTCGTACGTTTAAACCGACGTAGATTACTGCCATATTTGCATCTTTGTAACGTGCGTTGCCAATCAAAATTTATTAAATTCCTCGCCACGAAGATATTTTATATATGAAAGTGGGTTCGTTGGCAGAAGAAAAAAAAAATGGAAATAAATACGTACCGTACGTAGGGAAATCCGTAGGTAATATTCGAACAATGGAAAAGATTTTTTCAATTTTTTCCTTCCTTTTTTTGCACCCCATATATACATACATAACAATATGTAAATTAAAAAAAGGTAAAATCGAAAATTATTCAAATTATCAGTTTTTATGTATTCGAAGATATATCCAGTGATACAGAACAGAAACATTGAAAAATACCAAAGGAAAGAGTTAACTTTTTAGTCACATAACTTGAAAAAAAGAATATGTGTGCTCCTCCCCTAGGGGCTCCTGTTGGTTTTGGAGTCAAATTAAATGACTACAAAAAGTAGATTCAACGTACTCGTAAACCCCAATATGTCAAGTTTCAGAATTTTGGCCACAAGAATTTTTCTCAGCCCACTGTGCGCTAGTTTTTTTTGTTGGAAAAACAAAAAAATAGTGCCAAAAATAAATTTTGAATTTTTGACAAGTTTTTGAAAAAAAATACAGCCCTAATTGAAAAATGTTTCATACAAGAGTTGTGTATTTTGATCTTAGGAACAAATAGGTTGTATGCATAATTGGAGGGGAAGGGAGGGGTCCAATCGAAATTTTTATGATGACCAAAATTATTCCCAAGACTTTAATCTACAATTTTTGTTTGAAAATTTTTTCAATTGGAGCTTTTGCATAGGTGTTATTCAAAATTGGAGGGAAGGGAGGGATCCAATCGAAATTTTTGTAAAAACCAAAATTTTATTCCGAAGACTTCAATCTACAATTTTTGTTTGTAAATTTTTTCAATTGGGGCCTTATTTACAGAGATAAAGAGATAATTTAGAAAGGGATGAATCGTCGAAAAAGAGAGAGCCTTTAAAAATGAGAACGTCTCATTTTTTTTTTCATTTTTTTTTTTTTAATACATTTTAGATTACGAATAAATCATAAGATCGCTTTAATTTAGTCATTAGATCATACTGAACTTTCATTTGCAACTGTACCATCTCAAGTCACTACCTTACCAGTGTGGGCAATTCTTCGACATAAATTAATAAATTTCACTCTTCCACCCCCTCAATAATAATGCAAATTCAACACCATCACATCTGTTGTCCCCGTGTTTTTTCCCACTCCTCACTAAACCAAGCCACCCTCGATACATACGATTGCCTAAAATTTACACCAAAAAACTTGTCACAGCATTCATTTTATTCTCTCCACCTCTAAGTAAGTTTCACTTTATGGTAATGTTTGGCAAACTGAGACCGAGGCTGAGAGTTACGTAGAACGTACGATTCGGCGGATAAGAAAGTTAAAGGGTTGGGTAAAGTTGGAGGGGAGTAAATTACCGTGTAATTAATATAATGTATACGCAGAGTCGCAGTCCCCCCTTTATTATAGTCGAGAGGGCTGCAAAATTTAGCTCACGGTTTGCTCCACACTTTCGCTTAGTACTTATTACACGGTAATTTATTTCAAATCCCGAACTAATTCATTAATTCGATTAACGTTCAGACGTTTAATTAATAACACGAAGCGATGCTTTTTACGGAAGGACGTGCCACGCTGTGCAGCCCCGTGCCAGCCCCCCCCCCCCCCCAAATCGTCGGTATCGAGATGTGGAAAAATTAGCGCAACGACGACGTTCGCACGTCGCGCCAAATGAAGACAACTATTTTGGAAATTTGTTGGGTAATTTTTGACTCTTACGGCATTTACATTTCACGAGACGACGGGAGGAAGGGAGATAACTCTCTTATCATTTGTTTCTGAGACGTTGCGAAATTTCGAATAGGCAGTTATTTTTTGTAAAGCTCGTTTAAATTTCGCCAAATCGTCTAAATGATTAATTTTCGTAAAAAGAGCTTCTCGTTGTTAAGTGAGAATAACGTGAAAATCACGTCGTTCGTTACAATAACTCACTTTAAAAATCTGCGGAGATGCTTCAACGTTGAAATTATGAAAATTTGCACCCCCCCCCCCCCAGTGATGGCTCGCGCAAATGCGCGCGCATGCTCGCTCGCCAAAAAATGCGCATTTGCGCGCTTTTAAAATAATCTTAAAAATCGTGTGACATATCAAAACACTCGTCTGGTAGCACTGAATGATAAGGTAGTTGTATTACTTCCATTTCTCATGAAAATAACAATCGACTTCTCTGGGGGTTTTTTTGCATTGAAAAATGAGAGATTCCTATTGAAGATTGGACTTAGTTTCTTTTTTTGAAAAATTCTTGCGCGCAACCAGAAATTTAAATGCGCGCATTGAGCCATCACTACCCCCCCCCCCCCCCCCCAATTTTGATAAAATTTTCATTTTTAGTAATTTTCAAAAAATTAAAAATTGCATTTAACCAATGAAAAAAGCTAACCTAGGATCCAATGCAAAATCCTCTCCTGACTGAATTTTAGAGATTTTTAAAAACATCGATTTTGTGAAAATTTTAATTTTTAGTTTAAAAACATAAATTTTGTGAAAATTTTCATTTTTAATTTTTTTCAAAAAATGAGAAATTGCATTCAATCAATGAAAAAAGCTACCCTGAGAATCTAATGCGAAATCCTCCTCTGACTGAATTTTAGAGATTTTTAAAAACATCAATTATTTTGTGAAAAATTTCATTTTTAGTAATTTTCAAAAAATGAGAAATTTGCATTTAACCAATGAAAAAAGCTACTCTGAGATCCAATGCAAAATCCTCCTCTAAGCTGACTGAATTTTAGAGATTTTTAAAAACATAAATTTTGTAAAAATTTTCATTTTCAATAATTTTCAAAAAATGAGAAATTGCATTTAACCAATTAAAAAAGCTACTCTAAGATCCAATGCAAAATCCTCCTTTGACTGAGTTTTAGAGATTTTTAAAAACATCAATTTTGTAAAAAAAATTATTTTTAATTTTTTTCAAAAAATGAGAAATTGCATTCAACCAATGAAGCCACCCTGAGAATCCAATGCAAAATCCTCCTCTGACTGAATTTTAGAGATTTTTAAAAACACCAATTTTGTAAAAATTTTCATTTTCAATAATTTTCAAAAAAATGAGAAATAGCATTTAATCAATGAAAAAAGCTACCCTGAGATCCAATGCAAAATCCTCCTCTGACCAAACTTTTTGAGATTTTTAAAAACATCAATTTTGTGAAAATTTTCAAACCCATCAAAAACAATTTTTTCTCACAACTGACCACGTGCTCGTAATTTAATTCAAACTTGCTCGAAAATTCAAATGGTTCGAATCTCCAGCGACCTTTTCTGCTCATCCGACGCATACTCGTATATCGCAACGGTACCGTACCGTAAGAGAAAACGTTCCTAGAACCGGGCACGAGCACACGGGCACACGGGGCGTTTATAGTTTAAAATCCGGGATTTGGAATTTCCGCGTTGTTTTTTGAGTATACTACGAAAAGGGAACGCGAGCTTCATTTCCTGTTAGTAATGATGGAAAACACGATTACTACGAATTTTCGGTTACGACCACGATGCGATGGGGGCGCGAAGCGAGAGCTCGTTCTGCGTGCACTGTTTTCCATTATAATCAATTAATATTCGAGAGATGCGACGCGACGCGTAGCGATAATTAGCGGATTTCTATATATTATTACAGATACGTTGTCGTTCTTCATAAGTCACCACGTGTCCCTGTCCCATCTAGATTCGAATCGAATACCGAGTAATTTCGAATAGGAAATGTATTTGTTGTTTGGTGATATTTGGTGATGAATGTACATACGAGAGTGGGTAATTTTTCTAATTCGAATTTGAGTTATTTTTGAATCGATTCAAACGGATGTTGCGAGTTGAAATTTTGGATTTTTAATTAATAATTATTAATTATCGTATTATTACAGCGATAGTTTTGAGGGTTGCACGTATCATTCGTATAATTGTATAGAAACTGAAAACGCCTGTATGATGCCCCCGCTTTGATGGAGTGTTGTCCGGTTCAAATACAAATATAACTTTATTTTTTCTGACAAGATTCATTTTTCTTGAAGGAATTATTTACAGGTCTCAATGTGTCTAAAAAAATGTTTGAAAAATTGAAAATTCCAGAATTTCATAAAAAATACCTAAATAAAACTTAAAATAATTAAAATTAGAAATTGGATTGGAAAAATAAAAATAATTTTAAAAAAATTAAAAAAAAATATATTGAAATTAAATTTAAAACTAAACGAAGAAAGTTTTAGAGATTATAAAAATTGGAGGGATAATACATTCTAGAAATTCTAAAAAATCTGAAAAAGTTGTTAAAACAAATCAGAATCAAATTGAGACAGTAGGTAAATTAAAAAAAATAATAAAAATGGAAATTTGATAAATTTAAAACATTTAGAATTGATAAAAATTAAGAAAAAATTGAATATTCTAGAACATGAATAATAAGTAACTAGATATTATTTAAAATTTCAAAAAAATCATTGAAAAGGTCAAAATTAATTTAAAACTAGATACTTAAATGCAAATTATAAAAATTCAATTACCTATCTGGTAAAATTAAAATTGATAAAAATTCAATAAAATTGAAAAAAAAATCAAAGAAGCACAATTAACAGATTAAATTACTTACTATAAATTCAAGTGCAAAGTAAAAAATGATTGAAATAATTCAAAAAAAAAACCTAATAAAATAAATTAAAATTGATGAATAGGTACCTACTTTAAAAAAAAAATCAAAATCAAAAAAATATTATTGAAACAGATATGAATTAGATTGAGGGTAAGTGCTAATTTAAAAGTTGAAATAAAATTGAAAAAATTTGAATTGGAAATTAGGTATAAGACTTGTTAAAAAAAAAAAAAAAATAACTTATAAGGAAATTTAAGAACAATTTTATTGAATGTAGGTGCTTAGTCAAAAAATGGAAAAATGCGGGAAAACTGCAACTGATCAAAATTGAATCAAACCTAAGTAAATGACTGTAAATTATAAAATGATAAAAAAAAATTAATTAACTTGAATAATCTTTTTAAAATGGAAAAGATAAAAATTTTAGAAAATTATCGTTGAATAATCAAAAAAAAAAAAATTATATCTGAAAAAAAAATTAATGCTGACATTGAATCTAAATCAACTGAAAATTATGAAGTAGGTAATGAGAAAATCGTGAGTTTTGTTAAAATTTTAATAAAAGTACCTATAGTGAAAAAATTGAAAAATCGATGTCGAAAAATTACGAAGTTTTCTACATTATTGATGAAAATTTGATCTGAACCTAGGTAAAGTTTTTCTGCTATTTGTAAAAAAAATTGTCATAAATTTCAGCTCTATCCTCCCCTCCTTTAAAGAAAATACGGGAGGTGGTTCTCTCTTCTTTTTTTCATTTTTGAAGATGTGGATTTCTGAAAAATATGTGAAAAGTAGTGAAAAAAATCCTTTAGACACTACTACGTCAAAGAAAATTTTTTAAAAATCTGTTGGAAAAATTCATAATTTTGTGTTCAAAAATTCTTGTACTTATATATATATTTTTTAATACCTATAAACGCCTTCAAAAAATTTTTTGTTGAAAATTTTCATGCTTTGAAAAAATTTATTTTTTATAATAAATTTTATTAAAAATGTTTTTGGCAGAAATTAATTTCAATAAATTTTTTTTTTTAAATTCTCTTTGAAAACCCCTTAGTACAGAATAAAATTATTTCGAGGAAAAAAAATTAATTTATACTTAGAATATTTTTGCATAATATATTTTTTAAATTCGTAATAACACATTTGAAAAATCTCCCCATTCTTTGAAAGATTATTTTTTTGAAAAAAGGTTATATTTCCTGTAAAATTTGTTGAAAGCTTCATATTTTTTCCATTTTTAAGATTTAATAAAAAAAAATATCAAAAAATCCTCCATAAAAATTCCTGGTGCGAATTGGAATTTTCTTATTAAAAAGTTGTTGTGGAAAAAGTCTCTTGCAGAATACAATCACTTCGAGACAAAAAAATTGTGAGGAAACATTTTATAAATTTTTTTGGCATAAAAAAGAATACTTTAGAAAAATTCTCTTTCTTAGAATGATTCTAAATCCAAAATTTATACAAGTTGGTAATTTTATTTTTATTTTTTCTAAATCTAAAAAATGAAATGTTTTGGTGTTTTGTTTAGGGGGGGGGGGGCGGAGTCGTGCTGTTTCAAAGTTCAAATGCAACTTTTGAGCAGCTCCCTTTTCAAGCAACTTCCCTAGCATAAGGAAAAAATTGGTATTTTTATATGTTCCATAATTTCTTGTCAGGATTAATATCACTTATTGAATAAAATAAACGAAAAACTTCACCAATGATTATTTCAATACAGCTTTATTCGAGCTAATAATATCCCAACGAACAACAAAAAAAACACGCTCGAATAAGCCCAAAAACGTGCTCAGTTATTTCCTCGCTTATACTGAAAAGAATCAACTTCAACTTTTACTTACAAATTTCGCTGAATCATTGTATACCGAAATAGTGTATTTTTCCCTTTACACAGAGCGTGTCTTACAAGTTTTCAACAATTCCTTCAACAATAACCATTTTAATCGCTCCATAGGCAATAAATTTCATCCAATTGGGTTGGAAAATAAGTCGACCAATTGGAAGAAATCAACAAGGACTACGACTGCGACGATCGAAGACTGCGAAAACCCACGTAAAAATTTCCTTTCTTTTGTAATTAAAACAGTTAATCATTAATTTACAAAGGGACATAATTTAGTTTTCAATTTTCTAACCGATAATTCACTAATTCGATGTTTCTACCTGTTTATTCGCCTCGAATAAGCGCATAATCGACATTTGTAATCGGCGCAATATCCTTTCCCCTTCGCTCCCTTCTTCGTAGATTGTTTATTATTCGCACGTGTATACGTAGCTGAAGCTCTTATATATATACTCACCCCGTGTAATTAAGGTTACAGTATATTTTTTTTAATTTTCTGCGCCACGAAGTTTAACGCCCTTTTATTAACGTTTTAATAACAACCTTCGCCTTAGCCTTCGGTTCGCACATCGCATCTCTCACAGCAATGGCAATTTAATCGTTTCGCAACACACGTAAAAATACGCAGCTCCGCAGTGGAGGAAAAAAAAAGGCTAAACGAGAGCGTCGATATTGGCGAGCTTAAAATAAGCTTTAATAGTTTTCTAATACAAGCAGACTTAAAATTATAGCCCGGTTTGGAAAAAATCGTCCCGATAAGAAATAGAAAATTGATTTTTCCTCACAATCTGCGCTTTATTGGCGGAAAATTGGTCATCACTCGTGTTACTCGGTGTATTCGCGGCGAAATTAAAACCTATTAAATATTTTAAATGTAAACTCGAGACGAACTAATACGAAAAGTTTTTTCACATTTTCGCAAACATAACTCGACCAACTTTTTAATGGAATTTTTTCTCAAGCGAGCTTTGTATATTGTACCGAATAATTTTTCTAGGTCGATTGTGTATACGCCGAGGCGAGCAACACAAGCACGATGTAGCATTAAAGAAAAACTTGGGAGCGAAATTTACATTCAAGAGTACCCTACCATGGGGCGCTCCTTACTACGCCACAACTTTCGCCAAACTCTGCGAATACTCGCGGTGTGGCTTTTTAATTCGTCCGACAAAAGAATGAATTATAAGTTATTCGTTCATCTTGGCTTTTCCATTCCGCCCTTCTTTTTAAATAAAATTTCCTCCATTAAAAGTAAATACGAAAACATTATAGGTAAGAAAGACGTCTAATTAAAATTTCATTTAATCCAATCTAATAAACTAGCAAAATTACAACTTCTCGTGTAGAAACTGTACTGGGTGGTTCGGAAGTGGATGTCAAAAGTTAAGATTTGGATAGAGCCGGCAAGCACCGCTGACAAACAACTTTATGCAAACCAGGTGCCTACTTTTGAAAATGAAGGCGCCAGAGAGCTTTGTAAATTGATATTTTTTAAAGCGAAATCGATTGGCAAGACTGCGACCTTTTCGTTCATATTTAACTAAGTACTTCCAATAACGATTCAAGTTGGACTCACTGTGGATAAATTTTGACTAAACCAATTATTTATAACTAAAGAAAAAAAGGAGGTGTTTCTCTTGAAAAGTACCTAATGATTTTTTTTTTTTGAGAATTTTCCCCAAGATTTTACGAAAATGAGTAATTTAAAAAAAATTGTGAGAATTTATCATAACGAAATTTTAAAAAATTATCTTAGAATTTTGCTTAATCAAAATTTTAGGAATGGAAATTTTTTCAAAAAAATTATTACTTTTTACAGAAAATTGTTTTGACTCATAAATTCAAATTTAAACAAAATTGATGAATTTTTCTCAAAATTATTGCCTACTCGAGTAACCATACAATTTGTATTAGGGTTGAAAAAAAAATGCCAAATCTGTTGGAATTGAAAAAAATTGCTAAATCCGCTAGAATGGAATGAAAATTAACTAAACAAAATTTTTTGACTCATAAATTCAAATTTTCCCAAAATTGATGAAATTTTTCTCGAAATTACCTCTCTAGAAGCCCCACAGTTGTAGGGTCAAAAAAACGAAAAAATTGGCAAATATCTGCTGGAATTGAAAAAAATTGTCAAATCCGCTGGAATTGAATAAAAATTAATTGAAATTTTTTTACGATTCATTAGTTCAAATTTTCATAAAATTGATGAAATTTTTCTCTAAATTATTTATTGAGAAGCCCTACAGTTGTAGGGTCAAAAAAACGAAAAAATTGCCAAATATCTGCTGGAATTGAAAAAAATTGCCAAATCTGCTGGAATCGAAAAAAAAATTGCAAAATACGCTGGAATTGAACAGAAATTGATTGAAATTTTTTTAAAGATTCATTAATTGAAATTTTTACAAAATTAATGAGATATTTCTTGAAATTACTCGAGAGACCCTACAGTTTGTTGTAGGGTCGAAAAAAACGAAAAAATTTCCAAATCTGCTGGAATTGAACAAAAATTGATTAAATAAAATTTTTCAATTCATAAATTCAAATTTCCACAAAATTGATGAAATTTTTAAAAAATTATTTCAAAAAAATTTCTCAACACTTTTAAAAAGAGAAATTTTGGAAAAAAATAATGAAATTTAGGTAAGTAGGTAAGTATATAAAAAAAATTTATTCATCAATTTTTTTTACTACCTACCTAAATATCATTTTTTTTAAGAAAGCGAATTTTTCAAAAGTATGTTCCCCGAGCGGCACACTCGATCGATAATATCGGAAGATGTAACGTATCGATAAAAAATCGTTTGAAAATCTATAGATGTTCTCACGATATTATAAAGATTTATCGGTACAACTTCATAGGCAGGAAATCTAAAAACTATCGAATTCGATATTATTAAGATTTTATGACGATATTCGTCAACGATACTATCGACAAAGAATATTAAATTTATCGACTCCGATTTTCCACCGATTTTGTGCAGATATTTGAAACTACATTATCGACAAAGAATATTAAATTTATCGAATTCGATTTTTTAACGATTTTGTAAAGATATTTAAAACTATATTATCGACAGATTATATGAAATTTCTCGACTTCGATATTTTACCGATTTTTTGACGACATTTGAAACTATATAATCGACAGATTATATTAAATTTATCGAATCCGATTTTTTACCGATTTTGTAAAGATATTTGGAACTATATTATCGACACATAATATGCAATTTCTCGAATTCGATTTTCTAACGATTGCGTGAAGATATTTGAAACTACATTATCGACAAAGAATATTAAATTTATCGAATTCGATTTTTTAACGATTTTGTGACGATATTTGAAACTATATTATCGACAAATAATCTAAAATTTCTCAAATTCGATTTTTTAACGATTTTGTAAAGATATTTAAAACTTTATTATCGACACGTAATCTGAAATTTGTCGAATTCGATTTTTCAACGATTTTATGACGATATTTGAAACTACATTATCGACAAATAATCTGAAATTTGTCGAACGATTTTTCAACGATTTTGTGACGATATTTGAAATTATTTCCAAATTGGTGAAAATTTTTCTAAGTCCAACACGTCTGGAAGTACTAAACTGCCTATTATAATTTATAAGCGTTTTATTACTAATTCCTCAACGATAAGGTATGGCATAGTGGTTAAGGAAGAGGATTACCAAGCAGGAGGTAGATGGTTCAAGCCCCACGGGTGGCAGATTTTTTATAATTTATTTTGACTTTTTCTGAAATGATCCTCTTACCGTAACATGAATGTGTTTAGGCATAGTTTAATGTATTAATTATGCTAATTAATGATTTTTAATTATAGAAAAAAGCTAGTAAAAGACGAAAAATCGGAATAAAAAAATCGATAAAAAATCGACAGAATATCGAATTCGATAAAGTGTCGCAAAAGTTCCGCCTAAATCGTGAAATTATCTTTCGATATTATAGATATATTATCGATAAAATATCTTACTATAATCTCTAAATTTTTGCTAACTATAATTCGTCGATAATCTATCTATATATCGAAAGATAATTTCACGATTTATGCGGAACTAACGCGACACTTTATCGAATTCGATATTCTGTCGATTTTTTATTTCGATAATTTGTCGATTGTGCTGCTCGGGTCGTTATAATTATGCTAAAAAAATTTTATAAAAATTTTTCTCGCAATTTTTTTCTTGCCGTAATTGTATTCTGCAATAGACTTTTTCCAAAAAAAAAAAAAAAAATTGATAAAAAAATTTTAATTCTCACCAGGAATTTTTTGAATTTTTTAAATTTTTTTATTTTATTTTGAAAATGGGAAATTTTTCAACAAATTTCATAGGATTTATCACATTAAAAAGAAATTTTTCAAAGGATGAGGAAATTTTTAAAAGGGGCAACTTTGGGTCTAATTTAAATTCAGTTTGAGGAAAAATAAAAAAATATGCGATTACTTGTTCTCCCAGAATGAAACAACTTGGGAGGAGAGACCAAAAAAAGATTGGAAGTTCAAAATATGGTCGACCTTTGTCTACGTACTATTTTTTACAAAAGTTTGGATTTTTCGAAAAAGTTTTGAAAATTTGGAACATTTAAACTATAAAAAATGAAAGGGGAAAAATTTAAAAAAAAAATCGAATTGCAAAATATAGTACCTATAATAAAAAAAAAATAATAAAAATAGAAAAATTCATCAAAAATGAACAACACGCCTGAGCATGCGTTTGCAAATAATAAATTCGAAGAATGATACTTCTTAACGTGGTTAAATTTTTTCAAAACAAATTTTGAAATTTTGTGTGCAGTTTCAATTGTTTGAATTTTGGTTTAATTGAAAATGAAAATTCAAACTTTTTTCCGTGCAAATTCTTTGAATTTTTTTTTGAAAAATAACTTTTTCTCAATATTGTTTGTAAATTTGACCTTCAATTTTTCTCACAAGCCAAATTTCACATTAATATCGCTTCTGGGCATATTCTTACAGATGAAAATTTTGTTTATGTAAGTAAGTACGTAGGAACTTTTGAAATTGACTGCATTTGAAAAGAACACATCTGTGCAGATTTTGGAATTTATCAAAATATAAGTTCTGATGAAATTTCAATTATTCAAAAAATACCAACTTAAAAATGCAAATTCTTACAATTTTTGGCAAAGATAATTTTTTTTTTTGAAAAAAGTTAGATAGGTACCTAGGTATATGATTGTGTTTTTTTTCAACACATTTTTAAATTTTGTTTCTCAACTGAATTTTTTTAAAAGCACATTGTTTTTTTTTTTTTAGATTCTGTTCAAATATATTATTTTTTTATTGATATCATTGAAAAACGTTTTTTTTTTTCATTTATTCGAACCCACGTAAGGTTTAGTAAATTTTTTTTGGTTGCAAAGTTCGTCTCCTCAATATATTTTTATAAATTGAAAATTTTCGACAATTTTAAATAAAATATTATAAGCCGCTTTTCACAACAAAGGGCAAACTTACGTACATAAATAGAAAATAACGATCCGCTGAAAATGAAATACCTAATTATAGAATTCAGACGAAAAAGAGCTTTGTCGAAGAAACAAATGCAAGCCCACACTAATGCCGTTTTAATATTTATAATGATCTCGCAGCGTGCCGAGATACCTCCTAATTTATGCCCACCTCCCTTACGAATAAAAGAAGACGTACAAACGACGGCGTAAAATCACTTCGATACTTATACAATGAAAACTCGATACGCCGCCTTGCCTCGTCATTCAGCCAAAAACAAAACCAAAGATTTAAACAAAACCCCCTTCGGTGTTTATACCAAAACAAAACAAATAAGTTAGCTAATGCTTTATAACTAGAACCACACATACATCTCACATCTCTCGCCATCGTATATACTTCTTTGTCTCACTATAGGTATACATTACCAGCACACCCGTGAGATTCGTCAGAGGGCGAAATTTACCTAGGTAGGTTTTGTTTTCGTTAAAACTTTTATAGATTAGAACCTAGCTAAGTTCACAAGTTAATCGCTAAAAACGATACGTGTATGCAAAGTTCTCCATTTTCGACCACTTTAGGTACACAACGTGCTACGAAATGAAACTTTTCGTAAGATACCTGAATTCGATATATATGCTCTCGAACCTGCTAACCTGTTCTGGAAAATTAAAATCAACCAAGGTGCCTTGCAGCATCACACGAACAAGATGAAATTCTACACTGCGATATAGGAATAGGAAAAATCATGTTCGAAAACGCCATCAGCCACGAGCCAAATAAAATCCAAACGATTAGATTATCCGCGTTAAAACGATCGTATAAAAAATTTAAAACTCGAGCCCTAGAGGCACATCTTATCGTTTACGATTTTTAGTTAAATCTCAGAGACCGAGAAAAGTCATCTCTATTACTGGTTCTTGAACATTCCTTTAGGAATAACGTTACATAGTCGTACAAATACGCCATAAAGTCTAACTGGCATAGGGCAATATTCACTTTGAATGCTAATGCTGTAGAATACATCGAGCTTCTTTCCAGTTCCAGCGAATTATTTTCTGGCAGAAAAGAAAAATATACGATGAAATGTTACTTATTCGATCAATTTCAAATCGTTGGGGATTTTTTGGCCTGTTTTTCATTCGCTGGGTGTGGTTTTGCGTTTTGATATCAATCGTGAAATCGGAGGACTTGTTGAATGCTGGTCATGAAAAATGATATATAATTAAATTGTTTTGAATTTTAAAATGAATTACCTGCTAAATTTTATCAAAATTAGTAAAAAAAAATTTGGCAGTCGTGATTTTCTTTCAATTTTTTGATTTGAAAATATTTTCCCAATAGAATGATGTATAGGTCTATTCTATTTTTTTTTTTTTTTTTTTTAATTCTTACATTCAATATCTTTCATATCAAAAAATTCAATTTAAAAATTTATGCAACTGCAGAAGTTCTATCAATTTTACATCAACTTTTGAAAATTTCAATAATATTCATTTTTTCAACATTGAAATTGCTGTTGGACTTTTTTTCATTTCAATACTGAATTTTTTTAATTTTTCAAAATCTACATTAATTCTTGATTTTTTAATGTTTAAAATTTCGTTGATGAATTGTTGACATTTTTAGAAATTAGTACCTATTCATCTTAAAAATTTGGATTGGACACCATGCACTTGGAAACTTCTTTCTAAATTTATAGGTACCTATCTGTATGAAACGAAAATTTAGGTTAACAGATGGATGACCAAAAAGACGAGAAAAAAAATTAAAATCGGTTCATTAGAACGCCCAAAATTAATTTTTACATTTTGTCTTCAATGAAAACGCTACCTTGATGCGAACCCTCCAGTTTGACGTCACTCGATCACTTCCACATGGGGATTTGGGGCGTCTTTTAACGTTGCAATATTGGTCTTTGATTACGATTACGAGTCTCGATCATTTTATTTTTATACAATTTTTGAGAGCAATGACCTTTCTTTTGGAGTTTATTATTTAATACGTGTAAACGCCACCCTTGATTTTAAGCTCCGCCCCTTTTTCAATTGTCGCCTCAGAACATTTCTGTTTTTTTTTGCAGTCATCTTATAATTATTTATTCTATCATAATTATTATGAATTAATAAAAAAATGAGTACATGGTGTATTTTTAGAATTATTTTCTAATTAGAAAATTTAAAAATTAAATTTTTATTTTTATTTTTATTTATAAAATTCAGTTGAAATTGATAATTTGAAAATTTGAGTTTTGGTAATTATTCAATTTTCAAAAATTGAATCAATTTTTAAACACTGAAACCTACTTACATTTAAGAAAATTGTGGGTATTCTTCAAAATTTGATAAATTTGATAAACTTAAAAAATTTTCAATCTCGAAAGTTTGTTAAAAATTCAAAATTTTTGAATTTGATGAATTTTAAAATTGGATACTTTTTTCTCAATTTTTAAATTTGGTTGGAATTTTCAATTTGATGAAAATTGAAATTTTGGTAATTTCTGGATTTTAATAAATTTTCAAAATTGAGTAACATCTCAATAATTTGTGAAGTTTGACACATACCTATTTAATTTCTAAATTTTAAAAATCTTCAAAATTTGGAAACATTATCAATTTAGGTAGTAATTTTTTTTTTAAATTATTTTTTTTTTAAATATACGTGTTAATAATTGCTTGATTATTACCCCATCAGATGGAGGCTTTCAAATTTTCAAAATTTGGTAATTTTTGATCGTTTTTGAAACTTAATCTATTTCATTGTTTTTTTCCCTTCAATTTCTGCCTTAAGGGGGGGGGGGGGCTATAAAATTTTTTTTTTGTTGAATGCATAAAGTTGACAAACGGAATTTTCTAAGACCTTTGCATGACGTCAATTTGATTTTTCATCTATGAAGTTTTGAAGAAAAATTGGAAACTAATTTCATTTCGCTTTTTTTTACAAAAAAAAATGAATTTTTGATTTTTCAAAAATAAAATGCATGGAGTTTTCAAAAAAAATAAAAAAAATATTCATTTTGCATTTTAATGATGTCATTTTGTAGAAATGATTGATAAATTTTTTGGAAAATCAAAAATTTTAAGCGTCAAAATTGGAGAAAAAACGAGGTTTTTCCTCAAAATGTTTTTTATTCAGTACAGTCTGGTCTGTAGTCTGACGAGAGGGTTTCGCGAAATTATAATTTGCCGACGACTTCTTTCGAGTTGAATGGAATACTAAGATGAAATTCATAAGAAAGTTAGATAAAATCAGGGGAAAACGTAGGAATTTCGCAAAACCCTCTCGTCAGACTACAGACCAGACTGTACTGAATAAAAAACATTCTGAGGAAAAACCTCGTGGGTTGCATAGTTTTTCTGGAAACGGGGCATTAAGAAAAAGTCGTGTTTTTCTCCAATTTTGACGCTTAAAATTTTTGATTTTCCAAAAAATTTATCAAAAATTTCTACAAAATGACATCATTAAAATGCAAAATGAATATATATTTTTTTTTTTTGAAAACTCCATGCATTTTATTTTTCAAAAATCAAAAATTAATTTTTTTTGTAAAAAAAAGCGAGATGAAATTAGTTTTCAATTTTTCTTCAAAACTTCATAGATGAAAAATCAAATTGACGTCATGCAAAGGCCTTAGAAAATTCCGCTTGTCAACTCTATGCATTCAACAAAAAAAAATTTTATAGCCCCCCCCCCCCTTAATTTAGCTTGAGACTTTCTTCCAATTTTTGCAAGTAAAAATATTTTCGACTTTTCAAAAATATGTATTTCCAAAAATTAACTGCATGGGTACCATTGATTAAATTTTGTCCTTCTCAATTTTTTGATATTATTTTCGGCTCTACTTCAATCTTAAATTTTACTCTGGAATTATTTCAACTCGATAAAAATTTTCAAATTCCTTCCATCCCAGAATACGTTCCTAAAAAATACGTCAAAAGCTCAAATTTCATGGCAGAATGTTTCGAAGCATTCGAAGCATTTAAACCTGGTTTAATCAGAGTGTAAATCATAATACGGCTGAAAATTAAATTTGCCAGTACAGTGTCGAAGTTGACTATATACTTAGCAAATTACTGCCTGAGAAAACGTCGCTTTGGAAATTTACGCGACAACGACGACGTCGGCATGGCAAGGAGTTATTCGATATTAGGCAATACGTATCTAGTAGGAGTATATTCCGAGTGTATAAGTAACCAGGACGAGGCGACGAGGACAGAGGATACACGAAGATAAAGTTGGAAATTCGTGCTACGTTAACTGTGGAACGATAAAACGGACGCCTGAAGATTTTGCAGTATGAAAAGATGAAAATCATACGGTCTTGTGCGAAAATACGCGGCGACGAGACGAGAAACTAGCTATATTCGTACATTTTCCATTCGTTATGTAATATTATACAGTGGAGAGAGTGAACTTCGACTCGACCTTTCAATGAACTGCAGCGTGGGCCATGACAGGGGTGGAGGAGGCAACGTGCCGTTATCACCACTTATTCGTTAAGATAGCATCCCCTCAAGGCAATACTTTACGACACCCTTCTTACGAGTATAGATTGCCACTAAGGAGGATTTAGTTATTGAAGCGAAAAAAGTAGAAACGTATTCCGGCAGGACTGAGTCGAATACTGAACAAGAAGCTCAAATGTAAAGTTTGCTCGCATCGACGCATTCTATTATTTAAACTAATTATGCGGCGTGTTTGCGTTTGCTTTCGCCTTTATTGTGCTCGTGTTGTACCAAGCTCGATGAAATTTGCGTGAGGGTGAAATTGAGAATTTTGGCACGACAGTAATGATTCTTTGATCGATGTCTGAGCAGAAGCGTATAGCGAACAGGAGGGTCAGGGGGACTTTCCCCCCTCTTCGTAGGTTAAAAAACGAAAAATGGGCAAATTTGAATTTCAGCATACATCGGAGCAGAATTTGAAAAAAAAAATTAGTAACTTGAGTAACCTATAATTTCAAAAAAGTAACCAAAATTATGGAAAAAAAATACCTAACCAAAATTTTTCTATTGCCACTCAAATAATGACTCATAACCCCCTCTACCATTTAAAAAATATTTTTGTTGATTTCGACGTTTTGCAACTCCTAAAATCGAGGGACAAAATTTTGAAAAACTTGAAATTGTTAATAAAAAAATATGCATTTTCTGTGTAATTATGATTTCAGTTTTGTTTCAAATAATTTTTGATTTCAAAGAAACGATAATGTTTAAAAAATTTTCAATTGCAAATCAATGTTTATTTTTTAAACTCTTTAATTTTCAATTGTTGAAAAATTTTTGCATTTTCAAAGTGTTATGTTCCAAACAATTTTTCAATTTAAATTTCAATTATGAACCATTTGTCAATGTTTAAAAATTTTGATACCTAAAATGTTCTTTGGATTAAAAGAAAATAAATTTTTGAAGTTATCAATTTTCAAATTTTCCAAAATTTTGATTTCTAAAAAAATTTTAATTTTTTGAAAACTTTTCAATTTTTTAAAAATATGTAGTTGTTTCTAAACATATGTTTATTGAAATAAAATGAAAATTATAATCCCTAAAAAATCATAAATTGGAAAAAATCAATTTTGGTGTGGTTTGCAAAATGAGTAAGTATGTACAAAAATTTATTCATTTTTGAAAATCTTCAATTTCAAAAAAATATATATATCAATTTTTAAGTTTGTAAAATTTTTAAATTTCGGAACGTTTTTCTTATTAAAAAAAGTTCAATTTTTGAAGACTTTCAAGTTCACGAGTTGAATCAATTTTTTTATAATTCGTTTTTGAGGATCTATTCTACATACCTAATTTAGCCAGGTCGAAATAAGTTTTTTATTCGGTCAAAATGGTATGTGAATTTTTTTTTGCGGTATTCTGTAGTGTTAGGGGTCCTAACTAACATACTAAAAGTCTCACGCTGTAGCGTGCTTGCGGCACGTGTGACAGCGTGACACGTGTCACAGCGAGTCGTTTTTTACAGTTATCTCGGTAAATAATTGACTTTTTGTAAAAATAGTTATTATAAAAAATGTTCCTTAGGTAATTCTCTATCAGAAAGGTTCTTATCATTTTTTTCTTCAAAAAAGTCATTTTAACTTCGTAAACTTGTCATCTTATTGGAAACTACAGTGCCATGCAAATTAATAATTGTAGGGGAGGGGAGGGCCTAATCGAAAATTTTATAATAACAAAAATTGTTTCTAAGACGTCGATCTACAACTTTTGTTTGAAAACTTTTTCAATCCGACCCTTCCCTCAAATTTTGCAAAAATATCCAAGTGATGTTATGTGAAATTGGGGGAGAGGGGGACCCAATCGAAATTTTATTAATGACCAAAATTGTTTTTAGGCTCAAATCTAAAACTTTTATTCGAAAAAATTTTCAATTAGATCCCTTTCTTTCCTCCATTTTCGCATAACATCTTTTCCTCCCCTTCACTTACCAATTAGCAAGGTACTGTAGCTGATGTTATGAGAAATTAAAGGGGAGGGAGGGATCTAATTGAAATTTTTTTCAAGTAAAGGTTTTAGATTTGAGCCTAAAAACAATTTTGGTCATTATTAAAATTTCGATTGGATCCCCCCCTCCCCCAATTTCACACAACATCACTTGGATATTTTTGCAAAATTTGAGGGAAGGGTCAGATTGAAAAAATTTTCAAAAAAAGTTGTAGATCGAGGTCTTAGAAATAATTTTTGTTATTATAAAATTTTCGATTAGGCCCTTCCCTCCCCTACAATTATTAATTTGCATGGCACTGTAGTTTCCAATAAGATGACAAGTTTACGAAGTTAAAATGACTTTTTTGAAAAAAATGATAAGAACCTTTCTGATAGAGAATTATCTAAGGAACATTTTTTATAATAACTATTTTTACAAAAAGTCGATTATTTACCGAGATAACTGTAAAAAACGCCTCGCTGTGACACGTGTCACGCTGTCACACGTGACGCAAGCACGCTACAGCGTGAGACTTTTAGTATGTTAGTTAGGACCCCTAGCACTACAGAATACCGCAAAAAAAATTTACATACCATTTAGTCCGAATAAATTGTTTTATATGACATAACTTTACCGGACTAATTTAGTACCTATAAGTAATGATTTTTAATTTTCAATCATTGTTTTCAAATACTTTGGTCACATTTTTTTTAAATAAAAAAATTTCTGAAGAAATCTATTTTATTCTTCGACGAAGTAACCTCTAACTCGTTTGAAAAAATTTTTCAATTTTTTTGAGTGGGAACTTCGCTTTTTTGGACAAAAAGTCATTCATTTTTAGAGCAAAGAATCTCTCAATTTGTTCAAAAAAATCTTAACTCTTACCTACTTTTTTTTAGTAAGAATATGTTTCTTTTTTTGCTTCTTTTGAAAAAATGTCTCTTATTTTTAGAGAAAAATATATCTTAATTCTTTGAGGAAAAAAAACTCAATTGTTCATCCTAAATTAAAAAATAGAAGACGTATAATTTTTTTATAAAAAAAATTTTTCTCGCGTTTCAATGCATACAAATACCTATTCCTCAATTTCATGAAGAAAAAAAATTCTCATTTTTAAAAGAAAATTTAATAAATTTTTCTATTATTAACCATTTTTTTAATTTATTCATTTTTTTCCAATTTTAAAGCGTGTTTAAAGAAATTTTGAATTTTAATGACAGTTTTGTATTTTACAAGTCAGACTTTTGACGAAATAGTAACCAGAATGAGTGAAAACGTAACTAAAGTAACCTGCTTTGTGGAAAAAGTAACAAAAAGTAACCAAGTTACTAAAAAGTAACCGCGCTCCGATGCATGTTCAAGTTGGCAATTTTGCGTTCTAAGTTGGTAAATTGAGAATTATGTTGAAAAAATCGAAAAGTTGTAACAATGCTGAATTCTGAATTGCCAAATTGAGACTTTTTGATTTGGAGAAAAAACATTCTCATTTTTTGGAATTTTTGGAAAACGAAGAATCCCTGAACTTTTTTGAAATAAAAAAAATTTCAATTTTTTGGTGTAGAATTTTTTTTCTTTTCTTGAGAAAAAGTCCTTAGTTTTTTTTTTTTTTGGTAAAAAATTTCATGTTTTTTTGTGAAAAAATCTTGAATTTTCATCGTTTTATTTATTTATTTATTTTCTAAAATCTTGCAATAGGTAATTAGAAAATATCAAATTTCAAAGCTCTGTGAGCCTTCATTTACAAATATAGGCATCTATAGTTCTGTACGTTCAGTTTTTTTTTTTGTGGTACTTGGCTATTTAAAAATATGAGATTTTGACATTCACTTTTGGAACACCCTGTATATTGAAGATGGTGATGGCGTTGCCGTTATGGATTCGGTTAATAGAAATTCTTAATAGCACGGGTTAGTTAAACGAATTGGCCTGTTTAAAAATACAATTTCATTATTCCACATGAAATATTTCAATTCCTCGGCTCACTATTTGGTTTACCCCGCCTTGGGCCTTGCCCCAGTGCTAACGTTTCGTTACTCCTTCGAAGCTATATTATCAAAATAAGCTCAAGAATTTTTAATTAATCTCGTAGTCTTTCGGTCGACGAAATTTTTAAGCAAAATGCAAAACGCAAGCCGCACTATAGCCTGTACATGAAACCCCGCGTTACGAGTAAATAACCCGAAAATCGGATAATTGCTACGTTAAAAAGTTGATTAATTTTTTCCATCGTTGGCCTCCTCGTCCCTTAGGGCTATTTTTTGCCTTTTTTTTCTCAACTTTCTCGCGCAAAAGTGCCAGTAACAAACGCGAAATTTTTAATTTATTAATCATCCGAAGAGCAGGAAAAAAGTAATCTTTCGAGCTAATTCGGCTGTAGTACTTTTCAGCGACAATTTCGCACACGAAAATCAAACGACAACTTTCTTACTGTACGCATCCATCACTGGTTTTAAAAAATAATCGCTTTAGCCGAATCATCCCTATCGCTTTAATACATAAGAGACCAGAAGAGTAATTTAATTTGCGAACCGAACGGTAATAGGGTTTAAAAGTGGAATAAACTTTGACGTGGCTCGAGACGACTTCCACTAGGTGCAGTATTAGCAATTTCTCTGCCACACCGACGACTACCTTCTTCGGTATCGCATTTTTTCTCTTCGTTGGCCTTTTTTTCATCTCATTCGTGATATTTGATTTTCATTAAAGTCAACAAAGCTCGACAGTTTGTTTCCATTGTGAAAGTTTAATTCGATATTAGAACGCGAGCACATGCCTCATGCACGCTCATAGATCATGCTGACAATTGAAAAATGAAGAAATTTTGAATATTAATTTCATGTTTTTAAAATCTTTTTGCAGAAAAATCATCCATTTTTTTCCAGAAAATGAATTTCTTATTTTATCCTAATTTTGAAGGTACTTACTTGTAAATATCTACTTTTTATAGTACGAAAAATGAAAGATGTCCCCTGGCTAATTCACAGTGAAATGGTAGGAACCAACCAACGCGGCAAATTCGACGCGCCGTCAAACCAAAATTCAGCGTTTCGTTGTGATATCCCTGCTCCAGGGGACATCTTTCGTTTTTCGTACTATACCTATACATACGTTTATTTCTTCTTTTTTTTAGTTTGAAAATTTATCAAAATTTAATGATGACCAAAGTTCCAAAATTGTTTTATTAATTTTCAATTTAAATAAAATTTTATAAAGATTTTCAAATTTTGAAGAAGATTTTTATTTTTTCTTATTTTGGGAATAATTGTGAGGCGCTCTGTGAAAAGGTACCTAAGCTCGGAAAAATCGAAATCGATTTTTTTTAGCTTATCTGAAAGAGAATTTCTTCCTGCGTAATATAAAACAAAGAAATCGAAAATTGCTTGAAAATTGACCGAGATATACCACTTTGAAGTTCTCACATGGAAAACGGATGATTGGAGAAAAACACTCCGAAATTGCGCCAAAAGTATTTTTTTTGTTAAGAATCCAAGTGAAAAGTCGATTTTTTTGATTTTTTTGCTCTCCTGAAAAATTTGCTTTTCCGAGTTTAGGTACCTTTTCACAGAGCGCCTCACAATTTATCAAATTTAGATCCAATAATGTTTAAAATTATTTAAGGGGGGGGGGCTTGTTTTGGAACATTTTTTGTTGAATGCATAGCGTTGATTAGCGGAATTTTCTAAGACCTTTGCATGACGTCATTTTGATTTTTCACCTATGAAGTTTTGAAGAAAAATTGGAAACTAATTTCAAATTGTTTCTTTTTACAAAAAAAATTAATTTTTAATTTTTGAAAAATAAAATGCATAGAGTTTTCAAAAAAAGGAAATTATTTTCATATTGCATTTTGATTGTGTCATTTTGTAGAAAATGTTGGTAGATTTTTTGGAAAATTACAAATTTCAAAATCAAAATTGGAGAAAAACGCGATTTTTACTTTAGGTCCCGTTTCTAGGAAAACTATGCAACCCACAAAACTTTTTCTCAGAATCTTTTTTATTCAGTAGAGTCTTGTCTATAATTTAACGAGAGGATTTTGCAAAACTCGTACTTTCTCTCCTATTTTATGAAACCCTCTCATAGTTTTTCCTCGGAAGTATTCCAGTCGACTCGAAAGAAATAGTTGACAAATTAAAATTTTGCAAAATCCTCTCGTTAAATTATAGACAAGACTCTACTGAATAAAAAAGATTCTAAGAAAAAGTTTTGTGGGTTGCATAGTTTTCCTAGAAACGGAACCTGAAATAAAAATCGCGTTTTTCTCCAATTTTGACCTTGAAATTTGTAATTTTCCAAAAAATCTACCAACATTTTCTACAAAATGACACAATTAAAATGCAATATGAAAATAATTTTCTTTTTTTGAGAACTCTATGCATTTTATTTTTCAAAAATCAAAAATTAATTTTTTTTGTAAAAAGAAACAATTTGAAATTAGTTTTCAATTTTTCTTCAAAACTTCATAGGTGAAAAATCAAAATGACGTCATGCAAAGGTCTTAGAAAATTCCGCTAATCAACGCTATGCATTTAACAAAAAATGTTCCAAAACAAGCCCCCCCCCCCTTAAAATTTGAAAAAAATTGAAGATAAACACTACCTAGGAAATTACCAAAACTATATTATTTTTTAAAAACCCAAAGTAGCATTTTTTATTTTTTTATTTTAATTTTTTTTATTTTAATTTTTTTTTGAAAACAGAATTTTATAACACTTCTGAAATGTATCAAAAACCAAAAAATTTAGTTTCAAAAATGATCAAAGTTTCATTTCTTTTTATAAAATTTTGTTTTTTTCCCCTGAATAGATATTTAATAAAGTTCAAAAATTTAAAAAGTTTTAAACATTTTTTCCTGAATTTAAAAAAAAATCAATCTTCAAAACTGTAAATTTAACGATAAAAATGAATACAATTTTTTTAACTTATTGAAAATATGTGACCCGGCATGGGAAAAGGGACCGGACTGCCAAAAAATCGATTTTCACGTTTTTGATGTTTTGAGGTCTATTTACCAAGGTCCATCACCTGAACCAGTCAACATTTTGAAAAATTCAAAATTTCCAATCGGCACCAGAAAAGGGACCTAACTGCCAAAAAAATCTATTTTCGCACCAAATAAAATGAAATCGTTACTTTTTTGGTGTTCTGAGCTCTACGTACTGGGACCAGTCGTGTCAACGAGTTGTAATTTCAAAAATATCAATATTTCCAATCGGCACCAGAAAAGGGACCTAACTGCCAAAAAAATCTATTTTCGCACCAAATAAAATGAAATCGTTACTTTTTTGGTGTTCTGAGCTCTACGTACTGGGACCAGTCGTGTCAACCAGTTGTAATTTCAAAAATATCAATATTTCCAATCGGCACCAGAAAAGGGACCTAACTGCCAAAAAAAGCGCACAGTGTTTTTTGTCGTTTTTTTTTTTTTACTGATGCCCACATAAAGCAAAATAACACGAAATACTCACAATTTATCCGAAAACTGACGGTGTATTTGTTATCAGCAAACTTCAAAAAAAATTTTATCGCAAGTTTTTTTCCCCTTATTGGCAACCCTGAGTTTCGTCAAATTTCACTTACGCCATTACAAAAAATCTTTCACACAAAATCAAAAATATTGAAAAATATTCCACTCATGCCCACTACAAACTCCCTAAAATTTCAGAAAAAACAATCCATTCTTTCCAAAGATATTCATTCACAAAGTTTCTTTTTGCTTTCCTGAAAAATTTGCAAAATGGCAGTCCGGTCCCTTTTCTCATGCCGGGTCACATATGTAAAATGTACTCAATTTGGATTTTTTAAAATCTAATTTTGAAATGTTCAAAAATGTTTATTATCAAAGCTCGTCTGTAGCTTCTCTATAATTTTTCGGTTTTCGGTTATGTCCAAATCTCAATTTTTGACATTTACTTCCGGGACACCCTGTATATCGAACTTATTTAATCGTCGTCGTTCGTTTCAGACAATTTCCCAAAGAAAAGTTTTTCCAAACGTGGAAAAAATCATCTTTCTAAATGTACAATAACGAACTAGCCATTTAATTTAGTACACCGAACTAAACCGAACGAACGTGTTCGATCAAAGAAAATAGTAACGCGTATGAATGAAAATGATTGGTAGACCGAGTGGAATCGGTGAAAAATAATTTTCTTTAATTTTTCTTCTCGTCCCAAGTGTAATCCACGTGAATTGGAAAAATTGTGGTTATGACGAGAGTCAGATATGTAGTTGCCGCGGATACAGCAAAACTTGGCTAATAATTCTTTTCGAGTGATTGTGCCGTATTGATGAACGTATTGAAAAAATCTCGAGCTAGTAATTTCACGCGAATTCGACTCCATATTCTCGTCCTCTTTCTTTTCCATTCCACTTCTTATATTCTCGTACGAGTGTATTTTGTGGACAATGGTGTCTTGCCATTGTTAAAGGACCGTACAAGCGTAAAAAGCTCCCCAACTCCGAATCTGCATTCAAACTTTACCAATATCTAATACCTTTGAAAATCAGCTACGTTACAGGAGGGAAGGAAACGAGGGTTTTCTTGTCCTCTTGTAGTCCTATTTGAAGAGTACACTTCGTGGCAAGCTTCTGGTTTCACCCTAATCTTTTTTTGGGAGAAATTCCACGTGCGAGGGTCCAGTGTATTGATTACATTTTATTTTTCGACAGATATTGGTTATAGGTATTCTACCATTACTAACCTTTTTTTGTTTCCTTGTTTGAGGAGAGATAAATGTGTTGAAATTTTCTACTCTTGCGCGCATATTTGTAACGATGCGATGCCTTTTTTTTGCGGCGGTGAAATGTACTTACGCGTGTAGCTGGAAAAGGTTTTAATTTCTTTTCGTGGTTTTTATCGTGTTTTGTTTTCCCTTTCGTATTGATGCTTACGATGCTGACGTAATCTAATAACTTACGCTTCGAGAAATACGAAATAAAATTTCCCTAATAGAAACTTTTTAGGTAATGTGTTTAAAATGAACGTCGGTAAACAAGGCGAGGTAATTTTTTCCTCTCTATATGGGATGAACGAAAAGGTACCCACACATATGAGTGATACCTTTTTCACGTATTTCAAAATTCTTTATTAAATTTGTGTTGTATTTACTATTTAGGTGATGGAATTAAAGTGAATGTACGCCTATTTGGAGGGCGGAGGGGTGAATTTTTTCCCTCGTGGAAATTAAATTTTTTTAGGAAAAATAATTGCCTTGAAAAAATTTAATTTCTTCGAGTAAAATCAACTTCCTTCATCATGTCATGAAATTTTTCGAGAGGAGAATAGTTATCTTCATAAGACGACATTCTGATCAAAAATATGCATACATTTTTACCATCTTAAAAAACGTGATTTAAATAAAAAATTAATTATGTATTTCCCTTTTTGTTTCAGGTGAGTTATTTGAAAATTTCAAACGTTGATAAATTACGATGGTTCGATTTTCAGAAGAGTTTGCAAGTATTTTGATACGTTTGTGGTGAGATAATTTCAATTGAATTTATAGTACCTATTTTAAAAACGACAAAAAGGTTCACTGTCCTTTTCAGGCAATTTTTTAAAAGAATGGTCCTTATTGTGTTCAACTACGATTAAAAAATAGGGGGTGACTTCTGAGTATATTTTTTGACTCCTGGGCCAAAAAAAGAAGACGATTCGACCAATGTCACGATTTAAAAAAAATACATCAGTTAGTAAATATAGCTCCTAGTTTGCTCCTAGTGAAGAAATTTAAATTCAGAAAACGAATTCAGCGGCCATACAAACCTATATTTTGGTATCATTTCGTAATTTTGAAAACTTCGAATTGAAACCTTTTCAGTTACCCATTTTGGGTTCGAATGTGAATTCAAGTTTAAAAATGGAATTCAGCAACCTCAAAAACATACATTTTAATACCAACATTGTAAATGTCAAAATATTAAAAATTGACCCCCCCTCGGGTGCTTATTTTGGAATTGAATGTGAATTTGGATTCAAAAAACGAATTCAGCGACCTCAAAAACCCACATTTTGATACCAATATTATAAATTTCAAAATTTCAAAAATTGAACTCCCTTCAGGAGCCCATTTCAGGGTCAGAGGTAAATTTGAATTTGAAAAATGAATTCAGCGATCCCAAAACCTGCATTTTAATATCAATATTGCAAATTTTAAAATTTCAAAAATTGAATTTTCTCAGGTGCCCGTTTTAGGGTCAGAGGTAAATTTAGATTCCAAAAATAAATTCAGCGACCTCAAAAACCTGCATTTTGATACCAATATTATGAATTTTAAAATTTCAAAAATTGAACCCCTCTCATGTGCCCTGTGCTCATTTCAGGGTCGAAGGTGAATTTGTATTTAGAAAACGAATTCAATGACCTCAAACATATCTTATTTGATATATCAATATTGTGAATTTCAAAATTTCAAAAATGAACCCTCCTCCCCTCAGTTACATATTTTGGAACTGAAGATGAATTTAATTTCAAAAATCGAATTCAGTGACCTCAAACGTTTACATTCTGGTATATCAATTATTTAATTTCAAAATTTCTAAAATAATACTCCCCATAGCTGCTCTTTTTGAAATCCTAGGTGAATTTAAGTTCAAAAACCGAATTCATTGACCTCAAAAACCTGCAAGTTGATATCAAAATATTGTAAATTTCAAAATTTCAAAAATTAACCCCCTCTCCTCAGTTGCAAAATTTGGGATTGAAGGTGAATTCAAGTTCGATAATCAAGTTCAGTGACCTGAAAAATCTACATTTTGATATCAATTTGTAAATTTCAAAATTTTGAAAATATTACCCTTCCTCACAGGTGCTCATTTTGGGGTCATGGGTGAATTTAAGTTCAAACATCGGATTCAGCGACCTCGAAAACCTACATTTTGATATCATTGTAAATTTCAAAATCTTAAGAATGGTACCCCCTCAGTTGTGACTCCTGCTCCTTTTAATGCAAAAAATCATTTTTTCTGGTAAAAATTGATTTTTTAATAAATTTGAAAGTTGAAAATATTGCAATGAAAATTTTTAAATTTAACGAAATAGTTTTTTTGTATCAATAGGAGCTTTTAAAGCTTAGTTTTGACACCAAACAGATTGTTAGGGTGTCTCATGATTTCATTTTTTTTTTCGAAATGTCAAGAGGACCTTGATATTTTGTGCCCTCTAAAAATGATTCTTTTGGCGTAAAATCAACTCCTTAAAAATTTTCTTCAGCCGGAAAAGGGAAATAAATAGAATTAGGAAACGAATACAAGTGTGGAATCAGACTTTTTCTGCAGTAGCATGCATCGGAACACGGTTACTTTTTAGTAACTTGGTTACTTTTTTAAAGGCAAGGTTACTTTAGTTACTTTTGGGCTCATTTTGGTTACTATGGTTACTTTTGGACTCATTTTGGTTACTATTTCATCAAAAATCTGACGAACAGCTGCCATTAAAATTTAAAATTTCTTTAAAAACGTTTTGAAAGTTTTTTTCAGAGATTTTGCTTCCAAAAAATTTGAAATATTTTATTTAAAAATGAATTAAGTAAGGTGAGTTGGGGTAACTGGGCCACCGGGGTATCTGGGCCATTCTCTTCCTAATCCCCTCCAAAATCGTCTTGACGTAAATGGTTGGTTGCATGGTAACACTGACATCGTAAGCCCACCATAACAATTATCATTCGGTTCCTTGCTCCCCTTGAGGAGGCCTCAGTAATTTGAGTAACATGACATGGCCCAGTTACCCCAAAACTCAGATTTGAGTGGGGGTAAGTGAATTACACATCTTGAATCTTCCTTAATAAAAAAAAAATTTGGTGGCCCAGTTACCCCATTTTTCGGGGTAACTGGGCCACCATTCTTTGTGTAGAGTGAGATGTTCCTCAGCTCAGGTATGTGCTTCACCCTCAAAATCAAAAAAGTGAGCGTACCTCTATGACACCCCTCTACACGTCCCATTTGAAGATTTAAGGTTATTCTTCACTACTGAGGCATTTTTGAATAAAGATTTTTTAGAGTTGTAAAAACGTGGCCCAGTTACCCCAACTGACCTTAATTGAACAATTTATTGAATCTTCTTTTAAAATTGAGATTTTTTCTGCTCGAACTTCAGGAATATTTATTTTGTACTTATGTATTGAAATTCAAGGTAGAAAAATGTTTGCTCCTAAAAAAATTGAAAGTTCTTTTATAGGCATTTTTCAAGTCAGTATGAAAAATTGTGATTTTTTTTTCTTGAAGAATTAAGATTTATTCTTGTCTAAAAATGAGCCACATTTCTTGAAAAAAAAATGTAAGTAGATAAGCCGTATTTTTTTTGAAAAAGTTGAGAAATTCTTTTCTCGACAAATAAACGATTTTTTCTCAAAATTTCTTTTCAAAAAAAGTAGAGGCCGTCGAAGAATAAAACCGATTTCTCCTCATTAAAAACTTTTTTTTTTAAATGAGAATACCTAGTAATTTTTTCAATTAAAAAAAAAATGTGTTCGAAGTATTTGAAAATTATGTTTGAAAAATAGAGAACTCCTCAAAAATGAAACATAAAATCGTTTCAACTCGTGAACTTAAAATGCTTCAAAAATTTGATATTTCTCAAATGAGCAAAACTTTCCTTTTAAAAATTTTGAAAAGTTGTGAATTTCACATGTTGAAAAATTGTTTTTTTGTGGAGAATGAAGACTTTTCAAAAATTAAAAATTTTTTGTATCTACTCATTTTGCAATAAGCCAATCAAAAAATTGATTTTTTTAGACTTTAAATTCTTAGGCATTACAATTTTTATAAATTGGAAATTTTTTATTTGAATAAACATGAATTTTAGGAACGGCTATTTTTAAAAAATTAAATATAAATTGTTTAAAAATCAAAAAATTGAGAATTTTAAGTTTAATTTTTTGAAATCCAGAACTTTTTAGAAATTACAAATTGTTAATAAATTTAAATTTATAGAAATTAAAAATTGTTTGAAAAATAAAAAAAATCGAAAAAAAATAAAATTTAAAAATTAAAAAAAGGATTGTTTGTAATTTAAAATTTTTCTAAAATTCACGTTTTTTGAAATCAATAATTATTTGAAAACTGAAAACTATTTCAAAACAAATAAGAGTTCAAAAACTTAAAAAAGTATATATCAAGTATTTTCAAGAAAAAAAATAATTTTTTTTTGAATTTTCAATATTGAGTTCAAAAAAAATTAAGATTTGATAGGAACTCAAAAATTATTTATTGTGAGCTTCTCAAGAATTGAAATTTCCTATTATATAAAAATTGAGCACCTATTAAGCCAACTATTCTATTAAAATTCGTCATAATTATAGAAAAAGAAAAAATGCATGAATTATTATTTTTGAATTGAAAATTTTGATTTTTTCAAAATTTTTACCATTGATTTCAAGAGTTGTGAAACGTCAAATTTAGCGAAAATATGAGAAAAACGGTGACGAGGGGAGGGGAGGGGAGGGGGTTATGAGTCATTATATTTAAGTGGAAATGGAAAATTTTTGGTTACTTTTTTCCATAATTTTGGTTACTTTTTTTGAAATTTCAGGTTACTAAAGTTACTTTTCTTTTTTAAAATTTCGCTCCGATGCATGCAGTAGGTATCTTCTTCAAAATTCTTGGTACTGAATATCAGCTATTGCATTGCATTCGGGGTAATCTAAGACAGAGTTTGTTTTGTTCACATATGACGACTGGCGGAATTTTTCAAGTCAACTAAACCAGAGGTTGAATACGTTGGAATCTTTTTACTGCAGCGAGTCTCATGTGTCTTTTTGTAATTCAAATTTAGTTGGGTAAAAGAAAACTTGTATTCAATGGCAACATCACTTTGCGCCTTACAAAAAGCTTTCTTTTACAAGATTTTCTGGAATGTGGCGGCGTGGCGTTTTCTATCGTATTTTTTCTCATTTTTCCCCTCTCGAACTTGTTACGTTTGATGCGTGCCTAAACTTTTTAATACTTACTTTCTTTTGAGGAGCGCTAAAGCCTAACTTTAAACGATGGAGAATGTTTTTGAATTCATTGTAAATTCTTATGTTATTGTCGCCAAGTTGCCAGTTCTACGCAGGTTTCTGATAAATATAGTGTTGTACGAGTGAGTAGGTAGTCTTTTTCGCAGGTTTGTGATTATGTGAAAATTTAAGGTTGTTAGGCTGCTTGATGAGATGAAAAAAAGTTTGTTGTTGGAAAAAAGTTGAACTCGAAGTTCGTTTTAGTGTAATATGTCTGGTCGAGCAAACAAAGGTCTTTTTTTTTTGTAGGTTGGGAAATGCTCGGTGAAAATTTAATGGAAATGGGAAAAAAATAACAAGGAGTAAGAAATGTTAGCGGAATATTTCCGTATGCGAAATTGAGTAGGTACCTGTAGTATATAGACCAATACGTAGATATAATGTTTTCATTTTCGACGTCGAGTAATATAGCGAGACTGCGACGGCTTTGTGTACAGTGTGGTACTTGAAGAAAATGGAAATAAAAAGGGAAAGCCCTTTGATGTTATTTCTTCTTGTAATAAAACAACAGAGCAATTGTGGACTTGATTTTAAATCGGCTGAGTGACTTTTGCGCTAGGTAATGTCGACTTTTTAAGCCGCTTGTAAGTTGGATTTTGTTATCCGAGCCTTATATATTTTTTCTGCTCTAAATCCTACGTATTCGAAATGTCTAAATGTTGTGTCATTTAGCAAAGCAAATATTTTCGAATTAGTTTAATTAAAGGGTCGTCCAAAGCCCTAATACGCGGGAGCGGATTGCCTGGGAATACCCTGTGTTTATTTTCTCGATCGTTTTATTGTCCTAGTATGAGCTTAGAGATTTGACCAATGTACTAAGTAGTATTTTTGTTTCGAAGAGTTTTACCAGTGCAGTTTAAAATTAGCCATATTTTTATTTAATTCGTCATTTTAGGTGAAATTTCCTTAACGCGGTGTTAAATTCCAATAGAGAAAAAAGGGTTCAATAGGTAGATTATTTTTTTTCACCGCTCGAAACATCATTGCTTCGTCGATGGAAAATAGAAAATCCATTTATCAACGTCAAGTCGAGTGTTACTTTTGTATTTGAAAATAGAGTGCTGTTGTATGTTGGCAGTTATATCTCGCGTTCTTCATATTGGCATTTTTTCTCCCCAAATAGGTGTAAAAGTAAGACGATAGGAGGAAAAAAAGAAGACGAAAAGGGTTTTAAGATACTCGTAACATCAATGGTTCTCAAGCGATTTCACTTGACGTAGATTTCCAACATCTAATAACGACATTTTATTTGTTTTTCAATTGCGAAATTTTCATCAGGCATAGGCAGCGAAGTGATGTTGAAGTAATGGTTGATGTTTTTTCTCGTTTTTGAGGCTGAAGGTAGAAAGGGGAAGAAAGGTTGAAAAAATTCGAAATACTCATCCAGGACTTCAACCAAGTCCACCTGTTAAATTTTAGTCTTCTAGGTTGCTTGGATGGGGCTCTGGTTTTGACAAAAGATTAAAAACGGATTAAAATGCCAGAGACTCAATTTTTTGAGTTTACAAGAGAATGGAGTGGAGTTGGAAAGGTCTACACGTCAAAATGCACTTCTAAATCAGTCACTCTATGCACATTCTAAATTTCTAACTTCTAGGTCAATTTGGTGAGACTGTGGGCATGGCACAAAGTGAGAAATGGTTTAAATTGTCTGAAAGTCTACTTTTTGGGAGCTTGAAAGGGATTATAATGGGGTTTGGAAGTCAAAAGTCAAAACCCCAAAAAGATAAATCATTTGGACTCCTAAGGAGGTGTGAGGGAATTGAAAAGTCTAAACCTCAAGAAGACACATCTGGTACACTCACTTTATGTACAAATGTCAAGTTTCATTTTTCTAGAATTTTCTAGGTCACTTGGGTGAGTTGTTTGTAAATGTGTGACACAAGATGAAAAATTGTCATGAATGCCAGAAAATCAGTTTTTTTTTTTTTTTTTTTTTGCTTAAAAATGATGGTGTTGAAAAGTAGAAATCCCAAAAAGGCACATCCATTACCCTTGTTCTGTGTACATGCTAAAATTCAGCCTTCTGGGTCTGTTTAGTAGAATTGTGGGCGTGGCTTGAACTTTTTCAAGGTCAAAAAACCTGTTTTCTCCCCTCTTTTCTGGGCCAGTTTAGTAGAGTTGTGGGCGTGGCTTGAACTTTTTCAAGGTCAAAAAACCGGTTTTCTCCCCTCCTAAACATACTAGGATGATGAATTTTGGATATATTGTGAAACTTTTAGTAGGTAGTCTATTGATCTGTTCATGTTTTGAAAACTTTTGGTGATTTCAACTCCTTTTGGCCTCCAACTCTACATTTGGGGTCACCTTAATTTTAGCCCAAGATCATCTTTGCCAAAGCTCACTATTTAATGTATTTCTGAAAATGAATCCCAAGTCTCGAATTTGAGCATAATTCATTAATTCATTGAGAGTTAAGAGCTGGAGAAATGAATTATAAATATATCAAGCCTGCTCAAAAATGGTGAAAATGAACTGAACTTCTTGAACCATGGAACAAATTTTAGCCACATTCTTCTCTCCTTCCACAACTTGATGCACCTCAATAGCTTAGGTTTTTCTTCGCAACAAAAGACCAAGAGAAGGAAACCCATCTAAAAACCAAACGTGTGAAGTAGATATGAATATGCGAGGTATGAGAGAATTTGTATCTAATCGATGAAATATGTTGGTGAATTTTTTCGCGATAACGGATGATAAACGATGTCGATGGTGGTGAACGTATTCCGCGTGCTCGAAGAAGTTAAGCACAGTCATGTTGGGATGGCACACGAAAGAGTAATCTTTGCGGTTGAATGAAACGAAGCGTTTCTGTTTTTCTGCATGTGCGCTGTGTTTGAATTTATCTTCTGGGTTAGTGCATATGCAGGCTATAGAATCAAGAATGTAATACGAGTAGATACGTATGTACAGTATAGCGAGAAAATTTCGAGGTTTCGCCAGTGCCAACGATTTAGAAAATGTAATCTTACGTTAGATGCGGTATCGATGTGGAGAATTACGTATAATTGCTGTATACCTACAAATGGAAAATGCTGAATAAATTTTTATCGCTTCACCTATACTTGAACTCGATGGTATTAAGGTAGTAAGATCTGGTGCGGTTTTTGGTATAGATTAATTAGTAGAAGCACAGGGTGTTTCGTAGCTGATGTAGTTCCTTCAACAAGGTGAATAGGCAACCCATAAGGAACAAAACAATTTATATTAACAAAATGCCTATCTTGAAAATTGAAGGGCACTAAAAAAAATCAACTTTTTTTGTTCCAAGCATTTTTGACCTATCTTTGAAAATGAAGGCGCAAGAGAGCTTTAAACTTGAAAAAAAAACGGTTTTTCGATTTTCGAAGCTCTGTAGCTCCTTCATTTTCGAAAATAGGCAAATCCATCAAATAACTTTTATGCTTCTCTTAAAAAGTAACACTCATTCCATGCATTGTCCTAACATAACATAATTTTGTCATTTTCATGTCTCGTCTGTACCCAACTACCCATTGATCATTTGAGCTTCAAATTATCAAAAGAGATCAGCAAGTCAAAAGAAGTGCAAAATTTCGTCAAGATGATACATGAAACAGATGTAATTTTTTGAGAATTCAAATTTTTTTCATTGGACGAAAAATCTTTCATTTTTTTTTTTGTAGGTACCTAGCTACCTACTTTAAAAAAATGTTTAAATTTTCTTGAAGAGAAATTTTTTCAATTTTTCGTGATTAAAATTTGTTATTTTTTTTTAAAAAAAAATTTCTCGAAGTTTCAGAAAAATGTTTCAATTTTTTTGTTTTAGTAAAAAATCTTACAATTTTTTGAATATTTTTTCAAATTTTTTGTAGCATAGAATTTCTTTTATTTTTTGGGAGTAAAAATATTTTTCAGTAAAAAATAATCATTTGGGGGGGGGGGGGGGGGATTTCTAAATTTTTTCGAGTGAAAGTGTATCATTTAGGTATGTAGGCCTATTTTTTATTTTTTTGGTAAAAAATTTCTCGATTTTTTTTCTTCTTTTTTTTTGAATGAAAATTCTTCAGTCTTTCATTTGCTTATTAGAGAGAAAATTTTTATTTTTATTTTTTAAAATTTTTTAAGAAAGACATTTCTAATTTTTTGGAAGTAAAAACTAGAAAAAATACCTAAAATTTTTTATTTATTTAAAAAATTCTGTTTTTTAATTATTTTTTTTAAATAAGAATTCTCCCAACTTTTTAGATTAAAGAATAGGTGTTTTTGATTTTTTGGAAAAAAAATCGTTTTTTTTTTGTCAAGTATAAAAATTTAATTTTTTTCTCATTTTTTTAGGAAAAAAATTTCTCGATTTTTTTGGAATAAGAAATCATTCAATTTTTTGGAATTTTTTCCAGAATGAAATTTTTATCAGTGATTTTTTTTTGATTTCTAAAGTTTGTTTTTTTTTATGAAAAAAAATCTCAATTTTTTAGGCGTTATAGTTTGTAAGTTCGATGTTGTTAAGAAAAGGAGCCAACGAAAAGTCGTTTATCATTTTTTTGTGCTTTATTTTTCAAGTTTTTCAAAATTTGTTCAAATTCTGATCGAAAATTTTTCACGTTTGCTCGAATTCTAACGCTAATTTTTCCAGTGTGCTCGATAAAAAAATATTTTTCTATTGATTAGAGTCAAATGTAATGCATCACGTGTGTTTTTGGCAAATTCTTTCCATTTCTTCCAGTTTTTGAAAAATTGCTCAAATTCTGAGTACAGAATTTTCACAGCATTTGCTCAAAATCCTACGCAAATTTCTCAAATGTGATCGAGAAAAAATTTGTTTCTCTTGATTGAGATCAAATTGAAGGCGTCACGAGCGTTTTTGGATAATTCGTGCATTTCTTCAGTTTTCTAAATTTGCTTATGCTTGAATAGGAAAATTTTTACGAGAAATATTTTTTATTTTGTTTTGAGCCGAATTCAATGCAAATCATTTGTTTATGATGGATCTTTCCATTTTTGAGATCTCAAAAAAAAAATGTCTGAATAAATAAGATTTCGGGATAGTTACCTATTTTTTCCTTTGCTCAAAATACTTACTTACAGTGGGAATTTTTATCTTTTTTCGCCAATACTGGTAATTTCAAAGAAAAATAAAATACGCCACCTTTTTAATGTAAAAAAACAACCACGACGAAATTGAAAATAGATGGAATTTTATTGGAATATTTGTTTTGTGAAACCCTCGTGGAAATACCTACGTTTTGTATAGGTTTCTTTGCGAGAGTATGGTTTTACTCGGGCATGCCACGATAACCAGCTAAAGTGAATCAAGATTCGACCTCTCTCGTTTGTCATTGTTGCCTGTCTGCATATGTATTATAGCTGTACGACTCGTACTCGCTTCGTATACGTCTGTATAGTGTATATAGGTGAACATATATGGAGTAAAAGAAGAAATACCGCTTTATTTTGGTAGCAAGAAAGTGTCGGTTTTGTTTAACCCTTTGAATAGTAGTTCTTTATTCGACGTCAATATTTACTTTGGGTTTGGCGAATACTATGGCATTATTGTGTACTTTCATATTGTTGTACTTTAAAATGGAAAAGTTGATTGCGATTGGAAGAGTATAAGTTTGATATTTTTATGGTCCGAGTGTTGCGTTGTGCGCTGATTTATAAGATGCTCATTTATCAACACCTCTCTCTATAGCCACCTACGTATACGTACTCTTTATCTCACTGATAGAAGTTTTCTTCTTCTGTGCCATATATACAAAAAGTAGATTTATTTAAAAATAATATAGTTGGACGTTGTTTTTTAACAAATCGCCTCGGATATATTGGTTTTTATTTGTTACACGTATTGCCGATAAATTTACCATCGGACTTCGCAAAGTATAAACCAAAAAAAGCGTAAGAGTCCGTCGAGAGTGAGAGGAATATCTCGAAATCAGTATTGTCCGAAAGCTGATACAGAAGCAAGAAGCAGGGAAAACTTTTTATATATCTTGTTAAGTGTGTAAAAGTTTGAGATTACGAGCGGTAAATGTGACCAGTTTGGGATACTACGATGAGTCGCCAACATCGAGTTTGATACGGTAAAATTGAGCAGAGGAGTCGAGTTTTTTTTTTTTTTTATCGATGTACCAAACGTCTATTTTTATGGCCGAAAATGTGAGACCCCTTCCCGGATTTTTCACGAAGAGGGAAAATTTTTTCCTTCAAGTTGTGAACTTTGAACAAGATAAAAAGTTGGTGTTTTGACACTTTTTTTTTCTAATTTACGTTTCAGCGAAATTTGAAAAATTATTTTAAATACCTACACTGAAATTTAAAAAACAGTTTTTCGTAATTTTTTCAATTTTTTTTTAAAAAATTTTAATATAGTAAACTCTACGAGTATACCAACCTACATTTTTTTCAATGAAAAAATCATTTGAACAGAAATTTTTGAAAAATTTGAACTAACTTACAATTTTTTCTTTCTTCCTAATTTATGCAATTTTTCTAGCATTTCAACGAGTTTTTGACCATATTTCAAAAGTAGAGTTCCCATAATAAAATTAAAAATTCTCCGTTCCATTTTTTTCCAGAAAATTGTGGTTAGGATAACATTTTGAAAAGTTAAAAATTCAAGAAAATTTAAAAAATTCTTTCTTAATAATTTTTTTAAAATTTGTATCCAAGTATTTTAAATATTGAAATCGTTTTTAAAAATGAAGTTCTTGAAGTTGTTTTTTTATTTATTAATTTTTGAAGAATTATTAGAACAGAAATATTTGAAAAATTTGTTTTAGTCTAGAGGGGTTTTTTAATTTTAAATTAAAATTTTTTTTTGGAAAATTTTAACAATTTTTGAGATTGTTTCCTTCTTTTTTTTACTTTTAAACTATTAATTTCAGAATGGGTGTTCTCCAATAAAATCGGAATGAAATTCTTCATGTTCTTCTTCTTCTTTTCCAGGAAGTGGAGATTTGAACAGAATTTCAAAATATTTTTTCTTAAAAAAATAATTATTTTTCTTCAATTTTTTTTTTTTTGGGGGGGGGGGAAATTTTCCAACATTTAGTAATGTACCCAGTAGTGAAAGTAGTGATTTAAAAAATTAGTAGGAAAAGTAACGAAAAAGTAGTGAATTTTGTTAAAATTTTGATAAACGAAGTGAAAAAAAAAACGAAAAATCACAATCTTTCGTTCATTATTGACTTTTAATTATTTTGAAGGAAGGGGTTTTCAATTTTCGTTAATTTTAAAAGTGGTTGTCTGGAAATTTTTTTAAAAATAGTGAAAAATGATAGTGAAGAAGTATTGATTATTGAAAAAAAAATTATAATACCCCATGACACTTTTTAAAAAAATGATGATTATATGATTTTAACAATAATTTTGAATAATTCAAATTAAAATAGGTACAAAAAAATGATAAATTTTAAAAATAGTCTATTTATCATACTTGAAGAATAATTTGATCGAATTTCCCAAATTTAAAATTTTCCCAAATTTTGAAGATTTAATCCAATTTTGGATTTTCAAAATGAATTTTGAAAAAAGAAAAATTTTATATTTAGGTACCTAACCTACTGAAATTTTTAAAGTTCACCAAAAATTTGTCTGTCGAGATCTCACGAGGAAGCCGGTTTCCGCGTGAAAGTTGTCAATTCGTCATCTGAAATTTGGCTCAATGAAGGACTGAAAGAGCATGCTATTCAAATCTCAGAACCAATGATTTTTCGATTTTTGGCAAATTTTTGAAAATGACGATGAAAGTAGCCTCAATTTTTTATAAAAATTGTAAATTCTGAGATAAAATTCTAAAAATTGGTTTGTACCCTGAAGTTGATCCCCCCAGTCGATTTCAATCATTTTCGAAGCAATTTGCACTTTTTTAGCAGGCAAAGATGATCACAACGTCATTTGTGGCGATTTCAGAACGACGAAGAAAAGTCAAATTTTGCTGGAGGCTCCAAATCGCTTCGAAAATGGCCGCAATCGACTCAGGAGGTTATTTTTAGGAAATAAACCAATTTTCTGAATTTTACATGCTGTTTCAGTAAGCCAAATTTCAGCCCAATCGAAGTTAACGAATTACCATTTACCAGGTCCCTTTGTTATTAAAAAAATCCTCTCAAAAAAAAATTTTCTCGAAAGAACCTCCTTCTATAGGGTGAAAAATCTACTCTAAAAATGACCTTCAACCCTGAAACAACTTCCATTAAAATTTCATTTTCGCTCAAATCACGCCTTAAAATTCTCTAACCCTCCTCATCCTCGCCCACTCAGAAAAACGAAAAAAGCCACGAGCATTCATAACAATTACCACATTCTCATCCATAATTAATTTTCCACCACCATGATGCTTCACTTCGATGACAAGAACAGACGACATGTCAGCACATCTTTAACCTCACACCTACGTGATGTAGAAGAATCGTGGCACGTGAACACGAAAAATCGTTACCAAAAAGCAGGCATATATTAAAATATTTACACGAAATTATTCTCTGGGGATGGGTCGGTCGACGGTGGCAAGCAGCACGACAGCTGTTACCCGACAAACCTATTCGGCAATACGATATTCTATACTCTTTATGGGCTTTTGAATCGAGATTCGCGAATCGAAATCTTTTCCAAATACACGACTAACGTAAAGCAGTTAGGCATATTATGGTACGTAGGTACTTTTTAAAAAGTAAAATTTTATTAACCCTCTAACACACGCATTAATCCCAATATATACTTTGTGATTTGGCTACAGCGGCGTATACGAGATTAACCCAAGAGTAGGTATACAGGGGAAGGTCTGATATCGGCAATTAATAATAATTAAAGTCGGCTTATTTGATAGGTGAATACGGCCCAGCGATATATCTTTCGTTGAGTAAATTTCTCTTCCTAGCTTTTAGGGATGGAAAAGTTTGCGAAAGGGGTTTGAACGCATCGTGACAGAATCAAGCATCTATTCCATTTATCTTTATTCAAGATGCCATGCCCATGCCTCCTGCACTCGTTCCTCTATTTACCGAGCTCGAGCCCTCGACATAATCTTTATTTTCTACTCGTTCGACGCGTACCTAAGTCACTCGTATTTGGCAGAACCACTAAATTAACGTGTGCGTTCTTACTCGGTCATACGGATTTTACAATAACCGATATTTACTATCGATATAGCGCAGATCCACCGGTCGTGAGTAGGTTAATAAATGCCGAGCTAGCAAAAAAAAAAAAAAAAAGAGGAAAAAAATTCCATATTTTACGTAACGTAATTCGACCTAGGTAATTTATACATACCGTATTTTTTAATCGTATTTTCAACCCAAATCAGCAATTTTTTTTCCTTCGATGGCGAACATACGAGTAGATGAATTTTTAACCGTGAGTTAAATTTATTCGCGTAAACTTCGTCCATGATATTAATTTAAATTAATAATGTGCTGTATTGTGGTATCACACAGGCTTCGTCGTTCTGTCAACAATTCAATTAAATACCACTAAAAGTAGGTACATTTTTCTCACAAGGGAACCTAACCTTGTCAATTCGCCGACTTCGTTTGAGCTGAAATTTGACTCACTGAAAGAGCATATTTTCACAAAGGAGGAACTAAATTTTGAGCTGTCAAAGTTGATTTTTCGATTTTTAGCGAATTTTTGAAAATTGTGAGATTAGCTAATGTTGCTAGACCAATTCTTTACAAAAATTGTAAATTTTGAGATAAAATTCTAAAAATCAGTTTGTGCACTAAAGTCTTTTCTTCGCTTTGAAAAATTGTTTTGAAAAAATTCAAAATGGAATTTTTAAAAGCTTAGTAGGTAGGTACCTCAGTTTTAAATCTTTTAAAATTTTGTTTAACTGTATAATTTTTTTAAAAAGAAAAAATGCTTAGACAACTTATTTTTGGATTTTATTAGATAACAGGATAACACCTCTGTTTATCATTCATTTACAAGACGAGGGGCTAAAAAAATTGTTATATTTTCCAAAAAAAAAAATGAAAAGACTTTACCAATGTTCAAAAAAATCAAAAATTTCTGTTCAGACAATTTTTCAATTTTTCCAAATGACACTAAAAATTGAAAAAAAATAAAATAAAAAATCTAGAATTAAAAAAAAAAACTATTCAGAAAATAGGTACCTATTTTTATAATATTGTTTAAATTTTAAAAGTACGTTTTGGATATTTTAAAGATTCTCCCAAGGTTTGAAAACAAAATTTTATGAAACTGAAAATTGAAAGAAAATGATATTTTTGAAAAAATTGCATTTTAAAAAAATTAGGTAATTTTTTCAAAAAAAATATCGAAAAAGAATTTTTTAAATTTTATTCAAATTTGAATTTAAAAAAAAAATGTTTTGTATTTTTTTTAAATTTTTATTCGAAAACACTTCTTTCAAACTCCATTTTCAATTCAAGGGTCGAAAAAATTGTTTTAGTATTGCACACAAAAATTGCTGCATTTTTTTTAAAAACTTTGAATAATGTTGAAAATACTTTACGTTGGAAAACATTTTTTTTTTTTTTAGTATTTCTGCTCTAACAGTTTTTCAAATTGAAAAAATAATTATTTATTTTTCAATTGAAATAAAATTTCGAAAGAAATATTGAGAATTTTTTCAAACCGATTTTTTTAATTTTTTAGAATCCCTTCTTTAATTTTATCCCTTTGGACAGCACTTCATTTGAAATTTATTTCAGTGGAAGGGTTAATTTTTTTAACACCACAAAAATGTTGAAATTGTAGAAAAAGTTATTAAATGTTGAGAAAACTAAACATTGGAACATAAATTTTTAAAATTATTTCAATCCAGACAATTTTTCAAATTAAAGACGAAGAATTCACCGAGAAAGAATTTTTCAATTTTTTCAATATTTTAGCTACTTTTAATCAATCTTTCGAAAAAATAATTTTTTTTCCCAAGGATTTTCCCAAATTTTTAATTTGATTTTTCAATTTGAAAAATTTTCATTTAATTGAAGGATGGAATTTCATGCCGAAAAATTTTTATCAATGATTTTTTTTTGTTGAATTTTTTTTATCGAGATGATTTTTAAAAAAAAAATCCCAAGGATTTTCCCAAATTTTTTAATTTGATTTTTCAATTTGAAAAATTTTTATTTAATTGAAAGATGAGATTTCATGCCGAAAAATTTTTATCAATGATTTTTTTGTTGAATTTTTTTTATCGAGATGATTTTTTAAAAAAATCCCAAGGATTTTCACAAATTTTTTAATTTGAGTTTTCAATTTGAAAAATTTTCATTTAATTGAAATATGAGATTTCATGCCGAAAAACTTTAATCAATGATTTTTTTTGTTGAATTTTTTTTATCGAGATGATTTTTAAAAAAAAATCCCAAGGATTTTCACAAATTTTTTAATTTGAGTTTTCAATTTGAAAAATTTTCATTTAATTGAAATATGAGATTTCATGCCGAAAAACTTTAATCAATGATTTTTTTTGTTGAATTTTTTTATCGAGATGATTTTTCTTCTGATAGTTCTGATACCTAGGATTTTTTAGTTGGGTTATTTTTCGAATCTGTTTAAAGAATTTTTCTCTTCGTTTTGAAAGATTTTTCTAGCATATTATATTATAATTTTTCCTCTAAGATTCTTTTCCCCTTTGAACGATACTTTTACTTGTTGTATCATATCATTAAGGAGATTTTAGTTCTAAAATGATTTTTTGCTAAAAAATATTACAGTTCTTTTATACGTTTTTTTTTTTTAAATTTGTTGCATAAAAGCATACGAATTTTTCAAGTGGATTTATTTTGTTGACATACCTAATTAATTTCATTGGAAAATAATGCATTACAAGTATTTACAGTATTGAAAAAATCTGTCCTACCATCTAGTTCGAATAAATACTTTTTTTTTTTTATATATATAATGAGAATCAATCTGGTAAAATGAAAATTATTAGCTTCATAAAATTAAAAATAAACATTTCCATTTGAATATTTAATTAAATCGAGACTTTTTTTTTTTACGTTAATTTCCTTTCCGGAAAACAGAATCAGATAAAAAATTGTCACTGCGAAATAAATTACAATTTTTCCCAACCAACGAATGAACAGGTGCCATCTACGTTAAAACGATAGAACTAAGAATTCCTCCAGGATAAACAGCTGTTTTCTATTCCATAAAATCCTTCTACGTATAGTTACCCTTGTCGTAGGAACCTATATCTTCATAAATTGTAATGATCTCGATTGTAGACAATGTTCACTTCGTGATATTGAGTTGAATAAATATATAAATTACAAAATTGAGAATTTCACAACAACTGCTCGTGGGGCTGGGTTAAAAAACTTGTAAAATAAAATATTCGCGACGAAGAGAGGTCTACTCGGTACTCGCAGATATATACGTGTGTTTGTGTATTTCAATTTCATTTTTATTTTCCACGTTAGCTCTATCGAGCGTGTAATAAAATGTTATGTTGCGAGAAAATGAATTCTCTTATCTAATCGAGAGCATTTCGCTGGTTATTCGCTCATATGAAGAAAAACAATAGCATAAGAAGGAAAATTAGATACATATCTAATCGTTTCGATGGTTAAATTGGAGAAAAAATAAAATAGCAATTTAGAAGCAATCTTGTTTTAGAAAATTATCTTACAAGATGGTTCGTTGTGGAAAGAAATAAAAGCGAAGATTGGCTTCAACAAGCTAATAAACCGAATGTATGTGGATAGGTAAATGAAAGTCGATAAAAAAAGATGGGGAAAAATTAGAGTGGAAATTTTCAACAGTCGTCGCCCCAAAGAAAACATAGTACACCAGATTGAAAGTTAAAATATAGCTCTAATCTAAGTAATTCATTTAAAAATATGGCAAAAATATTGGCACCTTTCACATCAACAGAGAATGGAAATAATCAGAAGGGGTCTTTTCATCAGCACGTTATAAATTCGGTGAAATTTGCTCGATTGTGTACTTTGATTTGGTATTGATTTAAAGCGAACTTTTTGGGGAGTTGAATTTCAAGTGAATACTTTCGTATATAAAATAAGAGAAGAAAAAAAAGAGGAAAAAAGAAAACAAAGTGCAAGTCTAAATAAAATAGGGAGAATCTAGAGGGTAAATTATGTACAACAGACTGCGAAGAAAATGTAAGTAGTTTAGAAGTTGGAAATTCGCTAATGGCACCGTATCCCTACAGCCAATTTGTGAAACTGTTTGGTACCCCACGTGAGTATTTGAGCAAAAATCCATATGGAATTAAAAACGATAGTTTGTAAGATTGCATTGTGTATACCTATCTTCGAACGTGGTACCAAAATTATAATTTCATTTGCTACATCGAGATGAGTTTGTTTTCCCTTTCTGAAGGAAAAAATACCTAAATGAAGATAAATTAAGGAAAAATAAAGAAATAAAAATTCTAATAGGTAATAAATTAGTACCACTTGAATAGCAATGATTATTGTATTTTTCTTCTACGAAAGTACTCTTAGGTTAGGAAGGTTAACGAGCATTGAATTGTGCAAAAAAAAAAGAGGAAAAGATTCAACGAACCATTGGAAAAGTTGTTAAGTATATTCTTGTATCGGAATCAGACTCTTAATGAAGAGATGTCGACTTTACTCGAACTCAAGATCAAGGGAATACGCAGCATTTTTTAAATTTTTTATCGTAATTTACAAAAGAGAGACGTACCTTTTGAAGGGTTTTTAATTAAAAGTTGTACGTTAAAAAGAATATTATAATTTACCTGCGATTTATATACCTAGACCTACCTAGGATATTTCGAGCTGATATATTATTCGTCGTGCAATTATTTTAATTTTCGATTGACGATGATGAGAGATTCGAGACGTATAAAGATGAGGAAATTTAATTTCACTTTGGAATACTTAATTCAAAGCATGATGAGAAGCGATATGTTGCAGAATTTGTGTGGGTACGTTAGGTACGCATCGTATCATATCGTCGGTTTATTTGTTTACTATACCTACCTACTATTATGGTGCAAAATAGCGAGTTTGTTTGAGTTTGGAGGCACAGAATGAAAATTTAATTTTCTTGTGTGATTTATAATTTTCGAGCGAACGGCCTTTTGTTGGCAATTTTTGCCGCAGCGATGATTGCGTTGAATTTTTAATGCTGTGTTTGATGTGGGAATTGATTTTTATGAAGAACCAGGATGGGCGCAGATTCTATGGTTTGCTAAATTGCTAAGTAGGTTTCGAAAAATGTCGTGGTGTTTTGATTTGGATTCATTTTTTTTTTCAAAATAGCTTTCGTTGAAATTGGATTTTTTTTACACGTGATTTCGATTAAAAATAAATTTCTTCAGATTTTCTTTCACATTTTAATGTACCTACCTGAGTAATCCTGGTTTTATAGCAAAACTAAATTTTATTATGAAAATTCTTGGTCGAGTCATTTGCTGAAAACAAAATTCTGATCATTCTACAACATATGACTTTTCAAATAACAAAATAGATACTAAACTTACTGAATTTCCAGAATGCTTCGACTTCACTATCATAAATTTTGATTTTGATTCAATTTCAAGTTTTAATGTTGAAAATCCAGTACTTGTAGGGAAGTTTAATTCAATCTCAAATACTTCTGGTTATTCTTGGTAAAATTCAATTTTACAAAAAATTCTGATTCGAGATTTGAAATATTTTTTTATCTCAAATCATCTTGATTTTCGTTGTAAGATTCAGGTAAAAAAAAGTTTTCTGAAATTATCCTAAATCCAGCCAAGAAATTCTAATATTTCATTGTAAAAAATGCTGATCTTGTTGAACAAAATTCAATTTCAATTCTGAATTGATTACGAAAAATCCAAAACTCGAAAAATTAAATTTCATTTGAATCTTTGAATCTTGAATGAAAAAAATTCCGATCTTGCAGGAAGATTCAACTTCAATGTAAAAAAAAAAAAAACGAAAACAACAACAGATTTTTCTGTAAGGTTTAATTTTACAGTAATTAAAAACACTACGTTGGTTTGGTTGAAAAATTCAATTTCAATGCCAAAAATGATGATTTTGAAGGAAAATTGTTTCTCAATGAAAAAACGTCCAATTTTGCAAAAAAATTGATTTTAACCTAATTTTTTTTTTAAATTACAGCAAAATTCAACCTCCATGTAAAAATTCTAATTTTATGAGAAAATTCAATTCAGGTAAATATCAAAAAATTCTAGTTTTGCAAAAAAATTCAATTTTTCTCCCTTTAAAAAAGAAAAAAGAAAGAAAAAAAAAAAAACATACAGCAAAAAATTTTTATTTAAAAATTCAAATCCTCTGAGAAAAATAAGTGTACTTACCTAGGTAGTTAAAAATCATGAAAGTCTAGTTTTGCAGGAACTAAAATCCAATTTTTGTGTAAAAAAACACAAAAAAACTAGTTTTACAGCAAATTTTAATTCTTATGTAAAAGTAATTTGAAAAATGTCAAAAACTCCAGTTTTACAAAAAACTTCAATTTTTTTGTAAAAAAAAAAAAAAAAAAAAAAAAAAAAAAAAATGCGGCAAAATTAATTACTATGTAAAATTCTAATTCTGTGAGAAAATTCAATTTTCCTCTTATTAAAAAAAAAAAAACTTAGTACCTACCTCCAGCAAAATTCATTTTTCATTTAAAAATTCCAATTCGATGAGAAAATATAATTTAAATGTCATAAAATTCTAGTTTGCAAAAAAAATTGATTTTTCTGCAAAATAAATAAATAAAAAAATTACAGCAAAATTTAATTAAGTACCTATCATTAAAAAAAATAACCAATAAAAAATACTACAAAATTCAGTTTCTATTGGTATTAAAATTCTAGCTGATTCGGCGAGAACATTTAATTTAAATAACAAAAACTCCAGTTTTGCAAGAGAATCCAATTTTTCTGTAAAAAAAAATTACAGCTAAATTTAATGTCTAATTTTTATGTAAAAATTCCTAATCTGTGAGGAAATTCAATTCAGGTAAATTAAAATTCAATTTTTCTGTAAAAAAAAAAAAAAAAATTGTTCTTGCACCAAAATTAAATGTAAGAAATCTTGATCTCACATCAAAATTTAATTAATCCTCCAATTTTTCTATAAAAAATTACGATTGAAAAAAGTCGTCTTGGAAAAATTTGCATCTCTTAGTAAAATTCAATTCCATTCCAAAACTCCTAACCTTGCAGCAAAATTCGAACTTACATAACGCTGATCTTGTAGAAAAATTCAATTTCAATTTTCAATCCTAAAACTCTGATTATGCTGCTTAATTTAATTTTGCTGTAAAAAAAACGCTGTCACAGAAAAATTCAATTTAATTCTAAAAATTCTAATCTTACCTGAAAAATCCGAATTTACTGTAAATAAAATTTCTTATCTTGCAGTAAAATCAAATTTCACTTTTCAATGACAGAAATTCAGATTTTGCATGAAAATTCTACAATTCAATGTCAAAAATTTGGCTCTTGCAGCAACATTTGGTTCTACTGTGGTTCTACTGTAATAGCAAAAATCAATTTCAATATCAAAAATTCTTATTTTAGAGTGAAATTCGATGTTAATTACATTGCATAATCTTGACTTTTTATGCTATAAGAGTAAAATTCATTTTAATTTCATTTCATCTGGAAATAATCTTGATCTTTATACATAATTTAATTTTGATGTCAAACATTTTGATCTAATTCAATTGTGATGTCAAAAATTCTGATTTCGCAGCAAAATGCAATTTCATCGTCAAACATTAATTAAATTTTTCAAATAAAATTCGAAGTTAGCCAGTGATCCATGTTTTGTTTCAATTTTGATGTATGTAAGTACCATAGACTCACTCAACAGTCCAAAAATTCAAAGCACACACTCCTTGATAACTTCGAAACATCAACTAATCTTTATTACAGAAGTTTAAAACACTTTGAAATGATTTTAATTACTTTTTGATCGAATTAGGTAGCGAATTTTTTGCATAAATAACCAATGGATTAGATTGTGTTAACTTTGGGGGATATTGAAGGAAACTGTAACTTATTTGACGTTGAAGTTTAAAGCTACGACGAAGGATTAAGCGAGCATCTCGAGGAGATATTTTTATATTTTGGAGATGGCGATATTTTTAAATTATACCATTACTTCGCGTCGCGTCGTGACGGATAGAAAATTTCCAACTCTCGTATTAAGTTGTCATAAAGGTGGTAAAAAATTGACGAAAAACAAGACCAAAGTGTAATTAATCTTATCAATAATCCTATGATCCAGTGTCGCGGATGCGAAGAAATTTCGTCATTGGAAAAATTATCTTACGAAGAGCTTAAAACCCACTCTTTGATAAATGATTTAAAATGTAAATAAGCAGGGGGAAAAACACGTCTTTGGTGTTTAGTTTGCGCGGGTAACGGGTTAACAAACTTAGAATTTGTTGTACACGTGCTGAAGATGTCGCGTCGCTGGGTAAGTATATTCGTTTTAATAAAAAGGCAACAGAAAGTCAAAAGTTGATGTGGAAATTTTACCACTCTAACGAATTATGTTTGATACATAAATCCGGCCCAGCAATACGACGAATTGTTAGATTGTGTAGCTGAAAAATATGCGCTGGGTAAATATTTTTCCGCAATGTACGCGTAAATAAATGGTATTTTTATCGTTTTGACGTACTCGCAGCTGGAATGAGGCAACATATATGTAGCGTGGAATAACCGGAGGGAAAACTGTGCATATGAAAAAATAGATTTTTTTTTTGGTAGTTGAGGTAGGGGGAAAAAATGATGGAATTTGCAAGGGTAGACGAAATTTCTCATTTTTTTCAGTGTCTCATTGCTTTACAGAGCTATACCTAATTCAATTTCAAATCCGAATCCAGTTTGATTTTTTTCTGCAACGTTGCCACATCTTTTTCTCAATCTTGAGACGTAACGAGCCAATCAGAAATGGTGAAAAAATGTCATAAAAAATAGAGCGAAATAATGTCCAAGTCGAAGAGGAAGTGGGAACAAAATTTTGAAAAAAAAAACGAGGTTTGTACGTAGAGAAAAAAGTTATGTAAAACCAGAAATGATGGGCAGATCACGAAATTTTTATCCAGCTAAGATAGAGAGCAGATCAAAAAAATTTACATGATCAAGATAAATTTTATTTCTTTTTATACTGTCTTAGGTACCTACTTTTTTTTTTTTTTTTTTTTTTAAAGAATTAATTTGTTTGACGACATAAGGATACGACGACCACGACAAAAATCGAGGATTTTTATTACAAAAAAAGAAGGATTTTACAGTAAAAAAAAAATAATGGAAAATTTTTGATCAAATAAAACGGGGGAAAAAATTCAAAAAACACGATTAATATTTTTTTTAGAAAAAAAGATTGAAACCCGATATTTTTTTCTCCAAAAAATTCAGAATTTTTATTTTCCAAAAAATTTGATCTATTCACCTAGAAGAAAATTTAATATAATTTTTTTAATGAAAAATAAATAAATGAAAATAATAAAATGAAAGATTTTTATTTAAAAAAAAGTGAGACAAAATGTAAAAAATGAATATCTTTTCTAAAAAAAAAGTTATTGTCTGAAAAATTGAGAATTTTTTTTTAAAAAGTGAGGACTTTTTTTATTATCAAAAAAATATAAGTTTTTAGGGGGGGGGGGGGGGTGTCGAAAAATATTTATAAAATGAAAATATAAATTTTTTAGATCAAAAGAAGTCTGGCAAAAGTGAATATATTTTTTAGACTTTTTAATTTTTTTTAAATAAATTTTATGACTTTTGCACATTTTGTCAGACATTCTGAAATTTTTTTAATAAATTCAATTTTTTAGACATTATGTCAGACATTTTGAAACTTGTAAATTTTTTAAAGAAATTTTTCAAAAAATTTTATGACTTTTTGGACATTTTGTCAGAAATTCTGAAACTTGGAAAATTTAAAAAAAAAATTTATGACTTTTACTAGGCATTTAAAATTTTAAATATTTTGTTTGACTTTTTGATTTTTAAATTTGTATGAAAATTATTATTCGTGACTTTTAGACATTTTGTCACGTGGAGAATGATATTAATTTTAAATTTCTATGGAAATTAATTTTTATGACTTTTAGACGTTTTGTCACAGAGTAAAAGCATATTACTATGTTTCATACTTTCAAACGTAGTGTGGGAAAAGAGCCAACCCGGAGAGGTCCAGGGTGGCTTCGCCCCCTGGCGAGGCGCGAAGCGCCGAGTTTTTAATTTCCAAACTAAATTATTCGTGTAAATTTAAAATATTGATTTTATGTTTTTATTCTTGTTTTAGGTGAGTACCTGTTACCTTACATCTCAAAAATTCGGAAATTGTCCTTTTCCCACATTTTGATTGGAAAAATCTCAGGAAATGTAAGTAATTAATAGATACGAATTATTACAAATTAAACCAGTATAAAGGTTATCGTGAAAAAAAAAATGAAAATAAAAACCAAAAAAATAGTTTATTTTACAAAAAATTTGGGTTCATAATTCATTTTTTCAATGAAAATAAAGTGAAAATTTTTGATCAAATAAAATTGATTTTTTTCGAAAAAAGATAGGCAGAATGCAAAAAATGAATACGATAAATTTTCTTTATTGCAATTAAAAACAGTGTTTTTTAATGAGAAAAAAAATCGGAAAATATACATAATTGATAAAATGAAATTTCAAAAAAATCGAAAAGGGAACTGATAGAGGCAACAGGTGAATAATTCCTTCTAAAAAATAAAAAAATGAAAAACTTATATTTTTCTGCAAAAATTGAAAATTTTTCATTTTCCTAAAAATAGGATTTATTTTTTACAAAAATTAATACCTAGATTTTTTTAATTAAAAGAAAATTTTAAACTTTTTGATCAAGTAAAATGGAGAAGTTTTTTTTTTCAAAGTGAGGCAGAACGCAAACAAATTGGTAAGTAGGTAGGTATTTAAAAAAATACGGTACCTATTTTTTCATTAGGTACAAAAAAAATGATTTTTTTTAATGATGAAAAAACCCTGAAAATATTGATGAAATTGAATTTTTTTTGAAGAATTGAGGAAAAAAGTGAATATTACTACAGTATTCTCTAAAAAATTTGAAAGATATTTTCTTCAACAACTTAAGAATGTTTAATTTTCCAAAAAAAAAAGGATTTTACATAGGTAGTTAGTTATATTGTATGTACTACATACCAAGTTACCAACAACTTTTTTAATGAAAAAAAAAAATTAATAATTTTTGATAAATGAAAATTGAAAAAATTTTCAAAAAAAGGTTACTGAGGCAAAATGCAAAAAATTATTTTAGAAAAATGCAATGTTTTTTACTCCAAAAAAATTGGAAAAATAATTATATTGATCAAATTAAATTTTAAAAGAAAATCAAAAGTGAGGCAGAAGGTTTAATATCTTTTCTAAAAAAAAATAAGAAATAAAAATCTGATAAAAATTGACACTTAATTTTTCATTTTTCAAAAAATTAAATTTATTTACCTATTAGAAAAATTTATTATTTTTTTTAATGAAAATAAAATTTAAAAATTTTTGATCAAATATGAGTTCAAGTTTCAGTATCAGTTCATTTTAGTTTTAGTTTATTTGAAAAAAAGAGAGACAAAATACCTAAGGCAACAAGAAAAATACTTCAGAAAAATATCTTGAGAAAAAAAAGCAGGGAAGGACCCAAGGGGGAAGGGAGTATGTAGTGATACTCTCCTAGAATTTTTTGGTCGGTAAAAATTATTGGCAAAATATAGGTTGTTTTTTGGTGTACTCGTAAACTCCAAGAATGTTTTGGTAAAATTTGAGACATTATTAGTCGGTATTTTTAACCTCATCACCCCTTCCTCCACTGAGGAGTCTCGGTCCATCGCCGAAAACAACAGTGACGGAACTGAGGTTATGCATTTGAAATAATTATTACGTTTGACGATCACGTAAAAAAACTAAAGCTCCAAACTGCAAAAAACCATGATTTTTTCAGTTTTCCATCTCTGCTTTCGAGTGTTATTTGTGGGCGCGTGCGTGTGAATATGTACAATAATATAGCCGAATATTCGTCCGACAAACTGTAAAAAGCTCTAAGTCCAAATTTTTCGATTTTGTTTTTTTTGCTTTTTCTGAATCTGCATGTTGTATTACACCTTCCATAAGAAAATTAGCCCAAAAAAATTAAATCTCGAGGAACCACATGCAGTTTGTATAGAGTTAGAAGGTTTTGCATTTGCCTGTGGATGCTCGAGATTTCATTTTTTTTGAAAAAATTTTTTACAGAAGGTGTAGCACAACTAGCAGTAAAGGAAAAGTCCAACACACCTTCCTCAACATTTATACCAAACATTAAAACAACGTTTCCAAAATAGTAATACAAACTGTTTTTTGCCTCTCCTGTAAAATTTACAAAATGGTACTTAGAGCTTTTTACAGTTTGTCGGACGTATTATTGTACATATTCACGCGCACGTGCCCACAAGTGTAAAAACATTCATTTTTTTTTCATTGAAACAAAAATTTTTCCCAAATTTTTGAAGAAAAGGTTCCATTTTCCGGAGAAAATTTCTGTATTTTCCTAAAATATTTAGGTACGAAGGTACGATAATTATTATGCTTTATTTTTCTTTAGGGAGAAAATTCAAAAATGTTTAATCAGAAACTTTTCTCTAAAAAATGGATTTTTTTCTTCAAAAATATTTTTTAAATTTCTGAAGAGAAAATTTCCATTTTCCCAGTACCTCAATCTTCAACTTTTTTTGAGAAATTTTCCAATTTTTTTTCTCCAAAAAAATGGGGACATTTTTCAATTTTCACTCCGAAAAATTGAAAAAAAAATTCATGTTGATTCACTTCAAGGGTTTGTTTGAAAAATGTTCTCCAGAAATTAGGAGAGATATTTTCCTTAGAAATTAAAAAAATTCTCTCGGAATAGTTGAGAAAAGTTTTTTCCAATAGAAAATACTTGAGAGATTTTTTTATTCAAAAGAATTGAAAGATTTTTTCTCGAAAAAATAAAAAAAACAACTCAGGTAGTAGGTACCTACCTAATAGTGAAAATAAAAAAAATCAACTAAAATTCCAATTCGAAGAATTTCAGATTTGTTATCTAATCCAGTATTTTACTGCAAAAAAAATTATGGTAAAAATTGTATAATATTTTGTTTATTTTTTCTTCAAACTTTACTCACTCCAAAACAATTGAGATTTCAGAAATAGGTTTGTTTTTCGACGAGTGAAGAGATTCTACTCAGAAAATGTTAAATAATTTGTTACATAGTGGTTTGATTGGATATACTTGGTACTGAGCTGATACCTGTGTATAACCTACCACCAGTAGCATAATTGAGACTTGACAAAATAGCACTTTAGCACGTAAAGAAAACATTATATTAAAACCGAATCATATTGACATTTATCCACATTGAAACCGAATCTAGGTATCTCGTAGCTGGCGTGCACTTCAGCCACGATATCCTCCCGTTATACGGGTCATATTGAACAGAGTAAATACTCCAAGTACGTATACACGCACTCGATAAGATAGATACTGACGCGAACGTCAAGACGGAGCTACGTCGAGCCAGCAAGCTGTCTCACCGTAGCCCCCTACCACATTAACTACCTAGAGTCAGTGTTACCCTAGTATGGAGGGCCATATCCACCTGTATCATATGCCCCCTCGGGGGTTTGCAAGGGAAAGCCCTTACGCGCCGCCCGAGGAAAAGCACGAGTAAGAAATACGGTGATTCCTTCAGATAGATATGTACCGCCATACCAGGTGCCCCCGAAGTACTTCTCATCGGAAGGCGTAACACTGGCTTTTTAGAAAAAAAAAATCGAAAATTTGGTAGTTAAATGGGATGATTTAGAACCAAAAAGAAAATCTGATCAAAGAGTTCCTCACTCCAAACAAAAAAAATAAAAAAAAATCAATTTAGAATTTTGATACCCAAGAGATTTAGACCTAACAATTTTGACGGGAGGATTCCGACCAGCACCCACCAGCCAACATACCCCGATTCAAACATAATAAACGGGTATGCATGAAAAATACATATAAAAAAAAAAAATACATCTGATAAGAAGAAAGAACAATTTGAATTACAGATTGAAATTGAATAATATTACTATTGAAAAATATCGAAATATCTATTGAATACGGATACGTATGAATAATTACATCTAATTAACAACCTTTGAAATTTAATGAATGGTATAAAAAATTAAAGAAAAAATAACAAAACACAACAAAATCGCAAATACGATACCAACGAATTCGTCCACGATATCTATTTACAAGTCAACAAATCGGGAATAAAAAAAATCGATACATTTGTATCTCCACCACCACACCGGACCGGGGACCTTTTGGCATAGTGCTGACGCATCACACAAAGACATCCTTCTTTTGACCGGAATACTGACACGCCGATAAACTTGAGACGAGTACAGGTGAACTTCGCCGTCCGCTCTCGATCGTTTCAGGTACTCTACTAATGATAGTACCATTCATGCTCACAGCTATTACCATTTACGTTGGTATAGCTGCAGCGTCGGTGTTAGGTGGCGTCACCGACTAGCAACCAGATCTTCTCCAGGATAGGCGAATTGAATGGTAAGTCGACTGGAGAATTGCGCATACCATTTAGCGCGTATGATTTCTTGACATCGCACTGACCTTTTGTTTTGTTTTCAGGTCATCGAACTCGACCTCAACGCGCCACGTTGAACCTTTCGGTCGGTCGGCCACGATCGCTGCAGAATTACGATGTAATCGATCGTTTCTTCGTCGTGGACTTTTGGACAAAACGAGTGTTGATTCTTTCTCGTTCGAAACTACGAAAAACAGTTTCGTTGATGTACTTCACCTCCTTGGATGGTAATGACGCCTCCCATTTGATTCTCTCGGTGCCGCTCACGCAAACACCTTGAGTCGAGGATGGAAATTCACGACTAGGAATTATAGCTTGGAAAAATTTGCTTTTAAAATTACATCCAGGATGGGAGTTGCTTTTTAGGATTACGAATAGTAATATAGGAAGGGGTGAAGTTATAGGTCAACGACATTGGTACTTTGGGCTGCTTGGCGTTTGCGACCTTGGACCTTTTATTGGTAGTATCGACGACGATAAACATAGCCCATTGGCCGACGACGTATCTTCGGCGCTTTGAACAGGTGAGTATCGAATACTGGACCATAATTAAACGCTTCTTCTTTCCGCAGGTGGCGGCAGATTGGCTTCGCAGAACTGGGCAACTTTCTTCTTCTCTCGGCATCGCTTGACGTTGCGATAGCCAGAGAGTAGCGACGTAGAAATACGGAACGACGTTCTCTGTAGCGGTTTTGCACCTCTGGTGTAATTTTCTGTTTGCACCTAATTTCGTGCGCCTGCGGTTTATTACGCTCGTGGTTGCGACCTTTTGAATGACGTACGACCCCAGAGCAGCGGACGACGACACGGCGAACACTGGCTCGACGACGGACACGAAGAACACCGGTCCAATGATGGAAACGAAGAATACTGGTTCGACGATGGAAACGACTAACACTGGCAGCAGCGGCAGCGTAATACGCGTGGCCCATGGGCGGTGAAGCGAGTAATATTAAATTGTAAATACTGTAAATTACCGTAAATTTAAGACTAGATTAATTCGTTGCTTTTTAAATGAACCTTCACTTCACTCACGCCTCAGATGGCCACTCAACTGCCTCAGCTGGCAACCTCATACCACTTTTACTCTAACTCGGATTTAGGGCACACGTAACTTTTATTTATAAAAAGAAAATTCAATAATAAAAAGAATTTTAACCCTAAGGTTCCTTACATTTTTTCACCAGTTACGTGCGACTTACTATTTGCTGCTGGCTCTGGGCAACAAACTCGAGGTAAAGAAATTCTCGAGGACACGATAGCATGCCAAAGAAGGTGACTCTATATAGCCCGTCCTGGAGAAATACCAATTTTACTGTAGTACTTGGTTCTGGAAATAAGTTGAGAAGGCTTAAATTGAAAATACCATAATATCGATATATACGAAGTACTACTTTCTTACTAGGAAAAACAAACCAATTTGGTACATAGTTCGGATCACGAACTAGTCTACAAGCCCCTAACTGTTTGCAGGTCCACCTGCCCCTGTATGGAATATTATCGTATCGAAAAATAATTATAAAAACGAAAAATGGCTGCAGGTGGCTTGCTCTTTTTTATTTTAGTTATTACCATGCATTTTTTGAGCATACGAATTGATTACAAAAAAAAAACCAAAAACCCAAAAAACCAACGAAGAAAATTCATGAGAATTTCGTAGCGTGCATGGTAATTTTCTGCCCCATAATAAGATTCAAAATTTACCAACGGTGCCGTCAAAACACACTCCACGGTCCAATCCAGTGCGTGGGCGAGATACTCCACGTATATGATATTGATGAGGGCGTGTACGACCGCCGGCATATTCGTTCTGGCGCGATTCGCCGCAAATTGAGTATTGCTCCGTCGACTCGACGCGGCAAAGACAGATTCACACCGCAAAAGATCTTCATATATGCGGTTTGGCTGGAATTCGTACGTAGTTCAGCGTCCAATCGTAACGAAAAAGGAATCTGGATCCGCCGGCGGCGTACGCACTCGCTATCTGTCTGAAATCAAATTATTTCGAGCTAAAAATGCTCTAACGATTAATTACACATTTCCGAACAAGACAATTGTCTTGCCGGTATACAACAATAATTAAAAAAAAAAATATGCATAATAATAATCGAGCGAATAATAATTCCAAAAAAAAAATTATCAAGTATATCTGGTCGTTATCCAGATCGCAGAATAGGAATTAATCGTGCGTATGTCCGCACGTACCTTCGGTAGACGATTTTTTACCATTCGTCATACCCTTCTTCTTCCACGTCGTCTCTTGCCAACTCGTCGCCGGCAGGAATTTCGACTTCCGGCGCCGGCAAACGCCTATCTCTGCAGTAGATGCGCTGCAACGCGAGCAAGAGTCTCAATCCAAAATGGCGTGTCTCTGGCGCGGTATACCGCAATATACGAGGAGGCTGCCATCTGACTGGTTGGAAATTGGCCATTACGACATTTAATTCTTCCAAGACGATTTTTCGCATTCCGTCGGGCATTTGAAATTGGGTAACGAATTCTTCCCATTCTTGACGTTCGGTTACGTTCCCCTCGTGAACAATTGAGGGTACGTAAACCACATCGGTGACGCGTAGTTCGCGGAGACGTTCGATAATGCTTGTAAAAGTACTTCACATTTCCTCCATATCCGTACCATGGAGAATGTCGAACGCTCCAATCCCGATGATAATTCTTCTTGGAATGGATGTTGTACACTCTAACTCGGCTAACAGCTCAGTTACCTTCATTGATGGCCGTAAGTGCGACGTCATCCTCCAGCTCTGTCTGGTTCTAAGTTTGCTGGTGGATAAACTCGCCGCTCCTTGCATTACTCCTTCTCCGATTGCGAACCAACGCACGAACATGAATCCGCGCATACGGCGAGACCACACACGCAGAATTCCGTTCCGGAACGTAACCATCCTGGTAAATGGTGAGATTTCTCTCGGAGTTGGAACATAGTTGAGAAAACGAACGAACGTTCCTCTCTCGGCCATCACTCTTCGCCATACTCGGCGCAGGTGTTCTCCACTGTCTTGTTGAATGCGATCTGCTTCGCGTCTACGTATCCCATATGTATCGGGCCTGTGCCCCTGCGTGTGTCGCGAATTTGACGTTTCTGCATTTGATGAATGATTGGCCACGGTATCGCTCTGGGACCGACGTGGATATGGACTTAATTGGCGCGTCGGAGATCCGTTTGCCGACCTTTTGGCCGGATGTCGCCTCGGATCGCGTGGCGCGCTACCACTGCTGCCCGCTTGCTCGCGAGCCGCCAATACAGGTACCTTCGGCGTAGGCGGCGGATCCTGCGCTAATATCGCCAGCCTACGGTCACGTTCATTTAAGTACGCTGTAACTTCCTCCGACGAGAGGATAGCTTTCGGCTGCGGCATCTGCTGCAGCTGGTGGGTAATCGGTGGATCGAAATGTAGTTCTGGTACCGTCGCATCCACCTCCATTCTAGTCGGCGATTCCGTCAAATCAATGTGTGCGACCGGTTTTACCGAATCCGTCGAAACTACGACAGATCTACGCTGAATTGCTTGCGGTGACGGTGACGTCATCGGAAATCCGGTAAATCCCGTCGGAATATTCGACCGCTCCGGCAGGGTTGGTTTCTGCCCCAGCGCCTCGAAATTTCTCAGCGCTTCGTCGATATTGGCCGCTGATTTTTTGACTCTTTTCGTCGATGAATGACGGTCCCTGGACGATGGTGTTTGCATCTGCGCTGCGAGTTTCAGCAACGCCTGCTCGTCCGACTCCTGCGGCTCCGCTTCTCCCATCATCCGAGCGATGCGGTCTTCGACTGACTCATTCGGTAACTGATGAAGGACAAGGGACTGAGAAGATGCCCCAGTTCCGGCTAATAGAGCCGTCAACGATGTAGATGGGGTCGGAGCGTTCTCCGTCGACGCATTTACCGTTGACTCCGCATTCGATGCACTACAAACTCGTTTTTCAGACGCGCTGCGGGATGGCTTTGATGTTGCTGCGTCTTTGGACGCCTGTACGGTGGTACCGTGTGCCGCTCTCGGCGTATTGATACGTTGAGTTTTTCTGGTCGCCATCATCAGCGTCTTTGGGTCTGCGGGTTTGTTAAATTTCGCTAATTCCTTGGTAACTAAGTTGGCCTGTGTCGCAATACGATCCGGCCGTCCGGGTGCTCTTTCCAGCGCGTTACGTTCTTCGGGTGTAAATAGCTCGACTATCGGTGGAATCGATAACCGCGCTGCGCCAACTGGTAACGTGGCGATCGCTGGTACGTCGAGAAAGAACGGTTCCGGCGGCGGGGGCGGCGGTGGTTCGTCGCTACCGCTAGTTTCGTCGCTCGTATCCGGCTCAGGACCCGGCGACATCGGTGGTGTGTGAACGGTCGTGATCGGAGCGTAACCCTTTACCTTCCCGATGATGCTAGGTTTTCTTCGTTTCACGGTATGGTACAGGCGTTTTAACATACGTCTGTTTTTGGTCGCTGCTTCCTCGGCTAACCTCCAATTGGTGAGATTTGACCGTTCACGAATGAGCGCATTGTCGAGCCGTACGTGAGTTTGGGCTGCGAAGGCGCGTGCCGCCGCTAGTTGGTGTTGAAGTATCCGAATGATGTGCTCGCTGTTGTCACGAATGATGTGCGAGTACACCGTCGCAGATTCCATTCGAATGTGATGGAACTGGTTCACTTCCAGCGGCGTGCCGCAGCTTCGGCACTCGTATTTCGCCTCTCTCGGCGATCCAGGTTCCGCAAATAAACGCTCCACGCATTTCTTATGGAAGACGTGGCGACAGCTAAATTCATTTGCGGCCAAAATTCCTAGTTGGTCCTCGTTACCGGCCTCCGGTGGGTCGAGTAACGGATCGAGACAGATGGCGCATAGCGGAGTTCTATTTGCCATGCTAAAGCTACCGTACTACGGTGGCACAGTATAATCTGTAACCGAGAGACAGCATAAAAATTAATAAATAGATAAAAATTCAATAAAAAAAAAATTTCTAACCAAATATGAAAGGAAAAAAAATTTCTATGAAATACGCTATTATTCGGGTAAATAATAGGTAATTTTTACGTTAATCAGAAATTAGAATGGGAAAATTGAATTTAATAAATACGTAATTGAAATACATGCCCCGGTACGTCGCATATTGATAATAATTGAATACGATATATTAATTCGACCACCACACACTGTAAATACTACCTAATGTATGAGACGAGAGAAACACCAGTGTGTGGCTACGTTACGTTATACCGATAAGATAAGATAAGACAGACGCGTGCCTCGCACTGGAAAATCGTACGTATTTCGTACATCGTATGCGAGGCGATTATCCTATTTATAAGGCTAGAGAGAGAAAGACGTACTACCTAACCAACGAGAAAAATCCTGCTCTACTCTACTCTGTCTAATTCTACGTGCAACGGAACGAAAATTACTGCGACGTACTTACGTTAATGCACTTTTTCCTATATTAACTAAATAATTGAATAATAAAATTAAAACTTACGGAAAGATTCGAAGATTGCAATTATATGTGATTTACTGAACTAAATAATCAAAATTATTCACGACTCGTTAAAAAAAATTTTATTCACATGGCCGTGCAAGCCAGAATTTATTACGTTAATTATTACACAAGTCGGATAAAAGTTTAGAAATGTTTACGAAAAGAAAATAATTACGTTACCACAACACAAAACACATTGAAAAAAGCTGAACTCTCGGCTACGGCCACTATTACAGAAAAATGACTTATTCGAGCGAAATACCATAATACAAATGTCGACCGGCTCTCGAACTACTGGATTCGTACGAGCTACGTACGTGACATTGAAAGTCCTATACCAGCGTTCGATTGGTTGACTCGGTACCCCGCGCCTCACCCCTCTCGAGTTCGTTGGGTGAAGTGCGCGCGGTGTATGAACAGACTACGACGATGCCTTCGTGTAGGAATCCTTATCTACGGATTCCCATGTACAACGGCTGCTCGATTCGCATTTCCAAGAAATACAAACCAACTCGACGTACATCTAAGGCGCCGACTCGGATACAACCCGATCTTTAGGTAACCGGCCAGGCCTGCGTTTTGTCGACTCAGCAAAATTCGTAGACGTGGTATTCTTCGTTGTGGGATTTTTCTTCTTTTTCATTTTACAGGCGGTAGAATCCACCTTTGATGTTGTAGCTTCATCTTTGTCAGCGTTTCGCTTAGCGTAGCGTCGTTGCGAGTTCACTTGTTAGCTCGTCGGTCGTCTTCTGCTGACAATATCCGGATTGGATTTTCCATAAACCTGCGTATGTAGATTTTTGCAATTCTTCTAAATTTTCCAATTTTGCTTCTCGTGTTGAATTTCACTAATGAGATGAACGGAATTTCTACGTGTAGGCGTAGAAATACTTGGACGGTGTAGGTTTAGGTGACGTACGTATAGACGTCGTTTGTGTGAGTTGGTAATCTGCAGTCGAAAGTAGCTTCATTCGTACATTTTTTCCGATTTTCGCCACACGACGTACTCGCTGGCGTCTCCGGAAATATTACTCTCAACGCTGACTTCTTTTCAGTATAGATGGGCTGCATACCTGGTGTCACAACATGGGTTCTGTAGTTCGGTGATCGTGTCGGCGTATTATCGTCGTCTTCAACAGTAACGATTTCGTTGAAATTGTAAATTGGCTGTGTGATTACGTTGACCTTTGATGTGTGTAGACTTTTTACAAAACGGTTCGCTGGCGTTGAAAGTTCGTCTTACAATGTTGATTGGTTGAAAATGTAATCAGCTAATTTCAACGGTGACTACTGTTTCACCGAGCTACGTGAAGATCTGCGACCGCTTGTTGTTTCTGTGGCCTGTTGCGACGTTGGAAATGACGTAATTACGTCGCCACTTGCTGCATTCGTATTCATGCGTTGTTGATTGTAGTGGCTGCAACTGCTTCGGATACGTTGACTTGGATTGTAGGCGCAGAAACACTCCGCATATACGTTGTACGTTTCGGTGGAATTTTCGGCGTTGTCGTTACTCTTCACATTTTGTGTTGTTTTCGACACGGTATGCGTAGTTGTGTACTTCGATGTATGTTGAGCGATTTCAGGTAGCGATGGGTTCGTAGGCATGACGAGCGGCGTCGGATCTGGCTGGTCCGTTGGTGAAATGTACTTCGGTATCGTTGTCTTCGAAGTAGTGTTGATTTCACCCACAATTGCCTCGTAGTTGGCAGCGTCGTACGCACCTGGTGTATTGGTGACGTTCTGGTCGTCGTATAATACCTTATCAGACGCTAGGCTGGCCGGCCTGGTGACGTTTATTTCGTCACTGTTCGAATCGTTGACGCTAACCGTCGATTTACCTAATTTTCCCTAACTACCTAAACCATGTAAACTTCCGACTAGGCTTGTGCCTTTAGCGTACGTCTCGCTGTTAGTTACGATGGTTTTTACCAAATTACTAGTACCTGAGGCGTATGTGTCGCCGTCGTGTGTGGTATTATCACTATACGTATTACTAAATATACCACTAAGCCTTTGTAGGCCCTTACCTAGTCTTGATGTTGGACTGGCTTTGGCTTTTCCACGACCTCGGGTAGTTTCTTAGCAATCGGCGATCCCTTCCTTCGCCTTCTCCGCAGCCTGACGATGATTACGGTTTGCCATAATAAAATATTGCCGTAGAATTGAACTTCGAAATGATAAGTATAGCTGGACGCGACGAAATATTCGAGCAAAATGCGACCAGTTTCTCGCATACGTTTCCAAATAACTCGATCCCTTGTGTACGTGGTAGGTACGAAGAGATAACGCGCTGTTTTGTCGTCGTTGGCCTTGAAGGAACAGGCACAGCGTAACACAATGGAATACTCGAGCAGGATACGACCAGTATCGTATATGTTGTAAAAATGGCTCGTTCTATTGTGTACGGAGTACGTACGAAGCGATAAGGCGCTGTTTTCGTCGTCGTCGATTCGGCAAGATGGCGGCTGTAACGGACGTTTTTCGTGCAATGTTTGACTGGTATTTTGCGTCGTTGTACTGCACGTTGTCGTAGGGCGGGCGGGGTAGGGTACTGCGCATACGTGCACAGAGATGAAATACCCTATTTTTCACGAATTTTACTCTATAATTACGAATACGCGGAATTTTACACACTTTAAAAAAATTTACCTGAAAAGAAACACAATTAATTACATAAATAGAGAGAGAAAAAAAAATACTTCACTGTGGTCACTCTCGCAGCTAAGCACCAACGAGAGGCCGGAAAAAATTGCTTGGACGTTTCCACTTGGAAACGCCAAGATTGAAACTGATTTTTGTGGCAAATTGCCACTTCGCGAATGCGAACTTCGCAAATGCGAAATCTTTTGGTTACTCTCGTAGCAGTACACCACGAGAGGCCAAAAAATTGCTTGAACGTTTCCACTTGGAAACGTCAAGATTGAAACTGTTTTTTGCAGCTAGGCTGCCACTCGCGGACGCGAAATGTACGTTTTCACAAAGGTTTCGGCACCAATGTTACATAGTGGTTTGATTGGATATACTTGGTACTGAGCTGATACCTGTGTATAACCTACCACCAGTAGCATAATTGAGACTTGACAAAATAGCACTTTAGCACGTAAAGAAAACATTATATTAAAACCGAATCATATTGACATTTATCCACATTGAAACCGAATCTAGGTATCTCGTAGCTGGCGTGCACTTCAGCCACGATATCCTCCCGTTATACGGGTCATATTGAACAGAGTAAATACTCCAAGTACGTATACACGCACTCGATAAGATAGATACTGACGCGAACGTCAAGACGGAGCTACGTCGAGCCAGCAAGCTGTCTCACCGTAGCCCCCTACCACATTAACTACCTAGAGTCAGTGTTACCCTAGTATGGAGGGCCATATCCACCTGTATCAAATTTTATCTCCAAAAATTTGAGGTAGGTATTTTTGCACTCAAAAAATATTCAGAATTTTTTTCTCCAAAAGAACCAAAAAAACGTTTCTCTCTCTGAAAAAAAAAAAATTTTTACTCTGAAAAAATTTAGAAGAGCCTCTAGTTGTGAATTTAAAGAAAAGAAATTCAAGACCAATTTTCAAATTTGGGTAAATTTTTGTTGAAGTTAAATGTACTTACATGTCTAGGTATTTCATATGTAGGTACATGCAATAGGTACCTTGTAAAACTTTGAAATTTCGTTTTTTCTAAATTAATTTGGTAAATCTTCAAAATTTGGTAAAGATCCAAAGTTTGGCACTTTTTCCAATTTTTAAATTATTTTGAAATTATACAATTTTTGAAAATTCACCTTGTGCATTTTCAGAAATTCACTACAATTAGAAAAAAAAATCAAAAAGTCAATTTTCAAAGTTGTGTAAATTTTTACAGTAGTTGAAAAATAGATACTTACTTTTTCAAAATTAAAGTAGGTAGTAAGGGAGACAGTGTTCAATTGAAAAATGTTTCAAACAAAAGTTGTAGATTAAGGTCCTGGAAATAACTTTGCTTATTGTATCCAAGATTTTCGATTAGACTCCTCCCTCCCTAAAAGCAAAATCTTGTACACCACCAATAGCTACTTGTACATATTGTATTATATAGGATCTAAAATTTCTTTTGGCAATTGGCATAATAGTAAATTCAGCATACTCGTAGGCAGGAGAGAACTTTTTAGAAAAAATCTGTGACTGATCAACTCTTGTATTCATTACCTATCTAATTTATAATTATCTTCTTCACCTCTCGAATCAGCTCGAATGTCAAAGTAAATAAGAAATAATCCGATTGCACGAAAACTTTAATTTTAAAAAGTGCATAAATTCATATAAAATTAAAGAGATACTACGAGTATAACAAAATTAACATATCCCGGGCCAAGACCAGACCTCGACAATCCATGGCATTTTTTTGAAAATTCGTTAGAAAATAATAGTAAAAAATACAAAATTGATAATGACTTCAGTTCGACATGCACTCAAATGGCATATTAAACAGATCCATCTTTATAAGAAATAAAATCAGCCTATGATCGCGAAATTTCTGGATAATTATTTTCGGTTACAACAACACTTATGAATTACGTAAATAGCTGCAAAAAATAAATATAGACATAGCACAAGTTGTGCCATTAAGTTGTTTACTTCATCTTTAACCTTGTTTTTTTTATTTAAACTAGTAGTGGTAACGAATTTTCCTGTTTCTGGGTCCCAGGACATCTCATCTTTTGGTTTATCCGCCTTTGATTTAAGTTGATTTATCTCCTTCATAACCTTCGGGAACTGACGTTGGAATACTTTTTCCATCACTTCCTCAAGGCTGCCGACATTTGACGTTAATTTCATCACACTGGACGCACTTTTGGCAACAAAAGAAAGCACTAAAATGATGAAAAACGTTTTCATCGTCATTTCGAATTTCAAACGTGTAAGAAAATGAATTATTAAATGAAAAAAAATTATATATATAGAGTGTATAGCGAGTAAAAAAAAAATAATACGATCGAGTGTTAAAGAATGGATAATTATCGTAAATCGGTATGTAAAATTAATAGTTTGTCAGGATAAAACTAAACTGTCGCCAGGTGGAGGTAGTATCTATAGCACGAAGAATGGGTAGGAACCACCTGTAAAAATAAAAACGTCGGGTCTGAGTACTTCATCGTAAAAGAACCACACATACAAATGATATACTCAGCTATCATTCAGATTCAAAGCTCCACGCACCCAGATTATAGCTATAGTACTTATTGTGAGACAACAGATCTCTTTACTTAGTTAACTAACCCAATAATCACATAGGTAACCATGCATTGAAGAATAAATAAGAGAAGTACTCAATGGAAGCAATTCATTAAAGAATCAACACTCACTATAAGTGTCAAAGTAAAATTCATCTCTAGAATACAAGGAGATGATTACATCTTCCTTGTCAGATTTTACCATATTGTCACAACCAGAAACTTTTCCATTTACTCGTATACACAATGGCTCCATATGCACTACCACGCCTTATAGTCCTTTTTTTTTGCATGCCAAACAGGCCACGTATTCAATCAAATTCACTAGCTGGTGATTTATTGATCAGTGATCACCATAGGATATCGATCGATCCAATCTTTCAAAAGTCAAGTGTAGAAGAAAAATTGATCTTCGACAAGTACAGGTCACTGACCGTACTCAAACAACAATTTTCACATATCTTTATCATTAAAAAAAATTATGAAGATATTTTTTTGAAAATTAGTTGAAAATATAATGAAAATAAAATCCATCAAAAATTCAAATTTTTGTATAATCAATTCCACTGATTTTTTTTTAAAGAAATAAAATCGTTTTTTGAAAATTATGAGAATCATATCAATCAAAAATTAAGTTTTTAGCAAGGTTTTTAGAAAATTGTTTTCAAATTAAAAATTCGTGGTTTTTCACGTCTATAAAAAAATAGATGTTTTGGGAATTATCTGAAAAATTAGTTTAAAATACAACTTTTTGAAAATTTATTGAATTTTTTTTTTTTTAATGTGGTAAAAAAATGATCATTTGAGCTGAAATTTAATGATGAGAAGATAGATAAAGAATTATTAAATTATTGGAAAATTGGTTGCAAATTCAGTTTTATGAAAATTAAGTTTGTTTTAACCTAATAAAAAATTGAAAATGATCTAAAATTTAAATAAAACTTTTTTAAATCGATAAAAATCAATTTTTGAAAATTAGATGAAATTGTTATGGAAGTAAAATATACCAAAAATACAAATTTTGATACGGTAATCATAACTTCATTTTTATTACAGAGAATTATAGGTATTTGACGTTTTGAAAATTAGCTGAAAATTTATTAATGAATAAATCGATAATAAATTGCATTTTTTCGAAACCTAATAAAGAATCAAATATTTTACAAAACAATAAAAAAATATTATAGAAATTAATTGAAAATGATTATTTTTTGACAATCAGCTGTAAATTTAACGAAAATAAAATCGAATAGAATAATACATTTTTTTTTTTTTTTTTGAAAATTGATCAGTAGGTACAAAATTGGTTGAAAATACAATTTTTCTAATATCTTTTCTTTAGGTATCATTTAAAAAAATGATTAAGATATTTTTTTGAAAATTAGTTGAAAATATAATGAAAATGAAAATTTTATAATCATATTCCACTGATTTTTTTTTAAAGAAATAAAATCGTTTTTTGAAAATTATTATAGTGTTTACAAAGGAATCAAAAATTGAATTTTTGGAAAATTTATTAAAAATTAAAAATTTGATTTTTTGCATTAGGTAGGTAATAAAAAAAAATGTTTTGAGAATGAGCTGAAAATTTAGTTTAAAATTGAACTTTGTGAAATTCTATTAAAAATTTGATTCTTTTTAAACAAGTAAAAAATCAATGTTTTGAAAATAATCTGAAATTTAGTGATGATAAAACAGCTGCAGAATTAAATTTTTGAAAAATGAATTGCAAATTGAATTTTAGAAAAATTTAGAATTGAGGAAAGAGCAATAAAAGTAGAACGATTCAGCCGTTTGACTTTTCAATTTGTACTTGACTGTATTTTAGCCACAAAAATGACGTTTTTGGTCTTGGCGAAAAAAAAACATTCTGAAAAAGTGTGAAGCAGAACAAGAACCCCAATCAAAGATGATCATCATAGGCTCACGCTCACAGCCTATAGTTGAAAAAAAAGTATCGCTATAGGCAATTAACTAAAAATACATCGTGTAGCAATTTAACTGCAAATAAAACCACGCATAGCATTTCAGCTCCAAAAATATCGCGTAGAAATTTTAACTACTTATCTCTTCAACATTAACAACGTTTAAAGGTATGGATTTGAGTAAATGTGTACACAGCAGCTAATAGGTGCTACTTTGTGTATTGTTTTCGAGAATTGACCATTTGGATAACCGATTAACAAAGCACAATGGGGTGCAGTTTTAGTATGCTGGGTCTTTTTGGCGATATGGCCTGGTATATCAGGTTTCCACTGAAACTGAGAGCTATGGCGACGTAGTTAACGTCGCTGACGCCTTTACTGGTGCGGAAGGGAGAAAGCATTAATAGCAGGTAGCAGGTACATACCCACTACTTGGACGTACACACAAAAAAAGTCTTGACTTGTGGAATAAACTACAACATTATTACAAGTTCGTCCTGGATCACAAAAACAATATGAGTATGACTTTTTTGTCACTAAAAATTCCAACAAAAATCATTACGAATTTTCTCGTAAATGATATCGAGACAAATTTCTCGCGAAGAATTTCAATACAATTTTTCCATAATAGTGAAAAACTATCATTTCAAACATTTATAGGTAAAAATTTTCTAAAAAAAAATCTTGCCAAGGCCCAGAAGGAATTTTTCAACTCTAAAAATCCATTCGTCGTTAAAAACCACTGGCGATATGTCATCGTACAGAATTTTTAATAATCGAACAAATTTCTAAAATTTACATGAATAAAAATCATCGAACAAATGTCTGGTCAAACAAAATCGACAAATGCACATTTCGAGGATTTATAATGTAAATAAAAGTACTAAAAACGGGAATCGTTTGAGACGAACCTAATCTAAGTAAAATTTGAAGCTGCACAAACTTAGCTCCAAAGCCATGTTAAATATTGGTATAATGGGCGTTTGGTTGGGGCGGAAGGGAGAGGGAGGGGGGTGCAACCCTAAATCTCAACAAAAAAATCTGAAAAAATTATTTCTCCAAAAATTCAAAATTTACTTCTTCAAAAAACTGAAAAAATTTGTTTCTCCAAAAACATTTAATAGGTACCTATTTAAACATTTTGTTTCAGAAAAAAAAGGTAGGAAAATTTTATTTCTTCTCCAAAAAAAATTGAAAGATTTTTCCTCAACTTTTTTAATTGAAAACAGCGTTGCCAATGCTACTGATTTTTCAGTAGATCTACTACTTTTTTAAAGCTGTATTGATTTTCTCCTGATTTTTAGCAAAAATCTATTAATTTTTTGAAAAACTTATAATTTTTGTAAAAATTGATCTAAAAACAGGAAAAAATCAGATTTTTAGCTTATTTTTTTCTTCAACTGTAGTACTTTTTTCATAAAAAATTCACTAAAAGATTAATTGATATGAAAATAATTTTTTTCTCTCCTGATTTTTAAATAAAAATTTGTTTCTTTTGGCCCCACTACATTTTTTGAAAATTTGTCAGTGTTGGCAAAACTGAAACTGAAACTTTAACTGAAACTGAAAAAAACTTGAAAAAAATTAAACTGATTGGTTGAAACTGAAACTGAAACTGAAACTTAACTGAAATGATTTTCAGTTTTTCAATTTCAGTTTTCAATTACTTTTTTTCAATTAAAATTAGGTATTTACTCATCCGTTTGTTTTACTTTTAGAATTATATTATCCCAATTTTTCCATTTCACCAATTCTCAGTGCTCAGTGAGAGCAATTCATAAAAGAATCAAAACTCACCATAAGTTTGTTATCCGGGTATCACATCACACAATAACTAGTAAGATTGTCAACGAAAACCTTACACACGAAAGCTAGCAAATGAAATGATTCACCGGCTTGCAAAACTTCACAACTACCCTAACCAGTTTCATCCTTCGTCAGGATATGTAAAACATACGCGTGTGTGAGAGTACCGTTTACAACACCCCCTTACTGTCTCGTGGCATTGGAAATGTGAAAGAATAAGAATTAGAAATGCTTTATTGTCTCTCTCGACGACATAAATCTGCATAAGCAGAGTTTCGCAAAATGAACAGCTCAATAGGACCCAAAATAGATCATTCACAAAAAATACATTTCTTACATTTCGAATTTCAAACTAAGCGAGTTTTGTCGCGAATTACCTAGGTACTGGGTGAAAAATTTAAAATACAACTGGTTTCAGATAATGTCGAATGCAGCTCGTGTAGATCTAAGAATTCCTTATAGATGAATAATAATAATAATAATAATAAATAGGTAATAAAAATGCAATTGAAAATAGATAAAAAAAAATTATATCAAAATTTGAAAAAAAAAATACAAAGGTACTTGATTAGAAGTGAGCAAAAATTAAATACCAAAATGAAAAAAATTTTAGTGACTCGAAAAGGCAAGAAATAAAATATTGAAAATTGAAAAAAATTATAATATATTGAGATTACTAAAATCTAGAAAAAAGGAAATTGAAACAGGGATGGAAAACTGAAATTATTTCAGTTTCAGTTTCAGTTTGCAGTTTTCAATTTTTCAGTTCTAGTTCCAGTTTTCACTTTTCACTTTTTCAGTTCCAGTTCCAGTTTTCAGTTTTCACTTTTTCAGTTCCAGTTCCAGTTCCAGTTTTCATTTTTCATTTTTTGTTTTTTTAGTTCCAGTTTCAGTTTTAGTTTTTCCATTTCAGTTCCAGTTAATTTCAGTTTTCCATCCCTGAATTTAAATCGAAAAATTATTGAAAATGAATAAAACTTCAAAGAATTAAAAATGAAAAATTGAAATTTGAATTGAAAACATGATTGAAACAAAACGTGGATTGAAAAAAAATAATAAAATTCATTTAAAATGATGAAAAATTTTGGAACATGAAATGATTTTTAAAAAAATTGGCAAAATAAAATTGATCTGAAATTTTTTTTAGTTTGGCCCCCACTTCCGCCAATTTTTAGTAATAAAAGTACCTATCCAAGTCATATTATGCGAAATTGGAGGGAAGGGACGATTCTATAATCGAAAATTTAATAATAACAAAAATGAAAGAAAAATTAGGGTTTATTTTCATTAAAAACATCTATTTTTATTAAAAAAGTTGAGAAATTTAACACATTTGTCTGTTTGAAAAAAAATTGGAATTTTTCTTTGAAAAAAAAAAAAAAAAATGAAAAAAAAAATGGAGAATACAACTTTTTATCCGCTCCGAAAAATAGAGAAATTTTCGAAACAATGTACTTGGACAAAATTTGATTTCTTTTTCAAAAAAAATAATACATAGTAATAATGAAACCGGTAGGCGGTAGGTAGGTACTGTTTTATTCTCAGAAAAAAATTGAGAAATGTTTTTAATCCATTTTTTTATTTCGAAAAAATTGAGGAAATTTTGTACCCGTATATGATTCGATTTTCATTTCTTAATGCGAAAAAATTAAACAATTTATTTACTTCACAAAAAATACACATGTAGTACATTTTTTTCTCCAAAAAATGGGGACATTTTTTCAATTTTCACTGCAAAAAATTGAAAAAAAATTCATGTTGATTTACTTCAATGGTTTGTTTAAATACACATCTCCAGGAGTTGAGAGAGAATTGTCCTTACCAATTAAAAAAAAAAAAATCTCTCAGAATAATTGAGAAAAATTTTTTCAAATATAAAATAGGTACTTGAGAGATTTTTTATTCTAAAAAATTGAAAGATTTTTTTCTCGAAAAAATAATAAAAAATACTTACCTAATGGTAAAAATAAAAAAAAATAAAAAAATCTGCTAAAATTCCAATTTGAAGAAATTAAGATTTTTTATCTAATTCAGTATTTTATTGCAAAAAAAATATGGTAGGTAAAAATTGTATTTCTTTTTTTTCTTCAAACTTTATCCACTCCAAAACAATTGAGATTTGAGAAATAGGTTTGTTTTTCTACGAGTGGAGAGATTCTTCTCAGAATATAATTAAATGATTTTCTCCCCAAAAATTTGAGGTAGATATAAAAACATTCAGAATTTTTTTCTCCAAGAGAACTGAAAAAAAAGTTGAAAAAAAAAACTCTTTACTTACAATAAAGAAGAGCCTTTAGTTGTGAATTTAAAGAAAAGAAATTCAAGACCGATTTTCAAAATTGGGTAAACTTTTGTTGAATTTAAATGTACATACCTAGGTATGTAATATGTAGGTAGAGGTACAATAGGTACCTTGTAAAACTTTGAAATTTCGTTTTTCCTAAATTAATTTGGTAAATCTTCAAAATTGGGTAAAGATCCAAAGTTTGCCACTTTTTCCAATTTTTAAATTTTTTTTGAAATGATATCATTTTTGAAAATTTACCTTGTGCATTTTCAGAAATTCACTACCAATATGTTACAATTGAAAAAAAAAATCAAAACGTCAATTTTCAAAGTTGTATAAATTTTTACAGTTAAAAATAGACACTTACTTGTTCAAAATTAAAGGAGTGAAGAAGACAGTGTTCAATTGTAAAATGTTTCAAATAAAAGTTGTACATTGAGTTCCTGGAAATAAGTTTTCTTATTGTATCTAAGAATATAGGATCTAAAATTTCCTTTGTCAATTCACATAATAGTTAATTCAACATACTCGTAGGCAGGAGAGAACACTTTAGAAAAAAATCTGTGACTAATCAATTCTTGTATTCATTATCTAATCTTATTTATGTCCTCTTCACCGCTCGAATGTCACAGTAAATAAGAAGTAATCCAATTGCGTGAAAATTATAATTTTAAAAAGTGCATAAATTCATATAAAAGTAAAGAGATACTACGAGTATAACAAAATTAACATATCCCGGGCCAAGACCTGACCTCGACAATCCATGGCATTGTTTTGAAAATTCGTTAGAAAATAATAGTAAAAAATACAAAATTTATAATAACTTCAGTTCGAAAGAGTTCCATTTCTGCAAGAAATAAAATCAGTGTATGATCGAGGCATTTCTGGTTTTGGATCATTATTTTCGGTTCTGTCTGAAGAGAAACACTTGCAACACTTACGAATTGTGAATATACTCGTAGATCCAATTAGGAATACTAGTCCTCGTACAAGAACATGTGAAACTGATTCAAGTATTTTCTCTGTTTTCTTTTCAGCAGTGGTATCGATTTGATAATATGTTTTTGGGGGCCTGCTTTCGTCGTACTTGCTATTTGATTTACCCGACATCGATAAATCATCTTTTGATTTATCCGGCAGTGGCCCAACATTTCCATTTGATTCATACTGCATCTTCTTCCTCGCTGATTCATGCAGCTCTTTTGAGAAAAAATTTCGTAATTTTATTTCGTCAATGGCGTCATTTGACGCAGATTTGATCACACTGGACACACTTTCGGCTACAAATGAAAGCACTAAAATGATAAAAAACGTTTTCATTGTCATTTCTATGTAAGAAAATTAATTTTTAAATGAAAAAAAAGTAGAGAATAGAAAGACGAGTGTCTAGCGAGTTGAAAATAAAAAATAATATGATCGAGTATTAAAAGAATGTATAAATTATCGTAAATCGATATGTAAAATTAATAATTTGTCGGAGGATGATTAAAAATAAACTGTCGTCAGGTGAAGGTAGGATCAATTGCACGAAGAATGGGTATGGTACCACCTATAAAAATAAAAACGTCGAGTCTGAGTACTTCGTCGTAAAAGAACCACACATACAAATGATATACTAGTTATGATTTAGATTCAAAGCTCCACGCACCCAGACCATAGCTAGTACATAAAGTGAGACAACCGATCTCTTTACTTAATTAAGTAACTCAATAATCACATAACCATGCATTAAAGAATAAATAATAGAAGTGCTCAGTGAGAGCAATTTATAAAAGAATCAAAACTCACCATAAGTTTGTTATCCGGGTATCACATCACACAATAACTAGTAAGATTGTCAACGAAAACCTTACACACGAAAGTTAGCAAATGAAATGATTCACCGGCTTGCAAAACTTCACAACTACCCTAACCAGTTTCATCCTTCGTCAGGATATGTAAAACATACGCGTGTGTGTGAGAGTACCAGTTTACAACACCCCCCTTTCTGTCTCGTGGCATTCGTAAGAAGAAAGAAGCATTACATTTATATCCTAAAAATTTTACTCGCTTTAAAATATACTTCAGTGTTGTACACTAGGGTGGCCCTTATTTTCGAAAGTCAGAAATTTATAGGTGCTGAGCCCTAAAACGGTTCTCTACCATGAAAAAATAATCCCTTAAAAATTTTAACCAAATTGGTAAAGTTTAAGTGCTGCCACAAATGCATCAAAGTTGTGATATTGCAGTACAGCGCTGTATTTTTACTACCGGGCGAGCTACGCGGAGTAACCACTGTAACTACGCGGGCGAACTATGCACATCGATCTCGATACGTTGATCAAGTTCAAATTCGCACGAATCCGTACTTTAGTCGTCAAAACTTATGCAAAATATTGATTTGAATGCACACTTATGGAAGTATCGAAACGTTGATGAAAAAATATCTACAATCGTGTTGAAAATTTTTTCGAATCATTTATGATATTCAAATCCCGAAACTGCTGCACTTTCTTTTTTGATGACGACGTATCGCTAGAAATGAAAGAAGAAATGAGGCAAGCTATACAAAGTTTTGACGTATCTGAAGAAGAAATACTCATTTCACCTAAAAAGGTTCACTTCAAAACATTCAGATTGGATTTTTAATTCTTCAAAAATTAAAAATCCCGAGCAGCACAATCGACAAATTATCGAAATAAAAAATCGACAGAATATCGAATTCGATAAAGTGTCGCGTTAGTTCCGCCTAAATCGTGAAATTATCTTTCGATATATAGATAGATTTCCGACGAATTATAGTTAGCAAAAATTTCGAGATTATAGTAAGATATTTTATCGATAATATATCTATAATATCGAAAGATAATTTCACGATTTAGGCGGAACTTTTGCGACACTTTATCGAATTCGATATTCTGTCGATTTTTTATCGATTTTTTATTCTGATTTTTCGTCTTTTACTAGCTTTTTTCTATAATTAAAAATCATTAATTATCATAATTAATACAATAAACTATGCCTAAACACATTATTCATGTTACGGTAAGAGAATCATTTCAGAAAAAGTCAAAAAAAATTATATAAAATCTACCACCCGTGGGGCTTGAACCATCTACCTCCTGCATGGTAATCCTCTTCCTTAACCATTATGCCATACCTTATCGTTGAGGAATTAGCAATAAAACGCTTATAATAGACAGTTTAGTACTTCCAGACGTGTTGGACTTAGAAAAATTTTCACCAATTTGGAAATAATTTCAAATATTGTCACAAAATCGTTGAAAAATCGTTCGACAAATTTCAGATTATTTGTCGATAATGTAGTTTCAAATATCGCCACAAAATCGTTGAAAAATCGAATTCGAGGAATTTCATATCACGTGTCGATAATATAGTTTCAAATATTGTCATAAAATCGTTGAAAAATCGAATTCGATAAATTTCAGATTATTTGTCGATAATATAGTTTCAAATATCGTCACAAAATCGTTAGAAAATCGAATTCGAGAAATTGCATATTATGTGTCGATAATATAGTTTCAAATATCTTTACAAAATCGGTAAAAAATTGGATTCGATAAATTTAATATAATCTGACGATAATATAGTTTCAAATGTCGTCAAAAAATCGGTAAAATATCGAAGTCGAGAAATTTCATATAATCTGTCGATAATATAGTTTGAAATATCTTTACAAAATCGTTAAAAAATCGAATTCGATAAATTTAATATTCTTTTTCGATAATGTAGTTTCAAATATCTGCACAAAATCGGTGGAAAATCGGAATCGATAAATTTAATATTCTTTGTCGATAGTATCGTTGACGAATATCGTCATAAAATCTTAATAATATCGAATTCGATAGTTTTTAGATTTTTTGCCTATGAAGTTGTACCGATAAATCTTTATAATATCGTGAGAACATCTATAGATTTTCAAACGATTTTTTATCGATACGTTACATCTTCCGATATTATTGATCGAGTGTGCCGCTCGGGTCTATAGATTTTCAAACCTTCCGATATTATCGATCGAGTGTGCCGCTCGGGATAAGTGTTTTCCTATAAGTTCAGAGAAACATACTTATTTACTTTTTTTTTTTCAAAATTGCGAGTTAAAACAAATTTTGAAAAACGATATTTTTTGTAGGAATTCTAAAAGTTTAGACTTAATGATATTTTAAATAATTTTTCTTATTTAAAAAAAAATTAAAACACTTGAAAAATAATTGAAAATAATTCTTAAATTTCAAAAAAATGAGTTATTTTATTTTGACAATAGTGAATTAAAAAAAAAAATCGTTCTGGCAGCATTCCATTTTACATCATTTGGATTTTAATAGCAATAATTTAGTCCAGTAGTCGCCTCAAAAATCAAAACAAATGAAGGGATTCAAAATCTTTCAATTCTATGCTTAGCCTTAAAAAAGAACTTTTGTTCCGCTAGATAGCGTTATTTTCAAATTAGCCTAGTTAGTTTAGTTTTGTTTATTCCTATACCTATTTTTGGCTTCCTTCGTACAACCAGTTCATCCCTTATCTCAGTTTATTTAGTATGATTGATTTTCTCCCTTTAAAATTCCATGATTAGTCTCTTCCTTCTGGTACTCTCACCAATTTGATAATCTACCCATATACAGTCCACTTTTGCCCGTTAAGATGTAAATTTTTTGGTAACTACTTAAAGTCCATTTTTTGTATGTTTAGCCATGATTATTATTAATTTGTTTAATACAACAACTATTTCCATTCCGCGTTTTTTATTATGAACATTTAAACCCAAACATATGGTCCTTCAGTGCCGATTTAATTTCGTGAATCGTGTCGAAATATCCGTGTAATGTGTCGCGAATCAATCTCGTTGTCTCGCGTATCCATCTCGTCGTTGTAAACCATCCACGTCCGTAAGTAACTCGTTTTTACTATGGACAAAGCCGCTATGGATAAGGCCAAGAAGGCCAGAACCTCGGCAAAAATCCAATTAACAAAAGCAGATACGTTTGTTAAAAACGAAGCCGCCAATTCCACACCATCCAAGTTATCAGTAAAGCTAGAATTACTTGAGAAATACTATGCCTCGTTTCACAAAGCTCAAGATGAAATCGAAAGCATGACCGATGAAGACAATTTACCAAAAGAAATAGAAGAAAGTGAGCATTTTGATGATTCGTACTGTGATGTAAAAGCCAAATTACTCGATTTTATCAAAAATGTCACTCCATCCACTACCAATACCAATCACACCGCCGAACGTTGTAATGGTCATGGTCGCATCAATGATCAACTATTCAAACCCCCTACCATTGAAATGAAAAAGTTTACCGTAGATTTTCTCGAATGGACATCTTTCAAGGATATCTTTCAATCCATGCTCATCGACCGTCCAGGAGCATCCGACGTTAGTAAGCTAGTTCTCTTGAGAAATGTACTAGATGGGGAACCATTAGATATGATAAGAGCGCTTAACGTAACTGAAAAGAATTACGATAAAGCTTGGAAAAATTTAGAAGAACGTTATACCAATAAATCTCTTATCATCAAAGCCCATCTATCCCAAGTTTTTTCACTGGAAAAATGCAACGGAACTGTGAATTCGTTGAAAAAAGTTTTAGACTCCATAACCATCCACGTTACGTCGTTAGAAAACCTAGAACTCAAATCAAGTAGCCTATCAGATGCCATTTTATTCCACATCGTTACGAGTAAGCTCGATCAACATACCATGGAGCTATTCAATGAAGAACGTAAGCCAGCTCCTACGGAAAGTACCGAAAGTGACTATGCTCGGTTAATAAAATTCCTAACCAGACGTGTAAATAACTTAGCTGATATTCCCTCCGGTAGGGATTTAACACCTCAAACCACCCACCAATACAAGCCTAAACGTGCCGATGTAAAAGTCCACCAAATCACCACGCTCACTCCGTCAACTACCTCGTCGTCGACTAATTCATCCGCTGCGTCAGTTCCATTCACACCGAACTCCAATACTCCAAAATACCGAGCCTGTATTGAATGCAGTGGCAATCATCCGTTGCACAAATGCCCACAATTTAGTCGTAAAACGGTCGTCGAACGCCACGAAACATTGAGAAATGCCAAGGATCGAGTTTGTTTCAATTGTTTCCGTTTTTTCCATCGAGCGGTCAACTGTAACGACGAAAACTCCTGCAAGGAATGCGGCCAAAAGCACCACACCATGCTGCATCTGCCTAAGAGAGCTGCGCCATCCGTCACTCCATCTGCAGCTGCCAGTACACCGACTGAAGCCCAAGCCAAAGTGTGTACCATTACTCAACTAGCCACAAATCAAGTACTCCTGGCTACAGTATCGTTATTCATCGAGAATGCCTATGGCCAACACCAACGCGTTCGAGCATTTTTAGATCCAGGAGCCCAAGCCAACATGATTACGAAACGCCTAATTGATCGACTACAGCTGCCCACCAAATCGATCGATCTTACCTTGAGCGGTGTAACAAATATGCAGCGCAAGTTGAACCAAATTGTAGAATGCGTAATCTCATCTCGAACATCTGATTTCCAAACTTCGCTACACGCTGTCGTCGTTCCAGAGATTTGTACAAAGCTACCCTCCCAGCTCGTATCGACCGTTAAATTACCTCTGCACGATAAATTACTCGCTGATCCCGAATTCCACAAGCCTAGTGAAGTCGATTTATTGTTATCAGGCGAAAACTACTTAGACCTATTCATCGATGGTCATATACCAGAAACCAACGAAACACCGTCGATGAGAAACACTGTATTTGGTTGGATTGTCGCCGGAAAATCAACGACTGCGAAAACCAAAGACGATACGCACGAATTACTAGTTAACCATTGCTCGCTAACCACATCACCGCCGCTAGTTAGTCATTGCGCCATCTCCGCAGCTTTAGAAAAATTCTGGTCCATCGAAGACGTTAATACTACCGAAAGTCAGTTAACGTTAGAAGAACAAGCCTGTGAAAAACATTTCGTCAAAAACACCACTCGTTTAGCCAATGGTAGATTCGAAGTCGCCATCCCATTTAAAGCTGATCCTAGTGTACTTGGTACTAGTCGTGATATCGCCATTCGTATACTAAAATACACTCAAAAACGTTTGAACGCCGAGCAGAGAGCTGAATACAAGAAATTCATGGACGAATACGAACAATTAGGCCACATGGTACGATTGCCCAATCCTGATATCACTATTCCACACGCCTACTTGCCTCACCATCCTGTTATTAAAACCACCAGCAAAACGACGAAGTTGAGGGTCGTATTCAACGGTTCGAAACCTACTTCGTCAGGCGTAGCTGTCAACGATATCCAAATGAAAGGGACAACTTTGCAATTTGAAATATTCATCATTTTATTCTGTTTCCGATTCCACAAGGTGGCAATTTGCGTCGACGTGGAAAAAATGTATCGGCAGATCATGGTACAACGTAAAGACCAAGATTTCCAACGTATTGTTTGGTTTGACGCCTTGGGAGAAATCGTCGACTTTCTCCTAACAACCATAACCTATGGCATGACCGCCTCATCGTTTCTGGCCATCCGTAGCCTGATTGAGTTGGCTCGAAAGGAAGGCCACAGATTTCCACTCGCATTGAAAGTTTTATTGGAATCATTCTTCGTTGATGACGGCATATTTGGTGTCGCTACCATAGCCGAAGCCATAGAATTGATACGCCAACTGATTGCTCTTTGCGCCGAAGGGCAATTCACCCTCAGAAAATGGGCATCGAATCAACCTAGTGTCCTAGAAGGATTGGAATCTCAAGCCTCCAATGTCGAATTTCTAGTCAATTCTGACGAGACCGTTGGAACTCTGGGAATCTCTTGGGTGCCCACCGAAGACAAATTCGTACTTAAAGTTAACCTGAATGAAGAGCCAGAATTCAATAAGCGCAATATATTGTCAGAAATTGCTAAAATCTTCGATCCACTCGGTTTAGTTACTCCAGTTGTAATTCGATTCAAATTGTTTTTGCGGGAACTGTGGAAACGTGGTTGCAATTGGGACGAACCCCTCGATGTCGATCTCCGTGACCAGTGGAAATCTTACCGCCAATCCATTATTTCGCTCCACATCGAACGACCAAGACTTGTATTACCTGGCTCCACCCGAGAATATGAAATTCATGGGTTCTGCGATGCCTCCAAGGAAGCATTCTGCGCATGTATTTATATTCGCTGTAAAAATGATGGCCAATATAACACTGAACTGCTCTGTTCAAAAAGCAGAGTCACTCCGCTACAAGAACAACACATACATCGATTAGAGCTCATGGGAGCTGTTCTACTCGCCAATCTCGTATCCAAAATTACCGCCCATCAACCGCTACCACCAACTGCCATACACCTGTGGTGCGATTCGCAAGTCGCGTTAGCCTGGATAAGAAAAGATCCCGGCCAGTTGAAAACATTTGTTGGAAATCGAGTACAACAAATCCAATCATTGATTTCAAGCCCTGCCTGGCATTACGTCAATACTCATGAAAATCCTGCTGATATTGGATCGCGAGGCGCCACCGGCGATGATCTGCGTGATTCCAACCTTTGGTGGAAAGGTCCAGCCTTCCTGTATGGCGATATTCTACCCATTAATCCACCTGAAAACTCCGAACCAATCGAAGCCACTCGAGAATTCAAGAAGCCTAAAGTAAGCGTTCTATCTGTCAGCATCGCTAAAGAATTCGACCTATTCAATCGTTACGAAAGTGCAACCAAATTAATTCGAGTAGTAGCCTGGTGGCTACGATTCAAAAATAATTTGCAAATCAAAAACAACGCTGACCGTATTCGAACACCACTCCAAGCTAAAGAGTTAGCTGCTGCAAAAATTGCACTCGTACGCTTGGCCCAAAAGGATGATTTCGATGTTGAAAAACTTCAAAAGAAAGGAATCATTAGCAAGAAAAGCAAATTGAGACCTCTAGCTCCATTCGTCGATGAAAATGGCATTATACGAGTCGGTGGTCGACTCCACAATGCTCAAATATCCCGAAATCGACGACACCAAATGGTTTTATCCAGTTCTCACCCATTTGCTGTAGCCATCATCCGTGAACAGCATCGCAACTGGTGCCATCCGCCACATAAACTCGCCATGAATATACTTAGAGAGGAATTCTGGATTATAGGAGCCAAGAAACTCATAAAGAAAATTTCCACCAGCTGTATCACCTGTAGAAAAGCACGAGCCAAATTCATTTCTCAACAAATGGGCCGATTACCACCAGATCGAGTCAATCCCAGCTTTGCGTTCCTAAATGTTGGACTCGATTACGCCGGTCCTATCGAAATCGCCGTAAATGGTACTAGGCGACGCACCACCCAGAAGGCCTATATTTGTCTATTTGTGTGTCTGGCCACAAAGGCCATACACATTGAAGCAGTTACATCTTTGACCAGTAATGCATTCCTGGACGCATTATCTCGAATGGTATCTCGTCGCGGCAAACCAGCACTCATTCGCAGTGACAACGGCACTAATTTTAAAGGCGCGTATAATGATCTCATAAAGATTATACGTAGCGAACGCATTCAGAACGTGACCGCTGACGAAGGCATTTCGTGGGAATTCATTCCTCCCAGCGCTCCCCATTGCGGAGGAATATGGGAAGCCGGGATTAAGAGCGTAAAATCATTTTTGAAAAAGTTCGACGAGGGAAAATTTGACTATGAAGAATTTTCCACTATCCTCACCAAAATTGAGGGATTCCTAAACTCCCGGCCACTCAGCCCATTATCCGATGATCCAAATGACCTGGAAGCTCTGACACCTGGGCACTTTTTGATCGGTCGCCCTCTATTTGCCGTACCAGAAAGAAATCAAATCGATTCGAAGAATAACCGTGACAGATTTGTAATCCGCCAGCGTTTGGTTCAACAATTTTGGCGCGAATGGCAATCCGATTACCTCCATCGACTTCAACAGCGACCAAAATGGATGGAACCAAAACCCAACATCCAAGAAGGACAACTCGTTTTACTTCGAGAGATCACATCGCCTCAGATCTGGATTTTGGGCCGTGTTTCAAAGGTCTATCCGGGTACTGATGATTTAGTTAGAGTAGCCGATATTGTTACCACTAAGGGTACCGTAAAGCGCCATGTCGCTAAACTTGTCGCGCTTTAGGCGGGGAGTATGTTCCGCTAGATAGCGTTATTTTCAAATTAGCCTAGTTAGTTTAGTTTTGTTTATTCCTATACCTATTTTTGGCTTCCTTCGTACAACCAGTTCATCCCTTATCTCAGTTTATTTAGTATGATTGATTTTCTCCCTTTAAAATTCCATGATTAGTCTCTTCCTTCTGGTACTCTCACCAATTTGATAATCTACCCATATACAGTCCACTTTTGCCCGTTAAGATGTAAATTTTTTGGTAACTACTTAAAGTCCATTTTTTGTATGTTTAGCCATGATTATTATTAATTTGTTTAATACAACAACTATTTCCATTCCGCGTTTTTTATTATGAACATTTAAACCCAAACAACTTTTTTTTAGAAAATTGTGTAGTTGAACAAAATTTGTCATTTTTTTTAAATGGGAGGGTAAGGGGTCAGAGGGTGGATGGGTATTTGTAAATAGACATCGCCAGAGTGTTTACAAAATATGTGGACGCCTCTGTTACCAAAAGAAGTACCCGAAATATAAGAAACGAATGCTCGTCAATGTGAAAAATTATGTGAAATCGTCCGTTTATGAATTTTTTTGTACATTTTATCCCACTTTTTGGTTTTAAAATAAATGTCCAATATTGTTCTTATAACTTGGAATTGCCTTAATTTTAGTTTTCTGAACCCTTATAACGCGCTGTTCCGTGGTAACACCACGAGGCTCGCCGGTGGTAGAAATAACGTGACGCGCTCCTCCTATATCCAAACTTTAACTCATTTGTGGCAGCACTTAACCTTGATCAATCTCGCCAACATTTTTAGAGGTTCATTTTTTCATGGTAGAGAACTGTTTTAGCTTTCAGCGTCTTGAGAAATCGTAAAAAAAAAAAACATACACAAATAAGGGCCACCCTATTGTACACTTTCAACGAAGATTGTCTGTGTTTTCTCAGAAAATGTATATTGTATAAGCATTTAGCTTTGAATCTCTGTCTGATGGAGATTGTCACAAATTTCGACTCACGAAAAAAATTTCAGCTAGAAACAATTCTTGTGTGTACCTATAGGATCTAAAATTCCCTTTGTCAATTGGGAAGTTCGCGCAAAGTGGCTGACATCTGGTGGCAGTTTCAAAAAGCTGACGAAAAAGTGATAGTGTAGTTAAGAATACAAGGTGATTAGGATCGCACTGACAAACTTCGCAAGTAGGCAGAACTCGGTGAGTTGAACAAAAAATGTTATGTGCACATAGTGCCTGTCTGTTCATGGGAGGAAGCTAGGAGTGTACCAAGTGTACCATTTCCCTATAAATTTTTTTTTCTCAAAAAAATTCAATTTTCGCGAAAATTTATTCAAGGGGCGTACGGCGTACTGTATCCACATACCAAATTTCAGCCGAATCGGATGAAAAGAAGTCGTTCTATAGCGATTTTTTTCAATTTTTTACTTGGAAAATTCAACTAACTCTTTTCGTCTTTTCAATCTAAAATAGGTTCTATGGGCCGAATCCGGCTCATTTTTGGCATGTGCATTCACAACGACCCAACACACTTTCATACCAAAAATGAGCCGGATTCGGCCCATAGAACCCATTTTACATCGAAAAGAGTTGAATTTTCCAAGTAAAAAATTGAAAAAAATCGTTATAGAACGACTTCTTTTTATCCGATTCGGCTGAAATTTGGTATGTGGATACAGTACGCCCCCCTGAATAAATTTTTGCAAAAATTGATTTTTTTTGAGAAAAAAAAATTATAGGGAAAATTCAGAAAATTGGGAAATTTTACACTTGGTACACTCCTAGCTTCCTCCCATGATGAACAGATAGGCACTATGTGCACATAACATTTTTTGTTATACTCGCCGAGTTCTACCTACTTGCGAAATTTGTCAGTGCGAAGCCGAATCACCCTGTACACAGTCACTTATATGAAAAATGGTATCTTGTACTTAATGAAGGTTCCTCGATTTTTTTCTCATATTTCTTTGTGATCATGAAGTATTGGAAAAATATGAGGGACAAATTGAAAGTGAAATAAAATCTAAGATTTAATTACTTGTTTTAAAAATTTTTCTCCAGGAAAAAAAGCAAAAGGTAATTAGGTATGCAGGGTTCAGTATACCAGTATACCTACTTGATACATATGATTATGTACCTAATGTACAAAACCAATTGCAAAAAATTGTTCTAAAAATTTTAAAACAAGAAACCTCTGAAATTTAAGTTTAAAAAAATGAATAGAACAATATCAATTTTTATTCAATTTAAAAAAAAAAATGAAGAAATTTTGTGCACATAGATGATATGTAATATTTTTAAAAAAATCCATTTTTCAATGCGAAAAAATTGAACAATTTAGGTACCTACCTACTCTTTTTTTTCTCCAAAAAATGAAGATATTTTTCTAATTCTGATTCGGAAAAACTGAGAAATTTTTTCATGTAGATTTATACTTTAAAGAATTACCTACCTATTTAAAATATGTACTCCAAGAAATTGAGATAGATCAAATTTAAAAATCTTTTCCATCAAAAAAATATGTAGAGCAAATTTTTTATTTCAATATAGGTAAATACGTGGTACTTGAAAATGATCGAAAAAATTTTACTCTTAGAAGTTTGGTATTTTTCCTTCAAAAAGAAAGAGTTTTTTCCTCCGAAAATTTGAGGAATGGTATTTTTATTCGAAGGCAAGAGAGAAATTTTGAAAAAAAAAAACATTTTAAATAGGTACAAAAAAAAGTAGCTAAGAGATTTTTTTCTCCGAAACAACTAAAGTTTTACCTCTCAAAAAACTTGTAAATTTTTTTCGAAAAAAATGAGATCGATTTCTAGCGACGTTTTCTCCAAAAAATTGAATTTAGCTAGGTACCTATTTTTTCAAAAAAAATGTATTTTTTTCTCAAACAAGAGACTTTTCTTTGAAAATAATCATGATATTTCTTCTCACAAAATATTAAGTAAAAGATTTTTAAGAAATAACCATTTTTTTAGGTATTTTTTCATTTAAAAAAAATATGGTATTTTTTAATCTAAGAAAATTAAAAATGAGATTTTTTGTTTCCAAAAATTAACAAAGAAATGTAAAATGCAAAGATTTTTCAGAGATTGCATAAAAAAATTGAATGACGTCTTCCAGAGGCAAATTCTAAATTTCCTAAGTAAAAAAAAATCAAGACACACGAAATGTATAATATATGTATCTACTTACCTATAGGATCTAAAATTTCGTTCGTCAACTGACCTAATTCAACTTCAACATAATCTTAGGTAGGAGATGGACACTAGGGTGGCCGTTATTTATACTTGGTGGAAAAATAATTTTCGAATTTTTTTCGGGACGCCCCCCAGTTTGGTGCCACTCCATGAGAAAATAACGTATAAAAATTTTTAGTCCGATCGATGCATATTAACCCGTCCCTCAATGACCATTTTTGAAACGAGAACGTCGCGCGCGCGAGGTAACCAGAACTCCACCACAACGCGTGGGAAACGTAGTACATGCTAATCGGAACGAACTACCAACTTCGTTCTTATGGCGAAAACATATAAAATTATTTCTTGTTGATAGATTTGACACTTTTAGATACTAAATAATTGTACTAAACATTCAAATGAATATAATTAATTAATTACAAAATTATTAAAATGAAAAAAAAAAAACTATCACATAAACGTCAAACCGAATTCTTTTGAAAATTTCAAAATTTTAACGAACTATCCTCCTTTTTAAAATTCTATTAAAAATTATACATAATATTTCATTGTATCAGATTAATTTTATTGAGAAAAATTCCGAGATTCAGTGAAAATGTTTCTACAATTTTGTGAAGAATTCTCTGAAAATTTGTGATAGATAATTCTCCAAAACCCAGTAAAATTGTTTTCCATGAAAAAAAAAAAAAATTGAAAACCTTCCCGTGTAGCAATTGTCGACATCGACATTTATGTCGACAAAATTCAGACACATTTTTTTCTCGGTTAACGATGAATTAAAAATGATATTTGAGATTTAAAGTAATGTTCTATGTTAAACATAACCGTTCAATCAAAATTTTTGAATTTTTCTCAGTATTTTCCTATAATTTAGAAAACGTTGTTATTCTACATAGACAAGTCGATGTAAAAATCGATACTCGATAAACGCATCGACATTTATGTCGACAATTTCTGCCAATTAAATTTACAAATTTTATATCTAAAAAGAACTAAAAACAATTAATAAGAACATTTTAAGCTCAGGAATAAATAATTTTTGAAAGAATCACAAAATTTTCTTATTTTTCAAAGTTTTGAATAATACAACGACTTGTCGAGTTATTGTCGACATAATTGTCGATGGTCGAATAATGCATCGACTTCACTGTCGACAGTGTCGACCAGAGGAATTTTAAGTCGAGATAGTGTCGATGTGATTGTCGAGGGTCGAATAATGCATCGACTTAACTGTCGACAGTGTTGACCAGAGGAATTTTAAGTCGAGTTAATGTCGATCTAATTGTCGAGGGTCGAATAATGCATCGACTTGACTGTCGACGTCTTGAGGGTGATTGTGATACTCGCAGATAAAGTGTGTTGTGAATTAGTACATAAGGTCTAAGAATCATCTCTATGTTAGTTGGACACTCGCATGTGTCCAGCTACAAAGGTGGCCTCAATGCCGCATATTTGACAAAAAATGTCGAAATGTTGGCTTGAACACTATTTTTGGTGTAATTTTAATATATACATATATTGAATATTTGAACTTAGCATATTTTTCAAAATCTCACCATTGCAAATGTCGATGTGGATGTCGATATAAATTTTGACACATCGAAATCGGTCACTTTTCGATCGTACATGTCGACACGATTGTGGATGGTTTGTCGAGCTTATTATCGACATGTTTGTCGACCGTCCAAATATGGCTCGACATGTCGAGCCGTATTTGGACGGTCGACAAACATGTCGATAATAAGCTCGACAAACCATCCACAATCGTGTCGACATGTACGATCGAAAAGTGACCGATTTCGATGTGTCGACATTTATATCGAAATTAGCATCGACGTTGCTACACGGGTTGTGAAAGACATTTTGAAATTTCATGAAAAATTTATCCTAATTTTGAAAAAATTCATTGACAATTCTGTAATTTTTTGTTTCAAAATTGTGAGAAATTTTTCATTATTTTGTGAGAAGTGTTCTGTTCGTCTTTTTTTCCAATTTTTTGAAGCTGCATTGAAAAAATTTTTGTAAAATGTTTTCTGAAATAAGTTTTCTGGAAACGAAAAATAACTTGTCACGCATTTACAATAATCGGACTGTATCAGATTTCATCGAAAATACGAATGATTTGGAAGAAATATATTTTTATGTCGAATCCTAGATAGTTTTAGAACTGTAGATAAGAAACAAAGACGATGCTACAGTCGAGGGTAAAAAAATACTTCGCTGGCTAATGAATACAATAGTTCAGATAGTCAAATTGCTCATACAATAGTTCCGATGTTCATATCCTCGGTCACGTGCATAAAAAACAGTAAACAAGTTGAAACACGTAACCTCTCATTGACGCAGATATAACGCGTTTCCTTTACCGCGCGCTGTGGGTGGAGTAAATCTGAGCTCGCGCGCTCAGTGTTCAATTTTCAAAATGGGCCTTGAGGGACGGGTTAATATGCATCGATCGGGCTAAAAATTTTTATACGTTATTTTCTCATGAAGTGGCACTAAACTAGGGGGCGTCCCGATAGAAAATCGAAAGTCGCAAAATAACGGCCACCCTAATGGACACTTTTTAAAAAAATCTGTGGATGATCAACACTTGTATTCATTATCTAATCTTATTTCACCGTATTCATTATCTAATCATATTTTTTTATTTCCTCTTCGCCGCTAGAATTGGCTCGAATGTCAAAGTTATAACAAGAAATAATCCAATATGCATGCAAACTGTAATTTTAAATAGTGCATAACTTCATATAAAAGTAAAAAAAACACAACAAGTATAACAAAAATAACATATGCCGGGCTAAGACTTCTACAATCGATTGCATTTTTTTTTGAAAATTCGTTAGCAACTAAGAGTAAGTAAAAAGTACAAAATTGATAATGATTTCAGTTCGACATACACTCAAATGACACGCGAAATAGATTCATCTTTACTAGCAATTAAATGAGCCTGTGCTCTAGGAATTTCTGAATTATTATTTTCGGTACTTTGACTTCCTAAACAGCAACACCAAAAAAGACACCTAACAATTCCTGAAATAGCTACAATTAACAATAGTACAAGTTGTATTACTGCCCATAGATTTACTCTATGACCTGTAGTTCCCTTAGTAATGGTATCGATTTCGTATGTTTTTGGCTGCTCGCTTTCGTAATTGTAATTTGATTTACCCGACGTCCATTCATCATTTCCATTTGATATACTTGGCATCCGTACATTATATCTATCCGATTCAAGCAGCATCCTCCTCACTGATTCATTCGAGAACATTCCGAAATCTGTCGAAAATTCGTACACAGGGTAACTGGACACACTTTTAGCAACAAATGAGAGCACAAAAATGATGAAAAACGTTTTCACCATCATTTCAAATATATGACTTGAGATAATATTGATATAGAAAACATAAAGTGGCAGTGTTTACAAACTAGGCAATTATACAAAATACGTAGAACATTTCATTTCAACCAAATATCATCGACTGCAATAGGATTCTCGATTATTACAACGGACGAGGTGAAAATCTACATCAGATAATAACAATTTATTCGACATACGAGTATTTCTTCACGTAACAGTAGAGTTGAGTGAAAGATATCGATAGGTACCTAGGTGTTATGGAAAATGGAAAAAGATGGAGAAAGCTGAACAGTTATTGAAGTAATATGAGATGAGAATTTTCCAAAGCTCTCCTTTTGGAATGTGGAGTAGACCTTCCTCATCCGCAATAACCGTGGAAAAAGTTGAGTCCAATTGGTATCATACTTCAAGGTTATTGAGGTGATGAAGCATCGAGGGGACATGCTCGTGATAGGAAATATGCAATTTGGTTTTTATAATTTTTAAAACCGAGCAGGTAAATTTTTAAAATTTGTTAAAAAAATTTTAAAAATGTAATTTTTGAATTCAATTCAAATTTTGAAATTAGTTCATTTTTATTTTAAAATAGGTACTTACCTTATAATGACACCATTTTGGAAACCCAAAATCTCCTCCCAGATATTCTGAATGTCTAAAATTCTGTAGATGGACATATTTCAACTTAATATTAATCGTACACCTGATGTGATTTTAGAAGAATTGAGAAACTTGGATTTTTTGGCCATTACGAATTGAGCATTTTTTGGGATTTAGAAAATTTTGAATCAGATGAGAAAAATTGGAAAAATTAACATTTTTTTTTTTTTTTTTTTTGGAAAAACGAAAAAATGGTGTCGAAAATTCATTAAATTTTTGACATGTTTTTACGACCCTAATTTAAAAATGTTTCAAACAAAAGTTGTGTATTTTGATCTCAGGAACAATTTTGAATATTACAAAAATTTTGATTGTACCACACCTTCCCCTCCAATTTTGCATTTTACTTATGAAAATCGCATGAATATAATCCAAAATTATTATTCGTACGTACGTGCAAAATTGGAGAAGAATGAGTGGTCCAATTAAAATTTTTGTAATGAGCAAAATTGTTCTTGAGACTTTAATATAGAACTTTTGTTTGAAAAATTTTTCAATTGAAGGTTTAAGTACACAGATAGAAATATTTTTGGAGAAGGAGGGGAATCCTCTTTTCCATGAAATCTCCATTTTTTTACCTAATCCCCAATTGAAAAATTTTTCCAACAAAAGTTGTATATCAAGGTCTTAGAAACAATTTTGGTTATTAGAAAAATTTTGATAGGCCCAGTCACTCTCCCTCAAATTTACGAAAATGGAAGAGAAAGAGTGCGATTAAATCAAAATTTTTTCATTTTTATACCTATATTTTTATGAGGTCATAAAAGCCCCCTTTTTTTACGTTAAAAATTTTTTTTAAAAAGCTAGAATGAAGAAAAATTTGGATCAAAGTGGTCTGAACGTAGTACATATTATTTACCCCAAAAAACTATTTTTGACGATTTTTCAACTTTACCTCAATTTTCAGATCTGTGGCTAATCAACACTTTGTATTCATTTTATCTACTCTTCTTCACCGCTCGAATTAGCTCGAATGTAAAAGTTAATAAAAAATGATTTAATTGCTTTAAAACTGTAATAATTTTAAAAAGTGCAACACTTCATAATTATAAAAGTAAAAAGATACTACGAGTATAACAAAAATATAACATATCCCGGGCCAAGACCTCGACAATCAATTACATTTTTTTGAAAATTCGTTGGAAAATAAAAGTAAAAAATACAAAATTAATAATAACGTCAGTTCGCAATGCACTTAAACGACACGTGAAATAGAATCATCTTTACTAGCATTAAAATCAGCTTGTACCTAAAGGAATTTCTGGATCATTATTTTCGGCACTTTGACTTCCTGAAGAGCAACACCTATAAATAGTCTTACCAATTACTAAAATAGCTAAAAGTAGGAGTAGTACAAGTCGTATAGTTGTAAATTTATGCGCTCCATGATCTGTAGTAGTAGTAGTTGTGGTGTCGATTACATATTTTGGGGTCCAGGTTTCGAACTGGATAATTGAATTTGAATCACGCGACATCCATGCATCATCTTCATTTGATACATCCAGCGTCTTTACTGATATTTCCGGCTCATTCGAGAATACTTCTTCATTTGATGAAAATTTGTTCACAGGGTAACTGGACACACTTTTAGCGACAAACGAAAGCACAAAAATGATGAAAAACGTTTTCATCGTCATTTCGAATTTCAAACGACGCGAGTTTTGTCTAAAATAACGACTTAATGGGTGAAAAATTGAAAATACAACTGGTTTCAAATACGACGTGAGATAATATTGATATAGAAAACATAAAGTGGACAATATTTACAAATTAGGAAATTATACAAAATACGTAGAACATTTCATTACAACCAAATATCATCGACTGCAGTACGATTCTCGATTATTAAAACGACGAGATGAAAATCTACATCAGCTAATAGTGCCTTGCCTATACGAAAATACATGCATTATTTGCGATAAGATAATCGATTACGTTCAGCGAGCTGTACAATATTCGTCACAAGTATAAAATTGCCTGTGTAGGATGAAATATTCTCAAGAGATCGGTGTATGTTACATTTTTACAGTACAATTAAAAAACAAAAAATAAAATTTACTTGAATACAAAAATGTGTCATGAAAATTTTTTTTTCAAAAATTTTAATGATGAAAATCGTGGTGGGGCGTTAATCGAAAAGGTATTCGTTTGCTCCTCGCACACCCCACCACGCTTTTCATCATTAAAATTTTTGAAAAAAAAATTTTCATGACACATTTTTGTATTCAAGTAAATTTTATTTTTTGTTTTTTAAGGCATTACTCTTTCCCTATGAATAACCCCGAGCAGCACACTCGACAAATTATCGAAATAAAAAATCGACAGAATATCGAATTCGATAAAGTGTCGCGTTAGTTCCGCATAAATCGTGAAATTATCTTTCGATATATAGATAGATTATCGACGAATTATAGTTAGCAAAAATTTCGAGATTATAGTAAGATATTTTATCGATAATATATCTATAATATCGAAAGATAATTTCACGATTTAGGCGCAACTTTATCGAATTCGATATTCTGTCGATTTTTTATCGATTTTTTATTCCGATTTTTCGTCTTTTACTAGCTTTTTTCTATAATTAAAACTCATTAATTAGCATAATTAATACATTAAACTATGCCTAAACACATTATTCATGTTACGGTAAGAGGATCATTTCAGAAAAAGTCAAAAAAAATTATAAAAAATCTGCCACCCGTGGGGCTTGAACCTTCTACCTCCTGCATGGTAATCCTCTTCCTTAACCACTATGCCATACCTTATCGTTGAGGAATTAGCAATAAAACGCTTATAATAGGCAGTTTAGTACTTCCAGACGTGTTGGACTTGGAAAAATTTTCACCAATTTGGAAATAATTTCAAATATCGTCATAAAATCGTTGAAAAATCGAATTCGAGAAATTTCAGATTACGTGTCGATAATAAAGTTTTAAATATCTTCACAAAATCGTTAAAAAATCGAATTCGAGAAATTTCAGATTATTTGTCGATAATATAGTTTCAAATATTGTCACAAAATCGTTAAAAAATTGAAATCGAGAAATTTCATATTACGTGTCGATAATATAGTTTCAAATATCTTTACAAAATCGGTAAAAAATCGGATTCGATAAATTTAATATAATTTGTCGATAATATAGTTTCAAATGTCGTCAAAAAATCGGTAAAATATCGAAGCCGAGAAATTTCATATAATCTGTCGATAATATAGTTTCAAATATCTGCACAAAATCGTTGAAAAATCGAATTCGAGAAATTTCAGATTACGTGTCGATAATATAGTTTCAAATATCTTCACAAAATCGTTAAAAAATCGAATTCGAGAAATTTCAGATTATTTGTCGATAATATAGTTTCAAATATCTGCACAAAATCGGTGGAAAATCGGATTCGATAAATTTAATATTCTTTGTCGATAGTATCGTTGACGAATATCGTCCTGAAATCGTAATACTATCGAATTCGATAGTTTTTAGATTTTTTGCCTATAAAATCGTACAGCTAAATCTGTATCATATCGTGAGAACATCTTTAGATTTTTAAACGATTTTTTATCGATACGTTTCAACTTTCGATATTATCGATCGAGTGTGCTGCTCGGGAACATTTTACAAAGTGACCAACTTTAAATAAAAGCGTGGTTTTTAAAATTTTTTTTACATTTTTACTTCACTCTTTTTGTTGTTGAAAATATTTTAATTTCATAGTTTTACTAGGTTCGAATGTCTATCTAAAAAAAAAAAAAAATTCAGCGGCCTCGAAAACCTACATTTCGATACCAATGTTGTGATTTTCTGAAATTTTCAAAACTGAACCCCCTCATAGGGGCTCAATTTGGGGTCGGGGTAAATTTGAGTTCGAAAATCGAATTCAGCTACCTCGAAAACCAACATTTTGATATCAATGTTGTAAATTTTCAAATTTTCAAAATGGAACCCCTCATAGGGGCTCAATTTGGGGTAAGGGTAAATTTAAGTCCGAAAATCGAATTCAGCGACCTCGAAACCCTACATTTCGATACCAATGTTGTGAATTTTGAAATTTTCAAAATGGAACCCCCTCATAGGGGTTCAATTTGGGGTCGGGGGTAAATTTGAGTTCGAAAATCGAATTCAGCGACCTCGAAAACCTACATTTCGATACCAATGTTGTGATTTTCTGAAATTTTCAAAATTGAACCCCCTCATAGGGGCTCAATTTGGGGTCGGGGTAAATTTGAGTTCGAAAATCGAATTCAGCGACCTCGAAAACCCCTAATGTGAGCACTATGTTCTTTCAATTCCAGTAAAATATTAAATGAGAGAGGATTGGTCGAAAACATACTCTTGGTTCCATGAGACATACAAACAAACATACAAACATACATACCAAGTATATAAAAGCGTAGTAAAAATAACAGCTGCTTCGTGCGTGTTTGTATTAAAAATAGTAATGATATGTAACATACACCGATCTGTAGGGAATGATAACAAATTAACAATGTCGCATTCAGATACGGCATCTTGCGACCGTTTTTTGAACTACTTCACAAGCATGTACGTTCATTCTGAAAATGTCGTTCAATCGGCAACACTGATTTCTATCAGTGTAGCCAAAAAAACGATTTTTTCAAATTTGTCACTTACACCGATCTCTTCGACAGGTCTTCATTATTTACTTATTGGACATACGAGCATCTTCTCACGTAACAGTAGAGTTGAGTGTAAGATATCGATAGGTACCTAGGTTTTATGGAAAATGGGAAAAGATGGAAAAAGCTGAACAGTTATTGAAGTCGTGAGGTGAGAATTTTCCAAAGTTCTCCTTTTGGAATGTGGAGTCGACCTTTCTCAAGAACTATAGAAAAAGTTGAGTCCAATTGGTATCATACTTCAAAGTTATTGAGGTGATGGGGCATCAAGGGGAGATGCTTGTGATAGGAAATGGTAGGTTTAATTTGGGTTTTCAAGTTTGTATTTTAATAAAACTTGAAAAAAATTGTTCTTGAAAGAAAGAAAAAATCAGAACAAAAAAATTTGTCTCCTGAAGTGGATATTGGTATTAAAACATGCCTATTATAACAAAAATGGATTCGCGATTGTTATTAATTATCAATATTCGGAAGTCTAGACTTGGTTGATAATTTTCATTTTGCATAAAATTTCTGAAAGATTATGTTATTGAATCAGTTTTTGAAGTTGGGCTAATTTTTAGAATTAACAGTTGCTCTTAAAATTCAACCAGATTTTCTGAAAAAAAAATTTAAGGCAATTGTTTGCAAATTTTTATTTTTATAATTTTTAAAACCGAGTAAGTAGGTAATTTCTTTAAATTTGTTAAAAAAATTTTAAAAATGTAATTTTTGAATTTCAATAAAATTTTGAAATTAGTTCACTTTTATTTTAAAATAGGTACTTACCTTATAATGACTCCATTTTGGAAACTCAAAATCTCCTACCAAATGTTTGGCCATCACGAATTGAGTATTTTTTCCGATTTAGAAAATTGTGCATCAGATGAGAAAAATTTGAAAAATTAACCTTTTTTTTTTGTTGAAAAAACGAAAAAATAGTGTCTAAAATCCATTTTAAATTTTTGAACATTTTTTGAAAAAAAATTTTAAGCCCCCAATTGAAAAATGTTTCAAACAAAAGTTTTGTATTTTGATCTCAGAAATAATTTTAGTTATTACAAAAATTTTGGTTGGACCACTCCTTCCCCACCAATTTGGCATTTTACGTATGAAAATCGCACAGGTGTAATTCAAAATTATTATTTGTGCGTACGTGCAAAATTGGAGGAGAATGAGTGGTCCAATCAAATAATTTTTGATGAGAAAAATTGTTTTAGAGACTTGAATATAGAACTTTTGTTTGAAAAATTTTTCAATCCCCAATTTTACAAAAATGGAAGGAAGGAGTGATCCAATCAAAATTTTAGTAATAACTAAAATTGTTTCTGAGATCAAAATACTCAACTTCTGTTTGAAAAATTTTTCGATTGGGGCCTCGAAATTTTTTTCAAGACATAAGTATTCATTTTTCAAAAACTTTCAGTTTTTCATGTTTTTGATAGGATATTTCTCATATACCTATTACCTACCTAGTACCTACACTTTGAGAATCAATGTTCTTATTATTTGAAAACACTTCTACCGCATTTTAGATTTCAAAAATCATATTTTATATTTATAGTTATATTATATCGAGAATACATTTTAGCCCAGTGCAATTAGACCAAAAAAAAGGTTTAAATCGCATTTTGGGTCATCAAAGATTTTTTGATTTTAAAATGTTCCTTTCGGTGTCCCAAGTGACCACCAAAAAGTCCCCTAACCTTACCCCTCGGCAACTCCCCCAAATGTGGACCCAAAGTGACCGTCTCGTTGTTTTTCGTTTATAACTCTGCAAATATGCGTTTAAATGAAAGAATGATCATAATTGAAATTAAATTTCGTAAAATTTGCAACAAAAAAGGTTATATAAAATTTTTGGAAAAAGTGAACGGGTGGCGCAAAAAAATGCGGATCAAAATATACAGGGTGGAAAAAACAAAAATCGCCCCCAATTTCCGGGAATGGAGTACAATTTCGGATGGGACCTTACATATATTAATGAGGACATACCATAGACTCCAAAAAAATATCCAAAGCCCACCCTCCCCCAAGCGTCAAAAATGGGGACACCCTTGAGCCCCCTTTTAAAAAAAGGCCAATAACTTTTCTAGCGTTTCGAAAATCAAAAAAAATGTTCAAACAAACGTTGAAGAGCGTAAAATTTCCTATAAAACCCCTATTCTTATTTTTTCCACAAGTTAACGGGTGGCGCAAAAACGGCCTTCAACTGTATACACAGTGGAATAGAGTGAGAAAAAAAAATCTCGGATTTCGACCAAACTCGCAGAGGTGCTTTACACTGAGTTGAGAACCTCCCAAAAAAAATTTGAGCCTTCTATCTCTCAGGGGAGTGGAGCTAGGGGCTCTCCAACTATAGACTGACCCTACTTTGAAGTCCCCTAGCTCCTTTCTTGATTTTCGAAGTAGAAATATTTTTTAATAAAACGAATCATTTTGGAAGGTGGGGGAGATTTCTCAATTTTTCAGAAAAGAAAGAATTTTTTTTTTTAAATTTTTTAAAGATAAAATTTCTCGATTTTTTTGGAATAAAATAATTTTTTATTTTCCTTTTTTTTTAAATAAAACATTGTTTTGAAAAAAAATGCTTATTTTTTATATGTACCTACCTAGTAAAAACAAAAACAAAAAAATAACCAAATAAATAAAAAATAAAAAAGAGAGAAAAAATTTTATCCTAATATGATACTTGAGAGATTATTTTTATTCAAGATAGGTACTTAATTAAAAGATTTTTTCCCAAAAAAAAAAAATCAATCCGAAGAAATTGAGATTTTTTATCTAATCCCAAAATAATTGAGCAGTATTTTACTGCAAAAAAAAAAAACTGTATTTTTTTCTTCAAACTTTACCTACTTCAAAGCAGTTGAGAAATTTTTTTAAAAAAATTCTTCAAATTTGCGAATAATTTTGACTTTTATATACTTAATTTACCTACTTCAGAAGAACTTGAAGATTTTTTATTGGGTATCTACAGAAAACTAATAGTATTCAAAAATTCATAGAATTTAATGGGAAAAAAATCAAAAGGTTAATCTTCAAAGTTGTGTAAATTTGTAAAGATGAAAAATAGATACTGTACTTATTCAAAATTAGTGGGGTGAGGAAGGCAGTGATCAATTGAAAAAATTTTCAATTTAAAGTTGTAGATTGAAACCCTGAAAATAATTTCGCTTATTATAAAATTTTTGATTAGGCTCCTTCTTCCTCTCCAATTTCGCATAATACTACCCGGATACGTACATTATTAAAAGCTGAGGGATGTAGGGGTTCAATCGAAAAAAAATTCAAACAAAAGTTGTTGCTTGAAGTCTTGGGAATAATTTTAGTCATTACAAAAATTTCGATTGGACCCCTCTCTCTCCTCCAATTTGAATATTAAGCATCTATTTAGTATTGTACTTAGTAAAATTCAACAACAATGATCCACTTTTATGTGAACAAATTCATCAAATCAGACTCGAGTGGGTTTACTTTCATTCTTTTCCCTGGAAGTCCCTTATGTTCATTCCAAGACCCCATATGAAAAAATTTATTATGCATGGTTGGAGGGTAAGAAGGGGTCTAATCGAAATTTTTGTATAAACAAAAATTATTCCAAGGATCTTAATCTACAACTTTTGTTTGAAATCTTTTTCGATTGGGGGCTTGAGTACAGGGATGGGCTGACTTTTTTCACTACCTATTTTCTTTATTTTTGTTTGCCTACCCACTTGAGCTTCAGTGGGTATTTTAAAGTGGTTTTGGAACTCCGCACGTCAAATCAACCAAATATTGCTTGATTTTTAAAAATGTAACTGCTTTCGTACATGAAGGTGAAGCAGTTAGGTAGATTGTTCAGTTCAGATGCTCGGCAACGTCGCGAGAAAAAGTTTACAAAGCTGGGTAGATTATTTGGAATAACCTTCCGTCGCGTCGTCTTCGTGTTAATCCCTGGTTCCCCGCCCCTTCGAAACCGGGGCCAGTTCGGAAATGCGATTTCTATTAAGGAGAAGAAATTCGCTAGGGGTTTTCTGTAGGCCGAAAACGAAGTGCAGGCGAGCGCCGAAAATGCTACTCTCAAAGTGTCGTCGCTCGATGTGGAAATTTCGTTGCAATTTCCTGTTTTTACTTTACCCTGTTTCTTTTTTTTTCGTGCTGTGGAAAAAGTTTCCATTTCGGAAACGTGGTGATGTTTAAAAAATACACGAAAGTAGTAAATAATTTTATAACCGACGAATTGTTTGTTTTATGTTTCAGGTGCGATGAAGTGCAAAGATCGTTGGATTTGTTGGATCGCGTGTTATCGGAATTCGACGACTTTGACAATCCCGACGTTGCAGACCGTTCGCAGACCACCGGTGTGGAGGAAGAAGTTAGCTCGTTGAAAAGTTGCAGTACGCCGGAAGACGAAAGCCCCTCCGGTTTCGGAGGCCATCAATCTGAAGACGACGGTTATATGAGTATGAATGGACGCAAAGCCAAATTGTTATTGACTGCTTCATCGTCGAAAGAATTCGCCTCGCAAGCAAACGGCGATCAAGATGTTACCACTCCTGGCACGCCGCCGCATTTAATTGCGCGTAATGTCAATAGATCACGCAATCAAAAACTTGGAGATTTTCCGCCACCGCCCGAAGAAGCTGAGAGAATTATTTCCACATTGTTGCCCAGGTTTGTATTGTGAGCGTGGATCAAATTGGAAGAAAGGGGCTGTATTTTTTTTCTTTTTCTTATTTTTTTAATAACGAAGTACTCGCTACTCACAAGGGAACCTCCTCAACTCGCCGCCTCCGATTTCGCTGAAATTTGGCTCACTGAAAGAGCATGTCACCCACACCTCACAACCAAATTTTGAGCTGCCGAAGTTGATTTTTCGATTTTTGGCGAATTTTTGAAAATGGCTAAAATCACCCCAAAAAACCAATTTTTGGAATAAAAATCGCAAATTTTGAGATAGAATCCTGAAAATCGGGTTGTATACTAAAGTCGACCTCCCGAGTCGATTGGCACCATTTTTGAAGTGATCTGGAGCCTCCAGAATAAGTTGACTTTTCTCCAGCACACTGGAACTGCTCCAGATGGTAAAAGTTAACTTTTTCTGGAGGCTCCAGATCGCTTCGGAAATGGTGCCAATTGACTTGGGGGGTCAACTTTAGGGGGTAAACGAAGTTTCGAACAATATTCTGGAGAATCTGATTTTTTGGAAATTTTTAAAAAATGCCAAATTTTCAAGTTGTCAAGAAAATATACACCCGAACTCGTCACCTCGAATTTTCGATTCAACTATGCCAATCGATAGATGACATCATACTAACGCTAGGATTAAATTTCAAGCTGCCGAAGTTAATTACAGCGCCGTCTGGAGCAGTTCCAGTGTGCTGGAGAAAAGTCAACTTTTTCTGGAGGCTCCAGATTGCTTCGGAAATGATCCCAATCGACTCGGGAAGTCGACTTTAGTATACAAACCGATTTTCAGGATTCTATCTCAAAATGTGCGATTTTTATTCCAAAAATTGGTTTTTGGGGTGATTTTAGCCAATTTCAAAAATTCGCCAAAAATCGAAAAATCAACTTCGGCAGCTCAAAATTTGGTTGTGAAGTGTGGGTAGCATGCTCTTTCAGTGAGCCAAATTTCAGCGAAATCGGAGGCGTTCAAATGCTAATAATTTAGGATTTAAAAAATCTAAAATTTAATTTTTCTAACCTGAAAAGATCATTGATGTTCAATTTTTTAATTTTAATTATTTAACATGGGGGAAAAATTTTGAAATTTTTTAGAAAATCAATTTTTTTATTATGAAAGGACATCTCGAACGTCAATTATCAACTTCTAACCATTTTGAAGTACAAAAAATTTTCAAAAATTTTTCTTTACTTACGACCAAAGTCAATTCGAGAACCAATTATTCATAAATGTAATTTTTTGAAAATTGTTGAAATTTTCAAATGTGATTAAATAAGGTTAATTTGAGGTCCAATTTTCAGTTTCTAAAAATCTTGAAAATGCAAAAAAGTGAAAAAATTTTTGAAAAAAAAAATGTTATTTAGGGAACGTACATTTTGAGGATCAATTCTCAATTTCTAACAATTTTGAACTGAGCAAAAATTTCTCAAAGATCAACTAGGACATTTTGAGAATATATTTTTAATTGGTAAACATTTGAAACAGCAAAAATTTTTTCAAAAATTTTGAGGTTCAATTTTTCAATTTTTGATTTTTTGGAAACGCAAAAAATTATAATATGTAATTATGTATGTATTTAATTTTTTTTAATCAAAAAGGAGTTTTTTAAGTCTGATCTTTAATTTTTGACAGTTCAGGAGTGCAAAATTAAAAATTGCAAAATTTCTCGATAAGTTGCGAAGACTAGAATGTGCCTCGCGATCTCGATTTTACACTCGCGATATGTGATAAAGAACCTATATAAAAATTTCCTCCAATTTTTTTCAATTTTTTAATGTCTAGGGGCTGATTTTTTTGGAGAAAAATTCCAATTTTATCTCAATTTTTAGGAGAAAAAAATTTCACATTTTCTGGGATAAGAAAATCTTGTTTTTTGTTTTTCTCATGAAGAAAAAAATTTCTCGATTTTGGTCGTAATTTTTCAAGCGACGATTTTATAAAGACTAACGAATCTGACGTCAAATTTCTCGTTGGTAGGAAATTGGTTATCAAAATTTCTACGATACTACAAAATATATCTTCTAATGAAACATGCATCAACATTTTGCGAAAATCGCTTACCAGTTAGAGTGTAAACAAACAAAAATATCACGTGGCTGGAAGTCCCTATTAAGTGATTTATGACATATTTTCGTGTATTTTCCACGAATATGAGCGGTAAGTTCTTCGATTTGAACCTGCCGATTATGCAGTTTTTTATTTAGGTATTAATAGTACTCGCGTTATTTCTGCGCTTAGTTTTGACGTTTTGACTATGTACGTATTTTTTACGTTAGAAAATTCATGTTGTTAAATTCGGTTCTGATGTCGAGATTTTACTTCTCGACGAAGTACATTTTAATGCAGCCAAGGTCATTTTCAGTAGAAATTTTTTCAAGGTGCAAAGATTTTTTGAAATTTTTTTCCATACGTAAAAATATTTTTATGCTCAACGTACAACTTCTCAATTTGTAAGAGCAAGAAATTTTGACTTTTTTCAAAAATCGAATAAAACATTTTGAGGATAACTTGTCAATTTCTAAGAATTCATGCATTTGAAAAATCATCTTTAGTTTTTGAAAAATTAGATTTTTATGCCGATAAGTTCATAACTTTTCATGGTGTAAATATTTTTTGAAATTTTGAAAATCAATTCTTTCAATAAGTTATGTGAAAACCAAATTTCGAGCTAAATTTTCAATTTGTATATTTAACTTAACAGTGCAAAAAAAAAATTAGAATTTTTCTTTCGAAAATTAAAAGAACATTTGGGAATGAATTTTCAGCTTGTAAAGACTGTTCAAAATACATGGAAATTTTTTTTGAAAGTATGATTTTTGAAGCTAAAACGGTCAATTTGAGAATCAATTTTCAATTTTTAATTTTTTTTGGAGTGTAATAATTTTTCTAAAATTTTGGAAATTGACTTTTTTTAAATCTAAAAAAAAGATTTTTGAAATTAAGTTCAAAATATTGTAGAATAATTAATTTTTCAATGTGAGAAAATGTCATCTTTAGGCTCGATTTTTTAATTTCTAACAATTTAAATTACTCTCTTATTTATTTGTAGTTACAAAAATGTTGGGAATCAAAAAAAGATCAATCATCAAATTTCAATTATTCAAAGTGGCAAAAAAATCCTTATTTTTTTTAATTTTTTTTTTTTATACAAAAAAGATTAAGTAGGTAGGTATAGGTATTTCTTCAGTTTAAATTTTTCAAATGGAATTTTGCAAAAAAAAGAATTAATTTTTCTTTCAATGTTGGATTTCTTGATATTTAAATAAGGGTACAAAATTTTTAAAAAATTTTGGAAATTCTTAAAAAATTAAATAGAACATTTTTATGGTTAATCATCAATTTTTAACAAATTAAGGGGACAAAAAATATTTTATACAAAAAAGATCATTTTTAGGTTACGATTTTTCAGATTTTTATTTTATGAAATTCCTAAAAAGTTTTCGAATCAATTTTTTATAGTATGAGAATCGTCATTTTGAGGCTCGATTATCAATTTCCAACAATTTAAAGGTACAACAATTTTGAAAATTTTTTGAGAAAAGTAATTTCGAGGCACAATTTTCAAATTCTAACGATTTAAAACTGGACAAGCTAAAACCTTTAAATTTTTTTGAAATCAAATAGAAAACTTTTTCAGCTAACCTCATTTTTTAGCAACTTGAAAAGGCGCAAAAAATCTAATTCTTTTACACAAAAAATGTTATTTTGAAATGCAATTTTTATACTTATTTTTCATTTTATGAAATCCTAAAATTTTTTCAACATTTCTTGTAAATTATTTTTTTCAATGAGAGAAAAGGAAAATTTCATTCGTCAAAAATTAAAAAAAATTTCTGTGGGAAATGGACATTTTTAGGTCAAATTTTTAATTACAATCATTTGAAAAATAATGCAAAAAAATTGGAAATTTTTTAATGCGAGAAAAGGACTTTTCAAAATTCAATTTTTTTATTTCTGATGATTTAGAACAATAAGTGGAAAATTACTTCGAAAGATGCAATTAAGTACAAAAATTTGAAAAAATTTCAAGTTAAAAAGTATCGTTTTGCTGGGGCTTAATTCAAAAAAAATTCAAAAATTTTTCAAAAATGGAGATAAGAAAATTCATCTACAAAATATATTCTACGAATTTTTGAATAAAAAATTTGACAAAAATTTTCAATTTGTTCTCAGGGTATCACCATGTAGCTCAACACAAAGAAATCAAAAGCTCAACAACAGAGATGTTCTAGATTGCGTGGCTTTCTCTCTAGAAGAAAATGGTCGACTGGACGAATACGGTAGACGGGTCACTACTGCCACACAAACAACACTGGTACCTATCTAATTATGGCAATATTTTCCTCGAATCCGAATCATAATCATAATCTAATCCAATTTCGTACCCTTTTCCAGCCAAAAACCAAACATCAGCGGCCTTACGGTTGGCAAAAAGAAACCTCGATGGTTGCCCAACCACCACATCACAACTCTCACACAGCTGCCATAAACGGAGTATCGAAAAAGTGTTCAAAATACGGTAGCTTACCATACGACGGAGCTTTTTACCACGACAGTTATCCGCCACCTTGGCTGCAACGTTACGGTGGCCAAGTACCAGTACCAGTACCTCCTCGGACCGTACCTACGGTTTTAGACCGGCATCGCGAAGTTCGAAGAAATACCGTTGATAACGACGAATCTGTGCTGAACACGGTGCAGGAAACCATCGACGAAGATCAGGCCAACTTTTCGGACGACTCGCTCGAAGATGTACCGCCGCCTCCGCCACCGGCTTCATTACAACCGCAGAACAAAAGAGGCAGTATTGCTTGGGAGGTTTCCTTGGAATCGGATAACGAAGCTTTAATGATACCCGGTAGTACGAAAGTTGTCGGCAAAAGGCATCGGAAATCTATCGATCATTCTAGTAATTATCTTATTGTTGTTCGATTTCCATTTTGGTACCTTAACTTATATCTACCTGTGTTTTTGTGCTTTTGTCTAATTTTTGCTTTGTTGTGATGGTGTGTAGGGCAATATGTGGTGATCTTGATTGTCTTGGTAAAATGGTGGTTATAATGGTGCTCAGTCTGTACCAATTTGATCAGCAAAATACTTAAAGCACCTTTTCAATTGACAAAAAAAAAGGTCAAAATTGAACTTCAAATTAGGGAGAAAAGAAATTGATTTTTTTTTCAATTTTGTTTCAGTACCTAGTACCTACCGAATTTTTTTCAAATTTTAAAGTTGTTAATTTTTTCATTTCAACGTTTTTTTTTAAATTTTAAGTTTTGTTCAATTTTTTAGTTTCTATTTTTTAAATTTGAAGTTTTATTCACCCTTCATTTTTAACATTTTTTATTTTTAGAAGTTTGAAATTAAAACGAAAGTTTTCATTTTTCCAAATTAAAAATTTGGAAAAAATAAATGAAAATTTAAAAAATTTATTACCTATTTGGCACTTTTTTTCAAACACATTCAATAGATATTTTTTTGATTTTCAAAAAATTACGTCAACTTTTCTTTTTGTAATTTTTAAAATTTTCACAAAAATGAAATGTCAATATTTTTCTGAATATTTTAAATTTACATAAAAATGAAAGAAGTAAGATATAAAATTTTGAACCGAAAAAATGTTGGTTTAAAAATAAAATTCAATTTCATTTTCTTTCTTTCAGTAATTTGTAGCAATTTTTTGTAAGTATATAATTTAAAAATTTCTTACGTTAGAACTTTATAGCTAGGTATCATAATTTTCCTTTTTTTTTAAATTTCCGTTTTTCATTTTGCTCTCTAAATTTCAATTTTTCTAAATTTTCAAAATTGAAAAAAGTTAATACTTGGAGGAAAAAAATTTCCTACTTGAGAATTTCATTTTTTTCAAAATTTTAAATTCCATTTCAAGTATATATTTTTAAATGTGAATAACTTGAAGTTGAATATCAATTTTTTAATTTTGAAGTTCAAAATTTGAAATTCAAAAAATGAAAATTGAAAAAAGCAGAAGCTTAAAAGTTTGGGATTGAAATTTTTTTAGAAGTTTTTTCAAATAAAATTTTCAATTTTTTTATTTGACAAACAACTTTAGTGAGTAGATATTTCTTTGACTTTAAATTTAATTTTCAAATTTTCTGTATTTTTCAATTTTGTTTTCAAGTTTAAATTGGAACGATATATTTATTTTTAAAATTGATTAAAAATGGGGAAAATTTAAATCGAAAAATTTTGTGGTTAAAAAAATTGAATTTTGAATAATTGTTCAAACAATATTATGTTCCATTAGAAAAAAAATAAAATAAAATAAAAAATACAATCAAATTTAATTGGTACTTATTCCAGTTTTTATAAAAAAAAATTAATACGAAATATGTTATATAAGTTTTTAATTTTCAATTTGGAATAAGTTTGAAATTGAAGTACCTAAGTAATGTTAGTGAAATTTTCTTTTAAAAATTGAATACCTAGTTAGAAAAAATTGCAATTTTAAGAATTTTTCGGTCAAGTGAAAAAATAGCAATTTTAACAAAATTGTAGATAATTATGTTTTTTTAATTCCTTTTTTGTCTCATCAATTTCACAATTTGAGTAAGTCTTTAAATTTCAAATTGAATTATTTTTGGTAGCTAATTCTAATTTTTAATTTAGAAGTTTGCATTTGGAATGAATGAATGAATGAATTAATGAAGTTATTAAAAAATTAAAAGTTGTTGATGAAATGGAAAAAAAATGTTGGGTATGAAAAAATTTAAACTTTGATACATTTTCATTTTTATTATTTTTTTAATTTTAAAAGAAATGAAATGAATTCCAACAGTTTTCATTTAAATTTCTCTGTACTATTTTCAATTTTTAAATTGGAAGTTGACAGTTTTTTTTTTTTTTTTTTTTTTTTGTTTTTAATTGGAGAAAAAAATGATGATTTATTATGATTATTATTTTTTATAGAAGAATTTGTAATTAGGTAAAAACTAATTTGGATTCATTTTTAAAAAAAATTATTTTGAGGAATTAAAAATTGAGGAAGAAATTGAAATAAAAAAATTATGAGATTATTGAGATTAAAAAGATCAAGTTTTGGATGCACTTTTTTTTGAATTTTCCGAAAATTTTCTAATCAATTCTTGTAGGATTTTTTTTGCATTTTTAATTTTCAATTTAGAAGTTTGAAATTAAAATGAAGTTATTAAGAAATTATTTTTGAAAAAAATGGAAAATTTAGGAAGGAATTGAAATTGGATGCTTTGTTGAGAATCAAATTTTTGGATGCACTTTGTTTTTGAATTTCTCGAAAATTTTCTAATCGATTCTTGTATTCAATTTTTTTTTTTACTTTTTACTTTCTAATTTGGAAGTTTGAAATTGAAATGAAGTTATAACAATCAATTTTCTAGAAATTAAAAATTATAGGAAGAAATTAAGAAGAAATTTTGCGAATAAAAAAAAAAAATTTTGGTTGCAATTTTTTTCAATTTCTTAAAAATTTACTAATCGAGTATTGTATTTCAGTTTTTAATTTTTAATTCGGAAATTTGCAATTTTAATGAAGGTATTAAAAATTATTTTGAGAAATTAAAAAGTAAAAATGATTTATTAAGGTTTAATTTTTTTATTTTTAAATTTTTCAACAAAAAAATGCAATTGATTCTAGTTTTTAATTTTTTTTATAAATAATTTAATTTATTTAAAGTTGTTTTTTTCTTTTTTTTCTTTTTTTGAAACTGGCAAAAAGTTTTCATTTTTTTTTTGCTAGATAAAATTTGAAAAAAGTAAAATTAAAAAAATTTTGTATTCAAACGAAGTCATAAATCAAAAGTTTCAAACCTTTTTTTTTTATTTTTAGATTTTCCGTACCATTTTAAATTTCAAATTGAAAAATATGAAAATTAAAATAAATTGAAAAACCAAAATAAAATAAGAAATCAAAATATCATTTCTTTTTTTTTCATTCATCAATTTTTTGTTATTCAATAAGTAAACAATTTAAAATAACAATTTTTTATTTTTATTTATTAAGTTATATCACATTTCAATTTTTAATTTTATTTGGTATTCACACCTTGGGTTCCTTTTGTTAAAAATCTAACCAAAGAAACCATATCTATATTGGTGCATCTTATATAAAAAAAAATACATGCGACCATTATTCTTCTTGTGTGAATAATGTCTCCTTTTCCGTCAAACAATGGCCACCATTTACCATACAGGTTTCACTTTAAAATGCACGTTTATCTTATTAAAATATTGTAAACGTGTGGCTATACAAAATATAATTACCTACGTTTACATAATATAGGTATAATTTAGCCATGCGTTAGTAAGTACTTATTGCATTTTAACTAATAATACGGTGTGTTACTTCGCAGGTACGGGTTCGTTGAACGCGTTAAACACTTACGACGATTGGCCAGAGCCGCCGAACGGCACCGACGATTCGTTAAATTGTTTAACATCGGATACGGATTTAGATAGTGTAACCAACGATACCTTTACGACCTTAGATGTATCGAAGAAATCCAATTCCAATTTCAACGGAGGAACGTACGTCATCAGACGTGGAAATAAAAGAGATCGCGTTCAATTGAGCGAAATGAAAACACCGACTGGCGAAAAACCTGCGTTGAATGGTCCTTCCTACATGAACAAAGAAACTGATCTCAAAAGGTAGTTGGCGAATCTACGTATAATAAATTAAAGCAAAAGCCTAGCTCTGTTTCGAGGATAAACTTTTGCTCGCGGAGTTTAAAGCTTCCTTAGGCTAATTTAAATAATGTTTCGGTAAAATGAATCTACGAGGTGGTGAAAATTTTAAAGTTGTTAGCGTAGATGTGTTTGGTAGGTTTATAAAGATGACGAGGATGAAATACTCGTAGTGCTGTGAAAGTTTATACCGAGGGTATGAATATTTAAACGAATTTAAAACTCGCCCTGATACTTTTGATTGGATTTTGTATTAATTATTAATTAACCTAGTAAAATTGGATCATAAAAAAGAGCAAATTACGTTTTAGATCGCAGAACACTTTTTGATTTTAAAATGTTCATTTCGGTGCCCTGATTCATTACAAAAGAGTCCAGAGCCCCACCTCTTGACATGTCCTCTAATTGTGTCATGTTGAGCTCACACTTGAGGGAAATTTTTTCAAAAAAATTGTTTTTGAACGAAATTAAAAAAAAATTATTTTCTAATAATTTGTTTTACTCAAATTTTGAACGAAATTTTAAATTTGTGATTTTTAGAAAGATATTCAAAAGTTTAAAATTTATTTTTTAGAAAGAAAATTGGGGTTTAAAATTGTTGAAAAAAAAATTAGATTTTATTATAATTTTTTTTTTTTTGGGGGGGGGGGGGGGGTTATGTTTCTGAAAGAATTTTCAAAACTTGGCTTTCAAACACAATTTTAACAAGATTTTGAAAAAAAAACCTGACAAAATTCTATAAGAATAAGCCTTTGTTTTTCAACAGAATTTTGAAAAAAGAATGTCGAAAAAATTGTTGTGAAAAAAATTTGAAAAGTTTATTGTGAGCAAAATTTCATAAATTGTTTTTGAACCAAATTTTAATAAGTATTCAAAAAAATTGTTTTTTGAAAACTTTTAGGAGTACGTTGGAAGTTTGAATTTTTTGAGAGAAAATTGAAGTTCAGTAATTGTTGAGAATGAATTTGGAATTTTTCCTAGAGAAAAATCAGGGGTTAGAATTTATTGCAGGAAATTTTTGAGTTTGAAATTTTTTAGATGCGAATTCAAAGATTACTAATTTTCGGGGGTGCGAGGAAAATTGAAGAATATGAAATTTTTTTTAAAAAAAGATCTAATTTTCCCAGGAAAAATTCTAAATTTTCTTGAAGTGATAAAGAATTCCTCATTCAGGTTTTAAAAAATTTCTTAATTTCTTGGAGAAAAAAAATCATAGACGAAGAATACAATTTTTTATGAGAAACAAGATCTTAATTTTTTGTCTCCAGTTTTTTGGAAAAAATCTTAATTTTTTAAAATAAAAATAAAATCATTTTATACCTACCTAAATTATTTATTTTAAGAGATTTTTTTTTGAATTTTCTTGAAATGAAAAAATATAATGCTCCATCTTAATTTTTCTGGAATCGGCGTAACAAATTCTCATTTTTATGAAGTCAAAAAATGCTTAACTTCGTTTAAAAAGGTATATTTTTTGAGAAAAAATCCCAACTTTTTGTTTTATTAAAAAAAAAAAAAAAAAAAACTTATGGGAGGGCTTAAAAAAGTTTACAATTTTTTGTATTAAAAATCTTTTGATTTTCTATGAAAAATGATCTTTCAATTTTTCATAGAAAATTTTCTCTGAATTTTCTTAGATAAAAAAAAATGCTAGGTGCCTAATTTATATTTATTTCTATTAGTTTTTTGGATCAGCTTGAAAAATTTATGATTTTTTTTTTTTTTGAATGTTTTATGCTTTGAAGCAAAAAAATATTCTAATTTTCTCAGAGGAAAAAATCATTCAATTTTTGGGAGAGAAAATTTTTCACTTTCTTGGACTATATACAAAATATTTCTCAAATTTTTTGAGAAAAAAAATTAATGGTTAAATTTTTTTGAAAAAAAAGTTCTTAAATTTTTAGGAAAAAATCTCTTAATTTATTTCTTGGAATAAAAAATTATCCTCATCTATCTTTTTGAGTCAGCATTAAAACGTTTCTGAGTAATGAAAATAGCAAAATGTTCAATCTTCATGCAGTTCAAAATTTATTATTTTTTCAAATTCACTATTTTTTAAAAATTTTTTGTTGAATTTGTTTGATTTTTCAACTTTTTCTAATTTTTTAAAATTTGTTTAGTTATTTTTCAGTTTTTCTAAAGTTACCAAACTTTTCAGTCTCCTAATGTTGGCCAATTTTTCCCCCTCAAGTTTTTAGTATTTCAAAGTTTGTCACTTTTTCAGATTTACTACTTTTTTTTAGAATTCTTATTACTTCAATTTTATTTTTATTTCTAAACCATTTTTTTTAATTTGCTGATTTTTCAATAATTTTTTAAAATACTTGATCAAAATTTTAAAATTTTATTAAATTTATTCATGTTTCAAATTTTGTTAATTTTTTCAACATTTCAAAATTAACAAACGTTCCAAATTCATCAATTTAAAAAAATTAATTTTCTTCAAGTTTTCCTACTTTTTTTCTGTATGTTCTTTTGAATTTGTAAATTTTTCAAAAATGCATTCATAAAATACCCAATTTTGGTCAATCAAGAATATTTTGTGGCCTAAAATTTAATTTTATTTCCTTATTTTACTAGACTATGAACCTTCTCGAAGGCGAAGTTCAACTTTCTGAATTTTGTTAGATACATTTTTACATAAGTTTGTCAATTTTACAATTTTAACATCTCTCTTGTCTCATGTTCCAGATGCAGCTCAACTTTTGACAATATCAAAACCTTACTGAAAGAAGGCCTAGTCGAAGGATTGGACGATTCTCCGCCTGATTTCCACCCTCCTCGACCCCCAGTCCTAGGACGAGGCGTCTCATTACCAAATATCCTCAACGACAGTATTTACGAAGACGAGACTAAAACTAGTTTCGTAAACAAAGACGCAGCCAACGAATCAATCAGCTCGATGGAGCAGCTACTAGAGAACTCGTCTAATAAACGTAAACCCGCCACAGGCGCCGAATCTTCGGATAACCTGGCCGAAAAAGGCGTCTGCACCGAGGACGCCGCCGTCGATAATTACGTGGAAAAGCAAAGCGTCGCTATTCAAGTATCCGCCGATTTTAGCCAATTAAATAAGGAAATCGCCGAGCAAAGTATCAGTTGCCAGACGGATAACGAAGAATTGAACTATTGCGTTCACAAGGCGGTCAATACGGCCGAAAATATCACCTCGACTAGTACGTTCAAACGAGACAAGAAAACACCCAAGACCGAAAAAAATGAATATCGTCAAACCAACGGCAGTCTGGATTCGGAAGAGAAAGAAAATAAAATAGATTCGTCCATCGAGGACTTACTGAATTACGAGAAAATCGACAAAAAACGAGAATTAAAATTAGAAATAGCTAAACAAGAAGTACTCCGCGATAGTTGGAACTCGATCAGCGCCATACCAGAAATACACAAGGTTAAAATAACCGAGAATAGGAACCTCTGCAATGGGATTTCGAAGATCGAAAAACCCTGCGGAGATTTCAAAGTCAATGTTGAAATTCTACCGCATCACGAATTCGGGCCTCTGCCTCCGTCACCGGTCGAAGAAGTCGAAGACGAGTATTCGGATGTTTTACAAGCTGTACCGGTGAATAGGAAATCGGATAGTTTGAATAATGATTCGATGTATCGTCGTAGCAGCCGAGCAAGCGTATCCGGCTCTATTAGAAGTAATAGAGCGCCTGAGATTCCGCCACATAGAGAACAAACGTCCAGCTTGAAGACTAGATCTGTCGATGCCGGATTTACCAGAAATCATAGGACGCAATTTTTAGGATCTCGAAAAGAAGTAATTTCATATTATGTTTGAATTCGTGTAGAAAATTTAGGATTTATCTGTTACGATTTGATTATTTTGAGACACCTGATCAATTTTGGAGTCTGAAAATTTTTTATTTAATATTTTTATCGAGATGAAGGAGGCTTGAAAGAGATAAAATTTTATTTTATTTGAGGAAAAAATTTAAATTGGGAAAATGAAGTTTTCTGAAAAGCTTTGGTTGTGAAATTCCTAAAATTCAGAGTAAACTTTTTTTAATTTTATTAATTTTTAATGATTTTTTTTGCTAGTTTGTGAAAAATTGTTGTAATATTTGAGATTTTCGTCCATTTTTAACGAGTTAATTTAAAAAAAAAATTGTTATTGTAGCTTAGGCCCATGTATTTTGATTTTTATAATTTTTTTCAACTTCTTTTCTGCTCTAAATATTTTTCATCACAATTTCTTGTATTAATTTCTTGATTTCAATCAATCGATCATTTTTTTAATTAGTAGGTACAATTTCGATTTTATTGAACTAGCAAATCGTACTTTGCCAATTGATTTCAATTTCTGAGATTTGTAAAGAAGAAAAAAAAAAAAAAAAAAGTAGGAAAGCAGGAAAGTCTATAAATTTGAAAAAAATACTTAAACTCAAAATTGAATATATCAAATTCCTAATCCTAATCCATTTTGCGAAATTAAAAATGGACCAAAAAATACGACTCAATTCAAGGTGTCTCTGTATTTTTAAAAAAATTTTTTTATGTAATGCTGCTTTTTTTTAGTTTTGATCATTTACTCGTACAAATTAATAACAACCTTATGTATATTTTCAGGTTCCCGTCGAACGTAGAACTTTACCTACCGATCTACCTGGAACTTCTTATCGTCGACCATTCCAAAAACGTGGTTCTCACTCGCCAAAAGACGAAAATGTACACGTTTCTTGTTCGTTACCAGAAACCCCTATTTTTGCTAGGGGTTGCGACATTCCAAGAACTCCTCTTCGTAGTACTACTGATAAAAATAATACACCTAGACCGGCTTCACGCTTGAATGGTGGGTTTATATAACAGCTCTATGGTGAATTTTATTCATGTGTACTTGTAAGAATGTTTTAAGTGGATTTTTAATTCTCTAAACTTCCTCTGGAAGTTTCAAGAGAGAAAGCTAAAGATCTTAGAATCGATTGTAATATTTTTTTGGGTTGAAATTTTCGCTTTTCAATTTTATTCGAGTAAAATAGACGAGAATTTTGGCATTTCTTGGTTCATCGAAACATATAAATTCCTTACGTTCTCTAAAAAAATATAAATACCTACTTGATATTTTAAGAGAAATTTTTGTAAAAAATATTTTTTAAAACATCGTTTTGATAAGTAGGATTTTTAAATTTTTCAACAGAATTTTCAAAATATTTGTTTTAAGTAATTTTTTTAAATGAGAATTCTTTTGAAATCTGTAAAATATTCAAGTAACTTTTTTGATGAGTCTAGCTTTTCATTTCTTTTTTTTTTGGAAAATTTTTTTTAAAATATTTCGTATGAATTGTGTAATAGGTATTAGTTTTTTGAATTCTTTTAAAGAACATTTTTTAAATCTTTATTTTTCGCAAATTTTTTACACCAAATAATTTTTTGAATATTAACTTGATTTTAAATTAAAATTTTTCAATGCAATTTTTTTTGGAACAAAATTATTTTTTCTAACATGAAAAAAATCTCAAAAAAATGTACCTATTATTAAAAATATTTAGGTATTTTTTAGTTAAATATTACCTACCTATGGTTTTTAATTTTTTTTAAACGTGAATTTTGGCACCTACCAAAAAAAAATTCGGTAATTTTTTGATAGAATTTTTCTCAAAAAATGAATAATTCTCTTTAAATAAGTATTTAATTTTTTGATTACAGAATGGTTTTTTTTTTTTTTTTTTTGAAAACATGATTAAAATATTTCTTCTGAATTTTTTAGAAGAATTTTTGAATACCTAAGTGTTTTACCTACAGAAAAAAAATGAAGATTTTTTTTTTGTTTTAATTTCCTCAAATTAATTTTTTAATGCAAATTTCATCCATCAAAAATTTTTCGACTCTGTTTTTGAATTTATTTTTTTATTGGTAAAATTTTGTTCAGAGAATTTTTACAAAATGAACTTTTTAAAATTTTTTGATCGGATTTTTTAGTTATTTTTAGAAAATATTTTATTTCTGCCATTTTGTTTTTTCAAACATTTTTAAATAGAGTTCAAAAAAAAATGATTTTGTAAAAAAACATATAGTTTTTTGATACAAGTTGTATTATTTTTTTTAACAAAATTTCGTAAGTGTTTTCGATTTAAAAACATTTTTTGAGAGAATTTTTTATAAAGTGATTTTTCTTTAGCAAACACACAAATTCTTCAAAAAATGAAAATTTTAAGTTTTTTTTTCCAATTTTTTACTCTGTGTAGCATTTTTGAAAACACAAAGCTATATTTTTGAAGAAAAAAAAAGTGCATACTTTTATCCTCATAATTATTTATTTGTCCCAGCCTTATATTGATCATTTTTATCATTTTTTTTTCAATTTCCTATTTGTTTTTTTTTTTTTTTTTTTTTTTTTAATTTTCAGAAATTAAGAATTATATTAGGTAGCCTTTAATTTTTTTTTATTTGTAGTACCTATTGGAATATTTTATCAAGGTTCTGATAAAATATTCACTTTTATTAAAGTTGACATTGTCTCTTTCAAATTTTCAAAATCCGAAATCAATTTACAGACGTCTTATTTCTGTTTTCCTCTTGAATTTGTAGCTTTTGAATATTTTTGTTTTGGTTTCAAATTTTGACATTTTATGAATGTGTTTTAAAATGGAATTCTTGAAGCAATTTTAAATTGAAATTCTGAAGAAATATTCATTGTAAAAATTTATTCTTGCTTCAGTCTAAAACTCCAGAAATTTCGTATTTTTCAGCTCATTTTTATATACCTACTACATACCTATACTTTGAATGAGAAATCAGTTTTTTTTGTCGTCTACTAGTTTTCGATTTTTATTTCCAATTTTCAAAAATCAAGATCAATTTAATGGGTTATTTCTGATTTTAATTTTTTTTCCTGTCTTAAATTTGTAAATTATTACAACGTGGATTTTTTAAATGTTACTTTTAATGCAATTTTAAATGAGATTTATTCTGAAGAAACAAAAATTGATCGTTTTCTCTGATTTTAACACTCATATGAGATTATTTTTTTGAGTAGGGTACTTTTTGTTGTATAAATAGTAAAATAACTTGTGTGTTAATGCAATGTTTTCAATTTATTTTTCAAATTTTAGAAATCAAATTCAATTTAATCGGTTACTTCTGTTTTTATTATTTTTTTCTTAAATTTGTAACATTGAAATATTTTGTTTTTCGTTAAAAATCGTTAGTTTTATGAATAATTTTTCAGATTTGATTTTTAAAACAATTTTATATTGGATTTCTTTTTTTTTCTAATAATCATCCAACTCCTACAAATACCTAATTTAATTTTTTTTTTCTCAAAATATTTCCCATTCGATACCTTAACTCAACTTGTTTCAATTTTCACAGGAATCCAAACTTCCGGCCACGTGAGAAACGTCGGAGCCGGCCACGGTTCTTGCCTAGGAGAAGCAATGGCCGGTGCCGAACTCCTCCGGTTAACCGGACCAGGCAGAGGCTGGTACCCTAGACACAGGCAGCCCAGACCAGCATCTGTCGAGCACCTAGACAGGCTAACGCCCCAAGGCCTAAGTCCAAGTGCACCATCGACCGGTGCATGGGACACACGAGATTCGCGAAAACCTCTCACCCTGCCGCCAAACTTATCACCGAAATTTTTCCAGCGGTCTCCTCGTGAAGCGTTGCGTAGAGTTACCAGTCTTCTAATACGAAAAGGTGAGTTTTTTCGCTGCTTTTAACATTCTAATATTATTCGTGCATTCGTTCAAAAGCACCGCTTTTCAAGCTCGAGGTGAAGTTCATACTTACATATCCTTATGCCCATAATATGGTGATTTTAATTGTAAATTGTAAAGAAAGAAAAACAACTATATGCCCTTTTTTGTTAGAGGAAAAAAAGGTAGCCAGTGTTGTATATTACGATGTTTTTCGTATTCCATATTAGACCATGAACTGGTTCGTTATTTTAGGATAGAATGAAAAAAAAAAATTATACCAACAATAACCTACTGTTAGGATTACTATATTTGGAAAGTTGTTTTTCTATTCATTGTGATCCGGTTACTTCAGCGCTGGGTTAGATCGTTGTTGGTAGATTTTTTGAAGAAAGTTTTCAAGGTAAAGTTGGCAAAAAAATGGGCGTCGATTGAAATTTTGCTTCAAGAAATAATATTGCAACTTTCGTTCGATGACTCGAAGATTTGAAAATGATCCGGTGACAGGCTCGTGGTACATACTCGTATTTTCTCCCAAAAAAATGAATTATTAATCGTACGTATGAGTTTTCACATCGGTTGGCAATTAAATTGGCATTTAATTAAAACAACACTCTCGTTATGATCGCTACAGAAGCAAACTAAATAAGATCAAAGTAAACAGGTTGCGTCGTTATCTACAATTAACCGCGAGAGTACGTAGAATTTACCAAAAGTATAATATAAAATTAATTATTGCTAAAATGGAAATGGTAGTTAACTTTTTAATTCGTACATAAATTTTCTGCAATATTGTGCTGCTTAAATCTACTTTCATTATGTTAATAACGGTACAGAATCGGACTGGGCCTGGGTATCGAGTCGAGCAGCCGTGAATTATACGCTATGGCTTTATTTCGAACACTCTCTGAGGTATTTTCTTCGAGTCTAATTCGAACGTTTTATTTAATTAGCAACGAGTCATGCAAATTTCATATGATAAGGAGTTTAAATAATAATTTTCGACGTCGAGTATGTTAGATAATAGGAGTAAATTTTTAATTCGGCGACGAATATTGATAAACATTGTTTCAACGTGTGTGACTTTGTTCTCCAAGTGCTGGTAAATTGTACGAGTACGATTCGTTGTTTATTGGTTTAGTTTGAATTTGAATTTAGGAATTTTCCTCGCAGCATATGTACATGTTATTATGGTTTTGCATTCACTTCACTGGCAAGTACGAGCTTTATCTGGTTTTCTGGTTTCGTTGCTCGATAACACGTAGTTTTATTGTGGTTATCACCGAAATGTGCTCGTACGAGTGCTTGACTCGAATTATAACGTCGATTTTGTATCGCAGAACATTGATACGTCTAGAATATTACGATTAAATATCTAATTTTTATATTGTTTTATACCTCTTACGATCGTCATGCTTGGTGAAATTCGTATCGTTATAGCGATGATACCTCTTCAGGGTGATTAAAATTTAAAATACGATCGGAAATTATATGCATGTTGTATCTATACCTAGAATTCCGTTGCCATAGTCGTTCGTATTATTTTTTATAAGCTATTCTGAAAGTTTTTGAATATTGAGCTCGTCATGGAGCAAACGTCGCATATTTTTTTCTAATGAAAGATAAACTAAACTAGAACTAGTAAAGATGAGATGAAATCAGGCTTTCAAGTTTTATTCATTTTTCCACAAAATAATTTATTAGCTGTAAAAATTTTACGATCGAATGCACGTGCTTGTAATAACAACTGGTATGGTGATGAAGAGGCAAAGGGAGGGGATTTGCAATCTGTATCGGTTCGATTCTCGCGCTATGTGAGGAAAGAAATCATCGTGTCAGTTTTTTAATTACAACTTGATTGTAATTGGATTAGGTACCCATAATTTCTGGAATGTCATTTTTGATCGAGAAAAAAATGTTTTTAAAATTTATTTTGAATTGAAATTGAAATAAAATTCATGGAAAATGGAGGAAACTGTAGTAAAAGAAAAAATTTCAAAAATTTCCTTTGAACTAAATTTTTAAAGATTTTTCAAAAATGAAATTTTGGAAGATGATTAGAAATTATTTTGAAACTAAATATTAAATTATTTTAAAAAATTACAATTAATAAAAAAGTTGTAAAAAAATAGGGGAAAGTCTTCAGGCAAAATTTTCAAATTCGTCGTCATTGAAATTTGTAAAATTCATTTAAAAAGTGTAAAAGTGTACTGCATCAAGGATGAAAGACATTTTTGTTTGAATTTTCAAACCATTATTTGTAATTTAAATTTGAGAAAATTCATTTCAAATCAGAAGTTAAAATAAATGAAGTAGGTACTTATTGCCTTGAAAAAAAAAATGAAAATTCACTTCAAATTGAAGCTGAAAAATTTTTATGAAATCAATTGGAAAAAAAATGAAAAAATCAATTAATGTTCGACAAACATATTGAAAAATAAAAAATAGCCTTCAAGAAAAATTGTGAAAAAATTGTACAAATTTAAAAACTGAATCACTTTTTTGGGACACGGATGAATTCAGAATAGAATATCGAACAAAAAATTATTATAATTTTGAAATAAAAATGATGAGGAAATTTGTTTTAAATCGATTTTTGAAAAATGAAAAATTTAACAAAATTTAAAGAATATAGTTTTTAGAAAAAGTAGATCTAAAAGTATTTACAATTTAAATAAACATCAAAATTTCTAAATTTTTGAATCAAAATTTAAAAAATATTTTGTTTAATATATTTTTTTAAATTCACTTATTTACATCAGGATATTTTAAATCAAAATTTAGAAAAAAACCAATTAAAAATTGAAAAACTTGTTGAAAAATTGAAAGAAATCTTAGGAAGAAGAAATAAAAAAATGAAAAATTTAAATAATGATTTTTAAAATTTTCCTTGCATAAAATTTGAAAAATTTCCACTTTTCTGGGACATGAAAACAAAAATTGAACAAAATTGAAGAAATACAAGTTTAGAAAAAAACCGATTAATTGAATATTGAGATTTTTAAATTTTTGAATCAAAATATTTAAAAAAATTTATTTACACGAAAAATTCCTCCGTACAAAATTTGAGAAAAATTACTGCATAATTGGAAAAACATTGAAAAATTAAAAACACCCTTGAAAGGAAAAATTGGAAAAAAATGAAACATGAATTAAAACGATTTTCTTGACACAAGAGAAAACTTGCAATATAAAATCGAAAAAAAATTTAACTTGAAATTGAGAAATTTTGATACATGAAATGCTGATGAGTAATTTATTTTAAATTGCCTATTAAAGCTGGAAAATAAAAAATTGAATGAAATTCTGAAAAATAATTTTTAGTAAATGTTATTCTACTTTATATTAAAATTTTCCTTTGAAATCGGATTAAAAAAAAAATTTTAAAAACTGGACAAAATTTTTTTCCAAGGTTTTGGAAAAATTCACATAAAATCAGATAAGTAAAAAAAAACAAAGTTTTGAAAAAATACACTTTGACTCAAAGTTAGAAAAGTTTTATAAAATCAAAATTGAAAATAAAATCGATTATGATTTGATAAACATACCTAATAAAAAAAAAAACAGTTAAAAATGACAAGAATTTATGGAGAGAAAATTGAAAAAAAATTTCTTACTTTTGAAGGTAGGTACTTGAAAAATATGAAAAAATTACTTCACATTGTCTAAATCTAAACTATTTTGTAAAATGAATGAACTTATGTCTTGGAACAAAAAAAATCAATGAGCAATAACGAAGAAAATAGTTTTGAAAGAAAATTAAGTAGGTAAGTTAAAATTCTTTTTAAAATAAAATTTAGAAAAATATCACGAAATCAAAATTTAAAAAAACAATACCTATTAGATTTAAAAATAAAAATTTGAAAAAAGTGGTCAATTTTTTAAATTATGATAAAAAAAAAGTAAATTCATCATTAAAAATTTTAATTTGAAGTTAATTAATTTCAAATCTAAATTTTCCTTTGTTGGTGGTCAATTTAAAATCAAAATCAAAATTTAGAGCATGGACAAGAAAAATTGAAATTAAAAAAATCCTCTGTAAGAAATACATAACTAAGAAAAAATTCACTTCGAATCGGAATTTTAAAAAATAAATAAAATACTTATTGACTTAAGAGAGGAATTGAAAAAAAAAACACATTAGAATTTAAAAAAATTAATAATGTCTGACAAAAATTCCAAGAAAATTAATTTGAAATCAATTTTGGAAAAACTTCTTTGAACCAAAGTTTGAAAAAGTTTTCTTGACAAAATTTCATGAAATCATTTTTTTAAATTTTGGAATTTTCAAAGTGGTCTTGAATTTGAAATTTAAAAAAAAATCAGAACAAAAAATGGAAAAAATTATTTCCAGCAGAATAATTTTGAAAATGAATATTTTTTTTCTTGCAAAAATAGTCGAAAAAATCACAGAGTAAATTTTTCAAAAATGAAACTGAACAAAGTGTTTGAAGAATTAAGTAATTTTAAATTCATATATTCAATCAAAATTTCATCAATTGATTTTAAATATTTTTATTTTTCTTCAAAATACGTTTTAATAAAAATTTGAAGAAACTACTAAAAAAAAATTTTTTATGTACAACAAAAATTACAAAAAAAAAATTTAAAGAATCTATAAAATGTCTAATTGACTCAAGTTACTATTTTTTGATGAAAAAAAAATATTATTATAGGTAATGTAGAAAGAATTATAGAATTATTTGATTAATTGAAAAAATGTCATAAACCGACATGAACTAGGTTCAAGTTCAAGTAAAATGCAACGAACGAGGATATGCACTTCCATAAGCATAAAAAAGGAAGCAGGTTCGATCATCAAGTGCATTCTATTTCTTCGACTTGTTTCCTTAATCGTACAAGTACGAGTAAATACCAGTCGATTAATTTAATTACTCGTACGAAAGAAGTTCACTAGGACAAATAACATAAATCTCAGATTACAGATTGAAAAACGAGTTGAAATATGAAATACGAACATAGGCCTGTACAATAAAAATGAGTATTAAGAAAAACTAACCGGTATTAGGTACATTATTGAGTTTACGTGCATTTTTCCTTCTAATTTCCTTGACCATTGAACATAAAATGTTTTTAATTTCTAATTGAGATAAAGTTTTGGGAAAAGAACTCGTGTAGGTAGCCTTATTGTTCATCCATCCCATACAAATAAATTGTTTACGTTGCTTATATCGTTGAAAACTTTTGTAAGATGTAACCACTTTTCTAAGTTTCTACATTCAATTTTTGAAAAATTCGATCTTTGTATAAAATATCTTTCCGGATTGACACATTTACACTAGGGTGGCCCTTATTTTTCGAATTTTGGAAATGTTGTCGGGATGGGGGGTCAATTGGTGACATATTGGTAGAAAATAATTCCCTATTTTTTATTTTTCCTCTAACTGAATTTTAAGCCGTTTCTCAGGGGCCCCCAAATTTGAAAAAATAAAAAAAAAATAAAAAATAGAACATTTTGAAAATTTTTGAAAATTTTTAGCAAAATGGTCATGGGGATGGTATTTCTATAAGACAAGACCATTTTCGATGATTTCTTATCTTTACCCCCCTTTTCATGGGATATAAAAAAAACGTAATTTTTTACGTTTTTTAAAAAATTTGAAAAAAATGGCTACAAATTAAAAAAAAAAAAAAAATTTAATAAAATGGTTTCAACATACATGTTATCACCCAAAAAGGTAATTTACGGCGATTTTTCATCCTTACCTTCATTTTTGGGAACCTCATTTTTTTCAATTTTTGATAGTTTTTGAAAAATTCTCACTGATACGGCAGTGGTGAAAAATCACCGTAAATGACCTTTTTGGGTGATAACATGTATGTTGAAACCATTTTATTAAATTTTTTTTTTTTTTTTTTAATTTGTAGCCATTTTTTTCAAATTTTTTAAAAAACGTAAAAAATGACGTTTTTTCATGTCCCATGAAAAAGGGGGTAAAGATAAGAAATCATCGAAAATGGTCTTGTCTTATAGAAATACCATCCCTATGACCATTTTGCTAAAAATTTTCAAACATTTTCAAAATGTTCTATTTTTTCTATTTTTTTGATTTTTTCAAATTTGGGGGCCCCTGAGAAACGGCTTAAAATTCAGTTAGAGGAAAAATAAAAAATAGGGAATTATTTTCTACCAATATGTCACCAATTGACCCCCCGTCCCGACAACATTTCCAAAATTCGAAAAATAAGGGCCACCCTAATTTACACGTATTACCTGTCGAACTTTTTAAATTTGAAAATATTCGTAAATACCTATGGGTGTCTGGTCTGTTCTGAAATGCACAGGTAAATTTATTAGCAGGCACGTAACGAGTAAATTGGCCGGTGCACTGTATACTTTTTGCATTCGTACCTCTAATTCTAAACCACCTGCCATACTTTTCGATGATCCGAAAACCTTGCCAACCATCTGGCTCGTACTCGTAGTCGTAGTCGTAATAACCTTGCATCTTGAATACAATCTCTCTGCCTCTATAACGAGTACCTACCATGATATCTATGAATTAGGTAGCATCGTCGACTCTTTATTGAATTACGTACACGATGACGAAGATTTTTTTTCGACCACTCGAAGCTTTTAGCGAACCAAAGACCTTAGACGATGCTCAGCATTGGTGAAATTTCACATAAGCGAATGTACTCGCGTATTGTAGGCGGCGCCGAGGCTTCAGTGGCATTGATCGGCTTCCAATGTAGTTAGCACTGTGACGAATTTCGACTGCTGTTCGCACGCATAAAAAATTGCATCCGGTAGGGCCATTTTAATGCATTTTTCTTGGTGAAAATACGTATATTGTACCTCGATTATTTTCAATCGAAATAGGTACACCTGGGTATTTTTGAGAAAATTGGGCTGAAAGGTGACACGTGATTTAATTAATTTGTGAGATATTTTGATACCTACCTGGCTATGTGTGAAAAAAATGCAATAAAATTAGATCATTTACATTTTCGTTCACAAAATAATGAGTTTTTCTTATTTAAAAAAATAATATATTTTTGGTGTTCTAATAAATCACCAAAAAGTCTCTGAACCTCTCTTCCTCAGCATGTCCCAAAATGTGGATCCAAACTGAACCATTCGTCATTTTTTGCCTATAACTCTTCAAATATGGGTTCGATTGAAAAAATGATCATAACTAAAATTGAAGTACATAAAATTTCCATCAAAACAGGTTATATTAATTTTTTTCGAAAAATGATCGGGTGGCGCAAAAATACACATCAAAGTATACAGGGTGAAAAAAAAATGAAGATCGCCCGCCAATTTCCGTGAATATAATTTTAGAGGGGCTGCATATGTGTGAATAGGAAATATATCTTGTACCCCAAAAAAGTCCATACTCCCCCCCCCTAAAAATTGTGAACACAAAGGAGGCCCTTATTTCAGACTTTCAATTTTTCCATTGTTTCACCCCCAAAATTCTCTCTTTTCATAAGAAAATAATTTCCTATTTTTTTTATTTTTCTCTTAACTAAATTTTAGGTGCCCTCTACGCCCTAGGCACAGAATAATGAAAAAAATGACCAATTTTTAAACTCTTGCCTTTTTTTGGTTGTAATCCATCAATTAAGGTTGTTTTTTTCATAAGAATCAATTCCTAGGTAGGTAACTAATTATCAATTTTTCCCTCAACTTAATTCTAAAATGTACTTTGAGCACCTCAAATTTTTCAAAAAAAAATTTGCATTTTTTTACCTGGAATTAAGGTTATTAATTTTAATTAGAAAAAATCCCCTATTTTTTATTTTTCCTCCAACTGAATTCTAAGTGGCCCTCTTGCCCCCTACATTAGAAAAACAAAAAAAAATTACCAAATTGTAAAACTTTCAACTTTTTTTGGTTTTTACTATTATCAAACATGTTCCTTTTCATGAGAATTAATGCCCAATTTTTTTTCTCCCTAACTTGACTTCAATTGGCACCTTGGAACGTCCCTAATTTTTCAATAAAAACAAAAACTTAAAAAATTAGCAATTATTTAAAATGTTTTTTTTTAAATTAGAGAATAATGTCAAATTTTTTAATTAATTTTTTTCTACCTAAATTTTAAATGGTGTCACTCCCTCTCCCCCCCCCCCCCCTCCTTATTACCAAACAAAAACAAAAATAACTCAATTTTCGAACTTTTTTGCCTTTTTCTTTGGTTTATATACCCATCAAACTTCTTTTTCATAAGAAATGATTCCCAATTTTTACCCCACACCCTCAACTATGTTTCAAATGGATCTTAATCGACTCCATTTTTTAGGAAAATGAAAAAATTAACTGATTTTCAAAATCTTTATTTTTTTGGTTTATAACACAACCCATCATAAAGTTGTTACTTTTCATAAAAATTAATTCCCAATTTTCCATCCAGCATTTTATTTTTAAATGGTACCTTGAAGGGCTTCAAATCCTTCAAAAAAAAAAAATGAACAAACAAACAAAACCGAAAACGATAGAAAAGAGCAAACAATTTTCACCTCTTATTTGAAGTTGTTGCTTTTTATTAGAAATTCTCAAACTTTTTAATTTTCTTGCAGCTGAATTTGAAATGATTTCTTTAGAGCCCTCTTCCCCCGCCCCAGCAATTAAAAAACAACAGAAAATTATCAAATTTTAGAATTTTAGAATTTTTTTGTTTCATCGTCCATAAAAATTTTTCCTATTCATCAAAAGTGATTTCTGATTTTTTATACTTCCAATTTTTTTTTTCAAGTGGACCGTACTTTTTCCCTTTTTCAAAAAAATTAAATAATTGACCGATTTTCAAACTCTTGCTTTTTTAAAAGTTGTTTATTTTGATGAGAATTAATTCCCAATTTTCTATTTAAGACCCATCTCGGGTTTTTCTCAATTTTTCAAAAAACAAAACCGAAATTAGAAAATGATTTTCCTATTTTTATTTTTATTTTCATTTTCACTGAATTTTCAGTGATGCTGTCATTACCTCCCCCTCCCCCTTTTTTTTAAAGAAGAAAAATTATCAGTTTTCACCAAGAGGGGTAGTGGCACCTCTTAAAATTCAGCTATGGAAAAAAATACAAAAATTGGCTTAATTTTTTTCACTCTATGTATTTTGACCTTTATTTTTACGCTACCTGTTCACTTTTCGAAAAAAATTAATATGCACTTTTTTGTAGCGAATTTCATGTTCTTTAATTTTAGTTATAATCATTTTATTGTTTGAATGCTTATTTGAAGAGTTATAAGTGAAAAACAACGATGAGATCGCATCGAGTTCACATTCCAGAGACGTGCTGAGGAAGTGAGGTTTCGGAAGTTTTTGCTGGTCAATTAGGACATAGAAAGGAACATTTTAAAGTGGAAAAATCTTCAGTGGACCGAAAATCCAATTTTACTTTCCTATTTTACCGAGCTAATTAGTGGAAAATCATCGTGAAAATAATATTACATAGAAATGCTGTATTTTTGGGAATTATTGGAAGTGCTCAGGGGGAAGGTGGAGGACTTTGAAAGCACGTATACGTAGTAGTCTAAGGAAAAGCTAAAAATACAAGAAGATAAGAAATAACGAGGTTTAAAGCGTTCAACGACACAAATAATTATCACCCATCGTGTATGGCGGTTTAAAAAACCCATCAGGCAAATTTTATCTACTTGGTGAAAACTTCTAAAAAGGTGTTTAAAATTGAAAGCTAGTGTAAAAATTAGTTCTATTGAAGCGAGAGACTATTCTCTATCGGCCAACGTAACCGATGCTGAGAAAATTGAGATCAATGAACTTGGCAGGCAAGGTGGAGCGCGAGCGGTGTGAAAGACACAAATGACGATCTTTCTCTTTTATTCTACGTATCAAAATAGGTACAAAAGGAAATTTCGAGATGAAATATTACCTTATACAAAGCGTTAAACTAATACGAGGTGTTCTTTTTTTTCATCCCATTCCGTCTTCGGTATCAAAATTCGTTGACAATGTATTTCGATCCTGCTATAATCGAGAATTTTGATCCCTTTTTACCACGCTTTTATTAGCTTGGTATGTATGTATGTATGTATGTATGTATGTTTGTCTCATGGAACCAAATGTATGTTTTCGACCAATCCTCTCTCATTTAATATTTTACTGGAATTGAAAGAACATAGTGCTCACATTAGGGGTTTTCGAGGTCGCTGAATTCGATTTTCGAACTCAAATTTACCCCCGACCCCAAATTGAGCCCCTATGAGGGGGTTCAATTTTGAAAATTTCAGAAAATCACAACATTGGTATCGAAATGTAGGTTTTCGAGGTCGCTGAATTCGATTTTCGGACTTAAATTTACCCTCGACCCCAAATTAAGCCCCTATGAGGGGATTACGTTTTGAAAATTTCAAAATTCACAACATTAATATCAAAATGTTGGTTTTTGAGGTCGCTGAATTCGATTTTCGGACTTAAATTTACCCTTGTCCCCAAATTGGACCCCTATGAGGGGGTTCCATTTTGAAAATTTCAAAATTTACAACATTGATATCAAAATGTTAGTTTTCGAGGAGTAAAACTATGAAATTAAAATATTTTCAACGACAAAAAGAGTTAAATAAAAATATAAAAAAATTTTAAAAAACCACGCTTTTATTTAAAGTTGGTCACTTTGTAAAATGTTATTCATAGGGACCCGAGCAGCACACTCGACAAATTATCGAAATAAAAAATCGACAGAATATCGAATTCGATAAAGTGTCGCGTTAGTTCCGCATAAATCGTGAAATTATCTTTCGATATATAGATAGATTATCGACGAATTATAGTTAGCAAAAATTTCGAGATTATAGTAAGATATTTTATCGATAATATATCTATAATATCGAAAGATAATTTCACGATTTAGGCGGAACTTTATCGAATTCGATATTCTGTCGATTTTTTATCGATTTTTTATTCCGATTTTTCGTCTTTTACTAGCTTTTTTCTATAATTAAAACTCATTAATTAGCATAATTAATACATTAAACTATGCCTAAACACATTATTCATGTTACGGTAAGAGGATCATTTCAGAAAAAGTCAAAAAAAATTATAAAAAATCTGCCACCCGGGGGGCTTGAACCTTCTACCTCCTGCATGGTAATCCTCTTCCTTAACTACTATGCCATACCTTATCGTTGAGGAATTAGCAATAAAACGCTTATAATAGGCAGTTTAGTACTTCCAGACGTGTTGGACTTAGAAAAATTTTCACCAATTTGGAAATAATTTCAAATATCGTCACAAAATCGTTGAAAAATCGTTCGACAAATTTCAGATTATTTGTCGATAATGTAGTTTCAAATATCGCCACAAAATCGTTGAAAAATCGAATTCGAGGAATTTCATATCACGTGTCGATAATATAGTTTCAAATATCGTCATAAAATCGTTGAAAAATCGAATTCGAGAAATTTCAGATTACGTGTCGATAATAAAGTTTTAAATATCTTCACAAAATCGTTAAAAAATCGAATTCGAGAAATTTCAAATTATTTGTCGATAATATAGTTTTAAATATCGTCACAAAATCGTTGAGAAATCGTTTGACAAATTTCAGATTATTTGTCGATAATGTAGTTTCAAATATCGCCACAAAATCGTTGAAAAATCGAATTCGAGGAATTTCATATCACGTGTCGATAATATAGTTTCAAATATCGTCATAAAATCGTTGAAAAATCGAATTCGAGAAATTTCAGATTACGTGTCGATAATAAAGTTTTAAATATCTTCACAAAATCGTTAAAAAATCGAATTCGAGAAATTTCAAATTATTTGTCGATAATATAGTTTTAAATATCGTCACAAAATCGTTAAAAAATCGAAATCGAGAAATTTCATATTACGTGTCGATAATATAGTTTCAAATATCTTTACAAAATCGGTAAAAAATCGGATTCGATAAATTTAATATAATTTGTCGATAATATAGTTTCAAATGTCGTCAAAAAATCGGTAAAATATCGAAGCCGAGAAATTTCATATAATCTGTCGATAATATAGTTTTAAATATCTTTACAAAATCGTTAAAAAATCGAATTCGATAAATTTAATATTCTTTGTCGATAATGTAGTTTCAAATAACTGCACAAAACCGGTGGAAAATCGGAATCGATAAATTTAATATTCTTTGTCGATAGTATCGTTGACGAATATCGTCATAAAATCTTAATAATATCGAATTCGATAGTTTTTAGATTTTTTGCCTATGAAGTTGTACCGATAAATCTTTATAATATCGTGAGAACATCTATAGATTTTCAAACGATTTTTTATCGATACGTTACATCTTCCGATATTATCGATCGAGTGTGCCGCTCGGGGAAAGAGTAATGCCTTAAAAAACAAAAAATAAAATTTACTTGAATACAAAAATGTGTCATGAAAATTTTTGAAAAAAAAAAATTTCATGACACATTTTTGTATTCAAGTAAATTTTATTTTTTGTTTTTTAAGGCATTACTCTTTCCCTATGAATAACATTTTACAAAGTGACCAACTTTAAATAAAAGCGTGGTTTTTTAAAAATTTTTTACATTTTTATTTTGTGAGTGTCGTGCGTCTAGTCTGGCACGCGTAGGCGTAATGTTGATGTTGGTTTTAGATTGATTTCCTCGTTTGGTTGTACTTTGTAACTTGAACATTGTAGAATTTATAAGAGGTCGATGAAGCTAGGTTAGGTATAGCATGTTTATCGTTTTATACGCGGATAACGATGCGATGTTTTGGGAAATCTATACTCTTGTTCGTGTTATGACTGAAAAAAAAACAAAGCTAATAAAATCGGAACCGTGACAATTTTGCTGGGTAATTTAACCCGTGATACAGGATAAAAAAATCGTCCATTTTTACGAAAACATTCCTCGATATAACATTAATGAGACATAATATGTAAGTGAGAGAAAATTTTATGTGAATTTGATTTAAAATTGTACGAATAAATTTTCAACAGTCAATATAGAGTCGTCAGGGGACATTTTTTTGTGATAATCTGGTCCTTTTTTCGATGAGGGACATTTATGTAAAAGGTCAAAAATGTAATGGTACAAAAAAAAAGTTTCGTGGCCATATTATGGTATAACCCAGGCCAAGCAGGCGACCTGGGACCAGATGTTCCATAGACAGCGCATTCGTATTTCGTAGACAACAACGATTACTAATGCTTGACACGTCATCGGTGCTCGCGGTAATTCGGTATTGAACATGACGTCAGCTACGATCTACTGCAGGAGCGCTTCACAGAATACTACATGTGTACGACGGAGGACAGACTACGTTTTATAGTTGGTTGAAAATCAAATTTTCTCTTCCCCATTTGATTAGCCGCTTACAAAAGTATGATTCATGGAGGCGAATTTATGCGCAATTTTTCGAACGTTAAATAACGTAGGATTAATTCGCGAAATTACGTGTTGGTATTATCTGAGAAAGCAATTTTTCAAAACTGATTTTAATCCTATTTTTGTTTTTTTAAGAACAACGATTTTTTCAAAGAAAAAAATTCTCAATTTTGTTTGAAGAAGAAAGCTTAGGTTTTTGGAATAAAATCATCAACGTGAAAATAATTCTAAATTTTTCTAATGAATAATGAAAAAAAATCTCATTTATTTTAAAGGAAAAATTCTCAGTTTTTTTTTTGTGAAGAAAAAAATTCCTTTTTTTTTGTTTGTATATTTTTTTTATGAAGAAACCTCTCAATTTTTAAGGAAAAATCTTCAACTCAAAAAAAAAACTTCATTTTTAAAAAATAATAAAAAAATCTCTCACTGTTTTCAAAGATTAAAAAATCCCCCATTTTCGAACGAAGAAAGATTCATTATTTTTGCGGAAAAGAAAATTTAGGTATATGGTACTTAATTATTTTTGTTTTTGTTCAAAAATTTCTCAATTTTAAAAAAAAAATTCTTATTTTTGAAAAAAAGAGAAGAATAGTCAGAAGAAAAAATTTCTTAATTTTTTTCTGAAGAAAAGCCTAAATTTTTAGTGAAAAATTTCTAAACTCAAAAAAAATATATCAATTTTTTGAAATGAAAAATTTATCGATTTTTTTGAAGAAAATCCCTCACTTTTCTAACGAAAAAATATTCACAATGTTTTGTGCAAGAGAAAATTTTTTCAATTTGTCAAATAAAAAATTGTTGTTTTTTTTTTAAAGAAAAGATTTAGTATAAAGGGCGATGCTTAGAAAAAAATACTCAGAAAAAGAAAATTCTCATTTTTTTCAAGAGAGAATTCTTGATTTATTTTCCTTTTTTTGAAGAAAAATTCAAGTTTTTGTTTAAAAAATCCTAAATTAAAAAAAATATCAATTTTTTGGAATAAAAGATTTCTTGTTTTTTTTTAAAACAAAACTCCTAAATGTTTTCAAGTAAGGAACTTGTTTTTTAAATGCTAAATAGAAGAAAATTCTCAATTTTTTTTAAAGAAAGAAATTCGATCTTCATTATTTTAAAAAAGAAGAAAAATCTAAATTTTTGGTAAAAAAATCATAAACTCACAAAATAAATTTTTTTCTCAAAATGGAAAAAAACGACACCAATTAATCCGACCCCAAAATCCGACAGTTGGGTTAGATTGGGTTACATTAGGTTAGGTTTGGATGACATAAAAAACTTAAAACGTTTTTAATAATTCAATTTTTTTAGACATTATGTCAGACATTTTGAAACTTGTAAATTTTTTTGAAATTTTATGACTTTTATACATTTTCTAGACATTTTGTCAGACATTCTGAAACTTGGATTTTTTTTTTTAGGAAGGTGACTTTCAGACATTTTGTCGGACATTCTGAAACTTGGAAATTTTTTTAGAGTTTTTTTGAAATTTTATGATTTTTAGACATTTTTTAGACATTTTGTCAGACATTCTAAAACATGGATTTTTTTTTAGAAAGATGACTTTTAGACATTTTGAAAATAACTTTTAGACATTTTGAAAATGACTTTTAGACATTTTGAAAATGACTTTTAGACATTTTGAAAATGACTTTTAGACATTTTGTCAGACATTCTGAAACTTGAAAAAAAATTTATTTATTATACTTTTTGGATTTTTAAATTTCCATGGAAATTATTATTTTTAAAATAAATGTTATGACTTTTAGACATTTTGTCAGACATTCTGAAACTTTGAAATTTTTGAATTTTTTTTTTTGACTTTTAGGCTTATTGTCAGACATTCTTAAAATTTTAAATTTTAAATTTTGTTTTTCAACAAAAATTGAAAATTTGTTTCTCAAGTTATCATTACTTTTTTAATTTTTAAATTTCCATGGGAATAAAATATTTCATCATTTTAGAATTGATGAATTTTTGACATTCTGTCATCTTATTATATAAAAAGAGAGCGGTCGAACATCAAAGGAAATTCCCCATAGGCGAGATCTTTTCTTTAAAACTCGAGATTGTTAATGGTCCGTGGTCGACTACTCGAGCAGCATTACCGATTAGTAGGCATAACTTGGTAGGCAAACAAAAACTACCGCGCAGCTAAAACGCAAGCGGCTCGAAAACGGAGCCCGGCCAAGTTTTGCGTGTTTTTGAATTTTTTGATGTTTTTCGCGTGTTTTTTCGTGTTTTTAATTATTTATTTTTAAGCTTTCAAAACCGCATTGTAAGTTTTCATTATCATCAAAATAATCAAGTATTATTGATTTATTATTTCATTAATTCACGTTTTTCATAGTGTAAAGTGGTAAGTGCAGCACCCGGGACCGATGGGGCTACACCACGGAGAATAACAACTAAGTTATAGGTACATCATAATCATCCTGATTCAGGATCTGCATGATTTTACGTATTTCAAAATTCAAGCTGGATTTTTCCTCATTTTTTGAAAATCGTAATAGTTATAGTTATATAACAGGTTTGTACACAGGGCACGAGGCAAAACTATGGCGAAGAACTCACTGCTATCATCCTTCAGATTCAAAATATCTATGGATCTTTAGTTTTTATGTTTCAAGAAATTGGTTTTCAAAAAATTCTAATACCTATTTTCAAATAATTGATTTTTTTTTTAATTTATCATTTTTTTCAATAATTTTATAAAAAGTAAGTGCTGTACACAGGGCGACGGGGCTACACCACGGGGAAGAACTCCCTATTACCTCTCCGATTCAAGATCTGGTTCTTTACATTTCAAGATGGATCTTTTAACACTTCAGGGCATTTATTTCAAATTTTTCTCAAATAAGAAGACCAGCAAAATTTGCATTAAGAAAAAAAATTCAAATAATTAAACGTTCTCAAATCAAATTCTCATTTTGAAAAAATTGATAAAAGATGATTCTAAATTTTTTTTTAATTACTTTTTTCCACCAAAATTGAAAAAAAATTTAAATGATAAAATTTGAAAATGTTGAACTTTTTAAAAACAATCTTCAATAATAAAATTCTGAATAAGTATTTATTCTAAAAAATGTTAATCAAATAAATTTTATATTCCAAAGTTTAATAATAAATATTTTGGTCTTCAGCTTTTTTTTTTTTTTTTTTGTCAACTCATGTCTCATTTCAACTTTTATTGTAAAAAAATCAAAATTATCTAATCTATCAAGTATCAAGACAGTCATTCATTTCATAATATTTATTTTTGTTTTCGAAAAATTCTAATGGCTATTTTCAAATTTTGTAAGTTGATTTTTTTTCAATTTTATAATTTTTTTTTCAATTTTAATAGGAAGTTTTCATTTTTTGAAATTTTTATTCAGAATCGTTTTTCATCAAATTTTTTTAAATAGTAATTTTCCAAATTTCCTTTCTTACTTTAATAATTTTATTATATATTAAAAATTATTTGTTGAAAATCGTGATTATTATTATTATACTCAAGTTTTTTTCATAGTGCAAGGCAAGTACATTATGGTACAGTACATACAAGTGCTATAAACGGGGCGACGGAAGCTACAGGCTACACCACGAGGAAATGAAAAATAGGGAATTATTTTCTCCAGTATAAATGTCACCATTGACTCCTGATATTCAAAACATTTTCAAAATACGGGGTCACGTCACCCTTAAGTACATACCAGTGCAGTGCACGGGGCGACGGGGCTACACCACAGGGGAGAATTCCCTATTATCATCTTCCCAAATTTTCGATTCAAGATCTGGACCTTTGCATTTTATATTATAAGATGGATTTTTTTACACTTCAAGTTCAATTGAAAACAGGCATTTATTTAAAATTTTTATCAAATAAAATCAAAAAACTTCAATAGATAGGTACCTATGTTTTTTCAAATTTTATCAGTTTTTTTTTTAAATTTTATTTCATGTTTTTTTAAATTTTGGTTAAAAAATTCCATTTTAAAAATGAATTGTTTAGAATAATTTACGTTTCTTCAATATAAGGTCAAAAATCTAATTTAAAATTAAAAATCGAATTGTTCCAAATTTTGTTCTAAATCAATTTTTCCAAAATACGAGTAAGTACATTTATAAAATACCTGGAAGTTTTTTTTTTTTATAGGTAAATCAAGCATTGAATTCTAAAGAAAATTCTGTCTTCTTATTTTTCCAAGTTTGAAAAAAAAATTATTAATGCTTTTTTGAGGTGTGATTGAGAATGAGAACTTGAAGGAAAGTATATGATAATTCTGAACAATTTCTTTTTTTAAATGGTATTTTTCAATTAAAGTATTCATTTTTTAAAACGAAATAAATTTTTTGAAAACAAAATTCAAAAAATAAAAATTTGAAAGATTTTATTTGAGTAAAATTTGCAAAAAGAAAAAATTTTAAAATCATTAAACGTTCTTAAATCGAACAAACAGGATTTTAAAATTTTTCATAATACTTGAACATTAACAATTTTTTAAAAATGTATTTTTTTAAATTTTGTTTCAAAGAAATTAACGAAAATTTAAAATAATGGAATTCATTGAAAACGGTTACTCTGAAATTATATTAATTAGGTAAGTATAAGACAGTATTTTTTTTTTAAAGAAAATTTTGAAAAATATTCTCATTTTGAAAAAATTGATAAATAAGATGATTCTAATTTTTTTTTAAATTACTTTTTTCCATCAAAATTGAAATTTAAAAAAAAAAATCATTGTTTATTAAATTTTTAGTTTTAAAATTTGAAAAATTCTTTTTTCTTCTGTTTTCTAGCCGTCGCGAATCTCGCGACGGGCTTCTTCTAGTGATTTATAAATTTCGAAGAAAATTAATATTCATGACTTTTAGACATTTTGTCAGAGAGTAAAAGCATATACTATGTTTCATACTTTCAAACGTAGTGTGGAAATAGACCCAACCATTTTTTTTTTTTTTAAGGAAACACAATTTTTAAATTTAAACGATAAATTTTTTTTAAATTAGGTATAAAAATTATTCGAGGAAAGAGAGAATTTTCCATTTTTTACAATTTTTCCTCATTTTCATAGAAAAATGACTTTCTAGCATCGAAACACGAGTCTCACTACAATGACATCGAACCGGAACAAATAGAAAAATAAAGAACAAATTACGTGTAAATACTTATAAAGATATACATCGCACCACGAACAATGTAGCTCCAACTTGTACATACGTTCTCACATATTATGTGCTTAAATTGGCAACTAGTTACCTATGGAAAAAGATGAGACAAATTGAATACTTATTAACTACCTACGTACGCAGTACGCACTGTCAACGCGTGGAATAAGTACTTGGTAACTTGGTAATCAATTGGTTGGTCGTTTCCTGTTTCAATGTTTATTCGATCGACGGCGACGACGTCGGAGGAAGAAAATACCTACACCTAGCCACAGTACTACAGATGAGTGTACTTGTATAAGTAAGGTACGTAGCGATAAGAAAATGGTTAATAAATAAGGAGTTTTGTTTGAAATGACGTTGATTGAGACCTTTTTAAGGCAACAGCAAACATAATATCCGGTCGTGCTGGTGCTGGCGAATGCAACGACGCTGACGCTTACCGGTTACTCTTACGGTGTTGCATGAATAGTTCTTAATAATAACGATGAGAGAGAGAGAGAGGAAAGATTTGAATTTGACACGCGGCAAATGCATCATTGCTGTACAGATAGAGAAGGTAGTGACAGCAACAATGTTGAACCTGCGGGCCGTTTAATGGCCATTTAATTCATTACGAAGGTGACTGCTTTCAAGGTCGTGGTCTGCTCAATTCTTCGACTGGAGAGAGCATGAGCATGGTGTGAATATGGTATGCAGAGCCGGTGCGAGAGGGGGGTTTGGGGAGGTGAAACACCCCTCCAGTGATTTTCCATTCGGCAAATTTTCGACAAATTCGGCAAACTTTCGACAAATTAAATTAGGTATGTTTACAAAATTTGGTAAAGTTTTGAATTTCAAATATGTAAAGGGCCTTCCATGGTAAGATGGTGAAATCGGCCCTTGATCGAAATTGGGTCCAAAGTGGGTCAAAATGTTACTTATGATGTAAAAACACGTCACAAAAATTTTTGACCCCCTACCCCCTCCCCTTGCAGAAAAATCGCGTTATAACGATCGAAAAATCAAAAAATTCTAACTTTGAAGGGGGTGTATGAAAATTTTTGATTTTTTCACAGATTATAGGTATCATGTAGGGGTATATGTGGTAAAATTTTTCAAAAGATCGGTTCACAATTTCTTTGTTTTTTGGGGGGGTTGAAATTTTCAACAAAAAAATTTTTAATTTTTTGGGGGGTGCCATGGCTGGAATTTTTTTTAAATCTTCGTAATATGGATAAGTATCACATATATTTTTTTGAGGGTGTCAAAGGGTGGTGCAACATAGTAAAAAAAAAATAAAAACTTCGAAAAAACACGCATTTTCAGGGTTTTTTCGTATTTCTCGAGGGTGTTTGAGGCGGGGACTTGAAATGTAAGCAATTACAATCGTAATACATAATATCTGGATGGAGTGGGGTTGATGTGGGAGATTTGTGGTCACACAAGTATGGGACGAATGACAGGGTCTGATAAAAATAAGGAAAAACGAGTGATGTGAGCGCTAGGATGGCTCTTTTGGAATTCGGGTATTTTTAATGTCTTAGCCACCAAATGTTTTTATTTCATGAGAAAATAACTTTTTATTTATCATTTTTGCCCTAACTGAATTTTAAGTGGCAACTAGTCACCCCCCCCCCCCCCTTTAGAAAAATAATAAAAATTGACTGATTTTCAAAATCTCACTTTTTGCTGGTTATAACCTATAAAAATTGTTCTTCTTCATGAGAATGAATTCCCAACGTTCCACTTTGCCCAACTCAATTTTAAGCGGTTCCTTGGGGCGCCCTCAATTTTTCAAAATTTAAAAAAATGAGCAAACTTTTTTTAGTCGGCATTCTATAAAATTGTTGTTGTACCTATTTTAGGTATCGGAAAATATTCCACCATTTTTCACTTTTTCCCCCAATAGAATTTGAAGTTATATCACCAGGCCCTCCATCCCGAAAAATAATGAAAAAATAACTAATTTTTGAATTTTCGTTTTTTTTTTTTTTTTTTTTATTATCCATTTTGGTTAAGTTTTTTTTGTTTTTTTTTTAAATACGAAACTGATTCCCATTTCTTATTTTTACCCTAAATGAATTTTAAGTGGACTCTAGTCATTCCTTTTTTTCAAAAAAAATTAAAAAATTGACCGATTTTCAAAATCTTACCTTTTTTAGCAAAAATAAAGAAAACTGGTAAAAAAGTTTCACCTATGGTATGAAAAGCTTCATGTATTTTATTAGAAAATAATTTCCTTTTTAAAATTGTTCCCTAACTGAATTTCAAGTGGTGGCCGCGTACATAGAAAAGGTGAAAAAATTTCAATTTTAGCTAGAGGAAATATTTTTTGATACCTTTTTATAGAATGCCGACTCTTTGATGGGTTATAACCAGCAAAAAGTGAGATTTGAAAATCAGTCAATTTTTATTATTTTTCTGAATGGGGGGGGGGGGGGGTGACTAGTCGCCACTTAAAATTCAGTTAGGGCAAAAATGATAAATAAAAAGTTATTTTCTCATGAAATAAACATTTGGTGGCTAAGACATTAAAAATACCCGAATTCCAAAAGAGCCATCCTAGCGCTCACATCACTCGTTTTTCCTTATTTTTATCACACCCTGTCATTCGTCCCATACTTGTGTGACCACAAATCTCCCACATCAACCCCACTCCATCCAGATATTATGTATTACGATTGTAATTGCTTACATTTCAAGTCCCCGCCTCAAACACCCTCGAGAAATACGAAAAAACCCTGAAAATGCGTGTTTTTTCGAAGTTTTTATTTTTTTTGACTATGTTGCACCACCCTTTGACACCCTCAAAAAAATATATGTGATACTTATCCATATTACGAAGATTTAAAAACAAATTCCAGCCATGGCACCCCCCAAAAAATTAAAAATTTTTTTTTTGAAAATTTCAACCCCCCAAAAAACAAAGAAATTGTGAACCGATCTTTTGAAAAATTTTACCACATATACCCCTACATGATACCTATAATCTGTGAAAAAATCAAAAATTTTCATACACCCCCTTCAAAGTTAGAATTTTTTGATTTTTCGATCGTTATAACGCGATTTTTCTGCAAGGGGAGGGGGTAGGGGTCAAAAATTTTTGTGGCGTGTTTTTACATCATAAGTAACATTTTGACCCACTTTGGACCCAATTTCGATCAAGGGCCGATTTCATCATCTTACCATGGAAGGCCCTTTTTTAGAAATTCTAAATCACAAATTCGGCAAATTTTTGAGAAATTCCGAATCATAAATTCGATAAATTTTAGAGAAATTCCGAATCACAAATTCGGTAAATTTCTGAAAAAAAATTTCGCCCTCGCTTCGCTCGGGCAATGTACTTCTACTACTTCATCTTTCTCTCAGAATCAGAATAGGAATCAAAAATCAGCGCATTTGAATTGTTATAACTTATAACGTAAAAAAATGAACATGATCTTTTTGAAAATATTAAAAATTATGCTTAAAGTGCATTATTTTTAATTAAAAATTCCAATTTTTTCAAAATTTTCGCCCTCGCTTCGCTCGGGCAACGTATCACTTTTTCATCTTTTAAAAAACCAGAAATTATTGTACGTTTTCAAAATTTCTGCAAAAAAAGCCCATCTTTTCTTTTAGAAGTGCAAGGCAGCAAGAGTCGTTTTGATTCAAATCCTAATGCTACCATAAGTTCTTGAAATTTTTTCTATGAAGATAGTGAGAAGTTCTTCTTTCGAAAACTCACTTTTTTCAAAAAATTCAGCGCAGGGGTCTACTTCCCAGTGTTGTACCTATTAATTATCATTCGGCATTTTGAAAATTTTCATTCGGCATTTTCGATCTACACCCCCGAAAAAAAATTTGCTCAAACCGTCTCTGATGGTATGTGCGATGTCTTATGAAATTAATACTCTAGGAACTTAATATCATGAATCTGCAGAATTCCAGAGCAAAAAAATGAAAATAAATCGTGATCGAGCCCTATAAGACCAGGAGTGTGCGGACTTTTGAAGTACCTTATCTCTCTAAGTTTTTGAATTCAATCATCTTTTAAATTGGCATATTACGCAGGAAGGGAACACGAGCTATCGTTAAAAACTCAAATAAATTCTTCACTTTACTGAAGACTTGCCCGTGGTAACCAATTAACGTTTGTGTAATTAAATACAACTTATCACTCGTCGAGTATTCGCCAAACAGAAGCGTTTTACTGGTACCTCATTAAAGCCACTTGACACGCCATCGTATTCCTACCTGCATTGGAATTTTACCACCGGTATTGTTTCTTTTTCTAAACGTGAACATGAGCCAGCTTTTTTTCTCAACATGGTGCTAGATTGGTCATTTTCTAAGATTTAGGTGCTACGTTGTGTTTTTTCTTTTTTTTCTGAATTAGTCATGTTCTCGTCACGATGCGATGGTATTATTTACTTCTTGTATATTACGCGCGAGAGGAATGAGGTAATTAAATGAAATTAATACGATTAGGTGATCGTTTCGACACGAGTTTGTAGTAAAAATAGAAGTCTTGGTGTCGGAATCATTGCTGGGGAGTTTTGCAAAAAAGAATTATGATTTAGTAATTAGCATACTAGTTTTTGAAATTATCAGCTTCGTTTTGTAATACGAATATTTGCAAAATATAAGTACGCAGTCTTCGTTTTTTCCTCCTTGTTTTCTATTAAAAATAATGTTGAATTGATTTGAAAAATTAAAATGTCAAAAATGAAAAAGTTCTGACGTAGAAACATTGCAAAAAAAAAAAAAAAGAATTTTTGACATCTTAATAATAATAATAATAATAATTCACGAAATTTTTATACAAATTTTCAAAATTTAGTGGATTTTCAAAATAATGTACCCTACCTAAAAAAAAATAAAAAATAAAAATCCTCAACACAGGAAAAGTCCTCAATTTTCTACAAGAAAAAATGCAAATTTTTTAAATATCTAAGTTTTTTTAAGTTTTTTTTTTTTTTTTTTGAATAAAAAATTTGCAAATTTTTTGAAATAATGCTTGAAGAAAAAAAACTCTGGCGCATTAATACGTCAGAAAATCTGATTTTTTAAATTATTATTTTATCAATTATTATTATTCGATATTAAATATTATTATAAATTTCAAATCAATAATTTTTACCGAAATATTTTTTACTCACATTCTCATTTATCAAAAATAAGTAAAATTTTATTTTTCTTAATAACTTTAATATAATACTTATTTTAAAATTTTCCAAAAAAAAGTAATAAAAAAAAATTTCAATTCATTTTTATTTTTTACCTATTATTATTTTTGTTATATAGATTGGTCTTCTTTGTCAATTTTACTCACTTCGATTCAATTATAATTTAAAAAAAAAATATTTCAAATTTTTTTAATATATATATATTTTTTTTACCAAAATTAATTTATACCTACAATTTATTTTCATTTGAAAAACCAAAAAAATAACGAAGTTTTTCAAATAATTATTTAGAAATTATTAAAAATTCGTTATTTTTTTTTTCAATTTAGAAATTTTCAAAATGTCTATTTTGTATAATTTAGTTTCTCTAAAAATATGATATTTTTTCGATTTTCTCCAATCCATAAACTTTTATTTAATTAAAAATTTTAATCATTTTAAAGTCACCTCTTCCAATAATTTTCACACTTCATTTTCCTTATTATTAATTATTATAAATAAAAGAAGTGAATTATTTCTTTATGGGCAACACTGATCACCGTTTAGGTCGAGTGAATCGAGCTTTTAAAATTTGATGCATTTTTTTATAGATAATGCCTTGCAATTTCAATAAATGAAGCGACGTCGATGAAATTCTCCAATGCACACCTCGACCCTAATAAAAGAGGGGAGACAAATTTCATTTTCTTCAGCCTGAAATAAAATTCTAGGCAAAGCATTTCTTTGAAATAATGGATTAAATTGGTCCAATTTAATTCCGAACATTTCTGCCCAAATAAAGCGTAGTAATGGTCCAAAATTGTCCAAAATCAATACGGATCTATTCTACATGGTCTTTGACCTCCCATTAAAATTTGAACCAATTCGGTCCATTAGAACGAGAGTTATCGCGCGGACAAAATTCAGTTTATACATAAATCAATACATACATACATAAATACATATCTAGTTTTGAAAAAATCAGCTACTAGATAATTCTTAACTTTGAAAGAAAACCCATAATTTTTTGGAATAAAAAATTCTTCAATACTTTGGGAACAAAACATTTCATAAAAAATTATTTAAATAATTTTTGGGAAAAAAACTCTAAATTTTATTTAACGAAGAAAAAACTATTTTTTGAAATTCAATTTCTTTTTGGCGGGAATATAAAGAAAAAAATCGTCAAGTGTTTTTTTTTTTTTTTTTTTTTTTTTTCTATTTTTTGGAATAAAAATCCTCATAAAAAATTTCAAGTATTTGAAGAAGAGATTTTCATTTTTTAAACAAAAAATTTTCAAATTTTTCAAAATAAGTTTTGAAGACAAAAAGTTACAACTCAAAAACAATAATTTTTCTGGAATCTCAAATTCTTTGGGAATAACATGTCTTTCTCAATTTTTTGAAATAAAAAATCGTTAAATTTTGTGGAAAAAATCTTCAAGTTTTTGAAGACAAAAATTTAAAAAAGTTTACAATTTCTTTCTTCAAAAAATTTCAATTTTTTTTTTTTTGATGAGGAATTTTCTAGGTATTTCATAAGGAAAATTTTTCTGAGTGCGCGCCTATCTATACCAATAAAAAATAAGCATTTTTTCTTTGATTTAATTGAAAAAATGTTTGTTTCAAAGTAATTTTTTTTATTTTATTCTTTAGAAAGTTGAGGATTTTTACCGCTAAAAAGGTATGAATTTTTTTTACAAATAATGAGGATTTTCTTCTTTACAGCAACGAGTTTTTTCTCCAAAAAAGTGATGAATTTTTATTTAAAATTTATTCCGAAAAAATTGAGGATTTTTTTGATAATTTTTTTTTTTTTTTTTTTTTTTAGTAGGTAAGTAAGATTTTTTTTCTTTAAACGAATAAAAGGAGCATCTTTTTGAAAATTTTTGACCAATAAAAAGTATACTTATTGGGAGAATTATGCTCAAATTTATGAATAATTGTTAGATACCAACGATCGAATTCTTGAAAATAATTCTAGATTGAATGCAATAAAATCACTTGAAAAATTTCTTTACAAGGCAAATTTGCAAAAAAGTTGTTTTTTTCAATTCATCAGTCATGTCTACGTATATTCTGAAAAACATGTTCAAAGTTTTGAATTTGAAAGAAAAATTTAAAAAAAATTTAATGCTCAATTTCAAATTTTTCAAAAGTATTTTTTCCAACGTTATTCAAAATAAAATGTAATTAATAAATAATTATTCCTACTTTCACAAATTTTTAAAAAATATTTCAATTTTTTCCAATTTATATACTTACTCGTACGTTGCAAATTCGCAAATAAATTAATACTGGTCGATTTCCATTTTTTCAAACGGAATAAATTCGATGGTCGGGAACCATTTAACGTTAACTCCATTTTTTAAAATTTTACAGGAGAGCAAAATAAAGTTTTCACCCCTCAATCACTGATAAGCATTTTTTGTTGAGTTCATAATAATTATGGATTACTTTTTCAATGTCACTACATGGGAAATTTCGTGCTGAATCGAATGGTAACATTGGTTTTTATGAAATCTCAAAGGAAACCAGTGTTATCATTGAAAATACAAAAAAAGTCCCATTCAAAATTTGTTGTTTTTTCAATTTTACGCCAGTTTGCTTTATGATTTTTTGAAAACTGATGATACCATTCGATTCAGCGCGAAATTTCCTATAGAATGACATTAAAAAGTCGTTTTTTGAAAACCATGGAGTTAACGTTAAATGGTTCCCGACCATCGAATTATTCAAAATTTTAAACGCAGATAAATTTTAAAAAAAAATTGAAAACTACTCGTTTCTTGAATTTTGATTTTTGAAAGCCAGAAAAACATATTGTGTTCAACATTTCCTAAAAATTTTGTGCAAGTTTTTGAAACTTATGACCAGGCCTCGGATATAAATGCTCTAAAAACAGGTGAAATATGCGCATATATATGCGCTAAAAAAAACTCAAAATATGCTCTAACATCAAGAAATATGCAAAAACCAAAATGGGTATCGTTTTAAAGAGCGCGATGAGCTGTGCTTTATTTCAAGGCAAAAACTAAATTAGAATCAGATTATTGTCATTCATTTGACAATGCTGCCGTTTTGAAATGAAAAAATTATTCAAAACAAGATCCAAAAATGTAAAAAGATCCGTTTTCGTAAATTCTTTAAAATTCTCTATAATTTCATTTTCCTCTCCCAGTTTTTTCACACAGTACAACGTGAGGCGTAAGATAGGCGTAAGGTTAGAATTGAAATAAATTGAATTCCTCGTATTTTTTCGAGATTTCTGTCTCATTTCATCAAAAAAAACAAAATAACGAAACACTGCCCGAGCGAAGCGAGGGAGAAAATTTCGAAAAAAAAGAGATTTTGAACGAAAACTCATACATTTTCTGAATAAATTTGAAAATAATTCATTCGAAACAATTTTGTGAAAGTATAGTAGATTTTTTTCAAGCACTAGTGAAAAATTGAAAAAAGTGAAATTTTTTGTCTTTTTGGGAAAGAAATATCAAAAATCACATAAATATGCGCTAAAAATCAGAAAATTGAGGAAATATGCTGTAAAATAGGGAAATATGCGCTAAAAATGGCCAAAATATGTAAAAATATGCGTTTATAGCCAAAATATGCAAAATATGCGCTAACAAATATGGCTCATTTTGCTCAGAAAGATCTGAAACGTAAAAGTAACTTGAATATATCACTTTTCAATCAACACAGAAAAATATACATTTTCATACATATCCGGGCCCTGCTTATGACGTTATGACCAAAAATTCGAAATCATCAAAAAATTTAAAATAAATTATTTGAAACTGCACATCGAGGTGGTTAATTCCAGGGTTGATTACCGGTATTTTTCCGGTATCGGTATTGGTACCGGTATAAATTTCGGTATTTTTCCAGTTTCGGTACCGATTCCGGTATCAATTTAGGTAATTTTTTCGGCATTGGTATCGATACCGGTATACATACCGGTATTTTGTCGGTATCGGTACTGGTATTGGTACAAATAACCAATAGTTTCGCGGTATCGGTACTGGTATTGGTAACGATTGCGGTATTTTTGCGGTATCGGTATTGGTATCGATTTCGGTATTTTTGCGGTATCGGTATTGGTACTGGTATAGCTTTTGTTATTTTTGCGGTATCGGTATCGGTATCGATATTGATTTCGGTATTTTTGCGGTATCGGTATTGGTATTGGTATCGATTGCGGTATTTTTGCGGTATCGGTATTGGTATTGGTATCGATTGCGGTATTTTTGCGGTATCGGTATCGGTATTGGTATAAATATCAGAGCAAAAATACCGATACCATACCGGTATTTTTATCGGTATGGTACTCGGTAATCAATACTGGCGAAAACTAAGCTTCCTACGGAAAAAAGTGTAATGACCAATTTTGTAGAGCGTGAAATTTTCCATCTAGTTCATGTCCTAAATTTAAATTTGACCTGAAATTACAAAATTTTAGGCGTCGTAATTTTCGCATCCTTTTTATCGTTTATTTTCATTTTATTTTTTAATCACGTAATATTGAGTCAGCGTAAAATTTAAGACATGTACTTGGTGGCAAATTTTATGCTCTACAAGATTGGTCATTACACTTTTTTCCATAGAAAGCATAGTTTTTGACTTAGACGAAAAAAACGTTATCGCGATTCTATAAAATCGTGGGAGGGGGGAAGGAAGATGGCTTCAAATCGAAAAACGAAATAGAGAGATCGACGCAGAATCTTAAATTGCACCTAGAAACGGACTAACGAGTTTTTTTTGGGGTGGGGGGTTTCGGGGTCAAAATCGCAAAAAACCGACTTTTTTCCAAAATGGTCTCTCTTTGAGACCCCTAGCCCCCTCCAGAGTGACCTAGTGGGCTAAAAATTGGTATGTGGAGGTTTCAACTCAAAAGAAACAACATATTAAAAAAATAGCGAAATATCGAAGACTATCGATTTTTTCCGCTCCACCCTAATGCGCATGCGCCAAATGGTTGCTCAATCTAAACGGTATTTAATTGGTATACCACTACCGTACCGGTATTTTTGCGGTATCGGTATCGGTACAAATATCGGTATGTCTGCGGTATTGGTATCGGTATTTTTACCGGTATAAAATCGATCATTTTTTCGGTATTGGTACTGGTACTGGTATAGATTTTGTTATTTTTGCGGTATCGGTATCGGTATCGATATTGATTTCGGTATTTTTGCGGTATCGGTATCGTATTGGTATCGATTTCGGTATTTTTGCGGTATCGGTACCGGTATTGGTATCGATTTCAGTATTTTTGCGGTATCGGTATCGGTATTGGTATCGATTTCAGTATTTTTGCGGTATCGGTATCGATTGCGGTATTTTTGCGGTATCGGTATTGGTATTGGTATCGATTGCGGTATTTTTGCGGTATCGGTTTCGGTATTGGTATAAATATCAGAGCAAAAATACCGATACCATACCGGTATTTGTATCGGTATGGTACTCGGTAATCAACACTGGTTAATTCATACTCGTACATTAACATTGCCAAAGTTTTACGAATCTCATACATTAACTGATAAGTACAAACACAGATTAAAGCTAAAGTAACGAGTATTCTCCAAACAAACTGATAAATTGGTGTACGTTATAAGGCTCTTGGTCTTGATAAGTTAACATTTCTCGATAAGGTCACCATTTTAGTATGTTTATTTTTCAAGAGTGTTTTTTTCCAATCCAAACATTTTCCCATCAAGATACCCAGACTCATAATACTGTAAATAAAAGTAGGTACACACTTGCATCAGTTTACCATAAGACTACACATAACGGACATGAGAAGAGAGATGCGTCGAGAGAGGCAGGCTGAGAGGGTACAGAGCTACAGACAGAGGGAGTAATGAACGATATGAACCGTAGCATTAATCTCGAGCACGATTTCCTTACGACAATGACTCTCGAAACAGATCGCCGATCGCATTGATTTCAAATCAATCTTGTAAACCTGATCGTAATGGTCTAAAACATTGCTTATTGGCTCTTCGCTGTTTGGCTGCGTTTGCTGGCGATCTATGGCGAATGGCGATGGCGCGACGTACCTATGCACGAACAATGAACGATGATTTACCGCGTGTACCGTACATTAAGCATCTTTTAATAAGGTTACTGGTGAATGTGTGCTTCTCTGCCTCGTCTGCCTATGCTGCGGCTAGGCATACTGGCATAGGCAAAACCATAAGCCAACAACCAGTTGTCGCTGTGCGATCACGTAATGGTTTAAAATGCGCAGTTATGGAAGTCTCTTCTCTCGTCTTCTCTTTCTTCTCAGTTCTTGGCTGTTCTGTACGTTGCCGAAGTGGTTCATCGAACGTCTCTCCGATTCTCGAATACCGAGAAATGGAGAAGAAAAAAACCATGCCATCGACGTAGTGTTCGGCGCGAACGAGGGAAAAAAACCAAGCTATTCGATCCGACTCCGGGAATCGTGTTTAATTCTATTTAACAGCGTAGCAGCTAAGTAATTAATAGAAAAACCTGCTATACAGGGTGTTCCGGAAGTGACAAGTGAATGACAAAACTTGAAATTTGGATGTAATCGATTACCACTAATAACTAAAAATTGTATGCACGCATTTGTAAATTAAGGCGCTACAGAGATTTGAAAATTGATATTTTTTTAAGCAAAATAGATTGGCAACATTGCGTTCAAATTTTTTTCCCACACCAAAAGTGGACAGGACTCTGAAGAGGCAAAAAATTCCAACATTGGAAGGTCTATTTTTAAAATTGAAGGACCCGAGCGGCACACTCGATCGATAATATCGGAAGATGTAACGTATCGATAAAAAATCGTTTGAAAATCTATAGATGTTCTCACGATATTATAAAGATTTATCGGTACAACTTCATAGGCAAAAAATCTAAAAACTATCGAATTCGATATTATTAAGATTTTATGACGATATTTGTCAACGATACTATCGACAAAGAATATTAAATTTATCGATTCCGATTTTCCACCGATTTTGTGCAGATATTTGAAACTACATTATCGACAAAGAATATTAAATTTATCGAATTCGATTTTTTAACGATTTTGTAAAGATATTTAAAACTATATTATCGACAGATTATATGAAATTTCTCGACTTCGATATTTTACCGATTTTTTGACGACATTTGAAACTATATTATCGACAGATAATATTAAATTTATCGAATCCGATTTTTTACCGATTTTGTAAAGATATTTGAAACTATATTATCGACACATAATATGCAATTTCTCGAATTCGATTTTCTAACGATTGCGTGAAGATATTTGAAACTATACTATCGACAAAGAATATTAAATTTATCGATTCCGATTTTCCACCGGTTTTGTGCAGTTATTTGAAACTACATTATCGACAAAGAATATTAAATTTATCGAATTCGATTTTTTAACGATTTTGTAAAGATATTTAAAACTATATTATCGACAGATTATATGAAATTTCTCGACTTCGATATTTTACCGATTTTTTGACGACATTTGAAACTATATTATCGACAGATAATATTAAATTTATCGAATCCGATTTTTTACCGATTTTGTAAAGATATTTGAAACTATATTATCGACACATAATATGCAATTTCTCGAATTCGATTTTCTAACGATTGCGTGAAGATATTTGAAACTATATTATCGGCACGTAATATGAAATTTCTCGATTTCGATTTTTTAACGATTTTGTGACGATATTTGAAACTATATTATCGTCAAATAATCTGAAATTTCTCGAATTCGATTTTTTAACGATTTTGTGAAGATATTTAAAATTTTATTATCGACAGGTAATCTGAAATTTCTCGAATTCGATTTTTCAACGATTTTATGACGATATTTGAAACTATATTATCGACACGTAATATGAAATTCCTCGAATTCGATTTTTCAACGATTTTGTGGCGATATTTGAAACTACATTATCGACAAATAATCTGAAATTTGTCAAACGATTTCTCAACGATTTTGTGACGATATTTGAAATTATTTCCAAATTCGTGAAAATTATAGATATATTATCGATAAAATATCTTACTATAATCTCGAAATTTTTGCTAACATTTGATGACTTTTATACATTTTGTCACACATTATGAAACTTGGAAAAATTAGAAAAAATTGATGACTTTTCAATTTTAGACATTTTTTATTTTTGATAAAGACTTTTGGGTATTCTAAAACTTATTTTTTTCAAATTTCTGGAGGGAAAAATTCAATTTTTTGGAAGTAACAATTTTTCAATTTTTTTGAAAACAAAAATATATTTTCTCAATTTTTTTAATTAGGTAAACCTAAAAAAATTATTGTTGGCCTATTAAAGAAATCTCTGCTATTTGGAGAAAAAAACTGATTTTTTGAAAGCAACAAAATTTTTCAATTTTTTCAAATAATAATTACCTACTCACCATTTTTTTAAATTTAAAAATCTCATAAAAAATTGGAGATTTTTTTTTTCAAATTTTTGTAACCAAAAATCCTCACAATTTTTCGGGGAAAAAATTATTTATTGCATTGGAGTAAAATATTTTTTAATTTTTTTCCCAAATTTTTGAAGGAAAAAAATCAATTATTTGGGAGTAAAAAATTTTTTCAATTTTTGGGAATAGAATAAATACCTATTTCTCATTTTTTTTTAAATTAAAAAATTTTGATTTTTTTTTTTTTTGAATAGGTGCAGAAATCGTAGTTTTTCTGTTTTTGAAAAAAATCAAAATACCTAATAAATAAAAAATTATTTCAAAAACTCTTGAAACCTGAAAAATATTTTAATGTTTTTCAAAACGTTATTACCTACTTATTATAGTTAATTAGAGTTGACATTTTTGAAAAGAAAACTCCTCCCAATTTTCTTAATTTTTTTCAATTTTTCAGAAAAGAAAATGCATTTGCCTTTGTCAAAGATTTTTTTTACCAAGTTGATATTTTAAGTTCTAAAACATTTTGAAAATTTTTTGGAAGATTTTTTCTGCATGGAAGCTACAAATACTTATTTATCAAGGAGTTCCTAACCTTCAAACTTCGGAAATATCAATTTTCAAAGATTTGTAGCGCCTTAAATTTTCAAACATAGGCAAATTTTTCACATAAATTTTTTGTTTCTCTCGCGAAGCCACAACTGTTAACGAGTGGCTCAAAATTGCCCGCCACTACACACACACAGTGTCCTCAGAAAATAATATGTCGTATCAGGATAGTCCTTTTTTCGATTTTAGATTTGTGCGTAGGTATTCGTCTCCTTCAAAATTGTTTCTTGTTTTTTTAATTAGCTAGTTTTTTTTTTATAAGAAAATCATTCCACATTTTTTATTTTTCCCCCTAACTGAATTTTAATTAGATCTCAGTAACCCTCTCCCCATAAAAAAGTGAAAAAAATGACAGATTTTCAGACTTCTTTTTTTTGCTTCTAACCAATCAATTTTTTTTAATGAGGAATAGTTCCAGTTTTTTAATTTTTTTCCAATATGAATTTTATATGGTTCCTTGAAGCCTCTTATTTTTGAAAAAAATGTAAAAATTAAAAAAATGAGCAAAGCAATCAAGTTTAGAATTGACTTGTTCCCTTTTGGCTTTTACATGGAAATAATTCGTAATTTTTTAATTTTTTCCTAACTGAATCTCAAGCGAAGATTTCAATTTTTTAGGAATTGGGGGGGGGGGGAGGCTAAAAGGCATCATTTAAGATTAAATATAAAATCAAGATATAATTCTCTTGAAAAGGAACAACTTTGATCGATCGATTCAAAAAATAATGCAGAATTCTGAAAATTTTAAGAAACTCTCTCGTAGTTTTTCACTTATAACTCTTCAAATGTACGTTAAAACAAAAAAATGATAATTTGACTAAAATTAAACTACATAAAATTTGCAACAAAAAATCATGCATTCATTTTTTCGAAAAGTGAACGGGTGACGCAAAACCAAACGTCAAAGTATACAAGATGGGGTAAAATAAATATTGCCATTTTGAAATTGAAAAAGTTCAGATAAAAGAAATTCTTCGTCAAAAGTATTACCTTCCTCAAGCGAAATTCTATCACGACCAGACATGAAATTGGTGTAACTTCTCGAGAGGAACAAAAAAGGTCATATGAAAAATTAGCCTATTTTTGAAAATAAAGGCACTGCGAGCTTTAAACTTGGAAAAATAATATTTCCGTCAATGGTGTTTCGAAAAACACTTTTCAAAGATAGGAAAATTTTTTACTTATGACTTTTTTGCTCCTCTCATCCAGAAGTTACACCTGTTTTATGTTTTATCTTGAAATTTTGAGCAACTGCCCCTTCAAAATAGAAAAGGGCAATTAGTGTGCCTAACTCTCATGCTCAAACATTCACTTCCGAAACACCCTATAGAGCAAAACACTATACGAGTGTATACAAAATGGTTCGTGAAACACAACGTCACCAGCCATCAATCGAATACCCATTTAGAAAAAAAATTAACAATAGCTTGATCTTTGTTTACTTTACAACTATCGTCTTCGCGGTGTCCCAAATTAAAAAATTCATTACGCAATGAAAACAATCGGCGGCGTTTTTCCGCAGAAAAAACACTCTGCCGTGGGTTAGTGTGCGTGAAAACAACACCTCGAAACGAGCTTATTCCGCGTATAAAATAGGGCGAATCATTAGTATAGGATGCGCCAACTCCGGTCGGCCCGAAAAAAATATTACACGCTCGTGTTAGAGCGAAGAAAAAAACCAAGAATTGCGAGAAATTGAGAATAGCATCGGCGTTGTCGCATTTTGTGACACGATGCGCACGTTACCACTTAGCTCCTCGAATAAATTTTATTTTCATTTTTTTTTTGCTCGTCTATGAAACCAGCGACGAACGCGAACTGCCCACAATATGAATATAACGAGCATGAAATTTTTTCTCTGCCGGATTCGCAGTAATAAATTTTTTGTCAGAAGGATGAATAAGTCGTCGACCTTTGGTAGGCAGTACTTTTTTTTTGTAGAGCATCGTTTGGAATTCCTATCTGTACGAGCAATTATCATTGGTCAAATTTCAAAGCTGAATGCGGTTGAAAGTTCAATACGTGATTTATAAACGAGATAAAATCTTATTTATTAGAAATTCTATTCTGTAGTCGATAAAGGAAACGCGAACTGAGAACGTTTGGTTGATTTGCACTTATGTGGAAATATTACTTTTCTCTGCGGTTAGGTCTGACTTTCTCGAGAGGGAACTATTTACGCTAGTACGTTTTTAAATGGTGATAGAGTGACTGAAGGTATTCTTCATGAAGTGAAATATCTGATCTGAAAATGTACAAAGGTGATACTTTGGTGTTTTTTTGATAAATTGTAACGATTAGTGAACTTCATTGATTCGATGATTCATATTTTCATTCACGTTGAAAAAAAAATCTTGTATGTATAATATCAAAACTTTTCAAACCTTATCACTCTTGCATGTATCGTACTAATTAGCGAGTGATATTTATTTGAAATGATCAAGGTTAAATGCTGGCAAATGTTCAATTTATTTATAGTTTTGAAATTTTCAAATGGTTTCATAACACGTAAGATTCATCAGAATTATTTCATATTCATATAAATTACAATATATGAATTTTTTGAAACACCATTCACGATTTTCATGTCACAAGTCTCTCAGCACAACTCTCCCTTCACCCCCTCAAAAAATATTTTGTCTTTTGATTTAACTTTGTCAAAAATTCAAAGGTCCACGTACATTGACTGAAGTTGCGTATTTTGTGAATTTTGACTTCCTATGGGCTCGTATATGATGAAAATGTAAATACCCAGATTCAGATTTTTATTTTTGGATGAGACTGTATAATTTCGAAAATTTTCAGTGATTAAATGACACTCTATTTCACCATCGAAAAGTAGATGCTTATTTTGAAAAAAAATCAATTGACAACATTAATTTCAAAACCTAATAAAATCTAATTATTGACATTTTTCAAGTTTTTCTAAAAAAAATACGTTTGAAAATTCCCGAATTAACAATTTTTAAAACATCTGATAATTTTGAATATTTTATTTCTAGTTGGACACAAATTGTCAAAAATAAGTATTAAGTATGCTTATTAACCTTTAAAAAAAATTTTGAACCCAAATCAGAAAAAATGCATTTTTTTTTAAATTCAAAAAAACAATTTTTTTTTAAATTTGTTAGGTATGTAAAAGTTGAAAAAATCAGAACATTTAAAAAAATTGTAATTTTTTTTCGAAAAGAAAAAATTTCTGCTCAACATTTTTTTTTTCTAAAATGATCATTTCATTTTATTCATTTTTTAAAAAATTAATGTCAAACAATTTTTGCGTTTTTTTTTTTGAAAATTAACTGATACTCGTGAATTGAACGAAAAATTTTCTGGAATTTCAGAACTAGTCGTAGTATTTTTTTTTTTTTTGCGCAAATAATTTGTCATGTACACATTTTTCAAAACTTGTTTTTTTCAAAAATTGGCGTTCAAAATTCGAAAAAAATGTATTTACCTAAGTATAAAATTATTTTCAAAAATTCTTTGTATTTTTAAAAAATGGTGCCCAACAATTTTTCAAAAATTTGAATATTTTTTTTTGAAAGCTCACACGTGTTTGCACGACATGTTTGCTCGCACAATAATTTTCCAAATTCAAGAATTATGAAATTTTTTTCAAATTTTTTTCAAATTTTAGAATCACTAGTTTTTGAGAATTGTTGATTTTTTTCACGTGTTTGCACGTGTCAGCTCACACGTGTCACCTTGCACGTGTCTACATGTTTGCAGAAATCTCCATCATTTAAATTTTTTTTTTTTCAAATTTCATTAATCAAAATAGAAGTGTCTAAAATTATTTTCAAAAATTCTATTTGTTTGAAAAAATGCTTGCATCTCAATTGAGGAGGTGGATATCAAAACGCAATAACTGAATTTTTAGGGGTAATGAGTTGGCATCACTATCTTATAAGAAATTTCGCGGGGAATCTAATTGTGGTATTGGCAACACTGTAACATCGCCGGAAATACCTCAAATCGACGCGCCAAAATCACTTTCGCGTCAAAACGCAATATAACTGAATTTTTAGGGGTGTTGAGTTGGCACCAATGGCACCACTGTCCTATAGGAAATTTCGCGGGGAATCGAATGTTGCTATTGGCAACACTGTAGCATCAATGGAAGTACCTCAAATCGACGCGCCAAAATCACTTTCGCATCAAAACGCAATAACTGAAATCAAATTTCGCTCCCCTCCCCCCGGTTCAAGTGCAAAATTCAAAAATTTTCAAAATTTGTGTAATAGGGTCCTACCCTTCCCAATGACACCAATTTTGGATGAATTGGCCCACCAAAAATTTGGCTCTGCAGTTTTTTGCGTTTATCTCAATTTATTAGGAAAATTCAGTTATTGTGTTTTGATATTCACCTCCTCAATTCTTCAAAAATTTGAACATGTTTTTGAAATGTTTCTAATTTCCTGAAATATTGTAAGTTAATAAAAAAAATTGGGTTCGATTTTTTTTTTCAATTTTTGATAAATTTTTGTTTTGAATTTGTTTCCAACATTTTTTTTTCAAAAATTTAATTAGGTACTTTTTGAAAATTAAGAATTCATAAATTGAAAAGAAAAAATCTTTAAAAATTTTAAACTAGGTAGGCGTAATTATGCAATAATTCAAAAAATTTGTAATGTGAAAATCTTTGAAAAATTTTTCTTGGAAAAAATTGAGAAAATCACGCATTGAATTTTTTCCAACTTTGAAAAAAAATATTCAAGTCATTTTATTTGAAATTTGATAAAAATAAAATAAAAATACGTGTTCCCTAATAAGGTTGAAATATTTTGCAGAGATGAACCTTAATTACCTATATTTATAAGGTGTAAAAAATTTATATTTAAAAGTTTGAGAGAAAATTTGTGTTATCTGATATATTTTCAAAATTTGTGACCAATAAATTGGAAAAAATATTTCTAAAAATTCAAAATTAGGCATGTATCGTTTTAAAAAATTTTAGAATCATCAAACAATTCAAAAATCAAAAAAAAAAAAAAATACAATATGAAAAATTTTTAAAAATGTTGATGAAAAATTCCAAATTAAGAATAATCATTTTTTACAATTTTTTGTAGATTTGTAAGTTTAACGTACTTTTTCTTCAAAAATTTGTACCAAAAGGTATTAAAAATTGTAGAGAAAATTTATATCATCCGACTTTTTTTTTCTTCAAAAATCTGAGCATGTTTTAACAAAATTTTTGATTAATAAATTGTAAAAAAAAATTTGGGAAAATTTGAAATTAGGCATAAGTACATTTTTTGGAGTTCAAAATTACCACAAAATTTTTATACTTACTATTTGCAATGTTAAAATTTTAAAAATGTGTTTCTCTAAAAATTTTGATCAAAATTTATTGATTTTTTTCAAACTTGAAAAAAATTGTGAAATTAAAAAAAATGGATTTCTGAAAAATTCAAAATTAGCATACCTACCTATTAAAAAAAAATCAAAATCGTAAAAAAAATGAAAAATTGCCACTTAAAAATTTTTAAATAATGCATTTTTTGTTGAAAAATTTTGAAAAATGTATTCCAATAAATTTTTAAAAAATTGATATAATTTTAAAAATTGTGTTTAAATTTTATTTCAAATTTTTTCACATTTGACAGCAAATTTTTCAAAATTTACGACTCTATTATTCCAACATCTATGTAAATTGATTTCTTCATATTGTACCTACCATATTGGAGAAGTTGAACGTATCGTAACAAACTCAACCTTTCACACGATGTTTTAACAAAATTTTTGATTAATAAATTGTAAAAAAAAATTTGGGAAAATTTGAAATTAGGCATAAGTACATTTTTTGGAGTTCAAAATTACCACAAAATTTTTATACTTACTATTTGCAATGTTAAAATTTTAAAAATGTGTTTCTCTAAAAATTTTGATCAAAATTTATTGATTTTTTTCAAACTTGAAAAAAATTGTGAAATTAAAAAAAATGGATTTCTGAAAAATTCAAAATTAGCATACCTACCTATTAAAAAAAAATCAAAATCGTAAAAAAAAATGAAAAATTGCCACTTAAAAATTTTTAAATAATGCATTTTTTGTTGAAAAATTTTGAAAAATGTATTCCAATAAATTTTTAAAAAATTGAAAAAAATTGATATAATTTTAAAAATTGGGTTTAAATTTTATTTCAAATTTTTTCACATTTGACAGCAAATTTTTCAAAATTTACGACTCTATTATTCCAACATCTATGTAAATTGATTTCTTCATATTGTACCTACCATATTGGAGAAGTTGAACGTATCGTAACAAACTCAACCTTTCACACGACGTTACGTGGTGTGTTAAAAATGACTCGTATCAATCATTAGCCTGACTTTCTCAGCGTTATTCTGCCTATCGCTTCTTCACACTCTCTATATTACATGCTATTTATCTTCGTATTGAGTCACGTAAAACAGCAGCGAGAGGACGTTTCGAAAACAGTTCACTTAATGGGCTATTACACGCAGCTATAAAAACTAACCAAATTTTCGAACTTATAAATGTACCTAGCTACCTACTATTCTAAATTTATACGAATAGGAAGGTTCGTCGTACGTACTCCGCGATGATTTGTACGTGGACGTGGAGATTTTTTGAATTTTTGAATAAGCGAGAATTCATGGTAATCGATGAGTTCACTAGATAATATATCCTCTGTACTGGTATCTATCTATTTGTATTAAACTTATGCATTACTCATGGATCGTTTATTTTTACCGTTACGTTTAAGCGCCCTGGCGCGTCCGATTACGTCATTGTTTGAGAAAATTACGTCAACGATTGCTGCAGTTTCGCAGGGGGGATGGTCGTGTCGTACAAATGAATTCAAAATTTTGGTACTGGAAATCGAAAGAGGATACATGTTTATAGAGTGCGCACGACAAAATGTACATACTTATTGAAAACAGGATGTGACGTCATAATTGGAAAAAATTTTCAAACGGTGCGGGAGGTATCTGTACATTACATAGAGTGTAGAATATGGAGCGTTTGCCAACATATGTGCTATGTGCTTAGTGCTGTGTACTTGTGTCGCCGCAGCCGCATATATTTAATTCTATTTACCAATACTATAGAGAATATAGACGTAAACCTATAGAAAGATTTCGAAAAGCAGAAGAGAGCGATGGTCTAGCAACGAGTGGGGCCGCAGGGTTGCAGCCACTCATCGAATGTAGTAAATTCGTGACGCGAATAAATACCAGAGCTAGACTAGAGCTAGGCTTCGGTATCGTCCGTATTCCTTAATTTGTACCTCTGAATCTGATTTGGTGCAATGATTAAATACTTATTTTGTACGATCGATTTGTATTTTGTATTTTTATTAAATGGACAAGGATATGGACTAGGTTTCATTCTCGTCTTCGAATGTATACGAGTATTTTTGAAGGTTTTAGGGTATTTTATGTAGAACTGACGTGAGCTGATTCCAGATGAGAGTCGAATTTCATCATATGTTCCAAACTCAGTTTTACGCTAGAAATCTTAAAGAATTCGTAGGCCAAGTGAGAGAAAGTGATGTGTGAAAAAATAGTCGAATTTGAGAAAAGAAGATCGATTAGGAATCGCTTAACGAGAAATAAATTTTGGAAATATATTTTTGATTTTTGATGCGTTAAATTTTAGGCAAAAAAAAAATTAAAAGTTCGCTCATTGAAGTAAATTAAATTGGAGAAAAAACACAAATTACAATAGCACTGAATTTATAAATACTTGGGTTAGGAGAGGAGGGGGGGGGGGGGGGAGGGTCATTCTATAGCCGTTCAATTTGTTTAAAAATGAAATACTAAAAATGAGGCAATACTTGTTTAACATTTCAGTAAAATACTCTTATGTCTACTTTTTCGATTTTGAGTTATTTTCAATTTTGAATTTTTGAATTTTTTAAAAATGTTTATTATTTTTTTCAATTTTTATTCTTTCAAGCTCACAATTTTTCGAATATTCTCTTAATTTCTTATTTTTTGAAATTCTGAATTAGGTCGCTCTCTTAAGTATGTCAAAATCTTTTTTATCCAAGAAAAATAAATAGAGAAATTTTTTTCCAAAAAAAAAAAAAAAATGGAAATAAGTATCTATTTATTATTCCAAAAAATTGAAAAATTTTACTAAAAAAAAAGTATATTCTAAAACAAAATAAAATTGAGAATCTCTCCACCAATGGAAATTTTCCCGCCAAAACAAGTGAAAGATTTTTGTTAATTTTTTGCTTTAAAAAAATTGAGGAGGATATATTTTTAGGAATTCCAAAAAAATTAAGAACTTTTCCTCAAAAAATTGAAATTCCCCAAGAAATACAAGAATTTTTTTCTCTCACAAAAAATTGACAATATCATCCGTTTCAAATGAGAATTTTTCCCCAAAAAGAATTGAAAGATTTTTTGCCCATTTTTTTTTTACTTGAAAAAAAATTGAGGAAAGGTACTCACTTGATTGAGGAACACATTTTTTCCAAAAAAAAAAAAAAAAACTGAAATTTTTCCAATAAAAAAAAAAGGAATTTTTTCCTTTCCCAAAAAACAATCGAAACTTTTTTTGGTCATTTTTTCGCTTTAAAAAAATTAAATGAAAAAAATTTTCCCCAAAGAAATTTGAGAAAATTTTTTGTTTGTTCAAAAAAAAAATCTACAAATAATAATATTTACCTAATGATTTATTTCTTACTTTTTTTCTCTCTCAAAAAAATGAATAAGTATTGAATAAATTACAAATTTTTTCAACTATTTCAAAATAATTTAAAATAAAGTCTCAGAAAAAACAGAACTTTTTTCCGCATTAAAATATTTTTACTTCAAAATGGTCGACATTTTTTGTTCAAAAGAACTGAGAGAATTTTCTTCTCCAAAAATCATCTGGAAAATATTTTTAAAGCTACATACTTCAAAAAATTTGGAGATTTTTTTTTTCATTAAAATAATTCAGAATCTTCCTCCAAAAAAATCAAGAATCTTTTTTTCTTGTCTCGAGAACGTTCAAAATTTTTTTCATAAAAAAATTGAGAATAATTCTTCTCCAAAAATCAGTCGGAAAATATTTTTTTATACTTACCTACCTACATACTCCACAAAATTTAGAGATTTTTTTTTTTTTTTTCATTACGATAATTCAGGTTCTCTCTGCAAGAGAATCAAGGATTTTTTTCCCATCTTAAACATTCAGAATTTTTTTTCTTCAAAAGAATTGACAGAATTTTTTCTTCAAAAATCAGCTAAAAAGTATTTTTACCTACCACAAAAAATTTAGAGTTTTTTTTTTCATCAAAATAATTCAGATTCTTCCTCAAAAAAAAAAATCAAGGAATTTTTCTTCAAAAAAAGTTCAGGTATTTCTTCTTATCTCAAGAACATTCGAAATTTTTTCTTTAGAAGAATTTTATTGAGAGAACTTTTTACTTCAAAAAAAAAATCAGCTGTAAAATATTTTAACCGGGTACTCCAAAAAATTAAGAGATTTTTCTTCATAAAAATAATTCAGACTCTTCCGCCAAGAAAATTCAACGATTTTTTTCTTCAAAAAATTTTCAGATTTTTTTTTTGTACAGAAAAGTTTATGGGGGTTTTTCCTTCAGAACATTGAGATTTTTTCTCCGAAAATATGGAAGGATTTCAAAAAAAATTGAGATGAAAAATTGGGATTTTTTTTCTCGTAAGAATAAAAATTCCTCAGAAAAAAGCAGAAATTTTTTCATAGAATTATAAAATTTTTAGTCCAAAAATATTTACACCAAAAAATTGGGAAAAAATTATTCTAAATCCAAAATTGATTTTTTTTTATTACCTACGCAAAAATTTAGAAAAATTTTCAAATAAAACAACTGGTTAGTAGGAGGTCTGAGGCAGAGATGTACTCACAAGGAGGGAGCTTCCCCTCCCAAAACTTTTATCATTTTTCAAAAAAAAAAAAAAGAGGAACACAATTAACGGATTTTTCCCCACCTTCTCGAGTTTTCCTCTTCAAAAAAGCTCGCTCCTTTGCTCTCAAAATATTCCCAAATTTAGTAAACCGCTCGAACATGACACGTTTCAGTTCAACGATACTAGAACTCGCACTACTAAAAATACACCCGTATGGCGAAGCCCTGCTTCTACTTGTACACTGGTATTTTCGACACAATGACCCATTACTACAGCACCATAGCATCGCAGCGTCACAATCACAAACACTATAGTACGTAGAGAGCTCGGGTCGAACCCGAACGAAATACCATCTCTAATAATAAATTTGCACGGCCAGTGGGGCCAGCGAAGACAAAATCTTGGTACAGAATAGGTTAAGGTCGTAACATATTTTAGTGTAATTTCGTTCGGAATGTAAAATCAAGAATACGAGTATATTGCCGAATTCAAATGTCAGAGTGCTCGTAATTTCGAGCTACTATACTTGGTCCGGGTCCAAAATCGAGCCAAGTCGCGGAGCAGAGGCGAGCTCTCCCGCGTTAACCTGTCAAATTTGGTCGTTTGATCGCCTCGTTCAATGGCACTTTCGTAACGCGAACGACTTTTGCCTGCCTTCGCTCGTTTCTTCGTTCCTTCGTAGTATTCCAATCGAATCGTATACGTGATGTCGTAACATCATCGCCACTGCCAAAGTAAAGTAGAAGAAAAACAAAAATTTCGTACGTACGCGGCAAAATGAGCATTTACCAATCGATATTTTACTCTCGCTCGGCTCACACACGACGCCGATTACGGTGTGTACCTAAATGGGAAAGAAAAAACCATACCGTCGAGTAAAATTACGTACTCGTGGTTAAGAGATTTCATCTTCACGGAGCATCGTCGTATGTACGTACGATAAACGTGTTATCCAATTATACACAATCAACTCCCAAGGTACTCTGGCCCTGTGAAAGGAGAGAATGGTTGCCTTTGAAAGGGTACCCTTCCGCGTTCCCCTGCAGCCCAGTTATAAGTGGAGTATTTATCACCCAACGCAGGCTGGCTCGTCGTCGGCATCCCTCTTAAGACCATTATAGGCTTGATTAAATATGTACGTATGTACTTCAAAAGGACCAAAATTACCTATAGCCACAATATGGACGAATGAAAAAGATAATTTCATGGTCCGATGGGGATGTTGAAAAATACCACAAAAATCTGAAACGAGTTAAAAATGAATTAAATTGGCTTATAATGATTTTTTACTTTTAGAGAAGGGAAACAATAGTTGAATTTTTTCTAAAAAAAAAGCTTAACTCAAAGTTCTGTGTCAAAAATAAAATTATAAGCACCAATTTTTTATTAATTTTTCAAAAAAAAAAAAAAATTATCAATTAATTTTTTTTAAATGAAATTTTGTGGAAATCGACTTTTTCAAATTTGTTTCGAACTCTTAATTTTTAATTAAGTTTCGAAAATGAACAATTTGAAAGAAATCAAAATTTTGCTAAAAATAACTTTCAATTTCGTTCAAAAAAAAATTATTAGGTCTAAAAATTTCTGTCCTGTAATTTTTTTCCCATTTCACGTGAAAATTAATTTTCTTCTGGTTTCATTAAAAAAATTATAAATTTCCAATTTTCATTTTGAGAATAAATTGAATTCAACCAAAATTTAAATTCAACTTTTCCAAAAATTCAATTTTTTTTTTAAACTTGTCAAATTTTGTAGAAACATTTTTTTTAAAACTCGGCCCAAAAAAATTTCCTTCATTTTTTTCAGAGAAAATTGCCAACTTTGAATTGAAAAGTTTCAAAATTCAAAAAAAAATAATTAAAATTGTTCAAAAATAATTTTTTGACGATTTTGTAAATTTAAACGAACACACTGTCTTACTGGATGTTTTTAACCAGCAACATGGCCGGCAATATAGCTATAGTTCGGAGTGCTTGAGAGTTGAGATACACCAATGTGACATGAGCTACACCCAAATTTTGGAGAAAAAAAATCTTTTAAATTTTTTTAAAGAAAAAATGTATTAACTTTTTTTAAATGAAAAATACTTCAATAAAAATATTTCAAATTTGATAAACTCTCAATTTTTTTCTTAAAAAAATTTATTTTCAAAAAATTAGATCATTTTTGAACAATTTATGCCTCAACATGACGGTCTTTCCAATATTCTAATGACTTTTTGCTGAATTCGCAACAATTTTCGTTGACGATTTTTTAAAATTTTTAATTTAGAATCATCAAATTTAGAAAATTGTGATTGGAACAAGATTTTTAACAGTTTCAGGAGAAAACCTTTTACTTTTTTGGAAGAAAAAAAAATCATCTATATATTTTTAGGAGGGAGGGGGTATTGAATTCTTATCTCATTTTTTTGGGGGGGGAATCTCAATTTTTTTCTAAGAAGAAAAATTCTCAATTTTCTTGAAATAAAAAATATTTTCACTTAGGCATCCACTCTAAATGTTTTAAAAATAAAAATAAGCAAAAAATATCTCATCAATTTTTTTAAGGGGAAAAAATCTCATTTGAGAGGGCGGGAGGGAATTCTCAATTTTCTACGAGGAATTTATTTTTTAATTTTTTGAGGAGAAAATTTCAATTTCTTGAGAACAACGTTCTAAATTTTATTTTATTAGAATAAAAAAATTTCTTCCTTAATCCATATCTTTCTTAATTTTGTGAAGCAAGAAAATAAGCAAAAAAAAGTTTTTTTATGATAAATATCCCAACTCCCTTATCAGCTTCGGCTATCATTCGTCATCTAAAAATAATTTAATTTTATCTAAATAAACTCCACCCTGGGGAAATTTCAAGATACACGTGTGTCGCGTATACATTTTGAAAAAACTAGAATAAAAAAAAATACTTCCATCGATAAAATAATGCAAAAAAATATCTACGAGCTGAAATTTAAGCACGTCTTATCTTTTACTGCTTATCCGATACGCTGTACGCTGAAGAGAAATATACGAGTACGTGTATTTGCATAACATAGAAGTTGAGAAAAGAGCTAAAAAATGAAAGTATACAAGTAAGAAAAAGTCCATTTCATTTGCCCTACCCCAGAGACCAAGACCAAAGACTGCGGTACGTATTTTAGCAGGTTATTTTCATTTGGTAATATTATACGAATGCGACCAACTTTCGTTAGAGAGTAACTTTTTGAGCTTGAATTAGCGTATCGATTTTCGCAAAATATCAAACACGGGTTCATTTGCATGTGAGGGTATTTTTTTAAATCCGGTATCGCAGAGCTTTGGAAAGATGGAAGATTAAAGGGGGAAATCAGGAAATGAACGAGTGACGGAATGGGATTTTTATTTCGATTATTAAGTTGTTATTTTTTTTTAATGATAGGCATAAATTTTATACAAAAATTTAAAAAAAATGTATGTTATAAGGAAGGAGATGCAGTGGATGAAAATAGCAAACAGGGTTACCACCTGTATAGTTTCTAACTGGCTCAGTCATTTTGTGTGTTTGGTATACGTGTACATTAATTTCTACGATAACGATGACTTGTCCAAACGAATTCAATATTTTATTATTTAATAAAAATGGTGATACGGGTTGAGTTGAGGAATTCCATGATGCCCAATTAAACCAGTGCAACTATTCGAGAAGCACTTGAAAATAAATGCTGAATTGTTTGAACGAGCGAGAAATTTTTCTCAATCTGAGATTCAGAGAGACTACTTTTTAAAAATTTGTTTAAAAAAATCTGAATTTCAATTAAAAAGAATGATTATTTTTATTAATTTTAAAAATATTTTTTAAAAAAATATTATAAAAAAATCAAAACTTATAGTGTTTTACAAAAAATTGGAGAATTTTTCATGTTAAAAAATTGGAAAATTTCATGTTGAAAAAATTAAAAAATTTCATATTAAAAAAATTTAAAAATTTTCATGTTGAAAAAAAAAAATATGTCAAAAATTGAGAATTTTTCATGTTTAAAAATTGAGAATTTTTCATAATTTTTTATGATTAAAAATTGAGAATTTTTCATGTTAAAAATTGAGAAGTTTTCCTCTTAAAAAATTGAGTATTTTTCATGTTGAAAAAAATGAATAAAATTCATGTCAAAAATTCACAATTTTTCATGTCAAAAAATTGACTATTTTTCATGTAAAAAAAATTGACAATTTTTCATGTTGAAAATTGAGAAGTTTTCGTTTTAAAAAAAATTAAGTATTTTTCATGTTGAAAAAATTGAAGAAAATTTATGTCAAAAATTGAGAATATTTCATGTTAAAAAATTCACAATTTTTCATGTCGAAAAATTTTCAATTTTTTATGTCAGAAAATTAACAATTTTTCATGTCGAAAAATTTACAATTCTTCAAGTCGAAAAATTTACATTTTTTCATAATAAAAAATGGAGAATTTTTCATGTTGAAAATTGAGAAGTTTTCGTTTTAAAAAAAATTAAGTATTTTTCATGTTGAAAAAATTGAAGAAAATTTATGTCAAAAATTGAGAATATTTCATGTTAAAAAATTCACAATTTTTCATGTCGAAAAATTTTCAATTTTATATGTCAGAAAATTAACATTTTTTCATAATAAAAAATGGAGAATTTTTCATTTAAAAAAATTGACAAGTTTTCATTCAAAAAATGAGATTTTTTTCAATTTAAAAAAATTTGGAGAATTTCTGAGTGATTTGAAAAAAATCGTTTTTTTTTCTCTAAAAGATGGAAAGAATTTTTTATCTATTTTTATACTCTAAAAAATTGAGATTTTGCCCCAAAAAACTTCCAATAATGATATATGTATATCTATGTATATATATTTTTTTTTTTTGAAATATCTAATACAATTTGTATGATTTAAATTTCAAAGTTTATTCTCGATGTGTATACTTATTTACTAGAATGGGATAGAAATGAACTGAATTTTGAAACTCTGAATATTTTGCAAATTTCTACTGTTTCGAAAAAAAACAAAAAAAAAAACTATTAGCATTGATATTGTTTTTATACGAAGGACAAAAGAATAATGACTTTTTAATTAAGTACCTAAGTACATTATTCACTGATACACACATATCACTAGTTGGACTGGAAACATTTAAAATTGTAGGTACGTCCACATTTCCCTCGTACGAATATACATTACACGAAGGAATTTAAATTCACGATTACGTCATCAGTTGGCTGACTCAGCTGCACACGTAGGGCTATTAAACGTCCGCGCTTTATTCGCGTATTATTCTGCCGTCTATGATAATAATAATATGAAAAATAACGGCGAAATACAAACAACTACGTCCTCGTGAAAAGAAGAAAAAAAAACGTGAAATTAAAATTGATGTCATAGCTGGTTGACCTTTTGAGAAATTTCATATCAAATAATGTCTTGTTTTCGAACATTTGCTGTGAGGCGAACGATGAAAACAACTTCATGATCATGTTTACGTGTGTGATTCAACCTTTAACACAGTTTCATTATCATAAATATTATAGTGATAAGACCTGGTAAGGAATAGAGATGGAAGTCGATTGGAAAGATCGTATATTTAATGTAGAACATACTTACAATGTGGGTACAATTTTTAATGAAAAAATTAAAGTTGCGAAAAGTGACGTAATTATTAATCGATAAAAGGCAGACGAATAAAAGGGGTGCTGAATCGCGGATGCGAACCAAACTTGTGACTCCGGGCTTAGTACGATAGGTAAAGTACACGTTGTTTATTCGTCTGTTGGGCCGCAGCGCAGATTGCGGTCACTGGAGAAGAACAGTGAGACTGCGGCTCATGCGTCGTATAGTCTTGTCATATATTGGTATATTTTTATCAATACGACTTATTGAAAATTGGCGATAAAAAATAATTTGAGATATTGGAAAGGTGGAACGTATGTCGTATGTCGTATGTAGGTACAAAGATGAGAATACTAGGTATTCCTTTTACGGTTAATAACCTTCGAGTTAATGTTGTTTAGATGCGAAGTGGGCAAAGGTACGTTCACCCTGCGCCAAATTTTCGACTTTAAACTGCCAAAGCCGATGCGGCGAGTACGTCGGAGTACGATCGATAAAACACTGCTGTGTCTCCGATGATATTAGTAGTACGTAGGTCCTTGACGATTGCACGATGGTGTAGATTTGATGGTTTCATCGTTTATATGGATGGACCGAAATAGATTTTTTTCGAGTCGAGGTAACGAAGGATGAGGTATTTTGAGTGAATTGGTTCGAAGTAAAATTCTTACCAGAGTGCGAGTGCCTAATTTGGAGGTGGAGTGTTGGAGGTACCTGTTGTGTTCTCAAAGTGTGTCGAAAAATCGATTAAAAATGAGCTAGTCAACTCCTAGAATTCCACAGGAAATTTTAAAAAATTTATAAAGAACAAAATATCCAAGGAAAATTGGACCATGAAAATGGAGCAAATTGTGCTTTGAATCACGAAAAAAAAAAAATTATTTGAAAATGTTCCTTTCGATGTTCGAATTAACCACAAAAAATAGCCAAACCTCACCTCTCGGTAGGTCTCCCCAATTTGTACCAAAAGTGACCCTCTCTTTGTGTTTTGCTTATAACTCTTCAAATATGCGTTTAAACGAAAAAATGATCATGACTAAAATTAAAGCTCATAAAATTTGCAACAAAAAATGTCATACTCATTTTTTTCGAAAAGTGAACGGGTGGCGCAAAAGCAAGTATCAAAATATACAAGATGGAAAAATGAAGATTTCCCCACTACGATTTACTTCAACGTCATCATTGATTTGAAAAAAAAATTGATGAAACGATTTTGTTCCAAATTTCAAGTGCTTTAAATGTCTCTTTGATCTTTTTTTTTGATTCGTGTCATTACCATGAAGTTACCTCATACCTGTCAACGTTTTGAAGAAAATGGGGGATTTACAAGTGTCTATAAAGAAGACAATTTTGAAGGTATGAAGGGTGGGGACCTTTTTGGAGTTCGTCGTGAATCATAATTTGCATACCTACATGTGGTCTCCTTCGAAATTGTATCATATTATACTCACAAAAGAGGAGGACTGTCTTCATTTTTTTCCATCCTGTATACTTTGACGCTTGTTTTTGCACCACCCGTTCATTTCTCGAAAAAAGTGAATATAACCTTTTCTATTGAAAATTTTATGTACTTCAATTTTAATTATTATCACTTTTTCATTTAAATGAATATTTAGAGAGTTATAAGCTAAAAACAACGAAGGGGTCACTTTTGATCCGCATTTAGTGGAGATTCCATTATGGTTAATCAAGAAATTGAAAAAAAAAACACTCCAAAATCAACAAAGAAATCCTATGTGACACAAACTTTATTGAATCTGGGATAGGAAACTGTGGGTTTTAATTGAGATTTCTTATCAGTTTTTGTTATCGCTTATCAGCTAAATGAATGAATTATTTTTTAAATTTTTCATTCGTAATTTTGTGCTATTTCTTTTTGTTATTTTTATTAAATAATAAACGACAATCAAATTTGGTAGAATATTAAAAAAAAATTGCGCATTTATGAATTCGCAACGAGATACGTACTGTGGCATACGATGAATAATCTTACTGCGTCGATAATTTATTGCATATTCGAAGCAATTGTTTGCACAATATGAAGATACATTAAGTGTGCGATAATACATTCCTATCCAAATATCAGTACTGTACCTATGATACCTATTGCAATTGCACACGTAATATTTTTCTACGTACGTACATCTACCTACCTACCTACCTACCTACCTACCTTAGGGTGGCCCTTATTTTTCGAATTTTGGAAATGTTGTCGGGACGGGGGGTCATTGGTGACATATTGGTAGAAAATAATTCCCTATTTTCTATTTTTCCTCTAACTGAATTTTAAGCCGTTTCTCAGGGGCCCCCAAATTTGAAAAAATAAAAAAAATAGAAAAAATAGAACATTTTGAAAATTTTTGAAAATTTTTAGCAAAATGGTCATAGGGATGGTATTTCTATAAGACAAGACCATTTTCGATGATTTCTTATCTTTACCCCCCTTTTCATGGGACATAAAAAAACGTCATTTTTTACGTTTTTGAAAAAAATGACTAAAAATTAAAGAAACATTTTTTTTTTAATAAAATGTTTTTAGCATACATGTTTTCACCCAAAAAGGTCATTTACGGCGATTTTTCATCCTTACCTTCATTTTTGGGAACCTCATTTTTTTCAATTTTTGATAGTTTTTGAAAAATTCTCACTGATACGGCAGTGGTGAAAAATCACCGTAAATGACCTTTTTGGGTGATAACATGTATGTTGAAACCATTTTATTCAATTTTTTTTTTTTTTTTTAATTTTTAGTCATTTTTTTCAAATTTTTTAAAAAACGTAAAAAATGACGTTTTTTTATGTCCCATGAAAAGGGGGGTAAAGATAAGAAATCATCGAAAATGGTCTTGTCTTATAGAAATACCATCCCTATGACCATTTTGCTAAAAATTTTCAAAAATTTTCAAAATGTTCTATTTTTTCTATTTTTTTGATTTTATCAAATTTGGGGGCCCCTGAGAAGCGGCTTAAAATTCAGTTAGAGGAAAAATAAAAAATAGTTAATTATTTTCTACCAATATGTCACCAATTGACCCCCCGTCCCGACAACATTTCCAAAATTCGAAAAATAAGGGCCACCCTAACCTACCTACCTACCTACCTACCTACGTACCTACCTAACTACCTACCTACCTACCTATCTACCTACCTACCTACTTATCTATATAATTGCAAAGTTGATTCGGTTCTTCTCTTCGATTTTTGAACTATTTTTCTATCACAAACTGATTGAAAAAAATCGAATTATTTTAGTCATTGGTCAATTTCAATAGTTCCTGAATTATTACCAATTAAAAAAAAAAAAAAAAAATTGAAATCTGACTTTTGTAGAATTTTAATTCATTCAGTTTTGATTTTACCTATTAGAAGGGTCAATTTTTCAAAAATTCCAATTCGTCAAAATATGATCAGATTTTTTATTTCCTAAAAATACACAATTTCAAATCTTTTATAATAAAAAAAATTTTCAACAAATTTTTGTTCAATTTCTTGAAATTACCTTACAATTTTTGGACAGAAAAAACCTCAATTTTTTTCAGAGAAAAATTTCTGTAGCTAAAATATTTCTCAAATTTTTGAAAAAATCTCAATTTTTTAAGGGTTGAGAAATTTATGATTTTTAAAAAATAAAATAATACCCTTTTTTTGAAAAAATACCATTTACCTAATTAAATGAAAAAATTATGAATTTTTTTGAGAAATTTTTTTTTCAACAATTTCCTATAGAAAACCGCATTCTTCAAATTTTTGGAGATAGTTCCTTTTGAGGGGGGGGGGGGGGTCCTGAATTTTCTTGGAATAAAAAATATCTCAATTTTGTAAAGTCTGCGTAAAAAATTTTAATGTCTTCGTGATTTTTTTTTTTTTTCAATTTTTTCAAAGTAAGTAAATGACTACAAGATTTCTAGAGTTTTTTCGAAAAAAAATTCTTCATTTTTTGGGGAAGAAATCCATTTTAATTTTTACTGAGCAGATTTTTTGTTGTTTTTTGGAATAAATCTCTTGTTTTTAGGAATGAAAATCTTAATTTGTGATGCGCTCTGTGAAAGGGTCAGAAGTCGGAAAAATCGAAATATTTTTTTCTAGCTTATCTGAAAGAAAATTTCTTGAAAATTGACCGAGATATACCACTTTGAAGTTCTCACATGGAAAACGGATGATTGGAGAAAAACGCTCCGAAATTGCGCCAAAAGTATTTTTATTTGAGAGTCCAATCAAAAAGTCGAAAATCGATTTTTTCGATTTTTTTGCTCTCCTGAAAAAGTTGCATTCCCGACTTCTGGCCCTATTTCACAGAGCGCATCACATTTGCTGTCTCAATTTTTTTGAATAAAATCTCATTTTTTAAGAACAAAAAAACTTTTTTATTTTTTGGATAGGTACACAAATCTTCAAAATTTCTGTGGGTGGTAAAAAATTTCTCAATTGAGTAATTTTGGGAGAAAAAATCCCTCAATTTTTTCTGGAGCAAAAATCTTTCTCAAATGTTTGGGAAGAAATCTAATTTTGTAGGGGGAAAATTTCTGAATTTACTTGAAATGAAAAATATCTTGACTTTTTGAAAAAAATTCATTAAATTTTTTAGAGGAAAAAATTTTAAATTTTTGTTGAGGAAAAATAACTTATTGTTTTTCAATTTTTTAGGGGTTAAAATATCAATTAGTCAATTTGGGGGAGTTTCTAAATTTTTTGACATCAAAAATATTTTACTTTTTGTAGTCAACGTAAAAAAATTCTCTTTTTTTTGAGAAAAATCTTCAATTTTTTGATAAGGAAAAAAATCTTTCAAGTTTTCCAATTTTTTTTGTGTGAATTTTTTTGAAAAATAAAATAAAACCATTCCAAAATTTTCATCAAATGTGAATTTCAAAAACTGAATTTTTGAAAAATTTGAATTTGTCACAATTCATCCAGACACACACTTCGAAAGCTCCAAAATAAACCTACTGCAGTATATTTTATGTGGGTAAAAGTTACCCATAGTCAAGTTTCTCGGAGCATGAAAATAATATAATCGATTCAATCTACGTACGCCTGGTAAATTAATACACGAAATAAGTTGCAAACAGGCCAGTCTAATTGAATCAACTCTTGGTTGTCTAGCTGCAAGTTGATATTTCAATCAGTATACGCTTCACGGGGGATACCCACGATACCGAATCGATAATATGCTGTGTAGATAGAGAAAGAGATACAGTTATCTTATATTGCGGTACAGGAATACGACGAATTTGTAGTCATTTCCTCGTGCATGTAGGTAGAATATTATCAAATTGGACATTACGATACAGATATCTGCATTTGTGGTGTTATGTACTCTGTGGATGTATCCACTTACAAACGTATCACACTCATATCCGAACAAAGTATATCGATATGCGATGCCTGGTTGTAAAATGTTTCAATTTTTGCTCCATAATAACTTGAAGAATATTTTACAAGGACGTTATAATGGGCTGAGATAGACGTATTGTGTTAAGAATTTTTTTCATTGCGGTCGGGTTTGGTATCACATGTAGCGAAAAATGTTTGTAATTAAAAAAAAAAAATCGAAACTCGTTGAAAATGTTCTAAATAGTAATACTTTATACTTACTGTACCTATCTAGAGTTTGACAGATGATGGGTTTGTTCTCGATACCTTCACCTTTGGAATCGTCTATTTAAAATATCTAGGTTGTGCTCATTCATATGTAACATCAATCATAATGTGAAACCTATTCCTACAATTAAAAATTGTAATTTACTTGTGCGCACGTGTGTACTCTGGTTTGCGAAGTTTATCCGAGCATTATTTAAGCTCACAGGCAACGATGAGATAAGTAAAACTTGCAAAGGCCAATGTCAGATGTTGCATTTGAATGAGTCGTAATCTGTGATAGGCCTAATTTATCTCTTTTTAATCGCCAATCAGTGATCTCCAAAAAATAAGGTTTTACAAAACATCTCCAATTTCGTGAAATTCGATTCTCATCGTGATTATTTCAAGAATGTAACGAAATTGCAATTTTATAAAAGCTGATGAAATTTTGAATTTTAGAAAAATCGATTAAAACGATACATTTCACAAATATAAGTAAAATTGGTAAATTTTCAAAATATGATAAAATTAAAATTTTTTAGGATTTAAGAAATTTGTAATTTTTCAACATTTTATTATTTTTTTAAAAATTAATCAAAATTACTGATATTGACGATTTTACAAAAAATGATAAAATTATTATTTTTTTAGTATTTTTAATAATACCTATTTTGAAAATGATCAAATTGATGATACCCACTTTAATGAGAAAGTTTTTCAAAAGTACCTAAATAAAGTAATGAAATCGATTTCACTAAGTATAATCGTGGTATTGGTTATTTTTAAAAGTCACCTACTTAATAAAATAGCAAATTTTTCAAAATTTGGTAAAATTTATCAAACTACCTAATTGATTAAAGTGACGTTATTAACAATTTCAGAAGAATTGAAAAATAATCACCAATTTTTGAAAACTAATAAATTAAAAAATTTTACAAAATGATTATTTTTCAAAATTTTATAATTTTTTTGAAATTGGTCGAATTTATGATATTGGCAATTTTAACGAAATTGGTAAAATCAATAATATCACAATTGGAGCGGGATTAATTATTTAAAAAAATTTATCAAATAGGTACATTTTTTTTTTAAATTGAAAAAATTGATGAAATGAAAATTTTTCAATATAAAATTTATCGAATTATTGATATTGGCAATTTTAAAAAAAATTGATCAAGTTATTACTTCTCATTATTTTATAATTTTGTGGGAATTGATCGAATTGACGATACTTATACTTTTAAAAGAATTTAAAAAATCAATAGTATAGGTACTTAATCAATATATATTATAAGAGAGAAGCTGTTACTTATATAACTTGATATGGTTATTTTTAAAAACTGATAAATTGAAAAAAATTAATAAAATTGTCATTTTTAAATAATTTTTTTGGAAATTGGTCAAATTGATGGTGACAAGGGCGTAACTGGGCTTTTTCATTAGGTTGTGCCAGTTCCACAGACAGAATCTTGGAATTTCTTTTGGTGTAGCTTGATTTTTTCTAGTTTGACTATAAAAGAATGGAGAAATTGGAGAAAATTTTTACAAAAAAAATAAGAAGTTTTATTTTCATTCAAAAAGAAATAAAAAATTGAGATTGAAATTTTTTTATTCAAGAAAATAAAAATAAATTAGGTATTTTATTTTCATTTTATTAATTTTTTTTTTGGAAAAAACCTTTAATTTCTTCGAAGAAAAAAAATCTCAATTTTTTTGGAAAAAAATTATAAAATTTATAGAATAATTTTATGATAATTTTTTTGAATTGAAATTTTTTTCCTCTTCTGTAATAAAAAAGTCAAACTTTTGAAGAAAAAAAAACAATAAATTTTTTAGTAGAGAAAACTTCGGTTTTTTTTTTTGGTTTTTTTTTAAGAAAACTTATTTTTTTGAGAATAAGTACTTTTCAAATTTTCATGGAGAAAAAAATTCTCATTTTTTTTTATGGAAAAAACTTTCAATTTTGGCACAATTTGTAGATTTAACGAAAATTGATAAAATCGATATATCACATTAATAAAATTGTGATATTTGTTCTTTACAAAAATTAATCAAATTGGTTTTTTTTTGCAAATTCAAAAAATTATTGATTTTCAGTATTTTATTATTTAAAAAAAAAAAAATTATAGAATTATTTGACAACTTCATAAAAATCGATAATTTCACAATAATCTGTGATATAGGTAGTTAGGTTTATTGATTTTTTTTTTAATTCACCGAATTGAAAATTTTACAAAAAATTGGTAAAATTCTATCAAATTATTATTTATCAGCATTTTATACCTTTTTTAAATTTTAAATCGATGGAATTGACGATACTTGAGACTTTAGAAATTATCAAAAATATTTATAGTATTTCGATTGTTGTAGATTGTTTTTGAAAACTGATAAACTTGAAAATCTTATGACATTATCATTTTTCAATATTTATTTTTATTTTTTCAAAAATTGATAAATTCATTATTTTTCAGCGTTTATAATTTTTCGAAAATTGATCGAATTTGTGATTCTGGAAATTTTCCATTCATTCAATATTAGAAATTTTAATCGTATTTTTCAACCCATTGACAAATTTCTAACCAACGACTTCGTTTATTTTTCAGGTGGAAATTCAAAAGACACAAAAGCAAAGGATGTATTGGCATCGTCTGTAATTGGGCCTCATGGTAAGATATCGTTTGAATTTATTCACTTTATTAAAATTAAATTAGACTAGTGTGACAAATGGGAAAATATTGTAACGGGAAACATGCAAAGTAATCGCGAAGAGGGCTTGAGTTACTTCGGAACCTTATCGCAATCGTAACTTTATATTACTCCAGGTACCTAAACCTATCGAGTATCTTTTTCTCTAGCAAGTGTATCTGGCATATTCGAGTTCGACGAATGAAAAAAGATATTCCCAGCCTCGCATAACAAATTTCTCTTCAAAGTACCTTCCAACTGATCTCATTTACTTACACTTTGTTTAATCTGGCGTAACGTAAATTACAAATATAGAATGATATGGTTCTGGTTGTTGATTTTAATGTCTGTTGATTTACGTACTTTTGGAAAATTGAAAATTATCACGTCTTGAATACGAGTCAGAAAATATAAATATTGTGACACGTATGTGCTGTGTACGTAGATTTCTGAGTATTCCCTTCGATAAATATCACGCAGGGTTTTCCACCATTTGTGAAGAGGTGAGAGGAAGGTATAATTATCGTACTTTTGCTTTTTGTGCAAAATCGAGAAGAGAAAGAAACGCCAACTTTGCAAACTTTTGAGATTTGTTTTCAAGAAATCTGAAAAATTAACGAAGCAGGTCATTAGCCCCAATTTCAGCCTGATGTGACTTTCCAAACTAATAAATTTTCTGCGTTAATGTTGTTCGCTTTAATTTACTCGCAAACTTTATCGTTATTTTTTTAATTTAAATTTTCAATTCGTTATACGCAGCCCATAGGTATACTCGTAAGGCATACGCATAAATAAACCTATTTCTAAAATAACTCTCTAAAGAAAAAAAAAGTTTAAATTTTTTTCAATTTAGCTAAACGGTAAAGTAAAGCTTCGAGGAAGTTGATAATAAATTTAGAAAAAACGACGACAAAATAACACACACCAACCTGCGTTTGGTAATCGGCTAAAATGCTGCTCTTTTATGTACAAAAGAAAAGAAAACAGTAAAATGGTGATTCCTGCCACGGTATAATGTTTTTAAAACGTATAATGGCGAAGTTAATTATCTAAAGTAGATTGCCTTAGGTACTTTTTTTTTCTTACTTTTAACTGCTGGTGTGGTTAATTTGATGAGCTATATAAGAATAAAGCCAATAGATGAGTTGAGTTTTCTTCTTTTCGTGCTTGCTACATTATTTCGAGAGTAATGTGGTTTATTTTTCTTTGTTTTCGTTTCTCTGGTTTAGAGATTTATTCGTATTCTTTACCTAGTCTTACATTATAATCACTTTTGTATTTTTTTCGAGGGCTTATAAGTTAACTTTCATTTTTTTTTTTTTTTGAAAAGATATGCCTAAGGTTAGTTTTAAAAACTCTGAACAGGATTGGATACCTAACAAATTTGGCCAAATTGAAAAAAAATCTCCGTGCATTCTAAAAAATTCCCTTCCATTTTCACTCCAAAAAATTATAAAAATTGTTGACCTTCCAAAAATAAATTTATTTATTCTTATTTGATAAAAATTAGGAGAATTTTCAATTCAAAAAAAAAGGAGGAGGTATCTATAGGTTTTTGTTCATTTTTAGAAAGATTAAAATAAATTTTTGAGAATTTTTTCTAAAAAAATCAAGACATTTTTCTCATAAAACTGAGATTTTTCCCTCAAGAAAATTGAAAACTTTCTCAAAAAAAAAATGAGGTTTCATTTTAAAAAATTAAAAACACTAGAAGATTTTTTTCCAAAAAATTGGCAATTTTTAAAAAAAAAATCAAGTAGGTAAGTTATTATTTTTTTTAAAATCAAAAAATCGACATTTTTTCTCCGAAAATTAGGAATTTTTTTTTTTCAAACCAAAAATTTGTTTAAAATTAAGATTCTTTCTCAAGAAAATTGAGAATTTCTTGTAAAAAATTTGGACTTTTACCTCAAAAACCCGAAGTTTTCTTCTCAAGGAAATTTGAGAATTTTTTCTAAAAAAACGAGACTTTTATTGTTTTAAAAACGCAATTTTATTCTTTTTTTTTTAAAAATATTTTTGTCTTAAGAAAATTGAAAAATTTTATCTAAAAAATTTAACATTTTTCCTGAAGAAAATTGAGATTTTTTTCTAAAAATTGAATTATTTTAAACACCAAATTTTTTTTCTTTAATAATTTTTTTCAAACCGAAAAAATTAAAAAAATTGAGTTTCTTTCTCGAAAAAATAGAGAATTTCTTCTAAAATATTTAGACTTTTAATCCAAAAGTTTTTTTGTAAAGAAAATTTGATTTGAGAATCTTTCAAAAAAAAATAGGTAGGTACCTACTAATTTCAAAAACACAGAAATTTGTTGTCTTCTAAAAATTAATAATTTTTCCTAAAAAAAAATTTTTCCTAACCAAACAAAATTTTTTCAAAAGTTTTGAAATTCCTCCTCAAGAAAATTAAGAATTTCTTCTAAAAAATTTAGACTTCTACCGCAAAACACCTAAATTTTTTCTCAATAACACTTGAATTTTTTCCAAGATGATGACATTTTATCAAAAAAATTATAATTGTCCCTCAATAAAATTGAGAATTTCTTCCAAAAAATATAATTTTTTCAAAAACTTGAGTTAAAAAAAATTGAAAAATATGTTCTCAAAAAAATAGAGATTTTTTCTCAAAAAATTGAGTAAGTACATCTTTTTCCCAAGGAAATTGGGAATTTTTTATAAAAAAAAAAATCGAGGTTTTTTTCTCAAAAATATTATTTTTTTCTTATGAAAATTAGGAATCTTTTACTCAAGAAAATTTAGAATTTTTTCTCAAAAAGCTTGTGATTCCCCCCCCCCCCCCCCCCAATATAACACCAAAAAATGTTTTCACTGCGAAATTAGGTATAATAAAGAAATTTTTTCGTTAATTTTTTTTTCCTATATGAAACTTTTTTTTTATTCAAAAAATTGAGAGATTCTTTACTTCAAAAAATAGAAAATTTTCTATACCTTTAAAAATTAAATTCCTTATAAAATTGTTATTTATTCCAAATAAAGCTAGTTTTTTGTAAAAATTGATAAAAAATTTTGCTCCAAAAAATGAGATTTTGTCTTCAAAAAAGAAAAAAAAATCATAAAAATTGAAACCTATTTTTTTTTTGTTGAAATTATTGAGACATACCTATTTTTATTACTCATTTTTTTACTTTGAAAAATACTTGTTGAGGAATTTTTTTATTCCAAAAAATTAAATGATTTTTATCCTTGTGATTTTTTTTCTTCTAAAAAGGTAGGTAGATGGGGTTTCCTCCTGACAAAATGAAAAAATTGAAATTTTTTGCCCGTTTTTTAGCTTTAAAAGGTTGAGATACCTACTTATAGTAAGAAATTAGGACACCTTTTTCATCCAGTACATTTAATAGAATGATTGTACAAAGGGTTCCTTTGGTTAATCAAATACAGTAGATACATCCTCAACCTCTGTTCTTCACTATAGTACTCATATAAGGAACTCATAAGTTGAAAGTTCATTCCCCAAGCTTCAACTTTCATAGGTATATTATACCTACGTAGCCGGTATACTATAAATTCCATTACACATAGAGGCTCCCATTATATCCTTCTCTTAAGACGAACTCAACCCGGTAAAAAAAAACTTGGTTTCGGGTAGACCTACTCGTACTCGTAAAAGGCAGGCTAAAATCATTGAAATGAGACGCCGCATGCTATAGAAAAATTCCATTCGCGTATCCGGCAACCGAAAACCGGAGCTATTTCTATTTCGCGTTTAATGAATTTATACCACTCATACAATGCCAGAGCACAAGGCACAAATCACCAAACTTTCGACTTTCGCAGTCTCTCGCCCAACAACGAGATATTTTTATACGTCCTACGTATATATTCGAAGTTCATTCGCATTATCTTCGGGCTACGAGACGTATTCTTTTTTCTTTTTTTGAAATAAAATACTGTGATATTGTTTACAAGCAAGGGCCACTTGTCGTACATAAATGTATCATTTTCCTTTTACACGACGTTCGATGTGTTTTTTTTTTCAATTATAACGTGTCAATTGAAAAAATGTCAAATGTGTTTGGCAATATTGTGGAATGGCTTTTGAATGACACGAGTGGTATTTTTTTGTTGTACATTTTCCCATTAGGATAGATACCTTTTTAGATTTAATTTTACGATTGGATAAATTTTTCAGCGATTTTTTTTTTTTGTGTTATGTGGAAGTGGTTTTTTCAAACAAAAAAAAGACCATTAATGATCTCATTTTATTTTTATATATTTTTTTATTGTGACGATAAAGATGGCAAGAGGGGCAAGAGTGAATAAAAAAAGAGAGAATGAACTGAAAATTATCATTTTTTTTTTTTTTTTTGATAATGAATGAATTTTATTCGAATACAAAAATAATTGGCAATAATGGTACATTCTTTCAAGCTTCGAACATTTGTAATTTTTTTTTAAATTCAAGTTTATCGACTACGTAGGAGTGTGACTGAAAAATAATATCGTGAAAATTATCAATTTGATTGAGAATTATGAGGTGAATGAAAAAGCATTCATATTTATTTTTCTCTTAGAAAAAAAAATTGCTCACACTAAATCTATGAACTTTTCACCGAAATAACGTATAGTTACCTAGTGATTTTCATTTTGCGGTTTTTCTCTGTCCTTCGCAAATTGCGACGACTGTTTTATTGTTTGAACATATATGTTCTAAAAATTGTTTTTATCTAATACTTACCCAGACCTACCCGGTCGTAGTTGATAAATAGAATGGTATCAATGACCTTGTTCGGTGCCTGTGCCTGTGCGGTAGGTAGGTTACAGATTTTGAAGTCGTTTGAAGATATATACGTTCATACGTGTACTTAGACCGCAAATTTTACCCATAGTTGAAAATTATTTGCACTTAGATGATACGTTTGTGTATATACTTACTTGGGTGTAGTTATTACGAGATTTTTATTTTTTATTTCTAAGATTATTTTTTGAGGTATAGTAACACATTGGCATAGGTACCTACTTAATTTACGAATGTTCATTTTAGAACGCAATATTTCGATCTATGAAGGTTTCGAAAAATTTATGAAATTTGAAGAAATAAGAACGAAGAGTAAATTTATTTTAATTGAAAATGAGAATAACTTTAATGAACTTCTTTTCTTTTATCTCAAAAATTGAAATTTTCTAACAAAAAAAAGAGAAATATTATTCTCCTTCAAAAAACACCAATTAAACAAAATAAGATAAAAATTAAGATTTCTTTCTAAAAAATAATAAAAATATAAAAACATTTATTTTTTTCATATTATTTTGTATTTTGTTGCTTCAAAAAAACTGAGAAATTTTTTCACACTGACTTTAAGAAACTGATGGTTTTATTTTTTACCACAAAAAAGTGAGAAAATTTTTCATCCTAAAAATTGGATTTCCAAACAAGGAGGATATCCCCCCCCCCCAAAAAAAAATTATTTTTTAAAAAGGAGACGTTTTTTCTAAAAAAAAAAAAAAAAAAAAAAACAGGTTTAAAATTGAAAAAGCAATATAGGCATTTCTACTACAAAAATTTAGGATTTTCTTCTACGAAAAAAACAAGATTTTTTTTGTTGAGTACTTCAAAAAATAGAGATCTGTTTTACAAACAAACTTGAAAGAATCTAGCCGGGTTTATAGGGGTGATTTGGCCCTGAGCATCGATTTTTGAATTTTCCCGTGGAAATTGGTCCTTATGGTCTAAAACCGCCGTGACAACATTTTTAGCTCGTTATCTTACCCCTAGGAGGGTTTATTGTGTGTTTTCGTTAGAAATTTTTAACATTGGCGGGTTTCAATCGATTTTTTTCAAACTCACATGGATGATAGTTGGTACCAAGGGTAATTTATGGAATTTTTTAGAAGAAATTTTGAGCATATTTTTCAAGGTCAAATGGACAATTTAAGCTTTCTAGCGACCATTTTGGTAACCCCTTTCAGAGGTGCAATTCTGAAAAAATATATATTGTGTACTTAGTCTAGAAGTATAACCTCATATATGCGTAGAATTTGAAATCATGGCGCGTCACCATCAAAAATGCAAAAAATCGATTTTTTTTGTCCATTTTTCCACCTTAAATGGGTCATTTTTTGTAAAAAAAAATTTCCCCTCAATTACTTAATAAATACGTATTTTTACACCACTCACCCGATTTTCATTCAAATTCATAAATTTTTCATGATTTATGTGATTTTCATTTTTTTGCATCTGGTTTGTGAATTGAAAATTAACGATTTTCATCAACAATAATTTCAAATGATAAAACTAATTTACAGATTCTAGTTCAGTTGGTCAAATAACACCGACAAACCTTATTTGATAACAAATTGACTTGAATTGTTAAAATTCACATTTTTACACTCTAATCATTTGATTAAAAATTAATTCTTTTCTATAATAAACAATAATTGTAAGGTTAGCCCCATTAAAGTAGGTAGGTGAGCCTTTGTTTTCAGATTTTGGAATAAATCTGGGATGTGCACTCACTGTCGGTGTACTGGACTCACCCTGGGTGTAGCGCACTCATCCTGGGTGTAGTGCACTCACCCTCGAACGGTGTACTGCACTCACCCTCGGTGCACTGCACTCACCGTCGGTGTAGTGCACTCACCCTCGATTGGTGTAGTGCACTCTCCCTGGGTGTACACGTGTACTGCACTCAACCTCAATCGGTGTACTCCACTCACCGTCGGTGTAGTGCACTCACCCTGTGTGTACTGCACTCCATCCTCGATCGGTGTACTGCACTCTTCCAAATCACCTAGAGATACAAGCCATGAACGTAGAAAGGCAACGTCGCATTTTCGAGTAGTAGACGGCCGACTTTCCAATCCGTTTTTTGACGATAACTCGAGAAATATTCATCGAATCGAAATTCTGACAACACATTAACGAAAGGAAATTTTCTGCTCTACAATTTTGGTTCAGATCAATTTTCACGAAAAATGCTTCGTTCGCTCTGAAAATGAGAATATGTGAAAATTTGCATATCCAAGAAAACATTTTACGCTGAGAAATCGAGGTATTTTCGTCAAATCGAAATTTCAATAATTTTAGGGTGAAAGGATTTTTTTGCTCTACAATTTTGGCTCGTATCAATTTTCACGAAAATCGCTTCGTTGACCGGGAAAATGAGAAAATTTGGTAGACGACCAACTTTCAAAATCAGTTTTTCGACGATAACTCAAGAAATAGTCGTCAAATCGAAATTCTGACTACACCAAACAAAAGTAAATTTTTTGATCTACAATTGTGGTTTTTATGAATTTTCACAAAAAAGGGGTCGTTGACCTCGAAAATGAAAAAATAAATAGTTTTTTGACGAATACTCAAAAAATTGGTCGAATCAAAAATTTTAAAAGCACTAAAACTGAAGGATTTTTTCTGCTCTACAATTTTAGTTCTTATCAATTTTCATGAAAAACGCTTTGTTTATCCGCGAAATAGGAAAATATGAAAATTTGCATATCTGAGAAAACAGTTTTTGCTAATGAATCGAGGTATTTTCGTCGAATCAAAACTTCAATGATTTTAGGATGAAAGGATATTTTTTGCTCTACAATTTTTGTTCTTATCAATTTTTACGAAAATCGCTTCTTTGACCGGGAAAATAGGGAAAATCGGGTAGACGGTCCATCTTCAAATCAGTTTTTTGACCGTAACTCGAGAAATATTAGTCGAATCAAAATTCCGAATACACTAAACGAAAGTTAATTTTTCCCTCTACAATTTTGGTTCCCATCAATTTTTTCGAAAAACACTTCGTTTGCCCAGAAAACGTATTTTCAATTGCTCAAGTCGGCCGTCTTCGGCAAGGTTGCCAAATTTAACTTCATGGCTTGTAGTTCGTTCAATTTTTTCTTCATTTAAATAAAGTTGGCTGGTTTTTTTTTTTTTTTTTTTTTGTAGTAGGTACCTAACCTACCTAGGTTTTTTCCAGATTGTTATCTTTGCTAATTTAAAAAAAAAAATCAAAAATATTGATTTTAATGCTTGAACAAAATCGCAATTTTATGTAGAAATCAATTTTTGCCAAATATCAAATTTTCATATTTTTCTGTAAAATCATTTTTGTTTTTGTAAAAATTAATTTTCATCGCTTATTTTCATTTTCGTTTTTTTTTTTTTTTTTTTGAAAAAAAGGACTTAATATTGATTTTTGTGCTTTTTCAAAAAAGTTTCTTTTTGTCATTTTCATTACAATTAGTTTTTATAATTTGAAAAACTATTCCTTGTTTTATTGTTTGAAGAAATTAGCTCTTCTGAAGTCATGAGATAGGTATTAGGGTACTCGTAGTATTTTGAAACATCGACGAATATTTCGACGTTTTCGTTATTTATACCTACGAGTACTTTATAATATAGATTGTTACAATGGTACGCGAACGTATAGGTTACAATGAAATCACAGGGTATAATCCACGACCCTCCCTACACTTTAGCAGGCCAGGAAGGCTAGAATTGACAACGTCGCAACGTGAGCTGACTTTTTGGTTTTTCCATAAGATGTAATGCTAATTCAAATTGCAATAAATCGAAAAATATCAATTTTACGAAAAAAGTCCAAGAGACCTTTTTTAAAGAGAATTGAATAAGCTTTCTATTGATATAGAATTTTTTTGGATTTGGTGAAATTTTTAGTGAAAAGTGAAAAATGCCAATTTCGTCAATTTCACTCAAATTCAAAAAATTTATATATGAATGGAAAGCTCTTTTAATTCTCTTTAAAAAAGGTCTCTTTGACTTTTTTTGTAAAATTGATAGTTTTCAAGTTATTGCATTATGAATTAGCATTGTGTCTTATGGAGAATCCAAAAAGTCAGCCTACGCCGTCGAGATATTACAGCGTTGTCAAGTGAGCCTTCCTGGCCTGTTAAGTGAAGGGGGTCGTGTATAATCTCTAAAGTACCTACCTATGTACAAAGTACTATAATACTGTACCATAGCTGTGAGCCCGAACTTATCCATGCTGCTGTATGTAGCGTTGGAGTAACAAGAAAAATAAAAGTAGCTCTTACGTTTGAATAAAATGCTGAAAAGGTCGAGAACTGTGTTTATCATTCGTATAAGTACAGAAAGTGTACTTTTTTCGTTTTTTTTTATTTTCATCTGGTGAACTGCCCCCTCCCCCTTCTGCCACGGAGTTTTATCTTTGATATATTGTACGGATGCAATACCAGCAGATGCCATAGATGTAATCTACTACATTTTCCTATCTCCTGCTGGAAAATTTATCGAGTTGCTGATTAGTACATCTTTACAATTTGCACGCAACGTGTTGTGTTTTGTATTCTACTACCTTTAATAATATCGAGTCGATGTTGTTTTTTGCGACAAACCTTATCGAAATGTGTTTGACATTTGCGAAAAAAAAAATTGGAAAAGGTACTTACGTCGAGGTTGAAATAAAGCAGAGACGAGAGAAAATTTTTAAATTGAAAATCGAGTCGTTAAAAAGTGTCCTTTTGATACATCAGTGAGTTTCCTTCAAATGTAAAGAAATCGATGTTTTTTTTTCCTTCCAAAGACATTACGACCCGCGCTTTTTGAATACAAAAAGATAAGATGCGAAACAGAAAAATAATGGAATTTCAGACGAGGTAGTTAGCATCGAAATGCGTAGTTGAATTTCAGTTTTCGGGCTTGTTTTCGTTCGTTCGTTTTAAAAGTTTGAAAAAACACGTAGGTATAATGACTTTTTATCGGATTTTTCAACCCGAGAAGCGAACGTGTCTACTTTGAAAGTTCAGAGACACCGATATTAGTATTCGAAAGATCCGAAGTCCAATTTTTGTGTGTATTTTAGGTATGATACGAGTCGAATGATTGTCCAATTAGATGCATTTTTGTGTATGTTTGAAATTTACTACGTTCGGTAGTGAAAGTTGAGGTACCTAAGTATGTGCCGATTTCTTGAATAGAATTCCATTAAGAGGTATATACCTGAGTGGCCCGAGGCGGTGTTACGGTCAATGCCACGGCTAGTTAAATATTTAGCATCCTTCGAAACGAATTTTTATCGAGTCGACTCTGTGATCCAAGGTCCAATGAACTTGAGGACGTAGAAAGTTAGAAGTAGGTGAATAGATGCTGCCTCAGGATGATTTTTAAAGGAGAAATTGATTATTTTTTTTGGTTGATTTTGTCGCGAAAACTATCACCGATCACCTTTTTTGGAAGAATTATTAATTTAATTGAAGTATAAAAAAATTGAAAATAAATTCACAAATTAACTGGAAATATCTTTTAAAAAATTGCAGCAATTGTGGTAATAATCTATTGGAAAAAAGGGTCGACTTTGTCACAAAGTACATTTTTAAAAATATGCAAAAATGTGATTTTATGCTCGTTTAAAAAAAATTGAAAATTTAATTTTTCATTTAAAAAAATTAATTTTTATTTTTTGTTCTGAAAGATGTATACTTTTTCATTCTAAAAAACTCCATCCTTTCATTCTAAAAAAAATGTCTACTTTTTGAAAAACATAATTTTTCATTTTTTTTAAATGCTTATTTTTCATTTTTAAAAATTACGATTTTTTCATTTTTATTTATATCTTATTTTTCATTTTTAAAAAATGTTCATTTTTTTCATTATAAAAATTTTTATGTTTTCATCGTTCATCCCCCAAAAAAATTTTTTTTTTATTCCTGATTTTTTTTTATTTATTTTTTTTTGAAAATAAAATGTTTACCTATTTTTTTCAATTTGAAAAATAGGTTCAATTGTCTTCAATAAAAAATTATGTCCATTTTTCACGTAAAAAACTCAATTTTTCAAAAAATCTTCAAAAAAAAATGGAAATTATTCTTAAGAACAATTAAAACTTTCTATTTTCAAACTTAAATAAGTAGGTCAATTTAAAAAGTTCAATTTTTTGAAAAATTTCCGTTTCGTAATTGAAAAAAAGATTTTTTCATTTTAGGAATGACCGTTTTTATTAATTTAAAATAAAATATCTATTTTTCATTCAACTTCACATTTTGAAAAATGACGATTAATTTTTTCATTTTAAAAATGTCTTTTTTCCATTTTCAATTATTGACATTTCAAAAAATTTTCATTTTTGTTTCAATTTTAGAGGAGTTTTTAGAATGATTTTGGGCATTTCATTTTTGCAATAATTTTAAGAGTTTATTTCTTGAAAGAATTTTTGAAACTAAGCATAAGTACTTTAATCAATTTTGGAAAATTCAAAAAATATTTCTTATTTGTAATTCTAAGAGAAAAAAAATCATTAGGTATTTTTCATTTTTAAAAAATTCTCATTATTGTTCGGTTGTTCGATTTAAAAAAAAAAAAAGGTGTGTCTTTTTACCACGCTTTTATATACTTGGTATGTATGTCTATGTATGTCTCATGGAACCAAGAGTATGTTTTCAACCAATCCTCTCTCATTTAATATTTTACTGGAATTGAAAGAACATAGTGCTCACATTAGAGGTTTTCGAGGTCGCTGAATTCGATTTTCGAACTCAAATTTACCCCCGACCCCAAATTGAGCCCCTATGAGGGGGTTCAATTTTGAAAATTTCAGAAAATCACAACATTGGTATCGAAATGTAGGTTTTCGAGGTCGCTGAATTCGATTTTCGGACTTAAATTTACCCTTGACCCCAAATTGAGCCCCTATGAGGGGGTTCCATTTTGAAAATTTCAAAATTCACAACATTGATATCAAAATGTTGGTTTTTGAGGTAGCTGAATTCGATTTTCGAACTCAAATTTACCCCGACCCCAAATTGAGCCCCTATGAGGGGGTTCAGTTTTGAAAATTTCAAAATACAACATTGATATCAAAATGTTGGTTTTCGAGGTAGCTGAATTCGATTTTCGAACTCAAATTTACCCCTGACCCCAAATTGAGCCCCTATGAGGGGGTTCAATTTTATGAAATTAAAATATTTTCAACGACAAAAAGAGTTAAATAAAAATGTAAAAATTTTTTAAAAAACCACGCTTTTATTTAAAGTTGGTCACTTTGTAAAATGTTATTCATAGGGAAAGAGTAATGCCTTAAAAAACAAAAAATAAAATTTACTTACTTGAATACAAAAATGTGTCATGAAAATTTTTTTTTCAAAAATTTTAATGATGAAAAGCGTGGTGGGGTGTTCGCGAGGAGCAAACGAATACCTTTTCAATTAACGCCCCACCACGATTTTCATCATTAAAATTTTTGAAAAAAAAATTTTCATGACACATTTTTGTATTCAAGTAAATTTTATTTTTTGTTTTTTAAGGCATTACTCTTTCCCTATGAATAACATTTTACAAAGTGACCAACTTTAAATAAAAGCGTGGTTTTTAAAAATTTTTTTACATTTTTATTCATTTTAAAGATGTTCAATGAACATTTAAAAAATGGGAAATGAACATTGTTCATTTCTCATTTTTTAAATAGCTCATCTTTCATTTTAGAAATGTGCATCTTTTATCTTTAATTTTTAAAATTCATTTTTCTAATTTCAAGAATGGTAATTTCTCATTTTTAAAATTTTCATTCTTCATTCTAGAGAAAAATGTTCATTTTTTTTTCATTCAAAAAAACGTTCATTTCTTCATCTAGAAAAATGGTCAATTCTTCATTCTAGAAAAATTGTCAATTTTCCATTCTAAAAAAGGTAAATTTTTCATTCTAAAAAATGATCAATTTTTCATTCTAAAGAATTATTGTTGATTTTTCATTCTGAAACAGTTGTCAATTTTTCATTCTAAAAAAATTTGTCAATTTTTCATTCTAAAAAAATTGTCAACTTTTCATCGTAAAAAAGTTCATTTTTCATTCTGATTTTTTTTTTATTTTTCATTCTAAAAAATGTTCATTATTAATTCTAAAAAAGTGCATTCTTCATTCTAAAGAATATTTGGATCAATTTTTAAAAATTCATTTAAAATTTTTTTGATATTTTTTCTAAAGAGTTGATTGAATAATTAGGTAATTTAGAGATTTTTTGTTTGATTTTTTTTCTAAATTTTTTGTGATATTTTTTCTTCAAATTTTTATTGTTAAAATTCAATTCCGTGAATGGAAATTTTTTCATTTTTTCTTTATTTCATCTTCGTCCAATTTACCTACTCATCTTTGAAATATAGAAAAAATGTGATTCATAATCCAAAAAAATACGCCATATTTTTTCCTCACCTTGTTTTCAGTTTTCACTTTCATATCTCAAACACAGCATCACATTATTAACGTTCGCCATTTTTTTTTTACCATGTTACAGGTGATTTTGGAGAAACATCCCGGCAGCAGAAACGCGGCTTCTTCCGCAGCTTTTGGAAAAGATCGCGGCATTATTCGCTAGACCAGCAATAGCGGAAGGCCGCCGCTTCTCCCGCCACGAATCCAGGCTCCGGCTGGAGCTCGTGTTTCGTAATCTGCCGAAGACGCAGGCAGCAACGGGAGAAGCGCGTTAGTTTCATTACATGCGAATAAATAACTATACGAAGAAAGTCGATGAGGTCGCAGGCCGAGGCAATTTTCCTCTTCCTGCCACGATAAAATTTCTTATAGAATATAACGCTTCTGAGCACACGCATTTATTACCCTCGAATTTACATATAAAGTCCCCGATTATATTAGAAACTGTATTTACACGACCCTCTCACCCTACCCCCGGCCCCGCCCCTCAAAATGAAATGTGTTGTGATCGTTCCACATAAATTGGTACGCTGACGCGTCATTTTTTCTAAACAAATCTATAGGTATAATCACCTAAGACGTATTTTCATAGTTCTTAATTTTTCTCTCTTTTTTTCTTTCGTATATTGTGGTATTTGTTTTTTTTTTCGAACGATATTTATATCTAGCTTGGCGTTATAATCAAAAGAATTTTAATGAGATAAGTTTTTTTTTTTTTCTGTATTTTGTAGACTTTTTTGTGGTCACGTTTTAATTTTATTTTCTGTTGTAATCTTAATTCGTCCTACGTCTTGATTTTTCCCCCTTTTACTATTTTAACTACCTATTTAACTCGATTTTAATTTTTTTAACGTTTTTTTTCTCCTTTTATTTTTGTATTATTTTTCGATATGATTATTCTTTAGAAATTAGCGTATTTATTTTATATCGATTTATATTTTTCTATTTAACAAATTTTACAAGATTTTTTTACTTGAAGGGAGTCGATTTTGGATTTTTCAAACGAAAATATGTAAATGCTTTAGAAAACCGGTCGAATCCGCCCTTATTACAAAATAAAATTTCAGTATTTGGCTTGCGAATTCAGATTATCTCGTAATTTAGTATTACCTAACCTAACTTAACATTTTGTTGAAAATTTTGAGATTTTTTTTTTTTCTTTTTTATAGAAGTGTGAATTCGTGTTTTTTTTTTTTGGTTTGTTTTGTTTTTGTGTGACTATTTTTCTTTTTTTTTAAATGAGAAATCGAACAGGTTTGTCGTCGTTGGATACGATATCTGTGATTTTCCATGATCTAACTACACGCGAAGAAAAAAATTATAAACTAATTGTAGGGGAAATAATTCGGAACTAGTCACAATTTTTAGATTGCCTAGATTAATTTTTTTAATTTTACCGCCAGATTTGAATTATTGAAAATCGAGGTAAATGTTGAAAATGGTGATTTAGCGCTTTTGTAGAAAATTACGTATATAAATGTCGAGCGAGAGTTAACTCTTTTGTCTTTATTAACTAATCATGTAAAAAGTACGGACTAATGAGATTATACGTAGCGATAAGCAGCTTCTGTATGGGCTTGAAATATATAAAAATATCTTATTTTGGCGTTTTTATTGTTCTACGAATGTGAATTCGTAAAACGAGGCAATTGAATAAATACCACGACTCAAGTGTTAGTTCAAATACGTTGAAATTACGTGTAATTACTTGAAATCTGAAGGTAAATACGTTAAAAATACATGCAAGTGAGTATATAAAAAAATTACGAGAAGGTAAGTTTTAAGTACGAGCAATTACGATTTGGAAATTTCGTTTTTCAACAAAAATTAAAAAATTTAAGATTTTGAAGAAATTAAAATTTTTCTTTTTTTTGTTTGACAAAACTAATTTCAAAATTTTGTGTTTCTAAAAAAAATTCAACATTTTAGATTTCAGAAAAATGAACTTTTTGTTTTTTAGAAAAGGCAAATTTCTTTTTGAGAAAAATTTAAGAAGTGTTTTGAACATAAATTTTAAAAAATGACAAAAATTGAAAGAATATTTTTGTTTTATAACAATAAAATTGAAGATTATGTATTTGTTTGAAAAAAATTAAAAATAGTTGTTGGGCAAAAATTTTGAAAAAATTTTTTCAGCAAAATTTCATAATTTTTTTTTTTTAGCAAAAATTGAAAAATTCTGTTTTTAATATCTAATAATTTCATAATAATATTGTGTTTTTCAACAAAAATTGAAATAATTTTTTTTTGTAACAAAAAATTAAAAATATTACATCAAATATTTGTTTAAAAAAATTTGAAAATGATCGTTTGACAAAAATGTAAAAAAAAATAGTTTTTAGTAAAAATTTCATAATTTTGTTTTTGAACCAAAATTTTAAAATACCTACTTGGTAGATTTTAAATAAACAAATTGATTTTTTTACAAAAATTTAAAACATAGATTTTGAAAAAAATGGAATTTTTTTGTTCTCTCACGAAAATAAAAAATTGTTTTGAACGAGTAAAATTCAAAAAAAAAATTTATTAGAAAATTTTTGATGCAAAAATTGGACAATTTAGTTTCAAGCAGATATTTTAAAATTCAGAATTGAAAAAAAAAATTTGAGGGGATAGAAATTGTTTTTTTTTTTGTTAAAAATAACAAAAAGTAGTTTTGAACGAAAATTTAAACATGAAATAAATAAGAATTGAAAGAATTATGTCAATGAAAAATTCAAAATTTGTTTTTAACGATAACATTAGTTAACTGTTTCTTATTAAAAATGAAAATTGAATCCAAATTGTGTCATAACAAAAATAACAAAAATTTTATTTTTTAGTCCAAATCGAGAAATATTCACAAATTTGTGACCAGCGACCTCAAATTAGCATTAAAACCGAATTTCAGATCGATCGTACGATAAAATAATTTTTTTTAAAAATCATGCCCAGTTTGATTTTTTTCAAAATTTGAAAAAAATTGTCGAAAATGGGCGATTTAAGGGCCCAGGCCGATACAGTTCGACCCGACGATTGCAAATCTGCAATCAGATTCGAAATCGGATCAAAATTCGCGAAGATATTAAGCTTCAAAGTTTGGACCAATCAGAAGTCGTCCCTTTCTCGTAGCTCATTGTTTTAAACTTCTTGCATTATTGTAGCTTCCAGAATAGATAGAAAATTGTTTTTGGTGTCTGATATTACTAAATCGAAGCCGTAGAATTCAAATTTGACATTTATTTCGAGCAGTGATGCCAACCGCGCGAGATAAAATTTTTATTTCGCGAGGTTGGCACCACTGCTTGAAATAAATGTCAAATTTGAATTCTACGGCTTCGATTTGGTAATATTAGACACCAAAAACAATTTTCTAGCTATTCTGGAAGCTGCAATAGTGCAAAAAGTTCAAAACAATGGACTGCGAGGACGAGACGACTTCTGATTGGTTCAAACTTTGACGCTTAATATCTCCGCGAATTTTGAACCGATTTTCAAAATGAAAGCAGATTTGCAATCGTCGGGTCGAACTCTATCGGCCTGGGCCCTTAAATCGCCCATTTTCGACAATTTTTTTCAAATTAAAAAAAAAATCAAACTTTGGGCATGATTTTGAAATTTTTTATTTTATCGTACGATCGAGCTGAAATTCGGTTTATATGCTAATTTAAGGTCGCTAATCACGATTCTGCAATCAGTTTTGAGCTACGATGCTTAGTTCGCGAGATATAGAAAATGGTCCATATCTCTGCGAATTCGCCTCCGACCGCGAAACTGATGGCTGGGATCGATTCCCCTGGTCCAATTACATCATCATAGACACCTCACAAGTCGATCTGGGACAAAAAGTTTTTTTCTAAAAAAAAAATGAAGGTTAACCCCTTATGATTTTTTCGATTTTTTTGGTCTCCAAAAAAATTGAGAAAAATGTGGTTTTCGACTAAATCGGCCACGCTGATTCCGATTCTGCAATCAGTTTTGCTCTACGGTGCTTGGTTTGCGAATACGCCGGGTTTGAAGTTTCCCCAATTTTCAAAAAAATCGGATTAATATAGTTACAGACTAATTCGAGATTGCTGGTCATGAATTTGTGAATATGTCTCGATTTGGTGCCTCGAAAAAATTTAAAAATTTCTTTTTTTAGCAAAAAGTTGAAAAAAATTATTTTTAATAAAATTTAAAAATTGTTTTATAAACAAATAAAATTTGAAAATTTCAATTTCAAAAAAAAAAAAAAAATTATAAAGGCCGAATCTCTACAATTTTCTGGTAAACAACTTTTCATTTTTTTGTAGGAACAATTTTTTTTGGATCAGGTAACTTTTTTTTAGAGAAAAAATTGTTTACAATTTTCTATGTAGGCATTTATTTTATTTATTTTTTTTTTGAGAAAAAATCCTTTATTTTTAGAGAAAAGAAATCTTTAATTTTTTTTTAGTAAAAAAAAAGTAAAAAGTCAGAAGCTTTGTTTAAGAATATACCCACCATTTGAAACTCGAATTTCCATAAAATTGCAATTTTTTTTTAATGACGTTTGTGTATTTTTTCGGTTATATACTTACCACTTGCACAATTCAGCATTACTTACCAGTTACCAGTACCAATGGAGCATTTATTAGTGAAAATTGGCAACGATGCGATATTATATTCGATCCAATATCGTCACAAGCCGACGTAAAGTGAAACTATACCATAATTTATAGATTCTGAGCCAACATAATGGTCTCAAGCTCATCTATCTGTTTCGTTACAACATTAATGGCGACCAGTTTCCCGTTTTAATGGCTTTTTATCTGTTTCGAACACGAAATTAGATTAATAATCGACTCCATGGCTGCAACATTGTCATTTTTCTGTTTCCAACTTTAGATAGGTAGTTAGGTACTTACCGTAGAGAGTCTTCTTATTCTATTTTACCGTTATGGAAAAGTAGAAGTAGGTAAGCTACGTAGTTTATTTGCCTGGGTCATTTTAATATCAATTTTAAGCGACCCAAAGTAGTGAATTTTTTTACATTTTTTCCTGAAAGCATTTTTTGACCTAACATAATTCTTTCGAGGGAACTCTTCAGGAAAAATTTCATTGGATGATTACCTTGGAAGCATGTATTCTTTTTGAAGCATTTTTCAAGTGATTTTTTTTTTTTGAATTGAAGGATTTTATTATGATCATTTCAATTTTGTTGTTCATTAAATTCGTCAGGTATTACTCAAAAAAATTTCAGGGCAATTTTTTCATAATTTTTTCAGATTTTTCAAATTTTAAATCAAGTTTTAAAAAAATGAATTTATAATTTTTTTGAGATTTTTTGAAAGTACAAATTTTTTCCTTACGAATTTTTTTCAAACAACTATTTTTTCAAATGAAAGATTTTTTTTCAATTTCTTTTAGACAATTTTTTTCAAATTTATTCATTTTCTTTTTCCTTGAAAAAATTTTGTATGAGAAAATTATACAATTTATTCTTCTTGAAAAATCTTTTCAGTAGGTACATAAATATAATTCATTAATTTTCAATTTAGGTAGGTAGGTAGGTACCATTTTTTTTTGATTTTTTTTTTTTTCAATTTATGGAGAATTTTTTCTATAGAAAAAAGTACATACATTAAATTGATGTTTTTTAAAAACTAAATTTCTTTAACCAGGTAATTTTAATTTTTTTTAATAGACTTTCTTAAAGAGAATTTTTTGATAAGAAATTTTTTTCTGGAGGAGAATTTCTTGTTTTACCTAAAGGGGGTATTTTTAATATTTTTTTTAGAAAATTTTCCTAAGAAATTTTTTTTAGATCATTTTATCATTTATTTTTTTCATGCGGATTTTTTTTAGATGAAAAAAATTAGAATAAGTATTAAGTTCATTATTACCTATTTTTTTTTACTCCTACACAAACTTTTTGGTTATTTTTTTTTCAAAATATTGGCTGACTGAGAAAAATATTTGTAAAATTTTTTGATAGGATTTGAAAAAAATCCATAAGGTTCTTCATTTTTTTTAATCCTGTAATAAATCAATTTTTTCATGTTTTTTTTTCAAGGAAATAAAATATTTTTTAGGCAATTCTTAATTTTAATAGAATTTTTTTTGAATTATTTTTTGATAATTTAATGAGACATTTTCTTTCAAGAAACTTTCTTTGGATAATCTTACAATCAAATTTTTATTTTTCACACAAAGAATTTTCTATTAAAAAAAACTACTCATTCATTTTTTGGGGAAATTTTTGTAAATTGTTACAGAGAATTTGAAAAAAAAAATCCTTGAGGTTCTTCAAAAATTTTTTTTCCCAATAAATAATTTTTTTCAAGAGAATAAATATTTTTCAGGCAATTTTCAAGGTAAATATTTTTTAACAATTTTTTTTAGAACAGTCTTTTTGGATTTTTTTTGGAATTTAAATGTTTTCTGAGTATGATTATTTTTTGATAATTTTTTTGAAACAACTTTTTCTTCAGATGATTTTTTTATTTGAATAAATATTTTTTATTGTAGGAATTTTTCATTTAAAAAAAGAATTATTTCAAAAGATATTTTTTTACTAAATAACTTTTTCATTTTTTTTTTCAAAAAATTTGTTGGAAGAATTTGAAAAAATACCGCTTGAAAAGTTTTCTAAAAAACAATTAATTTTTTCATTTTTAAAAAATATTTCTTGGACAGTTTGTAATGAATTTATTTTGGGATTTTTCCCTTTAAGAACTCATTCTGAGTATGTTGGGGATAATTTTTTCTACGTAGGATTTTTCCAGCGTTTTTTTTTTGCTCGAAGAATTTTATACCAAAAAAATATACTTGCCAAAAAATAAAAAAATGACCATACTTACTTTCAAGTTTTACGAAAATACCATCTAAACCATATAACACCCCCACCAGTCCCTCCTCCACATCCAAATCATTCCCAAACCGCTTCGATAAGCACCCCCACACACCAAGCAGCCAAGCACATCCTCATGTAGGCAGATAAAAAGAGAAAGATATCATATCAAATAAAAAAAATAACTCGTCGATAACATTAAACACAATCTTTATCATTCAACATACAGAGAACTACATTTAATACACAAATACATCAAATATCCGAACGTTTATTTAAATGGAAACTTATTACAGGCGCTTAATGATTTGTTTTTAACGATCATTTACACACACATTATGTCTAAAATGTAAATGCATTAGTATACATATATATAAATAGGCCAACGCAAACTGAAGAGTAAAAAAAAAAAATTAAAAAATTTTCTCAATGCGGATATATAAATTAATAAAATGAGCAACACCTCGCACAACGCTTTTTTTTCTTTTTTTATAAAACACTCTTCGACATTTTGAATATCTAATATTTTTCAAAATCCTCATCATCGCAGCACACACGTACATACAAAAAAATACAACAGACAGAGAGACAAAATCCTAATAAAAAAAAAATAAATAATGAAAAAAAAGAAATCGAATAAATTTTTTTCCTATCTTGAGATTTCACCGCATATTCCCTCTTTTTCGCCAAATTTTTTTCGTCTGTGTAAAAAAAAAAGAAAGAAATAATAAACGTTATAGTAATAATATTTAACTTAGAATAATTACCAATATATTAAGGTAAAGACACGATATAAATATATTATATAAAAAAAAAATAATCGAAGAAAAAAAAATTAAAGAAGAGACGCGTTTTACATTACGAAGATAAAAATTTTCCCCACACACAAACAAGCCACATCGTATATTTTTGTGCTCCCTCCCCCCACCCAAAAAACCAGACCAGCGAATTCAATCGTACTATACTCGACTCGCGTTGTTTTCGAACGTGTTTTTTCGTAGGTATCGAGATGAGCGAATGTTATCCCAAGTTCGCAGCTACGACCATATTTGCATTTGTAATTTTAAAATTAGGTATATTAAAAAAATCCAGGAGGTGAAACAGCTCTGGACTAGAGATTTAAATATTATCACAAAAATAAAAAGCTTACATAAAAAAACCTTACGAAATTACATTTGTCTTACAAAAATATATGATAAAAAAAAAAAAAAAAATTCATAAAAAAACCTCGGTTACACAAATCGTTTGATAAGAAATTTCATCGTTTTTTTTTACACACTTTTTCACTTATAGAATTATTACAATTACTCCTACGTATATTAATGTACTATGAAAGCTAAATAAAAGCAAATTTTTTATTCGATTTACTTAAAAACTCCGCTATATAAAAATACGAAAGGAAAAAAAAACCAACCGAATAAACAAATATTAAAAATTGATTAGGTATCTATATTTTTATTAATTAAATAACTCGATCGTCACTTCGTGTAACACTGTCCTCACAACACGTCACCTCCGAACGAATTTTAAACCCAAATTCACGACGTACGCGATGGCGATTCGTAACTTTACGACACACAGAGAGATTGAGATAGAGATAGAGAGAAAAAAACAATGACAATAAAAAAAAAACAGACGTACTAAAATATAAATAGGTAAATAAATAATTAAAAAAATAAATCTTTTGATACAGCGCCTACGTAGTTGTATATTCTGGCCTAGTACGAAACTGAGAAGGAAATAAAAATGCCAGCAAAATTATTTCAAAATGATTGTGGTGGTGGTCGCTTCGATGGCCAAATTCTCGTAGAGATTTTTTTTCGTTCCATTTTTTTTCACGTACGGGTAATTATGCTTATTTTAAAATTTAAAGTATAGAAAACAACGTCGGTGTACAAAGACATTCGATTTTTTTTGCTTCGCTTTGCTGTATTTTTTTCTGTTTGGGTTTCTTATCCGTATATTTAGCATATAATAGGTATCCTTTTTTGTTTTATCTCCGATGGTGCGCGTTTTATTCTTTTCTTTTTTTTGGAAATTTTTGTAGTTTTTTTTTTTTTGTATATAATTTAAATTTAACAACAAACGTTGGTCTTCGAACAGGCCTGTGAGTTGAAACAGAACAGAAAGAAGAAACGAAAAAATAGAATAAAAATTAAGTAAGCATAAGGCGTGTTGGTGAATACGATAAAATCATTTATACCCGAAATTAATTACCTAGATATTAATCTAATCTAATTGGATTAACGTATTCTCAACACTCAATAAAATTTTCCCAGAAAAAATTCTAGAAAAATTGAAAAACTTGTAAAAATTAAAACAAAATGAGAATGTCCAATATGACTTGAAATTTATACGAAAAGTTAAGGAAAAAATTTAATTTAACAAACACAAATCTGGTAAAAATTGAGGAAAAAAATGTAAAAAATTAGGAACGGACCTAAAATGAAAATCATGAAAGAAATGAGTGTGGAAAATAATAGTCGTAGTAAAATGTAATACAAAAATTAAAAAACACATTGAAACTAGAAATAAATTGATAAATTTCATAAAAATGCAAAACAATTAAAAAAAAGGAAAAATATAAAATTGAAAAAACGAGAAAATTTTATTGGAGAAAAAATATAATTAAAAAAATTTGAAAACTGAAAAAAAATCAACCAAAAAAACTCAAATTAAATAATGATTAAAGTTTTTAAAAAACGCAAAACATAAAAAATTGAAAAAAAACCAAGGAAAAATCAAAACTGAAAAATAATTTTAAAAAAGGTGAAGAAAATGGAAAACGTTCTTTCAAAAATGCAAAAAATTAACAATTGAAAAAAAAAATTGAAAAAATAGGAAATGTGAGAAATGAATCAAAACTGAAGGATCCAAAAAAAATAAAAATAAAAATGTCGTACCTTGTGAAAAAAATGGAATTTCAAAAAACAGATCATTCTAAATGAATTAAGAAATTTATTGAAAATTAAAACGTTACAAAAAAAATCAAAAATTGATGAATGTAAAAATTTTGATAAAAATCACGATGAAACATATTTTGTGAAAATTCAAAAAATACAACAATAAAACGATTTAAAAATAGATCAAAAATCAAAAATTGCGGGAAAATGGAAAAAATAATGATAAATTCAAAAAACTGAGAAGAAGAAAACCTCAAACTATGAAAAAAGGGAATATTTTACAAAATAATGAATTTAATGTATAGAATTTAGAGAGAAAAAAAATGAAAAAGTTACTACAGAAAAATGCACACAAGTTGAAAGAATCAAAAAGAAAAATTTAATGAGAATATAAAAAATTCAATTAAATTCTAAAAATTCAAATTGTAGAAAAATGAACACTTTACTAATACGGTTGAGAAACCCAATTTCTAAGACTTGAAAAAAGTATATAAAAAATAAAATAAAATCATAACTCGGAGAAAAATGTACACAAATGAAATAGTTAAAAATCGGTAGATATAAAATTGAAAGTTTACAAAAAATCAAAAATTGCGGAAAAATGGAAAATTAGTAATGAATTAATGATGAATAAAAAAAATAAGATCAACTTGAAAATTCAATTTTGAAGAAAAAAAACGTTAGCTTAATGCATAAAATTTTTTCAAAAAGCTGAAATTTGATAAAAATGAAAAAAAAACTTCGAAAAACAATACAAATTGAAAAAATTTTAAAATTGATAACAAAGTGAGAAAATGAGAATTGAAAAAATCAAAATATAGTTCGAAATGAAAGAAAACGAAAAAATTTGTGAATTTTGAGAATTGTAGAAAAATGAAAAATGTTGAAAAAACGAAAAAAAAAGTTCAGGATGAGAATCGTATAATTTGAAGAAATAAATTGTACTTCAAGATTTAAATTGAAACGAAGAACCGTAAGTAGAAAAAATTGAAAATTGAAATAAATGGATTAACTGTAAAAAAAATTGGAACAAAATGAAAAAATTTAGAAAACGAAATTCTAAAAATAAATTGTAAAGGAATTAAAAAATACAAAAAAGTGTAAATTAAATCAAACGAAAAAATTTCAAATTCAAGAAAAATTGATGGACAAATATGTAAATAGGAAATTACTTAAACTAAAAAAAAAAAAAAAAAAAAAAGAATCAAGAAAAAAGGTAAAGTCAGTCTAAAAAACCGAAAAAATGTTCAAAAAAAAATTTAACAAATTTATTCAATTTCCAGAGAGAAGAATGTTTCACATCTTCATTAGATTTAGATTAAATTTATCCCATCTCGAATCATGAAGTTGAGAATACGAAAGCACGTGCAATCAACACTCCAGATTAAAATAATGAATTAATTAAAAAATCTCGTGTAATTTTACCTGGTTAATATCCGCACGAGACGAGGTAATCTCCTAACTTTTCTACAACCGATGCAGCTTGTTGCGGTTGAATTGGATCTTCGTATAGTGAAATAACAACAGCTAAAAATCAAGCAAAACAAAACACCTCGAATTAGCATACTTAATCATTTTATGAGTAATCAAGTACATTTATAATTAAATACCTACATAATAAATTAATCGTACAAAATAATAATGGAGGGGTGTAGACTGTAGAGTTTTTATCTTGCTCAAAATCGAATAATAATTTGAACTTATTGATTAATGGACCACATTTAGAGGGGAAGGAAGAGGGAAAGAGGTATTAATGATGGCTCAACAAAAACTATTTATTTTTTCCAACATTCTTCGCACTTTTTCGCATAATTATTCGCTGATGAGAACAATCCAATCGAAACACGAAAGTAAGTACAACTACATGCATACAACCGAGTTACTTTTGTTTTCCACATTCACTTTCTTCTTCATTCTTCTCCTTCGACGACATCGACAGTTCGACACACTCACAAACGTCCTCGCACTAACGGTCCCATCGTTCTCGTCTTCGTCACCTTATCCAAAGAATATAATTATTATCGTTGACGTCGACACGATACGAAACGATACCAACGGAACGACGAGTCGATGACGCGCCAGAAAGAGAAATTATCATCATCAAAGATGTTCTAATTCGTGCATCTGATTATATCTCGCTCGTCTAGTTTGTTATAATACCTACATTCGTGTAATTGTGGTAGTGCACGTCGTTATTACGTAGTACGTAGGTTAAGTAGAGGTACGTCCTACGTTGTACCATACGTCGCGTGTACGAAATTCTTTCACGTTGCAATTGAATCATTTTCATTTCATTCCGCATCTTTTCATCGCATTTTCCGCAACGAGCAGACACAGCAAGACAAGATTAGACGAATTATTGAAACAAAATAAAGAAAGATACGCAATTACAAACAATCTTTCCATATTATTTCGTTCATAAACTAGCTTTAAACACACGTAATTATTTTTCAAAAATTTCAATATTCATTTTTTGAAAAAATTATATCGATATTTTGACAACTTTTTAGTTCCAATTTCAACAATTTTCTACAATATTTTACTGACTATAGAATTTTTTTTTATAAAGTTCTGACAATTTTTTAAAAGTTTTTCCTGAAACTTTCATAGTTATTTGTACTGAACATTTTTATAGTTTTTTTTTTTCTTCAATAAAACTTCTTAAAGTAAGTACTTGTAGTTGGGTTCTTCGAACAAAAATTCCTTGGAAAATGAAGATTTCCTTTTTCGTGAAAATTCTATAGTTATTTTTTTAAAAATTGAAAAAGTCTCAAACATGTATCTAGAATTTTTTTTGATTTACAAAAAAAAAATCAAAAATTTTTTTTAAACAAAATTTTGAGGGACAAAATGAAAAATTTACTCAGAAGAAATTTTCAAAGAAAGTGCTTGAAAATCGTCTGGATTTGATTTTTTCTGGGACTGTTCTTAAGAAAACTTGTAATGTATAGCTTTACCTCCCCCCCCCCCCCCCCGAAAAAAAACTAATGAAGAGGAGAGGGAGGGAGTTACCAAAGAGCAGGATTTTTTCAAGAGCATCAAGAGGTTTCGAATTTTCGCCAATTTACTAAATTTTAAAAAGTTCCAAATTTTTACAAACGTAAAAATTTATGAAGTACTCATTATGAAACTACCAAAAGTTTCTTTCATTTTTTTTTCAATTTTGAAGGCTCACTTATTGAATTTTAAAAAAAGTTTAGAGTTGAGTCAATTTTTGAATGTTCAAAATTTCACAAAACTTAGTTTAGCCCCTAAATTTAACGTTTTCCAAGTTTGAATATTTTTTTTAAATCGAAATAATAATTTTTAAATTAATCAATAAAATAATTGTTTTTCGAAATATCGAAAAAAAACTTATGAGCGCACGTACTGAATTTTCAACATTTCTTGAAATTGATTTCTGTGAATTAAAAAAATATATATAGTGGAGTCGTTTCTAAAATTAATTAAAATTAGAAAATTAGGCACCAAATTTTGAGAATACGTACATTTATACTGAATTGACAAAATTTATCAAATTTCAAAAATTGATATAAGTAAGTATAGGTAATGATAATGAAAAATTTGGTTTTAAAAAATTGAAAATTTTGAAAAAAATAGAAAATAGAAAAATTCAAATTTAGGGATATTTAGGGGGGGGGGGACGGACGAGAGAATAGTCGAAATGAAATTAAAATAATATAGGTAGATACATTTTGAAAACATGAAACGAAATTTTAAAAAAATCATAAGTGATGGGAAAAGATGAAAAAAGTAAGTAAAAATTAATTGGAATTTATTCGAAGACGAGAAAAATAAATTGAGCAATAAATTTTGAAAAAAGAAACAGAAAGTTGATTAAAACAAATTAAAAATCGTAGATAATGAAAAATTTGTCAAAAATTGAAATTTTTGAAAAGAAAAGAAAACAGAATTCAAGTTTTCGGATTTTTTTAGAGGAGGTTGGGGTCAAAATGAAGTTTGAAATTTTAAATAATGGAAACTTTTATGAAAAAATTCGAAATTTTTAAATTTCTCCAGAGATTCTTAAAAAAATATTCGAGCTGCAAATTTTGAAAACAAAAATGAAAAACGGGAAAAAATTGATTTTTTTTTGGAAGGGAGATCGACAAATCCAGCTTAAATCACACTGCTGAAAAAAGTTTTAAAAAATGATTAAATAAATACCAAAAAAAAATGATAGAAAATTTTGAAAAAAAATCGAAAAATTGAATTTACACGATTTTTTTAAAAAGAGATTGAGAAATGAAATTTTGAAGAATATTAATCAAAACAAATGAATAATTGTAAAATCATAATTCAAAAATTTCGTTAAAAATTGGAAATTTTTTGTAAGAAATTGAAAAACAGCATTTTCAAACTTTTTTTTGGAAGGGAAACTCGTTGGAATTCGGATGCAACGAAAAAAATTGAAGTTACATTCTCAAGAATTTTTTTTTTTTGAAGTGAGGGGGTAAATAAATAAGCTTGAAATTATTTTAATCAATTTTATTGGAAACAGGAAAGAAGTTCTGAGTAGAAAACTTTTCAAAAAAAAGTAGGAGTGGTAGGTAAAAAACTTGAAAGAACACGTAAAAAAATATAAAATTTAATTAAACAAAAAAAATCGGTAAGAAAAATTGTACCTAAAATTTTGAATTTTTATACATAGAAACAAATCTCTCATTCTCTATTACTGGTGTGGTGATGTCTCATTCCCAATTTTTCTTTACCAACTCTTTTTACTCAATTTTTTTTACCTTCCTTTCTAAATATCTTTTGAAAAGAGGAACGTTTTCACAATAATTATTGTTTTCTTCTACATTTTTGAAGCTGTGTTCCCAAAGAATTCGGTCAAGTTTTCTCTCAAGAAAAATTTCAATTCAAGCACTTCCAAAAAGCTTTGAAAGAAAAACAAATCCATTCCTGAGAAAAGAAATAAACACCTCAGAAAAAAAAACACTCAAAAAATAAAATCAAACGAAGTTTAATCAATTTTTCACTGAAAAAAAAAAAAAAAAAAAGCCATGATAATTTTAAAACCTCCAATTCGACAACAATGAACTTATCCCATCATATCTCAATATCTATCTAATTCATTTTTAAATTTCACGTTCCACAGCTACATATTCGACATTTCCTCAACCCTCGAATCGAATCAATACAAAGCCAACTTGACGAAAATCTAGACACCACTGCCGAATAAAATTGAATTAACTCGATGGAAAATTTCCATTTGTCATGATCACCACTTCCTCAGCTAGATTTCCGCCACGACAACTTCGAGAGCCTGGCAACATCTCAACTTGGCTGTAGAAGCACAGGCACGTACTCTGGTCCCTGGTGTAGTGTACTCGTACGTATAAATACAATTTCGAGATAAAGCTGTACAGCTACAGGTACGAGAAGAAAAAAAAATCAAACCGGATATAAGAAAGAGCAGACGAGCATAGAAAGATGAAGAGACGCGCGCACACGCACACAAATCCAAGTACCTATACCAATACAGCAAAATATTATGTATTTGCCCCGGTGAGTGCTCCTAACAGACGATGGAATAATTCCTAATCCGCCCAAGACCGGTTGGAATCGACGTGGTCGAATCTCGACGCCGAATTCGAGCAACAAATCAACGTACACGCAGGTTTGGAGAGATGTACCTGCAGCATCTGTGCACCTACGTCATCGTACAAAATATTATTCAACGAGTACCTCTCCAAGAGTATACATAAAATCTCACTTTTCAGCTCGTTCGATGGGTTTATTTATTTTTTTGGAGTTTGGACAAATCATATATTTTGTAGTAAATTACCAGATGACAATTTCAATACGATTCTGATCACTCTGAACTTCTGCAGAGTCGATCGCCCTTCCAACGTATTCATTTGTAAAATAAACCCAAAATTTATCACTAGTCTTCCACATCGAATATTTACACAGCTGCTAGGCGAACATCCTTATAAGTGTATCGAGGGAGGTCCGCCAACACCTCTTCTCCTTTCTCCAAACTTCCATCTTTGTATAGCCGAATTTCTTCGAATTACACTCGCTTACGAGGAGTACATATCGCCTATAACGACTGTAATTTATTATCGTCGTAAAATTATCGTATACACGCCATTAGAACGGCAGTAAACACGTAATAATCTCTCACACGTATGTAGACTGTACAGTCAATGGCCATTATCCCGAATTACGTGCATGGCGTTTGATGAGATTCAAGTGCATTGCTTTTCTTATCATTTGCTTCGCTCATTTCGTCACTCGACCGAAAATTTCATTTCGAGTTGAACCGAACGAGAAAGAGAAACAAAAACAACTTCGGCGTGTGTGTTTTCTAAACTAAATAATACGCCTCGAGGGGAAAAAACCAAGCAGAGTTGGTAATTGGGAGACTTGGGTGCGGCGTGGTCCGAATAAACTTCAACGAGATAACGATAATTATCGAAATTTCAAATCGAAAAATACGCAGTAGGAATTCTCTTCTCTCATCTTTATCGTGTCTCGTATATCCGTCAAAACATTCACAATCCTAACATATTCGTGATAAGCAAAAGCAATGTAATTTGTTTATCGAGTCAATTCTACACACAAAGGAATCCAATTGACGAGAGTAATTTATCAATTTTTTCCACTCTCAAAAATCCATTCAACTGCTCAGTGCCCAGTTCAAATCGATAGCATAAACATCGAAACAAAAAATTCTTCGCAGTGTTACCAAAACCCAAAGACCTAAAAATATGAAAAATCCATCTACCCCACTGATGGAACGAGTCGACTAGAAGATAACAAAATAGACCCAGATTCGAATAAAATTACCCTCGATGGTAAAAAAACAAAACAAAAACGAAGAATACTCCTATGAATAACAGTCTAGCTCAGCTCAGCTCTCGAATAACAATTAGTCGACGTTTTGAAATACATTCGCAATCGACAATGTATAGAAATACAAATAAACAAAGAACAATTGATCGAACAAAGGAATTGTTTTTCAATACTCTTGACTTTCCAATATAAATGGCATAATTTTCCTTCAAATAACAAAAAAAAAAAAAAAAGAGAGAGAAAGAGAAAATCTAGAACATTGAACATTGGACTTCAATTTCATTAAGACAATACGAGACCTCTTTCAAAAATTTTCGCAGAAAAAGTACAATTTCGATATTTTCAACGAAAAAAAAAAATGAATTTATACAAAAAACGAAACTAGAAATTTATTTTAATAATTATTCAAAATGTTCATTTATGCACTAAAAACGAAAACAAAAATTCAAACTTTCAGAGCTCCTTTTCTCAAAATGAAAATCCTAAATTACATTCGTTCATTTCTAGGAGTAAACGAGCCTAAAATACTAGTAAAATACACAGAAACGTAATCTAATTTTGAAACAAAATTTCCAAATTAACAATTATTCAAAATGAATTTAGGGGGCATAAAATTCTCAAGTTTCAATATTTTTTTTTTTGAATTCCACAGCAGCCTTTTTTCAAAAAAATAAATAAATAAATAAAAATAGTAAGTTTCCAAAAATGAAATATATTTTAATTAATCGACTAGACAAAACATCAATTTTCGATTTTTTTACTAAAATTAATATTTTAAAAATTGAGTTAGGTATTTACTTTTTTTGGGTAAAAAAGTAATTTTTTCACACAGATCGATATTTTGACAAATCGAATTATTTATTGGGAGGAAGCGGGAGGGAGAGTCGACAGATTCGATTCAAAATTCATAACAAAATTCCATAGGAGATTTTTTTTTAAATCCACCAATTTTTGACTTTTTGCGTGCAAATTGTACAGAAAAAATTTGATATTTCATTTTTTCAGACGACGTCAAAAGGTTCAATTTCAAATTCATAGAAAATTTCTTTTCTTACTTTTCATTTTGAACAGAAAAAAATATACTCTATTAAAACGTCAATTTTTAATTTTTTTTTTTTTTTTAAGAATTAGTTTTGGAAAAATCGAATAATAATTATTATTTCATGAAAAAAGTCGACATTTTTAGTATCTAATTGACGCGTAAAAAAATTACTACTTCATCTTAACCTGATTTATTACTCCATAAATGCTTCTAAAACAAACCTAAATTGAGTTGAAATTGGCAAAATTTGGTCAAATTTTCAACAATACTCCCCTTTCTCCTCAGACATAAGATGAATTCGCAACATATTCGTAACCTCAATTTTCACGAATTTTTTTTCGGCCGATTTTGAGTGTCCGAGTGACCCTGAATTTAACAGGAAACATGAATCGCAAAATGGGTAAAAATTCACAAATAAAATACCTAGATCACGAAAAACGAATTATAATTTGCCGACGACTTCTTTCGCGTTGAATGGAATACTAAGATGAAATTCATAAGAAAGTTAGATAAAATCAGCGGAAAAAGTAGGAATTTCGCAAAACCCTCTCGTCAGACTACAGAACAGACTGTACTGAATAAAAAACATTCTGAGGAAAAACCTCGTGGGTTGCATAGTTTTTCTGGAAACGAGGCATTAAGAAAAAGTCGTGTTTTTCTCCAATTTCAATGCTTAAAATTTTTGATTTTCCAAAAAATTTATCAATAATTTCTACAAAATGCCATCATTAAAATGCAAAATGAATATAATTTTTTTTTTAAAAACTCCATGCATTTTATTTTTCAAAAATCAAAAATTAATTTTTTTTATAAAAAAAAAACGAGATGAAATTAGTTTCCAATTTTTCTTCAAAACTTCATTGATGAAAAATCAAATTGACGTCATGCAAAGGTCTTAGAAAATTCCGCTTGTCAACTCTATGCATTCAACAACAAAAAAAAATTATAGGCCCCCCCTTTAAAAACCCCCTCAAAAATTGGTCCGCTTCACCCCACTTTACGGTACAACCCGAGCGGCACACTCGATCGATAATATCGGAAGATGTAACGTATCGATAAAAAATCGTTTGAAAATCTATAGATGTTCTCACGATATTATAAAGATTTATCGGTACAACTTCATAGGCAAAAAATCTAAAAACTATCGAATTCGATATTATTAAGATTTTATGACGATATTCGTCAACGATACTATCGACAAAGAATATTAAATTTATCGATTCCGATTTTCCACCGATTTTGTGCAGATATTTGAAACTACATTATCGAAAAAGAATATTAAATTTATCGAATTCGATTTTTTAACGATTTTGTAAAGATATTTCAAACTATATTATCGACAGATTATATGAAATTTCTCGACTTCGATATTTTACCGATTTTTTGACGACATTTGAAACTATATTATCGTCAGATTATATTAAATTTATCGAATCCAATTTTTTACCGATTTTGTAAAGATATTTGAAACTATATTATCGACACATAATATGCAATTTCTCGAATTCGATTTTCTAACGATTTTGTGACGATATTTGAAACTATATTATCGACAAATAATCTGAAATTTATCGAATTCGATTTTTCAACGATTTTATGACAATATTTGAAACTATATTATTGACACGTAATATGAAATTCCTCGAATTCGATTTTTCAACGATTTTGTGGCGATATTTGAAACTACATTATCGACAAATAATCTGAAATTTGTCGAACGATTTTTCAACGATTTTGTGACGATATTTGAAATTATTTCCAAATTGGTGAAAATTTTTCTAAGTCCAACACGTCTGGAAGTACTAAACTGCCTATTATAAGCGTTTTATTGCTAATTCCTCAACGATAAGGTATGGCATAGTGGTTAAGGAAGAGGATTACCATGCAGGAGGTAGAAGGTTCAAGCCTTACGGGTGGCAGATTTTTTATAATTTTTTTTGACTTTTTCTGAAATGATCCTCTTACCGTAACATGAATAATGTGTTTAGGCATAGTTTAATGTATTAATTATGCTAATTAATGAGTTTTAATTATAGAAAAAAGCTAGTAAAAGACGAAAAATCGGAATAAAAAATCGACAGAATATCGAATTCGATAAAGTTCCGCCTAAATCGTGAAATTATCTTTCGATATTATAGATATATTATCGATAAAATATCTTACTATAATCTCGAAATATTTGCTAACTATAATTCGTCGATAATCTATCTATATATCGAAAGATAATTTCACGATTTATGCGGAACTAACGCGACACTTTATCGAATTCGATATTCTGTCGATTTTGTATTTCGATAATTTGTCGAGTGTGCTGCTCGGGAACTTTTGTTTGAAATTTTTTTTTCAATTGGGCCCTTACCTCCACCAGTTTTTAATAATTATAAGTATCGAAGTCATATTTATGCAAAATTGGAGGGGAGGGAGGATCCAATCGACATTTTCATAATAACCAAAATTATTTTCAGGATCCTAATCTACATCTTTTATTTGAAAAAGTTTTCAGTTGGCCCCTTCTCCTTCGCACCTCTAATTTTCAAATAGTATCTCAGGAGAGTTATGCGAAATCGGTAGGAAGGGATGGAGGGAGATCCAATTAAAAATTTTTAAACAAAAGTTGTAGCTTGAAGTCCTATGAATAATTTTGGTTATTACAAAAAAATTTATTGGACCCCTGCCTCCCCTTCAAATTTTTAATATAAAGTATCTGTGTAATATTGGACATGGTAAACTTCAACAACAACGATCCACCATATAAACAAACTGGGTAAACTAGAGACTTGTAAAAAACTCATTGATATCGAAGAAATTTTTAAAATCAAAATCAATTCAGTGTTACCAAAGTTCAAATAAAATAGGCTAAAAATTGCACTCAACGTCGATTTCGAATTTTCCACCGGCGTCCTTCGAAATTTTACTATTTCTAGCTCACAAAACAGTCAACAAAGACGTAAAAACAGACACAAATCTGCTGTCACTCTAAATCACCAATATTTCCACTCGTGGCAAGACCATCGAGGAGGGTCACAGTGAGCTCATACTTTTCCACATTCCACCACATCGATTAGCATATGATTTGGTTCGACGAATACCTCCATTTGTCTTAAAAGTAGATGACATTTGAATGCGAAAACACTCGACAGAACGACTCGGTTCGTTTTTAAATGGCAACCACCTTCTCCTCCGACCAGACCTGGTTCTACAAATGGCAAAACCAATCACCACCTACTGTTTTCGATGATATGGAAGAAATCACTCGACTATGTAGATGTACGGAAACGCGAACTCGAAAAGAAAGAAACCTCTGTACATTATCTTTACAAGCAGAGGGAGAGAGAGAGAGGCCTCAGTAAAAACCACAGTAACGCAAATTAATCTAACAACGAGACGACTATGTACTTCGGAATGCAGCACGTTGAAATGAAAATTAAAAACAACAACGCTGCGATATTTGTATTTAAAACTGCGAAGGAATTCGACGACGTTATCGTCGTGTACTTTGCAGTCTCGCAATCTTTCTTAATAGAATATTCGACGTCGTTGGGCCCACAGACTTGCCATGAGCACTCGGACGTAAAATTGCAATCGCCATAGTTTGCATTTTGACTAATATTTATTGCACTTGGAGCACCGAGGTGTGGGGGGGGGGGAGGGGGTAAGTAATAATGCAACGAGCGAATTTTTTCGCCGCAAAATAAAATTAATAATTCTTACCTTGTTGAGTTTTAACACAGTGCACGCCGACTTTGCCGAGTTTCGCCCTAATTACTTTATCCGTTCCGGATAAATATATATATCGGTTACCGGCCAGAGTGACGCCTCCGGAGGTGAGTGTATCTACATTATCAAAACCTTGAACGAGTCTGGTTAGTTCTTCTCCAGTAACCTGCAAAAAAAGTGAAAAATTAGCCAAGCCGGAAGGAAATTTTTCAAGAGGATGAAAAATAAAAAATCGTCGATGGAAAAAGTGATCGTGAAATGAAACTTTCAAGAACAATGTCGTCAGGGTTACCGGGTGGGTCTCTCACATACCAGACAAGGTCGATAAACTCGACGTGTAATCGATAACGTAACACGATAACGGAGCTTAATGAAAATGCAACCATGTCTGGTCATATACGTCGAAAAGTACCGACAGATTAGCCATATTTGTACATCGCGATGGAGAGATGTGTTATCAATTATTGATGAATCAAACTAATACGAAAGGACGAAAGAGGCCTTAGAGATCGAGTCAAGATTTTCCTCGATTCAACTCCTCTCTCCACTTCATCAGTTTTAGTATAATTGAAAAAAATTTAAAAATACGATGGGAAACGTTTCATTTGAAATCATAAGAGCAGTGTTTTTCAAAAGGGGTACTCAAAGATTTGTCAGGGTAGGGGTACGTGATCACAATGGCAAATTAATGTTAACTACAAATACATGCAATATACTTGAATTTGTGCATTTTCAAATTTTCGACCTAGCTTCGCTTGTATAGCAATCACACTTCTCAGTTTTTGATTAAATTCAATTTTTTTTTTTGGATTTTTTTTTTTTTTTTTTTTTAATAAAAACTACTTCAATTTTCTTGAAGAGGAAATTTTTCAATTTTTTTGGGATCGAACTTTTTTTTTGAGAAAAATATTTTTTGAAATTTCTGGAGTAAAAATAGCATAATTATTTTACAATCTTTTTTCAAAAAAATAATTCGATTTTTTTTTTTTTAGCAAAAAACTTTCCAATTTTCTGGATATTTTTTCAAAATTTTTGTGGGATAGAGAATTTCTCATTTTTTGGAAGTGAAAATATTTTCCATTAAAAAATAATCATTTTGGAGGCGGGGAAGATTTCTCAAATTTTTTCGGAGTGAAAGTATAATGTATTTTTCATTTTTGAAATTTAACTTTTTTTTGAATGAAAAATCTTTCAATTTCGTACTTATTGAAACAAAAATCTTCATTTTTCGTTTTTTTTTTTTTGAAATTATAACTCTTTCCGTTTTAGATTGAAGAATATTTTTGATTTTTTGGTAAAATATTCTCGTTTCTTTTTTTAAGTACCTAAAAAAAATTGTTTTTTTTTTTCAAAGTGAAAGTGAGTTTCTATTTTTTTAGGGGGCGGGGGGGGGGGATCTCGATTTCTTTGGAATAAAAAATCTTTCAATTTTTTCCTATGAATGAAAATTTTTGTTTTTTGAAAGTATTTTATTTATTTATAAGAAAATTTCATTTTTAAAATTTTTTAATTCAGCTTTTAGAGCGTTTTTCTAGCCGAACTAAGGATCATACAAAAAAAAAATGCTAAAAGTCAAAATTGTAGAGCGTGAATTTTTTTCGCTGCCATTATCAATCGAGTCTAATTTGATAAATTTGTTTACATGGAAGTGGATCGTTGTTTGATTTTACCACGTGTAGTACTACGTACCTACATACTGAATATTCAAAATTTGAGGGGAGAAAGGGATATAATCGAAATGTTCATGATAACAAAAATTATTTCCAAGATCTCAATGCACAACTTTTGCTTGAAAATTTTTCACTTATGCCCTACTTTTTTCATCCACTTGAATAAGTATCTGCTTGAGGTTATGCAAAAGCGGAGGGGAGGAAGGGGTCCAATTAAAAAAAATTCAAACAAAAGTTGTAGATTGAAATACTGGGAATAATTTTGGTTATCACAAAAAAAAAATTCTCTTGAGTCGTAATAAAAATACTCCTTAAATTCTTGCAGAAAAAAATCTCATTCCTTTGGAGGAAAAATCCCTAAATTTTGAGAGTAAAAAATCAACTTGAAAAAATTTCTTATTTTTTTGGGAAAACCCCACAATTTTTGTCATATTTTTATTCTTCTTCTTCTTTTTATTTCATTTTATTTACGAAATTACACGGTACAAATTTTTTGGAGTAAATTTAAAAGTAAAAATCTATCGACTTTCATTTTGTTAGTTTGTTTCTTATTTTATTTTCATTTTTTTTTAAAAAAATCACGATTTTTGTTCCCAATTTTCTTTGAAAAAATAACTCACTTTTTTTTAGAAAGAAGAATATTTTTTGGGGGGAGAGGGGGGAGGGTAAAAAATTTCTCGACTTCTTTGAGAGAAAGAATCTTTCACCTATTTCGGAAAAAATTCCAAATTTTTTTTGAGTAAATTTTTTTTTTAGTTTTTTTAAATGAATTAACTTTCATTTCTTTGAAAAAAAAACTTCCAATTTTGTGGAAAAATCTCTAAATTTTTTCAGAAAAAATATTTTCACTTTTGAAGAGAAAAAAAATTAGTCATAATTTTTTTTTAAATATAATAATCCTGTTTTTTCTTTTTTTTTGAATTAAAAAATCCCCTAGTTTTTTTGGAGAAAAAATTAAAAATTCCTAAATTTTCTAACTTTTTGTATCAAAAAAATTTCTCACTTTTTCGAAGAAAAAACAATTAATTTTCGTCTTATCCATTGAAAAAAATAAAATAAAATCTTTCAATTTTGTGAGAAAAATCTGATTTTTTTAAAAATTATTTATTTTTAAAGAAAAAAAATCCTTAATTTTTTTTAAAGGATTTTTTTGAGTAAAAAAATCTCCTAATTTTTTTAAAAGAAACAAAAAAAAATCACAATTTTTTAAAGAATAAATAATTTAAAAAATTGTTTTGTTTTCTGTTTGTTTGTTTTTGATAAACTTGAAATTTGATTCATTTTTTGAAATGTGATTTTTTTGAGGTAGGCTCAAATTTCATTCCCTCAAGTACGAGGAAATTTTTATATTCGAAATTCCAGAGAATGAAAAATCAGGTTATTATTTTCTGACAATTTTTATTTCTATTTAGAAGTGGAGACGATGTTATGGACCTGACGACATATTTCACACCTCAAGCTTCAGTAGGCCATAGCTGCTCTCCAAAGCCACTTGGAAAAAAAATTCAATATGAAAGTTGTTCTTTTTTATACTCTACGAAAGGTGCTTCGAACTTTTTATTCGTATTTCTTAATTTTTTGGGGATAATTTTCAAAATTCACACCAAAAATAGGCTCATTTTGTACTCAAAATTCAGATTAAAAAAAACATATTTGAAAAAGAAGAATAAACAAATGATAACAGCGATTAGAACGCCTCCCCTCCCCTCTAGAATTTTTCCTGTCCCATGCTGAGCACCACTGTCTATACCTACTGAGCAGCAGAGAGGTCAATTTTCAACGAGAAAAATCACTTCCTAGAATTCAAGTCAGATTCTCGTTCTACCCTTCGCTGGATTTACTCGACAGAAGGCCACTTTCGTTCACTCATTTCCCCAATGGATATCACGAAGAGAAGACTGAAACCCCATCCATCTGTGGTCACACTGGCAGAATTTCCGCCTGATTAAAAAAAATGACAATCGTTCAACTGCAGATGTGCACTGCAGCCTTGGTAATTAATATTCGAATCGAACGAAGAACAGAACAGAGTAACAAGTGACAAGTACTGACTGAGGTAATATTGACCTACATTACTCTCAACCTTCGGCCGTGCGAGTGATACGGAGACCGACATAATCTTACATGAGCTCCGATGCAGTATGCCAAGGTTGATTCTTCATTACTGTCCCCGGTCGTTAATTAAACCCGCTCGTCTTTCTCGCTCCCTTTTTCACGACAATCAAAAGTGAATTTTTCACTTTTTCTCACACAACTGTTACGCTACATTTCCGTTCGGTTTCGGTGCTGGAAAGTTGAAAGAAAAACCAACTCCGTTGATACGAGAATGGTGCATCGATGGTTGGGACGTGCATTGGTAAAAAATTTCGTTTAAATGGGGGACTCGAGTTGATAATGAATTCGTATCGTAGGAAATTCATTGTTTGATTAATTGCCTTGGAATGACGAGGTAACTGCATAAATCATAATTCAATCGAGCAGTTTACGTTGATTGTTTTCTTTATGTTTCGATCACAGCTATATACGATCAAATATTACAGATTGGAGCAACACTTGGGAGGAAAAATGTACAGCTTGGATGAACTTGAAGATAAAAACCGTACTGTAGATATCTTCCAAATATAACTAGGTGAAATAAAACACCCAATACGATAAAATTGAACAATTCGAGTAAACGAAACCACGAAAACGTTTCGTGAAATGGGATATAAAACACTCGAGCCAAAACCAGCATGTGAACCATTATCAGTATTACGTCAACGTAGCACTTATCCATCTATTACGTGAAAACTGATCTCGTCTGTCGATAATTGCACTTTTGGACAAATTTGGCGAGATAATTCGTGCGTAAAAATGATCCCCCGGTCGTACCGAATGTACAAAGTAGAGCCGATTTTGCAGCACACCGGCTAGTGGTCTAAAATACTCACATTGAAACCTTCTGATCTAGCCCAAACATTTCCATCTAATCCGGCGATAGCGGCTTTCGTGACACATCTCGAAGCTAATAGTTGTCTGTCGACGTAATCTTGCCAACTCATTTTTAATTAATTTAAATAATAAAACTTATAAAGAAATAAAAAACAGCCACTTGCAACGCACTGCACTAAACAACAAACCGCACTTTAGCACTACGCGCTAATCAACCGGGAAACAATAAAAATATGCTTCGGTGTTTAAATTCACTAATATAATCAATAAAAATACCGCATAACTGAGAGCAAACGTTACCGAATTATTATAAGAGCGTTACTGTTAAATGACTAAATGATTAATAATTTCAAATTATTTGACTACAGGTAAAACCACAACGGCGAATTCTACTACAATCTTCCACGAATTTTATGAAATGGATATGAAATTAGTGTCTTGTTTTATTAGGAACTATTTCTTGCGTAGTGCAATACATTGATGCCAACATTCGAATGGAATATTTGTTTTGAAAAAAACGCGAGAGAAGTTTTGTGATGAGATTTGTGCATAACATGTAAGATAAGAGATGACTGTTTTTGTATGAAAATTTTTATTCATTCAAAGATTTTCAGTTTTTTATTAAGTTTTTGGAAAAGTTTGAGATTTTCCTTCTTTTTTTTAGTTTAAATTATGATGAAACTACTTTAATATTACTGTTTTATTTTTCAACTTGGCTCTAAAGAGGAAAAAATACATTCGAGCAACGCTTCCTTTTTGAAAATTGAAGATCGATTGACTGTTTCGGTTTCAGTTTTTTTCAAACTTCCATTTCGTTATTTCTAGTCATTTTTTTTTTTTTTTTTTTTTTTTTTAATTCCAATTATCTATTTTCAAAAATTTTTGACAGTTTTTCAGTGATTAATTTTTTTCTTGAAGTTTTATAATGGTAATTTGATTGCTAACGAATCTTGAGTATAAAAATAATACTATTGAACCTCACTTGAAACTTCCATCAGTCAAAATCCATCTCAAGAATAGTGAAAATGAAAAATAACACATCACGGTCGACGTGTACAAACTTGTCGAACTTTCAGAACTTCAGAAGAATGCACATTCGCAATCACCAAATAAAAACTTAAAACTAGCTGTAAGTACTAAACCATCTTATGTAATTCCTGATTTGAAGTACTTCTAATTGGACTCTTTTTCGAGCATTTTATTTTGTTCTGCTTCATCCTAGGTGAATTTTTTCATTGAAAATGAGTTCTACGAGCCAGAAAGAATCGCCGGAAACCGTATCGCAGAGTTTGAGCCAAACAGCATCAATGGAAAACATAATATTGCAAGTAAGTGTCGTCAGTCATTCGATTAATTTGTTTATTAAAAAAATATAATATAAAAATTCCGCAGAAACTGGCAAAGAGTTTAGCCGGGTTTATAGGGGTGATTTGGCCCTGAGCAACGATTTTTGAATTTTCCATTGGAAGTTGGTCCTTATGGTCTAAAACCCCCGTGACGAAACTTTTTTTGACGGAAAATGTTTTTTAGGAGTATCAAACAATATCTCAGATTTATTCCAAAATCTGAGAACAAGGGCATTTCACCTATCTTAATGGGGGTGCACTTAAAATTGTTTATTATAAAAAAGAAGTAATCATTTAATTTTTAATCAAAGAATTAGCGTGTAAAAATGTGAATTTTATCAACAATTCAAGTCAATTTGTCATTAAATAAGGTTTATCGATGTTATTTGACCAACTGAACACGAATCTGTAATTAGTTTTTTCTTCTGAAATCATCGTTGATGAAAATCGTTAATTTTCAATTTTTCAATTCACATATCAGATGCAAAAAAACAAAAATCACATAAATCATGAAAAATGGATGAATTTGAATGACAATCGGGTGAGTGGTGTAAAAATACGTATTTTCTGATAAATTTGGAGGAAATTTTTTTTTGACAAAAAATGACTCATTTAAGGTGGAAAAATGAGTAAAAAAAAATCAATTTTTTGTATTTTTGAAGGTGACGCACCATGATTTTAAATTCTGCACATATATGGGGTTGTACACCTAGACAAAGTACACAATATATATTTTTTTCAGAATTGCACCTCTGAAAGGGGTTACCAAAATGGTTGCTAGAAAGCTTAAAATGCCCATTTGACCTTGAAAAATGTGCTCAAAATTTTTTCTAAAAAATTCCATAAATTACCCTTGGTACCAACTATCATCCATGTAAGTTTGAAAAAAATCGATTGAAAACCACCAAAGTTAAAAAACTTTAACGAAAATCCACATAAAACCCCCCTAGAAGAGGCTAGGGGGTGAGATATCGAGCTAAAAATTTTGTCACGGAGGTTTTAGACCATAAGAACCAACTTCTACTGGAAAATTCAAAAATCGGTGCTCAGGGCCAAATCACCCCTATAAACCCGGCTTGACTCTTTCGACAAAATTTTGAAAATAAGCGAGAGAGATCCAAGTACACAACTTCTTCTAGCACGTCAGATGTTCAAAAATATGTTATCGGATACGTTAATCGAAAAGAAGGAGAAAGAACAACAGCTAAAAGAAATGGCGAAAAGTGAAGCTGAAAAGATGATGAAAGTGGCAAAAATCCAATTTGAAAAGGTAAAACCACGATAATATAGTTAATAAAAAAAAATCCCAATTCGAACTACTGTTTTGGTTACTTTGTTTACAGGAACGAATTGAAATTGAATATTCCAGAGTTGTAGGTAAGTGTCCTGGGTATACGTCGTGATTTAGAAGAGGAAATAGGTATTAAATTTGGTTTTCCTCCAAAGGCTGTCATGGTCTCCACGTTGAAGGAAATGAATAAATGGGTACCAAACGTACATGCCAAATATCAGCTCACCATAATAAGTTCATTACATTATGTGAGGTGGCTTTATTATTTATCATGTGGTGAAGATCGGTTGGCAGACAGTATGCGAAGGATACTCGATATGTATAATGTTGAAAACGTGGATTTTTCCATTTTCATATCGAAAATTTTCGAATGTACGTGCAATCCTATATATCTGCAAATGCCTAGTAGACCATTTACCGAAGATCAGATCCTTCGAGGCCTAAAAATGTACGGAATCGAGCACTTAGCCTCATCCGAAACGATCGAAATTTTACAACAGTTGAAGAATCTTCCTTTGACTAGGTAAAACGAACTAAATTTCATGTTATGCTTTAATCAAACGACAAAAAAGTAATTTAATTATTTTCGCAGAATATTTTCGCCGGAATCAAGTTCTACATTTTCACTTCCGAAGACGTATTCGAATTCATCCAATTCCAATCGACGATACAATCCTTATTAGATTTAAATCTATTATGAAATTTATTTTTCAGTTCTATTGTTTAATAGATCTGTATAATACGTAGAATAAATTTCATTAAATTTACACGATAATTTTTATGTAATTTTCATGTTTTTAAAAAAAAATTTTTAGTTGGGTATGCTTACATGAAATTTATTAAGATGAGAAAGCAAAATATTTGAAATTTTACTTCGGGAAAATTATATATTTTTTTAAAATTTTCCAGGATTTTTTTTCATCTCATCGAAAATTTGGAAAAATTGGTACTTACCTATTTGTATTTTGTAAATCCTTCGAATTATGAACAAATATTGAGAATTTGTTCGTGGATAATAAATGCTCGAGCCTTTAGCATCACTACAGAGAGGGCAAAGAGTGAATCAAAATTTTTGTAGTAGGTAACAAAAATTTTTCCAAAGAAGATCTACATCTTTTGTTTGAATTTTTTTTCAATTGATAACTTTTATACTATACTCAATATTAAAATTTTAAAGGAAAGAAAGTGTCCAATCGAAATTTTCATGATGACCAAAACTAATCCTAGAACTTCAAACTACAACTTTTGTTCGAAATTTTTTTCAGTTGGACCCCCCCCCCCCTCCCGATTTAACATACCACATCTTAGATTCTTATTCAAAAATCAAATGAGTGAGGGGGAAGGGGGCGATTGAAAACTTTTCCAAACAAAAGTTGTAGATTGAGGTCCTAGAAATAATTTTTGTTATTATAAAATTTTCGATTAGATCCCTCCCTCCCCGCCAATTACATAATTATAACATTAGGCATTTTTTTCATAATTGGGGAGGGGTCCAACTGGAAAATTTTTCAAACGAAAGTTGTAGATTAAAGTCTAAGAAGTAATTTTAGTTATTATAAAATTTTCGATTAGACCCCTCCGTCCCCTCCAATTCCGCATAATATGACTTGATACTCATATTAAAAAATGAGGGGGGGGGTCCAATTGAAAAAAATTTCAAACAAAAGTTGTAGCTTGAAGTCCTAGAAATAATTTTGCTTATTATAAAAATTTCGATTAGACCCCTCCCTCTCCGCCAATTACATAAAACATAACATTAGGTAGATATTTTTTCAAAATTCGGGATCGGGAGGGGTCCAACTGGAAAAATTTTCAAACAAAAGTTGTAGATTAGGGCCCAGAAATAATTTTGGTCATTACAAAATTTTCGATTCGACTCCTCCTTCCCCTCCAATTTCACATTGACTTAAGATACTCGTATTAAAAAATGAGAGGAGGGGTCCAATTGAAAAAAAACTTCAAACAAAAGTTGTAGCTTAAAGTCATAGGAATAATTTTGCCTATTATAAAAATTTCGATTGGACCCCTCCAATTTTTATTATGAATTATCTATGTAGTATTGCACTCTGGGAAATTCAAAAAACGATCCTCTGCCATGTAAACAATCTCGTAGCGTGGGCTCTAGAATAAAAAAGTGAAACCCAAGCTCTTTTTAAAAACAATACGTCTCAGAGTTCGAATCAATAATAAAATAATATCGATGAACTAGAATGGAAAACCATCCACTTGACCACATTTTGAGCACTGACGTGACTCATTCTCATCTGTACTCATCGTACTGCATATTGGCCATTGACCTTTGTCACTGACTCATCGCAACCATGATTGAAGTTCATTTCTTACCGTTCATCTGTGATTTATCTTTCGTTCCTTATCGAAGTAAATTATCGAGAATTCTCATCTCGTTCAGCTATTAGGAAAAATTAGGTAATCTCGTGATATATGAAAAGTAATCCTCAATACGAGAAACACCACGATAGGTACCTAAAATTCAGTAGCCTAAGCTAAGATTTGCACTCAGGCGTAATGTTCCGATTTGCATGTTCATTAATTCCTCATCCTACCTAAACTTCTTTAAATTTACTTTACAACGAACTTATCCTTAGGCGTTAATTTTCGTTAAAATGCCAAATAAAGACTAATTCTAAACATATTATTACAAAATTATCAACTGACTAAGCACTTAGCTCAACGTAATATTAATAACCTAGTATACAATTTCTTTCATCCATGCACCTAATCAATCCGAAACAGTTAATTCAGAAGTAGAAATCCATAAACCAGGTTCTCATAAGACGTAGCAAAAAAAAAAAAAAAAAAAAAAAAAATCAACAAAAAAAGCGAAAATTTGCGAAAGAACGACGAACCAACCATGAGCACGATTTTTTAGCTTAAAAAAATTTCCAACTTACTTTTATATTTTATTAAATATAGAAACAGAAAATAAAAAGTAACGGTTAAGTATAGAATGAAGACACAAAGAAAAAAAAAAGAACAGAACAGATTGCAGATTATGTTAAAATTACAATTATATTAAAAAAATTACAAACTGAAAAAACCTGACCCCTAATTAGAGCTACCCTTTGCGTTACTCGCGAAACTTGAAAGAAAAACTATTTCAGAAAAATGTTTTAAAAAGAAAAAGAAAAATTGCCAAGGGGAAAACAATTGAAAAATGATCGAAGCGCTAAATTAATTTATACAAACATAACCGTGGACAAAATAATAATAAAAACAGATACAGAATGCGGGTTAATGGTTTCCTCCTACATCTACTTGGGATAAAATACCCTCTCCATAAACCGATTACAGATCGACGAAAATAAATACACTGATTATTTAACGGAGTTATTACGTTACGAATAAATACTCTAGCGAATTTCAAATTATCAAATTTATAATAATCCAAATCGACTATGATACAATTTAAAATAATAAACAAGCAGCGAAATATGTACAAACGGTAAACGTCGCTTCGCAAACACATCGCAAGTGAAATAGTATTGAGCCAAGTGCTCAACGCACAGGTGCTCGCAACTATTTGCTCGCAAATCAATCAAACACTGTTTCACCATTCACAATAATTAAATATCGAATAAAATGAAATTAAAAAAAAAAAAATTATACAATATAATACCTTAGAGTAAAAATTAATATAAAATACCAGATTTTTTTTCCTTTTAATAGTAAAAGATGTTTCTACAAAGAAAAAATAAATTTTCTTTTTTCTTTATCGTATAAATGAAAAAATTACTAATAACTTCTATTTAGTATATATATAAATCTGTAGTAAGAAAACACGCTTTAAAATGCAAATCGTTATCAGAACTTACGCACTCGAAAGCGTATCAAGTTGAATTTCGCTTCTATTTTTTTTCTATGTATATTATCAAATTAATATAACCGCAATTTTATATTAATAATTTTATTAAATTCAAAGGACACGAACAAAATAAATAGTCAAGAGTTTTTGTTTTCTTTTTTCGCTTCAGACAGCTGAATTCAATAAACAAACTGGCTCGTACTTTTCAAAGTAGGTCGGCGACAGTTTTCGGCATCTCCGCAATGTGAGTGTTGTAGAACTGTTCAATATCACTCAACGTACGTTTATCTTCGGTGGTGACGAAGTTAATAGCAACGCCCTTACGACCGAAACGACCACCACGTCCGATTCTGCGAAATAAAAAAAAACCAAGGTATGAGTGAAGGGCTCGATTTAGCTTGGTAATTGGTTGGAATTTGAGGGCTTACCTGTGGATATAATTTTCACGATTTGAAGGAAGATCGTAGTTGATAACCAACGAAACCTGTTGGACATCGATTCCTCTAGCTAGCAAGTCAGTAGTGATTAGAACACGGCTTGATCCTGTTCTAAAATGCTTCATAATTTTTTCTCGTTCTTTTTGATCCATATCGCCGTGCTAATTCAAACAAAAAACGTAAAACGTGATTAATACCTAGTTTGGCGAAGGTGATTATACGTACGAGATAGCGAAACAAAAGTGTAGAAAGGGAGGGGGTGCCATTTGATACCATAAAATTGAAATCTATTCTAGTGAAATACGTAGACGTACCATCGAGATAACTACAATAAATTACTACGAACTGCAAAATGGTAATTCCCTTAACAATGAGTCAAATAATTGCTCGTATCAGCAATAGCAGCTTCGATAGGAGAAAAAAAAATCCACAGGAAGAACAATAGTCTCACATGTGATATGCATTTCTTTAATAGACAGAATTCTGACGTTAGGTATAAATTACCAAGAATTGCACTTCAGCAAAAAAAAAGGCAAAATGTATGTTTTTACTTTTTGAAAAAAAAATATGTAAAAAATTACTTCAAAATTTACTTTTTGGGGGCCTAAAATAAGGTGTGAATGACCTAGGAAGCTAAAATTTGCATACACTGAAGATGATACAAATTTCAATTACTGATTAAAAATTTCAAAATTTCTTATTAATTAGGACTTGTTCAAGAGGCATTTGAAAAAATATCCTGGCCTCAAATTTGAGCCTTACAAGGTCAAAACTTCCAAAATATACATCAGTGGCCCCCTGAAAATTCTATAGAGCAAATTTTAGCCCCCTAAGTCAACTAGTTTGAGCTGTAGGCTGATCAATGTACTGGAAAAGCAATAAAAACGTGAAAGTTTTCAATTTTGGACCCTACAAGAGCATCAAGAAGGGTCCAAATCTACAGAAAACCATCAGGGACATCAACTGAACCTAGGATAAAATTTCAAGACCCTCGAGTCAATTTGGAAGATCTTTTGGCTCATAACACTTGAAAAAAATAGTCTCAAAATTCACTCTTCGAGGCCTTAGAAAGGAAAAGGATAATCTGGGAAGATGAAATTTAGGTATAATGGAGACAGAGAGGACACTTTTCGCTAGTGCGAATTTCAATCCTTTGGACCTCTGCTAGAGTCTCTACAAAAAAGGGGTTAGCTCAGAATTTTGGCCTCAAAAGGTTAAAAGCTCCAAAATCACATCAGTGACTTCAACTGACGCTGTGTGTCTAATTTTGAACCCCTCAGAATATATTTTGGCTCAAGCTGTTAGCTGACTAATGTATCAAAAAAATAGATAAAAACACAAAAAAATTTGATTTTTCACCCTGCACAAGGGATATAAATTATACCTGTGACAGAATTTTGAGACCCCTAGACCAAATAGGGAACCTCAACAAATTGATCAATTTGAGGCAAATAAACTCAGAACCTACTATTTAGACCCAAAGGGGGGGGGGGGTTGACTTAGGGCGTTGAAATTTGCATTCAAAATGTAGATGATTTAGACCCTCATCATTGGTGAAAATTTCAAAAAAATCATAATTTTGGACTTGCTTTGGAGGCTTTCCAAAAAAAGGTCTTGCCCCGAATTTGAGCTCCAAAAGTCAAAACTCCCCAAATAAAAACATCAGCTACCTCTCCAAATTCTACGTACCCAATTGTGGCCCCCTAGGTTGATTAGTTTGAGCAATAAGCTGATAAACTTGGTAAAAAAACAAGTTTTTTTTGATTTTTTGACCTCACACAAGGGTGAACAAGGGTCCAAAGGTCAAAAACTTCAAAAAGAGAATAAGGGACATAAACTGAACCAGCAATAAAATTTTGGCACCCCTGAATCAATTTTGGAAGTTCTATAGGCTTGTAAACTTGAAAAAATAGCCCCAAAATTCACTTTTTAATGCCTTAGAAAGAAGGGGGGGGGGACCCAGGAAGCTGAAATTTGAACATGTTGGAGGCAATCAAGATTCCCATTAGTGGTGCAAATTACAAGAAATCTCATCATTTTGGACCTCTGCTGGAATCCCCACAAAAAAGGGCCTAGCCTCAAATTTGGGCCCCGAAGATCAAACCCCCCTAAAATACCTATCAGTGACCTCTACCGACTCAACGTAGTAAATTTTGGACCCTCAAGTCATTTGGTTAGAGCTGTTGGTTAATTGATGTATCGAAAAAGCAGATTTAAAAAAACAAAAATTCGTGATTTTTAGACCTTACACGAGGAGTAAGGGGGGGGGGGGGTGGTCCAAAGGTCTATAACTTCACGAGAGACATCAAGAACGTAAACTTGACCTACGTAAAAATTTTAGGACCTTACAAGTTAATCAACTTGAAAAAAAAAAAACTCTCCCAAAATTCAGTTCTTTGAGCCTAAAGAGGTGAGAATGCCCTAGGGAGTTGAAATATGCACACGTTAAAGAAGATAAATAGACCCTCATCATTGGATTGATGCAAATTTCAAAAAATTTCCTTACTTTGAGCCTCAACCAGAGTGCCCACCAAAAAAGGCTCCATAGAAAATTTCAATTTGGAGCCTCAATAATTCAAGAGTGGATTTCTCACAACTAAAAGACTCCACACATCAAGTTTGACCTCATTTGACCCGTCTGATTCGGCACTAACTACTCAAAAGTAGAGGGAATGTAGATAAAAATTGTCACATGGGTCTAATCGTAATGTTCAAAGTCCAACAGGCTAAAAATATGATCAAAAATCATCCCACACTACAGTACAATTGGTAAGAAATATCGAAGATTTTTTTTTTTCAAATTCAATACTCTCACTTGTAGTAATCATTTCATTATTGGTTAGAATTCTAGATATTTCAGATTACCCAGAATAACACTTCAGCAGAAAATAGAATAAAAGGGGTGATAAATTTCAGACAAAACCATGGAATTTCGTTGTACGTCATTACAATTTACAAAAGTGGTATAAATCATGTTACAAAACTGTATCATTTTCAAAAAAAAAAAAACAGTAGGTAGACTTTTGACAATGACTCGAATTCCGTTCAAGGCTTATCAGTTCATTCGTTCGGCGTATTTTAAAAGCTAAAATTAACACTCGAAAAAAAAAAAAGGAATAAAAATTAGATATAAAACTCACCATAGACGATACAGTATGGTCATTCTTAGTCATCCTATCCGTGAGCCAATCGACCTTACGCCTAGTATTACAAAATATTACAGCCTGAGTGATACTCAAGGTATCGTATAAATCACACAATGTATCTAACTTCCATTCTTCTTTCTCGACAAACACGTAAAATTGTTTAATACCTGAAGACAAAAGGTAAAATGAAAACGAGTGGAAATACAAATATACGATTGAAAATTCGGTTATATTTACCTTCCAGGGTTAATTCTTCTTTTTTTACTAAAATTTGTACGGGATTGCGCATAAATTGCTTGCTGACTTCGAGTACGTCTGCTGGCATAGTGGCAGAAAGCAAAATAACTTGTACATCCTGAGGTAAGTGCTGGAACACTTGGTGAATTTGTTCTTTGAATCCACGAGACAACATCTCGTCAGCTTCGTCCAGTACAAATACTTTAATATGATCGATTTCTACAAAAAAAAATATAAAATAAATAAAAAATACCCAGAATAAGTGAAAGATGGAAATAAATCTGGCTCCAGTCCAGAGGAGGTGATCAAAATACTCACTCAAAGATTTACGAATAATCATATCGTACACACGTCCAGGAGTACCAACGACAACTTGGGCACCTTCCTCGAGACGACGCATATCTTCGCGAATATTGGTACCACCAATACAAGCGTGACATTTGCAATTTTCCATGAAATCGCCCAAGGCCAAGACCACCTTTTGCGTCTGTGGTACAATTAAAATTGTAAAATCATTCGATAAAAAGAGGTATTTAAACAGCGATTAATACCTGCTGCGCAAGTTCCCGAGTTGGAGCTAAGATTAAAGCTTGGCATTCGTTTAATGCTGGATCAATTTGCTGCAAAATTGAAATCGAAAACGTAGCCGTTTTTCCAGTACCTGTAACGAGACAAATATTAACATGAAGACTGAAAAAAATTGAAAATTGAACATTACGAGCTTTTCAGCATACCTGACTGAGCTTGAGCTATAACATCGTGTCCTTTTACACATGGTATAATCGCTCGCTGTTGAATAGCTGAAGGTTTTTCGAAACCATAGGCGTATATACCTCGCAAAAGTTCTTGCTTCAGGTTCATCTCATCGAAACTATCCACTGACTAGAAATAAACGCAGGAATAGAATCAAATTTGCAAAAAACATTCATCAAAGTGGGTATTTATTTACCTCATCCCAGTTGGATTGGATGATACCTTCCACTTCCATTCCAGGAGGGCCATCGTACTGCTCCCGGTCGGTTGGAGGACCATTTTTCGATTCACTCCACTCGTCGTTTCTGTAACATAAAAAAGATATCGGTTATCAATTCGCAGATACAGGTAAATAACCTAAAACTATCCACATAACACGTGTTTTATTATTCCACCCCTCACACGCGTCATCCAAACAAAACAATCATCAATGAAATACCATTAATGGTTTGTAACTATTGACGTAATATTAATATATGAATGAGAATTGTACCATAGGCCAAAGCTAATAATATTCATTCTATTTCACTGTTATAGAAATACCTTAACGCTGAGTCACCCGATACATAATGTAACATTAGCAAGTGTACTTGATCGAGTAACAAAGAAGAATTTTCATACAAAGTAAACTATATCTATGAAACGAATGAAAAGAAATTATCCAAAGGGCCGAATTAAATATACTAACATCCGGTTAAACTAATTTTTAGCCCAAAGAATGCGATGAGATAACCTACAAGAGTAGAATTCGACACCCTTGTAACTCTTCCGCCAGACACCCAGAACCACCTAAAATACGCCGGTGAAAAAGGAAAAATGTCTAAACTAGATAAATTATCATACACTAACTTACTAATACCGAAATATAAAGCACGATCACATGCCGATAGAACACGCCATGTTGGCGTCCACTACTTTCACATATTATTCAAAATATTTACATTTATAACCGCACCGATTGACTGTTTTCGATTTACACACGTAAAATAAGCCGGATAAAATTAAATACGCTTAATTTTAACACGAAAATGTTGTAAAATAGTGAAAAATATATCTTACCTTTTATCATAAGACATGTTCAGTTGAGTTTTAGTGGGAAAAGAACTGCGGCATGCAAATCGGACAGTAATGTTATATTTTTGGATGTAAAGCACAATGGAATTTTTATACAAAAAACACCGTAATTTTTGGCCAAATTTACGACGAAATGCGAAAATTAGTCGGAATTTTTATAGTAACGAAAAATTTTGAAATTAATAGCGGAACTACTTTTCTTGAAAATAAAACGATAAATTTACTCAATTACAATTTTATTCGCTACGTAGAGAGAAAGGCAAGCGAGCTGCGAAACGGCTTGAGAAAAAGGACCTATAACACCGTGGTGGTATCACGAGGATGAAAGAAATTCCAAAATCAACCGCAGCAAGGTCAGCAAGGTCCACGTTAGTCTCGTCATGGTCTCGTCTAGTCACGGTCTTTGAATTATTTTTGGCTTGGCGTGTCGAGAAAAGCTTTATATACCCATACCCATACCGGATGGCGGATACCACGCTACCTACAACAACAAGGGAGTGGCTAAATCTACAATAAGTAATCACATTGTAAGGGCGATGTCGTTCTTTTTTATTCATCTTTTATGATTTTTGTACAAGTACACGTTTTTTTTTTTGTAAAGTTTTTAAAAAATTTTTTCACAAAATACTCAAAATATTTTTTCATTCTAGGTATTTTTTATGTTTTGATTTTTCAATTTTTTTTTTCACATCAACAACTTATTAACAATAATCATTAAAAAAATTTCAAAAAATGAATTTGAAAAAATATGATGAAGATTTAGTTGCATTTCGATGAAAAAATTATTGGCAAGTTTGAATGAAAAATAAAATTGAAAAATATTTTTAAAAAAAATGAATTTCAACTTTTAAACGACAAACAGAAAAAAAATTAATGAAGAATTTAATTTGAGGAAAAAATAGGAATACCTAAATTATTTGATGAATGATGAATAATTTCTTCAAGAATTTTTTTTTCAAAAATGTAATGAAAATTGAAAATGAAAATAAGTGAAAAATTTGAAGAATAGAACACTTGGAAATTTTTTTTAAATTTTTACTTTTTATTTAGTGGAAAAATCTCGATGCAAAATTTGAGAAAATCGTTTATGAAAAATTAAAATTTGATTAAAATAAAAATTAATTTCGACAAAGTCCACTTTGCAAATTACAAACAGGACCCACGACAACGAGTTTTCAAACAAGAATATGGAATGAATTCTCGTTCGTTCAATTTGGTGATTACTTGTTGTGGATTTAGTCACTCCCCAACAACAACACTCAAAATGAAAACAATGATGATAACGTAATCAAATCAAAATGTTGAGTTGATGTCAGAGTTGACGAGACGTAGTTGATGTAAATTGTAAAATAATTATTCTGCAAGGAAATATTGGCAATTTATTTCTTATTAAAATAAAAATTTGGCAAACTGTTTAGATATTGATCGTCAAATTAAATATTGTAAACTCGGGAGTGATTCAAAATATTCATTCACCCTGTTTCTTTGTAGATAATGTCCGTGTCAATACCACTTCACAGCTTCTCTGCAGTTGTAAAAAAGGTTAGTATTTTGCCACCTTTTTTAAAATCAAATTTCTATCCATAAAGTTGGAATTTATTTCAATTTGTAGATTGTTTCCGGCGATTCGTTTGTGGTAACACATCCAGACACAGGCTGCGATGTGACTATACGCTTAGTCAAAGTAAAATGTCCGAAATGGATTGAAAAAATTGAGCAATCATGGTGAGTTTCGAATTATATTGTGTAGTTTTTTTAAAAAGTGTTAGGCTTGTAGGTAAAACTATTCTAAATTACAGTAACAATGGGCACGAAGGATTCTCGTGGGAATCGAGGGAGTATGCTAGAACTCTCCTTCTTGGAAATATGGTTGATTGTTATCCAAAATGATTCGATGATGGCGTACTTCATGCTGTAGCTCATCACACCAAGGATGGAAAGAAGTACGACGTAGCTGAAGATCTGGTTAGCAACGGGTTCGCGATTTTGAAAGCCACGAAACCCAAATTTAGAAATGTATACTACAACACGTTGAAGAGTATGGCAGAAGAAGCTGAAACTCTCAAAAAGGGTCTTTGTGACAAAAAAATCTCATCTGTAAGTTTAATTTTTATAGCATTTTTTTTAGTAAATTGGCATTCATGTTCATTATTGTTTCAACAGGTTCATGAATTTACATCGTCCGTTCATCCGTTCGAATTTTTGAAAGTCTACGAAGGAAAAGTAATCGATGTAGTAGTGGAAGCGATTTCTGTTGAAGAAAATTCGCTGGTGTTAAAATGTATAATACCGTCAACGTTTACGATCATCAATTTTTCATTAATAGACTCGGATGTAAGTTTTGACAACTTGAATAAGTATAAGGGCCATTATTACAACAGGCTGTTATTCCACTGGTTTTCTGACGGACTGTTAAAACTGTAACGCTCCGTTAGTTACAATTCGTTATTACAACACATCTCTCTGTAAGTTTTCACTAACCCACTGTTGTGAGTGAAATGACTTCAAAGCCAAAAAAATTTTTAGTGATAATTCCGCCAAACCTCGAAAATACTTTGGAAATCAGAATCAGCGTCACCGTCTTCGTTTTCATCATTACTTTCACCAACGTCATTCAAGAAATTAATGTCATCCATATAACAATGAATAGCACAAAATTATCAAATGGAAATTAGTTTTTCAAGAATTTATTAACTTTACTTGTGAAAAATTAGAAAAAAATGATAACGCTACACTGAACGCATTTTGACTAACTCAAGTTACATTATCCAAAATTGGTGGGGAGGGAGGGGTCCAATCAAAATTTTTGTCATAACTAAAATTATTTATAAAACTTCAAGCTACAACTTTTGTTTGAAAATTTTTTCAAATCCCTCCCCACCAATTTTAAAAAATTTTCAAACAAAAGTTGTAGCATAAAGTTTTATAAAAAATTTTAGTAATGACAAAAATTTTGATTGGACCCCTCCCTCCTCACCAATTTTGCATAATGGAACTTATTTTGACCAACTCAAGTTACATTATCCAAAATTGGTAGGGAGGGAGGAGTCCATTTGAAAAAATTTTCAAACAAAGTTGTAGCTTGAAGTTTTATGAATAATTTTAGTTATGACAAAAATTTTGATTGAACCCCTCCCTCCTCTCCAATTTTGATATCCGGTATCTACGTAGTGGCAAGGCCTGGGACTTAGTAAAATTTAAGAGCGAGGCGGATTGTGTTACAGTGTGAAATGCACCCTCCGTAAAATCTCGCCACTGGCAACAAAATTATCAAAAGAAAAAAAACTTCCACATCACGTGATCTCAGCAGCCAATCACAACAATAACCGAGCCTTACCTTGATCATAACCGGCCAAAAAGAGGCCGTAAGATAACTGAGGTTCAAAACGTCAGTCAAGAGAGGTTTTGTGATTGTAATATCGGGTATCGTCGCTAACGGATCCTTAGCGGACCATTGATGAATAACGGCCTGTTGTAATAATGGCCCTAATAATATTTTACTTACTCATTTTAAAAATTAAGGGCCATTATTACAACAGGCTGTTATTCCACTGGTTTTCTGACGGACTGTTAAAACGGTAACGCTCCGTTAGTTACAATTCGTTATTACAACACATCTCTCTGTAAGTTTTCACTAACCCACTGTTGTGAGTGAAATGACTTCAAAGCCAAAAAATTTTTTAGTGATAATTCCGCCAAAACCTCGAAAATACTTTGGAAATCAGAATCAGCGTCACCGTCTTCGTTTTCATCATTACTTTCACCAACGTCATTCAAGAAATTAATGTCATCCATATAACAATGAATAGCACAAAATTATCAAATGAAAATTAGTTTTTCAAGAATTTATTAACTTTACTTGTGAAAAATTAGAAAAAAATGATAACGCTACACTGAACGCATTTTGACTAACTCAAGTTACATTATCCAAAATTGGTGGGGAGGGAGGGGTCCAATCAAAATTTTTGTCATAACTAAAATTATTTATAAAACTTCAAGCTACAACTTTTGTTTGAAAATTTTTTCAAATCCCTCCCCACCAATTTTGGGCAATGTAACGCATTTTGACTAACTCAAGTTACATTGCCCAAAATTGGTGGGGAGGGAGGGGGCCATTTTAAAAAATTTTCAAACAAAAGTTGTAGCATAAAGTTTTATAAAAAATTTTAGTAATGACAAAAATTTTGATTGGACCCCTCCCTCCTCACCAATTTTGCATAATGGAACTTATTTTGACCAACTCAAGTTACATTATCCAAAATTGGTAGGGAGGGAGGAGTCCATTTGAAAAAATTTTCAAACAAAGTTGTAGCTTGAAGTTTTATGAATAATTTTAGTTATGACAAAAATTTTGATTGAACCCCTCCCTCCTCTCCAACGAAGAAATAACAAGTACGACATGCTGCAAAATGAATATGAGGAAATACTGGATGAGATCGTACAAGATTCAGACAGCATGCTCAATGAACTAAACAAACAGTATTATGAGCTCAAGGTAGGTTTCAAAATGCAGTGTAATACACTTTTAATTTTCAATTTAATAATTCAAAATGTTTTTAGGACAGCGTGGACGGTTTACGTATGGATTTGATACCAGTCTAGGATCTTATAAAAATGAGTGAGGTGAGTGAAGAGCTTGAAGCTTAATTCGATTTTTATTCTTTTTTAATTCGGTTTGTTTTTAGGATAACTCGAGTGAACTTGATAATGATGCACTGGAAACACAGGAATTGGAAAAACCGTGTCAAGAGTCTGAAGATCTTGTCGTAAGTATTGAAAATTAAAATGAAACATTCAGTTATCCTTTAATAATTCTACGTATATATCTGTAGAAGCACTCCTACGAGTTACAATTTTTAATTTTTAACAATTCGATGTTTTTAGAAAACTTCAAATGAGTGGAAGAGTAGTGTGAAAACAGCACAGGATTGTGGCAAAATATACAAAGATCTTGAAGTAAGTGTTGAAATTAGAACAGCACTCATGCGAATTACATAATTTTTAATATTCAATAATCCAATTTTTTTTTTAGAATACTTCGGATGAGAGGAACAATAGTCTAAAAACAGCACAGAATGGCGACCAAGTATGACAAAGACATTGAAATAACTGTTGAAAATTTTGATTGTAACATTCGGTTATTTTTTTTATAATTTTTCGTTTTTAGGTCTCGAACGGGTTATATTCAGATGAATAATTAGATTGGTTGGTATGGTGGACGAATTTTTCACTTCTAGGATCTCAATTCATGAAATAAGCTTACCTACTAATTACTTTTTTCAGATCGATCTTCTCGAAGTAAAATTCGATCGATATTTAATCAATTTGTGTATCCATTATGTGCAAATAAACAAATTCTTCGGTTGGAAAATCACTGATCACGAAGAAAAGAAAAATGACGACGATAAACGAAAAGACGTATTCAAAAACGAAGGATTCTTAAAAGCTTGCCTCAAAAAATTCCGAATCAATCAAGTAGAATTCGAAACATTTCTCGAACGCATAAATCAATCAGCTTGTAAATTAGTTCATTCGAATGAATTCGGCACCGAAAAAGAAACGCCAGACGAAAAAAGACAAACAACCATCTCTAAATTTTTAGCGCTTGCAGAGTTCCTGGAAAAAAAGCGACCACTTTTTTACAACGATCGATACTTAAATAAGTTAAAAGGCCTTACGATGAAAGAAATTAGGAAATACATGTGTCTTTTTGATTATGTTGTAGAGCACGTCGAAAAAGACATTCTCGAAAAGGAAAAACTAAAATTAAAATCTGAAAAAGAAAACTAAAAAAAAAATTCGTGGAAATTTGTTATTTGTGGTGTCTGCTTTTAGTGAGAATTTTTCTTTATTTTTGTTCATATTCCTTTTACGGTGACACATATCACTGCTAGTCAAGCACTAGTGTTTTGCCTCGTAACGTATAATTTTTGATTCTATATAGTCAAATAACATCTTTATTAAATAAAATATACTTATGATTTTCTGTGATAACATCGATGTTGGTATCATTAATAATATTTTTACGATGTTTCCTTGATTTCCTAACCTAAGAGTAAAGTTTATATTTTCAAGTTTTTACATAATTTTGTTGCTTTTTTCTAGGTACCTATTTTGGTTGTTGGCAAGTTGTGTATTTAATTTTATTATTTCATTATTTTCTTAGTATTCATGAAAGCGTTAGTAATTTTTTTACATAATTTTGTTGCCTTATTTCTAGGTATTTTTGTTGTTACAACTTTTTACTTGAAAAAAATTAAATTTTTTCAAATTTCTTAATTTTGATATTTTTTAAAATTCATCCTGATTTCCTGATGTAATCTTATGTATGCTAAAAAAACTTTGATAATTCGAACTCTTTCATAACTCGAACCAATAGTAATTTCAAACGTTTTACCTACATAAAATAATTTGTATCGTATACTTAATTTATTTATTTTTTTGCCAAAAACATAACAAGCAAGGTTAAAGAAAGAGATCTCTGAGTGGACCATCATTATCTTCCCTCAAATACCACTCTCAGTTCTAGACTAATTGAATGTTATTTCAAAAAAAAAAAAAAAAAAAGACCCGAAATTTTTTACAACTTCCTCCTTTTGTGTCCTATAAAATGGTTTCGTGTACGAAATACAAAAATATTACCAACAGTTACCGGTGAAAATAATGACAATACATCCTTATAGTAAGGTATTGATTTCTCGTACGTAAAAAAAAATCATCATACTTACATTTCAGGTAATGGCACGAGTGATAATTAAATTACCTAATTAAACGAGCGTATTCATTTTAATGCAAAAACGTACCTCATGTTTGCGAATGTAGGTAGTGGAATTGGAATGCAAAAGAGTGTGTACCTACTTCACTCATCTCATTATTTTTGCTGTTATGAAAATACACGTAGGTATCTCTCTACTCCACCTATTTACTTATTTTATCTATATTTTTAAAACTTTATCCAACTAAGTAGCAATCTGTTTTTTTTTGCATTTTATTTAAAAAAATTAATTGATCAATCAATTTTTTTTTAAATAAAAAAAAATGAGGGCAGTGGGTATTAAAATAGATATTTAAAAAAATGTACATAATCCAAAAATCCAATTGAGATTTTTATTCAAAAAAATTCAATTTTTAAAAATCGTCTCTCATTGACTCCAATTGATTAAAAAAATATTTAAAAAAATTATTCATTCCATAAACGTAGAAAAATCGACATAGTCACCTAAAAAAAATTATTTCGCACAAACCTTTCATCGATTCCATTCGAATAAATCTGCTGTTGCGAAAACACAACATAAAAATAATAAACTCAAAAACATTGCATTTTTTAGCCACTTTTCCAACACCGGTAACCAAAATCATGTTGGTTGCAACATACACCAATAATGTATCACGTTTCTCATCGCAACATGCACCAAACTCGACGTCAGTTTAATTGGGTGACATTTTTTTAAAATAATTTCACAATATCGTATATATTTTGGATGAAATATTTCAAAATTGAAAAAAATCAAAAATCCAATGAAAAACTTGAGAAAATTGAAAGGAAATAATTTTATAAAAATTAAAAAACATGGAGAAAATTGTACTTCGAAATTTTTCTTGGATTATTAAAATCTCATCATTTTTTTCTATTTCACAAAAAGTCGAGTATCTTTTTTTTAAAACGAATAAGTTCCTATTTTAAAATTTTCTTGAAAAAAAAAAATCATCATTGAATCAACATATTTTTTTCAACTTTCCCAAAAAATCCTCTAAAACATTTCATACCTATAAAACCCGTTTCAATTTTTAATCTAAGAAAACTTTGAAATTTTTAACGTGTTATTAAAAAAAAAATACTATAATAAGTTAGAAAAAGATTCTAAAATTTTAAGCAAAAAAATACTGTTTTTATTTTTAATGAATTAGTGCATTTATTTCAATTTTTTTTAGGAAAAAAATAATTTCAAACTTTTTCTGTAAAAAACATAAAGTGAATGAAAAATTAAAAAATTAAAAATAGTATCAAAAGCTTGATTTTTTTTTTTATAAAAAGAAAACGTCGGTATTTTAATTTTTGAAAAATTTCAAAAATTCAGTTTAAAAAGTTCAAAAATAAAAATATTTTGCCAAAAGATATTTTGAAATTTTGCTGACAAAATTAAAAATTCTTTTAAAATATGTTCCCTCGCCCCTAATTCCATAGAAAATGACATACTTGGGCCTATATTTTTTTGAAAGAAGCATTTAAAAATTTTCTGATGGAAAAAAAAATGCAAAAATTCTATTAGTTATTTGTAGGTGATTTTGTTCTTCTAAATGACAAAAATCTTTTAAAATAAATTTCACTGCGAGAAAATATTTCAAAATTTTATTGAAAAAAAAAAATTGAAAATCTTATCAAAAAAAAAGATTTAAAAAACATTGCTTGCAATTTTTTGTTGTTGAAACGAATCATTTGAAATTTTTTTTGAAGAAAAATAGAAAATCTCAAGTATCGAAAATTTAAAAAAATTAATTAAACCTCTATAAAGATGTTCTTATTTTATTTTTTAATTTAGGTGAATATTTATCGTTTGTAAAGGAATATTTTGAAAAATTTTCGGGAAAAATCTACAATTCTTTCAAAATTTTGTTTCAAGTCAGAAATTCTATTATTTTTTTAAAAATAAGTTTGAAAATGCATTTTGGCCCCGCTCTATCCTTAACTCAAGTAACCTACTAAAATACCTCGATAATAATTTTTTCTCAAAATTTCCAAATAAACATAAATCGCAGATCATTTTCTCACATTTCATTGCTAATCGGTCAGTTTCTTCGATCAAAATTCTTCTCAACCATAATCATGCGTAATTTTCCACACTCAACATCTTGACGAATCGTACGTTCAATTTTTTGAAAAAAATAATTGATGGTACTTTACGTACGATATAAACAAATACTCGAATTAAAAATCTTCATCGATTCAATCCATTTCAACGGCAGCAGGAGCAAAAAGCTGATTATACAGATCGCCCAATTTATCGATATTATTGAGCAACACAATTCGCAACGTTTCGGTGTACTGCTTGGTAGGTTTAGATAACGAAGGATCCCTCCATATGATACCTTTTTCTTCCTTAAACAACGCCGGAGACGGGACATGATCTCTCATATAGTTCCAAACGCATTCTCGCATTATTATCAACACCTGCGAGTAAAAATTCATAATCATTAATCGGTCATCGAATCGCAACTCGATGCGAATAATTATACTAACGTGTTGAGGACTCAATGCCGGTACAATATCACGAATACCGCTCAAAGGTGGAGGTAGAAGCTGCCCCAAGGATAATATTTCCAATAATAGGACCGTCGTGTCGACCAGACTTCCGTTCTGTTTGACAAACCTGCCTTGACTGGCAGAACTCCACTGAGCGATCAAGCTCGCGGTTACAGCTCGCAGAAGGACCGAACAAAAGCACAAAGCTGGTCTGTGGATGGCGACGAATTTCAACAAGGTCCATATTAGAGGCGTGCTGTCGAATGCTTTCCTTATATGGAGGTCTCTTTCAACGGTAACCTAAAAAATAATATTTTTAGCCCTTTTTCTTGTAGCAAAATTGTCCAGTTCGGATTATAAAACGACCAATTACTTTGCAAAATTCTTCTTCGGGCCAAGGAAGACCATTGAACATGACGTCGGGTGAAATGAGCTGTACTAGGAGTAAAGCTATGCTCCTTACGGCGTCTAATGTTATGTTATTTGTATCCGAAAGACAACACGAACGAATTGCGCTCATCAAATGCTGCGTATTTAGTTTGATTTTATCAGCAGATAATTTCGATTTTAAGGTAACCTCTTGTAAACCGCTGCCGATGATTCCGGTGTGGAAAACTGACATGGCACTTTGAGCGACCATCAATGTATTTCCCTGAAGCACAAAAGAGCAATTCAACATTTTAAAATGCACATTTCTTACGTATTAGTTATTCAATTATTTCGAAATTGATAAATTTTACTTGTTTTATATTCTCTTTCAACAAAGATACATCTGCAGGGATAACACTGTCAGGATCAGGTTTAACAATCGCACCAAATATCGTAGAAATAGGCGGATTGAGAGCAGTTTCGATCAAAAGCTTGATGGTTTGGTTTCGAGCTCTGTTACTAGACAAGCAACACTTCGCTAATAAATTATTAGCCAGCTGGCATCCTTTTAATTGACTAGCATCGTCTGGCAAAAAACATAACAATAAAAAATCTACAATTTAACCAAATTAATTTAGAATTTTACTCGTACCATTATCATAGACAACGCAACAGTAGAAAAATAACGTCACAGATTCTGCCAAAGCCATGGTTTTTTCGACAGATAATGGACGTGGAATGTCAGTCAATAAGTCGTTAATTATCGACGCTATAATACGAGAGGTAATAACATTGCTGTGATGTGTTCTTAAATTTTCCAGGATCTTATAGAAGTTTTCTAGCAATCCATGATAAACAGGTTTAGCAGGCGGATTGTATCGAGTTTCGTATCTTGAAATAAAAATCAAATTTATTAATATGATTTAAAAACCAACTCTGAAGATGATTTCGTTGATCAACTCACTTGAGTAGAGTTTCGACATTTTTCCAGAGAGTCAAAGACCAATTTTTTTCTTCAAATAAGACGACATTTTCAATCGCTTCGTATTCCAAAGCCAGACAAAATCCATAACCGAAAGATTTCAGATTATCTAAATTAGTGGTTAAATCGATTAACATCTCTATTTGTACGTCTGTCGTCGCTCTGTTTAGTAGATATGCAATACACGACGAAAGTAGCTGATTGTCGTATTTTCCTGAAAATTTCACAATTAAAAAAAAATAAAAATCAATTGATTTTTTTAAAAATTATAACAAAATTTTCTAAAATTTTACCCAAGACGACAAATAATCTCGTGGCATAGCTCGACTTGGAACGATTCTCGGACAGTAGAAGACGTTTCAAAAAAGGCATATGAGAATAGAACGATCTGATAAGAGGAGGAATTGAACTCGTCGTGCGTAGTATCATATCCATTTCACTGATTAATAATTCTAAAAAAAAAACAGCGAATAAAAAATTAGCATTAAGAAGAGTAATCTAATATCAAGGAGTTCTCAAAATCACTCGGTTTCTCACCAACAATTTCCTGAGCATGTAAAGAGACAGTTTTTAGTTCAGGCGATGAAGCTGTCTCGAATAACATGGTTAATATATGGTTGACTCCTTTTTCGAGATCCAAAAGCAAACGAACGACTAAATCTAACAAGCCTTGCTTTCCTTCACTAAAGAATCCTCTCCAAGTTGCAGCTATTCTGCTAAGACTTATCAACGTATCGACGTTTACTGAAATCAAAAAATAATTCATTCCAGAAAACGTGAATCAATCCACAAAAAATTACAAAAAAAAACTAACTAGATTGCAATGTATAAGCTGATAGAGCTTTCAGAAGTACTGCAGATTCAGCTAATCTGAATAAATATGGAACGGTGGCTGTTTTCTGTAGGTTGATATTTTTATAATCGTAGACAGTTTTATCAGTTTCTTCCAAACTCCACTGAAAATAGAAATATTTCCCATGAGTATATTAAATACACTTGTGTAAATAGTGATTTTGGTCCAACTCACTTGGAAGAGATTTTTCAGCGCATTTTTAATATCTGTAAAATGAGTACTGGCTAAATGTCCAAGAATTCCTACCACTGAGTTCAATTTCGGCGTCTATAAAAATAAATCCCGCTTTATAAATGGTATCAAAAACTAACCCATACAATTTTAGAGTAATTACCTGAGAGGAAGTTTCATTACTACAAAAATCTTTCAATCCGCAAGTTAAAACTTTGGTAATTACGGTTTCAGGGAATGAACTTCCTACGTGGACAACAACCCAATCGAAATGAGGACTGTGAGTTACACTCATATCTGAAATAATACATTATGATAAAAAAGTAGAAAAATAGAATTGCAAGCATTCGAGTAGGAACTCACTCAATAAGGCATTTATGCAAGCTTCTGTATTGGAATACATCAACCGAGACATGCATTGAGTATTTATATCTAGTAAAGTTCTCGTCGCACCGCAAGCTGTCCATAGTTGAAGCCTTTCATTCAATAAAGAACCGACTTGTTTATTGGTGCCATGTCGACTAGAGATATCACCTAGACAAAAAATAGAATTGAGAATAAAATTAATTTTTAATCATGGTGCAAATAATAATATTAAAATTTACCCAAAAGTTCTAAAGACCACGTAGATATGATAGGAGCCCAAGCTTCAGAGTGCTCATTTACAAATTTACACAATACTTCTTGAATTTCAATCAATGGAATTTCTTCTTCCAACATAACGTCGCTTTCGTTTGAGGTGGCAGCGGTTAAAGTTCCATTCTAGATAAAGCAGAGCAAAAATTTAGTACTCAGATTTGAAAATATACCTTTGCATAGGGAGAATTACCTCAATTAGGGACAAATATCGACAAACGTAGTTGTGAAATACTGAACAGAAGTATTCTAAAACAGCTTCGCTGGCAGCAGGTAAAGTTTTCAGCAGAGAGATAGCTGTCCGGACTAATATCAGTTGATTTGTATCGGATGCTCTGGAAGCTCCTGCTATGAATGTTCGCAATTCTTCCAATACTCCTTGGGAATCCGAGCATACGGATACGTCCATCGCTTGCACAGGCATACTTGGATCTTCTATCTGCGATTAAATTGAATAATTTCCCTCCGGTGGAAATTTTCACTCGATTCTGAAAAATTGTCGGCATAATACTGATAACAACAATTCGAGGAAGTGAGGTGAACGGGGTGAACGTAAAAGCTCGATCGTAATTACTGTAATGTTATTGGTAATTTTAAAATTACCATAAATACCTTTCTGAAGGAATGCTGGCTGAGAAGGAAGTACCATGAAGCACTTCATTGCTGTAAAAAACGTCTCACGTGCTCACGTTTTATTTCCCACTCCCAGCGCTCAACGTCCTTCGTCCACGTTTGACCGGCCACATCTCTTTCTCTTTTCTTCAAATTGCAACCACGAGACACGAGTTCATTTTGTAGATTAAAAGTTAAGTGTAGTGGAGTTGTGGGCATTTTAATTTTTCATCATGGTGAGTACAACATAATTATTGTAAAGTGAACGTACCTTTTCAGATTTCATTCGTCTAATTCTAAACTAGTTTATTTCGTGTTTGAAATGTGTTTCCTAAAACCTGTGTTATCGTTTTTATTCTCCAGTCTCACCGGAAATTCAGCGCCCCCAGGCATGGTTCGATGGGATTCTACCCCAAGAAACGTGCACGAAGACATCGTGGAAGAGTAAAGTCCTTCCCCAAAGATGACCCTTCGAAACCCGTTCATTTAACATCTTTCCTCGGTTACAAAGCTGGTATGACCCACGTTGTTCGCGAAGCCGACAGACCCGGATCGAGTAAGTAGCTGTGTTTCATTTCCAACACCCTTTCATAGGCGTATTCTAACCTCAACTTTTCTACTCTTCTAGAATTGAATAAAAAGGAAATCGTAGAACCTGTAACTATCATCGAAACACCCCCTATGGTTATCGTTGGAGTCGTAGGCTACATCGAAACACCTCATGGTTTGAAAGCACTTTCTACCGTTTGGGCCGAACATTTATCTGAAGACTGTAGAAGACGATTCTATAAAAATTGGTTAGTATTCGATGTAACTTGAGAGTTATTTTCAAATGATGAGAATCCTTTTGATTTACGGTTAGAAAAACCTGACAAAATGTGATGTCAAACTAGGGCGGTCTGATCTAATATTATTTTATCATTTATGTATTTGTATGTGTTATTTCGAGTAATTTATGAATTATTTTTTCGATGATGATAACCCTTTTGATTTACGGTTAGAAAAACCTGATAAATTATGATGTCAAACTAGGGCGGACTGAGATAATAATTCATAACACTAATGTATTTATATTTACATACGTTTCATTTATGAACGTTATTTAATTTCATCTTCGTAAACTCTCCTCTCTAGTATAGATGAGAGATAATTTTCCAAGCGAGAAAGGTGCTGTGTAACCTTCCCTTGGTATAGAGAGTCGTGTCTCCTCTTGCCTTATGGAAATGAGACTACTCTCTTCGTTACTGTTGTCAATAGGTACCAAGCCAAAAAAAGGGCTTTCACAAAAGCTTCCAAGAAATGGCAAGATCCCCTTGGTCGTAAAGCAATTGATAAAGAATTAGCTAAAATTTCCAAATACTGTAAAGTCGTTCGTGCCATTGCCCACACACAGGTACATTTTCCCACCTATAACTTTTTAAGTCATTGCGTATCCTTTATAATAATACGTAATTCTCTCTTTTTCAGATGAAATTATTGAAATTCCGCCAGAAAAAATCTCACATTATGGAAATCCAAATCAACGGTGGCACCGTACCCGAAAAAGTCCAATGGGCTAAAGAACATTTCGAAAAAGCTGTTCCAGTTACGCACGTTTTCACCCAAGATGAAATGATCGATTGTATCGCTGTAACTAAAGGAAAAGGATACAAAGGTGATAATGATTTTTATCCCATTTTACTAATACAACGATCATATGATGATTAGCAATTGCCTAAACTGATACCTGAAGAATTTCTTTTGCTGCCTTCCTACTGAAGATCGTTGTATTATTTTTATAAAAACCACAACGGTGTTGATTTCCATTTTATTAACGCCACATGTACTTTTTTAGGTGTCACTTCTCGTTGGCATACGAAGAAATTACCCAGAAAAACCCACAAAGGTTTAAGAAAGGTCGCTTGTATCGGTGCATGGCATCCAAGTCGTGTCCAATTCACTGTAGCTCGAGCTGGTCAAAAAGGTTATCACCATCGTACCGAAATTAACAAGAAAATCTACCGTCTCGGCCAAGGAATCCATACCAAGGATGGAAAAGTACGTCTACATTTTATTTTACGAGCAGATTTTCAAATTGATGGAGGTATCGTACCTCTAACGGGACCGGTGCTGCATCTCCATTGCAGCAATGCCAACCGTAACATCATATATCAAAGGAGCCTTTTCGAAGTGCTTAAATTCGTTATTATTCCTCGACTTCCTCTAGCCGCTCAGGCTATGAAATGGGAGTAAACCATAACGAATACAGCTTTTAACTTTTATCATTTAATTGATGAGAATATTCGTATTCTTAACGGGACTGGTATTGTACTTTTTGCAATAGTGCCAACCGTAACATCATAAAGTAATGAAATCCCTTACCTAGTAAGTTGGTATTTAAGTTTCGTATTATTCCTCGACTTCCAACAGTCGCTTAGGCTATGAAGTGGGAGTAAACCATACGAAATACAGAATTTTTCCCCATCTTATTACGAATTTGATTATTTAAACGAATTTTCTGATTACAGGTTATCAAAAATAACGCTTCGACTGAATACGATTTAACCGAAAAAACTGTCACTCCTATGGGAGGTTTCCCTCACTATGGTGAAGTTAACAACGATTTCGTCATGATCAAAGGTTGCTGTGTCGGTTCGAAGAAACGTGTTATTACGCTTAGAAAGGTAATCCAGCGAGTCGATTTCGTACCTCCATTTTAATTGATTTTATTTTAATGATGATACTATCAAGAGCCAATCCATTGATTGTTTATATAATGATATTGAATGATAGGTCTGAAAAATAATAATCGTTGTGATATTCTACTGTAATGTATTTTTAAGAAAATCGAATGTATTAATTGGATATTATTTGTTTTTTTGCAGTCGTTGTTGGTTCATACTAAACGAGCAGCTTTGGAGAAGATTAACTTGAAATTCATCGATACGTCGTCCAAATTTGGTCATGGTCGGTTCCAAACTGTCGCTGATAAGGCTGCTTTTATGGGTCCGTTGAAAAAGGACAGAATTCGTGAAGAAGAAAAAATCACCAGCGCTTAATTTTTTATTTTGTTATCTGATTGACGAATAAAATGTGAAAATCTTATGAATTTGATGATTTAATTAGTTCGTGAGGAATTAATGAGGTGATGATTGAAATTAAGAAGTGTCGAGTGTATTCATATTCGATATGATTGCTCCTTGCAAGGAGACTTGACCTTTGAATTTGAGCTTTTGCTCAATGAAATAAGGATCTCAAATTGATGCCTGGGCTAATGTTGAATTTCTGTGAAAAAAAAAGTATCTTTGAATATGGCCCACTGAAATAGGACCCCAAATTAATGCCTGGACTAATCGGGCTATGTTGAACTTATGTGAAAAAATTTTCAAGTCCAACGAACACTTACGTAGTATTCCGAAAATGAACGAAACCTTTATACCGCGATTTTATTGCTGATTTAAAAATTAGAAAAAATTATAAATCGAATAAAACTATTCAGTATTATTTTTCTAATGAAATTGTATCTAACTATTATTTTATTATAAAACTGATTTTTTCAAAATTGAGATAACTGAGTAGTTCCTAAACTCATAATTTTGTGAATTTCAACTAAATAATTATTCTTGAAATGTATTCGATGGTGGTGATTAGACCGGTGTCTGTTGCCATTGGTAACAATGAATGACAACAGCATATAAACCGTCGCACGTTAAATGTGCATCGTTCCATAAAAATGCAAAAACTAATATCAAAAATAGAAAACGTAAACGATAAGTTATGAATTTATAATCGATTCGAAAACAATATGACAATCTCATTCGTAGAAATATGAAGTTTAAAATTACTGTTTTCAAACAATCCGACTCAAACGAACCATTATGTGCAGTAGGATGGAATTTATCCGAAGAAGTGTTTTCCTGCGGGTATGTTTCACCTATTAATTTTATTTTTCCATTCAGCGATGGTTAGTTTAATTTTAACACTGAGAACCGAATATCTAAGTATAATATTATTTTCTGTTCAGTGATGATAGAGTTCTGTCGAAATGGAATCTCGTAACCAAAGACTCGGTGAAATTGTGCGAATTTCCAGAAAATGCCTACCCTATAGATTTGCACTGTTTTGTTAGAAGTCAAGGAGGATTAAAGAGACAAAAAGTGGAACAAATTTTACTCACTTCGGCCGATGGTGATTTTTTTTTGTTTCTGTTTGTTAGATTCTTCACAAGGCTATAATGTTTATTTTTAATTTTACTGCTCAAATAGGAAAATTTCACATTATTGGCAAGAATGGGAGGATTGAAAAAACTGCTGAGGCTCATAGAGGAGCTGTTCTTGTTGGAAAATGGAGCTCAGACGGATCGAGTTTATTAACTGGTGAGGATACGACCCTTGGAATAAATAATGTGGGGCCCGAAAATTGAATTTTTTTAGGGATGAGCTAAATTGTGGTTAATAAAAAAATGGTTCATGTCGCGATATGAGAATTATTTATTTTACAAGAAAATTAAAACATCCTTTACATACAAAAATTGAGAAATTTCTTGCGTCAAAAAATTGAGAAAATTTTTCATTCCAAAAATAGAGTTTTTTGCTCCCAAAAAATTGAATTTTTTCAAAAAAAAAATCCTAGGTAATAAATAGAGAAGTAATTTACACTTGGCAAAAAAATTAAAAAAATTTTCAACGAGTACTTTTGAGAAAATTGAACGAAAATTATCCGGTCCAAATTATTCAGAGAAAAATTTTTTTCACTTTTTTTTAGCTGCCTGATATTATCGGATTTTTCCCACCCCCTCCCCCAAAACAAAACTGGAAATTCATTTCTCTGAAAAAAAAACTAAAATTTAGTAGGCATTCCTAAAGAAATTTTTTTCTTCAAAAAAATTGAGAAAATTTTACTTTCCAAAAATTCGAAAAAAAATTCCCTCTATAGACACGATATTTTTTTCTCCAAAAATATAAAACACGTTTTTTGTAAAAAAAAAAATTTTAAAAAAATGAAAAATGTATTCTTTAGAAGTATTTTTCACTTGAAAAAACGTGAGAATTTTTTCTCTCGAAAATTGATACGGTTTTTTCGCTTAAAAATTATTTATGAATTTTTTACTTTAAGACAATATTTGATTTTTTTTCCAAAAATTAAAAAAAAAAATCCATATTTTTTTTCAGAATAAAATATGTGTAATTTAATTAAGTACCTATTTTATAACCAATCTGGCGAAAAATTTCATTTCTCTATTCTAAAAAATTGAAAAAATTTTCTACTTCAAAAAAAACAAAAAAAAAATGAAAAAACCTCTATAAAGAAAATTACAATGAAAATTGGAATTTTGTTCTGCAAAAAAATTACTGAGAAATTTTTTCTTCATTTCAATTTTTGAGGAATTTTTTTCTCTCCAAAAATTTGAGAAGTATTTTTACTTTAAAAAAATTAAAATTTTTCTTCAAAAAAACTACGGATCTTTTTATTCAAAAAATTAGGAATTTTAAGAATCTTACTTCAGAAAATTAAGTTTTTCATCTTTTAAAAAATAAAAAATTGAAGGATTAAAAAAAATAAGTATCTAGATTGGAAATTTTACTATGACGACTCCAAAAAATGAGATTTATATTGAATGGAAATTGAGAAATTTCTTCCTCGAAGAAAATTGAGAATGTTTTCCTTTGAAGAAAAAGAGGACTTCTCTAAAAAATTAATGGATTTTCTCCTTGAAAAAATCGTGGAATTTTTCACTTGAAAAAGAAAATTCAAAAAAATCACAAAAAAATCGAAAATTTCTTCTCAAGATTAGAATTTAAAAAATAACTTTATTCCATTACCTAAATACATTTTTTCAAAAAAAAAGAAAAATTTCTTCTCCAAAAAGTAGCTACATAAATTTTTTACCTTCGAAAACTTGAGAAATATTTTTGCTTGCAGAAAATTATTATCGTTTTCCTATGAAAAACATGATATTTTTTCTTTTAAAAAATTGATGGATTTTGTTTCCCTTAAATAGGGAAATTTTTATTCCAATGAATTGTGGATTTCAAAGAATTATTCCAAAAATTGAGAAAATTTTCTTTTGTAAAAAAATTAAGAAAATCTCTTATCTAAAAAAATGAGAAATTTCTTCTCCGCAAAAATTTGAAAAGTCTGAGAAATTCGTCACTCAAAAAAAAAGCAAAACTTCATCACTCTCTAAAATTAAAAAAATACCTAGTTTTATCCAATTTCAATAAAAATAATGCACCAAAAAATTCGAAGACTTTTCTATTTGAAAAAAAATCGAGAATTCTTTTCCAAAAAAGTGTGGAATATTTTAACCCCCCCCCCCCCCCAAAGATTCAAAAAAGAGAAACAAATTAAGACATTTCTTACTGAACAAAATTTTTTTTAAAGTGAATTTTTTTTCCTTACCAAAAAAATTCAGAGATTTCTTCATTTTGAAAAAAAAATTATAAGTAATTCTTAAAAATTTAATGTTTTTTTTCTGTTTAAAGATTTTTATTTCTACAAATTTGAGAAATATTTTTACTCAAGAAAAAGAAAATTTCCCCTGTAATTAAAAAATTTTCACATTTCAAGTAATTGAATATGAGTTTTGAAAAATAAATAACTAAGATTTTTTTTACACTCGACTCAAAAAGATTGAGATATTTTTATTCCAAGAAATTTGAGAAATTTCTTCTCCAAAGAGAGGAGACTTTTTTCAAAATTCAATTTTCCCCCCCAAAAATGTTCAATTTTTACTTCATACCTACCAAAAAATTGATTCATTCCAAAAAGATGAATCGATTTTTCCAACAAAAATTTGAAAATGTTTTTCTTAAAAGAAAAGAAAATTTTTTTTCCAGTATTTTCCACAAATATAGAAAAAAGAAATAAAAAATTCCTCCGGAAAAAATGGAGAATTTATTAGATAGGTATGTAGTATGTGTTGCATATTCGAAGTTTTCTAGGGTGTACATCACTTCAGTTTTGAAATTTTTTAATTGATTGGAGGGGGGGGGGGGTGGCTCAAACAAGCGAACTTTTTCCCCTAAGTTATCAACCAGTTGAATAATTCAATTGGATTTTTTTAGGCGGAGAAGACGGTCAAATAAAAGTATGGTCTAAAAGTGGAATGCTTCGATCGACTATTGTTCAAGAATCAACTCCAATTTACAGTGTAGCTTGGAGCCCAGATTCCAATCAAATTCTCTACACCAGTAATAAAATGCTAGTCATAAAAACACTGACTGGAAATGTGAAATCGAACCGAGTTAGTTGAATAGGTACCTATTTTTCCTAGAAGAAGATACGGCTTGGTGAGAATTAATCTTTTATTCATATTTCTAGTGGAAAGCTCACGAAGGGTTGATTTTGAAAGTATCATGGAACGGTAATAATAATCTCATTATTTCTGGATCAGAAGACTGTCGATATAAAGTAAATTTACAAAAAATTGGATAAATTCTTCTTCGGTACGAAACAACGATTTGAATATTTTTCCATGTCTTAGGTATGGGATATTTACGGACGTCAACTTTACTGCAGCGTTGTTCACGATTACCCAATTACTTCATTAGAATGGGCCCCGAGTGGCGACTTATTCGCCATCGGGTCTTTCAACGTTTTACGATTATGTGATAAAGCTGGGGTAAGATTTTAGAAATTTTCTTGCACCTCGCCACTTAATTATGTGATTTAATTTAATGATCCACTTTAATGCAAAATTTTTTACCTACGTTGCAGTGGTCTCATTGCTTGGAAATGCCAAACAGCGACAGCATTTATGGTATTTCTTGGTCAAGCGATGGTACGCAAGTTGCCTGCGCTTGTGCTAACGGTAATTTACTCTTGGCTCATATTATAGAAAGGTATAGCTTCGAATTTATGACATCACTCGATACGAGTTTTATTTTAATTTTATTAATTTTAATAACAACCTAGGTCATCGATTAATTCACCATTGTCTAATTACCTACAGACGTTACGAATGGTTAAATTACGAACTACTTCTTACGAGTAGGAAATGTTTACAAGTCAAAGACGTAAGCGGCGAGCTAATGGAAAAACTGGATTTTCCTGAAAGAGTCATCCACGTGCTAATTCGATACAAGAGGATAGTCGTGGCTACGCCTACGCAATGTTATATTTTCAGTGTGAATAATTTCAATACTCCTCACATTATGGAGTTGAAAGAAGGCTGTGTTATGATTATTCTTATGGCTGAAAAGTAAGTCCATATTTGGCATGGCTGATAAATTAAGTAGCTCGGGTATACCCAAAATTTCATTTTAAAAAAATCTCCAATTTTTTTGGAGTTGTTAATCAAATTTTTCAATGTTTTTGGAGTGAAGAAAATTCTTTTTTTGACGTGACAAACTTCTCAACTTTTTGCTGGAGTGAAAAATCGTACTCTTTTGAAGAACAAATCTTTTAATTTTTTGGAACGTACGAAAAATTTTTTTGGAATAAATTTTCATTTCAGTTATGTTGGATAAAAAAAAGTTGGGTACCTACCTACCTACCTACCTACCTACCTAAAAAAATATTTATTAATTTTTTTTGGAATAAGAACATTCCTGAAATAAAAGAATTTCCTATTGGGATAAATAATTTCTCAAATTATTTGAATAAAAAAAAAACACATTTTTCCCGAGGGAAAAATATCTTGATTTCATTTTTTTTTGGAGGAGATTTAAATTTTTTTGGGATAAATTTTTATTTCAGTTTTGTTGAATAAAAAAAATTGGGGTAAAAATATTTCTTAATTTTTTTGGAATAAGAACATTCTTGGAACGGAAGAATTTCTTTGAAAAATTCTCAATTTTTGTATAGAAAAAACAACTCGAATTTTTCCATTTTTTTGCAGTTTTTACTAAGTATTCATTTTTTTTCATTATTTTTTTGAAAATTAAATACTTACCTACGTAGGTACCTATAAAAATCTCGAAATTTTCTCAGAGAAAAAATTCTTTCAATTTATTAGTAGTAGAGAACCTCAATATTTAAAGGATGAAAATCATTTTTGGGGGGGGGGGGAGGATTCCAATTTTTTGAGAAAATTTATTATTTTTTCAGAAATACCTCAATATTTAGGAATGAAACGATTTTTTTTGAAGAAAAAAATCATTTGATTATTTTGGTATGTAGGTACTTAAAAGATCTCTATTTTTTGAATTTTCTTGGAATAAAAGATTTTCTGAAATAGGGTGGAAAAAAAATTGATGAAAAAATGAATTGGCTCATGCAAAAACAGGTCAAGTCACATTTTTGAAAATGTCATCGAAAATGTACAGGAGGTAAAAAAAAGTATATTGCACACGTTTTTTTACGTCTCCTCTAAAATTTCAAAAAAATGTGAATTAACCTGTTCTTGCATGAGCCGATTCAAATACCTATAGGTAAATTTTTTGAAATAATTTTTTTACAATTTTGTTGGATTAAAAAAAATTAAATAAAATTCTCTTTGTTTGGATACAGTAATAAATCCCTCGTTTTTAGGAAAAAAAATTTCTCGGTTTTGGTGCATGTTGAAGAAAATCTGTTATTTTTGGCGAAAAATATCTGTGATTTTTTTCCTGAATAGGTAGAAAAATTTTTGAATTTTTTCACAACTTTTTTTATTTTTTAAAAAATATACCTACACATTTTGTACGTATTTTTTTTAGTTATGAAAAATCTATATTTTTTAGGATGAAAAAATTTCTCACTTTTTTGGAGAAAAATCAGTTTCTAAATTTTCTGAATTGAACAGTTTTTCAATTTTTTGGTGTAGAAAAAATATTATAATTTTTTTGATTCTTAGTTGAAAAATTCCTCAAATTTTTTTGAAAAAAAAAAAATTTTCCACTGAAAACTTTTAAAAAAAAATTTTTTTTTAGAAAAAATAGAATTAGTTTTTATAGATTTTTTTTTCAGTTTTGTTAGAATAATAGAACTTTTTATTCAATTTTTCTTGAATAAAAAATTCCTAAATTTTTTGGAACAAAACTAATCCCGTATTTTTGATGTACCTAATAAAATGTTGAGTGATTTTTTTGACAAAAATATCTATCTATCTATCATTTAAAAATTTTTGAATTTAATAAAAAAAAGTCTTTAGGTATTTTTAAAAAAATTTTGGAATAAAAAAATTTGGATTTTTTTAGGGAAGAATATTTAAAATTTTCTTGGTAAGTACCTACCTAAAAAAATTCAATTTTTTTGGAAAAAAAATAATTGAGCTAGGCACGTACACCTTAGAAAATTACTCGTATGTTCATGTGGTATTTGTATTTTTCCTTTAGAGTGTTCGCTTTGGTTGAACCAAGTTCAGTGAATATTTATTCGTACGATGGTAGAAATGTATCGACTCCAAAATGGCCCAATATGTTGTGCGATTTAATTAACGATGATATGATTTCAATTAGCGATGATACATTAGCTCTGAGGGATCAAATCGATGAAAAAGGTACCTACATTTGTAATTTTTATATGCTTGTTTTAAAGTCATAAAATCTTTTTGATTTTTGATTTCTGTTTAGTGATTCATTTACTAGAAATCGGTTCAAACGTGAATCCGCCTCCTTTCACTCATAAAATTGGTATCACAGATTTATCTCTAAATCAAGCAGGTTCAATACAAAATAGACAATTGGCATTTATTGATAAAAATAGAGATTTGTATATTTTATCAGTACCTACCAAAGCTGGAATTTCTTCTTCTAGAAAAATTGACAAATTAGGTTGGTTTCCAATTTCCATTAATATACTAGTAATTATATTATAGGAGTGGTAATTTCAAAAATTTGAGCAATTTGTTTCCGTCAAAGGAATAATGGTTCAATCTATATTTTGGAACCAAGATTACAACGCTTTGGCTGGTATTCAAGAAACAACGTTGACTGTTTGGTATTATCCTGGAATCGTTTTCGTTGATCCTCGTCTACTTCGCAGGTCAATTTTAGTAAAAGATACGAGGTAGGTTAGGTACTTATACATATAGATAGGTACCTACTTTTCCCAAAAATTTCCCTCTTCAATCATCACATTTACAAGTGAATTATTTGAAATTTTTCAGCGAATTTGGAAGAAATCCCAGTATTGTTAATTTTATACGAAATCACGTCAGCATACGTAGATCCGATGGCTCATTGATCAACAGCTACACATCACCTTTTGTATCTATTCTTCATTCTTACGGTGCCACAAACAATTGGAAAAATGCTCTAAAATTGTGTCGCAGTGTTAAGAAGGTAATAAAATTAATACCTAAATCTCCATTTATTGTAAATTAGTAGGTAAATATAAATAAAAATCATTTAACTATTTGCAAACGTGTTGATTTTTCAGGATGAAATACTATGGACTTGTTTGGCAGGATTAGCGATATTTGGAAAAGAACTGGATACCGCCGAAGAAGCCTACGCTGCCATTGATTTACTCGATAAAGTATCGTTTATTCAGTACATTAAAGTGAGATTTTTTATTATTCTTGGGAAGAATTGATCATAAAATTAAAATTATTTCTGATTTTTATGCCTTAAAAACGGTTTTGTTTTGTAGACTATCAAAAATAAACCCATTCAAACGGCAGAAATTGCCCTGTTGGGTGGAAATACAGAAGATGCTGAGTCAGTTTTGCTGCAAAATGGGCTGATTTTTAGAGCTATTTATTTGAATATTTGTATGCATCGTTGGATCAGGTAAAAATGTTTTATTCCTCTTTTATGTCCCCACCTAGTACCTATCCTTGATTAAGAAAATAAAACATGCAATATAATTTAAGATTGAATAAGAAAAAATGAGAACTAAAAATGAAAAAAAGAGAACAATTTAAATAGGAAAAATTAAAAATTATGGAAATGACAAAAAAAAAAATGAAAACAAAGAAAAACTTCAGAAAAATCATAAAAACTTAAAAACATGAAAAATATAATAAAAATTGAAAAAAGAAATGAAAAAAGTGAGATAAGAAGATTTGAAAAAAAAAAACTGGAATACCTTACCTATTTTTTAAAATTGAGATAATTAAAAAAAATTGAAAGCAAGAAAAGTGAAAAAACTAAAAAATAAGAAAAAAGTTGAAAAATATAAAATTTTAAAAATTAAGAAAATTTTGGGAACATTTCAGAAAATTGAAAAAAAAATGATTTTTTAAAGGTTAAAAATGAAAATATTTTTTAAAATGAAAAAAAAAATAAAGAAACAAAACGAAAAATAAAATCAAATCGAAAAAAAGTTGGAAATAATAATAATGAAATTTTTTCGGAAAAATTGAAAATTTGAGAAAAATTAGAAAAAGAAAAAGAAGAGTAATAGTGTGAAAATTAAGAGAATTAAAAAATATAATGAACGAAGTACAAGATTTAAAAAAATGAAAATTTTAAAATTGAGGGATGAAGATACAAAAAAAGAAGAGTCAGAAAATGGAAATATTTTGAAAAAATTGAAAAATATGGGAAACAAAGTTAAAAATTTGTAAAAAGAAACAAGAGAAAAAATTAATAAAATAAGAAAACGTTTGAAATAATAAAATTTTTAAAATAAAATAAAATTTTTGAAAAACTAAAAAATGAAAAAAATTAAATTAAAATATTTAGAGAATAAGTTTAGTAGCGGTACTTACATCAAGACTAAAAATTGAAAAATGAGAAAAGAGAAAAAAATGTTTTCTATTCAAAATACAGAACAAAAAAACAAGAAAATATATAAGAAATATAAAAACAAAAAGGAAGAAGAAAAAAATAAAATATAATTGTAGAATAAAAAACAGTAACTTAAAACGTAGAAAAATAACTGAAACAATGAAAATTGAAAAATACGATATAAAAAAAGTGAAAAAATATACTAAGTTAAAAAAATTTAATAAACTAAAAAATGCAAAACGAAGAAAAACGCAAGCAATAAAAAAATGTTAAAACTAAAAAAAAACGTAAAAAATAATGCGTTAAAATAAGAAAGAAAAAAATTGTAAAAAAAAATTAAAACATTTTGGAAATTAATAAAACCCAAAATATTGGAAAAATCAATAAATGAAAAAATAAAATGAACCAATATAAAAATAAAAAATCAAGAATAAAATTTGAAAAATAATAAAAAATAAGAAAAATGAATGGAAAATTAAATAAAAATTCTGGCAAAATTTCAAAAGAAAATAAAAAAAAAACAAGTTACGTTACTTAAAAATTTGAGAATTTGACAACATTCAGGAAATTTGAAGAATAAAGAATGAAGATAAATTTCCAAAAAAATGGAAATGAACGCAGAAAAATCTGGAAGAATGAAAAAAAAAATTGAAATAAAAATGAAATTGATGAAATATATTAGGTGATATAAAAAAATGGAAAATAAAAAAGTTGAGAAAAATGAAAAATAGGTATGTATAACGAAAAGTTTGAAATTTGAAAAAATCGAGAAAATGAAAAAAAATAAGGAAAAAGTAAATTAATAAAAAAATTGAAAACGGAGGAATAATATTCTGGAAAAATTGAAAAATAAGTATAAAATAAAAACTAAAAATTTGAATAAAAAGAAAAAGAAAATTAAAAAAAAAATGAAAAAATTTTATTATTGAAAAATTTTCAACATAGGAAAAGAGATACAATTTTAACAAATGAAGATCAAAAAAAAATTAAAAATAAAAAAAGAAATTGAAAATTGGAAAATGAAACTGTGGATGATTGTTTTGTTTGGTTAATTTCATATCATTTAAAGTATACTTGTATTCCAAATTTCAAAAATTTCTCAAGTTTCAATTTTTCGACAATTTTTTTTTAATTTGTAAAATTTCATTTTTTTATGTGAAATATATTTCTTGTTCTGAATATATATTTTTTTTCAGTTTCTTAAATTAATTTTTTTGTGTTATTTTAGAGCTTTAGAATTGGCCATGAAACATAAAACACACGTTGATACTGTTCTTTTGCATCGACAAAAATATCTTAAATCTTTCGATAAAATTGAAAAAAACAGCAAGTTTCTTGAATTCAAAGAGGTTTGTATTTCGCATTAAATAAAACTAAAAAAAATAATTACAAAAAGCATCGTACCTACCTATTCAATTTTTTTTCTTCAAAAAAATGTGTTAAATTACAGATGGAGCTGGACGAGAATACCATCGAGCAAAAAATGAATTTAGAATTTCAGAAGGAAAACAGTGTTATAAAATAATTTAAAAAATATATTTTTATATAAAAAATAGGTATATAATATCTGTTATATAAATAAATAAAAATTTTTATCAACTCGAATTTCTCCTAAAAAAAAATCAATACTCACCTTACTGGTCAAAAAACTCGCAGACTTGTCCAACTTAACCCTGAAATCACGTCGAAGGGAAGGAAGTAATATTTCACCATTACTCATTGAATTAATTCCAAACCATGTTAAAAAAGATAACGTGTTCACATGCGAGTATTAAGTAAGTAGTACATAGACTCGCGTTTCCAAGCGTAATTTTTCATTGACTAAGGTACAAAAAAAGTTTCATGAATTATCGACGTTCGTACTCGTACCGGTGGCCACGGATTCATGGCTATGCCAGTCATTAATCGTTGATTTGTCGTCGAGCTAAGTACAAGTTTCGTTATACACCTTTTGGTTTAAATTAAATCACGTGTTCGCGTATTTACTCATAGTATTCCCACAATCGCCTCTAAATCGTTCGTATTTACCTCCTTTACATGGAAATTTTTCACATTTTCGCGAATTTATTATTTTTAAACATGGTCGGTGCTCAGATTATGTCCAAGTGTTGTCCTCTAAATCACGAGATTTTCATCAGTGGATCTTTAGACGCCGAAATCAGACGTGAAAACGTATTCTGCAAACCGACCAATGGTACAGTTTTATTATCTGTCAATTCAGCGTTAACTATTGGATTGCCAAATTGCTCCAAGTTGAATATTATCGACGTTTATAGAAGAGATTTGAAAATATCCTGCCTTGATAGGATCTCCCAGCTCAATAATGTTTACGCCATTCGATGTGCTGAAAACGAAACTCAGAATTCCAACGAAATCACCACCACAGTGAATATGAGAAAGTGCTGTCCATTCAATCGAAAGTATAACTGGGGTAAGCAATATTGCCACAGTCCTTTTGCCCAAGATGACTCCAGTTCTGCCACAGATTTGATCAAGTTGGCCTGGAATGGAGCTCATCAATTCGTCAATATGTCATTTGGATCACCTCGTTGCAGACAAAGTGAGGTTCTGATTGATCAAGTCATTCGTCGAGATGATCTGGAGTTCCTCAACACAGACTCCATAGCGATTAAAAAATCCAACGACACGATCATCCTGTCTTTTGACGAATTCTGCGTTGACCTGGAAGACGATCGATTCGAATACATCGTTGTGAGATCCTGCCAGGATTATATCACCTCGTGCAAGCACGATCATCAAATCTGCGTACCTAAATGCTGCCCTGTCGGATACGAACTACATGAAACCCAATGTATTCCCTCGATTCGGCCTTTATCCTTATCATTTTACAACCTAACTCAAACGTACGATTCGGAAATCACGCCAATTAACGCCAAACCAGCGTTTTTACAATCCAGTCATTGTCCAGCAGGAAGATACCAACAAGTGGACGATGATGTTTCAAAAAAATACCTACTCACTACCAGTGGGACAGTTTACATGTCGGTCACGAATCGTGTCATCGATATAAATATGTACTGCGTCGATAACCTAAAGTTTCACAATAAAACTAGAACTTTTATATGTGTCCAAGAAGAAAAAAGCATGTTCGCTGTGATTCGCGATTTGAAACCATTGCTGACTTCGATCTGCGCCGCCATTTCGGCTTTCTTTTTCCTATTAACGTTCCTGATTTATTTATTTGTTCCTAATTTGAGGAATTTACACGGGCAGCTGATTATGAGCTATTTGCTCGCGTCTGCGGTCAGCTACGTTATGCTCGTGGTGCATCGAACGGTGCCGTTGAGGGTGTATTCGGATTCTGTTTGCAGAGCTGCTGGTGAGTACCTACCTAAATATTTTGTGATTTTTTTTTCAACATTGGATTTCTTATGAAATTTAAATTTTAGAATTATTTTCAAAAAGCATAATTGTTTTCATGTTCTACAAAAATGTTTACTTGAAAATTTTATAAAATTTTATCTTCATTTGATTTTATACTTAATTTTTTATTTTTACAAAAATGCCAATTTTTTTATTTTTAAAATTTGAGTTTTTTTTCGGATTTTTCAAAAATGTTGATTATTTTTTTCAAGTACTCAAAACACGATTTTTTATTTTATTTTATTGCATTTTTTCCTCAATTTTAAATAGAAATAATAATTTTCATTTTTTTTTCATTTTTTCATGTTCTTCAAAAATATCAAATTTTAGGATTGCCTGTTTTTTTCAAAATCAAGATCCATTAAAAAAAATTGTATGTGTACTTTTCAATACATTTTCTATAAGAAGCAAATTTTCAATTTTTTTTCAAAGCTTGAAATTTTTAAAATTGTTTTTGAGAAAGTTTGATTTTTTTTACGGTTCCTATAAATAGTTAGGTAATTAAATATAAATAGATACCTATATTTTTAAAATGAATTTTCATTTTTTTTTCAAAATTACATAGGTATCATTTTTTTTTAATTTCTTCAAAAATACAATTTTTAAAATTTTTATTATTTTAAAATAGGTATTATGTGTAATTATTGTTTTTCGATTTTAAAATTTATAAATTTTTTTTTCCAAAAAAGTAATTTAATTTTTTTTTCCAAAAAAGTAATTTAATTTTTTTTCTAAAAAAGTAATTTAATTTTTTTTTTTTTTTAAATTTGAATTCTTACAATTTTTTTCAAAAATGGCTATTTAAAAACAGTAGAAATTTCTTAAATTTTTTTTTAAAATAACAATTTTCCACTTTTTTCGGAATTCTAAAATTTCTTTTAAAATAGGTATTATGTGTAATTATTGTTTTTCGATTTTAAAATTTATAATTTTTTTTTTCCAAAAAAGTAATTTAATTTCTTTTTTTTTTTAAATTTGAATTCTTACAATTTTTTTCAAAAATGGCTATTTAAAAACAGTAGAAATTTCTTAAATTTTTTTTTAAAATAACAATTTTCCATTTTTTTGGAATGAAAACTTTTTATTTTTTCAAAAATCAAAACTTTTAATTTTTATATTTTTTTCAAATGAGAATTTTTGAATTTTACCTACGGTCGAAATGACAATTTTTTTACTTTTTCCACAAAAAAGAGACAATTTCTTTTTTAAACATTTATAATTTTTAAAAAACTCTAAAATGATATTTTATTTTGTTTACCTATGTATTAAAAAAACCTAATAATGTAGGTTTTAATTTTTTTTTCAAAACCGACAATATTTTTTTTTTCAATTTTGAAAAAGAAAATTTTTGGTTTATTTTTCAAAAGTTTTAAAAGCGTATTTTGATTGTTTATAACTTTTCCATTCATTTATTTTCATATTTGTTTTCAAATGACAATTTTTTTCCAAAAATGAATATTTTCCATTTTTTAAAATATCTATACTCATATTGACGAATTCTTCATTTTTTTAAATGGTCATCTTTTTTTCAAAAAATGGAAAATTTCCATAATATTTTCGAATTTTTTAATATAATTTTATAGATGTTTTGTAAGTTGTTTTTAAATTGAAAATTTTTTTTATTTTTAAAAATGCAGATTTTTTTAATTATTTTTTTTTCATTATGACAAATTGTTTTTTTTTTTTTCAAAAATGGCAATTATTATTTTTTTCTTCAAAAATTAAGATTTTTCTAATATTATACTCAAAAGTGTTAATTTTTTTTCACTTGAATTTTTTCATGTCATATAAAACATGAAAATTTATAAAACTTTATTTAAAAATAGCCATTTCTCGTAAGTTTTATAATGCCAGTTTTTTTTCTCCAAAAATGCCATTTTTCAAATTTTTTTGAATATGACGATTTTTTATCAGACGTAGGTACTCATTTTTTCCATTTCACTTGAATTTCTTTCAAAAACAATTTCTTTTTTTTCAATTAAAAAATAATTTTTAATTTTTTTAGCAACAATTTTTTCAATTTCTTTAGAAATGAAAATTTTCGCTAATTCTTTCATTTTAAAATTTTTTCATGTTTTTTAGAAATAAAAATTTCCATTTTTTTCATGATTTCCCATTCGAATATTAAAAAAAAAAAAAAATGCTAGTGCTTAAAGTAAAGTAAAAGCATTTATTTGTATAGTTTAAAGCATTCGCCTTCTTTACATTGTCTCGTTTGAAAAAAATAAATAAACAAATAAAATAAATAAATAAAAATATAAATAATAAATAAATAAATAATAAAATAATAAAATAATTTTCAGTACAGCGAATAAATTATACTTAGTAATTCGAAAAAAAAAAAAAAGTTATCGAGGTTTTAGAGAATGTTCGGAATGTTAGTGAAATGTTAGTACCTAACCAACTTATTTTTCAAAGAATTGAATTTTTTTCTTTTTTAGGTGGCACATATATAATATTTCAATTGTTATCCATTCTTCCATTTTTTCTCATTAATTATTGAATTTTTTGAAATTTCATCAGAAATGTTTTATAGGTATTTTTTTATTTGATGTAACAATGTAAATTTTTTTCATTGATTTTTTTCTTTCAAAAATGACAATTTGTAATGTTTTTGAAATTCATTTTTTCCAAAAAATGACAATTTTTCGTGTTGTTTTTTTAGAAATTAGGTACACATTATTTAAAAAAAATTATTTTCCGTTTAAAAATTTTCACTTTCCTTGATTTTTTTTTTTTTTTTTTTTTTGAAGAGTCATTTCATTTTTTTTATGAATTATTCCAATTTTTTCAAAAATGTTTTATGTTCTTATTTATTTTCAAAAAAAAATTTCTCCTTTGAAAAATCCTCAGAATAAAGATTGATTTGTGAAAACTTTCATTTTTTGAGGTAGAAAAAATTCTAAATGATCTTTTCGATGCATTTTGACAAGTTCTAAATAATAAGTCATTTGAAATGTTATTTACCATGGAAAAATCTCAATTATGAAATAATTGAACATTTTTTTTTTAATTTCAGGTTATACGATGCTGTTCGCTACTTTATCGTCATTTTGTTGGCTCAATGTGATATCTTTCGATATTTGGTCTACTTTTAGGTGAGTTGAAATGCTATAAAAAATTTACAGATTTTTTTCACTCGTATACTTACCTTACGTACATGTACAAACAAGCACATATCAGCGATTTTCGTGCTCACTTCGTATCATTCGTGTTAAATAGAAATTAAACTGTATTCGCAACAATCCAAGTTTTTTTATTTACCTATTAAATTAAATAGAAACCTATTTAATACAAACTTTTCAATTGAAAATTTTCCACAAAAATTTTCACTTACCTATTTCGGTTTTCTCTTCTATTGTCGTGGTGCAAATTTCATTCAATTGTCAAGTGGTATAAATTTCATTATAGTAAAAGCTTCGAAGGAAAAAAATTGTAGGTCACTGAACGTAGGTAGGTAAAAAGGTTAATAACGCGTTGATTCTGAAAAGGAAAAAATATTAATATTTTTCGTTACGATACAAAACCCTTAGGCAGGTCTGGGTACCTTTAATGATTGACGTAGGTATAAATGTGTATCATTTTTCAGGCTTTAGAACACATAAAAACGACACATACGTATAGTTATATTTTCCTTATATATTTTCATTTCTTTTTTTTGGAACAGCTTGATTTGATACGAAGATATATTACTTATTCCTCGTATTATGGATTCGAATATGATGTTTAAAAATTTAATATTAATGGATTAAATTTTACTATATTTAAATTTTTTTCAGCATCTAAAATTGTTCATTTTTGTTCGCAGGATCACCAGGTCGACATTTTTGAAGAAATCTAAAAAATATAAGAAATTAATCCTGTATAATGTTTATGGCTGGGGATATCCCCTGATTTGGTCCCTATTCGCCTTTGGCTCCAAGTATATTCTCAAAGTGGATGAAAAGTCACCGTGGAGTTGCGATATAGGCCAAGTTTCGTGTTGGTTTGCAGGTTAGAATCATCCATTATTACTCACTATTTAGTTTGATAGAAAGTTTTCGTAATAAAATATTCAATTGTGAATAAGCCCCAGTACAGTGAGTCAGCCATTTGCAACTTCCCTTCGTAGTAGTATTTTTTTATGAATGAAAACGTTATCGTGCTTGTACCAGAAGTTGGTCATCATTTGAACCGGAAGTAGAGTGAATTTCATTGGGAAATGTTTCGAGGTTCCAGTCTCTAGGTTAAAGTTATACCTACAACTTCCACCTATTGAAACGTTGACTTATGTTGAAAATTTTTTAAATAAATTTTTTTCCAAAAATTCATAATTTTTCAAAAAAATAAAATAAATAAATAAATAAATAAAATTAAAAATGGAAATAATTTTCCAATACCTGTTTTCATCCAATTACCTACTAATTTTTCAGAACGTATTTCTGATTAGTTTAAAATTTCGCTCGAGTTTCCACGTTCCAAGGTCAGGCTATGACAGTACATTCGGGATATCCCGCGACAAAATTTATTAAGTGAAAAATGATGTTATTCTTGCACAACACGTGTTCTTTAATGTTGAGGCCAATTGAATAATGAAAAAGTACTACTTATTTTTTCGATTTGTCACACTTTGTTGCATAGTAATAAAATAACGTTTGTTTAGAAAAGTTGGCAAAACCATTACGCATGCATGGAATTTACCTATGAAATTTTTGGGCACTCGAGTGTTGAAGGGATTCCCCTTTTTTTGATAAAATTTAAAACTTGCCCAAAAAAAATTATCCATTTAATTTTTTTTTTTTTGAATTATAGATTATGGAAAGAGCAAAGCAGTGTATTTTATTCTACCCATTTCGCTGATGCTCTCATTCAACGTCATTATTTTCATCACTATTGTAAAATATTGCTCCAGTGTGAGAGCAGAATTACACAACACGAATAATTGTAATTATTCGTTGAGGAAATATTCGACGAATAAGAACGAGTAAGTTTTGAAGAAATTCCAAATATATTTTGTCCCCTTGGAAATTCCTACCCAAAATAATATTAACTCGTGTTTCTTTTTTTTTCAATTTTCAGTTTATTGATAAACGTGAAACTGTTCATATTAATGGGACTGAATTGGAGTTTGGAAATTATCGCCCTGATTGTACAACCCGAGCATCGAGTTTTCTTCATTATTTCCGATCTCTTCAACGCTCTAGTCGGTTTAATTGTATTTTGTATTTTGATTCTGAAACCCAATGTGTTCCACCATTTGAGAAAAAACCTCTGCCGGAGTAGTCGGCAGCAAGCCTTGGATAGGCTGACTAGATCTAATGCTTCTACGTCGTCTTCTAATCTGCAAAGTGCGGCTAATTTGAAAAGAAATAGTGTTCATAGGTTTTGAATTAAGGAATTTTTTGTTTTTATTTTTTTATCGATAAAATTATTTTTTTAATCACTGTTTGATTCGTGACGATTAAGGCGAGATACACACGTATGCATTTGTAGTATCATAAATTTTTTTTTGTTTGTTTGAACAAGTAATCATGTAATTTTTTTTAAGTTCTTTGCATTTCATGACATATTTCTACTGATCTCACATTTTACTACGAAAGTTTTGAAATGCATATACCTACATATTTTACATGCATGCCATATTTCGCAGTAAATCTATGATTGAATTTTTACATGTTTTTTCCAAAAAAAATCTAGAAAATTTTTTATGCAATAATATTTTTGAAAAACTTATGAAATAATTTTTTTTTTCAGGAAATTTCTAAAATGTTACCTCTTTTGCAAAATTTTTATCGAAAGAATTTTATAGCGTTTTTCCCATCATTTTTTGAAAGAATTTTAAAAATCTATATCTATAATTCTAAAGAAAATTTTTAAAGAGTTAAAAAAAATTTTGATTGGATTTTCATTTTTTTAGGAAAAAAATCATGATATTTCTTAAGTAAGTAGGTACGAATACAAAAATTTAACTGAACTTTTGAATTTTCACAAGAAAATTTCAAATGTTTTCAAAATTCATTTGTCAGAGGATTTTAAACTAATTTTTTTAAATTGTTTTCAGAATTTTCAAAAAATATTTCCTTTTTGGTAATTTTTTTTTTCAATTTTTTTTCATGTAGGTACTTACCTATGTACATTTTTTTCTTTTGAAATTTCAAGCTTTTTCGAGTCATTTTTTTCCCTTTTTTTTAGTGTGATTTGAATTTTTAAATTTTTTTTCATAAAATTTTTTGTATCAAAACATTTTTTGCGATCATTTTTTAAAAGTAGGTAGATACCTAAATTTATAAAATAGTTTTGAGGAAAGAATTTTAAAGAATTTTTTCAAACATTTAAGAGTTTTTGATGAAATTTAAAAAAAAAATTTATGGAAAATTTTGCTAATATTTTCCTTTTGTGAATTCCTTTTTGACAAAATTTCTTGTACCTAATGAACTTTTTTTCTAAAATTACCTATTTGAACTTGTTTTCAACTTTATTTGGAAAAATAATCAAAGTATTTTTTGTATAAAATTGTTTATTAAAACTTTTTGATTGATTTTTCCAATTTTTCAAAAAATATGATTTTTGAATTATTTTAAAGAAATTCCCAAAAATCTCATTTTTCACAACAAATTAAAAAAAAAAATTTTTTGAAAGATTTTTGATTTTTTTTAAAATGATAAATTTTTGTAAAATATTTCCAATCTTCAATTTTTTTCTCAAGGGAAAAAATATTTTTCAAAAATCACGACTACGAGTATTTGATACAATTTTAAATTTTTTCTGTAACTTTTTTTAACGCAGTTTTTTGGAAGGACATACTTCCTTGAAAATCAATAAACCATTTTGTACCAAAGATTTAAAAAAATTTTTTTTTGAAAGAATTTCAAAAAAATTACCAAATATTTATACCTACTTAAAAATATTTTTAAATTGATTTTATGAGCTTTTTAGCCAATTTTTTTTTGGCAAAAAATCTCATAAAACATTCTTTAACAACCTACCTACTTAACAAATTTTTGTGAACCAAATTTAAATTTGAATATTTTTTTTCATCGAAATAACGCTCACAAATGCATACTTCTCCTCGCCTTAGCTGATGAGTTTTGGTTCCCATTACCTAAATCGAGTCATTTTTTAAATGTTATTTCAAATAAGTAGTAATTAAATTAATTTTTCCTCATAAATAATATCTAAGATGATTTCAGAGTGACGTAAGCATACTAAATGTTCTATTAATTATGTACCTATCGATTTTTTTTCTAAAAAATTTCATGTTCCTATTTGTGTTAGTAAGCAGTACCTAAGTACCTACACTTGTTGCCTAAATTAATCCCAATTGAAGTTCACGAGTTTTGCTTTCCTATATTTTCTGAAATATGAAAGTAAATAAAGACTGATATTATTGCATTAGGCCTACGTATGAGTATTATTTTTTTCTGAATAAAAAGATCATTATTATAGAATTCTCGTAAATAGACTTTATTAATAAAAATTTAGAAATTTAGAAATAAAAAATTATAACAGACGTGTGTATATAACAATGATGACGAAAAAATTATAGGTATGATTTTGTAACTAAAAAATATTTATTATAATTAAGTATTTTAATTATGTTATTTGGTACGTATTCAATTTAAATTTTTATGTATTCAACCATTTTTCAATGCCTATACCGTGTAATTATTTTAGATGTATAGGTACATATAGAATTCGTTACATGAAAAAAAAATACTTGCTTACACATTTTTATCATTCATCATTATTTTTTTAATGAAAATAATTGGGCTCATCGATTAAAAAATTGCAAAAAAGGGGGGGGGGACAAAAAATATAATAATTATAAGTAGGTAAGTATTTTTAAAAAATCTACCAACTTGGATATTTTTTGAAAACATGTGTCAGAAAATTTTTCGAATTGTTAATTAACGATCAGACGAGTAAAAGGCTCCGAATAATATTTTTAGAATGTTTTCAGGACGGATGAAAAGGTGATACGATAATACGTAAATTTTCGCTATACAGGAATAAAAATATCCATTGTGAAGTGAAGCAAAAAAAAAATTTTTTAAAAATAATCATAAAATGTGTCATTGGCAAGGACAAAATACCTAAGCCTGTCAGTTGCTCCGCATGAATCAACACACAATAATATTTTTGTATCTAGATATAATATACTAATGAACTGTAAATGTAATACACAAAATAACATCAATTCTTTGATTGAAACCAAATTACAATTTAAAAAACTAGGAAATTCATCGAAGTGCTTTATGGGTTTAAAAATTGACATTTTTCTATGAAAAATCGATTGGTTGGCAGCACAGCATTCAGAAACTTTCAAGACCCTGCCAGTGGTTAGCTTTTCGAAAACACAGAAAACTTCTCATCATATATTGAGAGTCTATCTTTGAAATTGGAGGAGTTAGGTATACCATAGAAAAAGAAACTTTTGTCAAAAGTATTGGTCTCGTAAATTTAGAGTTAAGGGCACTGAGGAGACCATGAATAATGAGAACTTCTGTCAAAATAATAATGAAACAGGAGCAACCTTTAGAGAAGAACAAAATAAGATGATAAAAAAGTTTCTATCTTTGAGATGTACACTCTATAGAACTTCAAACTTTGGAAATATCGACTTTCAACGTTTTGTAACACCTTCACTGACAATATTAAAGGCCAATAATGTACAATTACCTATAGTTCAATGGAGATTTTTGTAGTCAAGTGTGTAGTGGGTTTACCAGCTATCTTATACGGGGCATGGGCACAACACATGATTAAAGGAGTAGTTTTGTTCTCGCAGGTAAAGTAGTGGACAGTTTGTTTATATACAGGGTGTTTCATAACTGACTGAGTTCCCTTCATCGAGTGAATAGGCAATTCATAAGGGACAAAAAATGTTATATAAACATATTTGCCTATCTTGAAAATTGAAGAGGCAAGGAAAAAACTGAATTGAGAAAAAATAATTTTTGATTGGGCCAATAGTACCAAAAAAATCAAGTTTTTTTGTTCTTGACATTTTTTGCCTATTTTTGAAAATGAAGGAGCTACAGAGCTTTGAAAAGCTCTCTCGCCCCCTCATTTTCAAAGATAGCCAAAAAATGTCTAGATCAAATGAAGTTTATTTTTTAGTACTATTCATTGGCCCATTCAAAAAAATTTCTCAGTTTAATTTTTCTTTGCCCCTTCAATTTTCAAGATTGGCAACATGTTTATATAACATTTTTTTTGTTCCTTATGGGTTGCCTATTCACTTGATGGAAGGATCTCAGTCAGCTATGAAACACCCTGTATAGTAATTTAGTTCATTCTGTAGTTTTCTTTTTATGGAGCTCTGACTGTTTCAGTTCTAGGTTCTTGGCTTGATATTTTTCTTTATTTGACTTGTGGGTATCCAATTCTCAGCATCCAATTTTTAAATATATAATTTTCAGGATTCCAAAAATTTCGCTATGTTTTAATAATATTTATAAAAATGAATTTATAATAAGTTTTCTAGGCTGTCATTTTTTTGTGCTCCGCAAATTCTGTTAATTAGCACAGTGATCGTAGCAACTCAAGTATTAGGTAAAACAGGCTCTTGTACATATACGAGTATTATGGTACCAAATAACGAATAATTTCAATCTATTTATAATCATTTTTTTTTCACTAAATAATTAAATATTTAAAATTATTCAAATGTATAAAATCCATAATGACAGAAACGCAATTAAAGAATACGATAATAGTAAACATTACCATGTAAATAGGTATTAAAAAAAATTATATCTTGCAAATTCACTGTATCTCATTAAATGAAAGTATTAATGAAGAAATATTTCAAGCATCGATAAATGATAAAAATATACAGTCGGAATTGACGACGAACATTGTTGGATATGTTTATGGATATGAATAATTATTGTTTTGATGTTTTAAAAATCAATAAAATACGTTAAAAAATATGTAGGTAGGTAGGTAGGTATGTGGTATGTGGCTTCAGAATTTCAATTCTCAACATATTATTCTTAATTTAAAAATATTTTCAAAATAATTGGCTTCAGGTAAATGAAGATACAGCACAATACATAAGAGAAGAGTGGGTGTGGGCATTTCTGTACATTAAGTGAGGTTATTTTTATTCAATTTCTCATCAACTATATAATTTTGTTATAGACAGGTACACCCGAAAAAAAAAGAAAAAAAAAGGTAGGTATAGAATAAACTAGGTTTATTTCAGGAAGGTAACTTTTCCTCGTTTTATACCCTACAAAAGTATAAATAAGTAAGTAGATATAACTTATGTAAAAACTTACACTTTAAAATCAGTCTTCTTAATTTGTAGATCTACCAATAGGATTTCATGTAATATGTCAATTTGGACTTTGATAAATACAACTAGAAACAGAAAGTGTTAATTATTGAAATTTGGCTTAAATCTCCAACTTGAGAACCCCTAAGTGCGTATACTATATTTTTTATTTCGTGCTATTTCTCAAATTCTAGCAAGCAACTGTAAAAATATTATTTCGTATAAAAATCATCGATTATCTTACAACATTTATAAATTTTTCAAGAACTTACAATTTCGCACGTAGATATGAGAATACGAAAAAAAATCAGATGTATAGATATACTCCGTTCGAAATAAGAGTAAAAAAAACACATCAGCAGATGGACGTAAGGGGAAAGGAAAAGGAGAGAATTCGCCAAGCAAAACAATTCCAAGCAGTAGTTGGCTATATGTTTATTATTTGATTAATTTTGAATTTCCTTGCACAAAAGGGTGTTGATGATCAGTGTTTTTTTTTACTCTTATTTCGAACAGAGTATAGAAATTTTGGCAGCAAGTAAAAAGAAATTCTATCGTAAATCACAATTTCAATCGAGAAACGAAATTAGAGAGTCGAAAAATAAATAACAGAGGTATAAAAAAAACACTATTTAAGAATTGCACCAGAGATCACCCACTCTTCCCTACGAACTATCTTCATTTATACCATTATCGGAATCAGAAGCTATGCTAATTGAAACAGTGGGTAATTTTTTTCTATTTTTAGAATTTTCCAGTTTTTGATAATGGGTTGGTATGTAATCGGCGCTTTTTGTCTTGCGGACTGGTCCACTTCCGCCGAGTTTCATGTACTGGTGGTCTCGTGAGATGCATGAAGCTGACTGAAATCGTGTTCTTTTACCGGGAACGTCGTCCAGATAGGATCTTTCACTTTGATATCGCGTTGATTTGAAGCTTTGTTGACGGATGCGCTAGAAATATACGAGTGGGTTAATCCAAGAGTCGAGATCTCTATAAATTTCCTTAAAATTGATAGTGATTTCTTTTTTTTCAATTCAGCAGTGAAGCTGAAATTTTCAGGGAAAAATCTGTAATTAGGAGATGATTATATAGATAGAATAACGATACAAGTGATCACTAAAGATGACAGGGTTGTGGAGAATGTGATTCGTTAAATTCATTGCCGTGCGTATCCAACTAATCTTGTACATACAGGGTGTGATGGTTGTTTAAACGCCATTTATGTGCTAATGCTGCAACCCAAACTACACAAATGTTGATAGAGTTGTCAACTGTGCAATTTGAAGTGACAGAATTTACTCATTCCATTACCGTGTGTAAGTTTTTTAATAAAAAATCAAACCGTTTGACTTTTTCAGCATTAAACATCAATTCTATCCAGAAAATGTCAGTTTGACTAAGATTTCATCAATTTTGTCGGTTTTCATCAAATTTGTCAATTTCTACCAGTTTTATTAATATTTTAGCCCGTCTATCAGTTTACCTAATTTTTGACAAATTTTTAAAATGGTGTTTTTTTTTTACTAATTTTATCAATTTTTTAATAATTTTTGCCTTTTTTGTCAACTTTTGCAGTTTTTACTCATTTTAGTCATTTTTTATCAATTTTTCTAATTTTTAATTAATCTTTGCCGTTTTGTTTTTTTTTTAAATTTTTTTTTACTGATTTTGCCAATTTTCATCAATTTTGTCGATTTTTACAAATCTAACAATATTTTTTATTTTTGCCATTTTTTATTTTTTTAAAATGATTTTGTCTATCTTTACCAATTATTATAATCATCAAATTTTATTGTCTAATCCTCGTTAAAATAATAATAATTTCACTTCTTTTGCCAATTTTCATCAATTTTGTCAATTTTTACCAATTCTACAATATTTTTACCAAGGTGTAGTCACAAATGGAAATTTTGCATAATCGAATGGACAACACTGATTTGATGATTGATGAACTGGGCTTACATTTTTTCAAAAGATCCATTTTTTTTCAAGGTCCACCCCTCCCTAAAAAACTCCATTCCTACCTAAAATCCCCGTTAAAATTAAAAAATATATAATATAGTTGTTTTTTAACAATTTTGAAGTTTTTATTGATTTTAGTCGTTTTCCTTTGGTTTCATCAGTTTTTATGAATTTTCGACAATTTCACTAATCTTGTTAATTTTTACTATTTTCTGCAATTTTTTTTACCTATTAAATTTGCCAATTTTGGCTTATTTTTATAACATGACATTCATTTTTTAAAAATTTAATCAATCTTTTTATAATTTTTACTAATTTTATTAAAAAAAATTTGAGAATTTCGCAAATTTTTATCTGTCACTTTTTGTTAATTTTTGACGATTTTGTTAATTTTTTCAACATTTTAAAATTAATTTTTCATTAATTTTAGTGATTTTAACCTGTTTAGTTATTTCTATTTTTAATGATTTTTATCGTGCAGTGAACTTCCTCAATTTTTACCCATTTTTTAATGATTTTCTATCAATATTCAACTCTTTGATAATTTTAACAATTTATATGGAATTTTACAGTACTTATTGTGAATTAGATAGCCAGTTACTGACAGCTCATTTTGTATCTTATTTTTGACTTTTCTATAATTTTCAACAATTGGCAATTTTGACTTTTCTTATTGATTGTGTCATTTCTCAGCTTCATCAAATAATTCTGTCAGTTTTCAAACATTTCAAAAATTTTTACCAATTTGGTCAATTTAACAATTTTGGGCGATTTTTTACTGTTGGCGTTGTTATTATTTTTCATGAATTTATCCAATTTTCAATGCTTTGGTACCTAATTTTTTCAATTTGGCCAACTTTCAGTAATTTTTGGATTTTTTAAAATTTTTAAAATTTTTTATACCTATTGACTATTTGTCATTTTTCATTAAATTAGGCAATTTTCACTGATTTTTACAATATTTTTACTAATCTGAACAATCAATATCGAAAGCTTTCACCAATTTTGGAAAATTTGTCAGTTAAATTAGGCAATTTTCACTGATTTTTACAATATTTTTACTAATCTGAACAATATCGAAAGCTTTCACCAATTTTGGAAAATTTGTCAGTTTCATCCATTTTTGTTGTTTTTTTTTACAAATTTTATATATTTTTATTAATTATTATTTTTTTTAAATTGTTGTAATTTTTTATTGGTTTTACAGATTTTGTATAAGGCATATTGTTGACTTTTTCCATTCTCTAACGATTCAGTTTTCATTGATTTACTTATTTCGCCAATTTTCACTAATTTTATCAATATTGTAAAATTTATCCAATTTTTGAGAATTTCTTCACCAATTGCGTAATTTTTATCATTTTATTATTATTTTGATTTTGACCGATTTTCACTAAGCTATCAATGTACAGAAATACATGAAACATGTATCACTTTGCTCCTTCAAATTTCAAGGAACTCTACCCTATTTACAGTTCAACATTTCTGTAGGTATATAGGTTGCATCTTCGCACGTAATAAGGCAAATTTAAAAATCGACATACCCTGTATGTTTACTCATGCCCGAGCTTTCGACAATAACTTTCTTTTTTATTACACATTTAGGGACAATTCACAGAAATATAGGTTCACTGGTCGCTAAACATCAAGCTAAACGTGATAAATTCTCATCCTAGGTGCGTTTACTTTTGGAACTTGCCACGCATACCACAAAAACGCCACACAATGCCGTCTCATTTGTTATTTCAAAGTCGAAAAATTAATTAGGTAATGGTGCAACACATCAAATTCATCACCCTGTGTGTGTTTATCGTTGAACGAAAAAAGACAAACAAAAACAAGTACAGTGAAACGAAACCAACTGACACGCTTGTGAACATATTACCCCGCATGAAAATAGGTAAAAAATATAAGCCAGTGTAGGAGAAATTCACGAAAATATTCTATAGGGTATACACATGAGTTGAGTACGTACGAGTAAGTACCTATATTATTTCGATGCTGATAGGAAATGGGAAGTAGGTAGTAGATATTTATAAAAACTAAAATTGAAAGTTCATTTTGTACCAAAACATTAAGGCTCATCTCGATGAATTCTCTGATAGGATTTTTTTTGCCACCTAAACACGAGCATAACACGAAGGCATTCGTGTACTCTTAAAAATGATATGCCTAAGTGTTCGATGAAAAAGTTTTATAAGTTGGGAAACTTCTTTTAAGGCATCAATGTTTGAATTATGCGAATATCTTTTTTTCGTAAATGATAAGTTTTTTCGATAGAAGAAAATTCATTTCATTTTTTATACGATATGTTTGATGCTCTGAATTCAAGCCGAAGTTAAGAGATGCCTCGAGTAACTATATTTCATTTCATTTTTTCTTTTGGCAAAATATGAGATGAAGTGTTTTGTAAATTAGGTACCTCCATTCACGTCGAATCAGTCTTGAAGATGGATAAAATAAGTGGGGAAATATTATATTTCCAATAATTTTTAGACTTCTGAAATTAATATAGCAAAAAGTAAAAACGAGATGATAATAAATTGACCCAAAATGGAAAGAATTTAGAGCAAATTCGGAACTTTTTATTCATTCATCATTTGTTTTTCATCTCTCAAAAAAATTTTATGAATATTTTTTTTTTTTTTTTTTTGATTATTCTTGGAGATTTCCTGATGAATATTTTTTATCAAATGTAAAAAAAATCTTATTACATTGAAACAAATTTGATACTGGAAGAAAATTGAAGCTACTATAAAAATTGTTTGATGAAAAAATAACTCGGCGCTTCGCGCCTCGCCAGGAGGGCTTCGCCCCCTGGACCCCGGGGGGTTGGCTCTGTTTCTACACTACGTTTGAAAGTATGAAACATAGTATAATTATACTTTTACTCTGTGACAAAATGTCTTAAAGTCACGAATATTAATTTCCATGGAAATTTAAAAATCTAAAAAGTATAATGAAAATAAAAAAATTTCAATTTTTTCAGAATGTCTGACAAAAAGCCTAAAAGTCATAAAATCTTTAAAATTTTTTCCAATTTTCAAAATGTCTGACAAAATGTCCAAAAGTCATAAAATTTATTTAAAAAAATTAAAAAGTCTGAAAAAAGTTTCAAAATGTCTGGCAAAATGTCTGAAAATCATCTTTCTAAAACAATTTCTAAGTTTCCGAATGTCTGACAAAATGTCTAGAAAATGTCTAAAAATCATAAAATTTCAAAATAAAATTCCTTAAAAATTTTCTGTTTTTTTATGTCATCCAAACCTAACCTAATATAACATGACCTAACCTAACTATCGGATTTTAGTCTCGGATTTTGGTCTCGGATTTTGGTCTCGGATTTTGGGGTCGTTTTTTTCCATTTTGGTCTCCGTAAAAGCATATACTATGCTAAATTGAAAAAATAGCTTAAAAAAAATTGGAAAAAAATTGAAAATTTAGAAAAATTCCTAATTAAGTAGCAAAATTTATTAAAGATGATGAAAAATTTAAAACATCGAAAATAAAATTCAATTGAAAAAGAAAACATGAAAATTTGAATAAATTTCAAAAATTACATCATAGAATTAAAAATTACCAAAAATATGACAAAACTGGAAATTCAGAAAAATTTAAGATAAAAAAATGTACATCTAAAAATTTTAAAAACACTTTCAATTCAAAATATTAAAAATTGAAAAAAGTAAGTAATTTATTTCGTTTTATTTCCCTGTAAATTTTTTCAAAAGGAGAGAAAATACAGTTTTGCGGAACAAAAAAAAATCCTAGGAAATAACCTGAGAAAAATTCTTGAAGAGAAAATCTCTGGGTAATATCTAGTAAGTAATTTTCTCAAAACAAAAAATAAATAAAAACATTAAGTATTTTATAAAATTATAAAAAAAAACTATGCTCTTTGAAAAAAAAAAAATCACAAAAAAATTCTGGACCAAAAAAATTTTTGTAGAAAGAAATGGAAATTTTCCAAACAAATTCTGAGTGAAATTTATGCAGAAATTTTTTTTTTAAAAGAATAAGTAACTTTACAGAAAAAAATCCAATAACGAAAAAATATTAGAAATAGAAAAAAAAGATTACTACATTTTGTCCCCAAATTTCTACCTAATATCCATTTTCGCTCGATTTAGCCTCAAGTGTAAAAAAATGCCTCATACGTCCAGAGAAAACAGGTCTACTCAAAACACTACTTCATTCATGAACCATCCCATGACACCTTTATCACTATCACGTACCCATACCCAAGCTCCCACACTTCGCAAAAAATATATATTTTTCCCCGATTCATTCCGAAATGTAGGTAATTAAAATGAATATATTAAAATGAGAAAAAAATCAGCTAGAAACGCAATTCCAATTATTTTTATCATAAAAATTGTATTTTAATTTTTTAATTTTACTTTCTCATTTTTCAAAGTACGAGTACGTACGTATCTCTTATCAAAACAGAAAAATAATAATTTGTTTACCTAATGCAAACGCTACCATCATGATTCATACTGGAAACTTTTTTTCTGGTAGGGTGACTGTAAAATATTAGCATAACGATAAACGGCGACTTCTGTATTCAATTTTATTATTTTCGGTATCCATTTCCCTCGAGACACTCATGATCGTAATGACGAAATCATAACATGACCGAATAAAATTAAAATGTTCGTGAAATTAGTTTTTTCCAAAAAAAAAAACTTCATTTAAAGCTAAGGTCAAAAAAGTAACATTGCTGTTACACACTTACTCATGCATACAAATTACCTATATTGTTGAAATATATTGATCAGAGAAGCCTTAAATACAAATTCAACAATGTATCTAGAGTTTTTGATTTTTTTTTCCTGCACATAGTTATAATATGTGTACCTAGCAACAGGATTACAACAAGTGATGAAGGTATATTACACGTATAATTGGCTAATCTTCACTTTAAAACGAATTTACATGAATTGAATGTTTTCTTTTCTTCATACAGAGAGTTCTTGTGAAGCAGTAATGCCTTCGGTTTAGTAGTTATGCAACACATATCGCACGTGTGTAGGTTATTTAGCCTAACGAAAAAATTGAAGGGGTTTTTCATATTCGAAATTGAATTAAAAGAATTATCACGACTACAAATTTCTATCCAGCGTCGTAACTCCTTCACTTTTGGGTTTAGGCAAAATATGTTCATCACTTATTTTCAAGAATTGTTTACGATCTACAAATTCGATTCTATAAAAATTTCGTCAATCTGCAATATTTTAGGAGCTAGAGGACGACAAAGAAAAAAAAAAATCGAATTTTTCACCCCTTCAAATCTCAAAGTCTACAAATCTATTTACAAACGCATAGATTGAGTTGCCAGACTAGTAGGAAAACTACCAAGAACCTTGATAAGAACACCTAGTATGTATTTAATTTGTTTTTGGGTCAAAAAAACCTTATAGGAAGCCAGCTAACTGAATTGGTGGGCAAAATAATCTAAAGTAGGGTAACGAAGATACATCATTTTCTGTGGAACATACAAATACGTATTTAATGAAACTAAAACAATTTCATCTCTGGTCCAGAATTATTATTTCTTAACTCTTAAATAAACGTTTAGCAAACCACGGGTGGTTCTGTTTGTTGCCAGAAGCAGGAAAATGAAGTGAAAAATTATAAACTTGGTCAATGAATTGTTTAGCAAACTCGCTTGTTACAAAATTGTGTCAAAGATTATGACTGTACCGAGTAAACTGTTAATGTAACAGCTGCTCGAGTTGCAGCTTTTAAATTACATCGTAATTCTTTCAAACATGCAAAATAATTTCGATAATTAAATTTCTTTAATCTGAAACTTTAATCGCGCTCTTTGCTCAATTTTAACGTAATTTCATCCTCGAACTTTCAACACTTTCTTTTCTTCTTTTTCTTTTTGCATGGGAACTTTACACTTGGATGACAATAATAATAATGTTGTAAAATGGATGTTTATTTTTCATTATAGTTACATCAATTTCCTCGGAATTTGTCGGTACACGAGATAACGAAGATGATGTTCAAAATACCAGTTTACATTATCGGTTTAATGGCACAGAATGCGAAATCTCAGAGCCCTCTAACGCGTTTCTAATTTACGTCTGTGTGGGTTATAAGCAGGAAATATTAGTTATAGGTTGAAATGGCGATTAGGTCCTATGTTTGTTTAATTTCTGCTTAGCATATAATTAATTTTAATACCAATAGGATTAATTGATTAGTATAAACTATTATAGATTAAGGTAGAAAATGTTTCCACGTCGAATATCTCGCACGTCCGAGTCGCAGTTGCAATATCAAAGATTAAATAACCAAGTGCATAATTATTCCCTTTGGTATATTCTACATATACGAGGATACCGTATAATTAAGGGTAACTCAAGAGAATCATTTGGCAGTATAGTTGGTCGATGTATGTACTTATTCGTAATTAAAACCATAAATTTTGTCATATGCCAGACTAAACAGTAAACATCACATTTTTCGAGTTGAACATTTTTTTCGTCTAAATTTTTATTAAATAAAAATTGAAAAATCGTAAATCGATTAAATGCGCAGACGGCAGACCTTTATCTTAGATAAAAGCCTGGAATAGCATGAATCTTAACAGATACGTAAACAAGGATACGATAATAATTTATATAATTCAATATAAGAGGTACACGAGATGTTCCCATCGTATATTGTTCTCTTTCTTTATGTTAACGATGTATCGAGCTGTTAATTCTTCACCGAGAAATAATGATACCCATTAATTTCGTTGTTGAATAATGCTCCTGTATCTATTATTGGATTTTATAATGAACGATTTTTGTCACAATACGTAATTAATTTTCATTATTTTGCACGTCTAAGAAACGCGCGTTATAAGTAACGATATTTCAAATCAAAACCATTTGCCACCTACGTAAATTGACAAAGGATAAATTTTTCGAGTGAATTTACCATTATGATTTTTCGTAAGCGTATGTTTATGAAAATATTTACAGCAGAAATTCACTTCTGTGAAAAATTCTAATTTTAGATGTTTTTAGGAGAAAAAAAAATCAAAAAGGTGCATTAAGCGAAAAAATCCAAGGAAAATATTGCTAAAAGATTTAAAAAAAAAATTAAAACCGGACAAAATTTAAAAATGAAGCTGGAAAAAAATTAAAATAGGTTGGAAAAATTAAAAAAAAATTAAATGAATTAACATTAAAATTTAAATGAAGTTGGAAAATTAAAAAATTGAAATGAATTGGAAAATGGATTAAATAATTCAGCAGAATAGAAAATGGAATAACTAAATCGGAAAAAAATTACAAATTGAAATATACTCACAGTACGTAGGTAGAGTAGGTACATCTGAAATCTACAATTCAAATCAGATTGGAAAATGGAAAAAATTTAAATAAATCAAAAAATTAAAAAAAAAACTTGGAAAAAAGTAACGATAGAAAAAAAATGAAAATTTTTAATTGAAGTGGTTTGAAAAATTGGGAGAAACAAAAAAAAAAAAGATGAAAAACTAAAAATTTAATTCTGTTGAAAAAAAAACAGATTTGTGAAAAAATTCATAATAAGTAAGTATATTGAAAATTCAAATTTAAATGAAGTAGGAAAGTGAAAAATAAAATTATTAGAAAAATTTAAAAAAAAATAATGATTAAAAAAATGTAAAAAAAATAAATAAAATGAATTGGAAAACATGATAAAAAAATTGTTTAAAATGTATTTTGTAAAAAAAAAATAATACCTAATTGAAAGTACCTAAAATACGTAAATCGAAAAAAGAGAAAAAATTGAAGAAAAAATTATGATCGAAATGAATTCAAATGAACTTGGAAAGTGGAAAAAATAAGAAATAAGTTGAAAAATTGAAAAAAATCAAGTCCGAGAAATATTTACCTAAAATTAAAACAGAAAGTTGTGGAATGAAAAAAAAATTAAATAAATAGGAAAATTGTAAAAAAAAAATGCCAGCAAATGAAAATTTGAGTTTAAATGAAGTAGGTAGAAAAATGGAAAAAGATAAAAGAAATCGAAAAATTTGAGCAGTAAAAATTAAAATTTCGTCGATTTTTTTTTGGAAAATTTGAAAAAAAAAACAAGTATAATTGAGGAGATCAGAATATTTAAGTTCAAATGAAACTGCGTAGAGTAGAAAAAATTAAAAACGTCGAATCTGAAAATTAAAAAATTGGCAAACAAAAATTAAAATTGGAAAAAATTCAAGATTCAAAACGTGGTGTTGGAAAATAATAAGATGTTAAAAAAAATTGGAATAAAGTCGAAGTTTTGTAGAAAGATCTGGGCATAAATCTGTGATACTTACGTAATAATAATCGTTATAAAATTAAAAAAAAAATTTTGAAATTATTTGGAAAACATAATTAGGTATAAAAAAAATAAATAAATATACCTAGTACTCGTAGAAATTTTTTTGAATAATAAATACGTCAGTAAATCATAATCAATTGAGAAAAAATTCAATCAAGTTTAAAAGTGGGGAAAATTCAAAGAAACTGAAAAACTGAAAAAATTCAAGATTCAAAAAATTTTGAAGGAACCTAAATAAAATTGAAAAGTAGGTACCTAGTAGAAAAAATGAAAATACTCGTAGGTAAATCAGAAAATTGGGAAGAAGAAAGAAAAACACTTCTTAAAAATTTCAAAAATCCAAACTGGAAAAAATTGAAAAGTTTAAAAATAAATTTGGAAAATTAAAAAGGTTAAAATGAGATAAAAAAATTGTAAAAAATTTAAACTGATAAAAATTTAGAAAAATTAATATATTTATTATTTTAAAAATTTAATTCATTTTATTTTTAAAAAATTGGAAAAATTTAAATAGATTGAAGAACTGAATACAAAATTGGGAAAAAATCATGACTAAGAAAATTTTCAAAATAAAATATGAAGCTAAAATTTTAACCCATCTTGATAGAAATTTTTTTTCAAAACCTCGTCTTAAAACAAACCTTTTTATAAAAATACATTAAAAATTTACAATCTTGAAAATCTAACTATCAAAAAAAAAAAAAAAAAAAAAAATTGCTGCCAATTAAATTTTTTTGAATAATATTCAATTGAAAAAAAATTCTCATGAGGGGAAAATCCTTTTAGAAAAAATATTCTTAGAAGTAAAAATTTTTTTAGCAAAAAAATCTGGAAAATAAAATCTAGAAAAATGTCTCCAGAAATGAAAATTTCTAAAAAAATATCTATGATATCTATTTGCAATAAATTATCCTAATGAAAGAAACTTTTCAAAACAAAAATCTAAAAATTTTCCTATTCTTATGTATTGGGAAAAAATTAAAAATTTTATATTGCAATGGAACAAATAATTATAATTTTTTCTCTCTTTGGCCGATTTACAATTTACTTTTTTTTTTTTTTTTTTAATTTACCGAGCTTCAATTTTTTTTAGATTTTTCTGACTATTCAAAAAGAAAATAAATTTTAACTTTCAACCAACTTTATAAAAAAGTCTTATAAAATCAAAGTACATAATTCTATATATTAGGTATCAATAAAAATTTTCAATTTCTTGAAAAAATTATTTCGGAAAAAATCTATTTAGACATTATTCTTTAACCCTATTAAAATTCAGAACTTTTTAAAAGGATCCACCTTCGTTTATTTTTGGACACCCTGTACCTAGACGTGGTACTCTAAAAGTCGTAATTTTTTCTCATAACAGTACATTTTAAAAATCATTACGTGAAAAATAATTAAATCCTACTGCCTTAGAGGTGTTTCTAAGGAATGCATTTTGAAAAGTTTTAATGAGGTCCACACCTCCTTCTCTGCCATTCTCTCTCATCCTAACCAACAAATGACGAATCTCGATTTTTTCCCCTATCATTGAGTACAGACTCCAGTAGAGATGTTATTAAAACGATTCGTTCACAGTTTACAAATCTCTCAATTTAATTAAAAAAATCCATACATGTCCCCCGCAACAAAAAAAGAATAATTCCAACCCGAAACAAAAAAATGGAAGAAATTAAACTAGGTAATAAATTTTTATCTCGCTACAACACTGCCCCGGTAATGAATCTTTTCACTCGTAAGTCAACATTGAATTGAACTGAGGCGTCTACGTTTTCTAATTTTTTTTCTACCCCGACAAAAAGGTTACACAGATAAGAGAAACCCAAGAAAACAATTTATCTTGCGAGAAAAATACCTTCGTAGGGAGGTTGCCTTTTTAATGACGAGTCTCTCGCGTCGGCAAATACTCGATACAAAAATCTCGCGAAAAGAAATTAAATACGCGTGTGAGAGAAAAACGAACGAACAAACGAAAAAAAAAAATACCAGTCTGGGAATCGAACACGTTAAATAAATTGCATAGCGATTCGCCGTAAATATTTGACATGGACTGGCGCGGCGTATCTAACAAGGCGTAGGTTATGCATTTTTTTATCATCTGGCATTCGCGACGATACGACGTTCAATACGCGCGAATGAAAAAAAAAAGAGAAAAAAATAGGTTAGGGTTGTTTGCCGTTGGTTCTCGTCGAAAAAGTCAAACACGAATACAAGTGTCTAATTAAAAAAACAAGAAAAGAAAATAGTGGAAGGTGGATGATAATCTACAAAACGTACACAAACGTACAAAACAACACAAAAAAAAAACAACAAAAGAAGGCAACGGTGAAGAAAAGTGGCCCACTTATAAAATAGTGTCCAATTTCTACTGAATTATTATTTAGTTCCTTACTGAGATCGCAATTATAAAATGTACGCGTAAAATTAGTCTGAAACCGGTGCTCGATGTAATAACGCAAATCGACAGTTACAATCCCGAGGATGTACCTCGGGCGTTGAAGTGGGTGTAGACGAAGCGGTATTATATTTGAAACAATGATCCAAAATGCAGCATCCGCCCTGAAGTTTCATGCCTTTTGTAATACAATATTCTCGACAAGGTGCGAGAAAGTCATTAGTGGAAACTCAGCGAGATACTCGAGTCTTTCAAGGTCGATTTCGTTGGAAAAAAATACGATTTCGAGACACTCGCTAAGTTTCTCCAAAGTTAAAATAGCCCAGTGAAATAAGAAAATAATTAGATTTTGGGTTACATTAATTTTTTTCATTTTATTATGTTCCATCCGGTGTCCTTATTTACCAAAAAAAAAGTCTCCAAATCTCACCCCTTGGTAAATCTCCCAAATATTGACTCGAAAAAATTCTCTCGTTGTTTTTCGCTCATAACTCTTCAAATATGCGTTTAAACAGAAAAGTAGTCATGACTAAAATTAAAGTAGATAAAATTTCTAACAAAAAAGGTGATATTCATTTTTTTTGAAAAGTGAACAGGTGGCGCAAAATCATGGGCCAAAATATACAGGGTGGAAAAAAGAAGATTGTTCACGTTCCCACTTCCACGAAAAACACAATTTCGATAAAAGTCAATTATATATGTGAATGAGGACATGCACACTGCACAGACTCCAAGAAATCTCCACCCCTCCTATCTTTGCCCGAAGGAGGCAGAAAATTTCCCTATTTTTTTTGTCAAGATTCAGGCAAGCGTGATAACAAATTGTAAGTACACAAAACACTACTGGACAAATTTTACACATGATTGTTATGAAATGATCTTGAAAGTAAATTACACTTCAAAAGAAGTATTACGATAATGGTTACACAAAAAAATTGAAATTTTCTGTCATTTTTTTTAGTCAGTCATTTGTTTTCAACTTTTTTGGTAATTTTTTTAAAAATTTTTTTTTAATTTATTTTTTTTTACAATAGTAGCTTTTAACAATTTTTTATCTTTAATCAAGTTGATATTGCTTGTCAATCGGATGATTTTAGTGATTTTTTTTGGGGTCCGCGTCACTTCCACTTGACATTTTTTTAGTCATAAATTCTTTTTTCATTGGAATTTTCCATCAATTTTTTTTTCTCAGCGAGAGTCACCTTTTCCATTTTTTTTTTTTTTTTTTTGGTAATTTTCTTTGATTTTTCTCGTCATTGTCATTTCCTGTCAGTTTGTTTTTTTTGGTCATAATTTTTTATGTCATCATAATTTTCTGTCAAGGTTTTTTTTTTTTTTATTCTCAGTGAGAGCCACTGTAGTTTTTCATTTTTTTTTAACCAACTTTTTCGTGTGTTTTTTTTGTTAGTGGTTTTTAGCCATAGTTTTTTTTTGGTCAACATAATTTGGTCAGAGTGCCTTTTTTGTATGACAGAGTTCTTGCTTGCCAAGATTATCATTTTTCAGAGTTGATTTTGGTCAATTTTTTTAGTGATTTTGTGGTCAACATTATTTTCAGTAATTATTTTATTTGTCAAAACTAGTTATTCCTGTTACTTTTTTTTTTGTCATCATTACGTCCCCTAAAGAGTTTTTTTTCTCAGAATTACGTATTTTTTTCCTATCGGACATTTTTTTTGTCAAAATTAGTAGGTATTGTTTATTCGAGTTGGTATTTTTTTGGTCATTTTTGTTGGTTGAATTCTTTTTTGTCACAATATCCTTAGTTAGAGTTAATGTTGGTTAATTATTTTCCAGATTTTCTATCAAAGTAATAATTTTTATGTACTAGTGTCTAGTTTACTCAGTTTGTTTACATGGAAGTGGATCGTTGTTATTGCGAATATTACTTGGTCCAATATCTACATAGATACTTAATATTCAAGATAGGAGGGGAGGGAGGGGTCCAATCGAAATTTTTGTAACGACTAAAATTATTTACAAGACTTCAAGCTACAACTTTTGTTTGAAAATTTTTTCAATTGGACCCCTACCATTCCCCATTTTATATTAGTTTAAAGTATCCAAGTCATATTATGTAAAATAGGAGGGGAGGGAAGAGTCTAATCGAAGACTTGATAATAACCAAAATTATTTCTAGGACTTCAATTTCAATCTACCTACAACTTTTGTTTGAAAACTTTTTCAATTGGACCCCTCTTCCAATTTTGAAAAAGTATTTACTAGTTTTTATGTAAAATTGTAGGAGAGGGAGGAATCCAATCGAAATTTTTATAATAATCAAAATTATTTTTAGGATCGTAATCTACAACTTTTATTTGGAAATTTTTTCAATTGGCCCCTTCCTCCTTCACTCCTCCAATAATATCTTCGGAGTGTTACGCGAAATCGGTGGAGAGGGAGGGGTCCAATTGAAAAAACTTTCAAACAAAAGTTATAGCTTGAAGTTTTAAAAATAATTTTGGTCATCACAAAAATTTCGATTTGACCCTTCCCTCTCCCCCAATTTTGAATGTTCAATATCTATGTAGTATTGGAAATGGTAAATTCAACAATCCGCTTCCATGTAAACAAACTGAGTAAACTAGATACTGGTATTTTGTAGGAAGTTGTTTTGATATTTTTTCCAGTGTGATTTGTCATTTGTATTTTTTGCCAGAATAATTTTTTACATTTTAATTTTTGTTGACAAAACTTTCTGCCAAGACTTTAGACACTTTGGGAGAGAGGAGGGATATTTTTTTGAGTCTGTGGTATCTCCTATCGAAATTGTATATTTTTCATGAAAATGGGAATCTTCATTTTTTCCACCCTGTATAGTGTATATTTTGACGCAATTTTTTGCGCCACCTGTTCACTTTTCGAAAAAATGAATGAGACTTTTTTTGTTGCAAATTTTATCTACTTTAATTTTAGTAATGAAAATTTTTCTGTTTGAACGCTTATTTGGAGAGTTGTAAGCGAAAAACAACGAAGATATCGCTTTGGATCCACATTTTGGAGGCCTTCCAGAAAGATAAGGTTTGGGGATTTTTTTTTTAGTCAACTAGGACACAGAAGGAAACATTTTAAAATCAAAAAATTTCATGTCACCCAAAATGCAATTTGATCCATTTTTTGGTCTATTTTACTGGGCTAAAAGAAAAATGATAGCTTTAACACATTTACATGCTAAAGAAATGAAAATAAAATACCAATAAAGTATAAAAATAAGTACGCGTGTAATATGTAATAAAAGTATACATCTATTATGAAAGAATCGAGAAATTTTATCGAGTGTGATTATACGCATGCTGCTAATGGTAGCATGTAACACTGTAACATGGTACTCCAAGTATAAGTATAGGTACCCGCCAAGCAATGTTATTTTATCAAAATGTAATTTCCTAAAACTTTCGATATAATCTGCACTCCTATTACGATAAATCCGAACATACTAATGCATTTCAGCTGAGTTGAAATAATCACATCGTGTGTCTCACAAAAACACTCTTGGGTGTTTTACATACGCCAATATACCCGTAGTACATACGAGGAAACGAGACATTAAAAATTTTAACCACCATGTTACGCTTGATGAAAATTTATACCAACAATAAATTGGATTGGAAGAATAAAAGTACCTACGTTCAAATAGCAGTTTTTTTTTTTTTTTGTGAAGAGAAACGAATACCTACCCATGTATTTTATCGTTGAATATTTCATGTTTTATCGAAAGAAAAAAAAATGTATGCATGAAAATATTACCTGCGAACAACACAGTCCGGAGCCGTTTTGATTTTGACATGTATTTGAACTGGAGCATGCTCCTGTGCCAGGTACTTTAAGTTGTGTTTCTTTGTAATCGGGCTGGTAGGGTATTAGCATGCGAATCTTGCCCCATCTGTTGAAGAATAGGATTATCGCCCCGACCCATACCAGCAGCACGAGAATGACTATGGTTACTTCGATACCTCGTACCTTGAATCAAAACAGATGAATAGTTATTTTATTAAATGAGATGATATTGAAGGCACTCAAGTGCATACCTAAATATTACATATTTTCGATTTTTTATTTTTTTGTTCTCATTCCCCCAAAGTTGTTCTTTTTTTAAGGAGAAATGATTACCAATTTTTTATTTTTTCTTAAACTGAATTTTAATTAAAACGTGATTATATGCTCTACCTTATATTCAAATAATTTTCCCAAAATGTTTCAAAAGTTTGTAAATTTTTTCAAATTCAAAAAATTGAATTTTTTTTGTTGAAATTTGATCGAAATGTTATAAATAAAAAAATCGTGAGGATTTCTCTGAAATTTTATGAAAATTCTTTAAAGTTTTTATTTACAAAAATTTTCAGGTAATAATAAAATTCTTTCAATTTTGGAAAATTCACTAAAATTCAAAAATTTCTATAATTTTTCAGAAATTTCAGAAATTTGTTCATGAAATTTTAGATGATTCTGTCCAAAATTCAAGAAAATTCATCATAGAATTTTGGAAAATTTTCATGAGGAATGCATACACGCAATTTTTAAAAATTTTTGTTGATACTAAGAATTTTTTGAAAATTCGTTCAATTTTCAGAAATTCCAATTTCAGAGAATTTTTCATCAATTTTAGTTTGTTTAAAAAATCCAAACAATTTCAAGAAGAATTCAAAGAATTTTGCTAAAAAAATTACAATTGTAAGAATTAAATTTTCTGCCATCACAATGTAGAAGAACATTGCTCAAAATTTAAGAAAATGTTGACAGAATTTTAAAAAATTTTCACAAAACTTCGAGAAATATTTTTCAAACGTTTATGAAAGTTTTGCATTTACTAATTTTCAGAACTTCAAATTTTATTAAGTTCCTTACAAATTCCCCAAAACTCAAGAAAATTTATCATAATAAGGTAAGTATAATTTTAGAAAATTCTGTGAAAAAATTTTAAGAATTTTTTAACGTTGAAAATTTTCAAAAAATTTCAACTTTTACCCATTTTCCAAAATTACAATGTCAGAGAATTCATCACATATGTCAGTTTGTTCAAAAAGTTCATTGGACTCATATTAGAAGAAGAAAAAATTAAGCAATTCTGGGTATGGATATATTTTTTATTATGTATAAATTCTCCAAACTCTTGATAATTTTAAAAAATTCCAATTTCAGAAAATTCTTCACAAATTGCAGAAATTTATGAACAAAATCTTGCAAGAGTACCATACAATTTTTTTTTTAGAAAATTTTGATACTTTTTCCACATTTATACATATAGGTATTGGAGAAAAAAATTTCATTTAATTTTGAAGAATCTGTACAAAGATTTAAGAAAACTTTAGGTATGTACAAAATTCTGTGAACATTAGGCAGGTAAAAAAATTTGAAAATATTTTTTTTTGCCTACATATTTTGTATTTTTTAAATTCTTAAAAATTCTTCATCCGGAATTTCGTTCACAAAACTTCGAAGAACCTTTGAAAATTTTCAGAAAATATTTTACGAAAGTTTGTGAAAATATTTTTCAAAATAATGTGAAACCAAATGAATTATTTTATTTTTTCTTCAAAATTTCTCAATTCTAAGAAACGTTCGAATATTTCAATTTTACAAAAAAGGTTTACAAAATTTTAGGGGAAATTATTTTTTTGGTGAATAATTCTAATAATTTTCTATTTGTAATTTTGACATAATTTCAAAGAATTCTTCACACATTCCAGAAATTCGTATTCAGAACTTTAGAAAATGTTCATTGCAGAAAATAATATTTTTTTTATACTTTTCGATAGTTTTTGAAAATAATACAAATGTGAAGAATTTCAAGTTTTTTTTATTCCTAAAATTTCTTAAAGACTTGAACAATTTTTGAAATTTCTGTTTAAGAGAATTCATAAAATTTTGAAAAATTCTTCACAAAAATTCAGCGGGATTAAAAAAAAATAGAATATATCAGAAAAGCTTACGAAAACTGTAAAAAATGATGTGAAAGTTATTTTAAATTTTGTGAAAATTTTCAAAAATTAAATTTATTGTTCTATGAAATTCTCTTAATTATTTTTGACAGTTTTCTAAAATTCTGATTTTATTTAATATCTACCTTATTATAAATCCCAAAATTTTTATTTTTCACAAAAACTTCAAAAAATGTTCACAAAATTTCAAAGAATATTTTTAAAAGGTTTGTAATTCTGCGAAAAAGATTTCAAAGTATGAGAAAAATTTTAAAAATTTTCTACTTCTAAAATTCTTAAAATACACTCAATTCTTAAAAACATTCTAAAATTCCAATATTGAGAAATTAATCATAAATTCCAGAAATTTGCTCTCAGAAATTCGAAGAATTTACCACAACTACCTATCAAAGAATTTTCTCAAAATTTCATAGAATATTTTGACAAAATCCAGGAAAATTGTACAAAATTGTATGAAAATAAGGTATTCAAATTTTGTGAAAAATTCTAAAAATTTATTACCTATCTGTAAAATTTTTCAAAATTATTTCAATTCTTTAAAATTTCAATTTCATAAAATTCTTCACAGAATTTTATGAAATATTAGAGAATATTTTACCAAGTTATTATGAAAATAGATTCAAATTTTATATTACTGAAATTCTTCAAAATTCTTCTTTTTAATAAAGTATTACTCGAATGACACATACTCAGGTATAAATTTTATTTCCTTTCAAAAATGTTACAAAAATTTCGTGCAAAATTATTTGACGTCATTATTTCAACTTTTAAAAAAATAGGTATCAAATTTGCAAAAAAAAAAAACACAAAATGATTTTCTTTTACTATATTGAAACGCTTGTTTACATTTTGCATTTGCTTTCAATAGAAAGCAAACAACAACCTACGTAATTCAATTTTAACGACATGTTGATGTACGAGTATGAGAAGGAGAAGCCGTGGAAATTTTAATTTCATCTCATCCAACGTTTGAGTAATTAGTGATGATATTTCACAAAATGATTTAAAAGCGAATAGAATGAAATTATATTCAATAAATAACGTGCTCGTATACCAACGTGACGTGAAACGATGAAAAAATAATTCTCATGACGTTGAAAAGTTTCTATTTGGATTTTGGAATTTTTTTAATATAAAAATTTTAATGTGTGTGCACTGTGCAATGTAATGAGAATACGAATTTTCTCCAAAATTGCGAAAAAAAATATCGCGAATCGTTTTAATGCAAATAAAATAAAAAAATACCACATTTTTGTTATATCATATAACCCATTACGAATAAAAAAAAGCGAAAGAAAAACAAACACAATTATTATATTCGAACTCATCAAACTAATGCCCTCGTACAACACATCAGATTGTGGGGACATTTTCATTCAAATCAACCAGTGGTCAATTCAACTCTTTCGAAAAAGCACTAAAAAAAAAACATAATCGCGACAATGGTGTAAAAGTGAATCGTATTTCAATTGGAAAATGAATACAAAATGCGATATTTTTCTACTGTGCATATATATTGACAAAACGAACCTTGATCATTAACTACGCAAACAAATACGAGCAATATTGCGTGTTTTGTTAAAAAGGGGTATCATGTTCTAATTTTATCGACATTCTAATTCAAATTATTGTGTTGATGTATTAACAATAATTTGAACTTATATATCGTCTGCAATTTGTGTATTATTCGAAAGATTTTTTTTTTTTAATAAAATTAATTTCAAATCGATACGTAGGTGTAGAAATTCGAATAGGAAAATTTTCCAAGTATAAAATAATTAAAAAAAGAAAATCACAAAAAATTATCAAATACGATATTTCAAAGAAAAACACATTTTTTCCTAACACGTCCAAGCGTATCATACTTGCAATAATGTTGTATTTGCGAATACATTAACTTTACTAAAGAATGACAAGGTTAAAGTAATTTCCAACACCATGGTTTTTCAAACAGGTAGCCTTTGGATTTTTTTTTCACATGCTTCTACCTACTACAACAAATCAATACCTTAATAAAAGAGAGGATGAAAATGATTATCAGAATATTTACGCTGTATTGCCTCAGCCTACGTAATCGTTTTTATACCATATGCAAGTATAATTTTCAAACAACTTTTTTCCTTCGCTCGTTAACATAAAAGAAAACATTTAAGAGCTAGATACGAATCATAAAAACATTGACAAGTGATTGACTATTAACGATGTTAGATGCTAAATTGCGTATTAAAAGCTCTATACGTGATAAATACTTATTCAAATATCAAACACGAGAAATGCAAACATAATCGTAAATAATTTGTCAAGTGAAAAATATCTATAGGTACCTCGTAACCCAGTTGGCCTGGAATCGATAAAAATAGGTCGATTCCGATCGCCTTTCTGAAATTAATTAGGTACACAAATGAAGAGAATTTGAATTTTATTAAAACACCAGTCATAGATTTTATATTAAATTTCAACTCACAGCATGACGTCTCGGTTTGTTATTTCATTAAAAAAGAGAATTTTTCTGCCATGATTTGGAGCATACGAATTCCCAAAATTCGTATAATTTTCAATAAACAGAGAAAAGGAAGAAAATACAAATGATATCGTTTCTATTTTTCCAACATTTTATGCGCATAATTAATTTTTCTAATTTTTTTCAATACCACAGCAATGTTATTGGCATCATTGTGGTAGAATTATAATTTTCTTGGGGACGCGGATGGAAGGGGAGGGAAGGGAAGGGACTCCAAAACAGACGGTATAAAATGATTTTTTCTCCCAGAAAACAAACAATTTTCAAAAAGTACTTGAATTCTTGAGCGTTTGCCAATTCGATAGGTACCTAGACCTACTATAATTACCGAGGTACCTAACTTTTTATTTTTCGAGTCCTCTTGTTGATAAGTAATTTGTCTTCAAACACCCATTTTTTCAATTTTCAGTTTTCCAGAAGTTTTCAATTTGTTATTTTTTTTCAATTTTTAAAATATTGGCTTTTTAAACATTCATTAAAAAAAATCTATGGAGATTAATTTAATTTGAAATTCTTCAGGCTATTTTTTTCAATTTTCTCTCTTCATTTCACTTTTTGGTATTTTTTTTCAATTCTTGCGGAATTTGTTTTTTTTTTCAAGTTTGTCGAACTAATAATTTTGTGAAAAATATCATCAATTGTGTAGAAATTTGAATTTATGAGTGGAAAAATTTTATTTAATCAATTTTTGTACAATTCGAGTCAATTTTGCAATTTTTTTTCATTTCCGTGGGATTTTTCAATGTTTTGGGTTTTTCAACCCTATACAACTGTAGGGTTTCTCGAGTAATGATTTCTAGAAAAATTTCATCAATTTGTTGAAATCAGAATTTTTATGAGTGGAAAAATTTTATTTAATCAACTTTGGCTCAATTCCAGCAGATTTGACTTTTTTTTTTTGCATTTCCAGCAATATTTTGAATTTTTTTTTGTCTTTTTCAACCCTACAACTGTAGGGTTTCTCGAGTAATTATTTCTAAAAACATTTCATCAATTTGTTGGAGTCAAAATTTTCATGCGTGGAAAATTTTTTTCAATCAATTTTGGTCCAATTCGAGCTAATTTTGCAATTTTTTTCAATTCTTGCGGAATTTGGATTTTTCAATGTTTTGGTTTTTTCAACCCTACAACTGTGTAGGGCTTCTCGAGTAATGATTTCTAAAAAAAAATCGTCAATTTGTTCAAATCAGAATTTTTTATGAGTGGAAAAATTTCTTTCAATCAATTTTGGTCCATTCGAGCTAATTTTACAATTTTTTTTCAATTCTTGCCGAATTTGCGTTTTTTTCTCGTTTTTTCAATCCTACAACTGTAGTGTTTCTCAAACTAATAACTTCATGAAAAACTTCAACAATTTGTTGAAATCAGAATTTTTATGAGTGGAAAAATTTTATTTAATCATTTTTGGTACAATTCCAGTAAATTTGGCAATTTTTTTCATTTCCAGCAATATTGACAATTTGTGAAAAATTTCAGCAATTTGTTGAAATCAGAATTTTTGTGAGTGGAAAGTTTTTTTTTCAATCAATTTTGGTCCATTTGAGCTAATTTTACAATTTTTTGTTTCAATTCTTGCCGAATTTGCGTTTTTTCTCGTTTTTTCAACCCTACAACTGTAGAGTTTCTCAAACTAATAACTTCATGAAAAACTTCAGCAATTTGTTGAAATCAGAATTTTTATGAGTGGAAAAATTTTATTTAATCATTTTTAGTACAATTCCAGCAATATTGACAATTTGTGAAAAATTTCTGCAATTTGTTGAAATCAGAATTTTTGTGAGTGGGAAAATTTTATTTAATCAATTTTGGTAAAATTTCAGCAGATTTGGAAATAATTTTTTTTGTCTTTTTCAATCCTACAACTGTAGGGTTTCTCGAGTAATGATTTCAAAAAAAAATCGTCACTTTGTTGGAATCAGAATTTTTGTGAGTGAAAAAATTTTATTTAATAAATTTTTGCTCAATTCCAGCAGATTTGGCATTTTTTTTTAAATTTCCAGCAACATTGGATTTTTTTGTCTTTTTCAATTTAAACTCTACAACTGTAGGGTTTCTCGAGTTAATTTGTTGGCATCAGAATTTTCATGAGTGGAAAATTTTTTCAATCAAGTTTATTTTGGTCCAATTCGAGCTAATTTTGCAATTGTTTTCATTTCCAGCAATATTGCACATTGTCCTGTCTTTTTCAACCCTACAATTCCTGGGATCCTCAAATAATGATTTTTAGAAAAATTTCATAAAATTCACAACATTGTTTTTTTTAAACGAATTTTCACAAAATACGAAATTTCCCATTTTTTAAAGGAAAGATATATTCACGTTTATTTTTTTGAAACAGTAGTCCTTAGATTACGAATCAATTACAAAGTTCACAAAAAAAATACTGTATATTTTCAATTGATGAATTTGCATGAGTTTGCTTACTCAAGAAATATCCAAGCAATAAATTATACCAAGTTAGCTAAAAAATGAAAAGTTCAAAATTGTAAAATAAGAAATAATGATCTTATTAAATCCTAATCAATGAACTTTTTCAGAAAAAAAAATTGGCATACTTAATATTTCAAGTGAAAGGAAATAATATTGAAAATAGTAAATTAGTAAATTACGCCCGATGACGTTGAAAAAATTCCATTTTTCCGCGAAATTTAATTTCAGAGAGAGGATTTTTTATAATAGGTATAATTTTCAATTAATTAAGATCACACTTGAAGACTCCCACGCAGACAATTATTTATTACCTAAGTTAATTTCACCGCTAAATACCCTCTCATAAAACACGAAGTCATAACCAAAGTTTCTAATTTACTGGAAAAAATCTCGAAGCAAAATAAAATTTTAGTTATTCTTATAAAATTTAATTATACTTTATCCGTTAAAATAAATTACTACTGAATAAATATTTGCATAAATTGTCGAGAAAAACCCAAGTAATCGATTGGATTACATTTTTACCTGTATATTGTAAGCTTGTTGCGGATTGGAAGGTCCATACGGAGGGGGAGGCGGCACAGGAGCACTAGATGAAATGGTATTTCCTGTGCCCGCTATAATATCTGGTGTTCTAAGCGTAATTACATTTCCAGAAGCAGTATCGTTATCCGTGTTTGTGATTAAGTCGGTAACTACGGCGCCACTTTCTGCAACAATCACATTAGCATGATTAATTGAAGGTTGATGAATTTTTCGTACTCTTTCCTCCACCTACATTACAAAATGTTCGCTAAATTAAGCGTGTTTTTCAGCCCTATATTGACGTGGCTTTTCATCGAAAGTTCATCTTTTTTTCTCTCTCTCTCGCTTTTTTAGAAGGGAAAAATTTGATATATTATCTTACCTTCTCGGTGTAATATTTTCGCAGCCTTTATAAGCTTTTAATTTTGAGGTTAATTAAAATGGTTGTGGATAATTAATTTAATTAATTATTCGGCTCGTAGGTACATGTATTCGTACGATTTCGAATAGGTATGTCTGTGGCTATGGCTGTTCGCGCATCAAACCGTATTTGTTCGAAACTTTGTAATAAACAACTACATCTTTTGAGCGCAGTTAAACGAGAATTATTAATTCGCTTTCAAACTGCGTAAAATAAACATAGAGCGAAGAAAAAGTTAGTTTGGTTTTGAAAACAAGTTCAGCTTTGCAATTTCCATCGCAATATTCAAGAGTAAACTAAGCACTAGATAAACTGCAGCATTTGATCGCACCAAGACATCATCATTTTTCGAATAAGAGCTCATTCTCGAATCAATTTTTGTAAAAAAACAATGTTTAGTAGATTCTCAAACCATTTGCTCGGACACGATGAGTCATTCATGAACAAATGAATCATTTGTAAACGAAAATGAGAAAAAAATAAAAAATTTTACGTTAAATATGGCTCGATCATTTTTCAACAGTAAAATTAAATTTTTCGTTCGCGAGCGATTTATTCCAAAATGATCAATTGATCACGAATGAATGAACCCGAGCAGCACAATCGACAAATTATCGAAATAAAAAATCGACAGAATATCGAATTCGATAAAGTGTCGCGTTAGTTCCGCATAAATCGTGAAAATATCTTTCGATATATAGATAGATTATCGACGAATTATAGTTAGCAAAAATTTCGAGATTATAGTAAGATATTTTATCGATAATATATCTATAATATCGAAAGATAATTTCACGATTTAGGCGGAACTTTTGCGACACTTTATCGAATTCGATATTCTGTCGATTTTTTATTCCGATTTTTCGTCTTTTACTAGCTTTTTTCTATAATTAAAAATCATTAATTAGCATAATTAATACATTAAACTATGCCTAAACACATTATTCATGTTACGGTAAGAGGATCATTTCAGAAAAAGTCAAAAAAAAATTATAAAAAATCTGCCACCCGTGGGGCTTGAACCATCTACCTCCTGCATGGTAATCCTCTTCCTTAACCACTATGCCATACCTTATCGTTGAGGAATTAGCAATAAAACGCTTATAATAGGTAATTTAGTACTTCCAGACGTGATGGACTTAGAAAAATTTTCACCAATTTGGAAATAATTTCAAATATCGTCACAAAATCGTTGAAAAATCGTTCGACAAATTTCAGATTATTTGTCGATAATGTAGTTTCAAATATCGCCACAAAATCGTTGAAAAATCGAATTCGAGAAATTTCATATTACGTGTCGATAATATATTTTCAAATATCGTCATAAAATCGTTGAAAAATCGAATTCGAGAAATTTCAGATTACGTGTCGATAATAAAGTTTTAAATATCTTCACAAAATCGTTAAAAAATCGAATTCGAGAAATTTCAGATTATTTGTCGATAATATAGTTTCAAATATCGTCACAAAATCGTTAAAAAATCGAAATCGAGAAATTTCATATTACGTGTCGATAATATAGTTTCAAATATCTTTACAAAATCGGTAAAAAATCGGATTCGATAAATTTCATATAATCTGTCGATAATATAGTTTTAAATATCTTTACAAAATCGTTAAAAAATCGAATTCGATAAATTTAATATTCTTTGTCCATAATGTAGTTTCAAATATCTGCACAAAATCGGTGGAAAATCGGAATCGATAAATTTAATATTCTTTGTCGATAGTATCGTTGACGAATATCGTCATAAAATCTTAATAATATCGAATTCGATAGTTTTTAGATTTTTTGCCTATGAAGTTGTATCGATAAATCTTTATAATATCGTGAGAACATCTATAGATTTTCAAACGATTTTTTTACCGATACGTTACATCTTCCGATATTATTGATCGAGTGTGCCGCTCGGGAATTATTTAAGAATTGAATCGTTCGAGAACGAATTTTTTATAAATTTCTTCTTCAAAATTATTATCAATTTTTCCAAAAAAAAAAAAAAATCGCGAACGGTCTTCTCCAAAATGAGCAATCGTTCGCGAATGAACGAATCGTTAAAAAATTGAATCGTTCGAAAATGTGGCTATAATTATCCTCCAAAGGAATTGTAGGTTCGAATAGATATTTTTTCCCACCAAAAGTCAATTTTTCATTCGCAAAAGAATTGTTCAAAAATGACGAATCAATAACGAACGACTGAATCACGAATCATTTAAGAATTGAATCATTCGAGAATAATTTTTTTTTACAAATTTCTCTTTTGAAATGATCATTAATATTAAAAAAAAAAAAGTAAATCCTCCAAAATGATCATTCGTTCGCGAATGAATGAATCAATCAATAAGAAATCGAATCGTCCAAGAACGTTATTATTACAGTTTTCTCAACAAAAAAAATACTTATGTAGTTTCGAATATATAGGTATATACAGGGTGTCCGGAGAGCACTATACGAAACTTCAGATTCGGAATACACATGGTGCCTATCTCAAAAATTGAAGGGGCGAGGCAAAAGAAAACTGAGAATTTTTTATTTCAAATGGGCACATGGATAATACTTGTAAAAGTAATCATTTTTTATTCTTGAGATTTTTTGTGTATCTTTGAAAATGAAGGCAATACAGAGCTTTTTAAGCAAAATAGATGGGCAACACTGCATTCAAAAAATTTTCTGACATCGCTAGGGAGTAGTACCTACTCCAAGAAAAAAAACACAAAATAAAACAACCGTTTTTATTGCACATTAGAATGCCTAACTTTGAAATTGAAGAAGTTATTGCAAGACGAAACTCACGTCAAAGGTATTGCCTACCTCAAAATTATCAAGGGGAACTAGGAAGACTAAAATCGAAACAATCCATTATGACAATGCATGTTATTGGTGTAATTCGTTGAGATAAACGAAAAATGTTATGTGAGAAATCTGTCTATCTTTGAAAATGAAGGAGCTACGATGCATCAAAAATTTGAAAAATTTAAATTTCAAAATTTTGTAGCGTCTTTATTTTCGAACATAGGCAAAAAATCTCGAGAGTAAAAAAATGTTTATTTTTTCAAGTACTACTCATATGACTTATCAAAAAAATAAAAATCTCAATTTTTGTTTTATCTCTAGCCCCTTCAATTTTTGAGATAGGCGCCAAGTGTATATTACATTTTTTGTTAGTGGTGTCCGGTTACATCCAAATCTGAAGTTTTGTCAGTGCCCTCCGGACACCGTGTATAATATTATTTAAAAAAAAAAAAAAATCAATTTGTCGTTCGCAAAAGAATTGTTTAAAAATGACGAATCCTTGACGAACGACTGAGTCTTTTATCTAAAAAAAAGGTCCAATATATCACTTATGTTCAATTTTTGCTAAAAAATTTTTACATCTTATTTTTCAGTGAAATTCAGTTTCTATTTTGATAACTGATTCATCCTCCAAAATGATCAATTACCTATTATTATTTTATTGCTCACGAATGTATGAATCATTCAAAAGTTGAATCGTTCAAGAACAAATTTATTTTAAAAAATTCCCCGGAAGAAGTTCGAATATTTTTTGCAAAATAAAATTAATTTCTCGTTCGCGAACGATTTCCTTCAAAATAATGAATCGTTTGCGAAAGAATAAATCATTCAAAAGTCGAATCGTTCGAAATCGAATTTTTCACTATTTTTTCCTCGCCAGGTCTCCACAAATTTTCAATATTTTTCCCGCACAAATTGAGTAATTTTTCGTTCGCGAACGATTCGTTAGAAAATGGCGAATATTTGCCGAACGACTCAACCTATAACGAAAAAGAATTTATAATGTCCAATTTTCACAATTAATTTTTTTTGCAATTTTTTCCACCGTCAAATTTTAATTTTTTGATGGTGAACGGTTTCCTTTAAAATAATCAATTAGGATTATTCGCTAATAAATGAATCATTCAAAACTGGAATCGTTTGAGAACGAACCTTAAACAATTTTTTCTTTTGAAATAATTTTGATTTTTTTTTTTTTTTTTTTGAAAAAATAAATTTTTCATTTGCAAACGATTTTCTCCGAGATGATGAATCGTTCACGAACGAATGAATCGTCTAAAAACTGAATCGTTCGAGAACGAATTTTTCGCAACTTTTTCTATGCCATAATTTTCAATATATTTTTTTATTTTTTCACCAAAAGTGAAGTTCGTTCGCGAACGATTCCTTCCAAAATTCTTAGTGAACGAATGAATCATTTCAAAATGCAATGATTCAAGAACGAATTTTTTGCAATTTTCTCCCTCGTAATAATTTAGATTTTTTTTCATAAAATAAGAATTTTTCGTTCGCGAACGAATTTTTTGATAATTTTGAATCTTTAACGAACGAATGAATCATTTAAGAGCAGAAATTTGAAAAAATGAAAGTTATTAGCAGAAACTTTTTTTCAATTTTTTCTCTCGATAAAATTAAATTTTTTATTTGTAAACTATCACTTCGTTCACGAATGAATGCATCATTCAAAAATTGAATCTTTCGAGGAAGGAATTAATTTTCCACAATTTTTAAATTTTTTTTTACAAAAAATTAATTTGTTTGCCAAACGATTAATTTAAAAAAACTACGAATCTTTGACGAACAAATGAAAAATGAATCTTTTATAAGCTAAAAGAAAAAAAACCTTCAGAAACGAATAAATATGATTTTTGTACAAATTAATTCCCGAATTCGACGATTCCAAAAACGCAATTAAGCGATCATAATCGCGTAATAAAATAATCAACCAGCTCGTTAATTGGAATCCTACGCCGGGACATAACGAGCGACGTGCGAATTATCTACCATAATTATCAAAGGCTAACATTCAATTACCTGTGAAATGCGGACACAATAAAATCAAAGATAAGAGAAAAATAAAGTCCAGCACGCATCGTTTACCAACCACCACCTCACACCAAATTTCAACGTGAAATTTCGAGCAGGCATTTAACGAAACCATACAGAGATGGGTAATTCATGCAGTGCATCAAAAATCAAACACTTTAAACGCGTCCGAAAATGACTTCAACTTTAAGAAACAGAACTAATACTCCAAGTAGGTACACTACATACCTACGTAGTTCAACCGATCGCTCTATTATGTACTCGTATTACGCAATTCGACCGAGTAGATGGGTAAGGTACACAAATGCATTGAAAACGTCGCATTTGTAGAAGCCAGCATGCTCAATAATTATAGATTTCTTTTGCCTGTTCGTGTTTCGATTTTTTTTTTACCCATTAAATAATATCTATGTAATTCGACAGTGTCTTGTTCGAAGGACAATACACACGATATACTAACTGGCCGCACTCGCTTCGCCGCTCCAATCGAATCTACCGAAGAATTTTCCATCAATAACTTTACTTTTTGCATCATTATTTATTTATAATACTCGCTCGTATCGATTTGTCTATAGAGTATCATTTATTTCACTCATATCTAACTTTTAAGTAGTGTCCTGCGTGTTATTAACCGTCCATCATATAAATAGCAGACGGACTGGGTTCGTCATTTCCTTCCTTTCTTTTTTTCCTTCTCACTCTGTCTCTCTCCTGTTCATTTTTTTTCCAATAATGACCGAATTTTTAAATCACCCTCGTAGGTATCAATATCACGCTTTCAACTGTTGGATTTTTCCCTTCAAAACACCAGAGGTGTAAAAATGGGTGATGGTTAGTTAGAGACAAGTTTTTAAAGCGAATCAAAAGATATTAATCATAATGCGATTTGTTAACAGAGTGCAATTTACTCTTTATGGAAATGGTCGAATTGTACTCGTATCACCAGTGATTTATCTCTATAATAGCAATAGCCTCTCACCTGTGTATCATTCCATTGCATCAAATTGAACGAGGGAGAGCCTAAACACCAGAAAGTTTAATTTTCCCAAATGAGTCAAAACATAGTAATGGAAAGTTCATGAGTTTTATATCAATGATGCTCAGAAACAGGTATAAAAATTCAGGAGGCTACGTATGTAGACAGAGGGTTTCCGATTTTGAGAGTTTGGTAACATTAGGCATGGGGAGGAGGGTGGATGGGAATTCGATTCAGTCATAAGCATTCAACATCTCCTTCTTCAATGTTCTAACCTTGAATTTATTCGAATTTAAAACACGTCTGAAAGAGCATCCCCCAATTACACTTAACGAGGCTGCTGAAGTCAATCTCCTTTATAAGCGAAATATCTAGAAACCTTTTAAAACTGTGCCAAAAAACCTCATAATTAGGCCTATAAATCCTCGTCAGGGTGGTTCATAATTTTTTTTTTTTAGAAATGTAGAGAGTTGGTCATCTAAAAAGTATTATTTTGGTGTAAAATCAACTCCTTAAAAATTTTTGTTCAAAAACAATTTCCCCCTTTTTTGAGAATTGAAAAAAATTTCAAAAAATCGTAATTGAATTTTTTTCAAAAATTTTCAAAAGAAATGGTCACTACTACGTAGGTACTTTTACCCAACAAGGCCATTTTTGGTGATTTTTTATATTTACCCCTGTTTTTAAGGGGACCTGAAAAATTCTTTTTCTCGTAAGCTTTTTGAAAAAAAACAAAATTAAAAATCAGCTAGAGAGATTTTTTTGGTTCAAAGTGGTCTTGACACACAATATATGTACACATATTTATACCAAAAAAACCACTGAGACGATTTTGCAACTGTATCTTAATTTTCAGGAACTTCATGTTTCTGGAAAAATGACGCAATTCATGCAGCAATTGCAGTTCTTGAAAATTGAGGCAAATTTGAAAAATTTTCAGTGACTTTTTTGGGGTAAAAACATGTAGGTATGTGTTAAGACCACTTTGATTCAAAAAAATTTGTTTTTCATTTTAGCTGTTTTTAAATTATGTATTTTTTCAAAAAACGTGAAAAAATTGTTTTGTACCCTTGAAAACAGTGGTACCTAAAGATGAAAAATCACCAAAAATGGTTTGGTTGGGTAAGAGTACCTATCTATAGTGACCATTTTGTTAAAAATTTGAAAAAAATAATTCCAATTTTTTTGAATTTTTTGTGCTCTGCCCCACTTCACAAAATGATTTTTTTTGAACAAAAATTTTTAAGGAGTTGATTTTATACCAAAAGAATCGTTTTTAGAGTGCCAACCCTTGACATTTTGAAAAAAATAAAAAATAAAATCATGAACCACCTTATCTTCACACTCGTAAAAAAAAACAATAATATCATAGATTAACCTATAAATAGATAGCCAGCCTATGCAAAAAAAAAGTCTCGCTTATTTTGTTAAAAAGGAGCCAGTTTTTCGTCTAGTTATGGAGCTCTTTCCTAGATGGCGGTTATGTAGCAACGTTTTTAGGATGGAAAGGGGAAGGACGCAGACTTATCGTGCACTCGCGCACGTTCACTTTAAGACGCCCTCTTTCACAAAACTGTGGAACTTGATTTTTTTTAAAGGTTGACTAAAAGCAGGGCGAGACATTCTCTACGTAAGGGCTGACTATCTATTTATAGGTGTTTTTTTTTGAAAATTAATTTTTAAATTTTTTGATAGGCTTTAATCATAAAAGTAAGCGAATATTTGAATTTAGCACTATTAAAACCATAACTAACGATATGCCACACCATTCTGTTGTCCTCGTTAAACTATTTCAAAATCTGAGGGTCCTGGGGGGGGGGGGGGCTTGGGGAGAGTACTACAAAAGAGGTGAGGCAATATTCGAACTTGGCGTCATATAAAACATAACAAACAATATGCCACACCATTTTTTTGATTTCATAATTTTTTTTACAAAATTTGAGTTCACTGTACAGGGCTTAGGGAGGGTTCTATCAAAAAAGTGAGACAATATTCGAACTCAGCGTCACCAAAAATGTAACAATCGATATGTTGCATGCTTTATTTAACATTTTTTGAATTTGGACCAAAATTTTGGGACACTGTGCCCTTCAGTGGGTTTTAAATCATATGACAAAAATCATTCCGCTTAGTGTAATATACAAAATCTAATTACAGGAATTTGTCTGATTTTTTTTTTATTATTGCCTTATTAGGATTTGAAGTAGGTATTCTAAAAAGTTTAGCTTTTCTCAAAAAAGTTCAACCTTCGATTTTTGAAACTTTCATGGGTTATTAATCACTTTGCCAAAGTTAGGTATTGTATCATAACAAGAAATCAGCAAAGCCCCTCCCCCTCTCAAAAAAGCACAGGGGATGAGGTAACAACAACAGTTTTTTTATTTTTGAGATTGTAGAAGCTCGTAAAAAAAATTTGAGCAAAATAATATGAGAACTAAGGTCCAAATGTGGCCGAATTGATATGGAAGAACCTTTTATGTTCACAAACTTCTATGTACAAAAATTGAAAGTTTTTTCGCAGTTGGTATACAAAAATTACAGGAATGGTTTTCAAGAAAATTACAAATTTTTCAAAAATTTACAGAATATTTATAGAAATTCAACAGAAATTCACAGGGATTTGAAGCAAATAGCCATGCATACCTACACAAGAAAGGAATTTACAGGAATTTGGAGGAATCATAGGAGGAGCTCACAAGCATTCTCAAACATTTAAGCATTTTCAGGGGAATTTATAGAAATTCAAAAATGTTCATTGAAACTCGGAGGAATTTGCAAAAATTTGCAAGAATTTAGAAAAGAAAAGGATTTTTCAAAAATCCACGGGATTCTGCAAAAAATGTGCAGGAATTTAATATGCAAACAACTACAGGCTTTCATGTCACAGGAATTTTGAAGAATTCATAAGAATTAAGAGAAATTCATGATGATGAGAAAACTTTATCAGAATCCTAAAGAATCTCAGAATTTTATAGGAATTCAGTAATTCACAAACATTCACAGAAATTGAAAACAACTTACAGGAATCAGAGAACTCAAAGTAGAATACAAAACTTACCAAAAAGGAACTATTCAGAAGAATTGCAGGATTTATCAATCATATTTATAGTTACCTACAATTAGAAATTTACATACAAAAATTTACAGAAATTTAGAAGGATTTACAGACTTTCAGACAAAGTAATAAGTTACAGTCATTCAGAAAAATTAAAGATATTTCACAGAAATTTGTAACTCAATTTACAGAAATTTACAGAGAATTAAGCAATTTTGGGGGAAATTATTGACGTTTAGGAGAAGATTTTTAGCTGTTCAGAAAAACTCACAAATCTTCTCAGAAATTCACAGAATAATTTTACAGAGATTTTTAAGACTTTATGAAAATTCACAGAAATTAAGAGAAATTTATAAACATTTTTAGAAGAGTTTACAGGATTTCATGCAAGTACCTAGAAGTTTACAGGAATTTCGCGAAAAATTTCTCTTAATTCTGAAATGTAATAGAAATGAAAGAAGAATTTTTCTGTTATCTTATTTGCCACAAAAATCTTCTATTCATTTTTTTGAGAAGTGAAAGGAGGCAAGCATCAAAAATATAAGGTACATAAAAAAAATTCATAAAAATTTTCCATTATTTTCCCTAATATGATACAGTTTGGATGGGAGCTGTATTAAATTTTAAATTTTTTAAACCCATCTTGTGTATTTTGATGTTTGTTTTTGCACCATCTGTTCATTTCTCAAAAAAATGAATAGAAACTTTTTTGTGGGAAATTTTATATACTTCAATTTCGGTTATGATAATTTTGTTGTTTGAACGCACGTTTGAAGAGTTATGAGTGAAAAAACAATGGACGGATTTAAGGGTTCACAAAAAAATTTGTTGACTCAAAATTTTTTTATGACCCATTTTTGTGGTTTAATTTTATATTCAAAATGGGTCATATTCCCGAAATGTTATCATAAGTGAGTTGACAAAACATATTGGCACATTTTACTTTTAGGGGAAAATATCACATATTTGTGCGAAACATTTTTTTGTCTCTCTTAAAAAATTGTTATTTTGGCTTGGACTTGGTCGGTTTAGCAAACGACTGATTCAAAATATAATTAAGGACCATCCCACACGGCACACACTCACTCTTCGTGTTTTAACTGACACTTAATACCTGAAAAAGCACATCAGGTTTAATACGTATGTACGTATATTCTGTGAAAACATATAAATTATCTTCTCGCAAATTACCACAAAATTCATAATCAAATTTAAATTAATTTTAATCGAAAACTGCAGCACGAAATTAGGCATTTCTTTCATTCATATTCACACTCTCCAGAGGATTTTATGCCAGGAACCTACTTGGGAACTAATTCATTTCATGAAATATACAAATACGTTATTGTCGAAAATAGTAGGTATGCTTTTTATACCCATTCGTTTTTTTTCCATTTCGATTTCTACCTGTTTTTCGTAATAGTTAGAAAGTACAGGAGTTGATTCATCAATGAAAATACATTAGGCTGGAGTGAAGGCTGAAAACACGCGACAAAAGTGGAAAATAAATTGATATCGGAAAACATCCGTTAATATAATGACAAGATAACTATTTTTTTCCTTCAAAGGAATTCATTTGAGAATTTATTAATTTCCGAGGATATATTTTCTCAACATTTTAATCTCTCTCTTTACGTTTTGGAAATAAAACCCTCTGAAGAATTGAAAATATAAAATTTATAGCGAAGTTTTTATGAGAAAATTCATCAGTTCGGAGACCAAAATAATAAATTGAAAATTCCAATGTATCGAGTACCTTTACAGGTTACGTATTTTATTTCATGAAGTGCTCAAGCGTCAATATTACCTGTACCTACGCTACCTGGATGATAGATTATTAATCCAAACATAATGTTTTCTTTTCTCACCTCGCTCGTAGAAACCATTGCAATAGGAACAATGAAAGAAACCGTTATATGCGAGTATAGTTCACCTCTGGAGAGATATTTCTACCTCGGGTTATAAACTTTTGCACTTCTCCAATTGTGCGGTCTGGCTTTCATACGGTTCATTTCTTTCGTAACAAAACAAATTATTGGAATTACTCTCAAGACCGATCAATTTGGCACATCGATGGTTGAAAATTTTGAAAAATTGCCTAACCAAATTAATTAGCTGTGAAACCATCAACGTTGTGTATTAAAAAGCCTACATCTCGTATTAACATTTATCTACTTTTGATGGGAGGGAAAAAAAGAAAAAGCGAATCTGAAAATTTATTTCGGTCTACGAGCAAGAAGCTAATAGTTTTTTGGATTTTTGCCAGAAGTGAAATAATATGGCGGCTCGCAACGAAGCATTTTATGTACCTTTCATACCTGGTATTTTTTTTCTTTTTTTTAAAACCACGTCGACGTTTGGTTGAACTTTTTTTTCCACAGAGAACGCAATATTAGGTTTTTGGTGAATGAACTGGAGAATTGGCACAATAATTCCTACGTCTCGTATTTCAGTTCGGAGGCAAAATGCCGAAAAGTTTAAACCCACATGCTTATCTCGCTGGGACTAGAACCCCTGCACCTAACCACCCTGCCACCAGTACACAATGAGAGATAGAACATAAATAATATATAAATACGATTCAATAAACCATCATGATTGTAAAATGACGTCAAACTCGACGTCGTTTTTGTAGTAATTTTGTGAGGATACCTATGCAGATGACTTCAGCAACATGACGTCGTCTTATGGACTCAGAAAAATTTTATACAAAAATGGAAGTGATGGATGTAAATGAAAGGGAGGGGGGCAATTGAAATTTTTTTTCAAATGAAAGTTTTAAATTGAAATCTGAAGAATAATTTTGGTTATTATAAAAATGTTGATTGGGCCCCTCCCCCTCTTCCAATTTTGTGTACTACATAATATACTTATTATTCAAAGTTGGAGGAGAGAGAGGGGTCCAATAAATTTTTTTATAAAGACCAAAATTACTCTTCAGATCTCAATCTACAACTTTCGTATGAACAATTTTTCAATTGGGCCACTCCCTTTCCTTTAAATCACATCACTTTCATTTTTGTAAAAAATTATTCTAAGTCCATCATCAAGTAGCAGATTTTACTCTGCATAGATTATTTATCGATTACTCGCGTAAAAATTGACGCAGATTTCCTCGACATCGATTATTCAGCTATTTCATGATGACAATCAAGAAATTTTCGAAAAATGTTGGTAATTTCTGCGTTGAAAAATGTGCTCATTTCTCAACATCGTTTATTCAAAGGTTTAACGGAAAAAAACAAAATAGACAAATAATCGACTTAAAATCTGCATACATTACTCACTAAAGAATCAGCGTAGATCTACTCTGCATTGATTATTCAATCATTTCCTTGTGAGTTGGAGGAGATTTTCTTACGTACATAAAATCTTCAAAAAATCATTCAAAAATCATAGTCGAACCATCTACAGAAAATCGTTGCCGATTTTTCAAATCAAATCATGCGAGATTTCATGTCGATCTGTAATTTTTTTGTGAACTACTTGAAACTACATAAAACCGGTGTCGATTATTTGCCAATTTTATGGCTATTCTGGAAAATCTGCGATTTTCGCATCGACACAAAATCTTCATCTATCGAAGTGACGATTTGGTTTATCGGGTTGAGCTTTTTTTATCGCGTTTAATAATTCTATTTCATCGGCAGGCTTTACGAGTTTGAGGTAAATATTGAATAAAATGAATTTGAAGGATATTTTCCACATATATTTTTTTTACAGAGGTGTAATTTTATTTCTAATATACAGGGTGTCCCAGGAGTGATGAATATTTTTTATGATTTTGATTTAATTGAATCCAACCAACAAAAAATTGAATTTACACATGTTGCCTATATTTGAAAATGAAGACATTATAGAGATTTAAAAATAGGTATTTTTGAAACAAAATCGTTTGGCAACACTGCATTCAATTTTTTTTTAGCATTGCCAATGGATAGTACTTCAAAAATACAAAAAAAATCTCTAATCACATTGAGGTGTCTATCTTTGAAATTTAAGGAGCTAGAGCGACGACTAATTCGCCATTCGAATGTGTGCAGATCCAGTTAAGCTGACACTGTGCCCATTTTAAATCACAATACGTGACCAGGTGACCAGTATACTTTTACTATTCATAAACTTCCAATATTCGAATATAGACTACCACGCCACGCTCTAACCTATTAAATGGTTTATTTTTTCTTTCCAAAACGATGAAAAGCAGCTGCATAAAAAATGATATTAAATTTTGAACTGAGTTCAGGTGGCTTTTTATGTAAGTACCAATAACATATGACGCTTGAAGTCGTATGTATAGCATTCTTGTCGCGGTTTCGTATAGATTTTCATTCAACGTACATACAATGGAAAAGTATTCAAGAAAAAATATTAGAACGTACCTAAAGTTCGGAATACGATCGGTCTACTTCTGTATTTCTTTCCATCTCGGATGGCTGTGACTGACATTTGGTATTGTGTGTTCGATAGAAGATTATTCAAAGTTACCGAATTTGAATTGGCAGCGACGACTGCGACAACTCTGTAACTTAAAAGTGAAAATTTCTCTAATTAATGCAAACGTAAGATTATGACATGACGTATGGTTCGTTATTCATGAACTTGATAATTTTTTTCAATTTTTTTTTCTTCAAAAATCCAACAATTATTTAAATCTTTAAAAATCTTACCGTTTTTAAAAGTTTACAATTTCTTGAAAATTTATAACAATTTTATCAAAATTTAATAATTTTTTAAAAATTTGACAATTTTGAAGTTCCAACAATTCTTAGCAATGAACTTATTACTCGTACCTTATGAAAATGAATAATTTTTGAAGATCTGACAGTACTTGAAAATCGACAATATTATTGAAAATATTGCGTAAACCCACCAATTTTTAAAAATTGAACGATTTTTTGACATTGTGACAATTTTTGGAAATTTTTACGGGTTTTTTGTCGAAAATTTGCCAATTTTTGAAAATTTAACACTTTCGAAAATTTGGTATCAATTTATGAAGGTTTATCCAGTTTTGAAAATTTTTAAAAATTCAACACTTCTGACAATTTGAAAATCTATCAATTTATCAAAATTTATCAATTTTTGAAAATTTAACATTTTTAAAAATTCAACATTTTTGAAATTTTGACGATTTTCAAAAAGTCGTCAAGTTTTAAAAATCTTTCAATTTTTAAAAATCTGTCAAATTTTAAAAATTTATCAATTTTTGAAAATTTGCCAATTTTTGAAAATTTGTCAATTTCTAAAAATCTGATAAGTTTTGAAAATTTGTCAATTTTTGAAAATTTGTCGATTTATGAAAATTTGACATTTTTAAAAATCTGTTAATTTTTAAAAATCTGTTAATTTTTAAAAATTGTCAATTTTTAAAAATTTGGAAATATTTGACATTTTTGAAAATTTGACATTTTTGAAAATATGTCCATGTCCATTTTTGAGAACAAGTCAATTTTTGAAAATTTGTCCATTTCAAAAAAATAGGTGGAAAATTTGACAATTATTTAAAAATTTTTGAAAATTTGACAACTTTTGAAAATTTGATAATTTTTGAAAATCTGTCAACTTTTTTGGATATTTGCCAATTTTTGAAATTTTGACAATTTTTAAAAATCTGTCAATTTTTGAACATTTGTCAATTTTTAAAAATTTGATTATGTGTGAGAATTTGTCAATTTTTGAAAATTTGACAATTTTTAAAAATTTGGTTATTTATGAGAATTTGTCAATTTTTGAAAATTTGTCAATTTCTGAAAATCTGATAAGTTTTGAAAATTTGTCAATTTTTGAGAATTTGTCGATTTATGAAAATTTGACATTTTTAAAAATCTGTTAATTTTTAAAAATTTGGAAATATTTGACATTTTTGAAAATATGTCCATGTCCATTTTTGAGAACAAGTCAATTTTTGAAAATTTGTCCATTTCAAAAAAATAGGTGGAAAATTTGACAATTATTTAAAAATTTTTGAAAATTTGACAACTTTTGAAAATTTGATAATTTTTGAAAATCTGTCAACTTTTTTGGATATTTGCCAATTTTTGAAAATTTGTCAATTTTTGAACATTTGTCAATTTTTAAAAATTTGATTATGTGTGAGAATTTGTCAATTTTTGAAAATTTGACAATTTTTAAAAATTTGGTTATTTATGAGAATTTGTCAATTTTTAAAAATTTGGTTATTTATGAGAATTTGTCAATTTTTGAAAATTTATCAATTTTTTATAATTCAACCATACCTACCTATGTTTTTATTCATTAAAAATGTGCCAATTTTGGAAAATTACTCATTTTTGAAAATATAATAATTTTTATCGTTTCATCAAAATTTTTAATATTTTTGAATTTTTTACAATTTTAAAATGATTTAAAAATTAACATATAATTGCTGGAAATTTGCAATTTTTTTTTAGGAATTTGACTATCCCTTATAGAAAAAAACATGATGTTTTTTGAAAATACGTCTAGTTTACATCTAGTTTACATCTTGTTTACTGGAAAACATGTATGTACGAGTAGTTCTACAACTAGTAATTTTCAATAGCAAGACGTACAACATGTGCAAATAATTTACAAGTAGTTTTACACGTTGTTTTTTGATGAAAACAACTTGTAAACTCCTTGTACTTGTAGTACATCTTGTTTCTAAAACATCTAGTTGTAATACTGCATGTTTTCCAGTTCACATGTAGTATTACAATTTACATCTTGTGTTACACCTTGTAAACTAGTTGTACTTACTACATGTATGGCATACTTTCGTACTCTTAGATAATGTTTCGCTTAAATTTCATATAAGGAAAATCGCTCTTGTGATACTTTGTAGTGTTGGACCTGCTACTAATACTAAAACAGCAGGTACTTCACGTATTTTTGAAACTCGATGTACTACTAGTGCATCATGTAGTACATCTTGTATTTTCGAACAGGTTTACATGTTGTACAACTAGAAGTACATCTAGTTTTACTACTTGTAAAACGTGTTCGAAAATACAAGCTGATAAAAAACATCATGTTTTTTTCTATAAGGAATTTTTGAATCGAGTTACAAATTTTGGAAAATTGTCCAGGTATTTTTGAAAATTGGGCTGAAATTCCAAACAATTAAGCAATAATTTTCAAAGATATTCTAATTTTTAAAAATTTAACAATTTTTCAAGTTTTTCAGAAATTTTAATTTTCACAATGTTCACTGTTCAGCCATTTTGAAGCCCTTTAGCACAGATTGGATATTTCTCACTTGGTTTAAAAATTTTCCCAGACGAATAAAACTTAACTCGGCTCAATTTTTTTTCAACCTCCTCCAAAATTTCTGAATAAATTTTCAAAAATTAATTCATATCTGATTAATCGAATGAAAAACACGCAGGTATGTCTCTTGTCTCCTCTGGTCTAATCATATCATCCTTTGACTAAAAGAAACCCCCAGAGAAAATTGTTTTAGCTATGAAAGCATCAGTCGCGATTTTTTTCTCATCATAATGATAAGTATGTACAAAGGTTTTTGCATCGTGCAATCACGATGCTGCGATTACGTAGCGTAGGCGACAGAAATTTCATTTAAAATTGCAAATAGGTATTGTATTATATTATAGAAATCTGCATTCATTTTCATCTCTCCTCGATTTGCGTTGGCAGATACGTAGGTAGCGGAATATTAGGTACACGACGTTACCACAAATTGCTCTGTACGCTTTTACCTTCCATCAAAGATGAATTTTCATCCCATAGATGCATTATTGCATAACTGTGGTAGGTATACATATTCTGTCACCTGGTGTTTCGCTATATTATTAGGTACATCACCGATGATTTAATTAATCTATGGAGATTTTCATAAATTGGTTTAAATCACTAATTTACCTTGCTTCGGTGGGTTTGTACATTATGTCATATCTTTCGATTTGTTTTAAATCCACTGACCAGCTGATTTGGACTGATGATGAGTTCAGAAAGGTAACCGTGATGTTTTCCGGACCGGTTACATTGGCCCCGGAACCTAAAAAAATCAGGAGAAAAAAACTCTGTATCAAATTCACTAAAAAATTATTCGTATAATTAATTAGAAAATTGTTGAAAAAAAATCAACTCATTGCACGAATTGTGCATACAAATGCAAAACTTTTTGATCAGAGTAAATATCTCGGCGTATATTAAATGCCAAAAAGTTTTATAATATGAAACGAGAGCGAGACGCCGAGAAAAAGACGAAACATTAAAATGAAAATGGACCAAGCGGAAGATTGAATGATAAAAGTCGGAAAAGGTTGCAAATGACAATTCATTACGGAAATAAATTACCAAGTTTTCATGTACCATTTTCATTTCCATCATTTAATGTAAAGCAGCTTCATCGCCACCACGAGCTATACCTACCCTACACCTTAGAAATTTGTCACCGCCAAAGAATTTGATTCCATCACCGAAAGCCGAAAGTGTTTGGAGTTGAAATGAGGCATCGCTCGATTCATACGAAAGAGAAAGAATTTCCAGCAATATTTCATCTTTAATGTGAGTGATTTTCATTCACTTGATTTGAAATTCCAAACGAATAGTTTCCAACAAGGTTTCCTATACCTAAGTACCTATACGTATAATGCAGATACGTCTCGTCAATTTGAGTTTGACGCCTGCTGCTCCTTATATTCGTATTTGAAAACCGCGTCTTTTCGTCGATTTTCGAATTTCAATACACAAAACCATACAGAATTTCGTCAATTCTTGTCGACGTAATTTCAATCAATCGCATGTTGAATGATTTTCATTCACGAACATGTTTCACAAGGGTTTCTTCTATAGCCTCTATTTCGACGTGCGAGTAAAATATGAATGACGAAAGTAAAATATTATTCCATTTATTTATTTTTTTATTCGTCAAACGTAAAAAAAAAAATTACATACCCATTTATATTTTTATAAAACACGCCAACAATTTCATCAAATCTTCAATTTTATTTTAAATAGTGTGAAAAATTCAAAATAAATTCCCAAAGAATTGAACGATTTTTTAAACACTCGAAACGTGCAACCGTGAACAAAATATTCAAACATTTATCAACGTTTACATGCAATTGAAAATTACTCTTGGTTCGGTAGCTCGACATAAAGGGCATAGTTTACTCGAACGAACTTGTGTCACAAAAAGCCAGTAGCTAATATTTTCTTACAGCACCAACACCGGTGTAAATAATCGAAGCTGTTGATTCATAGAGCCTAGAGCTTTATGCAGCATTAAATTCTCATCGGGCTTTATAGGTAGGTATAAATTTTCAAAGTGTTTGTGTTTCAAACGATGCGAGATATTTTACAATTTAAAGGAAACTTGTAACTTGGATATAATATCGGTATTGTCGTAAGTAGGTATAGGTATTGATCAATATTCTTACCTAGAGATTGCAACAGACTTATTTGGAAAATCAGTCCTGCTGCATACATTAACATTACTGATCAGACCGCCATTTCGTCTGTTTCAACACTTCTGAAATGTAAAGAAAAACAAAAACAAAATTAGTAGGTATAAATACGATAAAACAGTTTTTGGGAATAAATTATTGTTATGGTTTTGATTTTTTTTCGTTCAATATTTTCCGATAAAAAAACCAGATAAGAGTGTTACACAAACTTTAGTAAAGACGTTATCAAAATTTTTCCCGGCAAAAATTAAAATTTTTAAAGTTGATAAAAAACAACTAAAAATAATTGTAGGTACAATATTGAAAATTGAAAGAAATTGAAATGTGAAAAAAAAACAATTCGAAACAATCAAAAACACTACCTAAAAAAAAATCGAATAGAGAAATTGTAAATTTGCAAATTGAAGAAAATTATTTTTTTAAATGGAATTTAAAGTTTAAAAAATTGATATCATAAAAAAATTAAGAACAAACAGAAATTGCAAATTGAAATCGAATTAAAACTTTAAAAAAAAAACACACTAAAAATTGCACAAAATTGAAAATCAATTGATGTTATCTATCTATGTATAGGCATTAAAATGATGAAAAATTGAATTGATAAAATTGAAAATTTATAAAATCATATGAAGTTCAATTAAAAGAATTCAAACTTGAAAAAAATTTAGGAAATTATTTTTAAAATGGAATGAAGTAAGAATCGTTTTTTCCCCTTTAAATCTCTCCAATGTAGGTACAAATTTTGTAAAATTTTCAGTTTTAATTCAAATTCTTTATTATTTTTTTTATTTTGTAATTTGCAATTTTTCTACTTTTTCAATTTTTTTCAATTTTTTATTTTATTTTCAATTTTAAATTCCGTTCTAACTTTCGCAGTTGTATTTTAAATTCTCATTTTTTTAAAATCTGTAATTCTTCAGTTTCATTTTTTATTTTATTTTTTAATTCATAAATTCCATTTCAACTTTTATTTCAAAGGTAGATAATTATTTTCAACTTTACTTCAAATTAAGTTTTTCAGTCTGCCTCTTCCTTCAGTTTTGCATTTTTTTTAAAAATTTAAAATTTATTTTTAATTTTTAAATTATTTTTCCAATTTTAAATTTGAGTGTATTTTATTTTCATCAATTTTTTAGTTGATGTTTTTTTTTTTTTTTTGTAGATAACTAATATTGAATTTCATTTTAAATTTATTCGTTTCAATTTTTATTCAGTTTTTAATTTTACAATTTTTTTAAACGTTCTGGGTCCATTCTGAGAGATTATGACCAAAAAATTCAGAATTTTTCAAATTATTTCCATTTTTGGAAAAAATCATTTTAGTATGGCAAATTACACATATTTTTTTTTAAATAATTTTTGGGCAATTTTTTTTCTCAATAATCGAGTCCATTCTAGGAGATTAACTATATATATGACCAAAATATACAGAATTTTTCAATTATTTCTATTTTTGGAAAAAATCATTTTAGCAACATGGCGAATTACACATTTTTCTTAAACTTGAATTTATTTGAAAAAATTGCCCAAATTTTTTTTTCTCAATATCGGGTCCATTCTGGAAGATTATGACCAAAAAAATCAGAATTTTTCAATTATTTCCATTTTTAGAAAAAATAATTTTAGCAATGTAATTTACTAGGTAGTGGTACTTAGGTATATTACATGGCAAATTACACATTTTTCTTAAAATTGAATTTCTTTGAAAAAATTGCCCACATTTTTTTTTCTCAATAATCGGGTCCATTCTGAGAGATTATGGCCAAAAAATTCAGAATTTTTCAATTATTTCCATTTTTGGAAAAAATGATTTTAGTAGATATGGCAAATTGCACCTTTTTCTTAAAATTGAATTTCTTTGAAAAAATTGCGCAAAAATTTTTTTCTCAATAATCGAGTCCATTCTGGGAGGTTATGACCAAAAAATTCAGAATTTTTCAATTATATCCATTTTTGGAAAAAAACATTTTAGCAATGTAATAAGTACCAGAGTGGTAAGTACTTAATATTAATTAAGTTGCAAATTAAAAAAATTACTTTTAATATAAAATGAAAAGTTTAAATGGAATCAAAAGTTTATAAAGAAATTAAAATTAAAAAAAAAAATTAAAAATGTGAAGAAATTTCAATTAAAAAAAAACGAATATATTGGAAAAAGTAGGTAAGTAATAATTTCACAAAATTGAAAATGATGAATTTTTTTTTCTTCAAAAATACTCATAAGAAGGTAAATAAAAATTGATTATCAAAATAAAATTAAAAGTTAAAACGGAATAAAAAAAAATGGACTAAATACCCAGTTCCCAAGAAGAAGAAGAAGAAGAAGAAGACTACCTACAGTCTTACGCCAATAGGTAAAATTACAGAATAAATTGATGAAAATTCGAAGAAAATTAATCTCATGATATTGTGCACAAAATTCAGCACGAAAATTCAAAAATTGAAATCATGTGTACAATATTATGCTTAATGAGATAAAGAACTGAAAAAATTATTGGTTTAAAATTCAAAATTTACATAGAACTAAAAAATAAAAAATGGAAAAATGGAAATGAGATGAAAATATAAAGTTGAAAAGCGGAAATTGTAAAAAAAATGACAATTGAAAAAAAAGTAAAAATTTCCAATCTCAAAAAACAAGGCTAAAAATTTCCAGGCAGACCTTTTTAAACTAAATTCGCGGTTTTTACAGGGCATTCACACTTCGTGCTACGAAAACACGTTAGAAACCTGACAAAAACGTAACAATAACTCGATTGCCACCGTTACACGGTAACTGAAACTCTCAATCAACACAAGACACACTCCAAGCCTTTCCAAACGTTTCTAAAAAATTAACTTTACTTTTTGATAACAGCGCAGCAAAGTTTTACTCGAGCAGACAGTAAACACCCATCACGTGTATGTTTCATTTTTACGTAAGTAACAAAATTAGGTACCACAAAACCTGTAAACTTTCGGGTTCATTAAATGCTAACGCATTTTCAGATACGTAGGCTTTTAACAAAATTATCCGAAATATGGTGCCGTGTAATAATATTACCAACTATAATCACAACATCGCACTACCATTATAATCTAACTAAATTTTGACACGGTGATAATATTTGAAACCTATGTCACCAAAAATTGGATTATTTCGTTATTTCGAGTATTGATCGATGTCGCATGCAATAATTAGAACAGGTGAAAGTTGTCGATGAAGTCATCCATGATTCGATTTTTTTTTCAAATTACATCATAAGCATGATTCTATAAAATGATAAAGAAAATATGAGTTTTTTTTTTTCAACCGAAAGGATATTTGAGACAAGCCAAAAAACCCCTTTCATAATCGCGAGTAATTCGTAAAAAAAAGTTTTAAACTCGTCGTGAAAACAATTGTAACAAAGAGTTGATTCAATGGCTGAGTCGAGCATAATGGAATATATAATTTTTACGACTTATATTGTTCAAAAGTTTCGTTTATTTGTCTAAAACACAATTTCGTCAAGAAAAACAACTAACGTAAGAAAAGAAACGTCACAGGGAAATGAAAATGGTATTCGAATACAAATCATTTCGAGAGAAAATTAAAATTTCTTTTAAACATGTAGATATTTTCGTACATGGCACCAAATACTCTTAAAAAATGTACTTTCAACAATTTCTCGAGTATTTTTCAAATAAACACACGTCAAGTTAATCTTCCAATGAGTTTTCTTTTTTAATTTTCTACCCAAAAGAATTCGAGCAAGTTTAAAAATATAAAGGAAATGAAATGTACAAGCGCAGGTACGGAATTTAACCAGCTTATAACTAAAACCCTATAAGTACTCGTATTATGATTATAGCCAATGAGAGACTTTGTTAATTCAAAATTAGCCAGATTTCTTTTATAGGAGGATACGGATACTACATACGAGATTATACGCGTCGTTAAATCTATATTATACGCAATGAAAAGATAAGAAGATATTCTCTCAATATGGAGTAAAATTTATCGATGGTGAGGTGCTTACACTGGTCGATTTTTAAATTGTTTAAATTCTGTTATGTTGGCATTTGGAATTTGTTTCTTGAGAACTATAGGTTCAAAGTGCAGCGTGATCCGGATAAAAATATCCCCTTCAGCCTGGTAAAATTGCAACTGGTTTCTAAAGGCCATTTTGGTAATCCCTTTCAGAGGCACAAGTACAAAAAATTTCCTCTCTTGAGAAAAAGGCTACAAATTCTACTTAAAAATTGTTTTCTCATTAAAAATTCTTCAGAAAAAATCTTACAGAATAAAGTTATTTTGGAGGAAAAAATCGCCTGAAAATTTTTTTACGAAAAATTTCCTTGCATATAATTCTATTTAAAATACAAAAAAAAAAAAAAAAAAAAAAAATTGAAAATTCTCTTTTTGATTGAAATACGTACTTAATAAGTAGTAAGTATACCTATATATTCAATTAAAATTATGTTTTTATGAGAAATAAATATCACCACACTAGAAAAATTGAAATTTTTTATTACCAAAATATCGAATTCTTTTATTATTTAAAAAAAAATGTAAAATCAAAGAAAATTAAAAATATTTTTATTCCAAAAAAGAGAAAATTTCATACTGCAAAAAATTGAGGAAAAAATCAGTAGATAAGTATTTTATTCAAGTGATCCACAAAATTAAAATATTTCACAATCCACAAAAAAAATTGGGATATTTTTTTTAAATTAGGAAATACTTTTACTCATTAAAATTGAGAAACCTCCCCCTACCCAAAACAATTTTTTTAGATACCTATTCAAAAAATTTGAGAAATTTTTGTTGAAAAAGTATTTTGACTGCTATAGGGGGCTCTAAATCTAAGTGGAGCTCCAAATTTAATTTTTATCACATCAAAAAAAATGCCAAAATGAAAATTATTTAATGGCCAGAAGTGACCATTCAAAGCAATTTTTCGAATAAAAAATATACTTTTTGCAGAATAAAATGTTTCATTTTTAAAAAGTAAAATTAATATCTTGCATTTTGTAAATTTTTCCATTTTTCTAGAGAAACTATTAATTTCTTTACTTTTCGAGAATATAACAATATTACGTACTCATTTTTTTGAAAAACGAATTTTTCTCAATTTTTTGGGTGGAATTCTTCCTGTTTTTTCGAAATAAATGATGTTTTTATTTATTATTTTTTTTAAGGAAAAATTTCTCAAGTTTTTTTTAGGAGGGGAGATTACTCAATTTTTATGGAGTATAAGTAGGTATTTCCTATTTTTTTTTTTTTTTTGATAATTGTTTTTCAATTCTTTTGTGGATTGAGAAATCTTTTAACTTTTTGGAACATTAATAAAAAATCATGGTTTTTTGTAATATGCAGAGACACCATTTTATTTCATTCTAGGTAGGTATTAATATTTTTTTGAATAAAAATGTCTTTCAATTGTACCTATTGGAAAGAAAATTTCTTATTTTTTGGAAATGAAAAAAAAATTTCTTGAGTTTTTTTAAATAAAAAATTTGAAAATTTTTTAGTGAAAAAATCCTCGTTTCTTTTTTTTCTAGATTTTTTGGAAGAAGAAATCTTTTAGATTTTTTTAAAATTTGGATTAAAAAATGTTTCAATTTTTCAAATAAAAAAAAAATCATTTTTTTTTTAGTAAAATCTTTTTAAATTTTTTGGATTACTTGAAAAAAATTCTGGATTTTTATCCCTAAAATTTTTGCAGCATAAAATTTCTCATTTTTTAAAAGAAAAAAATTTTTTCATTTTTTTTTTTCAATAATATAGAATTTAATTTGTTGGTTAAAAAAATTTCTCAATTTTGCTAGTGAGGTGATATTTATTTCTCATAAAAATATCACTTTATTTGAGTAGGTATACCTATTTCAGTCAAAAAGAGGATTTCCAAGTGTTTTTTTTTTTTAATTTCAAATAGAATTTTATGCAAGAAAATTTTTCATAAAAAATTTTTCAGGTGATTTTTTCTACAATAAAATAATTCTATTCTGCGACGAGATTTTATCAGAAGAATTTTTAATAAAAAAAGCAATTTTTAAAGAAAATTTGATGACTCTTTATAAGTTCTGCAATAATTTTATTCAAACTTCTGGTCGATACTGGAGCTAATATCATTTTAGTTTTCCACCCCTGGTAAAAAAATCGGGAACTGAAAAAGTGAAAACTGGACCTGAAAAGAGTTTCAGCTCCAATCCCAGTTTTCTAATTTTCAGTTTTGACATTCCAATTTTTTCGTTTCAGTATCAAGTTTCTCAAGTTGGGGGGGGGGGGGTGGTCCTATGAAGAGATATTTTCGAGTTTTGTGAAAATAAAAATTATATTTTTGAGAAAGATCAACGAAAAAAATTTCCCCTTTTTTTAGTTTGATGAACTTTCCATCGTTGAACAAATAGTACAAGATGGTTCATTGAAACGTCATTCATAATTTTCTGTCTTACTTAAGATCTCACGTTTGATATGATTGTGCCTATACAGTTGAAAAAAGTCAGTTCAAAAATTCAAATCCGTCATGTAAAATTTAGTCAGTTTAAAAAGTACTCACACCATGAACTCTATAATGACAGTTCATTTGTAAACGGAAAAATAACGAGTTTTCGTCCGAAGTTTTTACCATCACCCAAACTAGTCGCTATGGGCTTTTTTCATGTATTTGAAAAATTACCCATAAATTTAGGCAACTGCCAATCTCAATATACCACTGTTATGTGTATATCCAACATCGCAACATCTACACAGCTACCGTAGCTGTAGGCATTGATGTAAAAATTCATCATCCCCAGTGATCTTCTGTAGCTATTAATTTTTAATCTCAACTTGTACCATTTTTTCTTCATCTGAACGAGATAATAGCTAATTTAGTAATTTTGAATTTTCTCATCAACGTCGCCTAAAATATTTATCTGGCTTTTCTTAAAGTAGATATGCAAATTATTAACGTATTTAATGCTACACGCAGATTTCAGTATAAAAAGGTGAAATACTCCGTCTAATACACGAATTGTGTAGAGAGATTTAATGTCACTAGGAATTTCCACACGTTAGCTAGATAGGTACCTATTGTTTCGTATATATGCAGTTGAATGGCATAATTAAACTGCGTGAAATTTCCAAATAAATACTTTAATTACTGAAAATTACTTTCTTCAGCGTTTTCATAATAATAGCATTATTTTCGTGCGTTGATGGTATGGAATAACAAATGTATTTAATACGGTGTAAAATTAAATACAGGTTGGCCTTTTTTTTGTAGGTCAACATTAAAATTGGGAATTAAAAAACTCTTTTAAAAAAAAAAAAATTATTTGAGTGTTTTTGAGCCAGGATTGCAATTTTTATTTTTGCTAAAGAATCCTCATTCTGTAATTATCTTACTCGAGACATTTCACCTTGATGAAATAAAACTTGCTCCTAAACAGGACACTGACTCAGTACTAAAATTAAATCAAAAAATATTTTTTTCAACCCTGTATATTTTGACGCTTGTTTTTGCGCCACCCGTTCACTTTTCGAATAAAATGAATATGACCTTTTTTGTTGAAAATTTTATTTACTTCAATTTTAGTTCTATTCATTTTTCTTTTTAAATGTATATTTTATGAGTTATGAGCAAAAAACAACGAGAAGCTCATTCTGCGTTCACATTTGGCAGACTTTTCGAGGCTTGAGATTCTGAAACTTTTTGATGGTTAATCAGGACACCGAAAGGAGCATTTTAAAATCAAAAAATTTCTCGTAACCCAAAATGCAATTTTATTTCTTTATTTCACCGGCCTATACGTATTTTTTCCCCTCAACTAACTTTCGACCAGAAGAACCAGCTGTTCGGCAGTTGGTTCCTTCATGCAACTGTGAGATTATACCAAACCAAGAAAACGTATTAACGTTTATTCGTGATGAATCGTAAAAACATTTTATAGATTCGATTTCATAGGCTATTTGCACACTGGTAAAAGATAAGCTTTTTTGGCCATTTTATGGCGAATATACTCGTAAAATTTTCAAGGGTAATACGATCAGAGACGTTCGGCTGTATCCGGCTCTCGCAGAGGTCAACTTTTTTAACAGATTAAAAATGGCCGTTTTAAAGTCGCGTACGAGTGAAGAAATTGTCGAATTTATTATTGGGATTATTTTCACGAGTTCTTCAGTCTCGGTAGAATTATTTGGGGTTTTTTCACCATCTTAAAGTTTCATTATTTCCATATGTTTTTTTTTTTTTGACCATCGAAAAAGTACCGAAGTTACTTTATGTGTGATGCAGGTTTACGATGGAGGCATTAATTTTATATGGTTTTTATGTTTGCCTAACCGTACTATTGAAGGGTGAGATTTTTCAAATTATTCTGTACGAATGTATGAGCTAAAGCTACATTCGTTTCAGACCTCCTTTTCTGCGGGCTCAAGGCTCATCCTCTTCTCTTGGAAGTTCCTGACAAGTATTTATTCATTCTTGAGGCCCAAATGGCAAGTATTTTCAAAACTTTATTTTTTACAAAAAATGAATTACCTACATAAAAAATTAAACAAGATTTTCACAAAATGTCATAAGATTTTTATAATTTTTTTTAAAGTCATATTTTTCAGCAGATTTTTTAATTATTAATTATTTTCAGTAAACAATTTATATCTCCAAAACACGTTTTAAAAAATTTCTTAATTTTCTTCTACAAAAGTTGAAAGAATTTTTGAAAAATTCAATGAAGTTTTCACAAAATGTCGCTAGTGTCTAGTTTACTCATTTGTTTACATGTTGGCGGATCGTTTTTGTTGAATTTTATCAAGTTCAATACTATACATATAGATGCTTGATATTCAAAATTAGAGCTGTGGGAGGGGTCCAATTGAAAAAATGTTCAAACAAAACTTGTAAATTGAAGTCCTAGAAATAATTTTGGTTATTACAAAAATTTCGTTAGGACCCCTACATTTTAATTTTCAATAATTTTCAAAAAATGAGAAATTGCATTTAATCAATGAAAAAAGCTACCCTAAAACTAAATGCAAAATCTTCCTCTGGCTGAATTTGTAAAAAATTTTAATTTAAGTAAATTTCAAAAAATTAGAAATTGCATTTAATCAATGACAAAGGCTACCATTTGGTCCAATGCAAAATCCTACCCTTACTGAATTTGAGAAAATTTTCATTTTCAGTAACGACAACGATTTTTTTCTATATTTTTCTCATAATTTCAATTTTTTTTGATAATTTGTTAAATTATTCAAATTTTTGCCAAATTTGGAGATATTTTTATAAAATTTCATAAAAGGGTATAGCCGGGTATAATAGGTGAAATCGGTCAACCATACGGACTTTGAAATCAACTAGTGGAAGTTGGTCCTTATGGTCAAAAACCCCCTGTGACCAAATTTTTGAGTCGCTACCTCACCCCCTCCTCCTCCTAGGGCGAAAAATGTGATTTTTCGATTATAATTTTTGATTTTGGCAGTTTTAAACCGATTTTTTTCAAACTGGGGTAGATGCTAGGTATCATTTAGGGTCATTTAAAGGAAATTTTTTCAAAAATTTTCAAATGTATCTTCACTGTGAAAATCGACATCATCAACATCATCAACATCATCAACATCATCGTCGACATCATAAACATCATCATCATCGACATCATCATCGACATCATCGACAATATCGACATCATCATCATTAACATCCTCGACATCATCATCAACATCATCATCCTCATCGTCGACATCATCACCATCGACATCTCAACATCATCATCGACATCATCGACATCATCATCATTAACATCATCGGCATCATCGATATCATCGACAATATCGACATCATCATCATTAACATCCTCGACATCATCATCAACATCATAATCATCGACATCATCATCCTCATCGTCGACATCATCATCATCGACATCATCGTCATCAACATCATCATCATTAACATCATCGACATCATCAACATCATCATTATCGACATCATCATCGACATCATCATCATCATCATCATCATCGACACCCTTATAGAAAAAAACATGATGTTTTTTGAAAATACATCTAGTTTACATCTAGTTTACATCTAGTTTACTGGAAAACATGTAGTTCTACAACTAGTAATTTTCAATAACAAGACGTACAACATGTGCAAATAATTTACAAGTAGTTTTACACGTTGTTTTTTGATGAAAACAACTTGTAAACTCCTTGTACTTGTAGTACATCTTGTTTCTAAAACATCTAGTTGTAATACTGCATGTTTTCCAGTTCACGTGTATAGTATTACAATTTACATCTTGTGTTACACCTTGTAAACTAGTTGTACTTACTACATGTATGGCATACTTTCGTACTCTTAGATAATGTTTCGCTTAAATTTCATATAAGGAAAATCGCTCTTGTGATACTTTGTAGTGTTGGACCTGCTACTAATACTAAAACAGCAGGTACTTCACGTATTTTTGAAACTCGATGTACTACTAGTGCATCATGTAGTACATCTTGTATTTTCGAACAGGTTTACATGTTGTACAACTAGAAGTACATCTAGTTTTACTACTTGTAAAACGTGTTCGAAAATACAAGCTGATAAAAAACATCATGTTTTTTTCTATAAGGAATTTTTGAATCGAGTTACAAATTTTGGAAAATTGTCCAGGTATTTTTGAAAATTGGGCTGAAATTCCAAACAATTAAGCAATAATTTTCAAAGATATTCTAATTTTTAAAAATTTAACAATTTTTCAAGTTTTTCAGAAATTTTAATTTTCACAATGTTCACTGTTCAGCCATTTTGAAGCCCTTTAGCACAGATTGGATATTTCTCACTTGGTTTAAAAATTTTCCCAGACGAATAAAACTTAACTCGGCTCAATTTTTTTTCAACCTCCTCCAAAATTTCTGAATAAATTTTCAAAAATTAATTCATATCTGATTAATCGAATGAAAAACACGCAGGTATGTCTCTTGTCTCCTCTGGTCTAATCATATCATCCTTTGACTAAAAGAAACCCCCAGAGAAAATTGTTTTAGCTATGAAAGCATCAGTCGCGATTTTTTTCTCATCATAATGATAAGTATGTACAAAGGTTTTTGCATCGTGCAATCACGATGCTGCGATTACGTAGCGTAGGCGACAGAAATTTCATTTAAAATTGCAAATAGGTATTGTATTATATTATAGAAATCTGCATTCATTTTCATCTCTCCTCGATTTGCGTTGGCAGATACGTAGGTAGCGGAATATTAGGTACACGACGTTACCACAAATTGCTCTGTACGCTTTTACCTTCCATCAAAGATGAATTTTCATCCCATAGATGCATTATTGCATAACTGTGGTAGGTATACATATTCTGTCACCTGGTGTTTCGCTATATTATTAGGTACATCACCGATGATTTAATTAATCTATGGAGATTTTCATAAATTGGTTTAAATCACTAATTTACCTTGCTTCGGTGGGTTTGTACATTATTTTACCTAGTACAACTAGTACTTGTATTTTCGAACACGTTTACTCGTTGTACAACTAGTAGTACATCTAGTTTTACTACTTGTAAAACGTGTTCGAAAATACAAGCTGACAAAAAACATCATGTTTTTTTCTATAAGGGCATCATCACCATCAACATCATCGACATCATCATCGACATCATCGATATCATCATCATCATCATCTGATCATCTGATGGAAAAAATGTCCCCAAAATCCTTTTTTTGGCACTAAAAAAGGTCACACAATAGACATATTTGTTTAAATTCGCCTAAAATTACTCCCTCGAAGAAAAAAAAACTAAAGGAAACGCGTTGGTCTTTTTTTCAAACATAAGTCTATTCAACTTTTTTTTAATGCGACTCGGATGCAATATCACGCGTTTGTGACCAACATAAAATTTTCATACATCTTATTACAACTTTAAAACAACTCCTTCTTCTTAAGGTTTGGAGAAATCTTTAATTTCAGACGTATACACTTTCATATCATTTACCTGCGCATTTTCCAACCAATGAAATATAAATTATTCAACGTGTATAAAATTTATATTCAAGGATTCTCAAAATTTGTCCAATTGTCACGTGCTCAAAATCGCGGTGTTCGCTTTGGGAACCAACTATAATATTTTCATCGTTTTTGATTCACAAAAAATAAACGATAAATAGGGTCAAAACAGATACACGTGTCGCAAATGATAGTTAATAGGGCTATATCGGTATTCCGAATCTGATTAATTCATGAGTTGGGTTTAAAGACTTCGTTAAAAATTAAAAATTTACAAACCTTTAATATACTCTACCACGTGTATAAATCTAGAACATTCGTATTTATTCGAGAATCCAGACGAGATTTTTTATTCAGTTTGAAGATTTTGATTCAGTCATGTCTCGAGCTTGTTGTTTTGAAAGAAAAACAAGTAAATGGAATGAATATGAAATACATCTACGTAGGGACCTATGTTAACCTAATGCAATCATATTTCAGATTAGTGTTGTCATTTGTCATTTGTGATCAAATGTATTATGTATTACGAAACAAAGAAAAGTTTCCCCCCTTTTTTTCCTATTCCTACAAAAAGATTAAAGCTGAAATGTAAATCTTAATAGAACTACGATATGGTAGGTAATTCAAAACAAGGTATATCATTATAGTAAATATTGGATGAAAAATATTTTTCATTTGTGATTGTTTTGACATAAATATCACCCTGGTAAAATGTGCCGCCTTATACAACTTACATTATAGGGTTAGAGTTACCTATACCTACTAAAAACATTCTCGACACAATAATCTTATTATGCAATGCAAAAATTATATACCTTGAATCCTAAAAACACGTTTTGTAAAACACGTATTGCTCGTGAAAATATTTAGTTTAAACGGTGAAGCTTTAAAACTTCCAAAAAATAAAACAAACAATAACAACAATTACCTAAATACCTAGGATTTGTGACCATGGCAAAGGTGTTGTTTATTAGTAGGTGCTAATTGAAGCATTTGAAGAGATTTTCAAAGGTTATTGATGATTAGGTCAATTCAGGCGATTTTCAAAATTTCCAAAAATTTCGAGTTAGATTTAGGTACGACATAACTCCTTTTCTGAAAATTATATATATTTTTTCAAATTTGACGATTTTTTGCTTTTGAGTAAGTAATTCTCTGAAATTGGTGAGAACATTTTCTCAAATATCTTGTGTAAAATATTCTGAAGTTTTCAGAGGAAAAAATCTATAAAATTACGAATGTCAAGGTTTTGTTAAAATTTTCCAAAAATTCTTTAGAGTTTTGTGAAAAAGTTGAGAAAATGTTGTTTCAAAGTTTCTGAAAAAATTGAAAACAATTTTGAAAGGAGATTTATTAAAATTTTCTGACATTTTACGAAGATTTTGTTAAACTTTTCAAAGATTTATTCGAATTATTTGAAAGATTCGCTCAAATTAAATGTTTGTGAAAAATTTGCGAAGTTTTTCAAAAAAGTTTTCCACAGGATAGTAAAAAATTTCACTGAAATTTTGTAATTTTCAATTTTTTATTTTGTGAATAATCAAGTTGAAAAAAAAATGTTAATTTCCAGAAATTTGTGGAAATTTGATTGTATTTTTTAAAAGTTCTTCGAAATTCTATGAATTTTTCTGGAAAATGTATTCAAAAATTTTACTTAAATTTTACATCAATTTTTTGGAATTTAAAAAAAATTGAGCAGTTTGAAACTTTTTTTTGAACATTTCTGAATCTTTCCTGGCTTCTGTGAAAATTTTGTTGAATTTTCCAAAGATTCTTTAAATACCTAAAAATAATTTTCTGAAAATTTTTGAAAAATTCTCTATGAATTTGTTAACATTATTTTTCAGAGATTTTTTTTGTAAATTTTCCAAATTCCGGGGAACATTTTTTTTTTTTGGAATATTGTAAAAAGAAATTTCTGAAATTCTGTAAACATTTTAAAAGATTATTCAAAAATTAATTTTGAAAAAACAAAAATGACAGATATTCTTAAAAGGTGTATAAAGTAATAAAGATTTCTGAAATTTTGTAAACCTTTTCTGTAAAAATTATCTTGATAGTTTATGAAGATTTTGTTAAATTTTTCAAAGTTTCTCAGAATTTTTGTAAAAAATTTCCGAAATTAATTTTGTAAAAAAAAAAAAAGTTTTTGAAAAATCAGCTGTTTTTTTAAAATTTTTAATGCAAGGTTACCAACTTTTGATTTTCCTGAAAAATCTATTTTTCCAGAAAAAAAATAGGAAAATTTTGATTGTTTATTAATATGAAAAATGTTTTTTTTTTTCAATTCTTTTGATTGGAAATTTAATTTCCTATATCTTGGCAGTGTTATTTTTTTAATTTGCTCAAAATTTGAGGAGTGTTGCTATTTTAATCAGTTTGGGTGAGTAGCTCATTGAAATGAATCAATTGAATCTACTATTTTATCTGGACTTACGTTAGAATTTTTTCTTCAAGTTCAATTGGCATTCATTTTATTCAAAATTGGAGGAGAGGAAGGGGTCCAATCAAAATTGTTGTAATAATCAAAATTATTTCTATGTCTTTAAGCTATAACTTTTGTTTGAAATTTTTTCCAATTGGACCCCCCTCCCCACCAATTTTTATAAACACTCCAAAGATGTTAATTAAAAATTGGAGGAGGTAAGGGAGGGAGGAAACGATTAAAAAATTTTCCAAATTAAAGTTGTAGATTAAGACCCTAAAAATAATTTTGGTTATTATAAAAATTTCGATTGGATTCTTCCCTCTCCTTCAATTTCACATAAAAAGAAGTAGATACTTTTTCAAAATTGGGTGAGGGGTCCAATTGAAAAATTTTTCAAAAAAAAGTTATAGATTTAGATCTTAAAACTAATTTTGATTATTACAAAATTTTCGATTAGACCCTTCCCTCTCCTCCAATTTTGCATAGTACGACTTAGATACTTATATTATTAAAAACTGGCGGAGGTAGGAGTCCAATTGAAAAAATTTTCAAACTAAAATTGTAGCTTGAGGTCTTAGAAATAACTTTGTTTATTACAAAAATTTCGATTGGACCTCTCATTCCCCTTCAATTTTCAATAAAATAAATGTTGATTGAAAGAAATGAACTAATTTTCGACCTTTGCACCATCTTTGATTCATGTTTAGGGTCAAAAATCAAAATTTTTGTTGTTTTAACCTGTTTTTTGATAAGTTGATCAGCCCAAAGCCCAAACCAAATGATCTAGAAGGCTAAAATTTGGTATGTAAAGACGGTTTTGGGAACATTGATAGTTTTTTTGAGATTTTGACTTTTGGGCAAGGTTCTTTTTTGTGGGGACGCAAGCAGAGTTTCGAATTGATGAAATTTCTTGAAATTTACATACAACGGCGATGATGACTCACATTAGGTACCTCTAACAAATCGAAAAGTTTCTTTGGGTATCCCTATATCTCTTATTAGGCCTCAAAATGCGACTTTTAGAGTCCATTTTCACATTTTAAAATTTTTAAAAGCAAATTAAAAAAATTCGCCATTAGCTGCTCGACTGCTACGTCATTTTTTTTTACAACGCTACCGCAAACATGTCTGCGAAAAATCCATAGAGATGGTACAAAACACCATAAATGGAATTAAAATCGGCCCATTAATTGTAAATTGTTGGCCAAGACGTGATTTACAAACAAACGAGAAAATTTTTCGTATAAAAAATGGACCTACAAGAATGTCTTTCAAAGTGTTGCATTATTCTCTTGACAAGAATACCCGATGCCAAAAAGAAAATGACCTAATCTTGGTAGCGTTCGTCGGGTTGACGCGCGGTGAAATAACAAAAGTTGCTTGATAATGTAATTTATTACCATGTCAAGATTATGAATTTCAATAGACGACGAGTAAAATGGTCTTGGAAAGTGAATACTGACATGATAGGTGTCACGCGAAGCCAACCAACAACGAAATCGTGTCATGCACTTGAATACAGAATACTGAATACGAATACCTAACTATCATTTTAAGACAACTCAAAAGTGGAAATACACACACCCATATGCATCGAATGAAACATTATTTGATTTGAAATTGGCGTGCAATGTTATTATCGCGAACTGTGCTTGTGCATGTATGAAGATAAAGGTTCACTCATCCTATGCTGCAAATGCAACAATAACGTATGAGCGGTTCATTGTTATGCAACTTTACCAGCATGGAAACCACAACATTGGAAATAACCAAGTTTGTAGTTGCGCTTTTGAGTGAAATTCCAAGTACTTGACGCGTTTGGCTGGTTTAATTAGATAATGACCCGAGCAGCACACTCGACAAATTATCGAAATAAAAAATCGACAGAATATCGAATTCGATAAAGTGTCGCGTTAGTTTTGCATAAATCGTGAAATTATCTTTCGATATATCGACAGATTATCGATGAATTATAGTTGGCAAAACCCATCAACAGATAAACTTTCGATAAAATCGAACGATTTTTCTTTTAAAAATCTCAAGATTATAGTTAGATACTTCATCGATAACCTATCTATAAATCGAAAGATAATTACACGATTTATGCGGAACTAACGCGACACTTTATCGAATTCGATATTCTGTCGATTTTTTATTTCGATTTAGTTTCGATATTCTATCGATTTTTTATTTCGATTTAATTTCGATATTCTATCGATTTTGTATTACAATTTTTTGTAGATTATCTAGTTTCGATATTCTATCGATTTTTTGTAGATAATTTAGCATATATGGGTATATGCGCGCGCACATTTTCAAGACCGGCTGGCGAGTTTGAAGTCGTAGTTACGCTTAAGGCTGGCGAATTTCGTTCCAAATACAGCAGTTTCTACCAAAACAAGCGTCTGTTGCGAACATCGGAGTTCGTTCGCATAATACGAATTGGATTATAATATTCAAACATCTTATGCAAAATTGGAGAAGAGGGAGGGGTCCAATTGAAATTTTTATAATAACTAAAATTATTTCTAGGACCTTAATTTACAACTTTTGTTTGAAAATTTTTTCAAATTGGCCCCTTTTTCCTCCGCTCCTCCAATTTTGAATAAGTATCAACGGAGTATTATGCAAAATTGGAGGAGAAGGAGAGGTCCAATTGAAAAAATTTTCAAACAAAAGTTGTAGCTTAAAGTTCTAAGAATAATTTTGGTCATTACAAAATTTTCGATTGGGCGCCTCCCTCCCGTTCAATTTTAAATACTAAGTATTCACATAGTAATCGTAGTATTGAACTTGGTAAAATTTTATTTAAGAACAACGATCTGGTTTCAAGTAAAATACCTAGTAAACCAAAAAAACTAGATAACTTGTTTGAAAATTTTTTCAATTTTGATTTCGCATATTACTGTTACACGTAAGTAGGTAAATGCAAAATAATAGAGGCTAGAGATGAGGTCCAATTGAAAAAACATTTCAAACAAAAGTTGTAGAATAATATTCTGGATTTAATTTTGGTTATTATAAAAATTTCGATTTGGCCCTTTCTTCCCATCCAATTTTGAATATAAAGTAGGTATTTTTTGACTAGAAAAAAATCAATATAGTTTCAACAACTATCGTTACAAAATCGTTGAAATATCGAAGTCGATAAATTTCATATAATGTGTCGATAATATAGTTTTAAATATCGTCACAAAATCGTTGAAAAATCGAATTCGAGAAATTTCATATAATCTGTCGATAATACAGTTTTAAATATCTTCACAAAATCTTTAAAAAATCGAATTCGATAAATTTAATATTCTTTTTCGATAGTATAGTTTCAAATATCTTCACAAAATCGTTAACAAATCGAATTCGAGAAATTTCAGATTATTTGTCGATAATATAGTTGTAAATATCTTCACAAAATCGTTAAAAAATCGAATTCGAGAAATTTCAGATTATTTGTCGATAATATAGTTGTAAATATCGTCAAAAAATCGTTGAAAAATCGAATTCGAGAAATTTCAGATTACGTGTCGATAATATAGTTTCAAATATCTTCACAAAATCGTTAAAAAATCGAATTCGAGAAATTTCAGATTATTTGTCGATAATATAGTTTTAAATATCGTCACAAAATCGTTGAAAAATCGAATTCGAGAAATTTCATATAATCTGTCGATAATACAGTTTTAAATATCTTCACAAAATCTTTAAAAAATCGAATTCGATAAATTTAATATTCTTTTTCGATAGTATAGTTTCAAATATCTTCACAAAATCGTTAACAAATCGAATTCGAGAAATTTCAGATTATTTGTCAATAATATAGTTGTAAATATCTGCACAAAATCGGTGGAAAATCGGATTCGAGAAATTTCAGATTATTTGTCAATAATATAGTTGTAAATATCTTCACAAAATCGTTAAAAAATCGAATTCGAGAAATTTCAGATTATTTGTCGATAATATAGTTGTAAATATCGTCAAAAAATCGTTGAAAAATCGAATTCGAGAAATTTCAGATTACGTGTCGATAATATAGTTTCAATTATCTTCACAAAATCGTTAAAAAATCGAATTCGAGAAATTTCAGATTATTTGTCGATAATATAGTTCTAAATATCGTCACAAAATCGTTGAAAAATCGAATTCGAGAAATTTCAGATTACGTGTCGATAATATAGTTTCAAATATCTGCACAAAATCGTTGAAAAATCGAATTCAAGAAATTTCAGATTACGTGTCGATAATATAGTTTCAAATATCTGCACAAAATCGGTGGAAAATCGGATTCGATAAATTTAATATTCTTTGTCGATAGTATCGTTGACGAATATCGTCCTAAAATCGTAATACTATCGAATTCGATAGTTTTTAGATTTTTTGCCTATAAAATCGTACAGCTAAATCTGTATCATATCGTGAGAACATCTTTAGATTTTTAAACGATTTTTTATCGATACGTTTCAACTTTCGATATTATCGATCGAGTGTGCTGCTCGGGGAAAAATTCGAATGTCGCGAAATGATGATGTTTTTGTGGCTTCATTCGCTAAAACAACATGCGACTGTATTCGTGTTTTTGAAAGGCCGACAACAGCGGGATACTTTGTAGGGATATGGTGTTCCCTGTTTCGTTAATGTGGATTAAATAATTTTCAAATTACTTTTTTCATAATATTTTGCATCAAAATGGTAAAAAATTTTAACGGAAATGAAGAAATTCATCTCAGATTCCAGGCAACGTTTATTTCAGAGATTTTTTTCGGAGCAGAACGAATTCGATAGAAAAAAATATCAAACAAATTTTTCAAAAATAAATAAATACCTAAATGTCAACAAAATAATAGTTAAAAATTTATTTTACAAGAGGATTTTAAAATTGATTTTTGGCCAGAGTTGCAATTTTTTTAGCTAAATCAAAAAAGAATTTTCAAAAACTGGTTTCAGAAAAAAATTGAATTTTGAATAAAATTGGGACAGAAAGAAAAAATTGAGACAGGATAAATTTTTTAAACTGATCCCATTTTTGGAGTCGAGAATTTCTTAAAATTTTATAAGGAAAAAATTCATTGAAATTTTATATTAATTTGATCAAAATTCATGTTTTAAAAAAATCATGTCTGAAAATAATTGTTTTATTAAGTATTTTTAAAATGTAATAGTTCAAATATTTTTTTTATGTTTTTGGCCATGTAGGTAGAAAATTTTTTCAGATTGTTCCAACCACTGAATTGACCTTGAAAATGACTCTGAAAATTTCAAAAACTTATTTATTTCGTCGTCGTATGAGTGATTCCAAGCTACTTCACAGTTCACACTACTCAGAATTTTTCAGATTTTTTTCAGGGAGAGGGGAAAAATCCATGAATACAATTATTGGTTTCTTGGACTTTTAGATATGACCCCCCTCCCCTCACCAAAGAAAAAAAAATCTGAAAATTTTTTGAGTAATGTAGAAATAGTTTGGAAAACATGGAAAAAAAATTTCCAGCTTGTCAGCTCCCAAACAGAGCCCTCTAGGACGATTTGAAATTTTCAGATTTATTTTCAAAGTCAATTCAGGGGTCGGAAACATCTAAAAAATTCCTAACATCGCTCCACATGCCAAAAAAAAAAAAATACAACAATTTGCACTAGGTAAAAAAATATATTTTGCACAAAATTTTTGAAACATGAATTTTTATCAAAATTATAGCATTTCAATGAATTCTTTCGTTATAAAATTTTAATAAATTTTTGATTGAAAAAAAATTGAAAACTGAAAAAGAACAATAGGTAAGTAATTTAAAACAAAATTTTCATAAATTAATTAACAATTTTTTTTGTTTTTAAAATACAAAAATAAGTACCAAATTTGAAAAAAAAAAGAATGAAAATTAATTCGGAACATAATTATAAAATATTGCTCCAAAAGAAAATTTTATTCAATTTTGGGTTTAATCAAATTTCAAAAATAAAATTAAACTGATTCGTAAACATTATTTTAAAAAATTACAATAGTAGGTAATTAATATTTAACAAAAATTAGAAAAAATAATAAAATAAAAAATAAAAAAAAGTTGAAAAAATTGTTACCAAAAATTTTTAAAATAAATTTTGTGTTTGATCAAATTTTAGAAAAATGAAAATCAATTCAAAAAAAACAAAATGAAAATTTAAAACAACTGATTTTGAACAAAATTTGAAGAAAACAAATCGTGATTTGAAAAAGATATGATTTGAAATATGAGATACAAAATAAAATTTTAAAAATAGAAATTTCATTTTAAAAACATGTTTTTGAAAAAAAAATTATTTTACATAAAAAAATCGCTCCCTTTTTTGTAAGGAACAATTATGGTTCAACCAAAAAAAAAAAAAAAAAACCTTGTAAAATTACTTCAAACAGTAAAATAATATTTCGACTCTAACGAGAGGCTTCAACCAGAAAAAAGGTTTCGACCTGTATGATTTATTTAACTAGAAAAAAGGTTTCCACCGTACAAAGGTTACAACGAGAAAAAAGGTTTCTACTGTAAAAAGGTTGCTGCTCAGAAAAAAGGTTTCGACTGTAAAAAAGCTTAAACCAGGAAGAAGGTTTCGACCTTCAAAATTACTTAAACAAGAAAAAAATATTTCCACTTGTAAAATTTTCCCCAATTATATGATTTCTTCAGCTATCTTTTTTAAACTTAATCAAATGATAGCGAGTTAAAATTGCAAGAAAACACCTTGATTTGTTGGGTCAATTTTTTGAGAATAATTATAAGTAAAGGATGTGATAATATTTTTCAATTTCAACAATATTTTTATGCTCAACTAAATTAAATTTTTATTTTAAATTATTCATTTAAAAAAAAAGAGAGTTGAGGCAAAATCCCCCCCCCCCCCTCAAAAAATGAAAAATAGATCAGCACAAAATTTTTGTGTTTCACCAGTTGAAAAAAATTGCATTGGGAACAAAATTTCGGAAAAAAAAAATATTGGGTACAAAAAATTCAAGAAATTAACGAATGAAAAAATAATGCAAAACCAAACAAAACAAAAAAAAAAATGATACCTAATGAAAAAGAAAATTAAAAAAAAAATTTTAATTGATTCTGCAAAAATTTTTTTGAAAATTTCATATTTCGAAACTTATTTTTGCAAAATTTTTTGAAAATCGATACCTACTTGAGTATTTTTTTAAAAATGACAAAAATTTAACACCTAATCTGTTTTCAAAAAAATAAATAATAAAAACATTTAGAAATTTTTTTTCATGTAAATTTTAAAAAATGAACAAAATGAAAAAAACTGAAAAGTAAAAAAGAACTGAAGAGTAAAAAAAATCAAATTTGATCAAAATGTAAGAAATAATGAAAAAATTTAGAATTATTGATTTAATTATTAAGCAATGTCTACAAAAAAATCAATAAATTTTATCCAAACTAATTTTAACTTCTTTTCAAGAAAATGTTTTTAAAAAACACCAGATTATAGAAATACCTACGTAACTTTGAAAACTTCCATTCCTAATGAACTTCTAATATTTCAACTTCCACAACCATTCGAATTTTTCGCATAAATAATTCAAACCCTAATAACCGTTCACCGAAAAATGACACCTTTCACACGAATTATTCAAAGGTACCAACTCATTACAATTTCAACTAATAATCACCGGTCATTGAAAATACTTTTGAACATGACTTATAGGTTCATTCAAATCAACTACGTGTTGATTTACTCTTAAAATAACACATGGTATGATAACTATGTCGTAAGTCTACTTAAAATTAATAAAAGAATTGAAAAATCATATCATCCCATTCTAGGAAAAATTTCGCCTTAAAGGGGACATACGTATCATGTCATCAAATGAATATAATTATTTTTAAACAAGTTTCCTCCAACTTTCACATTGATTTGATTTATTATTAATAATAAGTCGTGAAACGTATATTTCAACAATATTTTTCATATTTGGTATCACTTTTTTTGAATAATTGATTCAAAATGATCGATATTTTTAATCAATTATACAAGAGCTCACCAGTTGAGCAAGTTTTAAGCTAACTAGCGACTTTTTAATACCTAATACTTTGACTAAATAATAAAAATGGGAAAAGTCAAGGCTAAACTTGTTGAAACTACAACGTATAATTATTTTCATTGTGTTTCATCTTATTTCGTGCCAAAGTTTCAATAACGAAAATAAAAAAAAATGAGAGAAAATCTAAATTTTTTATTACCTATGTGTTAATATTCACAGGTAGGTAGATTATGTTTGTATAGAATGAGTAGGCAGGATGATAAATTGACAAGTCGGAGGAAGCCTATTTTACTACAAATAGTAAGACGAAAGAGTATATTTTTCAATTTTAAATACGACGACGTTTTTTTAACGATTTTTTTCGTAAAATAACTTGCCTTATAATTAAAAGTGAAATTTGATATTCAAAAAAGGTGTAGGTTTAATATTCTCAATTACGTCATAATTTTTGTTTTAATTATACCGTGTGGTAGTTACTGACCTCCTATTTAGCTAGCTGGGTAGTGGGTAGATACTTGAGAAGGAAATTGTTCATCAAAATGATCATTTATTCATTTACTTTTCCAGGCGATAAAATCACACAATGAACTTACTCTCGATTACATTCAATTTCCATGAATTATTTTATAATTTTTTTTCTCTGGATTTTTATTTTATTGCTAAACTTTGAATTTTGAAAATTATTAAATGGCCAAAGAAAGCAGCCAGCTCTTACCAAAAGTGATGAAATTGAAATTATTTTGAATAAAAAATTCGAAATTGCGAGTAAATTAACGAATATTGAGACAATTTTTCGTAGAAATGATCAAGTTGATTCATAATTCAAAGCACAGATTCTTCATTTCCCGCGAAAAATTTCCCCTTTATCGCCCCTCGAGATAAAACTCCCCATGGAACCGGTTCCTCGAATCGATTCTCTTCCAGAGAACATGAAATTTCAATCAAAGTTCAATTCCACATTTGAAAAAAAATACACCGAGCATTCGTGTCACTTTGAAAAATCCAATAATTCGTCGTATTGTTTACATTCATCATCGGTCACATGTTTCAATGATCCCAAAATCACTTTTAATTTCGTAACTTTCTCATATCTATTTACGCTGCTTCTGCGCCAGGAGCAACGAATCCAAACCATATGGTATATTTTTAAATTAAAATAAAATTGAAAAACACAGTCGAACTAATAGAATTCGTTTACTAACCTTAATTACGATGGCGAATTTTAATAAATAACCGTAAAATGATCACGCGAAGCCGAAATACATTACGTTACTATAAAACGAACCACCGCCAAAACACCCGTTAGACTAAAATATCAGAAGTTACACGAGGAAAACGTCAACTATTTTGGCAACAGTGTAGCCACATTTGTTATTTCGCATTGTATTTCGCGTTTAATTTATATCATAGAGGCGCGAGAGAGATTAATGAGAGTTCTTTCATGGAATAGATCATACAGCGAGCGTACGAGTATAACTTTCGAACGAACTGGCTGAATTTTTCAGACCTACGATGATTTGAATTAATCGTTCACCGGTTACGAGTCTGTCTCGTTGATGCTATAACACGGTATCGTATTTGTAGGTAGAGATATCTTTGTTTTTGAACCGACACTGGCGTCCTATCGGTGGTTATAGGTTTTGCAGGCCGGTGGAAATAATTTCAAACCGTGGGTAATGGATTATTGACAGTTTACGAGTTCTTGAAAATGGTGTTTGGAAAGATAGACCGGATAGGTATGAGTATAACTTCAATTTTTTAGATGTCTAGTTTGAACAATATTTGAAATTGCGATTAGAACGTAGTAACCGAGTCACCTTGTATTTAATTTTTTACTATCTTCGCAATAATTCTTTACAAATTAATAAGAGTTTTAAAAAATTTGATAATTTTTTTACCATTTTCAAAAATTATTGATACTATGTTAATTGTAAAAATCTCCAATGTTTGAATGTTTAATCAATTTTTATAAAGGCCAATTTCGAAATAAAGTCAACAAATTTTTTTTTTTAAATGTTAATTTTTCAAGTTCGATGAAATTTTACAATTTTGAAGAACAAAAATAAAATGTATTAGGTAAGTCTAAGTATATCTTTAAAATTCAATAAAATTTGAAATTTGGTAATTTACCTATAAATTAAATTTTCAGCAAAAAATTGAAATTTTTTCACCATAAAATTGGGATCTTTTTACCCAAACAAATTAGGATTTTTCTTATCCAAAATAATGGTATTTTTTTAATTCAGAAATTTGGTATATTTTTATCCAACAAAATTGGTATATTTCTATCCAAAAAATTGCGATTTTTTTTTAATCCAAAAATTTTTTTATCAAAAAAATGAGATTTTTTTAAATCCAAAAAATTGGTACCTATTCTTTACATGGTTTATTTAATGTCGCTGTATCGGCTTAGAAAGCTATGTAGCGATGAATAGTATTGTTTTTTTATCCAAAAAATTATCATTTCAATCCAAAAAATTGGTATTGTTTTTTATCCAAAAAAAATGGTATTTCTTTAATTCTGAAATTTGGTATATTTTTATCCAACAAAATTGGTATATTTCTATCCAAAAAATTGCGATTTTTTTTTTAAATCCAAAAAATTGGAAGTTTTTTTAATCCAAAAAATTAGGATCTTTTTTTAATCCAAAAAATTTTTTATCCAAAAAATTAGGATTTTTTTTTAATCCAAAAAAATTGAGATTTTTTTTAAATCCAAAAAATTGGTATATATTCTTTACATGGTTTATTTAATGTCGCTGTATCGGCTTAGAAAGCTATGTAGCGATGAATAGTATTGTTTTTTTATCCAAATAATTATCATTTCAATCCAAAAAATTGGCATTGTTTTTTATTCAAAAAATTGTTTTTTTTTCAACGAAAAAAATAGGATTTTTTAAATCAAAAAATTAGTATTTTTAACCAAAGATTTAGTAAATATTCTTTTAAATCAAAAAATTTAGATTTTTGCAAGAGATTCGAATTTTTTATTCCTCCAAGAAGTTGAAGTTTTTTTTTTCACCAAAAAAAACCTGAGTATTTTCCTCATAAAAATTGACAATTTTTCATTTAAAAATTTAAAAAAATTTTCTACTTAAAAAATTTAACAAAATTTATAATTCCATTTTTTTCAAATTTGGTCAGTTTCTAAAATTTAGTAAAATCAAATAGAAATTTTCCCAGTTCAGTAAATATACTTAACTTTAAAAATTTTGCAATTTCGGCAAAAAAAATTTGAAATTTTTTTGCTACAACAAAACTACAAAAATGTTTTTTTTCCTCTTCCCATACATTTTTTTTTTTCATAAAAAAATGGAAAATTGAGATTTGTAAATTTTTTTTACTCCTAAAAATGTAATGATTTTGTATAGAAAAATTTCTGTTCCAAAAAAATGAGAAAAACTTTTATACATCAAAGAACCTGTTCCAAAAAAATGAGAAAAACTTTTATACATCAAAGAACTGCATTTCCAGAAACTGTTCAATTAGAAAACAGGATCAATATATAACTAATTCTCATGCGTTAAAATACTTATACGTACAAATTTGATTGAAAAATTAATTTTACAAGATAAAAAATCTCGCATTCATCGGAACAGTCCTCGAGTAAGGCAAATTTTTCAAATCGATGAAAATATATTTATTTGCACAAGATCTATAAAAAAGTTTCAAAGAAACTCAACACGACGGTAGCGTGTTTTAGATTAAATTCGCACTCCTTATGTTTTTGAAAAATCGTTTCGCATTATTTATTTTAATATTTAACGTGTAAACAAGATGTCAGTCAAAATTTTAAAATTCACAAAACTTACAAAAGGTATGTACATATTTTACTTTTACTTCTTTACTATTTGTACGTGATGTTTTTCATCGACAAATTGAATTTTCAATATTATATCTTTATGGCGAGTCCACGTAGGTGATGGGAGGGAAGGGGGTACTTGATATAAAATAGAGTGAGAATGAAAAATTTATTAGGTATCTATTGGTTTAGGGTTTTCAAAAGTTGGCAAACTGATCAAAAGGGTTTTTGTGGGCAAGGTCAACTAGTGTCTAGTTTGCTGAGTCTACATGGAGGTGCGGATCGTCGTTTTTAGATTTTACCAAGTCCAATACTACACATATTATGCATAATATCCAAAATTGGAGGGGAGGTAGGGGTCCAATAAAAATTTTTGTGAGAACTAAAATTATTTCTAGAACTCTGGGCTACAACTTTTGTTTGAAAGTTTTTTCGATTGGACCATCCCTCTTCATCGATTTTGCATAATACCCCTAGATACTCATTTAAAATTGGATGTGTGAAGGAGGGAAAAGCCATTTGGAAAATTTTCCAAACAAAACTTGTACATTGAGGTTCTAAAAATAATTTTGGTTATTATCAAATTTTCAATTAGGCCCCTCCCATTCCTCAAATTTCGCATAATACTACTTAGATACTATAAGTATTAAAAACGTGGGCAGGTAGAGGTCCAACTGAAAAAAATTTCAAACAAAAGTTGTAGCTTGAATTTTTAGGAATAATTTTGGTTATTATAAAATTTTCGATTTGACCCTTTCCTCCCCTCCAATTTTGCATAATACCACTTAGACATTGTAAGTAGGTATAAAAACTTGGGCAGGTAGACTCGGTAGAGGTCCAATCGAAAAAATTTTCAAACAAAAGTTGTAGCTTAAAATTTGTGGAAAAATTTTAGTTATTTTAAAATTTTCGATTGGACCTCTCTAACTCACCAAAAAATTTGTCACTATAAATAAATCTTATGAAAAAAAAAATACACGAGTACTTCATACCTATTACCTCGTATTCAAACTCCCCATTCACTTACCAAGTAAGCTCTCACCATGCACGTCTGAATTCTTGCCTAAAATCTCGTGCAAGTGCACAATTAATTTAGTAATATTCTCTAGAACATAAATTCTACCTTTTTCACGTTCAATAATGGACTTAAATGATTCACGAAGAATAAATACTTTCAAGTTGAAAGCGGAAGTATAGCCCTTCCGCTTTTCGAGAGGTTTTCCTTTCCTTTAAATTTCGCCAATAAGCTTTTTCATTTGCATTAACTCGTAACAGTGTTTTGATGTATTCGGTCCATTCAGACTTCTCAGAGTTGAAGTTCGCAAAGCTCGTTGTCATACACGGCTCATCGCACATTAGGCATTAGTATACAAATGCTAATCGTGTGGAGGTTTTTTCCAGCTCTCGACTCTAGATGCAGGTTTCTTGTATTTAAATGGAACGTTGTTTGCGTGGAAAATTACATCACAAAGAGTAAGTGCCTACCTTGGAATGGTAATGAAACTGGCGGTTTCTAAAAGTAAATAAAAGCTACATACCCAAGGTGAGTTTATAATGCTGTGATGTTTTTTAAAAATAATGTGAAACTCTTGGTAGGTAGGATACCTACTTGAAATATATTATACGAGGACGAGATCTTCAACTTAATATAAGTACTAGATTTTAATTTTTAATACTTTGATGAATGAAGTAGGTATAAAATTGAACTAAAACTTACATTAATTGAGTTGAAAATACCGACGTAGAAAATTCACCAATTGATTGAGAAAAAAAAAACAAACAAACCGAATGATAAATTTAGTTATTTCGAATGAATGAAATAAGTAAAGATTCTCAACTAAAAACCCATGTACGAATACGAGACACCGAACTGTAATATAGTTTGTATCCGCAGAAATACGTAAAAAAATTAATTTCCGAGATTTCGACTGCTAAAATAATAAACTTTAATCGTGTTATCATATAAACTGACCGTGTTCTTGATGAAAATTGGGGGTTAACAGATGACGCTGGCGAATGGCGATGTTCCTGTGATAAACTGAACGCAAACTCGACATCTAAATGGTCAATTGACGAGTGATAGTAAACGAAGCTCTATTCGTTGGAAAAATAAAAAGGCAAGAAGCCACGTGGAAGTGCTCAATATGCGTAAGAAATGAATTTTATTGTCATGAAAATATGTGGGTTTAAGTGACCAAGTGTAACTATCTATCAATAGTTTGTTAATGATTTTTTTTTCGTGTTGTTCTGATATTGTTTTAGACAGAAGATGAATGTTTATCTGTTTATCTCAGTTTTTCGAGTGAAACTTCTGCTTTTCGAATTAGGAACGATAAATTACATTCTTTGGATTAAATTTCGTAAATGAAGAATCATTTTCTAATCTAACCAGCTGCCTTTCGGACAGGTAAATTCTAAAATTAATTGGCCAATTTATAATTTGTTATTTTTAATAAAATATTAATTTCAATTGTTGTGATATAAAAAAAAATAAAATAAAAAAATAAATGAAAATGTAAATCTTCAAAGTTCAGTAAAAACATAAAAATTTTCAAAACTTTTAAATTTCAATTCATTTTTGTTGCTGGATTAATTTTATTTTTTAAATTCTATCAACTTTTCAAAAAATTCAATCCAAAAATTTGCTAAAAATTAAAAATTTTGTGGTTTTCAAATTTTATGATACGTTTCCGAAGTTAGGTGAATTTTTGAACTTTGGAAACTTTTGAAAAATTAATATAATTCAAAATTTGGAAAATGTTGAAATTTAATCAAGTTTTCAATTTGGATAGGTAATATTTTGATTTTTTAATAAATTTTTGAAATTGGTTGAATTTTAAAATAATGTATTGTACAAATTTGCACAATGTTTATAATTCAGTAGGTAGGCACATACCTATATTCAGTAAAAAATGTTGAAAATTTTCAAAAGGATTTTTTAATTTGAATAAATTTTCAAAATTAGATCAATTTTTAATTTTTAATAAATTTTTACAATTTTTTAATTTGGCAATGATTTAAATTAAAAAAATTTAATATGATCAATTTTGAAAATTTATTAATTTTTTTTTAGAATTGTCACAATTACGTAGTGCAAGTGTAGCAAACTGTTTCAAATTTGGTAAATTTTTTAATTTTGTAGTAAATCTTCAAAATTTTGAAATAATTATTCAATTTTATTAAATTTTGAACATCGGTCAAATTTTCTGGAAAATTCAAAAATCAGTTTTGAAAGGTTGAATAATTTTTACAATTCAAAAATGTTCAAGTTATTTTAGGTATGATTTTATATTTATTTATTAGGTATCTAATAATTTTTTAGCAATTGCTTTTTTTCATTTTTTCCATTATTCCCCCCTTTTTAAAGAAAAAAAATTCTCACAAAGTAAGTAAATAGATCTTTCATTTTTTGTTTACTTAGATAGAGAAATTTAGAAATTTTTTGGAATAAAGAAATTTTACGATTTTTTTGGAATGAAAAAATTTTTTCAAAACAAAAATATTTTTCAAATTTTTGGAATTTTCAAATTTTTTTAAAGAAACATTTTGAAAATATTTTTTGAAATAAAAAATGTCAAAAATTTTTAAACAAAAAAGAATCTATCAGTTCCTTTTTTTTCTTCAAAAAACCAAGTTCTTACTTTATGTACCTACCTAATCCAAAATCTCCAATGTTTTAGGTTGAAAAAATCTCCAGTTTTTTAGAACAAGAAATGTTTCAAATTCTGGGAAAAAATCTCCACTAGCTTTTTCAATAAAGAATAAATAATTTCTCAAATTTTTTGGAGTTGGCAAGAAAAATCCTAATTTTTTTTTACTTGGGGGAAAATTTTAAAAATATTTTTGAAATGAAAAATCAATTTTATTAATTTTCTAACAATCAAGTTTTTCCATTTTTTGCAAAAAAAAAGAGCTTTCATTTCATTTTGAAAAAAAAATCTCAATTTTTATGGGAAAAATAAATTTTTTGATTTTTTGGAATGAAAAAATTTCCCATTTTTTGGAATGAAAAAGTATCTCTATATCAATCAGTTTTTTTTCTCTTTTTTTCAAAGAACAAACTTCTTACTTTTTGGTACAAAAATTCTCAGTTTTATGGTTTGAAATTTTTTTTTCAATTTTTTTGGAACAAGAAATGTTTTAAATTCTTGGAGAAAAAAATCTCCACTTTTTCAAAGAAACAATTTCTCGACTTTTTGGAGTACCTAATTTTTTGGAATGAAAGCCTTATTACTTTTTTGGCAGTAAAAATGTTTTATTACTTTTTCATTAAATTGTTTTTTGTTTGTTTGGAAATATTTTTTCGAAACTTGACATACTGAAAGTTAACTTGTCTAGCTTGCTCAATTCCTCTCAAATCTACTGTTCACACCTGCATCTCTCAGGCTCCGCCCTTCTTTTCCCAGGAGGGACGCTTTATAATAAATTCATGAAATTTTTGTCAATTTTCAAAAAATTTCATTCTTTTTATTTTTTTTTTAATTTTCAGAATTTTTGATAAAACATTGAATTTTATTTGCTCTTTGAATTTTAATGAATTTTCAAAATTGAATTTTTTAGATTTTTGCAATTTTCATAATTTTAATAAATCTTTAAAATTTTTAAAATTTGTGACTTTTGAATTTGATACTAAATTTTGAAAGTCAAATCAATTTTAAAATTTTACAATTTAGAAAATTTAAAAAATTGAATAAAATTCACAAGTTGCCAAATTATTTTTAGGATTTATTGAAACTTCGAAATTTGGTCGTTTTTAAAATTTTATTGAATTTTTGAATTGGATACTTTTCAGAATTTTCCCAATATGTACCCTACCAATATTTAAAAAAATGTTTGCCATCTTAAAAATGTCATTTTATTTCATTTTTTATGAAACAAAATCATCAAAAGTTCGATTTTTTTTTAAATGTACGTACCTAATAAATAACAATTTGAAATTCTAATAAAATTTTGGAAGGTCAATTTTTAAAGTGTGAAAAATTTTATAAATTTTCAAAATTAGGTAGGTACCTACAAAATTGTGATTTCTTCACTTGAGGAGATATATAGTTTAAAAAAATTGAAATCAGAATTTTTTATGATAAGTAGATAGGTCCCTACCCAAGTACTAAGTATTTTTTTTAAATTCAGCATGACCCAAGTAAGTATTTTTTCATTTTTAGTGTCCATCAAATTTCACCAACAATATCTTCTGTCTCCAGCATTGATCTAAAAATTTCAACAAATTGTTCAAAGATGGCACCAAGTGTACTCGCTTCTAAACATCACTCCGGAGCTTGCGTACTAGAAAAATTAGACGTAGAACTTGAAAACATTGGATGTTGTTATGAAACTAATATGAATGAAATATTCTCATTCGTTCGTTTTACCAATGACTGCACGTACATGATTTTGAAAGTCGGTGCACGTGGTATCGTGCGTGTTTTCGCAAAGTCCACAGCGTTTTGGTTTTCATCATTTATGTAATCTCATTCGCAAACTACCTACTGCATTTACAGCATAATAAAACAATTAAGGTAGGAATATTAAAAATAGTTAGTAGAACGATTTTCTAGTTAATTTTCCAATCGAGTAATTTAATTTCGGGGTTCTACATACTTAATATTTTTTTCCCCTATTTAATATGTTTCTTGTTCTTTTCCTTTTTTTTTTCTTTTTTTAAATTCAATTTTTATTCTTTAAATGTGGTCTGTACCTATTCTAATAATTTTGGTAGAAGTAAAATATTTTTATTCACTAAGTTCTTGCCATCTCAGATGCACTTTAGATTATAATTGAACCTACGTAGTAGGTACTTACATTTTACGTGTACAATCGTTGAAGTTTTGAAGTAATTCAACCATTTTTGGTCACAAAGTAGAAGTTATACGAACGTGGATGTTTGTTAACTTATGTTATTTGTGAGAAAGTCTCTCGTACTTTAAACCTTAGAAACTACCTACGTCGAATTATCTCCTACAAAAGTAAGCAAAACAAGTTTTAATCTATTACCTACCAAAAAAAAAAAAAAAAAAAAAAAAAAAAAAACTCCTCAAAAGAGGATTTCTTTTACGACGTATCCATTTACCCTCTAATAATTTTTATATTACAAAAATGAAATAAAAAACCCTTTCATCTTTGATACGAAAGTCGACATTTTTGATTTTTCGTTTAAAAATATTCTCTGTAATCTTTTACTGTTCGCGATCAACTGTCAAAAATGTTCACGTTACGTAATAAAATTGACGAGATTTTTCAGGTGAATTTATAGCATCATTTTTCTAAGTCAGTATTTAGCTTCGGGGATTTCGGTTTCCTCAATTTTTCTCATTATTTTCCGTATCGTGTTATTGGACGAGAAACTCGATATAGAACAGAACGTTGCCAGTTGAAATTTTTTGAAATTATTTCGGCCGAAGCGATTTGTCGTCTGGAAAGTTTTTTCGATTTTTCATCGTTAAATTAAAAATAGTTCTTCGTGTCTAATCACGATAACATATTCGGGGCTGATTTATCTATCGTCATTATTTGTAAAAATTTAGACATCGAGCATGTAAAAATAGTAGCTGTAAAATCCATTCGTGAAAAAAAGGTTGTAAAAGTATACCTATCCATTTTAGGGTGTTCCTTATTTATTTATTTTTTTTTTTTTTTTTGAAATTCGGCTGCTACCTCCTAGATCATTTCTTTGTAACTTGAAACTAATTTCAGATTTTTCAAATAAAATTTACTGGTCCCAAGGGCTCTAAAGTTTACATGCGATTTACATAAGGATTTTATGTTAAACACTTTGCTTCCAAAAAAATGAAATATAATTTTAAAAAACTCGTATTATCGTGATCGAATGTTTTGCAAGTAGATGAAATTCCAAACAATTTCATGAGAAAAATTTCTAGGTAGTTGAAAATTGAATTTTTTTCAAGAGTTTGAGAAATAAGAATTCTTAAATTGATGAATTTTTTTTTATACTGGGATGATTATTATTCAAAATTTTCTTTACTTTTTTTTTATCCAACCTTTGAAAAAAGTCAAAATGAAAATTTAAACTTTGACAGGGTTTTAAGAAATACAGATTTTTTAAAATTAACAGTTTCCAAAATTTTTCGATTTAACTTTTGTACTTTTTTTCAAACAATTGTATAGAAAAGAAATTAAAAATTGAATTTTTGCAGGGATTGAAAAATTTAAGATTTTCTAAATTATTTAGCATTTTCCAAAATTTCTCAAAATTAATTCGTATACCTTTTTTTTCTAACATTGTTGCATAAAAATAAAAGTTGAATTTTTGACAGAGATTCAAAAAGTGAACATTTTTTCAAATGAATGTGTTCTAGGAACGTATATGAAAATTTGTTTAATTTTTCCATTGTTGGCACTTTTTTTTGGTACGTTTTCCCTAAATTTTTTTTCATTTTTTTCAAAGCACTGTTAAGTACATAACAATAAACTTCTGGCAGGGATTTGAAAAGAATTTTTAAGTTGATGTGGTTTTCAAAATTTGTTGAGAATGATTTTTAAAATATTCTTTAGAAAAAAAAAAAATTAATTTAATTTTTAAGACTTTTTCATACCTATTTACTTCATTTTCAAATAACTCTTTATTGTATAAATACCAATTTTTGAAGAAATAGACAAAACATTGATGTAAACAAAAATTAGATTATGCAATAATTTTTAAGAGTGGCTTAAGAATCAGGCTGCAGGCAGAGAGTGCAATTTTTTCATATTCTTTCAACTAATTTTGAAAAAATTCCTCCAAACTAAATTTTTTGGTGTCTGAAATGAGCTGGGATGACTTGGGAAACTAAAATTAACGCGTGATGAAGGTAATGCGGGTCCCCCTAGTAGAACATTAGTGACCTCTAGATATCTATTGTATATAGGTAGAAAATGTTGGCCTGCTCCTATGTCATATGGTTTGGGCTGTGGGCTGATCATTGTCCCGAAAAAGCAGGTAAAACGTTATCATTTTTGATTTTTGACCCAACACAAAAATTAAATGAGGACCAAAAGTCAAAATCCACAATCAGAGGTATAAACTGAACCTACCATTAAATTTCAGGACGCCCTAGGTCTATTTTGAAAACCTGTGGGTTTGATGAACGCAAAAAATGGCCTAAAATTCACTTTTTTAAACCTAAAGGGGAATAAGAGTGGCCTAAGAGGTTGAAATGGGCACATTTTGGAGATAATATGAGTGGAATTTTCATTCAAAAATTTAAAAAAATTTCATCACTTTGGATCTTTGCTGCAGTTCCCACAAAAAAGGGACTTGCCCTAACTTTGAATTCCGATGAAGGTCAAAACTCTCGAAAACAAAATTAATGATCTCTATTGACTCCATATTCCAAATTTTGACTCCCTCGATAATTTGGTTTGGCTTGGTTGTCTTAGGCTGATCACTTAATCAGTAAATCAGTGCCCAAAAAATGTGAATTTCTTTGGTTTTTAACCTTACACGAGAGTGAAAAGGGGTCCAGAGGTCGAGGCATGAAGTGGATCTACAATAAAATTGTAGGATCTCTTACCTACTAAATTTGAAAAAAAAAAGAAATAAAAAGTTCTCAGCTTCTGGAAGATGGTTTTTTTTTTAATTATAAATTTTAGAATAGGTAAATTTTGTTCATTTTCATTTTATTGTACTTAGTATTCTTTTTTTTCTTTCAATTATACTGAATTCCTAAATTTTTGAAATATTTTTTTTCATTTTTTTATGAATAAAAAAATTACATAATTTTTTTGAAATGAAAAAAATGTCAATTTTTGAAATGAAAAAATGCCAATTTTTGGAAATGAAAAAGTTCAATTTTTTGGAATGAAAAAATGCTAATTTTTTAAAATGAAAAATGTCAATTTTTTGAAATAAAAAAAATGAAAAAAAAAATGCCAATTTTTTGAAATGAAAAAAATGCCATTTTTTGAAATGAAAAAAATGCCATTTTTTGAAATGAAAAAAGCGCCATTTTTTTGAAATGAAAAAATGTCAATTTTTTGAAATGAAAAAATGTCAATTTTTTGAAATGAAAAAATGCCAATTTTTTGAAATGAAGATCTCAATTTTTCTGAAATGAAAATCTCATATTTTTTTTTTAAATGAAAAAATAATATCAATTTTCAAAAATGAAAAAATGACAACATTTTGGAATAAAATGTTTTAAACGTTTTTTCGAGAACTGAAATATTATTTATTTTTTTTTAGAAAAAAAAAATCCAATATTTTTTGGAATTGATTTTATATTTTTCAGTAAAATTTCTATGGAATAAACAATTTTATTTATATATCAAATTTTTCAAGAAAAAAATCTCTGAATTTTTTGGAGATCAAAAATATGATCAGAAGTCATCTCGTCTCTTGCTTCTGGATGAAGTTCGAACATTTTTTTAAATTCGGCTATACCTAAATTCTACAGTTTTCAAACTCCTGCCAAAATTTAAATTTTCATCAGAAATTTTTTCTAAGTAAGTTTGAATAAATGGATTACGTAAATAAAATAATAACGCAATTTTTTGATATATTTTTTTTTTGTGAAGAATTCATTGAAGCAAACACTTTTTTTCAAACAATTTCCAATTTTTGATAACGAAAAATGTGAGGAAAAAATATTTCAGTTAAAAAAATTATCGAATTGAAAATTCCAAACCTACTTTTCAAACCCCTGTCTAAAAAAATTCAATTTTCAATTTAATTTTTTTTTTTTTTGGGTTGAAAATGTTTAGAATCTCATCTTCTTTCAAGGCATTCAATTTCGATGCTGCGAGTTTATTTTACTAAAAATTACACCGATATTTTTCGAAAATAAAGTGTTCATTGTGAAATCCTCGTGTAAAATCTCATGTTAAGCATTGAATCTCTCGAGGGGAGCGAGCTTAATTTTATTTTAAAAATCTGAGAAAATTCCGAGATAAGTTTTAGGCGATAAAGAAAAAAATCTAGGGGGTGGTAACCAGCTCAGTTTTAATTTTTTTTCAAATACCAATCAGCCTGGTACATTGGTCACCTGGTTATAATATTGATAAATTAAACGATAATTTTATCAATGAGTTTTGTTTGAAATTTTGCCAATAGTTTGGCATTTTTTTCATTTCAAAAAATTGAGATTTTTTCATTTTAAAAAATTAGCATTTTTTCATTCCAAAAAATTGAACTTTTTCATTTCCAAAAATTGGCATTTTTTTCATTTCAAAAAAATTATGTAATTTTTTTATTCATAAAAAAATGAAAAAAAATATTTCAAAAATTTAGGAATTGTTGCTCATTAACGTTGGCAAAAATTCTCGTGTCTACGTTTCCTTAAGTATTTAAATCGCGAATGCCATTCAACCTTCTAAATAACTTATTGGGTACTTGAGAGGTGATTTTTTTTAATACGTATCTGTGTTTTTTTCTCAACATAAATACCTAAGTATATTTCGTGCGGGAGGGAATCTCATCATAGGTTGTTTCACATTTCTGTGTAAATAATTAAAACGTACGTCGAGTAGGTTTATCCCGATGAAGGAATAAGCCCTTATTTCTATACAGATTTGGAAATTCGATTAAAACGCCACAAGGCATGTAACCTCCGGCAAGTTATGAGAATTTCAATCGGTTACAGTAACTTTTCGCCAGAAAGAAATTCTCTCCTTTCGATATCGCCTTTCATTGGCAATTCGATTCTCTTTTTGTACGTTCTCGAAATTCACGCCGTTTCATTTCCCACAGGACCCAGCGTAGAGAAATTTTTTACAGATTATTTTAAATTTTGAATAGAAAGAACACATTTGTGCAACACTTAAGCGTATTTTACCCCTGAGAGTATATCGAAGATATGTAGATACGCGAATAAACGTTATGTTGATTTTAGATATTACACAGTTCGGTGTTGTGCATTGCATGTGCGGTTATAAATTTCTTCCATAGAACTAGAAGATATATATCTTTGTTATGGATAACTTTTTAAAGAGTACCCCTTCCCTTGGTGTATATATCGATGATTTTGATACATATTTTTTGTCCATTTGTTATCGTACTACACGAGTTTGTGAGAATATGGTTGGTTTACTGTGCATAGAAAAACAAATGGTGTTATTAAACCATCGTATACATAAACACGAGCCATGATATATGTTTTGATCAAAAGTGCACGTTGTTCAAGATGAATGTTGATATCTCGTGATAAATCTTACTCGAAATTATATCTAATGCATTTTTCCTCGGTTTTAAAACGCATTCGGTTGCAATTGCCGGACACGTTTTAACAAAAAGAATGCACAAAAGATAGGTACATGTTGCAATGTATGTTACGTACGTCGCTGATACCACAATAAATCACCTTATAAGTAAAATTTTCTCTCTTAACTTCTTGGCTGTTGTGTTATTGGTGTTTAGTTTACGTGGTTGGATAATAATAAATATTGTTTTTGGCGCCGAAATCTGAAATTTCGGCTATTTATCAAACGAACGTTTTGTACTCGTGCGATAAATTTTGCAGTTTTAGATGCATTACGTGATACAAATTCGCAATGCACTTTATAATATGAACGAGATTTTTAAGAAATATTTCTCTACTTTGTATAGTGTGCATGAATTGCTATGTGGGCCATTACCGAATTTGTATGGCCTCTTTAAAGCTGTAGTATCTGGTTGGTATTTGGGTCTCTCATGTACTGATTTTAGGACAAAAACGAGAAATTTACGAAGTACGAATACGAGATTTAGATTTTACGTTACTAGGGAGATAAAGTGCTACTTTATATACCTCTCGCTGATCTTTCGGTAGTATAAAGAAGCCTTTTTCTCTCTCGTAACGTAAAATATTTTATCCAGCTAGGGAAATATAGTGATTTTCAACGATTTTGATTCATTTCCCTCGCTTCGCTCGGGCAATAACCCTCAAAATCGTCGAAAATCACTTCATCTCCCTAGTTGAATAAACTACTATTGCGAAATGATCTATTCTGGTGTTTTTTTTACTGTCAGTTATTTTTAGAATTTTACGTATAAAATTCTGAATTGGCTTTCTCTGGCCTTAAATATAGAAAAATCGATTTCGCAGATTTTTCAGGGTGCACAAATTTGGAAATTTAGGTGTACGAGTATTGATTGATTTACATGAGTCACCCTGACCTTCAAAAAAACATTAAAAATTCATTTAAAAAAAATTATATCAGGTAGGAAACTAATTTTTTAGTTGAATTTATTTTTTAAAAGAACTCAAGGAATTCATTACCTACTAGAATTTTTAAAAATTTTATACTCAATTAGGTGTGTACTCCAAAATTTTTTAAAAATTCACATATTTGTAACAAAAATTAATTCTTCAAAAAAAAAAAAATGTGGGTAGGTACTGAATTTTTAAAAAAATATCATGAAGTAAAAAAACTTTTCTTGCAAATGGTGGGGGAGGGGGGAATTCTCAAGTAAAAAGACTAAAAATTTTTTCTTAATTAGGTAAGTATTATTTTTTTTAAATATAAATTTCGAGGATGAAGTGGGTGATTTAAGTCTGTTGGTTGCTCTTCGTTTACATACTCTTAACTATCTGTAGAATTTTAGATTTTTTTTCTCTACAAAATACAAAAATTAATTTTCAAAGATTTTTCAGCAGTTAAGGTACAAATTGGTAAATTTATAGTGCTTTATTTGATTGAAACCTACATTTTCCCTCTTTAGAAATGAATTTTTAAGGCTTTTTCAGAGAAAATTTTATTTTTGTAAAAAAATTCATCGTCAATTTTTAAATAAACTTTTGATGGCCAAATTATTTGAAAAATTCTACAAACGACTTTTTCAAAAAATTCTAAAAAACGACTTTTTTTTGAGAATTTGGATGATGAATTATTTTTAAAAAGTTCTAAAAATTGTGTTTTTTTTTAAATTGCGATGGTGAGTGATTTTTCAAAAAAAATAATTCTGATGATACATTATTTTTGAAAAAATGTTAACAATGACTTTTTTTGAAAAATAATTCCGAAAAAATTCTAAAAAACGAATTTTTTCAAGAAATTTTGATAACGATTTTTTGAAATTCAGATAATGGATTACTTTTAAAAAATTGGTGGTGATAGTGACTATTTTTGAAGATTTTTAACAATGAACTTTTTTTAAAAAATCCTGAAAACAAATTTTTTCAAAAAATTTCGACAGTGATTTTTTTGAAAAAATCCGACCATTGATTGATCCATTTGAAAAAATCTTATGGTGATTTTTCTTGAGGAAATACCTACGTAGGTAGATAAAAAACTTTCATTTAAAAAAAATTATGAAAATGATTTTTTTTTTGAAGAATTCCGACGATGAATTAGTAGGTATTAAAAAAAAAAATCTGAGCGTGATTAAAAAATGCGTACCTAATAAATTTGTTTGAAAAATGCTCATGGTGATTTTTTTTGAAAAAGTTTCGTAATGATTCATCTTGATTTTTTTTGAAAAATTATAACGATGAATTATTTTTCTACATGCATGAACTTTTTTGAAAAATTATATTTGTGATTTTTTTGAAAAATTTTCATAATGAATTTATTTTATAAAGTTCTTAAAATGCAATCTTCATTTAAAAAATTATGACGGTGATTTTTTTGAAAATTTCTCAGATCAATTTTTTTCTAAAAATAAATTCTATTTGAAAAAATTCATTGCGAAAATTTTAAAAAATACGTACGTAGGTCAATTTTTTAAAAAATCTATCAAAATGTTTTAAAAGTACCTACCAATAATTCATTATCAGAATTTTTCAAAAAAAGAAATCATCAGCAGAATTCTGTTCAAAAATTTTGTTGGTGATTTTTTTTTTTAAGAACTCTGATAATGAGTTAGGTACTTTTTAAAATTTTTGAAAGTGATTTTTTTCAAACATTTACGGTAATCAAGTTTTTTTTTGAAAAATTTCAAACATGAATTTTTTGAAAAATTTCAATCATGAATTTTTTTGAAGATTAGGTATTTAGAAAAAATATTTTTTTAAATTTGCATACCTACCTAATGATTAAAAAAAAATAAAATAAAAAAAAAACTGAATAATTTTTAATGATGAATATTTTTGAAAAATTCCAACAATGAATTATTTTGAAAAATTCTAAAAAATATTTTTTTAAATTTCAACAGTACTGATTTTTTTTGAAAAATACCTACGAAAATATAATATTTAAAAAAATAATAATTATGACAGATATTTTTTGAAAACTTTCAGATTTTTTTTTTTTGAAAATCCTAATGTTGATTTTTTTGAAAATTTTCTGATCGACTCCCTAATTTTGAAATATTCTGATATTAACTTTGAAAAGTTGAATGATGATTTTTTTTAAATTCCAACAATCATTTTAAAAAAATTGTGATAGTGATTTTTTGTAAGATTATAATTGTTTTTTTTTTGTGAAAAAATTTCTAACCAGGATTTTTTTGAAAAATTTTCATAATGATTTCTTAAAAATTCTGATGGATAATAATTTTTTCGAAAAATTTCAATATAATTTTGTTTTGAAAAATTCTGATAAGCATAGTTACTCAAATTTTTGAATGTTTTCAAATTCTTCTCAATTTCGTGATTCATCTTCATACTACTTGAAAACTTCATTATTATTTGTATAGGTATCCAATCATTTCAATAATCACTTCAGAATAAGTACCTACCCTATACCTAATTTCTTCGTTTATTACGGACCATTTTCCACTCTTCGTACCAAATCTTAACGACAAATCGCCCTTTTGAAAACCTTCATTAGCCTACTCTGGCAAAAATACGTACTATTATGCTATTTACGTAACAACTTACGAAATAAAATTCCGATACCATAGGGGCACGTTATTCATAAATTAAAAGCCAGTTTTCATTGTGCGAAAGATCATACTCTAGATTTTCTTTTCTTCGCTATAGAAATTTCCCTTTTCGTAAAGTTTAACAAAAAGATAATAGATATTGTTTTTCATTACACGAGAGAGGAGCAGAGAAGGGAGAAAAAAGAGGAGAAAAGCGCTGGAAAAAAAATTGATGGTCGACGAATTTAACAATTTTGCTTCGGGTAATGGTTCATAATGGTGGCATTTGTATTTTCTATCGTCGCGTCATTATCGCATTATTTCTTTTCATAATTTGATATTAGCAGAGCGATAATTACGACGAAATGCTATAACGAATGAAAAACCCTAACGAAACGAATTAATATTAGAGCTGGGCAAAATTTAATGGATATAAAAATTTAGATAGGGGTGGGCAGCCATTTTATTTGGTATTTTTATTTCTCAGACGAATTTTATGTGTGTTTGGGTTATAATTATTGAAGTAATATTTTTTAGATTATTTTCGTAATGGTGATTTGAATAGGTTAGGGCTTATTTTGACAGAAAATTATGCGATTAGGGGAAATTATAATTTCTTTGTCAAATAAATGTAGCGGAGTTTGATTATAAATCTCAAACTTATCTCGCCAAAAGTGAGTTTATTAAAAAAAGATAAGGTTAGGCAGTTGACGAAGTTTTGAATTTTACATCAAAACTTGATTTACTTTTTTTTGTGGTGCTTACTTTACTGAGACTTTTGAAAAGGCGAGTTCATGTAATTATATTATGTCTCCGAGCTTCTAGTTTTCTCTTCTTTTTTTCAAATAATCTAGGAATTAGGTATCTACCTTTTGAGGTTTTTCCCATTTGCACTTTCACAAAGGTATATATATATTTTTGAAAGGAATCACGAAGACTAAATATTTCAAAGGCGAACGCTGCAATCGAACCTAATTGAAAACATGAAGAAGGCTTTTCGAGTGTAAAAGGATAAACAGAGAGTGGTTTTTTGAGCTGTGTTTATTTCCCAATCTCACGAATGCGATGCGATTCTGATTAAAATTTAAAACAAGCATGCTCAGAATTTCACAAAACTCTTTCATTTACAGGTAACTTGTAGGTCAACTGAAAAGCTTCAATTTTCACTATTTTTGGTTTATAAAAAAATACCTCGAATCAGCTGCGAGTAATAAAGAGTCGAATTTACATTTTTAATCTACCTACTCTTCCTCTCAAAAATTTATCTAAATTTTTTATTCGAATAAAAAATTATCATTTTTCCACGTGAAACCAAATAAAACAAATCTGAACTATTTTATTTCCAATTATTACGAATTTCTCGACGAAATATTCTTATAAAATGGTACAAAATGCTACACGAGAGAATGAGCTTCAAGAGGGAAGTCATTAATGCGAACATGATTTGTATAGTGTTAGGGTCGTTTTCAGATCAGCTTAGAGATAATTTCTCGCTCGAATAATTTTACTATGACGTAGCGTTTTTTCCCCATAGTGCTTGAAATTTTACTGAAAAACGATAGTTTAAAATTTAAGGTGCCGAGAGCCGAGTTCAACCAAACGTGTGTTCGTAGGTACGAGTACAAAAGTTTATGGAAATGATTCAACAAGTGAAAAATTGTGTGTCGTAAATCATTGAAAGTACGACTTTATATGGTAAAGTTTACACATGCTTTATATACTGTGTTCATTTTAATGACGACGTTTGTTTTGGCTGAATTTTATTTTACCTAATTGGATGAGTTTTGAAGAATTATTGACGACAAATATTAGGATTGGTTTTTGAGATGGGTACTTTTTTTATACGTCTTGAAACAATTTTTTTTTTAATGGTAGTACGAACAAATTTTATGATCGATTGTTGCGTCATTTTTTTTAGTATTTTATTTTATTTTTTTGATATTAAGCTTATTAAGTATAAATTTTAAAAAATGGTAAAAATTATTCAGAAAATCTTATGATTGATTTTTTAAGTTAGTACCTAATTAATTGAAAATTCAAAAAATATAATTATATACCTTCCTAGATATTTATTTAAAAAAATTTTTAAAGGCAAAAATCGTTGAATACGTGTCATAGTTGATTTGTGAGATAATAATTTTTTTTTTAAATTGCAAAAATTTTTAAACAGATCTCATTTTTTAAATTAATTATTATTTTTTCATTCTACTCGAGGGAAACGTTTAATTATGTGCCAGAAATTGTCATTTCAAAGCAAATTTAAAGAAATTGACCTAAGAAAAAAATTCTTTGGCCCAAAAATTTGATAAATCTTGAAGCTCTACATTTTTTAGATTATAAAATATTTCTAACAATTTCTATTTCGAAGAAAATTGATAATTTTTCACCAAATTAGTGGGATTTTTTCTTCTAATCTTTTATCACTAGAAGACCTACATCTGTAGGGGTAAATATTGCGAAAAATTGTCAATTCAAAGAGAAATGAAAAAATCGATCTTAGAAAAAATTATTTGAAACCAAAAATTTGATAAATAATTTTTCTAGTGGAGTATTTGAGGGGGGGGGGTCGAGGGGGTCCAGACCTCCCCTTAACGAAGAAAAAGTTGAAAAAAATGACGAAATTTCAGCTATTTAGTGCTCTTTTTTACAAAAATTTTCATTTTTTTGGTCAAGACCCCACCCCTTACATGACTGTCTGGCTACGCTACTGAATTTTTCTACAAATTAATGACGAGTTTTTTTTTCTCGGAATTACAACACTTTGAATTTCTAAATGACCAATTTGAAAAAAAAAATGAAAAAAATTGATCCCAAAAAATATTTGTTAGCTTTCAATCTGAATACTAAATTTCCTCCAAATTAATTGCATTTGAGCCGATTCGAAGTATTGGGAAAAAATTGAAGTGTGCATAATTATTGTATTTTTACTCTACAATCTTAAAAAATAAAAAATGATTGAAATTGTTGAACGAGTTTTTAAATAAATTTTTGAGTCAATTCTTTATAAAAACATTTATTATAATATTCAAAAAAAGTTTAAAATAGCTGAAGAAATTTTATGGATGATTTTGTGTCTTTTTTTTTTTGATTTTAGGTATGAAGTTTTTATTGAAATTTTGAAATAATGGTAAAAATTAAGATCAAACAAAATTTATGTTGGATTTTTCAAGTTGACTATTTAATTTTTATGACAATTTTTTAAAGAAGTCTAAAAACTGTTCAATAAATTTTATAATCGATTTATGAATTATGTAATCTATATTTTATTTTATTTTCGTTTTAACTTTTTTTAATAATGATAATTTTTCAATAGTTTTTAAAAAATATTCGCTACTGGAACCTTTTTTTAAATGATTAAAATTATTGAACAATTTTTATAATACATAATTTTTAAACTTTTTCAAATATATTTTGATTACTTTTCAATTTTCGAAAAATGGTTTTTATGTTTGATTTTTAAAGTTGATTATTTTTTTTAAAATTTTGTGCAAGAATTTTTGTAAATTGATTTTGAGTCGAATGTTCTTATTGAAATTTTAAAGAAAATTAAATGAAAAAAGTTGTCGAACATACCTATTTTATATTCAATTTTTCAAATTGAATTTTTTTTTCTATCAAGTACTATCTATAGTTTTGAATAAATAATGAAAATTGTTGAACAAAATTTTTAATCGATTTTTAGAAATTGATATAAAATTTTTAAAAAATTATGTTAAAAATCATTGAATAAATTTTATGAAAGATTTTTAAATGGATCGTTCTAAAAGTATCACAATTTGAAAAAAAAATAGGTACCTAATAATAATTATCAAACAAATTTTATGTTTGATTTTTCAAGTTGATTATACACCTAATAATTATTTTTTTTATTATTCTATAGGTAATTGAAAATAAAATAAAAATTGTTGAAAACAAATTTTATGATCAATTTCTGAGTTTATTGTTTGAGAGAAAAAAATCAGTTTTACATAAAATGGTAAAAATTGTTAAATTGTGAGATCGATTTTTGAATGGATAAATTAATTTTTTTAAACACTTAGGTATTAGGGTTTTTTTTTACTGTTCTACAATTTACTTAAGAATTTTTTTAAAAGTAAAAATCGTTGAACTATCATTTTGATTGATTTTTGAATCTAGTACTTGATGCTTTAAAAAAAAAATCTATTACAAATTTTAAAAAATAGGTAGTAAAAATTATTGAATATGTATCAAGACTGATCATTAATTTCCTTGAATATTCATCAAGTTTATACAAACAACTTTTTTAAAAATATGAAATTCTTGAAAAAATTATAATTACCTATAATTAATTTTTTAGTCTATTATACTTTTTATTATTTAAAAAAATGTTTAAAATCCTAGATTAAATTTTGAGATCAATTTCGAATGTTATTTCTCCATTATTAATTTTCTTAATTTTTTTTCCAATTTTCACAAGTGGTAAAAATTATTGAAGAAATTTTATGCTTGATTTTTCAAGTTGAATAATTTTTTTTGTTGCAAATTAAAAAAAAAGTATTAGGTATTTTGTTGAATATATTTTATGATTATATTTTATTATAATTTTAAAAAAATAATAAAAATGTTGAACAATATTTACGATTGATTTTCGATTTAATTATTTTTTTAATGAAATATGCTTGTTACAATTTTTAAGCAATAGGAAATGAAAATTATTGAACAAATAATAAAATTAATTTTTAGCATCCTTATATGGCGTGATGCCCTCTGTGAAAAGGTACGTTAAGTCGGAAAAGCAAATTTTTCAGGAGAGCAAAAAAATCGAAAAAATCAATTTTTCACTTTTTGATTGGATTCTCAAAAAAAAAAAAAAAAAATACTTTTCACACCATTTTGGAGAGTTTTTCTCAAAACATACGTTTACCATGTGAGAACTTCAAAGTGGTTCAAGTATCTCCGCCAACTTTCACCCGATTTTCGATTTTTTTTTTTAAATTACTCAGAAAAAATTCTCTCTTTTAGATGGTCAAAAAAAAATAAAAATCGATTTTGCCGACTTAAGGTACCGTTTCACAGAGCGCATCACATATTTAAAAAATATTCATTTAATTTTTTTTTAAATGGTAAAAACTGTGGACCATTGACCAAATTTCAAGATCGATTTTCCAGTCGATTAAATTTCGTTCTTACGCCACATTTTTTAATACCTAATTACATTTTTCATCACCAACCCTCTCACCTTCTTCAGTTCACATCCACTAAGCAATTTACTTAGATAAATTTCGCCGAGAAAACCGTAGGTAATAAAAAAATGACGATAAAATCCAATAAAATACAACACAGCAAAATGTTCTGACGTGGTACAACGAACGAGCAATCTCGTCGTGAAACTTCCTTGACAATATCATAGTGAAACATAATCCTAGTGGAATTAAAAACCAGCACCTTGGAACGATGTAAATAAAAAAATTTAATCGTTGAAAGAAAAAAAAATGAAAATCGTAAAAACGAGTCGACATAAACATTATCTTTCGTATGAAATTATTCGCGGTGTAGTTTTTCAAAAACTTTGCAACGTGTAAAAAAATGAGCCGGAGAGAAAATTTAATTTTTCAAAAAATTATAAAAACATACGATGAAAAAATTTCGTTATAAAAAGTATATCTACCTGAATGGAGTTCAAGTGTATCTCTATGGCTTGTGTGGGTACAATTGTGCGTACAAGTACGTATCGAATTTGAAACGTGCTGCAAAAACTTGGGTGATTAATGTTGGCGAATGTGTGAAACATTACGTTAATTTAAAAGCTATCCTCGATTTCATTTTTCATTCGTTGTCTGGAAATTAATTAAAATTTTAGATGTCGAAATTCTTCAACTTGGGCCATCTAAAAATGCGCTCTAAAATAGTGATTTCGCATTTTCACTCAGAGACAGACGTTTTATTTCGGGTTAAAATTTACAACTTGATTATTCCTCCCAGTCTCGAGTCTATTGCGTTTCGTTTTCATCGTGTTTTATTTCCATTATACGCCTCGAATTCCGAAATTGTGAGAAAGCTAAAGTGTAAAAAGCGTTTATTTTGGAGATATAAATGCACGACTGGATAGACCTAGGTACCTAAAATGTGTTAAACTACTTCCCTTTATTATCTTTTAATAACAACAAATACTTACGTAAATGACTAGGTGAACCGTTTTAAAAATTCCTTTTACTTCGAATGTAATTCGAAATTACTTTACGACGTGGTGGAATCTTCATGGGTGAAGTAATTTGCGACTTAATTTGCCAGCTAAGCTTTGGCCTTGTAGTAAATAAATTTTCCTTTTGGGAACTTGATAGGAAATACTATTTAATTCTGTTTTACGTTACGACTGTTCTTCTTACCTACGACGATTTACCTCTACTCGTGTTTTTATTTTTCTTTCGGAGTTTCGAATATTTGTTTAAATTTAGATTTTTCGAAGAGTTTCCGTTTGTCGAACGAGATGCCTAAATGTGTATTTTTCGAAATTGGTCAAACTTAGTTGTTCTTTAATGTAGAAATTTTTCAGAAAATTACAGATGTCATATTTTTAAAAATTTGCCAAAAATGTAATTTTATAAATTCTCAAATGCATACTTACCTAGGTACTAAAAAAATAGTTCTCAATAGCACTATACTTTCCGAAAAAATCTAGAATTATTTTTGATATCAAAATATGCTCAGCTGTATTATTTTTTTAGAATTTAAACTTTTGTTATTATCTTGATGGACAAAATTCGTAAAAAACTTTTCAAAAAGTATGAGTTTGTCAAATTTTCAAAAAAAAGTTCCAAGATTGATTTCCAACAATTTTTTTACTTGCTAAAATTTTTGATTTAGGCATCTTACTAAATTTTTGAAAATTCATAATCAGTTGAAATACTAACACATTTATTTTATTTTTCGAAATTGAATTCAGGAAAAATTTGGAATGCTAACAAAATTTTGGGAAATTCTACCAGAGTCAAAAAAAAATTGTAAAATTTTGGCATGCCCTTGAAATTTGAAAAAATTTTCAAAAAAATTGGAACATCGAAAATGTTTAGAAAATTTTAGCATTCTGAAAAAATATTGAATTTCGAAGAACTTGGAAATGATCTGCAAAAAAAAATCCATCATGCCAAAAATGAAATGAAAAGTTTTGCATGATGAAATTTTTTTCTTTATTATTCGAAAAAATTTAGCATGAAAAAATCGGGAAATTTGGCACGTTGAGAAAACTCGAGAATTTTGTTGTAAAAAATGAAAACTTGGCATGCCTGCCAAGAAAATTCAAAAAAATTGTTAAGAAAACTCAAAAAATTTAGAATGTTGAAATTTTTTATTAAAAATTGTAAAAAATTTCCACATGTTTCCCAAAAATTTGCATACCTATGTACCAAAAAAAATACGAGAATTTCAAGAAATGGTCACGTAAAAAAAATTTGGAATGTCAAGAAAATTAAATTAACGCACACTAAAAAAAAATCGAGAAAATACCTATACTATAAATTATTTGGTACCTACTTATGTACATTAAAGAAATTTCAAAAAAAAAAAATTGGGCATCCCCAAAAGAATTGAAAAAATTGTCTTTTTGAAAATTTTGAAAATTTTGGCATGTTGAAAAAATGCTCAAGAATTTGGCATGTTATGAAAATTCAAAAATTTTGCCGAGAAAATTGGGAACAATTTGGCATGTCAAAAAAATTCAAAAAAAGAGTTGAAAAAATTCAAAAAATTTAGAATGTTTGAAAGAATTTTTTTAAAAATTGTAAAAATTTTCGACATGTCATCTAGAAAATTTGAAATTTTTTTAAATACCTTACCTATCAAAAAAATTAACAAAAAATTTAAGAAATGTCCGTGTAAAAAAAGAAGAATTCAAGACAATTTCCGAAAAAAATTAGGAATTTTGGCATGCCAAAAAAATTTAAAATACACAACTGTTGAGAAAATTCAAAAAATGACAAGCAAAAAAAATTGAAAAAACAAGAAAAAAATCTAAAAACAAAAAAATTGACGAAAATAGCAAAGAAAATTTTGCATGGGTACCAAACAACTCTGGTAAACATTTAAAAAATTGTTATGTCAAAAAAATCACCTAAAACTTTTTGGCATGTCGGAAATATTGAAAATATTCCAAGAAACTTTGAAAAAATTAGCATTCTAAAAATTAAAAAATTAAAAATCAGTTTTTAAAAAAATTTAAAACAATCATGGACATCCTAAAAAAAATCAAAAAATTCGGCTTGTCATAAACTTGAAAAATTTGGACATGCCGAGAAAAAATTAAAAAAGATGAATCTAAAGAAAATTCAAGAAAATTTTGTAAATTTCAGCACGTCTACAAATTTTTTAATTTTTTCATGGCATGAAAATTCAAAAATACTTTCGAGAAAATTCAAAAAAATTATCGAGAAAATTCCAAAAAATTGTCGAGAAAATTCCAAAAATTAATTGTCAGAAAATTTTTAAAAAATTGACACATTGAAAAAATTTGAAAAAAAATTTCATGGATATGCTGAGAGAATTTTAGAAAATTACAGGAGAGAATGTGACATGCCGAAAAAATTTGAAAACTTTTGATAAGCTAAGCTTTAAAAATTAAAGAAAATTTCGCCTGTCAGAAAAATTCAAAAAAATTACTAGAAAATTCAAAAGAATTTGTCATGACCATTGCCCAAAAGATCCAATTATAACTATTCGTGTTATTTGTCGACATTGACCAATTTCAATAATTCCTAAAATGGCGGAAAGGAAATTTTTCGAAAAATTTCACATTGTCAAAAATAATAACTATTATTTTACTGACATCGTATCTAAATTAATTTTACAAAGCCAAGTAAACAATTGTAGTAGCAGGTATCGAGTAAAATCGTATTTCAAACAAGTTTTCTCTTCTTTGAAGTGCCTGATCGATACATATTAATAATCTTGAAAGCGCCAAACAACCTCAACCTACGAAATATTTACCAACAGTTTTTTCTTCTTCTTCTTCGAAACGAACTAGGTACGGTAAATTACGAACTTATGTTTTGGTTGTATCACGTTGAAAAAATATTTACTACGGAATTAGTTTGATAATAATTTTTTACATAAATAAATTATTGATTTTTCTACATAGGTATCGTTTTGGGTTTTATTTTAAGGGCTGAATAATTAACGGTATGCGCTGGGTAGTCGAAGAATGGTGCTCGAGGAAAATAATCACCTGATTTTTGGTAAGTAGATAGATTTTCTGAAGCACCGTGCACCACTTTCCATCTAATCACAATCCGTTAATTATGTATTTTTTGTAATTTAATTCACACAATATTTATCTAAGTAGTGTACTATAATTTCGATGTAGTTTGAAATTTAAAAATCTATACCTACCTAACGTGTAATTAATAAAGGGTGTCCGGTGAGTGGGTAGAGAATGTTTTAGATTTGGATGCATACACCTAATCAAGTCCAACTATAACAAAAAATAAAGGTGGCTCGCCAAAATTTTAAAATTTACGTCAAAACAATACATGAACCAGGTGTAACTTCTTGAGAGGAACAAAAACAGTTATTTGAAAAATTTGCCCATCTGTGAAAATGAAGGTGCAAAGCACTGAACATTAAAATTCACCAACTGTATAGATACCTGATACTCAAAATTGGAGGAGAGGGAGAGGTTCAATTGAAATTTTTGTCATGACCAAAATTATTTCTAAGACTTCAAGCTACAACTTTTGTTTGAAAAATTTTTTTCAATTGGACCCCCCCCCCCCCCCCCCATTTTGAAAAAGTATCTACGTAATGTTATGTGAAATTGGAGAAGAGAGAGGGATCAACTCGAAATTTTAATATAAATAATGACCAAAATAATTTTTAGGGTCTCATTCTACAACTTTTATTTAAAATTATTTTTAAATGGGCCCTTCCTCCTTCTTTTCTCTAATTTTTAATTAGTATTTTCAGAGTGTTATGCAAAACAGATAAGAAGGGAAGGATCCAATTGAAAAAATGTTCAAATAAAAGTTGTAGCTTGAAGTCTTAGGAATAATTTTGGTTATTACAAAAATTTTGATTGGACCCCTCCCTCTCCTCCAATTTTGAATATCAAGTAACTATGTAGTATTGGATTTAGTAAATTTTACGATGGTGCCAAAAAGCCAATTTTCCAAGCTCTATAACTGTAACGCCTTCATTTGTGAAGATAGGTAAATGTTTAATAGAAATAATTTTGTTCCTCGCAGAAAGTTACACCTGGTTCATGCATTTTCTTGATGAGAATTGAGCAATTTTTGTGTCTATAATTCCTCTTGATAAATTTACAAGGGCAATATATTTTTAGCAATAAGGATTTCTTGTTGCTGTAACTCCTTCAATTTCATAGATAAGTATCCGAATGGGATTAGTACTTTTTTGGGTTTTTTAAAGTAGGTACTTACTATTTACTGCCTGAGTCGTGAAAATTTTGAATGCGATGTTGCCAATAGATTTTTTCAATAAAATACCAAATTTTCTGATCTCAACTCCTTTATTTGTAAAAGGCACTAGATATATATAAATTTTATTGTCAGTTGCACTTGGTTAAATCCAAATCGAAAATATTTTCCACCACTCACTGAACACTCTGTATTTGAAAAATATCCACCAGATGCACCAGATAAAAAATAAAAATTATTCCCCAAGTATAAAAATAAATCGAATAGGACATACCTAATTTTAAAACTTTTTTCGTCGAAATTTTCGACCCTAAAAAAATCACTTATCGTAAATTCAAAATATTTTCTACCTTTAAAAGCCTGTCGTAATCACATTTTACTCTTTATTAAAAATTTCACCAATAAAAAGAAAAATAAAGGAAAAAGTAAAAGAAAGGGAAAATAAGTTGGCGTTCAATATTTCAGTGTTTTTGAAGTCTTGCATTAGTTGACGTTAAATTACAATGGTTTTAAAAATTTATACCTAGAATTGGTGAAAACTTTACGACCTCTATATTTTTTTCATTCTATACCTGTAGGGGGAAAAATCTATTAATTTTGTGTGTCATTGAAAGAATAGTGTACAGCAAATTTTGGCTTAGTCTGGTTTTTTTTTCACGTCACACGAGCCATTTTACCGGATGGATAATTATTTATGTATGACGCAGAAAAAAACCGCCATGACAAATGTTGAATTTGTTCAGTCGTTCGAATAATTTAACCATGTTTTTTTCATTTGTTAGGTTAATTATGTGGTTGAGCTAGTTATTGTGCTGTGTGGACATGTGGACATACAATATGTTGAGAAGGTTGAAAAATATTTCCAGTTGCGTGAAATTCGAAATAAATAAGGCCCAGGACGAGACATTGGTCGTTGTATGGATGAAATATCATGTCAGCAGATAGCTAAGCCTACTTAAAAATGAATAAAATACAATTCATAGAAGTACATATTTCGGATACAGCTCTTGATGAAAGAAATTATAGAATAGGTTGAAAAATTTCCTCACAAAGTGGTCGAAATATTACGTACATTTGGCTCGTCTCGTCTAATTATGACGTAGCAACTTTTCCTTCTTTATTTTCCACGTGAATCGGTGTTGATCGATAAGACTATTCGTTTAAAAAAATTTCCTATCGGCATTGGCAGTTTGCTTTATGAGCTCGATGTTTGACATTTTTTAATTCAAAGTCTACAATGTGGAATTCATAGGATCGTTGTAGGCTTTATTACATATACACGTCGTTGAAAATTATTATTAACGCTCGTGCTCGCTAATTTCAAAATGCGAAAGTGAACTCGAGTAGGTTGATTTGTAAAATTAATGATTTAATAAGTACCTACGTTTTACGTTATTCCGCTCTACGACTGCGAACGAAACATCAAAGTGATTTTCCAAGTAGAAGTGGTTGAAACCCTGAAACCGTAATTATCTGTGGTTTCCATGTCACTCGAACGACATAAATGTCTACGAAAAAGCAAGTGAAATTCAAAGTCGGTGCTTTGCACGGGCTTCCAAAGATACGGTTTCTTACCTATTTTAGTAAATGCATGTTTTAAAATTCTCGCTCTTTCTTTCCTACCAATTTCTTGGGTATTGTTTTTGATAAATGTGACGTTTTGAATTTTAGTTCGAAGAAGGCGAAACGCGAGGGAGGGTTGGGTTATCTTTGTATGTTCATTTCAGGGCGTTCGTCTTCGATTGTGATTTTTGACAATTTTAAGAGAATTACTTATTAAACTTACTTTTGGGTGTGTGATGCTTTGTGCTTTGAACGATTTTTTTTGGACGTGGGACTTTTTTTCACTAGAAGAACGATGGGAGCATTTTTTGGGAAATTGCTTCCAAAATTTTAAAGAATAATTTCCGTTAAGAAAATCTAAAAATGAGAGATTTGAAAAAAAGTTTTAAGAAATTTTTCAATAAAAAATTTCAAGAATTTTTGCAAAAACAAAATTTCGAGAATTACTAGATTTCCTATAAAAATTGTATTAGTTTTCAGAAAATTCCTAACTAAAAAAAAAAAAAAAAAAATTTGTGTTATTTTCTGAAAATATTTCATGTACCTACCTAATAATAAGAACAATTCTTTTGAATTGGATTTTTTTCTAGGAGAATCATATATCAATGAAAAAATTTCAATTGTCAAAAACAATTTTTTTTTCAAGATTTTTTAAAAATAAATTTTTAAAGAAACCCAAAAAAATATTTGGAACGGATTTTTTCAAAAAAAAAAAAAAAAAAAATTCAACATACTTTCTTACTCCAGAAAGTTTTCACGAGACAAATGAACATCAAATATAGGTAATGAAAATATTTGAGAGAAATGATTTTTTGAAGTGTTTTCTGGCATTTTTTGAAAGTACTTAAACTCAAAAAATTCGCGATTTTCTTTATTTACTCGTAGGTATTATGTACCTACAATAAAAAATTTTTGACAAAATTCTTTAAAGGGAAAATTTCAACTTGTTGCCAAGTTTTATGAAAACATTTTCACTATACTTCAGAATTTTTTTCAACATTCAAAGAGAAATTAAAAAAAAAAAAAAAAAAAAAAAAAAAAACAACAGAAAAATATGGAGTTGAGCTGGATAATTTTTTTCAACAAAAAATTCAAGCATTTTTGAAATAAATAAATTTTAAGAACAACTTGGGATTTTATTTTATTTAAAGAAAACTCTGCAGATTTATTTTCAAGATTTCAAAGAAAAATTTTCACAAAAAATGTAGAATTTTCTTCATGAGAATTTTTCAAAAAAAAAATCAACAGAATGAAATAATGCAGAAAAATATAATTTGCAAATAAAAAAAATAAAGAATTTTTGTAAAAAAATTTTTAAAAATTTTATTTTATTTAAAAAAAATTCTTCACGATTTTTTTCAAGATATCAAAAGGACACTGTTACACAAAAACTTGAAGAAAAATTTAGAAAAAAAATTTGAACAAAAATTCAGCAGAAAAAAATATGAATAGGCAAAAGAACAAGATTTCAATTAAAAAGTTTCAAACGAGAAAAAATTTTAAAAAAGTGTTGCAAAATAAATCATGAATAATTTTTTGTTGAACAAAAATCTAAAAATTTTCGAACAGACTTTCTGAGATTGCTTCCATTGAAATTTTGAATAAAATAGGTACCTACCTATGTAATTCTTATCAAGTAATTTTATGGAGAATTTATTACTTATTTGAGAAAGCAAAAAGCTTTTTCAACACATTTTTTTTTGAAGATTTTGAAAGTGATTTGAAGGAACCTTTTCAATAAAAAAAAGAAAAATATTTTTGCAAATTTGTTCAAAAATTTTATTTGGAAAAAATTCCAACAAAACATGAGCAATTCAAATAAAAATTTCAACAGATTTGTTTTGAAAAAAAAAAAAAAAAAATTAAAGAAGGATGAGATTTTCTTAAAGTGTATATTTTGAACATTGCGAGAAATTTTTCATTTCAAATCATTTTACCAACGACTTTCCCCCCCCCCCACCCAAAGTGGGACTCAAATTTTCCTTCTCTAATGACATTTTTTCCAAGGCAATTTTTTAATGAGAAAAATTTCAATTCTCATTAGGAATTTTTACAAGAATAATTTTCCAACAAATTTCTCAAAGAATTTTTTTATGATTTTTTTTTTCAAAGGACACTTTTCAAGAATCTTGAAAATTTTTCCACAATTTCCCAAGGAAACTTTTGATAGATATTATACTTATCATAAAAAAATTTAGAAATTCGTCAGAATTTTTATGAAAAAATTAAAATATTTTTTTTTGAATTTTTTCTAGTTCTTATCAAGAACTTTTATAAAAAAATAATTTTGAGAAAATTCTTCTTAAAGTGGGATTTTTCTACTTATTTTTTTAAAGGAAATTGTAAAAATAAAAGAAATGGGAGGAATCTTTTCAAAAACTTTTTAAAAAGATTTTTGAAACATTTTCCATAAATTTTACAGAAGAAAACTTTCAAAAAAATAATTTTTGTATAAAAATTATTGCAGCAGTCTTGTTCAAAAAATAAAAAATAAATAAAAATCTGTAAGAAATTTTTCTTATCGATTTCCTGATGGAAAAATTTCAAATTATCATCAGGTATTTTCAGAAGGATTTTTAGAGACTTTTTTTGAAAATAATCTTTCTAGCAAAATTCTTGAAGAAATTTTTCATGTTTTGAAAGGTACTTTTCAAGATACTTGAGAATTTTTTGCAAACAATTAATCAAAGGAAAATTTTCAAAAAAATATATCTGAAGAAGAAAAATCAAAACAGAGAAATTTTATTAAGAATTTTTTGGAGAAAATTATTCTAAGAATATTTATTTCTTCAAAAAAAATTATTATAGGTAAAAATTATATGTTTCAAAATTTTTTTTGAATCGTAATTTTGTTTAAAAAAATTATTTGATTTCCCGCGAATAACAAGACGTGAAAATGATAGCTACTTTTCGTGCGCAAGGAGTCAAATTGACCATCCTAAACTTGCTTTGTTATGCATGGCGCGTTCAATAAGAAATTATGGCATTTTTAAGCCCTTAAATTAAAGTTTAGATTTTTTCTAGCAATAAACCTTAAAATTTTCAAAAGATTTCAAAACATCTGAAAAATGTTTTTAATTATAATTCGAAAAGTTTAGATTCGAGCAAGAATTAAAATTTAAACCTTCTACTTTCCAATCACTCGATGAACTGACATACATATATTGATTATCTACGTATTAGGTAGTCTTTAACAGTTCTCAATTATCGTTCGAAGTCTTCCAAGCTACGTCAATTTTAAAAGTTAATTTTTGAAATTCGTCATAAACTAAAATATTATATTAGTTGTACCTATTACGTACAAAATGTCTAGAAAATATTCCAATTGCTTTATTATTCAGAGCCTACGAGTACTTATTAGCTTGGGAGTGAAGCTACACGAGTAAAATTTTGCAATGTCTTATCATCCATCCATTACTATAATGAACTATTAAAGCTTGCTTGGCTGAAAGCTCACATGTTATACGTCAATTGCAGATTAATGAATTATGCGTCCTTTTTAACAATACGCTATACTGTATTTTGAAATTCAAAAGTTTACGTCGCCGCCACCTCGTATTCCTTTGTTAACGACTAGTCATTGAAATTAAAGCCTGTGTCTAGCTGAATGAGGAGCATTTATCCATAATAAGTATAATTTCAAAATTTCAAATTAACGGTAAGTTTAAACCATCGCGAGTAAAAAATTTATGCTACAAAGTTTCAAGAAATTATTCATCATTGTTAAAATTTTCATTATTATGGATTTTTCATTTGTTTGATAAAATTTGCCCTTGAATGTATTTTTTATTACGAGAGAAGAAAAATGTCCGAAAAATGTTACCATTTGCGATGTACAAGGTAAAACCAACGAAATGGTATAATGATAAAAAAAAAAACCTGATGTAGCTTGCGCCTATAATAATAGAGTCGTCATTTTACTGCAGCTGCTCTTGACTGAAGTCTCTGAAATGCCTTTGCGTAACACGACGTGATACTTACCGACGATAAAAATAAGGTGGAAATATCACGTTGGGAATTTTCAACTTCGTCAACGAAATTTCAAATACGACTTGGCAAGATCTTTATCGAAATTTCAAATGAAACTAACTTTATGTGTATCTACAAATAGGTACGGATTCGATTTTTTATTCAGAATTTCAGCTTCTATGGTTCGTTTGAAAAGATTGCATTAGTATATCACAGAGTTTTGGGAATCATTGCAATATTAGAAAATTACATCTTTTGTGAGAAAGGAGGGAGTGAAAATAAGCTGAAAAAATTTTAATTTTCTCTAAATGATCGATTCAAGATATCTACGAATTGGTCAAGTGAAAAAAATACGATTAGTAAATTGAAAATGATTGAAATAAAATAAAATGACTCTAAAAAATATTATCTACATGTAAATATTTGAAGCCCTACAGTTCGATCAACACGTCCCATTTTTTTGAAAAACACTGCAAAATTCCTGCTTTTGGCCCAAAATTTCCATTTTCCCAAAATTTGTAATTTTTTAAAACTTGAAATAATCATATTTCTTTAAGGTTGTCATTTTTTTCCAATTTTCAGTCATTTAAAAAATTTTATGGGTATATAATTATATATTTTTCACAAGTGACTTTTTTTACACTTTTTAATTTTTTCCCCATTTTATTAGATATTTGGTCATTTTTCATTTACCTCGCAATAATTTTTCTCATTAAACCTATTTTCTACTATTTTTGAAATTTTTATTTGTATTTTCATGATTTTTCAATTTTTAAAATTTTTTTTGATTATAATTCAATCTTTTATACCAAGCCATTCTCTATTGATTTTTTCTCTCGATTTTTTCAGTCATTAATGTCTCATTAAGCATGTTAATTTATTAACTTTTTTTTCCAATGATACTCATACATAATAATTATTTTGCAAATTTTCTCAAATTCTGATTTTATAAATACATTAGGGTGGAGTGAAAATAAAAACATATCTCGGATTTCAACCAAACTCGCAGAGGTGGTTTACTTTGAGTTGAGAACCTCCCAAAAAAAATTTGAGCCTCCTACCTCTCAGAGGAGTGGAGCTAGGGGCCCTCAAAGTAGGGCCACTTTTGAAAAAAAGCGCAGCTTTTTGCCACTTTTGGGTAGTGTCACCTACATGGTACCTCGAAAACACCCCTAGAAAGTTGCAATTTGAGTTTCTACACCTCCCCATACCATTGGCCTTGAAATTTGATATCGAATTTTTCACCCTACCAGGGGTTGAAAAGTTGCAGATCGCTAAAAAATCGAGAATTTCGAATTACAAAAAACTAAAATAATATCTGCTTGGTACCAAAACTGGTCTCAAATGGCTCCTATTGATGCAAAAAAATTATTTCGATAGAAAAAGTTGAAAAATTTTCATAGCAAGGATGCCAAGTTTTGAATTAATTAATTTTTTTTTGATTTTTATTTCATTTTCAATGGTTTTTAATTTTCCTACCTAAGATTTTTTATTAAATTGTTTTTTCTTTTTTGTCATTATTAAATTTCTATTTTCTTAAATTTTATTATACTTTCAGTTAATTCTTTCCAATTCGATTTCAGTTTTTTCATTGAACTAATTTCTTCTTCGTGTTTTCAATTTTGTATTTCATTTTTTCAAAAGTTTTGATGTTATCTAATTTTCAACAAATTTTGGAATTAAATTAATTATTCTCATTAAACTGTTTTTGTTTTTTAAATTTTTTATTCAAATTATTTTTACTTTCAAATTTTTGATCTTTTAAACTTTTCATTTGAATGGTTATCTTATCATTTTTTTTCAAATTTATAATATTTTATTTATACCTAAGTATATTATTTTTTATTTTTTCAGATTTTCGATTTTTTTATTTCATTTAATCTTTTCTCATTTTGGATTTTCTGGATTCATTTTTATATTTATGTTGATTGTATTTAATTTTTATTAAATTTCTAATTTCCTCTCAACTGATTTTTTTAAACTTTCGATTTATTCAACTTTTCATTTCAATGATTTTTTTTTTAAATTTGTCGTAAGTTTTGATTTCATTTAGACTTGGGTTTATTTAAATTTAATTTCAATTTTCTCCAATTTCAGTTGATTTTCAGTGATTTTCAATTTGACCTCAATTTTCTTCATTGAACTATATTTTTCTTCAATTAATTCAAATATAATTTTGTTCTCATTTTTTAAACAAGTTTTGATTTTAATGTTTGGCAGTTTTTGAATTAATTTCATGTTTTTTTCTTCGATTTCATTAAACTCAACTCATTTTAAACAACCTAATTTTTTCTTCAAATTTTTTAGCTTCTGTTTTAGTGATTTTCATTTTTCTTCTCATCTTTATATTCAGTCATTTTTAATGCAATCAATTTTTTGTCAAATTAAAGTACACACTCACGACAAAAATTCTGAAAAAATTCGTTCAATGAAAAAAAAAACTAAATTAGAAATGACTAAAAATAAAGTGAAATTGAAATTGAAAAAAAAATAAAATAAAACTGAAAATGACTGAGTATTGATTTCTTTATTTAATTGCAAATAATTCTTTTTAATTTTCAACATTTTCTCATTTCGCCCATTTTTTTTCAAACTGATTATTTCAGATTTTTTATTCTTTCAATTTTTATTGCCCATGAACCATGATTACATTTTTTTCCTTCAAATTTATCGCAAGTATTGATTTCACTCAGACTTTTGCCATTTCCAGTTCGATTTCATTTTCTTTCAATTTTCATTCATTTCTAATTCAAGTGTGATTTTTATTTTTTGAACTATACATAATTTTTTTTCAATTTTTAATTTTGTGTTTCAATCATTTCTATTTTTCATTTTTTTTACAAGTTTTCATTTTATTCAATCTTATTCGATGATTTCGAATCGGTTGATTTTTTTAAATTTCAATTTTGCAAGTATTTCAATGGCATTTATTTTTTCCTCAGTTTTCACGACTTTTGATTCATTTGTTCAGACTTGAATCATTTTTGATCAAATTTAAATTTTCATTAAATCAGTCAATTTAATTTTTGATTTTTTTTCTAATTTTTCATTTTGTACCTTTTTCAGTAATTTTCATTTTTATTTAATTTTTGTTTTTTTGTCGATTTCATTTTTGTTTAATTTTCGATCATTTATGATTCGTTTTCAATTTTCCATAATTTTCATAATCTCGAAGTTTTATTAATTTTTCATTTTGTTAATATTCATTTCTGTGCTGATATGGTAGGGGGAAGGGGGGGAATTATGAGCTATTCCTATAAACACGTTGGTATAAAAATCTTGTACAAACCCTTATAAGAGAGGTCCTGCTTTGTGTTAGGAAAATTTTTTACAATGGGTAAGTAAGTAAGTATGCTTTCTGCACTGGGAATATAATTTCAAAATTTGCTTTATCAATTTCGAGTCCACAATGAACTTCTCTCATTTTCATAATTTTTTCTTTTTTGCAACTTTTGCATTTCTTTTCGTCCCACTTTCTTCACTTTAAAATTTTTTTTCAGACATTATTTCTCGAGAGAAATAATTTTTGAGAAAATAACACGAGTAAAATTCAGAGTTCGTCACCTCTCCCTTCTCCCTAGTAGCGTAATTTCGTCGAAACAAATTGCACTGAAATGCGACAATTTTTCGAACCATCGAGACATAGCAGAGTTATTATTTAATTAAAAATTCGAAATCTGACAAAGTCACATTGCATATACTCCTACGCAAATTACACTACATGTAGAAATAAAATCATACGATATGTCAAAAAGCCACCCTTGCTACTAAATTTCAGCTCTCGCCTCGCTTAAAATAACGTTCTTCTCGGTATTTTCGATGTAATGCGTTTTCATTGTTGGTAATAATTTTCAAGGTCATTTTATACTAAAACTTTTTTTCCAAATAAAGTAACTTTTTCACGCATTTCAGTGATAAAGAACAATACTCTAAATTGAGCGTGTGTATATGAATTGTGAATTGTGTTTATGTTATTGTGCAAGTATTTGCTCGTAGTACGTCTTTCGACTGTAGGCTCCGTCCTTTTTTAACTGGCGCCAAAAAAGAAATACGAGCGGATTGAAATTCTTTTGTAGCATAAGGTCTTATGATCTTATTGTCCATTAGGATATTTCCGGTTGAAAAATTTCCATGAAAAATGTGTAGCGATACATCGAGACACCGAGTACAGTACAATTCAAAAAGGTTTTTTGAAATTCGTACGATGGAAAATTTCGCCCTATCTTACGTGAGAATGCGCTGCTGAGACAATGCTTGTGTGGGAAAAAATTAAATTATTATATAACCACCCTCTTTTCCTCTCTCGCTCGCTTGAACTTGATGTGCCGTAAAATCGAAGGTTATATTTTTCACCTAATACGAAAGTAATGTCTTCGAAAGAATTTCAAATAATATAAATATTTGATGAAATGTCGTCATTTAACGAGTAATCAATCATTTTGCAGTTTTTTTCCCAGAATTTTCCATCGTTATAATTTTCCCTGTCTGTAAAATATGGTGGGTTGCGTTTGATAAAAATCAATCATTTTGACCTCCCTGTATGAAAAAAAGAAGACGAGCTTGGTGTTTGATGTTGATCAGTTTCGTAAGAGTATGGTCAAATGGAAATACGAGTAGGCAGGAGTGGAAAATGAGCAGGAAAAAATTCCCAACACTTTAAAATAATTTTAAAAAACTATTTTAATCTTTGATATTGGTAGGTACTCATAATGGAGAAATTTGCACCAAAATTTAATCAATAATCCCTTATCAAGAGATTCGTAAGTAACGAATGGTACAAATTTTTATTTGATCCGCCAATTTTTACGTGACGTACAGCGTTATGATAATTTATTTGAAAATTTTTGCTCTCGTTTTGCTTGGGCAGCAATTTTTTTCCTTTGCATGAAAAAATCTTCATTTTTTTTTTTTTTTTTTTTTTTTTTTGAATAAAAATATTTTCATTTTCTTGAAAAGGAAATTTTAAAATTTTTAGGATTAAAACTATATTAGGTAGATATCTATTTGGAGAAAAAAATTCCTCGAAGTTACTGAAGTAAAAAATATTTTTAATTATTTTTTTTTAGAAAAATGTTACGATTTTTTTTCAGTGAAAATCTTTCAATTTTTTGTATGATTTTTCAAATTTTTTGTAGGATGAAATTTCTCATTTTTTTGGGAGTAGAAAATATATTTTTCTTTCATTACAAAATTTCTGTTTTTTTTTTGTTTTTTTTTGAAATAAAAATTCTTTACCCTCAGTTTTTTTAGGAAAAAAAATTTCTCGATTTTTTTGGAATAAGAAATCGAAATTTTTTTGATTTTTTTCAATTATTTTTCCATAATGAAATACGTACCTACTTAAGTATCTAGTTTTCTAAAAGATTTTTTATGACTTGTCTTTTTTTTTTTTTTTTTTTTTTTTTGTAGGTAAAATTTTTTTATTTTTCTGATGAAAAAAATTTATTTACATAATTATGTACCTATTTCTCATAAAGAGGATTTTCAAATTGTTCAAATTGTCATTTTTTTGAGTTTCAAAAGAATAATTCCATGCAAAAAAGGTGACTTTTTTCTATCCCACTGTAATTTTTTTTTTTTTTAAATGTATGAAATGATTTTTAAAAAAAAATAATAATAATAAAATAGCATTGTCCCATCTCGCATGTAAACGGAGGTAAAGATGAAAAATCATCGACAATATACTTGTTAGATAAAAATACCAATCTTATCATCATTTTTCATAAAAATTAAAAAAAAATTGGAAATTTTATATTTTTAAAAAAATTTTAAAATTCAGTTAGGGGAAAAATAAAGAAATTGAGAATCATTTTCTCCATATTATGTGTAACCAACTAACACCCGTTTTCAAAAACATTTCCAAAATAAGGGTCGCCCTTTTAATTTTCAGTTTTCTTGAGTACAGCTCGAAGTCCAATTAAAAATTTTAAAATATCAAATATGTCTCTCCTTCAAAAAGATGAAATTTTTTCTTCCCCAAAAAATTAAGACATGAAACTATTGAACGATTTCTTTCTATGAAAAAATTGAAGGATTTTTTTCTCTGCGAAAATTTGTTTTAAAAATTCATTTTAAAAAGTTAATCCAATAAAGTAAAAGATTAAAAAATTTGGAAAATCTTTTTTCCTAAAAAATTGAAAGTTTTTTTTTCTTTGAGAAAATTAAAAAATGTTTTTATATACCTACGAAAAAATTGAAAAAAATTGAGATTTTTTTCGAGAAAAGCAAAAGATTTTTTTCCAAAATGAATCGGCTTAAATTACCATTTTTTTTTCTCATTATAGCATTTTCTTCTAGAAAAAAGAGATGTTTTTGGTCTATAAATAAGAGATTTTTTTATTATTTTTTTTTTAATAATGATCACTTGAGAAAATTGAAAATATTTTTTATACCTACTAAAAAAAAATAAAAAATAAAAAATAATCTTATTTGAATATTTGTTTTAAATTTTCAAAAAAAAATACGAAAAAAAAAAATGAATTGTTAAATTTTACCCTAATAGAAAGTTTTGTGGCAACAAAAAATTATTTCCAAGACTTCAAGCTCCAACTTTTGTTTGAAATTTTTTCCAATTGAACCCCTCCCTCCCACTCTGCAGATATTTATTATAAGCTAGTGGAGAGGGAAGGGGCCAATTGAAAAAAATTTCAAACAAAAGTTGTAGATTAAGGTCCTAGAAATAATTGTGGTTGATATAAAAATTTCGATTGGACCCTTCCCTCCCCTCCAATTTTGAAATCATTACGTACCTACTCGTCCAAAACTGTAGGGAGGGGTCTAATTGAAAAAATTTTCAAACAAAAGTTGTCGATGGAAATCCTAGAAAATAATTTTGGGTACTAAACTTTTCGATTAGACCTTTTCCTCCCCACAAATGCACAATACGACTTAAATAATTAGTATATTTTTAAAAATTGGGAGATGTAGGGCTCCAATTGAAAAAAGTTTCAAACAAAAGTTGTAGGTTGGAGTCTTGGAAATAATTTTAGTTATTACAAAAATTTTGATTGGACCCTTTCCTTTCCTCCCATTTTGCATAATATGACTTGGATTCTTATTATTGTTAAAAATAGGGAGAGTTAGGGGTCCGATTGAAATAATTTTCAAACAAAAGTTGTAGCTTGAAGTCATGAAAATAATTTTGGTTATTACAAAAATTTCGATTGAACCGCTCCCTCCTCTCCAATTTCGAATATTAAGTAAGTATCTATGTAGTATTGGACTTGATATTATATTTTAACATCAACAATCCACCTAGCACCTAAACAAACGGGGCAAACTAGACACTACTAGGAAGGGTCTCTTTGAGTTTACATTGAGGGATTTTCCGAGGGGTGAGTTTGGGGGACTTTTTGGTGTTTAATCAGAATGCCAAAAGGAACATTTTAAAACCAAAAAACCTTTGATGACTCAAAATTCTATTTTATTTCCTTAATTCACTAGGCTGTTTTGGAAAAATTCATTTTCCAATAAAACTATAGCTAAGTAAGTAGAAGTACCTCGCGTTTGTAAAAAAATTCCAAGATTAGGTCTTAATTCAATATCCACATTTTATGTACCCCTAAAATTAATTACATAGGCTGAATTTCAATTGCTAATTAGACATTTTCATAGAATTAATACTTCAGTTTAAATCGTATGTACATTTCTTATTAAGGCGGAAGGAGTATTTACGTATTTCAGATTAACCCAAGTAGGTAGTGGGTGAATTAAACAAATGTTATTCTTTTTCAGTAAACCAAACATATATGGACCCTGTTAAAATTATTTAGACATTTCATGTCTAATAAATACCCATTAAACACATTCAAATATACACAAACTCTATGTGGAAAAAAATCTCCTTATTATTCCCTTCGAAATACTCACCACCGCAAATTATCTAGGAATTAAACAAAGAAGAAAAAATCAGCTCAATCCTAATTAAACATATTAATCTCATTTTAAGCCTCAACGAACCATATACGAGTATAACCTTGGCCAAGCCATAATTTCTAAACGCTGCAGGCAGAGATTAAGTCGAATTGATCCATAATACAGCCAACCAAGAACCAAATTACTCATAATAAGTTTACTATTGACATTAAAAGTTAGAGAAGGAACAAAACGCGGTTATATTCCTTCGGGGTTGTACTCGTACAAACGGTGCACCTTGCCATTTAAACGAGAATTTAGTAAAGTTTTATTTTAGTTACAATTTATATAAACTTTTCGCAAGTTGTTTTTAATTGTGACCATTAAACGTACACGGTTCACGCACACTGTTCAAATTTATATTCGTGTACGTAAGTATATAAAAGATTACGCAACCATCAAACTAAATTCACGTCACACCGTCTGGCCAAAAATTGATTAAAAGCGACAAAATACAATCTTGGCTTGATATATCCTGCGTAATCGGCTCTAGCGAAAAAATTGATAAAAACAAGATATTACATGACAATGGCGAGAGAGAGAGAGAGAGAGTGCACAAGGGCGACCAAATCATCTTGCTCAATACGGAAAAATGTCAACCCTACATGTGGTTTCGCTCTATGATACCGAAATAAACGGCATCAATTTTGGTCCCACTATACTAGACCGCAGCGTCCGCCTGGGCATGTTGTGCTTTTATTAATTAATTTATACGTTGGTGCACAATTCATTTTCAAATGCTAACGTTATACATGGAGAGAAAAATAAAATAAATGATACCTCGAGGTTGGAAGTTAAACGCCCTTATATCAATTATTATAGTGCTGTACTTTTGCCAGTTATATGCATAATGAAAAATATCCTACTACGTGGAGTAAAAAAATATAGTACAAACATAAATTCTTAAAAGTGATAAATTAAATTAATGAAGTAGCCTACATACGCGGTTATATACTCGTATTTTTCTCTTTGAACGTTACCTTGGTCGTTGGCTAATGATTTAGCATCTCGACAGACATACCTTTTCACCATCTATTTAAATAGCCAACTTGGCACATTCGTTGTAAAAAAATAGAAACATCGATGGTCTGTAAGATGCAGTCTTGAGAATTGCATAATTCTGTATGGTATTCGGCGAACTACGTTGTTTTGTAGGAAGTTTCACGTACCTTTAGTTTAGTATTCATTTGAAGCTTTTTTCTTTGTTGAGAGGAGGGGTGAAGAGGAGTTATTCGAGTATTTGTAAACATTTCTGTATATTTTGACGCTCGTTTTTGGGCCACCCGTTCAATTCTCAAAAAATTGATAATGACCTTTTTTGTGGAAAATTTTATGCACTTTATTTTTAGTTATTATAAATTATTTGTTTAAACAAATATTTCAAGAGTTATGAGTGAAAATAAACGAAACGATTATCTCATCAGTTGTTAACCAGACACTGAAGGGAACATTTTAAAATGAAATAAATAAATCACCCTAAATATGATCTGGTTTCTTAATTTGACGGTGATATACCTATGGAATATTTTTTTTGAACGAAGAATACATGAAAAAAAAAACTAGTTTACTGTGGTCATTGACTCCTTACGTGCCCTATTGTTTTCGTGCACTTTTTTTACACAAAATTGACAAAAATAAATTCATCTCAATAAAAAATAAAATAAAATAAAATAGGTACCTATTAGAAATTTTCTTTAGAAACATTCAAAATGCGAAAACTTTTTCAGAAAAATTCTTCATGAAGTTTCTTGATAATAATTGAAATTTTCTTATTAAAAATATTTTGTACAAAAGTTCTCATAAAAAATATGGGACTTTTTTTGAAAAAAAAAAAATCTCATGAAATTTTTATTAAAAGTCACACATACCTACCTATTCATCAGATTTTTTTTTGGAAAATTTATTTTTTATCATCATGATAAAAATAAACATTCTAGGATACCTTGAAAAATTTATTTGAAAAAAATTCTTGCATAAAAAATTTCTCTGAAAATGTTGTTGGAAGAAATTGTTTTTGAAAAAATTTCCTTCAAAAAAATCTCCAAATAAACTTCTGATAAAAATTCCATTTTCTTATGAAGAAATTTTTCTAAATAATAAGGAATCTCATTTCAGAATAAAAATATTTTTGAAAAAAAATCGTGAGCCAAAATTTTTATGAAAAAGTTCTTGTATAAAAGATTCTTGGAAAAAATCCTTTCATTGAGAGATTTAATATTTACAAAATGAACCACAATAAAAAAAAATTGTTTGAATAATTTTTTATTTTTTATTTCCTTTTCATTGGAAAAGTATAGAAATTTCTTAATTTTTTTCCCAAAAGATTCATTTATTTTTTTTTTAATTCCTTCAAGAAATTTTCTCGAAGAAAATCTTGAGAAAAGGTAGTGAAAATTGCTTGGGTTTTCATTGAAAATTTTCTCATGAAATTATTCAAGATATCTAACATCTTTTTTTATTTTTATTTATTTTTTTAATATCCTTGGAAACTTCTAAAGAAATGCTCAACTATTTTGAAAAATTCATTTAAAAAATATCCAGGATTTCTTTAAATACCTAGATATATTTTTTTCGGAGAAATTATTTTCAAAAAATTTTCTACTAAAAATTCCAAATGTGAGCTACAATCATAGATAATCAATTAATGGCTAACATTTTCATTTTACGAAAATTTTTGAGAAATTGAATTCTTTGATATTTAAGCCATTTTAAAAATTTTCAAAAATTACATCAGAGTAGCCATTTGTATGAGACTTGCTGTAGCTTTCTTCAGTATTAAAAACCAATTCTGCTAAAAATTTCATTTTTCAAGAATATCGAGAAATTTCTTTTTTCAAAAATATCAAAAAATTTCATTTAAAAAAAAAATCATTTTTCAAAAATACCTACCAAAAAATTGAATTTTTTTGAAATTCAAGATTTAAAATTTTTCCAAAAATTACATCAGAGTAGCCATTTGTATGAAACTTGCAGTAGCTTTCTTCGTTATTAAAAATCTCATTTTTCAAAAATTATCAAAAAATTAAATTAAAAAAAAAATTCTATGTTTGAAAGTTGTTCAAAAAATTTAGCAGATTGGCCCTTTGCATTGCACTTGCAGCAGTTTTTTTTTCATTAGTCAAATGAAATTAGGCTGAAATTTCCATAATTCAAAAATTATTAAAACACAAATAATTTCAAAATTCCATCGTAAGATTATTTTAACAAAAAAAAAAAAAATCATCGAAAAAAATTTGTATTCAAAGTTTTTGGGATAAACTTCTTTTTAAACCCCCTCCTCACTATCACTACCACCACCAAAAAAAAGTAGAAAATTTGTTTACAAAATTTTTTTCTTTAGGTTTTATTTTAAAAATTTCTCTCGCCAAAATGTTTTGAAACTTTTTTAAAAAATAGTTCCTTCAATATTTTTTTAAAACTTTTTTTGAAAAAAATAACAAGAAAATATGATAAAATGTACTTACTTGGAATCTCAGAAAATTTTTAAACATATTCTTATTTTGAAAATTTTATTATAAGAAAATTCTTTCTTAATAAATTCCCTAAATAATATTGCCCTTAAAAATTATTTTCATAAAATTTCCTCTAAAAAATCTTCATAAAAAATCCAAAATTTTTTCATTAAAGAATTTCAATTTTTCAGAAAAAGTATTTTTTTTTTATATAACAATCCCCCCATTTTTTTCAATTTCCTTGAAAAAGTTTAATGGAAAAATCTTAAGAAAATCTCTTGAAAAGTGCTTACATGTTGGATCTTTTTTTAGTGAAAAAATGTTCTCACCAAATTTTTCCAAAATCTAAAATTTTTATCTGAAGTTTCTTTTGAAAATTTCGCTCTTCATGATTTTTGGAAAATTTCTCAAATTTTTTGATTTTGTTTGAAAAAGTTTTTTCATTTTTTTAAAACTTCTTTTGAAAAAGTTTATCGGAAAAAAATTTCCATCACGTTTTCTGAAAATTTGAGACGAATTTTTCGAACACGATCGAGACAAAATTTATTTCGTGTCGTTTAGAGTTGAATTTAATGTTTTACGTGCGTTTTGGCAGTTTCGTTCATTTTAGGCAATTTTCAAAAAAAAAAAAAAAAAAAAAAAAAAAAAAATCAAGTTCAAATTTTAATATTGGAATTTCTTAGTCGATGAAAAAAATTGTGCCATGTGGTTTAGGTTGTTAAATTAGTATTCCATGATCGTTTTCTGCGAACTCGATGACTTGTGAGGCTTTATCTCATAATTGTATGCAACTAATGTACAAATATATATATTTTATCAGACACACGACTACATATTAATACACGTGTTAGTTGTGAGAATTCAAACAAATCTCATAATTCAACTTCCACACTTGTAAATATTTTGACACATATCCGCACACATCATTTTTGATAATAGGTATATGTCTACTTTGACGTATTGCAAGTTTTTAAACAATATGCATAATATGTATTATGCATTTTATAACTTTCGATTCTATATAAACACAAACATGTATATGATTAAATAATGGATTTTATATGTAGGTTTGTAGATAGGTAGATATTTCATTAATTACCTAAGTAATTCATTCGTGAAATTACAATTTACGATGACTGCATTCTAATTGCATGCCAAATTTCATTCCAAAGTTGGTATCTGGAATTTGAATTTCATTCCCTGTTGGGAGCAGAATAGGCAGTTGATTTGTGATTGCAAATTAATACCTAATAAATTTTCTTTGCAGAACTGCGAAGTAAAATTATTGAAAAGGCATGTTTGAGTATTTTTTATCATTTTTAAAATATTTGATAAAATTTTTATTTTTGATATATCAAAGTATTTTTTTTTTTGTTGAATTTTTTAATGAAAATTTTTATTTTTGATATATCAAAGTATTTTTTTTTGTTGAATTTTTTAATGTGTATTTTGCTAAATTTGGCCTGATTTTGTTTACAGATGGAGAACCCATCGATTCTGCCTGTGGGGAATATTTCCAATATTACAACCGGGTCACCCGAAGAAAATAGTAAAAACATAATTGTGTTGGGATATCCTGAGGCAGAAGAACCAGTAATACCGCCATCTCCTGATCCATCATATGCAGGCCCAGGAGGTAAGCTTACGATGTTTCATAAGTATCTATAATAAATAGGCCTATTATTTTACTTATGCCAAAGATAAATTGTCACTCGTCATTGCCCCTCTGATTTTTTTTTGAAATTTGCTAATTTATAGCTTTTTTCTTGAGAATTATCCACGACAAATTTTTTTTTGATAAATGAAATATGAATTTTTTTCCTTATTTGAAATGCATTAAAAAAGGTACCTATAATCGTTATACTTACTTACTCTTTTTTATAACTTTTGTTCTTAGTTTTGGTTGAAAGCAAATTAGTTTTCCAAATCATTTACTTAATGGATTTTCGAGTTATTATTTATCCAGCATAAAACCTTACTTATCACATCTGTTGACAAATGTCTTCTGTACGCGGCGAGTTAACCATTTGCATGTGCTAAATTTGAAATTTATTCTTCGATCGTTAATGGTTGTTTTTTCACGTTAAAAAAAATCACCAACAGAGTTTCTTCCTAGTAATGATATTACAAATTATTATTTTAATATCGTTTTTGATGGGGAAGGTGGGGGTGAGAGACAAACACACGACGTTTTTCCCATCAGATTTTTCAAAAGTATTTATTCGTTGTTTAGATATTCGTCCTACATAATTGCATTTTTCGATCTCATTCTACGAAATGGTGTTTATTTTTCAATAAAACGAAAACAATTCTTCCCCCAGTTTGCAAAATTCGTTCGATATTTTCTCTCGTATACCGTCAAAATAATACATTCATTTTTTAGCTCTATTGCTCTTTCTCATCTCTTCGGTTACAAAAATTTGAAATGATTTTTGAAACTTTTTCGAGTATCAAGAGTGCCGTTTATTAATATTTATGGGGTTACCTACCTCCTTTGGTTATACTTTTTTTGTAAAATGGAAACATTCCAAAGTTTTTCTTCATTTTTTTTTTTTTTTTTTTTTTTGGTTATTAATTTTACAAGCAAGTTGTAGATGTGATTTTCCTTCGTAAGAGAAGATATGTTTATAATATAAACATCTGTAGGACGTAGGTATATCATAACGATTACACGACGAGCCTATTTAACGAAAGAGGTCCTTTAATCGGGCTTTGTTTTTTTCCTACTTTTAATCATGTTTATAATATTCAAAAGCATGACCACGGTGTTATTGTTTGCTTCGTTTATTAGGGCGGTTTTAGGTTTTGCAGTATTTCATTTCTGGTGTGCGTTCTAGTTTTGTTTTGATCTGAATTATACTATGATGAAGTTCCTGGTATTTTTAAATTCCAAAAAAAAAGTTTTAAATAAATTCTAAAGAAAATTAAAAAAATAAAAATAACATTGAAATCTGTGTGACTACAAAAATTGCAGATTCACCATAATAACTTTTTTTCTTTTAAAAATGTAGCAAATTTAAAAACTCAATAAAATAAAATGAAAAACATTTTAAAAATTGAAAAAATTGAAAAATTAAAATACCATTAAAATTGAAATGATTGTAATAGGTATTAAAAAATATTGAATTTATTTGAAAAAATGTATGTTTGAAAGAATTTATACGTTATAGGGAATAAAAATAAGAAGCGAGAAATTCGAATCTACTTATATTTTAAAACGGAGAAAATTAATAAATCTTTTTAAAAAGAATTTTAAATGATCAAAAACTTGAAAAATTTTTAATTTTATAAAAAATGTCATAAAAATTGATAAAATTGATGATAAAAACTAAAATATTAATAAATAGGTGTTTTGAAAATTTAGAAATCATAAAGAAGTGGGAAATTTGAAGGTATTAAAAACTGAAAAAATTCAGAAAAATTACAAAATAACTATAAAAAAGAACAATTGCAGAATTAAGTTCAAAAAATTAAAAACTTAAATAAATAAACTGAAGCATTGAGTAATAAGAATAATATCTAAAAAATTTAGAAACTTTTTTGATCAGGAAAATAAAATTTTTAATAAAAAAAAAACTTCCAAAAAACGAAAAAATTACCTTTAAAAAACGATTATTTTTTTTAAATTCAAAAAACTAAAAGATTTCTTATTCTCAAGACATCTAGCAATTTTTTTCGTGAAAAAATGAGAGATACTTTCACTTCAGAAAAAATTTATTTTTTTACTTACTTGAGAAAAACGAGAATTTTTTTCCAAAAAATCAAAAATATTCTTCAATCTAAAAAGCTGAAAAAATCGCGTTTAAAAAAAAGAATTTTTTTTTCAATAAATGAAATATTATATTAGGTAACTATTCCTAGTTTTCTTTCTCAAAAAATTGGTAGGTAATTTTTTTCTCAAAAAAAAAATGAAAAATTTTTTCTGCAATAACTGAAAGACTTTTTATTCAAAAAATTAAGAGATTTTTTATTCAAAAAAAAGGAAGGCAAAAAATCGTTTAATTAAAAAAAAAATGAAAACAAGGTACCTACAATCCTACATATACTTTTACTCCGAAAAAATTGAGAAAACTCCCTCGCCCCAAAAATGATTCTCCTCAAATTAAAAACATTTTCTACTCCCAAAAAATGAGAAATTCTATCCCACACAAAATTTGAAAAAATACCTATCCAGAAAATTGGAATATTTTTTACTAAAAAAAAGAATCGAGCATTTTTCTGAAAAAAGTTTTTAAAAAGAAACCTGAAGAAATTTCTATCTCAAAAAAAAGTACGTATTATAGTTTTAATCCCGAAAAATTGATAAAATATATTTTCGAGAAAATTTAAGTACAATTTTGTAAAACGTTGATTTACTTACCAATGAGCTATTTCAAATATTTTCAAAAATTCACCAAAAATGGAAAAATTAATTTCGGTAGCTCAAAAATTGGTTCCGAGGTTTGGGTGATTTGCTCTTTCAGTGAATCAAATTTCAGCTCGATTGGAGTTGAGAAGTTGCCAAGGTTCTCTTGTTAGTAAAAGTAGGTAAGAATAGAATTAAAAAAAAAACAGTTGATAAAAAAAATAAAATACCTATACTTGTTGAAATATAATTTTTTAAAGGACGAAAAATAAACGTTTTCAAAAATTAAAATTCATTTCTTCTTTTTTGAAATATCGGTTCAGTTTTTCTTCTGAAATGTCAACATGAAAAAATTCATAAAATTCATCTTTAAAAATTATGCTTTAAAAAGAATTGTAAAATTTGGAATTTCCAAAAATTTTTTAGAGAAATTTCCAAAAAAAGTGGTAGAGTCCAAATTAAAAAAATCAACACGACTTTTTAAACCGTTGAAATATATTTTCAAAAAAATTGTCAAAAAAATATTTTTTCATCATCACGAAAATACGTATACCTTAATCAAATAATGATTTTTCTCATTGCCATTCGAGGATTAAAATGACACCATCAGAAAACCACGCTAATCTCTTCATTATATAAATTTTGCCAGTCTTTAAGTATTGTTCGGAGAAAAATATTAATTTCGAAGTTTTCCAAAAGTTGAATAATGATTACTCGTAATCCTTCGATAATTTGATTATGATACTCGTCAATCCAGCGAGTTAAAACTTGTGAAACTTCTTAATCAAAATTTTACCCTCAATTACGACGAAAATGAGAAAATCGTCGTATTCAGGGAAAGGAGAAGGTGGAGAGCAAACGAGACAGTTGAATTTTACTTCATTTCTGCCCATCAAAAAGTTAGAGAGGGGAAAGTATAGAAAAAATTGTAAGATCAAATGAGAAACACGAGCTCGAGCTTTGTAATTACCTAAACATTAAACAACAAAACTTGATAATATACGCCACGTGAAATTACCAAAACTCTCATTGCTGCCTCTGCCTTTGTGCGTAATTTTTTTCTTACATGAAAAGGCCGATTCCGAGTTCAAGTGCTACCCAAACAATTTGTAAGACATACGACTGCTTATAAACGAATAATAGTAGTTCCATGTTTACATAAAATTTAAGACAATTCGAACCAAGTCACGTTTCGGTCGAGTAAATAAATATTAAATACGAACTATTAACCACGTGCGAGGTTGAAGAAGGCAGAACGCACCGAACATTTAAGTAATCGCACTAAAATTTCGTTATTCGTTTTGTAACATCTACTCACTACTCCAAACAAACGGCTTTGTTTTCTTTACCAATTTCCTGACAAAACTATCAAAGCATCGGCACGAGGAAGCTATTGGCGTTTTTAATGCGTACCTAACGAAATTACCAACCACTGTAATCTTACGTTAACTTTGAAATCTGCAACGTTATGATCTTCAGTATTATGTAAGAAGAACACGATGAAAAAAAGTTCCCCTCTTTCTCATAAATTAATTCGTCGAGCGGAAAATTGAAAATGTACGTATTTTATGTATTTAATTTTGCATTTTTTTTTTTTCAAGTGTAGAAAAGAGACTCGAGATTTTACCAAATTAATTTTCAAAATGGTTCGAGCACGAGCTTAATATTTCAAAAGCGTTTAAGCATCTCGAAATGTTATCAGCGAATTATTTTTTATCTAAGGCTTTGTCACGAAATATGACAAAATGCTTTTCTCTCTTATCGGTTTCCGTATCGGGCACGTTTTCGTTGCGCGGTTCAAACTTTCATCTTACGTATTCCCTCTTATTTTTTTTTATCCAGTCTCAAGGTTGAGAATTTTCTTCTATGATGTGATTTATACCATAAGGCATTCCAGGACTCTGGCTGAATAAAATAAATCGAGTTGAAAATGGTCTAACCGAGCACGGGTATGTTTTTGATGCGTCGTATAAATAGACTAAAAAGCCGACACGGTGCAGTAGTTTAGCCAGGCGTGTACTTTTAGACTTTAGTGGAAGTTATGGTTTGCCAAAGGGTGTTTCCAAAGTTTGTTGAAAATTGCACGGTGGTAATTTGCGATTATTTGCGTTCTTGTGGTCATCACTGGAAAAAAATAAAAATGTAGTTTGAAATTTGAGACATACACAGCGAGGATTTTTTTTTCGGTAAAAAAAAAAATTCAAAAAACAGTACCTACCTAAGTAAATTAGACTCTTAATTTTTCGAGTTAATCGGGGCGAAGGAAAATCAGATGTGAAAAGTCGCTTAATCAAATTAGAAAACTAAATCACTTCAGATATTTAAGGTACTTACCCCAAAAATTGAAAATAAAATTGAAGAAATATCACTTTTTTAGTCGTAGGTAATAGGTACCTAATAAAAATAATAAAAAATACTAGTTAAAGGAAAAAATTCTCATTTTTTTGAAACAACAAATTTAAAGAAAATTGAATGTCTTATTTTTTAAAAAAATTGTTTGTTTCAATTTTGTAAGAATTGGAAAATTACCTACAATTTTTTGAGAATTGTGAAGATTACAATTTTTTAAGAATCGAAAAAATTACAATTTTTTGAGAATTGGATAAATTACAATTTTTCAAGAAATATAAAAATTATACAATTTTTTAAGAATTGGAAAAATTATACAATTTTATTTTTTAAGAAATTTTTTCAAGAATTGAAATACCTAATACAATTATTGTTCAAGAATTGAAAAAATCACAATTTTTCATGAATAGAAAAATTACAATTTTTTGAGAATTGGAAAAATTACATTAATTGAAATACCTATTACAATTTTTTGAAAATTGAAAGAATACCTACTGAAAAAATTACAGTTTTACAAGAATCGAAAAAATTACAATTTTTCAAGAATTGAAAAAATTAAAATTTTTCAAAAAAAAACTCTTTTACAATTTTTCAAAAATTGAAAAATCACAACATTGAAGAAATTAAAGTTTTTCAAGAATCGAAAAAATTACAACTTTTTAAGGATTGAAAAAAATACAGCTTTAAAGAATTAAAAAAATTACAATTTTTCTTTCAGGAATTGAAAAAAATAATTTAAATATTGCGATTTTTCAAGGATTGAAAAAATTATACAATTTTTCTAAAAAAAATTTAAGAATTGAAAAAATCACAATTTTTTAGGAATCGAAAAAATTACAATTTTTCGAGAATTGAAATACCTAATACAATAAAATTGTTCAAGAATCAATTTTTCAAAAATTGAAAAAATCACAATATTGAAAAAATTACATTTTTTCAAGAATCGAAAAAATTACAATTTTTCAAGAATTAGAAAAATTACAAATTTTTAAGAGTTGAAATACCTTTCACAATTTTTCAAAATTACAATTTTCCAGGAATTGGAAAAATTATACAATTTCTCTAAAAAAAATTCAAGAATTGAAAAAATTACAATTTTTTAGGAATCGAAAAAATTACAATTTTTCAAGAATTGAAATTCCTAATACAGTATAAGAATAAATTTTTCAAAAATTGAAAGAATCACAATATTGAAAAAATTACAGTTGTTCAAGAATCGAAAAAATTACAATTTTTCAAGAATCGAAAAAATTACAATTTTTTAAGAATCGAAAAAATTACAATTTTTCAAGAATCGAAAAAATTACAATTTTTTAAGAATTGAAACACCTATCACAATTTTTCAAAAATTGAAAAAATTACAGTTTTACAAGAATAGAAAAAATTGCAATTTTTCAAGAATTAAAAAATTACAATTTTAGAAGAAAATAGAAAAATTTCAATTTTTCAAAAATAGGATTAAACTCTTTTACAATTTTTCAAAAACTGAAAAATTACAATATTGAAGAATTTTAAGTTTTTCAAGAATCGAAAAAATTACAACTTTTAAGGATTGAAAAAATACAGCTTTAAAGAATTTAAAAAATTACAATTTTTCTTTGAAAAAAATAATTGAAATATTGCGATTTTTCAAGAATTGAAAAAATTACAATTTTTCAATAATTGGAAAAATTATACAATTTTTCTAAAAAATTTTCAAGAATTGAAAAAATCAAAATTTTTTAGGAATTGAAAAAATTAGCTACAATTTTTCAAGAGTTGAAATACTTACCTAATACAATTGTTCAAGAATAAATTTTTCAAAAATTAAAAGAATCACAATATTGAAAAATTTACAGTTTTTCAAGAATCGAAAAAATTACAATTTTTGAAGAATTAGAAAAATTACAATTTTTTAAGAATTGAAATACCTTTCACAATTTTTCAAAAATTGAAAAAATTACAATATTGAAAAAATTACAGTTTTTCAAGAATCGAAAAAATTACAATTTTTGAAGAATTAGAAAAATTACAATTTTTTAAGAATTGAAATACCTTTCACAATTTTTCAAAAATTGAAAAAATTACAGTTTTTCAAGAATCGAAAAAATTACAATTTTTCAAGAATTATCAAAAATTCCCATTTTCAGAATTGAAATTTTTTTTCTAGTTCTAAACATTTTATGGAAAAGCCAATTCCATAATTTAAAAATAAACAAAAAATATGTGGATTTTTTTTTCAACTTCTTAAAAAGCAATATATGTTTTCATTTTATAAGAAAATAAACTTAGAAAAAATTGAATTTGAAATGTTGGTTACATTTCAAAAATTTAAAAACACATTAGGTAGGTAAAAAAAAAAAATTTCTTAATTTTTGAAGATAATATTTTTTTTGATGATTTTAAAACACGAAACTCGCAGGTAGGTTCCGAAAATTGGGATTTTCTTTCAAAAAGTACGAACCCATTCATTCCTCATTAATTAACCCCACTGTTGTGAATTATTGTAATACATCACCCAGAAAATACTTTCACTATCGTGTATATGTATGCTCGTACCTTTGGTCCATAAACAATTCGGAGAATGGACTTAGAATTAGAATACCTCCAACTCTGCGTTTACCTACGGATAATTTATGGTAGAAAAACTTTTTAATTGTTTTGCAGGGCCGATCGTAATACGCACAGAAGAAGTGTTAATTGTGGTATTCGTGTTAATTTTATGGGCTTGTGCGATCGCGTTGTTCTTTAATCGATGGGGTAAAATAAGAATGTTGGAACCATACCAACCGAAATTTCACGAAGAAGAACACAGACCGAGTTGTCCGCTGGTTGAATTATCTAATCCAGGAATTGGAATTGGAATTGCTCAGGTACCTTTGGAAACCTTTCACTGTGGTAATTTAGGGTGTAGCTAGTAGACGTAGAGCTTTTTAAACATTCATCCACGAGGCAAAAACCAATCACAATTTTGAATAACTAGTTGCGGCCGAATCGAAAGCGATCCCGGGACAACATTTCATGTTATTTGGAAAGTCTCCAATTTCTGGAAAGAATTCGGTCAGAATTATTTAGCGTTAATCGAAATTGACTCGCTTGACCGTTCATTTTCGCAGCCTGTTGTTGTCGAAACCCAGCAAAGGGATAAGTTTCGTGTCGCTTTTCGACATACACAATACACGAATGTTCTATTAGGTGAAAACAAGAACGAGGTGTTTTTTTTTCTGCCTTTTCCTTCCAATATAATAATAGGCTCGCAAAGTCGAACATGTCCCCGTGATACTTATCTTATATACGTATATTTCAAATACCTATACAACCTATCGAGTAGGCACATATGTAAATTTCTTTACGTTACGTCTCCTCATATGAAAAAAAATCATCCATCAAGTATTCGACAAAATTGAAGTTTTTCAAACGAGATACACGAAACACGTAGATGTACTCTACATTGGGAATATTTATCCGCGGTAAACAAAGCGATAAATGTAAAACATATTGCTCCAAAGACGGCAGCTCGGTAATCGCATCAAAGAGGAATTTTATAGTAAATAGGAACACGAGTTCGTTTCATATCTCGCTCGATCCAGGCTACGCGAAGTGTAGAAATAAGACGTTAGATTTATTAAATACCATTTAATAACGCATTTTTACGTTTACGTCTTTCCTCAGCGTCAGCACGTATAGTACGTGGATACCTACTTGCACTCGTAAAAATTCGCCAGCATCGTGTTTATCTATGCGTTTAGTTTTAAAATAGAGAGTAAATATTTTTGTTTATTTTTTGCTTCTTCTTCTTCGTCTTTTTTCCACACAGCTATATAATCTCTCGTCCGATGAGAGTAGAATATTATTAATACGAGTTTAATCAGATTTTACGATGTGGGATTTCTTTTTCCTCTTTACAAAAAGCGCACGACTATGTATTTAGAGTGCAAAAATTATTTCCTTTCTACGAATTTAATTTCATTTCGGAGAAATATGCTGGCTTGAGAGGCTCTTTTGGTAAAGGCCGAAACAAATAATTATGGTTTAGGCCTTGCTGGATTGGATTTGAAAAACATTCGGAATTTTGAAATAATTATAATGCTTTTGATTTTGGTATCTAAGTAGGTATATATAATATGGAATTAGGATTTTTCGATTTTCCTAAACCGATTTTATCAAATTAGTGAAAGTAGGTGGGTGATATGGGAGGATTATTAAATTAGTGCGTTTATTCGTCCATTGCCATTGGCTCGAATGAATTGTGGGTATTTTCTGAAAAATTATTTCGTAATATTTACGGTCTGATTTAATGTATATACGAGTATTTCGTGTACGTTGTCAGGGAATCAGTTCAATTTTACCACTTTGAAAAAATTGCTTTCTTTGATAAGTAGGTACTGGAGATTTTTCACGTTTGATCGTACCTAGTTTGGCATGCTTTTGTAGACTTGTTTTTTTCTCATTTTGTCAAAAAAAAAAACAAGAATATTATTTTTTTAATATAACTAAATTTTTTTTTTTTTTTTGTACCTATTATTTAGTCATAATTTAACGTATTTCGTGCATTTTGGGTGGATTTCTTCATTTTTTGCCCATTTTGAAAAATCATTCGTATGGATGTTTTGATTGAGGGATTTTCATATTTGCTCCGAGTCCAACCTGTTTTTCTCAGAAAGGTGAAAAAAATTATTTCGTACTACCCGAGCAGCACACTCGATCGATAATATCGAAAGTTGAAACGTATCGATAAAAAATCGTTTAAAAATCTAAAGATGTTCTCACGATATGATACAGATTTAGCTGTACGATTTTATAGGCAAAAAATCTAAAAACTATCGAATTCGATAGTATTACGATTTTAGGACGATATTCGTCAACGATACTATCGACAAAGAATATTAAATTTATCGAATCCGATTTTCCACCGATTTTGTGCAGATATTTGAAACTATATTATCGACAAATAATCTGAAATTTCTCGAATTCGATTTTTTAACGATTTTGTGAAGATATTTGAAACTATATTATCGACACGTAATCTGAAATTTCTCGAATCCGATTTTCCACCGATTTTGTGCAGATATTTGAAACTATATTATCGACACGTAATCTGAAATTTCTCGAATTCGATTTTTCAACGATTTTGTGACGATATTTAGAACTATATTATCGACAAATAATCTGAAATTTCTCGAATTCGATTTTTTAACGATTTTGTGAAGATATTTGAAACTATATTATCGACACGTAATCTGAAATTTCTCGAATTCGATTTTTTAACGATTTTGTGACGATATTTACAACTATATTATCGACAAATAATCTGAAATTTCTCGAATTCGATTTTTTAACGATTTTGTGAAGATATTTACAACTATATTATCGACAAATAATCTGAAATTTCTCGAATCCGATTTTCCACCGATTTTGTGCAGATATTTACAACTATATTATCGACAAATAATCTGAAATTTCTCGAATTCGATTTGTTAACGATTTTGTGAAGATATTTGAAACTATACTATCGAAAAAGAATATTAAATTTATCGAATTCGATTTTTTAAAGATTTTGTGAAGATATTTAAAACTGTATTATCGACAGATTATATGAAATTTCTCGAATTCGATTTTTCAACGATTTTGTGACGATATTTAAAACTATATTATCGACACATTATATGAAATTTATCGACTTCGATATTTTAACGATTTTGTAACGATAGTTGTTGAAACTATATTGATTTTTTTCTAGTCAAAAAATACCTACTTTATATTCAAAATTGGATGGGAAGAAAGGGCCAAATCGAAATTTTTATAATAACCAAAATTAAATCCAGAATATTATTCTACAACTTTTGTTTGAAATGTTTTTTCAATTGGACCTCATCTCTAGCTTCTATTATTTTGCATTTACCTACTTACGTGTAACAGTGATATGCGAAATCAAAATTGAAACAATTTTCAAACAAGTTATCTAGTTTTTTTGGTTTACTAGGTATTTTACTTGAAACCAGATCGTTGTTCTTAAATAAAATTTTACCAAGTTCAATACTACGATTACTATGTGAATACTTAGTATTTAAAATTGAACGGGAGGGAGGCGCCCAATCGAAAATTTTGTAATGACCAAAATTATTCTTAGAACTTTAAGCTACAACTTTTGTTTGAAAATTTTTTCAATTGGACCTCTCCTTCTCCTCCAATTTTGCATAATACTCCGTTGATACTTATTCAAAATTGGAGGAGCGGAGGAAAAAGGGGCCAATTTGAAAAAATTTTCAAACAAAAGTTGTAAATTAAGGTCCTAGAAATAATTTTAGTTATTATAAAAATTTCAATTGGACCCCTCCCTCTTCTCCAATTTTGCATAAGATGTTTGAATATTATAATCCAATTCGTATTATGCGAACGAACTCCGATGTTCGCAACAGACGCTTGTTTTGGTAGAAACTGCTGTATTTGGAACGAAATTCGCCAGCCTTAAGCGTAACTACGACTTCAAACTCGCCAGCCGGTCTTGAAAATGTGCGCGCGCATATACCCATATATGCTAAATTATCTACAAAAAATCGATAGAATATCGAAACTAGATAATCTACAAAAAATCGTAATACAAAATCGATAGAATATCGAAATTAAATCGAAATAAAAAATCGATAGAATATCGAAACTAAATCGAAATAAAAAATCGACAGAATATCGAATTCGATAAAGTGTCGCGTTAGTTCCGCATAAATCGTGTAATTATCTTTCGATTTATAGATAGGTTATCGATGAAGTATCTAACTATAATCTTGAGATTTTTAAAAGAAAAATCGTTCGATTTTATCGAAAGTTTATCTGTTGATGGATTTTGCCAACTATAATTCATCGATAATCTGTCGATATATCGAAAGATAATTTCACGATTTATGCGGAACTAACGCGACACTTTATCGAATTCGATATTCTGTTGATTTTTTATTTCGATAATTTGTCGAGTGTGCTGCTCGGGTATTTATGATCTAATTTGTAAAATTTCATGCAAACCCGGTAAACACACTGTATGCGAATCGCGTACTAATAGAGCGCTAAATTTGCATTTATCGTATACGAATAGCATGCAAAAATAGCGTACTATTAGCATATCAAAAATGTCCGCTTTTTTAGCCGCTAATTTCGAACGTTAATAGTACGTGAAATTAGCAGCGAATTTAGCGTTCTATTCGCTGTTAATTCGCTTGCGATTAGCGTTCGGAATTCGCCTCTAAAAAGTAGGCAAATGATTTTTGACGATTTCCACTCCGCAGTAAATTAATTATTCGAAAATATATCATATTTGTGATCGCGGATCTGTGGAAAATGAAATTATGCCGAATCGTAAAGTTTTTGGAGTACCTATCAGTGGCATTTGATAAAGTAATTTTTAGGAAAATCAAAATTACTACCAAGATTTCAATCTACAACTTTTGTTTGAAAAATTTCTCAATTTGAGCCCCCCCCCTCCAATTATGGCCAATACTACGTAGATAGATAGATAGATTAGATAGGTATAAAAACGTATATTTATTACTCTGAATTGTGAGAGGGAAGAAGGGCTGTCCCGCAGTCCCAAATGAAAATTTTTTCAAACAAAAGTTGTAGATTGAAATCTTAGAAATAATTTCGATTATTACAAAAATTTCGATTTGACTCTTCCTTTCCTTATAATTTCGCATAATACTGCGTTCAAATTGGAGAAGGAAGAGGAACAATTGAAAAATTTTATAGCACTGATAAGACGTCTAAAATTTTTACGATTTGATAAAATTTAATTTCACACAGATTCACGCGATCACAAATAAGATATAAATTCAAAATAATTAACTTACTGTGAGTGGAAATCGTCCAAGCAATTCTGCCTTCGTCTCCATTCTTATCACTTTGAAATCAAATCATTGGCGTTTTTACTTAAAAAGAAAAAAAAACATCAAACAAAACACAAAATTCCCCAACAAAATCAAAAACCCCAGAAAAACCTTTATTTTATTGTTTAAATGTCACTGCAATACATTCAAGTACACGTTCGTGTTTGAAACTGACTTCTCTCATTTGTAAAACGTATTGAAAGAAGTTGTAGTGAAAATCGCATGCTATTCGCTAGCGAATATTGCGCTAATATCGTAAGAAATATCTGCACGTTTTCCACTGCGATTTTAGCATACGATTCGTATGCGAATATTGTGCTAGTATCGTAAGAAATATTTGCACGTTTTCCACTGCGATTTTAGCATACGATTCTTATGCAAATATCGCGCTAATATCGTACGAACTTTTTGCCTGTTTTCAATGTGATTTCAGGCAAGCGAATATCGCGCTAATATCCCACAAAACATCTACACGTTTTTAAATACGATTTTAGCATGATATTCGCTCACGAATAGTATACGAATTTATCTGAGAAAATTTTCTTCGATTTTTGCTTTGATTTCGCATTCTATTCGTATGCGAATAGACCGCGATTTTCGTCTCTGTGATTTTAGCATACGAATAGCAGGCGGTGTGTTTACCGGGAACTTTGCCATAAATTAACGCCAATCTTGAAAAAATTTAGTCAACAGGGATTTTTACGTTTTTTTCATAGGCCAACTTGTTATATTTCTTCAATATGATGTAGGAAAAAAAATCATATTTGAAATCTACATTTGAAGTATTAAGATGGGTTTTTACGAATCCTTCCATTTTGGCCCATTAAAAAAAAAATATTCGATCAATAATAAGAATAGGGAGTTTTAGGTTTTCTCCAAGTTGAGCCTGTTTTTTTCTCCAATTGGATTGAGAAAAAAACTAGGTATCTGCAATTATTTAAAGATGGTTTATTGTTTTTTTGGGTGGGCGGATTTAGCCCATTTGGAAAATTTTGAAAATAATTACACGATGTTTCAAATACGAATTCTCACATTTTTGCTCGTGGCCCAAACTGATTGTTTTTCAAAATGGTCAAAAAAATTGTTTTTGAAATATCAAGAACAGTTTTGACAAATCTGTCCATCCTTGTAAAAATTGAAAACAATTGAGTAAATACGTTTTCGATATTTATGATGTAGAGATTATCACAATTAATTATTGCTTATAACCCAGCCTGTCTTTCTTTTTCTTTTTTTAATATGATGTATTTATTTGGTCTAATGTAATTTGTACGCATAGTATCCGGAGCATTTTTGAGAAATCCAAAATCCAACTATTTCGGCAAATTTTTCAAAAATATCTTACACGACATTTTGACGTTTGATTTGATGTAGAAATTTTTACGTTTTTTTTTTTCGCAGTCCAACCTGTTTTTTTTTTAATTTATTTTTTATTTTTGCAATAATATACCTAGTGAAGAAATAATAATCATTGGAGGGGATTAGCCATTTTTTAAAATTTCAGACAAAATTATTTTGGATGTTTGTGTATTTTACGTTTACCCGCAGTCCAACCTGTTTTTTTTTCTTCTGTTAACAAAAAAAATATTCAAAATTATTTAGGGTCTGATTTGAAGAATTTTGTGGTTTTTTTTTTGGTTTTTTTTACAAATTTGCCCATTTTTACCAATTTTGAAAAACTTAATGGACAGTGGTGGTAATGTAATTTTCATGCTTTTTCAATATGACTAAAAAAAAAGTTTTAACCAAATACTTTACATTAATAATACTGGAAACTCCAATGGGGAAAAGTGACCCCGACAAAAGCGCTCTTTTAGCGGCTCGGCATGAAACTATTCTCAGACTTTCGACCGATCGTCATGTCTTCGACCAATCAGAGGGCGAATCACACGACGATTAGTCGAAAACCTGGAATTAGTTTCATGCCGAGCCGCTTAGAGAGCGCTCTTCTTGGGAGTCAAATCAAAAGCATTGAGTTTCCAGTATTATTAATGTAAAGTATTTGTTTTAACTTTTATACCTATTATTATAGTACGTTCGGCGAAAGATTTCACTTGGCAAAATAAAAAGTGGGAGCCGCAGCAAAAGCGCGAAGCAATTAAAAGCCGAGAATTTTTCTTTTTAGCGAGCTGATAGGTTCATTTTCGCTCCGCCTTTTTCGCGCCAAAATTTGCCAAGTGAAATCTTTCGCCGAACGTACTATAAGGGCCTAACCTTATAGTAAGTACCTCGAGTTTATTGAAAAATCTAACCATTTTTGCCAAATTATGGAAAAATGACATGATGTGTGATGTAGGGATTTCCACGTTTGCTTGTAGTGGCCCCTTGTACATCATGTTTGTCTTCAATATGACAGAGAAAAAATTATTTTGTATCATCTGGGGGCATAATTTGAAAGATCACGGTGAATTTTGGACGAGGTTATCACCACAGTGAGATAAGGTCATCACAGCAAATTTTGGATGTACCTTGGGATAAGGTCATCACAGTTAACATTGAATGAGGTCATCACAGCAATGGGATAAGGTTATCACAGCAAATTTTAGATGTACCTTGAGATAAGGTTTTTTCTACAGTGGGATAAGGTTATCACAGTGGACATTGGATGAGGCCATTACAGCAATGGGATAGAGTTATCACAGCAAATTTTGAAACGAGGTTATCACCGTCTTGAGGTACTTAAGATTATTAGTTACGGCGAATTTTTGATGAGGTCGTCAAAACAGTGGGATAAGGTTATCACAGCAACTTTGGGACTGGGTTGTTACAACAATGGGGTTCTTAAGGTTATCACAGAGAATCTTGAATGAGGTCATCAGCTCATCAGAACAGTGGGATACAAGAGATTATTACAGCAAATTTTGAAATGAGGTTATCACCGTCACCAGGTACTTAAGATTATGAGTTGAACCGAATTTTCGATGAGGTCATCACAACAGTGGGGTAAGGTTATCACAGCAACTTTGAGATTGGGTTGTCACAACAATGGAGTTCTTAAGGTATCAAGGAAAATTTTGGATGAAGTCGTCACAACAGTGGGATACATGAGATTATCATAGCAAATTTTGGATGTAGTTATCATCATCTCATTTTGAGATATACTTACTCGAGATTATAGCTACGGTGAATTTTCGATGAAGTCATAACAACAGTGGGATACTTAAGGTTATCACAGCAAATTTGAGATTAGAACAAATTATGGACGAAATCATCATAAAAATGAGAATATTATTTTGATTTGCTAAGGGTCTGATTTAGAGTATTTAGGTAAATTTTGCCAATCCTATCATCATTTAATGTTGTAGGAGTATGTTTGTAGAAATTTTTGGTTTTCCTGTGTGGTCCGATTTGTTTTTTCTTTCTTCTTCTTCTTTTTCTTCCATGATTAAAAAAAAAATTATTTAATAATATTTAGGAGCTAGTAATTTAAAGTATTCTGTGAGTTTTGGACGGATTTGCCATTTTTTAAAACTTTTTGAGGATTTTTCTTCAATTTTCTAAAATAAATTTTCAAAGTTGTTCAAAATCAAATTTAGCTAGAATTCTTTGCTTAAATAAATAAATAATTTCACATTCTGAGAAATTGCAGTCGAACTTCATTTCGACGTTTGAAAATATTTTTTTAAATTGAACCTTCGATACACTATGTTTGATTTTCCAATCTTACTACTCTTCTCTCATTTCGATGAATTTTTTACCACGCTTTTATTAGCTTGGTATGTATGTTTGTTTGTTTGTTTGTATGTCTCATGGAACCAAAAGTATGTTTTCAACCAATCCTCTCTCATTTAATATTTTACTGGAATTGAAAGAACATAGTGCTCACATTAGGGGTTTTCGAGGTCGCTGAATTCGATTTTCGAACTCAAATTTACCCCCGACCCCAAATTGAGCCCCTATGAGGGGTTCAATTTTGAAAATTTCAGAAAATCACAACATTGGTATCGAAATGTAGGTTTTCGAGGTCGCTGAATTCGATTTTCGAACTCAAATTTACCCCGACCCCAAATTGAGCCCCTATGAGGGGGTTCCATTTTGAAAATTTCAAAATTCACAACATTGATATCAAAATGTTGGTTTTTGAGGTAGCTGAATTCGATTTTCGAACTCAAATTTACCCCTGACCCCAAATTGAGCCCCTATGAGTTCAATTTTGAAAATTTTCAAATAAAATATTTTCAACGACAAAAAGAGTTAAATAAAAATGTAAAAAAATTGTAAAAAACTATGCTTTTATTTAAAGTTGGTCACTTTGTAAAATGTTATTCATAGGGAAAGAGTAATGCCTTAAAAAACAAAAAATAAAATTTACTTGAATACCCCGAGCAGCACACTCGACAAATTATCGAAATAAAAAATCGACAGAATATCGAATTCGATAAAGTGTCGCGTTAGTTCCGCATAAATCGTGAAATTATCTTTCGATATATAGATAGATTATCGACGAATTATAGTTAACAAAAATTTCGAGATTATAGTAAGATATTTTATCGATAATATATCTATAATATCGAAAGATAATTTCACGATTTAGGCGGAACTTTATCGAATTCGATATTCTGTCGATTTTTTATCGATTTTTTATTCCGATTTTTCGTCTTTTACTAGCTTTTTTCTATAATTAAAACTCATTAATTAGCATAATTATTACATTAAACTATGCCTAAACACATTATTCATGTTACGGTAAGAGGATCATTTCAGAAAAAGTCAAAAAAAATTATAAAAAATCTGCCACCCGTGGGGCTTGAACCTTCTACCTCCTGCATGGTAATCCTCTTCCTTAACCACTATGCCATACCTTATCATTGAGGAATTAGCAATAAAACGCTTATAATAGGCAGTTTAGTACTTCCAGACGTGTTGGACTTAGAAAAATTTTCACCAATTTGGAAATAATTTCAAATATCGTCACAAAATCGTTGAAAAATCGTTCGACAAATTTCAGATTATTTGTCGATAATGTAGTTTCAAATATCGCCACAAAATCGTTGAAAAATCGAATTCGAGGAATTTCATATCACGTGTCGATAATATAGTTTCAAATATCGTCATAAAATCGTTGAAAAATCGAATTCGAGAAATTTCAGATTACGTGTCGATAATAAAGTTTTAAATATCTTCACAAAATCGTTAAAAAATCGAATTCGAGAAATTTCAGATTATTTGTCGATAATATAGTTTCAAATATCTTCACAAAATCGTTAAAAAATCGAAATCGAGAAATTTCATATTACGTGTCGATAATATAGTTTCAAATATCTTTACAAAATCGGTAAAAAATCGGATTCGATAAATTTAATATAATTTGTCGATAATATAGTTTCAAATGTCGTCAAAAAATCGGTAAAATATCGAAGTCGAGAAATTTCATATAATCTGTCGATAATATAGTTTTAAATATCTTTACAAAATCGTTAAAAAATCGAATTCGATAAATTTAATATTCTTTGTCGATAATGTAGTTTCAAATAACTGCACAAAATCGGTGGAAAATCGGAATCGATAAATTTAATATTCTTTGTCGATAGTATCGTTGACGAATATCGTCATAAAATCTTAATAATATCGAATTCGATAGTTTTTAGATTTTTTGCCTATGAAGTTGTACCGATAAATCTTTATAATATCGTGAGAACATCTATAGATTTTCAAACGATTTTTTATCGATACGTTACATCTTCCGATATTATCGATCGAGTGTGCCGCTCGGGACAAAAATAGTGTCATGAAAATTTTTTTTTCAAAAATTTTAATGATGAAAAGCGTGGTGGGGTGTGCGAGGAGCAAACGAATACCTTTTCGATTAACGCCCCACCACGATTTTCATGATTAAAATTTTTGAAAAAAAAATTTTCATGACACATTTTTGTATTCAAGTAAATTTTATTTTTTGTTTTTTAAGGCATTACTCTTTCCCTATGAATAACATTTTACAAAGTGACCAACTTTAAATAAAAGCATGGTTTTTTAAAATTTTTTTACATTTTTTGTAAATTTTTATTCGCAAATATTGATTACTTTTTGCGAGTTCCAGGAAGCTATATCTACCCACATTTAATAAATCGTTAGTAAGTATAGGTGAAACGGAGAAATTTAATACTGTACAAAATGAAGTAACTGAAGAGTAAATATTGATGTTTTCGTTGCAATATTCTGGTTGTATTTTGTTTCTACTCTTTTACCTTTTTTTTCCCGACGCGGGTTTTCGTTATTTTGTTTTTCTCTAGATTACCTTTACAATGTCGTTCTCAGAATACATCTTTTCATTTATATGAGAAAAAATAAATGAGAAAATGCGGTGAAAATGATATTCGCGTATTCGGTACCGTTGAAATATTAGACCGCGTGGGAAGGGAAAATTTCTGATTTCTTATTTAATTAAAATGGATTGTTTGAAATTCAAAGATTTTGTTAGTGTATAAAATATTAAGAAAAAAATATCACTAGAAGGTATAAAATGTTCTGTTACAGCATCGCACATCACTATCGAAATACAACGTGACACCAGGCAGCTTCCTAGACCAGCCAACCTCTTTATACCAAACCCTACCACCAGCTCATCGATCACTACTGAGATCTCGTCAAAATTCAGTATTCGCTGGAAACTCAAACGTACAACTGGCAAACGGAGTATGTTGCCCAAGAAAGACTAGATCAGCAATGGATATAAATTCGCTGATACAGCACGAACCTCCATCAACGCGACAAAATAGTTCAATGCTGCCGATCAGTGTTGCTGATCGACGACTATCCTACGCTCAACACCATCCTTCTGCTTTGAAGGACAAAAGATCATGTAGCCTGTTCCCTCCAGGAATGCACGATCGTCGAAGATCATGCATGGGCGAATGCAGCATGATGACCTTACGAGATCGATACGGCTACCGAGACTCGTTATCTCCTCATATACCACATTCCTTACGAAGGACTTCGTGCGCAGTTAACGAATACACGAATCCCAGTGTCATCAAAGAAAGGAAGCCTTCGTTTAATAATGTTCTGACTCAAGTGACCGCCGAGCGGAGACCTTCTTCCAGTATGCTTCGAATATCAAACGTTTAATTTAATATTCTCATTGGTGTGGGATTAGACGTGGTTTTTCAATAAACACCAGCCCGGATCGTGGCCGGACTCGAATCGTTTCAATTCGTTCGCTTTATAGTTGCGGTGGGAAGGGAAATATAATGGCTGAATGCGATGGTCGTTATGGTACGATTGTTCTATGAATTATTTGCGAAGGAACGTGTGGTGTTCCTGTTGTTTTTTTCGGTATGATTTTTAACCTTATTGGAGACCTTTAAGAGTAAATGCTAAATAGATTATTGGTTTATAGCATGTTGGAAAAATATCTACTGGAGCGTGCTCGACGCTTATCGCAAGTAGTTAAAGCGTAGGTATAAGGACAGAGGTTTGGGTAGGTATAAGGACAGAGGTTTGGGTATGCAACTAGTATAGGTTAACCGGTATGGTACGTAGTATTAGGGCGTTAGGTGGGAAGGTTAGGAGGGGTGATTTTAATTGATTGATTAATTAATTAAATATATTGAATAATAATAAATTTCTTTATTAATAAATGGTATAGGTAATGCTGTATTAATGATAGGAGTAAGCCTGTGTATTATGATGGATACCTACCCTACCCTTTCCCTTCCCTCCTTTACATGTACAGGAATGTGTAGCACGAGCATTTTTCTCTAGAAATTCGAAACGATTCTTTCTTCTAGAAATGCAAACTTATGTCTTCCTCGAAACACAAATGAAAATTTTTTCTCGAACATTCAAACAGGTATTTTTATCTAGAAAATGGTAAATGAACATTTTTCTAGAGAAATGGAACGGCGTATACCGGATCATTTTATTTTATTTGTTTTGTCAAATTAAACTGGAACTTTCCTTGAGAATAAAAGATCGAATGTGATTGAAAAAAAAAGAAGTACAGCGCCAGGCGCCTCAAACGTCGCGTCACCTAATTGATTCTTTGGAAAAAACTCATTAGCAATTTCCGCGAGATTGACAGGTACTTTTGATGAATAGTCATTTAGAAGGGTGGTAGAAAGTTCTTTCTGGAACAGGTTCATCTCAAAGTTTCCTTGGAGGAGGGTGAAAGTGATTAGAAAGGATCTAGAAAAAAAGATCTGGAAACGAAGGATCTCTATTTAAAGGCTAAGGATTTGGCGAAACCAGTTCATTTTTCGTCGAAATAATACAGTAGAGGGTGCCATGCTGCATTTTCGTGTAAAATTATGCGGAGAGTGGATATGAAAACAATCAATTAAAATCTCAGTTTTTCTGTTTTATTTATTATTTTATTTATTTTTAAATTTTTCATTTCTTTAAAATATTGGAATAAATTCTCAAATAGGTATTCTTGAAAACTTCACTTTGAAAAAATCTTTCATCAGAAATTTCCTTTGAAAATTCCTGATTAGAATTGTTTTTTCATTGAACTGTTCTTCAAAAAATAAAAAAATTTGAAAAAAAATTTCATGCTTGGAATTTATTTGAAGAATTTCAGAAAACACTTTCAAAAATTCTCTCCCCTCCTCTCTCTTTTTTTTCCCTTCTTAACAAACATCAAATAATAGGTATTCAAAGAAAAAATGATTTTTTGAGTTGGGGAAAAAAATTTCGCTCTTATAGGTATTTTTGGAAATTTATCAAAAAAAATTTAAAAGTTATTTTTGGAAAAAAATTTTATTCAAGAAATTGAATTTTCTCATTAAAAATTGTTCTGAACAAAATCACGTTCACGAAAAAATTATCATTTTTGTTCTACGCGTACAAGTGAGTGTGATCTTTTTTCAACTATGCATCGAAAATTCGAAAATTTTATTCTGAAAAATGAGACACAAATAAAAAAAATTTCTCCAAGAAATTAAGAAATTTCATTAAAAAAAAAAAATGATTAAAAAAAAATAGATTTTAGGCGAAAGTTTGAAAAAAGTTTTCAATTCAAAACATTTAAAGAACCACTCTATTTCACAAAATCCGAAAAAACAACTTTTTTAGTCACATTTCACAAAAATAAAAAATTCAAAGTCAAAGATTTTTTTTTTAATCAAGGCGTTTTTTTTTATTTTACGAAAATAAGAAATTTTTCTTTAAAAAAATTGCAAAACTTTTTAAAATAAAAACTTGTAATTTGTTGAAATTAAAAAATGTAAAATTCTTTAAACAGAAAAATAAGCCAATTTTTTCTGAATTAAAAATTGGAAACTTTTAAATTAAAAATTCAGAATTCATTCAAAATGAAAAATTGAGGTTTTCAAAATAATAAATCCAGAACTTCTTCGAAATAAAAGATTTGATTTTTTTTTTTTAAATAAGTAGGTACCTAAGAAAAATGAATTTATTTAAAATGGAGGATTGAAAAAAAATCTTATAAATTTTTTTATAAAAAGTTCTTAAAATAAAAATTTGAAACTTTTTTCAAATACAATTGAGAAATATTCAAAAATGAAAGTTTAGAAATGAAAAAAAAATTGATAAAAAATTAAAAAGTGTTTTCCCTAAAGAGAATTGGAATATTTTCCCTCCATTTTCTCCTCAGATTTTTTTTTCTTAAATAACATGTTTGTTTTTTCAAAGCTTTGAATACATATAATAATTTGAAATTTCAAGGAATTTTACAACCTTCCTTAATTTCAAGTCATCTTCTCTTTTTTCATAACTTTTAAGTTTTATGATAACTATTAAAATGTATGTGATTATAAAAATATTACCTAAATCTTCAAATTTTTAAAAATGAACAATAATAACTTTGAAAATAATTTAAAAATCGCGAAAATTTTGAAATTCTGAAAAACTTTGTGCTTAATTGAAAAAAATATAAGTATCGACTATCGAATATTATAGATTTAAAAATAAAAATAATAATCCTCATATTACATTCATTTATTCATTAGAGGGTGCCATGGTGCAGTAATTTTCGTATAAAATTATGCGAAGTGGGGATATGAAAAGAACAAATTAGTCGTATTGCAAATTGAACAGTTTTCAGAGAAAAATCAAATTTAAAATTTTTTTATCATAACCTTGAATTTTTGAAAAAATGGTAAAATTTAAAACCTTTTAAACAATATAAAAATTCCACATAATTTCTAAAAAAAAAAAGTTGTTGATTTTTTCAAGTTTTATGTAAAGTTGGTACACTGCAAAAAGAATTTTGATTTTTTTTTTTAAACACAAAATGGTACGAAATTCCAAATTTTTAAGAAACTAGTTTTTTTTTAAATCCAAGTTTCAAAAATTAGGTATTCACCAAAAAATATATATATCAACTGGTTACTACATAGATACTCTCGTTATGCGAGATTTATCACAGTTATTCTGAGGTATTGTCGTTTTCGCTCACTGATATGCCTAAGCGATCCTTCAATTCTCTATTTTCCTTTTTCAATTCTGAAATTTCATTCTTCAAGTAGGGGATTTTTTTACCTACCAGGTAGTCAAGCCGCCTATAACAGGGTCCAAGTATTTCACTAGACTAAAAATAATGATGTACGTGTGAAAAATGAATGATTTGCGCAAAAAAAAATTTAGGTGTATTTGTCAATAACTTACATAATATCTTCCTCCACTTTTGAACTTGTTTGCAATCTCCCAGGTACCCAATTCGCCGAGGTCGTAATCGGAATAAAGCGGGAAAGCGGCACTGGCGTGTCGCCTGATAGGGTACATAAGGTTAATAAAACAAATTACACTCATGACGCGAAACATCTCAATTGCAGCCATTTTTTTTTGTATTATTATGTATTGAGAATCTCTGTTGTATAATGTAGATGAACGATATTATGTTATAGGTAACTAAAACCTATTACCTGCTTACAATTTACGCTGTAGAAAAATTGAGAATTTAAAAATCAAAAAAAGTAATTATGAATGGATAATTTAATTTATATCTTATCAAAAAATCAATTTTTAAAGAACTTGTATCAGTTGGGCAACAACTCCCTGATCTAACTTTATTATTATTATTTTTATTTTTCTCATTAACTGAGCAAAAATTATTAGAAAACGAGGTTCATTTAAAGAATCTCATAAAACAATTTCTAAAATTCTCTCTTCCTTCGTTTTTTTTCAACTTTTTTTTTTTTTAATACATCATCAAATGATATTTACTGAAAAATTTGTCAGAAAAATAATTTTTTTTTAAGTTGAAAAAAAAATTTTGCTCTTATATTTTTGAAAATTTATCAAAAACCTTTTAAAATTAAGTATTTTTGTAAAAAAAAATTTAGGCAAGAAATTAAATTTTCTCATTATACTTACATGTTTCTGAAAAAATATGTTTTTTCAACTATCGAAAAACTATCGTTAGAGTCGATTCCTTCTTTCTTAATGCTTGGAATTTTTTTCTTTATGTAAATTAGTTTTTTTTTCTGCAAAGAATTTTAAAATTTTGAAAAAATTGAGACCAAAATTAAAATACTTTTGTCGATAAAATAATAATGATATATTGAGATATTTTTATTTCTCCAAAAACATTAGGAAATTTCATTCAACAAAAAAAATTATACTTAGGAAAAGTTTTCACTTCAGAAATGAAAAAAATGAGAAAATTTCAGTAAGAAAAATTGAGACATAAAAAATTCTTTAAATTGAAAAATTGAGCAATTTTTAAATATAAATTTTAGAAATGAAATAAGTAGAAATTTCCGAAAGAAAAAAATCATTGAATTTTTTCAATGAAAAATTAAGAAATTCTTCGAAATTGAAAATTGAGAAAATTTTTAAAACAAAAAGAAAAAACAGTTTTTTTTTTAATTAGGTAATAAAAAACTAAAATTTTTAGAAAAAATAAAAAAAAATAAAAAGTTTGGATTTATCAAAAAAATGAAAGTTGGGAATGTTTCAAATAAGTATAAAGTTAGGCATTTGAAAAAAATGAAAAAATGTTAAACATTATTTTTCCTAAGAAGAATTGGAATACCCCCACCCAAAACATTTTTTAAAATTATTTTCTCAACGGAACAGAAGATTTCTCAAAATAATTTCTTATACGTTCGTAGAACATCAATTTATTCTACGTAGAATGCACTATTACAAAATTATTTGCACAATTATTTTAATAATTTTAATTTGTAAGTTAGTAACATACGTAATTAAATGTTGAAAGACGAACTGGATTGTCTAACTCGACGAATATAATAATTTGTCATTTAAAACTGATGAAGTTCAGACCTTCAAAAATAAAATCAAAGAACTGAAAAATCTCAAATGATTAATTTTACAATAATTTTTGAGTAATATGTAGATAAGCCTACAATGTTTCTAAATCTCAATGCTGAGTTCGTTTTAACATGGCAATTAACCGTATGACAGGGATTCTGAGGACTCTTGAGGTATTTATGCCTAAACGTTCTTTCAGTGCTACATTTTCGTTTTTTTTTTCAAATCGTAAATTTTGTCCTTCAATTTTGAAATTTTATTCTTCAAGCTGAAGATTTTTGTATCTACCAGGTAACTAATCCGCCCGTACAAATGTGAAGGTCTATCACCAGACTGAAATTAATGATGTACGTATGAAGAATGAATGATTTGCACAAAAAATTATTTGGTGTATTTGTCAATAACTTACATAAAAACAGTCTCCTCTGAACTTGCTTGCAAACTCCCTGGTTTCCAATTCGTTAAGGTTGAAGTCGTCCACCCAAGCGACAATGGCGTGTCGCCTGATAGGGTACATAAGACTAATAAAACAAATTACACTCATGACGCGAAACATCCTAATTGCAGCCATTTTTTTTGTATTAATATGTTTCGAGAATCATTACTGTATAATGTAGATGAATGACATTATGCTTACAAGAACCTACTACATGCCTACAATACAATTTACGCTGAAGAAAAATTGAGAATTTAAAATTCAATAAAGTATCTAGGTATGTAATTATGAATGGCTACTTCAATTACTATCTTATAAAAAAATCAAGTTTATGAAGAACTTGTATCAGTTGGGCAACAACTTCCTTTTCTAACATTATTACTACTAATATTATATTTTCTTTTTTCTCATTAACTGAGCAAAAATTATTACACAACGAGGTGACTTGTTTAGAGATTAAATTTCTAATCCACCTAACCAATTTACCGTCTTTTCATACTGATTTTTCGATTGTAGTCAGAGTTCCATTTCATAGTGATGGGCAATAGTCTTAAGAATAATGACAGTATAGATGATTTGTTGCCAATATATCGAGAACTATGGATGGTTTTTGTTCAAACAGCATTCCGTTACCGATGATTTTTATCAAGATTTTTTAAAAAAAGAACCTCATTTTTTCTCGTTTTTCCCCTTCAAAACTTCCCTTTAAAATCTTGGAATATATTCTCAAATAATCCTGGAAAAATTCACTTTGAAAAAATTCGGTCATTTTCATTTGAAAATTCCTTATTAGAATTAAAATTTTCTCATTAAACAATTATTTTAAAAAAAATTGAGAAAAAATTTCTTGCTTGGAATTCATTTAAAGTGTCTTATAAAACAATTTCTAAAATTCTCTCGTCCTTTGATTTTTTTTGAGTTGAAAAAGAAAATTTCGCTCAATTATATTCTTGGAAAATTATCAAAAACCTTTTAAAATTATTTCTTTGAAAAAATTTTAATGCAAGAAATTAAATATTCTTTTAGGTAATACATTTTTCTGAAGAAAAATATCCACAAAAAAAAAACTGTAATAATGTTCTTTTAACTATCGAAAAACTATCGCTAGTGTCGAACTGTCGATTCCTTCATACTTGATGCTTCCAATTTTTTTCTTTACATAAATTAATTTTTTTTCAGCAAAGAATTTTAAAATTCTGAAAAAATTAAGTCAAAAATTAAGATAGGTACTTTTGTTAATAAAATTGGGATTTTTTTTTCTTCAAAAAATTAGGAAATTTCATTCAACAAAAAAATACTGGGAAAAATTTTCATCTTAATTTTTTCTTAATAAGAAAAAATTAAGATGAAAATTTTTCCCAGTATTTTTTTGTTGAATGAAATTTCCTAATTTTTTGAAGAAAAAAAAATCCCAATTTTATTAACAAAAGTACCTATCTTAATTTTTGACTTAATTTTTTCAGAATTTTAAAATTCTTTGCTGAAAAAAAATTAATTTATGTAAAGAAAAAAATTGGAAGCATCAAGTATGAAGGAATCGACAGTTCGACACTAGCGATAGTTTTTCGATAGTTAAAAGAACATTATTACAGTTTTTTTTTTGTGGATATTTTTCTTCAGAAAAATGTATTACCTAAAAGAATATTTAATTTCTTGCATTAAAATTTTTTCAAAGAAATAATTTTAAAAGGTTTTTGATAATTTTCCAAGAATATAATTGAGCGAAATTTTCTTTTTCAACTCAAAAAAAATCAAAGGACGAGAGAATTTTAGAAATTGTTTTATAAGACACTTTAAATGAATTCCAAGCAAGAAATTTTTTCTCAATTTTTTTTAAAATAATTGTTTAATGAGAAAATTTTAATTCTAATAAGGAATTTTCAAATGAAAATGACCGAATTTTTTCAAAGTGAATTTTTCCAGGATTATTTGAGAATATATTCCAAGATTTTAAAGGGAAGTTTTGAAGGGGAAAAACGAGAAAAAATGAGGTTCTTTTTTTAAAAAATCTTGATAAAAATCATCGGTAACGGAATGCTGTTTGAACAAAAACCATCCATAGTTCTCGATATATTGGCAACAAATCATCTATACTGTCATTATTCTTAAGACTATTGCCCATCACTATGAAATGGAACTCTGACTACAATCGAAAAATCAGTATGAAAAGACGGTAAATTGGTTAGGTGGATTAGAAATTTAATCTCTAAACAAGTCACCTCGTTGTGTAATAATTTTTGCTCAGTTAATGAGAAAAAAGAAAATATAATATTAGTAGTAATAATGTTAGAAAAGGAAGTTGTTGCCCAACTGATACAAGTTCTTCATAAACTTGATTTTTTTATAAGATAGTAATTGAAGTAGCCATTCATAATTACATACCTAGATACTTTATTGAATTTTAAATTCTCAATTTTTCTTCAGCGTAAATTGTATTGTAGGCATGTAGTAGGTTCTTGTAAGCATAATGTCATTCATCTACATTATACAGTAATGATTCTCGAAACATATTAATACAAAAAAAATGGCTGCAATTAGGATGTTTCGCGTCATGAGTGTAATTTGTTTTATTAGTCTTATGTACCCTATCAGGCGACACGCCATTGTCGCTTGGGTGGACGACTTCAACCTTAACGAATTGGAAACCAGGGAGTTTGCAAGCAAGTTCAGAGGAGACTGTTTTTATGTAAGTTATTGACAAATACACCAAATAATTTTTTGTGCAAATCATTCATTCTTCATACGTACATCATTAATTTCAGTCTGGTGATAGACCTTCACATTTGTACGGGCGGATTAGTTACCTGGTAGATACAAAAATCTTCAGCTTGAAGAATAAAATTTCAAAATTGAAGGACAAAATTTACGATTTGAAAAAAAAAACGAAAATGTAGCACTGAAAGAACGTTTAGGCATAAATACCTCAAGAGTCCTCAGAATCCCTGTCATACGGTTAATTGCCATGTTAAAACGAACTCAGCATTGAGATTTAGAAACATTGTAGGCTTATCTACATATTACTCAAAAATTATTGTAAAATTAATCATTTGAGATTTTTCAGTTCTTTGATTTTATTTTTGAAGGTCTGAACTTCATCAGTTTTAAATGACAAATTATTATATTCGTCGAGTTAGACAATCCAGTTCGTCTTTCAACATTTAATTACGTATGTTACTAACTTACAAATTAAAATTATTAAAATAATTGTGCAAATAATTTTGTAATAGTGCATTCTACGTAGAATAAATTGATGTTCTACGAACGTATAAGAAATTATTTTGAGAAATCTTCTGTTCCGTTGAGAAAATAATTTTAAAAAATGTTTTGGGTGGGGGTATTCCAATTCTTCTTAGGAAAAATAATGTTTAACATTTTTTCATTTTTTTCAAATGCCTAACTTTATACTTATTTGAAACATTCCCAACTTTCATTTTTTTGATAAATCCAAACTTTTTATTTTTTTTTATTTTTTCTAAAAATTTTAGTTTTTTATTACCTAATTAAAAAAAAAACTGTTTTTTCTTTTTGTTTTAAAAATTTTCTCAATTTTCAATTTCGAAGAATTTCTTAATTTTTCATTGAAAAAATTCAATGATTTTTTTCTTTCGGAAATTTCTACTTATTTCATTTCTAAAATTTATATTTAAAAATTGCTCAATTTTTCAATTTAAAGAATTTTTTATGTCTCAATTTTTCTTACTGAAATTTTCTCATTTTTTTCATTTCTGAAGTGAAAACTTTTCCTAAGTATAATTTTTTTTGTTGAATGAAATTTCCTAATGTTTTTGGAGAAATAAAAATATCTCAATATATCATTATTATTTTATCGACAAAAGTATTTTAATTTTGGTCTCAATTTTTTCAAAATTTTAAAATTCTTTGCAGAAAAAAAAACTAATTTACATAAAGAAAAAAATTCCAAGCATTAAGAAAGAAGGAATCGACTCTAACGATAGTTTTTCGATAGTTGAAAAAACATATTTTTTCAGAAACATGTAAGTATAATGAGAAAATTTAATTTCTTGCCTAAATTTTTTTTTACAAAAATACTTAATTTTAAAAGGTTTTTGATAAATTTTCAAAAATATAAGAGCAAAATTTTTTTTTCAACTTAAAAAAAAATTATTTTTCTGACAAATTTTTCAGTAAATATCATTTGATGATGTATTAAAAAAAAAAAAAGTTGAAAAAAAACGAAGGAAGAGAGAATTTTAGAAATTGTTTTATGAGATTCTTTAAATGAACCTCGTTTTCTAATAATTTTTGCTCAGTTAATGAGAAAAATAAAAATAATAATAATAAAGTTAGATCAGGGAGTTGTTGCCCAACTGATACAAGTTCTTTAAAAATTGATTTTTTGATAAGATATAAATTAAATTATCCATTCATAATTACTTTTTTTGATTTTTAAATTCTCAATTTTTCTACAGCGTAAATTGTAAGCAGGTAATAGGTTTTAGTTACCTATAACATAATATCGTTCATCTACATTATACAACAGAGATTCTCAATACATAATAATACAAAAAAAAATGGCTGCAATTGAGATGTTTCGCGTCATGAGTGTAATTTGTTTTATTAACCTTATGTACCCTATCAGGCGACACGCCAGTGCCGCTTTCCCGCTTTATTCCGATTACGACCTCGGCGAATTGGGTACCTGGGAGATTGCAAACAAGTTCAAAAGTGGAGGAAGATATTATGTAAGTTATTGACAAATACACCTAAATTTTTTTTTGCGCAAATCATTCATTTTTCACACGTACATCATTATTTTTAGTCTAGTGAAATACTTGGACCCTGTTATAGGCGGCTTGACTACCTGGTAGGTAAAAAAATCCCCTACTTGAAGAATGAAATTTCAGAATTGAAAAAGGAAAATAGAGAATTGAAGGATCGCTTAGGCATATCAGTGAGCGAAAACGACAATACCTCAGAATAACTGTGATAAATCTCGCATAACGAGAGTATCTATGTAGTAACCAGTTGATATATATATTTTTTGGTGAATACCTAATTTTTGAAACTTGGATTTAAAAAAAAACTAGTTTCTTAAAAATTTGGAATTTCGTACCATTTTGTGTTTAAAAAAAAAAATCAAAATTCTTTTTGCAGTGTACCAACTTTACATAAAACTTGAAAAAATCAACAACTTTTTTTTTTTAGAAATTATGTGGAATTTTTATATTGTTTAAAAGGTTTTAAATTTTACCATTTTTTCAAAAATTCAAGGTTATGATAAAAAAATTTTAAATTTGATTTTTCTCTGAAAACTGTTCAATTTGCAATACGACTAATTTGTTCTTTTCATATCCCCACTTCGCATAATTTTATACGAAAATTACTGCACCATGGCACCCTCTAATGAATAAATGAATGTAATATGAGGATTATTATTTTTATTTTTAAATCTATAATATTCGATAGTCGATACTTATATTTTTTTCAATTAAGCACAAAGTTTTTCAGAATTTCAAAATTTTCGCGATTTTTAAATTATTTTCAAAGTTATTATTGTTCATTTTTAAAAATTTGAAGATTTAGGTAATATTTTTATAATCACATACATTTTAATAGTTATCATAAAACTTAAAAGTTATGAAAAAAGAGAAGATGACTTGAAATTAAGGAAGGTTGTAAAATTCCTTGAAATTTCAAATTATTATATGTATTCAAAGCTTTGAAAAAACAAACATGTTATTTAAGAAAAAAAAATCTGAGGAGAAAATGGAGGGAAAATATTCCAATTCTCTTTAGGGAAAACACTTTTTAATTTTTTATCAATTTTTTTTTCATTTCTAAACTTTCATTTTTGAATATTTCTCAATTGTATTTGAAAAAAGTTTCAAATTTTTATTTTAAGAACTTTTTATAAAAAAATTTATAAGATTTTTTTTCAATCCTCCATTTTAAATAAATTCATTTTTCTTAGGTACCTACTTATTTAAAAAAAAAAAATCAAATCTTTTATTTCGAAGAAGTTCTGGATTTATTATTTTGAAAACCTCAATTTTTCATTTTGAATGAATTCTGAATTTTTAATTTAAAAGTTTCCAATTTTTAATTCAGAAAAAATTGGCTTATTTTTCTGTTTAAAGAATTTTACATTTTTTAATTTCAACAAATTACAAGTTTTTATTTTAAAAAGTTTTGCAATTTTTTTAAAGAAAAATTTCTTATTTTCGTAAAATAAAAAAAAACGCCTTGATTAAAAAAAAAATCTTTGACTTTGAATTTTTTATTTTTGTGAAATGTGACTAAAAAAGTTGTTTTTTCGGATTTTGTGAAATAGAGTGGTTCTTTAAATGTTTTGAATTGAAAACTTTTTTCAAACTTTCGCCTAAAATCTATTTTTTTTTAATCATTTTTTTTTTTTAATGAAATTTCTTAATTTCTTGGAGAAATTTTTTTTATTTGTGTCTCATTTTTCAGAATAAAATTTTCGAATTTTCGATGCATAGTTGAAAAAAGATCACACTCACTTGTACGCGTAGAACAAAAATGATAATTTTTTCGTGAACGTGATTTTGTTCAGAACAATTTTTAATGAGAAAATTCAATTTCTTGAATAAAATTTTTTTCCAAAAATAACTTTTAAATTTTTTTTGATAAATTTCCAAAAATACCTATAAGAGCGAAATTTTTTTCCCCAACTCAAAAAATCATTTTTTCTTTGAATACCTATTATTTGATGTTTGTTAAGAAGGGAAAAAAAAGAGAGAGGAGGGGAGAGAATTTTTGAAAGTGTTTTCTGAAATTCTTCAAATAAATTCCAAGCATGAAATTTTTTTTCAAATTTTTTTATTTTTTGAAGAACAGTTCAATGAAAAAACAATTCTAATCAGGAATTTTCAAAGGAAATTTCTGATGAAAGATTTTTTCAAAGTGAAGTTTTCAAGAATACCTATTTGAGAATTTATTCCAATATTTTAAAGAAATGAAAAATTTAAAAATAAATAAAATAATAAATAAAACAGAAAAACTGAGATTTTAATTGATTGTTTTCATATCCACTCTCCGCATAATTTTACACGAAAATGCAGCATGGCACCCTCTACTGTATTATTTCGACGAAAAATGAACTGGTTTCGCCAAATCCTTAGCCTTTAAATAGAGATCCTTCGTTTCCAGATCTTTTTTTCTAGATCCTTTCTAATCACTTTCACCCTCCTCCAAGGAAACTTTGAGATGAACCTGTTCCAGAAAGAACTTTCTACCACCCTTCTAAATGACTATTCATCAAAAGTACCTGTCAATCTCGCGGAAATTGCTAATGAGTTTTTTCCAAAGAATCAATTAGGTGACGCGACGTTTGAGGCGCCTGGCGCTGTACTTCTTTTTTTTTCAATCACATTCGATCTTTTATTCTCAAGGAAAGTTCCAGTTTAATTTGACAAAACAAATAAAATAAAATGATCCGGTATACGCCGTTCCATTTCTCTAGAAAAATGTTCATTTACCATTTTCTAGATAAAAATACCTGTTTGAATGTTCGAGAAAAAATTTTCATTTGTGTTTCGAGGAAGACATAAGTTTGCATTTCTAGAAGAAAGAATCGTTTCGAATTTCTAGAGAAAAATGCTCGTGCTACACATTCCTGTACATGTAAAGGAGGGAAGGGAAAGGGTAGGGTAGGTATCCATCATAATACACAGGCTTACTCCTATCATTAATACAGCATTACCTATACCATTTATTAATAAAGAAATTTATTATTATTCAATATATTTAATTAATTAATCAATCAATTAAAATCACCCCTCCTAACCTTCCCACCTAACGCCCTAATACTACGTACCATACCGGTTAACCTATACTAGTTGCATACCCAAACCTCTGTCCTTATACCTACCCAAACCTCTGTCCTTATACCTACGCTTTAACTACTATCGCATAATACATACGATTTTATCGATATTCATTCCATCGTGATTAATTAACGTACCTAGACCTATACCAAGATACGCGTTCAAGTCAGAATTGCATGTGCTGTGTGCTGTTTTCAGCTCGAATGATGGAGGAAAATGCCTAAATGGAGTTTTAATAAAAGTCTACTCGCTCGGTGTATTTTTTTTGAACGCGCGATGCGTAACAAATGCGACTTTGTCGTTCGTTCGGTTCACATAGCTCCTTTCAACGTTTCCAGTGGAGTAATTTCGAGTTTGAATAAATTTTCAATTGATAAAAAATTTCGATTAAACCGACATTCCTGTGAAGAAAAAATAAATGAAAAGCAACGAGAGAATTTTTTTGAAAATTTTCATCGTGATTTTAAATGAAAATTTTCAATAGAAAAAAAAATCGCATGGAAAAAATTCAACGATTAAAAAAATCCAGGATTCGATTTTTCATAATAGGCATGTAATTTGAACGATTTTTAGAAAATTCTTCTATGTCTATATTTTTTTTATAGGAGGTTTAAAAAAAATATTTTCTATAATTTGAAAGGTTTTTAAACAGAAAATTTTTCTCATAAGTAAAATTTTTCCACCATAATTTTCATTATAGAAAAAAAAATTTTAAAATTATTTTTTCCAACAAAATTTTTTGTAATAATGAAAAAAAAAAAAATTAAAATCTTTTCAAACGGACTTGGTAAAAATTCCTAAAAAATATTCCTAAAGTTTTGAAGAGGAAAACTTACAAAAGAAAATACGACGAAAAGCGAAAGATTTATGCAATAATTTTTTCAACAAATTTTCCAAAAATCCTTCAAAGAAAAGTGGATGTGTAAAAGTGTATTTTGAGGGGGGGGGGGGGGGGGCTTGAAAAATTTTGGATTTGAAAAAATCGCAATAGGTCGCTTTTTTATATTTCACTTTTTTCGCAGATTGTTTTTGTTAAAAATTTCCCTCTGAAATCTTGACAAAGATTCTCCAATAACTTGAAATTTTTATGTAAATAATTTTTTTCTCACATTTTTCAAACATTTCCTTGAAAAAAATATTCTAAAAAAAAATAATTTCTTCATAATAACTTTTATAATTATATTTTGGGAAAAAATTCGCAAAATGATTTTTATAAAAAAAAATTTTCATGAAATTGTTTTAGAAATCCCAAATATCCAACTACCTCTTAAAACTTGAAAATAGGATGAAAAATTTGCTACTTTCCTTGCAATTTTTTTTTCAAAATCATTGCTTTCTGTGAAAATGTATTTTCTCTGAGAGTACTTTTAAATAATTTTAATGGGAAAATTGTAATTATCATCAAACATTAAAAATTTTTTGTAAAAGATTTTTTGAAGAATTTTTCTAAAAAATATATAGGTATTTAGGAGTTTTTTGAATTTTTAAAAAATTCTGAAGAATATGTACTTGCCTATCTAGAATTCAAAAAAATGAATAAATTTGGGACGACAAAGTTTAAACATTTTTCAACATTTACATAATTATATATTTTTTGTGACTCCTTTTTTCCAAGAAAATTTAATTTTTTAATCCTTAGGTATTAAGAAATTTTAGGATTTTTTTGAGGAAAATCCTTCTTAAAATATTTTGAAATAAATCCCACTGAAAAATCAGTTCCTATGTTTGACGATTTTTTAAAGGAAAACTTTGAAATTTTCAAGTATAAAAATACATAAAAAAATTTAAAAAAAAATTAGAACCCTTTTTGAATTTGTTTTTAAATGGGTATTTTGAGAAATTTTGAAGGGGAAAATTTCAAAAAAATCTAAAGGATTTATATGCACAAAACAATAATTTTAGCAATGTTTTTGTTGAAATATCATTTTGTAAGAAAAAAGATTAGGAATTAATTAAAAAGAGGGTAGGTATTTTTATAAAAAAAATTTGCGAGAAATTTTTCATAAAAACCCATCTTATGAATTTTTTTCCAAAATAATTAAAAATTTTATTCGATAAAGAGATTTTTTAGGAAAATTTTTCAATGAATTTCAATTTTCTGTAAAAATTATTACCTATGATTTTTTTTTTTAGGATTTTTTAAATATTGTTTTCAATAGAATGAATGAATAAAACTGTTTTAAAAATTTACAGATATTTGAGAATTTTTTTCAAGAAACGAAACTTATGAGATTTTTTTGATTCCAGAATTTTTAAACAGATTTATCTGGGACTTTTCTTGGAGAAAGAAAAAAACATGGAGAGATTATGTTTTACATCAAGAAACTTCGTAACAAAAGTAATTCTTTGAACAAATTTTTTGAAAAGAATTTCAAAAAGAAATTTCAAAGATTTTTTAAATGAACTTACTCAGAATAAAAAAACTTTGATGCATATAAAAAGACGTGAAAAAATTGAGAAGAAAAAAGTTTCAAAATTTAAATGAAATTTTCTAAAAATTTCAAAGAGCGAATTTGAATAGAAAATCTGAAAAAATGATGGATATATACAAAAAATTATCATGTTTAAAAATGTCGTTTTGTTTTTTAGAAAATTTTCTAAGAAAAAAGAGATTTAAAAGAATGATTTTTAGGTTTTTTAAAATAATTTTTCGAAAAAAATGTTAACAAAGTTTTCCTTGCGAATTTGTTTTTTAAAATACGTTTATTCAACAATGAGATTTTTCCATTGGAATTTTCAGCTGAGAATATTGCAGTTGAATCATCAGGAATTTTTATAAAGAACATTTCACATCATATTGTTTTAATTTTTTTTTTTCAAAAAACTTTTCGAATAAATTTTTTATGATGGATTTAAAAAAAAAAAAATCACGATATTTGAGAATTTTTTCCAAAATGTTGAAGGAAAATTTTCTTCAATTTTTCCAAAAAAAATTTAATGAAGAAATTGAATTCCTATGAAACAATTTTCATGAAGAGTTTTTGAAGAGAAATCTTTTCAAAATAATTTTTTGATGAATTTTTTGGAAATATCTCTAAAAAGAAATTGTCAATGATTTTTTAGGTTTTTTGTTTCAAAGAATTTTTTTTTAATTTTTATTCGAAGAGTACAAATAACAAGACAATGAAGATGATATGAACGCCAAGAGTCAATTTTCCCATACCTTACTAAACTCAAATTTTTTACGCATCTCGTGTTCAATAAAAAAAACACGCACTCGGTCGAGTTTAAATTTTCTACTTATGATTAGACTTCGTTGATTTGACTACGTTACGATATTTTATAAGCGCTAATTTTTTCCTAGCTCCTCGATGACTTTTTTCCCCCTATAGTTTGTAGTTCTCGCTCAAGCCTTTTCAATACACCAATATTTCTAAACCGATTTATAATATTTGAGGGGCCACAATAAGTTTGTATTTTTTTTCTCAATCGGAAAACCATTGTTTTTTTTTAAAGAATCGACACGTGGCATTGGCGCATTGTTATGCGTCGCGAAGAATACCTATTTGTTCAATTCGAGATTCAACGTGGGAATTTTTTTCTCATCGTGTTGGGTTTCTTTAATGGTCGGCCCATTCACGCATTCGTAGACATCTGGAATAATTAAGTTGTTTCGTTTAAACGGGCAAATTTTCAATTTTCATTTCCAAGCCCGCATTTTATCGCATTTGCGTTTACTTCCTTATTTTCTAAACTTGTACCAAACAGTAGTTGTGTTTCGGTAAATTAAATTTTACCAACGTTGAACTTTCTCGAGCACATTAAGGTACCTACCTACAAATAACATATTGTAGCGTGTTTTCTCAGATGAATTTTGTACATACGAAAAATTTTACGCCGAAAAGTTCAATTACTCGTTTTTTAGGTAGCTGAGTAACGAGTGGATTCTTTCTCGATTTTTTTTATTTCGTCGTAACAATAATATTTTTATAGTATGCGAAAATTAATTATGGCTTTATGGGGTTTAACCGTTTCGTTCAATTTGTAAACGATTTTTCAGACGTTTACTTTTTAGACGCGTATACATAATAATGACTGTTTCGATGTAAATATAATATTTTATTTTTGTATTTATTAAGTTATACGACGGTTTCAAAATACTTAACAAAAATTTCAATAATATGCCTACCAAAATAAACTTTTCGATTCATACAAATTATTATACTTACTGTGCCGTTCGAATGTGTCAAAGGTACAAACATTCTGTTATTTTAATTTCTCTTTTTTTAAGAATGTGAATTTTTCTGTCTCGAATTTTTACCTACTTTTTTTTTTGTAATAATAATTATCTCGATGGAAATTTTTTTAAATAATAAATAGCTCAATTTTTCTTTTTCATTGAACTTGTCGTTGATGAAAACATTCTTTTAGGAGAATCATCGAAGGTGGAAAGTGGAGAAAGGAGATGGAAATTTTTCCACTTGGAAATATCTGCAGAATCGAATGGAACGAAAAAATAAATATTTTTCGTTGATTACAGTTTTAGTGTGCTTGTTATTGAGGTTATTGATTTTCGAATGTTTCTACTACAAGTTTTCTAATGGAATAATCAACTTTATGCAAAGGCCAATTTTTTCGTTACCTAATCAAATGGCTAATATCGAGATTATTATTTTATTAGGTATTATAAAAATAATCGAAAATACAGGCAATAACAAAAAATCGAAAATTTATTCCATAATAAAAAAAAAATCGAGCATTATATTTATACCTATTTGAAAAATAATATTTTTCTGATAAGTAGGTATAGAAAGGTAAAAAACCAATCATGTTTTTTGGATGTTTCAAAAATCGAATATTTTTCTATACCGAATCAAAAAAACAAGAGATTTATCCAACAATCGAAAACTCAATCATTCCTTCAATATTTAAAAATTCCAATAATTTTTTCAACTCCAAAAAACCAAAATTCAAATAACATTCCAAAAACCTGACATTGATTGAAAAATCATAAATTTTTTGATGATAAAAATCGATTTTTCGATTGTAAAAAATCTAAAATCCTTTGAATGATTGAAAAATGAAATATTTTTTTTTGATAATCAAAAAATATAAAAAATAGGTATAATACTATTTTTTGATGATAAAATCGAATACTTTGCTAATAATCGAAAAAAAAATTTTTTTTGATGAACAAAACTTCCAAAAATTAACCAATTGTCAAAAAAAAAAAAACTAACGGGCATTCATTCAATGATTCATACATAAATAGAAATACATTTTCGATATTCGAAATATTCGAAAAATCTAATATTTTTCTGATAATCAAAAAATTAAATATTTTTTTGATAACTGAAAAATCCAATATTTTCTTGACAATTGAAAAGTATAATATTTTTCCAATATCCAGAAAATCAAAAAATTAAAACTGTAACCAATAGTCGATAAATCTGTCATTCATTCAATGACTAAAAAACCGAATACTTTTTCAATACCTAGACAAAAATTTGAAAATTCGACCAAAGATTAAAAAAATCGATTTTTTGATAATCATAAATGGAAACTCAATCAATAAGTAATTTACCTAATAATCATAATTATGCTTTTTCGAAAGGCTGAAAAATCGATAACTTTATAGGATTCGATATTCGAAAAGTTGAATATCTGCTGGTTATAACGAAATTCAAAATTTTTCCAATAAAATAAAATTTTCATTGATGATAAAAAATTATTGTAAGTAAAAAATCTAAAATTTGCTCAATAATGAAAAAAGTGACCTTTTTTTGATAATCAAAAATCGAATAATTTGTTCGATGACTGCATAATATACTTATATTTTTTCAATGTTTGAATCATCGAATATTTTTTCAATATTTGAATATCGAACATGATTAAAATTTACAAAATATAAAATTCACTAAAAAAAATGAAGAATTCAATTTTTTAATAATTGAAATATCAAACTTCATATTTTCAATTTATTCCAAAAATTGAATATTATTCATAATCGATGAATTCAAAATTTAACCAAAAAATCTGTCGTTCATTCAATGGTGGAAAACGAAAATTTTTATTGATAATAGGTGATTTGAAAAATCGATTTTTTGATAATGATAAATTAAAAGTCCTAATACCTGATGAACAAAAATATTTTTCTAATGCTTGAAAAATCGAGTATTTTTCTGATGATCAAAATTTATTATAAAAATAGTTAAGGTATATATTTTTCTGATAATTAAGAAATCTAATACTTTTCTGATGATGATAATAAAAAAATGAATATTTTTTATAATACTTAATGGAAAAATTCATTCAATAGCTACCTACTTATAAAAAAATTTGTCAAATACTTTTTTGACATAAAAAAAGACAATTTTATTGATATCAACTTTTATAAAATTTAGATTTTTTCCAATATTTGAGAAATCTAATACTTTTCTGATAATAAAAAAATTGAATATTTTTTATAATAATCGAAAAATTCATTCAATGCTTACTTATAAAAAAAATCTGTCAAATACTTTTTTGACATAAAAAAAATAAATTTTTTTATTGATATCCATTTTTATAAAATATAGATTTGATTTTTGAGAAATCTAATACTCTTCTAATGATAAAAAAAAATCGAATATTTCTTATAATAATCGAATAATTATTCATTCAATACTCATAAAAAATCAGCCATTCATTCAATAATTGAAAAATAAGATATTTTCTGGAGATTAAAAAATTATGAACTTTTTAAACTAATATTTAAAAAATATAAAAAATTAAGTATTCTGTCTATCAATAGTAAAAATATAAAACGTGTTTTTAATATTCGATAATTTTCTTTTAATAATCAAAAGATCCAATACTTAGATATTCAAGCAATATCAAAAAATCTGATATTTATTCAATAATCAAAAATCAGATAAAAAGTCAAATACTTGATAAATTGAAAAATTTATTAATAATAAAAAATCGAATAGCACTATGTACTTTGTTGATGATTGAAAAATCTAAAATTCATCTATAATGATAAAAAAGTCAAACATTTTTGCTATGCTCGAAAAATTGAATACGACTTCATCCCTTAGGTAAAACTGACTAAAGCGAGGTAACTGACAAAAGTGGTAAATCTGACTTTGTCGTTGTAAAGATATCGTTAAAATGAAAATTCATCCCAGTGCACATAACAAATTGCGGATTAAGTTGACAAAATTCTCCATTATAAAATGTACTGAACTGAAAACTAACCAGTAGTTTGAGATTTGACGATCATTACGAAGAGGAAAAAGGATCTAATAGAAGAGTAAATAAAGTTATTCCATCTCAACTGTTGAATAAGAAGAAAATGGGGTATCGTTTATGATAAAAATATTGCCATAGGCTAATACTTTTTGTTTGTGGGGGTTTAAAAGTTTTGTTAGAACGAGTCTCTGTGTATCTCTACTTCCGACGATGGTGTAACTTTATTCAATGAAAGTAAATGTATTATTAATCTTATAAGTAGGTTGTTTATGGCGTTGGAAAAGTATACTTTTATGGAATCGAGCTTCCCGGTATGATTATATGAGCCGCAAAGTTTCAACTTTCTCTTGTTTTTTACGATCCTTTTAACAGGTATGGAAAATGAAATCATTACACGACCTTGAATATAATGATTTGGGTTTCGTTTGTTGGATACAAGTTCACCGTACTGTGTTATTGTACGAAAGGTAGGTACCTATTTATTTTTCGATATTTCTTTTTCGAATTTAAACAGTCGCCGATATTAAAAGTACATTTTTATTGAGCCTTTTCAATCTCTACCCTCGCTTTTGTATTTCTGTCCGGAGAAAATCTTTCTTTGTATTTCGAGAAGGGGGGGGGGGAACACATTAAAGAGAGTGAAATTAAAACGAGGCAGCTGCATAGTTCATTTGGCGAAATTTTAAATTCAATTTTGGCGACGAATGAATTTTATTATTTTTATAATCAAATCGATTAGCGTAAGAAAGAGCGAACCAAGGGTGGATTTTTTATCGGTTTTGTAATTTTATTAAGAAAAGTTCATTTTAATGGTAAAAGTCAACACGGTACGAATTTGCGAAGCGAACGATTCATTATTAAATTTCCCACTTTATTTACATTGCTTTACTATTCGAATGTTAAGTGTAGCTGAACAAATGTAAAGTATCCTTCAAAATTTCGTAGATAGGTTGCTCGTTCGACGAAAATATACCAACGATTAATTATTAATATGTTTCGACGGCACCGCAGTTCGATTTCTTAAATATAATCTATAATAAGCTATATTTTCACCATGTTCGAGGTATACTACGTACTAGCTTTGTTGGATACATCGAATCGGCTTCCATGCAACAAATTTATCACGCTTGTTATCGTATTATAGCTGGATAGTTTACGAAACACTGGGTGTTTTTAAACCTTACCTAATTTCGGGTGTCTATACTTTGGGCATATTTTTAATGATACCCAGAGGATTTTTTTTTTTTTTTTTTCATTTTAAAGCATAATCGAGTATTCAAATTATAAGTATAAAATTGGGTCTCGTGAAAACAAATTAATATACTCGTAGGTAGGTAGGTACCTATTCGAATACGCAATTATAAAGCCATTTCTGCGAACGAGTAATTGAGACCAATCAATAACAATTAATTAACCAAACCTTGGTAACGGAAATTCCATTTGCTGGCACGTCATTATGTGAAAATTTTCTGTGGATTTGGATCGTATCGTATTTCTCTCCAAAGCTAGAGCTATAAAATAAAAAATAATTTTTGATTTTAGAAGTACGATTGAAATTCGTACTTTTGTGCTTTTTGTGGTTCTGCGCCAGGAGGATTCAATTTTTCTATTTTCTTGTACATATACCTACGTATTGTGACGTATTTGTCTTCGAAGCACACGATCTAAAAATAAAAATCATTTTCAAGGCAACAAAGAATCAAAATCATGCGTACTTCGTCATTTTTCAAAATTCTGCGCCAGGAGGAACAATTTTTTTCAGATTTTATTGTAATTCTCTTTATACATAAACTCTAGACTGTGATACAGAATATTTTTTTTTCCAATTTTAAAAGAATCCTCAAAATTGTGCTTTTGTAGTTCTGCGCCAGGAGGATTTTCTTTTTTTTTCTTTTGTTCTAAAATGTAATGAATTTCTTATCAAAACATGCAATATAAAACAGATAATTATTTTTGTTGCAAAAAAATCATCAAAACTTAAGGTTTTGGCATTTTTATTTCTCTCATAATTCTGCGCCAGGAGGATTCGATTATTTTTTCCATTCTAGATTGTATAAATTATGTAGTGCTTTTCTTCAAAATAAGTGATTCGAAATGAAAAAATATTTTTAATTTGGATAAAATCGTAAAAATTGTGTTTTCATGCTGTTTTAGGATTCTGCGCCAGGAGGAATAAAAAGTATTATTTTTTTTTTTCTTTTTCAGATTGTATCGTTTTTCTCTTCAAACTATGTGATATAGGGTGGAAAATTATTGCTGATTCAGACAGAATCATCGAAATTGTGATTTAGTGACTTTTGTGGTTCTGCGCCAGGAGGATTTGATTATTTTATTCCATTCTAGATTGTATTGTGTTTTTCTTCAAAACAAGTGATACAACATTTAAAAAAAATTAATTGAGAAAAATCATAAAAATTATGCTTTTAGGCTTATTACAATTCTGCGCCAGGAGGAATCAATTTTTCTCTTTTTTCTTGATTTTTTTTTGACAGACATTCAAAAACAAAATTTAAAGAAAAATGGTGATTTTCAGATATTTTTTCAGACATTCTGAAACTTAGACATTGAAAAAAATATTTAATGTCTTTTAGACATTTTGTCTGACATTCTGAAACGAAATATTTTTGTTTTTTTTTTCTTTGCAAGACATTACAAAACTTGTAATTTTTTTGAAAAATTGATGACTTTCAGACATTTTATCAAACATTCTGAAACGTGGAAATTATTAAAAAAGTATAATGACTTTTAGACGTTTTTTCAGACATTCTGAAATATAACATTTTTGATTTTTTTTTTTGACAAACATAACCAATTTTTTTTTTTTAAATTTGATGACTTTCAGACATTTTTTCAGACATTCTGAAACGTAATATTTTTGAATTTTTTTGCAAGGCATTACAAAACTTGTAAATTTTTTAAAAAATTGATGGCTTTAAGACATTTTTTGAACATTCTGAAACTTAGAAAATTTTTAAAAAAATTGAAGACTTTTGGACATTTTGTCAGGCATTCTGAAACAGAATATTTTTGAATTTTTTTTGCATGACATTAGAAAACTTGTAAATTTTTTGGAAAATTGAATGACTTATAAAATTTGATCATTTCTAGACATTTTATCAGACATATTGTTCAATGTAGGTATAGAATTTTTGATTTTTTTTTTTTGAACATTCTCAACCAATTTTTTTTAAATTTGTTAATTTGATGACTTTTAGACATACTTATTGTTAGGCATTCTAAAACTAACAAAAATTTTGAGTTTTTCTATTTTAGCGTTTCAATATTTTGTTAGACATTTTTAATTTTCATATTTCCATCAAAATTATTTTTCAACTTTTTTATTGGTCTTTTTTCATTTTCAAATTTCGATGAAAATTAATTTTTATGACATTTAATTTTTTAATATTTCAACTTTTTAATATTTTCTGTTTATATTGTTACTTATTAACTATTAAGTATAACTTTTGAACCAAAATTTTGGACATCTTGTGTATTTCACATAAATAATAATTGACCTACGAATTTTACTGTATTCAGGTAATTCGAATAAAAGAAAATATCTACCTACTTTTAGATTTTATTTTGCTTTCAACAAAAATAGAATTTGAATTTGTATGAAAAAAACATTACAATTCGAAAAAAACACCGGACAACCAATTAACTTCAATAGAGTATCAGTCTTCTCTACTCCACAATGTTGTATTTTTCTTTGTCGAAGGTTCGGTTAGCTTATTAAATATTTATTTTTATCGAATCGATTCCGTTTAGAGAAATTTTTAAGCCCGAAACGGTGTTCGTTTTTTTGTTTAGAGGTTTATATTAAAGTCGCAACTCGACTATTGAAAATATCTATTCGTATTTTCGTAAAGTTTCGCCGACCTATTGCGAATATATTATTAGCATTTGCGATATTACGAGTATTTTGTTCATTGCTTACTGCGTACCAAAAAAATGTAATTTCGAAATAGCAAAAATATAAAAAAAAATTTCGAGTAAAAAAAATTGGAAATCGTAGGTCGAATTTATCTTTAAATACTGAATTATTTGAGAAAATTAGATTTGTTGCCTCTTCATGGTTGACTTGATCCAAGAGGAGGAACTAAAATAGCGGAGGAGTTGCGTTAAATTTTTCAACTCGACTTCGATATCTGTTCGCAGTTTTCAAACTTTATTACTTTAAAAGTCGTAAAAAAAACATTTGTGAAATATTTAAGCGTTAAATTTATCACGTTTGTTTTTAGCGTTGTTTATGGTTACAGTGATACTAAATTTTACCCTCGATTCATTTTGGTTTGAAAAAAAAAATACTGATGAATTAATAGTGCTCCACCTTTCTATAAAATAACTCGTGCATATGCTACGTGAACGTGATTACCAACGATGCCTCCTTCCCTTTGGTATTTTTACAGTCATCAAGCAACACTTTGGTACGATTCAAATTTGCACCATACTTTATATTTTTTGTATTTTCATCTTATGTATAGGTAGGTACGAAATTAGCGTCGAGGATGTTAATTCGTGTGAAAAAAGTGCCTTAATTATGCAAATTTATTTTAAGACTGGATGGAAAAAGAACTCGTGTTCACTTAGCGGCTGACGCAGTGAGCCCGTAACGTCATTATGCAGCTGTTATGTAGCCTTTTTTATTCTAAAAATTGAAGCCTTTTTCAAGTTCAGAACCTACCACAAACCACGACGAGTTGATTTTTTATGATTTTGCCATAGATAATGATGATACGAGTAATAACCACCTAGTTTTTAAAATGCCTGATTTTGTAGTCCTCAGTCAACTTTTCATTCATTTTAATCTTTTTCAGTGATAATGAGGTGGATTTTTTTGTAATAAAAAATTGAGAAAAATTAACGTAATCACTTACGTAGGTGTTGAATTCAAGAAATGAAAAAAGCAAAACTTGATTTTTTCAATTTTTTTTCTTCTAATTTTTCAAAAATGCCTATGAAGTCTAATATTAGCAAATTTCTTCATTTAAAAAAAAAAAAAAATAGGAATTTATATTATCTACCTATTCCAAAAAAATTAAAATCAAATTTATTCCAAAGTTAGGTAGGTATTTAAAAAAAAATGTCCTAAATCTTAAAAAAATTATACCTACCTACCAATCTGAATTTTATTCCAAAAAACTTAAAAACTTTTTCATTCTAAAAAATGAAAAAAAATTTCAAAAAAAAAATTAGAAAATTACCTACCTAGTGTATTAAAAAAAAGATTTTTATTTTTTAAAAATTGAAAAATTTCATTCTTAAAAAATATAAAATTTTTCCTTCTCAAAAATGTACCTAGGTATAAAATTTCTTCGCCTATTCCAAAAAAATGAAAATGATTTTTTTCAATTCATGTTAGAAATGTCCTGTACCTACATATTTAATCCCGAAAAAAATATTAATTCTATTCCAAAAAATTTAGAAATTTTTTCGTTTTAAAAAAATAGAAAATTTGTTCAATCAAAAATAAAATAAAGTTTAAATAATTTTCATTTTTAAAAAATAAAAAAATAAAATTATTAAAAAAAATTGTAAAATTTACTTACAAACTTACGCCAAAAAATAAAAATGAAATTTATTTTAAACTTTTTTTTAAAATTACCTAAAATTGTGAAAAAAGAAAAAATTTTATTCTATAAAATTTACAACTTTTTTTATTAATAAAATATTGGAATGTTTTCATTTACATGAAGCAAAAATTGTAAAATTTCTTCATTTCAAAAAAATTATACCGCATTAAAAAATTTTTCATTCATAAAATTTAAGAAATTTTTCATCAAGAAAAAAATCAGAAAAATCGTTTATTCCAAAAAAATGATTTTTTTCATTTTATAAAAGTCAAAATAATTTTCATCTTTCAAAAATATACAATTTTTTCATCTAAAATAATTGTATAATTTCCTTATTCCTAAAAAATATTTTTACGTCAAAAAATTAGAGTACCTAAAATTCATTTCAAACTTTTTTTTAACATGGCCTAAATTCTGAAAAAAAAACCTAAAAATTTTGTGTACCTATTCCAAAAAAAATGGTCTTTTTCTATTCTTTAAAATAAATAAATTCATTCTTGAAAAATAGAATAAGTAGGTATATTTTCATCTCAAAAAATTGTGAAATTTTCTTATTCCAAAAAGAAAAGAAAAGAAAAGAAAAATACTTAGATACATCAAAAAAGTTAAAATAAAATTTATTTTACATGAACATATTTTTTTTAAGATCTTAAATCCCAAAAATTTATGAATTTTATTCAAAAAAGCCAGGTTTTTTTTATTCTTAAAAAATATAAAAAATTTTCGTCAAAAGAAATTTTAATAATATTTGTTTGTTCAATTTTTTTCATTTTAGAAAGTGAAAAAAAAATAATTCTTAAAAATATAAAATTTTTCTAGGTATCTCAAAAAATTGTGAAATTTCCTTATTCCCCCAAAAAAAAAAAATTTCAACTCCAGGAAAATGAAAATAGATTTTAATCCAAAAAAATCTTCAAATTAAGATCTCAAACAATTGAGAAATTTCTCTATAACTTCTTTTGTATTGGTTTTTCATATTAATCCGAAGTGATTTTCGTTATTTTCTGTTTGATCGGTCATTCTATATTTTAAATTTTTTTCAAATGGAGTTTATTTGTTTCATTTTTTCAACAAATAAATCAAAAATCAATTATCCAGTTTTTCACGATATCCGATTTTCCCTCGCCCAAATCAACTCGCATAATCGAGCTTCTACTGTAATTTGGAAATTTATTCTTAAAACACATATTTTGTCAGTTTTGTACAAAAAATAATTTTTTAATAATTAATTTCAATTTTCAATCAAACACATTTTGTTCAAAATTTTGTTCCAAGACAAAAACTATTTATTTTTCTTCAGAAATAAAGATAAATTTTGAAAAATGTGAAGCATAAACATTTTTCCCTCGATAGAAATTAAATTAAATTAATATCGACAGTTTTACTTAAAGTATACTTTTTCCAATTCTGTTACAAAACCATTTCTTGGAAAATAATTTCTCATCGTTTTTATTAAAGTTTTCATTTTGAAAATTGTCTAGATTTGTTTACACTCGTTCATAATATTAAAAAAAAAAAACTGTATTCCCCAAGAAAATAAAGATGATAAAACAAGCGAAATTACGAAGGAAAAAATTCATACTCGAATCGTGCCGAAGACGAAATGGCAGTTTAACTTTTATCTAGTATAACTTCACACCCGTAAAAAATTATCGTCAATTTGGATAAGACGTTCGCGCAAAATCATCGGCCACGGTATAAACCCATATTACAGAAAATTTAAATGTATTTACACCACTACGATGCTCGAGGCGAAAAATATCTCGGAATTCGTCAGCTAAAAAGTTGATACGATTTTTTAGATAAGAACTTTTTACCGCCTCCCTTGTGAGTAGTGCAGATGGTCAAAAACGTTAAGTAAGAAGAATTGATAGTAACGTGTTGAGATTAGAAATGGTTGTAAAACCACTAGTTCGTTTGCTATATCGTATATTGTACTGTTTGGCCGAACGCAAAACATAGCCAATCTCTGGAGAACGTTTTGCCTGCTGCAGGAAAGTTAAAACGTTGGCGAAACGAGCGACAGGAGACATATTCTTTAAAATGTGTTTCTTAAAATGGTATGTGAGTACTGACTTACCCTTAGAATGATACCAGTTCGACTTTCGCACCGATTAAATGTTTAATCGTTTTTTTCGACACGTTTAGTTTCAATTTATTGATCTCCAAAGTCGAATGGAAAATTGAAAAAATTATTTAGGGTGAAGTCCATGGTAGTTGAAACACATGGACATGAAATTTGTAGGAAAAAAATCCATCTTTTTTTTACTAATGTTTTATTGGAATCCATCAGTTTTTCTAATTCAAAATTGGAGGGTTAGGAGAGGTTCAATCGAAATTTTTGTAATAACCAAAATTATTCATACGATTTCAAGCTACAACTTTTGTATGATTTTTTTTTCAAATTATTCCCTCCCTCCCCACCCATTTCGCATAATACTCCAAAGGTGCTAATTAAAGGAAGAGGGAGGAAGGAGCCAATTGAAAAATCTTTCAAATAAAAGTTGTAGATTAAGACCATAAAAATAATTTTGGTCATTATAAAAATTTCGATTGGATCCCTTCCTCTCCTCTAATTTCACATCATTAGGCAGATACTTTTTCAAAATTGCAGGAGTGGTCCAATAGAGAAAATTTTCAAACAAAAGTTGTAGATTAAAATCCTAGAAATGATTTCTGTAATTATAAAATTTTCGTTTAGACCCTTCCCTCCCCTCCAATTACGCATAATGTAACTTAGATTCTTATTCTTATTAAAAATTGGTAGAGGTAAGCGTCTAATTGAAAAAAGTTTCCAACAAAAGTTGTAGCTTGAAGTCTTGAAAATAATTTTGGTTATTATAAAAATTTGGATTGGACCCTCCCCTCCCATCCAATTTTAAATATCAAGTACTTAGGTAAGTATGTATAGTAAAATTCAACATTAATCCACGTCCATGAAAACAAATTAAGTAAACTAGACACTGGTGGACCCCCTCCCCTCCCCTCCAATTTTGCCATGAACTTATTAAATGTTCAAAATTGATGGAAGAGAGGATACAATTGAACAATTTTTCAAATAAAAATTGTACATTGAGATCCTAAGAATAATTTTGGATATTACAAAAATATAAATTTAGCTCCTTCTTCCCCTCCAATTTTATTAACAAGTATCAATTTAATACACACTATACAGTGTGTACTGGCATGTGAGTAAAACCTTCCAAAAAGTAACTATGCAACTTATGGTGATTCGACGTAAGTATATTTGCCTATTCTCTTAACCGCAGGGCTGAGTTATACTCATAGAAAAAAATGCAACTTATGGTGAGTCGATGTGAGTATATTTGCCCAACCTCCGGACCGCAGGGGCTGAGTTATGCTCATCAAATAATTGTTTTTCATGGAATTGGAATTTTAATTTTTGTAACGCAACAAGTGAGTCTATCTCTATACTGACAAGGGAACCTCGCCAACTCGTCACCTCCGATTGAGCTGAAATTTAGCTCACTGAAAGAGCATGCCACCCATACCTCACAACCAAATTTTCAGCTGCCGAAGTTGATTTTTCGATTTTTGGCGAATTTTTGAAAATGGCTAAAACCACCTAACCTCCAAAAAACCATTTTTTTTTTTAATTTGGAAATTTCAAGATAGAAACCTGAAAATTGGTTTGTACACCTAAGTCGACCCTCTGAGTCGATTGGCACCATTTTCAAAGTGATCTGGAGCCTCCAGGAAAAGTTGACTTTTCTCCAGCACACTGGAATCTCTCCAGATGGCAAAAGTCAACATTTTCTGGAGACTCCATATCGCTTCGAAAATGGTGCCAATCGACTCGGGGGGTCGACTTTAGTGTACAAACCGATTTTCAGGATTCTATCTTGAAATCTACAATTTTTTTCGAAAAATGGTTTTTCGGAAGCAGTTTTATCCATTTTCAAAAATTCGCCAAAAATCGAAAAATCAACTTCGGCAGCTAAACATTTGGTTGTGAGGTCTGGGTGGCATACTATTTCAGTGAGCTAAATTTCAGCGCCTTATGACATTCTTTGGTCATTTCTGCCACTGCCAAAATTGATGAGAAAAAATCACATCGCAAATATTTGGAAATTTTCCGGTTGATTTGAAAAAGGAAATTTATTACGGCAAAAAAAAAGGACACCAACGTTGGAAATTGGAACCGATGTTACCTGCTGGTTTTAATTTTGGGCCAGCCGGGTCATTCGAAGCGGTTCATTTTTCACGTTAACTGTAACCATTAGGAACACAAATCAGCAGCAAGAAATTCGCCATTGTACTAAGTACTAGCAGGAAATCTACGATAGCTAACCTGCGAACAGCAATCAATCTTATGAGGCTGCTGACTGCGTCGTTGTCTGATTTCTCAACATTATTTTGTCCGAACGACCAAACGCCATTGTTTCCTGCTAAAAATGATCTCATAACTAGCGTGTATTTTTTAGTCATTTTAATAGCCTATTTTACGATGAAAAATGTACAACGAGTCGAGCTCTATTTACGGCAGCATTCGAGACGGCCTCGTCGTCTGTAGAGTATAGACCACCTCCCCGAGCTTGGTCCAATACCGCGTAATAACCTTACTTATACTTTTTTCCGCTAGATTGTTTTTTTCTCTTCCCAACGAGGCCTTTACAGAAATCAACGATCTGGTAAATAAACACAAATTAAACTGTATTTTCCTTTCCTTCTTTTTTTGTCGAGAATAAAATTGATTTGAGTGATTAGAGGTCGAATATTTTCATAAATTATAAGGGTCGCGTTATATTTTCTCGTCGTTTAACCTTATTCGTCTCTATCTTGCTGACACTAAGTTATTTTGACGAGGAATTTTTACCAACGAATGAGTAATTTTTATCTACTAGAGCAGCAAGAGAGATGGTTTGTTTACGTTTAAATCTTAAAATTGAATTAAAATTTCAAAATAGCTATATAATGTAAGTCGAACAATAATGTTGATATTTTTGTCATTTCCAACGAATATTTATCGTGGATATGGTTTTACGAAGGGGGGATCTTAATGCGCAGTGGCGCCCTTATTGCGAAGCTACAGGAAATTCGCTACGTTTTGTAGTTGAAAATTTGACCAATTTTTAAAAAAAAATAAAGTAACTAGGTATTCTATTAAATTCACTTTTAATAGAAATTATTTTCCAATTGTTTTTTTTTCTTTTTTACAATTTTTTTTCTGAATTGAAATTGAAAATTTTTCAAATTTCGTTTGCATTAAAACTTTTCAAGTTTCTTTAAAATCCAGTTTTGCTCTAGATCAAAATGCAATTTTTTCAAAATTAACCAACAAATATTTTTTCAGCCTACACCAAAATCTTATTAGTCCGGCATATGGTATAGATGGGGGAATTGCACCCCCCTGCGGATCCTCTGGAACATGATTTTTCTTAAAGAGCACATCCTAAGAAACATTTTAAGCCATGTTCCCTAAAATGAAAGTTGGCCCTACTAACAAAATGGTGGCTATTTTGATTGACAGACCAAGTCAAATTTGGTATTTTTGAGTGTAACTTTAAAACAAAGGGCTTTACTGAAAAAATTGTGATGACAAAAAATTTTGTACGTAAAATTTAAAACATTTTTTGTTATCACGTTATAATCGTGAAACGGCCATGTTCGCGAGATAAACGCGCGTGAAGTTGCAAGTGCGCGTGATTTTTTTCTACCAACTACGAAGGCCAATTTGGAAGAAAAAAATCACGCGCAACTACAACTTCACGCGCGTTTATCTCGCGAACATGGCCGTTTCACGAGTATAATGTAATAACAAAAAATGTTCCAAATTTTACGTACAAAATTTTTTGTCATTACAATTTTTTCAGTAAAGCCCTTTGTTTTCAAGTTACACTCAAAAATACCAAATTTGACTTGATCTGTAAATCAAAATAGCCACCATTTTGTTAGTAGGGCCAACTTTCATTTTGGGGAACATGGCTTAAAATGTTCCTTAGGATGTGCTCTTTAAGAAAAATCATGTTCCAGAGGAGCCGCAGGGGGTGCAATTCCCCCATCTATACCATATGCCGGACTATATTGGTTATTTTAAATGTAAAATTTCAAATTTTTATTTAGGTACCAAAAAAATATATTTTTTTTTCAAATGAAATTTTCGATTAAATTTTCAAAAAAAAGTTTTGCTAAATTATTTAAAGGAAAACTTTCAATTTTTCAAATATTTATAGGTATGGTAAGTTCTTTTTTTTCAATAGAAAATTTCAATTTTTTTTCTTTAAATAATTTTTTTTAGTTTTCTTTCAAATAGGCCGGACCTAATATGATTTGCATTGTCTTTTCAAAATAAAATTTTCAACCATTTTTGGGAAGAAAATTTTCGTTTTTTTGAAATATGAAAAAGTTTTTAAGTGGGTAGATAACTTATTATTAGGGTCCGGATTTTTATGCGCTTAAAATAGCAAAATAAGCGCTTATGTCAAGCGGTTAAAATATGAAAAATAAGCATAAATATGTCCTATAAAACCAAAAAAAGCAAAAATAAGTGCTTTAAAAATATGCCATCATGGGTATCAAAATGCAGGTTTTTAAAATATCTTTCGAAAAACCTATCAAATCGTACATAATATGTAGAAACTGAAAGAAATGTAGAGCAGAAAAACATTACAACATTTATTTTTAAAATAAATAATGCGAAATTCAATAAATTTGAACGCGTTGAGATTTCACAATCGAAATCGATTAGCTTGAATTAAAATTAAATTATAATTTGAAAAACACCTCCACTACTGAAAGTTTCTTCAAATTGCAATTTGAAAAATTAAAAAAATAAAAAAATTGTATTTTTTAATTTGTTTTTTTTGGGGTCAGGTTTTTCAGTTTTTCCAAAAAAAGCGCTGAAAACTAAAAAAAAAAAATCGCAAAATATGCGGGTTTTTAACGTTTTTTGGCAAAAATAAGCGTTTTTAAGCGTTTATACCTAAAATAAGCAAAAATAAGCGCTTAAAAATTTCACCATTCGTCTCAGAATTGCATGAAACGTAAAGAAAATTGTGATATGCCCTATCTAGTGCAGCAGGAAAAAATAAGCAATAATATCATAAAAATCCGGGCCCTACTTATTATCAAATAAAAAATTTAATTTTTTTTTCAAAATAGATTTCAATTTCATCAAATAAATTTACTTTTTACCTAAATGAAAATTTTCATTTTTTTTTTTTTTTTAATTTTTAACAAGAAAATTTTTTATTCATTTCTTATTTTAAAATAAACATTTTAAAATTTTTTCAGAAGAGAAATTTTTCATTTTTTCAATTCTTTTCGAATGAATAAAAATTACTAGGAACTATTTTGATTTTCTTTCAAGTAATACCTATTTTTTACTTTTTTTTTTCAAAGTAAAATTTTCAACCTCATTATAAAAAATTTATCGAAGAAAAAGTCTGAATAATTTTTCAATCAGAAATTTCCAATTTTTTATTATGAAAATTTTTAATTTTCTTCCTGAAATAGATTTTTTAAAATTTATTTAGAAAAAGAGTTTTCGATATTTTTTAAATATTTTTTTTCAGATAAATTTTCATTTTTTTTTTCTGAAATAAAATTTTTTCAAGTCACAATTTTCAATTTCTTTCATTTCAAATAACAAGAAAAATTTTTGTCAACATCCAGTTTCTTTTCAAATAAAAATTTTTCAAGATCCAATTTTAAATCCTCTGGCTGAAATTAAGAAAAATTTAATTTTCAGAAAATTTCAAAAAGTGAGAATTCTGGCAAAATTGTATTTAATTAATGAAAAAAGCTACCCTAAGATCCAATGCAAAATCCTCCTCCTGGTTGAAATTGAGAAAATTTCAAAAAATGGGAGATTTTTTATTTTTTCAATTTGTTTAAGGAATTGTTTTTTTTTTAATTCAATTCTTTTCAAATGAATAACAATTATTTTTATTTTATTTTTCTTTCAATTTTACTTTTTTTTCAAAGAAAAATTTTCAATTTCATTATGAAAATTTTTTCGAAGGGAAATTCTGAATAATTTTTCAATCAGATTTTTAATTTAAAAAAAATCATTTCCTTTCTTGAAATCGAATAGGTATAATTTCCAAATTCCTTTTACAAATAGATTTTTTTTAAATTTACTTGGAAAAAAAGTTTTCGATATTTTTAAAATATTTTTCTTCAAATATTTTCATTTTTTTTTTTTGAAATAATTTTTTTTCAAATCACGTTTTCAATTTCCTTAATTTCAAATGAAATTTCTTACATTTTTTTCAAAACGTAAATTTCTTTCCCTGAAAATTTTTTTTAATAGGTATTAACTTTTTTTTTTTTTAATTTTTTTCAGAGGGGAATTTTAAATTTTTTCAAATAAACGTTTTCTATTTTTTCGTTGAGTACTTCCGTTACTTTCAAATGAAATTTTCGCACTTTTTAAAATTAGAATTTCGGTGTTTTTCTAAGGAAAGTTTCAATTTCTTTCGTAAATAAACAGTTTCTAATTTTTTGTTTTAATTTACTCTTTCTGTCACAAAAATATTTTTTTCCAATTTTTATCATTGAAAACTTTTAAAATGTAATTTATGTTTTTCAAGTTAGCAGTTCTTAAAAAAAATAAGTAACAGAATTATTTTGTTGAAAAACAATTTTTTCTTTGAATTGATTTTTAATTTTTAAATTTTTTTCCGATAATAATTTTGTCTTTTTTGGTTTTAATGAACATTTATTTTCAAGTTTTATTTGAATAATTGAATGAAAATTAATTTTTTAAAGCTTCGAGCTAATTCATTGTCCACCTACACGCCATAATTAATTTCTTTTTTGTAAATTAGTTTGTCAGTGATGAATAAAAATGATATCTAGACGAAGGAAAAAAATACGTAGCAATAAATTCGTTCTTAGAGTTGTTTTTTCGAGGATTAAATTTTCATTTTATCGTAAATCCTTTGAAAAATATGTAGGCGAACCGAAGGCTGAGAAGTTTTCCAAAAATTAGATTTGTATTACGTTTCAGATAGTTACGTATTTATCCACAAATTAAGGTTTGATTTATAAGACGATTATTTCTGGCGAGCTGCCAATATTTTTCCTTTTTTTCATTACCAAACAAACGCGCATATAAGTGTAGCTTTTAGTAACTCGAAACCTCGTTAAATTTCTTATTTATAGCTTCTCCCTTTCTTTTAGTATAAAATACTCAATAATAATATTTTTCCACGTAAAATAGCTCCAAAAAAAAGGAATCCAAATTGATATTTCGATAAAACTACTTTCCAAAAATCCTACATCCTTTATCAGCATTTATATAACCTCGAAAATCAATCCATCATTTTTGGAAAATCAAAACAACCCCTTTTATACAAAATAAGCGAGCGAGGGAAAAAAATACGCGCTCAATTAGAGATGACACAAGATCAACAAAGCAACGTGTATTTGACGCGACGAAAAAAGAAAACAATACGATTCGGACTGATTTTCGCAATCGTTCGATGTAACATCATTCGCTTGGTTAATTCGTTTTCAAATATATATAATATTTCGCTAGATATGAACTTTATAAAAATTACTCGCGTAGAAGTAATTCCATTATTGACGCCGGTATTTCTATACGTTTGTTTTTCTTGTATTATACAAACGACGTACAAATATAACGAAAATCTATTCCATATTCGCCATTTCGACTCGTCTTCAATTTACACATATTTGACTCCATTTCTATATGTACTATTTACCGTCATACCTTTAACCTGCTACCAGTTGTCACCCCTCCCCCCCTGTCTACCTTGACACGAGCTCGAGCGTAGCGCATTTCATGTAAATGAATTTCCATCACTACCTTATGACATGACGGATTCGGATATCGTCGGCGAGCAATTTATTTACCTTTTTCAATAGCTCTATTGAGAGCAAGTATTTGTCAACATTTGCACCCGCTCTCTACAATCTACGAGTACTTATAGAATACAAATATAGACGTTATAACGCCAATAAAAATGATTTTTTTATAAATAAAAACCAGCCGCTTGATTGATAAGTGCAGGAACACGACGCGATGTAAAAAGCACACCCTCGAGTATTGAACTCGACTTTGCATCGGTAATTTATTCGAAAATGTTCGCTTTTGTCAAAAATAAATGTCGATGCTAAATGAAAATCATTTTTAACGCGAATATGCCTAAATTTTTTTTTTAAATGTTTATGAACAAATTGGAAAAAAATAATAAATTTTTAGGGGATGAAAGTAAATTGAAAAAAAAATGAGGAAAAATCATAAATAACCTATACAAAATTAAACTTTTTTAAAATTAATACTTAAAAAATTACTTCTTGTTGAAAACTATACGATTTTGAGAATCGTTGATTTTTGAAGAATGAAAAAATCATTATTTCATGAGAAATTATCAATTTTTGAGAAAGTACATAGGGAAGTGACAGTTTTAAAAATTTATAAATTTTTAAAAATGATCAGTTTGTGAAAAACATTAATTATTATTGAAGAATTACTTACCTACCAGTCTTGAAATACTTAATTAATAAATTTTTCGAAAATTCGAAAATTTAAATTCTTGAGAAATTACTTAACTGTTGTTGTCGTTGTTGTTTTCTTTTTTTTTAAATCGTCATAATTTAATATATACATTTTTTTTAAATTATCAGTACAGGAAATATTATTATTTTTTTTAAATAAGTAAGTAAACATTTTTTTTTTAAATCCCTAATCAAGAACTTCGCAAAATTAAAAAATTTTGATAGTTTTTTAGAAATGATCATTTTTGTCAAATTGCATATCATTCATGAAAAAAAGCTAGGTACTGTAATTTCAAGGCAAAATCCAACTCTGATGAAATTTTTTATCAGTAATTCTCAAATCATCAATTTTATAAAAATTTGAAATTTTGATAAATTTCCCAACCACCAAAATTTCAGCCCAGTTGCAATTAAAAACATCTAAGTATTTTGATGAAAAAAACTACTCTGATGAATTGTTGATCAATTCTAAAATCATGAATTTTGTACAATTTAAACATTTCGATAATTTTTGAGAAAATTTTTTAATCAAATTGCATTTAATTAATAAAAAACGTTACTTTCACTATCAAGGCAAAATCCTCCTATGATGAAATTTTTACAGATTTTTAAAATCAACAATTTTGTGAACATTTTTGGAAAATGAGAGTTTTTGCAAAATTACATTTAATTAATGAAAAAAGCTACTGTACTTTGAATGCAAAATCCTCTGCTCATAGAATTTAGAAGTTTTTCAAAATCAAACATTTTTTAAAAATTTCAAATTTCAGTGATTTTTGAAAAATTTGGGTTTTTGCCAAATCACATTTAATGAACGAAAAAAAGGTGATGTACTTTGAATGCAAAATCCTCTGCTCATAGAATTTACAAGATTTTTAAAATCAAACATTTTTTGAAAATTTCAAATTTCAGTAAATTTTGAAAAATTAGGATTTTTTCCAAATTACATTAATTAATCAACGAAAAAAGGTACTGTACTTTCAATGAAAAATCCTCTTTTGATGGAATTTTCACCTGAACATTTTTAAAATCAACAATTTTGTGAAAATTTTAATTTACAGTAATTTTTGAAAAATTATCCCAGTTTTTGGAAAATGCATTTAATCAATGAAAAAAACTACTGTACTTTCAACGCAAAATTCTTTTCTGATGGAATTTTTGAATATTTTCAAAATTAATAATTTTGTGAAAACTTATTCAGTAATTTTTGAAAAATTAGAGTTTTTGCAAAAGTAAATTTTATCAATGAAAAAATCTACGATACTTTCAATACAAAATCATCTTCTGATGGAATTTTTAATTAATTATATGAAATCATAAATTTTTGAAAATTTTAATTTTCAGTAATTTTCAAAAAAGAGTTTTAGCAAAATTGCATTTATTCAATGAAAGAAACTACCATGAAATCCAATGCCAAATCCTCCGCTGGCGGAATTAAAAAAAAAGATTTTCGAAAAATGAGATTTTTTTGCGAAATTGTATTTACCAATCAGTGAAAAAAGCTACCATAAAATCCAATGCAAAATCCTCCTCTGATGGAAATTTTTGAAGAATTTCAAAATAAAGAATTTTGTGAAAATTTTAAATTTCAGTAATTTTTGAAAAATTAGGGTTTGGCCAAATTACATTTATTTAATGCAAAAAGGTAGGTAGATACTGCAGTTTCAATGCAAAATCCTACTCTGATGAAATTTTTGACTAATTATCAAATCATATACCTACTTAAATTTTTTGAAAATTTTAAATTTCGATAATTTGTGAGAAATGAAATTTTCAACTCAATTGCATTTAATTAATGAAAAAAAGTACGTACTCTGTGTACTTTCAAGGCAAAATTCAACTCTGATGGAATTTTCGATTAATTTTCAAATCACGAATTTTGCAACAAAAAAAAAATTGAAATAAATGTATTGGTATCTAATTTTTGAATAATGGTCATTTTGGTTCCATTGAACAAGTATTTCTCAATAATTACCTAAATTTTAATTTTAGGAAAAATTCATGATTTTAAAATTGATCGAATACTCCATCAAGGTATGATTTTTCGTCTAAAGTACATTACGAACATTTTCAAATATTCCATCAGAGTAGGATTATGCCTTGAAAGTACAGCTAGGTACAGATTTTTTCTCGCATATCATTTTTTTTTCAAAACACCCCAATTCATACAAGTTAGCTCGTTAATAAGTCAAACGCGATATCAATAAAAAAAATCTCACTTCATTCGGGCCCATTAAAATGCGAAATTTTTCGCACTCGAATGAAGCTCGCGATAATTGAGATTCGCGCATTAATATTCCATATGTTTACAGTTAAATTGGCAGCGAATATGACAGCAAAGTGTTGTCAGCGAAATAATCTGTAAACTAAGATATTCGAAATATTGATTTTAAATAAATAAATAAAATTGGCATCGACGTTATTCTCGAACGCAATGGGCAACTTTGCACCTTGAGTTAACAATATATTCACAAAAGGATGAAAATTCACTTTTTGCTCGCTTCATTGTTGCTAATAGATTTGACGCAGGTTCAATGAAGGAGCACCTACTACATCATGAACGATGAAGAGTCGATTCGCAGTTAGGATAACAAAAAGCTTTTTAACTTTTAATGACATACAGTTAAGAGCGGAGAAGGTTTCATTTTAAAGCACAATTTTATTTATCTGGTAACGTAGTAAAAGAAGGAAAAAAAGAAGAAAAAAGAGACAGCGGAGGCGACCATTCCACCAACACAGTTTAGATAATATTCCACCTTTCATGTTAAACTGTTCTGCACGATTCCATTCTTCGTAGCCATTACTTTTATATCGTCACAAATGCGAAAATTCCAGTCTGCGCAATTCCACGATGAAGAGATTTCAGCTTTTTTGTTTTTTTCTTTTGCGGTTTGTTGACTTCCTTTACTTAGTTTTTCCTGTCCCTCACTTTTTTTCCCTTTTAAATTCTAAATTCAACTCGGGCTTTTATTCTGCTAACAAGAACAATGGGTATTTTCAATTAAGCAAAAAAAAAAAAATGTATCCGGAGGGGTTTTGTACAAGTGCAACTTACGAGTAATTGTGCGAATGATCAATTCTTTCACGGAAAACCTAGACCTATCCATATTAACGAGTTGATGGTGAGGTGTTCTGTCGTCAGGGAGTAATATCGAAAGATGAATTGAAAACAGAATACGATGGGAAATTTATTCGCTATGATCCTCAAAATCGGTATGTTTCAATTTAAAAAAATAAACAAATAAAGTAAATAATAATAATTTTCTAACAGAGTAAAACATCGATAATCGCATGTTTCAAATCAGCTTAATATAAAAGCATGCCTAGGTATGCCTGTGTTTTTAAAATCAAAAAAAAAAAATCAAAAAATACTTTCCATTTATTTCCATTTGTCTATAGTATATAAAAAAAAATTATTCGAACCTCAATACAGAAAAACAAAAACAGAAAAAAAATCATTAAAAAAACAGTCACTAATTCTGTGAAATTTCTACTTTTGGAGAAATGCAAATTTAAAAAGTGAAGTAATTTTTTTTTCCCAGCGTCCGTATTTCCATGAAAATTTTTTTAATGCAAATTTTTAAAATTAGTTGAAAATTTTTCAAGGAAGTCACTCAAGATTAAAATTTTTTCAATGTAATTTTCATTCAACATTTTCTTTTTTTCAAAGGAATTTTATTGTTAATTCAGGGAGAATGGTATTTTTTCTAGAGGAAAAGTTTCCATCAATTTTAATCGTCTCTGAAAGCACTTTTTTTTTCTTTTTGAAAATTCTTGATTTTGTCTGAATATTACGTAGGTATAATTTGTACGAGTTATTTCAAATTTATTACTTACAGATGCGTGATTTTTCTATTTTGATCATTTTTTAGTGTGCTAGATCAACAAAACATTTAAAATTCTAGTTTTCAAAAATTAATTTATATAATGTACTTACAATTTCAAGTCTTGAATTTTTGATACGTAATTCCCAGTTGCAGAAAAATTGTCAATAGGTATTTTTTTTCCAAAAAATAAAATTTTAAAAGTGAATTGAACTAAAGCCTAAAAAACTTCGAAAATCCAAAAATTAATGACAAATACCAGAGTTTGGTAGATTTTAAATCATTTCGAATTTGAAATTTACAAAATCCTTAAAATCCGGATTTGAATTTAGGATTTTTTCAAGTTATCAATAGGTATGAATTAAAATCCAAAATCTTCATATTTTTTTTTTTTGTTTGTTTGTTTGGTTTAGTTGTCACACCGGTTGTTGTATGTAAAGGCGACTGACTATATGAAATTTTTCAAAATTAGGCTTCAAAAAAAATTGATTTCGTATTGTTCCAAGAAAACTCAGAAATTTTTTCACCAAAAAATTAAAACTCGTATTTTACTAAAAACAGATAATATCTTCTTCCCCGATGGAATTTTAAAAAATTTTATTCGTTTTTTTTACATCGAAAAAAATAAAAATTTTATTCACACCTACTGACTAAAAAAATAAATAAATAAATATACATTTATTCTTGGGAAAAAATCGGATTATTTTGCAAAAGAATTCGGTTTTTTTCCTCTCCAAAAGTTGGGTGAGAAAAATTTTTACTGAAAAAAAATTGTCTACCAACTCCAAAAAAATAGAGAAATAATTATTATTCATTAATTTCAGAAAAAATTGAGATATTTATCTTCTCTAAAAAAATTTTCATTAAAAAAAAAATTGTTATTATTTAAACAAATTGAGAGACAGATAAAGAATTTTTCCCTCTCTAAAAAAAAAACAAAAAAAAACTAATATTTAGTAGAGATTTTTAAAAAAATGAGTAGTGGGTACTTTTATCTTGACTCGAGAAAAATCGATTTTTTTTTATTTCGAGGAAATTCAGAAATTTTTTCAACAAAAATAATGATTTTTTTTAACTGAAACCAAACCGAAAATTAAGTTTTTTTTCATTTTTTTTTTTGAAATTCGAAAGGTTTTTATTCAAAAATTTTCCTTCTAAAATTTGAGAAATATTTTGTACTTCAAAAAAGTTGAGAAACCTTTTTTTTTTCAAAAAAGATTAATTTTATTTATTTTATAACCCCGAGCGGCACACTCGATCGATAATATCGGAAGATGTAACGTATCGATAAAAAATCGTTTGAAAATCTATAGATGTTCTCACGATATTATAAAGATTTATCGGTACAACTTCATAGGTAAAAAATCTAAAAACTATCGAATTCGATATTATTAAGATTTTATGACGATATTTGTCAACGATACTATCGACAAAGAATATTAAATTTATCGATTCCGATTTTCCACCGATTTTGTGCAGATATTTGAAACTACATTATCGACAAAGAATATTAAATTTATCGAATTCGATTTTTTAACGATTTTGTAAAGATATTTAAAACTATATTATCGACAGATTATATGAAATTTCTCGACTTCGATATTTTACCGATTTTTTGACGACATTTGAAACTATATTATCGACAGATTATATTAAATTTATCGAATCCGATTTTTTACCGATTTTGTAAAGATATTTGAAACTATATTATCGACACGTAATATGAAATTTCTCGATTTCGATTTTTTAACGATTTTGTGACGATATTTGAAACTATATTATCGACAAATAATCTGAAATTTCTCGAATTCGATTTTTTAACGATTTTGTGAAGATATTTAAAACTTTATTATCGACACGTAATCTGAAATTTCTCGAATTCGATTTTTCAACGATTTTATGACGATATTTGAAACTATATTATCGACACGTGATATGAAATTCCTCGAATTCGATTTTTCAACGATTTTGTGGCGATATTTGAAACTACATTATCGACAAGTAATCTGAAATTTGTCGAACGATTTTTCAACGATTTTGTGACGATATTTGAAATTATTTCCAAATTGGTGAAAATTTTTCTAAGTCCAACACGTCTGGAAGTACTAAACTGCCTATTATAAGCGTTTTATTGCTAATTCCTCAACGATAAGGTATGGCATAGTGGTTAAGGAAGAAGATTACCATGCAGGAGGTAGAAGGTTCAAGCCCCACGGGTGGCAGATTTTTTATAATTTTTTTTGACTTTTTCTGAAATGATCCTCTTACCGTAACATGAATAATGTGTTTAGGCATAGTTTAATGTATTAATTATGCTAATTAATGATTTTTAATTATAGAAAGATGCTAGTAAAAGACGAAAAATCGGAATAAAAAATCGATAAAAAATCGACAGAATATCGAATTCGATAAAGTGTCGCAAAAGTTCCGCCTAAATCGTGAAATTATCTTTCGATATTATAGATATATTATCGATAAAATATCTTACTATAATCTCGAAATTTTTGCTTACTATAATTCGTCGATAATCTATCTATATATCGAAAGATAATTTCACTATTTATGCGGAACTAACCCGACACTTTATCGAATTCGATATTCTGTCGATTTTTTATTTCGATAATTTGTCGAGTGTGCTGCTCGGGACGCTGGCTCAAAATAAATAATTTAAAAAATCAGGTTTTTTTCGAAAAGAAATTGAAAGATTTTAATTTTTTTAAAAGAAAGAACAGAAAATTGAGATTTCTGAAAAAAATCAAAAGATAAGAGATTATCTCCTCCAAAAATTACATGAGCCAGATATCAGAGTAAAAGAAAAAAAATTGGATTTTGGATTACAAATCAAGGAGTGAAAAGGTTTCTGAATCTTTGATTTTAAATACACATGTTTCAATAATTTCGGATTTTGATGTAAAATCCTCTTTTCCTGGATTTTGCCGAATCCTGACAAATACATATCCATCTACAAACTACTCATAAAAATCATTTGATTTTTTCAAAGAAAACTCATTCAATTTTATTTTTGAAAGAAATCAAATTTTTGAATCAGCGTAAAAAAAATCCGGTTGTTTTTAGGGGAAATTTTTTCTTTTAACGTTATGGAGTAATAAATTGTAGTAGAGGGGTAAAGATGTACATCCACTCGGATATCATTATACGAATTCTACTTGAGCGAAATAAACTCGATTATCGTTTAGAACAATGAATATTTATTACATTATCCATATGAACACTTTAAATCATATAATTATACGTACCTACGAACAAAAAAAAAAATTAATACAAAAATAAATGCGAAAAAACAATAAAGATATGCGAAAAAAAATAGTTCGAATAAGAAAATACACGATGTCTCAATAAACAATGAATCGATACAGGTAAATCATATCGAATCAAAAATGGTGCCTTTAGGCCAAGACAATATCCGTCGACGAAGAGATGCGGTTCGACGTAAGTATACAGAGCTAATAGACACTTGCGCCGAAGATTTTTTCCAGTGGCAGCGACGCAGCCGCCAAAATGTAGGTATACCTATATATTTTTTTTTCAAAAAAAAAAATGGGAAAAGTTTTCAATTTTTATAAATTGAAATTTAGAAAAAAAAAAAAATGAACCTGAAAAATTTGGAAACCTCAAAAGACTAGTAAAATTTTCATAATGTTGTCAACATAAAAACTAAAGATATTGTGAAATTTAAAAGCCAACCAAATTGGTTTTTTTTTTCAAATTGTAAAATATTGAAAATCCATAACAAAAAATTTGGGAAATCTTTAAAATTCAAAAAAATAATAAAAATAAAAATGGAATAAGAATTAGTAGAGAAGTGGTAAAATTTGAAAAGTTTGAAATTTTGTGGAATTAAACTTACGTTAAGTAGTTAAAAAATATGAAAAATTGTAAATTTTTGAAAAAATAGAAAACAATGAAGAATTCTCAAAAATGACAATTTTCAAAAAAAGTTATCAACACTAAAAAATTGATAAATTAAAAAAAAACACAAAACAAACTGAATATTTTGCACCTATTTTCTTTAAAAATTAAAAAAAAATTTTAGCTCCGAAAGAATTGAGAAAAAAATTACGTCATACTTATATCAAAATATTGTAAACTTTTTCTACCAAAAAAAATTAAAATATTTTACTTCAGAAAAACTGGTGAAAGCTTTTTTCCTAAAAAAAAATCACTTAAAAAAATGAAGACTTCCTTAGAACGCCGAACGGATAAAACATTGAAACATAGGCCTATATAAAAATTCAAAAATATTCTTCAGGCCAAAAATTAAATGATTTTTTTTTCCTACAAAAAATTGAGATATATTTTTATTCTGGAGAAATAATTTTTTTCCAGAAAGAAATAGGATTATTTTTACAACGCCTGCAAAAATTTCTTGGCTACGGCGTCACGGCGTGGCAGCACAAGTGTCTATACACAGCGCAGTGGGCATGGCGGGTTCAAACAGTCACCGATGATCATGGCCATACATAATGTTTCTCCAATAGAACAAAATCAAAATCCAAATAAAATTGAAAGAAAAGAAAAAAAAATACTGCGGAGAGAAACATTAATGGCACCTTATGGCAATAATAACGTTACGTAATTGCCTTTTAAATGAGACATAAAACATGATACGAATGAAGAGAAAAAAAATCATCAACACACGAACCTCGTTGATAACTTTGGTGAGTTTTTTTTTTTACAATACAACGATAACAACTTTTCGAGACTTAAGATAGTATCTATCCTTCTAACGCCTAACTCCGCCCACTGCCATTGCTACCGCGGTCACTGTCAAGCTCGCGGACCATCTTATTCAGCTCTAAAAGGAGTTCGCGGCCGAACTTACGGCCGTTGGCGGCGGAGTAACAGTACCTACCTTTAGTATCTACTTTCCGCTTAAACGAAGATACTAAAGGCTCCATTTTCACAAGGTAAGTGAATCGGAGACCCCGCGGCGGCTGGTAATTACGAAACACCTCAATGTATTGACGTCGTAATGGCTCCAAGTCCGGGATAAATATCGGCGGAGTGACGACAATGTCACATACACCGCGATTCAACAGGAGAGTCACCAACTCGTCGAATAGACTAGACATTTCATCCACCTCAACACCGCTGATCAGTTCCGCACATCCAACTGACATGACTATGTTCGGTGGAAGTATCACAAAAGAGCGACATGCATTCATTAATTTTTCCATCGAAAGGTGAAATCCTAGCAACGTGGAATCTTGTTCGAGCTCTTGAGCATGGTGTTTCTTTGCAACGGTGAGGCTAATCGCGGCTTGAGGGCAGCCCTCACCAATCACCAGCCAGCGCGCCGCGAAAAAGCCCACTACCTTTCGATAACGCGACCGAACAAATCCGCCAGTCATTCCTTCAATTTTAAGGAACGGGTACATCTCTGCTTCAGTCGGCAAGTGCTTACTGCCACCATATTCATTTACACATGTACGGTGTTGATGTGGAATGTATTCTAAACTCTCAGGTGGCACGTGATTCGAATGCTTCTTTCCAACATAATCCTTTTTCCTCATACGGGTACGGGGACGATATGAAAGCTGCTCTACACTTTCAGTCGGCACGTACTTCGAATACTTCCTTTCACCATAATCCTTTTCCTCAGTATGGAGATGGTAGGGAAGCTGCTCTACACTCGAGTCACTATCTCGACTCCTTGTACGTTTCCGTCTTGCACTACATGCATCGCGCGGCTCGCGCCACTTGGTTTTAAACCTTTGCTCGGTATCAGAGGGGCTTCGATATCGGTGAGTGTCATCCTCGTAGTTACGGGAATCGGGAGATACACTCGCAGCTTCTGCGCGCCACTTGGTTTCAGACCTACGATTCGTATCAGAGGGGCTTCGATGTCGCCGAGTGTCATCCTGGTAGTTACGGGAATCGGGAGATACACTCGCAGCTTCTGCGCGCCACTTGGTTTCAGACCTACGATTCGTATCAGAGGGGCTTCGATGTCGCCGAGTGTCATCCTGGTAGTTACGGAAATCAGGAGATACACGTGCAGCTTCTGCGCGCCAATTAGTTTCAGACCTATTACGCTCCGTATCAGAGGGACTTCGATGTTGACGAGTGTCATCCTGGCAGTTACGGGAATTAGGAGATACACTTGCAGCTTCTGCGCTCCAATTGGTTTCAGACCTACGCTCCGTATCAGAGGGGCTTCGATGTTGGCGAGTATCTTCCTGGCAGTGCTTTGCGTTAGAATTCGAACTATCAACCATTTCGTTGCGGGGACCAAGAGATACACTTGCAGTTGCTGGGTTTGTCCTGAGCCACGGTGGTAGGTCAAACTGCTTATGATCGATGCTAGAGGAAAGCTGCACATTTGAGGGTGGGCTCATCTTGGGTTGAACCACGTCCTTCGTATCTTGACCCTCGGATGACCAAATCGGCGACAAATCAGCTCTCGAATTATTTACTGACTCTGTTTCACGAACCACATTGGGTGGTGCTTTTTTGTCGCTCTGGTCTTTGGAAGTGATATTTGCTGTTTCTGGATTTTTCTTCTGGACCTCAGGTGATCCCGGAGGTAATTCTATCTCACTTAGAACCACATCAGCTTTCTGATTCACGTGTGGCCGAACAGACATGTCAGCTCCCGGACTATTCGTCGACGCGTTGTCACGAACTAACTTATACTTAAGTGCTGCTTGTTTGTGGTTCTGGATTTTGGCAGCGAACTTTGCATCTTCTTTTGCTGCTGCTGCTTGTTTCTTTGCTTGTTGTCTTTGCATTTTTCTCTGGGCTTTAATTAATTTGGGAAGTGGTGGGCCCATTGCACGCATAAGCAGACCCCTCACCGTGGGTGGCTCTACCGTGGGTGGCCATTTCAACAAATGGGGTGGCGGTAATCTGAACGGTGGTCTGAGCGGTAATCTGAGCGGTGGTCTGATGTTTCTGAGAGGGAAATTTGCCGGTCCTGGATTTGGCTGCTGGACGTTAGCCAAGTTGGGGCCTGGGACCGTCGGATGTAGAACGGGTGGCGGAACCGACATGTCAGCTCCCAAAATATTTACCGACTCTGTGTTACCAACCAAATTAGGTGGTGCTTGTTTGAGGCTTTGAATTTTTGAATCGATATTTACCAGTTCTGGATTTTGCTCCCTGACTGTAGCCAATAGTTGGTTGTATTTGTCTTTCCAGCACTTAGCCTCGGAATTCGCACGCTCGAGTTTTTTCGTAATGTCGCGCACTTCAAACTGGGAACTGAACAAGTCTGCCTTCAGCTTGGCCATTTCGACCTGTGACGATTGAACTTGTTGCTGCAGAAGGCGAACAAATTCATCCGACTTACTCGCGACAGCCTCGAGATTGACACGCATAACTTTTACCTTTATTGTGAGAGATGATACCATATTCGAATTACACTCGGTAGCACTACACGGTGGTGGAAGAGGGTCTCCCGGGGGCCCATCAGCCTGATCAAATATGCGTGAAAAGCACGTACTGTGATATAGGTGGCCACATGGAGTAGCAGCCACGATTTGGTCATTTTCCACAGATTCGAACAACGAACGACTGCATTTGGTACATAAGCCAATCGTTGACGACGCCATTTTTGAACGTTCTTTTACTATAGAAACAACAAAGAATACCCAAACACAATCAAATTAACGCGTGAACATTGAAAGGAAAAAAAATAATTCAGATGACAATAATACATGACAGAATATACAAAAAAAAACACACACACACACACAAAAAAAAAACGTAGAAGTCAAGATGCTACTTGACAACCAAATTTTTTACCCTTTAAGTTGGCGCATTTCTTTAAAATCGTCTTCATTTGTGGTATTTCAGTTTCAATTTCGAAGTTATTTGAGAAGCGAGGGAAAAAAATTGGACAATCTTTTATTTCAAAAATGTAAGGAATGTTTTCATTTCAAAAATCAAGTATTTTTGGGGGCCCATTTTAAGAAAAAGAAAAAAAGAAAATTCAAAAAATTTCTCAATTCTACAATTTAAAAAAAATTGTATTTATTTACTCAAAAAAAAAAAAAAAAAGTAAAATTTCATTTTATTATCTTTTTAGTATCCCAAAGAATTTAAAAACTTTTCATTTCGAAAAAATTGAATTTTTTTTTTAAAAAGTAAGAAAAAATCAAAAATTGAAGGGCTTGGTGGAAGAAGGGCGTTCTGCTACATAACGCCCTTTTTACATATCTCGTGAAATTTGATATCTTCAGGTCTGCAACAACAATGTACCAAGTCTTACATCTGTAAAATTTCCTTAGGAGATGCTAGAAGCCTCAATACTTACATCCGTGTCCCGATTTTGATTACAGTTTTTTTTTAAACATTGTTTATGTTAAAATTTTGTCCTATTTGATGAGTAAAATATTGACATATTTTTGCTGAAATGTTGGTATTTCTCAATTATGAGTCTCCTAGGAGTGAAAAAATGCTAAAAAAACCATAAACTTTTTTTTTTGAAAATTGTAATATGGAAAAAGGGCGTTAACGGACTGTTACAAAAACGGTTATTTTGGCGTTATAACGAAACCTTTTCAAAAAAAAATTTTCAAAGTATACCTTAAAGAGCACACTATTCACCTATTATGAAAAAATTTATCTAGATTGACCATATTTAGCTGTATAACATTTCAAGGCTTTGAACACGTTTTTTTCTTCACTTTTCAAAGTCACCTAACGCCCTTCTTCCACCAAGCGCCTCAATTCCATATTGGTATTAGGTACCTTTTTCCATTTTAAAAAATTTAAAGCGGATATTTCCAAAATTTTCTTGAAAAGACCTGAAAATTCTATTGACGCTTTAAAAAAAATTTCACAAAAATATCCTACATTTTTTTCTATCACCCACATATTTGAAAGGAAATCCATAACTTACTTATTTCAAACTTTCCCTCAAAAAACTTGGAACGCTGATCAAAATTTGGATAAAAAAAATCATCCGATTTTTTTTTTGGAAAATGAATATTTGAAATTTTTTTTAAAGATTCAAAAATTCCAATCAATAATATATATACATTTTTTTTAATCACAAAAAATACTCTCAAAAAAGTTTTTCATTTGAAGGAAAATAGATACTTATGGTATGGTATTTTAAAATTAATTTTTCAGAAAAAACTTGAAAATCCTATTAAAATCCAAGAAAAAAATCTTTCGAAAATTTTAAAAAGAAATACCTATTTCAAAATTTCCCTTAAAGAATCAAAAATCTCATCAAAATTAAATAATTTTGGATCAAAAATAAGAACTTTCGATATCAAGGAGTGATGGACCATATTGCCACTTTTAATAATACAAATACGAGTATGTTTAAATACTTATTACTTAATCTACAGCGTGAAGAATAAGGGACAGCATCGGTTACATTAAGGGGAAGTAGGGTCAGAGTGGAACAAACATTCGGCCGTACTTTTCCAATTCAAATGCATGTACCACTGTAAGGCATTAAAAATACGAATTCCTGCATTAGGTAAGTTGAAGAAGCCGTGCTGATTAAGAGTATAGTATCCTTCAATGAGTCAGTGGGCAATTGACACACACAGAGCGCAAGAGGTTATGCAGCACATGAAGTTTTAGGAACATAAAGATGGAAATTATAATTTATACCTATAATGATTTTTTTTTGATCATTTTTCAGTAGGTAATTATTATACTTTTTCATATCGGTCATATGTATTTCTAGAGATGATACTTATCAAAAATATCTAAAATTGCACTATAAAATAAGATTTTGAACACTATTTTTATTTGTCTGACTTTTCAACATTTTGTTGGATTTTATAAAAAATTATTAAAATCAATTCAAGTCAGAAAACATGGTAAATTAAAAAATTTTAGTTACAAGTTTCATAGAGTTTGATAAAATATCTTCATTCAAGTGTACAAGTTTAAAATGCGAAAAATGGAATGTTCTACAAATTTAAAATCGATAATTACGTTAAAATTGAATCCCAAAAATTCAAAAATAGCATTGTATGGAAATATCATCAAATTTTTGATTCGCAATTTTCAATTAAATATCAGAACATTGAATTGATGAAATTGAATAATAATTCAAATATTTAAATAATTTCATACAAACAATAGATACATTCGAATTAGACCATATTTAAAAATTTTGAAAAAATAGAGAAATCTTGAGAATTTTTAAAAATTTAACGGAACATTGCAAATCTAGAAAAACAGAAAAATGATAGGTACGCATTCCTATAGCTATACAATGTTGATGAAAATTTTGCAATGTGATGCTCCGAAGCAACTAACTTCAATTGTTTTTAACCTTTCCCATTCCTGGCCACAGTTTCATGTCACGTGACAGAGGTACGAGTATACATGCAAAAAAGAATAATCCAACTTTTGGAGTTTTTGCCATTGAACATACATATATGTATGTACACATCTAGGCACTTGCTGATGGGTGAGAAATATAATTACTTGTATGTTGGCGATTAAAAAAGAATACAAAGGATATTATCTGTCATCTGTCAATTTTTAAAACCTACATACGTAAACGAGTGCATGTTTTTTTTTGGCACCATCGAAAATTTTCAAGTCCAATACCACAAAGATACTTGATATTCAAAATTAGAGGGGAGGGAGGGGTTCAATCGAAATTTTTATAATAGTCAAAATTGTTTCTAGGACTTCAAGCTACAACTTTTGTTTGAATTTTTTTTCAATTGGATCCCTCCCTCCTCACCAATTTTGCATAACACTCCAAAGATAGTAATTAAAAATTAGGGAAGTGAGGGAGGAAGGGGTTAATTGAAAAATTGTTCAAACCAAAGTTGTAGAATGAGGTCCTAGAAGTCATTTTTGTTATTATAAAATTTTTGAATAGAACTCCTCTTCTCCAATTTTGCATAATATGACTTGGATATATATTTAATCTCGATAATAAAATTGAAACGTTACTAAGGTACTTTAAAATTGGAAATTGGAAAAACGGACAGAGATGTTTTCTCAAAATTTAACGTAGATTCCGAATCTGCCATTGGTTTTGTTCGTAGAGCAATATTTATGGCGCTATGAGCAGTTAAAAAGGTGCAAAATACCCGATTTTTGCCACTTTGAACACCACTGTACCCGCAAAAGCAAATAAAATTAAAAAATGAGAAATTGCTTTTTGTTTCTAGGTCTATACTATCGATTAAGCCTATTTTGAACCCATTCTCAAAATGGCTGTTGACCTGTGTTATTCAATAAAAACGTTTTTTTGAGCAAACGGTCAATTTTATTCAAATTTTTTAATGTTTATGCTTTTTAACTAACGTAAAAAAAATCCTTTCCTGGGATACCCATATTGAAATTGCATATTTTGAACAAAAATGCATATTTTTAGCATATTTTGAGCTTATAAATGCATAAAATATGCGCATATTTTAGGATTATAAGTGCATAAAAATCCGGTCTCTACAGTTATTTTATTATTATTATTATTATTAAAAATAAAAAACTGGTGGAGGTGGGGAGCTGGGGATCCAATTGAAAAAATTTTCAAAAAAAAGTTGTAGCTTGAAGTCACGGAAATAATTTTTATTGTTACAAAAATTGTGATTGGACCATTCTTTTCCCTCAAATTTTGAATTCAAGTATCTACGTAGTATTGGACTTGACAAATTTTCGATGGTGCAAAAAAAATCAGTGCTGCGGCGATCCTCTCACCATACATAACGTGAAATTATTTTTCCGAAATTCTGCATAAAGCATAAACGAATTTTTAATTCGGTATAAATACACCAACATTCACTGTTGGTATATTTTTTATTGGTGTCATATGTTGGTAACCATGGCGTTCCCAGAGTTGGCGGAGCGAGCAACGCTGTTGCCACGAAGCACACTGGGTAAAGTCAAGGTGGTACTTTACCGAAAGGCAGTAAAATAAAGGTAAAGTGCGCGAATCTTCAATCTCATTTTTCAAATAAACTACACAAGAGATACAGATTTTTTCATCCAAGACAGGTTTAGTGCAATGTTGTATTTGTTATAAACGTGTCTCAAAGTTATATTGTATTTACTTCGCCTGTAATCAGTGAAACTAATTTCACCTTGAAAATTTGAATTGAAACAAATTGCGTCTTCAATTTTCAACCAAATAAGCTGGATTTTTGATAAGTCATAGCCCGTGACTCCCTGATGGGCGCTTACTTCTTTAAATTGCAGAAAATTTAGTAATTTATTCACTATACTGCTTCGCTTCAAAGTTTCAACTTATACAAAAACATAGCATCAAATAAAATCAAAGTCAAACCATTAAATGAAAAATGAAGAAAGAAGTAAGCGCCCTTCGAATAGTATCCGGCTACAACATATCAAAAATTCAGGTCATTTGGTCAAAAACTGAAGCCGTAATTTGTTGAAACTCGAACTTTCAAGGTCAAATTTGTTTCACTGATTACAGGTAATGTAAATATGATAAAACTTCAAGACACGTTTTATAACACAAAATACAGCATTTCATTACCTACATCTATTTTAATAAAAAAAAATCTTCATAAGTAGGTACTTGTTTTGAAAAACTAAAATTGAAATTGAGCTCACAAAGTTGAGGTATGCAACCTGCAATAGGTAAAGTCTCGCCTGAACATATTTTGCTACCTATCTTTAGGAGTGATCCAGTGTTTAGTGTTTCGATATAAAAATTCTATGTCAATCAGACTTGGGCAAGTTGAAAGTTCAGTTCATGAACGACTCGTTCACCGATCATTCGTGAATTTTTACGTGAACTTGAACGATTTCGTTCAATTTTTTTTTAGCAATGAACTCGAACAATTTCGTCAATTTTTTTTCGTGAACCATTGAACTTTGCCAAGTTCATTTTGTTCTACTGCAAGTCCAATCGATTCTGTCTGTACTCTCGAGATTAATATAACTGCAACTTGAACTACTTACTTCTTGTATTCGCTACAAACTCAGAAATTACTCGAGCAAATGCAAATTTCCTAAAATTTGAATGATTGAATTCTTAATTATTTCAAAATTCTTTTAATATATAAGGATTAAAAACCAGAATTCTGTGGCGTGACGAAGCACTACCAAGTACAGGGTAAAACTCAAATTTTCCCAACTGATATTCCCTAATTTTTTTAGTTTTCTCAATTTTCTCCACCCAAAATCCCCATTTTACCCAACTGTTTCCCAAAATTCCCTACTTGACTCGACTTTTTCCCCATAATTTCTGTATTTTTTTTCTACTTTGAGTGAGACATACCTACACCCTCTGGTCATCACGCCTCTGCCAGAATTGTTTGCAAAAACGCAGGTACGAAAGAAATAGGGAAAGTATATTTGTGACCTGTCATAAAGAAAGCAGGTTCTGGTCCGAAAAATCGTTTTTTTTTTTGTTTTTTTGTTGATATTCGTGGTACTTTTGTGGGTGATTTCACTGGGCATGGAAAAAACGTTCTCAAACAATTCTGTTCGAGCACACAACAAAGTAAAAAATCCAGAGAAAAATTAAAACTTCTATTCAGAAATTGGGTTTCAATTTTTCTTGGAGGGTTAGTCGAAATAATGGTGTCTACGTACAAATTTACAGCCTGATTGGGTCAGTTTTGAATGGTCTGTGACAATTTTATGAAATTTTTTATTAGCAAAAAGTGGAAAATTCAACTCTTTTCACTTTTCATCTCGTATACTGGCTTAAATTTTGAGCAAATCAAAAAACCAAGACTAATACACGGTAGGAAATCAAATTTCCAACAACAAAGGTTCTCTTCACTTTTGGCCTATCTTCAATATTTTAGGAGTTATTTGAAAATCAAAAATAATTATAGATGTAAATTCTTGAAATATTGAAGATAGGCAAAAAGTGAAGAGAACCTTTTTTGTTGGAAATTTGATTTCCTACAATGTATTAGTTTTGGTTTTTTGATTTGCTCAAAATTTGAGCCGATATTATGACTCAAAAATTTGAAATTTCATTCAAAATTTGGAATTTTTGTTTTAAGAATGGCAACACTGTCTGTAAAAAATTTTTCAATCACCCTAAGCAGTTAATTTGAGTTCACTTGGAGTGGCTAAATTATGCCCCAAAAATCAGCTGGATCAGATGAACGGAATGGACTGAATGAGAAGTTCAAAATTTGTAGGTACTACTCTCCTGTAAAATTTGCCTTTCTTTGGATCAGAACCTGGTTTCATTATGACAGGTCACATTTTTGAAAATTTGTTCAATTTTTTCACTTCAGATTTTTGAAGATCTTCAAAATGATAAAGCATATTATTCATAGTTCAAAATTTTTGCATACTTTTAAAAAAATGAAAGCACCGAGTGGTCTCAACCTTTTCAAATACCTATTTTCGAAATTTCAACCCTTCATTTTCATACTTCCGATAAAAAAAAAAGTCAACAGTAAAAATATCAATTTTTCTTAGTACTATCCATTTATATTTGAATTTGATCAAAACAATTTCTGTCAATTTGATTTTTCTTTTGATTCTTCCTTACCCTTTCAATTACTTACGTCAGAGCTCTGCGCTAAAGATAAATCGGCGGCGGCGGTTCAGCGGCTGGAATGGTAAAGCTTGTCAGCGGCGGCGCAGCTGACTGCAGCTGCTGCAACCCATTTTCGAATTTTAATTCTTTTCAATGGGCAGCGCCGGCGGTTGCGCCGGCGGTTACGCCGTGATTTTAGCGACCTGCGGCGGCTCGAATCGTCGACGGTCGACGCAGAGCTCTACATTTACCATACAACATTTTTTGTTCTTATTCTATTATGTCACTCCAGAAACACCCTGTATTTCGTCATGTCATTTTGACAAAACGAACGAGAATGAACTTTCGTTCGTTTTTTACAAAATCTTTGACTATACACAACAGAACGCCTCAGACTTGGCAACATCGCACCGGGCCCAGAAAAGCATGCTTTATATGAGGATTATCAATTTTTGTCAGTTTATTTGTTAATAACTTTTTTTCGAAAGGATTTACAAAAATTTTGGTTGAAATATTTTTTGAAGAGAATTAAATTCTCTTTCGAATGATGTATTCACTTTTGAATTTTAATTATTTTTTCGGTAAGTAAACAAGAGAATTATTTGAAGAAATTATGTATGCCTTCGGATTATTGAAAATTACTGTGGTAATATTGTTTTGAATTTTTGATTCTCTTCAAAAAATATTTCAGCCAAAATTTTCGTAAATCCATCCTAAAAAAAGTTATTAAGGAAAAACTTGAAAAAAAGGAATAATCTCATATAAACACATGTTTTGTTGGGCCTGGTAAACGCGAAAATGCGGCGATGCCGTTAGCAGCTGCTCCGGCCTGTACACAATCATGGACTGGTAGAACCGCTGGAATTCCTTAGCAGAAACCAGGGAAGAAAACCAATTGAGACCCAATTGGTTATGGTGATGGTGGTTTTGAGAAAATTATGAAATTACTGGTGGTTCCAATTGGTTTTTGGTTTTTAAAAATTTTCAAAAGGTGTTGGTGCTAAAGTGGATCCATTTAATTTTTATTTTTTTTGATTGGTTCTGGTTCTGGGTTTTTGGTTTTGTTTGATTAATTGGTTGTGATGGTGGTTCTCAAATTAAAAACCATTTCAAATGGTTGTGGCGGTGGTGGTGGTGGTTCTGTTTTGGTTTTTCAATTGGTTTTCATCGAATTGCTTCCATTTCGTAGTATGAAAAATATTTCCCAACATTTAAACCATTTATCTATGGCATTAACCATCAGAACCAGATGGAACCATTTTCGTGCTTCCTATTATACCACAAAAGAACTAAAAAAAGATCAGATCTTTGAAATTTGAATAAAAAATTAATTTGCCTAAAAGTTACAAACGCAATATTGCAATAAATTTAAATTAAATAATATACATTCAAATAAAAAACAAAAAATAATAATGTTTCCACTTTCCAGAGCGCTGAAAAATCAGAAAAATGAAGAAAACATGCCACAGGGGGTAGGTAAGGGGCCCAATTAAAAAAAATTTCAAATCAAAGTTGTTGCTTGGAGTTCTAGGAATAAATTTGGTCATAACAAAAATTTTGATTGGACGCCTCCTTCCCTTTCAAATCCACTATTTCTCTTTTTAGAACCAAAAAGAACCAATTCCATTAATTGGTGGTGGTTCTGGTTTTCATTGTAAAGGAAATTGAAAATGGTGGTGGTGGTGATGGTGGTTTTTTATTTTCAAACCACTTTCTTGTGGTTGTGGTTGTGGTTATTTCAGCAAATGATTTTTCGTTGTGGTTCCAAACGGTTCTCTTCCCTGCCTTTTCGAAAGAAATTGGTTCTTTTTGGTGGTGGTTCTTGAATGAATTTTTGAAGTTCATTGTAATGGTTTCAAATGGTTTTGAAAACCAATTGAAATATCTGGTGGTGGTGGTTTTACCCGGTTTTGGTTTCAATTGGTTTTCTTCCCTGGCAGAAACCCCAAAAATCTCGAGTGGAAAAAATTTTCACTACGAGTATGCTGGTCCGCCATTTTGTGTAGTATTGAATATTTATATTTGCTTATAATAACTCTGAAAATACGAGTTTAGCAAAGAAATGTCAAGAGATATTTTTTTTTGAAAACACGAGTTTAGCAAAGAAATGTCAAGAGATATTTTTTTTACAAAATTGAAAAACCTTTCGATTGCATAAAAAAATTTGAATTTGGTTCGAGTTAAAAAATTTTGAAAAAATATCAAGGCACAATATGGCGGCAGAGCGGTTCTCTACTGTGATGTTTCACCGTTTTGACGCATGTGCAGAAGATTTTTTTCCACTCTGCCTATGAAATTGCATAACCGGAACGCCGGCATATCGGATCAAAAATTTAACATTGCTCTTATGGGGCTTTACCAGTCCATGATTGTACATAGTCAAAGTACAAAATGAACTTGAACGATTTCGTTCATTTTTTTTTCGTGAACTTTCCCAAGTCTGATATCGATACATTTCGATAGGTACTGAAAAATACCGATACGTAATTACGTATCAATACATATCGAAAAAAATATCATCACTAGACGAAACCAGTTTCTATCTTGGGCTTAACATAGAATGTTATCAGATTGCAGGCTCGTACAACTCACAACAGCGAGGCAAAATAATATCGGCTCGACCACGAACCAAAAATACAACCATTTATCGTGTGTGTACTAATAATCCGAACATTCGCCGTCGACAAGACACATTCGATGTCGACAAAATGAACAAAACCAGCTCGGATTCGAGCACAAAATGGTGCGTTATCTGGTGTACGCTTCACCCAGCTCGGTTGTTTGAATGGTCTTTCAGTCGTTCCTATAAAGCACAGCCAGACGCCAGAGCACCGACGATCGCGTCGATTCTTGAATAATATTTCTTTTGTGTTTTGTGAGAGGTGACGCCGTAAATAAGACGTCTATGGTCGAAACGACCTAAAATACGTATACGAACAACGAACCTACGTATAACAGAAAACAATACACAAATTGATGCACATAAAATAATAAACTTTTCATACCGTTTAGGTCAAATTAGATTTTGACCACGTCGACGAACTTTTCCTGAGAGTGAAGCACTCTCAGATCACGTTATCGGGAGTCAGAAATGAATCTAATGTTTAGAAACTGACCAAGGAAGCTCTCCAAACACAAGTTTTACATAGGTCAAACGACCATATTGTTTCAGCATCAAAATGTAGTATGAGGAGTAAAAATGTACACGTATGAATAACTCACATTACGGTTTCACGCGAAATAAACTTGATTCTAGTTTAAAACAATGAACTTGAACGATTATTACATAATCCACAATTCCACGTTAACAATTTAAATCATAAATACGCACATAATGATACAATTTTACTTTAAAACATTGAATTCATTCGCCGCATCGGCGTTCACGAATTCACGTACGACGTCTTGATGATAACACGCAGACACACACAAACACAGCCTAGAGCCTACTTCACACTACAAACGCAATACGAAGCATTACCCCCACTCTGCAGCAATGTTGCACCAAGAACGAGAGCCACAAATTCCATGACAATAAATTTTTTCTTAATTTTTGCTCAAGTGCTGTAGATTTTTTTTATCGAATAGAGGCTCAGTCATTAATGATCAGTTATTTTTCCAAAAACTATGCATCTGAGTCTTCCCATGCCCAGTACTACATAAATAATTGATATTCAAAATTGGAGGGGTGGGAGGGGTCCAATCGAAATTTTTGATATAACCAAAATTATTCCTAGAACTTCAACCCACAACTTTTGTTTGAAATTTTTTTTGATTGGTCCCCTATCCTCCCCCCTATTTTTGATAGTGTATCTCGAATAAGTTGTATTATCTAAAATGGGAGAGGAGAATGGGTCCAATCGAAATTTTTGTTAAAACCAAAATTATTTCTAGGACTTCGAGCTACAAATTTTGTTTGAAAATTTTTTCAGTTAGACCCCTCTCTCTCCACCAATTTTACATAACACTCCAAAGATGATAATTACAAATTAGAGGAGTCATAGCCGGCGGATCATTATTTTCTCAAGTGGTGCTCACATTGTGGTGGCGGGGAGGAGGGGTGAAAATTTAAGTTTTTTCACCAAAAAAAGACTTCATATTATTCAATTTCGTTGAAAAAATTGTCCAATTTTTTTTTTTCATTATTCGGGTCCATTCTGAGAGGTTATGACGAAAAAATTCATGATTTTTCAATTATTCCTATTTTTGAAAAAAGTTCATTTTGCAATGGGCAATTTTACATTTTCCCAAAATTCAACTTTATTGGAAAAATTCTCAAAAATTTTTTTTTTCTAATCATTTGGGTTCACTCTGAGAGGTTATGATGAAAAAATTCTGAATTTTTCAATTATTCGCATTTTTGGAAAAAATTCATTTTTGCCATGTAAAAAAGAACCGGGTTTTTCGCGGAGCTTTTTACATGGGAAATTTTACATACACTACACTATAGTAGAACCTCGATTATCCGATGCCCAGAAATCGGTTAATTTTTTATAACCCGATTTCTCTTCAATTTTGCTCTACGACCGACCTCATATTAATGTTTCAAATTTTCTAGAAAAATTTGAGAGATCATTTTTTCATTTCCAAAAAAAAAATATTGATAAAATGTGGAAAAAATTTTTATTTCAAAAAAAAATTTGGAACATGAAAAATTTTATTCCAAAAAATTAGAATAATTGTTTTATCCTAAAAAATTGAAAATCTTATTTCATTCTAAAAAATTTAAAGAAAAAATTAAAAAGTTCCCAATCCAAAAAAAATATAATTTTTTTTATTGAGTGAAATTTTTTACACATTAAGTTTAAATTTTTTGCGCAGTTCGGGATTTCAATCTCATGTGGTCCTCGAGCACAAGTGCAATTGGGCTAACGCCGGCAATGAGAGGAGTGGGGGAAGGATCACTTGAAAAATTTTCTCAATAAAAATTGCAGTATAAATTCATAGAAATAATTTTGGTTATTATAAAATTTTCAATTGGACCCCTCCTTCTCCTCCAATTACACATAACATTAGGTAGGTAAGTATATGTACTTACTTAAAATTAGGGGGAAGGACGAAGGGTCTAATTGAAAACATTTTCAAACAAAAGTTGTAGCTTGAAGTTCCAAAAATAATTTTGGTTATGACAAGAATTTCGATTGGACCCCTTCCTCTCCACCAATTTTGGATAATGCAACTTATTCAAGATAATATATTAAATATTAAAAACAGGGGAAAGTAAGGGACCCAATTCAAAAATTTCTTCATTTTCCTAAAGTAAAAATTTCTAAAATTTTTCGAAGAAAAAATTTTTAAATCATTTTGATGGCAAAAATTCTAATTTTTTTAAAATTGAAAAAATCTTAATTTCTCAACTTTTTTGCAGAAAATTTTTGTTTTAATTTTTTTTAGAGTGAAAACCCTATGAAAAACTAGGTATTTTTCATTTTTCAAAGTTTTTGAAGAAAAAAATCTCACAATTTTTTGGAGTAGGTACCTAAGAAAACTTTTTAAATTTTTTGTAGTACTTACCTAAGAAATTTCGAAGGAATAGGTAATTTCGCAAATTTTTTGGACTTGAAAATGTCTAAATTTTTTCGAATTAATTTTTTTTTTAATTTTCTGAAATAAAACCATTTCTCAATTTTTTTGAAAGTAAGTATAGAAAAATCTGGATTTTTTTCTTCTCAAATTCTGTTAAAAGCAAGATTTTTATTATTGTTTAAAATGATTTTCAAAATTTAAAAAAGTTTTGTTTGGTCCTACCTATCTTTCAACAATTTCTTTTCAATTTTGTTGAAAATGAAATTTTTAATACCTAATAATAATAATAAAAAAAAAATTTAAAAAAACTGAATACATTTTCCAGAATTTTTTCAGTCATGTGCCTTCAATATCTAATAAGTATTCGCAGCCAAAATCTATAGTCGACTATTTCATAGTAAACGTACGGTGCCATTTTATACAAAACAACTGATAACAATTTGCATAAAATTTCTACCCGTATTAAATTTGAAATTAGAAATGCCGACTGTTATAACCTCCATATTATGACATTCTTGGCGAATTTAATGGTACGAAAGAGATTATCTGATGCAAAAACGCCAACATATTGAAATTTTTCGCATAGAAAATGGAATATTGCGAAAAATATGTTCAATATTTTTATATTATTGAAATTTTGCCCATCATCTGGCGAACGAAAATGAAACCGAAAACGAATACATTTTTTTTCACTTTAATATGAATTTTTCGAGAAAGAACCAAACACGTGCACTACGAAATTATCTTATTTCTCGCAGTTTATTCCTGGGTCTATGAATATTGCTGGATATGGTTGGTTATAATATAGCTTAATTATGTCAGCTTCGAGGCTGCATCATATCGACTTAACGATAAGTTTTTATTTCAATAACAAAATGAGTGGCCTACCACGATTTCGTAAAATAATTCTCCAATGAAATTGAATCTCTACTTTAATATCGGAAATTGATGCGAAACAATGCCTATAAATTGGCTGCGGTATAATATTTTCTTCGAAGTTTATTTTCCTTAGGCTCGTACATACGTAGAAAACGATTGCGATTAAAAGCACGTGTGCGATACTTATGGTTTTTCAAAAGCAAAATTTACTCTGGTTAGGAAAGCGTATGGAAAAGCTAGGTTAGGTGTGCTACACAGATATTAATATGTCGGAAATCTGACGTTTTATTTGCTTACACCGGTATTTAACTTTAATTGGAGTGTTTTATATGTAAATATGTTCATTTGGTATTAGGTACACGTTGCTTAAATTGCAAAAGTATTTGGCAGGTTTAGGAATATGCGATCAATTACTATACTCCATAAAAGTAGAAAAATACTTACAAAAATGTAGAAAAAAAAATACGAGTAAATAAATTTGTCTGTTTATTTGTAACAGAAATGTTTTACGCTTCGTTACAATTGTAAAAACGCCTTGATGTGTACGAATATACAGCACGTTTAACATATCTGTTATATTATTTCAACATGAATGTTGACTGCAGTCTAAAGAAACTGAATCGTATGACTAATTCTAGTCGACATTTCATTCTTCTAACGAAGATTTAGGTTTGTGGTCTGCATGGCTGGCAACTTAAAATTTTCTAGGGTCTGTTTTTTTGGCACCATCGAAAAAGGCTCTGGTGGGATAAGGGGGTCAATCGGCCCCCGGTCGCATTTTGAAATTTTTTCACAGATTCCGATTTTGTATCGTAAAAGATGATTTTAGAGCGAATCAGCGATCACTTACTTCACCCCAGGGGGCTGGGGCCTCGAAAATGCGATTTTTAGCTTAAAAATTCCATCTACGTGAGTTTCTAACCGATTTTCACCAAACTTGGCATGTAGGTAAAGGTACCCAAGGGGGGCGCTGTGAAATTTTTTCAAATTTTTTCGACTCCTCTAACGACCTTGAAAACGACTTTTAACACTATGAATCACCCTGTAGGGTACAGTTTCAGAGTGCACACGGCGGAAATTTTTTATTCCAGTTTTTCACACCCTCCTACACTGCCCAGAATTTTTTCAAACTTTTATCGTTGGTGCAACTTCCCCAAAATATTCAAAAAGCCAATTAATCGTGCTTTTCCCCCCCACTGAACGCTCATTTTTCATTAAAAAAATTTTTCCTCGAGAAACATCACTAGATACTCTTTTATACACCTTTTGCCCGAATTTCATCTCAATTCATTCATTTTTCGTGAATTTAGGTTTTTTCATTAATTTTACGTGATTAAAATTGCGTAATCACACGAAATGATCGGATGAAAAAACTAACCGCGGATTCGTGTTCTGCAGGTCAAACTACCCCAATTTTGACCCTTTCAGCGATCATTTTGCCCAAAATTGAAAAATTTACATTTTTACCAATATTTTTTTCACTTCTTCAAAATATGATTTTTTGGTAAAAATGTAAACTTTTTCAATTTTGGGCAAAATGATCGCTGAAAGGGTCAAAATTGGGATAGTTTGACCTGCAGAACACGAATCCGCGGTTAGTTTTTTCATCCGATCATTTCGTGTGATTACGCAATTTTAATCACGTAAAATTAATGAAAAAACCTAAATTCACGAAAAATGAATGAATTGAGATGAAATTCGGGCAAAAGGTGTATAAAAGAGTATCTAGTGATGTTTCTCGAGGAAAAATTTTTTTAATGAAAAATGAGCGTTCAGTGGGGGGGAAAAGCACGATTAATTGGCTTTTTGAATATTTTGGGGAAGTTGCACCAACGATAAAAATTTAAAAAAAATTCTGGGTAGTGTAGGAGGATGTGAAAAACTGGGAAAAAAATTCCGCCGTGTGCACTCTGAAACTGTACCCTACAGGGTGATTCAAAGTGTTAAAAGTCGTTTTCAAGGTCGTTAGAGGAGTCGAAAAAATTTGAAAAAATTTCACAGCGCCCCACTAGGGTACCTCTACCTACATGCCAAGTTTGGTAAAAATCGGTTAGAAACTCGCGTAGATGGAATTTTTAAGCTAAAAATCGCATTTTCGAGGCCCCAGCCCCCGGGGGTGAGGTAAGTGATCGCTGATTCGCTCTAAAATCATCTTTTACGATACAAAATCGGAATCTGTGAAAAAAATTTCAAAATGCGACCGGGGGCCGAGTGACCCCCTTATCCCATCAGAGCCTTTGCATGATTAATCCAATATACTGCATAGATACTTGATATTCAAATTAGAGGAGAGGAAGGGGTCCAATCGAAATTTTTGTAATAACCAAAATCATTCCTAGGACTTCAAGCCACAATTTTTGTTGAAATTTTTTTTCAATCGTATCCCCCTCCTCACCGATAAAAACTAGAGGAGTGAGGTTGGGGAGAGATCGAGGGGTTCAATTGAAAAAATTTTCAAACAAAAGTTGTAGCTCGAAGTCCCAGGAATAATTTTGGTTATTAAAAAAATAGCGATTGGGTCCCTCCCTCTCCTCCGATTTTACATATAACATCAGGTACCTAGATACTTTTTTCAAAATTAGGGGAGCGATGCAATTGAAAAAATTTTAAACAAAAGTTGTGGATTGAGGTGTTGTCCCCTCCCCTACAACTTTGCATAATATGACTTAGATTTTTATATTATAAAAACTGGTGGAGGTAGGGGTCCAATTAAAAAAAATTTCAAACAAAAGTGGTAGCTTCAAGTCTTAGAAATAATTTTGATCATCACAAAAATTGTGATTAAACCCCTCCCTCTCCTCCAATTTTGAATTCAAGTATCTATATAGTATATCATTTGGACTAAATAAATTTTCGATGGTTTTCAAGAAAAATGGATAACTTTGATTGGTTAGAACCAAAAAAATGCAAAAAGATGAAAATTTGGTATTTTTTCATAATTTTTATGAAAAGGGGGCTTCGTGATCGAGAACAGATTCTCTATCGATGGAAATCGCAAAAATCGTTCATCTTTCCAGGTCCACTCTTTTTAAAATTTTTGCTCTGGAACCAAGACTAAATGATTTCTTCTCCAAAAAAACTGAGAAATAATAATCAATAAAAATTTAAAAATTATTTCAACTCCCAAGGCGTTGAGATATTTATACCTCCCCCCCCCCCTCCCGCAAAAATATATATTAACTCCAAATTGTGAGGTTTTTTACTGCAAAAAAAATCTACAAAAAATTAGAAAATCACTGATCGTATAAAAAAAAATCAAAAATCAAAAATCAAAGATACCTATTTTATTTTAAAACTTCGATAAATATTTTATTCATAGTCAAAAAATTTTAAAAATGTTTTACTCCATAGAAATGAAAAATTGAAGAAATTGTTTACCTACTCAAAGTGAATTGAGAAATAAAATTTTAGCTTAAAAAAATTGAAAAATTCAAGTATAGCCTACCTACTCTATTGAAGTAAAGTTAATTTTTACACAACAAAATTTGGAAAAACTGATCTCCAAAAAAAAAATTGAGAAATATTTCCAACTCGCAAAAATTAAAAAAATTATTTAAGTAATTCCGAGAAAATTGAGAAAATATTTATATCTACTCGGAAGAGTGAAGAGGTCGAGATAATTTTGATTCTGGAGAATTTGAAAATTTTAATCTTCAAAAAAAAAATTGAGAAAATTCTTAATTTCAAAAAAAGGAAAATTTTATCTCTTCACAAAAATTCAGTTTTTTTTTATCAATTTAAAAAAAAAAAATTCCACTCTTAAAAAAATTTATAACCTTTTCCTCCTATACAAGCCTGAAAATTACCTAGTCTGAAAAATCGAAAAAATTTTCACATTAGAATGATTACCTACGAAATTTATTAGTCAAAAATTGAGATTTTTTTCTCTAAAATTGAAAAATTTAACAATCAAAAAATTGAGAAATTTTTCGGCCTCAGTAAATTGAGAATTTGTTTTGCCTATACTTCTGATAATTTTTTTTTTTAAATGTCTCCAAAAAATAAAACCATTGAAGGGGGGGGGGGGGGGCTAATGTGCCTAAATTTTAGTCAAAATTGAAAAAAATGCTTTTAAAAAACACGTTACACCTGAGTTTTACAATTGTCTCATTTTTTTAATAGGAGCCTTCCTAAGCCCCCAAGCCTCTCAAATTTTGAAAAAAAATTGATGAAATAAAAAAATAGAGTGGCGCATTGTTTTTCATGTTTTGTATAGCGCTGAATTCACATATTCCTTTATTTACTTTTTTGATTAGGACTTCCGAACGCCCACTCCTTGCCTGGGTTTTGATTTAATCGACCATTTAATTGAGTCATTCTGTACTGAAAATATTTGATTTTGATTTTTTTTTAATGAAATGCTTTCTTAAAAAATTGATTTTTTCAAAAAACAAGCTAATTTAAATTTTAATCCAATTAAAATTGAACAAAAAAAAAAACAAGTAAAGAAAATTAATATCTAATAATTTAACCAAATTATAGGCTTTTTATAGAATAAAATTAAGTATTTTCTCCAACATTATTCGGTAACTATTGCACAACCTACTTAGTAGGTAAATATTCCTACTTATTTGCGGAGGCATATTGTCGAGATTTCATAATACAGCTAACCACGTCCACTCATATGCTCATTGATCTTACCCTACGATCGCTTTTTCTTTCTTTTCATTCATAGAGTGAACACAACACCGCACCACACTTAAGTACAACACTGGAAACTTTCAAGTATTGCATTTGTACTGTAGTCTGTAATCACGTGAGACATGGAATGGAATTTGTAAGTATACTTGAATATATTGAAAAAATATACAATGTACGTATAGTACGTACGTGTAGCGCCGTTTGACTTGTGCTGAAGAAGAAAACACAACGTCGTCATTTTCGAAAAATAAAACCTTCGATGTAGCAAACAACGTACATTTAAAAAAAAAAAAAAAAAAAAAAAAAAAAAAAATACCTATGTGTATTATTCTAGATAGAGTAGAAATTTTCGAATCCGCGACATGGTGAAATATAACATTAAATAAATGCCAGCTTGGAACATATTGTAACATCTTAACGACATCTGCATAAATAGGATAAAAATTGTCTTGACAGTTGACACAATAATATACGTAGGTACCTAAATAAAAGCACATTTGCAAGGTATTCCATAAAAATATGATATATGATGATTATATGTTTTCCAACATTTAGGTACCTAATACCTATGTTTTTTGTTTCAGTTGTTTTTTTTTTTTTTTTTTTCAATGGAAGAGTTCACTTACCTAAATTTTTCTACATTGAAAAATAATTCATTCGAGTATACGAACTAATTCATTTTACCAAATTTAAATATCGACGTAGGTAGCTGTCTAGTCTGATTACACGATTATCCAAAGGACAGCAAATTTCCACTGTAATGAATGATGACAAAGTAACAAACCGAATCAAGAATATTGTCTAGTTTACCTAAATCAATCTCCGAATTTTGAAACTTTCGAAACTTCATTGCTGATGTCGGATCTAATTTCGTTTTAAAGTGTCATTGTTACCTACGTTATTTTATCAATGCAGCTTACACCTCGATTATTTCGTTCGATATAAGGGCAGAGTTTATTAAAGTCGACGTAGATGTATGATTTTCAAGGGTATGTATACGAAATAATCTCACGTGGCGCTAAATAGAATTTCGGTAGTTCGTTCGCATTAAAGTCACAACAAATTTTCGAAATGAGAATTTTTGACATGGATTTTTTTTTGTAAGTGTTATTTTTTTGTTCGTTGAAGAGATAATGTTGTAGGTAATAAATAATAATTTTTCCAGGACATTAAAATGATTTTTTATTTGATTTAAATTTTTAAAATTTTAAATTAGAAAAAAAATTATCAAGTTTATTTTTTGAAATGAAAAAAACTCACCTATTCAAAAAGTATGATTTTTAATTTTATTTTAAATACCTACAATTTTTTTATAAATTTAAATATATTTCAAAAATTTAAACTTTTCCTTTTTTTAAATGTAATTTTTTTTTATTTTAGTAGGGAGATACCAAAAAATTTTTAATTATAATTTTTTTGTTCCTTTTTTGAAAAAATCAAATGACAATTTTCATTTAAGATAATTATCATTACCTATATTTTAATTTTTTTTTAAAGAAATCCCTTCGAATAAATTGAGAAATTTTTATTCCAAATATTTTTTGAAAATTCTGTTCCGAAAAATTGAAACAGTTTTTACTCCAAATTTATAGAAAAAAATTTGACTCCAAAAAAAATCAGAATTTTTTTTATTTAATTCATTCCGAAAATATTGAGAAATTCATTCTTCAAGAAACCAACGATTTCTCTCTCTAAAAAATTGAGAAATATTTTCACTTTGTTAAAGGTAATAAATATCTATGGAAAAATTGAAAAAATTTCATTTTTCGTTTCAAAAAACAAAAAATTGAGAAATTTCGTTTTTTCAAAACAATTTAGAAATTTTTTCACTCGCAAAAATTTTTATTTCAAGAAAATCGAAAAAAAATCTAAAACTAGAAAAAAATTATGTACTTACTTAAGTAGGTAGGTATTCCAAAAAATTAAAGGAAAATTGCTCTATTTTTTTTTTCAATGTTTCATTTTAAATAAATTGGGTGTGATAATTTTGAAATTATAACCCCCCACCCCCAAAAAATATTCATTTGAAAAATTTTGAAAAATTTTCGATTCCTAAAAAATTTTCTCAAAAATTGTCTTCCAAAAAATTGTACAATTTAATTTTTTTAAAACAATTGAGAATTTTTTTCAAGAATTTGAAAAATATTTTTCACTCCTAAGAAAAAAAGAAAGTTTCTACTGAAAAAAAATCAAGAAAATCGGAAAAATCGCCATTAAGTAGGTACATTTTTTAAAAATTGTTATTTCAATTTCTGTTGGGAAATCGGTTCAGACGGCAAAAATCGTATACGTACATAAAATAATATCGAAGTTTATTACGCGTTCGTATTTTACATAACGGATATTTAGTGACGAATATAATACGATTGACGTGTATAAAATCGGATAAAAGTAGTGTACTTTAAGAGTACAGAAACAACAACTATAACCGCGTATTACTCCGTTAAACGATTTGACAATTTGCAAACCACATAAGTCTCAACAATTTCACATTTTTAAGAAATTAGATTTTTTTCTCCAAAAAATGTGGATAATTTTTTCCCCAAAAATTTGGATAATATTTTTACTCCGCTAATGTTGAGAAATATTTTTTCAAAAAAATTGAGAAATTTTTATCCCAGGTTAATTAATTTTATTCCAAAAAACGAAAAAAAAATTGTTTCTTCGAAATTGGAAAATTTTTATGAATAAAATATACCAACTTAATTTCCTCAAAAAAAAAAAAAAAAAAAAAAAAAAAAATAGAAATTCCTTCAAAAAAATTTAGTTAGGTAGGCCTTATTTCTTTCTAAGAAATTGAGAAATATTTCACTTCGCAAAATATATTTTAAAAAAATTTCTTGAAAAATCGATGATTTTTTTTTTCCTTTAAAATAATTAGGAATTCATTTTCTAGGTACACGAATTTGAAAAATATTTGATTTCAACAAAGTTTGTAAATTTCATGGCTACAATTTGAAAAAATAAAAAATGAACTACCTAATTAATTTTTTTAAAAATTGGAAGAAAATTGTTTTTTTTTCTTCAAAAAAAAATGAGGTTTTTCTTGAAAAATTTTTTATTTCTAAAAATTTGAAAAATCGTCTTCAAAAAAATTGTGGAACTTTTTATCTATAATAATAAGGATTTTTTCTACTTTTTTTTCAAAAATAATTGAGAAAATATTTTACTCCGAAACAATAAGATGATATTTTTCCCACTTCAAAAAATTGTTTACATTCATTTCCTCATCCCCCAAAAAAATGGGAACTTTTTCTCAGGGGAAAAATCGAGATTTTTATAGTCTACGTGTATTCAATGTTTCAATTTTCGAGATTTTATACGTCGCAACTCATTTCACTTTTTAAATTGTTGGTGTAGTTCGAGCACCTCAAGTATTCAGCCAAGTTGCCAGCCATGTCATACAACAATTTTGTCCGCACTCGAGGAAATGATAAGATGGGTAAACTTCTAACTTCACAAGTAGGTGAGATTATTATACAGTTTCTTAAATTAAGGAAATTGAATCGTTGAAAAGTTAAACGTTGGATGAAAAATTCAGCGAATAAAAAAGAATGATACTCTTGATTTTAACATCCGTTTGAAAATTCAATTTATTCCACTTACCTACAACCCTCTGCCATGGCATCGCGTCGGTAACAATAAAGCCCTATTAGAGTTTCACTCTCTCATTTAACGAGTGTTCAAATTGTAATGACTTGACCGTCCAATAATTTTATTTATGATAAAATTACGACCAACCGATGTAGTTAGCTAATTACTACCACGTGGAATTGCAAATTCGAACTAATTCGTTGAGATATAATTAAACGATTATATATTCTTTTTTTGATTACTTACTACGCCAAGTAGGCAGGTAAATGTGTAATAAATTATGCAAATATTTGTAGATAGATTCGATTTATGTAGGTACCTATTTAATAAATATTAATTTTCTCCATCGCCACAGATACCTAAAAATTAATCCAATGTGAAATTTCAAAAAACCTGTTAGACAATTGAACGATTTCAAATTCAAAATACGATAGATAAACATAATTTTCAATATTTTAGGCACTATAAAATCTTAAATGTACTGTAAGTCATCGGTGAATAATTTCATATTTTTTTTCAAAACTTTTAAAAATTCACAAACGTGTTGAATGGAAAATCATGCTAGTACAAAAATTGTTCTCTCGTTGAGCAAAAACAACGAGTTTTTTCACAGTTAATTAACGAGAAGCTGAATAAAGATAATTCTATTAAACACAACTTTCAACGTTGATGATACTCGCTATGTTCTTTGTACTTAATTTATTACGAACAAGTTCAGCATGCTTCATTTTCTCGTTGGTGAGATACCTGGTACAAATTACAAAGGAATATTTTATCCCATTTTTTTTTTCATTCGGGTGAGAAGGTAATCTGAGGATTTTTCAAAATTGCAGAAAAAATTGAATGATTGAATGATACCTTAGTTCAGTAAAATTAGGAAAAACTAAGCGTCCCAACTGGGAAAAGTAGGGCGGAGCCTGAGGAATTGAAAGAGCTGGAAAAGTACATTTTCAGTTTGTAAAGTTTCAAAAAATGAGCAACTTCTTTCCAAACAAACAAACAAGAAACAATTAAACAAAAAATGTGGGAAAAAATGAAACACTTTTACTGCAAAAAAATAACGTTTTTCATTCCAAAAAATCACTCCAAAAAAGTAGAGAAATTGTTTCTTCGAAAAAGTGAAGACTTTCTTCTCCAAGAATTTGAAACATTTTTTGCACCAAATAAATTGAAAAAATTTTTCAACTGAAAATTTTTTGTTCCAAAAAGTAAAAAGCTTGTTTTTTTGAAGAAATTTTTATTCCAAAAAGAGGGTAATTTTTTCATTCCAAAAAAATAATAAAATTTATTTTTTTCAAATGAAATAAAATATCATTCCAAAAATGTTAAAATTTCCCCTACAAAAATTCATGATTTTTTTACCAACTCAAAAAACTGAGAATTTTGGAATACATGAATTAACTTCGCTTTTTGAAGAAAAAAGAACTGATAGATTCTTTCAAAAAAATTGATGTTTTTTTATTTCAAAATTTTTTAAAAAATATTTATCTGAAAAAATTTAAAAATTCCAAAAAATTTAGAAATTTTATTTTTTCATTTGAAAAAAAAAAAAAAATTACAGCCCCAATTGAAAAAAAATTTCAAAACAAAAGTTGTGTATTTTGATTTCAGGAACGATTTTGGTGATTATAAAAATTTTGATTGGATCACTCCTTTCCCTCCAATTTTGCATTTTACTTATGAAAATCTTATATGCGTATAATATGCAAAATTATAGAGGGGAATGAGTGGTCCACTCAAAATTTTTGCAATCAAAAAAATTATTCAAGAGACTTTAATATACAACTTTTGTTTGAAAATTTTTCAGTTGAGGGCTTGAGTACACAGATAAAGATTTTTGGAGAGGGAGGTGAGCCGTCTTTTCCAAAAAATCTCTCTATATCTGTACCTAAGGCCCATAATTGGAAAAATTTTCCTACAAAAGTAGTATTTCAAAGTCTTTAAAACAATTTTGGTTATTACAAAATTTTTGATTGGCCCAATCATTCGCCTCCAATTTTGCATACGTGTTCATGTACAATGATACACGTATAATGCAAAAATGGAGGAGAAAGAGTGATCCAATCAAATTTTTTGTAGTAACCAAAATTGTTTCTCAGACCAAAATACATAATTTTTGGTTGAAAATTTTTTCGATTGGAGCCTTAGAAATTTTTTTATAATATACTTATTTTTCAGAAACATTCAATTTTTCAATGGATTTTCAACACCATTTTTTCGTTTTTCCAAAAAAAAAAAAAAACACGTAGGCTTTCAGACAATTTTATTTTTTGTTCAAAACTTGAAAGACATTTCCCGCCATTCAATAATTAAATTTTTGAATCGGTTCACTAATTTTTTCATTTTTTATGTTTTTGATAGGATATTTCTCATACGTACCTACCTACTCTTTAGGAATCGAATTTTCTTTCAATTATCATCATTTAAAAAATAAATATCACACTTTTGCCACATTTTTAATTTCAAAAATCATATACTTCGTTATTTATCGATAATGCATTTTGATAAATTTTAAGGTTTTGGGATTCTCGGTATAAGTATTATGACGATTGGGGCCTCAAAAAAATTCAGTATGTTTATGTTATACAGATATTACAAGATGATGCTTTAATCTGGGCTAGTTCGGCCTCGGGTCAGAAAGGGTTAAAATTCAGTTCTGAAAAAAAGAAAAACATAGAATTTTCTCATTAGAAAAGGGAAAAAAGGTTTAAAAAAAGTAAATCACCAAATATAAAATAACCCCTCCCCTCGAGTACCTCTACCTACATCACACCGGATAAAAATTTCAATCTATTTCCCTCCCATGTTGTGGCCAACCTGCCTCTCTGTGGCACAAAACTGCGCCAGGAGCAACCCATCAACGACGTGTTTGGTTTTTCTTCGCTTTTTCCGGTATACCCATAATTGAAAAAATGTCAACTATCGAATGTTACACGTTGTAAATCACTTTAGGAAAAAAAATAAAGAATAGAGAGGAAAAATAAGGCAAGGCAGAAGAAAAAATTCTGTGAAAAATGTAAACGATAACTACTTAAGTAAAAAGCAAACGGATGGGCTGGTAACATGAGAGAATGATAAATGAAAACAACCACCGTTTCAACTGATCCCAAAATCTATCAACGGAACAAATTTTAAAACGTCAATACGTTCGGAATAGTTTTACTCTTCCAAGGTCGCTTGAGATTAGATTTTTCCTAAATTATTTCCGCACAGAGTGGATTTTTTCTCATAATTTCGTATGAATCGAATTTTCCATTTTAGTAATTTTTCATGAAAAGTGTGAGTATGTGGTGTTTGGTGTGTGCTAAAATTTGAACTAACTGGGAGGTAGGTATACTTTTTCTTTCCAATATCGACCATATAAGATACCTACGTAGGTATTTGAGAATTTCTATACGTGTACAAGACTATAAGTACATTCCTGCGGCGAGCTGTACAAAATTCCTCTCTCGGGGACGAATTTTTTTTTATAGTGTTTTTAATGATTAACTAGATATTTATTTTTACAGCCTACGTATGTGATTGTTTTGTAAACCATACCCTTAGGTACGTATATAACGAATAAATCCATTTCGTTCCATGTTTCTACTTTTTATTATGTTTGTTCTAAAACGTTGAAATATTTTTTTTTTCCTTTTTTTTTCTAATTTCCTCCGCTGAAAATAATCAATGTCGGACTATAGAAAAAATAGCGTTTTGTTTGAATTAATTAAACTCTGCTTTTTTAATCAAACGTAGGAAGTAGACGCAAATTAGGTACCACTGGACAGCTTATGGTTTTTGAATATTTAAGTCTACCAGCGTATATTTTTTTCTATTCATTTGAATTACACTTTTATTGTGTTTTTTCTAAAGAGTTTAAGTAGACTTATGAAACAAGAGATTAATATTTAATAATTCTTTTACTACTCGCATTTTTTATTTCAACATCCTAATATTTAATAATTCTTTTGCTACTCGTATTTTTTATTTCAACATCCATCTGATTGGAATTTGTTTTCATGTCAAAGTTTTGATTTTAATAGACTCAACTTTGTTGAACAAGAGAAGCTATCGAGGTTATTTTATTGACGGCTGAGTGAAGGTAAGGTAAAATTCTATTAACAGGGTAAAAAAATTTAACCTACATAAAAAACATTAATTGAAACTTGGTTATAGGTAGGTACTGATGCAACCCAGTTACAGAAAATAGCCCGTCCAGATTTCTTTCTTGTTGAATAATGCGTCCGCAAATTGCCAATTTTTTTGTGAAATGAAATTTTTCATGGAGGTGAAATATATCAAATTTTCTGTAAGCAAAAAAATGTTTCCTTGAATTCTTAAAAAAATCTCTGCGTACCTAAGTAAGTATTTCGTGTGAAAAATTGAATGAAAAAAATAAACATTTTTTTTTTTTTGGGAATAAAAAATTTCATCGATTTTTTTTTTGATGTAAAAATATTTTTCAAAATTTTGGAGAGAAAAAAAAATCAAATTTGAGGAGTGTAAAAAATTTATTCGGCGTTTTTCAAGTATTAAGTATAACAAAATTTTCATTTTTGGAAATAAGAAAAATCTCAATTTTTTGTAATAGGTGAGTAAATAAATTCTGATTTTTTGGGATAAAAGATTCTTAACATTTCAAAATGAAATAATAGGCCAATAAGTACTTTCTTTGAAATAAAACCCCTAATTTTCGAGGATGAAAATTTTCCAAATTTTTGATATAAAAAATCCGGAATATTATTGAAAATAAAACAGTTTTCATTTTTTTGGGATTGAAAAAAATACACATTTCTTGGAATAAAAAAATTAAAATTTTTGAGATGGACTATTTCTCAGTTTTAGAGTAAAGAAACCCTCAATTTTTTTTTATAGAAAAAATTCCTTTGGTGGGGGGAAGATTCAAAAATTTTTGGGATGTAGAAATTCCAGATTTTTTAGAGTGAAACAACTCTCATTTTTTAGGATAAAAAATAATAATTTTTTGAGATAAGAAATTCCAATTATTGAGATAAAAAATCGCAATTCCTTGTAATTGAAAATTCTCAACTTTTTGGAACAATAACTTTCAGACATTTTCGGATTAAAACAATTCTCATTTTTTAGGATTAAAAAATCCTAATTTTTGAAGGCAAAAATAACTCGATTTTTGGGATAAAAATTCTCGTTTTTTGGGATAAAATTTACTCGATTTTCTGAGATAAAAAATATTCGATTTTTTGGGATAAAAAATACTCGATTTTTTGGGATAAAAATACTTGATTTTTTGTGATGAAAAATTCGATCAATTTTTTGGGGACAAAAATCCACTTTTAGAGATGAGATAGTTTATTTTTTGGGGTAAAAAAAATCCAAATTTTTGAGATAAAAAATCTCCCGTTTTTGGGATAAAAAAAAAATCCAAATTTTTTGAGATGAAATTTTTTCAACTTTTTTACATAGGTAAAAAATTGACAATTTTTGGGATGAAAAATTCTCGTTTTTTGGGATAAAATTTTCTCGATTTTCTGGGATAAAAAAATACTCGATTTTTTGGGATAAAAATACTTGATTTTTTGTGATGAAAAATTCGATCAATTTTTTGGGGACAAAAATCCACTTTTAGAGATGAGAAAGTTTATTTTTTGGGGTAAAAAAATCCAAATTTTTGAGATGAAAAATCTCTCGTTTTTGGGATAAAAAAATCCAAATTTTTGGAGATGAAATTTTTTCAACTTTTTTACTTAGGTAAAAAATTGACAATTTTTGGGATGAAAAATTCTCGGTTTTAAGAGATGAAAAATCCCAAATTTTTGAGTTTCAAAATTTCCAGTTTTTGGGATAAAAAAATTTTTAAGGATAAAAAATCAGAATTTTTGGAGATCAATTTTTTTTATTTTTTGTATTTAATTAAAAATTGTTAATTTTTTGGAATGGAAAAATTCTAATTTTTAGGGTAAAAAAAATTGATATCTCGCCCGAATTCTTTTGGATTGGAAATTTGCAAAGAAAATTTTCATTATTGAGGGTAAAAATTACAACATTTTTTAGGACGAAAAAATTCCAAATTTTTTCCTGAAATTTAAAACAATTTTTTTTTTAAATTAAAAAAATTCCAATTTTTTGAGGATAAAACAGTTTAAGTAAATTTCTTTTATGTAGAAAAATCTTCTCAATTTTTGGAAAATTTCAAAATGAAAAAAATTCAGATTTTTAGAATAAAGAAATTCTTTATTTTTTATTACCTATGATAAAAAAATCTTAATTTTTTTTAGAATGGGAAATTCTGAATTTGCGGAAGTAAAAATTCTGATTTTTGGGATAAAAAATTTCGATTACCTATTTAAATTGAAATTGTTCTCAGTTTTTTTTTTCAAGAATAATGGAAAGTTTTTTTTTTATTTTCCAAAGTAGAAATACTCTCATGTTGTTTGGAATTTTTTTTTGTAAAGAAACTCGATTTCAAAGTAACAAGTAGGTATCTTGATTTCCCGAAAGTCGAATTTTTCAAAAATTTCAACTCCAACTCCGTATTACCGCCTACGTCCACCAATACCGACAACGTATTCAAAACTGGTGCACGTATGTTCGCCTAATCTACAAACTGCAGGAGTAAGATAATTCCCTGCGTGGCCCATTTTGCAGCTTAATTCGCCTTTGGAAACGAACCTACGCGTATTTAGCATTAATACAGACACTTCGATGACGTCATAATTCAAAAGAATAGGGAAAAATTTCGAATTAATAGTCTCGCGATGGAAAACCACCGTCTCGAAACAATAAACGAGCTTAAACTTCGCGTGGTTTATTTGAAATTCCAAATAAACACGAAAAACACCTTGAAATTGCAACTTTTAATGTTTCTTTTGAGCAATAAAGAAGCTTCGTTTGAAGTTTTATCATCTTACTTTATATTAAGCATTATTTTTAGTTGCGAATTTAAATCCGTCGCGTCGTCTACAAGTTAAATTCTTTTTTTCCGTTTTTAATATTGAATAATTGAACCGAGTCTACGAACGATTTTTAATAATCCCGATGCGTATAATTTTAAGGAGAAAAAATGAAAAACAACGATGGCATTGGAAGATATTACGATAAAAATGATAAAATCGGTCGAGGATTTTTTTTTAAACATTGGACCCAAGGGAGAATTTGAAGTTGTAGCGAAGATTCCATGCACAATTACAGGAAGTTATTATACTGGGAAACCGATCTGTGGATTTAGATAAAACAATAACTGAATTTTTACCACTGTTCAAATCGTCGACAAATGTTGCCTTTTTTGTAGAAAAATGTCTGGAATTATTTTTTTTAAATTTTCTTTACGAGATGGGGACTTACTTCGACTCAGCGAATGTTTACTCACCTATAAATTTGAATAATTTTGAATCAAAATAATTTTATATAAAAGCAAATTTGTAGGGTCTAGCTAATTTTCTTCTCCTCGTTATATACTGAAGCTGTGCATTAAAATTATAATAAATATCAGCAAACAATTATAATTTTGTATCATTAGGTAGGTATTTATAAATTCAAAACTCTTCGCACGTTTTAATTTTAATTCATGCTGTTTTTGAAATGTTTCCATCATTGTTGAATAACTAAAAAGAACTTTCTTAATATGTTAACTTCGCTAAAAGTTGAAACCTTATGCTTACGAGATCTCCTTCAACTTGTATACAGAGTGAATTTTCTTCACAAACTTTATGATATCTGCGTGGTTTCTCAGGGATTTTAACATCACACGTAACATATTGAATATAATTTATTATAACTAGGTAGTAGGTATGTCTGTTGACAATTTTAAACGCGGTTTCGGTATAACTGAAAACAGAATCAGTCGAGTTCTGAAATATTTTTGTATGCTTAGGGATTATTTCAAACATGGTACTTACTATTTCTATTTGAGAACTGTACTTGTAAATTAAAAGAAAAAATTGACAAATTTCAATGAACTGGAAATATTTTATAAAATTGGAAAAAATAAGAAATGAGTAAATCCAACAAACTAGAAATTTTTTGGAAAGCCGAGAATTTTTTTGTAATAAGTAGGTACATATATCAATTCAATAAAAAAAAAATACCACACTTGAAAAAACTAAAAAATTGAAGTAGTTAATAGAAAGCTTAAGAATTTTAAAATTAAAAAAAAAATCGAAGAAGAGAAACTGATTTTTTTTTTAAATGGTCAAATTGAATAGGAAACACTTGAAAGTTGAAAAACATTGAAAAAACAAAAATAATTTTTTTTTTAATAAAAATATTTCATAAAATTGTCGAAATTTCGAAAAATTTACACCTAGGTACTTATTTAACAAACTGATTTTTTTTTAAATTAGAAAACTTGAACAAAACTAGCAAAAAATTTTCAAATTCAAAAATTGGTCAATTTTGAAAAACTGAAATTTTGGGATCGAAAAAATATATAAAAATTTGAATGAATTTAGAAACTTTGAAATTTTTTTCTAATAAAAAAAAATGCTAACTTACATAAAGGATTGGTCAAAAAATGTGTACTTGATATTGAAGAAATTAGAAAAATTTTAAACTTTGAAAAATTTTTGTAAAACTATTTGTTTTTAATTTGAATTTTACAACTTTTTTAAAATTTGCAAATTTGGAAAAACTGGAAAATTTTTAAAAATTGAATTATTGTACATGAAGCTTGGGAATATAAAAAAATTTATATTTACACTCTAAAATCATATTTTACTATTACAAATCAAAAATCTGAGAAAATTTTGAAATTTGGTACGGGGGTCGATTGACCTCCTTACCACATCAGAGAATATTTCAATTTTTCTCAATACCTAGGTGATTAAATTTTATATTTCTTTGCATTTAACGAAATTTTAATGTCGAATGAGATTTTATTTCATCTTCATGGGAGCTGCTACTTTTTAGCGGCGGAAGGGGGTGCAAAAGGTGCACTTGTCCCGGGCTCAAATTTTTCCCTAGGGTCCGATCAAGAGATTTTTATATTACTTTTCTGAGAAAAAAATTTGCAAAAAATTTTTTTACTTCACAAATTGAGACCAAAACTCAATATTTATTGTTCAAAAAAAAAAAAAAAAAAAGAAAGAAACAGATTTTTTTTTTGTATAAAGATTAAGAAATTTTTACTCCAAAATAATTTTTAAAGTTAGACCAACTAAAAAATTGTAAATTTTTCTTCATCAAAAAAATTAGATTTTTTACTTACTGTTTTTTTCTTACAAAATTGAAAAATTCTATAATATATTTTTTTAACTAGGAGATTTAAAAAAAAAAAAACAAGATTCATATTTTCAAAAAAGATTATGACCGAAAATCATATTTTTTTTTCTCCAAAAAAGAAAAAAAAATGCTGAGTGAAAATCAAGAGATTTCATACGCTGAAAAATTTAGAGATTTTTCTGCAAAATTGAAAAGAAAAAAATCTTCAAAAAAATAAAAAAAGTTTATTAATTTCAAAAATTTGAAAAAAAAATTACTCTAGGTACCTAAAAAAATTTAGGAAGTTTTTATCAATTAAGTGAGAGTTCTTTCTCCAATAAAGTTGAAACATTTTTTACTCCCCCCCCCCCCCCTACTTCCACCAAAAAACCATTTAAAAAACATTTTTCAAAAAATAAAAATCTTCATACCTATGCTCTCAATAAATAAGCCTAGTTTTTCCATAATAAATTGGGAACAAAAATCATGATTTTTTTTTTCTCTCCAAGAGCGAATCTTTTTTAACAAAAATAGAAAAAAAATAACAAAATAAAATATCATTAGATTTTTGCTACTTAAAAAAAATGAATTCTTTTACTCTAAAAAATTTATATAGAGATCCAAAAATTCAGATTTTTTAAAAGAAATACCCCTCATTAAATTTTTATCCAAGAGAATTTTTTGTGAAAAAAAATTTCAAACACAGTTTGAATGAATTTTCAAATACTTCTTGGATTTTTTTTTCAAGATTAATTCAAATTGTTTTTGATGCCGTATTGATTTTTTAAATAAAAATTAAATAAATATTTCCTATCTGCAAATTTATTTCTAGGAGATTTTTTTTTAATTTTTCGAAACGATTTTCAAAAAATCTTTATGAAAATTTCGAAAACAATATTTCCTTTTTGTAAGGAAATTTTTTTCTGAAAGAATTCTTATATGATAAAATATTGTTCATATAATTTTACGAAATAAGTTTCGAATTTTTTATGGAAACTATTTTTCAGGAGAATGTTGTATTCATCAATATTTTTTGTAAATTTTTGAAAGAATTTTTGATTTTTTTTTTTCGGAAAAAGAACAAAATGAATCTAGGCGGTTTTTCAAAAGTAAAAATGAAATAAGAAGAAGAAGAATAATGAAAATATGATTAATAATGATTTTTTTTTTTTCGACAAAAAAATGAGAAGTTTTTTCAAGTTGATTTTTTACTCCCAAAATTTAGAGATTTCTTCCTCCATAAAAATGAGACTTTTTTCTACAAGAATTCAAGTAGTATTTTTGTTACAACACAAGAGAAAATTTTTCACTTTGAAAAACAAAGATTTTTCAAGTAGTCCAATTTTTTTTTTAATTCTGAAAAATGAGACTTTTTTGCGTCCCTTTCCCTCGCATTTTGATTCGTCAACTGTACCTGATAATATGACACATTTTGTACGAGTTCTTCAAATTGGTAATCAATAGAGTTCAATATTTTATTCTCTCTGTGAGCTTTTTGCTAAAATTAGAGGCGTTCCTAAACGAGTAATTTGGCATTCTCGATGCCATTTCAGTCACCGCACAATAATTAATATTTTCGGTATCAATAAGAAACAATTTAACGTTTGGAAATAAATTTTAATGAAAATTGAACACGCCATTCACCTTGAATGCCATTCCATTCGCTATTTTTAATATTCTTCGGTAGGTAGGCATAGGAAGTTGAAAAAGTATCAAAATCTAAACACGATCCAGACATCTGAAAATTTTATTAATTAAAAAAATAAAAAAGGACAAAAACGTGAGGTTACTAATAGTGTCAATCGATTGGCCACTGGAATACATATTTATGACAGATCAACCATTAAGATTATGAATTTGCACGATTAATAAAAAATATAAATGATACCAATCCTGATCCCTCCTCACCTATATTTTTTATCGAGTATTGGGATTGGATTGGTGTTACATTGCCTATACCTACCTTTATTAGACCAATACAAGACTTGGGCCTGGCGATATAAATATCATATTTCGGAAATACAACATTTGCTCGTACGAATAACTCATTTTTTATCTTAAACGAAAGGCAGAGAGTTTCCTCAGCCGCAGGAAATGATGGTAATTTTTTTTTTGAAAATATGTTCGTAAGTATCAAATTTAAATCTCATTTTTCTTTTTTTCTTTTTTTTTTTCAACGTGGGAAATAATATTAATGCAACATGTACATATTTGCGTATTCGAAAAGTACGATGACGGATGTTTTTATGACGAATGAATTTTTTATTCTATTTTTTGAATTTACGAGCGGAAAAAAAGCTCGAATATCCGAAACGTGCGCATTTTTAACATCGTTTATCATTCAATTTAGGCCTAAACAAGAGAGGTTAAGTTTCTGATGAGTAGAATATTCACAGAAAATAGATAAATTTTTACGTCATTCTTGAATTTTGGGATAAAAATTACCTACGTCATCCATCATCACCATACGAGAGAAAAAAATCGTAAATAAATTACTATAACGTAAGATCACCTACCTGAATTAGGTACCTATAACCTAAACCTATCAGTTTGATTTTTTTTAATAGCTGATAAAAAGGTGTTTCAATAAAAACACGAAGTGTTTTCACGAGTTTCATTCCATTCTTCGCGTAATTTTGGTTTTATGAGAAAAAGCAATTAAATTGAACGCAGGTATACCTTCGATATGTGTAAGATATCCATGGATACTCGTACCTTTTGAAATTAACCACACAGGTTCGTTCGAAATTGGATTAACTGATGGAAAACGTGGCCGTGGGTAAAACCAATAATTTCCTAACAAATTATCGTACAGTGCTTTTTATGACAAATACTCGTATTACACCCTTTTTAGTAAGCGTACGTACACCTGTCTTCAATTGTTGGAAATGCGGTTGAACGTTGCTCCATGTTTCACGTAATGAGCTCCACAAGTGAATAACCTTAACCTTTTTGAAGCTGGCGAGAATTCATGCTGAAATACGAGTAGATATTTCGTGGTGTGGAAAATTTCCAAAAAGAAGGGGGGAAAAATAAAAATTATTATTTAATTAAGTAGTATTTTACCAAATTATTAAATTTTGGTATTTTCGAAACAAATAAAATTAAAAATTACCCAAAAAAATTGCAATCTTCGATAGTCAAAAATATTTTGAAAGCAGAATTTTTAAAAATATTCAAAGCAAACGAATGCGTTATTTTTCAAGTTAAATTTCCAAGCGTAAAAAAAATTGAAATTGATTTTTTTTTTGAAAATTTTAAACTCGTTGAAAAACTACAATGTGTGTGAAAAAAAAATTCAGAAATTTTCAACTTATAAAAATAAATAGTAGCAGGATTTTTATGATTTTCAAATTTGTACAATTTCGATCATTTATGAGCAAATTATTTTATTTTTTTATTTTTCGAAAGTCGAATTTTCTATCATTTTATTCGAGGAACGATTTTTTTCTACTTATTTTGAAAATTCTCAACCTTTCAAAATACAGAAATTTATTATTTTCCGAATTAAATCAGCTTAAAATTTTGTATAAAATTTTCAATGGTCAAATTTTTGAAAATTTTCAACTCGTAAAAAGAATTAATTTTTCAAACGAGCTAAATTTTTCAAAAATCTTAAACACTTCAATTTTCCAATTTTTCAACTTGTTAAAATGAGTGCAGAGAGCAGACGTCTCAATTTTTCGAATTTAGATAATTTCACTCTCGATTTATCCCTTAATTTTTTTTTTTATATTTTCTAAAATTCCGAACTTTTTAAAAATAAAAGAATAATTTGATGAAAAATTACAAATTAATAAAGGAAAAAAGGTATTTCTCGATAATTTGGATTTAAAAAAATTGTAGATCAACCATCAAGCGAATCAAGTACTTAGAAACCGCACCAAAATTTTCAAAATAACTCTGGAATTGAAAAATAAATAAATAAATAAAAAATACAATATTTGTAAACATTTGCAATTTTTACAGATTACAGTTTTTGAAAAATTTGAAATTTTTTTGAAAATTTGCATACCTATTTTGGAAAATTCCTAACAGGTATCGAAAAAGTTTAATCTGAAATTCAAAAAAAATAACAATTTTTGGAGAGTTGCAAATTTTTGAACGATTCTCCAAATTTAAAAAACATTTCAATTTGTAAAAAATTAGCAATTTTTAAAAAATTAAAAATTTCTCTAAAATTTCAAATCTTAAAAAATCCTAAAATTGAAAAAAAAAAATGCAATTATTGAGAAAAAATTGAAATCGAAAAAAATATAATTTTTAAAAAACTCCTAAAATCAAAAAATATAATTTTTGCAAGAAATTTGAAATTGAAAAAAAAATGCAACAATTTACAATTTTTGAACAAATTTCAAATTTTTATCGAAATAAACACTGATGTGTTATTTTTCAAAATTGCACAAGTTTCCAAAATAATAATTCATTAGAACTGAACTTTTATTTTTATTTTTTAACCCTAAATCACGCGGTGTCCGTTTTAAAGGACACGAACTTTCAATTATTTGTTTTTATTTATTGGGGGCAACTTGGGAATTTTTTAAACCATTACATAAAGTTAGCAAATTTCAACTCTTCACCTCAATTTCCCAATTTTTTATGAGCTTTTGAAAAGTCAAATTTTTCCATTTTTGTGAACTATAATCAAAGATCTTATTTTTATGAGGATTTTACTCAAGAGCTTAGAAATGCTAATCAAAATATTCCGAATAACATAGGCATAAAAAAGGTTCCTCTTTTCAGCTGTCCAAACTCCATTTTGATTCCTGCATAAACTTTTTCAGAATAAAAGCTCAAAGTTGTGGTCCGTTTAAACGGACATTGCGAACGATGAGGTAAAACAGATCTGTCGTTTCAACCCTTGAGAAATGTGGGGTTGATGGTGAAAATGGTGTAGTTTGTTTGGGCTTTTTACTTGTAGACATTGGCTTATCTACAGTTTTGGTTTGTATTTCACCCCCAATACAGTAATCGAAAGGGGGCTTGACTGAGGCTGGGGAAATGCGACTTCACATAGGGGTTAGAGGGGTGGAGGTGGTGAAAGTGGTGAAAATCATCTGGGCTTGGTCTGCGCACCACCCAGTTTCATTTCTATCCCCTCTACAAGAAAAAGTAACTGGAAGGGGGCGGGGAGGTGGAACCTCACATATGTGAGTTAGGGGGTTGAAAATAATATAAACCACTTTTCTTTTGTTTGTGCAAGTTTTTACATTGCGGTGGTTTTGGTGCACTCTTAATTTGAAAAACCAAAATAAAAAGGGGATGTCCCGTGTAGCAATTGTCGACATCGACATTTATGTCGACAAAATTCAGACACATTTTTTTCTCGGCTAACGATGAATTAAAAATAATATTTAAGATTTAAAGTAATGTTCTATGTTAAACATAACTGTTCAATCAAAATTTTTGAATTTTTCTCAGTATTTTCCTATAATTTAGAAAACGTTGTTTTTCTACATAGACAAGTCGATGTAAAAATCGATACTCGATAAACGCATCGACATTTATGTCGACAATTTCTGCCAATTAAATTTACAAATTTTATATCTAAAAAGAACTAAAAACAATTAATAGGAACATTTTAAGCTCAGGAATAAATAATTTTTGAAAGAATCACAAAATTTTCTTATTTTTTAAAGTTTTGAATAATACAACCACTTGTCGAGTTATTGTCGACATAATTGTCGATGGTCGAATAATGCATCGACTTCACTGTCGACAGTGTCGACCAGAGGAATTTTAAGTCGAGATAGTGTCGATGTGATTGTCGAGGGTCGAATAATGCATCGACTTAACTGTCGACAGTGTTGACCAGAGGAATTTTAAGTCGAGTTAATGTCGATCTAATTGTCGAGGGTCGAATAATGCATCGACTTGACTGTCGACGTCTTGAGGGTGCTTGTGATACTCGCAGATAAAGTGTGTTGTGAATTAGTACATAAGGTCTAAGAATCATCTCTATGTTAGTTGGACACTCGCAGGTGTCCAGCTACTAAGGTGGCCTCAATGCCGCATATTTGACAAAAAATGTCGAAATGTTGGCTTGAACACTATTTTTGGTGTAATTTTAATATCATTACTATACAGCTCTAACAGAAAAGTCGTGGTACTAAATTGAAACACCTACTTCTACTATAGCTAGAAGGCTAATTTTTTTTTTAATCGAAAGGTTCCGATGAGTACATTAAAGGAAAATTATAAAAATGGGCAATTTTGGAATTGGGAGGCCCCAAATTTGGGGGAGGAGGTGCCAAAATTGAGATATCGAAATTTTGAAAAAGTAGTTTTTAACATATCGCATACTCATTGCATATACCAACTTTCAGCTTTTTAACTCCCATAGGGAGGGAGGTACGCCCCAAAAACCAAAATTTCGGTATTTTCTCACCCCCAACCCCCCGAATTTTTCAAAAAATTAAATTATGACCACAACAACTTTTTTCATACTGTACCCTATTACCTAGGCCATTTTTGAACAATTTTGCCCCCATAGGGGGGGGGGAGGTATTTAATAAAAACAAAATTTTGCTATCTCGTGTTCCAATAATCCGATTTTAATTTTGAAAAAATCCACAGTTGCCTTTTCAAAGCAGAAAGTTTGTATAAAAATTTCCAAAAAATCCGCACGTAAAGAACCCCGCAATGACGAAAGATATTTTTTTCAAAACGCCGCGTTACGAAATGTTGTGGTAATGTTGTGTGCGCATATCCGCGTAGGCGCGCGTCGGCGCGTCGGCACTACACATTGAATCGTGCTACGTGTAACGGTTTTTCTTTTCAAAACGTTTGCGCTTGAATTCAAAATTTTTTTTCATCAAAATTCCATAGGACAAATTTTGTTTTTCATCAATTTGTCCTATACTCTCTGCTTAACATACCTAGAAAATTTGAACTTTTTTAGTCCCATAGGTAGGGAGGTAATCATTATATTAAATAAAAACCAAAATTTTGCCATCTCAAGTTTCCGTGATTCAATTTTAATTTTGAAAAAAATCACATCTGCCATTTCACAACAGAAAGTATGGGTGAAAATTTTAAAAATTCCCTTCGTAAACAATCCCCCAATTACGAAAGATATTTTAGAAAATAAGCGGCGTTTAGGAATGTTGTGGAATTTTGCCTTCCGTTGATGCTACACTGGTCCACGCGTAAATGCGTTAAATTGTATCATTCTGATCTTTACGGTTTTTTTCAACACGCTTGTGCTTGAAAAAAAAAGCGAGCGAAGCGAGAAAAATGGGGGTTTGGGGGCGAAGCCCCCAAGGGCGGTTCGCGAAGCGAACCGCCGACGGGGGTTTGGGGGCGGAGCCCCCAAGTGCGGTTCGCGAAGCGAACCGCCGTGGGGGTTGGGCCGCGAAGCGGCCAGGGGGCGAAGCCCCCTAGTATACTTATATTGAATATTTGAACTTAGCATATTTTTCAAAATCGCATCATTGCAAATGTCAATGTGGATGTCGATATAAATGTCGACACATCGAAATCGGTCACTTTTCGATCGTACATGTCGACACGATTGTGGATGGTTTGTCGAGCTTATTATCGACATGTTTGTCGACCGTCCAAATATGGCTCGACATGTCGAGCCATATTTGGACGGTCGACAAACATGTCGAAAATAACCTCGACAAACCATCCACAATCGTGTCGACATGTACGATCGAAAAGTGACCGATTTCGATGTGTCGACATTTATATCGAAATTAGCATCGACGTTGCTACACGGGGTGGGGAGAGTATCACGGAGGATGCAAATGTAAAATTGCATTGAAATAGATCTCGCATTCATTCGCAATGTCCGTTATAAAGGACATCTTACAGTTCCAGAGTTTTTCGCAATGTCCGTTTTAACGGATTTTCCCCCATTCGCCCCCTATGGCTTTGAAAAAATTTTTTTCAGCGTTTTTGTATTCTTGAGCTGATAAATGACCAGAAAAACATAAATTCAATTTAAAATTCAAATCGCCGCGCGTGCGCGAGATTTAGGGTTAAAGTCAACTTTTCAAACAAAAACTCGACTTTTTCTGAAGAAAAATTGTTCCAAATTTCACTACAACAAAATTTCCACAACAAGGCCGTCGAGGTTTCACTGAAAAAATATAACTACTCGTTTTTCAATAATTATTGCATTTTCATTGAAAACTAAAAATTCGAAACATCTGAATATTCTTCAGAAAAAAAAATTATTCAACTCGAGCAAATTTTTAAAAAAGCATCATAAAATGTGTGATTGAACTAGATTTTCTCAAAAAATAATAAAAAATAATTTGTACGAAAATCAAAACTTATTTTTAAAATTTGTCAAACTTGAAAAATGAACAAATTTTCAAATTTTACCAAATTTTGAAGGTTAATAATTATTTTGCTAGGTACTAAGATTTTAAATTTGAATTTTGAATTTTTATCAAAATTTTCAAAATTTCAAGACTTAAAATGATTCACTTAATGAAATCACTATTCTATCAAATTTTTAAAATATTGAACAAATCTTGAAAATTAATTTTTAAAAGTTCTAGCAAAATTTTGAAAAATTACAAAACTATCAATTTTTTCCAAATTTTGCGATTTTTAAAACTTAAAAAATGACTCATCTTCAAAAAGTGAATTTTAAAAATTGTATTTGATCCCTGCTGTTGAATTTTCATCAATTTTTTAAATTTCTATATTTCGCAATTTTTTTTTCTCAATTTTTTGACAAATTAGTTGAATTTTAAGAATGGATTTAATTTTTGAACAATACTGAGACGGATATTTTATTAATTGTGTGCCCCGAATTTTTTTTTCAAATTTCAAATATTTATAGAGGATTTAAAATCACAAAATCTTAATGTTCGATCAAATTTTGAAAAATTACCTAAATTGAATTTTGTCAAATTCCTTTTAAAAAGCAGAAATTAGAATTATTCATCATTAAAAAATTCACTACTTATTTTTAATTTTCTTTTTTAAATCAAAACTTCTGAATTGCAAAGAAATTTAAAATCAACTTTTGAAACATTTTGGAAAATTTGACTAAATTTAAATACCTGATTATTGTGAAAATTCATCAAAATTTTATAGTTACCAAATTTTAAAATTCCATCAAATGTTGAAAAATTATCGAAAAAGTTTTGAAAATTGTAAACAATTTTGAAAATTCATCGAAATTATTGCTTTCATATTATTTTTCAAAACTTGACAAATTAGCCAAACTTGAAATTTTTTATTTCATCAAATAAAATAATTTATTAAAATTAAAAATTCATTTTTGAAGCATTTTGGAAAACTTGATTCGAAGTTTCGCCAAATTTTGAAAATTTCCACTAAATTATTCTTTCAAAATTTTCAAAACTTCAAAAATTTATTTAACCATTTTTAAAATTTATCAAAATTATATATTGATTTTTTTCCAAATTTTCAAATCTTGTAGGCACTATTTAATTAAATTTTCAAAATGTTTTAAATTTGCAAAAGTTTTTAAAATTTTTACAAATTATTTCTAAAAAAAATTTCCGAGACATTGACTCTGAAATTATTTTACAATTTTTTTAAATTGTAAAATTTTAAATTCACATTTTTGAAGCATTTTTAAAAATTGAGCTGTATTTTAAAAATTTAATAAATTTGGAAAATCAATTCAATTCTTGAAATTTATTAAAATTTTAAAGTCAGTTGAAAAATTACCATTCAAAAATTCTAAAATTCGTTCAGTTTTACAAATTTTGAATTAAAACCATTTTTCAAAACTTTATTTAAAAACTTGTCAAATTTTTAATTCACCATTATCTAACCCATTTTTGAAAATTTAGCTGTCTTTTACAAATTGGACAAATCTTAAAAATCGATTTAATTCTTTTTTTTTTTAATTTTAGATTTAAGTACCAAATTTAGAAATTTTATCGATCAATTTTTTTTTAATTGCCAAATCATCAAGTTATTTGTTTAAAATTTTCAGAACCTGAAGATTTATCAAATTTTTTTAATTTCCAAAATTTTTAAAAGCAAATTTTGAATTTCTACAATCTTTAAAAAAAAATATTTTAAAATTTTCGAGGTTTTAATATTCTAAAAATTTTCAATTATAACCTCTCAAACATTTTTGAAAATTTAGCTGAGTTTAAAAAAGAAATGATTTGGTTAAAAAACTTCAAAAACTACCAAATTTAGAAAATTACTAAAAATTATTGTTTTTTTCAAATTTCAAAAAATTGTAAAAATTTAAAATTTACCTTCTAAGTATTTTGGAAAATTGACAAAATATTTCAAAAATGAGGCATAATTCAAAAATTAGCGCAATTTCAAAAATTGATTGAAATTTCAAAATTACAAAATTCTGAATTTTTGCCCAATTTAATTTTTCAAACACAATAATTCAATTACGATAAAATTTACAATAGGTATTATACATTGTACATATCAAAATTCCATTCCTAGATGATTCCTCACTCCCAAAAATGGTCCAGCTCTCAATCCATCCATCAATTAATTTTTATTCACTTGTAATGAAACTTTCATCAGCCGGAAATTCATAAACGTTTCAATAAATCACGAATAATGGTACTAACCTATAACATAATATACGAGTAGCCCCCTTTACTAATATGTACTTTGCTTTCCATCAAAATAGTCTACACGTCGGTTCGAGGTGTCCAACCCATTACTGTCAAAAACTTACACGAGAAGGCCGATTTCAATTTCACATACAGATACATTACGCCGATGGGATTATCGCATTTCCAGTGAAATAATTCATCGTACGATTACGTACGTAGGTATATAGGTATTTATTTCAACAATAAATACATAAGTACTTATTTGGTAACTTTTATTAAAATATACATCGAATCATTTACGTAAAATAAGCGTATGTAAAAATTGTTTATGCATAAAACATTACTAAAATTAAATCACAATTCGAGTAGGTATTTTAGAGACTAAATTTTTTTCGATGCCAAAATGCATCTTATTATTATTATTATTTTTTTTTTTTAATAAAATTAATTTAACTAAGGTAAAAGGTGATATTAGAAAATTTTCAATCCAAAGAATTGGTTTCCATAATGCATGACTCTAAATGGACGTTACGTAAAACTTCATTCGTCACCGTTATTTTCTTTATAGGTATTTTTTTTTAACGAGCCCGGCCAGGTATAAGTAGAATTAAGCTTCTCGTACTTTCATTCTTCTTCGTGATTCATAAAAAACCTTTCGTTTCGATGAAACACTCATGAATAATCGGTTTTCGATCGACCTAGATGACTATATTATACCTTACGAGATGAAATTAAGAGCCGAGTCAACGAAATGACAAATAAAATTCTACCCAAATGACCCGCATTAATGTTACCAATTCAATAAATATGTAAATGTTGCCACTATTTATCACCTTTTTGCTTTGAAAAGAGAAGCCTGTGACATAAATATATTTCATTAATCATTTCGATTATTTTTTTCCAAAAATAATAATATCGAATTTGGATATCTATAAAATAAAGTTACGTCGAGTAAAAAAAAATCATATCGAATAATGGCATCCTTCGGAATGGTAAGAAAAAGAATTATGAGATGAAAATGATGAAATTAACATTATTCTTGTTTGATTTTCGATTTGAAAGTACAACTATAACATTTATTTATATCGTTAAACGTATCAGCGATACATAAAAACTCACTTAGAATTAAAAAGCTTAGCTTTCGTATTTTAAAAATAACTCCCTTTTTTCTCTCTCTCTCTCTCTCGCTCGTCACCAATGATGGAAATTTTTCTACGTGGAATGGTTGGCTGGGGGAAAAAAATAGATCGATTGCATCCGCTTGTAACGAAATAGCGACTTACAAATTAAAAATAATTGACTGGTGAAATGAACATCATTTGATTGCGATATTTCGTACAAACGTTATCCATTACTTTGTTGACGATTTAATGGATAATTGTTCTAATTTATAAGCTTTTCAGCGGTTCGGCTTCAGCGCAGCGTTTCGTATTGTCGAATTCGTAACTGATACCTGTAATTAGAAATATTAAAATTAGTCTTTGTCTGCTGGTGATCTGGTTCTAATGCGAAATATTATTATATCAATTAAACGTCGTTTTATAATACTATACGTAGCCTGATAGAACACGGTATAAATAAACGGTTTAATTTTCAAAGTGTCTTAGATCACGTCTCACGTCTCGTATCTCTCTCATCGTGTCGCAGATATTAAGATATAATTAACAATAAGTTATGGATTAAATCGACGCTGCAGCTATTTTGCGAAAGGATTAATTAAATTTTTTATACGCTATAGTTTACAAGGTGATAAATGACGGTATCTTTTCCTGCTGCTTTCATTAGTGCTAAATGACATTTTGAGGTTTTTTTCCCCTTCGACTTTACTACGTATATAAGGTATAGAAGTGTTAAGCTTTCGTAGTCGTTTCGTTGCTGCTGTTTTAAATCAGGATGAGAAAGTAAGTTGGCCAGGTAATTGAGGAAATCATTGAAGAATTTTTATACGAAATGTCAAGAGCCGTGGTTAGTCGAATATTATTTTTGGAGGGAAGTTTGAAGGAGTTTTCAGGCAGAAAAGTTTTTCCTCGAATGATTTCTTGTGGTGGTAGAATTTTTACGCAGTTTGATACATCTCGATTGAAAGTTCTATGAAATTTTTTTTTCAATTCGAAGCTTTTGAAAATTTTGAAAAAATTTCAAGAATTTTAAATTCTAGAAAAACTTGAAATTTTGAATAAATAAAAAAAAAATTAAACATTTTTGAAATATTTTTTAAATTTAATTCAAAATATTTTTTATTCAAACTTTTAAAAATTCACTTTTCAAATTTTAACTAGAAATGTCTTCTTTTATCAGCTATACCACAATCGCAAAATAAACAATTTTAGGATTGATTTGTAATCTATGACTACTGAAGGTATTTTCAAAGACATGAGCTGTGAGGTTCCATTCTTCAAGACTTCCTGGAATAATTTTAGCCATCGTAAAATTTTCGATTAAACCCTTCTCTTCCCTCTCCTCGACCCTCCAATTTTGCATATCACGTACGAAAAACATCCGGTGGTTTTCATACGTGTTATGCAAAATTGGAGGGGAATGAGGGGTTCAATCGAAATGTTTATGACAAAAGTAAAATTATTCCAAAGATTTCAATCTAAGTATAGAACTTTTTAAAATTAAAATTTAGGCAGTTTCAGTAGTTTTGAGTGCCAAAAATTTTCAAAAATACTGGAAATTCTCGACTTATTTAATTTGCTGAAAAATTTCCAAATAATTTTCATAAATTTTCAACTTTTCAAAGCGATGGCGTACTTATTATTTTTGAAATTTTCTCAAAGTGTGTATAAAATTGTCAAAAAAAAAAAAAAAATAGAAAGATAAATTTTTTTGATGTTTGAAAGTCCCAATTTTAGAAAATTTTAAAACAACCGATTTTGGCAAAGGAAATTATTATAATAAAAATGTAAAAAAAATTTAAAAAACCACGCTTTTATTTAAAGTTGGTCACTTTGTAAAATGTTATTCATAGGGAAAGAGTAATGCCTTAAAAAACAAAAAATAAAATTTACTTGAATACAAAAATGTGTCATGAAAATTTTTTTTTCAAAAATTTTAATGATGAAAAGCGTGGTGGGGCGTTAATCTAAAAGGTATTCGTTTGCTCCTCGCACACCCCACCACGCTTTTCATCATTAAAATTTTTGAAAAAAAAATTTTCATGACACATTTTTGTATTCAAGTAAATTTTATTTTTTGTTTTTTAAGGCATTACTCTTTCCCTATGAGTAACATTTTACAAAGTGACCAACTTTAAATAAAAGCGTGGTTTTTTAAAATTTTTTTACATTTTTATTTAACTCTTTTTGTCGTTGAAAATATTTTAATTTCATAGTTTTACTAGGTTCGAATGTCTATCTAAAAAAAAAAAAAAAATTCAAAATGGAACCCCCTCATAGGGGCTCAATTTGGGGTCAAGGGTAAATTTAAGTCCGAAAATCGAATTCAGCGACCTCGAAAACCTACATTTCGATACCAATGTTGTGATTTTCTGAAATTTTCAAAATTGAACCCCCTCATAGGGGCTCAATTTGGGGTCGGGGTAAATTTGAGTTCGAAAATCGAATTCAGCGACCTCGAAAACCCCTAATGTGAGCACTATGTTCTTTCAATTCCAGTAAAATATTAAATGAGAGAGGATTGGTCGAAAACATACTCTTGGTTCCATGAGACATACATACATACCAAGTATATAAAAGCGTGGTAAAAATATTAGAAACACGATATTTTTTTTAATATTTGAAAGAAGAGTTATCTACTAAAAATAAAATGAAAAAAATTTTGAAAATGAAAAACAAATTTTTTAGAAAAAAAATGTTCAAAATACCAGGTTTTGAGAAAATGTTGAACGACTTTTTCTTTAATGCCAATTCCAAAAGACCAATTATTCAAAAAAAAATGTAAAAAAAAATAGTAAAACGAATTTTTGTGAAATTTCTGAACAATTTTTGGAAGACAAATTTTCATAGAAATCGAAGGACAATTTTTTTTTTAATTTTTAGAAGATAATCTTTCAACAAACTAGATTGTTTTAAAAAAAGTTTTAAAACAATTTTTTAAAAAAATAGTTGTAAAATTTTTAAAAGATAATTTTTTGTGAAATTTTCAAATTGACAGGCAAATTTTCAGGAATAATAGTTGAAAGACCTTTTTTTTGAAAATAAAATCTTCGAGAAATTTTTGAAAACATTTTTTAAAACTTTTGAAAGACAATTTATCGAAATGTTTGTGTGTTTTTTTTTGGGGGGGGGGGTTAAAAAATTATGGAAAATTGTTTCTGAAATTTTGAGAGATTTATTTAAATAATAGGTGAAAGCTTTAAAAAAATTAAATGAGCGACAATTTTTTCAAATATTTTCGAATTAGAATGTATTGAGAAATTTTTGACGCCAAAATTAAAAGAAAAAAAAATTAAAAATAGGTATAGGATTTTATTTAAACACATTTTTTGTGAAATTTTTGAATGACAAATTTTTCAAAATTTCTTCAAGACATATATATTTTTTTTAAATTCGAAGGCAATTTTTTTAGAAAACTTTTAAAAGCCTTTTAAAAAAAAATCTCTGAAAAAAAATTCAAAAGACGATGCTTTGAATGAAATTTTAAATTTTGAAAAAAATCGAACAACTTTTTTCAATTTTATAGGACCAAAAAAATTTTTGAAAATCATTTTCAAAATGAAAGATAAATAAGTGGGTATTAAAAAAAAAAAAAAAAAAAAAAAACATGATGAAAATCTCGAATATTTTTCGAAGAGCAATTTTTTTTGTTGAAAAATTTTCATATCAAGAAGTTTTGAGAATTTTCCCAATTTTTTTTTAAATTGAAAAAAAATTCAATACACGATAAGTTTTGAATATAATTTTGGGAAACAAATGTTGAAAAAAATTGAACAAATTTTTTTTTAATTTTAAAAGACCAAAGTTTATTTTGAAAGTGGAAGACAAATTTCAAAAAAAAAAACGTTGGACGTATTTTAGTTTTTTTTTTTTTTTCAAAAGTAAATTTTGATAGTTTCTTTTTCTTCCTTAAAAGCAGACTTTTTTTTTGTAAATAAATGAATAAAAATTTCCGTCAGTTAAAAACATTTTTGAATTTTTTATGGACATAGTCTTCATGAAATTAAAAGAAATTATTCTCTCTCTTAAAATTTGAAATAAAATTTACTTTTATTATAGAAAAACAAAAAAATAGCGAGCAAAGACATTAAGTGAGTATTTTTCTCTATTTTTCGACATCACGTACTACGTCGCGAACTTTTCAAATAAACGTAAATAACAAACCGACCCTGCAAAATACACAACCCTATGCAAACTTTGCAAAAAATACTGCAAGCTCCTGCATAAACATAGTACTTATTGGTCTTACATTTATTTCGAACACCGTAAGCATAAAAAAAAAATAATGACCATTGAATTCAAACACTCATAAAATTATTATGCAATTTTGCAAGTATCCAATACGTATAAATACGAACGATGCACAAAACAAAGGGGACAGGGAGTCTTTAAAATACGCCTATTATTACTTGGAAAAACAAACAGACTATCAATCTTTATGGCATAGAAGCTTTTCGCTTCTTCAACTTCGGTAAATTATCGAAAGCTGTAGCTGACTATAGCGTATGAGTAGAGTAGGGAGTAGAGTAGGGAGTAGAGTGGAGTCGAATCGAGACTATATATAAGAAACATCACATCTTATACGCGATATAACACCACAGCACTCTGTAGATCTTCTCCACTTGACAATAAATTTCATCGTTCATGCTGACAGGAAGGAAAATTCTGCTAAAAGATAAAGCAGTTTAAAGACGGTCTCATTTACATAAAGTAATATTGTATTAGAGACGGCATGGCGTGGCATATGTGTGTGTATTTTTTTCAAATCGTGAATATATAAAATGCGGGCGTTAGTTTCCCTCATTTTCACATTTTCACCTCTTTTTTGATGCGAATCCGGTGAAATGCATTTGTTAGAGGCAATCCTCATTCCTCTTCGGTGTTATTTTGCGGAGAACCAAGCTGAAGGCGGCGAAACGAAATACAGTCCAATATAATTTATTATACCAGATTCCCATTTCGTTGTTCATTTTTTAAAACCAACGCTCTGCGGCAAATTATCGAATCAGGCGAGAAAGAGCCCGTTTTAAAAGTAAGAGCTTTGTCAATCGAGCTTATTTTCAAGATATATACTAAACTTGCTCGGCATGTACGTGGTTTTTACGTTATTAACCTAAGATATAGTTTTAAAACTCATTTACTTCCTCGATGGCGAGATAGTTTTTGATTATTTGGAATGGCGAATTAAAAATGGCCTACTCTTGAAAAAATTTTCAAATGAAAATTTATTTTAAATAATACTTATAAACATTCATCAACTTCCATGCCCCCCCTTGCTGCACTTCATGGTCTCAAAAATGAAGCCAAAAGCAACCCCATTTATAAAAACTATGCTAAAGTGTATAGCGAGAGTTGGTATAGTCTGTGTACAAAAACTTTTCCATCCTAATAAAATTATATTCGCCAGAAGTGAAAAAAATGGAGGAAAGTTGGAAATAGATTTTCTCATCGTTGCATTTTTAATAAACCCATCAACTCGGGCTAGATTTTCAAAGTAACTTGTACTACGAGTATTTTGGCAAAAATGCCATGCTAGTTCTCGGTTATGAAAAATTTCGCCAACATTTTGGCCGCGTTCCAAACGATTTGAGGTTATGGGGTTTTTAAAAACGAAATTAATAATAAAAGGACAACCTTTGGTGACAATAATTTTCGCAAAAATATTATCGAGGCGAGATACGTATTATTGAATTTAACGTACGTAATCGTAAAATGTTTAGAATGGCTGTATTAATAGGCTGGAAATTATTTTGAAAAAATATATAAAAATAAAATGAAACGAAAAATGTTGCTGGTTACACAAAAGAAGAGTCGAATTTAGAGATTTAGGGTAGTTTCTATAATGGAGAGTTTCTTTAATAGGATAATAAAAGCGCCTCTTTCGTATACGAGTTTTACCTACTAATTTCTCATAAGTAGCAGTTCCATTCTTCTTTACATGTATTGTGCTCAGAAAATTTCTGTATCGTCGAATGAAATTACAGCGATGACCCTGATGGCCTGCTTCGTGAAAAAAATAGAAATAATTTCACATTGAAAAAATTCATTTTGAAAACGCAGCAGCTGCATCGGTTGATTTTTGTTATCAATTTTAAATTCACAATGGACTTTGCAAAATTTTCGTCGTCATGACAATTTTTGTACATTTTCAAACTTTTGTAAATCATCGGGCAAAAAAAATTTTAAAAATAAAGAAAAATTTCAATTTGGATAAATTTTTAAAAAAATATAAATTTTGAGACGATTTTCAATGTTTGATCAGTTTTTTAAATTGGCTTTTGGATTTTTGAACAAGTTTCATAAATTTTTACAATTTTCAAAATTTGGACATTTTTAAAATTGATTGATATATTGCATGAATTTTCAAAAAATTTAAAAAAGCAAGTTTTATCGATTATTGCGATTTATTTTCAAAATTTGGAAACAAGATCAATTTTTAAAATTTGCTCAACTTTCCAAAAAAAAACTTGGAATTTTTGCATTTTTCAACATTTCTTCAAAACATCAAATTTGACGTTTAAAAATTTAATGACAAATTAGACTATTTTTTAATTTGGTTTAACTTTCAAAAAAAATCAAAGTTTGATCAAATTAGGTATTACAAATTTTCAAAATTATGAACTTTTCTAAATTTTAATCAAATCAGATGAATTTTAGAACAAATTTTAAAATAAGTATCAATTTTCAAGTATAAGTATCATCATTCATCGATACATTTTCAAAAAAAATAAGCGTTAATTTTCAAAGTTTTAATGTTTTATCAACTTTCACAATTTTCAAAATTTGGTGATTTTTGAATTTTAATTAATTTTTTAGGTGTTGTAACAATTTTTAAAATTTAGCTAATTTTTTCAAATTAATAGGCTTATTTTCAATGATTGATCAAATCACAATTTTAATTTTTTTTTTGATACCTAACTTTTTAGTTTTAACAAATTTTTGAAAACAGACGAATTTTCAAAAAATTCAAAAGGTTAAATTGAGAAGTAAATATTACACGCATCAATTTTCATAATTTTCATAATTTTTTCTTTTATACATTTCAATAAATTTTGACAACAATAATTCCATCATTTTTTCAGCTCAGCAAAACTTTCAAACAATTAAAATAGCTCATTTTTAAAGTTTCACAACTTTTTGCAATTTTTTCCAAAATTAGGGAACTTGAAAACTTGAATAAAATATGAATTTTCAAAAAATTGAAAAAGGTCAACATTTTGAGAAGTCAATTTTTTTAATTTAGCTGATTTTTTTTTAAGTACGTATAGGTACTTAAATGTCAATTTTCAAAGAATTATAAATTTTCACAAATTTTCAAAAATTCATAAAAATTTTAAAATATATTGTGTAGATACGTACACTTTTGCAAATTTTTACAAAAAAAATTCCATGAACTTGTCTAAAAAGGATTTATGAAAATTTGTTTCAAGTAACTTCATCGATTTTTTTTTTACGAAAAATGAATGAAAGAACGTTTTATCTCTCTAGAAAAAAGTTTCTACAAATTTTCACAAATAAAAAAATCGTAAATTTTAGCATAAGAAATTTTCATTTGTTTCAAGACAAAATTTAATTAAATTCTTGCTCGTGAACTTTGAAAAAAAAATGCAAAAAAAATCATCAACATGTTGAGGAAAAAATGGATTTTTTTAAAAAGAAATTGTCAATTTTTCACAAATAATTTCTTCAATTTTTTCAGGAAATAATTTTGACAATTTTTCGAATAAACAAGTCTCCAAAATTTACAGAAAATCAGTTCGTCAATTTATCTACAAAATAATTTTATCAATTTCTTCTTTAAAAATTTTGTCAATGTTTTTCACAAAAGAAAAATCGTAAATTGCTCCACAAATTTTTTATTTACATATCCACAAAATGATTTTTATCCATCAATTTTTTCACAAAAAATTTTGTTAATTTCTTCACGAATGAAATTCATAATTTTTTTTCTATGAAACAAATTTCTTCAAATTTTCAACAAAAGAGGTCGTCAATTTATCCACAAAGCATTTTTGTCAATTTCTTCTCAAAAAATTTTGTATTTTTTCGCCAAAAAATCAAATAATCCACAAAATAAGCTTCCAATTTTTTTCACAAAATAATTTCGTCGATTTCTTTACAAAAATTTTCATCACTTTTTCATCATAGAATTTTCTTCAATTTTTCACAAAAAATTTGTTAATTTCCCCACATTTTTTTTTCAAATTATCCACAAAACAATTTTTTAAATTTCATTACAAAAAAAAATTGACCAATTCATTCACAAAAAATTTTTACAAAGTTTATTCTATCATTTTCTTCTTAAAAAATTACCTCAATTTATCTACAAAATAATTTTGTTAATTCACATACTTACTTAATGATTTTGTCAATTTTCCCTCAAAAAATGTTGTGTATTTTTATCGGGGGAAAAAAAAATCACCAATTTTTTCACAAAATTTCATTTGTCTCATTTGATCAATTTTTTGCAAAATGAATGTTACATACAATTTTTTTTTTATAATTATCAACTTTTCTGAAAAATGTAATGTTCATTTCAAAAAAACTTGGTCAATTTTCCTGGTACTAAAAAAAGGTCATCAAATTATTTATTTTTTAGAAGAAATACCAATCTTCTATCAAAATGTTTTGCCAGTCTTTATTACTTAAAAATAAAAATGGGAATTTTCAACTTCAAAAAATTCATCAGGTGATTTTTATGAAAAAATATTGTCTATTTTTTTACAAAAAAGTTTTGTCGATTAGCTTGGAAAAAATTGTTTGATTTTTTAAATAAAATTCATACTTTTTTTTACCAAGTAATAATTAGTTGATTCCCCTCACCCCTCCCAAAAAAATTTTTGACAACAAAAAAATGCACATAAAAATCTATAGGTACCTAGGTAAAGCGATCTTTTTGATTTCAAATTTTTTTTCAAAACATGAATGAGTTTTGAAAAGTTTGAAAGCCTCCTCAACTTAACTCACGTCTCACCATTGAAACAGATTTTAATAATTGATTTTTCTGAAATAGAAAATTCGTGGGTACGTAAACATTCAATTGAAAAAAGAAGAATTAATGCTAGAAAAACAATTTAAAAGTGATTGAAATTTAATCCTCGCTGCAGGTTCACAAACGACAAATGATCTGCGCTATTTTTCATTACAAACCGCATGAAAAAAGTTGATCGTTGAAGCGAAACAGTCAATTATGCTCACCTATTCCACGGTGTATAACGTTTGGCATATTGAAAAGGGGCAACGAGGGATACAAACGCAAAACCAAAAGGTTCGAAAATACGAGTACCTGCGTATCGAGTTCACTATACACAGCATCTACAGTAGATATACGTAAAAAGATAAAAATTAGAATACGCCCACGCCTTACTGATTCGTATCATCGCATCGTACGGAAATGAAATTTAAAATGAAATTCTTCGTATCCCGCAATTTTATCATTTTTTTACCCTAATGCTGTTCTTTCTTAAAATAAACCTCGTTATTAATCTTATAACCCGTTTAATTACCTCTGGCGATACAGCCATGAAGCTCTTGTTTTTTTCGCCGACGGCACAAGGAAGGGAAAATTTCGTTGACAAGTTCAACGCGTATAAAATATATAAAGTTTTAATTTAAATATTAAACTTTCAACCGAGCAGGGGTTGAAAAATGATTATATATTATTATGAAAAAAATCACGCTGTAGGAAGGTGGGTACTAGTTTTGAAAATAATTCTACATGCGTTTCGCTTAATTTTCTATGAGCTCGTATAGAGAGACTCAAGAGACTCGTAGTAGAGGAAACTTTACGTGTTATTATCAAAATATTTTCACCAACAGCCGAAGCGAAAAAACTTTCAAACTTTTAAATTTATTTATTAATTAGTTGGTAAGATTTTCATTTTTTTTGTACGTTATTTTCGTGCGTTAAAGTTTGGCTCGCAGGAAGAACTTGGTACATTTTTTTGTGCCTCGCTCGAGAGAGTTTTCAAGTTAATTATACGTATATGAGTATAAATAAGAATTAATTTTTCAACAAGGAATTGAATTTTTAATCATTTACGTATTAGTTAAGAGTAATAATTAAGATGAATATAAAAATTATATCGAAGTACTTAAATACTTTGTCTAAAACTAAAATTAATCAAAAAAAATGTATGCAAAAAAATGAAAATAAAGTGTTTGCGAAGTTCTCTTGCGTTCTTAATCGAGCCAACACGTGTATCTATGCGTTGAGTTTATTATCGTGTTTCTCTCGGTTCAGCTTGTTATGTGATAGCTTCGAAGTGAAATTATTCAAGTTTATACCGCATACGAACTCTTAAATACTGTACATTCAATTTCGCGATAACCAAATCGGCGAGCTCGCTCGCTGATAAAAATGTCTCAAATAAATACCCCTACTTCTTCTACCAATGCTGCCTCAGGTACCAAATCATCGAAACATCTTTCTTATGCCGACAAAGTAATGAACAAAATTATACCATTAACGGACATTTCTCACCCTACCGATGAACAAGGATTTGTTTTCAACTGCGTAGCCGACTACAAAATACGAGATTATCTTATCGCCTTAAAGGATCTGGTAAATGGGCCAAAAAACATCGTAGCTGTTTCTCGAATAGGTAAAAATCGCATGGCTGTACATCTAGCCACGAAAGAATTGACGGAAGACTTCATAAACAACCACGGTGAATTTACTATTGAACAAAATCGTATTACATGTAGACCGTTGAAACCACCTAGCACAAAAATCATCTTATCACACGTAAACCCATCCATACCAAATCAAGTTTTAGCAGACTTCGTCGCTGAAGAATTAAAGCTAACTGTTGACACCGATATATCGTTCTTGAGATTAAATCCGCACGACCAGCTATTTGGACATATAATCACATGGCGCCGTCAATTTTATACAAACACTAAAATTGATAAAACTACACTACCAAGCTCCATATTGATCAAATACAATGAAAAAAATCACCGTATTTTTGTCAATTTAGACGAATTTACGTGCTTCTTGTGCCACTCCAAAGGCCATAAAGCAGAAGATTGTCCTACTACCCCAGAAGAACAAAAAGAAAATTATGACGAGGATTTATGGAACGATGAAATAGATAAAAATCATCTTCAAAATAATGCCACCGAAAATACAACTAGCGTCGTTCAAACTACAGCTATTGCCACAATCCAAAACGAAACGCTGGAAACCGAAGAAATTATAGATATGAATGAAAAATATGATCAATCTGCGGCCAATGATGGTAAATTGGTACAAAATCCTGCATCAACTTACGATCCGTCGATTATTCAAACCACAAATTCAGCTATTCCTGTAAAAAACTCCGATGCACTAAAACGAGCGCTATCTACACGATCTTCATCGAATCTTTCATCTGAAAACTTGAACGACCCCAAACAGAAGAAGAAACCTAAAATAATCGAACCAAAAATTACACCGAATAAAACTCAGGCAAAACCTGCTCAAGCTAATTCAGACTGTAATAATACGTTGAAACAAATATTCACACCAGCGAAGAAATTTTTCGCTGAAAACGAGTCCAAATACCCAATATCATTCGAAAATATGTCTCTACTAATCGATATGTGCCAAGCAACTAATGCTCAAAATACAGTTCAAGTTGTTCAAGATTGGCAAATCAAAGAAGATGCTATTCCATCGTTAATTAACATGCTACAAGAAGCTCATAAAAGAATCGACCACCGAGCAACAAAAATTAGAATAACGAAGATGATAAACAATTTACAACCTCGAAATGACAATAAAGCTAATTAATTGGAATATCAACAGTACGAAATCAAAATTTCCCGAACTACAAATCCTAACTGCCCAAAACAAACCAGAAGTATTACTGCTGCAAGAAACCAAATTAAAACCTGATCAATCATTCAATCTAAAAAACTATAAAATATACAGAAGTGATTTCACCGATGGAATTGTAGCCAAAGGTGGAGTATTATCAGCTGTACACAATTGCATTCACAGCACACCTATCACATTACAAACACAGCTACAAGCAAGTGCAGCAATATTGAAAGTACCTGCTCGAATCACTATTTGCTCTATATACCTACATCAAGATGACGATCTCAGCGATACAAAACTTGACCAGTTAGCTCAGCAGCTTCAGAAGCCATACATATTATGTGGTGATTTTAATGCCCATAATATCATATGGGGCTCAGCAGTCACGAATTCGAGAGGAAATAGCATCGAAAAATTTATTGATCGGCATAATTTAACCCTTCTAAACAATGGAAAACCCACACATTTCAATGTTCACAATGGCACATCCTCGGCGATCGATCTAGCCCTATGTTCAAACTCCATTGCACACATTGTGGAATTCGATGTATTACCATCATTATATGGCAGTGACCATTATCCAATTATCATCAGCATACAAACACCCAACAATGGTCAACAACTAATGAAACATCCTTCATGGAGAATGAAAGATGCAGATTGGTCGACATACGCAGATTCAGTAAAAATAAAAATCGAAAACTCCAATAAAGATGTCAACTCATTGAATGAAATAGTTACAAATGCAATACTCCTCGCCGCAACAAACTCGATTCCAAAAAATTCAACCTTGACCTCACGCAAACAAACCATCTGGTGGAATAATGATTGTAAACTTGCCATCAAAACCAAAAACAGGCTGCTATCAAAAGCTAAACGTCATCCAACTGAAGAAAACTTGAAAAATTTTAAAATAGCCAGAGCAAAAAGTCGTCGTATTATTCGCGAAGCAAGAACTAATAGTTGGAGACAATTTATCTCAACTATAAATTCATCGACACCTATTTCAGAAATCTGGAAAAAAATCAAAATGATTTCTCAGAAAAACGTCTTTACCAGCATATCAACCATTGAATCAGGACACGATATATTAATCGAAAAAACAGAAATTGCTGCTGCAATGGCTAAACATTTTGGTCAAATGTCGTCAACAAATATGTACGATCCTCAGTTTATAGCTATTAAACAATTGAATGAACAAAATATCATCGCATCGCCATCTCCAGATAATTCAGAAGTTTACAACGTTCCATTTACCATGAAAGAACTTCAAAATGCAGTTGAATCGATGAAATCAACAGCACCCGGTCCAGATATGATTCATATTGATATGATTAAGAAATTACCTAACAACGAAGCAGAAAACCTACTGCAATTTTTCAACAAAATCTGGACTGAAAATCGACTACCAGAAGCATGGAAAAAAGCACACATTATTCCACTACTAAAACCAGGAAAAAATCCATACACCATCAGCAGCTATAGACCTATTTCGTTAACAAACATACTATGCAAAGTACTTGAAAAAATGGCAAACAATAGACTGAAATCATTTTTAGAAGAAAATAATCTATTTGATCCAATGCAATTTGGATTTCGCTCGAAAAGAAGCACTATAGATTATTTAGTCAAATTACAGCAAGAAATATGTGACGGATTTATCAACGATCAACAAACAATATTAATCAGCTTTGACCTCCAAAGAGCTTTCGATGTTATTTGGAGATACAAAATATTATTACAATTCTCAAAATGGGGAATCAAAGGAAACATGTACAAATTTATCGAACAATTCATCTCAAACAGATCTTTTCAAGTACGAATACAAGACATCTTATCACCGCCCATTATTCAAGAAAACGGAACTCCGCAGGGATCAAATTTAAGTCCAACTATATTCATCACTGGTATATCAGACTTGGCTAAAGTAATCGAACCTCCAGTGAAATATGGCGTCTTCGCAGATGACCTCTATATATACATTACAACTGCAAATATCCATACTGCCAAACAAATACTACAAAAAACTACCGATAAAATCATGAAATGGGCCACAGATCAAGGACTCTCTCTCTCAGACGAAAAAACAAAGTATATCATCTTCTCTAGCAAAAAACAAATCCCTACTATAGAACTAAAACTTGGAAACAATTCTATTACGTCAACCAACAAGATGAAAATTCTGGGAATGCAGTTCGATCAAAAAATGACTTGGAAAGCCCACATCGATGAACTGAAAACCAAATGCAGTAGTTCCCTAAATGTAATAAAAATGGTAGCACACAGAGATTGGGGTGCTGATCGTAAGCATTTGAAAATGTTATACAACTCGTTGGTGCGTTCGAAGATGGACTATGGAGCAGTATTATATGATAGTGCAAAACAAATAGAACTTCAAAAACTAAATATCATTCAAAATACAGCAATAAGATTGATTACTGGAGCACTATATACTAGTCCAACACCCAGTCTCCACATAGAAGCAAATATACCACCCCTACACCACAGAAGAATGTTTCTATGTATGAAATATTTCTTGCGCCTTTCTCATCGTAAACAAATACCTACATTCAAGAATACCTGCCAACCAAAGTACGTCGAATTATATGAAAGGAAAACAAAAAAACCTAGACCAGTAGGCATCAGATGCTTGACATACAGAGAAAAATTACATTATAATCCACCAATACAGCAAAATCAGCAACGTAGTATCTCATCAAAAGTACAAAACCGTCAACTAAAAATAGAATCAAACAATATAAAAAATTTAATCGAAACAGAATGGCAAAATGAATGGAATACTGTACACGTCAATAATAAACTACACGCAATTAAACCAAATATCGGAGATTGGAGTTCCTCATACAGGCAGTCAAGAAGAGAAGAGACTATCTTAGCAAGGCTAAGGATAGGTCATAGCCTACTCACTCATTCCTACCTACTAAATAGAACACCAGCCCCAACTTGCGAACAATGCGGGGTACAACTTACAATAAATCACATATTACTAGAATGTTCAAAATACTTAGACCAAAGACGTAGATATTTTGGCTCAGCGCAGATTGCAGAAATAATGGGAGAAAACGTCGATGTAGATAATATTTTTAGTTATTTGTCAGATTGTAAAATAATAAATATAGTTTAAGATGTACACTACTTGCGTCGCAAATAACCAACGGTTGAGCGACGTTAAATAAAAATATTTAAAAAAAAAAAAGTGTTTGCGTTTACGTATTGTACTTATGTACTTTTTAAGTACATACAATAAATTATGAAACTTGATTTTAATGTATTTTTCAATCATCAGAATTTCAAGGATTTTAAAATTTATTTTTACTCTGTTTAATGCAATACATACAATGTTAATAGTACTTAAGCAAATTTAAATGGATTAAAAAATTCTTAAATGATTGCTTACTCGTACATGGTAAACTGAATAGGGAGGGGAAACAGTAGGTAGGTATTAGATAATCCACAACATACCTAGTATTTGAAATTAATCAATGAGAGGAAGAATTTAAAAAAAAATAATAATAATTACTCTTCAACTTTTTCGAATAAAAGAGTATTAAACCTACTTAACTTCAAAAAATTTTGAAACTTGTGAAAACGTATTTATCTTACCCATTAAAAATGACTTTTTGAAAATCTCATCTAATTTTTAAAAAATATTAAATTATTAAATTTTTTTCAAATCGACCTTTTAATTTTTTTTTTTTTTTTTTTGAAATTTGACTTGATTTTAAAAATTTATTTTATATTAAAAAGTGGATTTATAAAATAAAAAAATTGATTTTCAAAATTTTAAGAATTTACCAAAATTTGTAGTCTTACAAGGGAACCTCCCCAACTCGCCGCCTCCGATTTCGCTGAAATTTGGCTCACTGAAAGAGCATGTCACCCACACCTCACAACCAAATTTTTAGCTGCCGAAGTTGATTTTTCGATTTTTGGCGAATTTTTGAAAATGGCTAAAATCACCCCAAAAAAACAATTTTTGGAATAAAAATCGCAAATTTTGAGATAGAATCCTGAAAATTGGTTTGTATACTAAAGTCGACCTCCCGAGTCGATTGGCACCATTTTCGAAGCGATCTGGAGCCTCCAGAAAAAGTTGACTTTGGCAGTCTGGAGAGATTCCAGTGTGCTGGAGAAAATTCAACTTTTTCTGGAGGCTCCAGATCGCTTCGAAAATGGCGCCAATCGACTCGGGAGGTCGACTTTAGTATACAAACCAATTTTCAGGATTCTATCTCAAAATTTGCGATTTTTATTCCAAAAATTGTTTTTTTGGGGTGATTTTAGCCATTTTCAAAAATTCGCCAAAAATCGAAAAATCAACTTCGGCAGCTAAAAATTTGGTTGTGAGGTGTGGGTGACATGCTCTTTCAGTGAGCCAAATTACAGCGAAATCGGAGGCGGCGAGTTGGGGAGGTTCCCTTGTTAGTTTTTAATTTTTTTCAAATATTCACATAGATACTTTTCTTACTTATCTGCATTATTTTTAATTTTATATTTTTTCCGAATGGGGAAGATTTGGCCATATCCACTTTGAAAATTAACATTTTAAAACTGTTTAAAAATTCGTGTAAATTTTAAAAGTTGGTCTATAATAATTTAAAAAATAATTTTAAATTTTAAAATGAACAAATTCAATTTTTAAGACTTGAAAATGTTGAAAAAACATTGAAAATTCAACTTTTTAACTACCATTTTCAAAACCAATCGAACACAAAATTTAGAAAATTGTTGTGTAATTGATATTAACTTATGCACTTACTTTGAAAACTGAGCTTATTAAGATTTTGCATACTTAATTCAACAAATTTTCCAAAATCTATTTTTTTTTAAAATTAATAAAACTATGCAAATGAAGTTTTCGTTTTTTTTTTTTTTTTGAAAATCCTGCAAAATTTTAAAAATTGATGAAATTGTCAAAATTGAAAATTCATTAAAATTTCAAAGTTGGAGAATATTACACATGCACTTATACTTTGAAAACTGAACTTATTCAATTTTTTAAAAATTTTACTGCATTTAAAAAATTTGTCCAATTTGGTACAAAAATTTATTTAAAAATCGCAAAAAAATGAAAACACTTGATTTTTGAAAATTTGATAAAAAAATTTTCTTTAAAAAATTTATTTAATTTCCAATTTTTGAAAATTGTAATTAGTATCGGTACAAAATATTGGAAATTCATCTGATTTCATTAAAGTTTAAGAAAATTCGAATTTCAAAAATTGTGAAAAGTGATAAAATTGGCAAAATTTATTAAAATTCAAAATTTAGCAAATTATAAAAATATGAAATACGTAAACCTTTTCGAATTTTGTAAAAATATCTAATTTCAAGCATTCGTGAAAAATTAAAATTCAAGTAGGTACCAAGAAAACGAACCTTTTAAAATTGAACTAAATTTTAAAAATTGATTTCACTTTAAAAAAAAATACCTATCTACCTACTAAAATTCAAAAATTACTAAATTTGAAGTTTTCGCCAAATTTTGAAAATTAATAAAATTTTGAAAAAGATTTTTTCAAATTTGATAAAATTTCCAAATTTTGAAAGTTGTAAAAATTGACAAAACATTGAAAATTAAGACTTTTTTTTGAAAATAGAACCAATAAATTTTAAAAAATTATCAAACAATCAAAAAAAATTATGTTTACCTCAAATCGTGAAAAATTGAAAAAATGAAAAAAAAATTGAGAAGAAATAATTATTGACAACATTATTTTTTGGATAAAAAGACAAATTTTTTGTGGAAATTTTGGAAAAAAAATTTGTGAAAAATTAACGAAAATCTTCTGCGAAGAAAATTTACAAGATTTTTAATGAAGAAATTTGAACAAATTATTTTATGTAGAAATTAATTTGTGGACAAATTGACGAAACTCTTTTTTGGAAAAATTACCTAACGACTTCTCATTGTGAAAAAAAAATAAAATGACAAATTCCCTTTTGTTTCGATATGTTTTTAAAAAGTTTATAAGTAGGTAAGCAAAAGATTAAATTTTTTCTTAAAATAATTGATTTTGCAGTGAAATTGACGAATGTTTTGCGAAAATTTGAAGAAACTTTTTTATAAAAGAGTTGATAAAGTTCTTGAAAAAATTTTCACTACCCACTTTTTAGTGTGCGTACGCACACTATTGTTTTTAAACAATGTTAATGATTTCTTTTCTTTTTTTGTAAAAAAATGAAAATGTTTATAGAATCTAATTTATAAAAAAGTGGTGTGATTTTTATGTAATAAGATCAATAAAACTGCACATACTAAGCAAAAGTGTTATTCTTTTTTTTAAATAAACATTTATAAGGCAGATTGGCAACATTTTTTGTAAAAAAAAAAAGAATTAAAAATTAAAAAGCGAAATTTTTCAAGATTTATGAGGAAAAGTGATTATTTTTTTGAAAATGATAGAATATTTTCAATATCAAAATTGACAAAAATCATGTAGGTTTAGGTACTTATTTCCAGATTTTGCTTTTAAAAAAATTGAAAAAAAATGGTAAAATGTTTTTTTTTTACGTTTAAAAAAAAATAAAAATCTGTTTTGTAGTACCTAGGTAAAAAAAAATTATTTTTGATGTAAATTTTTTTTTCAAAAGATTGAAACCCAATTATAAAAAAATTTAAAAATTACTCTTCGAAAAAAATAATTAAATCGCAAAAATTTATTTCAAGAGAAAATTGCATTTGTAAAAAAAGAACGAATGAAAATAACTAATCATTTTTTTAAAAATGCCAGCAAGAACAGGGTGATTGGGGGGGGGGGGGTTCTTGATAAATATTTTCACAATTATTTATGCCTTGTAAATTAACAACACGTCGTCATTTTGACATCCATCTTACACCTTACTCGCAGGTATATCGATGCAGATGAAAATATTAATACGAATTACGTATAAGCAGATGAAACATACTTAGAAAAGTTTCGTCACGTAAGTAGCCTTCTTTATTATACCCATAAGAAGGTAGTTGCGGTTACACGAATAATTTCGGAGTAAGTAGGTATTCATTTTTTTCAGGTAAGTGTAAGTATCAAATAAATCATTGGAATTACCACGGTTCTCGTCCGAAATTTAAAAAGTGAGAATACTTTTACAAATAATGATATTACTAAATTTTCGCACGAAGAAAAGAATATAATCACGAAACAGAGAATTATTATAATTCGTGATTTATACAAATTACTTGTATAACTTTTTAGTTTAAACAACGGATTATAATTTTATACTCCTTGAAATTTTTCGAAAGTACCTCCCTATGTATAATATTTCTTCGAGCCTACTTTGTACTTGCGTAGTTGGGTACTTTGGAGTTATTTTGATTAAAATATTGAATTACGACGTGGCCATTACGACATGGCAATTGCAAATGACATAAAAGAAATAATGCTCTGGGATGTAATAAAACCGACGCATGTGGGAGTAAAAAAAAAAAAAAAAAAAGGTTAATGAACAGATAGTAATGGGTAATTAATTTTGCAATTAAGGTAATTATTGCTAAGAATTCTTTGTATGTATTTTTTATTTTACGTATAACCCTTTCATTAATAGTTTTTCCTTTTTTTTGTTTACTTCAATTTAGTCTTAATACAGTTGAATATTGTACGTCTATTATATGTAGAAGTAACCTTATAGATAATTCCCCTCGGGATAGAATAACGCAGGTAGCCAGATTTATTTTCTAAAATTTATTCCACACTGAGGTTCACATCGAGATTAGATTATTAACCTTATTTACGGGTATCTTTGACGGATGACCACAGAGGTGATTTTTTTTACCAGCAATACCAGCATGTAATCAATGTGACTAACTTTCTTCATAACCTATTTGGAAAATTTCCAAATATATTTTTCTTTGCGTTTTCAGCTCGTGAAAATGATTAATCGACTGTGCAGCCAAAAAAGAAAAAAAATGAAATTTTATTCGCTGCACAAGCTTTCGGAATCGAAGTGAAGCGTGAATAAATTATTGCCAGCGATTTACCCGCGCACTGTTTTAGCACCGAAATCAAACATACCGTTAATAAACGTTAAATACGAGGTTGGCAATAAATGGCCCAAGAGGCTGCGATGTTGAATCGAATAATAGCTGGTGTGTTATTGTTTTTTTGAATTAATTTCGCGCCGAGTAGGGTGCGATATGGATGTGAAAATGAGGCTAATTTCATCGCAGGGATAAAAGTGTTGAAAATGAGAAGAAAAAAATAATGAGTTATTTTACTGGGGAAATATAACTCTACAAACCTACAAGAAAATGTGGTGCGATAGTAAAATTTCTCCTCAAAAATTATTCAAAAAAAAAAAAATTAAAAACAAAACATTCAATTTAAAAAAAAAAAAAAAAAAAAAAAAAAAAACGAGAAAAAATCTTAAATACGCTAAAAAATGATCTTCTTGAATAAAAATGTTTGAAAAACGCTATCAAAGCAAAAAAAATATTTTCAAATTTTTTAAAAAGAAATCAATTGAAAATTCTATTTCAATTTCTTTTCAAAATAATTTTTTTTAAATGGAATATGGAAAAGAACAACTTATTTTTTTTTTTTGAAAACTCATGAAAAATTATTTCGAAAAAAATTATCTAAAAAATTTAAAAACCTTCAAAGCCAGAAAAATTAGGTGATAGAAAAATCATTTTCAAAAAACAATCCTCTTTTTAAGAAATCCAGGTAAAAATATGAATTTAGGCAGAAAAACCTCCACATAGTTTTACTTTTAATGGTAAAAAGTTCCAAGTAAGTATTCAAAAAAATTTCAATAGAAAAGTACTTACTTTTCAAAAAACATTATTTGTGAAAAATGTTGGAGAAAATATCTTCCAACAAGGAACCCAGGGCTGTGTTCAATTTGCATTTTTCCCATCTTTGTAACGTCAGTTATCAATTTTTGAAAAAAAAGATTCACTACCAGCTAATGAAATATTTTTACAATTTCCAAAAATTCGTCAAAAATCAATTTCGGCAGCTCAAAATTTATCCCTGAGGTTTGGGTGACATGGTCGTTTAGTGAGCAAAATTTCAACTCGATCGGAGTGAGTTTCCAAGGTTCCCTGGTAAACAAAAGAATCTTTTAAATTTTTCTTTCTTTCTTTTTTTAGATGAAGAAGAAAAGGAAAAAAAAAAAAAATTAATTTTAAAAATTTTATTCAAAAAAAAAAAAAAAAAATCGAGAAAAAAAACTTCAAAGAAGGCTGAAAAGTTTTAATACACAGAAAAATACGCTTCAGAAATAATCTTATTAAAAAATCGTGGAAAAATGGCTTCCAAGCAAAAAATTATTTCGAACATTTTTTGAAGAAAAAAAAATGAAAAAATCCTATTTGGTAACGAACAAATTTCAGAGTGAATAACAGAAAAAAAATGGACAAAAAACAACTTTTTTTTTTTTTTAATCCTGTAAAAACGTATTCATGGCTTCTAGACGAAAAATATCGTAATTTTTTGGAAAAAATTCTGCTCCAAAAATTTTTGGGAAAAAATCATCAGTTACAAAAAGTTTTAATAGAAAAATTATTTTCAAACTTCTTTTTAAAAATCTTTCTTGACAAAAAAAATCCTTTCAGTGGTTTTTTTAATCGTGTAAAAAATTTAAATTAAAATAATTTTTGTAAAAAAATGTCTTTTAGCAGAAAAATTATAATTATCAAAAAAATATATACAATTTTTTTTGAAGAAAAAAAATCTTGGGCAAATGTTTCTAGGTCAAAAAAGTTCAATAAAAAAATTCTCTTCGAAAAATCAATATTTTGGAACCAAATCTCGAAAAAATATCTTCTAGGCAAGAAAAATCTACTCATAATTAATTAGGTATAATTATATAACGTAATAATATATTAGCCTAATCCCAGAAAACCTTTTGGAATTTTTTGGGGAAAAGATCCTACTCAAAAAAATCCTCAAAGGCAAAAAGATTTTCAACAGCATAATAACTTCTTGAAAAAAGGCCTGAGGAAAAGAACCTTCTCCTAATTTTTTTTCAAAGAAAATTAAGGTCCTCAAAATATGTACGTACATGATTCATGAGATGAAATTTCATTTTAGTACAAAGTTTTCAACTGATTCAACTTAAACTTGGCTCGTAGGTAGAGGAACTGGAGAGGAATGTTGTAGAATTTTTTCACGTTTTTCTGCCAGCCAAAATGACCTTGAACTTGACATTGAGCACTTTCAATCGCTCTGTAGGAGAAGATTATGAGGTGTTCATGTTAACGAAATTATTTTTAGGTATGTTTTCTGTAGTGTTTTACATTATTTAGAATTTTTTGACCTGTATGGTCGCTTTCTAAGCGTCAATAAGATTTTTTGGCACAGAAATTAATTTTGCCCCATAAATATCTTCAGCAAAAAAAAAAAAAAAAAAAAGTCTTAAAAAACTGTATTCTGCTCAAAAAATCTTATTTCATTTTATTTTTTTTTCTAGCACAAACCTCTTTGAAAAAAAAAAAAAAAATTGGTGAAACAAAAAAAAATTCTAGAAAAAATATTCAAAGCCAAAATATCGAGAAAAAAATACTCTTCAATAATCAATTCTCTTCAAAATCTATTATGAAAACAGCCTCCTGCTCAAAAACCCATTCTCTAATTTTTTTTTTGACTTTGAAGAAATCCTTTTAGAAAACATTCCACATTGAAAATTTTTTGGAAACTACATTACAACTGACTCAAACCCCAAACAATGTCAAAATATACACCCAGACCTTCCACAACCTCCTCAACATTAAATTAAAATTAAAATTCCTCATAAACTAAAAAACTTGAAATATAGTAGGTACTCGTTGTGTAATGTATACTACGTACTACACAGCAAAATAGAACAACAATTTTAACAAAAACATCGATGAAAGTTATTTAGGTGGTAAAATGTAAACGCGATCAAAGGTTTTCGGATATTTGTGGCATGGCAGCGAAAAGTTTGCTCTTTTAATTAATTCGTCATTTTTCCATTTCTCGTTCATTCATTCAAGAATATTTTGCTCAAAAGCTATTAATTTCTTTTTGAAAAGGGGGTTTGTTGTGCGGATTACGCCCTATTAAAATCGTAATTTTGTGCCGTTATCGTTAATTGCCTCGCTCAAAATTTACAATGCCATTATACCTCGACCGGAGCTAACGTCGTCTCGTTGTCGTTGATGCCTATTTTTCATTTTTATGCCTGTTCTTGATTTCATCGTTTACCTATCGTTTAATAATATATAGTACGAGTAAAAGGAGGCATATTGCTTGTGACAAGTGTCCTGCGAGCTTTTCATCGGATAATTATGCGACACGTAGGCCTAAGAAATGTAGAATGGGAAAAAAGTGAATATAGTCTCGATTTACCGTAAAATTTTTAAAAATGATTCTCACACAGATTTGAATTTTTATACAATATTACCCAACTTGCCACCGAAAATATTCTCGAGGTCAATTTTTTTCATAAATATCCGACCAGTGACAGGTAATATCTTTTATGTTAGAATAGCTTTTGCATATCCATTTATCCTTTTATAACACATGCATGCTCTATAGAAACGATCCTTTCATAAAGAAGATTACAACGCAAATTTATAAAGAAAAGAGGTCCATGTTGATGTAAATAGCGCATATTTTACGCGTAAATCCAAATCCCATAAAACTACCTACCAAAAACTCGCTCCATACAATCTGAAAATGGGCATTCGATCAAAATACCTATCTACTTCTCGGATATTTTCGTCGATAATTTCTGTTTTTTATTCTGTACCGAAGTATATAAAACGCTCTTTTGAATTGGAACGAAGATTGATTCATGAAACTTTATAAATTAATTCGCGAGTAATTTTTTTTCTCAATGATATTGTCGTTGATTTGTGAATGAAAATTGGTAACTTGGAGAGTTTCTAATCGTCGTATCGAATACGAAATGAGATTTTGTTATTGTTCTATTTTAAAAAAATTAATTCGTCATTTATAAGCAGACGTGTGAGACAAAAGTCGTAGGAGGCGAGGATAATATTTTAAAATCGAGTTTTATTCGAATAATTCGGAGGAATGAACTAGGATGGAAATTATTTCAAGATTGGTTTCCTCGGTTGAGATGAAATGGTTTCAAATCCAGACACACTGACACTGAATTCATCGGATCATAAGGATTGATTGTAAATCCACACTAACGTAAGTGGTAATGGCATTGTAAGGGCAATGTGGTTCCTTTTTATTCATTTCCTTTTTGGTACAATTTTTTGAAGTATTTTCTCCAAGTTTTTTTTTCTGAAAATTTTGATTTTTTTAATCAAAAACAATTTTATTCTTTCAAAAAATATACAATTTTTTTGTAGAGAATGTTGCGTTTGTCATTTATTTTATTTTTTATTTTTTGCAATGATAACTTCACAATTATAGGTACTTGAAGATAATCGAAATTTTAATGAATAATTTTTAAAAAGTTAATAGAAGGAATCCAATAGAAAAATTTGGACAGAAATTGCGATGTAATTGAAAAAAAAATTAAGAGAAAAAATTTTGATGAAAATTATTGGAAAAATTTGAATAAAAATTGAAGTTAGAAGAAAATGTAGAAAAATTTTGATAAAAATTTGGGAAGGAATCAATTAAAAATTTTATTGGAAAATTATTTAAAAAATCAATAAACCATTTCCTTGGTAAAAATTTCAATAAATAGTTCGGAAAACATTTAAACGAAAAAATCATAAATAAATTTGATTAAAAATATTTACTTGAAAAAATTTTCAAAAGAAAAATTTGAAAAAAATTGGTGAAAAAAATCATTATGGAGAAAACTCAAATGCAAAAATTAAAAAATATATATATAAATAATCTAAGAAAAATTTTAAGAAAAATAAATAAATATAAATTTGATGAAGAATTTTCTCAACAAAATTTCAATAAGAAATTTTTTAAAAATTATATCAACAATTCGGAGAGCAATCCAATTAGGTAACAACTAAAAGTGAAAAAATTCGTGCAGAAATTTTTTAAAAATCTAATGAAGTTTTGGAGAAATAAGAAATGAAGAAAAATTCGGAGAATAGAAAATTTGAACAAAAAAAAGGAATCCACCTAAATTAAAATACAGGAAAAATCTCGAGAATCGGTGGTGAAAAATTAGTGAAAAATTGTATCAAAAATCAATAAATTAGGCCTACTTCGTCGAATTGAATTTAAAAATTGTGAGATTAGTTAAATACGAGTTTTTAAACAAGAATGAGAGATGAATATTTTATTCATGTTCGTTCGTTTTCGTGATTACTGCTTGTGAATTTAGTAAATCCCAGGATCATGAGTTCATGTCTATGACTACTTATCGATTTTTTACTTCTATACCACTGTGTCATTTCTTCAAACCGCATTTTTACGACTATAATATGCTATGATCATCATATTGTAATTTTCACACGAGTTATTCTTATTTCTGCAATCATCATTTCTCATTCTTATTATTTTTTATGATCATCCATCATTTTTCAAATCATCATTTTCTGCAACTATCACTCTAATTTTTGCGAAGATCATTTTATATGTGAATTTTCAAGGCTCTCTTTTTATGTCTACTACCTACTTACTATTATTTTTATTTCTGTGAAAGTCATGTTTATCTCAGCAGATATCATTTTTATTTCCAGTGACATCATTATTATATACCTGCAATATAATTATCTTAGGTAATAATTTTAGCTAAAATCATTTTTATTTGTCTCACTACCTAGTTTACTATTTCTATGAGGATCTTGTTTACAAGTATTTTATGTCTGCGAGGATAATTTTCATTTCTTCAACTATCATTTTTATTTTCAACGCTATCGTTTTTTTCTATATTTTTATTTTCCATTAGTATAATTCTAATTTCTGCAAAGGTCATTTTTATTTCAAAAACTGTCATTTTTATTTCTGTTGGGATCATTCTAATTTCTTCAAAGATCATTTTTATTTCTATAATTGTCATTTTATTTTTTAATCTCTGTCAGAACTATTCTAATTTTTGCAAAGATCATTTTTATTTTTACAACTGTCATTTTAATCTCTGTCAGGACCATTCTAATTTTTGCAAAGATCATTTTTGTTTCTACAACTGTCGTTTTAATCTCTGTCAAGACTATTCTACTTTTGCAAAGATCATTTTTATTTCTACAACTGTCATTTTAATCTCTGTTAGGACCATTCTAATTTTTGCAAAGATCATTTTTATTTCTATAATTGTCATTTTATTTTTTAATCTCTGTCAGAACTATTCTAATTTTTGCAAAGATCGTTTTTATTTTTACAACTGTCATTTTAATCTCTGTCAGGACCATTCTAATTTTTGCAAAGATCATTTTTGTTTCTACAACTGTCGTTTTAATCTCTGTCAAGACTATTCTACTTTTGCAAAGATCATTTTCATTTCTGCAATTGTCATTTTAATCTCTGTTAAGTGTTAGGACTGTTCTAATTTCTGCAAAGATCATTTTTTTATTACTATGACTATCATTCTATTTTTTGCGAGTATCATTCTAATTTCTTCGAATCACTTTTATATTTTTTGCTTCAATATCAAATTTTACCACAAGATTTATATTTTTATTAGTTTTTTTTTTTTTTTTTCATTGAAATTGAAATTGAATGTTAATACAAGGTTGGATTTTACCTCAAGACTAGGATAATTAACAGTTAAAAATGAAAACCATCGCAAAATTGGAATTGAATATTTGTAGCCTACACAAACTGATCTAATAAACGTTCGTTAATTCAAGCTTGAAAAAGATTTGCAAAATTTCCACCACTGCGAAAACGCGAAGATTTTTCACAATGGTCGCAATTTTGCGGATGCGTGACCATATTATATCGGAGTTTTTAAAAAGTTTGTTTAAAAATTGACTCAAAAGTACTACATATCGACAATAGTTTCGAATTACAACGATAAAAGTTAGTTAATGTACCGGTAAATTTCCAAAACGAAGGTCACCCCTCTCGAGTTTCACTCAAGTATCCATTTTTATGAAACATTTCTTCATTTTTATCGATTATCGCGAATGGTAAACTTTTATGAAATGTGATATTCGGCGTTATTAAAAATTGCATGAACTATTGTCAATAAAAACTCGAAAAGATTGGCACTCGAGAACAGGGAAATATTTTCGAGTTTCGAGAAAAATTAATTTTTGAAAATAAACATGAAGTCTGATAGGTTGTAATTACTCTGATTATTATGTCGAAAATTAACATTCAAATATAGGTTGTAATTACTCTGATTATTATGTCGAAAAAACATTCAAATATTTTTATTCCACCGATAAACTCATTTTATGGTTATAATTCGGCTACCACTTCTATATTAAATTTTTTTTACATCGCCTAGCTGAAATACCTACTTGCCATCGTCATGAGATGGAAATTAATTAATTATTTTATCGGCAGAATTTAATTAGTTTGGGAACTAAAACCTGAGGTGGTTAAATAATTTGCCAGTAATTAACCGCTAAAGATTTAAAGATAGAGAGAAAATTGAGCCAGGATGAGCGAATACATAACCCTGCTTAGACTGCGAGTATACGAGTAGGTAGGTATTTAGATATACGTATAACTTTGTTGGTAATATACCGTGTAAATTTTTCATATATTTAGTTTGAGGAATTTCTGCTGTGTAATTTAGCAAAGTTTGGAGATTCATCGCATTTCCTTTTGTTTTACATTTACCATACAAATTAAATGATAGATGTGTGAATAAAGTTTTACCCGTATGCTGGTTTGAAATATTTGAACGAAAGTTCAACTTTTCCAACGATTTTACATAGTTTTTGTTTTAGGTAAAAATTTCACTTTTGGGTATTAGAAAAATTAAAATTAAAAAGCCATAAATAAGTACGGTAAAATTTTACACGAATTGATGTAGGAGAAAACGGATTTAGTAACTGCGTAAGATGAGCATTTTTTTAATGGTATTAATTTTGTGATAATTCACCATTCGGATATGTTTTTTATAATTCAGGTAATTTTTTTTAATTTTTAAACTTCGATTTTTCAAAATTCGAAAAATTTTTACAACTTGACAAATTCAGCAAGAATTTAAAATTTTGATAATTTAAAAAATTTTATAAAACTCTGAAAATTCGTCTACCATGAATTTCAAACGAGGTTATCAAAAAAGAGAGGAACACAATGCCACAAAATTGAGTGACAGGTTACTATAAATTTGGAATAAGGTTTTCACATTAAAAATTTTATAAGTAAGGTTATCACAGAAGTTGGAATGAAATTATCACAGAATTTTTCAGTTTCATAATTTTATTTATTAATTTGCTGAAAATGATTATCACAAAATTGAGGATAAAGTTATCACAAATTTGGGATACGATTATCACGGATTTTGGGGTCAAGTTGTTACAATTGAGGATAAGGCTATCATAACATAAATTTGGGATGAGGTTATCAAAATTTTGAGTTGTAGTCATAAAAAAAAATGGTATGAAGTTATCAAAAAATTGGCGATAAAATTATCACAAAATTGAGGATAAATTTATTGTTAATCTGTGATAAGGTTATCCTAGAATTTAGAATAAAGTTATCACAAAATTGAAGATGAGATTATAACAAAATTGAGGATACATTTATTGTTAATCTGTGATAAGATTATCCTAGAATTTGGAATAAAGTTATCACCAAATTGAGGATAAGATTATAACAAAATTGAGAATAAATCTACCACAAATTGAAGATAAAGTCATCACAAATTTGGAATAAGGTTATCACAAAATTTGGAGTCGATTTTTCACAAAATTGAGGAATATCATAGATTTGGGATAAGTTTGTCAAAAATTTGAGTTGTATATAGTCATCACAAAATTGGGATAAGGTTATCACAAAATATTGAGGATATGATTAAATATCATAAATTTGGGATAATATTATTACAGAATTAAGGATACGATTATCAGAAAGTTGATGATAAATTCATCATAAATTAGGGATTTAGGAAAGTTATTCTAGAATTTGGAATGAAGTCATCACAGAATTGAGGATATTATTATCACAAAATTAAGCATACAGTTACCACAAATTTGGGATAAAATTATCACGGAATTTGGGATAAAGTTGTCTCAAAATTTAGGATAAGGTTATCCCCAATTCGAGTTCTGATTATCACAAAATTATGAGTTTATCACAAAATTGGAGATAAAATAACCACAAATTTTGGATAAGTGGATCTCAAAATTGAGAATAATTTTATCAAAGAATTTAAGAACAAAATCGCAGAGTTTGGGGTTAGGTTATCACAGAATTGATATATCTACGGTTATCATAAATTTGGGATAAGGTTATCATACATTCGAGATATGATCATCACAAAATTGAGGATAAAGTCATCACAGAATTTGGGATAAAACCTAAGTTTCGGTTGAGGTTATCAGGGTAGTTCTTCATTTTTGATAAGTTTGTAAAATTTGACGTTTTCTTTTTTCAAACCATCAAATGATATCTAGATTCTATTTCTTTTAATTATTCAAAAAAATTGCAAATTGAAAAAATAAAATAAAAACAAACTGTTTCCAACAAAATAAAAAATTAAAATTTTCAGTGAATTCTTTTCAAGAAAAATAAAATGAAAAATTAGAATAAAGGAATACGAAAACAATTTTCAAAAATATTATTTTAGTTTAAAATTTATTTAAAAAGTTTTCCATAACTTGATGAGAAGAAATTAAAATTTTAAAAAAATTGAGGAGAAGACTTTTTTAATAAATAAAAAATGAAAATTACGAATAATTGATAATAAGTGAAGGACCAAAAAATTCTCAAATTTGATAAAATCTTTTAATACATTTTGAATTTGAAAAAAATATTTGAGAAAAATTACAATTCTTCAGAATTTTAATTAATCAGATATTACACCGATATTGAAAAAAAAAACTTAAAACCCCGGGTTTATCTAGATCTGAATTGTCGAAACCCCCTCCCCCTGCTGCTATCAGACCAAATTTGATTTTTTCATTATGAAAAATCATCTAAAATCTCTAGCTGGTGGATAATTACTCGACGAAAAAAAAAAAAAAGAGAAAAATGATGTCACGAAGACGTACTATCGTAAGTACGTATATTGGGCGATATTAAATTTCTACCTAGGCTGGCAAGTTTATAGCCTTAAGATGTAAAAATTCGTGTCCTGAAGGTTCGTAATTTTGTACAAATTCTCTAATTTCTGTTTTTATAATACCCCAGAGACGGTTATTAGTTGTCTGGTCTACGTGATTTTGCAAAACACCACCTTCATATCTAGAAGACCTAAGCTGACGCGATATTAATAAAAACGAACCCCATGGAAAAAATTCTCTTTCACGTGTTGCATAGAAAATTTCGTCAAAGGTGAAAAAAGTTCCATTATGGTTTTATCGTCGCGGATATTATTCGCAATGGAGCAGCTTACGCTTACGATACCAACTTTGGGTAGGTAATGGTAATATGAAGCATAAACCGATGCAATATTCTAGTTACAAGGAGAAACCCGCCGCAACATTCCGACCAACCATCTGCCCTTCAAGACAACCTCGAAGCTGTATCAAAAAAGCAGTTTTGCTTTGAATGCATACACACTGGTACCGCAGAGGCGCAGACCCACCTTACGACAAAATCCAGACTTCTAAGCGCCTCTAGCTTTAGTTAGACATATTTGACGTGCCAATTCATCACAAACGTAGGTACCACTAAAAAGAAATTATCCTCGGTGTACGAATTTGTATTATGTTGGAATAAACGTTTTTTTTTTTTTTTTAATTTAAGAAGTTGAAAGCAAAAAAAAAAAAAAAAAAAATTAGCACTTATAAAAAAAAACGAAATTATAAACGAAAGCTGATTATTACCTATCTCTGTTCTTTTTGATTCGTGCGCTTTTATACAAAACAGATTTTTCAACTAAAGCGAAAATTTCTTATTAAACGTTACGACAATGTTTTTTAATGGCATTATTAAACAGCCAGTTTAATTAAGCACTTTACAAACAGTTTTGCATAGTTTATGAGGAATTTTAAAAGGTTCAAAATTTAACCGCCAAAATAAAAACGAAAGTTTTTTCGTTGTCATTTCAATATCAGCCTCGTACGAAAAAAATAAAATAAAAATAGAATGAAAAAAAAGAGAAAAAAATAAACTTTCATTAACTTTGATGTTGAAACGCGTTTTGCAATATTTACTTTATTATTAAGCCTATTGACAGTAACGTTGATAACATCACGTTTTTCTCTCTTATCTTGTTTAGTAAAAAATTATTCTACCTACGATTTTTTTTCTGCTCTGGGAGGAGTTCGTTTTTGTTGAATTTTTGTGGTTTTTAAATCTTTGATAAGTAATCCAGGGTTTATTCAATTTGAAAAAATGTTTTGTAAAAAAAATTTAAAATTTTCCAGAAAACTTTTTTCTAAAAAAAATTTTTTAAATTTAAAATAGGTAAGTATCATTTTGAAGAAAATCATATGCCCCAATAAAAAAAAAATGTTACCAAAGATTGATTTTTTTGTATTTTTAAAATTTTTCGGAAATCAGTTTTCAGAAAAATTTTCTTTCAGGGTAAATTTCAACACTTGGCCTGATTTTTAAAAAAGCTTTTAATAAAATATTTTTTTGTTCTTAAATAAATAATGTAAATACCTAAATCAAATAAATTGAGATTTAAAAAAAAAACAAGTTTAAAAACTATGTAATTTTGAATGATTTGTCGCTCTAATGGTCAATTTTTTTCTTAATAATATAATTAAGTAGGTATAAAAATTAAAGAAAAAAAAAGAAAAAAATTAAATTGAAATTTTCCAACAAAAATCTTGGAGAATAATGTTGATTGAAAAATACAATTTTTGCCAAAACTCAAAAACAAACATCAAAAAAATAAAAAAGTGAAAAAAGTGAAAAAATCAAAAATTAAAAATGTAGATACCTACCCTTAATTCAAAAAAAAAAAAAAAAAAAATTGTTGCTAAAATTCTAAAAAATTATGCATTCAAAAAATTTGAGGAATTTTTGTTTCAATTTCAAACATTTTCTTGACCAACAAAATTGTAAAAAAAATTGTTCGAAGGAAAATATGTACCTATATTAAAAAATGAATTCAAAAAAAAAATCATCTAAAAATCTGCAAAAGATTTCAATGTTTGAGAATTTAAAAACAACAACAACAACAAAATTCAAAAATTGAAACGTAATTAAGTATTTAACAAAATTTTTAGAAAATAACTTCAAGTACCTAATGTAATTTGACAAAATTCAAAAAATTTTGCACTCAAAAAAATCATTACAAAAATGTTGATTTTTAAATTGAAAAAAATTTTCATCAAAAAATAAGTAGGTAGGTAGCCAGGTAGGTAGGTAGGTGAGTATAAAAAAAATTGTAATAAAAAAATGTTTGAGAATTTTCCAACTTTTCAACAAAATTTAAAAAAAAATACATACGCAGAAAAATAAAAACAACAACAAATTGTATAAATCAAAATCTAAAACGTATATCTATAATACAAGTCATATTTTTAGAAAATAATTTCAAACAGAATTGAGAAAAATTGAAAAAAAATAATTCAAAAAATTATCTCATCTTGGAAAAACTTCGTTCTTCAGGCAATTTAAAAATAATTCACGTTCGAAAAATGGAAAAGAAAACCCAAGGGGCTCAACTTTCAAACAAAATTTTTAGAAAATACTCACTTTTATCAATTCTGAAAAATCCCATTTAAATTGTTCATCAAAATTTGAAAAATAAAAAAACATAAAAACAAATTTATGCTGATTCATCAGAAAATTTGTAAAAGAAAAAAATATGCCGAAATAAAAATTTATGTTTTTGAAGAAATTGAAAACAAAAATTAATTTTCAAAAAAATTTATATTAAGTTAGTCCACCTAGTAGTTAACAAAAAAAAAAAAAAAACCACAAATTGGCCTTTAATAAAATTTCTAAAAAAGTTTTTCCAAAAAAAGCAACACCAAAATCTGAAATGTACAATTATTATATTTTTGGAAAACAATTTTAAAATTAAAAATTTTTGACAAAGTTTCAAAAAAATTGTCTATAAAAAAAATCAAAATAATTATAATTTCCCCTTTTAATAATGCGAAAATCCTGTTTTAAAAATAATAATATTTCATAGAATCGTTTAAGAGGAAAATTTGAAAAATTCGATTTTCAAAAAAAATCAAACAAACGAAATTAGGTACCTACTACCTACCTAATTTTTAAAAAGATTTTATTTTAAAACCAAATCATTTTTCAGCGGTTCCAGAAATTATCATTTCTGATGCAGAAACGAAAATTCCTTTATTTTTCGTTCTGCAAGAAACTGCTCAATTTTCAATATTTCACGCAGAACCCTGCTTGGGAAATATTTTCTACAGTATCACGATTCTTTGAGATTTTCTTCAGGAAATTATTGTATTTTTTTCTTCTTTTTATCTGAAATGAGGAGGTCATCTACATTAAAATCAGCCTAAATCGGACCTTGCTGTACATTTCCATGCTGTATCTTCACTTTTATGCATTATTCGCCGAAATTAATTACAACCCATAGGTGCCTTAATTTTTGAGATGACCCGGAACCGATTAAGTAAGTGTTACATTTCCTTTCAAAAATGATGCCTTATTATAAAATTTTACGTAATTATTATTAATGAAGTTTTACAGACACGTAAATTTTTATCCAAACCTGTTATTTTTATTGTTAGGTGTAGGTAAAAAATTATTTGTTTATTTTTTTTTTGATATTTGTAAGATGTTTTATTTTATTTTTAAAGCCTATAAGTAAGTATAATTATTTTATATTTTTATTGAATTTTTTGGTTGCGTTTTAGATCTAATTATTCATTAAAACTACGTGTAAGTTTTTTTGTTTAAACGTCTGACCTGTACACGTACGAGGTGCGTATTCAAGGTCCATCCAAAAAAATTAAGTCAACGATTTAAATTTTAAAATAAAATGTGTAACATTTGCAAATTAAACAATCACCTACTGGTTCCGCGCATTAAAAAAATAAAAATAAAAACAACTCGGCTTTTCCTCGAATTAAATAGGTTACTTAGCCACTGTTTATTTTTTCATCTATGTAAATTCGAAAAGTCGCAATTTTTCATTATTTAAAAAAAAAATAATTGATAAAAATTCGATGGCAGCCAAATACAGGCTGTTTTTTGTCTGTCAACTCGAAACAATTTATTCGTCGGATAAATATTTCCTCTTTGGAGGGAATTTCGCGAAGCTTATTCTCGTTTTAGTAATAGAAATTAACATTATTCGAGTAATTCTTCCGAATTGTGCGTCTCGCTCGTTTCGTTTGTTAATCCATCCGTAAACATTGAACATTTGATATTATTCGTAGACGAATAAAGAAACAAGTTTTAATAACGTTTCTTTATGTACCTACTTTTTGCAGCAGGGAGAAAAAACTGGAGTAATTTTTCACTATTCTTTTAGCCCGGCGGATGAAAATTTAAAGCATTTGTTTCGAACGAGGGTTTACTTTTGAAATTTCCCTTCGAAGCATCAAATATTACTCGAGCGAAACGACTAAGGTGAAAATTGGAAAACTCGATATTTAAATTTTGTTTTCATCACGAAGGCGAACCAGTCTCGATTTTCAGTACTTCTATTAAAAAAAAAAAAAATCGCACGAGCTCGAGTTTGATTTTGAACTTGTAAAAAGCTTCGATGGGGGTTTTATAGTAATATATATGTATACGAACGTATGTGTAGGTTGTCGCAGGTACATGTCATTCGTATTTTATAAGTGTAGAATACAAATATATGAGGTGAGCTCAGTACCCATCGAGAATTTTATAAATATTGAGGAATTTTTATTAGCTTTGGAGACCTTAGCATGTTAACTTTCTTTGCTATAATTCTACGTGAGCGTGAATTATTATGAAAAGCACGTTTATAATTTGTACGTGATGCTTGTATATTACTCGCACGATGCTTCCTTGAAATGTGTTCTTTCTTCTTTTTTTTTTTTTTTTTATCAACTTTACTCGTTGTTAGGGGTTTTTTAATTGTTATAAATGGTATAGAGACTTGGAGAGTATGATGTTTACAGATGCGGACATGTTGCATTTTTTTTACAGGTGTGAGTGATAAGCTTTAGAGGGATTCGTGGTTGTTTTTTCAGATTTTTTAAGCATCAGGTACAACTTTCCTAGATATTTATGTACTTATACTACTACGAGAATTTTGAAGATTTTTTTTCACTTTGGAAGCTTTTTCTTCTACGTGTGAGAATATTTTTTGAGAAAGGGTGAGTTTTTCTCAGAGAAAGAAATTTTTTCGAGAAAATTTCCCACAGATCACGCTTTTTTTCTAAAATAATTTTTTAAAGATTGTTAAGCGGATATTTGTTTTCTTCGTCTATTTTTTTATTTTTATTTTTTGGATGAAATTTTTCAACAATTATTTTATGTTTTGAAGATTTGGAGTTTTTTTCAATATGAAAATTTTTTTGAAAGCAGGATTTTACTAACCTACTTGAATATTTTGCAAAAAAAAAATACACCCTGAAAAAATGTTTAGATTTTTTTTGCTAATTTTTGCACTGAAGAATTTGTAGGTATTCCAAGAAAATAAGTAAAATTTAAAATGATTTTGTTCCACAAAAGACAGTTTTTCAAAGTGTATCCCTAAAACAATTATTTCCTATATTTTTCTTGTGAGATTTTATTTTTCTAATAAAGTAGTTTTTTTCTGAGGGAATTACTTTGCAAATACCTAATTTTCCAACTGAAAGAATTTTTCACCAGATTTTTTTTTTGAAAAAACGATTTTTGCGAAGTTTTATTTTTCCACAGAATTTCAATTTTTTTTTAACATGACTTGGGTTTCCTTTACTAATTAAAGCCATTTTTTAAAATAATTTTTACTCAAAGATTTTTTTCCAAGAAGATTTGTCTTAAAGACGATTCTTTCAATTGAGTAGATTTTTGGTGAAAAATTCACACAAAAATTTTTTACGAAAAATTTACCCAGTTGAAGAAATCGTCTCAAGAAAAAACTTCTAATCAAGGAGAATTTTAGTTAAAGGATTTCTTTTGCAAAAATTTTTCAAAAAAAAGATGTACTTTTTTGTCAAAATAATGTTTTTTGAGTTTATTTTTATTTTTATTTTTTTTTTGGTGGAAGATGAAGAGGAGGAGGGGGAGGGGTAATATTGAGCAGTTCTTAAAATATTTATTTCGCAATTTAATTTTTTCCTAAAAAATTTCAATCAAGATCTACATATTTTAAATAAAAATTTTTCTTATTCGAAGTGGATTTTTAAAGACAATTTTTTGTGAAGTTGTTATTTTTTGTTGTTGATTTTTTAATTTAAAGATGGTAAAGAAGAGGAAAAGGAAAAAAAGTTTTTCCTCCAAAACAAAGAATGACTTTTTTCATTCCATTAGTTTTTTTTGCCATAAGGATACGATCGATTTTTTCTTTTTTTTTTTGAAAAGAAAATTTTCTTCAGAAATATTTTTTTATACTTTTTTTTGAAGAAAGAGAAGAAGAAGAAGAATTGTGTAGACTTTTTAATTAAAAAGATTTCGTTTGCAAAAGGTTTTTTTTCAAAAAAAAAAATTATTTTTCTCGCTCAAAGTGGATTTTTTCAGACAGTTCACAGTTTTCCTATGAGAGATTTTTTTTCAATTTTTTTTTTCAACGAAAAAGAAGGAGAATGAGAAAAAGAAGAAGAAGAAAGAAAAGAATCCATGACGATTTTTAGCAAATATTTTTTTTCAAGAAGGCTTTCCTTCCAAGGCGATTTTTCACAACGAATTTTTTTCCAAACAAGAGTAATTAGATTTCTTGTGAGAAGGATTTTTTTTCTGGAAAATTTCTCAGTTCTCCTAAAACACATTTCTAGGATTTCTTTTTTTCAAAAAATACCTATATTTTCCTTCCTTGTGGATTTTTTTGCAAAGTAGATTTTTGCGATCGTATTTTTCTCCATCATTCATTCTTACCCCTCGTTTCTTTCATTTAATGTCATTGTCATACGTCAACTTATTAGTGCAGGTAAGTTCAATTTAATAATTTATAAACTTAAAAAATGATTAAATTTGCACATTTTACGAAATAAACTTCGAAATGTGAATTTTAAATGCAACTTTTTTCACAATAATAATTTTTAAATTCAAATTTACCTGACAATTCCTATGAAAATTTCAACCAAACGGCCACCACATTGAAATTGAATTAATCCTGGAAAAAATCAAAAAAAAAATCATAAATTATGAGTACATTCAAAAATTAAAATAATGTATAGATACTAAGTAATTAGTACTTATACTTCAAAAAAATTGTCATTAAACGACTCGATACCCCCTCACTCTCGCCACATCAACGACATCCAGTGCAAATATCTACCTTTTTATAGACATTATTGAAAAGCAAAAAAAAAAAAAAAACTAGTTACATTTACAGAAGGTCGACAATTAAACTTCCATAATGAAAACAATATTGTGCCCGGAGAAAATATTACCGATAATCCTGCACTTATAAGACGAAGGTCGACAATTAAGTACAACCAGTAGATACCTAGCAAATCTTCCCAGTTGCATGAAGCATTTTATGCATTACAAATGATCAGAGTAATCTTTGACAAAAAATTATGTACATTTGTACGTAGCTTGGCATGGTCGTTTAAAATAAAAAATATACATACAAAAAAAAAAAAAACTCGACTTGAAAATTTTTTCTCTAGTCGATATTTTCATAGGTCAACGAATTACAGGTAGCTACGAACCGCAGACCGGCATCAACCGGCTATAAAGTAACCACGCGTGAAAAGGAATACTACGTAGTAAGCGTTGCGAAATAGACAGTAAAAGGGGAATAACATCCACGTTGAAATTACGTATAAAGGACGTCCGGATTGGAAATTCGTTTTAAACCTATGGCATATTGGATATTAACAAATGGAAGGTATTTTGATGCGTTTATAGTGTTTAACTCGAAGTTGTTATGGTTTGAAATTATTCACTAGATAATGGAATTTTTTCGTTCCCGTATTTTTTCGAGTTGAATTTTTTTTTAATAGCTTTCCTAAATAAACATACCAGGGAGTGCGAGCGATGATGAAAAAGGACGAGACTTTAAATTATTTGGATAGGTATGGCAAAAAATTTAATGAGCACGTAGAGGTGCCTATCTCGACTTTGAAGGGGCATTGATTAATAAAAATGTCAAAATTCCATCGAGAACAATATACAAAACAAGTTTAACTTTTTGAGAGAATAAACAAAAAAGTTATAATATGGAAAATTTGCTCCAAATTTCATAATGAAGGTGCTACAGAGCTTTATAAACCAAAACTTTATAATGAAGGTGCTACAGAGCTTTATAAACCAAAACTTTTGGATAAATCGTTGCATTTTCCAAGGTTTAAAGCTTCATAGTGCATTCGTTTTCAAAGGTAGGCAAATTTTTCACGTAACTTTTTTGGTCATCTCAAAAATATCTGATTATCATCCTCATTTTTTGTTATGTTCAGAAAAATTCTGTAAAAAATATACATTTTGAGAATAATTTTCTCCGAAAAATTCTTCATAAAATTTGTTCAAGGGGTAAAATTTTTCCAATAAAAAATATTCTAGGGAAAGATCTATTGAAAAAAAATTGATTATTTTGTAAAAATACCTATTTTACAATTTTTTTTTAAATTTCACATTTTTTCAATTTTAAAAAAAAAAATTTTGAAATACCTAGTTAGTTGAAAGGATTTCATGTTGAAAGTTTAATTTTTTTTTTTCATTCATTCTTCAAGGTTTAATTAATAAAAACATTTAATATTTTCCAACTGCTGCAATTTTCGTCAACTTTTTTTTTTTTTTTTTTTTTTTTAAAGCGAAAGAATTTTTAATTGGTGGGTAAGGGTGGCACACTAAATTTTAAAGAAACTATTGTATTTTTTTCTTCTTCTTCTTCTTCTTCAAAATCCTTAATTAGCAAACAAATTGCAAATTTGGAATTCGAAATTTCCAACTTTCAATTTTCTAAACATAAGGGAGGGGGGGGGGGGTTAATTGAATATTTTGGTGCAGAAAAATCTTTTTGAGAATCCGTTGAATAATTTTGTACCAACTTCTTTTTTTTTAATCTTCATTCAAAATCTTGGAAAAAGTTCTCAAATACCTCAAAAAGGTTTTTTTTTAATTTTTTGAAAAAATTTATTTTAAAATTTTGTTGCAAAATTCTCGATGAGAACTGAAATTTTCACATCAAAAAATTCCTTTTTAAAATTTTTGGAAAATTTCTCAAAAACTTCCTTATATTATATTTTTGAACAAACACTTTTCATAAGATTTTCAATATTTTTTTAGATCTTGAGAAATTTCAAATTAAAAAGTTCGTTCTGAAAAAATCCTTTCATACAACCCCCCTCCCTCCAAAAAAAATTTCAATTAAAATTCTAGAAGAGAACTGAATTTTTACATTAAAGAAATTCTTGAAGAAAAAATCTCATTGTAGATTAAAATTATACTTGAAAAAACTGACGAGAAAAATTAGTATGTTTTTTTTTAAATATCCCTTCAAAATCTTGAGTGAAAATTTTGAATGAAAAATTCCTTTAAAAACTTTTTTGCAAAAACTTTCTTCAAAATTTTCTTATAATAATTCCAGGCGAGAATAGAAATTTTCTTGTTGAAAAATCTCCCCCTCAGTGCAGAATAAAATTATACTTGCTTATAAAGTTCTATTATAAAAAGAACATTGTGAACAATTTCTTGTAAAAATTCGTTAAAATAAGTATTTTTTAAATATACTTACTTTTAAAAATTTCTTCTTTTGTGAAAATTTTCTTAATTAAAATATTCTTTAATGATAATTTTGTAAGGATTATTTTTCGTACAAGTTTCTCATTTTTCTTCAGATTAACTTTTAAAAATTTTCCACTTTGAAATTTTTGAAAAAATTTTCAATAATCTTGAAAAAACATAGTAGAAAATAATCTTTGAAAACAATAATATTTTCCATAAAAAACACTTAGATGAAAATCCGAAAAATCCTATAATTTTTTTTTCAAGCTAAAAATTCACTTATACTGAAGCAAAACAAAATTTTGTAGAAAATCGAATTATTTTTTAAATTCTTTGGATTTGTTGAAAATTTTTTTAAATAAATCTCTTTAATAATCTCTCACTTTTGGCTAGTACCCCTAAATAAATTAAGGCAAGGAACATTTTTAGCGATAAATTTCCTGTTGAACTCGTTCAAAACTTCTTTTTTGTTGTTTTTCCAAGTGCTATTCCCTGCCATCGATGGAAAAAATTTTGAATGCAATGTTGCCAATGGATTTTTCAGAGAAAATACCCAATTTCAATGCTCGGTCGTGCCTTCATAATAAATATAGAAATAGTCACACAACGCACATGAAGTATAGCTCAAATGATCAAATCTGAAGTTATGGCAATATCACTTAAAGAACACCCTGTATATTTTTACCTTTGTAAATATTTAACAAATAAAAAAACTGCTTAATTATTTTTTTTCTTAATTAACAAATTCGTTCGTTTGAAATCTGCGCGGTGAGATTCGTCTTGAACCAAAAAAAGTACAATATATACTTTTGAAAGCTTTAGCTGGAATATTTCTTTTATCCACCAACCTTATACCCACGATCTACGTGGTTAATTTTTAATTAGCTACCGTCTTTATTTTTTCAGTGTGGGTATTTACATAAAATGACATAAATCCCAAAAGTCAACTAAAAAAAGTTAAAATGTTCATTACGTAGTTACTACGTACGTATGATTTATTTTCTTTTCATTTTAACATAAGTATAGTTAACGTCCATTTTATAATAATTTATTACGATCAACCAGAGCTGCTGTCTATTTATAAATAATTTTTTTTAAAAAGAGAGAGCGAGATAGAAAACACCACGAATCGAAGCAATAAATTTTAAAGCTTATTCAAAATTTACATTTCTTAGATAAAAATATCGAGTGGAAAAAAAAGAAATTGAGTTTTTCAATTATTTTTTCTAATACAATGGAGAACAATTTACTAGGGAAATTTTGCATTTTGCGAAAAAGAGAATCTCGAAGAAATAAAAAAAAAAGGAAAATTCACACCGAGTTACATCGAAAGAATAATTTAGTTGAAAATCTCGAAACGTACGCAACATCACATCTGCAGATAGTGTTTTTTCACCTTCGAATGTGTAAAACGTGCTAATGAAATAACTCGAACTTAGTTAAAAAGAAACTGAAACTTGATTAGAGTGGACAATTGTGATGTACTGGAGGAGAAAGTATCGACGATTCGACGAGATAGTTAAAGGGCAGTGAGAAAAAAAATTAAAGCGATGTACTCACGCCAGCAATGTTCAATGTATTTGATATGATCGACGAATGACTTTACGATTGCCAATTGAACATGAGATGGTTTTATGGGACGATACGAGCGATGCAAAGTGAAAGAAAATTTCCCAAACGTTACGAAATATACGCGTTGCCTTTTCGGTAACAGCATTTTTAATAGTGTTAGTTACTCGTATATATAGTAAAGCAACATGGCAATGAAATATTTCGCTTTCGTTTTTTATAGCATCGAATGCAATTCGAAAAACGTGCGAAATATTCCGACACGAACACCGCGTACAACTCGGATAGATAATTCGAATACCGAGAATATGCACAAGTCATATCATATACACGAGAAATCAATCCCAAGTTGAGAAAAAAATCACTCGAAGCAGAAAGCGAGAATGAATGAAAAACCATGAATTAAATATCGATGAAAATATCTCCCCCGTTTTACTCCTATTTTCGAAAGAAAACAGCAAGTGCACAAAATCGATCCAAGATAGTGTTATTAGTCGTCGTGATGAACATTCGATGTTAAAAATTCAAACCTCCTCGGTGCAATTTCTCGCAGTTTTTTAAATAAATTTTTCTTCCCAAAGTAATTCCAACTTCCTTCTATAGCTTTTTTTCCATCCGAGAAAAGATTCGAAAAAACAATTTGTACAACGCGAGATTCGAATTTTTTTCGTTAAAATTATACCCGGCCATTTATTACGGTAAGTTTGATTTACGTCGAGAGTCTCATTCGTAATCGACATTTTTTACCTATAAAAAGTCGTAAATTTTCCAGCTGAATACTCGCCAATCATACTTCCTCCGAGACATTTATTAAACCACTGAAGAAAACTTCCATCAGGTATTTTCTACATTATAGATAAATTCTGTATCGAAAGGTAATCTCTTCTGGTTGCATTTGCACTTGTCAATTGGAATAGGTATGATGTGGGTAGAGTGGGGTGAGGGTATCTATAGCTTTCGTAAGAAAATGACATACATTCCTGGGAGAATATTCGCTATGTTTGGGTATTATTTTTCTGGTGAAATTTTATAAATAGTTTACTTATCAATTTTGTACGTGATATTTCGTAAAATAGCTCCGTTCGCGTGAATAAATCTATTTCTCTGTTTAAATGGAATAATTGATGAAGATTTAAAACTGCAAATTTTTTGCAGAAATTTAAAACTGCAAATTTTTTGCAAATATTCAAAATTGCAAATTTGTTGCAAAATTCAAAATTTTAAATTTTTTGCAAATGGCCAAACTGTGAAAATTTTCTTATTCTACTTTTTACAATTTACTTTTTAAAAAGTGAAGGTGCAAATAGCTAGAAAAAAATTGCAATAATTTGCAAAAAAAATCATTTCAAATTTTGCAATGTATTCAAAAAAGAAAAATTGTAGATCTTTAGAAAAAAAAATCAATAGGCAATGAAACTTTTGCAATTATTTATTTTTTATTTTTTGCAAAGTGCAAAAAGCCAAATATAGCAAACATATTTTGTAAGTGACTCGATTGTGAATACCTACTGCAAAAATTTCTTGCTCTAGCTAATTTTTGCCATTCATTAAAGCGTAAAGTCACCAAAAGATAGAAAACATTTGCAATTTTTTGCAAAACACAGTTTTTGATTTTTGCAATAATATTTCTTTTTTTGCAATTTACTCAAATTAAAAAGGCAAAATTTCCCAACCACAAAAATACCAAAAATTCTTTATTTTACACTCATTGTGCAATATTATATTTTTTTCAAAAAGAAAATTTCAAGTTTATTTGCAAGTTAAGAAGGCAAAATTTCCCAGCAAAAAAAATTCCAAAAATTATTTATTTTACACTCATTGTGCAATATTAAATTTTTTTTCAAAAAGAAAATTTCAAGTTTATTTGCAAGAAACATTTAAAAAAAATTTTGAGTGAAAAGAAAAGTGCCAAATATTTTGTAAATAACAAAAAATTACAAAAATTGGAAGAAATAAAAACTTTTTCGACAAGAAGTATTTTTAATATTTCGCCAAAAAATTCATTTTGTGTACTTTTTGAAATTAATTCAACTTTTTTTCGAAAAACAATATTTTCAAAAATGTTCAATTTTTTATCCTTAAAATGTTTTGTGAATTTTTCACACCGAAAAAATTTAGTACATATTTCACAAAAATTTTCATTTTAATTTTTGCAATATTTCCCTAAGTAATAAAATTTCAAAAATTTTACAAAAATTAGCAATTTTTGGAATTATTTTCAATTTTTTGCAAAAAAAAAGTAGTATTTTTTTGCAAAATTTCAATTTTAATCGTTTTGATTCATTTTTAAAAATATGTCATTTGCAAATATTTCGAAAAAACTTGTTTTCATGATTTTTTTTTTCAAAACCAAAGAATTGCGAAAATTTAGCAAATTTTTCATCATTGTAAAATTTTTACCAACTTTTCACAAAAGGAAAAATGTTGATGTTTTGAAAAAATTTCTCATTCTAATAATTTTTGCAATTTTATTGTGAAAAGCAAAATTGGAAATTTATATAAATGCAAAAAGGAAATTTGCAAAAAATTTGTAAAAAACAAAATTATGAATATCTTGTAAAAATTCTTCATTTCACCAACATACTAAGTAAATTTTTGAAATTTTTTTTGCAAAATGCATAAGTAATTTTCTTATTAATTTCGATTTTTTTTTTTAATGTTTGCAATTTATTCATTAAAAAAAATGAAAATAGTTTGCAAAAATAATTCTTTCTTTTGTGTGTGAAATTTTTGCATTTTTTTCGCAAAGTCCCAAATTGTTGACATTTTGAAATTTTGGGAAAATTTTCCAAAACCTAACATATGTTTGCATAAAAATGAATCAAAAGAGGTATAGAATTATAAAAATGACACCACATCTAGGTATACATGGTGTCCTGATCAATATTCTGAATATTTTGCTGCAAAATGCAGCAATAGTAACTAAAATCATACAATATGTCAACATGTGTAAGTAAATTCACAGATACTGAGATTTGAAGGGGAAAATTTACGAAAATATCGAGTGTTTTTTTAATTCAACATCTCGTAACTCCCGAAATATCACAGATAGGGAAATTTTTTATATAACCTATTTTGTAGAAAAATCAAATGTCTACAAAATATGTCTTATTCATATTTCACGTAAATTCAAAATTGAAGTAGTTATGGATTTTTTTAATTTCGTGACCTCAGCAATAAATTTTTCAACTTCGATAAAAGAGATTTAAAAACCGTCGAAGATGCAACAAAAAGTTATTTCGTGAGAAGATTGACGAAATTGTCAATCTAATCGTCCTTTTATAAAATTGCAAATTTTCGAAAAAAATTGGCAGAAAATAAAATGTTTGTAACTTTCTAATTCTATTCGTCCCAAAATCCAATCAACTTTCTTTCAGAGAAATGCCTTCACAAATGGAACTAAATTGCTATACGAAGTCGAATTCAACTAGTACATACGTAAGTAAAGTTCAACTCAAGTTCACGAAATAAATAAAAGAAGAAGAAAACAAACCAGACGTATCATTCAAAAAAAAAAAAAAACACTAAAAAATTCTAAACCTCTCCAAGCCTTCTTCAAAAAACCATCCAAAGTGAAAGTTTTACTTTATAAAAAATTCCCAAAACTTAGTTAAACAGAAACATCGCATATATGACCAAAAAAAAAGACAAAAAACCTCTCGGAAATGACGAGTAATATGATAATCTCACATGTGGGCTTGATTGACGAGCCTCGAGTCTTTGAGCACATGCTAACGTCCTTTATGGTACAAAGACCGGCCGGATAATCCGGTAAAAAATGAAATTCGTACGAGATGTTCGGCCATCGTCGTGTAAACAAAGACAAGATGGATTTAAATCCTTCCTCGAGGCATCAAGCTTTTTAAAAAAATCTCTAATTGTGTATGCAGTTCAATAACCACGAGCTGCAAAAAAAAGTGTTAAATTACTGCATAAATTATTATGACCTAAATTATAAAATAATTCGCTGCAAAGAAATTTTTTTTCGCAATAGGCGAATATGTATCAATTTAATGCCATTACCAAAATCAGGGTTGCAAACTGTTTCGAACCACCACCAATAAAATTGTTTTGGTGGTGGTTTTCAAATGGTTTTCACCACCACCACACCCAATTGGAAAATTTGTAAAACCATAACCAAATCAAAACCGTTTGCAAGCAGAAAAAATGGAAAAACCATTTGATAAAACCACAAAAAAGAGCTTAAAAAAAAAACCACCATCACCACAATCATTTAAATTTGAAAAACCACCAAATCAATTGAATCGGTTTCTTTGTTTTATGACTTTTATTCGAGCCAATTTCGATTATAATGCCAAAATGCCTAAATAAATGAGAAAACAATTTTAAAATAAAATAAATTAATAAAATCACAGAAATCTCGGTATTTTACGATATAATAATTAAAAACCAATTCATTTGGTTTTGGTTTTACCAATTGAAATGGTTTTGGTTTTTGAGAACCACCACCAAAACCAATTGAAATGGTTTTGGTTTTTGAGAACCACCACCACCACCACCACCACCAAAATAATCAAAAGTTGAAATAACCGAAACCAAAACCAAAATCATTTCAAAAAAAAAAACCAAAACCAAAACCAAAAACCATTTATTCGAAAATTTTCAAAACCACCACCACCACCACCAATTAATTCTCAAACGGTTCGCAACCCTGACCAAAATTGCCTGTGAGGCTGAAACCGTGGCTCGTATTAAGTCATGACTCAATTCTCAATTGTACTACGTACACACAGGTAGATAAAAGAATTCACAAATGTGTAGTTAAAGTTACCTACATAGCGGCAAATCTGTACCATAAATTCCAACCAAGTTCGTCTATGTCAATGTTAACATGTTATGCGGTCTTAAATGCTTAAATCAAATACTTTACATAATATATAATACTGGAAACTCTGTGCTTTTGATTTGACTCCCAAGAAGAGCGCTCTCTAAGCGGCTCGGCATGAAACTAATTCCAGGTTTTCGACTAATCGTCGCGTGATTCGCCCTCTGATTGGTCGAAGACATGACGATCGGTCGAAAGTCTGAGAATAGTTTCATGCCGAGCCGCTAAGAGAGCGCTTTTGTTGGGAGTCACTTGTCCCCATTGGAGTTTCCAGTATTATATATGTAAAGTATTTGCTTAAATTGTATTTTCGGTACCAGACTAACCAGTTGGATGTTGTGACATAGAAATAGCACGCGGCTCTATTCGAAAGACCGGCGCGGTGGGAACACTGAGGAGTTACTTCTCGTTTATACCTGCAGTAAAATATCCACTCTCGCTGGTCTCGGTCTTGTACACCTGCACATCTTGTACACGTTTTTGTAAAAAAATAGAAAGAAAAAGTGAACGAAAAATTTAGAATCCGCTTTGGACGCTGGAGAGGGATTAGAGGAGTAAAATATTTGTCGAAACACACGCGAAAGATGTTAAAACCGTAGGTAGCTAAACCGATTAATATCGAACTATAGACACTGGACCTAACCCAAGACACCCAACCCGCCGCCATATTGGCCTGATATCTTGAGTTATTCCAATTTATCCCGCTGGGTGCAGATGAGCGCGCTGTTCTCGTTTTTTCAAAGTGATAAACAAAAAAGTACGCGGAAAAACACGTTGTATGTGATTTGAATTATTTGATTTCTGTTATTTGTTGTGAAAATTGTCAATTCAAATTGAAATTCACAATAAATAAAACTAAAAAAATATTTTGCCTCTCATGACATAATGTTGGATTGTATCAGTTATAAAAAATGCAACTCTTTAAATGATATCTTGGACTTCAGGAGTTGGTTTTTATAAAAATTTGACTGCAGCGACATCATCTTCACCCAGCTGGATAAATTGGAATAACTCAGGTATCCGGCAGGGTACGCGGGACCCTCCTACCCGGAGTTGAGTGTCTTGGGTTAGGTCCAGTGTCTATATATCGAACAAATTAATTAGATGGTGGTATTTGCGCGGGGAAAAAAATATCCATAATTTGAAATACCTACGTGGAGGTAATTACGCGGAAATTTCCTATCTTAGGGTAACAAGATTTTCAGCAAAGTGTTTATCGTTCTCCTTCGTTTTGCCTTAAGAAGCATCGTAGATAACTTCCTCAGATGGCAAGTTATCATGCCTGCGTTTCCGGCTTCATCGAATAGTAAATGTGTGAGGAAGTTAGCCGCCTTAGAAGCCGTGACCTTTCGTATGGCTACGAGCCTTGCGGATATGTGCGTTATATACGATTACAGTAGGTACTGTATAGTGTAAATCGATGCAGTAGTATCTAATTTTTATATAGAAATCAGATAAAAAAAATTATTTTCCAATTGCTTACTATTCGCAACTTGTCCGGTGTGTGTGCATGGCAAGGTCATAGGATGGAATTGCTTGAGTCATATGAGGAGATTATTTGACGATGTTACCAAGAAAGTACCTAACATTTTTGTCGATAAGTTCGTTGTGTTTTCGAGGAATTATTTTAACACGATGAATATATAGGTCCTTTTGCGAATTCAGATACCTAGTTTCTCTGTGCTAACGAAACTAAATTCTCATAGTTCGATGAGTATAATTATACATTTTATTCTCTCGAGTTCACTTTCGGATTTTTTTAGTGGTTTTTAAAGAATTCAGGGGGAAAAATTATATACTTGGCGAAAATTGAAAACTTTGAGATTGCAGAGACGAAAAATTTTATCGTTTGTCAATTTTGAACTGTTGAATTTAATTGAATTTTTTTAGACCATTTTTATAGGTTCTTTGAATGTTTTCCAAAAATAGTTCTAAAACTAAGCAGACCATGAACTTCAAAAGCCAAAATTTTTGATAGTACATTTTTTCATTCGCTTTGTGCTTCAGTTCAAAAAATACTTATGTTAAAATTTTTTTCAAAAATAAAATTCCTTGCGAATATTTTTTCTGCTCAGCAATGAAAACAAATTTTTTAGCAAAAAAATTTCTACAAGTGCTATAAAATCTTCTAGAGTCTGTTGAAATTTCAAAATTCTCAAAAATGTTAAAAATTATGTTAAATTCTCTGAAACTAAGAAATTGAAAATATCTTGTGCCTCGAGACGAAAAATTTTCTTTTTAGTCAATTTTGAGCCCTTGGAATTATTTTCAAAAATTTTAAAAATTTTTGGAGCCTCCTTGAAAATTTTTAAAGTGATTTTGAATAATCTAAAATAAGAAAAATAAAGAAAGTTTTGAAAATGTGCATGTTTTGACTCACTTTGAGTTGAACTTAGTTCAAAGTATGTTGAAATTAAATTTCCTCAAAAAAAAAAAAATTGAAAAATAAAACATTTTTTCTAAATTAAAAAAAAAAAAAAAAAAAAAAAAAAAAAAATCAAGAAATAATTTTGTAAAGTTCTCTAAGATTCTCTAAAATCTTCTAAAATCGTTTGAAATTCTCAAAAAAAAATTCCCAAACTTGTGTTAATTCTATCAAAATCCTCTGAAACTGTTTTAAATTTTTAAAAACTTAGAAAATTGTGTTTGAAATTGAAAATTGAGAAAATTTGAGAAAAGTTTTTATAATGGAAACTAAAAATTTTCTTGTTGACTAAATAATTTTGACTTGTTGAATTAAGTGAAAAAAATTTCAAACTGTTTAAAACCAGCTTGAAAATTTTCCAAGAAATTTTGAATTGAACACAAATGAGCAAAATATAAAATTTCTTAAGAATTAAAATTCTTCAAAAAGACGTTTCCTGCTCAAAAATGGAAAATATTTTTTAGACAAAGATTTCAAGTTCTTCAAAATTTTCAAAAATCTTCTGAAAAAAATTCAAAATACCTAATAATTATATAAAATTCTCAAAAATTTAAATTTGATGATTTCGAGATTGAAGACAAAAACCTTTGATTAGCAGAATTTTAACTACTTACAAAATTGAATGACATTTTTTTCATACTTTTCGGAGCCTCCTGAAATTCTTTAAAAAGTTTCGGAAATGTTTCGAATTCGTAGAAAATTTCTAAAATTATTAGAAATTTTCCGAAACTATCTAATTTTTTTTTTAATTTCAAAAGTTGAAAAACTGAGTTTGAAAAATATTTTGGAAGTCAAGATATGTATGTATGTACCATTATACCTATTGTGAAATTTTTTAAATTGAAAAATTCTGTTTTATTCAATTTTGAGCCCTTAAAATGGATTGAATGTTTTTCAAACTTTCTAAAAGTCGCTCGGAAGTTTTCAAGCAACCTTTAAATTATTCCAAAAGGAGCAAAATATGAGATGTTGATGGCCAAAATTTAACATGTGTGTGTTTTTGAGTAGATACTTAAAAATAAGTTGAATTTTCCATTTTTCCCAAAAATTGAAATTCTTCATCTAAGTACCTATGTTTTTTCCGCTGAAAAATGGAAACAATTTTTTTTAGGAGGGGGGATACACCTATTTCAAGAAGAAACTCTCCTAACGTCCTCTAAAATTCTCTAAACCCCTCTAAAATGTTTAAAGAATTTTAAAAATTTCTAAAATTATGTCAAACTCTTCACATTTTTCTGTAATTTGTAAAATTATTTTTAAAAATTTAAAAAATTGGACGAAAATTAGAAAATTTGAAAGTTAAGATATTGAGGAAACTTTGAGATTGGTGATGACGAAAATTTTTTGGTTGGTCAATTTTGACCCCATGAATTAATTTTCAAAAAATTTTCAACTGTTTTGAGCCCCGTCCTTGAAAATTTTTAAAACAATTTTGAATTACTCTAAAATTACCATTTAAAAAAAAAGGTAGGTACTTGATTTAAAATTCTCAAAACTGAAAATTTGAGAAATGTTGAGATCGAAGAGAAAAACATTCATCCTTGATCAATTTTGAACCCTTACAATTTATTTTTTTTAAATCTCAAACTTTTTCCAGCTTCTTTGAAAATTTTTCAAGCAATTTTGAATTATTCCCAAATTAGCAAAAAATATGTATTTTGGCGACTAAAATTTTGACATTTTCATATTTTTTACTCGCTTTGAGCTCTAGATCAAAATGTACCCTTTGAAATTTTCTAAAAAAAATATCTCAATGTTTCTATTTCTACTCAAAAATGAAAATATTTTTTCAGAAGGAAAAAAAATGTTTCAAAAAAAAAAAATCAAATTTTCAATGATACTTTGAAGTTTTCCAAAATCGAGTAAAATTCTCTAAATATTTTACAAATTTTTCGAAAATCAATCGAATACTCTGAAATTATTTTTGAATCTCTTTAATTTTCCAAAAATACCCAAAAATTTTATTTTCTTTGAAATGTCCTGAAATCTTTTGAAAAATCATTGAAATTCTTTCATAACGTTTTCAAAATTCTCTAAAATCCTCGTTTTCAGAAATTCAAAAATTCTTTTGGATTCAGTGCGGAGTCTGGTGGCATTGAATTCGGCATTTAAATAAAAAACTTTGCCAATAGTCATTTCACCCTCCCTCTCCTCCCCTCCCCTCCCCTCCCATCATTATTGGATCTAAAGTGTTTCTTAGGAACTTTAATTTCACATCTGTCGAGTACAGAATTTTCAAAGGTTTTTTTGAGATCCCCACGTATACATTAGAATTCAAGTGGGAAAATTTTGGTAAATATATGACATATTTTTCATTTCAAACTTTTCTTGGATATGATTCAATTTTTTGAAATAAAAATTTTATTTTTCAACCAACTTTTTACCTAATTTATGGAAAGTCTAAAAATTCCAACTTTCCAGGTACCCTTGGTTCATGGGTAATTTAATAATAATTATGCCATTCGGGATCATAAACCCCTCCCCCCCCCCCTTCTAACGAATAAATTTCCCTATAAAATTCGCAGCTAAAAATTCCACCTCGAATACCCTTTTTATCATTGAAAAAAAATTTAAATTCCATACACAAAACGGTAGTGATTTCCACGAGCTCGACGACGAATACCAAAAAATTGTGCAAATATTTAAACAATAGATCTAGGTACGGCGTATACAAACGACATAATTACGATAAAACGCTACCGAACGTGCGACAAATTGATATTATCAAATTACAAAGTACCGAAACCATTACCAATTAACCAAGGCTTCGGGACGCGACGATGGTCATAAAAAATTTCTATCTATTTGTGGCGTGGTTCGAATATAAGGGGAAAAAATTGGACGTGAATTTGATACGAAATATTCAAATATTTGCAAACTGCACGATTCGGACCTATCTTCTTTAAATTTAATAGCTCGTTTACTCTAAAACTAATGTAATAAATGAAAGTCACGTTTATTATACTGTCGTAAAATTGTTTTCCATTGTTTAACGCAGTAGAATAATTTAATTGATGAATTTACTCGAAGCTATGCACAAAAAATAACCACTATTAATATAAAACCAGTCCGTATTTGGAAGTTTTGCCAGCCCCACGAGCGTAATAATGATGTCAGAATTGTATCCGAAGAGTGGGAAGCGAATGAGTATAAAATACTATAAAAAAAAGAAAGATTAAATTAACCAAAAAATTGTGACGAAAAGTTGGAAAATATTTCTCATGTGTTTCGTGTCTGCAGGTTTTCATACTTCAATGTGTCGAGAAGAAAACTGACGTATGAAATGAAAACTTGTCGAAAGTTTTAGGTACTTTTTGACAAGAAGATTTTACTTCTGTTAAGTTTAACGTGTAAGTGAAGTATATAGATGGTATGAGATGTGATATTGGTTGATAAAGTGGAACACGAAGATATAATTTTTGACGATGATTCTAAATGAAAAGCGTTTTATTAGGTTTTTTCCACCAGTGAGTAAGTATTTCCCAAATGTTTCGTCGCGACGATGGAAAAATAAATTATGTCCATTGAACAAGTTTTTGAGTAAGTTTATACGATTTAAAAGTATAAGCAAGGTGAGATCAACGAACTGAAGAAGAGTTGTTGGTGGAAAAGTACAACGATGCAGGTATTGTAGGTACACGAAGGGATGTTCTTTTTAATTATTAATTTTCCTGTACTATTTTCCTGAGTATTTTAATATCTAATTCTTGTCGCGTTAATATTACATACAATATATTGTGAACGTTGACGTTGTAGTACAACGCGTTGTCCTTGTCACATGGCCTACTATTTTTCTGACCATTGCTACTAGTACGAGTAGAATAACCCTAGGTTCGTATATCTCTACCTATAGTACCAATACGTGTACCTGCCTATCTGTACGTTAGATTGGTAAGTACATAAATGCACAGGTACACACATATCCAATACCCCGAAGCGTGCGAAAAACAACAACTTTTTCATTTTATTATTCATTATCGTTACACCAATCGTGTATAAAGTAAACAATAGAAATAGTGAGAATAATATTTGTACGCTAATGGATCGTAAAAAATATTATGAATCGTAGACTGCCTCGATTTTTAAAGGTATAACTATCTAGTTGTCTCTAATTGTGTATTTTTAAACCGGTTCAATGCGTTTTGAAACTTATTATGTCGGTATAAAAGCGTCGAAAAAGTTCTAAACGAAATTTATCTAAGCACAAAAATCGATCATTTCAGGCGCACATTTTCTGGAACCGATTCGAAAAAAATTGAGAACCGGTTTATGGACATTTTTTCACCAATGCGCGAAAAATTTGCACAAAAGTCACTTTTTTTGAAAATATAATTTTTTATAAATTTTTATAAACTGTTTACAAATTTGAAAACCGGTTTAAAAAATTTTTATCTCCTTGGAATCGTCTCAAAAATTCATTAAAAAAAACATTTTTGGCTAAATTATTTCAAAATACTCTCATAAGATGATGAATATTTTTTGGGACACCTGAGTGGAAAACTTACCGTGAACCCCCCCCCCCCCCCTCAGCCACCTTGAAGGAAGATATACGAAAAAAAATATTATACTTAAAAAATTATGCTTCAGATGCTTATGAACCGGTTTCCAACAATTTTTCAAAAATACACAAAAAGAGAATACAAAAAAAAATGTTTTAAGAAGAAAGAATTTTTTGGAAAATTTGAGAACTGGTTGCGAATAATAAAAAACCGGTTCACCAGTTTGAGTTCCCAATTTCTTTTATTTAGATATATAAAAATTAGAATATCGAAAAAATATAGAACAAAAAATTCGGGTATTAAAAATTGATCCTTCTGGTAACATTGTTTTTAGAACCGGTTCCAAATGCTTATGAACCGGGTTTCAAACAATTCTTCAAAAACATACAAAAAAAGAATTCAAAAAAAAAGAGATCTTTCAAGAAAAAATAAAATTTTGAAAATTTAAGAACCGGTTGTGAATAATAAAAAACCCGGTTCAGCAGTTCGAGTTACCAATTTTTTAAATTATTATACTTATAAGTAAAAACATCAAAATATCAAAAAAATTATACCTAGGTACCTATTAAAAAAAAAAAAAAAATCTTTGAAAAATTCTTCATAAAAATTACTTTCTCATTAAAAATTACCATAAATGAAAAAATTTCTCAAAATAAAATAACTATTTAAGATAAAAAAAATCAACTTTTTTGCATGAAATTCTTTTTCAAAATAAAAAAAGCACATTTGAAAATCCTGTTTATAAGAAATGCATTAAGAATAAAAACACCTAAAAAATTGAGAAATTTTTCTATCCAAAAAAAACTCGAGAAATCAGGAAAAAAATTACTCCCAAAATACGAAAAATTTCATTCCAGAAAATAAGTTCAAAAAAAAATTTAAGAATGGAAAGATTTCTTATTCGAAAAAAAAATCAAGAAATTATTTTCCTAAAAAAAAGGAGAAATACTTTCAGTTAGAAAAAAGTTGAATTTTTTTCCAAAACATCAAAAATATTCATTAATTTTAAAAAGTTAAAAGTAGTTAAGTAGGTACTTATTTCAAGAAAAAAACGAATTTTTTTTTAATAAATGAAAAACACTATTTCTAGTGGGTTACAAAAAATCAAAAAAAAAAATTAAAAATTTTCTCTCCAATAACTGAAAGACTCTTTATTCGAAAAATTGAGAGATTTTTTCTTCAGAAGATTCTTCATTCAAAAAATAAAAAAATCTTTGAAAAATTCTTCATAAAAATTACTTTCTCATTAAAAATTACCATAAATGAAAAAATTTCTCAAAATAAAATAACTATTTAAGATAAAAAAAATCAACTTTTTTGCATGAAATTCTTTTTCAAAATAAAAAAAGCACATTTGAAAATCCTGTTTATAAGAAATGCATTAAGAATAAAAACACCTAAAAAATTGAGAAATTTTTCTATCCAAAAAAAACTCGAGAAATCAGGAAAAAAATTACTCCCAAAATACGAAAAATTTCATTCCAGAAAATAAGTTCAAAAAAAAATTTAAGAATGGAAAGATTTCTTATTCGAAAAAAAAATCAAGAAATTATTTTCCTAAAAAAAAGGAGAAATACTTTCAGTTAGAAAAAAGTTGAATTTTTTTCCAAAACATCAAAAATATTCCTTCATATTGTTTTGAAATTTTTTGATCAAAAATACTTACCTATTTTACCAAAAAAAAAAAAAAAGATAATTTGCTACCTCAGTTTTACCCTGTGCGATTGTTGTTGACAAAATGGAAAAAATCTTGTATAAATGTACCTACACGAAAGCTGCGTTAAATTCATTTCGATATTTAAAGATGGTTCCAGCTTAACGTCATATCAACCTTAATTTATACGCGTTGTGTGCAAATAAATATCCTTCAGTTTGGCTTTTTATCACAATAAAAAAGTAATCGTAAATGTTCGCCACGTACATATATCGAACGTGCGCTGTGGTACAGTTACAACAAATTCATTCACTGTTCCAGTAAAGTAAACAAATTTTAGTACAAAAGTTTATGTAGAAGAAGAAGCAGAATCAGAAGAAGCAGGAAGAAAGAAGAATTCAAGTTTTCCTTACAAAACTTAGTTTCGCCTTGACTTTGATCTATTGTAAATTAAACAATCTTCTCTCGGTCCTTTCGTTTCTCGGTCTCGGATTAACCTTGGAGCATTTTTGTGATTTTATTTAATAGCAGGATGTTTTATTATGCAGTCGAGTCTAAATACGAGTATATAAGTTTTGCACCAGTTTTGCTCGATACGAGTGGGAATGCGAATGAGAATAGTCTAGTACTTTGAATTTAATTCGTACTCTCTTTACGATAAAAATGCTGTCGATTTATGAAGGGTATCCGGCATGCAAGGCGTACCATATTCGAGTGTGGTTAAATAACTCGTCGAATTAAAGCGAATGAACGACGCGACGCGACGTCGCGTCGTTAATTATACGAGTAAGCATTAAATAAAATAGTACGAGTACATGTGAAATGTACACGAGTACATCATACCTACATGGTGGATTTATACACGTTTACACTTTGGTTTAAATTTCATTTTTGTGCATACGCGTGAAGCGTAAATACACGATAAACGCGTGTATTGTTACACTTTACATAACGAGACAGTTTTCTGTCTGCGAATATTTTTTTCTCTTTCTCACATATGTAGTTATAAAGCTTCCTATATTTTTTGACGTCAATACTCGTCTCGCAGACTGCAGTGTTGGGTACCAGTAGACAAAGCTTTATCAATAATTCAAGCTTTTTTCCACGTTTCACAAATTTTATATTTCATCTTTTTTAGATTCGGGTATTTTTTTTTCTCATAACTTGTGTATCTCAAAACACTTGGCTACATCCCAAACGGTAAATTACTTCCTTATAAGACGAGATTATTTAGGCTCGAAGAAAGTTCAAGTCATCAGTTTTTAGGCGTATGGCCAGCTGTAATTTGCACAGCGCGACGAATAAGAAATTTTTTTTTTTTTTTTTTTTTTACTTTTTTGAAGGAAATTTAGGAGACGACAAAATTGGAGACGGAGCATGGGTTATCGAGTTGATTTTTTCACTCAGATGTTCCTAAAAAATAACATTACGTTCACCTGACATAATTCAGAGAAAATACCTAGCTGATAACATTTTTCGAATGAGTAATTAGTTCTTTTGAAAGTAATATACCGATAAAATAGAAAATTTTCAAACCGGTTTTTAAAATTTTCTACAAATTTTTTTTTAATAAAATGTATCTTTTGTATTAAATTTTCATCTATTTTTGAAGAAAAAAAAAGATTAGAAACCGGTTCAGAATAACTTTTTGAACTGGTTTTAAAAATCGTGCAATTAATTGGTCGATTTTTAGAACTCAATACCTAATTTGTTTTTGATTTTTTTTCGATATTTTGAATTTTATAGAAAATTTTTTGGAATTGCTGAATCAGTCCTAAAAATCATGAGATATTCATTATGAGAATTTGAGACTTTTAAAGTATGAAAATAATTATATCTTCAAACTGAAAAATACAAATAAAAATAAGCTTTAAAGATATCATAAACTTACACTACAGAGTACAAAAATTTGACTTTTTTATACCGTTTATTCAACGGTATGAAGAGGACAACAGGGTCCAACAATGGTTCACCTCTGGAATAATTCTGATGAAATGGTTGTTTATTTCTTCTGAGTGTGGCAGTTGAAACTTGAAAGCGATTACAAATTTTTTAATTGGTTTCTCAAAAGTTTTAAAAATTACATTTTTTTAAAAATTGTTCCTTTTGCGTTCGCTTTTCGTCTATTATTTGAAAAAAAAATGTTGGAAACTGGTTCAGGTTCAGAAGCTTTTGTGAAAATAGTTCCATAATGTAACTGAATTTAAGTTTTTATTTGGAAATTTTTGATAGTTCGAATTTTATCAACATTTTTGGAACCATTCAACCAGTTTTAAAAACAACTATCCATTATCCCTTCATCCATACATACTAATTGACCCCCCCCCCCCCAAAAAAAGAAATTTTTATAATTCAAAAAGTTTGACTAAACATCTAAAGGTCAATCTGAAATCTGAACAATTATAAAAAAAATTAAATTTTTATCAAAAACTTTTTAATCGTTAGATTTTTAAAAAATTTTGATAGTCAATTTTTTTGAAAAATATATCGTTTTTCGCACCCCACTTCGATCCCAATTTTAATAACACATTAAAAATTTTCATACTGATATGAATTTTAAAAAAAATTAAATTAATTCTAAACGATTTCTTTTTAAATCAAAAATTCTAAAATAAAATATTTTCCATCATTTTACAAAAAATATAAATATTTTATTGAAAAAATTGATCATTTATTTATCAAAACATGATTCCCATTCTGATTTTTGGCAAAGAAAACTTCTTTTGGGATGAAATATTAGGTACCTAATTGAGTTTTTTTGGATTTTTTTTTAAATATTTATTTTTTGAAAAATTCTTTCCAAAAATTTTTTTGTGTCAAACATACCTACTTACTGAAATAAACAAAAAAATATTTTGAAAATTTTTCGTTAAAAGATTTCAAAATCTAGGAAATTGTACCTTCATTTTACACTCATAAAAAAATGAAAATCGAAAAAAAATTAAAAGTGACTAAAGAATTTTTTAATGAAATTATAGAAATTAAGGGTTAATTTTTTTAATTTTTTTTTTTTGTAACAAAAGTTTATCTTTGCAAAAATGAACACTTTAAAGTAGCTTCGTACTTTTTCAATTCCATAGAAAAAAAAATAATAGGTAAAAAATAAAAATTCTCAAAAATTCTCAAAAAGGAAATAGGTAGGTACTTATTTTGATTTTTTTTTTTTTGATACTCATTAAAAACTTTTCTTGAGAAAAAGTTCAAAATTTTTTCAAAAATGTTTGGAAAATATTTTTTGATACAAAAAATTACAATTCGAAATAAAAATAAAAACATAATCAAAAACTCCATCGAAGAATTTTTCAATTTCTATTGAAGTCAAAAAAATTGCTTTACAAAATATATTTTCAGTGCATAATGTTCTCTTTCAAAAAATTTTTGGGTAAAATGAATGTTGATAAAATTTCCTGAAAAGTTCAATATTCCATCTAAAAATTCAAAAAATAAGTAGGTAGGTACTAGGTAGGTATATTTTTGCGAAAAATTATTTTAAAATAAAAATTTGAGAAAAATAGGTAATCTTAAAAAAGAAATTAATTTTTTTTAAATACTTTTTGGTACAAACAAAAAAACTTATGCAAAAAAAGATCACAAAATGATCACATATTTTTAAAGAATTTCAAAAATATTCCAGTAAAATTTTTAAAATTTTTTCTGATTTTTTTTTTTTTTTTTGGGTAGCTATAAAAAATATTCTTGGAAGTAAAATTTTTTGAAAAATCCATTAAAATTTTTGTTCATAATGTGTGGAATTTTTGACATTTTTTTCAAAAATTAAAAAAAATGTGTTCCGTTTTTATGAATAGATAATTTAAAAAAATTACTCGTAATACACCCGAAATCCAAATGTGATTGTGGGATAGGGGGTAAAAATTGAACCAATTAATTGTCCAAAATTCCATTTTCAACAATATTTTCAAGAAGTTGAAACCATAGAAAATTATATTCATAGAGAATACAAATCAAATTGAACCTTTTGAAACAAAAAGTTTTTTAAAAACTAAAAATAAATATGATTTTGAACAAAAAAAAATTCAAAATCTGATTTCGAAAAATTATTTTTTAAACAACGAAAAAATAATTGAAGTAGGTACCTAATTATTTTAAAAAATTCGAATTTTTTGGAGAAAACAAAATCAAGTTTCAAATATTTTTTTTTTAATGTCATTGGTGAACAAAATTAGGTTTCGAAAATTTAAAAAAAAATCACTGTAATATGCAACTTTATGAACAAAATTTTAAAAAAAATTATTTTTCAACAAAAAAATCATAATTATTTTCAAAAAGGGTTATATTGGTGCAAATTTTACGTACCTATTGGCTGTGTTTGACTTACTTGAAGGGTTATGAAAATTTTCATCGCAGATATTCAGTAGGTAAGTATATAACTGCAAATATTTTTCTAGGTTTTTTCAAGTGCTACAAAAAAGGCCATTTTAAAATTTTACTTATCTACTAAATTCAAGATGTTATAGGGGTTTGTAAATTTCCATTGCGGATATTTCGAGAACCGGTTCACCAAGATGAAATCGGTAAATAACTCGTATCGTATGTCTTTTTAAGAGCTACAAAAAAGGTCAATTACAAATTTTTCCTAACTGCAAAATTCAAGATGTTATAAAGGTTTGAAAATTTTCATTGTGGATATCTCCAGAAGCAGTTTATCAATTTTGTGCTAAAGTAGATAGTAAGCTTACGTATATTTTTGGAAGCTTCTTGACCTCTAAAAAAAAAATTGAATTAATTAAATCAGTGTTATTAATTATTGTTCCAATAAGATCTGCCTACACTATTTAAATACCCAAATGATTTCTTCCAAATGAAAAATCCGCTAAAATAGAGACTGACTTTTTTCCAAGTTTTTTTCGTTTCAACTTTTAATGGAGTCTCGGTAATAGACGGTTTGTTAAAACAGGATAGTACCATGCTCGTATGAATCTTCGAATGCAATATCGTTAAGGCACGCAACGGTGAATAAACTTTTACAGAAGTATAAAAAACTGGTTTTATATCTTCCATATTGAGTAGTTTTTTTACCACCAAACAAACCTTCGATAATTTTTTTCTCGTCTCGAATTTTTCCCAGAGCGCGCGCCTTCGCTGTACCTACGATTTTCAATTCAAGTCTAAATAATTTCATTAGGCAGTATACGAGGAAAAGAACGTCGCTGATTGAAATTCGCTGCAACTAATTGGCGTAACTTCGACTAGACTATACAGACTGAGGTCGGTTTCAATTCCAATTCATTCGATGCAATTTCTCAAAACCATAATGAATTCCGTTCAGAAACAATCGTACGGGCTTTATCACGGTCGTATTGAAATTTTTACAAAGAATGCTCGAGTTTATTTCGCGCGAGAGGTAACAATAGCTTTCACGAATGAGCAAACCTGCGGTCGCGTAAAAAAGTCTACTTTAAAAATAAAAAAAAGGAAATTAAATTTCGTTAAAACTTTTGATCGTCGCGTGAATTTCATTGAGGAAAAGTTTTTACCGAGCTTTTAACGTCTTTTTTCACAATCACTTCACATCGAGACTTTTTCATCTGGTAAAATTTTTTCTCCTCTGAAACGAGTTTAAAAATGTGGAAAAGCTCGGAATGCTGAATTTGATATAACGCGAATAGTAAAATTTTTTCTCAAACAGGCATCTTCGCTAATCTGTAGCTAACAATCATTTCGAAATTATTCAATTAAGTATGTTCTTATTCGTAATTTTGTTGATGAATCGTAATAGGCAGTCGTGTCGAGTTACAAAATACTCGCTCGATTTCTTCCCATGGTGAATAAAAAATAACACAGAAACAAAGATACTGCGTTATTACATTTTTTTATTTCTTAATCTTTCGTGTAGGTACTTTTAAGTTGTCCTAGTAATTTTTTTTTTGTACGAAAATATGTAAAAATAATATAACTCACTGTTCTCGGTGTGATGGACTTGACCAGTTCGGTGCCATGAGTTTTTGGCGATCCCAAAATTTTTTACAATAATGGACCATGAATTCTGAACTTCTGAAAAAAAATTCAAAAAATGAATCAATTGTAGCTTATTTTAGATTTTTGAAACATCAGTTAATAAATTAAACCTGGCAGTATGAGTCGGATGGAGAGACATTTCTCGACGTAAAAAATAACTAAATGAAAATTATTCAAAGGGTACAAAATGTGAAATTTTCAAGATTTTTTTTTTAAATGCTTATTGACCTTTCAAAGAGTTTAAGCAAATTTTCAAAATTCATAAATAACCAAATTTCAAATTTTTAATGTTAAAAATTGCAAAAATCAACCAAATTTTGAAAAACTTTTTTTTTTAATTTTTTGAAAATTTAGCGTAATTTTGAAAATTTGAGAATTGTATGAAATTAGGTACTTATTTGACCAATTTTTAAAAATTTATTGAAGTTCAAAAATTGTAAAAATTGATCCAAAATTGAAAATTGATTTTTTTAAATTAGGTATTTAAAAGTTTGAATGAATTATAAAAATTTTAAAAATTGTTCTGTTCTTAAAAATTTATCAAAATTTAAAGATATAAAAAATTCAAATTTTCACTCAAAAATGATGAAAATTGATGAAACTTTGAAAATTACCTGTTTCAATTTGATTGAGTGAATTTTCGAAAATGGCCAAAATTATTAAAAAATAATCTAGGTGAATTCAAAAAAAAGGGAAGTTTAAATTTTTACTCAATTTTATAAATAGGTAAGTAGGTAGTAAAAATATCTATGCCAAATTTTGAAAAATAGTATTCAATTTTTTTTTTTTTAATTTAACAGAATTTTGAAAATTGATTAGGTAAGTAAATTTTTAAAATTACTCGCATGTACCCCTAATTGAAAAAAATGAACAGTGAAAGCTAATTAAACCTTGACAATTTCCTGTTTAAATTTATTTGAAAATTTCATTGAATTTTAAAAATTGACGAATTTTTAAAAATTGGTCTAATTTAAAGAATTTATTCAGTCTGAAAAATTTTTAGCATTTAAAAATTAAGTATGTATTACCCCAAGTTTCAACATTTTAACCATTCTACGACAATTTATAAATACAGCAATCAATTTTTAAAAACTAATTTTTTTAATGTTTTTGAAAATTTTGCATAATTTTAAAAATTTATTTCATTTAAAAAATTTTAAAAGTTGTGAAAATTTACCGCAATTTAAAATTTGATCTTTCATTTTTTTTTTCAAATTGATGAAATATTAAAAATTATAGAAGTTGTGAAATTTGATAGGGAATCAAAAATTATTTGTATTACATATTTAATTTCGAAATTTCACAAATTTGGCCGAATTTGACAATTTGGTCATTTGAAGAATTTAACAACTTTTCAAAATATACAGTAGAAAGAATTTTACCAAAATTAAAAATTGACCTTTTTTAAATTGTCCAATTTTTAGAAAATTAAAAGTTTATTAAAATTATCAAATTTTACAAAAATTACAAAAATCAACTCAACTTTGAAATTTGGCCCTTTCAAATGTTTTTTGGGATTTAGTATAATTTTGAAGGTATGTATGTTTAAATAAAAATTTACCAAATTTTCGAAATGTACTTACACACTAAACTTGAAGAATTCAATTACTTTTCAAAAATTATGAAAATTTACCAAACTATGAAGAATGGCCACATGCATTTTAAAATTGATCAAACATTGAAAAATAATCTAATTACCAGGTTTTGAAAAATTTATCAAATATAAGTAATACCTAATTTATGCAATTTCAAAAATTTATTAAAATTTTAAAATTACGAAAACTGATTAAATTTTGAGAATTAAACTTTTTAATATTTTTAAAAATTAGCTGTTTTTAAAAAATCGACGTGATATCAAAAACTTATGAAAAATAACGAAATTTTGAAAAATCATAAAAATCAACCAAACCTCGAAAAATCGTAATTTAAAAAAAAATTGATTCATCAATTGGACCATTTTAGCCATTTTCAAAAATCCACCAAAAATCGAAAAATCAACTTCGACTGTTTAAAATTTTGTTCTGAGGTCTGAGTGATAAAGCTTTTTCATTGAGCCAAATTCCAGCTCAATCAAAGTTTAAAAATTGACAAGGTTAGGAATTGAGTAAGATTTACAGTAAAATGTTACTTTTTCAATTTTGGGCGAAATGATCGCTGAAAGGGTCTAAATCGTGGTAGTTTGACCTGCAGAACTCGAATCCGTGATTAGTTTTTTTATTCGATCATTTCACGATGTAACTGGAATTTTAATCATAACCAAAACCACCTAGAGATACAAGCCATGAACGTAGAAAGGCAACGTCGCATTTTTGAGTAGTAGACGGCCGACTTTCCAATCCGTTTTTTGACGATAACTCGGGAAATATTCATCGAATCGAAATTCTGACAACACACTAACGAAAGGAAATTTTCTGCTCTACAATTTTGGTTCAGATCAATTTTCACGAAAAATGCTTTGTTCGCTCTGAAAATGAGAATATGTGAAAATTTGCAAATCCAAGAAAACATTTTACACTGAGAAATCGAGGTATTTTCGTCAAATCGAAATTTCAATAATTTTAGGGTGAAAGGATTTTTTTCGCTCTACAATTTTGGTTTGTATCAATTTTCACGAAAATCGCTTCGTTGACCGGGAAAATGGGAAAATTTGGTAGACGGCCAACTTTCAAAATCAGTTTTTCGACGATAACTCAAGAAATATTCGTCAAATCGAAATTCCGACTACACCAAACAAAAGTAAATTTTTTGATCTACAATTGTGTTTTTCATCAATTTTCACAAAAAAGGGGTCGTTGACCTCGAAAATGAAAAAATAAATAGTTTTTTAACGATAACTCAAAAAATTGGTCAAATCAAAAATTTTAAAAGCACTAAAACTGAAGGATTTTTTCTGCTCTACAATTTTAGTTCTTATCAATTTTCATGAAAAACGCTTTGTTTATCCGCGAAATAGGAAAATATGAAAATTTGCATATCTGAGAAAACAGTTTTTGCTAATGAATCGAGGTATTTTCGTCGAATCAAAACTTCAATGATTTTAGGATGAAAGGATATTTTTTGCTCTACAATTTTTGTTCTTATCAATTTTTACGAAAACCGCTTCTTTGACCGGTAAAATAGGGAAAATCTGGTAGACAGCCCATCTTCAAATCAGTTTTTTGACCGTAACTCGAGAAATATTAGTCGAATCAAAATTCCGAATACACTAAACGAAAGTTAATTTTTCCCTCTACAATTTTGGTTCCCATCAATTTTTTCGAAAACCACTTCGTTTGCCCAGAAAACGTATTTTCAATTGCTCAAGTCGGCCGTCTTCGGCAAGGTTGCCAAATTTAACTTCATGGCTTGTAAGTGTCTAGGTGGTTTTGTCATAACCTTTCCAACTTGTAAAAAAAAAAATGGAAAATTTTTTTTGATCAAAAATTCGCATTCAATGGTGGGAAAAACCACAAATGAAGTTAAAAATTTGTTTTTCAACGTTTCGCAAATTTCACTCGATAAAAAATTCCAAAAGGTAGGGTTTTGAACAAAAAAAAATGCAATGCAATTCAAAAGAATTAATCTTCGGATAAAATGTAAAAAGATAATTTCGAATGGCACGAAAACGTTATAGAAACGTAATTGAAATATTACAGAAAGCAGGAAACATTACGATACGTATCTATTGCAGATATACGAGTAAAACCTAAACAAACGTTGGCTGCTGCGAATCGTGACGGAAATTTCCTACACGCGTACTTTTTTTTTTATAAATAGCCAAAAACTACACCATCTAAATAGCAGACCCGCGATGGTAAATACGAAACGAGTAGGTAATTATAAATATGTAAAAAATGTTAACGCAGCGTAATAGCGAATGAATCACTGACACTATTTTCATATCTAACTTCACAGGGTTAACTTGTTAATAAAGCGGATAATAAGTTTACATACATTATATCCTGTCGAGTAACATCGGCGCGTATAATTTGGTCGACAGTGTAAACATGTAGTTTTTATGTGCTTTGTGATACACTAAATAGAGAAAACCTATACCAAGTTTTTAAGGTGAGATGAATGGAAAAATTTTGTAAAAAAACACGATCTCGACTTTATTGTAGTTTGAAAATTCCTAGTTTCTTTGTACCAAAGTACGAGTATACATACCATGTAGGTATTTACAAGAATTAAACATTTAGCTCTCGAGTGTTACGATATCGTGGAAAATTACTTTTAATGGATTTTCCCTTACTTCCTTAGGTACATAGATAGGCTCATACTTATAGTATTTAGCTTAACGAGAAAACGAAACAATTTTTCATAACGATTTATTTTCGCTCATGGAATAATAACCTTGAACTGGGCTCTTGGTAGGTGTTCAATTAGCGTAATTACGTATTAAAATATGTTTAACGTTGGGGTCATCGTAATTCATAATGTTATCTCTAGTCCAGTGCCGTGCTACAAATACGTGCATTGTGCGGAGAGAAATTCTGAACCTACGAATAAAATTGGTTAAAAATTGGTTACTTACGTAAATAAAAAAAATTGAAATAAACATTCGAAAAAATTAGCTTGGCCGCAGTTTACAAATTTTATTGAATTTTTTTCAATTAGATCAATTTATAAAATTTTAATAAACTTTAAAACTGGATCAATTTTTAAAATTTGGCTAAATTAAAAAAAAAAAAAAAAAAGTTGAAGTATTGTCAAAGTTTGATATCGTTTATTTTTACCATTTATTTATATAAATTTTTCAAGTTGAATCAATTTTTTAAATTTTACTAAAATTTTTAAAAATGAAAAAATTGAAGATTCGTCCTATTTTTAAAATGTTAAAAAATTTGGAAATTCATTTTTTTTAAACTGCATAAATTTTTAGAGTTTACCTACTTGTCTTGAATTTTTAAAACAATTCAAAAGTTTAATTTTCAAAGTTGGATAAATTTAAGCTGATACAGCGACATTAAATAAACCATCTAAAAAAAAAAAAAAAAAAAATTGATAATTTTTTAATAATGCAGTAAATTTTCAAAATTCGAAAATTTTAAATTTCAATAAAATTAGCCTAAATTATTTTTGAAAATTTTGTTAAAGAGTCTAGCCGGGTTTATAGGGGTGATTTGGCCCTGAGCACCGATTTTTGAATTTTCCAGTGGAAATTGGCCCTTATGGTCTAAAACTCTCGTGAAAATTTTTTTAGCTCGATATCTCACCCCTAGCCCCTTCTAGGAGGGTTTATTGTGTGTTTTCGTTAGAAATTTTCAACTTTGGCGGTTTTCAATCGATTTTTTTCAAACTCACATGGATGATAGTTGGTACCAAGGGTAATTTATGAAATTTTTTAGAAGAAATTTTGAGCACCTTTTTCAAGGTCAAATGGACATTTTAAGCTTTCTAGCGACCATTTTGGTAACCCCTTTCAGAGGTGCAATTCTGAAGAAAAAAAATATATTCTGTACTTAGTCTAGAAGTACGTACAACCTCATATTAACGTAGAATTTGAAATCATGGTGCGTCGCCATCAAAAATGCAAAAAATTGATTTTTTTGCCCATTTTTCCACCTTAAATGGATCATACTTTGTCAAAAAAAATTTCCCCTCAATCACTTTGGTAAATACGTATTTTTACACCACTCACCCGATTTTCATTCAAATTCATCAATTTTTCATGATTTATGTGATTTTTATTTTTTTGCATCTGGTATGTGAATTGAAAATTAACGATTTTCATCAACGATAATTCCAAATGAAAAAACTAATTTACAGATTCTAATTCAGTTGTTCAAATAACATCGACAAACCTTATTTGATAACAAATTGACTTGAATTGTTAAATTAGCCCCATTAAGATAGGTAGGTGAAATGCCCTTGTTCTCAGATTTTGGAATAAATCTGGGATATTGTTTGGTATCCCCAAAAAACATTTTCTGCCGAAAAGACTTTCCCGCCCTCTCCCCTCTTGGCCATCACCCAGACCACACAACCAAATTTTTAGTTGCCGAAGTTGATATTTCGATTTTTGGCGAATTTTTGAAAATGGGTAAAACCGCCTCCAAGAAACCATTTTTTGAAAAAAAAATTGTGAATTTCAAGATAGAATCCTGAAAATCGGTTTGTACACTAAAGTCGACCTTCCGAGTCGATTGGCACAATTTTCGAAGCGAATTGCAGTCTCCAGAAAAATTTGACTTTTCTCCTGCACACTGGAATCTCTCTAGACAGCGAAAGTCAACATTTTCTGGAAGCTTCAAATCGCTTCGAAAATAGTGCCAATCGACTCGGGAGGTCGACTTTGGAGGGTAGACGAAATTTCGGGTGATAAGCTGTAGAAATTGATTTTTTGGAAATTTTTAAAAAATGCAGAATTTTCAAATTGCCAAAAAAACACTTGCGAACGCTTCACCTCGGATTTTGGATTCAACTACGTCAATCGATAGATGATGGCATCATACTAACACTAGGATTAAATTTTCAGCTGCCGAAGTTAATTACAGCGCCGTCTGGTGCTATTCCAGTGCGCTGGAGAAAAATCAACTTTTCCTGGAGGCTCCAGATCGCTTCGAAAATGGTGCCAATCGACTTGGGAGGTCGACTTTATTGAACAAACCGATTTTCAGGATTCTATCTTGAAATTTAAAACTTTTTTTCAGGGTTGTGAAATGAAACTATTTTTGTTTCGTTATGTTATTTCGTTACGTTATACCAGAGGTATTTCGTTTCGTTATTTTATTAACTTCGGGGTGCCTAGTTTCGTTTCGTTTCGTTTTCATGTAAGTTTCGTTATTTCGTTTTTTTCATTTTTTTTCGTTACGTTTTACAAAATTATTTTGTTATTTCATTACGTTATTACCCTGTGGGTACCCAAAATTTTGGAAATTTTGTGGTGAATTCAATTTTGTAATAAGATTTTAAATATTTCAATATCTAACTAATTAAAAACTCAAAAAAGAAAATTGTATTGTAATTTAATGTAAAATGTAATAAGTACATAAGAACAATTTTTTTTAAATTTAAAAATGAAAAACATTCAAGTAATAAAAAATAGGACTTCAAAAAGCTTATTAGCTTAAAGGAAAAAATAAAAAATTTCATTTATTTTTATTCTAAATCTAAGAAAAAATCCATTCATTTTTAAATTAAAAAAAAAAATGTTCTATGTATTACATTTTACATTAAATTAAATACTTACAGCTTTCTTTTTTGAGTTTTTAATTAGTTAGATATTGAAATATTTAAAATCTTATTACAGAATTGAATTCACTACAAAATTTCCGAAATTTTGAGTACCCACAGGGTAATAACGTCACAAAATAACGAAATAACGAAATAATTTTGTAAAACGTAACGAAAAAAAAATCTAATTGAAAATTAAAATACAAGCACGATAGCACGAAGGAGCTGCGAATATGAAAATTGAATTTACAAAAATTATGGCGCAAAATGATAAAATAAATTTCGAAAAATTCTAATTGAAAAAAGGGCAACACTATTAAAGGAGACGAAAAAATTGATAATTCACGAAAACGATGATTTAAATATAAACCCGAGCAGCACACTCGACAAATTATCGAAATAAAAAATCGACAGAATATCGAATTCGATAAAGTGTCGCGTTAGTTCCGCATAAATCGTGAAATTATCTTTCGATATATCGACAGATTATCGATGAATTATAGTTGGCAAAATCCATCAACAGATAAACTTTCGATAAAATCGAACGATTTTTCTTTTAAAAATCTCAAGATTATAGTTAGATACTTCATCGATAACCTATCTATAAATCGAAAGATAATTACACGATTTATGCGGAACTAACGCGACACTTTATCGAATTCGATATTCTGTCGATTTTTTATTTCGATTTAGTTTCGATATTCTATCGATTTTTTATTTCGATTTAATTTCGATATTCTATCGATTTTGTATTACGATTTTTTGTAGATTATCTAGTTTCGATATTCTATCGATTTTTTGTAGATAATTTAGCATATATGGGTATATGCGCGCGCACATTTTCAAGACCGGCTGGCGAGTTTGAAGTCGTAGTTACGCTTAAGGCTGGCGAATTTCGTTCCAAATACAGCAGTTTCTACCAAAACAAGCGTCTGTTGCGAACATCGGAGTTCGTTCGCATAATACGAATTGGATTATAATATTCAAACATCTTATGCAAAATTGGAGAAGAGGGAGGGGTCCAATTGAAATTTTTATAATAACTAAAATTATTTCTAGGACCTTAATTTACAACTTTTGTTTGAAAATTTTTTCAAATTGGCCCCTTTTTCCTCCGCTCCTCCAATTTTGAATAAGTATCAACGGAGTATTATGCAAAATTGGAGGAGAAGGAGAGGTCCAATTGAAAAAATTTTCAAACAAAAGTTGTAGCTTAAAGTTCTAAGAATAATTTTGGTCATTACAAAATTTTCGATTGGGCGCCTCCCTCCCGTTCAATTTTAAATACTAAGTATTCACATAGTAATCGTAGTATTGAACTTGGTAAAATTTTATTTAAGAACAACGATCTGGTTTCAAGTAAAATACCTAGTAAACCAAAAAAACTAGATAACTTGTTTGAAAATTTTTTCAATTTTGATTTCGCATATTACTGTTACACGTAAGTAGGTAAATGCAAAATAATAGAGGCTAGAGATGAGGTCCAATTGAAAAAACATTTCAAACAAAAGTTGTAGAATAATATTCTAGATTTAATTTTGGTTATTATAAAAATTTCGATTTGGCCCTTTCTTCCCATCCAATTTTGAATATAAAGTAGGTATTTTTTGACTAGAAAAAAATCAATATAGTTTCAACAACTATCGTTACAAAATCGTTGAAATATCGAAGTCGATAAATTTCATATAATGTGTCGATAATACAGTTTTAAATATCTTCACAAAATCTTTAAAAAATCGAATTCGATAAATTTAATATTCTTTTTCGATAGTATAGTTTCAAATATCTTCACAAAATCGTTAACAAATCGAATTCGAGAAATTTCAGATTATTTGTCGATAATATAGTTGTAAATATCTGCACAAAATCGGTGGAAAATCGGATTCGAGAAATTTCAGATTATTTGTCGATAATATAGTTGTAAATATCTGCACAAAATCGGTGGAACATCGGATTCGAGAAATTTCAGATTATTTGTCGATAATATAGTTGTAAATATCTTCACAAAATCGTTAAAAAATCGAATTCGAGAAATTTCAGATTATTTGTCGATAATATAGTTGTAAATATCGTCACAAAATCGTTGAAAAATCGAATTCGAGAAATTTCAGATTACGTGTCGATAATATAGTTTCAAATATCTTCACAAAATCGTTAAAAAATCGAATTCGAGTAATTTCAGATTATTTGTCGATAATATAGTTCTAAATATCGTCACAAAATCGTTGAAAAATCGAATTCGAGAAATTTGAGATTACGTGTCGATAATATAGTTTCAAATATCTGCACAAAATCGTTGAAAAATCGAATTCGAGAAATTTCAGATTACGTGTCGATAATATAGTTTCAAATATCTTCACAAAATCGTTAAAAAATCGAATTCGAGAAATTTCAGATTATTTGTCGATAATATAGTTTCAAATATCTGCACAAAATCGGTGGAAAATCGGATTCGATAAATTTAATATTCTTTGTCGATAGTATCGTTGACGAATATCGTCCTAAAATCGTAATACTATCGAATTCGATAGTTTTTAGATTTTTTGCCTATAAAATCGTACAGCTAAATCTGTATCATATCGTGAGAACATCTTTAGATTTTTAAACGATTTTTTATCGATACGTTTCAACTTTCGATATTATCGATCGAGTGTGCTGCTCGGGAATTTATTTTATTTTCATTGATTTTCATTAGTCATTTTTTTTTAGCGAGCAAAAATTGAATTTTTTAGCAAAAAATTGAAAAAATGGGTAGTTCTGGGAAATTTAGGCAAAATATGCTCTATTATAGTCAAAATATGCTCAAAATATGACGAAATTGACATCTTTGGCCAAAATATGCAAAAATATGAAAACACATAGGGGCTCAATCAACTCGAAATTTCAAGATTCGCAAAGATCTTTTGGATATACCTACCGCATTTTGGGAAGAATTGAAAAAGTCGAAAATTATATAATGCACAACCCTATAGCCATGTCTTCAGTCAACTCGACACGGAGTTGATTTTTTTTTGTAACGTAACGAAATAACGAAAAAAAATTTCGTTATTTCGTTTTGATATTTCCAAAATTGAAGTTTCGTTTCGTTTTTTCTTTTTGTTTCCATCAATTGTTTCGTTTTCGGTTTCGTTTCGTTTTTTCATCAACTTCGGGGTCCCTCGTTTCGTTTCGTTTCGTTTTCCCAAAATTTTTTCGTTATTTCGTTTTTCGTTACGTTACGTTACGTTTCACAACCCTGCTTTTTTCCAAAAAATCGTTTTTTGGAGGCGGTTTTAGCCATTTTCCAAAATTCGCCAAAAATCGAAAAATCAACTTCGGCAGCTAAAAATTTGGTTGTGAGGTCTAGGTGGCATGCTCTTTCAGTGAGCCAAATTTCAGCTCAATCGGAGGTGACGAGTTGGCGAGGTTCCCTTGTGAGTGATTATTTTTTTCAATTTTCACGTAGAAAATTTCAACTCTAAACTTCAACACGAAACCGACAGGATATCTTGAAAAAAAATTAATTACCACCATTCTAAGGTTTATATTTATACACTTGAAAGGCCTATATTCAATAAACTTATACCATGTACCGTAAGCTAATTATCGCACCGCAAAGAGAAGCCATACGTGGGCGAAAATGATACTTTATAGATTTACGCGTTCGCATTTCGCCGTAAAATTTCGTTACTTCACTCCAGCTCCTGGGCCCGTATTAAATATTTCGTTAAAATTATACCCCGTCTCGAATGAACGCACACAATTTAGTTATGGAGATAAAACCTCACTACGAACCCTTTTAAAATTTACTCCTAACGGTGTAATAAATAAATTTGTATTACATGTTTGGTTATAGAAATTATCGTATTTTAAACACTCGTGGTGTGTAGCTTTTACATGTGTGGCTGCCAGCTGACGTATCATAAAAGCCACAGATACATGGTGGATTCAATGAATATGGCAACCGTATCTTCTGGTTGTACATAAATTTTTCCACTTTAGAATTAACCCGAAAGCGTTAGGTATAATTTATTTGTTGTCGCATCAATTAACCGTATTTGTATATTAGGTAGGTATAATATTGCATTATGTAAACATTTGTTTGGTACCTAACTAGGAAGTTGAACCGTTGAATGTACATTACATTACATATGTACGAGTGTATTGTGTTTGTTTGCCTAACAATTGGGAATTTGATTGAGCTAAATTTCAAAAAATAAATAAATTTAAAAATTTAACTTTGATCACTTTATTTTAACTCACTTTTAAAAAACGTGATTTAAACAATGAAAAAAAGTGAAAAAATCTTTCATAAAACTTTTCCTCTTTTTTTTTTTTTTTTTTTTTTGAAAATGAAGGCGATCTTCATTTTTTTATTCGCTAGGTATATTTTGACGCTTAATTTTTGCGCCACCCGTTCACTTCTCGAAAAAATTAATGTTACTTGTTTTATTCCAAATTTTATGTACTTTAATTTTGATGATGACTATTTTATTGTTTACATGCATATTTGAAGAGTTGTAAGTAAAAAACAACGATGCGGTTCAGTATTGAATCCACACTCGCAGGTGTCCGAAAGGGACATTATAAAACCCAAAAATTCGATGTGATCTAGAATGCATATTGCATATTTTCTGTATTTTTATGGTCCAATTTTACTGGGCTATTTTTTGAGAAAACTTTTTAAAAAATGTCTTTGCATAAAGACTTGGTGTGATCGACTCGAAATTCAATTTTTTACTGATCTTACTCATTTGAAAAAAAAATATTTTTTTAACAATAAAAAAAAAATTATCAATTTCTTTTCTCCAAAAAATAAAGGGGTTTTGTTTCAGATTTTAGAAAATGTTTTTGCTTTAGATAGAGAAGTTAAGAAATTTTCTATTGAAAAAAAAAACACCTAATCAAAATTTCTAAAATTTTTTGGACTGAAAATATTTCTCAAATTTGAAGAAAAAAACGTTCAATTTTTCAGAAAATGTTATAACTTTTTTGAGAAAAAGAAATTTTATTCTCACATTCAACATTTAAAAAATTTCAACTCAACATACATACCTAAGGAAAAAATCAAGCTATGCCATAAAGAATTGCAACCCCCCCCCCCCCCCAAACGGACACAACACAATGAAATACGGTCACGAGAATGAATTTTGTTGAAAGCACAATTTCAATAATAATGTTTTTCAATTTTTTTTTCTTTCGAATTTTAACCAAAAATAGTTTTCCTTAAATTTTGTTTTAAAATATTTTTTCAATATATTTATTCAAAAATAAAAATGGAAGATACGAATATTTAAATTTTTATCGACCAACCTGAGAAATAATTTCATTAAAAAAAAAAAGTTTTTATTAATTTGTACTTAAGTATTTTTATTTAGGGAATTATTTTTTTCTAAAAATATTTCATTAAATTTCGTTAACAAATTTTTAAATTTTATTCAACAGAAGGTTTTATCAAAAAAATTGTTTTAAAGATCTTTTTTCATTTTTGCCCAAATAAGAAATACCTAATTTTATCAAAAAATCTAGATTTACATCTTGTTCCAAAACAAATTCCATTATTTTAATTGTTTTTCTTTCAAAATTCACTTGATTTTTTTTTCAATTTTGTCAAGTACCTATAAGTAAGTTTCCATTTTTTTTTCAGGAAAAATTCTTTATTCTATTTCAAAAAATTGTTTTCATCATTTTAAGGAAAGTGGTTTAGATATTAGTTTTCGTGATTTAAAAAAAAATGTATCGAGAGAGTTTTCAATTATTTCTTCTATAGGAAAAATTTTTCAATATTTTTTAAAACAAATTTTTTGTTTTTTCACACCAAAAAGTCGAGAATTTTTTACTTCAAAAAATAAATACGTAAATAAATAAATAAAAAATCAGCTAATAAATAAATAAATAAATAAATAATGTAAATTTTTTTACTCAACAGGAAACAAGAAATTTTTCACTTTAAAAAATTCAGTGAAAATTTTCCAGAAAAAACAAAAAAATGAAAATTTTTTAATGCTATAAAAATGAGAAACTTTTTTTTCACTCCAAAAAAAAAAATCAGACATACCTTAAATAATTTTTTATTCTAATTAGACAAAAAATTTTTATTGAAAAAAAAATAAAATTTTTTACCAAGTACCTACAATAAAAATGAGAAATTTTTTATTGCAAAACAATGAGATTTTTTTCTCGAAAATTTTAGAAAATTTTTCATCCCAAAAAACCGAGGATTTTTTCTCTTCAAAAAATCAGTAACTTTCTTAAGAAGGAATTTTATGATTTTTTTTTTCAAATTTAGCAAAAAACGCAATTCTTTTGTTTTAGAACAAACTTTTGAATTTTACTCAAAATTAAATTTTCTTTGGAAATAATTTTGTTGAAAGTTTTTTCATATTTTTTTCACATTTTTCCAATGGAATTTTTCTACGAATTTTTGAAATTTTGTCTAATAATGATTAATTAATAGTTTCATAAAAAAATGTAAATTTTATCGCTTCAATGTACAAATTTTTTACATGTTTTTCGTTACATCGGTGATAATATTTTTTCATGACTCATTTGAGCACTTTTCAAAGCTATAAAAAATCGAAAGAAAAAAACATTCTTGCAATAAGTACGAAAATGAATTATTAATCTTGATTTAATAATACCTTTCCTCTTCTAGTCATTAAAAACTCGAATGCCGGACGTTGAAAAAATTTTAAAATAGGTAAATACACCTCTTGTTAATGGACTTACACGATGCAAGTTCAATGTTGAAGTGGTTACACGTAGGTAGGTATTCAAAAAGGATCAGTACCAGTTTCTAATTGAAGTTCAGGTTTTATACTTAATAATAAAATAATCACTAAAGTTAGTCCGAACTTTAATTTTACAAGATTAGGTACGAAAAAGCAAAAAAAATAAATAAATACTACAGAACGATTCGAAGTTAAAGTCGAGCGAGTAAATTGATAAAAATGTCGCGTTACGTAACTTTTTCTTTATTAAACTAGCTCGCAAGTCCAAGATAAAATATCACTCCACAAAGTTGAACCATATCAGTGACGTGAGAAGGGGGTTCGGGGCTGGGAAGACGGTTGGGAGAGAGAAAAGAATGAAGTAAAATTCGTTAAACCTTTTGAGTATACAGGATCACGTGCTTTTTAAGCTGATTTTCTTGAACAGTCGCCAAAATATGTGATTAAAAGACAAAGCGTGACTTTGATGTTCCCTGACCATGTTCCTTAGTGGAAAACTTTCGCAGCAAAGAGAGTAGCAAGCACGTGATTCGGCATTGGAATCGTTGAAATGATTCAAGAACACGACATAGTCCTCGTAGAAAATTTTTTAATTGATTTTCAACGTGAACTGAGCCCGAGCTCTTTCTCGAGTAACTCTGTTGTAAAAATTTTCTTACGAAAGGAATAAAAATTGCAGCTATATAATACGCGATGGTAGCCTAGCCTTCCAAAAACGTAATTTCCATCGCCGCTTTATCCTTTCACTCGTAAAAGAATACTCAGCTGAAAAGAGGAAAAAGGTCCATGAATAATCTACCGCGGTGATATCCATTAAACCCAATTATTTTCGAAATACCACTTCCACCTTATCGCTTATAGTCTTACATAGTAAATTGCGAGCTTCCAATTTTTTTTTTTCGTTCTCGGTTTAAAAAAAAAGCTTTCATTTCGAAGCTTTCATTCGAAAGAAAACCCACATAATCTTCATACTTTAGCTAAACGATTTATATATAGAATGGTTGCACCGCAGACCACCGTGTTAAAAATATATATTACTTCGACGTAGTCGTAATTTCCATCTCGGTTAATACGCGAATATTTTCAAATGGGAAATATTTAATTGATAAAATATATAATTAGAAAAGACGAAACAAACGTAGACAATTCATTACCTAACGATGCGAAGCATTAAATTTAAATTATGTACCTGAAACCAGTAAGTACCCCACGTGGTAGTTAAAATGTAGGTATTTGAGAGAAAATTCGACTCAGAGCGATGCTATTTTAAATACAATTTGCCAACCATTTGGAATAAAATTACGAGAATTCGTACTTCCAAAAAAAAAAAAAAAATGTAGAGAAAAAGTAGGTACCAGAGTATGGAACGATATAGCCTACCTAATCCATGTAGGTACCTACATGAACTCATCCTATTATTCGCAGATTAATTTTATTATAATTTTAGTCAAATAACGAATGGAATGTGGCATTTAATTTGCATCGCGAACATCATCATCGTGCAACGAAACGAATCTCGAATGAGCTTTTTATTTTCTAAAAAGACGATTTTATTCTACTCGTAAAAATTTCACAGGCTTCTTGCTTTGTTTTTCGTTTATCTAAAGTATATTAAATTAATAAAAAAATAAAAAGTTTTCCAACAAAAGCATGGAAACGGTTTTTGTTTACTTTTGCTTCGGTAGGTAGGTTGGAAGGTACCAATATAGGTAAGAGTATGGTATTGTTTGGGTGAAATGATACGTTAAAAAGGTGATATTTGGTTCAATAAACTGGCAGACAATTTCTGAGTCATTAATTTTTACACGCTAACAATGGGTTAGATTTTTATTCCATTTTGTCGAGAGTATTTTTTCGTATCAGTTTCGAGTCGAATTTATATTAGGTAGTTGAAAAGTATACGCTTTGTTTTTATTGCGAGAAAGGGGAAAAAATCGTTGAGATAAAAATAACTAATTAAAATTTGAGTTGTTTATATAATAAATAGAGCTAAAAGTTTTTATCATAAGGTAAATAAAAAATGTTACGAAACGGAAAAAGGAATGGAAACTTTTAGGTGGGTGAGAAACGAACGACCCAACGTATTTTTTTAGTTTTTTACTTCATCTCAGAATTATTGTAAACAAAATTGGTACCACCCACAAAATCCATAATATGATTTGACAAATTTATTAAATGAAATATTGGAACTCTGAAAGACAGCAGCTCAGCTCAGATTTAGAGGATTCTGAAAGATACCTCACATTTAAGTAGTTCTGAAAGATAAGAGATCACCATTTAGAGGATTTTGGGAGAAAGCTCGCGAGATTTTGAAAATAGAGCATTTCAAAAAAATCGAAGCCAGGCTATTATTATTTATTTATTTATTTATTTTTTGAAAATGGGTCCTAGAATACAAATAAAATTAATCATAAAATCGTATTTATTTTCTAACATTCAGAGATTTTTTCTCAAAATTTTTTTTTTTTTTGTACTTTGTTTTTTGATGGTTATTATTGTATCATTTTTTATTATTTCTTTTTTGTATTCCTTTTGATATTTACCTATTTTTTTTTATTTTTTTTTTTATTTTTTTCAATCTTTTTTTTTTTTTTTTTTTTAAATCATCTAAAATTTTGTTTTTTCTGTTTTTTTAAATGATTTCTGAATAATTCCGGCCCCCCCGCTCACCCATTATTGGGTATAGGGGGACCGTTATAATACATTGTATATTAATATTGTTGTATTTCATAAAAAAATAAATCTATCTATCTATCTAAATCATTTTCCAAAAAATGTTGTTTTTTTTTTCTCAAAAAAAAATAATAATAAAAAAATAAAAAAATCTGCAGAAAAAATTGAAGATTTTTTACCCAGAACATCAAAGACCTCTTGCTCAAAAAATTAAAGGATTCCCCCCTCCAAAAAAATTAAAGGATTTTCTTCCAAAAAATTAAGGAGTTTTGTAAAAAAATTGAAGATTTTTTTTCCAAAAAGTTTATAATTTTTTCCCAAAACATTAAAGATTTGTTGCTCAAAAAATTGAACGATCCTCAGCCCCCCTCAAAAAAAATCGAAAGGTTTTTTTCAAAGAATTGCAATTTTTCATTAGAGATTCTCATCCAAGAAAAAATTGAAAAAATTGAAGAATCTCCTCCTCCCCCCCCCCCCCCAATTAAGGATTTTCCCCCTGACAATTAAATGAATTTTTCTAAAAAAAAATACTTGAACGATTTTCCCCAAAAAATTGAAAGATTTCTTTTAAAAAAAATTAAATAGTTCTCTCAAAAAACTAAATGATTTTATTTTTCCAAAAAGAAATACTCACCTACTTGAGTGATTTTCCCCAAAAAATTGAAAAATTTTCTTCAAAAAAAATTAAGTTTTCTCAAAAAATTAAATGATTTTTCGAAAAAAAAATACTCGAACGATTTTCCACTAAGGAATTGAAAGATTTTCTTCACAAAAAATTAGGGAATTTTCTCAAAAAATTGAAGATTTTTTTCCAAAAAGTGTATAATTTTTCCCAAAAACATTTAAGATTTGTTGCTCAAAAAAATTTAAGAATTCCTATCAACAAAATTTTTTTCCAAAAAAAAATGAAGATTTTTCCCTCCAAATAATCGAAACATCCCCCTCCCCTCTCAAAAAAATTGCAAGATTTTTTCAAACCAAAGATGATAAATTCATAAAAATTTAAAAATTTTCTCCTTTCCCAAAAACATTGAAGATTTTTTCGTGAAAAAATGGAGGATTTCTCAGTAAACAATTGAATTACTTTTTGTCCCCAAAAAGTTAGATATTTTTTCTATTCCCAACAAATTATTGATTTTTTCCTCAAAAACAGTTGAAGGATTTTTCCCAATGACTTCCAAAAAAAAAATTGAAGGTTTTTCCCACAAAAAATTGTGGTCCTTCTTCTTAAAAAAAAATGAGAGACTTCTTTTTTTTTTAAACTGAAAATTAGGATTTTTTATTCCATAAAATAAAAATTGAGGTTATTTTTCTCAAAAAATAGGGAAACTATTTTTCTCAAAAAATAGGGAAACTATTTTTCTCAAAAAATAGGGAAACTATTTTGTTTAAAAAATTGAAAGAGTTTTTCGTCGAAAAAAAAGTTGAAAGATTTTTTTCTAAAAGTTCGAAAATCTTTCCCCAAAAAATTGAAAAAAAAAATCCAAAAAATGGGAATTTTTTTTCTCCAAAAAATAAGAATTTTTTATTCCAAAAGAGATTTCTTCATCAAAAAAAGTAAGAAAAAAAATACGTAGATTTTTTCTTTAAAGAAATTAGGAAATTTTTTCATACCTACCAATTTTTTTATTAATCAACAGTACTCCAAAAAATTTAAAAATTTCTCTTTTCTAAAAATATTAGGAATAAGTACCTATATTTTTAATTTTAAAAAATTGATGATTTTTTTTCCTCCAAAATACAGAGATTTTTCTCTAAAAAAATTGTTAATTGAGGCACAAATCAAAAAATCGACTTTTAAAATGATACAATTTTCTTCGTAATCGTAATATAAACTAAAAAGAATAACGTACCTAGAATTCAATTCAAAAATCAGGTAGAACACGCTTATCTATTCTTTTGCCTCTCCCTTATTTCCATTTCAATCTGTTTTCTCTTTTTTACCACGCTTTTATATACTTGGTATGTATGTATGTTTGTTTGTTTGTTTGTATGTCTCATGGAACCAAGAGTATGTTTTCGACCAATCCTCTCTCATTTAATATTTTACTGGAATTGAAAGAACATAGTGCTCACATTAGGGGTTTTCGAGGTCGCTGAATTCGATTTTCGAACTCAAATTTACCCCGACCCCAAATTGAGCCCCTATGAGAGGGTTCAATTTTGAAAATTTCAGAAAATCACAACATTGGTATCAAAATGTAGGTTTTCGAGGTCGCTGAATTCGATTTTCGAACTCAAATTTACCCCCGACCCCAAATTGAGCCCATATGAGGGGGTTCAATTTTGAAAATTTTAGAAAATCACAACATTGGTATCGAAATGTAGGTTTTCGAGGTCGCTGAATTCGATTTTCGAACTCAAATTTACCCTTACCCCAAATTGAGCCCCTATGAGGGGGTTCCATTTTGAAAATTTCAAAATTCACAACATTGATATCAAAATGTTGGTTTTCGAGGTAGCTGAATTCGATTTTCGAACTCAAATTTACCCCGACCCCAAATTGAGCCCCTAGGAGGGGGTTCAGTTTTGAAAATTTCAGAAAATCACAACATTGGTATCAAAATGTAGGTTTTCGAGGCCGCTGAATTTTTTTTTTTTAGATAGACATTCGAACCTAGTAAAACTATGAAATTAAAATATTTTCAACGACAACAACGACAAAAAGAGTTAAATAAAAATGTAAAAAATTTTTTAAAAACCACGCTTTTATTTAAAGTTGGACACTTTGTAAAATGTTATTCATAGGGAAAGAGTAATGCCTTAAAAAACAAAAAATAAAATTTACTTGAATACAAAAATGTGTCATGAAAATTTTTTTTTCAAAAATTTTAATGATGAAAAGCGTGGTGGGGTGTGCGAGGAGCAAACGAATACCTTTTCGATTAACGCCCCACCACGCTTTTCATCATTAAAATTTTTGAAAAAAAAATTTTCATGACACATTTTTGTATTCAAGTAAATTTTATTTTTTGTTTTTAAGGCATTACTCTTTCCCTATGAATAACATTTTACAAAGTGACCAACTTTAAATAAAAGCGTGGTTTTTAAAATTTTTTTTACATTTTTATTTTAATGTAAAAAAAGATTTTGAATATTTTATCAAGCCTAATAAAAAATATGTCAATTTTTTCCAACTTTTCAATATTTTGTAAGACATGCCTTGCCATCATTTTTGTAACAAAAATTTAGACTGACCCCTCCCTCAGGACAAAAATATATCCATATGTCAAAACTTTCGAAAAATCAAAAAATGGATTAGATAAAATAAAAATAAAAGTTTAAATTTAAATTAAGCCTCTTGAGATTCTTTGTTTGTAAAAAAACACCAAAGTTGGTATCCGTTTCGAAAATTCGAACGATCATTGGTCAAGTATATCAATACAATATACCTAGTATGTTGCCACCTTCACATACGAAAATCCCAAGGGGTTCAAACTTATGGAAATATCATTACTCAAAATACCTAATAATAATTTTCAGCTAAAGCTAATGTTGGTAAATTGTACCTTTTCGAAGGTCGTATGGTATTTTATAATAGTAAATAATAAAACGATAAATCTTTTAAAATTAAATTTTTATTCGTACTCAAAATATGATAGATAAATCACGAACTTTGGTATAATTCGTCAATTTTATGGTTTTTTGCGACGGTGTAAGTGTTCCTAATGGATATAGAAATAATTTGAAACATGGTAATGTGACTAATAATGGTAATTGAGTCTATAGTTGTACTTATAGTAGATAATAATAAAATAAATACTTATACCTAGTAGTCTAGGTAAGTACCTACTATACGTTGAATGGTGAGTATCATTATCACTTTTTTTTTCATTACAAGCATTATTAAAAAATTGTACGTATGTTGTTTGTTTTAGACAGAAGCGAAGTATTTGCTCGATAAACACATTTACAAAGTTGGAATTGGCATTAACGGACTTGACTAGTTTTTATCCATGACATTGTCACGTTATTAGTATACTCGTACAATACACTTTCTCCACACGATCGCGTATTAATGAAAGTATTAAAAGTAAAAGAGTAAAAAAATCGCATCCATACCGGTTTTATGTTTCGAATAAGTTTAGCTTAGCTATGTCTATGTATAATTTCGATTTCATAGAAATTGTACCCAGGTCAAGAATAATTTTATTCATTCTGCGGTGCTGCTGTGGCGGATTTCTTAGGGAGATACCGTTACCGTGATAAAAGTAAACGAATTTGGTAGATGAATAAAAATACTTGGATATTTAAAAAGAATAGAGCAAATTGCATCTTTAGTTAGTTGAAATTTTTTCATTTTTAAAATGTTCCTTGTAGGGGTTCTCGATGACCCACCGAAAATTCCCTGATTCTCACCCCTTGGGAAGTTGACGAAATCTGGACCCAAAAACCCTACCTGTTTGTTTTTCGCTTATAACTCTTCAAATATGCGTTTAAGCAAAAAATTGCTCATCACTAAAATCAAAGTACATAAAATTTGCAACGAAAAAAGTTATATTCACTTTTTCAAAAAATGAACAGGTGGCACAAAACCAAGCGTTGAAAAATATACGCTGAAAAAATGAAAATTTCCCTGCATTTCTACGAATAAAATTCAAGAAAAAAATGAATGAGTTGGAAATTTCACGTACCTACTTAAACGTTGAGTCGTTGAGTGAACTTTTTGAGTTGGGGCAGGCTTTACACATGCCCACTAGGGTTTGTCTTTACTTTGGACTTTGAATTTTTTGTTCTCACCCTCCCACAAGTTGTTCCTTTTCACGAAAAAAAAAAATTCCCAATTGAATTTCAAGTGGATAATAGCCCCCCCCCCCCCACCAACATTTTTTGGAAAAATAAAAAAATGCACAGATTCCTCAATTTTGGAATTGTTCTGGTTAAACTATCAGAATTGTTCTTTTTTTATGAGAATGAATTCCCATTTTTTTTTTTTTCCCCATAAAAAATTAGGTATATTAATAATGAAATAAGAAAAAAATTTCATTTTATTGGAAAAAAATTACTTATTCCTCATAAAAAGAGACAATAAGACGAAAAAAATTCAAAACTTTGAAAATTTTAGAAAATGAAGAAATATTTTTAAATAAAAAGGAAAACTTTGAATTTCAAGTTCAAAATTGTTGCCAATTTTTTTCAATTGAGGGGACAATTTACATTAAAATGGTGCGGTGCAAAAATTGAATAATGCATCGCAGTGATCAGATTATTTTTTTCCTTTAAAAAGACGAATCTCCTCCCACCCTATCCCCCCTCAAAAAAACGGATTTTTTTTTTCAAAATAAAAATTAGAAGAATTATTTTACTCCAAAAAAGTGGAAAAAATTTTCACAGAAACATTAAAGGATTTTTTCCTCCAGTTTTTTTCTCGGAAAATGTTGAAAGTTTTTTCCAAAAAAATTGAGATTTTGCTCTCGGAAAAATCTGTATACAAAAATTAAAAGATAAAAGATTTTTACCTGCTCTAAAAAAATGAAAAACCTGTTACCTACCCAACTTCAAAAAATAAAAAATAAATTATTTCAAAGAAAAGGAAAAGTTTTTATTCCAAAAAAATCGAGAAATTTTTCTACGTAATCTCCAAAAATTGAAAGATTTCCCCCCTAAACGAATTGAAAAACTATTTACTCTAAAAATATGAAAAATTACGCTAACTCGTACAAAAATAAATATATTTTTTATTCCAAGATAATTAAGGAAATTTCTTCCTGCAAAATATCTCAACATTTGGAGAAAAGATTAAAAGATAAAATGATAAAAAAAAATTATCTCCAAAAGTAGATAATTACTTTTTCAGGAAAAACAGAATTTTTTCAGCATTAAAATATTTTTGCTGAAAAAAATACTCAAGTACCTACTAAAAGTATTCCAAAAAATGGAAAATTTTTCGTTTTTCTTCCAAAAAATTAAAGTAAGGAATTACTTTTTCAGAAAAATTTTTTCTGCATTAAAATATTTCACTTATAAAAAAATGTAGGTAAAGACTTTCTTCTCCTTTATGTCAAAAAATCGGTATGTATTTTTGCTGAAATGCTTAATTTCTTCTCTTGATTTTTCTTTAAAATGCATTCAAAAAAAATTGGCAAATTTTTCATTTTTCTTCCAAAAAATTGAGAAATTTTTTTATCCTCAAAGAATCAAGTTTTTTTTCTCTCCAAAAGAAATTGCAAATTTTTTTCACCTCAAAAAACTGCAATTTTCTTACGCTTATTTATAAATTTAAATGTGTTTTTCATTTCGAAAAAAATCAGAAATTTTTTTCTCTCCGAAAAATTGAATTTTTCATTTTGGTGTTTATACTCTTACAAGATTATTATTTTTTAATGAGAAATTTTATTTCGCTGACTGCAAAATTTTGAGAAAATTTCACTCTAAAATAATTGAAATATTTTTTCCAAAATTGACTGGAAAATATTTTTACTTCAAAAAATTTAGATATTTTTTTGTCTCATAAAATTTCATTCATATCCCCCCCCCCTTTAAAAATTGAGTTTTATTTCCTTGGTATGAACAGAAATTTCTTTCTTCAAAAAATTAGTTTCTAATTTTTTCTGAAAAAATGTATTTTTTTACTCAAAAAAATTAGAAGATTTTTCCCTCCAAAAAATTGAAATTTTTTTCTCTGAAAAAGTTTTTCTTAAAACATTGAACGATTTTTTCAAAAAAAAAAAAAAGAAAAAAAAAATGGAAATACAAAGTTGAAATTTTTTTTTCTAAAAATGAGAAATGTTTCTGCATAAAAAATAAAAAATTTATTTTCAAAAATTTTTAATTCCAAATAATGGGGGAAAAATTTATTAAGTAAAAAATTGGTATTTTCTCCTATTTTAATGAAATAGAGAAAAAAAATTGTCTCAAACATCTGGTTAGGTAATTGAAAGGCTATGGCATGGCAAGGGTGTACTTCCTGGAGGGGAAGTTCTCCCTGCCAAAATTACGATTTTAAAAAAAGCATTACCACTTTGCTGACTTGAAAATACCATGATTCCTCCATGTATAGCAGCATATCCCTACCTCACAAAGTATTATGACTTAAAATCAGAAGAGGACGTGAGTGGGGACTATCTTGGAATCTGTGATGTGTCATAATTTGCAAAAAGTCAACTCATTTTTAAAATCGTATGATGTGGTGGGGTCTTAAATTGTTGGCACTATAAAATCATGACGTGTGTTTTTGCGCCACCCGTTGATTTTTTTGAAAAAATTCATATAACCTTTTTTGTCGCAAATTTTATGTATTTTAATTTTAGTTATGAACATTTTTATGTTTAAACGAATATTTGAAGAGTTATAAGCAAAAATCAACAATGAGACCTGTTGGGTTGGCGAAAGAAAGATTTAAAAAAAAAAAAAAAAATTATGTAACCCAGCATGCAATTTCATTTCCTTATTTGACTGGACCACTAGTACCATAATGGGAATAAATTTTCTCACCGGGTTTGCAAATGATACAGTTAAAACTAACGATAAGGAATAATTTCGTCGGAATAAAAATCGTACTTACCATGTTTAGCAGTTGAGCACGAAGATGCAGGGCACAGCGAAACAATTTGGTATTTACGTTGTTTGAATGTATAATTAGGTAGATACGAGCACAACAACGAACGTCGCGAATTATACGTATTAAAAAATCAGAAAGGTAAGTAAAGGAAAGGAAAATTTTAAATTATCTTAAAATAATCAGTCTTTGCTCCAGTCAAGTATGAAAAAAAAAATAGCGGAAGGAATTAGGTATAGCTGCGTATAACGTATTAGGCTATACTTCCACAGCTGCCAAAATGTATAGTTTTCGGAGTCTGCGGACGGGGATCGCCCTTTTGACGTAGCTTTTCACTGGAGACCATTGTGGACTCGATCCATAATCTAATTTCGGACGGGCATTCTGGTTTCTTACGGATTGTTACGCTGGGCTCTTTGGTCGATGGGTTTTTCATCAACTCGGCCATTATCTCTTCGACGTTACATTTGACGACCTTTTGCTTACAGTAGACTATGGCTCTAACGAAGTTATCTCGTTTGGTGATGAATCGGTGCTCCATGTAAATGGAATTCTGATCCCAGTACACGATATCCGAGGTAATGTAATATAAACTGAATAATCTGATGAAACGTCTATACCGGATGCTGGTACCGCCTTGAAAAACCAAGCCTCCTTTTTCGCGTATTTTATTCCATAAATCCGTCCGATTGTAGAAATCAGCTCGAGCGAAATCCACTTCTCTGAGATATCTGGCGTTGTTCATGTGAAACAGTAGAATATCTATATCCGTCGTGAGGCATATCGAACTATACGTCGATGTATCCAAAATGTGCAACCTTTTCTTGAATATTTTCGAATGCAAGTAACAAGTCGCTATTCGTATGAAATAATGTAACTCTAGCAACCAATAAGCTATCACCAATAGAATGAATATGGTAATTACAATAGACACCGTACTACATTCTACCATTTTGATAGGTACGAGTGAGAGAAAGAACGAACAAATTTTTTTTTTTGAAAAATCGAAAACCGCAAATCGTTCAATTAATTTTCATTGCGAACGAACACCAAACAAGAATAATCTATTTACGTCGACCATTAACGAACCACGATAATACGAGTAACTATTCACAACGAATACCACCGAACAATTATCATGGTTATTTATTTATTTTATTTTTATCAAAGACAATCGTTACGATTTTCGATCTATCGATATACCGCAAGATAGAGCACGAATGACCGATGGAACGCGATCGCAAAACACGAATAAGTCCTAAGCCTAAGATGCCAGTAAGACAAACCTACCACGAAACCACTCTTCGTCTGCAGAATAACCAAACACTCGATGACCATGAATTCGAACATAAACATACGATTCAACTTCTCTATGCCAATAACGTGCTATGCGTGACATTTGTGATAATACTGAAAAAAACGTTGGAAAAATTGGTCACTTTGAGTATTAAATTAAGTTTTTTTGCAATTTTTTTAAGTGCATAGGTAGGTCTCACGCAGGGCTGGTGGAACGAAACGATGAATTGTTCCGTGCTGGTTTTGTAGTAAAAGTTCCACTTTGGTTTTGTTCTGTTCCGTTCCATTTTTGTTTTGTTTTGTTCGGTTCCGTTCTGTTCCGTTCCAGTTTCGAATTTTTGAATGTAATTTTTTGTTTAAAATTTAAAATTTCATTGCAGGCTGCAAAGTCACAAGCAACTAGCAAGTAGCAAGAAGCAAAACTTTCAGAAATTTGATAATAAAATTTTTTTAAAAAACGCGTAGCAGTCAAGATGCTCCGCGACAGCCGAATTTTTTTTTTCAAGTTAGTGTACCACTTTGAAAACGTTTTCATCCATGGTATTTCAGTTTCAATATCAGTTTTAACTTCAAATTCAGTTTAAAAATGTCAGGTTTTTGTCTTCAGTTTTAGTTCCTCTCTGCATTGAAGATTTCAACTTCAGATGGGGGCTCCGCCCCCATACCCCTGTTGAGACTCCTACCCAACCTCCTCATCACTTTCAGCTCATCGGATGGGGGCTCCGCCCCCATACCCCCGCGTTGGGGCTTCGCCCCAACCACGTTGTCACTTCCAGCTCTTAGGATGGGGCTCCGCCCCCATACCCCCGCGTTGGGGGCTTCGCCCCCAACCACCTCGTCACTTCCAGCTCTTCAAATCCCCATGCCCCAGGGGCATGGCAGGATTTGCCCCCAACACACCAGAAAAAGGGGTTGAAACGTGAAAATTTCTGATTTTTGACTCTGTAGGAGGGTCAAATGAGGCTCTAAAGCCCGGTCCACACCTTCAAATAATTTGATCAAATCACGTTTGATCAAATCACGTTTGATCAAATATATTTGAAGGTGTCGACAATAGGATAACAATAGGTGGTGTTGAATTAACGCGTCCACACCTTCAAATATATTTGATCAAACGTGATTTGATCAAATTATTTGAAGGTGCGGACCGGGCTTAAACTCGAAAATCCCCAAAAGGTACATCAGTGACCTTTACTGACATCACATCCCAAATTTTGACCTTCTAGGTCATTTGGTTTGGGCTATAGGCTGATCAACACACCTAAAAAAGAGGTTAAAATGTGAAATTTTCTGATTTTTGACCCTGTACGGGGGTCAAATGGTGCTCAAAAGTCGAAACCCCCAAAAGGCACGTCAGTGACCTCTACTGACCCTACATCCCAAATTTCGATTGTTTAGGTCTTTTAGTTTGGGCTGTAGGCTGTTCAACGCGTCAGAAAAGACAGGTTAAAACTTGAAAAATATTGATTTTTGACCCTGTATCGAGGTCAAAAGGGGTTTAAAGGTCAAACCCTACAAAAGGCACATCAGGGGCATGAACTCGATCTATGATAAAAATTTAGGCCCCCCAGCTCCATTTGGGGGGTCTGTAGCCTGATCAACGTAAAAAAATGACCTCAAAATCCACTTTTTGGGCCCTAAAATGGGGTGGGGATGACTTGGGAAGCTGAAATTTGGATACAGTGGAGACAATCAAAGTCACTGTTGTTGGTAAAAATTTCAAATCATTTTGTCAAATTGGGGCCTCTTTAGAGCCCCCCTCAAAAAAGGGCCATCCCCAATTTTGAGGCTCGAGGGTCAAAAACCCCAAAAGGCACCTCAGTGACCCTTACCTATCCTAAATACCAAATTTTAACATCCAAGGTCATTTGGTTTGGGCTGCAGGCTGATCAACGTACCGGGAAGCGAGAAAAAACATGAAAAATTGTGAAAAATCTTGATTTTTGACCCTTGACAGGGGTCAAAGGGAGCCCAAAAGTTGAAACCTACAAAAGGCACATCAGGGGCACAAACTTGATTCATGATGAAAATTTTGGCCCCCCCAGCCCCATTTGGGGGGTCTGTAGCCTGATCAACGTGAAAAAAATTACCCCAAAATCCACTTTTTGGGCCCTAAAATGGGGTGGGGATGACTTAGGGGGCTGAAATTTGACTATGGTGTAGGTAATTAGGGTTCTCATCCCTGGGGCAAGTTTCAAAAAATTTCATGATATTGGGGCTCCCCCGCACCCCCTCAAAAAGGGGTAAAATATCCAATTTTGAGTTAGGGCCCCAAAATTTTTTTTGCATCATTCCTACACCGAGGGGACCCTACCTATCAAGTTTGATCTCATTTGACCTGTTAGGCTCGGCCCCAGAGTTCCAAAAGTAGCGGTAAAATTATATATATATATATATATATATATATATAAATATGTGACATGTGACAGATCGTCATCTTTTGGTCCCAAACGTCGACAAATGGGGTCAAAACTCTTCTACCCCCCCTCCTTCTAAATCAGGGTCGGACACAATAGCCTAAATTTTTTTTTAAAAATTCGGCTAAAAATAAAAATGAGAAAAATTGAGAAAAAAACACAATCTGAATTCTGATAATTAAATTTTTTTATTTTATTGTATCACAATAAAATAATTTTTTTTAATTTCATCAAATTTACATTTCACAATCACAATAATTGTGATTGTGAAATGTAAATTTGATGAAATTAAAAATTGAAATTTATTGCCTTCTGAATTTTCAATTGAAAACAAAAAGGCCAGAAGCCAGAAGGGAAAATTAAAGTAAATGCTGCTTGCAAGTTGCGATAAGTATAAAATTTGATGAAAATTTGTAACCGAACGATTGGAACAGAACGATTGGAACCGTGGAACGGAACAATTGGAACAAAACAAATTTAATAATTTATATTGTTCCGTTCAGAACGGAACAAAAAATCATTTTTCAAACGTTTTGTTCGGTTCTGTTCACACTGATTCGTTCCGAACATAATATTGTTCCGTTCCAAGTTATTGTTCCGTTCAAGTAGCAATTTTTGCGTTCTGTTCCGGTTGAAACGTTCCGTTCCGTTCCACCAGCCCTGGGCCGTCTAGGTACTCTTCAGTCTTCAGTGCAATTAACACGATTGAGGAGTAATTTAAATTTAAAAATTAGACTTTTTGTATGTACACATCTAATATTCAACAAAATAGTTAAAGCCCTATAGAAGTAAGTATGCTGGACGGTCGCCATTTTGTGCGCGAAATGGCGACCGTGTTTCGTTACGTTATATTTTCGTTTCACAATACTTAATCGTTTTTTTTTTCATTTTCGTTTCGTTTTGTTTCGTTTCGTTATCTTTTCCATCTCAGGCTTTTGTTTCGTTTCGTTTTTTGTTTTCCTGTCGATTTAATTATTTCGTTTTTTCTCTTTTCGTTACGTTAACCGAAATTGTTTCGTTATTTCATTTCGTTATTTCAGCAGTATATAGCCCTACCCATGTGGGTACTCAAAATTTTGGAAATTTTGCCTAGAATTCTATGCTGTAATTAGATTTCAATTTTCGTCCTGGAATAAAACTACATGGTTTTTTTATAATAAGTTTTTTGAGTTTTTGAAATTTTGAGCGATTTTTTTTTTGAATTTCCAACAATAAAATCTGGAGAATCTTTCTAAAAAAATTCATAAAAATGATTTGAAAAACCATTTTTAATGCAGTAAAATTAGGTATAAATAAATTTTCAATTTCAAGTACCTCTGTTGTTATAAAGTATCATTTTTTTTGTTGTTGGAAAATTGAAAAAATTTCTCCACAAAATACTCATCACTTTTTCAATTATTTTTTTTTTAATCCTCAACTTGGCCCTATAGACAAAATTCTTTTTGAAAAATTTTCAAATATTTTTTTTGTAAAAATTTATTTGCAAAAAGTTTGGAAGGACAAAAAAAAATTAATTCTTTTCACGAAATATTTTTTTGAATTTCTAACACAACATTTTGAAGAAATTCTCTACAATTTTTTTTAAATAATACAGTAAATATCTAAGTAAATTTTAAATAAATTCTCAATGCTGTTGTTGTCATTGTTCTTTATTATTTTGTTTCGTTATTCTCAAAATTTAAAGTTTCGTTTACATTTTTTTTTTTTTTTCAATTTCACATTTTTGTTTTGTTTTTTGTTCATTTTAGATGTTCTTATTTCGTTTTTGTTTTGATTTTTAGATTTTTTTCCGTTATTTTTTCGTTTTTTCATTTCGTCACATTTCACAACGATGATTTCTAACAAAAAAAATTTAAAGCGAGGAAAACATGAAGTGGAAATTCATCTTACCACAACAACAAAATTCATGATAGTAGGTAGTAAAAATAAACAGTTCAAAAAAATAATAGATATCTAATAATAAAATGTAGCAGGCAAATACTCATGGGCCAAATTTTTTTCTTAATGACTGAAGAGTATTTACTAGTCTTTTACAATGTAACGCAAAAATTAGCCACTTCCAAGATTTCTTTTTTGAGGCTTAAAAATAGGTGGGGATGGCCTAGGAAGTCGAAATTTTCTCGAACATTATTTCTTCAAAAATTTGAAAAACATTTCGTTTCCATCTCCAAAAAAACGAAAATCTTTTAAGCTTCAGTACAAAAAAACGAGATAGGTATTTATTATTCCGAGAAAATCTTTTTTTTTTCAAACACGTAAGTATGTATTTGGAAACATTTATTTTTTTTTTAATTAAAAAAAAACTGGAAAATTTTTTCTTGCTAAAAACTTGAAAATTTTCTCCCGAAATAATTGTTGTTTTTTTTTAAGAAAGTTTTTTTTTATTTGAAAATTGTTTTATACTCCAAAAAAAAATTTTACTTAAACTTTTTTTACTCGTAACTACAAAAAAAAGAATACTTAATATATTTATTATTCAAAAATTATTCTGAGTTTTCTCCAAACATTTTTTAAGAAGTATTACTTTTTTCTTAAAAAAAAAAAAAAAAAAATGTCACATCTTTTCTTCAAAAAATTTAGTTTTTTCCTCCAAAAAATTTATTTTATTTTGGAAAGAAGAAAAATTTTTTCTTCAAAAATCCGAAAAACATTTTCACACTAAAAAAATGAAATTAAACGATTTTATTTTTTCAAAAATTTGAAAAACATTTCGTGCTTCAAAAAAGTAAGAAATTTTTTAGCCATATTTTTATTCAAAGAAAATTCAAAAAAAAAAATCTCCAGAAAATTGAAAGTTTTATTTTTCAGGTTTCTTTTCAAAAAATTGAAAACTTTTTTTATTCCAAAACTTGAGAGATTTTTTATTTTAATTATTTGAAAAAATTTCACTTCAAAAAAATTTAATTGAATGATTTTCCTCCTTTGAAAATGAGGAACCCCTTCCCAAAAATTAGAAATTGTTTACTCCAAAAACAATTGGAATTATATTAGATACTTCAAAAAAAAAAAAAAATCAACAAAATTTTTAAAAAAGTTTTCCTTTTTGAATTTTTAATACAATTTTTTGTAAATGATTCTCGAGATTTTTTCATCGAAATTATTTCTGTATTTTGAATTAAATTCTTCTAATTTTCTCCAAATTTCCTATTCTTCAAATTTTTCATTAATTTTTTTTCCAGATCTTCATTAGATTTTTTCTATGTAAAATTTTTCACTCAAATTATTACCTACATACTTAATTAAATTGTTTTCCGAATTATTGATAAACTTTTTTTTCTAATGTATTGAAATTTTGTTGGGGAAATTCTTTATCAAATTTATATACATTTTCCTAAAATTTTTCATTAAAATGTTTCTTCCAATTGTCCATTAAACGCAGTTCTAAATTTTTATTAAGTTTTAACAAAAATTTCATTTTTTTTTATTCAAGTTTTAACTAAATTTTTTCAAATTTTTATTTTAAAAAATGTTTTTAACGTAGGTAGGTAAATTTTTATTCAAGTTTATTCCCGGAGTTTTTCATTTAAATCTTTTCCGAACTTTTTATTGAATTTTTTTACAAAGGAAATTGTTTCTCGGTTTTTTCTTTAATTTTCAATTATTGAATTGTCAATTTGATTCTATTCCAAAATTATTATCTAATTTTTTCTACCAACTTGACTTTTCATTTTCATCAACATTTTTCTTTTAAATTTTTCTCAAGTAAATTTCAATTTCTTTGAAAAAAAAATCTGAATTTATTTTTTTCAAAATATTTGTTCAAATTTTGATTTTCTTCAAAGTTCCTAAATTGATGTGTGCTTATCATTGTGGAAAAAAATAATGATCATTACAAAAAAATTGTTTATTTTTTGAAAAAGTGAATTTATTTTGGATAAAAAATTTAAAATCAAAATTTCCAGAAGAAAAACTTGAAAAAAAATTTGTAGGTACGTGTTTTCACCAAAAAAGGAAATGAATAAAAAATAACGACCTTGTCCTTTACCTACGAGAATGACAATCAATATAAAACTCTCAGTGACAGATGACAATGAATTCAAACATAAACATAAGATTCAACTTCTCTATGTCAACAACGTTTACCTATTTGTGACATTTTTGCAGGTAATAAATCAAAAAAATATTTTAAAGCATTGACTAAGTAGGTACTTAAGAAGTAGGTAATTAATGAACTTTTTCTTGAGGTTTTTTTTTCACGTAGATATTCGTAACAGTGCAATTAACGTATGATAGGATTTAATTTCAAATGTGGCGATTCTTTGTGATGTGCATTAGGATTAATTTTAATAACAAAATAAATACTTATTAACTCGCCTGAATATTTTAGTCTATTTTTAGGCTAAAAAACAGCTTTTGCCCAAACAAAATGAGAGAAAAGGGTTTCTTTTTTTTATAAAATTGCTTGTAAAGAAGTGTTTTTATTAACATGACATGATAGTATATAAAATCTCAAAAAAAATCAGAGTGTGCTTCCCCCTCCCCCTCCACCACCCCAAATAATCCACATCCCCTCCGAATTCGTCTATTTCACTTTATTCACTCATTAGTTCGTAATGAAGTTACAGAAAAATTCCTTGTACAAAATAAGTAAGATGCAGAACTAAATTTCCCTCAAACTAAATTGAAGTTATCTATTATTGATCGAGACAAATTACTTACCTAGGCCTAAAAAACAATCTTTTCCAAAAAGAAATGATGTAAGAATTTTCTTTTTCAAAAAGTTGCTCGTAAAAAAAATATCCTTATTTTGAAACATGAAAATTGGAAAGATTTTTCCTCAAAAAATTGAGCTTTTTTTCTACGAATGGAAATTTTTTACCATACCTAGAATTTGAAAAATGTTATCAAAAAGTTGAGAAAATTTTTATGTCTGATGCAAAAAAAAATATAGGTTTTATTTTATTCCATGAAAATTCAAAGTGTTTTTTCTCCAAATAATAGAATTTTTTTCCAAATATGAGATTTACTTTCAAAAAATTGAAAAATTTCTTCTTCAAAAATTTTAAACAAATGTTTATTCCAAAATTTTTTTTGAAAAATCAAGATTTCTTCTTTTAAAAAAACAACAACGAGAGATTTCCCCTCTCTATAAATAAAATACATCTATCTTTTTCTAAAAAGAAATAAAATCCCTAAAAAATGATTTTTTTTTCTAGGTAAGAAAATTAAAAAAAAAAAAAAAAAAAAAAGGAAGTTTTTTTGAGCTCTTTTTTCAAATATTTGAGAAAAATTTTCGTTCCGAAACGAAAGAGTTATTTTTTCAAAAAGAGCCTACGGTGTGGTTTTAGGATGTATGAAGAGCTAGGGGACTTCCTGAGGAGAGAGGTTCGGGAACTTTTCTTGAAAAAAAAAACCACAAACAGTCAGGAGTGTGAAAAAATTTCATGGACTCATTTTTTCGCCCTTCCTGTCAAAATTCATCCACTAAACCGTGCTTATTTCACCTCCCCCCCCCCCCAAAAAAAAAACCTCGTACACACTTTTTCAATAATCCCAATAATTGAATTAATTGTTATAGTCAAATACGAATAAGTACAAAAAAAAAAAAAATTGAGGACGGTGGAGCCGAGGAAAAAAATTCTAAAAATGGATTTTTTAGAATGAGTGAACCTTTTAAAATAGATAATTTTTCTCCAAAATAATTACATTACCGCGTGACGCATGGCTAAAAAATTGAGAAATTTTTTTATCTACAAAAAAAAACTTGAGAAATTTTTAATAACATTAAAAATACTTTTTTATTCCAAAAAATAAGAAATTTCATTCCTCAAAAAATTGAAAAAAAGTCCAAAAAATTATTATTGTTTTATTCTCCCCTCCCCCAAAAAATCCAGAATTTTTTTCAAGTGATCCAAATAATTAAAAGAATTTTTACTTACACCAAAAAAATTGAAAACAATTTCTATTTAAAAAAAAAAAAAAAAAACTGAAAATATTCATTAATTTAAAAAAATTGAAAGATTTCTTATTTCAAAGAAGTCTAGAATTTTTTCGCAAAAAAAAATATTTTTTAAAAATAGGTAGGTAGGTATTGAAAACTTTTTATTTTAATTTCCAAAAAAATTGAGAAATTTTCTCTCAAATAATATTGAGAAATTATTTTTCTTTCCAATAAAAATTTTTAAAAATGGAAAATTGCTTTACCTATCTACATATTTTTTAAATAAATGAGATTTTTCCGCTAAAAAAATGAGAAATTATTTTTCTTTCCAATAAAATTGAAAGACTTTAAGTACCTAGATATTTAAAAAAAAGAAAAGAAAAGAAAAAATGGAAAATGAAAAATTGCTCTACCTGGATATTTCAAAAAAAAAAACAGATTTTTTTTCAAGTTCCGAAAAATTAACATATCTCTCATTAAAATAAAAAAAATAAGGAATAGGTACTTATTCGTATACTTTAGAAAAATTGAAAAATTTCTCTCGTCTCCCCCCACAAAAAAAAACATAAAAAAAAAAAAACAATTTAAAAAAAAATTGAAAATATTTTTCACCTAGTCCAAAAAATTTGGAAGATTTCTTATTTCAAAAAAATCTGGAATTTGTTCACAAAAAAAAAAAAAAAAAAAAAAAAAAACTGAAAAATTTAGGCATTTAAAAAAACTTGAGATTTTTTTTCATTTCTACTATACAACATTTTTTCTCCAAAAAAATGAATTTTCTCTCCAATAATATTGAGAAAATATTTTTATTTTCATTCAAAAAATGAAAATAAATAAAATTTACCTAGTTACTTATCTACATACATTTTTTTTATAAATAAATGAGAATATTTTTCAATACAAAAAAAGAGGAAATTATTTTTCTTTCCAATAAAATTGAAAGACTTAAAGTATTTAAAAAAAAAAAAAAATGGAAAATGAAAAATTGCTCGAGAATTTTTATTTTATTTTTTTTTTTTCTATGTTCCAAACAACTGAAAAATTTCTCATTCAAATTGTTCGTATACCAACCTACGAAACAGAAGCAAAACATGAAAATTTTGATTTTTGACCATACACAAGGCTCGAAAGGTCTGAAGGATGAACGCTAAAAAAAAATACACTGGGTGGGGATACAATCATTCTATCAACAGTTTTGGAAGATGTATTAAAAAAACTGAAAAAAGTAACTTTACTAAAAAAAATTAGGTGAAATCCAATTTTCAATCTTTTGATCTAAAATTTTGAATGAGTATATCAGAAAGATAGAGATACCTGAATCCATTCTTCATACATCGCTTAAGAGTTCAATATTTGCTCTAGTCCCTCTACTAACCACTCATTACATTTTTTTTAAAATTGAGGGATTTCAAATTATCATAAAATGATCAGTCTTCGCTTCAGTAAAATATGAACAAAAAATGAGGGGATTACTACAGATAACATATCAGGCTATACTTGCACAACTGCCAAAATCTAAAGTTTTTCCAGTTTGCTGACAAGGAATGCCAGAGCAATCGTTTTTACGTAGTTTTTCACTAGACACCGTCATAGACTCGATCCATAATCTGATTTCAGATGGACATTCTGGCTTCTTACGAATTGCTTCGTTGGGCTTTTTTGTGGGTGGATTTTTCAACAACTCGGCTATTATCTCTTCGACGTTGCATTTGACGACCTTTGTCTTACCATAGGCGATGGCTCTGACGAAATTATCTCTTTTGGTAATGAATCGGTGCTCCATGTAAATGGAATTCTGATCCCAGTACACAATTTCCGTGGTAACGTAATATAAGCTAAATAATTTGATGAGACGTCTGTATCGGATGTTGGTACCACCTTGAAAAATCAAGCCTCCTTTTTGGCGAATTTTATCAAATAAACCCGATCGCATTAGGAATTCGCCTCGAGCAAAGTCCACATCTCTGACGTACCTTACGTTGTTCATATGAGACAGAAAATAATCTACATCCGTCATGAGGCATATTGAATTGAACGTCGATATATCGAAAATATGTAACTTTTTCTTGAAAATTTTCAAATATAAGTAACAATTCGCTGATCGCAAGAAGTAATTCAAGTCTATCATCCATTGCACTATCACCAATAAAATTAATATCATAATAACAATTGACACAGTACTACATTCTACCATTTTGATGGGTTATGAGTAAGGAAAAAAAAACGAAACATGGAAAACCAAAAAACCGTTCAATTAATTCTCATTGAGGACGAACACCAAACAAGAATGATATTTAAAAATTCCGACAATTCACTATAAATCCACGATATAGTAACACGTAATGGTGAAATTATCATAAGTATAACGTAATTTAATTAAAAATGCGACGTTTCGGAATAATTTAAATGACAATATAGTAACTTGAGTAATCATTGCTTGTAAAAAAAAATTCCAAAGAGGGGAAAGTATAAAGTAGAATCTATCTAATCACGTCAACAAAATTCATGAATAAACATAAGAATAACCAATTCAGGAAAAATTAATAAAAAGGCGTAGCAGTCACTATATTATATAGTCATATGGCACCCATTCCTGCTGCAAAAGTCAAAAATTATCATCAATTTTAGATAGATTACCTTTGAAGGTCTTTAGAAGTAGAGTCATTCCCTAGATTTGACCTCCATAGGGCAAAACTTTCAAAATTATACATCTTCAGTGACATCTACCTATTCTACGTAGCAAATTGTTGTCCTCTGGAAAGATTCAATATTTTTACTCGTATACTTGAGAAGTTCTGTTATGCTGGTATTGCTGGTGGCTCTAAAAAATGAGCTTTTTTTATTCCAAGACAATTCAAAAAAATTCTCGAAAAAATATACCTACAGATTTTTTTAAATAGGTAGGTATGAGGTTTCTGTTCAGAAAATTTCAAGATTTTTTTTCTCCAAAAATTAAGAAAGTAAAACTGTTTATTAAAAAAGTTGAGTTTTTCTTCTTCAGGAAAAATTGAGAGATTTTTTCTTCAAAAAAAAATGCAAGATTTTTTTTCTCCAAAAATTAAGACATTTTTTTCTTCAAAAAGTTGAGTTTTTTTTCTTCAGAAAAAATTGAGAGATTTTTTCTCCAAAAAACTGGGAGATTTTTTCTCCAAAAAACTGGGAGATTTTTTTTCTCCAAAAATTAAGACATTCTTTCTCTTCAAAAAGTTGAGAATAATTTTCACTCCAAAAAAACTGCATTGAATTTATTCACTTAAGTACATTATTACCTACTTCAGTAGGTAAAAAAAATTAATTTCAAAAAATTGAAACTTTTTCAAAAAAAATTCAAAAAAAGAGATCGAAAAAAAAATCTTAAAAAAATAAGCTGTTTTTCTCTATGAATAAAAGATTTTTACCAAATGAAACTTTTTTCATAAAAAACTGAAAAGTTTATTACGCCTGCTGAAGCAAAAGGAAAAAAAATTATTATTCTATGAAAATTCCATAGACCTTTTACTTTTATATATGGACCGCTCGTGTAAATCAGCGGTTTTGAAGCACACGTAAAGTAGTGTGAGTGTGTATTTACAATATCATTTTGCGATCCTTACGTTGTGTGCGTTACCAACACAACGACTTATTATGTGTAAAATACAAACACACGTTTGTCTGCGCATGAGCAGAAGCGTTTTATCAAAATAGAACGTCGTGCTTCAAAATCGGGCTGATGGACGAGCGGTCCATATATAAAAGTAAAATGTCTATGGAAAATTCAAACTTATTTTTCTTCAAATGATTGAAAGTTTTTTTTTCAGATATGAAGTTTCCTTTCGAAAAGATTTAATGATTTTTTCTTCAAAAATTTAAGACGAATTTTTATTTCGAAAATATTGGGGAAAACATCAAAAATCACGATTTCTTCTAAAAAAAAAACTAGAGATTTTTCCCTATTTGAATAAGATTCAACTATATATTTTACAAAAAAGAAAGAAACGATTAAGAAAATTTTTACTCGATGCTATGGAAAAAAAAAATTAATTGAAAAAAACGAGAATTTTACTACCTATATGTAGACCCCATGAAAATTTTGATTTTTTTCTCTCAAGTGTAACTGCTCTTCACAAAAATGACAGATTTTTCTGAAAAAATTAATCGATTTTTTAGGCAAAAAATCAAGACAATTTTTTTTTTGAAAATGAACTTATAGATTCTTTTTGTAAAAAACGACAATTTTTTTCTGAAAGAATACTTACAGACTTTTCTGCAAAAAATTGAGATCTTCTTTCTCCAAACATCTATTGAGAATTTTTTTTCTCTAAAAAAGTAATTAGATTTTTGCCGAAAAATTTTCTTCAAACAAATTACCTAGTAGATTATTTTTTTTAATAAATTGGAAAATTTTCATCCCCAAAAATTATTAAAAATTGTTTCTTCAAACATTAAGAAATATTTTCACTCTGAAAAAAGTAAATGAAATTAATTTCGCCTTCTGTACTTCAAAAAAATTGAGGATTTTTTTTCTTTCTTAAATAATTGAACGTTTTATTCCTGCAAAAACATTCTTTTGTTGTTTTGAGAAAAATCGTAATTTCTGTACTCAACTTTTTTGAAGAAAAAAAAACAATAATTTTTTGCTTTAAATACTTCAAATATCCTATAGAACCTTTTTCTCCAAAAAAATTGCGAGATTTTTATGTCCAAAAAATTAAGTTTTTTTCTCCAAAAAAAATTGAGTTTTTTTTTCTCCAAAGAAATTGTGTGTTTTTCTCCAAAAAATTGAGTTTTTTTTTTCTCAAAAAAATTGAGTTTTTTTCTCTCAAAAAATTTTGTTTCTTATTTCTCCAAAAAATTGGAATTTTTTCCAAAAGAATTGCGAGATTTTTATCTCCGAAAAATATTTTTTTTCTCAAAAAAATAGAGTTTTTTTTCTCCCAAAAAATTTTGTTTCTTATTTCTCCAAAAAATTGGGATTTTTTCCAAAAGAATTGCGAGATTTTTATCTCCGAAAAATCTTTTTTTTTCAAAAAAAATTAAGAGATTTCTTTGCTGCAAAGAAATGAAATTTTTTTTCTCAAAAAATCGAGACTAAAAACTGAGATTTTTTTTTCTCTTAAAGTAGAAACGCAAAAATCTGAGTTACTTTTTCTCCAAAAAATGAATTTTTTTTCTTCAAAAAAATTGAGTTTTTTTCTACAGAAAAATTGAGAGATCCCCCCCCCCCAAAAAAAAAAAAAGTTAAGAGATTTTTTGCTGCAAAAAAATGAATTTTTTTTTCTCAAAAAATCGAGATCAAAAACTGAGATTTTTCTTCTCTAAAAGTAGAAACATAAAAATCTGAGTTCCTTTTTCTCCAAACAAATAAAAACTTTTTTCACTCGAAAAACTGAAGAAATTTTTTACTCGAAAAAAAATTAGTGATTTTTTTTTTCCTCCAAGAAATGAAATTTTTTTCTCAAACAATTTAAGGAATATTTTTATTGCAACACGAGAAAAAACTACTTTACGAATATTGATTTTCATCTTTCAAGTCAAATTGAGATATTTACCACTGAATATTACACTTTCCTAAATCGTGAAAACAAAAGGAAGTTTCATGTCTAATTCATGAAAAGGACAAAAGACGGGAAAATTCTTCTTTTTAATTCGGCTTTTTGATGAGAATTGTATATAAATCTCTCTGCGTTTGTTAGATACCTCGATAGAAAGCTAGATACCTGGATTACCTGTCAATAATTTTTCATCTCATAAATAACACGACATGACAGTACGAGTCAACAGTCAAGTCAATATTTTCAAGTACACGCATATCGAGTACAGAGCACTTGAAATTCGTAAAAAAACTTCTACCCAAGTACGAAGCATGAAAATCGCCATTGCAATGAATTTTTTTCGAGAAATGGGGATAAATTTCAAACATAGCATTATACATTTGGCGTACTTGAGTAGATATTAATTAGATAGGAATGTATAATATGTAAGGAAACAATTTTCCTAATTGAAGTTTTTTTTTTCTATCAATCACGCACGAGAGCAGTTTTTTACAGCATAGAAATGTGACTTAATGATTCATTAACTTCACGTAAATAAGATACCTTGTTATTTGGTAACTAATTCCACTAAACAACTTTCTGTCCCAAACGAACGATAAAATTTGACATTTCGACCTGTTTTTTTCTCGTAATAATATTCAAAAAAAGAAAAGAAATAAAATTAAAAAATTACACCTTGAATTCGAAATCATCTCTGGAATATATTTCATTATTTAAATTTCAACATACGAATAAAATTTGAGAAATACTTGAAATTGTACAAACTATCTCACTATTGTAATTTTTTTTTAGATATTTTACAAGTTGATCGGAACATAAATGTTAAAATCACAAAATTGGTATTTTGTATAAAAACGTAGATAGGTATGTAGTCTATTTTACAAGAAAAACAATACTTATGGTGATTATTTCGGCGTAAAGCAATGGTAATCGTATTCACTTTGAAAGCCTTCGAATATTAAATAATTTAGGCTGGAAGGTTTTAAAATATACAAAATACAAGCTTGTCGAAGCAATTTTGTCCACGATAGCGTGTTCGAAGCGGCAAAATAAATTACTATATTTAACGTGTACTGGAAATGTGATGTACTTGATAGCTTAGGCGATCGGTTTTCGGAAATTCTTGCCAGCGTATTGAACAGTGTCGCCTAATTCTTCCTCGATACGTAAGATTTGGTTGTATTTGGCGGTTCTTTCGGAACGGCAGGGAGCTCCGGATTTGATCTGGAGGGTTGAAATTAGTAAAATTAACATTCGAAAGTGGATTTAAAAACAAAATATATCGAATTAAGTACCTGTCCAGTTCCCAATCCAACTACCAAGTCAGCAATGAAGGAATCTTCGGTTTCACCGGAACGATGAGATACCATCGTACCCCAACCGTTCTTTTTGGCGATATTGTGAGCGTCAATAGCTTCGGTGATTGAACCAATTTGGTTTACTTTCAACAATAAACAATTGCAAGCTTTTTTTTCTGCAGCTTCTTGGATACGTTTTGGGTTCGTTACGGTTAAATCATCGCCTACGATCTAAACATGGACAAAATTTTATAATTTCCATCACGAACGAGGTGATTGAATCAGATGTACTTTAACTTACTTGGATATCAACACATTTCGTGAAAGCACACCACGCTTCCCAGTCATCTTGATCGAATGGATCTTCGATTGAAACAATGGGGAATTCGTTGATGAAACCGGTGTATACGTCGGCTAATTGTTGGGGAGTTAACCACGAAACTTGGCTGGAGTTGGGATTTTTGAAATCCAGATCGTATAATCCTTTCCTGGAAGGTAAAAAATGTAAGTTATTTTAGAGGTTTTTTGAATGATTTGAAAAATTTGTCAATTCTGTATTCGAACTAACTTGAAGAATTCCGAAGAAGCGACGTCCATTCCGATTTCGATTTGGTTACAATAACCAGCCTTAGAGACGGCTTCTCTGATCAAATTCAAACCTTCTTTATTGTCTAAGATGTTGGGAGCGAAACCACCTTCGTCTCCAACGGCGGTGGCATCGAGTCCGAATCTTTCTTGAATAACTTTTTTCAAATTGTGGTAAACTTCGGAGCCCATTTTCATTGCTTCGGAGAAAGATTTGGCTCCTGTAAGAATAAAAATCGAATATGAATGATCAAAAATAGAAAATAGAATTCTATTTTGAGCTAACACAGATTTTTTTATTTTAAAATGTTCCTTTTGGTGTCCTGATCTACAATCAGAGAGATCCCAAACCTCGACCCATAAAATTTGCAACAAAGAAAAATATGGTTTTGATTTTTTGGGAGAAAAGTCTTTTTACTTTTTTTTGAAAAGGAAAACCTCTCGTCTTTTGGAGAAAAAATAAACAATTATTTTCTAAATTCTCTTTTTATTGAAAAACACTTTCAATTTTTTGTTTTGTTTTGTGAAAAAAAAAATTGTTTTTTTGCGAAAAAATGAGACTTAATATTTTTGGCGAGTATAGCCAGGGCCGGCGAGAGGGGGGGGGACAGGAATAACAAAATTTCTTTGGGGCCTGAGTATACATCAATCAATTCAAATTAAAAATGACAACTTTTATTTCGTAAAAAAATACTTTTTCAAAAAAAAAGGAGGCCATGAAATTTTTGTCCCGGGGCCCGCGCTGGCTCTCGCCGGTCCTGAGTATAGCTGCGAAACATTTTTTAAATTTTTGATGAAATAAAATCCTTAAATTTAGTTTTTTTGGAGTGAAAATTTTTCTCGGACACAAGAAAATATCTCTCAATCTACAAAGAAAAAACGCCTTCAATTTTTGGGGTAAAATATATTTTCCAATCAAATTTTTTGAGAAAAAAATCCCTCGATTTTTTGACAAAAAAGTATGTAATAAATTTCTCTTTTTTGATGAATATTTTTTTCAATTTTTGAGAAAAAATCGTACAATTTTTCGAGATTTTTTTTTCAATTATTCGAAAAAAAATTATTGTTTTGGTTTAAAAAATGAGGAAAAATTCGTTTTTTTTTTGAAATTTTTTTTTGGAGTAAACAATATTGTTCAAGTTTCTTGAAATAGATTTTTTTGATTTTTTAAAGCAAATTTTTTTTTTTTTTCATAAAAATTTTCTCATTTTCAGTAAAAAAAAAAATTTATTTCAGAAATAAATCTCAATTTTTTTCTGAATTTTATGAAGTGAATAATCTCTCAGTTCTTGGAGTAATATTCGCTTCTCTTTTTTTTTGGGGGGGGGGGGAGTGAGTAAAAATTTTGTAAATTTTTTTAGGGGAAATTTCTCAATAACATTTCAATTTTTAAAAATTTTGTAGGAGAAAATGTTTCTAAAATTTTTGAATAAAAAAAAATTTATATCTACTCGTAATAATAATAATAACCATTTGTAGGTAAAAAAAATACTGTTTTTTGAGAATTTTTTTTTCAGTTTTTTGGAATATAAAAAAGACTTAATTTTTTTAAACAAAAAAATCTTGTTTACTTTGGGAATTTTTTTCGATTTTTTTAAATTAAAAAAAATTATTTCTCATTATTTTCAGAAATTTTTTCATATTTTGTATTGGAAGGCAACTATGTTGACCATTACACCACCAATTTTTTTTTCAAGAAAGGAATCTTAATTTTTCATTTTTTTTTTTTTTTGAAACGATGAAGTAATCAATTTTTTTTTGAAAATCTTGTTTAATTGAAAAAAAAATTTCGAAAAATAATAATGCCTCTTGGAATAGAAAAAAGTTTAATTTTTTCAAACAAAAAAAATCTTGATTAGGTACTTCGGGAATTTTTTGAAATTAAAAAAAATATATATTTCTCATTTTTTTAGAAATTTTTTCATAAATTTTCATTTCTATTAATTTTTATAATTTTTTTCAACGAATAATCTTTTTTAGAGCAATAATCTTTCTTCATGGGGGAAGGGGTAAAAAAAATATTATATTTTTTTCAGAGAGCGAATTTTCCAATACCAACTTAATTATATTTTTTTGAAGTAAAAATGTATCTCAGATTTTTGAAAAAAAATTCCCAGTTTTCTTTTATTTCTTGGAATGAAAAAAAAATCAATTTTTGGAGTCTGCGTAAAAAATTCTCAATTAAAAAAAAAATCTTTCAATTTTTTCAAAAAAATAATGTTTTTAAAATTTTCTAAGAAAAAAAATCTCTAAAAATTTGTTTATCATTTCTGAACACAAGTTGAAGGCAACACAGTAACTTATTCGTAAAAAGAAAAAAACTTTTTTTTTACTTGGTAAGTACATTATTTCTACTTTGACCCAAATTTTTGCGCCACCCGTTCATTTTTCGAAAAAATTGAATACGACTTTTTCTGTAGAAAATTTTATGAACTTTAATTTTAGTTATATCATTTTTTTGGGTTGAACTCTTTGTATAGTCGCAATTTATACCACGAAGTATTCGTAGAAACATAAATTTCTTTTTCGGGCATTTATTAATGAATTTTTTGGGCCACCTTTTCAATTTTAGAAAAAAATGAATGTAACTTTTTTTTAAAAATTATATGTACTTCAATTTTAGTTATAATAATTTTTTCATTTAAACTCATATTTGAAGAGTTATGTGCGGAAAAAGAAAATCTCTTTAAGTCAGTATAGGTCCATATTTAAAATAATTTTCGAGGGGTGTGGTTTAAGGATTATTTAGTCGTTAATCAGGACACCGAAAGGAATATTTTAGATTACAGTTATTAACGAATTGAATTATTTACCTGTAGGGAGGATCATGAATTCTTGCATAGCCAATTTATTACCAGCATGAGAACCGCCGTTGATTACATTGAATGCAGGAACAGGTAAGACTAGCTGATTATTTCCAGCCAATTCAGCGATATGTCTACGAAAATAAAATCGATCGAGTTAGCATTCAACTCGAAGACAAATGAAATAGAAAATATAACTTCGAAATATCAACTAACTTATACAAAGGAATGCCTTTTTTAGCTGCGCCAGCTTTGCAAACAGCGATAGAGATACCCAAAATGGCGTTAGCTCCGTATTTGGATTTATTTGGAGTACCATCTTGAGCGAGTAAAAATTCGTCGATTGCTTTTTGCTCGGTAACTTCCAAACCCTATAAATTGATGATAAAAATATCATCAGAACAAACAAGTAGAGCAATCAATTAACTAAAAGTATGACGCAACGATTATCAGCGGATTAAACTGTGACTTGAATCGAGCTCGTAAGCCATAACGATTACACAATTAATTAACTAACTTTTTTAATCAAAGCCGGTCCAAGTTTATCGTTAATATTGGCAACTGCTGTTTTAACACCTTTGCCCATATACTCGGTTTTCACTTGATCACGTAATTCCAAGGCTTCATGAACTCCAGTACTGGCTCCTGAAGGAACGGCAGCTCGGAAAGGGAACTTGGCGAAGTCACAATAAAGATCGACCTGTTGATGTAAATTGAACGAAAATTATAGAAAATTTGTAACTTATTAGTTGATAATGATTAAAAAACAACTCACTTCAACGGTAGGGTTTCCTCTGGAGTCAAAAATTTGACGAGCGACTATTTTTGAGATCGGCATCTTATCTGTAGAAAATGCTCGTTTAACGACGGTAAAGTAGACCTGGAAGATGAAATGAAAGTTCAATTAGACACGTGCATGAAAAAAGGGTATGTTCGGTAATCGGGTAACATTTTATCGGATGAGGAACTATTCTTACTTTACGCATAATTATCTAAGGGATCTCAATAAAGCTACAACTATCAGATTCTAAAACGATAACCGAAGTAAATTAAAATTGAAATTAATTACCTGCGAATCTAACCTGAACTTGGCTACCGTTAAAGTAAATTAAAACTAACGATACTTGAGACTTTATATCAGATTTAAAATAATTATACCCTTTTCTCCTTGAACTTGGGAGATAACACGTAATTCTATCAATATGTGAAGTAAGTTACTAGAATAATAAGGTTACAAGAGACACCGAGTTCGGTTGTCCTTCAAATAACATCTGCAGATAAATCTTACCGTAGCCGGATTCAAAATTGATTTGAACTTGGGATTTAAAGCCAAAATTTTGTTGCCAAAGACACGAAACAATAAGGCGAAAAGTTACACGTTATTTCACACACTTGATTCACTCTGAAGTAATTCAAGAAAGAAAGGAGACTGCTTCACTTCAACGCACATTGACAGAAATTTTCATCATTAGAAATGGGAAAATCTCGTAATCAGCAAGCGGTGAAAATTTATTGATAAAATTTGCATTGTAAAACTGCCATCTAGCAGTTTTTTCTTGGAACTTTTTTAAATAAGTAGGTTATTTTCGTGGAATGTAGGACTGACTTTTTATTTTTTATTATTTTTTATTTTTATGTTTTTATAATTTCGATTTTCAAAATTGATGAATAAAACTTCATTTTCTTATGAAAAGTATAATAATTTTGAAATTTTATACAAAACGTTTTATGAAGACGTGTTCTAGGTTTCAAACTTGAAAAAAAAAATTATGGAAAAAACTTACCAGGGAAGAGAAGAAAAAGTTCAAATACATTATTATAGAACAGAAACAGATTTAGAAATTTAACACGAGTCTTTTTGATGAAGTGCGGTATAGTAATGTTTAAAGTTACTAACAAGGATTCGGTCAACTTTCAAACTGAAAAAATTTCTTCCTTGACTGCAGGCATAGGGTACTAAAAGTAAAAATTGATTGAATTTTTTTTATCGTTAATTAGATCAGCAATAATTTCAAGAGAAGGTATCTTTTTTGAAGTTAACGAAAGGAAAAAAGTTTTAAAGAAATTAAATTAAATTCAATTTAATTAAGTACTTATATCTAAACCGAAATAAGGTGAATATGAATTTATTATTTCTGAAATAACGTTCTCCTTACTCATTCACAGGTGTTTCTGGGTTTTTGAAAATCGTTTTCATGAATCATGAGCCACTCAACAAAAACCTCTCAAATTACGAGCAAAGAAGGAAAATTTTCAATGAATTTTCGAGTGAATGAGCTAAAGTCTTCCTCTCTCGTTTTCTTTCAATTTAATTTTTAAATAAGCCACCCATTGATAATTTGATGGATTTTTAAAATTTTGTTCAATTTTCATTTCAATTTTGATATTTCTTTGAAATCAAAATTCAAAATTCCAACCACTCCACCGCTCCACCCTAGCTCCTCCCATCAACGATCGGCTATTTTTACGGAGAGCCCTTGCTGATTCATTTGCTCACCTTGAATTTTTTACCAAGTCCAGTGCTACATAAATACTTTATATTCAAAATTGGATGGAAGGGAGGGAGGGTCCAATCAAAATTTTTGTAATAACTAAAAGTATTTGTAAAACTTCAAGCTACAACTTTTGTTTGAAAATTTTTTCAATTCAATCGGGCCCCTTACCTCCCCCTGTTTTTAATAATGTATTTGAATGAGTTGGATTATCCAAAATTGGAGGGGAGGGAGGGGTCCAATCGCAATTTTTGTCATTACCAAAAGTATTAGTGAAACTTCAAGCTACAACTTTTGTTTGAAAACTTTTCAATTGAGCCCCTCTCTCTCCACTTATTTTGCAAAACACTCCCAAAATACTAATTAAAAATTGAAGGGGAAAGGGTCCAATTGAAAAATTTGTGCAACAAAGTTGTGGCTCAAAATTTTAGGAATAATTTTGACCATGACAAAAATTGTGATTGGACCCCTCCCTCCCCTCCAATTTTGAATAATCCAACTCATTCAAATACATTATTAAAAACAGGGTGGAGGTAAGGAACCCGATTGAAAAAATTTTCAAACAAAAGTTGTAGCTTGAAGTACTAGGAATAATTTTGGTTATAACAAAAATTTCAATCGGACCCCTCCTTCCCCACCAATTTTGAGTAATATAACTTATTCATACTTATTCAAAATACATTATTAAAAACTGTGGGTAGGTAAAGGGCCCAATTGAAAAAAATTTCAAACAAGTTGTAGCTTGAAGTTTTACAAATACTTTTAGTAATTACAAAAATTTCGATTGGGCCCCTCCCTCCCTATCAATTTTCAATATAAAGTATTTTATGTAGCACTGGACTTATAAAAAATTCAAGGTGAGCAAATGAAACAGCAACGGCTCTCCGTAAAAATAGCCGATCGTCATCACAACAATCCTTATCAATCAATCAAACTGATTGATAAAAATTCAAATCCGGTCAAATAGGAAGTTTCTTCAATAAAAAATGTTATAAATAATATAGAAATAATTAATTACGTTTCAAAATTTGACCACTAATTCGAGTACGTTTCAGTATGTGAAAGAATATTTCCCATTTTCTATCAAAACACGTGCGGTGCTGGTCTTCAATTTTTACTATGTTCTCATCAATTCTTATTCCGGTTCGACGTACAATGTCGAAGAAATATTTAAAAATGAATCGTGGACATGTCAGTATTCGTCACATGTTCTCCGTAGGCAAAGAATACGACGATGTGTTCAGAGAAATGCCTCCAACGAGATTTGATTACCCAGATCAGAAAATCCACGTACCTGACGATACCAAAAGTATCATCGAAGTATGGAAATTAGAAATGCAACATTACGCAGAATTTATCAAAAATCCTTCGGAGAGACGATTGCTTAGAGAAGTTCTTCCGAAGAACTTCGATATAATAGTTATCGGAGGAGGATTTATCGGTTCTTCTGTAGGATATTGGTTGAGAGAAAGGTATGGAGACAACCAAAGTATTCTTGTAATAGATAAAAACCTTCAGCTAGATCAAATTATTCATAAAGATAAGGTATGTGGAAAAGACACGGATAATCAACTCCTATTTATATCATTTAAATTAATCTAAGTCTATTGTTTCAGCCTGAGGTAGCATCAGCTTCTCTAGGACTTGGAAATATTCGACAGCAGTTCTCGTTAAGAGAACATATGGAATTGGCGAAACTTTCCGCAGATTTTTTCCGCAACATGAGCGATTATTTAAGTACAAATAAGGAAACGTTTCCTGCTGTTCCTTATAAACCATTTGGGTTTCTCACTCTGTCGAAAGAAGAGGCTGAAGAAGCAGTGAAGGAAACTCATATTTCTCAAGCGTGAGATGATTATTTAAAATAACGTTATGCAAAAAATAACGAATAATAACTTTTAAATATCTTACGTTTCAGGCGTACAAATATTTATAACGAACTTCTCACTCCATTTCAAATGAATGCTAGATTTCCATGGCTTAATACTGATGGAATTAAATTAGGCTGTCACGGTCTTCAAGACGAAGGATGGTTAGTTATTTATCTGTTCGAGGATTCTTTAATTATTATGATCATTGCAACTTTTCGTATAAATTGAACTTCTTTCAAGGATCGATCCTTATGTGTATTTATTGACGATGAGGAACGCAGCTATCCGTCGAGGAACAATTTTTTTGGAAGCCGAGCCATTAGAATTTATTTATAAAAAAGAGCCATATCCTCAGATGAAGGGATTTGAAGATTACAGTCATAGGCCAACGAATAATATAATTGTATGTTATCTCGTTTACTTTATTTTCAAATTGGAAGTAATTTTGTATGAGAATTTCTTGAATCAATTTTGCTTTCAGCTCAAACTTTCTGATGGTTCCTTGAAACAGATCACTTTTGGCACTTGCATTTTAGCTTTAGGATCAGAAACTGGCAAATTTACTAAAGAATTACTGCATTTAGATAGGAAAAATCCGGGGTTACATGGAATGGAGGTTCCGATCGAACGGAGGTGATTTATTAAAATCGCATTCTTATAAATCAACTTCGGATAAGCCTTATAAATTGCCCGAATTTATTATGATTTGCTATTGATCAATTTTTAGGAAGAGATATTTGTTCAGTTTTGAAGCACCAGAAGGTGGAATAGAGTTAAGTTCTCCTTTAATCGTAGATCCAAGTGGACTCTTCGTCCAGTAAGTTTATTTTCTGTCATAAACATGAACAGTAATGGATTTTCTTTAGTATAATTTAAATTACCAATGTTTTCATTTAGTCGGACAGGAATTACCGATTACGTTTGTGGAATGGCACCAATTCCTGAAGAAGAACCTGCCACAGATAATTTAGATGTTGACTATGATTATTTTTACAAACGTGTTTGGCCTATGCTAGCACATCGAATTCCAGTTCTGGAACAATTAAGAGTAAATTAAATTTGCACTCGATATTCTAATGAGTTATCAAATACGACGAATTTAAATATTACTTAATTTCAGTTAAAGGTAGGATACGCTTACTACACTGATTATAACACATACGACGGATGTGGCATTATCGGCAGATTACCAGCTTATGGTAATGTTTTTGTAACCGCCGGTTTCGGTGAATGTGGTAAGTATTTATACTGTCTGAAGTAAAATGTATTCGATTTACTTAAAAAATTGATACTGATTTGTGTAATATTCTGTTTTAGGAATACAATTTTCTCCAATGATAGGAAAAGCAATGTCTGAATTATTATACGATGACATTTATAGTACCGTTGAATTGTACAATATGTCGTATAAAAGATTACTCGTGGATTACCCATTACACGAAGCAATTAGTTTGAGTTGAACAGAAATCAAAAATGACGGATACGAATTGTTGATAATTTTGTTACCTTAATAAAAAGAAATAAATTTCGTTGTTGTAATGAGTTTTATTTTTCTATGGAGCATTACAACAAATTATCACAGACTGATTGATCTTAAATTCAGATTTCAAACCAACAAAATGTGATTCAAACTTCAGAACTGAATATTATTTCAGTATGTACAGAAAGCATGTGAACAATTTTTTTTTTAAAGCTCTTTCGGAGTTTAGCCAGCTAAAACCTTTCAATTTTTCTACAATCTACATCGTTCAAAAGTCCCATTTGAGCACATCATTTGAACTGCTGTCCGGTGACCGATGGTCCAAAAATACTAGCTCCTTGTTTAGCAACAGCTCTGGACGGGGCAAATCCTAATAATTTTTGAATATTCTATCGACAAATTCACACAATTAGTAACAGTACGAGCGAAATTAACCAACTGGGATTATATACCACTCACTTGACGAATGGACATGGTGCATAAAATGTACAAGAAAATGAAAGAGCATTCTGTGTAATTTTCTCCAGGCAAATTTCGATGAGTAAGGTTTTGTACGAGCGAAATAGGTTGGAATGGCAAATAAGCGACGACTCTTCCGTCAAAACTGTCATAAAATTATCAATATTATTGTCTATGGAAATGATTCGTATTCGTATTGATTTGAAATCAGAACTTACATGCTGTTAAACATTCCCAATAAAGCTGTAAATACAAAACCGATGGCCAACATGGATTTCATTTTAACAAGGGACATATCTCGGTTATTATTCTTGAGTCTTTCTTCTTCTCTTTCAATTTTCTTTTTCTGTTGCTTGTCCAAAGAGTCGCTTAGGATTTCTTTCCTTTTCTCCACTGAAAACACCGAAAAAGCCAAAGTTACACGTATGACGAGTTGAATGACAGGATAAAAGTAAGGATGAAAAATACGTACGTTTTTTGCTCCCTCTTTCCACTTCTACTTTCAACTTTTGGTATTTTTCTGTTCGGTAGACCAGCAACCATATTAACCCTAGAATTTAAAATAATATGAAGGAAAAGACCGGTGTTTTGACTCCAGCTTTAGAGATGAAACACTACGTGGATATTTACCTTCTCCTAATAAAGCTGTGCAAATGGATATAGCTACGATTAAAATAGTATCAGCCCACATCTTTGATATTTAAAATTCGAAAATTAATGTATTTAAACTAGATTTAACTTTAAAATGAATTTCATTCAAATTGAGCACAGAATTTTATCACTTTATCACTGAAGTCGAAACTCGAAAGGCTGTGTATGTAATTTGCGTCTATGGACACTACGAATGTGTCACATTTTACTCTCTTGAATTTTACTCCAGCACTTACCACTACATAGATACTGGATATCAAAATTGGAGAGGAGGGATGGGTTCAATCAAAATTTTTGTCATAATCAAAATTATTCATAAAACTTCAAGCTACAACTTTTGCTTGAAATTTTTCTAGATGGACCCCTCCCTCCCCACCAATTTCGGATAATGTAACTTGAGTTAGTCAAAGTAAGTTACATTATCCAAAATTGGTGGGGAGGGAGGGGTCCAATCAAAATTTTTGTCATAACCAAAATTATTTATAAAACTTCAAGCTACAACTTTTGTTTGAAATTTTTTTCAAGTGGACCTCGCCCTCCCCACCAATTTTGGATAATGTAACATGAGTAAGTCAAAATGAGTTGTATTATCCAAAATTGGTCGTGGCAGAGGGGTCCAATCAAAATTTTTGTCATAACCAAAATTATTTATAAAACTTCAAGCTACAACTTTTGTTCGAAAATTTTTTCAAATGGACCCCTCCCTCTCCACCAATTTTGGATAATGTAACTTACTTTGACTAACTCAAGTTACATTATCCAAAATTGGTGGGGAGGGAGGGGTCCATCTGAAAAAATTTTCAAGCAAAATCTGTAGCTTGAAGTTCTATGAATAATTTTAGTTATGACAAAAATTTTGATTGAACCCCTCCCTCCTCTCCAATTTTGATATCCAGTATCTATGTAGTGACAAGTGCTGGACTTGGTAAAATTTAAGAGAGTAAATGTGACACATTCGTAGTGTCCATAGACGCAAGTGTGAATGTAGAGGATCGTAGTCGTACTGAATTCACAGGATTTCGACCGATTCGAATCAGTCGTTCAGTTGTTCAGCTCGTCCTCATCGTTTGCTCCCAAAAATCAATTAATTTGAATTGAAATAGTTTTGTTACGAATTACACTTTACAAAGAGAATAATTCACGAATACAAAATAAAAACAAGTTTATTAAGCTCCAAATAAGTAACAAATCAACAGTCAATAACTTGAAATTAAAAATATTTCTGGATAGGTTCGTCTAAAACTTGCTCAAGTTTCTGAACCGCTTTATGAGTTCTCTTCTCGACAGTTTCATTTTCATCTTCTAATAACTCGGCTAAAAATGGAACAGTCTCCGGCAAAAATGGTAAGAAATTGTCACCAAGTTGAGTAGCAAACAAAACAATGGTTTCGAGGGCTGTCAGTCTCACCTGAAAAACCAAAGAACAAATTACAGAACCTATTCAACGTCTTAGGTCATTTTACTGACTAAAACACATTACCTCAGGTAATACGTGTCTAGTTTTCAATAAAACAGAATAACTAAATTGTTTCCACAGAAAATCATCGGTGGTGGCAGCAGCAAAATGCGACAAACAAGGAACTATAACTTCTTCTGCTCTTTTTTCATAATCTCCAATTACATTCTCGATCTATAAAAAAAAAAAAATTGAAAAAATCACGACTCCGTTCAACTTTTTTTTCTACAATTTGATAATTTCAAAATTCTTACCTGATCAACCAACGGTGAAATCAACAAATTAAACCGTTCTTTCGACAGAAACTTGATAGTATCATATTTAAAAATGTTATGCAACGTGATCAAAATCGCATCGACTAAGCATACGGTTTTTTCAACATCATTGGGAAAATATAACTTGGTTCTGTCGTCTTCGCATTTACTAATATTATTTTTATCCAACAATTCGGCGGCATTTCGAATAATGTTCGAAGCAAATAATACAAAAATACTCTTCAATTTTCCCGATACTCTGCTTAAAATTCTGAAAATCGAAAATTCATCCCATTAATGAAAATTCCACCGCAATAATATCGATAAAGCTACAGGTACTCACTTATAATAGGTAATGACTCTATTCTTTTTAGAGGCGTCTTTCGAGGTAATAATGCCCCACTCGTACAATTTATGATAAAACGGACGGAAAGTACTTTCGGAACATTTCAGTACAATTTTACATAGAGAATCGATCACATAATCTTCCACTTGCTTTATAACGTCTTCGGATGCATTAGAAGTGCATCGAAAATCGAGAACGCTGATGAATAAGGAGATTAACTCGACTGAAACTTGCCCATTAGTGGGGAAACTTTCGGCTAAAATTATCATCAAGTATTCAATAGCGGTGAAATTCGAATCACTGCAGAATTTCGTGAAGCAGGACGACGTAGCTGGGAGAAGGACTCGTGAAGGTATCTCTGAAGATATTTTTTGCCTGAAAAAATGAATATTTTCGAATTAGCAAAAATAGATAAAAGTGAAGAAAAAAAAATCAAAGCACGAATTAGGTTACCTAATTAATTTCAATTTATGCGAAATGTTGGATTGCTTTACGTCTTCGTTCTTCTTCTGTTTAGGTGCTTCGTTTCTGGCAATTTTTTCGGTTAAACGACACACCTCGAATAGAATAGTTTCCAAGTAAGGGCTCAGGAAATTTGGAATTATTTCGATGATTTTTTGCAACGCTGTGATTACACTCAGAAGTATAATGTCGTTTTGAGACTGTTCGCTGAAAAATGACAGATGATTAATTATGACGAAAATTTTAAAGATTCGTTTAGTTGAAATTTTATTCTTACTCGTTTTGGAATTTTCTGAACAACTGTAAAAATGCTGGCATAAATTTTGGTAACGATTCGACAGCGTGTATTTTCAACGACGATATTAATTCGGCTAAGCAGAGAACCAAACAAGCCAAGACGTGATCGTTCATTTGATTATAATCTTCCATGATGGTGGTTAATTTTAATAATATCTGGAAAAATTAACATTGGATAAGTATTTTATTTCACAAATACTCATTTGTGTTTTGTCGTATTAAAAAATGTATAATTTACCGATTTAAATTCCTTAGGATGGTTAAAAGCGTCGCAATATCTGGTAACCAATTTCAACGAAATAAGTGCTATTTGTTGGTTTAGTTTCAAGTCGAAGGCATCATCTTTGGCAACATTTTTAATCGTTTTGACCACTTTCATCAAAGATGGAATCAATGGAATTAATTCTTCAGCAGAGAAACTCTCCTTTGTTGCATCTTCTTTGGTTTGTTGCAAACGCCAGTTCAACGTCTCCATTGTTTTTCGTTGCACCGTTAAGCATTCGTGATTGAGCAGATCGCTGACGACTGATAAGAATGTTTCGTTGGTCAACAAAGCATTCGTCTAGAATAGAAAAAATGATCAAAATTTAGGCGTTGAATTATAATTGAATAATTCAGTAAAATTGAACAACTACATTATAACGAATTGCATTTTGGATCAGAAAAGATTTTTCAATTTTAAAATATTATTTTCTTTCGGGGAGAAAATTTTAATAGATATTAAACAAATTGAGAAAATTATTTATTTTTGGAAAATGCAAAGATTTTTTATGCCAAAAAAATAAAAAATAATTTAAATCTGCCCTTCATACGAAAATATTTCTTCAATCCAAAAAATTAAAAAAAAATTATTCTAAAAAAATCAGCAATTTTTTCACTTCAACAAAATTAAGAAATTTTTCATTCCAAAAAAATTGAAAGAATTTTTGATTTAAAAAATTTAAAGATTTTATTCAAAAAAAATGAATGTTTAAGTTTCTAAAAAAGTGAAAAAATTTTACCACAAAAAATTTAGAAGATTTTTTCATCTCAAAAATATTCCCATTTTTTCTCCGAAAAAATTGAAAAAATTATTTATTCCAAAAAATCAGAGGTTTTTCGTTTCAAAAAAATCAAAGATTTCAAAAAGGATGTTCCATTCCAAAAAAACAGAAAAAATTTTATTCCTAATAAATTAAGTCTTTTCCTCAACAATTTGAAAAATATTTTATTTGACTCAAAAAATGAGATTTTGTCTACTCGAAAAAATTGAGAATTTTTTTGATCAGAAAATTTGAGTATTTTTTTACTCAAAAAATTGAGAATTGATTAAAATTCCACAACATTAACAGTGAGAAAATTTTTTCATAAAAAAAACAAAGGCTTTTAACTTTAAAAAAATGAATAGTTTTTATACAAAAAAAAAAAAAAAAAAAAATGAAAAATTTTCACTCTAAAAAAATTTATGCGATTTTTTATCCCAAAAAAAATCATTTTAACCGAAAAAATTGAGAAAGTTTTCAATTCCAAAAAAACAGAGTTTTTAAAAAATTCAAATTGAAATTTTATTACAGAAATTGATAAATTTTACACAAATTCACTTTTTTTACAAATATACTGAAAAAAATTTTGCTTCAAAAAAGTGAGAAATTTTTCCATTCCACAAAATGAATGGTTTTTATTCCTAAAGAATGCGGATATTTTTTATTTCATTAAAACCAAAAACCAAAACACTATTTTACTATTTAAAAAAAAATTAAGAAATTTTTCATTTTAAAAAAAATTCAAAAAAATGATAAATTAAAATTTTTTTGAGAATTTTTTCAAAACTCTGAGAAAATTTTTACTCTAAAAAAAGATAAACATTTTTATCCCAAAACATCAGAGCAGGGTTTTTAATAGATTTTTTTTACTTAAAGAAAAACTGAAAAAAAAATTAAAGATTTACTAATAAAAGAATTCTCTGCAAAAATTGAAAAAATTTCATCCCATAAAATTTAAAAAAAAAATTGTTCTATAAAAATTCCTCCTATATCGAAAAAAATTTAGTCCCACTACCGAAATTGAGAACAATACGTATTTTCTTTCACCCTGTATATTTTGACGCTTGTTTTTGCGCCACCCGTTCACTTCTGGAGAAAAGGGAATATAACTTTTTTCATTTCAAATTTTATCCTCTTTAACTTTTGTCATGATCATTTTTTTTGTTTAAACGAATATTTGAAGAGTTACAAGCAAAAAACGACGAGGGAGTCTTTTCAGATCTTTTGAGTCCGTATTCAAGGGACTTCCCGTGGGGCGAGAAAGTGAGATTCGAGGTACTTTTGATTTTAATCAAGATAACGAAAGGAACATTTTCAAATCAAAAAAATCTTCTCTGACCCAAAAATGCAATTTCATTTCTTAATTTCACTGAGCAAAAATTTGTACTACGAAGTAGACTTACTTTGTTGAGTATTTCTAGAGATTGAGAAATGATGACTTTCCAATACTTCGGCGAAGCAGTCTTGGCATTTTTCGCATTAGAACTATACTCAGTGACAGATTTCACGTATAATAAATTTTGTTCGATAATTCCTTTGAAGTAAGCCTCAAATAATTTCAATTCATCTTCTTGAATGAACGAAGTCTGAAAAATTAACCAAACGCGATTATTAAAATGTAGGTACCTGACTACCTCGTAAGACAAAAGATATAACTAACTTCTCAACTTACTTGATTTACGAATTTACTATTCGATAAAACGGAGGAAATGAAATTCAACGTGATGTAATTAAAATGGCATAGTTCCTTGTTGGTGAATTTCTTCAAGTCGATTAAATTACCCTGTGGGATGGATTTTTTACGTTTTTCTTCTGCGAAAAAATGATTATAAAATTAATGCATATTTTTAAAAACAGATCCTAGGTCGAGTCAAAAATGATTAAATTACCTAAGCAATGAGGTAAAGAAGTAATCAACATCATTAATTTTTGGAAACACGACAGCAGCACCCGAAGAGGTAACATGAGACATAATTCTTGAACAACCTCGATATACTTCGTACTGGTGGCTTTATCACTAGCCGAGCACTTGGCACTACATTCGAGCGCCAATATCACCAACACGTGGAGATAATCACCATCGTTGAGAATCTTCATCAATTTTAATAACAAAGGTATCCTTCTATGCTCCGGAATATCAGGTATACTGGACGCGAATACTTTCAAAACTGACGTAATCGCTTCCTTAGACAGCTTACTCGATTGATCGTCACTTTTCACCAAAAGAGGTACGATTGTTTCCAAAATATTCGATATGATTTGAAAACTGAAGGCGTCATCTTGTCGTAAAACTGACGACCCCATGAAGGTAAATATGGCCATGACATTATGCAGCACGCAATCCGGAGCGAAGGTGGCGCAATGAGCAAGTAAAAGCAAAGCATGATGATGAGTCTGAGGATTGGGCGACATTCGTATACATTTTACCACCAACTGAACGTCGAATAATTTCTCGATATTGACACGATTCTCCGAGATTAACTTTTGAGAGCAGTTCAAGGCGCAAGATAGGCAGACCTGTTTTGCATACTCGACCGCCATTTGATCGTCAATTTCGCAGCATTTGTTGAGCACTTCGAATAGCTTGGGCAGGATAACGTGACAATTGTAGATTTTCTTTTTATTCTGCATCAATTCCATCAACGCTATTCCTCGTTTCCATTCGGTGGTTTCTAAAATATTGGGCGTATCATCGGTCGACCTTCTTTTGACTTTTTTCTCGACGGTGGTATTTTTCATGGAGTCCAAATACGAAACGACCAACGCGCAATCCAAAGTGATCTTTTTGGCGAAACTGTTGGCAGCTGAGATTAAATCAACGTCGTTACCTTCGGAGCATATTTTCAGAACCGAATCTAAAATGATTTTTTTCAAATCGTCGTCCACGTTGTCGAATATATCGACGGATAATTTACGTAATAAAGACGAATTAACGCAGCAGACGCCTCGTTCCGTTCGTATCTTGATCTTGGATCCATTTTCGATACAGAACACGATGAAATTACGAATATCTGCGATTTGATACAAGCTCGTGTCGTCAGCGTGCAATTTATCGATCACGTTTTGAATAATGAAGCTTCCATCGTCATCGTGACAGTCGCTACTTTTCACCACTGTGTCGGCGTATTTGACTAATTTTTCGATCGAATTGGTATCCTTGATGTACTCCAAAGTGACAATCAAAGCTGACGAAACCGTTACCGGAGTCGATGGGCTTGTAATCCGTGAGATAATATTTTCAAGTATGGTGATCGTGTAGCATCGTACAGTGACCGGAAGTTGAGACTGGATATCTTTATCTTGGCACAGATACGCGTACATCGTCGAAAGTAGTTGTTCTCTGTCCAAAATTATCTCGTTTTTGTACTGTAAAATATACTTCAAAAAATCTAAATAGGTGAGTTCTGAATTTAAAGCTGAGCCCAGCGATAAAGTTATGATTTCGATCGTCTCCATGATCGAAGAACGAGTTTTAGAGTCGGTCGAGTATAAAAATATCAATATACAAGATATCAAGATATTATCTGATTTTAAACTCATCGTCCACGAGTAACTTTCGTTGGTATTTTTCAGCAATAAATTTATCATCTTGAATGTACCATTCTGTACCGATACGTCAGCTTTGTGTTGAATGCAGATGTTACAGAGGAAGGTGATTTGATTGGCAAGTGTTTTGAAATGATTCTGAAAATAATGCGATAGTATTTTAGTAAATTAGAAAGATGCAAAATGATTGGCAATCTGTATCGGTGAACTTACTTCGATAAATAGAGCGATGAATGGATTATATGTCGTTTCTTCGTCCGGTGGAAGGCTCGAATTGATGCATTTATATAAATGAGAAACTAGAGATGAAAATTCATCGTTGAAATTCCACCAACCGCTTAAATTGAAATGTTCAGGGATGATTGTGCTTTCTATCACCGATACGAAGAATTTATGGACAACTTCTCGGGGAAATTTACCCATTCTTGTCATATCGTAATATTTTTCAATGTAAACGTCCTCCCATATATCATCTGGTCTCCATTTAAGCTGTAAAAAAAAGTATTTGTAATTAAAGGCATGACTGACAACTATTTAAAAAAAATTCTAAATAAGATAAAAAATTATTGAATATTATTTTTTGACAAAAAAATAATTTTTTTTCAAAGAATTTTTTTTTTTCAACTTTTGTAGGAAAAGAATTCGAAATTTTTTAAGAATAATCCCCATTTATTTAAAAATATTGTCATCTCAATTTTTTATGAAGAAAAAACTGAGAGTGACAATCTTTTGATTTTTTATAATAATTTTTTCATTATATATTTTAAGGAAAACTTTTTTTTTTTGAAGAAAAATAATTTTTCGAATTTATGACGAAATATAAAAAGAAGTAGGTATTGAGATTTTGGAGAAAAAAAAAATCTTAATTTTTTAGAATAAAGAGTAAAGTAAATTTTTTAATTTTTTGAAATAGAAAATATACCCAGTATTTTTTTGACAAAGAAATATCATAGGTAGGTATTATTTTTTTTAATTAATAAATTTTGAGAACATCTTCACTTTGCCTCCATTTTTTTGATTTTTTTTAGAACAAAAATATTTCTCAAATTTTTGCATTTTTTGAATTTTTCAAACTCAATTTTTGGAGTAATTCTTTTTTAATAATATTTTTTTAGAATCATTTTTTTTTTCATTTTCAAAGAAAATTTTTGCTTTTTAAAAAAAAATCTCTGCTTTTTGGACTTTTTAAATTCAAAAAAAGCCATATTTTTTTTTTTTTTTTGAGAAAACAGTATGAATCTATTTTTGGAAGTAGACAATTCATTTTTTGTCTTGATTTTTTTGGAGTAGAAACATTTTCAAAATTTTGGAGAAAAAATATTTCAATAATAATTTGTTAAGTACTTACCTAAATTTTTTTTTTTAATTTTTTAGGAGAATAGAATCTTTTTATTTTTTGGACTTTGTTTTCTTAAATCTTGGAATTTATATTTTAAAAAAAATATAAAAGAATTTTTAACTTCTTTGCAGGAAAAAGTTTTTCCATGTATTTTTTTGGGGTGGGAGGATCTTAATTTTTTGTCTAAATTTTATAAAAATTATTTTGAAGTGAAAATATTTATCAACTTTTATCAAGAAAAAAGTTATTTTTTTATTAGAAAATATAACCTCAATTTGTCTTGAAATTTTTTCGAAGTAAAAATATTTCTCAAAATTTTTAGAGAAAAAGTAAGCATGTTTTTGTTTTTTTTCAATTTTAATATTTTTTAGAAAAAAATGTTTGGGATAAACTAAATGTCTACTTTTTTTGAGAGTCTTTCAATTATTTAGAAGAATAAAATTTCTCGATTTTTTGGCGATGGAAGGGGGTATATAAATATTTCTCAAAAGAAAAAGAATGGGTATAAATTTATTGTTTTCTGTAGAGAAAAAAATCTTCAAATTTTTCGGTAAAATGAATTTTTAAAATTTTTTTACTGAAAAAAAAATCTCTAAAATTAAAAATAAAATTGAGTGGGTAATAATTTTTTAATTTTTTTGGAATAAAAAATTCTGTTTTTCAAGATCATAATTTTTTTAGGTAATTTTTTTTTTTTTTTTTTTTTGTATTTCTGAACTAAGAAATCTCTCATTTAAAAAAAAAGCTCTGTTTTTTGAAGAAAAAATTCTCAATTTGCTTGGAGAAGAAAATTTTTGACCCTTTCTGAAGTTAAAATATACCTAAGCTCTAGTACATACAAAAAAAGAACATTTTCGAGGTTTTTTTTCTTTTTTTTTAATTTTGTGAGTGAAATTTTCAAAAACTTCTTGGAGCAGGTATAATATTTTTCAATTTTTTGGATTGTTTTTTTTTTTTTTTTTTAATAAAAAATAATAATAAATCATTCTCATATTCACCATATGAAAAATTTCAACCTACCACCCTTTTGAGAAAAATCGTGATACACGTGAGAAAATTCGACCCCGGCCCCGGTCAAAGAAAACAATTTCATCGAAAATGTAGCTTTAAAAAGACGTACCTTTTTGAAATTTGATCCCAATACTTCTTCTGTAGCAAATGATAAAATCTGCGATTTATTTGTCTCCTTAGGAGACGCGTAACTGCTTCCCAGAAGCAATAAAAATGTCACAAGATTCACGCTTTCTTTGGGAACTTCCTTATACACGGTCATCAAATCTTCAACTGACGGCACGGTGGCTTTTTTCATCGTAGTATTAAAATCTGATTTAATTTCACCTTTAAAAAATAAACAATTCGAATAATATCAACTTATATAGATGATTTTAGTGAAAAAAAAAAAAATTGAAGGAAAAAACTCACTAATAGATTTAAAAAAGGGTAAATCCATCTTCAAGATACGTTCCTGTACGTGAACCGGTGAAGCAATCCAGAACGGAAATATGAGAACGGTATACTTCGCGGAATTATTTTTCAAGTCGAATTCAGTATCTAATTCTTGAACAACACGTATTATTAATGAACTCCAATCATGAGTACGGTCGTGCCAACACTTGGATAATAATTGGTCGATGATTTCTGAAGAACAGAATCGCATTTCTTTTGGTAACGAAAACATAACTTCGATTACGTTTGGATCTTCATCATTCCATCTCGCGATTAAGCTTTCTTTGATGTATTTAACCTGAAAAGTAAACGTATTGAGAAAACTGGAAAATTCACCGGGTTCACTATTTGTTCATTCATAACGTACCTTGATAGATGAAGGATTTTCGAGAATATATTTCAAAGCTTCTATTCTGACAACCGAATGAACGTGATTTAATTTTTCAAACATTTGAACTTGCGAAGTGACAGAAGTAAGACCAAGAATGTGGCTGAGAGATTCCGATGGGTATTCTTTGAATAGAAAAGAAATCACGTTGTCCCAAGCAGTCGGGTATTGACGTTCTAATCCTTGAACTAATTCGCAATTCCAATCATTCGGATTATTTTTCACTTCGTTGATTATGAATCTAAACAAAAAATACATACTTTGAGCATTTCTCCACCAACGCGAGTCTGATCACAATTATTGTACTTACTTGATCAATTTTTCAGCACACAAATCATCTACTCGACAAGTACTCAATAAATTGCGAATAAAATTTCGGTATTCTTCGTTATCGGGATCGGATTCTTGTATGAATTTCAAAGAATCTCTCACCAGCAATAAATAAAACACGTTTGGGTAACTTCCCGAGCTAATGAAGTCGGACAGGGCTGAGATAAACCAGCCGCCATTTTTCATAATATTTTTGACAGATTTCGAAGATATTTTAGCTTGGGTTTCGTCTTGAGATTGATACATTATATTCAAGAGTAAAATCACCGAACTGCGCAATGAAACGTGGCTAACCTAAAAACAAAATTATACGAAATTACACAAATTGAAAAATGAATCATGTAAAATAAATATCGACAAATACCTTGCTAATTGTTTCAATCAATTTGCGATGTATTCTTTCGTGAAAAGCTGCTTTGGCGAGAATCGAAGCCACAATTACGAGCACAGAGGCTGTAAAATCAACACAATCCGAACTAAGTCCGAGAAATATCGACGGCAACATGTAAGTAAGATGCAACTCCGTGATTTCGGACATATGCTGAATAGCTCCTACGACAGCAGTGCTGTAGAATCCAAACAGAGTCGTAAGTCTGGACGCGTTCGATCCGTATATTTCCACAGCGTCGACGGTAACTTGGCAAATCATCTTCAAGAAAGCTACATCCGAGGCGCAATGATTAAATAAGGCAGTTTTGGACAAGGGTACTCCTTTCTTTTGGATCGGATGCAACCATTGCCATTTTTCGTTAGAACTTTTCAAGTCGAATACTTGAATTAATCGAGCAAATAATCTAGTCCCGTGGTAAGGTAATGCTGTACAAATCAAGTCGTCAACATTATACTCGTGAATGTGAAACCTGTTGAAAAGGTAAATTTTCAGTTAATTAATGAGTGAAGTGAAACAACATCATCTGTAAGAACATGTGTGACTTTAGTTACCTCGTAATTAGCCATTCCAACACTTTTTGAGTTGGCTTTAATAAAAAATAAGGCGACAGAGAGTAGAGAAATTTCTTTATGAGAGCATCGAGGTTCTCGTTGACTTGGCGAGATTCGATAGCTCGTTCGAAGTTTTTGGAAGTTTCGTCGAACAGAGAAGTTCTGAATTCTTCGAATTCTTCGTTGATCTCAATCAACTCGCTTAAACCGTTAACTCCTACATTTGAGAAATTATATTAGTCAATATTTTATGAATATCCAAGCAAAAGTAATGATATCAATACGTACCAATTTCATAGAAAGTACTACGGTCGATGGAAGCCGCTTCGCTGGGATGGAATAATAACGATGGTTTTTTCTTTTTCGGTACCAAAAGTTTGGTATGAGGTACAGCTAATTTTTTCAATTGTTCTGCTAACGATGTATTCACCATTTTAACAGATATTAATCACATTAATTTAATGTAATAATGAGATATAAAAATATCTCGAAGAGAAAAAAATTCTAATAACATGAAAAAACGACCACGTGCAGAGGTAATTTTTATCACGTTTTGCGTTGTTTATTTTGGAAATCGATTTGAATTGAGAACGTGAACGAAACAAGCCCATTCTCATAAACCGGTTTTAGTTGAAAATAAATAATAATGAATAATAGATCGCTAGTATCGCTAAAATAGATTTTTTTTTTTGGAAAGGGGAGGGGTGATGGGTCAACGTCAACAAAAAAATTATCAATTTATCGCCGTTTATTAAAAATTAATTTAATTAATCGTTTTTTGTCTTCGAATTATCTAATTAATTGCTCACTTTAATTCCGATTTTGATCTGAAAAACGATCTGATAGATTTTCTCGTCGTATTTCTCTAATTCGCGACTAATTTTAATGACATTATACTGGAAAAATCATCGCCGGAAATTCTTTGTCGATGATCGGAATTGTTTAATAATTTACACCGGTTACGATTATTAATTTGAAATAAATTGCAAAATCAGTTTCTAATCATCAATAAAGTTGGTTTTCTGTCAAATTTTGGAACATCGGTGGTTTGGAGTTGGATGTGTTTTCGTCGACAATTTTGCCTTGCAAATCAATAGGTAATTAAAATTGATTATATTTTGCTCTGTACATGACTAATATTTGACTTCAATTTCTGATATTAAAATATTTTTTCGGCATGTTACAGGATATTTTGAAGTATTGAAGCAACGATGAATAAAAATTCCGAGCTAAGACAACGAAGTCGACGTACCAAGTTGACTGAAATGGTTCGTAACTTGGATTCGTTTCCAAAAATGTCTCCTGACTACAAGCAATATACCGGTGTTGGTGGAATAAGTAAATATCTGATCATTTATATCATTAATTATTTCCACCACTTATACGACGTTTCGTATTAATTCGAATATTGTTTGGAATAATTTCAGTGACACTTTTCATGTACTTCTTCATGCTGTGGTTAATTTTAGCAGAGATATCTTACTATTTAGATGTGAAAATCTTGAATAAGTTTGTACCAGACGTGGAATTTAACGAGAAATTAAAAATCAGCGTCGATATGACCATTGCCATGCCATGTCGAGGTAACTCAATTCGATCATATTAAGTGTTTCTTCATTTTCATAATATTTGCAACTAATAATCGTGATTTTTTTTTTTTCAGAAATTGGCGCCGATATCGTAGATCTGACTAATCAAGAATCTTTGGAATTTGGAACATTTCACATGGAAAACACCTGGTTCGAAATGTGTCCCGAGCAAAAAATGTATTTCGAAGATATGAGTAGATTTAATACCTATTTCAAAGAAAAATATCACTCGTTACGGCATGTATTATGGAGAGCTGGTTATTTTTCGAATTTTAAAAACGTACCAAGGTATCCTTCCTTCGTTATTCGAATATTTTTCCATTGCTGTGGAATATTATATTTTATAATTTTGTTTTAGATCCACGACTCCAGATTATCCTGAAGATGCATGTCGTGTTTATGGCGAGCTGGAATTGAATAAGGTTGCCGGAAACTTTCATATCACTCTGGGGAAATCTTTATCAGTACCTGGAGGACATATCCATTTGCAGCAATTTTTCCCCGTCTATTATGCCAATTTTTCTCATCGCATTGATAGACTTGCCTTCGGAAGTTCCGGACCAGGAATATTACATCCTTTAGATAGTACTATGAAAATAACCAACAACAGTAAGAAATCATAATTATTTCAATTCGATTTTCCATCTCCTTATTGAGTAAGTTTTATCGAAAATATGTTTTCAAATTTTCAGCCAAACAAGTGTATAAATATTTCATTGAAGTCATATCTACTGATATCGATACGACTGCAGCGAAAGTAAAAACATATCAGTATTCTGTGAAAGAATTATCAAAGTTGACCGAAGGTGATGGAGGTAAAGCATCTGAAAAATTATTTTTCCAATATTAATTAGTTGTTCAAAATACGAGTAATTTATACTATTTTTTTTGTTCAGATTCTCACGAAATGAGTGGTATATTTTTCAAATACGACGTCAATCCTTTGAAGGTTGTAATAAAAGAAGATAAATACACTCTTTTACAATTAATTCTCAGAATATTCGGTTGTGCAGGAGGACTCTACATTGTCACAGGTACACATTTCGCAATTACTATCAGTATACTTCGACGTTCTCGACGATTTGTTTGTTCACCTGTCGTACTATTTCTAGGTCTTATTACGAATGTTTTCGAAACCATTTTGTCCCACCGATACGGGAAAGCTGCTCATGTTTCTGGTAAATTTGTTCCCGTACCAGCGGAAGTTAATGAAAGTAATCGTGATATTTAATATTTCCGTTTCATTTTTCAAGTATTCTATTCATGTATTCTTTTGAAAGGTTTTTTTTTTCGAGGGTTACTTCATTTATCAATGTGGCTGTGATAATAGTTAATAAAACTTGTTCCTGTTGCGTTTTACGATTGAATTATTTCTTTACGAGCGTTTCTTACGCGATGCTTTTAAAATCATGACCGTTAACTTAGCAGTAGCTTGGGTGGGCGAACTGCATACAAAATAACATGTGAAAATAGCTACATCCTAAAAACCTCCAAAAATTCAAACTAGTCTGTTTTTTTTAGGAAAAACGTTTTCAATTATTCTTGAAAGAAAATTTTTTCGATTTTCTTGGAATTTTTGAAGAAAAACATTCGAACGTTTTGAAAAAAAATGGAATTATAAAACGATCTCAATTTTTCAGAAAATAAAATTTTTTTAAAATTTCACAATTTTTTTAAATCCTTTTATTCAAAAAAAAAAAATCAGGTCTCCAAATTTTTTAATTTTATATCAGATCAGATCAGTCTTGAAATGAAACGAAAAAAAAAATTGTTTTTTTTAAGGAATGAAAAATCTTCTCATTTTTCAGGGTTTCCGAATACATCAATATCGGCTTTTCACAAAGAAAATAAATAGAACGAACCAATAAATTATAATAATTTATATTCAATTGGCAAAAACAACAATAATACGACTAAGAAAGCGTTTTTGTTCCAACGCGAACACATAGGTTGCGAAAAATGCAATCGATACTTAAATTCTACATTCACGTACAGCTTTGAACTTTTAATCAGTTTACGACGACGACATTCATCGGAAATATTCCGCCAGCAGCATCAAACCGAAACTAGATACGAGAAATATTGTCCCAGGCATCATACGAAGAATTTTTTTCTCGTTCAAGTCTGAAAAATGAGCCATGAAAGAATTGGATAAACTGACGAGGAAAAAAATTAAAAAACATACCAGCACAATTTTTCGTTTTGATCTCCGAACGTATTTCCCAGTCTAACGATTTACTAACAGCCATTTTCCATTTGTAATACCTCGTATCCCTTTCTGTGAATGAAACAGTTGATTAATAATAGAAAAATATTTCACATCAACGTGAAAAAAAAAAAAATTCTTACCATTGGTAGAAATCAAAGGATGAAAAGTATCACTAGGGGTTGGTTGAACTTTATTCAAGTCCCAAATTTTAATACCTTCGGCACATCCGGCAGCTATGGCAGCGCCCAACGCGGTCGTCTCAGTCATCACCGGTCGAACTGGAAAATAATCACTGGAATAATTATGCCAGCAATATTAAACGTTATATTTTCGCCCTGATCATATTTACCTACTGGTATTCCTATAATATCAGCTAATAACTGAACTACGTAATCATTACAGGCCATTCCACCGTCGATTAACAGTTTCTTGACGCAGCTTTCTCCGCAGTCTTTCGCCAACGCTTCTAATATATCTCTAGTTTGGAAACAGATGGCTTCGATGGTAGCTCGAATGATGTCGGTTTTTTGAGTATTTTCGTTCATTCCGAACATCGAACTGAAACAAAAATATTGGTATTAATAAAAATCGAATCGACTGAGAAAGAAAGAAATTCAAGTAAATTCAAACCTGTAAGCATCTGTACGCCAGTACGGAGCGTATAATCCGCAGAAGGCAGGAACGAAATAAATATTATTCGTCGATTTCTCATAATTTAACCCATTCAACTGCGAAAAATCTTCGAAAAGATTTAAATTATCCTTTAGCCAGTACAAAGCTGCTCCTGCTATGGCGATTGATCCTTCTAGAGCGTACATAGGCGGCGACTTGGGACCGAATTGATAAGCTACAGTGGTTAGTAAACCGCTATCTGACCATATTTTCTAAAAAAAAAATAAGATTCCATCGGTATTATACGTAGAGTAGAATGACATTTCAAGGTGTGGAATTGAAATTTTACCGCTTTGCCTGTATTGTACAATAGGAAAGATCCTGTTCCGTATGTATTCTTCATTTGACCTTTTTTCAAGCACATTTGTCCAACCAATGCTGCTTGTTGGTCACCGAGACACTACGATGGGGAGAAAACTCATATTACGAGGGGAATAATGGAGTATTTTACGATGAAATTGACTTACGCCAGAGATAGGTACACCGTGAAGTAATTCTTCCACAATATAACCGTATATTTCAGAACTACTTCTAATTTTTGGTAATATTTCGCTAGGTATATCAAAGAACCTGTAAAATTTGAATAACGAATCAGTATGGAACATGATTACATGAAATTTTCGTCCAAAAGATAGTTCACCTTAATAAAAGCGGGTCCCATGTTAAGGTATTTATGTTCATCAACATAGTACGAGAAGCATTAGTAACATCGGTAATATGAATACCGTTATTCACACCTCCGGTAAGATTCTGAAATGAAAATATTCATTTGGAATTAATATGAAAAAGCTACGAAATTAGCAATTTAGCAATAATGTGTTTGATTCAAACTAACCCAAATTAACCACGAATCAACGGTTCCAAACAAACACCTTTTTTCTATCACAGCTTTATTTACTTCGGGAATGTTATCAATTAACCATCTAATCTTCAAAGCACTAAAATACGTAGAAATAGGTAAACCACAAAGAGGCTTAAGGTAATCCGCACATTTCCTTTTAGACTTCGAAATAAAATGTTGCACGGTATCTATATTCCGAACATCTGACCAGACTGTGAAAAATAAATCAGACATTGTAACCACAATTAATTATATAAATTTATTTAAAAAGATGAATATACCTATAGCATTATATAACGGTTCACCGGTGAATTTATCCCACAGTACCACCGTTTCTCTCTGATTAGTAATGCCCAAGGTAAATATATCAGAAGGATCGATATCTAACTGGACCAAATTATCAACTGCAACTTCGATACATTTCTTCACAGCTTGCAAAATTTCCAGTGGGTTTTGTTCGACCCATCCATCTCTGGGGCGTATACTTTTAACGTCTATTTGATGGTAAGTGATCATTTCCGCCGTTTCAGCAGCGAAGATCTGTTCGACAGAAATTGTATTAGTTTCTTAATTCGTGCAATTGAGAATACCAGTAGAGTACTTACGAAAAATCGAGCTTTACTAGTTCCTTCATCTACAGAACCGATCAATGGACCAAATCTTCTTGGAGTAGACATGCGTGAAGTTATTTTTCGATAAGATATTATTGGGAAACTTGTGAAAATTTCACGTGCAATGAAATTAGCATGGCCTTTGACTGGATACTAGATTATCCAGATCCAGTGTTTTATTATAAGCCCTGAATATTTCAAGAATTAATCACAAAGAAGAGAATACAAACATGAAACGACAAACTTGATATCAACATCAATTCAGCAATATACGTACGGATTTTCGTCACCCAAGCTAGGCTTGATACAACATTTCATTTTGAACTTTAGTTAAATTGGTTTTAATAGCATCACACAATTTATTTTAAAGCGTTCACAATTACATGAACTTAAAAAATATTTTTGATATATTGAAAGTTCGAAAGTTTTGAAATTGAACTTTTCAAGGAAATTTTTGAATTTTTTTATCAATTTTTTTCAAATTTAATTTTAAGGCTTTTCGTTGTGTATTTTTAAGCCTGTTTTAAGCGTGGTCAGGGCGTCAAGCATTGCCATTGGTCGAAGTCGAAGTATCGGAGGTTGGACTAACAGAATTCGAAAAAAAAAATTTCAAAAAATTTTATCAACATGTGTCTTGAATAGTTTTGAGCTCTTTGAGCTTCATGGACGCTTCTCAGACTTCAAAAGTTCAATTTAAACCATTTCAAACTCAAAGATGATGATATCGGAGTTCGATTAAATTCAGATTCAAACTGAAACTGCAAGTTTGTTGAGTTAAAAGTGTTGAATTCGTAGTTAAATTTGCATTCAGAAGTTTCAGATTCAGACACTATGTGAGTATAACATGAATATGATATGGCGATCAATTCTCAGAATGTTTTTATTAAAATTCCATTATTTTGATTCGAATAAAAAATTTGCTTCCAGATTACCCTCAAGCGATCGACCCATTAGCCCAGATTGAAAAAATGGAGGTAGACGACGAAGATCGCTTCTTGTACGTTGAAGACATACCACAATTACTAGAGATAGCTTCCAGCAAAGTAGCTCTCGTGATGTGGCATAGTTTTATTTCTCGTTCAAAACTTAATGCAACCCGGAAGCAGGTGGAAAAGATTTATTTCGAGTTCGGGAATATCTCCAAATATGTTCTTGGAAAGACAGATGATTACGAGAAACACTGCGATGAGATGGTGGAATGTTTAAATGTACCAAAAGTGATCAGAAAACTCGTCAGAAACAGTCTTGACTCTATTGTTAATGAAATGAATCTGTATATTGAAGAATTATTCCACATAATTGGTGAATATTTTTTTGATTCAGATTGGTGCGTTTGGTTGTCAAATGGTAAAATCGATTACAGACAGAGTGCCATGAAAATATTAGAATCTACCACTAGCCAATTAAATGACGTACAAAAATTCGCCATTATGTGCGAATTCTGTTTTGAAGATCAAATCGCCCGATTTCCCATGGATTCGCTTCCATTAGGACGTTATGGACGTAATACATGGGAAGTTAACTACAGTTGCTTACTTGAATATTGGTATTATCATACCAAGAAGGAATTGCACAAAATGGAAACAATTAATTCGATATTTTATATTCAGCGGATGGGGTGCAGTTATATGGGGAGAATATCAAGCCGGCCAAGTCAATCTTTTCCTAGCACCATTGAACACTTCCGGCAATTTAGAATAAATGATCGACCATCGGGCCCTCCTACCTTATTAAACACTCGTATGGCTCTCTCGCGCTTTAATAAATGTTGGACAACCTTTGAGTATTTCTGGAATCGCTTGGGTACTGATGAGCAAGTAAATCTAGCCAAAATTATATTTGAATTCGAATCTTACGACAATTCATCGCGTCGTCTGGAACGATTACTTGGTCTGATGTCTTGGTATCAACAACGTTCTTTATTGTCACTAATTCATACAAAAGTTATTAAAAGCTTCATTAAGACTGATTCGTCAAAACCTGCTCACTGGGCCTGGACTCAATCTAAAGATCTAATAACCATCGATACCTTTGTCGAAACTGTCACGTACTTGTTCAAATGTAAGCTGGATGTCGAAGAATGGATGAGCTGGTTGGTTGATATCTGGGATTCAGCTACAGATAGTTATAAAATCTCCGCAGCAGAGAGAATAACAGATGAATTATTGTCTCGCTTCACTTTCAGTAATCGTCCATCGTGGTCCGCTCTGGAGTTCCTTTGTAGAATTTTAATGCAACAAAGTGTAGATTGGAGAAGAAATGAGGCTTCAAAACAAACAGACCTCTTGGTATTTGGTATCGCTGATCATCATCATTCCTCGAATGAAGTACTCAAATTATTTTTACCAAGTGCAGATGTTCGATCAAAAATTAAAAAATTGATCCTAAAACGCGATTGCATGAGTGAGGCAATTACAGATAGGCACTTTATTTACGACGTTGATCGGTGGAACGTGTTGAGTAAGTTCATCGACGAACTATTTCTGGAAAATCGTTCGTTAGCTTCGGAAACAAAGAAGAAATTCATAACATCACGCCTTTCTAATTTCCCTCATTTCAAAAGTGATGATGTCTTTGATGTGACTCAGCTGATGAGAATAGTAGATTCCGAATTCAAAGGAAATGAGGTTAATGACTTGAAGCGTACGTTATTCCTTTCTTTCGTATCAAAATTCGATACCAAAGAAAAGTGCCGTTGGTATAAGGGTTTTTTCGATGAAAAGTACTTCCATCATTTCGTAAAATGGTGTATTGGAAATGGTGACAGAACAGTCCTCGAATATGAAGATGGTGCATTTGTTGATGCTGTTTTTAACGATGTTTTCGATGTTTTGAACGAAGAATACATCAAGAAAGACAAGTTTGACGAGTCCTTGCTTTCAAATTTGAATAAATTTTTAGTCTTGCTCGTGGGAAGCGACGAGGAAGTGAAGACGTACAAATTAAATCAAATTACCCCACCTCGTGATTTGAAAATTTTTTATTCTATAGAACGAAACGACGATTCGTCCATGTTGATACTTTCGAAGTTTTTTGAAAATGACGAACTAGCAATTAACAAATTCAAATCAAAAAAACGTAAATCTACTCGATAATAATTTTTTATGAATTTTTTTCTACGGTTTTTTCTAGTAATCCAATAATTAAAGTAAATGCATTAGGATTAGAAAGAAATACCTATGTGATCTGAAGTATAAATTCGTATGTATTTGAGATTTATTTTGTTTATATTATTGAAGACTGGTTTTTAATATCTTGAAAGAAGTTATTGCTTATAATAATTATGTTACACTGAAAATAAAAACCTATTATCTGTAAATAAACTATAAAATAACATTATTGCTACCTATTCAGTGCAATCAATAGTTAGGTAGGTATCCTGACTTTTAATTTTAATCGATCCCAGTAGGTCCTCCTTTAAATGTTTTAATGCATTATTAAGTAATTTCAAAACCAAATTATAAAACCATTGCTTGCACTAACAAGTTTCAGGCTTCCAACTTTTTACGAATAGTTCTACTTTCTAATTGTTTTTGTACCTATCTAATAAAAAATTTAATCTAGTAGGGGAAGCAAAAGATAGGTACACTTATAACTTCTCTTAACAACTTGAGGTTTTTATTTCAAAAATTTTATTTCATTCGTATATTAATTTCAAAAGTCAAAGGAGGCTACTTTTCTTACCTACCTACCTAATTAAATCCTTGGTTCTAATTTTGCATACAAATAAAATTATTAGTATTTTAATTTATTTTATCAAGATACCTTTTGAGTAATTTTGAATTTTACATTTTTACCCTTGCTCATCACAAAAAAATTTAGGGTTCATTAAATTTTTAAAACGTTGGAAAAATCAAAATTTTAAGAAAATTTGAAGAAATTTTTGAAAAAATCAAAATTTGGTAAACTTACAAAATTTTAAACACATTCAAAATTGAATTGAAAAGTGAAAACTTGTCAGCTGTGAAATGTTGAGAAAATTAAAAATTTCAAATTTGGCATAATTTAAAATTGGAAAAATCCAATTTAACAAGTTTTGAAATTTTATAGAAATTCAATTTCGTATTTTTTAAAAAAGTCTGTTTTTTTTTAAAAATTTTAAATTCAAAATTTGCCATCGTTTAAAATTTTGGAGAAATTCAAACTTCTCTGCACATTAAACATTATTCAAATTTGGTAAAATTTTAGGATTTTGTGAAAATTCAAAATTTTGTTTTAAATAATAAATACATAGGAAAATTTTAGAAATTAGATGAAAATTCTCAATCAGTCCATTCTTGATATATGATTTTTGGATTGAAATTTCATATAATATCAACCTTTTGTTCAAAATTCAGTTTATCATTAGAAATAAATTGAAAAGAAATTTCAAAGTTTGACAATTTGCAACATTTTCAAAAGTTTAAACAAATGTAGGTGTTTTTAAATTATTTTAAAAACTTGATAGAATTTGGAAACTTCGATAATTTTTCAAAAATTTAAGGAAAGGTGAAAACTTGCAATTTTTTAAATTTTAATGAATTTTCAAAGTTGGGCCAATTTAAAGGTTTCGTGATAATTTTATTGTTACTTTAAAAAATATAAATTTCAAAATTTTGTGTGATAAAATAGAAAATCTCACGATTTTTAAATTTTAACGAATTTTTGAAATACTTGGTAGTTGGTATTGATTTTGAAATTCAAGGTTTGATCAAATTTGAAAATTCAAAATTTAGTTATTTGTAAAAAATTGAAAGTTTACATTTTTAGATTTGAGAAAAATTCCTAATTTTGTAATTTTTAGACTCAAAATGAGTTTTTGAAGTTGATTCAGTTTTTAAATGCGTAATTTAAAAAAAAAATGAAAAAATAGAATTTTCTAAAATTAACTCACAATTTTTACATAAATTTGGAAAAAATTCAGAATTATGGAAATTTTTAAAACTTGATCAAATGTAAAACTTTGATTTTTGTTAATCTGACCACTATTGCATTCGACTGATTTGGAAAAAAAAAACTCTATAAAACGTTGCGAAAAATCATTCAAAAAAATAATTGAGTCATGTGAAACATGGTAAATGATTTATTTAGTTTTTTTCCATTTAATTTTCTTAGTTTCTAGCGGGGTGTTCTCTTCGATAGTTTTTCTTTTGGCAACTTTAGATTTAACTCCAATTTCTTCACTGTCTTGTTCCAATTCGGTATCGTTCAATTCTGATTCATTCAAAACCTTCTTTTTCTTCTTCTTTACTACTTCAGTCGTATCCTTCGCTTCACTTTTGAATTTTTTCAATTCAAAAGATTCTTTCGGTAACAGCGTTGTAAGTCTTGAATGCAAATATTCCTAAAAATAGGGAATAACAAATTTAATAAACTAGAAAAAAGTAATCGAAACTGCTCAAATACAACAAGTTACCTTCACGAGCAATTTTCTCGAAGTAAAATCATGAATTCTAAAATGTCTGTCGAGAGAAGCAGTCACAACTAAAGATTGGTTGGCGGGACAAGCTATACTTTTCACAGCACCGCAAAATCCTTTGTATTTACCAGCAAATGCATTTTTATTTCGTAAATCCACCAGTACGAGGCTACCATATCCACTGCCAACGAGTACTTGTCTGTAAATATATCAAGTTATTAGAATTAAAATAATAAGATCAACTATCAGTTCATTTGTAGGTAATCGTAACAGTGTGAATTTTCTTACTGATCGTTAGGAGTTCGTGAAAGACAGGTAAATACTTCATCTGGCTGTTGAACGTTTATTACTGGCCTTCTCTGAGGTAAAAGTGGATCGTATAATCGTACCTGGAGAACAATAGAAATATAATGAAATAGATCCAAATATTACTCATAAAAATTGAAAGATATATTACATACATAGCCATGACGACTGCAGTCAACAATTTTTTCACTATCAGGGAAGAAGGCTATATCTGAGACCCAAATAGGAGCTTCAATTTGAAGTTCATCAGGTTTAATCTGAAAAAAATTCCACCATTAGAGTCATCAAAAAAAAAAAGAAACTGTAACTGAACATAATAAATTAAGATTACATTTTTAGCGATGAATGTAGTCTGCTTAGTGTTCAAATCGTATAACTTCAAGTCATTATTTTTGCCTCCTACCGCTATGATATTGGATTTCGTAAAACTTCGTTTCATTTTTTCGACATCTTTATTGATATTAAATTCTTCTATAATGTTATCTTCTGCGAAAGGACTTTTCAATGATTTGATTGAACCATTTTTCAAAGCCATGAATAAAGTACTGTGAAAAAAAAATCAAACAGAATAAGTTCTCATTTTTCGAAATCCAAAACCAAATCTGACTAATGGTATTACTTACTCGTCATTTTTGAAAACACCTCCAATATTTCCATCGGGAATGTTACAGTCTAAAGTAAATTCTTCATTATCTACGTTGAAAATCTTGATTCCGTTTTTCATACCCAATAAAATTTCATTCTCCGAGGTGCTGGCCCACGACAGGCATGTGATCTCATTCTTATTAGATATAAGCTCTTTATTTTTAACGCAATTCTTGGCGTAAGCTTTCACATTGGAGTCATCTTTACCGACATAAACACCTAATCAATGGAAAAATTAAGTATCAGTTCACACAAACACATTGTATACTTTTCGAGTGAATTGTATCGTTCACATACCTTTTATTAAACCTGTTGAAGATCCAATGAAAAGATTGTAGCCGTCTTGATCCATTTTACAGTATTTTGGAAAGAATACAGTTTGCAGTAAGAAGAGCTCAGAGAATCTAGAAAAATACCAAAGTTGATAACAAAAATAGTGAAAATCGGTGAAAAAGAAGTTCAAAAAGTTGGATAATAAAATGTGAAGTACTTCTAGAAATAAATACTCACGATCATAGTATGATTGAAGTTGATCTCAGGCTGATTTTTCAAGTATTAGATTCAATTTAAATTATAATAAGTTCAAATTTAACTCGACTTATAAAAAAATTTCAGAAATCTCTCCTTTTTAAAAAAAAATTCAAAACACGTTACTAATTTTTTAGGCTTAGTACAAGTTACGAGCATAGCGACATTTGCTTGACGTTGACGTCAATCAAAAAAAAAAACAACCAATAAAACAAGAGAAAAATCAAAACTGTCGGTTTCGTGAATTTTCGTATCATCATCGGTTCATCGCGCGGTTTTCCATGGCCGGTTTTCTTTTTCCCAGCGAATTTTCCGAACAGTTTTCCGCTGGAAATGTACTCAGTGTTGCCAAACCGGAATTGAACCGAGATAGAGAAAATCTGGAAAACTCGAAGAGAAAATGGAGGAGCAAGAATTGGGTTCAATGAAACGAAAAGCGATAAGTGTAAACCAAAACGCGTAGAAGAGGCGTTTGTTACGAATTGCGATGTAAAATACTCAGTTTTTCAACCAATTTTTCAATATTATACTTAGTTTTTCATATTTTCGCGATCGGTGCTTTCACTCCAATTTTCCCGTATAATATTGATCCAGCTGCAGTTCAGTTCTAATCGACGATTTCGTCAAAATCTTATCACTATCTGAAGACAGCTGCACCATTACAATGGCTTTTGAAATCTCCGCTGCTCTTCTGAATGATTAGCAATCATCACTGATACAACCACAAGGATGTCCGGCTCAGGCGGAGAAAGAAAAAAACGTATTCTGGTGCCCGGCGGTGGCAGAGGCTGGGAAGAAGCTGGAGGAGAATTTTATCAGGAGAGCTATCCTGGCGCAGAACTAGACCTGGAAGTTATGCAAAATGATCCTCATCGGATTTCAACTTTACTTCCTAGCAAGAAGACGAGGACAGGTATATACGATTAAACATAACGAAATATTAGAAATCGATGCAGTTGGTTGATAAAATACGTTTGAATGTTTGCACAGCGACCGTCGTCAAAGACCAAAAATTGACCACACTTCGTCATCGTACAACTCTCAGATCTCATTACCAAACTACGGTTGTTCCTAATAACGATATACAGATATCTTTACTGCCAGATCTCTCAGGTTTGTAGATATTGCTATTGAAATGACATTCTGGCGTAGTTTCTCATATTTTTCAATATGTGTGATTTTTTTAATAGAAAATCTGTCCAACGAAAAGTTACTATGGGAAGAAATTATGAGAATAAAGGCTATGCCTGTGAGTATGGCTCAGAAGAAAGAAATGAAATCCAAATTATTAGTAAGTAATTTCTAATTGACTGGAGAAATAACCAAGAACGGATCATTACGAATTGTTTATTTCATTCCAGAGCAGAGACACGTTACGATTGCAAGGATTCAAACAATTCAAATGGAAGAAAAAGCAGTCGTGGATGCAAATAAAAGTACGCCTGAAAGAAATGAGTGAAAAATTAACACTCTGGCGTAACAGTTTGAAAAAAATCGAAGGCTACTACGGTACAGGCGTCGTATCGTTTTTTTTATTCGTAAAATGGTTGATATTTTTAAACCTAGTTTTATCCGCGATTGTCTTAATATTTGTGATTTTGCCCAACGTCTATGTAACCAACTTCACATCATTTAACGATTGTATGATGGTGGACAACACTTCGCTATACTTTTCAAACGAAACAGCCGACGCTGTCAACGTCCTAAATGACGCTTCCGTCTTACTCAACGTAATTTTCAACTCAAAATGGATGATAACTTCGCCTCTTTACTACGCCTATTACAAAAATTGTTATCTAGACTTGTACTATATCAAGATTCCGCTCCCATTAGCCTACATCCTCGCAATGGTCATGTGCTTCGTGTACAGTTTCATATCAGTACTGAAGAACGCAGCTGACGGTTTCAAGCACAAATTACTAGAAAGCCAAGGCCAATTCTACGTCTACTGCAACGTCGTATTCTCAGGCTGGGATTTCTGCATTCAAAACGAACGATCTGCCAGGGTGAAACATAAAGCCATATACAACGAAATACTCGGACGATTGAACGTCGAAAAACGCCGAGAACAGCTCAAGAATCTCACCAAACAAGACTGGTGTAAATTATTCTTCATCAGAACTATCATCAACGTCGTTATAATATCCCTGCTGGCCATCGTCGGATTTGTAATCTTCTTGGCATTCAAGTCTTCCAACCAACAGAACATGGATAAATCGAAATGGTTCATGCAGGTGTTGGTCGAATTCACTCCGGCCAGTTGTATTATATTTTTCAATCTCGTGTTTCCTTTTATATTCCGTTGGCTTGCGAAATTTGAAAAATTTAGCCCCATTTTTACCGCTCAAATGACCATTGTTAGGACCATACTGTTGAGGTTGTCGTCTCTGTGCGTTTTATTAGCCTCGGTCAAAGAGGTAATTCAAGCCAAGTCTGGATTGGATGAAAAAACTTGGGAGTCTGATTTCGGTCGTGAATTGTATAAATTATTAATATTGAGTATTTTTATGCAAATTTTGTACACCTTCTTGTTGAACTTTCCCAGGAGTTTATTGGCCAAACATTGTAAGAATAGATTCATCCAATGTATCGGAAAACAGGAGTTCGATTTACCCGGTCATGTTTTGGATATCGTTTACGTTCAAACTATCATCTGGTTGGGGAGTTTTTACGCTCCTTTATTATCGGTCATCGGCGTGGTGACATTTTTATTCATGTTTTATATCAAGAAATTCGCCTGCTTGGTTAATTGTCGTCCGGCCTCAAATGTCTATTACGCTTCTCGTTCGCAGGCGCTTTATATGCTCATATTGCTGGTCTCATTTGCCTTTAGTATTATCCCATGGATGTATTCCATCGCTTTTATCAAACCATCCACGACGAGCGGTCCGTTCAAGAATTACGACACAGTGTGGACAATCATCGTGCAGACGTTTTATAAGTTTCCTAATTGGCTGAGTAAAGCTTTGAATTTTCTTTTTTCGTCCACGGTCGGAATACCGATTATTATAATTTTAGCCCTAATCAATTATTATTATTACGCTATTTATAGGGTCAATAAACAAATGGTTTTAGTCTTAAAAAGACAGCTAATTTTGGAAGGTCACGATAAACAATTTTTACTCAATCGTCTGAGTGCTTTTATTAAACAGCAGCAAGAACGTTATAGGCCGAGGAATATCGAAATACAGAACATTTAATATGTTCTTTCCATATTGAAAATACTCCTACCTACGTGGTTAATTTTTCTTCCATAAAATGTTTTCCGAAAATTCAGTGATTTTTCTATTATTATTATTTTAAATTACGTTTATTTTATATTCTCCATTTTTTAGTTAATAAAATGCTTTTTTAAAAGACCACACACTAATCGAGCACAAATGTGACAAATTCATCCATATTTGTTCGCACAAAATAAATCCTAAAAAAATTAACGTTCAAATTGAGAAAGAAAAAATGAACAATTTTTAAAATTGTAATTCCTTCGATTTATATAGAAATTATTTATATACGACGTATACTTTTTTTTATCGTATACGTAAATTTTATACTACCTATTTATATAAAATCTCATATTTTTCTTTGTGATTGACAATGTGACTTGAATTTATTAGATTTTATCGAAGTATTTTTTTTTTAGTATTTAAAATACTCAACAAATTACACCAAATTTGAAATTTTAGTTTCATGTTACCAATATTTTTTTTTTTTTTTTTTTTTGTATGTACGTTCGTAAATCATCTAGTCATTGAGAGTATTTTAATATTATGTTGAACAAATTTCGTGTTTTTGTATTTTATAGATCTCATATTTCCTATCTACGTGTAAACATTTCGAGGAACAATTTTTATATTCGATGAAAAATTTAGATCTGAGAATGAATTTAATCATGAACTAGTCAGCGAGGTTTAATGGAAATTTTTAGCTGTAACTTTATCGATTAAAGCTTTTTTTTGTGTTATTTTTAAATTTTAACTTTCACGCTTCGTGTTTGCAGCTGCAGTTTTGTTTTTTCTTGTCAGTAAAATTTTGTATGTATTTTTATTTTCCAAATAAAGTATTTCAATTTCATAGTATGGTATGCTATTTTAACCGTTGTAATCATTTACACTTTACAGGGTGTCCGGCAAATGGTGACGGATATTAGAAATTTGGGATGATTTTTTTTTTTTGAAAATTCTAACAAACTTTAAAAGCTGGTCTTATTTCAAAAATTCAAAAATTACCTGGGTTGAATTTGAAAATTAGGATTTTCTTTCCCTAAGAAATTGTGAGATTTTTTTTTCGTTTTTTGTGTAGGTATTAGGTAAATATAAGATTTCATTGTAGAAAAAAATTCTCAATAAATAGAAAAACTTTTTAAAAAAAGTTGATAAATTTTTTACTCATGTTGACACATTTTTGTAACGACTTTTAAAAAATTATAACAAGAAAAGCTACAATTTTTTTCCCAAAAAAAAAAAAAAAAAAAAAAAATAGAAAGATTGGTTCTTCCAAAAAAAAATTAAAATAATTATGTTTTCTACTTTCTTACAAAAAAATAAGAAATTATCTTATTCCAAAAAATTAATTTTTTTTCAAAAACACTTTTTTGTAAATTGAAATTTTTTGTCTTGGAAAACTGAACGATTTCCTCATGAAAATTTTTCAAGCTGATTTCCAAAAAATGAATAAATTACAAAAAGTACGAGTAAATTGAAATAACTTCTACGCTACTTTTAAAAAATGAAGGCAAAAAATGAAAACTAGATTGTTCTAAAAAAAAAATCTCATAGGTGAATAATTTCTTACGTATAATTTTTGAAAAAAAATAATAAATTAAAAATTTGTTTACCTATTCAAAAAGAAAATTTATAATTTTTTAAAAGAGAAAAAATTGGGTAACGTTTTTAGAATAAGTACATAACTAAATATTTTCCAATATTTCTTCAAAAAAAATGTGTTTTCATTTTCAAAATTTTTTATTTTATTTTTGGTTGGATTTTAACCCCAATTTTTTGAAGAATAAAATTTCTTATTTTGAGGAGTACGATTAGTCGATTAGTATTTTGCATTTTTATTTTTTTTTTTATTTTTTGAATAAAAAAATAAAAGGCTATAGCAGGATAAGCATAGGTGAATCGGCCTCAGACGCCATTTTCGATTCTTTTCAAAAAATCTTTTTGTAGTGGTAAAAGATGATTTTAGAACGAATTCCCACCCCCCTCGAGGGGGCTGATACCTCGAAAAACATAGTTTTCACTTTTTCGGCGTTATCTCAGCCGTTTTTCGGCCGATTGAAGTGAAACTTGGTGGATGGTAGAGGGTTACGAAAAAAAATACATGCGTGTATTTTTGTTTTTGAAAAAATTGCATTTTTAGTTAAAAAGATATTTTTTTCTCTTCATGTTCGATTTTTTAAAAATGAAATTTTTTCAATTTTGGGCAAAATTTTCGCGCAAGGGGTCTAAATCGGGGTAGTTTGACACGCAGAAACCGAATTCGCGATTAGTTTTTTGATTTCATCATTTCTTGTGATTATTGCAATTTCATGCATGCAAAAGAAGTGAAAAAACCGAATTCGCGAAAAATGAACGAATTGAGCTGAAATTCGGGCGAAAGGTGTACGAAAGAATGCTTAGTGATGTACTATGAGGAAAAAATTTTAGGACCAAATTTCACCCTGCGTACACGCGAAAAACGTTGAAAAAACACGGTTTTTTGCCATTTTAGACAATTTCCACCACTCGGAAAAATCCAAAAAAATTCACAGAGATTCAAAATACACCTAAAAATATATGGTAATTTTATCGCGGTATGCGTGTATTTTTGTTTTTTTTTAAACGGCTGTCAAAGTTTTCAAACCCCATTTCAAGGTCATTTTCAAGGTCGGAAAAATCTGAAAAAAATTGTGCATATTGGTACTCGTAACCCTCTACCATCCACCAAGTTTCACTTCAATCGGCCGAAAACGGCTGAGATAATGCCAAAAAAGTGAAAACCATGTTTTTCGAGGTACCAGCCCCCTCGAGGGGGATGGGAATTTCACGATACGTTCTAAAATCATCTTTTACCACTACAAAAAGATTTTTTGAAAAAAATTCGAAAATGGCGTCTGAGGCCGATTCACCTATGCTTATCCTGCTATAGCCGTTGTAGGAAAAAATTTCTCAATTTTTTGAAAATAGGTAAGTGATACTTCCAATTTAAAAAAAAAATAGTATTCCTCGATTTAAAAAAAGTCTTTCAATTTTTTGGAATAAGTACCTAAAAAATGTTTTCATTTTCAATTTTACTGTTTTGGAAAAAAATCTCAATTTTTTGGGAATAACAAAATTTTCATTTTTTTTTTAGTGGATGTATTCTTATTATTTTTTTTTAGAAAAAAATTTCTCGACTTTTTTGGAATGAGAATTTTTATATCTTTCGAAACACTTGAACATAATGAAAATTTTATTTAGAAATCAAATTAACGTGAAGTATAAAATAACAAATATAACGAAAAATTCCGACGTTTATTTTATTTGGTATGTACTTGATTAGGATTTTTTTTTCATTTTTTTGTGAATAAAAAAATCTTTCAATTTTATTACTCGTAGGAGGAAATTTTTCATTTTTTCAATTTCTCTCATTTTTTTGAATAAGAAAAATTTTTAATTTTTGGAAGCTAAGATATTTAAAACTTTTTTTTTAAATCACGATTAATTTGGGAATAATTTTTTGTAAATTTTTTGCATTAAAAAAAAATTAAAAAATCTTTTTAATTTTTTGGAAAAAATTTCTCGTGTTGTTTGTAATATTTTTTTTTTTTTGATTTTTTTCTGTAGTGAGAAATCAAAATCTTGAAAAATATTCTGTTGTTTTTTTTTGGAATAAAACAATTTTGCCAATTTTTTGAATATTTTTTTCAACTTTTGCAGTATGAAATTTCTTTATTTTTTGGAAGTAGGTAGGTACATTTTTTTTATAATTTCTCGATTGTTTCATTGTATAAAAAATTCCAATTTTTCGGTGATTTTTTTTTCAATTTTTCAGATAGGTGATAATATTTTTTATAAAAATAATTTTGATTGAAAAAATTTTTCAACCAAAAAGGACATTGTCAAAATGTTTTTTTTTTTTTTGGGGGGGGGGGGGGGGGGGGGATTATAAAAAGAATTTTATGCGAGAAAATTTTTTAGATGATTTCTCTCCAAAATAATTTTATTTTGCGAGCAGATTTTTTCTCGAATAATTTTTTTTGAAAAATTTTCGAAGGAATTTTTATGGAAGTATTTTTTATAAAAAACTATTCAGTGATTGTGGGTTCCCAAATAGTGTCATTCGCGTATTTGAAAAAAAAAAATTAAAAATGGGGAAAATGAACGAATTTCATCCAAATTCAGCTTGATTGTGTATTTAGGGAAAAATTATGAAAAAAACTGAGGTTTCATTTTTGAGGGCCTTCCACATTATTAAAAAATTCAGAATGGGTGTGGTAGGAAGGGGCAAGTAGTGACGTTTGTTGTCCTATTTCAGTGTTCATCACGATTCTCAACATTAGAGAACGAGGTTCGTAGTGGACCATAGAGTTTTTACTCACGACCTTACCAACTGATGATGCTAAATTCACAACGATGAATTATAAAATACTTTATTTTATAGTCGGTAAAGTTAATAAAAATTATCATAAGAACCGATAAACAATTATATTAACAATATAATTATTAAATAATTTACTCATTTTTAAAATTATGTTCATCGTAACGTCTCCATCATACAAAGTATAAACTACTGTCAAATCACAGTTCTACTACATTGAAGTAATAAATAAATCAAGACTTGATTTTTATACAACGCTTTACTTAAACAGGGGGGCAAAGAGAATTAATTTTGAGAAATATGTACAATTACACACAAGTAGAAAAAATAAACCGCTCGTACGCAGAGCTCGAGTTCTATTTCAATATGCCTAGTTTCTTCGCTTCGACTTCGTATATCAGTAACCTCCACATTTTAACAACGAATACTTCGGCTTCTTCGTCTAGAACCTGAAATGAAAAATAATCGTATTAGTAAAATGATCATCTTTGGTAAACCAAATATATAAATTAATCTTCTGTACCATTTGAACATCGTCCAAAATGCTTTGCGGATCACTACCGGCTAGAACCTTGGAACAAATGAAATCAACTAGGGTAGGTTCTGGTTCGCCGATGTATTCGATAATTTTCTTATTAATCCAAGGCCTTATTCTTCTCTCCATTAAAATCTGGACAACAAACATCAATGAAAAAACGTGGCAAAAAATCAACGACGACGATGTACTCGTTTTTGGAAACTTACATTATCAACCGAAGTCCAGTCTAAGGCGTATTTGAATAATGAACTTTTATCCGTTGGTATTTTGTCGATCAATATTTTTATATGTTTTCGCTTTTCTTCCTGAGATTTAGGCGTTTCGTCTTTACTATCTTTACTTTTTTTATCGTCGCTAAAATCTGCATCAGAGAAAATATTATTTACGTTAGAACGATATAAATGGTGTCCAGTTCGAACGATATTAGTGATAAAATGATAGTTACCTAAAGGAACTAGTTTTCTTTTTTTACCAGACGGTGCCGAATCATCGTCGTCGGTATTGAAAACATCTTTGACGTCTAATTTCTTACGTTTCTTCTTATCTTTATCCGAAGCATCACCGGCTTCATCTAGAAATAAAATAGTAATTACTCGATCGATAATACAGATTTGAATTTATAACGAGACGAGCTCAAATTACCGATTCTTTCACCGGTCGATGAAGATTGAGAAGGTTGCGAAGGAGGAGCGTTCGTCGGAGGACTACCATATGGACTATTGGCTGGCGACGGCGACCTAGGTGATCCGTTCGGAAGAGGAGCCGGCGAATTAGACAGCGATCGATTAAAACTACCTTTGGATCGATCTTCCGATTCGCTGGCGTGTTTATCTTCGCTTCTGCTGTTACGACTTTCGTCGAATTCGTGATCGTTGCGAGGCACATTCTGGGTACTTTTGAGCCGATCTGCGCCGTCGTCGATGGGTGGTTGATCTTCGACACGACTTTGTTCACGGTGGTCTTCCTTTTGGCGTGATTTTTTCTCGCGTTCTACTTCTTTCTCTCGTTCTTTTTCTTTTTCCTGCTCTTCAGTAACGTTGATCAAGAGTTTAGGTTTGTAGAGTTCTTCTCGAGCTTTTAATAACTGCAGCAACGAAGTACACGAATTAATAGATGCGAAAAGGGATTAAAAAAGAGGACAGTGGGAGTTATTACTTTGGCGAATTCTATTTCGGGGTTGTTAGATTCACCGGAGTAGATTTTAGCTTTCAGTTCTTCTAGTTCTTCTTTTTCTTTTTGCCTGTCTCTGTTATCCATTTCTATTTCGGCTTCTCGATCGGCCAGACGTTCTTGTAATTCTCGTCCCCTGCGAAAAAAAATCAAAGGATTTAGATTTATGCTCTGGATCTGCGATTCGACTCGAATTCAGTGTTCAGTTTACTTGTAGAATTTAATATCGTCTCTTTCGTCGTCGTAATCTTCGAGAAATTCTTTCAATCTTTTGGCTTCTTTTTGCCTTTCTTCTTCTTTACTTCGGCGTTTTTCTTTTTCTCTAGATGCTTCTTTGGCTTTACGTTTTTCTCTAGCTTCCCATTCTCTTAAACGTTCCTACGAGAGATAAAAACAATCAGAAAATTACAACTGAATCATCTAGGAGAATAGTTTTTCACCACGAGATCAATGAAACCATACCTGATACGCAGCTTCACGATCACGAGCAATCCGTTCTCTCTTTTTTTGCAGCTTGGCTTCTTCTTCTTCTTCTTTTTCACGCAGAAGATCACGATCCGATCTATCTTCACGTTCCCTGGGTGATCTTTCATGATCCCTGTCTCGTTCTCGGTCTCTATCTCGATCATTATCGAGTCGATTATGTTCACGATCTCGGTCTCGATCGCGATCACGTTCACGATCACGATCCCTGTCTCGGTCTCGGTCACCGCCACGGTCCCTCTCGCGTTCGCGTTCACGTTCGCGAACTTCACGTTCCCGATCGCGTTCACGTTCGCGTTCTCTTTCACGTTCCCTTTCTCGTTGTTCTCTATCGCGAGAACGTTCTCGAGGTTTTCTAGTATCACGTGTGTCTCGAGTATCACGTGTGTCTCGAGTATCCCGAATATCTCGAGTATCTCGAGTATCGCGTGTATCACGTTCACGTTCGCGTGTATCACGTTCCCGTTCGCGTTCTCGTTCTCGCTCTCGCGATCTGTAACAAAAGCACATTAGTATTCCATCAAAATATACCCTGAGCTATCGTCCAATTTGCCAACACGTACCTGGAACGTATTCTAGATCTATTCCTAGACACAGATCGACTTTCCGGTGAGATACTTCGGGTACTAGATATCGATTGATAACTTTGAGATCGACCTCGTCCATTGGTACTAGGAGATCTCGGCGATCGATACCGTTCGCGTTCTTTTTCACGTTCTTCTCGTTTCTTACGTTCGATCTCCTTCTCTTCTTCTTGTTTCTAAAGTACACGAGAAAAGAGAAATGCAAAAATAATGAAATTCTATCACACCAAGATATACTAGTAGCTAGTTCTTGATTACTGATATCCAAAGTAAAATAATAATGCAAACATAATACAAAAACGATGTTCAATTTGTACGTATATCGAGTTATAAGTAAATGTCTGTGTCTATTTCGTAATATATTATATTCTCAACTTACAATAAGAGAAGAAATTAAAATGCTATCATGATTATCGCTGCGGTTAGAGCTGGTTTCCTGCTAAAGAAACGCTTTCCCTGAAAAACACATTAACCTAACGCGATCGCATAACATAATCTACGGTTTCGAAAATGCAACGAGCAGAGCACGTGCTGCACTGTAAATTATTCAATGATACATACACTAACGGCGTTCAGTGTTCACTTATACATCTGTCGATTACAGCACTACTCCAGCGGAGCAGATTCTTCGATCATTTGCCATAACACATTGTTAGTAAAAATTAATCCACTAAAGTAAACAAATTAACGCCATTAGATTACCTTTTTACCCCAGACTGGTACTCCTTCGTTCACGTTCCTTTTACCGGCGATCATGCTTCTCCTTATCTTACAATCAATCTTGAAATCAAATGGAAACGAAAAACGTTATCAATTATCATTCTCCAAAAATTTGTTTTAGTCAAAACAAAACAATTCAAATACAGACACACACACATCAGTAACATGTAAAAATGCTACCGCTATCTATCGCGTCTCAACTAATTCACCAAAAAGCGAACACTCCGTCGCACGATTACTCGATATTTTGTTCAGCAAATAAAATACCATATAAAAATATTATTACATTAATAATTATTATAATAAAAAATAAATAGGTTGCGTATAGTTAAATAAGTAAAAGTGTGTGATGCGATGCGATATTTACGGTTAATTTCGATAGTAAATTTTTAAAGTAATCAAGCCGATTTTTAGAAATCAGCTTTGTAGAAGAGAAAAAAACAGTAAACACTTACATTTTAAGCTGTTTCCTTTATTTCGTTATTGCTAGCCCAACACTTATATTCGGCGCATTTATGGCAATGGGTCAGAGATAATACTATACCTACTATTACGTCGAAAGAAAAACTCAAGTATTCATAAACCAACAAGAATGTACGTATCTTAAACTAATAAATAGTTATTGTCATAATTTTAGACGTATTTTTCGCAAATTTACATGTTTCTAAGGATCATCAGTTGGAATTTATCTATCTCAAAAGTGAGATCTTTGCGAAATTTTAGTTTTTTTGGATGATTTTTGTTTCACCAACATTTCACTCAGAGTGGAAAAACATGATTAAGCTCACACTTTCCAATTTTGAGCCAATAGCATTCGTTTGTGATAAGGATAAACCAATCCGATTGAAGAATACGAATCTCAAAGAGTGTTTTTCCCAAGGTTTTCCCACTCTCATGTGAAACAAACTATTCACACACGTAGAATTTCACTTGACATGAGGGTTAAGTTGAAGAAAAACAACAAACCTAGATTCTGCAACCTGATTGGTTCATCCTTATCACAAACGAATGAGATTGGCTCAAATTATGTTTTTCCACAATGCCAACTTCCAAGTGAAACAAAGGGAGTGGTGATCTCACCATTCTCACCTCACTTGAGAAGTTGAGATTGAGTTGAGAGTGGAAAAACAAACCTAGAGATTCCTCAATCTGATTGGCTCATCCTTATCACAGTTGGAATTTCGTTTGTTTTTCCAGTTTTCCACTGTCCCAAGTGAAACAAACCAATAGAAAATAATCTATTCTATTTCACTTGAGAGTGGAAAAACAAACCTAGGGAATAGGGATTCTTCAACCTAACTGGATTGTCCAGCCTGCCTGCTCCTGCTTGATCCTTATCATAAACATAAAGAAAGATTGGCTCAAAATTGGTATTGAATTGATTTTCCACTCTCAAGTGAAATTGAAATCATTTATGTGAAGCAAAAACGACACCTTTTTTTATAATTTAATTAGTCAGAACATTGATCTCAACTCCCAATTCAGTTTTAGTTTCGAAAGAAAAGTGAATTTTCACGATTGGATCCCCGCAGTACTGATTTATGGCACCATCGAAAATTTGCTAAGTTCAATACTGTATAGATGTATAAATTCAAAATTTGAGGGCAGGGAGGGACCCAATCACAATTTTTATAATAATAAAAATTATTTTTAAGACTTCAAAGTTCAAAATATAACTTTTTTTGAATTTTTTTTCAAATTGGACCCCTACCTTCACCAGTTTTTAATAATATAAGTATCTAAAGTGATCTAAGTCCTATTACGCTAAATTTGAGGGGAGGAGAGGGTCTAATTTAAGATTTTATAATAACTGAAATTACTTGTAGGACCTCAATCTACAACTTTTGTCTAAAAAATTTTTCAACTGGACGCCTTCCCTAGTTACGAAAAATCATCTGCCTGACATTATGTTAAATCGGAGGAGAGGAAGCGATCCAATCGAAATTTTTATAATGAGCAAAATTATTCCTAGGATTTCAAGCTACAACTTTTATTTGAAAATTTTTTCAAATTTACCTCTTCCTCTCTCACTATTTCATTTTTTAATTAGTATCTTTGGAGTGTTATGCAAAATCGGTGGGGAGGGAGGGGTTCAATTAAAAAAATTTTCAAACGAAAGTTGTACCTTGAGTTCCTAGGAATAATTTTGGTAATTATAAAAATTTTGGCTGGACGCCTTCCTGCCCTCCTATTTTGAATTTTACGTATGTACGAAGTATTGGACTTGGCAAATTTTCAATGATGCCAAAAAATCAGTACTATGGGGATCCAATCGTGAATTTTCCCATAGCTTCGTCGGCATTCTCACATAGAGTCAGAGAGATTGGGTATTCCATAATAATGAGATATAGAAATGAAATTCATTCATCAGACTGAAAATCAAAACTCACATACGACGATACCTTCCCTACATAATTTTGATTTCCATCCCTTTTTGGGTTGATTCAAGGGGAGAGTTAGTATAATATTACGAAAGCTTCAAAAATACTTAACCTCATAAAAATATCTAACACTAACGAAATAAATAACGTAAACTGTACATCGTTTTAAACATTGGTAGGTAACTAAATATAGAAAAATCTTCGCTTCCTCTTTGAACTCACGAAAACATAATATACGTAAACTATAATATACGATTACTTCATAGATCTATACTTATGAATAGATAAAATATTGTGAGAAGGATAAATACGATTTTACATGTTTTAACTACTCACCACCTGGTAGGCACATGTATCACAATACGTTGCGAGTGCAGGCGATGGTCATCACCGCTTCCACACTACTTCTAATCGAATTACCACCACTGATAAAGATCTGCCTAAAGTGTGTCATCAATATCTCATTTTACTTACCACTTTTTTTTTAATCATCATAAAATCCTCCCTTCCTTTTCAACTAATATAAAGCTTAATAATATTTAAAAAATTCTACTAGTCTTATTTCATCGTAAAAGGTAACGAAATTGATCCCACAAAGTGCACAATTTTAGCCCCTGTTCATTTTAAGACTGGTAATAATTTGGAAACTAAAATTTTGCAAGTATCAGACTATAAAATTTGTAGAAAAAAATCAAGATTAAAATTTACATGGAGGAGTAAACTTACTTTCATGATTTCCCTGAATTTTCCAATTTCGCGAGAGATTAAATCACGTTTGCCATCTTCGGCATAATCGACGGTATCCAGATCGATTTTCTGAAAATATCCAAAGTTATAGGAAAAAATAATATACGAATTCGATTCGATGGTATTAATTATTCACCATATGTGCGTGATTAGTGGTCGCTGATGACTTGGTCAATTGCATTAGTCTCTGGTGTGTTTGCTGGACTCTTGCTTCGGTGACTTCGGCTCCTTTAAAAAAAAGAAATAAAACATTCAGAATCGAGTAGAACGTTTCGAATTTGAAATTTGAAAATCCCCTCAACTAACCAGTTTTTGGTTTATCGTCGTCCGCATTGGGGGGATTGTATTTTTGCATTTGTTCCCGATAATCGGTCAAAATGTCGTTTATTCTTTTTCTAGAATTATCGTCGATTAATTTCATATCGCGGTCTAGGTAATCGTCTTCGGAGGTAACATCGTTTGAATTTTCTTTAGGTTCGGAGTTTGTCTCATCGTTATGTTTACTTTTTCTTTTTTCGTCTATGTAAAGTAGAAAAAAACATAGGTTTAGTATAAAATTATTACATAATGAAACAGATGTGCAACACATTACCTTTATATTTTTCTAAAAGTTCCGTTTGTTTAGCATCTACTTTGACAACCAATTTCTTAGGACCAAGCTCCATATCATGTAATAGCCTAATTGCTCTCAAAGCAGCGTCTGGATTACCAAATTCACAAAATCCAAAAGCTAAAAAGTAACAATGCGTGTAAAATTAACGAGTTCGTATCAGGTACATGTACATACGTTCACAAACGTGGCAGTCTTACCTGCTTTACCAGACATTCTTTTCCAAGAAATTATTTGACCACAGGTACTCAGAATTTGTCGGATCATGAGATCTGGAGCTTTTTCTGTGATGTTACCGACAAAAACGGTTACCGGTGGGCCTTTGGGGGCATCGGGAATGGTGAGAGATGATACAGGATTAGCAACAATTGTTACCGGTGACGATGTGGTGCTAGGTTGTTTCGATATCATTTGTTGCTTCGAGGAAGAATTTTGTTTACGAGGGCGTTGGTTTCTGAATGTTTGTTGAATTGGAGCCGGTGTAACGATTCCAGTAGTTGCGCTTATCATCTGCTATAAATTTACCAAAATTCCAAAATCAAAATAGCTTCGAAACGTAAAATCAATAAAACAAGGTACATACCGGATTCATCGTCATAAGCGTAGGCATAATAGGAGTTCCAGCAGCTGTAAATTGAAAAATGAATTAACGTAGTTCGTTGCAGAGAACTTAAATATAGATAAATATTAATTCCAAAGGTGTGTTTACCTCCGATTGGCATTGTGTATTGCACTCCAACACTAGGCTGCATGGGAATGTTTGCAATCGGGGGCCTGCCCGGATACATCATCATATAATTGACACTGAGAAAAAGAAACAAATCGTTTATACACTAGGAATTCAAAAACGTGTAATATAAAATAGAAGCAAGAGTTACCTTCCCGCGGAAGTGGTTGGGTACGATGTCGTCAAGGTAGTAGGTAGTCCACTAGGATCAGTCATCTCTAGAATTGAACAAAAAAACAAATAATTGTGAGAGGATATAAGATTAGCCTCATTTCCTGTAATATTTTCTAGATTAAAGTTACATAGACTTGTACAGGAAGCATCTCCCAAGCGAAAAAGTGATATTTTTCTGAAAAACTCAACAGGATGAGTGTGCATTCAAAACACAACTGCTAGAATAACAGTAATAATTTACAGCTTTCATAAACGTCACCGGTGTTCTTCGCCATAAATTCAATGAGTTGAAACAAACTTTAAAGTAGTTAGCATTAAAAAGTATAATTATAACGCTTACCGGAATTCAAATTTATCCAAGATTGGTAATCACGAGGAACCGTTCAGTGAGATGGTTCCAAATAACACTGGAAATCGATGAGCCACTACATGGCAAGAACTCATATAAATTGCAGGAAAAGCTTGAACATAATCAGCCAAAATTCGTATCAACTGTGAAGGCAATTACTTTCAATACTAAAGAAAGTACATTATAACTATAGCGTCGACTTCGATGACTGCTCACAAAGATCACTAAGCTATACAGTAAATTGGCACAATTAATCTATTAAACAAATCACATTTATAAAGCACAAAGTTCCATACCCGAGAAGAACTTTTCAGTGCAAGGAAGTAGTCTACCAAACGAGCGACAAAACTTCGGAAAATTGTTTTTTTACGTTTATGAAACGCTGGGGTCCATTCTATGACGATGACAAATGATTGAACTTTCGTTTTTCACGACAAATTGAATAAACGATTGGCAAATTTCATTTCGAATACAGATAGCCATTTTACATGCAAAAAGAATGAACGGTTTTTTAATGAATAGAACATTTTGCAATAAATATTAATTTAAAAAAATAAAACTAAAAAAAGTTTTAATAACATAAAAAAATGAAAATAAAAAATTGTTTCAGAATTCCTACTTTTTAATTTTTGTTCAGTTTTTAATTTCACCAATCACCAAAAGATGGCGTATTTAGATTGCAAAAAAATTACGCCCTTCTGCCAACGACGCAGACGCCCGGCGTTTTTCAAAAATCAAAATCTTCAATGAAGAAGAAGATTCTCATTGAAATTTTGAAACAATTTTTTTTAGCTGTATAAAATTCAGGGTTGCGAACCGTTTGAGAATTAATTGGTGGTGGTGGTGGTGGTTTTGAAAATTTTTGAATAAATGGTTTTTGGTTTTGGTTTTTTTTTTTTTTTTGAAATGGTTTTGGTTTTGGTTTCGGTTATTTCAACTTTTGATTATTTTGGTGGTGGTGGTGGTGGTTCTCAAAAACCAAAACCATTTCAATTGGTTTTGGTGGTGGTTCTCAAAAACCAAAACCATTTCAATTGGTAAAACCAAAACCAAATGAATTGGTTTTGGTTTTCAATCGATTTTTCATGTTTTTAAATGGAGCAAAAAATAATTATTATATCGTAAAATACCGAGATTTCTGTGATTTTATTAATTTATTTTATTTTAAAATATTGTTTTCTCATTTATTTAGGCATTGGCATTATAATCGAAATTGGCTCGAATAAAAGTCATAAAACAAAGAAACCGATTCAATTGATTTGGTGGTTTTTCAAATCTAAATGGTTGTGGTGATGGTGGTTTTTTTTTAAAGCTCTTTTTTGTGGTTTTATCAAATGGTTTTTCCATTTTTTCTGCTTGCAAACGGTTTTGATTTGGTTATGGTTTTACAAATTTTCCAATTGGTTGTGGTGGTGGTGAAAACCATTTGAAAACCACCACCAAAACAATTTTATTGGTGGTGGTTCGAAACAGTTTGCAACCCTGATAAAATTGAGTGACATCTTCATGGGCATGTTCTATTTTTCTTTGATAGCAATATTCAATAAATTTTCTATTCGGATACAAATGATACAATTCAGATAAATTTTATATTTTTAATTTTTATCATGATTGTTTCGTAGGTTTGAGGTAGTTTGAGGAATAATTAGTGTTTTTGAAGCATTTTTGATGAACCTTGAGATTTCAACAATTTTTTCTTGAAGAAAAGAATCATTCAGTTTTTCTCATTAAATCTTACTATAGTGACTTGATTATTTTTTTCTAATTATTTGTTTAATCAATACAATATGAAAAGCGAAAAATTTGATTTGTATTTTTCCTACAAGGGTTTTGCCTAATAAATTGTTTCAAATAAGAGTGTGTAAAGTACATTACCTAATGGTAAGTGATCCGTGATCATATTTATGGACAATAATATGAAATGAAAATAAATAAATAAATAGTAATTTGATTTATTCAGTTACGTGGTCTTTGATTTTTAGATCAAACAGTCAAGGAAAAAAATGTAATCTAAAATTTTCAATTTAAAACATTCAATATTATTTTAAATTATCGACTTTAGTAGCAGACAAATAAATTAAATTAAAATTAAAATGAAATATTTTTAAATTTTAAATTAAAAATAAAAAGTCATACCTATTTATTTCCAAAATTTACCTACTAAGTGCGTTTGATTGGTTGTTCAACTCTCAGTGTTGCCATTTTTAACTATAAAATTTCTAACGAAGTGAATTTCTTTTCATTTTTCTGTGCTCAACATTTTCCAACATCCCATATTTTCACTAGAATTGATGCAAACAAAATGCAGAAATAATTCTTCGACCGTAAAGTATTATTCAATGGCATTTATAATCGAAAATAAATGATTTAAAACGCAATAATCGAAGCTGAAATGTTCTCAAACGAAATCACCCATTTTCGAAATTTTTCCCCCCTCTTACACTGAGTAAATCAAATTTCGGCCATTTTGGGTTAGACGGCTTTCGTCCCTGTGACGTGATGTTTCTACGTGAACCTTATTTATGATTTATTAGCACATCTAACTAATGAATGATGGGTTTGTATCTTCATTATTTTGTATATAACTCGAATTATATTATAAGAAATTTCATTTAAAATCAATGTAATCGTAAGTTGACTTCAAATCGTAAGAATTGTGACAAGACTCGAAATCCGCGTAATCGCCTATTTGTTTATTACAATCACTTTATATGGTATCACGGCTTCTAGGTATGTCACCGTTTTTATGGTAATGAAACTTCATTTCATATGCTACATTTTATTTAAAACTTATTTATTTCGGTTTATTGCTTATCCTTCTCGTATTACTTGTTTCAAAAACGAATTCGGTGTATTAGTACTTTCGCTTCTCTAGTGTTGTTTTCGAGCTTGATTACATTATCGAACAAAATAACTGTTCATTAGTTTCCAGACATTTTTTCCATTTATCTACATTTTATATTATTTTGGAACGGTTTTTATCCTCCCCCCGTGTAATGGGCCGATATCTTTAGGCATTTTGGTGAGTATGTGTGATTATTGTTATTATCAACCGTCGGAAGAAATCGTACTTAAAACTCGGTGAACTCGGTGAATAAATCTGTAGAAATGCTTCTGGATTGAGTAACGCATTAGTAATTTGCTTCACTTGTCACTTTATTCTTGCTATCTAGTGTATCGGTTAAAAATCACCCCAGTTGGAAAACCGTGTAAAGTTTAATCGATCGTGTTTCGAAAATTTGGTCCATTTTCCTCCTGTGTGTAAATCGAATCGAAATTCTTTGAACCGATTGATTCGGAATATCAGGAAACACGCACTATTGCAACTACTACGTTACATTGATGTTAAATCTTAGCTTATCTTAATTACCTCTTCACTATCGATTATTTATTGTTTCTTTTTGTTTTTCAGACATGGCAAAATGTTGTCAGATGTGGCTGTTCTCGCTACAACAAATACCTGTGATACAGAATTTTTGATGTGATCGGAGCATTTCCGTTAACTACCTTCAGCTGACAAATTATTTTATTGATTGAAATTCATGAATAAATCATCGCCATATTAAATAGTTGCCACCAATTCTGTCATTCAAGCCATGTCCACCAGTATGCGGACGACATTGCAAACTGTACCTGAATCAATACCTGCCGATCATGTCACCAACGCAAATAAGGTAAGTTGAACAAAAAAACTTCGAATTACTTAGTTTTATTGTACTATCAAGGCGAATCTATCGTTATTGAAAATCTCTCTGAAAATACCGCAAATGTTCTCGTTTTTTCAACTAAGTAATTAAAACGAGTTAAAAGAAAAACGAACGTGTAACTAAAAAAACTTGCACGAGTTATCCGTGTAAGTTTCATTCTTAATATATTATTTTTGTAAAAAAATTTAACGTCTATAATAACACTTTGCCGGTAATAATTGATCCAACGTTTTAAATATTTTTTCAGGCCCATTGTTGATTATATTATTCGATTAAACATCGTATATTTCACAAATGACCAATAACTAAGATGAAAATTTGAATTCTGAAATTGAATATGGCATCGTTCGTTCACTAGTCTCGAAAAGTATTCTCTTTTTTTAGTAATTCAATTGTTGCCTTATTAGTCATAATAACGTACAGTTGACTGAATCGAAATTGATTCCTAAATTGTAATTGACGTCAGTACGTAACGTTTTTAATTTTTTTTGCCATATTTTTTGATCGGGATGTTTTAGTCACCGACTTATATTACCCAATTATTATTAATGCGTATAAATTTTCTATTTTTATTATGTTTAATCCTATAATGACCAAATTACGTCCGGCCCGGGTCGATAATTTGTATTTATTATTTCAATGAAAATGCTTCTAAGATGAGCGAGAATGTACAAACCGTGTATTGGGAATAAGTGCACCATGAATCTCGTCGCTTCTCGAATGGGAAAAGTTGATTAATTCTTCAACAAAAGATAATTATTACCATTTTGAAACGCGTAATTTATCCAATGACATTCATTGTTGGTGTATATTTTTTTAAATACGTGGTTCAATTACTATTTTAGTCGTCTCGGTTTCCTGTCTGTAAAATATTATATATCGCTTTTGAAAAAAAAAAAAAAAATGAAAACTTGCAGTGTTTTTCTAGTATTTTTTTTTTTTTTTTTTTTTTTGGCAGTAAGAATTATGAACGAATAATTTTAACGTTGTAGTGAATTAGTTTTCGACTGATTTGAATGGGTTTTTAATTTTTTCCCCCTCCATGTTAGAATTCGTATTAAATTTTGGAGTTCCTCGTTCATCACAATGTAAATACTGTCGAAAATGGAAAAGAACAAAACGTCTGGTTGTGAGCGATGGAAGGGTTAAAAATGATTTTACGATTAATTCATAATATATAAGACGTATTTTTAAAAAAAGGCTTAGGTTCCATTTTTCAAGACTCACTTTTTTCGAGAATCAGCCCACTCACAAAAATTTCCCTACTTTGTACCTGACATCCTAATTAAAAATTGTTTCAAACAAAAGTTGTAGATTGAGGTGTTTTGAATAATTTTGATCGTAGCAAAAATTTCGATGAGACTCCTCCCTCCCCTACAATTTTGCATTATACGTGTGAAAATCACTTTTGTGAACTTGAATTGTACAGCTTGCAAGAGGGGAAAATAGGTTCTGTAAGTAGTGGATTCGATTTTGATTTAACCATCCAACTGGATAAAATAATGAGTGGTATACCATATTTTTAAGGTTCTCCTCTCATGGGGTCCACCTTTTTTCAAAAAAAAATCTCAATCTCCGTACCTAAGGCTCCAATTGAAAAAATTTTCAAACAAAAGTTGTAGATTGAGCAGTTTGGAATAATTTTACTCATTACAAAAATTTCGATGAGACCCCTCCCTCGCCTTCAATTTAGCATAATACGTATGAAAATTACACTCGAACTTTAGTTACTCTTGACAGTCAATCATCTAGATGTAACTTTGGCTTATAGGGGTGAAATAGATATAGAGCAGTGCGCAAGTATGTCATTCTTTATAGCTCCCCTTTTTTCGACGGTTCATCCCCTTTCCTGGGAAGTCCTTTATATTCGTTCCATAAGGTCCTGATTGAAAAAATTTTCAAATAAAAATTATTGATTGACATCTTGAGAGTAATTTTGGTTATTACGAAAATTTCGTTTGGACCCCTCCTACCTCTCCAGTTTCGAATAATAAGTACAAAAATTATCCTGCGAAATTGGGGATGAAAAAAGGATCTAATCGAAATGTTTGTAATGACAATAATTATTCCAATGATCTCTGTCTACAACTTTTCTTTGAAAATTTTTTTCAGTTGGGGCTTCAAGTGCAGAAATGGCATGTTTTTTTTTGAAAGGAGCACGAACACTGGGAAAATGGGGATATCAAAAAAATAGAACCCTGTTCATTTTTTTTAGAAATACGTCCTGGATGACGAATCACTAATGAAATTTCTTTCAACCTTTCGATTGAGGGGGAGGGGGGAGGGGGGGTCCATTGCCAGTGTACTAATAATGCACAAAACACTTGAAAACACATGCACAAAATGTTGAAAATATTTTGAAAAAATGCCATAGACTTGATTGAATCCCTTTTTTGCAATTTATCATTTTAAAGAGTAAATAAAAATAAAAATATTTTTTTTCCAGAAAATCATAAAATTGAAAGTCTTTTCCCCAAAAAAGTTGAATACCTATTTATAACTTATTTTTTTGCTTGAAATTTTTTTTTTGCTAACCGACTACAAAAAAAAAAAAATTAACATAAGCATGCATTAAATTTACATTTCAAGAAAATTCAAAAAAAATTTTCTTTAAAAAAAATAGGGATTTTTTTTCTATGAGAAAATGGAAAATAAAAAAGTAAAAAATTTTCTTAAAAAGGTTGTGGTATCTTTCAACTTTTTTTTTTTTTGTTTGAAAAAAAAATTAATCCAAAAAAATAGGTAGGATTTATTTTCTTCAGCTAATTGCGATTCTTTTCAGTTCGAAAAGTTGAATGTTTTTTTTCTCCCAGAAAATTGAATAATTTTTTTTTGCGTCAAAAGAATGTTTTTTTTGTTTCACTTTTTATTTCAAAAAAATTCAGAAAAATGTTTTCTTTCAAAAAAATTTAAGTTTTTTTTTCTAAGAAGAAAGGAATAAAAAATTGAAGATTTTTTTCCTCTGTAAGAAAGAGATTTTTTATTATTTGTATTTATTTATTATAATTTTTTTTAAGTTGGAAGATTTTTTAGATTGCCTGTTTTTTTTTGCTTGAAAAAAATTTAGAAATTTTTTTACGTTGACTTCAAAAAAATTAAGATGACAATTTTTTTTCTGAGAAAATTAAAAGTTTCTTATCCTTCAAAATTGAAAATATTTCTTACGCCCAAGAAATTTAGAAATTTTCTTATTCTAAAATTAAAATTTTTTGTTTTTCAAAAAAAAAAAAAAAGTAGGCTAGAAATTTGTTTTTTCTCCTCAAAAAATATATATATATTATATATTTTCGTATGATTTTCTCCTAAAAAAATATATCTCTGGAAAAATTAAAAGATTTTTTTCTCCCAAAAAATTGGAGAATTTTTTCAATTTTTTTTCACTTCAAAAAATTGAGAATTTTTTCTCACTGGGTATAAAAAATATACTTATCTAAGCATTATTTTGTATTCCTAATATTTTCATTTTGATGAAGTTGAGAGATTTCTTTTTCAAAAAAATAACATGTTTTCTCTATCAAAATAAGATGGATTTTTCTCCAAAAAATAGAGAATTTTTTTCATTTTTTTACTTGGAAATTGAGATATTATTCTTTTATTTCAAGAAAATTCATTTTTTTGATGGAGGGAGGTTGTATCGAAATATAAAGCACATTTGGAACAATCTGCAGTCACATCTACTCGTATGATGAAATTTCGATATCAAAGAAATTAATTGTAATAGAAAAAGGACCTTACCCGTGATATAGACTTTTTACTCAAAATCATCGAATTTGTAAGTTACGTAGTTTTTAAAAATGTTGAGAGGTCATTGTACCCAACTTCGTTCACTTTGTATGTCTAGTGTTTTTTTTATTTGAATAATTTTTTCCCAGAAATTGAATCATTTTCGAAGAATATTATTCGAAAAAGACCTTAAGCCCTCATTCACCTTACGTATTCGACTTCTATTCCTGAAGGAAATATATCACCATTTTCAAAACACTAATAATAATGCCATTAGAATAATAATTATTGCGAAAAAGCGAAGTAAAAAACAATTATTTCTTACATGTCGAAAGAATAGAATTCGTATTTTTGAGATAATCCAATGGAACTCGGTTAATTAGAAAATTTCCTATTTATTACATGCTACGTCAACGTGTCATTACAACGTGCTACGATGTACTTCCACCTCCTGTTTGTGTATATATAAATTACGTCAGAAAATTTAATTAAGCGATTTTGAAATTACGAGGTTGCTGGCGCGAAGGTACCATAGTATATATATCTATACAATGTACACGTACAGGAAAGAAATACCCGAAGAAGAAAAAAATTATCTCTTATCATCTCCTCGTTTCCATCGTGCTGGCTACGATGACCTAAAAAAAAAAATGAAGAAGGAAGGCTTCTGGAGTACGAAAAAAAAAATTAGGAACCATTGGCGAGTTTTTTTGTCTTTTATAAAGTGACGAAGATGATTGGAAAATCTGGTATGCGCGTGCTGAATTGAATTGATGCGGTGGGGTATGGATAATATGTACAATGAGAAGAGATTAGTGCATGATAAAGAGAGTGAGAGGTGTATATACGCGTATATATGAGATACAGGTACCTAGAGCGATAGAAACGAGCATAAGTGTGCGCCTATGCTGTGGTATAGAGTAAGTATATGCCATATATATACGTGGTGGATTCTTCAGGTGAGATGAAAGAGAGATGATGGAGAGGCGGAGAGGCTGAAAATGGTTATACCTATGTGCTTGTGCGAGACTATCTATCTCGCGAGCGGCGAGCTGCAGTTTTGATACGTCGATCGCGTATGTAACGTGGTGGCGGGCTCGATTAACCAGTTGCTTTTCAAGTCTGAAATGTGTTAGTGAGAGTCGTTCCGTCTCCACAGCTCTATCGTCAGTGTTCGAGGTGCAGACGTTCGGTTCGTACACGGCCCATTCTCCCGAACAATGGTCCGTACATATTGCCGGACCGAACCAGTTCGTCATCGACGATCGTAGCGCATTCTTGAAATATTTGATAAAAACTCGCGTTATTATAATTTTTCACTTCGCGTAATAGCGCTTTTTTTTTTTGCGCAAATTGTGCTCTCGAGTCGCGTTCAATCGAACGTTGTTTACCTTTCTGGCGGTTGTTTTTTCTCTCTTCGCGATTAGTCGGTGATTTCAGAGTCTGCGGTGGTGTCGTGTCGATTTTTTTGAGAAATCTATTTCAAATCACTGTGGGAGATTTCCAATTCGAAGCTGCTACGATGACGATAAAATGCTCGTAACGAATGCCATACTTTAGGTCGTTACACATTTAAACGTTGTTAATGTTGTAGTACTAAAAAATGTGTAATTAATTGCTGCTATCTAGTTAGTGTGTCGAGCTGCGCCATGTAGTCGATTTATTATTAGTTGCGTTCATGTGCGGTTGTTTTTTCACTCTTGGTTTCGCGATGATGCCCGATGCTCGATGCTGGATGCGCAAACTGTTTTCATATTTAACGGAAATCTGACCGCAGCTCGGTGAAATGATTAAAATTTTACGTATGTTTGTTCGGTTAAATTATACGATACGAGCACGTGATGAAATTATGAAGTAAGCTCCTCGTACCCTTCGCCCCGCCCGTGACCCGGTATCGTACTCGCAGACGCCGGCCAACACCATAAGAATTCGTCTCGAGACCAGCACTAGTGTCGGTGTGGTGAAGTTCAACTTCGGTTTAGAATTTTTTCGCGTCGATTCCGCTCATAATTACGAAAGTGAAACGTGTTTGGAAAATTTCAAAGTGTGTGATTTCGAAGTGAGCCAAAATAAGGCAAATAATTCCATATGTGATCCCCAATGACAGCCCCGACGCCATCATCATCGCCGACGGTATGAAAAATGATAAATTAGACACCTCTACCTGCCTCGCAATCGACACCAATTGAGCTTCGGAGGCGTTATTTTGATATCTGTACGCATCGACTTGGTCGAGACTTGGGCGTTGAGGTTAATTAAACGATATTCGTCGAATTATATCATCGGCCATTTGGCGGCCATCGCATCGTGCTGGCTCTACTTTGAAATAGGTTGCAGCGTGGGTCGCAGATTCGCGCTACGAGTACTATGTACGAAGTGTGCCTACCTACGCCGGCGGCTCACCACAGACATCGCAGTATCACCGCAGCTGAAGTGAAAAACGCGGCCGCAGCCACGGCTGGAATATCGCCTTCCAGACGATCCAGCTTCACGGGCAGATCCTTCAGTACGAAAATACGCACTCCACAGACCGACCAGACCGGTCAGTCGGTTATACCTTTGGCCACGACGGTCAAAAATCGAATGTTGAAACTATTACGAAGATCGAACTCGACCCGAGTGACAGGCACAGATTCGGCAGTACTGAACTCTTCGTCGACCAGTGCCCTAGGTAGTGGCGGAATGGTCATATCGAATAAGAGGTATTCGATGGCCGAGTGTCGCAGGCCACCGACTGCAACAGCCACTGTAATCGAAACCCCAACCAGTCGAGCTGTCCTAGCTGAGCCCTTTCCACTAGCTCTTGGTACCGTTCTACCTGTTACCATTCCGACTCCGGCTCCTAGTACTGCGAGTTCTCCGGTGACTCCGGCTGCTCCTGGACCGACCAGTGCTGTGGCTAAAACGCCAGCGTCGTCTACCGATCCTTCGCTTCTACCCCTGAAGACGAGCAACGGTGGTAAAGCTTCGGCGGTTAGTAATAAAGAAAAGCTGATAAGGATCAAGGAACGAGAACGAGAACGAGTGCAAAGGATGCGTATGCATTCGGAAGCACGTCGACATAGCAGGCAACAACAACAGCAGAGACAACAGGAACAGCAGCAACAATCGCAGAAGGTACTTTGAACTTTGCATATGGGATGGGCACACAATCGGCTACATTTTACTACTTCCTCGTATTCCGTAATCTTCGCATTGACGTCATATTACCTGCATGTTCTGTTAATGTTTACAATTTTTTGTCCAAAGTCCATGTCCAGACTTCGAAACTTGGCTTCAAAAGAGGGTCCAATTAAAAAATGTTTCAAACAAAAGTTGTAAATCGAGTTCTTGGGAATAATTTTGGTTATTACAAAAATTTCGATTGGACCCCTCCCTCCCCTCCAATCTTACCCAATACTACGTTGATACTTCATTATTCTAAATTTGAGGGAAGGTAGGGGTCCAAGCAAAATTTGTATACTTACCTAAATTGTTTCTGAGGTCTCAATCTACAACTTTCATTTGAAATTTTTTTCAATTGGACCCCTCTCTCCCTCCATCCCTCCTCCCAGTTTTGCCCAATACTACGTAGATACTCAATTATTCAAATTAGAAGGAAGGGAGCGGTCCAAGCAAAATTTTTGTGATGACCTAAATTATTTTCAAGATCTCAATGTACAACTTTCGTTTGAAATTTTTTTCGATTGGACCCCTCCCTCCCCTCCAATTTTATCCAATACCACGTGTAGATATTTCATTATTCCAAATTTGAGGGAAGGGAGGGGCCCAAGCAGAATTTTTATTACAACTTAAATTATTTTCCAGATCTCAATCTACAACTTTCATTTGAATTTTTTTCCGATTGGACCCCTTCATCCCCTCTAATTTTACCCAATACTATGTACATACTTAAATTTGAGGGAAGAGAGGGGTCCAAGCAAAATTTTCGTAATAACCAAAATTATTTCCAAGGTCTCAGTCTACAACCTTCGTCTGAAATTTTTTTCGATTGAACCCCTCCCTCCCCTCCAATTTTGCTCAATACGACGAAAATATTTCACTATTCCAAATTTGAGGGAAAGGAGGGGGTCCAAGCATTTCCAAGGTCTCAATCTACAACCTTCATTTGAAATTTTTTTCGATTGGACCTTCCTTTCCCAATTTTTGAATGATAATTGATAAGTATTCTCCATAGTGCAGTGTAACGGAAAATTGGAGGGGAAGGAGGGGTCTAAATGAAATTTTTCTAATGACCAAAATTATTCCAAGAATCTAAATTTGCAACATTTGTTCGAAAAAATTTGCTATCAGACCCTTTAATCTTCTCCAATTTTGAATATCAAGTATGTACGAGGCATTCGACAAAATTGGAGGAGTAGGAGGGTTCCTATCGAAATTTTGTAATAACCAAAATTATTTCCAAGAACTCGATCTACAACTTTTTTTTTTAAATTTTCAATTGGATCTTCTTTTGAAGCCAAGTTTTGAAGTCTAGACATGGACTTTGAAAAAAAAAAGGTAAAAATCAACAGAACACGTAAAATGATGTCAATGTGAAGAAGGAAGTGGTGAAATTTAACCGATCGTATTGGAACTGGCATAAATTCGAAAACATATTCATAACAATTGATTGTATATTCAGCTAAAAATGCATAATATGAGGTCGTTACGCAAATTGTAAGCCATGACATTAGTCCGGAGAGATGTTTTGTTTTCTTGGTCGTTCAGAAATATGTATGTGTACGTATAAAGGTATTCGTACCCCTTTCTATACCTATACACGCCGCGATGACCGGCTACAGTACGATACACTTGATACTTCTCTTCTCTCTCAACTCATTATCATTGTATACGTTACCGAGAACCGTTTATTATGTGTTTTGTGTCGTTAGTAAATCCGTTATGTAAGTTGTGTACAGAGTACGTGTGAATTGGTATGTAGTACTTGGAGTAGGTACCTATACCTATCGAGTATGTACGAAGTAGAATGGCGAAGGCGCGATGGGCGATGGCTCACCGGGGCCATATGCGGCATAGGTACTTTTTAGTCTGTTTGTTTGTCGAAGAACGCGAGCCTGAAGATAATTTTAGGCGTTGGTTAAAGTATTATTCGACGACCACTTGAGGTTCTGCCAGTCTCTCGCATGTGCTTTACTTTAACTACTCTCACAAGTCACGATCAATGTCGTATGTAAATTTCGAGTCGATAATTTGACAGATTTCTCACCTCACACATCTCATCAACGGATGAGTGAATGTTGACGCGAACGTTTCAAAATCAATTTGTCGAAAAGTATCCGACAGTTTGCCAGTATCTTGTTGCCTTCCGTTAAAATCACTAGAGCGGTAAAGTACTCGACGGAAGAAAATCTTGAAGGTCGACTGGATCTGACATAAATGAATTGCAATCTGTCATAAGTTCGTAATGGGGTAGTCCTTATTTGATACTTTGTAAAAATCTCATTTCGAATTGTACTCCTACCACTTCTCAGAGTTGTTCTCTCTGAAAAGGAAATGATTCCTGGAAATTTTTATCCCTCCTCTCGATGGGAGAAATAGGTCGCTGTTGAGTCTCAGACCCATAAAAATTGAAAAATTGAAAGTATATAAAAATGAAAATTTTTGATCAAATTAAAGAAATTTTTAAAATACCTAATGTAATAATTCATCAAATTTTGAAAATTTATTATTTTCAAGAATTCATTCAATTTAAAAATCAAAATTTTCCAAAATTCACATTCCAGTATCTACTGATAAGGTCAATGACCTTCGACATGCCATTTTGTCATGCTTGAAAAAAAATTGTTGAAATTTTCATTGGAAATATCTCAACGAATGTATTTTCACTCGAATAGACCATCTGAGTCGATTTTTTATCATTGTTGTTCCCCTGAGAGCTTAAGAAAAGTTACCAAAAAATAAAGGAAATAATTTTCTTCAAAAAGGGTTGAAGATGAAAAAAAACGCATTGAATCATCTTTTCTGTTGAAAATTTGTATTTCCCTATTTTTATTCACAAAAAAAAAATGTCAGAGAAGGATTAAAAGTCGTCAGTGTAAAAACACTTGTGTTGTGACCATTTTAATTAAAATTTCAAAATTATTTTTTTTCAAATTTCTGGAATTTGAATGTGCTCTGAGTCTCTGAGACTTAATTTTTTGGAGGGAAAATTTAAAAAATTAAATTATTGATTGCTCACATTTTTTGGGGTGGGGGACTGGCGATGAAGCGTCAACTAGTTGAACTTAAAGATCATTTCTGATACAACTAAAGAGTAAAGAATTCAAAATAATGTACATATCAAAAGTTGTACTCATTAGGACGTCAGTTATTGACCCCCCCCCCCCTCCCCGGCCTCAGTACCAGATCTTTTAAAAATCACCTGAAATTTTTTTTAAGTATTTTTCATATCTTCCCCCTCACAAAATTATTCATTTTTTTCAACTTTCCAAACATTGGGTACCAATTTTTTTTTCTAATCGTACATTGAATTTTGGTCGAGGTTTTCAAAATAACAATTTTTTTAATTTATCAGTTGAAAACATGGATGCACCAATTTTTTTTCAAGTTGTAAATTTAATTTTTGAATGTGGTTTTTAAAATTCAAAATTTTTAAATGAATAAATTTTATATTAAATTTTTTTACAAGTTGTATTTTTTTCCAAAATTTGCCTTGATGGATTTTTCCAGTTTTCCCAAATTTAAACGACATGCAAAAAATGCAAGTTGTGAATTGAATTTTTGGAAAGGGTTCTCAAAAAGTAAAATTCTTAAATTAATTGGTTCAACAAAAAAAAAAAAAAAAAAACTTTTTTTTCAGGAGTTTTCAAAATACGAAATTTTTATTATACCTATGTAGTTAATGAGTTTCATAAAAAATTATTTTGGTGTCTTTTTTTCAAATTTTTTCGTCATTATTTTTTTTTTAATTTCCTCAAAGTTTGTTAGGTACTTACCTGCGCAAGAAAAATTGATTGAAAATTAAATTATTGGCCGGAATTTTCAGAATACGAAATTTTGAAATTATTACGTTTCATATGTACCTACCTATTGAAAAACACTACATAGTATGTCACATCTTTTTTCCCTAAATTTGCCAACCTTGATTTTTTTCAAATAAATTCCAAAAAAACTACATTTTTGGCAGGGGTTTTCAAAATTTTTGTGAAGCAAAAAATACTTAGTTCTTCAAATTAAAAATTGAATTTTTGGCAGAGATTCGTATTTCAGTGGAGAGTACAAAATTTCTAAATTAATGTTTCGTATTAAAAAAAAAAAAAAAAATCAAAAGTCTAAAATAATTATGTAAAATAGTACTCTTGATATTAGTTTAATGGAACTCAAACTTTCAAACATTTTTGTAATCACTTGATTTTGAAAAATTTTGGTGGAAAAATATACTATCGTTACATCGTCCTTGAACGAAAAAGTAATCAATTTTTTTTTTAAATATTTGGTTAGTGACCTTTGCCACGCGGTTCGATTTTCTGCCAAAATTTGAAAGTAATATACTCGATATGCTGAAAATTTTCCACCCAATTTTTATCGAAGAAACGACGTGAAAATTTCTACTTTCGGATCGTCGATTCAATTCTGTTAAAAAAAATAGCCTTTTGAAAATTCTATCAGATAAAAGGGTCAAGAGTTATTTGGTCGATTTTCTGCCTTGGAAAAGTTTCGGATAAAAAAAAATCAGAACTATTGCCACGTCTGGAACGAGAGACGTTATGCTTGGATATAAAAAACGAAAGCTTTATACGCGAATTTTTAAACATAATGTACCTAAAGTACGTACTTGTACTCGTACATTTTAAAATCAAATGGCGGCGTGTCGTGTAGGCGTTTATTATTATGCATGCGTATATTTTAAAAATGATCGTGTGAATTTCTCGAGAGTACGTTTTTCTTTATAGCGCTCGTACGTTGGTAGTACTCGTACTATTTATTAGAGGTATGCTTACGAATACGTATACTAATTCACGACACGTTAAAGAATATACTATACTATTTTGAAACGTCGTCGGCGTGCGTAGTTACAGCGTTAATTTAGAGTAAGATTTGCATTGTACTCATATTGTAGTACATAATCGTCGTAATTACGCTATACCGAGTGCATTTTATTTTTATTGTGTTATTTGTACGTATTTTATGCGTCATTAAAACGGATCGTTGGTCGTGCTCCTACGTATGACATGTCGAGCTCTAAATTGGTATTTACCTAGTTTCGTATTACCTTGAATGGAATCGTTGCTTGAGTCAGGTCATTCTCGTTCGCGTCTTTATAATAGGCTAGGTGTAGGTCTAAGGTACCTATAGCATAGTTTGAGAGAAATACACTTAGCCAGATCAGGACCCCATCCAATTTTTTCTATCGCCAAAAAAACACGAAAGAGGTGACGAATTCGCAACCGAGACGTCAACTGTAATTACAATTCCGCGTGTGAAACTGCCAATACGTGAGCATTATACGAATTTAGGAGACAGGAGGGAGAGGGTGATTTCTCGATCAAAGTCGGGTGCGATGATCGCCACAAAGAAATCAGAGGAACTGATTGAGGAGTTACCATAGACACAGGTAGTTAGACTCTTGGAAATATTGAGTGACCAGCGAAATGTGACAGATGACTAAGCAGTAAATCAACTCAACTGTGTGTCAAGATCATGGCTAAAATAGGCTTTATTATCATCGAGCAACGGACCAGTGTCCAATGGCCCTGTAGTACTTTTTTACGCTCGAACGAGTTTTGTTCTGTTGTCTACGTCGTTGAAATCAATTTTCTTTTTTTTTCCAAGACGGGGCACGAGCGGTGGGTATTTGATATGGATTGTTTTCATCAGTACGAATACGAAACGCGAACGACCATGTAGGATGCGAGCAGCATGTGTGAGCAAAACATCCGCAATTCCTTTTTTACTACTTGGATCTGGGCAAGCCCGTGGTCGCGGTCATTTCCTCGTATACCTAATTTAGCGCCAATTGATGGTTTTATCGTTTAGATATTATTGGCCGAAGTACATTTCGAGGTTTCTATACGAACTGATTAGTCAAATGAGATGATGAAGATGGAATAAGAATTAATTCAATGAGGTGTAGAGAGATGAACTTACCCAAAAAGAAAGCAGAAAATTATGGAAGCATTTTCAGGAAAATTTTCTTTTCAAATTTTGGTGTCGAAAGGGAAATTTAATTTTTCAGTAGAAGTGAAAGTCACTGAAGTGAGGCGAAGTGGGAAGTGTTTGAAAAACCAAGATCCAATGGTATGTCCATTGGTCCTGCTGGTCCTGCAAAAGTTTGTACATACTGCTCTTTGCTTCTGTCCTTATTTTTATTTATGGATATTTTTCAAAATTTGATGAAAATTTGAAATTTGGTATTTTTTGAAGTTTTTTTACAATAGTAAAAATTTATTAAAAATCAAAATCTGGAAAATTGATAAAAATTTTGAATTTCTCAAATTTCCAATTTTAATAAATTTTAAAAATTGAATAAATTTCAAAAATTGAATTTAGCAGAATTATTTTCAAGATTTGATCAATTTTTAAATTATAATCATTTTTAAAATTCAGCCAAATTTCCAAAAATGAATAATATAATGAGTAAATGAATTTGCAAATTGATAAAAAACTTTAAATAAAAATTTTAAATGACGTAAAATGATTTGAAAAACGAAAAAAAAAAATGAAAATCGTCTGGTCACCTCTGAACTTGTGCCTCCTAAAATGATTCGAAGATTGAAAACTCACGAACATGAAATTTTCAAGCTCAAAATCCAGCCCCCCATGGGATGGAGTAAAAAATCGACGATATGCTCTAAAATAATATTTTACTATAGTCGGGCCGCTGAAAGAAACATCCGCCTCTAAATGTAAAATTTCTCTTTTGTAGCCAAATATTTTTTAGTTTTACTTGTCCCATCGAAGTCGCATATTTCATCAACCAATAGAAATTATTTGTTTCTTATTAAAATTGATTGTCATTGGCAGATAAATTTTGCCACTTGTGATGCGATAAATAAACTTTGAATATTCGGCTGCGAAAGAGAAATTTTTCAGTTAGAGGCGGATGTTTCTTTCGGCGGCCCGACTATAAAGAAAATCAGACGCAATGAAAACAAATTTGAAATTCGATCGAAGGCCATTTTACTCCCTTTCCACAACAGAGTCTTTTGATAATTTTTAAAATTTGATGAAGATTTAAATATTGGTAAAACTTTGAAATTTGATCATTTTAAAATTTATTAAGCCTCAATAAATGTGATTAAAAATTCGATATTTTGGTAATTTTCTAACTTTAATAACTTTTCGATATTAGAAACATTTTTAAGATTTCACAAATTTTTACACAATCAATTCTATAATTGTTTTCAAATGTTGGAATCTGTTTATTGAATTTGGCCAATTTCTTCTTATATTTTAACTACCAATTTTTTTTTTTTTTTGGAAAATTGGAAAAAAGCTCAAAAATAATTCTCATTTTTAAAAACATTTTTTAGAAAAAAGTTTCAAGAAAAACTTCAAACAAAGGCAAATTTGAAAAATGTTGAAGATGCTGAATAAACAAATAAAGTAATTTTCAATAAATAAATTTAAAAAAAAAAGAATTTTTGTGAATGATTTTAACAAAATATATTATGTTAAAATTTTCCTGTAATAAACTATTGTGAGGGGTTCTGTGAAAAGGTACCTAAACTCGGCAAAGCAAATTTTTCAGGAGAGCAAAAAAATCGAAAAAATCGATTTTTCACTTTTTGATTGGATTCTTAAAAAGATACTTTTGGCGCAATTTCGGAGCGTTTTTCTCCAATCATCCGTTTTCCAAGTGAGGACTTCAAAGTGGTATATCTCGGTCAATTTTCAAGCAATTTTCGATTTCTTTGTTTTATATTACGCAGGAAAAAATTCTCTATTTCGATTTTTGCGAGTTTAGGTACCTTTTCACAGAGCGCCTCACATATTCAGGTTTAAATTTGAAGAAAAAAATTTGATTCAAGTTTCAGTTTAAAAATTATATATTCGACAAGAAAACTGAAAATAATTAATATCTTGGTAAATTAAAATTTGAATAATCTTTTTCACCACGTGCTTCATATTTTCGTTCATTTTACGCTTTGTAAACCTATGAAATAGTCTAAAATCTATATAAATTTGATACTTCACATTTAGTTTCACAATAAAACGTTGATTACGATGAAAAATAACAAAAAAAAATTTGTACCTGGACAAGGACTTGAACCTTGGACCCTCGGTTTAAGAATTTCAATTTTTATCAGTTACCGATGCTCTACCAACTGAGCTATCCAGGCGTTATGTTGCTAACCGTGGTTATGGAAATACAATGTACGCACGTTGTGTATGAATGTAATGAATCGAATTACTTTCATGATTTAAAAAGTACATTTTGATTGTTTTGGGCATAATTATTGTAATGATTTTTTTTTTTTACAAAACCATTGGAAAGTAACAGTTCTGTTGTAATTGAAAAAAAATTGATACTCCACATTTAGTTCTGCAATAAAAAGTTGATTACGATGAAAAAAAAAAAAAAAAAAAACCTGGACAAGGACTCGATAAAAAATTAGATCTAATGAAAAAAAAAATTAAAAAATTTGTACCTGGACAAGGACTCGAACCTTGGACCCTCGGTTTAAGAATAAACAATAACGTTAGTACATTACCGATGCTCTACCAACTGAGCTATCCAGGCATCGTTTCACTTCGTGTATCGATTCGTATAATTATATCTCTATGATTATTTCATCATGTGTGGTAATAATACAAGGAATGCGGGAAAGAGGTATGCAACTGGCACTGGTATCACTTTTGTTAGTTTTGTATGACTCACTCATAATTTTACACTGTAGTAAATGGTGCTCACTTAGTGTGGGTGGTTAGGTTTGGTGAAATTATTTTTCCTAATTTTAATAAATTATTGGAGCTAAAGTTGAATAAAAAATTATGTCAATAAGTTATTGTTCTTTGGATTTTTTTATGTTTTTTAAAAATCAACAAAAATTTAAAAAATGAAACTGTATTTTTAATTTTTTTTTTAAATTTTATATTTCAAATTATTCAATTGCAAAAAAATTTGAAACTTTTTTAAAAATTGAAATCTCTATTTTACAAATTATTAAATTGCAGTATCGATTTAAAATTTCCGAATTCGTCAATTTTTCAATTTTTTCATTTTTTCTCACCACCTTTTGAATATTTACCTGCCTCGTAATATTCTGTGAAAAGTTCAATATACGTTTATTTTTTTCCTATAAAAAAACCAATTCCATTAGGAAAATAACCAAATCCAATTTCAAATTCAAAACAAAATGGATTTTTGATCTCGACGTTCTCGTAAAAAACTAACGTTTTTTTTCTTCTTTCGATTTGAAAAACTCCGAAGACTCTTAATTAGTTCCGCTTGTCACGGTCCTCTCAAATTTCATGGATTTGTAATATGTACCAAAATATGAACCGATTCTAACGTATACGATGCATGGTATCGCGAAAAAATGCACGTTTATATTCTGGGTATCTGGCTACGATATAGTACATTGTACTACGTATCTAAAGCAGATCAGCGAGAGAAATGATAAAAAAATGATTTCCGACATGCGCGAAGATGATTTCGATTACGCAGAGAGATTTCGATTCGAGGAAATGCATGGTATGTGCGTATACAGGCGATTACAGCAGCGAAAATATGATGTACCCACTACCCACCTACGAAATACGCACCTAGTGAAGACGAATCCGATCAAATCATCGACACGGGTCCCGATCTCCTCGCGAAGTCGCATTGCGGACCATTATGAGCGAGTAATTATGTGTATTATTTCGATTATGTAACCAACCTTCGGATAGGATTGGGTAGTTGGCTGCGTCATGGTGATGCTTCCGCGTATGGTATACGCTTTCATGGTGATCCGGCCAGTGCCAGTAACAGCACATTGAGTAAACGGTGCATGAACACAAACAAAGTGTAGCGATCTGATCACTGCCATCTACGCAGATGTGATTTTTTTAGCGATAAATGTCGTATTATGTTTTGTAGGCACTAGTTTGAAATGATATTGTGTGAAGTTTATGAAGAAATTATGTTATATGGTCAGTATTGGTCAGTGACAGTGAGAGCAGTGTACGAGTAAGGCCCCAAGGCAATGATTTTTCGGGCCCTTTTTACTCAGTTGAGAACTTCCTCTGATGAGTCAATTAATTTTTTGTGACACCGCTGAAAAATTTTCACAACCTACATTTTTCAATTCTACAATTTGTTAAAAAAAATACTCATTAAAAAAAAAAAAAAAATCCAATTTTTTGGAAGAAAATTTCAATTCTTTGATTGAAGATAAAATTGCTCATCTGGAGAGAAAACAAACTCAATGTTTTCTTTCTAGATATGATCGATTTTATCTCGAAGAAAATTGAAATTTTCTCACAAAGAATGGAATATATTTCTTTAAAAAAAGTTGATAACTATTTTCTGGAGTAAAAAATCTTTGGTTTTAAAAAGATACCTGATATCCTTATTTTTAGAGAAAAATACTTCAATTTTTTTTTTGTTTAAATTGAAATTAAAATTTTCTTGAAGTGAAAAAATATGTTTTCTTGGGTTGTAATAAAAATACTCAGCAGAAAAAAATCACATTTCTTTGGAGGAAGAAATCTCTAAATTTTGGTAGTAGAAAAACAACTTGAAAAAACTTCTCATTTTTTTGGAGAAAAAACTCAATTTTTTGTCATATACCTATCTATAAAAATTAATATATTTGTGTATAAATTAAATTTTTATTATTTAAAAAATAATAATAATAAAAAAATTTAGTCAAGTATAAAACTTTCATACCTATTATTCTTTTATTTTTGAAATTAGGCCGTTCAATTTTTTTTGGGAGGAGGGAGGGGATATCTACATAATTTAAAAAAAAGTAAAAATCTAGTTTTTTGATTTTTTTTTTAATTAAGTAAAAAAAGATTTGCCTTTGGAGAGAGAAAAAAAAGATTTTTGTTTCCAATTTTCTTTGAAAAAAAGTATTTTATTTTTTGGGAGTTTTGTGTTGTTCTGTGATTTTTTTTTGAAAAAGATCTTTCAGTTCTTGGGATGGGGGGGGGGGGGGGGGGTGAGGTAAAAATCTTTCAACTTTCAGCTTTTTAAAGTGAAATAACTTCTCTTATTTTTTTTTAAGAAAATTTTTTTCAAGTTAGTGGAAAAATCTCTTAATTTTTACTCAGAAAAAAATTTCTTGGTTTTTATTCAGAAAAAAATATTTTCACTTTTGAAGTAGAAATTCATGATTTTTGGTCATATTTTTTAATTTTTTTAATTTTTTTTTTAAATTGAAAAAATCTTTTTTTTTTTGAGGAAAAATTTCTAAATTTTTCAACTTTTTAAATTTGATACCCCTTTAAAATGAAAAAAATTTTGTCCGACTAATTTTATGTTTTTTAGGCCTTGATACTTTAACTGGTAACCTACATAAATGTCCTAAAAAATTTCCGATCTTTCGTGTACATTATTATGAAACTCATCAACTTATCAAATTGAGGTTTGGCTTACAATGTAAAGAATTTTAATTTACACGACTTTTGTACCTACGTAGGGCACCAGGTATCGATAAATATTTACCTTTTGGTTATTATTAGGATGCTCATTACTCAATGAAAAAGAAAAGGGAAGAAAACTTTTTAAAGAAAAAGTTATGTCAATATAAAAATGAAAAATTGGTGTTTTTTGCGAATGCTGGGTAAATTCAATTTGTATAGGTCAAGGTTTATGTTATATATCGAATTCTATGGCCACAGATAGGTTTCCCACGAGGAAATAGAATCCGTAATAGGGAATTATTTTCAGTTATGGGGCGTACAATAATGCTCGACTTGGACATTAGCGATATTAAACTGTAAGCGGTGCTATTTTTTCAAGGTATTTACTCAGTGTATGAATACGAGTAAGATGGCCTGGTCGAAACGACGACCATCAAGGATTTACGCTCGTATCGAATGAGAAAAAAAAAATACAAAGATTCGGTATCATAAAGTACATACATAAAGTTGGACGAAATAATAGCGTGATCAATTTTCTCATTTTTTTTGAAAAGGAAAAAAGTACAATTTTTATTTATATCGTGATTGTTTTTCTAGCAGGGGGGAAATACCAAAGATATGGGAATCTCGATGGAATCTGCGTTCGTTTTCACGCTTTCATTATCATATTTTATACATGAGAAAAAAACGTCAATTTTCAAATTGATTGATATGTGTTTTTTTTGTATCGAATGTAGGTATTCCATTTTTAGAACAAGGTTCCTTGTACGATTCGTGATACTGAAAAAGTTTCGTCATAAAGTCTATTACGTCAGCGCTGATGAAAAGTGATAAGGTGCGGTGATTCGGGTTCGATAGTCATTGTCGATTGAGATATAAGTATGAATTAATTTGACAACCATGGACTATATCTACACATCGAAAATGAATTGTAGAATTTAGTATTTTCTTTCGATTTCGTGTTTGTCCAATTAAGTATTATATTTAGAGGTGATTTTTTTCAGACGAAGATATGAAATATTAACGATGATCTTTTTTTAGAATGATTGTGTCAGATGAAATGGACGAAAATAATTGATGCGGAGGTTGTTGAAAGGAAAGTTGTTGTTTGTATATATTTTTATTTTGAAAAATAAATCGATATTTTTGGAACAGTTGAAACGTAGCTTTGGTTTCAAAAACTGTTTTGAATAATTTTTTCAAAAAAAAAAAAAAAAAAAAAAATGTTTGAACTTGAAAAAAATTAATTTCATCTTTAACAAATTTTTAAAATTTTATAAAACATTTTTTCCAAAGTTTTGTTTGAAAACGTTTTTTAAGGGAATTATTTAAAAAAAACATGTTGATGCATTTTTCCTTTCCAAAATTTTATTTGAGAACACTTACAGTATTAAAACTGTAGTTTAAAATGAATCATTCAAGATTTCATCTTTACTCTTAAAAAAATTTACTCAGAAAATTTTTCACCAAAAAATATTGAAATTGAATAGAAGTACCTAGGTAAATAGAAATTCGCACTGCTAATGAAATGGAAGAGTTTTTTTGCTCAAAAATAGAAGTGTACCTAAATCAAAATATTTTTCATTTCAAGAAAATTCAGAAATTGTAAAAATTTGAAGATTTTTTTCATTTCAAGATAATTCAGAAATTTTGTTCTTCAGGAAAAAATGGAACAGTTTTTCTCTACGAAAAAGTTGAGACAATTTATTATTTCATATCAAATTTTTAAAAAATTCCAACATTTTATTTTCCAACTCGGTTTTTGATTTTTTTTTAAAATTTTGTTTGAAAACATAATATTGAAAAAAAAATTCTCAAGACTTCGTTTAGGCACAAATTTTATTTTAAAACATTTTTTTAAAATCAATTAATTTTGATTAATTGTTTCAAATTTTGAAAAAAAGAATTGTTGAAAACACATCGTTTATTTTTTTGAAATTCGTTGTTTCTGGATTTTTTTAAAAGCATTTTTTATGGCATTTTGTTTTATTTTTTTTTAAAGTTTATGTGAGATATCGTAAAATTATTTCTTTCAAAATTTTGTTTGAAATTATTTTTTTAGCAATTTTATAAATTTTCAGAATTTTGTTAAAAAATAATTTTAATTTATTTTTCTTGAAATTTTGTCCAAACTAATATTTTTGAAATTAAAAAAAATCGTCCATTTTTTTAAAATTATAAAAATATAATTTTGTGAATTTTTCCAATTTTTTAAAACTTTTTTGTACGTTGAAAATTCCTAAAAAATCCCCTTGCCGCACTGACCACTTCCTACCATACATGAAAAAAATTTCATTTCAAAGAAAGGAAAATTCCCCACCAATGTTATCCTCAGCTTTGTCGGTTCATTAAAGAAAAGCAAAATGTTGATCGATTTTCAATGAGCTATGACAAAGAAACGATTTAAGTATCGTTTATCGAGATAAATATAATGATCGATAATGTCAAACTAGGGACTCGAGCGAGCTTATCTAGATAGTAAAAAAATTATATCAATTATCTCAACGAAGATCTTTTGGCTGAAAATTTTTTCAATAGTCACGGACGTTTGCAAATCGGTTTAAATTTCAGTTTGATCTTACGTACGCCCTTTTACATGCCGGTCTCGTACGTAGTAGTCGTATTATTCGTGTAACGCGCTGCCTTTCTTGAGAAGTTGAGCTTTCGATTCGTGCTCTTTTCGTTTCCTGGATTGTACTGGAGAAAGAATTTCCAATCTTTTGGGATATGGTGTTTATGACCTGGGCTCAAGCAATAGAAAGATACAATCTGTTATGTTTGGATTTTGCCAAAGTACGAGTATGGTGAATCTGTTTGTATTGATTAGGCAATTATTTTTGAAATTCGTGGTAAGGTAGGAGTCCTTACTCACGTTGATAAATTTCAATATTTTTCTAAAACCATCATTGCACACCTTCTCTAAATTTTATGTACAATTTCGTTCCTCTGGAGCTTATTTTTAATTATGGCATTTGTATAATTATTGGTCGGCTTAGAACGAAATTGCCAAAGAGAAATACATCGTCAGCTCGTTTACTTACGCGAAATTCTACGAACACTGTGGCTCGCCATGGTCGCGAAAAAATATGACTTCGAAGCGAATTTCAATTTTAGTTCGAATTGCCAACGTAGTCGTTATTTTATCGGTTTTGTAGTTGAAATTCGTGTAGTATGGATGTGCTTAAATTAAGCTTAATTGACCAGTACAGATGGTATTTTGATCGAAAGCTTGGCAAGTTCCGATTTAGCTAACTTCCGAGTGCCAGTTGATCGACTCGTGGAAGGTTAAGACTTTATCTCGTACGTATTATTTTTATCTCTCGAATGAACGAAATAGATAAGTGAACAGAGCGAGAGCAAACAAAAGCACAGTTATCCAAACGTGATGATCGAAAGCTTCGCATCTGAAATGACGAAATCAAAATTCGATAACCTTTGCGCTCGTATCAGTGTGTTAGCATTGGAACAATAATAATGTCATTAACTTCTTACGTATAGCATTTGAAAAACGTAGGTCTAGGTATCTATTTATACCAAAAAAAGTCTCTGTTTGTAAATTACTCCATAAAATGAATAAAGCAGCGATAATTATGTTTACACGTACGTTTACAAAATGTGCTATTGTACTTGTAACGTAGTGATAAGCAGCACAGCTTCACTCTTTGCAAAGAATCATAGCTACTCGTACATGGCTCCGAGATAAGAATACGATGTGTATGAGAACCTTTAGCCATTTTATTAAGGTTAAATTTTCCTCTCGATTTTTTTTCTCTTCTTATATGTTCGTTTCAGTATCATCATTTATAATATTGCACTATGTGCGCGAGTTAGTGCTGCGACGATCGAATTTTTTTATCGTTAATTTTTTCATGCTCGCGTACATGTTTCATAAATATTAAAGTATCCGCCGTTTTAATAAGAAGAGAAAGTCTCTTGACCTGCGATCATAATTTGTTAATGTAATCGAGAAAATAATAGTTCGCATTTTTTCAAAATATCATCGATTTTATACATTTTTTATTCGAAAGATACGACACGTTTTGCAGTAATATGATGATTTTCATGAAGCATTTTCTCGTCGGCACCGTTTGCCTGCACGAAATGCCGACCATATGCAAAGACATCGAGGTGAAGAAGAAAATGGTATGTAAATGAACTCAAAGAGATTGTGATTTTTTCCCCAGTCAGGTTGATCGAATCAGTGTTCTCGATCGATTGGGTTAATTTTGTGTAAAAATTTATTGTAAATTGTGAGCTATAACTGGAAAGGGCTAGAAATGAAATGAGATCGGTTTGAGTGAGTTTACTAGTGGGGGAGGGGGTTGAGGAGGGAGTGAAGAAAATCAACTTCGTAGATAGATTTGAGAAAAAGTAATGAAACAGAAAGTTTTGGTGTGATTCTGATTGAAAGACAACAGACATCATAAGTGGTTACATTTTGTTAATATTTTCTCCAAAAATTAGTTACACGATTTTCGAGTTCATTTTTTGGTACGTTTCAAAATTTTTTATTATTAGGTAAACGTGAAAAATACTGAATTGATTTTGAACAAAATTTTTAAAAAATGTGTTTGAACTTTTATTAATCTATGATCGTAAAATGTGTTTTTTAAATTGATGTAGGTAATGAAATCTTGAAAAATTTGTATTTGCTGCAGGCATTTTAAAGAGTCACTTTCATCGTCGCTCAAAAACCACTAAAAGTCACTTTTTTCTCATATTACCTTTCATAAATTCTTGGTAAAAAAATATCTATCGAACCTTTTAGTTTGTTGAAAACATTCAAAGTGATTTCTCGTCTTCCAAAATCAAAAATCCTATCAAAAATTGAAAAGAATTTACCAAAAATCGTTTGAATTTTTTTTTGAAGAAATTCCAAAAATTCATCATTAACAATTTTTTTTTAAAAAAAACTTTGCAAAAAAAGTATCGAAAAATTTTCAAGATTGAAAGGAAATTTTTTATTTCAATTTTTTTTTTCTGAAAAAAAAATGATATAATATCTTCTATTTGTTTTAAATTGTATAAAAAATTTACAAGAAGTCATCTAAAAAAAAATTTGAAAGGGAACATTTTAAAAATTTTCTAAAAAGAATCAAATTATCTATTAAAAACCTATTCTCATGTTTTTTCTTTGATAATGAATATTTTAAAATTTTCCTGGAAAAAATTCATATGTTCTATTAATTTTTTTTTTTTTCAATTTTTGAAAAATTGTCCAATTTTTTGCAAAGAATAAATCAATTTTTTTCGAATAATTTTGAAGAACTGATTTAATTTTAAAGTATTTTTTTTGAGGATTTTTTGATAGAATGTTTTTTTTTTTCAAAAAAGATTTGAAATAGGTAATTACATTTTGATTTAAATTTTTTTTGGATTCAAAAAAAATTTGATAGGACTTTTAAATTTTTTCTAAGAAAATTTTTAAAATTTTAAAATTATGCGTACCTATCAGAAGAAAATTTAGCAATTTTTTTGTGATGGGGAGGGTTGACTTGCAATTTTTGTGTATACGTAAGTTCTTCTTTGTTGAAAATTTGTGTCATTATTTTATCAAAATCCAGAAATTTTATCGCCCCCCTCTTTAATCACTAAAAAAACGTCCAATTCTTTTTGGATGGAAAATATTTTAAAATTTTATCAATCATTTTTGAAACATTGAAAACTGACCTATTTTTAAACATGAAACTAATTGCGAATTAAACTGAAAATTAATTTTTATAACTCAGAAAAATCCGAAAAATTTGTTCATTTTTGACAAAAATTATTTTTATTAAATTCATTTAAAAAATTTTTAAAATAGATTTTTGAAAATTCAAATTGAACCCTTATTTCAAAAAATATAAATGAAACACGTATTTCTGCAAAATAGGTATAATGTATTTTTGGCTAATTTGAAAAAGTATCTACTCGTTTAAAATTAAAAAAAAAAAATCATTTATAAAAAATAAAATTTGTAAAAAAAATATTTTAAAAGAGTTTTAATTTTGTAGATACATGAGTATAAATTTATATTTTAACGAAATAAAATAGATTTTTCAAGGAAATTTGTAAAAAAAAAATTAATTTCAAAAAATGTGACACTTTTTTTGAAAATTATAAATTTTAAATTGGTGTGTTTTTGTGAAATAATGCAAAGTTTTCTCATTTTGGTTGAAATCGTTAACTATGGATTTTCTACATTATTAAGTTACTAGTTTCTTTTCACAATTAATTCCGGAATTTTTTTAAACACTTCTTTTTCAAAATTTCTTACTTTTAGATTTTTTCTTCTGAATATTTTGGCATTACAATTTTGAGAAATGCTAAAAGATGTTGAAGCAGGTTGAAACACACGAAATACAAATTTACGTATAAATCCTCAAAAGCCACCAAAAAAGAAGCCTTAACTACACCTGCTTATAACTTACTAAAATTCACATCAGGTCTTCCTTTTACGCTTTCTTTTCTACAAGTCAAGTTAACGATGTACCTACGTTTGTGGGATTATTTTACAATTCAAAGGATCTCCTGGAGGGATGCTCGCGATGGTGGTCGTTCAAAGCGATGTTGCATAATTTCACATCTATCTATTTTTAAAATGATTCCTATTTATGTAGAATCGTATAAATATTTTTTATCAAAGAAGTGATAAAGGAAGATATTGTTCATCTGGTAAACCGAGAAAAAAAAAATTGAGAAAATTATATCGAGCGAGGTTATCACGAAAATGGACTTGAATCACAGGGTGTGATGCGACGTGGGACGTATGCAGCGATATGTGGTATCGCATTTATATTAAAATTCGCGATTACGTATATAAGGTGATAAAAAGCGTACCTCTGAAGGGATTTTCTGGCAAAATGATCTATTCATCGTCGATTGCAATACCCAGGTCTTTTATTTTTAAACGGAGAGGATTTATGGTGTTTTGAGGGAAAGTATCCACTTGTGCCATATGAAAATATGCTTGTAAAAGGTTATCGTCGTCGTGGTATTGATTCGTAAAAAGTATACCGGATTAAAGGAAAAGCTGTCGCGTATAAATGGATACTTATTCGAAGCAGGTACATGCGATTGTTGGCTATATTGAGATGAATTGATGATTACGGGCCTCTTGTTTATGATAAATCGTACTATGGTGTTGCGAGCTATCTAACGAAGAGCTATTGTCTCGGTGCCTTATGCTTACGTACCTAGCTTATAGTTCCCGCATCGAAAGTGATTTTAGCATCTCTTAAGGTTGCCGATTATGAATATTGATTATTAGCTCTATACGCGAGTATTTCTACGATTTAGTACGTATAAAATTATTAACAAAGAAGTACTTTGTCGACAGATTAAAACGATATTGTTGAACCTTAAGAATTAATATTATCTTCTTCGAGGGAGATTCTTTCTTTTTTCATTGACCACATCATTCAAAATTTATCATCGATTCAGTCGATTTGAAAAATTGTACGAAAAAGGCTCGAATTGTGAAATTTTTTTTACTAAAGGAAAAAAGTTTCAATAACGTTCTAAATTTGATTTATTACGATGAAAAAAAAAATTTATAGGCGATTATTCGATGAAATTATGTATAGGTATTAATGGCTTCGTGCGGATAAGGCATTTATTTATTTTTAATTCACTATATAATACGATTTTTATTAATTTAATGAGAGGAAAAGCACTGCTAATTAAATCATAACTATCGAAGCGTAACCAAGCGAAATACTAAATAGGTTAGTTAAATTTTCAATATGGAAAAACAAATCTTTAATCTCGATTCGATTGTAAATATAATCGAAGAGAGAGAGAAAGAGAATGCATACATTTACACCAGCAACAACGTCTCAGAAACAGTATTAATTAAAAAATTTCATCAATATTCGAAAATACGAGTAACTAAAAATTATTTTAAAAAGTGGAAAGTAATCAAAATTTGCGAAAATTTGAAAATCACATCGGCGTGTTTTTGATATTAAATTTGATTTGTTTTTTATAGAATTAATCGTTGGCCGTTTATGTTGTGATTTTGATTTGATTCGTCGGAAGGTACATATACGCGAAAAAGATCCGAAACGATCGAGGATGAAAATCCCTGCCGATTTGGAGACGGTGGTACGAGTTCATGTGCCCAGAATGGTAATTAATCGAAAGAAAAAATTCGCTTCTTTTAATTTTTTTATAACTTTTTTTTCTTTTACCATCGTGTTTATCGAATTGTGCGGTATCATCGTTAATGCGTATGAAAAATTTAACCTTAATACGATGCGAACACGTCGTGTCGTAAATTGATGCTAATGAAAGAATTATATAGTATTCGTAATTGGACGAGTTTTCCAAGATCGTGCGGATTCGCTTTGTATTACAATTCAACCGGCGGTAATGAATGATAAATGAAGAAATTACATAGTCGTGGTGGCATCGAGGGAAAGGGGGAGACTGGCCATGCTAAGGAAAGTATCAAAGGAAAGGGTTAGTTCTAGCTCAAAAGTACCTATAAAAAAATTATTCAATTTTTTGAATAAAACCTTTCTGGATTTATTTTTTTGAATAAAAATCTCATAAGAAGTATTTTTATGGTGAAAGTTTCTCACTGAACATATTTTTGGAAAAAATCTCCCAATGAATATTTTTTTGAAGAAATTTTTCCAAAAATTACCAGTTAATTTGAAGAAAAAAAAAATCAAAAAAATGACCACAAATATTTTTTTAAATTTCAAAAAAAAATTTTGACAAATTTTTAAATAAAAAATTCTTTATAAAAAAATGTAGAAAAACTATTTTTAAGAAATCTACTGAAGATTGTGTTAAAAAATTCTCTGTCAAGAAGTAATGACTTGAAAAAAAAATCTTTTTAAAAATCCTTTATAATATGAAAAATTAAACAATTGAAAAAATAGAAAAGTAATTTTAAAGAAATCCACTAAAGAAGAAAATTGTGTCAAAAATTATCTTATTTCTATCTTTCGTTCATCAAAGAGTAGATATTTTTTGGAAAAATCTCTTATAATCCAATCTTTTTGTTAGTCAGGTGTTTCAAGAAGTATTTCTTGACGAATTGAGTATCTCAAAAGAAATTTAGTTCACTTTTAAAAAATTTTAAAAAATGGTTTTAAAAATTTTGAAAAAATTCTCATTTTAATTTTTCTAAAAAATTGTGAAGCAAAAAAAATTATGTGTCAAAAAAATCTATCTTCCAAGAAATAATTACTCGGACAAAATGTTTCTTGAAAAATGATCTAAAAAACTTTCTCGAACAAAATTGAAAAAAAAATCATGTAAGTATAGTCAAAACAAATATTGAGAAAATTGTGAAAGAAAAAAAATGATTTCAAGAACATTTCTTTTGAAAAAATTGCAATTAACTAGTAAAGAAAGTAGTTTTTTGAGGAAAAAAATGCTCAAAAAGTACTTTTTTGGAAAAACAAGGAGATAAAAATCTCTCTTTCAAAAAATGGATATAAAAATCAATAAAGTTGAAAAAAATGTTTAAAAAAATTTTAGGCAAAAAAAAAAAATCTTTCGGTAAACACGGTATCTACCGGAAGTGAAAAGTGAAAACAGTGAAAAAGTATAGTAGTGGTTTGAAAAATAGGTAATGAAAAGGGGTGGAAATGTAGTGAATTTTGTCAAAATTTCAATAAAAATAGTGAATAAAATCAAAAAATTAGTGTCGAAAATTTTTCCAAGTTTCGTCCATTATTAAACAAAATTTAGAATGAAGTTTTTCCTGCTATTTAAAAATTATTTTGTAAGAAGTTTTTGTTCTAATTTTTTTAGAGCCGGGGGCTTCTAAATCTAAATTTTTAGTTATATTGGGATTTTTTTTTTGAAAATTTCATGATACGTAATGAAAAAAGGCACTATGAAAAGAGTAATTTTTGAAGAAAAATTTCTGGTAAATGAAAAAAGTTGTTGGAAAAATTGAAACATTATTTTTACTATTTTTAAAAAAAATTTCCTACAAAATTAAAGGTAGAAAAAACTGATGAAAAATGTTTTCAAGAAAAGTTCTTTCAAAACAAAAAAAATAAATAAAAATTCTGTTGATCAAAAAAATATTTTTTTGGGAAAAATTCATTCAAGGATATTTTGTTGGAATAAAAAGAGCTCATAAAAAATTGTCAATTTACTTGGAGAGAAAAAAATCAAAAAATCAGTACCTATTCAGAAATTTTGAAAAAAAATCCTTTGGTAAAAGAAAAAAGTTGGAAAAATTATCCAGAAAAAATACTCTGAAGAATAATTTGTTGTCGATGATTTCTTTTATAAAAATAATTACTCAAAAAAATGTTCCCTTTTTCTTCTACTTTAGCCTACTTACATTTTTTTTTAAATCATCTATCAAAAAATTTTCGAAAAATATATCAAACACTTCTGAAATCTGCTTCAAAAATTATAAAATATTCGTTCATTTTTTTTTTTTTTTTTTTTTTGTTAAGAAAAAATTCTTATACAAAAATTGAATAAATCAAAAATAAATATTGGAGTCGGATTTCGAGTCGATATTTTTATGATATTTGTCATAGATACAATAATAACGACAATTTATTTAACGAAAAAAAAAATCTCTGTATAGTTGGCGAAAATTGCAATTTGTACGTACACACTTGTGGGATGGATTAAGAAAAACCAGCGGTGATTTGATTTTTCTTTGTTGACCGATTTAATACGACGATAACATAACTAAGCCTGTCGTGAATTGCCATCGGCGCGAAAAAGATTAAAAAACACGATGTAGAAATTTTTACCGTACGTAATTCTGGCGTAATTTTGTCATAAAAACGAGCTCTGTCTCTGTTGATCGTAATTTTTTTCTGTTCTATTTTAATAACCTCTTGCGAAGGAGTCGATCATTTTGGATGAGCTAGGAAATAAACTACTTTTTTATGATTTGTGATTTTGTCAGAGGAAGGGGAAGGGGAGAGTTTGAAACGCGGTTAAATCTTCGATATTCTTTCAATTTTTTTATATATTTTTTTAATGATACCTGAGAAAAAATATGGTTCATAAATCTCGATAAATGATTTAAAATGCGATGATCGCAGCAACAACCTTCATTGTCACGATCTCATTTGTTGGTAATAATGTAAACGGAGCAAGTGTAGGTACCTATTCGTTTGTTTACCGAGGAGAATTATGAAACCACAATGTTATTTTGGTTACAAGGTCGTCGATCTGGTGTAATGCTTTTTTTTTCTCTTTCAATTTTATTTTGATTTGAACTTTCGAGTCAAATGTCGATATATAATTTTTCACTTGAAAATTGACTCGGTCAAAAAAAAATTTACTTAGGAGGATTAAATCAGTGCTGCCTGTCATTTCGAAACTCGAACATTATCGAGTACACGTAATTTTGCTCTCGTGTTCAACTTGACCATGTACGATTCGAGTCGAGTTACGTTAGCAGATGGAATGCGTACGTGTGATACGTCCAAATGGCTAGATACGAATCTGAATGTACTTGTACTTGTAAAACGTCTACGTACAAAATACGTACGTACGCTCGTCGTACACTACGTCATCGCCTAGAAAGGTTTACCGTTCTAATTTGTCTCGACGAGAAAGGAGCAAAAAAAAATCGAACTGCGAAGAAGACTCGACTCGAGTCGAACCAACTGGTTGGTTAAATTTCTAATGGAAAAATTGGTACGGTATAAGAATGAAACGCGTTTAATTTCTTTTGATATATCAAAGCCAAGCCAAGGGAAAACTAGCGGAACGAATTGACATGGAAAATGTGTACGTATATAAATGTATGCGTGGTGATCGCAACAACGAGACGAGATGCGTCTCGTAATGAATACCTATAGATTTTTTTCGATTCGATTATTTCGCCACCGATACACTTTTCTTTTACGAATGTCGTCCGTCGCGAGCGAAAAGAAAAAAAAATACATCAAAAAAGAGGAAAAAGTTGTAAGATTTTTCTCTCTTTTTGCCTCATCGTCGTCTGAGCCGCTTGATATGAAACAATCGCAGATTAGGAAGTACGTAGTCATAGGTGTACTACAATGAGTTGGCTTTGACCGATGATTGTTCTGCCGAAGCCGATGTGAAAAGTGAATGATCGTGGACGCATTTCGATGGCTCTGCGATCCGTGCAGTGTACTCGTATAGGTACAGGTAGAGAGGTACTGTTGTCGGGTTTCATTTCGTTTTGCGTTATCGCGTCAAGTACCTACTAATTAGACTCGTTTATTTGTTCACTTTTGTGTCATTATAAACGATATGTTGTATGCGTGAAAGTTGGATATGAGTTGGGCTCTGCCATGCGGAACGCTCGGCACCGCAGTGATGGGTTTTTGTCGATGAAAATGTTGCGAAGCGCGGAGAAGTTACCCACCTGTTGGTTTTCCGGCATGGGGCAGATTTGCGTGTGGATTTTTTTTTCCAAATTTATGTATCTACTATCTAGATCGCGATCTGGTGATTTGTCGGTTCGAGGAGTGAGTTGCAAAAATTATTTCACTCGAAAAAATTGACAATAAAAAAATTTAATATTGACTCCCTATTTATGTATTTATTTTTAAAATAGAACGACATTGTTGAAATTAGCTTAGTTTTTTTAAAAATTGGGTCAAAATTAGGCAATTTTGAACATTTTTCTGAAATTGAGAGAAAAAATGGAAAAAAGTTTGATAAATGTTTGAAAAAAATTTAAGAAAATATTGAAAAGCTCTTTACAAATGTTTTAAATTTAAAAATGAATGAAAAAAATTCGAGAAAAAATTGTGTACAATTTTGAGAAAAAATGAGGAAAAATTATATGTAGAAAAAAAGATATTTGAGGAAAAAGGATGGAAAATTTAAAGTAGAGGAATTGTAAAAAAAAATTGATACATTTTTTGATAACGTGAAGAAAAATAAATGACAAACATTCTTCAAAAGATTGAAATGATGCCAAAATAAAAAAAAAAATAAAAAAAAATAAAAAAAAGGTATGGAAAACACTTTTTTAAGAAAAATTATTGATGGGAAATTATGAGAAAAAATTAAAGTAAATCTTGAGGGGAAATTCAAAATTAGGAAAAACGTGAGGAGTAACTTTGAGAAAAAAGAATAAAAATCCCGGGAAAAAATCTGTTGGATCTAACCATATATGAAGTGGTCAGATCTAACCATATATGAATTTTATACCTATCAAATTTGATCTAATCATATTTAATTTGATCAAACTATACACAATTTGATCCAATGATGTATGATGAGATAAAATTAAATATGATTGGATCATATTTGATAGGTACATTTCCCATTTATTATGGTTAGATCTGACCATACCCATCCCAAATTTTTCTCAACGGTCACCCATCCAAATAGTAACCAAACCCGAAGCTGCTTAACTTTTCCAATCAGATCAATGATGGTGCACTCAACTTGGTACGAACCATTTCATATATAATAAGACAGTTTAATTGTATTTATGTGACACACAATCAAAGATAACAATTACTCAAGGTTGTATAACTAAAAGTATCAGGAAAAATTCCTGTGAGTAGATAATTTCAACTTAAATTCAGAAATGATTTTTGTCGTGATACCTTCAGGACCCCATGGGGGCACTGCGCCCCAAAATTTTTGACCAAATCCAAAAAAAAATGTAAAAAAGCATGTAGCATGTCGTTTGTTACATTTTTAATAGTGCCTACTCCGAATTTTGCCTTACTTTTTTGATGGAACCCTATTCTGGCACTGCTCGTAGCCCCTAAAATTTTGAAATGAATCTGGGTTGACTCATTTTGATTTCACAGATATAACTTGATCCAATAATATCAAATTATATATGAGAGAATCTAATTTTATCCAATTTGATCCATTCGGATATAAGCATTTCTATATAACTGGATTTTCACTGATATGACTTGATCTAGTTGATATGTTTTGATCTATTTTGATATAATCATTTTAGATATCAGTGGATTTTCTCTGATATAACTAGATCCAATTTGACTAAATTTTATCCAATCAGATCAACATTTGGATCAAACTTGATCAAATCTGATCAGATTTTATCCAAATAGATATGACTTGATCCATGAGATTTTTTCCCGGGATTCTGGAATAAAATTGAACAAAATCAGTCAAAATTCAAAAATTTTGAGAAAAAACGAGAGTCAAAATAAATTAAAAATAAAAAAAACAGAAGAAAATTAATTTTGAGAAAAAAAATAATTGAAATTGGAAATTCAAAAGGATTGAAGTGTATCTTAAAAAAAAATAAATAAATAATAATAATTGTGGAAAAATTGAAATAGAAATGAAATAAAATGAGTCAATATTAAAAACTAAAAAAATTTTACCTAATAACAATAAAAATGAGGAGTAAGGGTTGAGAACAAATTACACGTATGAACAATTCTGAAGAAAAATAGAGAAATTCGAAATTTGAGAGAAAATTTGGAAATATTTAAATAAAATAAAGTAAAATTTTGAAAAGAAATAAAATAGAAAGAATGAAGATCAAACATAAAAAGTGTGAGCCAAAATTTTGGAAAATTTTAAGGAAAAAAAATGAGTAAAACGAGTCAAAATCAAAAAAGGTTAAAAAAAAATAAAAATTTGAGAAAACTTTTGAAAGAACATGAGCCTTTTTTTTGAAAAATAATAAAAAAAAAAAACAGAAAAATTTTTATTAAAAGAAGTAGTAAAGTGAGTAATCTGATTAAAAATAAATAAAACTAGTTCAAAATGAAAATATTAAGTCAAGTTTTGAGTAAATAATTGTAAGAAATATTGAGAAGCAATAATTATGAAATTAAAAAAAACAAATGAAAGAATTGTAGGAAAATGAAAAATTCAAAAATGAAATTCTTGGAAAATCAGAAAATTACCGAGAATTTTGTAGGGAAAAAGTGAATCACGTTCGAAAATGAATTAAAAATTTTGAGAAAAAATTATTGAGACTTTTTGAGAAGAGATGAGCGAAAAGTTTAAGAAAGAAATTTGAAAAAAATGTGGAAAAAAAATGAAATAGAACGAGTGAAGATTGAACAAAAAAATTCAAAAATTTGAGAAAAAATTGCATAAAATTTTTGAGAAAATACTTAAAATAGTGTGTCAAGTTCGAAAAAAAAGAAGGAGAATATGATTGAAAATTTGGGAGAAAATTAAGAATACAATTGAGGCGCTTGGTGGAAAAAGGGCGTTCTGCTACATAACGCCCTTTTTCAATATTTTGGGAAATTTGAAATCTTCAGGTCTCCAACTATTAGTACACGAAGTCTTAGATCTGAAAAATATACCTAGACGATGATAGACGCCTTGACAGGTGTTTATTTTTTTTCTTCAAAAATACCCAAATGACGCCATTTTGGGAACCCACAACCTCTTCAAGATGACCTTGGGGCCTAAAAATCATGTCGGCTTGTTTCGAGTCGGTATTTCTCATATACTACAATTTCAGCAAAATCGAGAAACTTCGACTTTTTCAACTTATTTCGTCATTTTTATTTTTATTTTGTCCTATTTGACGGATAAAACTCATATACACCTTGCTGAAATCTTGGTAGTTCTAGATTATAAGACTCTTAAAAGTGAGAATATGCAAAAAAAAATCATAAATTTTTTTTTGAAAATTCAAATATGGAAAAAGGGCGTTAATGGACTGTTACAAAAACGGTGATTTTGGCGTTATAACGAAACCTTTTTTAATTTTTTTTTTTTCAAAATATACCTCAAAGAACACACTATCTACCTACTATAAAAGATTTCTCTTCAATTGACCACATTTCGCGGTATAACATTTCAAAACTTTGAACGTGTTTTTTTCACACTTTTTGAAATTATCTAACGCCCTTCTTCCACCAAGCGCCTCAATTCTGTACACTAAAGCACCGACCCTGGAAGTCCATTTTTCGTGTTCGCGATTTTTATATTTTGAATCTACATTTTTTTCAACTTTGAGGTTTTTATGTTTCTTGAATTAAAAAAAAAATGTAGATTCAAAATATAAAAATCGCGAACACGAAATGGACTCCCAGGGTCGGTGCTTTAGTGTACAGAATTTTAGCAATAAAAATACGAGTAGAAAAAGAATCAAGGAAAATCAAAAAAAAGAAAATTGAGAAAAAATTGATTAATTTTTTTGAGAAAAATGATTGAAGTCAACGAGAAATTGAAGTAAATTATGTGTGAAAAATTTGAGAAACTAGTTTAAAAAATTGAGGAAAGATAACATTTTTCCCCACAAAGTTTTATCGTGTTAATTTATGTACAAAATTTTTATTGATTTCATTAAAATTTTCAACAAGATTTTAATTTTACAGAATTTTTAAAATTGTAACTTTTTTCTAATCTTTATTGCTCATTTCAACTCCAAGAGAATTTTTTTGCCATGTTTTTCAATTTGCTTGGCACGAAATTTACAAACACGAAAAATTAGGAAAAAAAAAATTATCCCAAAAACTTTTTTAAAAAAATATTTAATGAAGAAAATTGATTTTTTTGTTGAAAATGAACAGTTCGACGCGACGGTTCGTTTTGTATGTTTGACGTTATAGCCTCATTTAGAATGACGATTGCTGAATGGTTAATAATCGAAGAGCTGAAAAAGTGAATAAAATAGGTAATTTTTCATAGAGGCAAAAACCCTATTAAATAAAATAAAATTAGTAGAAATAATGAAAAATTTTTGGAAACTTTTTTAAAAAGTGTAGTTGATTTTGAAAACAATGAGAAACGAATTGTAAAAAAAAAAAAAAAAAAAAAAGTTAACTAAAATTGAGAAAAATGTTGAGCAAAAAATTGGAAAAAATTAAAAATGCCAAGATTTTAAAAAAATGAGTAAAAACATTGTTGAAAACAAAAATTGATATTTCCAAAACCGTGTTTGATGCTGTTTAGAAAAAATCTCAGTGTTGAAATAATAGATGAAGTGTTATACTCCCACGAAATATATCCATCTATTTACCTTAGGGTGGCCCTTATTTTTCGAATTTTGGAAATGTTGTCGGGACGGGGGGTCAATTGGTGACATATTGGTAGAAAATAATTCCCTATTTTTTATTTTTCCTCTAACTGAATTTTAAGCCGTTTCTCAGGGGCCCCCAAATTTGAAAAAATCAAAAAAATAGAAAAAATAGAACATTTTGAAAATTTTTGAAACTTTTTAGCAAAATGGTCATAGGGATGGTATTTCTATAAGACAAGACCATTTTCGATGATTTCTTATCTTTACCCCCCTTTTCATGGGACATAAAAAAAACGTAATTTTTTACGTTTTTTAAAAAATTTGAAAAATATGACTAAAAATTAAAGAAACATTTTTTTTTGAATAAAATGTTTTTAGCATACATGTTATCACCCAAAAAGGTCATTTACGGCGATTTTTCATCCTTACCTTCATTTTTGGGAACCTCATTTTTTTCAATTTTTGATAGTTTTTGAAAAATTCTCACTGATACGGCAGTGGTGAAAAATCACCGTAAATGACCTTTTTGGGTAATAACATGTATGTTGAAACCATTTTATTCAAATTTTTTAAAAAACGTAAAAAAGGACGTTTTTCCATGTCTCATGAAAAGGGGGGTAAAGATAAGAAATCATCGAAAATGGTCTTGTCTTATAGAAATACCATCCCTATGACCATTTTGCTAAAAATTTTCAAAAATTTTCAAAATGTTCTATTTTTTTGATTTTTTCAAATTTGGGGGCCCCTGAGAAACGGCTTAAAATTCAGTTGGAGGAAAAATAAAAAATAGGGAATTATTTTCTACCAATATGTCACCAATTGACCCCCCCCCCCGTCCCGACAACATTTCCAAAATTCGAAAAATAAGGGCCACCCTAATTTACCTTAATCACATCAGCTCATCGCAAACCACGAAGGCACGAACCTTTCATAAGGATTCTAATTTTCTCAGACGAGCTTACGATTCGTAAATTATGCAAACGAATAATATATCTAATTTATACGACGACATGAGCGTCGTCGTCAGGTATTAGGCACAACGTCGTCGAACTATATATTCGAGCCTGCTCGAAACACGAAAATGAAATAAACGCGTCTTGCGAGCCCCCGCACTCGTCTTCCAACCATCTCAGCTTGCACGTAAATTTGAAAATAGACTATAATTTTGTTCAATTTATCGTCGTCTGTTATTAAAACAGGGGTATGAAATTTAATTAGACTCCACCCCCGCGTTCGCTTCTTCTATCACAGTTGGATTTTCATAATAACGATGCATTGTGCATTGCCATGCCATACCTTATATTTGTACAAGGCAGAGGAATATAGGTAAAAGTCTAGTATAACGATCCAACTCGCGGCTACAGCACAGACAGAGACAGTGTGAGAGCTGAGAGGCAAATTGATGTATGTTAATTAAACAAATTTCAATCAATTGAAGAACACTTGTTACTTGCGTTTCGTTTAATTTCTATGCTCTCATCTGCAGTTGTCATCGTAGTATTCGTCGCGATGCCATGGGCTATGCTATGGTGTTTCGTTTATAATTATGATATGCTGGTTGAACGCGAGTTATTTTTGGATGATTGTGTCGCGGATGCACTTGTGTGGATTTTTTTTTAGCCTTATGTACACCATGCATACGATAAGGTGTCTCTTTTTATTTTTTTGACGTTATGTTACGAGTTGCAGGAGACATGAAGATGAGTTTTTATTTCGAGTGTCGTATGAGAATACGAGTATTATTGTTGATGGATCTAGGCGAATCAGGGTAGGGAAGGGGTAATGGCTTGGAGTGATTTCGACATCCAGTCGCCTGTCTTTCTTCGGGTATGCGATCAATTCTACGTTCGCGTGTCATGTTGGCCTACTACTTCGGTCAGGTGTTTTTTTTCCTCTTTCAAAATGTCCAGCTTTGTCCACGTCTCGAGCACACAACCCATAGTGGTTCATTGTTTCACGTATCGATACAGTTTTGATATTAATGACTAGGTCAATATTGTAAAATATACCGTAGATACAGTAAACGTATAAATACGTCGAATATCAACGTAATATGTAATTGATATTGATTTCGGCTTTCAATTTTACAAACCGAGGTAAATTTCGGGTTATTCGAAACGATTGTTTTTCAATCCACGAGCGATTTATTTCGTTTAAAATTACGTTCGCGTTCATCATTACATTAAGAGCTCGAAAAACTCGATGTTTTTCCCTGTCCTATTTCCGCCCTCTTCGTTGTCTTTCGAAAGGATTTTAATGTAATTTAACAACGCTAAATTACCAAGATTGTGCGGTCGCTTTGATTAGGCTCGGTCTCCTCTCTCGTCCTGTCACAAATACAAATAGAAAGTAAATTTCTATTCGTCGATTTGGGTTTTTGTGTTTCTTCCCTAAAACACCAGCATCTCTGCGTACACAGGCACAGAGGGTCGATTCCGAATCCCGAACCCGAACATCGTTTTTAGGTCAATTCGTAGGCGTTACGGTGGTGCTTGTATCGTTTGTACTCACCTCTCTCTACCTAACTATTTTCGTATCGTATTATAAAAAGCAAAGCTGCGCAGTGCTTTTTGGATAAAATTTTCACCTCGTCAAAGGGAGAAAATTTAATTCAGGGCACATTTTCCGACGTTTAGAAGTTTAATAGGGTGTTTTTTCCCACCGATTTAATGATTTAACGACCGTTTCTCGCCCTAAAGTTCCCTTCTATTTTTGGATCGTATCTGATTAAAATGGCGGAAAAAAAAGGTTGAAGGCGATTGTAAATATTAAAATTTTCTCCATTTTATTTCGATTCGATGATAATTTATTTTTCAAAAAGTTCCGTCTTATGGATCCGCTATTTATAAGTTGAATGTGTTGAATAATATAGAGGATTCGGGTCAACACTTATTTCACGTCACTTACCTATTTAGTGGAGATATTTCCAGATTATACGTGTTTGAAAATTTTTAATGATCGACAGGCGGCCGTCCTTTTCTCTCTTTCCCCTCCTATTATCATAAAAAAAATTGTGTACAGTTTTTTTTCTCTCAAACTGTTGAAAATTAAGTACCACATAAAATAGTTACTTTTTTTAATTGAAAAATTCAAAAAATGTTCACAAAAAGTTATTTCAAAAAAATTTCAGTTTCTTAATTTAGGGAAAAATTAAAAAGTTGTAAAAACAAAAAATTGAAAAAATAAATCAAAAAATTTTTCTTTTTGAAATATTTCATTTGTAAAAAATGAAAATAAAACTTTTGGGAAAATGATTATAATTATACTTCAAAAAAAAATTAAAATATTTTTTCAGGGGGAAATTTTTAATGTCATCATCAAAAGTTATAGGAAATTTTGTATTTGAAATATTGAAAAACTTCAATTGTAGAAACAGTATATTTCAAACAGGCTTTTGATATTGAAAATTTTCATTCCAAAAGAATGATTAAAAACTTCTGCAAAAAAAAACTTGAAAATTTTTTGAAATTTTATTGTTTGGGGGGGGGGGGGGGGGTTCAAAATTATTATCAAGGAAATTTTGTTTTGAAATATTAAAAAACTTCAATCGTAGAAACAGGAGATTTCAAACAGGCTTTAAAAAAAATCATAAACCCCCTTTTTTGGCAAAATTTTTTTAATGAATAGAAAAATTAAAATATTTTTTCAGGAGAAAAAAATTAAAAAATTAAAATTAGGAAAAAAACTACCTATTTCAAAAAATATGGGAAATATTGTTTTTGAAATATTTGAAAATTTTATTCGTATTTGATGAAAAATGGGGAGAAAATTAGAAATAATTAGTATTGAAAAATTTTGGATGAGAATCAAAAAATTAGGAAGATTTGCAAAAGGTCTTTAAAATGGAATTTTTTGGGGAAAAATTGGAATAATTACAATTTTTTTTTTCATATTTGAAAAAAATTTCTTTCTGGAAAAAATGATACTTACCTAATTGAGTTCAAAATATTATGAAACGAATTTGTAAAAAAGAAATCTTTTTATGGATTAAAAAAAAGTCATCATCAAAAAATATGGAAAATTTTGTTTCTAAAATATTGAATCTTTCGATTTGTAAAAATCGAAAATTCAAAAACGGTTCACTAAAGAAATTGAAATCCTTGGGGGGGGGGGGGGTCGTCTAAACAATTGTTTTTAAAAAAAATTTCAACATTGAAAGATGGCACGTGTAAATAAACAAAAAATTTAAAAATGTCTTCCAAAAAAATATTATTTGAAAATTTTTCCAGGTCCTTTTAAAAGATAATATTTTGTAAAAAAAAAAAATATTCAAGAAAGGTTTGACGGAAAAAGTAAATACCAAATTTTTTTGGGGGCGGGGACGAAACATTCAAATATTCGATTACAAAAAAAGGAAATTGAAAAAAATTATAGTATTTTTGGCATAAAAATATAAAAAATTATAATTAAAAAATGTGCATCAATTTCTTTTGAAAAAATTGTAAAGGGTTATTCAGGTTCGTAAAGGGTTATTCGGGTTCACAATTGAAGTTTTAATAATTTTTTTGTGTCTGGATAGCACAAGCCTGCGTAGAACGAGTTCGTTGAAACGTTTGACATGTACGATGAGCTGGTAATCTAACTTCAGTTGGTAGGCATTTTCTAGTGAAATTTTAATGCAGTGTTCTATTCGATTAGAAAAAGATTCTTTCGCGACTGTTTTGTCATTCAAAAATTTTAAACGACTTGGTCATAAAATTTTTTATATTATTTGATGATTTTGCGAACGTTTTCGACCTTGTCGTTATTTTTCGATTGTCATTTATGGGAATTTTATTTAAAATATGAAATAAATTGTCTGAGACATTGGCGAAGACTCTTCCCTCTCTCCCTCGTCCTCACGGTCCCAACTGAGACTAAAATGTACTGTATTTTGATTCCGGGATTTTATTAGACCTTTTCAGGGGTGGGGTATTTTCTAATATAAGATTTCGTTTTTGAAAATTATTTAATTTTTAATTTTTAAATTTTTTTTGGGATTATTTTGGAAGTATAAATCGATGAATGTTGCATTTTTACACCTTTTGGAATTTTTTGGGTAATTTCTACTAATTTTTGAAAAAACCCACCTAAGCCTTGAAATAGTTGGAAAAATCTTTTCATTTGTTATGATTTGATTTATATTTATAGGTACTTGGTCAAATTTTCGAATAATAAATGATTTTTGTTTATCATGCAAAATGTTGATTCGACTTCTTCGAAATTTTTCCGAGTCATTTCGTGTTGGAAACCTTTTAGGAAAAAATGTCCTTCGATGGAATTTTAAACATCGAACCAACAAAGTACTTGGGATTTTTTGCTACCATAAAGAACCATAAATTTAAGTTGTTTTGAAGTTTAACGCGACATGCAGCCATTTAGCTTTCTGATTTCGTTATAAGCTCATATTACCAGCTCCAAGTTGGACGAGGTGGGCGTCTGGTGGGGTAGCTGGCTGCGAAAATGGCGATGCATTTTTGAAAGAAGGAGGGAAATAGACGACGGTAAAGTTCAAGTTCATCGGGCTCGAGCGACACGATGCGCAGTGTGTCGTGTAATCATATTGCATAAGGGTACGAAAGTACTCGTAACGGCGGCGAGTGCATTTTGCTGTCATAGAAACCAACGCTGGTGCTGTGCTGCGCTTTGTATGCGTCAATTGAAAATTGACCCAATAACGTCGTGTTGTGTATTCGTTTTCATCAGTATCGCGAGTATCTTCTGTGCAGAGTAAAAAGCAAATAGATCAATTTTAAGGGGATTTAAAACCGATGGAAAATTATTTCCCATGAAAATGAAACCATTGGGGAATTTCTACCTAGAATGGCATCTGCTTTCAGTTTGAAACTAAAGTTTTATTGTTTCGTAAACGATGAGACGAATTTTCCAAGGTCGTCATAGATCATCGCGCGTTTGACTCAAAAGTCATTAGAAAATAATTTTGCTCGTAGATTACGTACGAGCGAACTCGTATTCGTGATTTTTAAAATTTTTCATTAGCTGATAATTTGCCTTACCAGAGGTGCTAGTAAAACTGGTTGTTCAAGGTCGTGCAAAAAAATTCACCAAGTTTGAATTTTGGTGCTTGGTAACATAGACCGTACGATTGTACTAGTTTGATTATGGAAATTATTAAGGGGGGGGGGGCTACCTTTAAAATTTTTTTGTTGAATGCATAGCGTTGATAAGCGGAATTTTCTAAGACCTTTGCATGACGTCATTTTGATTTTTCACCTATGAAGTTTTGAAGAAAAGTTGGAAACTAATTTCAAATTGTTTTTTTTACAAACAAAATTAATTTTTGATTTTTGAAAAATAAAATGCATAGAGTTCTCAAAAAAGGAAAATTATTTTCATATTGCATTTTGATTGTGTCATTTTGTAGAAAATGTTGGTAGATTTTTTGGAAAATTAAAAATTTCAAGGTCAAAATTAGAGAAAAACGCGATTTTTACTTCATGCCCCGTTTCTAGAAAAACTATGCAGCCCACAAAACTTTTTCTTAGAATGTTTTTTATTCAGTAGAGTCTGGTCTATAATTTAACGAGAGGATTTTGCAAAATTTTAATTTGTCGACGATTTCTTTCGAGTTGACTGGAATACTTCGAGGAAAAACTATGAGAGGGTTTGATAAAATTGGAGAGAAAGTACGAATCTTGCAAAATATGACGTCATGCAAAGGTCTTAGAAAATTCCGCTTATCAACGCTATGCATTCAACAAAAAAAAATTTATAGGTACCCCCCCCCCCTTAATACCATATTTATGTTTGTATTTTTATGTCGTGGTTGAAATCAGTTTATTAATTTTGATTTTTTTTCTCGTTTGTTTCAGGTAAGATTTGACAGACTCGTTAGAAACCTATTTTTAAACGAAGTAAATGGGTGAGTTACTCGTATTACGGATTGATTATTGGGGCAGGGACAAAATGCATTTGTTTTGACCGAATGTGCTCAAATATATGCTCTTAAAAATGAGGATATTTGCATTTTTTTTTGTTTTCAAAAATATATACTTGAAATATCTCGGTAGAAAAAATTTATTCAAATGAAAATTTTCTTTCGAAACAATTAGGGAAAAAATTTTCCAGACGCTTTTTTAGGATTTTTCCCTTTTACTTGTAAAAGATTTTTTCGAGTTTTTGTTCGTGAAAAATTTTCCTCAGAATTCATTTTGCAAAAACAACATTATTCTGAGAAAAATAATTTTTTCGAAAAATTTATTCACTTTTGAAGTACCTACTTTGATCTTGAAAAGTATCTTTCAGATTGGATAAATTGAGGAAAAAATAGGTATATTTCGAAATTTTCCAAAAACAAATTCAAAATTCAATTGTCAAATTGAACCTTTTCGAAAAAATTCGACCAATTTGTCAAAAAATTGAAAAAAATGATTCAAAAAATTCTCTTGAAAAGCGAAATATTTTTAAAAATTTCTGGGTGAAAGTTGCAATCCTATTAATTGAAGATTTGAAAAATATTTTTTGCAGAAAATTCTTCAAAAAAATATTTTTTGAAAGGAAATTTTTAAAATGATTTTAAAAAAGTGATTATCAGAATTCTCTTTGAAAGAAAATTGCTGAAAAAAGATAACTATTTATGAAGTTTTCCAAAAACAAATTCAAAAATCCTATTATTTTTTTTTAAATAATACAAAAAATTTATAACAAGTTTAAGAAAAATTTTTTAAAATTAAAAAAAAATGGTTTGAAAAATTCCTTTCACTAAAAAAAGATGAATAAAAAGATTTTCCAAAATTTCTGGAAATAAATTCCCAAAATCTAACAAAAAATATTAATGAAAAATGTTATTTTTTATCAAATATTCCTGAGAAAAATTTTAATATTCTTGCGAAAAAGTATTTGCAAAATTGAAAATCTCATCTGAAAAATTATGCGTTTTTGAAAAAAAATATCAAAAATTCCTTTAAAAATGACGAAAAAATTATTTTGCATAAAATTTCACTCAAATTAATCTCTGTGTTGAAAACTTAATATATTAGGTACTTATTCAAGAAATATTTGAAATAATTTTTTATTCAAGAAGTTCATTGAAAAAAAATTTGCAGAGAACTAGAAAAGGAATATTTTGAAAATTTGTTTTGAATAGAAAATTGAAAATCCTTTATAAAAAATAATTAAAAATTTTTACAGAAAATTCTTCAAAGGATCTTTTCTTTCTTAACATCAATAATTCTCTCAAAAATGTTTTTAAAATATTTGGTAGTTCAAAAAATTACCTCAGAAAAAAAAGAAATAAAATAGGTATGTCTAAACGCTAAATTCAAAAAATTTTGAAAAAATATATGATTACGAAAAATTCTTTCCAATAAATTTTTCTGGGAGGAATTCTCAAATTTCCTTTCAAAAAAATCCCTTTTTGGGAAGAAACTTGAAAAATGAATGCCTATAATGAGTACCTAGAGAGACCTACATTATCTATTTTAAAATTGAAAAAATAAAATAAAATCTTTCCCAAAAAATGATTTATAAATTTTTTTACAAAAAATTCTTCAAAAAATATATATTTTGAAAAAAAAGTCTTTCAAATTAGAAAATGTTTGAAAAACTCATCTTGATTAGAAAAATTCTCCCAGGAAAAAATTGCAAAGAAAATCCTAGAAATAAATTTTGAATTTTTTTTCTGTAAAAATTTCTTGAATAAATTTTTTCCTGAGAAAAACTTATCACTTAAAAACTGCTTGAAAAAAATTTCGGTTCAAAAAGTTTCCTCGGAATGAAATTTGCAAAAAAGAAATGAAAAAATTGAAACTCTTATCAAAAAGTTTACCAATATTTTTTTATTAAAAAAAAATAAATAAAATCTTCAGAAAGAGACTTATTTTTATGAGAAAAAAATCTGTCAGAAGCTTTTGAAAAATTTCGTTGAAGAAAAAATTAGAAAAAAGAAATAATTTTTATTTTGAAAATTTTTTATGAAAAAAAAGAATACGTATAGGTACCTAATTCTATTTTTTTTAAATTAATACACGTATTTTTACAATAAAAATTCTGTCACAAGGTCTTTTTTGAAAAAAAAAAAATCTTTCAAAAAATGTTCGAAAAAATCATTTTTGATAAAAATTCTTACAAAATAAAATTTGCAAAAGTTGAATTAGTTATTTTAGATTTTTTTTTTAAATCCGAAATTCAAAAAAGATTGAAATTATTTCTCAATAAAATATTTTTCAATTATTGACGTAAATATACTTGATCATTTTTATGAAATTGTTTGAATAATATTATTGTCATGAAACGCTTTGAACTTGAAAAAATCGTTCATCTATACTGAAAAATACTTATTTATACAGAAATGCATATTTTATAAATCCCTGCACTATGGTAATAAATAATAATGCATTTTTCGAGTATTTTATCGTCCTGTGCGTGTGAACAACAAATTATTCGTTTACTTAATTTGTGTTTGGTTTGGTACTCGATGCATTACGAATGTATATTTTATTATCGAACGTTTACGTACATGTACATATTAAATCGATATCAATACAAATAAGTAAATAACATATCTCGAAAGAATAAATGGAGCAGACGATGATTTGAAAAAAATGTCATATTCGTATGGCATTTTGCTTAAATTTCATTTCGAAGGTGTTTAGCCAGCAACATATTTAAATGGGGTAATCGAGAATGTTTTTGTTTTTGAATTTTACCTCTTGTCATTTCGTCAATGAAGTTCATCCTGGAGCCAAACAGTTTGAAAATTGACGAACTATCAATGTCAGCTCGTTCAAAAGTATGACACAAACTTTTTTTTCAAATTATCCTCGTGTGATATACAACCTACGCGTATACTTTTTCAAGCATGTTAAATTATTGTTTTGACACGTACCATACCTTTTACCTATATTATACTGAACTTAACAATTTATTCGAATTTATTGGAGCGAACCAGAGTACGAAAAGCTAAAAGTTTGCAAGTGACACTTACTCTAAATATTTAGTTTTACCCCCTTTTTTCTTGGTCTTTTTATCTAAACGCCGCATGCAAAATATCACGCTGACAAGACTGACCTTGACACTTGTTGAAGTAAACAAGACGCGGAAGCGATAATTCGCCGAGTTATTTGGCGAATTTTTGCGACGCTGATGTTATGTATACTTTTGCGTAGATAAATGCTCTTTAAAATCAATTTGGTGAAATTTATTTTTCGCTGAGAGAAATTCGAGTCGAGACTCGGAGACAGATGAATTCATCTGTCTGAAGTTAACTACGTTGGAAAATGGAAAACATCTGCGAAAGGTTTTGCTCGAATACGAAATGAAGTTGATAAGAAAAGTAGACATTTTGCAAATTTATCAATTTGCTGATTCAATTGCCTTTAAAATGTGCAAATTTGCATTTGATATACGATGATTCGGGATAAAGTAAACGTGTGGGCTGCTCCTGGGAGCAGGAGGGGTATTGTTTTCGAACGACTTGAATTCTCGAGGTTAAACTGGTAGAATAAAATAACTCGGTAAATAATTGGAATTGTAAATTAAAAATTTCAAGTGTTTATTGGTGGTGAAATTGCGTAACCATACTAACCAGTGGAATTTTTTCTACTGCAGATTTATACGTATATAATATAAATGCGTTATCGTCGTGCATGATAGCGATGACTTCCTCGCACACCCATTCAGGCGTAGATATTGATACGATTCTAATCGTTTGTTTCTTTGGTCTGTGTTGGATGTTTTTTCATGGGACGAGACATTCTTAAATTCTAGATGGTTCTTCAGAACTTATCGAAGTGGTAGCTGGGATTTCTAGCATTTTGTTTACTTTGATGAAAGTTTGGGTGCACACTGCACGATTGAAGTACGAGTATGTTATAATATAAGCTCTTTTCGGTGCCAATCTTGAGCTTGTGCTGTGTATAAAAAGGTCTTCGAATAGTAGCTTTTTTTATTTTTAATTTTGAGAGGATTATTGCTTGGTATATCTTTTTTTTTCGTTTCTTTGCGAACTGTAAGGAGAGAAAATTGGAAAAATCTCTTTGTCCGATTGAATTTACAAAGCTGAAATAAAGTTGTTGTGGGTTTTTTGTCATTTCAAGGTCGCTCCTGTGAAGTTGGAAAGTTTTCGTTTCGGGTTAAGTGATGCTTTTATGGCGGTTCATTTTTTATTTTATTTGTGTAAATATTATTTTTATTTTGTTTGTACTTATAAATAGAATACTTACATGAGTACAAAAAAATTAAAGTACTGGTATAGGAGATTTGATGTTTTATAAAGGTTATTGTTTGGTTCAATCCTTCGTATTGAGAGATTTTCTTAGAATTGACTTTCTGAAAGTGAAGTGCCTGCTATAGAATGGTGTTTTTGAAAAAAACTTCTTATTTAGAAATGAATAACGTTTAATAAAATATTTAAGTACAAAAAACAGAAAAAATTCAAAAACTCAATCTAAAATGATTGAATAGTTTTTTTTTTTTCATCATTATGACTTGTAAAAATATTGTTGTAGGACTGAAAAAAAAATTGGAATTTTTTCTAATTTTCAATTTGGGGAAATTTGTCAAGTTTGGGAGAATTTTCTGATTTAATAAACTGTGGGTAGTTTTATAATTTATTACATTTTTGCAAATCTCATCTTCAAATATTTATTTTTCAATTTTCCCAAGTTTTGAGAATTTTTTACTCAGCATTAAATTTTGTGTGATTTATATTATTGATTAATTTTTGGATCTCAAAAAGAAAAAATTCACTGGGAATAACTAATATCAGAATTTGTGGTTTTTTTTTTTTTTTTAATTGACTAAAAAAGTTGTTAACTTTTCAAATAATCTTATTTTTCTTCTATTTTATTTTTTTTTCAAAATTTCCCATCAAAAAATCATGGGACAAATTCTCAAATATCTTGATTTTTTTTTGAAAAAATTCTTTCATAAGTTTTTTATTTTTTTTTTTTTTGAAAAATCCTGATAACTTGATCAGAATTGAAATTTTTATTTAAAGAATCTCAGAAGACACATTACAAAAATTCTCTCTTATTTTTAATTTTTTTTTTCTCGATACAATGAAAAATTTGCATGATAGATAATATTTTTTGAGGTAGAAAAAAAATATTTCGCTTTAGTATTTTATGGATTTTCAACAAAAAAAAGTACTTTACTATTGGGAAAATTTTTTATAAAGTTTTGAAAAATACCTGATCCTCCTTCATTTTTGAGAATTTTATTCTAAAATTTTTTTGTTCTTTTTTTCAATTCATTGAAGCTTTTCAAAGTTCAAATCATCAAAATGTTTCTATTAATTTTCATGCTTTAAAGTTTTTATTTTTTTTCTACAAATCTTATTGGAACAATTGAGTTTCAAAAAAAAAAAAAAATACTATACCTACTTTGGAAAAAATTTTCTATGATGTTTTGAAAAATACCTTATCATTAAATTCCTACTTTTTTTGAGAATTCCATTCTATTTTTTTTTTAAATTTATTGAACTTTTTCAAAGTGTAAATCATCATTTCAATATGTTTTTACTAATTTTCATGTTTTAGGTAAATTTTTAATTTTTTCTACAAATTTTATTGCAACAATGTTTCAATTTTTGTGAACTCGAGCAAAATTTAGGTATATTTTATGAAATCTCAAGTTTGTTTAATTTTCCCCCATATTTTCGTGTTCTAAATTTTCAATTTTTTTTACAAAATGCAATAATTAAATCAATGATTTTTTTCAAAAAATTACAAATTTTATATAATTGAATAAATTTTGGAAACATTTTCAATTCATTCGGTTTTTCTGAATTTTTGAATTTTTAATTTATAGGTTTTTTACGAGTCTAATTTTGTGTAATTTTTAAAATTTCAAAATTTGGAAAAAAGTTGAGAAATTTTATTTGAAATTAGGTACTTTTAGAAATCTTTAAATCATTCAATTTTTCGAAATTTTTGGTTCATTAAATTTGAGAATTTAAAAAAAAAAATCACGTTTTGTAGGCGATATTTTGAAATTTTTTAAAATTTCAGTTTTAATTTTTTCCAAGTTTTAATTGATTAAATTTTGGAAAAACTTTTAAATTTTTCAGTTTTTTCAAATTTTTGATTCATTTTTCCATTTTTTTTTTCAAAATTCAATTGAATAAATTATGGGAAAATTTTCAAGTTGTTCAGTATTTTCAAATTAATCAAATTTTTGAAAATTTTATTCCTAATCAGTTTTAGAGAATGTCAACTTGAAAAATTTAGAAATTTTTTTGAATTTTTCAGTTTTTTCAAATTTTTGATTCATTGAATTTTCGCAATTTTTCAATTTATCAATTTTTTGAGATTTATGAAAATAATTTAATTTTTTTTAAATTTTCTTTTTCAATTTTTTTTTCAAAGTTTAATATGGAATAAATTATGAGAAAATTTTCAATTTGTTCAGTAGGTATTTTTGAATTTTCAATTCGTTGAATTTTTGCATTTTTATTTTATTTTTTATTGTGTCAAAATTTGTGAGCTTTCTGAAAATTAATTAAATTTTTGAAAATCTTTTTCTTTATGTCAATTTTTCTTGAAAATTTTATTCTAATGAGTAGGTAATGCGTTTTAGAAAATGTCAACTTGAAAATTTTTCAATTCATTTGGTTTATGAAAATTTTTTGATTCATTTAATTTTTGCAATAAAAAATTATCAAATTTTGTTTAAATCTCACTTTGAAAAATTTTATTCAATATTTAAAGAAAAAATTTCAATTTATTCAATTTTTTTTAAATCTTTATGCAATTTTTCTAATTTATTCAATTTTTGATTAATTAAATTGGGTAGGTATGCTTTTTGGTTATTCTATTATTTCATTTCACAATTCGAATCATAGATCTATGATTGAAGTAGGCTGTTGTACCTAATTTTCTTGCTTGCCACTCGTCTACTGCGTAATGTACTACATAATTATTCCAAAGGTACACGAAGCAAAAGATTGAAATCTATCTAGTCTGTCACTGACAGTCGAGTTTTGATTTTGAAGTCTACATTTTTTTTCGAGATTCACTCTTCATCCTTGTTATCTCAATAAACGAAAAACTTTCACGGAAAAGAGAGAAAAACAAATTAGAATCTCTCACCCCAAGGTTGCCACGGTATGAATTGGCGTACATAAAAACTTATCCGATCGTTTACGCGACTAGACGACGTTCGATTAAACATTTTCCTTTTAATTTGTACTCGTACTCAGACTGGGAAAAAAAATTTCAGCATCGTGCTTTAATTCGATTAAAACGTTATTTGGCGTACTTTTCAGTCGGTTTATGAACGCGGTTCGTATCGTTCTTTATACTCTATGGCGGCATGGTTTTGGCAACGTCGCGAAATTGAATATAATCGTGGCGTCATATTTACGACTAGCGACGCGACGCGGCGCGCGAGCGGGTAAATAAATGACATCATAGTCGGCTAGGCGCGCGTGCGCGTCTTCTTCCTCGTATGCTCGAAGCCACGATGACGACGACGCGGCGACGCGTACATTCATACGAGGCTGCGTTAGTGTGCGTGTGTTGCGATTATAATACGTCGGTTTGGCGAAGCCCTTGTAATAGCGCGCTCTCTTGGCGGCCCGGTAATCAAACTCGTACGTACGAAGCGGAGATACGACGTTGTTCAAGTTCGTACCGGGCGTTTAGTGTATAATATGCCATCATTGCTAGGAATTTTTTCAGTAATGTTCGCGTTCTTTTGAAAAATTCGAAAGCTTACGCTACTTTTTTAGTTCATCGTTCGTGTGTAGTGTGTGTCTTGTTATCTCGTCTTTCGTCGATTCGATCGCATAGGTTAATAATTTTAATACCAGCGTGTTTCATTCGACTTGTCTTTTGTTGTGTATTCTAACTCGGACTCAGAGAGTAATTATTCGTTAAATTACGTGTTTACTTACGTATATATGATTGTGTTGTGTCGTGTGTTTTTTCGTGCTGCTATTCGAAATTGGAAATTTACCACTACCGACTACGTGTGAACATCGTGTGGCGTGTTTATGGCTGCTAATTCAATATTATAATATTCCATTTAGTACATAGTTCTACGTCGTGAGAAGATAACAGAACGTAGTTTTACGTACAAAATTATCGTACTTGTGTCAGCCACCAGTTTACAATGTTGGACCGAGTCGATTATCACGTCGAAATAATTACCACCGTATTTATGGCGGGACGATCGATAGACCGATGCTAATCAGTGATTTTTATCGTGCGTGTCTACCGAAAAGGTTGTCTTTTCGGTGATTTTTTACTACGAATACGTCTTAATCATCGCTCATCGGTGCACGGTACACTGTGTTGTCTGTAGAACGCGACGCGGTGTGGTCTGTGGTGTGAACTCGTGTCTCGTGTGTTGTCTGTGATAAGGACGAGTATTTTACTGCGTTTGTGGTGGTCGTCGCTGTAAGTCGTCGATGGTTAATAACATTGTCGAGTGGTGCTTTTCAATTCGATTCGACGATTCGAGTCTACGTAGATATTTGAACGAGAATTCATTCTAATTCGAGCTTTCGAGCGATCCAGATACGTTTCGTTTCATTAATAATATCATTTCATTCGGTGTCGACAAAAGGTGCGAATTGCGCGTGTTGTACTTCGATTCGATCAATGTTACGTGTTCGGAGGAACTTAATTCTTGGTAAATGGTTAGTATTTTCATACAGTAGTTTATTTATTACGTGTAAGAATAGTCGAGCCATGTGCCACGAGTGGCGATATTGTGTTGAAATGAAAACAAATTCGTACCTTTGGAACCTAGCACGTTTCTAAGCATCTAAACCCGATATATTCTCGAACCCAAACTAATATTGAACTTTTTTTAGTAATTATTAAGGTACTACGACCTTCGAACTCGGTTACCAGATACACAAGATGTGAAGCCCTCTATTGAAAACAACTCAAAAGAGCAAAGGTAGCAGCGTCAATAATCTAAGAAGAATGTAAACATACCATCATCATCTTCGTCTTCGTCTTCGTAGTAGTAGTCGTCGTCGTCGTCGTGTTGAAAGATGATAATAATAATGAAGAATAATTATTACAAGAGAGGCTCTATGCAGCTCTCCTCGTACCTACTGTATTCTGTTCGATGTTCACCTGATAATATGTAGGCTATGTATGCGTTTAATATTATGAGACGGATTAATGGTTGCATCGTTCTTCTCTTCATCTATTCATTATAATAATTATGTAGGTTAGTGGAATGTACGCGAGCGAGGGGAGAATAAGTAGACGAAGAAAGAACTATATACGATGCAAAACTCATAATAAATACTACTGCAGCACCAACACCAACATCATCATCATAATATTATCATCGCAGTATGTACTAATATCAAAGTGGGGAACTCGAAGTTTCGAAATAATGCCCATCCAAGACGAAGAGAGTGAAGTGGTGCAATGAAACGCATTCTATGCTAATGCTATTTAGTTAATTAATCGCGACGACGACGATGCGATGGCGATTGAATTTATGCGAAAGTTTGCTTCTCATCATAATGGATTCTAATTTCTAGCGATAAAAAATATGATAGAAAACAAGAGACGATATTGTGGATGAGTTTTCGAAATTCACATAATATTGTGATTGTGGTCGTTGGATAGTTGGATATGTAAACGATTCGATGTACGAGTAAATTGCATAATACCTTGTCGAGTGTTTGAGGTGTGCAAATTGATTTCGTTTAGTCATCTGTTCGCATTTTTTTTTCTGTCCAATCGCGTATATGCCGATGGATTTCTTGGAAATAGGCAGAGATGGAGGAGAGAATATGTAAAAACGTTACAGCCCATCGAATAATTATTACCTTTGGTGCGCTGTATATCGCTATCATATCGGAATCAGGTTGTTGAATATTTCGTCTTTTCCAATTATTTATTACGCTATTGGCGAAATAGTAATTTTCATCAGCGATACGAGCGAGATGCGAGGAGAGAGTTGAGAGGTAGATTAACCTTGTCAGTGAATTTGCTTTTTCGGTCAAATATGTACTAGGTCTGCGTGTAATAAGTAATAACTAATAAGTATAACGAGATGTTTTTATTTATGGCTTGTCTTGTTTGTTTGTGTGAGTTTTATGAGTATGGTTTTTCTGTCTGCTTGAGCTCTGGTGGATTGCAATGTTATTTGGAGAGGGGGGGGGGTCAAAATTGAAGTGGTTTGAGAGTGATTTTGGGACCGAAGTCGCTGTGTGAGGATTTTTATCAGTCTTTGGTCTAGAATTGAATCCTTTCGAGATGTGTTTTTGAGTTTTGAAATTAGTGATTTCCATCTAACAAAATCGTCTTGAATTAATTTTTGGTGTTTTCGTTCAATTTCAAGGGTTAAAAAATTGTGTGAATTTTGTCAAATGGAAATATTACATGTTGTTGAGCTTCGAAATTCATCCAAAAATCGTCTAAGATTAATTTTTCAATTTTTTATTGAAATTTTAGCGGTTCCAAAATTATGTGAAGTTAGTAAAATGAAAATATTACCTGTTGTTGGGCTTTAAAATTTATCTAAACTCATAGTTTTGATCCGTCAAATCATCAGAGAAAATATTTGAATTTTTTTCGAAGTTAGGGGGTCCCAAAGTTGTATTAATTGCCTTAAAATCAAAGTATTGCCAGTTCTTCTGCTTCGAAATGCATCAAAATTTGTAATTTTTATCCGTCAAATCATCTAAGATACTTTTTGAATTCCCCCCCCCCCAATTTTAGGGGTTCTAAAATGTGGATTTTGTTAAATGAAAATATCAAGAGTTTTTGATCTTTGAAATTCATCTGAAGTAATTTCGATCTACGAACATCCTCTAAATCAATTTTTATTGGAATTCCAGGGGTTCCAAAATTTTGTAAAATGAAAATATTACCTACCTGTTTTTGAGCTTCCAAATTTATTCAAATTCGTATGTATTTTTGATCGATCAAATCATCTTAGGTTATTTTAAAATTTTCTTTCAAGTGGGGGGGGGGGGGGGGGAGGGGGTTCACAATTTTGTGAATCGTATAAAATGAAAATAAGTTCTTCAGTTTTTAAATTTTTCCAAATTCGAAATTTGAATCTACGAAATTATCCAAGATTAGACAGTTCATTTTCGAATTTTTGGGTCCCAAAATTGTGGAAATTTTGTCAAATAAAAATATTACCCATTGTTGAGCTGTAAAATTCATTTCAATTCGTAGTTTCAATCCAAGAAATCGACTGAAATTAATTTCTGTATTTTCCTCAAAATTTCAGTATTTCCAAATTTGTGTAAATTTTGTGAAATGAAAATTCGTTCAAATTCGTAATTTCATTTCAAGAAATCACCTGTGATGATTTTTTTCACCATTTATGAATTTCCAAAATGTTGTGGATTTTGTGAAATGAAAGTATGACGATTTTTTGAACTTTGAAATTCATCCAGATTTGTAATTTTTTTCAATGAAAATTATCTAAATCAATTTTTGAATTTTTATAGGATTTGTAGGGGTTCCAAAATTGTGTAAATTTAAAATAAATGATTATCATCTGTTCTTGAGCTTTAATATTCATCTAAATTTTTAATTTCAATCCATGAAATCATCAAAAGGTAATTTTTGATTTTTTTTTCCCCGAATTGAGGGGTTCCAAAACTTTTCAAGAACTTATCTGAGATCAATTTTTGAATTTTCTCCCAAATGCAGGAATTTCAAAATTGTTATAATTTTGTAGAATGAAAAATACATGTTTCGTGTGATTGAGCCAAATTTGTAATTTCAGTTTAATGATACTATAGTACGTTCGGCGAAAGATTAAACCTGGCAAAATAAAAAGTGGGGGACGCAGTGAAAAAACGAAGCAATTAGAAGCCGAGAATTGTTCGTTTCGGCGCGTTGATTGGTTCATTTTCGCTCCGCCTTTCTCGCGCCAAAATTTGCCAGGTCTAATCTTTCGCCGAACGTACTATAGTTTTGGAGTCTTTCCCAATTTCAAGGTTTCCAAAACTGTGCAAATTTTGTAAAATGAAAATATTTGATCTTTGAAAATCATCCACGTAATTCAATAACTAGATAGGTACCCAATTTTCTGGGGTTAATTTTTTTTTTAATTTCTAGGTAGGTATCTAAAAATGCACGATTTTTTTTTAATGAATAAGTATATTAGCATCACTTCTGATGAAATTTCAGTTCTGAAGTTTTTTTTAGAATTTCAAATACGTAAAATGAAAACAATAGTGGATATCGACCAGAAAGCTAAAATTTCAACCATTTTGTTTTAAAATCGATAAACTCCATCGAACTACTTCCTGCTTCCTCTTCATGGTTCAAATTGACCTACATCAACATGTATCATGTTATTCGTGCGGTTTATCAGTATAGTAAAAAGAAATTTTCCATTTTGAGGTGAAAATTTCAGGGGAAAAGTTGGTATCGAAATTTTCATCGTATTGAATACTTATCCATCTACGTAGACTTAGCTATACTTGGAAAATGAAGGCTCGAGTTTTGTAATACTGACTTAAGCTTGGTCACGTGTCACGTATATGTATACTGTTCGACATCGTGTGTACCTGTAGTGTAATGATATGTGTAATTATGCGAGCTGAGTACCTTAAGTTTATGCGCGATTTGTGACCGTCATGTGTACGTAGTATGTGCTGTACTTGTACTTGATGCAGACATACGCAGTGCAGGAGGATTATGGTTGATTAACGCGACACCGAAGTGAGCTCAGATAATCTCTAAGTACTCGATATGAATCCCAGGCCAAATACGACGTAAAACTTTCAGCCAAGGTGTACCTTTGTATGTTTTAAGGACGACAAGACGAGACTGTCTAAAAAAGTGGAGAATTGTAGTTTTTAGCTTGGTCGAATTTTATCATCTCGAAAATTGAGACTTTTACCGAGGAAAATTGTGTTAATGGTGTTCAAATATCGAAAATGAAGAGCAAGAGAGGGGAAAACGCGATAATGACATAAATTTTATCTAATCATTCGTACCTAGAACGGGGTTATGTATTTCGCGTTAATTAACTTATCAATTTATTTGGAAATCGATTACCCAATCGTGTAATATGTATTTAGTTAGTATAAAGATTACGTGAGTTTTCTTTTCGAGATAGCGACACTGATGTGAATTTTGAGTGATTTTTCAAGCGTCGAGTGTTTTTCTGCTTTTTCGTAAAGTTCAATTCAAATGCTCGAAGAATGGTGGGCGAGTCGCTAAAATGGTATTTATCCATTTTCACTTGTTTTCCACGTCGTAATGCTTGGGTAAGGTGGATGTCGTCGACGTTTACGACCTTTTTCGCTGTTTAGGCGACGAATGAAGGGGGGAAGGGGGTAAGGTACACGATTAAATGTCACTCGGGCGCTCATTCTCCGGGTATTCCTTTGCTTACTCTATCGTGCAGAAGCAGAAGAGTTCGAATTAAACGTAGATGTACGTGGGTAGGCCTTGTCGAAGGATTTTTGATCGAGAAACGTCTTTTGTTTACTGATTACTTGGCGATATTCGCGTTCGTGTTTGTTTTGTTAATTTCTATACAGTTTACTTTGAGAGAAAGCGTCACCGTGTGTGGTGTTGTTTTCGTTTCTGTTCAATCCGAAACCGACGAACAAGTTTCGGTTTTATTTTTCGAGAAAATTCGTAAATTTTCACAGCTCTGTCGTAACATACGCGGTGATAAATTTAACGCCGAGGGATACCATGGGGAGTACGAGATTGTTTCCAACTCCTGTTTCGAGTCCCTCGATAATTTTATATAAATTTCACCGTCGTCACCAGATTTTCCATCATTTTTTTTTTTTTTTGATTGTCGGGAAATTCGTGTATTATGTAAATTAACTCATCAGAAAGGATATGACGTTAAACGAACGGGTTTCTGTCGAAAGGGAGGCATGAAAATTTTTCAACTCGTGGTTCAACCTCTGATGAGCAGTTTGGGAGTAGGTATTATATTTCAATCGTTAACGTAACGATATATTTTTTTTTGGTGAAAATGTAAACTGAGAGGTAGATCGAGTGACATTTTCTGACTCAAATTTATTATTTAATATGGTAAAAAATATTTCGCGAAGGAATGATGAACGAAAGCTGCGTAATTTTCGGGTGCTAAAGTAGCGAATATTGACATACGTATTTTTATAGGTCTCGTGAATGGCATTGAAATCTTGCTAGATAACTAAATTGCTAATAAACAAACTCGAAAGTTGAGTGCTTTTTGTGTTCGGCGAATTTCGTCACAATAGAGACGACTGTTGGGGAAAGAGGGGTAGGAGTATTTTCAACGTAGAAAAGGGGAAAAAATTGTTTCCTAGTTTGAAGACTGAGGAATGAGATTTTTTAATTTGGAAATTTAAAAATTAGTTTGAAACGTAATTTTGAGGGCCGAGTTAAAATAAGGTGTCCATTTTTGCTGGAAAATATTGGTGGGGGGGGGGGGGGGTTGATTTGAAAACCAAGAAATGAGATTTGTGATTTGGAATTTGAAGATGAGTCCTGGACGATTTTTTTGGATAATTTGAACTCCAATTTTTTATTTTTGTAGCTAAAAAGGGGCTCATTTTGAGATGGAAAAATGAGAAATGAGATTCTTGATTGAGGAATTTAAAAACAAGGCAAGCGCAGAAATTTTTTTGAGCAAGTCTATGTTCACTTATTAATTTTTGGGAAAATTTCATTCGAGTTGAAGAAGTTGAACTAAGAAATTAGATTTTTGATGGTTAAATCTTGAAAATTAACTGAGAAATGAACAATGAGCTCGGAAATTTTTTTTGAGCGAGTCAATTTTCACTGAAAAAAAAAATTGGGAAAATTTTCATTTGAGTTGAATAACTGAGGAATGAGTTCTGTTTTTGATTGAGAAATTGAAAAATTTATTCAAGAACAATTTTTTGGGGTTCGTTTGAAATTTTTGGCTGATTTTTTTCTATATTTTTTTTAAATTTTTTGTTTTGATTTGAAAAATTGAGGAATGAAATTTTAATGCTAAAATTGAAAAATTAAGTCTGAACAATTTTTTGAGTTGGTTGAAATTAAGTGGTTATTTTCATAAAAAAATGAAATAATAAAATGAAAAAATGGAAAAAATTACATTCGAATTAAAAAATTTTGGAATGAAATTTTTGATTGATGAATTGAAAAATTAATTCGAGAATAAGTGGCTCGTTTATTTTGGGTCTAATTTTTAACAAAAAATTATTTTGAATTGAAAAACTTATGAATAAAATTTTCAATTAGGGAATTTGAAAATTGGCTCAAAAATTTTTTTTGAGTGAGTTGAAATTATGTGTCTATTTTTACTGAAGAAAATTGAAAAAAATCTCCTTGGAGTTGAAAGATTGAAAAAGAATGAGATTTTTGATTAAAAATTGAATAACAAATTTGAGAACTTTTTTTTGTTGTCTGTTTTTACTTTCACCAAGCAATATTAGAAAAAATTCTATTTGAGTTGTAAAATTTACAAACAAGATATTCGGTTTTGAAATTGAAAAATGAGTTCAGAACAATTTTTTAGACGAGTTGAAATTCATAATTGGCTAGTTGGAAAATTGAAAAATTTCGTCCAAGACAATTATTTGCACGAGTTCAAATTTATAATTGGAAATTTTCACCTCCCACTTCAACAACCCTCGCTCACCCACTCCTCGTTATTTTTTTCCAACGACATTGTCTAGTGAATTGGACGAATTTTCAAAACTAAAGTACGAATTTTTCTGTTCAAAATTTTGGTTTTCTTTCAAGATCGATGCACTCATTACGAAAAAATATTCATTAGCGTTGAATTTCGCGTACAGCATGTGTTTATGTGGAGTTTTTCACTTCGTCTTGGTAAACATTTCGGTATGGGCGATTGAAGTTTATTTCTCGAGTTAATTGTTCCGTAATGGGTATATTCGGTATGTGAAAAGTCAAATGAAGCGTTACTTGCACACGAGAGGGTACGAGCAGAGAATTACGAGAAGAAGATTTTTTTTTTTTTAATTTCAAACGCTAATAAGCAAGCAGAATAAATTTCAGAATCATAATTCTGTACACTAAAGCACCGATGATGGAAGTCACATTTTTTTCAACTTCGAGGTTTTTACGTTTTTTGAATTTTGGACACTTGTAGGTTCATAAACAATAAAAATCTCGGAAGTCGAAAAAAAAATGGACTTCCATCATCGGTGCTTTAGTGTACAGAATTACCCGTTATCGTAGTCAATTTTGTACGCGTATGCCCCCTCACCCCTCCCTCGTGGGAATTTTTTCGCTTTGAAATACACAGGAGAGGTTGGGAAAACGATGACGAATTTTTCAAACATAAATAATTAATTTGGTCGAGGCAATTTTTTTTGTTTGTATGTTTACATAATACCTATATCGAAAACGTTTCATTTATGTAAATTTTCTAGTCGTGAATATTTATTTCCATATCTGCTTCGCGACGTTTTCGTCGTTACGATGAAGGAGACACTTGCTTGGTTAGGTTGATGGGTCCAGTACTTCATCTGCACCTTGCTTTGCCTGTTTCACTCTGGAACTTTGGATACAGTTGAATGATTATATTAAGCTTACTCGTGTGCGTTTATTTTACGCGTAATTTTTTTTTTCTCACTGCGTTCTTCGCGGTATGCGGCCATTCGATAAAGATTTTTCTTCCTGTTGCTGGCAGCATGCGATTTGGTTACGCGACGACGACGATGATGATGGTTTATACTTCGCATTTTGTAGGTTATATTGGCGTATAATTTAATAGTCTAGGGTTTTGTTTACGTGTACACGTACCTTGGGCTTGGTTCGGCGCGTTAATCATTCTTCTCGAGTGTATAACGTTACCGAGAAGTGGGGGATAAAAGTCTTCCGAGGAGGAGAGGAGAGGTAAGAAAAAGATAGACTTATCAAGAAGCGATATTATATCCAACATAAGCAGGCAGCGTGTTTGGCTGCGTTTGTGTTAATGAGTTTGTTCAGACACATGTTCAAGAGGCAGAACACAATTTATTAATTGATAATAATTATAATCAAGTTGTACCGGGGTGTACGTAGTTACATTTTACCAATGTTTTGACGTCACGATAACGTCTTGTCGAATCAAATTACACTAGAATTGGATAAAGAGACCCTTGGGCGGAGCGGAGGTTCATGGACGGTGTAGAGAGATCGCCCTCATGGGCAAAAAGTCTGACGAATTGGGTTATAGTGTCGACCGAATCATTTTATTGTGGTGGTTGTAAATTGTCACGAATTTGTGCGGGAAAAAATTGTAGCAAAAGTGTATGTGGGTAGGTGACTGAAAAGTGTGAGGCAGGTTCGTAGTCGTGTCGTAATATCCCGGTAGCGTTCTAATGTAGGTACGTACTATTTTCATTGAACGAATATTTGGCGATGGGTCAACATTATTTTGAGCGAATAAATTATTCGATTAACGAGGCGAAGAGTAGAGGAGATGCTGAGGCCGTCTAATGCGAGCAACCCGGATCGAAATAGGACTAGCAGGGCGCAGAGGGGGTTATTACGTAGAATCTATATGTAGAGTAGGTACATTGCATGTTTGTTAGCGAGATGTACGACATAATTTATGGATTTTGTTAATTTTTACGTACGAGAAAATTTTTCGGGCTTTGTTGGTTTTTTCTGGTCGTACGAATATATAGACGAATAGGTACTTAGTATACCTATCTAATATTTTGGTAGCTCCAAAATGAGTATTGCTGATTAAGCACAAACTTGGAACGGGGCAAATAGAGGTGAAAAATCTTTTCATCGATGTGATGAGCTAGATACAGTTACGATGGGCTTTTTTTTCGAAAACCTGCCTGCTGCATCATTTGCTCTACTTGAATTTCACCAAGTCCAGTACTGCATGAATACTTGATATTCAAAATTGAAGGGGAGGGAGCGGTCCAATCGAAATTTTTGTTATAACCAAAATTATTCCCAGAACTTGAAGCTACAACTTTTGTTTGAAATTTTTTCAATTAGACCCTTTACCTCCCTCCTGTTTTCAATAATATGATTATCTAAGTTGTATTAACCGGAATTGGTGGGGAGGGAGGGGTCTAATCGAAATTTTTATAATAGCCAAAATTATTTCTAAGACCGTATTCTTCAACTTTTGTTTTAAAAAATTTTCACTTGGCCTCTTCCCCCCCCCACACTCGCCCTATTTCGAATAAATATCTACAGTGTTATGCAAAATAGGAAGGGAGAGAAGGGTCCAATTGAAAACATTTTCAAACAAAAATTGTAGATTCAAGTTCTATGAATAATTTTGGTTATAACAAAAATTTCGATTGGACCCCTTCCTCCCCTCCAATTTTGAGTATTAAGTACATAACTACATATCTAGTAGCACTGCACTTGTTAAAATTTAAGGAGAGCAAGTGATGTAGCAGGCAAGTTTTCGAAAAAATTAGCCTTTCAAGATGAAGTTGGAAAGAATTTTTTTTTTCGACTGACTTATTCTCCTATCAATGTGCTATTTCAGTGTAATAGGGTGTTCTTTTTCTTCTCCAAGGCGGCCATGAAATTCTGCATCATCTGCAGCTAGTGGTTTAATGCGGTCAAGTATTGCAATGTACTTCCTGATTGTGTGCTGCAAGTAGATTGGGAGTGAAGGGAGGGGTGTAAAGATGCGGTTTCGAAATATTGCGCCGCTTCGTGGTTGTTGAAATTTTTCCATTTGAAGCTTTATCATTAATTTGTTATTGATGTTGATTATCTCGGTCGGGTGCGGCGCGAGGTTCATGAACGTTGGACTGAAATGGAATTGGAATGGGGATACGAGTGCGTGAGTGTGTTTTGGAGCGTTGTACTCTTCTCTATGTACTCGTATGTACTCGGTATCTATAAAACTTGGGCGTGGTAAGAAAAGAGGATTTATCCGGTGTGCGGTTTAATTCACTACGAGGTAGAAAAAAAGAGGAAGATGAAAGAATATAAATGTACGGTACGTGTGATATGATTAGGCAATCAAGAGACCAGTTATAAGTCATATTATTGGTTTAATTTATCGAGTACGTTCGCTCAAGGGGTTCGTGGTATATGGTCGAACGACGACATTGACAGTGTATCGAGGTAGACTGTATTAGATACGCGGGGAAGGGGATTGAATTTGAAGATCGAGATATATTTTCTTATGCTGCATTGTTGGTTGTTTTGAGAATTGTTCAATTTGATCGACTCTGTTGTCTTTTCGAAGAAGGCAATACGCCATACAAAGTGCGATCTTGTTGGATCTATGGCTTATCAATGGTAGCAGGACCTTATCTCGAAGACTCATATTGGTACGATGTTTTTGTTTGATTGTTTGTTTGGTCTTTTAATTTGGTGTTTTGACAATGATACACGTTTATTTGTTATTTGCTGCTGATGTGCCGGCGTCGTACGTGGTAGAGGACGAACGCGTCTAGAAACTTAATTTTACCGTGACCTAGAAATATTTTAAACTGATTCGCGTATGTAGGGCTGCGTGATTCTGCGCCGTGAAAAGTGAAATGATTCGAATTGGGTGGGTTCACGTTACCAGAGCGTTAAACGAACTGCTAGAGATAGGTTGGTATGGTTTTGATGGAGAGATGAGAAGTGAGGGGAGCTATGAAGTGAAATTTTAGATTTTTTACGAGGTTTGGAAGCTGTGAAAATGCTGCCAAAGCCCCCTTCTTGGGCCAGGTCTTATTGTAAATTTGAAATATGTTGATTGAAAATTGTCTCTTCACATTTCAATTTTTTTTCTTCAATTTGTAAATTTTTTTGCCAATTTTTGCTCATGTCAGTTTTATTCCATTTTTATAGTTTTGTCCAATATTTCTAACTTGCTCAAAAAAAAAAATTAATGCAATATATCATGTCATCCTATTTTTATAATAATTTCCATTGCATATGTATCTTCCATTATATCACAATTTTATGATTATTTAATTTTTTTCATGTTGTATGATTTTTCATTTTTTTTTTCAATTTTTAATTGTTTGAATCTTCCAATTTTTGATTAATTATTATTTTCCTATTTCTTCCTATTTTTTCTAATTTCTAATCTTACTGTTATTTCAATTTTTCCAGTTTGCAACTTCAGAACATTTATTTTCAAATTTTCATTATGTTATAATTTTTCATTTTTTTCATTGTTCAATTTTATTGGCATTTTTAATTTTCGCTCAATTTTTTACATTTTTTACGAGTTTTCAAAGCTATGAATTTTTTTTTAACAATCTCGAAAATGGTGAAACGTATTATTCGAAATATGAATTATAGGTACTTTTAATTAAAAACCGTCTCGTCGAATTTCATTTTTTTGCTTTTTTTCTTCAGTTTGTAATTTATTTTCATTTTTTATCCATTTTTTAAAAAGTTGAATATCTTTTTTCAAATTTTGCTTAATTTTATTTCTGTGAAATACTTTTTCAATTTTTGTTTTGTTTTTATTATGTATTTTATTTGAATAAAATTTCCCTTCCATTTTTAAAATGTTCATTTCAGCCCATTTGAATCTCCCATTCTATAATTTGCAATAATTTAAATTCGTTTTTATTCTAATTTGAATTCTCATATTTTTTCAAATTTCAATTTTGCTACATTTTCCATTTTTTTTTCTTCTATTTTTAATTATTTTGCCCAATTTATATTTCGCTTGAATTTTTCATCATTTTTATTGTTTTCTTGTTTCTCACTTTAATCCATTTTTTTTTCTAATTTACAAATAAATCTTTTTTTAATTTTTTTATTTTCTATTAATTGCATTTTTTCATTTCTTTCTTTCTTTTTTTTTAGTTCTTTTGCCTAAATTGATTCAAAATTTTCAATTTCATCTCATGTTTTTCATTTCATCATTTTTCCAATTCACTTGATCCCAGTAATTTTCCAGTTTTTATTTTGTGTAAATTTTTCAATTTTTCAATTTTTTGAATTTATTTCAATTTACAACTTTTGCTTGATTTCGTTTAAATTTTTTTGTCAAGTTTAATTTTTTACAATTTGCTATTTCATCCTGTAGGGTGCAAAAAGGTAGTGATAGTGGTGAAAGTAGTGAAAAAGTTATGATTTTGGAGTAAAAAAAGTGAAAAAATCAAAATTGAAAATCGAAAAATCAATTTCGTCTGTAAACAAAATAGCCATTTTTTTCTTACTCATTATTGAGATTTTTTCTGCTATTTGAAAAATTTTCTGTAGTAAAATTTGAATTCTAATTTTTTCAGGGGTACTCAATTTTCTGTAATTTTTCATGGGTTTTCAAAACTTTGTGGGTAATAGAAAAGAGCTGCAATTTTTGGAGAAAAAAAAATCCTTTTGACACCTTGTCCTGAATTTTCATCGTTTTAAATATTTTTTTCCATTTTTATTATTTTTTTTCCTGATTTCTAATTTTCCAGTTCCAGTTTTCCTCCATTTTTAATCTTTCCATTTTGGTAGATTTTTTACAAAGACGTGGAATATTGGCTATGAAAATTTCTCTAATTTTCTAATTGAAAGAAAACTTGACCATACAATGAAAGCTTTGCCTCACACCCAATAAATGCTGCAATCGTGTAGAAGGTTATTCACTTCTTCCGAATTTGTTTTCGCTCAACACATCTCGACTATTCTTACACAAATGTCACGACGAAAAACGATGCCAATTTTTACGATATTTTTTCAGGTTTTTCAGCGTCTAACAAACCAACCGCATTAACTGTTACGAAATTTCGCGTTATCTTGTTTACGACCAAAGTAAAAAAAGAGAAGATAATGTTGAACGATACGCGACATTGCTGAACGTTACGGGGAAAGCTCGCGTTCTTCACCAATCCCTCGTATGTAATTATGTGAATGCGGTTATATCTGGCCAATGAGTTATCCTGCATTACATACAGCGCGACGTTCGTAATGGCTACTAAAGAAGAGGATCATCGTAAATCTTCGGACGTTCCGGTCAAGTTAATAGCTAAAATAGAAGATCTAGCTTTGAATAACGTCTCCTCGATGACCAAGCCCGGTACCGAGATCAGCGCAGAGAATAAAGACAGCAGCGTAGATAACAACGATAGTAAAGAACCGACCACCAAATCGGTCAAGAAAGCTATTATCGTAGAAAAAGCCACCGGTACGCCTTTGGTGACGGTACGAAGCCGGAGATCAATAATGGAGTCGCGATTTCGACTCACGTTAAAAACATGGGACGACGTTTGGCGGTCGACTAGCTGGGCCAAGAATCCACCAGCTAAGATTAAATCTTCCGCTGAGGCGGCATCAGGCGCCGGCGAAAATGAGGAACGAAATGGTGCTAAAGAAGAGAGTGACGACTGTGGATCGACCGAATCGATCGACAAGCCGCGAGAAAAATTGAGTAATTCGGTTAGTTCTGTGAAGGAGCAACCGATTACGAATGGATTTGAGGTATCCGACGATGATAAAAAATTACGTAAAATTGTATCGGATACGAAACTAAACGATAAAGATTCCGATCAAGTGATTATATTGGGTACGACGGAAGAAGATGTGAATACTGCCACCGTCGACGATACCCCTATCAAGGCTGTAACCATCGAGAATGGCGACCGAATAGAGATAGTAGAAGAGCAGCATCAACAGGCTGTTTGCAATGGTAATGGCAACGGTGATATTGTCGAAGAAGTAGGAGTCGAAGCCAAAGAAGACATGATCGAGTCGACTCCTTCGCTGGCCCCGTCGGCCGAAACCAAAGTTACCGATGAATCGACGACGTCGTCGTCCGAGACGACGAATACCACCGTCGTCGACGCTCCAGTGCCTAAAAAAATCAAAAATACTCGTTTCATGATCGTACCTAGCGTTCACGTGCCCATCGAGGAAGTCGAAGAGACGGAAAATGTGGCAGAAACTGCGGGCAGCAGCGATAGCGAAGATACGCCCGAAAATGCGGCGTCGCGGAATCGCGTACCGATGTTCGAAAGTCGACTGAACGAACTGACCATGGTCGAATCGCAACTAAAACAGTTGGACTTCAAACCAAACGTGATGCATTTAGAAGTGCCCGAAGATCGCGACTCGGACGATTCTGCTAATTCGAAAACCATCACGGCGACAGAGGGTAAGACGATGAAAATCAAAGACGCTTTGCCGCCGAGACGGAATAATTCGCTGGAAGGCGCGTATCCGGCCCAGTCGAAAAAGAAGTCGACCAAAAGCGGCGGCGAGGCGAAACCATCGTGGGGCTGGTTGTCGATTTTTCGCAAGAAAACACCGTCCCAGACGTCCGCTGCGTCCACCCCCAAACCTTCGCCGCCTACCGCTCCGGCTTCTAGTCAGAAACAACAAAGCAGAGCTTCCACCGGTGGACAGCAAGCGCGCGGAAGAAGACCTGCCAGAAGAGCGGTCGTCGCTCATCAGCAGGGATCTGGTTCTAATCAGGCTAATGCCAGAATTGTACTGATACAGGTAATTGAATTTGATGAATTTTGTTGTAGTTTTTTGTATGGTAATGGAGGGAAGGGGGGTCAAGATTTGGAAGATTTATGTACCTCGGAAAATGATGCGTCTAGGAGATTTTTCTTGAATAAAAAAATAGTACCTAAACAGTAAACAATACATTTTGGAAAAAAATCTTCTAAATTTTCTTCTGAAAAAAAAAATCAAAACACCTTTTTTGCGTCAGAATTTATCCCTACATACTTAAAAAAATTAAGTATACCTATTTCAAAAAAAAATCCATTTCCAACTGTTTGAGAAAAAGAAAAAATTAATTTTGAAAAATTCTTCTCCAACAAATTTTTAGTCAAATATTTGAAAACTTTTTTTTTAAATCGATCCTTACATAAATCAGAAAAAATTATCTGAAAGTAAATTCCAGAAATAAATGTTCAGTGATAAAATTTTAAGAAACAATTTTTTTAAAAAGATTTCGAGGAAAATTCATTAAAAATAAAATTCTCGAAAAAATTGAAAGTAATTTATTTATGAATTCTCGCATAAATGATTTTTAGAAATTGTTTGAAATCAAATTTTGAAGGAAATAATTTGAAATAAGTTTAAAATTTTTTTTTTTAAATGTTAGAATGAAAAACAATAAAAATTTTGATAATAAATTGTTTTTGAACATATAACTTGAAAAAATTATTACTTATTGGAAAAAAAATTGAAAAAACGTCAAATTTTTGAGCAAAATCGAAGAAAACACATTTTGACGAAAATTCCTCCAAAGCGAAATTTGAGAAAAATTATTTCAATTAAAATCTTGCATAGTATTAAAAACTTGCAAAAAAAATTTTGAAGAGAAAATAAAAAGAAAAAAATCTTTCAAAGGCGATAGTTTTTCTCAAATTATGATTTTGAGGAGTTCTCCTCACACGGTGTCCTACAAGATAGTGAAAATAGTGAAAAAGTAGTCTTTTTGGAGCAAAAGAAGTGAAAAAATCAAATGTAATTAAAAATCGAAAAATCTAAGAGTACATATTCCATCTATGAACATTTGAACAAAATGACTAATTTTCTCTTCGTATTGGTGACATTGAGATTTTTCTTGATCAGTATTTAGAAAATTTTGATCCTAATTTTTTTGATGGGCTTAGTTTTGGGGAAGGGTTAATGTTTTGAGGGAGTTTCTTAATTTTCTGTAATTTTTCGAGAGGTGTCTAAGAATTTTGTGGGTAGTATAGTAGTATAAAAAAAATTGATGATTTTTTTTTTGGGGGGGGGGGGGGGGTTCTTGTAGACACAATGACTCAACAAATTTTTTTTGAAATTTGGTCGTTTCTCAATTTTTTTTTTGGTTTGAAATTTTGAAAAAATTAACATTACAAATTGATAGTTTGAAAATTGATAAAAATTCGGTTGAATTTTAAAAAACTTACTACAATTTTGAAAATTTATTGAAATTGAAAAATTACCCAATTTTGTAAATATTCTAATAATTAATCAAAAATTTATTCAATTTTAAAAATTACCATATTTCCAATTTTTATCAAAATAATATTGAAAAATTTCTAAAAATTAAAAAATTTTACAAGTTTAAAAATCAGTTAGTTGAAAAATTTTGAAAATTTGCTGAATTTCAAAGATGAACTGAATTCTACAAAATTACGTACCTATTTTGAAATATTTAAAAAAAAAATTTCAAAATAAGTGGGTTTTGATTGTTTTGAATTTTTTTCTAAAAATTATAATTAGCTGAAAAACATTTTTTTTTTTTTTTTTTTTCTAAGAATCAGTTTGCAAAGAATTGAAATATTTTTTCCTATTCCAAAATTTGTTTTAGGAAATTTTGCCTTAAATTGTATTTTTTTACTATTTTTTTTTTCAAATTGTTTTTTAATAAATTCCCCTTCACAAAATGTGTTTTTTTTAATTATTATTTTTTCAAAAACTTATCATTCAGCAATTTAAATTTTTTTTAAATATAGGTAATCATTCATTTCTGAACACCTTTCTCCAAAATAATTTATTTTTGAGGAATTTTTTCATGATTGTTTTCAATGTATTTTTCTAAAGAAAGTTTATAGGAACAATTTTTCCAATTTTATTATTTTTCAAATTTTTAAAACTTTCAACCGAGTGAAAATTGAATATAATGTCGTATCGTGTACCTGCCAGTTTAAATGTCGGAAAAACATTTTATAACAATGAAGTTCGTGGTTCGATGACCTAAGAAATTTTTAAAATCGCTCTAAATAATAGGAAAAAGAAACCAAGGGAGAACCTACTTGGTGAGGGGGGAAAACTAACACTCGAGTTAACAAGTCAGATCGAAGAAAGAAAGAAAAAAAAATTAAGGTAAAAAGTTGTTAAAAGTTGAAAAGTAGCACGTTTAATCGAGCTTGTATACCCTGGAATCGACTTTGTTTCGGTGTAATATCGTTAAAAGCGGACAGATTATGGTGATTATAGGTTTATTGTACAGGTGCAGGGGTTGGTAGGTAAGAAAGGCGATTAGTAAGAAATACTCGCTGCTGCGTTTCTGTATCACTTAAACGTGATGTCGAGGCCGTTGAACTCGGTCCGCTAATAGTCTATCGTGCGGTATTAAAATGGAATATGTATTTAGAAAAAAGGTCGATAGGGTGAAATATACACATTGTATCGTAGAATCTTACCTAGATACCTACCTACCTACTCGCTCGCGATCGATATGGCCAAAAAGAGCTTGGATTTTGGATTGTTCTGTCCAAAAATTTCGTATCTTCTTTCAATCGACTTGATTCGCGTAATCTGAGCTGAAAAAATGAAACAAAAGCAATATTAATTGATTCTTTACCCGTTACATACGTTCTCAAGTACAAGTAATGTCGACAATTTGTAAATACTACGTCTGCGTCTTGTGCTGCGAACGAGTGGAAAAATTAACTAAGACAAATTTCCATGTTTATTGTCAATGGCGGCGCGTCAACGTGATTAAAAGCGTTATTTGTCAATTTTGTTGTTGATTTTTTTTCGCTTTTTAATTTTTTTTAACTACGCGGTTATGAAACTGTTCTCATTGAACTTGGTCGACATTTCGGCTGTGTGTGTACGTATTCACTATTTGTGTTTATTAATGAATGAATTTACCAACTTTAATGATTCTGTATTGTACGCGACGACTGAGCCCAAGAAGAAGCGTATGTGTTGGTAAATTACCGTATTTACTACGATGTAAAAAATTTTCTATACATACAATATCGCAACTTGGATTCTTCGAGTCGTTGGTTAATTATTGACGAACGTTAAATTTTTTTTCACTTGCTCGAAGCATAAAACGACATATTAATTTGTTATATTTTCAAAAGTATTGACCGAAAACATTACTTGTATGTCGATTTACGCTCGTCTGTCTCGAAATTATTACATAATTTGTAATTTTTCATGGGCATGGAACGGAGCTGCGAGCCAGTTACGATGCGACTGTGATTCGTATACGACATACGTCAACTGGTTGGAAGAGCTATTTGAATTATGTTCAATGGCGATAGTTTTATTCAATAAAATATACATAATTGATTCTACGTTTGAGCGAATTAGAATTATTATTAAATACGTATTTACTTCATTAGCTGGGCGACTTACGTAAATGAAACGCATTAATCTAACGCAGTGTATTCCGTAATTTCGTAACATCATTTATACTATTTTTACCATTGTGTGGTGCTGGCTGGAAAAACGTTCGCGGTTGTTTTTCATTCTCCTTTCAACGTATTAGTGATTATTTATTCACGACGGTTTTCGCAATCGGTTAGATGATTTATTGTGCCTCAGTTGATGGGAGTGTAAGGGTATTTTGTGTTGCTAGAGGTTGGAACTTGCAAGCTGTATGGGAATTTTCAAAAAACGAACGATCTTGAGTGGGTTGTAAAAGGGTGGGTTGTGTGACGAGATTTGGAGGTTTTATGGCTGTTTGTGATTGTGTAATTGATTTTATTGCGCTTGATCAAAGAATGCGATAACGATAACGTACTTTATGTTTTTGAAGTTTGCTCCTTCAGTGGAAGATGATGATTTTCGGTGAGCAGGTAATTGTGTCATATTTTCTCACCTGTTTTGATTGACGAAATCCGATTCTTTGTATTTGAAATAATTTTTTTTTAATTTCTTTTTAAGAAAATTATGCTCATCAATTTAATAAAAATTAAATTAGATCGTTTTTTTAATATTGAAAAAAAAGTTTTTGAAAAGCTATAATTTTTGAAAGTATAAATAATTTGTGGGTTTGAAAAAATTTCCAATTTAAAAAAAAAAACTTATTGTTAATTTCTGACGAAATAAATAACAAAAAAAAAAAAAATTGAAAATCGCGAAAATAAAGGTTTTGTGGTCAATAAAAAAAATAGAACATTCAGCCAAAAATTGGGAGGGGCGCTTGTGAAGACCGATTTTCTGGTCGGATTGCATCTTTAATTTATTGGGCAGCGTCACATTTATACCTATATTTTGATTTCAATTTGAAGAAAAAAAAAAGGTTAATCTCAGAAAAAAATATAGGTAGAAAAACGTAAAAATTAAATTTAGAAAATTGTAATTTTTTCCAATTAAAAAACTAAAAAGCAAACAAAATACTTTTGTCGATTTTGAAAAACATAGTTTTATTGTTGTAAGTTTTTTGGCAGAAATTATTCTTGTCAATTATTTAAAAAAAAATAATTTGGTAAACTAAAAACGTCACACGTTAATTTTTGCCAATTTTATGTAAAATAGTATTTTTGCCATCAAAAACAACAACAAAACAACGAATTGATTATTCATAAAAAGAAGTGAAAATCAGATTTCATACATTTTTTCAATTTTCATAAAAATAATATAATTTTTTGAGAAAACAAAAATGTTTTTTGTCAATTTGAAAAAAGAAGAATTGAAAAATCGTAAATTTTTGAAAAAAATTCTTCTTGTTGATGAAAAAAAATTGATAAATACAGAATTAAACCTTAGAAGAAAAAATGAAAATTGTGAAAATCAAATTCGAAAAAATTGTAATTCATTTTTATTTTTTGAAAAATGGTAATTTTTTTGATTTTGGCCAATTTTTTGAAAAAGTGATACTTGCCAATTTTTATAAATAACCCAGCTATTAGCTACTAGAAAAGAAAAGGAATAAAACCACTTTTTTCAATCTAGAAAAAAGAAACAGAAATTCGAAAATGATATAGATTGCGAAAATGAAATTTGAAAAAATTGAATTTTTTCAATTTTTAAAAAACGACTTTTTTCTCAAATTTTGAAAGATGTATAGGTAAATATTTATTGTTGTAAATTTTTTGATGGAATTTATTCTCGACAATTTAAAAATAAAATAAAATTTTCGTCCATTTAAAAAAAAAAACATTCTTTTCAATTCCTGCTAAAAACATTTTTGTCATTTGGAAGAAAAAATCGAATGTTGAAAAAAAACATTATTAAACACTAAAAAACAATTTAAAATTTTAAAAATAATTGTAGTTTTCTCTACTTTCTTCAATTTAAAAAAAATATCAATTGAAAATAATAAAATTGTCAATTTCTTAAAATGGAATCATTTCTACGAAGGTCCAGTAAAATAATTTTTGTCGATAATTTTTTTTTTAAATTAATAATTTCAATAGGTAAATTAATATTTATAAAAAAAAATGAAAATAACGAAAAGTTCATAAAAATTTCAACTTACAGATAGTTGGAGAAAAAAATTGGTAAAATTGAAAAAATTGCAAATTTGTCAATCATTGAAAAAATAGTGTCTTAAATTAAAGATAACACGTGAATTTTTAAAAAGAAAGTTGTCAATAATTTATAAGAGTAACGAAATTTGAGAAAAATGAACATTTTAGAGACTATAGAAGAAAAAAACCCTTAAAATTATGAAGTGTCGAAAGAAATGAAATAATTGAAGAAGGTTTTTATAAATTTTTTGGAGAAAAAAAAAACATTCCTGTCGATTTTGAAAAAAATCATTCACGTCAGTTTTCCAGAAAATAAAAAATAAATGAAATGAAACGAAAAAACCCAAACTATTAAAAAATCGAAAATTTCGGGTGAGGAATTATACCTATTGGAATTGGAAATAGTAATTTTTGTCAACTTTAAAAAAAATATATTAATAATTTTTTCAAAGAAAAAAAAAAAAGCTTATGTACTTGAAACTCACACTCATTACACGAAAACGAAATTCATATCTGCGACCTTCCATCAAAAAACCAACCTAACTGGAATATTTATTAGCATTATATTATGCCTACGAACGATCGCTTAGGCAACACGTTGATCTTCTCAAATCTCTGGTTTGGCAGTTCTCGAGGTTCAGGTACCTATGGTGTCACGGTGATTCTACATTAATCTCTTCCCATTTATATTAGTTTGAGATTTTCACATAAATGGCGTTTTTTTTTTCAATTTGGTAGTTACATTCGTCATAATGGAGTAAATTTCCAAAGAACGAAAAAGTACACACAGAGCTTACGTTAGATAACGACGTAGTGTGACTTGCGAAGTTGTGAGTCACATGGCTTGAAATATCCTTCGAACAAAGCTCAGAAATATGCCGACGAATTTACACTACACGTGATAAAATTGGAATCTATCGCATATGTTACCTCCCCCTCCCTCCTTCCTTCCTTCTGGGTCAATTTCATTCCTCAGTGTAGTGATAATTTCGTACCATTTGACATTTTTATTTTTCAATATCCTACTGCGATGGAATACACGAACGTAGAACAAGATATGACAGTAAATCCGAACGATATAACGGAAAGAGCACCTCGTAATACGTAATTTTAATCGTAAAACTAAAACATGGCCGTTAGAATGTGCTGCTATCTCGTCTGCGGTATTAGTTTTCTCAGATTATGTGACGATCGGATGGGCACCGTGTGTTCGTAGCGATGCTGCGGGTAACGGTTCGCAGTCACAAACAAGTATATGTAGTTTTCTCTATAGATACGTATTCGTACATATAATCGATTCATCGTCGAATAGAATATCGCTCAGCTGGTCTAGTGTGACCAAAGAAATAGAAAATAACCCGATGCAATTTTAAATTAGATTAAACGATGGGTGAATAGAGCCGAAGGGGAGTGTCGGGGAATACGAATACTTACGTGTTCGTTGTATTTAGCGTGGGTGACTTGGCTTGGTTAAATTACAAAAAGCAATATGGCTAATTGAACTACTGTCTGTATAGCTAGGTACCTGTTTGCGAATAAATGGTAAAAAATTTTCAACTGTTCGACCTTGATGGTGTTTTTTCAATCCGGAGACTCGCTGCTCGTATTCTACCTTTCAGTGTTCCATTACAATTCTATTTTTTTCCTCACTCGATATTTTACGTATAAAAAATAGATGACGTAGAAATGTAGGTAGCACTATTGTCGAGATGGATTTTTCCCTTTTTTCGCAACCCTTAATAATATACTTTAATGGGAAAAATGTAAAATGAAAAGATAATAGGAAAAAGAAAGAAGATAATCGAGTCTGTGGGTTAAGCTTATATAGGATGTACAAGAGTACGACGTTGACATTGCAGGACGACAATGAAGATGAAAAAAAGATGCCAGAAGGAAAGATAATCCTTCAACGGCGACGAACACCGATCGACTGACTACGTATTACGTGTACTACGAATAGTCGAATACCCCAAGACCGAGTCGGAATTCGCCTTGTTGTATACTATGCTTACTCTGGAGTCGAATTTCCAAGATGTGCGCGTTCGAAAAGTAGGTTAGGTTAGTTTTTCTTCACGTTTGGTAATTAAATTTAGCGTACTTGGAGTTGGAGGTAGCGACGAAGGCGAAGGTGAAATTGTATATATAGCGTGACGACGTACGCTCTGTAAATAATAAATTTTACTCGCTGACTCTCTCGATTTGTATTTGCGTCGTGTAAAAGTTTAAATATCTGACTTTTTCCATCTTTCCCTGTTTTTTAACCCCCTTTTTGTATAATACGTTTATCGTAGTTGATTGTTTTATTCAAATTGGATATTATAGATGCTCGTTCACTGTTCGGGTAATTGATTTATGCGAGATAATGGTTGCCTTGGTTTTTTGTACAATGCGTTTGTTAATTTTGATAGGTATATATCACGATCTGGGATTTTTAATCGAGAGGTAAATTGGAAAATAGTGATTGCGAATTAAGCAGGTCAAAGGTGTTTATGTTTTACAGATTGATAAGTGTACGTAGATTAAATTCCGATAGGTTTCGATTGGAATATCGACGAGAATCGATCGTGGGAATTTTTCGATAAGTTTTCGATATCTTGGGAAAATTTTGCAAGAACTGGGAAATAATTTTTTTTCCATATTTGAAACATGTGTACCTTTTTAGGAGGATTGAAAAAAGTTATGTTGAAAATTTGTCTATCTTTGAAAATGAAGGAAATACAGAGGTTTAAAGTTGAGAAAATTCTATGGTTTTCTGAAGAAAAAAAAAACAGATTTTCGAAGCTCTGTAGCGTCTTCATTTTCAAATATATGCAATTTTTTTTTGCTCCGCTAAGGTTTTACACTGGTTTTATTGATGGTTTTCATCGTACTCTGTGATTTGCCCCCCCCCCCGCGGTTGTTTTTTGGTGAGAAAATAATTCCTTGTGTTTTTTTTTGGGGGGGATCTTGCTAAATCTTATGTATTAAGCTTGCCTATCCTCTTATCAACAAATAAAAATGCAATAACTAAAAAAAAAAAATTGATAACATTTTTCAAATTTACGATTAAAACTGGTTACTTTTGATGAAAAAATGATCAAAATTTTAGGTGATGCCTCAAGAGGTTCTTCTCTTCAATTAAAAAAATATATATAATATATAGGTACAAAAACTTCAGAAAAAAAGAACAAAATTTTCAAACTGCGATTTCATAGGTGTTTCTTTAGGAAAATGTTGACTAATTTTTCTTACCCCTCCCCCATTTTCAAACCTGAAAATTTTTTCAACTTCTGCATTTTTTTTTGTTTTGTCCCTTCCAATTAATTTCTTTCATGAAAATTACAACCTTATGTTTTTATTTTTCATTATCTAAATTCTTAGTTGTACGTAATCCCTTCTTCATTCAAAAAAAAAAAAAAAAAGTTTTTCAAATTGGTATTTTTTTTGGTTTCAATATGAAGTTCGCTCCTTTTCATGAGGAAAAATTCCCAATTTTGTATTTTCCACTTTCTGAATTTTGAGTTGGAATTCCTGAAATTCCAATAAAATTAGTTGAAAAATCAAAAATCGATGTCAAAAACCACAATTTCCTCCGTTATTGAACAAAATTTAGAGAAAAACATATCCTACTGCTTGAAAATTTTTTTGTAATTTTTTGAATTTTATTTTTTTAAGGGAGAGGGCTTCTAAATTTTCGGTCATTTTTAGGAAACTAGTTTTATTTTGATGCAATTTTTTTGAGGTTGGGAGATACTAAACCTTCGGCTATTTTTGGGGGAGTGGTTTTCTAAAAAATTACTGAAAACATCCAGTACTTGGTTTTTTTTTGGTTTTGATTTTCACCCCGAGGAAGTCATGTCTTTTCATGAGAAGAAATTTTCAATTTTTTATCTTTCCATAAAAAAAAAATTGACAGCTTTGCCTTTTCCAGTTCTATTCCATGAGAGTTGTTCTTTTTCATGAGAAGTAATGCCAGATTTTTCATTTTTGGCCTATATCTGAATTTTTAATGGGGCTTTGGAACCCCCTCCCCCCCCCTCAAAAACCCAGGAATCAAAAAATTAGCGAAATTTTCAAATTTATTTGTACTTAATTCAGTTTTTTTGTTTTTTTTATCAGAAAATTATTTTGGATACTTCAGTTTTATGCAAATTGAATTTTGTGTAGTGCTTGCCTCTCCCCCCTTCCTTCAATAAACAATACTTACACAATTTTTCATTTTCCCTTATAGCTGAAAATTATGCGTGGAAAAATTTCGATTTCAAAAATGGGGAGAGAGGGGCAAAGTGACCAATGTACACCCCCTTAAAATTCAGTAATAAGAAAAATGACAATTCGAAAATATTTTCTCACGAAAACAAAATAACTTATCAATCGAAAATAATTCACAATTTTTCATTTTCCCCTTAGCTGAAAATTTTGAGTGAAAAATTTTCAATTTCAAAAATTGGGAGAGAAGGGCAAAATGACCAATGGGCACCTCCTTAAAATTCATCAAGGAGGAAAATGAAAATTTAAAATTATTTTCTCACGAAAAAACAACTTTTAAATCTAAATTTTGAAAATTTCGTCAATTCTTTTCAGTTTTTCATTTTTCAAGTGATGAAATCACCAAGGAAAAATTCTGGAGAAAGTTAAAATGACATTTGATGACGGAAAAGGTTTGAAGTTGATTTTTCATAAACTAAAAAAATCTGTAAAATTCGTGGAAATAATTTCGAAAAAATAGCCAGCGCGCGAGCTCGTACAAAAAGGTAAACTCAATTCCCGGTGGTTTGTTTTCTTATTTTATTACGAATTGACCAATGCAACGTATGAAAGAACAAGCCTGTTTCGGGCGAAATGAAATTTTCGAACGAATCGAGCCATGGCTTGCGTAAAGCTTAGCAGCGTGTGTTTTGTGCGTTTTTAAGTGCGTTTTGAAGTAGTTCTCTGGTACGGTTAGAGTGTGTATAGTGTATATATATACGCGAGAAAGGCAGCAAACTTCATTAATATTGATCGTCGAGCGCGCGCAAAAAGCTCGGTTTTTCGCTTTCTCGTTAACTAGCGGTAGTGTAGATGTAGATTTTGGCCTTTTCCAGTCGATTCGACGCTTTTCGGTCGACGAGAACGGTTTTTATCGCGGCGATTTTTCGAGCAGAGTAAAAAAAGACTTGTTTTTCTTTCGCGATTTTGGTTGTTCGGTTTAAGTTATGCGGCGTCGAAGGCTACCGATCGAATAGCTCAGAAAGAGGCGAATTGGTCGAATCGAGAAAGAAAAAGAGAATAAAAGCTGTTGTCACGTTAGGAATAAATTTCGATTTCGAATGGGAAATTTTCGATATTAAAAACGGCGTTTTTTTCCTCATTTTTCATTCGGTTTCTCGGTTCGTGTTTTTTTACGCGCTCGAGTACATTGGTTCTTTTTTTTAACGCGATGGATAGCATTTGATCGGATCGACGACCATGATTAAATTACGACTGCGAGAAGGTGTAATTACTCGAGTCGATGTGAAGTGCAGAAGCTGTATTGTCCAAGCTGCGAGATGACATATTCGGCGATGAACTGGATCATGTTTTTTGAGTGGTTTTTCGCATCATCGCAGCGTGCTGCGATTAATTAGCCATGGGATCTTTGGACGGTTTGAAAATTAACCGAAGGAGGAAGTAGGAGTTGCCAAATGATTTTACCTATTTATAATCATCAAAATGAATCGAATTCTGCAGCTATGACTGTAAGTAACCGGAAAGTTGGGAGTTTTTAGGAAATGAAATATATTATAGCATAATGTTTGATTAAAAAAGTGATTTCTGGTAGCCTCTGAATGTCGTTTTTTTTAATCGATAATTAGTGATAAGGGCGCACGCGACCGAATCGCCGATGCTAATTTTTAATACCTGTAGATTTTCTTATCGAGATGTCAAGAGTCGTCGTACTCGTAAGTGCTTCGAATATGTATCCAGGGTCATGTGCCTGTTCGGGAATACCTACGTACGGTGCGTAACTTACGATTTATCAACGATGAAATGGGTGTGTGCTCGATATGACGTGTAAATTGGCGTAATGACGAATACCTTTATAAGGAAATTGAAATTTTTACCGAGGAAACTCAGATAATACGATGTACGTTGTGGTATGGAAATGTCGTTTTCATTATGTGACATTTTGTCATCTCGTATAGTCGTGTAATACGTTCAAAATGTGTACTTTTACGCGAAACGTTAATGCAACATTGACAGAAGATGCCATCATATTGTGTAGAAAATCAGTAGGTGATGAAGAGGCGAGGGAGGGGGTATTACATAGCGTGAAATTCATTGTGGTTGTGCGTATAATGCCTTAGGTTCTTCTGGGTATGTTGAAATGACGTGCAAAAGTTACGTTTCGACTGGAATTTCAAAATGATATTGTTATAAAGAATGAGTTTAAAATTCCTGACTTGAAGAAAAAATCCTGTAAAAAATTCAAATTTTTTTACAGAACTTTGCAATCATTTTGATTCGAATCTAGGCTGAGCAGTTCTCAATCTTCTATTGAATTTGAATCATTTTTCAGTTTACAATAAGATCCCTTCTTTCTTCCCCCCCCCCCCAATTTTTCATTTTAATTCAATTTTTACCTATTTTACATATTTTTTTCCTGCACTCCATTTTTCACAATTTTCTAAATAGAATCTAGTTGATGAACACCTCTTTGAAGGGATTTTTTTTTATTAGAAAATTGTACAAAATACGTACTACTTACATTTTGTCTGATTTTTCATCTATTTTTCAAAAATTGGAGAATAGGTGAAAAATGAGAGGTTTTGAAAAATGAAAATTGAATTGACCACATTCGAACGAAGATTCACTGTTCATGTTGATACACACTCACACAAAGACACATACAGCCACGACGGTAGAAAATTGAAAACAACGTTAGCTCTTTGCGTTTCGCATATATCTAAAATTTCACTGTTTTTAAACTGATTTTTTAATCATGAAAATGAAAATTATGAATAATGGAAAAATTGTAGGTGGAAAGCTCATGAAATCAGCTTTCTAAAGAAGTATTTACATTGCAAATACCTTTAATATTTTTAAAAATATGGCCTTATCAGTTCAAATATTTCGTGAACATTCACGCGACCAACATGATTTCGGCCGTGTTATTCATCTTAAAATTTGGTTTTGTTAAAAAAACGCTAGGATCGCTATATAAAATCAAAAATTTTCATTGAAGTAAATTTTCGTTTTTTATCTTTTACGTACCAATTTTCTCTCTTCCTTCAATAATATTGTCATTTCAATCAATAAAAAGCATAATTACTTGACAATATAGTATAAAAAATTGAAAATTAAAGTTACTAAAATTTGCAAACAGTTAGCTGATAAGAGGTAGCAAAAGTGATAAAGCTATAGTTTTGGACAGAAAGGATCAATTTAGAAGGTAGATACGTCAAAAGAAAGCTCTTTTCATGTGCTTTTCGATTTTAAAATAATATATTAAAATTAATCTAATTACAATGCCGAAAAATGCAATTGAAAATCATGAAAATCTTATATATATGGCAATCGCTCATGCTTAACGTTGTTTTCTTTTTTTTTTCAGTCGTATCACTTTGTTTATGTTACTTAATCGTTCGTTCAATCTCGTTCGAATGTGGTCAATTGAAAATTTGAAAATCCCTTCAATAATTTTTATTCAATTTTTCCAAACCTTCCATTTTTTTCAATTTTATGTCCAGGCAATTTTGTTGAATACCTGGTTGAAAGAATTTTTTGCATTAATAGCAAATTATACTCATTGTCATTACATTTATATTCAATTTTTTCTTTTATTTCAATTTTTACCATTTTTATTTGTATTTTTTTCCAATTTTACATTTTACTTAATTTTTAATTTTGGTATAATCAAATTTTAACGTTTTGCAATTTTTAATCATTTTTTCACTTTTTTGTTTATTTGGTGTTTTTTCAATTTTTAATCAAAATAATTTTTTATTTTAGTTTTTCTAATTTTCCATTCACATAAATCTTTTATTTCCTTCAAATATTAATTCTTTGATTTCAGTTTTTATCAATTTTATATTTTCGATTTCTAATAAATTTTTTTTTGCACTTTAATTTTTTCATTCGACCATTACGTGAATCTACTTTCAATTTTTGGTTTATTTTCAAATTTTAGTTTTTTTCAATTTTTAGTTATTTCTTTTTGTTTTTCTTTCATTTCAATGTTTTCTAATTTTCTACTTTTTCAATTTTTGATCAATTTTCATATTTCATTTCTTTGCAATTTTCATCAAAACTCATTTTTCCATTTTTTTTTTCAATTTTTCCAGTCTTTCATTTTATTTTTCAAAAATCAAAAATTAATTTTTTTTGTAAAAAAAAAGCGAGATGAAATTAGTTTCCAATTTTTCTTCAAAACTTCATAGATGAAAAATCAAATTGACGTCATGCAAAGGTCTTAGAAAATTTCGCTTGTCAACTCTATGCATTCAACCAAAAAAAAATTTTTTATAGGTCCCCCCTTCCTTAAATAAAATTCTTTTCTTTTTTTGTTATTTTTCATTTTACTTATTTCTATTTTTACAATCTTTCATTTTCCTCAATTTTATCGAGTTAATTTTGTTTGACATCCATGTTGAAGAAATTTTTACGTAGGCCAATTCTAAAAAATGCTCTTTTGAATTAAATTTTTACCTATCAATTTTAATGTATTTTTTAATTCATCATTATTTATCCCGATTTTTTCAATCGTTCGTTTTCCTTAATTTTTTGGGAGCATTTGTGTTAAATACCCCGTTGATAATATTATTTAGATGAGCGAATCTTACAATGTACCTATACATAGATACCTATTAGTCAGTTTATAATACCATTACATGAGTATAGCAAGCAATCAACTAATCAACCATTTATTTTGTTTTTCTGTTTCAGGTGAGTAAATAAATTTCTGTGTAGAGATGATTTAAGAAGATCAGCATGAGTAAGTGATTTCGTAATACAATGAGATTTGTAAAAAAATACAGCATTCGTTCTACAATGACGTAGAAAATCATAATGTTGGAAAAGCCTTTGGTTTTTCGATATTTTTCAAAGATCTTCTCGGCCTTTGAATACCCCCCCCCCCCCCCAAGTGGACTTTTCCGGGTAAAACTACTCGAGTGAATGTTTCTTCTCCGAAAATGAAACTAATATACCAAAAAATACATTCAAGTCCAAAGAAATATTACAACATATGTACTGGCTTGTTGTAACGACCAATATCCATAAAATGTAAACAAAACATTTTTGGCGTATTTTACGCGTGTTTGGAACATAGAAAAAAAAAGCAAGACAGAGAAAGGAAATGGGTAAACAAGCTGAAAAAATATATATTAACGCGATCGATTTTTCATAATTTTCCACTTAGTGGTCGGTATGCCTCGACTAGAGCTCAAGCTCGCTTATCGGATTAGGATTAGGTGTAAGTGTTTTTGAAAGACTCGACCGCGACCTCGCAATTTTACGTACCTATATGTAATGCACGGTACAGTACACGTAGTTATACGTACCACGAGCATAAGCACACCTGACTCGTACTCGAAGGTGTGTATTTTATTCGTTAATCGTATAAATACCTAACTGCGAAAGGTACGATGGAAAACCTTGCCCCAGAACTGGGTACGAGGAAATGCAGCCGAATGTGGGGCAGGAGGAGACAGATGCGAGCTCATCGATTGCTGTTTGTTTTATGGGTACGAGCGATGATGACGTTAATTGCGCAACGATTCAGATGGTTTGTATTTATTTTCGTTCTGGGCGATGGCGATGACAGCGCAATCCTGCTCCTGTTCCCAGTGTACCACCTACCTATACCTTGTCGTCCTGGCTCAGATTTCCACCCACATTTGTACCCTTTTTCCTGCTCATATTTCACGCCTGTTTACCTGTCTCGATTAACCCTTACCGTGTTTGAAATTCGATCGCGGTGGTGTTAATTCGCCCGCTACTCTTTGTCTTGTGTCTCTGATCGCAATCGTGTTTGGAATATTTCCTATTGAAATGATTTCGCGGTTGTTTGCCGATTTATAGGACGAGAGAGTGATGGCAAATTACCAGACTAATGGTAGATATTTATTTACTTGGCCAAAAACGATCTCTCTCTGTGCCTGTGCTCCCCCTCCCCTGCCCTCCATTGACAGATAGTTATATTACAGTTTTCTTTTCTTTTTTTTTCTCGTTGATTTGCGTATCCGTGTTATGCAACTGCAATATCTTCGCTGCCTAGTTTGAATTTACTATTGCTATCCTCCTGCACCTCCCCCTTTCCCCGGTTCCATCGAATACGAACTATCGAAGCGAATACAGTACTAGGAAAATGATTAAGTTTTGTGGCGAAAATAATAGGTGTTGTAATATCTAGGCAGAGTGGAAGCTATATCTATATATTTTTTCTCGTTCATTCTCATTTTATGATTTTTTTTTCCGCCAGTTTACACCGGTCGGTCTCTCTCTCGCTAGTTTGTAGTGCACTAACTTTCTCTTCGATACGGTTGTCGTTTTGTGTATTAAAACGCGCCGAAGAGAAATATTAGCCAGGGTATGTATCTGATCTGTCTATTAGGCGTCGAATGGAAAGAATTTTAGGCGCCCGTGATTTTAGACACGGATCGCGAATATGTAAAGATACCTATCGCGGTGTTCGATTCATTTTGCAGATTGGCATAAGGCATGCTCGTATTATTTAATCGGGAGCCTTGCTGGGCGTGATCGAAGGATTCAGTTTCGGAGGTTTTATAACGAGGTGCCATACAGCTGAGTTGTGATAATTGGTGAAATTGATATGGAGAATTTTCCAGCGAAGTTTATTTTTTTGGTTGGTTGAGTAGTAAGGGTGAAAAGGTATTGTTTTTCGAGCACCTTGGGCGTCAATTATCTTCGAGGTTTTAGATGGTGATATATTTTTTTGGAAATTATTTTCCCAAAATTTCGGATTGGTTTTTTTCTTTTTCTCATGTTACCATATTAAAAATTTGAAGAAATGTTCGAAATTTGAAGTAGGTAGGTGCTAGGTAGGTACCTAAACAATTTTTCATTTTTTTTTTTTTTTTTAGTACCTACCTATCTAACATAATTTCCTACTTTTTTGGAATTAAAAAAAAACTTACTTTTTGAAAAATCAAAAATTTTTGCATTTTTTGAGGGTAAAAAAATCTCTATTTTTTTGAAAATCGATCATTTTTATAATTTTTTTGGAGTGGACAATTTTTTTTTTGGGAAAAAAAATTATTGCAATTTTTCGCCCCCCCCGGGGGGGGGGTCTTTTAATTTTTGAGAACTAAAAAAATGTCAAAGTTATTTGTATCCAAATCTGAAGATTTTTTTTAGAAATTTGCAATTTTGATAATAATTTTTCAAATGGGTTCCCAATTATTTTTTCTTATTCTATTCGTGTTGGAATTTTTTTGGAAATATTGATGAATTCAATTATTATAAAAATGAAATAAATTAAATCTTCACAGTTTAGGTAGATTTTGCTTCTCAAGTAAAAAAAAAAAAAATCCGAAAAATATGATTTGTTCTGAATTTCCCTTTTTTCCCATCACAAAGGGATCCAATAATTTTATCTACGTGAAATGTTTGGTAAAAAATCAAGGTTTTAAATTTTTTTCAAATATTATAAGTAGGAAAAAATGAATTTCCAAATTTTTTAGGAGTTATTTATGTTTTTAGAATTATTGATGAATTGAATTATTATGTATCTGATCTTTCTGGTGTGAAAAGAGGTTGCTCATCAATTTCAAGGAATAAGCCTTGCCAGCAACAACTACGAAATTTTCATTCTCTCCAGTGGTTGCTAAAATTTTATCGTTGTGAAATTTTTATCACAATTAGAAAAAATTACAACTTTTCAATCTTTTACACAAATGAATTGAAAAATATATTGAAAAATTTCAAATTTGGATCTGAACAATTTTCTAAACCAGTGTGGGAGGAGGTTGTCCATCAAGCTCGAAAAAACTCGAAGAATGACAGGAAAATTCAATGATTTTTTATTTTATATTTTTTTGTCCAATTTTCAAAAAAAAATAGTAATAATGTTTCGAATGGTTTCCATTTTTTTTTTTTTTTTCATGAACAATTCCTGAAAAAATCTGGACCATCAGAATTTTTTTGACTGACTCAGAGTACTCCTTCTTGGATCCAAGGGCCTATCCTAGGATCTAGGCCATATTTCTGAAATTACCCCTCTGAGATTGAAATCCCTCCTGTTTGGATCTAAGGCACATTTTAGAAATGACCTCTTTGGGTTCTGTTGAGATACAACTTTTTTCAGGCTTGACCTATTAAAAAAAAGAAGAAAAAAAAAGGATTCCCTCTGGACTTGATGTACTTTTATTATCGAATATTTCAAAACACAGGAATTAGGATGAAGAAAGGGCAAAAGGCTTAGAAGAAATAGATGTGTACAATGTACACTTCGTAATAAAATTTTATTGGCGAATATGGAATTGTATTTTCAATTGTGTACAGCTATTGGCGGAAGGAAGTATTTCGAAATGGATTCTTTTGGAATTGGATGTATATTGGAGTCGACGATGGAATGTTTTTTATTTTTTATCCGGCGTGTAGATACTCTCTGGATGTGTACCACAGAGGTATTTTTCATCTGATATATGTACATGTTGAAAAGGTTTAAGGGTGCTAGGTGTAATACTGGATTTTATTACTGTACGTCGAAAAATAGGCGAAGGTATTGGATGGATAAGTCAAGTATAGGGTTACGCAGCCTCTATATTCGTACTTTGGACGCATACACGATGTTTTATTCAAAATGAAAAATTCATCATTTCAACGCACGACTTAACGCTCACATTTAGGTCGAAGAAATCGACGCCTGCGTTTATATAAAAAAGCGAGATTAAAATTTCAATCGTCCGGTCGAGTCAGTAAAGTCTCTAGTCGTTCTATGTGATTGATGATTTTTTTTTCTATAAAATGTCGTCGAATTGAAAGAAAAAATTAAAGTATGCGTTGGCGACCTTCTAGTCTTTATAATTTTATCGGGTCATTTTGCTACGAAATCAGCGCTATAGTAGGTTAATTTTTCATCTATTTTCTTACACATAAATTTATATCGACTCGAAGTTCGCAGCTTATGGTGGTTTAATCGGGCTGTATTTGACCTTTAGGTGTGTTTCGATGTGGTGTAATAATGGTCGATTTTCTTTATATTTTATATCGTGTTCTTAAATAAATGTTCGATTTAATGAAAATAAAGGGGTGAAAATAGCAACGCAATATGTTTTTTAGGACACGAATATTTAAATAGTTTACGCCCAAGCTGATGGGGAAAATATTCCATGCTAGATTAAGCGAACTGATTTTGAAAAAATTAACTAGTACGAAAATTTTAATGAAAAATTTATCCTCGTAGGAATTTTCTTGGACGAAATTTTCAACTTTTTTCTTCCCTTTGGTCGTAGTATTACGTTGGTGGATTTACGATAATCGAAAATTTAACGAAGAAAATATTCTAATGGAAAAATAGATTAAATTTTATGAGAATGGGAATTTTTTCAGAAAGTTTATAAACTACGACAACGTTGAAATAAGTACAGAGATGGGTTTATCTTGGAAAAATGCCAGTAACCATGTAGATTTCCGGTATTGTCGAGTCATTTCTACAGAAATTTTTCCCTCGCATATTTTTTACATATAACGTAGGATTACTCGCAAGTTTTTCCAACTTTTTATTCCTTCTTTTCACCCAGAATTTTTCGATACTTTAGTGAACGAAAGACCCTAAAAAAGTGGTATTTTTTGTCACAATATGTAAAGCATATAAGAAGGGAGAAAAACTAGGGTAAGATTTGTAATTTCGCGACTTGAAGGACTAATTTTCCATTTTTCTGTGTACACAGTGGCGGATTATGGCTTCCGCGAATGAAAAGATTGAGTTTATTTTTCCAACTACGCGATCGGAAATAGTGTTTCGAACGGCGGTGGTATTTACGTAGGTATTAACACGATGTAGGTACGAATAGGCGTTATCAAAGGCTTAGATATCACGTGGCAGCTTTTTTCATAAGTCTTATTCATCGGCTACGTGGTCTTTCTCGTGTATACGCGATATCCTCGGTCCTTTTTCCACTCTTTGTCGAGAAAAATTCAATATTTACTCGGTTGAAAGCGGAGGCGGCGAGAGAAATTAAATGAAGTCTGAGAACGGAATTAGTTACTGGAATTTTCATTTTGATGGGATTTTTATATGGATATATTTATCAAAGGGAATTTCGCCGGATGTGGAAGTCGTACAAGTGGAAATGTACGTAGGACGAGTTAGGGTATCTAGATGGTGTATTTTTTGAGTTCTCGTTAAATTACCTCTTTTTTTCATGGATACTTCGATAGTCGTCTTCGCAAAATTGAATGATTTTATTTAAAAAGGGATGAATTTCCTCGTTTGTTCAATGTTCGAATTTTTCACAGTACTTCCTATTTTATTTTCGGGTTTCCTTTGGAATTAGCTTTTTTTCTGGTACGTGGAGATGTTTAGCTGGGTCTTCGGGTGTTTGAAAATTTTATACGCGGTTCAGAAAATTTGTTTCCTTGATTTTTGTGTCTAATCCAGCATCAGAGATTTTAAAACATTCAAAAGGGAGGTTTCTTTCTCTTTGAAAGTCGAGAAACTTTTAAGTTCTTGGCCATTTCCATAAATTATTTTCGACTTGAAAAATTTTCGTATAAAATAAGTTGAAAAAAATTTCAATTCTCGATTTTGCTAAAATTACAATATGATTTGGGCTAAATTAGTATATTTTTTCATTCTAAATCACAATTTTTTTAAATGACTCCAGTGTAATTTGGTAAATTTTTTTACATGGAGGTCCAATAATACATAGATACTTAATATTAAAAGTTGTTAGGGATGGAAGGGGGAGGGGGTCCAGTCAAATTTTATGTAGTGATCAAAATTATTCCCAGCACTTCAAGCCACAACTTTCGTTTGAATTTTTTTCAATTGGACCTCTCCCTCCCTCCCTCCCTTCCTTCCTTCCACCCTTCTTTCCGAATTCGCATAACATCAAATACATCATTCAAAACTGGAGAAGTGAGGGAGGAAGGGTTCAATTTAAAAAAATTTCAAATAAAAGTTGTAGAATGATGTCCTAGAAATAATTTTGGTTATTATAAAAACTTCGATTGAACCCCTCTTTTTCCACCGTTTTCACATAACAATGCGTAGAATTGTAGATGATAATTACAGATTCAAAATTGGGGGGAGGTCCAATCAAAAAAAATTTCAAACAAAAGTTGTAGGTTGAGATCCTAGAAATAGTTTAGATTTTCGATCAGACCCCTCCCACCCCTCCAATTTTGCATGATATACGACTTGGATACTTGAAGTATTAAAAACTGAGGAAGGTAGGGGTTCAATAAAATTGAGAAAATTTTCAAACAAATGATGTAGCTTGCAATCCAAGGAATAATTTTGGTTATCACAAAATTTTTGATTTGACCCCCACCTCCCCTCCTATTTTGAATATTATCAAGTATATAAGCATGTAGAATTGGACTTGGTAATATTTAACAAGGATCCACTTTCTTGTAAACCAATTTTCAACCTATATTCGACTCTCGAGCATACCATTTTCTGTTTGGCGACATAGTTGGAAGTTTTAGTGATTTTTACCCACCCCCCCCCCACACACACCCCCTCTCCTACCTTAATAAAAGCCGCTGATGAGGATGGCACTCTGAACAAAAAAAATGAAGGGGTGTCACTCAACATTTGGACAAAATATAGAAAAATAGTCATGGAAAGTTATGGTTTCGCAAAAAAATCCAGTTAGACAACATGGTTTTGAAATTTTCAAAGTTGTTTTTGAGGTAATTTTAATGGTCGAAAAAATCTGAAAAAATTTCACAACACTGCCGTTGGGTACCTGTACCTACATACGAAGTTGAGTGAAAATCGATTGAAAATTCGCTGAGATGGGATTTGTCAGCGTAAAATTTCGAAGCACCAGTACCCAGAAGTGAGGTAAAAAATCACTCGCACACTCAAAAATCTTCTTTTACCGTTGCAAATCACAAAACCTTGAAAAAATTGAAGCTCGACCGAGAGCTATTTGACCCTTCTCCTCTCTTGTTGCATCACAGGCTTTGTATATAATAGGTTCGTTCAAGCGCTGTTTGTTTATCTTGTTTTTGTTTAAAATTTTAAGAAATTCTTAAATTTTTACTTTTAGAAATAGTTGGCTAGGTTTTAATGACTCTCCTTTTAGTAAAATACGGTAAAATATCTTGATTTTTCCCAATTTTCACCAATTTTTTTCTATTTTGAAAAAAAAATCAACAATTTAGCTCATAATAGAGTCATAACAACATAGCCATCTATTTCTTAAAAGTGAAAATTTAAGAATTTCTTAAATTTTTAAACAAAAACAAGAAAAGCAAAAGCGCTTGAACGAACCTATTATATTATTTTCAAAACAAATAAAACCATCGATCAATTTTATTTTTCTAACGATGCTAGTATAATTTGGCGAAAACAAAGCAAACGAAAAAATGACGTTTGTCGAATTGTCGATAAAACACCGCGAAAAATATCGTCTCACCGGTGAACTGGTTTCTTCGTTACAGGTCGCCGTATTAATGGCCTAATCGCGTGTAATTATGATCAGAAGAGAGCGTTAAATGGTATCGGATACTGGAATCTGCACTGTATGTACGATTTTAGGCAGTTGAAAAAGTACATACGAATCGTTAGACGTAACAGAGCTATAGTCATCGTTGGTGAAGGGGAAAAGAAAAGAGTAAAGAACATCGAACGAGAGAATGGAGGTTAAAAAACCCTGAATCCAGTTATCATCATCAACACTAGCATCGTATCTGTGTGTATGGTGTACTATGAAGTCGAGGTACGAATGAGTCATTCTGCAGTCGAGTTGGTTATCTCGATGCCATGGTTTTTTTTTTATCCTTTCCTCCTTGCTTAGGTCTTGTTATCTTTGAAGATATTAATTACCCGTTGTTCTGTCTGTGCTCGACGGTGCTTGCGAACTTGGTCGCGGATTTGCGGTTTAGGAAACTTGTGTTGGAGCAAGGAGTACATGATGGAAAGTAGTGTACAGTACATATGGACTATGGAGGTAGAACAGTCGAACTTGTGTGTATTTTGGATCGATTTATGGTTAAGGTGACATCGCGATGGTATTTTTTGAGAGACGATCTAAAAGGTTATCTCCGAAATACGTGGTTGGTTAATATAACGTTACGCTGGCTTTGATGGAGTAATTTGGGGCAATTCCTCGTCCTCTCTAGCTCTGCGAAAAAATTGGAGAAAAAAGCTCATTTGATACGTGTGAGTCGAATCTTGAAACGCAGCACGGTACGTTTTTATAATACAAAATATGTACGTATCGTACGGTCGGTCGGGTCGGTATCGGTTTATAAAACCGACAGCAGCCGGCGCAGCGTTGCTCGGGATTATGACACGAGCACGTGATACTACATACATACATGTTTTGAGAATACGTAATACGCATACCAATAAAGAAGTCTGGCAGAAAAAATTCGAGGTCAGTTTAACGACTCGAACGTACGGCTGGCATCGCATATAGTATACCTACGTACAGTACGGTCTCTTCATATACCTAACATAAGTAATTGTTCGCGGTATGGAAGATTTTTCACTGATTACATGCCTTTGTAAGTGTGCTAGTGTGGTTGTCAGTGTGTCGAAGTTATAGACGGGTACATGAAAAAATGATCGTATATTATCTCGTTATCATCTGTTGCGCTCGTTCAAAGCTCATCATCGTCATCGTCGTCGTATACGTAATGAAATCGCATCGCATCGCATTGATCGTCGACTCGATGACTGGACGTATTCGTAAGTACGATTCGGATTCGTTCGACTTCGGAAATCCTACATATGTTCGAGACGATGCAATGTCGATATCGACGTCGAGTTTGTAAAACGAACGTCGTGATCTGGTTTCGTATTTTCCGTTATTTGGGTGAGGCATCGATCGTCGAATGTCGGTTCAGAAGTTCAGTCTATGTGTGATGTGGAGTATAGTGTTCATGGGATTGTGGATTTATTCATTATTTTGAATCGAATCGCAAAATTATTAGTAGAAGCGTATGAAAATTGGAATTATATTTTGGGATAGAAAGGGGAGGGGTGGAATGCAACTGTAAAGGATTAGTAGTAAATTTTTGAATCCCCCTGAAAATTGTGAATCAAAAAATAGACTTTTCAATTAAATTTCTTTAAAAAATTTTTCCAAAAATTTGAAAAAAAAATTGAAATTTAATAAGATTTTTTTTCTCAAAAAAAATGAAAAAAAATTCTATAAAAATGAGAAATTTTAACTTTTAAAAAAGACGAGATTTTTTTTTCTATTAAAAAATTGAAAAAATGTTCACCCCCCCCCCCCCCCCCTCAAAAAAAATCAAGAACTCCAGAGTCAAAAATTTGGCATTAATTGACAAAATCTTCCCCAAAAATGAGAGATTTCGTTTTAAACAAAAAAACGTTTTTTTTTTTTTGCTTCAAAATATTTGAAAGTAAGGTAATAAAGATTATTTTTTTCTTTTCAAAAAATCTAAGTTTTTTTTTCAAAATAAGGGAAATTTTGGTCGTCGAAAAAATTAAAAGATTTTTTATCTAAAAATTTGAGAAATATTATTTCAGAAAAACTGGAAATTTTCTTCTTTAAAAAAATGTTTTTTTTTTTTCTTCAAAAATTCAAAGTTTTTTTTCAAAATATTTAGGAATAATTGAAATTTTATTCTTGAAAAATGAAAGCTTCAATTCGAGCACTGTTAACAGTCCTGCTGGTCTGACACTGCTGATCCTGCAAAATTACTACTTTTTGCATAAAATTACTTACTGACTTTTCGATAAATCCTGAAAATGTCCTGCTGTTAGGCTGATGGTGCTTTTTTCAAATTTGAAATCCTGTTATTCCAGAAAAAATTGAATAATAGAAATTTTTAATAATTATTATGGAACTCAAAAATTTGATACTTAACAAAATTAAATTTTTTGAAAATTTTAGTACTTCTTTTAAATTTGAAAAACTTTATAAAATCAAAATTTGACAAAATTTGAAATATAATACCTAACAATTGAAATTTTGATAATTTTTAAATTTTTTTTTTGAAGTTCAATTTATTTTCAATATTTTTATAATTTAGTAAACTTTAAATTCACCTGCGTGTATATTTTGATGAATAATTCCAAAATATTTGATGAAAATTGAAATTTTTGTAATTTTAAAAACTTTAAAATTAAATAGGTACATATTTTTTTCTCAAAATGGAAATTTTCAAAATTTGATAATTTTTTGGATTTTGGGGAAGTAATTATTTCCAAAGTTTAGTGAAAATTCAAAGTTTAATTTTCAAACCGTCGAGTGTCAATTTGTTCAGTTAGATAGATTCTTCAATTTTGGTAAAAATCCAAATCTTCCTCCTTGCACTCGAATTTCAAAATTGACCAAGTAAGAACATTTAGGAGCATGCAATCAAAAAAATAAGCGAGTTATGCACTGACTGTATCAAAAACAATGTCACACTGTTCCGCTGTCTTCGTTAATATTTTTCAAAATTTGATCTTTTGAGAGGGTGGGGGGGGGGAGTTGTGAAGGGTACTTTTCTCAAGATTGCGACAATGACATAATTTTTTTCAGTTCGTTAATTCTTTCAAAATTAAAGAGGGTCCTGGGAGGCTTGGGGAGGAACCAAGTGCTGGCTATCGAAAACATGACAAACCATATCACACGTCAATTTCTTCCAAATTTCAGAGATGGGATGGGAGCTTGAAGACAGTGGTGTGACGAAGTGACTCTGCACGCAGTGGGAGAGAGATGAAACTACTTCTGAAATTTTCAATTTCTCCCAACTTTTTTCCAAAATTTCTTCTGCTTGTTGGGTGGGACACCCCCTGGTTGGGCGAGACAACTTCAGATTTTTACGTCTTTTTGGGATAGAATCAGAAGTTCTAAGATCAAAAACCTTTGGAATGCAATTTTCAGGTGGGAGGGGAGAGGGGCACGTCAGTTAATTTTCTGTTTGAAATAATTATTTACATTATTGTTGAAAAATTTTAACCTTTCTCCTATCCTCCTCCCTTCACTTGTAATGAGAAAGACGTACAAACGAATGGATGAGAATTTTTTTTCCCCTTTTCTGCCTTCTCCAGCATGATGTCGTAGATTTTTTCAATCTTTGGTTTTCGCATCAATAATACCTAACGAACGAACGTGCAATGTACATGTACTTACTTGCACATCGTACCCATCTCATTGACTTCTGTTCGGTCAAACATTTGAAGCAGATTTTATTGTTCGATGGTTCCTATTGACTGAGTCGAGCGAACATCGAAGTAGAAATTTGCTCTGGTCGGCGCTGCTGCACTTGGACTTGCTGGTTTGCCAATTGGAATTGGCTGCGGCTGGCTTCGTCGTCGTTTATTACCTGTCGTCGAGTCGTTTTACCTGTACCCGGTACCTGTAATAACCATCGACGATTGATTCGGTTAGTGCGATGGAGGCGGTGGCGAAATGGTGTCCGCCGGCGTGGTGGTGGTAAAGAGGGCAGAGTACGAAGCGGAATGGTGATGATCGCAGCAGTCGCAGTCGGTTGCAACGGACGAACGTCACCACCGGTTTTTTTGTACTCTGCACACCGTATGCCGTAATGTAGTCGGTAGCGTGTCGCGATTACGACGGTTTTTTTCTCTCGGCTCTTGTTTGTGTCTGGTTTAATAGCCGGATTTTTATTGTAAATTTATCTCGTAGTGGAAGTTCCGATCGTGTCGGCTGGTTCTGAGTATCTTCGGTGGTGAATGTGATCCTGATCCTGATCGATCGTGTGCGGTGTGTCGTGGTTTTTTCAATATTACAATAGTTCTGTTTAATTGGTAAAAATCTTGGAATTTTATGATACAACATGTGTCCGGTATAGTGCTCGTGGAAATTTTACTCCTTACGAGTGATAATATAAATCATCGTAGTGATAAGAAACCGTTCAACGTTTACCATTCGACCGAGCAGTAATATGAGCTGTGGGAAACTGTGGGTGGATGTGTTGTTGTGGTGTGGTCATTTCCCTCGTCTTTGTCCACCAAGATGAGATGATAAGGAAGGTTTTCATTTTTCGTATGTTGTGTGGTGCAATTAGCCATTAATTGCGTGCGTGTGTGATGTGTAATTCGAATAATTAGTCAACGTTCAACGTCGAATCCATGCCAAAGATGAGTCATACTTAGTTGTGCATTAGATTAGATTGGTACACCCGCCTGCAGCGGTATTTCTTCGTAGAGACTTATGCAAATTTAGCACTGTTTGGAAGTTGCAGTTTAATGGTAGTTTTTTTTACACTTCTGTGTCATTCGGGTTGTTTTGAAGTTGCGATGGAAAAACCGAGATTTGATGATTTGATGTAGTTGCAGGTAGTTTTTTTGAGGATTTTTCGAAACTGGTTTTAGGTGGGGTCACAATTTTACTTGTATTTGAGTGAAGTGCAGACAGTGGAAACAGGAGTTCAATAGTGTTTCATGAACAGGATGCCTAATTGCCTAACAAAATTTCAGAAACAAAAGGCATGAGTTTTGCAAGATTTTTCGCAGGATTTTTTCAAAATGAAAAATGCAGCTCTCTCTCAACATGAGGGAAGAAGATGCTTTCAAGAAATCCAAAAAAATTATAAAAATACAAAATAGTCCAAAAAAAGCCAGAAAAACGAAAAGAATTTTAAATTGAGAAGGAATGGCGAAAGTACTGAAAATGATACTGAAAATTTTCAACTCCTCTGAATTCGCTGTACCTAATCATAAATTTTTAGATTTTTCGCCTAAAATAAGAGGAAGGGGTAAAAATTGCTCAAGGCGCTTCAACCTAACCTAATTGCCTTACCAACATTTGAAAATTTTTGATTTTAGTCGAAAATTGGCAGTTTGACTTGGAAAATTCAGGATTTTAGTGAGGCTCGAAGTCGGAAAATTGACAGAAATCAAGTATTATGTTCAATATTGCCATTAACTGGTTTTCTCTGTTTGCCCCCTCCTGTTTTAACCTAAGTAAAAATCAAAAATGATTTGAGATTCAGTATGAAAATTGAATGATGTTGATGAGCTGATGAGTGATGACTGGCCGAACTCCTTCCTCTCCCCTTCCTCTTAGGCCGGATAAAAATCGAAAGTTATTATTCCAAATCCAATATTGAAAAATTGAACGACCATAATAAATGATTATTCGTTTCCGTTGATAACCCCCCCCCCCCCCCCCCCCGCCACAGAATAAAAACTGAACTAGCCTATTATCTTGAAAATTATAATTTTTGACGCACCATCGTTTTGTGAAAATTAGCCAACACAAGTCTATGTTATTTTTAATTGGAATTTTAATTTTTTAAATAAAATTTTGATAGAATTTTCGAGGTGGCCAAAAAAAATTTCATAATAATTTTTCTTTGTACATATTCTTAGGTATTGAAAAAAATTTCAATGAGATTTTTGATTTTTTTCACATTGAAATTTTCATATTTCCTTTCTTCAATTTTTTTGAAAGATTTTTTGGTCTGAAATTCATGACTTACAAATGGTTTTAAATGTTTTTTTCTGAAAGTAATTTTTTAGCGAATTTTTTTCTAAAACTTTCTACTTCAAAATTTTGTTACCTAGGTATAATCACAGAATTTTTGAAATTATTTCAGGAAAAATTTGTTGATACTATATCTCTTTTTCGTGATTTTCTTTGTGTCTGTGTTGTTTTAGTTGTTTTTTCTCATCAAAACATTTTAAAAAATTTTTTTCACAACGTGCATTTTTTTGTGATTTTTTTTTTTTTTGTCTTTGTCAAAAACACATTTCAGTTTCATTCTCCTGTTTGTAATGACAAAAAATTCAAAATTAACTGATTACACTCGTTCACACCCTCCCCCCTCCCCTCCCCACCTGCGCCCAGTAAAAGTCAAAAAAGATTATTCGTAGTCTTGAATCTAGTGTTAATATTCAAAGAGCATAATGACTGGTAACACTGCTGCTCTGGAGACCCTTCCCCCCACATGCTCATTTTATAACCAAAAATGATTTGTAGTTTCAAATTCATGGTAAAAATTGTGCAATTTTGAATTCTTCCCTGCCCCTTCTTCATCATGAGTCCAGTAAAAATGAAAAATAATTCCAGTGGTCTACAATATTTCCAGACATACGAAGAAAAAAACAAAAAAAAAATAGAAATTTAGTATCCTGAGTTCCCATTTGCTTTCATAGATTTCAAATTCAAACTCAACTACTGATAACCCTTTTAGAAGAAAAAGTGAGTGGATGAAAATCGCTGAATTCACTCGACTCCATAAATCGATATTCATCGATCTTTGAAAAAAAAATTAAGGAAATAGGATCGTGCTTCGAGAGCACTAAAACAAAACAAAGTAGGCTACTTGAACCATGCGCACGAACACCAGATACTGATAAGATGTCAGGTGCCAAGTACCTCTGGAAGGAAGAGAAGGCTGGAGAGCGGCTGCTGTTACAGCTGAGCGGTGACTCTCGGGTCAGCTGCGTCGTTTTTTTATTTACTTTACCTAGAAACTACCTACTGTGTATGCACGATTGATTAATGGTGTAATTTTTATGTCTCGAGTTGAAATCTAGGTTCATGTGATAGAAGAGAATTAGAATAGCTGTTGTCTTTTTTACTTCTACGATGTCGCGTGTGAAAGGTGCAAGGTCAAGTTATTGGACCGGATTACTTTTTTTTTTTGGTTTCCAGTTTATGCGAGAGTCGTTGAGCTGTGAACAATTAATATTTAAATTGTAGCTTGCGAGATACTATGTACGTTGTCATTTGGTGGTCGAGAGACATAGAGGATTTCTAAGCGGTAAGGTATACATACGATTGTGAAAAGAGGTTGCGAAGCGGAATCATGCTGGAGTTGATTTCGTGTCTATCAGCCCAGTAGCTCAGTCGTAGCTCCGAATTGGGATTAGAAGAGGAGAGAAAGAAATCCGACAGAAACGAAAGGTGGTCTCATGTTCGCTGTTGGAACAAAACGAAATATGGTGTAATTAATTCGGATTCGACGATGAAGGTGTTTGGTGTGGATCAAAACCACCTAGACACTACAAGCCATGAAGTTAAATTTGGCAACCTTGCAGAAGACGGCCGACTTGAGCAATTGAAAATACGTTTTCTGGGCAAACGAAGTGTTTTTCGAAAAAATTGATGGGAACCAAAATTGTAGAGGGAAAAATTAACTTTCGTTTAGTGTATTCGGAATTTTGATTCGACTAATATTTCTCGAGTTGCGGTCAAAAAACTGATTTGAAGATGGGCCGTCTACCAGATTTTCCCTATTTTCCCGGTCAAAGAAGCGATTTTCGTAAAAATTGATAAGAACAAAAATTGTAGAGCAAAAAATATCCTTTCATCCTAAAATCATTGAAGTTTTGATTCGACGAAAATACCTCGATTCATTAGCAAAAACTGTTTTCTCAGATATGCAAATTTTCATATTTTCCTATTTCGCGGATAAACAAAGCGTTTTTCATGAAAATTGATAAGAACTAAAATTGTAGAGCAGAAAAAATCCTTCAGTTTTAGTGCTTTTAAAATTTTTGATTCGACCAATTTTTTGAGTTATCGTCAAAAAACTATTTATATTTTCATTTTCGAGGTAAACGGCCCCTTTTTTTGTGAAAATTGATGAAAACCACAATTGTAGATCAAAAAATTTACTTTTGTTTGGTGTAGTCGGAATTTTGATTGACGAATATTTCTTGAGTTATCGTCGAAAAACTGATTTTGAAAGTTGGCCGTCTACCAAATTTTCCCATTTTCCCGGTCAACGATGCGATTTTCGTGAAAATTGATACAAACCAAAATTGTAGAGCGAGAAAAATCCTTTCACCCTAAAATTATTGAAATTTCGATTTGACGAAAATACCTCGATTTCTCAGCGTAAAATGTTTTCTTGGATATGCAAATTTTCACATATTCTCATTTTCCGAGCGAACGAAGCATTTTTCGTGAAAATTGATCTGAACCAAAATTGTAGAGCAGAAAATTTCCTTTCGTTAGTGTGTTGTCAGAATTTCGATTCGATGAATATTTCCCGAGTTATCGTCAAAAAACGAAATGGAAAGTCGGCCGTCTACTACTCGAAAATGCGACGTTGCCTTTCTACGTTCATGGCTTGTATCTCTAGGTGGTTTTGTGTGGATTGAATTTTATAGCTAGTACTTGTGCAGTACTATTTACCCAAGTTTGAAAAACTCATCGTCTAGAACGGTTTCTCGATGTCGAGGTGTATGATTCGCGAGCAGACGAAGCGAGAAGTAAAGAACGATTACAATATTACATGGCGTTATCTTATCTGCAGTTGTTGTTAAGAACCAGAGACGAGTTGATTTTACGTATTTTTCTTGGAAAACGTATTATGCGATTTTAATGAGGCGAATATCGACGTGATTTTAATTGTTTTCATTGTTCCAAGAGTTTTTTGGCGTTTGGTGTGCGTTCGACTTTGTGTGATGATTTCGACAAATGGAGGTATGCGGTCGACTCGAGTCAATATGTCTTGAAGTCAAAACTGATATGATTTTTTTGTTGTTTTGTGGATAAAATTATGTAAGCTTTGAACGAGAGAATGTGATGTACTTAGGTTATCACTATCAGCTGCGCGTGGAATGTACCGGAAGGTAAATCAGATGGGAGGGGGTAAGGTGAAGAAATAAGATATCGATATTATGTATTATCGGTCGAGAACAAATTATTTGAGATAAAGGTCACCTTGCTTCTGTAAGTCGACCACGGTTTTTATAGTCTGTATATAATTGTTTCGAAAGAACCAAGAAAATATCACGCTGGCTAAAATTGATTGTCTCGCTCGTACATTGAGCACTGAGCATATGTCTCGGAAGTCGTCGAAATATATACATAGAAAATGATAAAGTATCGGAATTTTCCCTGCAAAAAAAATGAAGTTTTGAGGCAATACGACGCGAAAAGTTTGCCAATAGTGGTGTTTGACATCGAGCACGAGGGCGGAAGGGGGCGAGAAGTGGACCCAACAGTGATCGATGGCTTAGACATTGAATTGCGAGGCGTACGCGAACCGATGCAGCGCAATGAAGGTTGTTTCTTTTTTATGGTCGGCGTTACAATTCATTTCGAATAATTGGTCGCGTTATTAAAGAAGGAAATTGTACAGAGGGGGCAGGGGGCGTTGAATTTAACGACTTTGAGCAGCGACAAGCGACACAGTGTCACCGGCGTGCCAATTGATGGTGGCTTGTTTCAATAGTACATTGTAGTGTTTTTTACATCATTTTATTTCGTGACAATGATTCGTCTCGGTGTTTTGTGAATCCAACCTGGACCTGGTGGCCTGAGGAGAGCTTAAATGCGGATGTTTTTTTATTGGGATGTTTTCTGCGAGCATGGACTGAGTGGATGTTTGCTGTATGAGATGAGAGTAGTGTTTGGTCTGAGAGGACTCTATCATTTGAGCTAATTGGGTCAGTGTGATTTTCTTCGTATTTTACGTCAAGACAAAGTACTACAGATGTAATACGAGATTTTTACCTCCCTCGTGATACAAGAAAGGTCATATTGACTTGATACGGTTGGTCGCCCTGTAGTAAAGTGATGTTCTTCGCAAAAGGTGACATTTTTTCCTCTCTTTTTTTACTTCCAAAAAACGTGACGTTTTTAAAAGAGTAAACGAACGTAATAGGATAGTTTTTATTTGGCTAAAGAAAACTTGCATAGTGCCCTTGTTTATTTTCTGTTTTTTTCCCCTACAGCTCCCTATAGGTATTCATTGCTGTTTCTAAAATTAACGAAATTTCGTTTAAAAAGTATACGAAGTTTTTTTTTTTTTTTTTTTCAAGTGTGTGACAGGAGTAAATTGATAGAGCTACGTACACAACGAATCGATTTCTGAAATATTCACAAGCCGGTGCGGTGCTTTTAGCGATGGTTTATAGGTGTTTGAATAAAGCCAAAGGTTATTTTTACCTTTTGGTTTATTCAAATCGACCTTCGTTAAAGGTAGTAAATTGTCGAACCGAGTCGAAAATAGCACGACAAACGAAGTATTTTGTGAACTTTTTTCTTTACTTCTTTATTTCTCGTGTTTGCTTCGCTTAGGTACCTTTTTTTTTCGTTGCATTACGTTATACGTATGTAAAGTACATTTTATAAAGTTTGAGTTACGACTGAGACCCTGAATAATGGTGGAAAAGTGTACTACGTTTGTATACAAATTGGTGAAAATTTCGAAGAATTAGGGCACCGGTAGAGTACATATTATTATTAATAGACGATGAATATTCGGCTTTGAGTACGTGTGTATGCGAATAGGTAACACGAAATTTAAAGCACTATAATTAAAGGGCGTACCTACGCGGAATTCTACTCGAGCCAGTTGGTCGCCAAGTGAAAATATTTCATGTGTTCGTCGTACGTTGCACGGTTCGGTCGGTTGGCTAATTTTGAAACACCGCTGATGAAGGGTTTCCCATAGAAAAGAATAAAAAGTACATGAGGGATTGACGAAATGTAGATCAAAATTTATAGGGTGGATGGGAGGGTTGAAGGGCGATTTTATAGGCATTTTTTTCATCTGAAAAGTAATTTATTTTGGTGACAATTTTTTTTTTCAAACAATTTTTCAAAATTTTGCCAAAAAATGGAATTTTAAAAAATTTTTAATTTGTGTCAAAATTTTTGTTTTTTCAAGAAGTCTTGAAATAAGTAATAAACTGATCATTTTGTCGAAAACTTTTTTTTTTTAATTTTCTTGTGATGAACAAATTTGTTTCGATTTTTTTCAAAATCGGTTTTAATTTTTTGAAAATCTGTGCCCACTCCAAACATTCTCAAAATGGGTGATGACAATTTTTTCTGATTTTGTTTTGAAAAGAATTTTTGAAATTTTTTTCGACAATGAGACTTTTTGAATTTTTATGAATTTTTTTAAAATTCATGTTTTTTTGGAAAATTCTCAAAATTGGTAATTAGTTTTTTGGCTTCTTTTAGGATGCCTTTTAATTTTTTTAAGGCTTTAGTTCGAAAACAGTTTTTAAAATTTTGTTCTAAAAATTCTCAAGATGAACAATTTCAATTTCTTTCAAATTTTATTCGAAATTTTTTTTTCAATTTTTTTTGGTACAATTTGGTTCAGAGGATTTTTTTTTTTCAATTCTTGTAAAGTAATATTTATCGAAAGTCCTCGAATCGAGTTGTTGACTTTCAAGCTGAGTTTGAAATTGATTTTTTTGATTCAAATTTTTATTGATACTTACTTTCTCAAATAATCTTCAAAATAATTTTTTGATTATTTTTTCAAGTGTAATCATTTTTTTTTTTCAATTTTTTTAACATCGATACTTACCATTTTTTAATTTTTTCAAATATTATGTTCAAAAACAATTTTTTTTAATCCTTGAATATATTGGTACTTTTTCGAAAATTTCCCAAAATGAACGGCTTCTGTTTGGATTTTTTTTTTGTTTGTTTCAAGCTTTCTACAAAAATATTTTTTTCAATTATTGAAAAATTTGTGCCTATTTTCTCGGTTTTGAAATTTTTTCAAGTTGAGTTTAAAAGCAATTTTCTTCATGTTTTTGTGGATACCTAGGTACATTTTTTTCAATATTTTGTTCAAAAATTATTTTTTTTCAATCCTCAAAAATTTAATGCTTTTGCGAAAAATCTTCAAAATAAATTACAACACTTTATTCAATTTTCTTTTTTTGATTTTTTAAAATTTTTGCTTGTTGAAAAAGTCTTGTTATTTTCATGTGGTGGTAATTTTCTTAAAATTTTTCTTCGGTCTTTGGAAAAAAATTCTCGAAAAATCCTCTGAATAAGCACTAACAAATCTTTCAAATTTCAGTTAAAAATAATTTTTCCCAATTTTTGTGAATTTTCGCTTTGTTGAAAAATCCTTGAAACTGTGTCTGGCTCAATGTAATACGAAATAAAAAATAGAAGAAAAAAGAAGGAAAATAATACCTCGAGTTGTACCGATGCTAAAACTCTCGTATACGAATATCTTTCGTTACAGTTTCTCACAAAATCGAGATTTTATTCGAAATTCGAGACGTTAATTGTGGTTCAAATTCTCGAGAATTCTCCCATTTTTATAACGTATACGAGATACCTTTTACTTATATTATTGGAAAGCTGAAAAAAAAATCCCCAGGTATTAGGTGTTTTTATGTTTGAAGAAAATTTGTTTTCTTTCGCTTGAGAAAAGAAAATGTCGAAGAAGGGCGCTGCGCTGTGGCGGCTTGCTCGGGTAAATGGTTCGGAAGAAAGAATAAATTGAGACGGCTGCGGCTGATTTTATTTTTCTTAAACACTTATTGGTATGTAGGTATTGCCTTTAGAAAAAGAAAATTCTCGATGTCGGCGGCCTACGTATAGAATTTAAAATCGAGATTTCAAAAGGAGAGGTTTTTTGGTAGAAATTTTTTATAAGTAGGATCGCAATGGGTTTGACTGTTGTTGAATGGTGAGAAATTTTTGAATGAAAATGAACCTGAACAATGGCTGCTTGTTTTTTTAAAATGTTCCCATAAGAAAGTACTTACACGAGCTCGAACTTCTGGCAATTGTTCGATTATCGGGCCATGTTTTTGTGTCCGAATTTGAAAGTACGAAGTTTAGGTAAAAATTAATCCGAAATTATTCGAGCGAAAGAAATTGTCGTATCGAAATTTGTTTATGCACAAAAAATTCTACGGTGACGTATGTAAAAGAAACGATAGGATGAACGATGCTGCTAATCGTGTAGATGATTATCTTCAAGCTGGTTGTTGTTTTGCTCATTGCCACCGAAAGTTCGCTTCCTCTTTGTATGTACTTTGGGGGAATCCTACTGATTGATGTCAATATCATAAATTCAAGTTCGTGCTAACATGTACTTGAGATGACAAGCGTGCCAGAAGGGTGAAGGGAGGTGGATGGTTTGCAGTCGTGTTGAAATAACGTAAAAAATGCGAAAAAATTAACCTCGATGGGTGTTTTCTTCTTGTTTCTTTATCTGACGTCAGATCAAGTGTAAAATCGTGCTTTTACGCTTGTTTTACGTATGTATAATGATTTTACGAGTTTTTTTCCATCCGTCGTCATGTTCGTCTCGAGAAAAAGAACGTGAAAAGGAAGAGAAAATTATTACAAAGATGGTAACGGCAGCGTCGCCGCGTCGTTGTCGTCACCGTTGCCATATCAAATCACAAAAAGAAAGAAAACATAAATATGCGCGTTTAATTTGCAAAAAAAAAAAAAAAAAAAAAAACGACAACATTTTAATTCCAGTTGATTTGAAAGGAGGATAAAAAAAGAGCCGTTTTACTCGTAGTTTATCATTTCGCAGTTTGTAAACAGTCGTGTAATTAATTATTAACGATGAATATTTTGCGCGTGAGTGTGGAATACTGCTGCTGCTCTTGTTGTTGTTGATGTTTTTTTCCTCTTCTTTTTTCATACTTGTATTAATCGTAGGTAGAGTACGTGTATTAGTCGACGTTGATACTATAATTTTTCTAGCGTGCTTATCTCTAGGTACTTACTTACTCTGTTGATGTTGATGTTGTTAGTTGCATTTCGAACGCGAACTTGGCGACAGTTCGGTATCGAAAAACCTTTCTAATTAATTTTATTTCGACCTTGGTAACGTGAAAAATGTTGAAAATGTGCTAACCCATATCGTTAGTGTTTCCTTGCATGTTGATGCGATTACATACCAGTACGTTTCGTTTCCTCTTTAATTGCTATCTAATCTCATGCCAAAGATTTTGATGTGGTGAGAAGGAAAATGTTGGTTTTGGATGAGAGGAGCTGTTGGGGGCGGATGAATGAGGACATTCAGCTGAAATGAGCTGAAATTTGAAAATATGGATTCTCTCGTAGTGTTTCCTTTCACATGTGTGTCCTAATTTTCAGCTGTTAGGGTTTTAAATGTTTGACTTTTCATTATTTTTGTTGTAACAGAATATCAGTTTTTTAACAGTCGAAAAAAAGAGTCAAAAAATTACGGAGAATTGTTTTTTTTTTTTAATTTAAAAATTTGAAATGAGTACTTGGATGAGGAACAAGACTTTTTCTTTTTTACAAGTTTTTCTTTCCTTTTTTTTTTTTTTTTGATAGATAACACCATGATTTTTTACAAGAATTGATTTTTTAAAAATTCTAAAAAAATTATATAAATAATTTTTGTAATGATAAATTTATTATTATTCAAGAAAAATTTTAAAAGTTTATAATAAACTTCTTTTTTGGAAATGAATTGACCAAACTGAAAATTTAAAAAAAAATCACGAAAAAATTGAATTAAATGCATTCAAAAAATTATACTTACCTAATCCTGAGAAAAGTTTTTGAGAAAAAAAATAATGCAATTTTTGTAATTAAAATTTATTTGAACAAAATTTTGAAAAGTTTACTATTAGAAAAGTTTCATAAAAAAATTGTATTGATTTTTTTTTAAAGAAAATAACTAAAAGAAAGGTACTAAAAAATTATTGGATAGTAATTGTTTTATTCAGTTTTTGAAGAAAAAAACTTTATACCTATTCAAAAAATTTCCAGAATAATCATAAAAAATTGTTTTGAAATGAATTAGAATTTTTCTTTTCAAAAAATGAACTGAAAATATTTTTGATGACATTTGATAAATTCTTTTTTTTAAAAATACGAATGAATTTCTTATTGAAGGAAAAATGAATTATAAAACAATGTGAAATTTCTGATATTAGGTATATAAATGCATTGGGTTGAAAACACTGATTAGAGCAGTTCTAGAAAATTTTAATTTCTAAGCTTTTTTTTTCAATTCATCATTTTTTATTATGCTTTAAAAAAAACAAAAAACGAGGAATTCTCAACAAAAAAAAAATTAAAATCTCTGTTTTGAAATAATTTATGATAATTCTTACAAAAATAAATTAATGAGCAAAAATTTTTAAATATAGGTACAATTTTTGTTAGGTGGAACAGTGTTAGAAGAAAAATTTTGAAAATTTCATTATTAGCAAAAAAAAAATTGTCTTTTTTTAAATCACAATTTTTTCGGAAAAAATTAATTTAAAACAATTACCAACAATTAATTTGGACAAAATTCTTGGAAAAGTAGGTATCATTGCATTATTCCAAAGAAATTCTTTCATAAGAACAGTTCTAGAAAATTCTTGTCAAACGTTTTCCGACGAAAAAATTTTGAATCAGGTCTTAAGAAAAATTAAGAAAAAAAATTGGAAAGATTTGTTTTGAAGTAAATTAATGAAAGAAAAGTTGAAAGTTTTGTTGTTGTTGTTTTTTGTTATTTTTTAGAAGAAAAAAAAGGGAAAACTTGTCAAAAAAGATCATTGAAAATTTGTTTTGAAATAAATTACTGAGAAAAAACTACCTATTAATTTTTTTTTTTCAGTAGGTAAGTTAAAAAAAAAATAGGTTTTACCTTTTTAGATATTGTTCATTAAAAAATCGAATCATTTTGATTCAAGCCATTGAGAAAAAATATGCATGAAAACTTCTAGGAATTCATAAAAAAAAACTTCAAAAAAATTGGATTTGAAAAAAAAAATTATTGAAAAATGGGAGAATTATAACCCTAAAATTTTCATACTTATTTTAATTTTTTTCATGGATCTGTTTTTTAAAGAATTTTTTCGAGAGTTCGCATAAAATTTTTGAAAAATCTGCATACGACCTTAAAGCCCTCATAAGCTGGGGAGAAATTCCATATCCATTAATGATACGTTTTAAGTTTTTTTTTTTTTTAAGTGAAATGGAAGAGGAAACGAAATTCATTATTCGTATGAGTAAATTACCCAGGAATGACGAATGAGGCTTGTAAATCTTTATGGGGTTAGTGACAGAATAATAAATGTAAAATTTTGGAAAATTCAAGAAACCAACGTAGATTGGTCTTGAAATGGTAATTTTGTATTTCCTACTAACCCAGTTCTTCAGAAAGGACGAATACAAATTCGAATGATTCGATTTTTGGCAAAGATGAAAGTATATTTTTATACCTACCTACATTGTACTTATGGTTGGAGGAGGGGTATACACATACATACTAAGCTATACCTGTTCTCGTATCAGAGCGATGAACGATCACACGTCAACTTGATAAATCGGTCGAGTCCCCGTTATACATATATTTATACAACTTGCACTATATTGTCGATACATCGAGAAGAAAAAAAATTGGCGTGAGCAACGCGGTGTTGAGCAGGCCGAAAAAAAGAGTACCCATAAACGAGATTTTACCATTCATATTACGTATGTTGTGTTGTGTACGTAGCTACCTACATACAACATGTGTGTTGTATACCTATATTTTAAATATGTTTTCGATAATGGTGTGAGCCATGGAAAGGAGGAGAGGGAAGGGTCAAGTCGGATATTTATGGATATTGATTCGACGTGGTGTTAATTTTATTCTTCATGCATTTCAATCGAAGGTATTTTTTGTAGCATTTCTTTGGCTAATCGATTGTACAGAGTGGATTCGGTTCGACGTTGTAGCTGCTTTTTCTCGTCCTGCCCTCCTCCGGCGACTTGATTAAGTGTACGAAATAAGCGCTGAAGAAGGAAAACAAAAAGAGAGCGAGGAAAAACATGGCTCGCATGCAAGGTTATATTGTATATTCGGCGGCGAAGTGGTACTTCGCACATATACACCGAGAGATGAAATTCTGTGCCAGATGTTGCGGTTAGTTAATTCATTGTGAACGGTTATCGCTGCCTAGAGACTTGGAGAGGTGAAACAGGGCAGGGGGGAAAAAAATTCTGCACGCGGTAATTCATCGTCTTGTAAACTATGACTCGAGGGCTTCGTATGGAGAGAGAAAATCGCGTTTCGTGCTTGCTTACGATTCGAGAACCGTCGTGGTCGAATGGTAAACGTTGGTAAAATTGTCTTCGAGCGCATTTTCCTTCTACTTGCTTCTGTTTTTGTTATATTCCGTCGCTGAAGTAGAAGGAAAATGAGTGAAATGTGTTTTTTTTTCTTTTTCCTCGACAATTTAGTTGGCGACTTACCTATTGGATGATGACATATTCGAGTCGTTATCATTACAAGAACGATGTGGTAAATTTGAAATGCGAACTGTGAAAAGATTACTGACTGCAAAAATATAAAAATCAGTTGAAAATCTTTGAAAAGTGTCGATCCAAGAAGGGAAAAGGGAGTGTAAATCTGCTACTTCGGACTAGTCATCAGCTAATTAACGAGCAATCAAAGGAGTCGTTGACGAGTGATCGCGACCTGGCTGGTGGAGATCGGATACTCGATACCTTGCGAGGTACTATACTTTCTCTCGGTGGTAAAAAGGGCAACGTTCCCGCGTTCGGCGGCAAGTGTAAGCCATTTTGATGGCCTGCGATATCATGGCTTTGTCAGGCTCAACCGTTAGCTACATCAGTTGGATGCATTCGACGACACAGGCTCCGACATCGTTGCCGCCGTATCATCATAATGTACAGCCTATTCCGGCCTTGCATTCGGCGTCGCAAAAAAGTACCGGTTACCAGCATCTAGCCAGAACTGTGAGTAAACTTGTTCGGTTTGACTTGGACGATCGTGATGGGTTTATCTAAGTGTGACGTTTTCGGGTCTAAGCTAAGGTTAATGAGACCATTTTAGCGGATTTTTAAATGAATTGTCAAATTTGAAAAATTACCAGATTTTGGTAATTGCAGAAATTATTTCACTTGAAATAGACGTTCTAAATTTTTTTATTCAATTTTAGAAACTCTTAAATTCTAAAATTAGCTCAATTTTAAAAATTTCTTGAATTTTTTAAAATTACTAAAATTTATTATATTTTTAAAATTGCCCTAATTTTGAATATTGGTTCAACTTCAAAAGCATAGACCTGCAAATTTTCAAAATTGATCGAGTTTCAAAAATTGAATTTTTAATTCTTTTGAAAATATAGTTGAATTTTAAAAATTGATCTAATTTCAAAAATTCATAAAAATGACAAAATTTTGATAATTGTGAAAAATGATCAATTTTTAAAAACTAAGGCCCGTATTTTAAAAATTTCCTTATACTTAAGGCGAAGCGTTCTTACACAGGCCAAGTAGTTTTGTTTATTTTTTCCATACAAATAAATGGCTGCTCGATGTAAATTGACACGATACGTGTGAAATTGCCTCGCCTTAAGGTCAATGTTTGCTTAAGCAAATTTTTAAAATACGGGCCTTTGTATCCTTTTAATTTTTTTTTTTTTTTTTTTGAGATTTGACGAAATATTTAAAATTGATATTTATTTTGGTATTCTGGAATTTTGAGAACTTGATGAAATTATCAAATTTTTTCCAAATGCTCAAAATTGTAAAGTTGATTCGACTTCAAAAATTGACATTTTCAGTTTTTTGAAAATTTAAAATAAAATTTAATTGATTCATTTTCCAAAAATTTTGGGAATTTGAAAATTAGGTATCTCATTTTGCAATGAGTATTATTAAAATTGATCAATCTTTCAAAATTGACTTCTTTCAATTTTGCGAAAATTGGGCTCAATTTCAAAAGTTGATTTTTTAAATTGAAAAAGTGTAAAAATTGACCAAACTTCAAAAATAAAATTTTATAATTCTCTTTTTTGAAAATTTCGGCAAATTTTAAGAATTAATCATTCAAATTTGAAAATCTCATTAAAATTTTCAAATTTTTACCAAAATAATTTTGAATATTGATCAAACTTGGAAATTTTTTTTCTTATTCTTTGAAAATTTCAATAAATTTTACTAGGTACAAAATTTTTTGAAATTTGAAAATTGTCCAATTTTACAAAAATATTGTTACATTCACTATTTTCAATTTTGTGAACATTTATTAGCATAATTTCAACAAATGTCCTAAATTTAAGAAGTTTTAAAATTGTAAAAATTGAAATTAGGTATTTTTTTTGAAAATTTTGAATTTTAAAATTTTTTCCAAAATCTTCAAAATTTTGAAAATAAGATTTTGAAATTTTCCAATTTTGTAAATATGTACCTATTGTTGAAATTAATCAATCTTTGAAAATGGGATTTTTCATTTTTTTTAATATTCCGATGAATTTAATTGTTCTATTTTTTTTAAAAACATTTTTGTGAATTTTGGAACCTAATCTAATTTTAAAACATTCAATAAAATTTTAAAATTCTTGAATTTTTACAAAAAAATGTCGGTAAGTGTAAAAATTGACAAGGTGTCTAACGGTCATGAAAATCATGAAAAGTCATGAAATTTGAAAATGGGTCATAAAAGTCATGAATTTTTCAAAATAATCACTAGGTCATGAAAAGTCATGAATTTTTATTTATTAGGCAAAATTTGCCCTTTTTTTCTTTTATAATTGAATATCTCTTTTAAAAAATTTCGCTCTCGCTACGCTTGAGCAATATTTTGCTTTCTATTTGATAACAGAGTTGGAAACTTTCAGCAGTTCAAATTTACATTTTTAGTGATTTTTACACTCCTTTCCCAAAAAGCATCGCTTCTCTTTATTTTTATATTGTAGATTTTTTTAGGGGGTCCAAGGGGCATTCGACCTCTCCTTCAATATTTAAAAAAATAACTATTCATCACAAAATATAGGAAAAAACAGAGGCGTATTTAAGGGGGTTCCGGGTCAGAACCCCCTATGGGCAAAGTAAATTGATTATTTTTGTAAATATCTGCAAAAATTTAACCTTTAATAATTCAAATTTATGCAGAAAACGCGTTTTTTCTTTCTCAAAATTGCAATTTGTTTCAAAAATTATTTTTTTTATCTCATTTGGTAAAGTTTCAAATTTTCAGTACGTGATTTAGTATTTTCAGTAATTCTGCCCTTTTCCCCTGAAATATTCTTTCAGTTCGTCACTGTTTGGGGGTGCAATCTTTTCTCTGCTTAAGGGCGCCAAAATGCCAAAATACAGCTCTCTTTGTTTTCGAAAAAAAATGAAAATTTTTATTTCGAAATGACCACCCCGGAAAGTTGAACCCCCTCAATGATTTCATCTCAGCTACGCCACTGGGAAAAAGTAAGGATTTTTGCCCCCCCCCCCAAATATTCATTCCAAGTTCCACTCATGCTGGAAGGGGGCCCCTGAAAATGTTGAAATATTGTTCATGAAAAAGTCATGAATTTTCAAAAAAAAATAAAGTTAGACACCATCATTGACCAAATTTGGAAAACTGGGTCCTCAAATTTTTTTTTGAATTCAAATGAATTTTAGTAATGGATTTAATTTGAAATAAATTGTGAAATTTTGCAATTTAGAAATATTTTTAAAATTGATCCGATTTTTAAAAAATATGAATTTTTTGAATTATTATAGTAAAAAATTTGGATGAATTTCATTAATTGATCTAAATTCAAAAGTTTAGAAAATACTTACCAAACTTTAAAAATTAATTTTTTCAGTATTTTTTTTTTTTGAAAATATTTTGCTAAATTTTAAGAAATTTTCTAATTTCAAAAGCTTATTGAAATTTTCTAAATTTTATCAACTGTTCGAAATTGTAAAAAACTCAACAGTTGAGCTTTTTTTTTTGTTGAAAATTTAGATGAATTTTGAAAAAATAATTTGTTGTTGTTGTTTGATGTTTTATTTGAGGTTTCTAAACTCAAAATTTTCCAATTTTGAATCATTTTAAAAATGGTGAATTTTAAAAAATCCAAAAATTATCTGCGTACAAAAATTCTTCTTTTCAATTTTAAAAATTAATCTACCTACTTAATTTCAAAAATTCCATTGAAATTTTTTAATGAATTATTTTCAAACAATAAATTAAAATTTGAAAATAAAATTGATGAAATTTCAAAAATTATCAAAGTTTTAAAATTATAAAATGTTCGCAATATTATTCACGCTACGAATTACGAGAGAAAAAGAATACCCAAAGGAATAGAAAATTCACATTTGTGTGAATATCGTACCATAAATTACCTCGGCAGGCGAAAAGGCTAAAAATATTCTATTCTCTAGTCGAGTCGATTGTGTTCGATTTAGGAAAGTTGCCGTTCGAAATTTCATTTCAAACTCATTTGTCAATTTAAAATTCGCCACAATCTCAAAGGTATCTCGTGACAAGGCACCCATATGGCGTCTATAATAGAGACCGGTTGGGGATCTTTTTCCATCTACAGACGCCATTATTATTATACGTACGTATGCAAATGACACGCACGAGGTAACTAGTTACGCCGGCTAAAAATGATAATCGCAAATAATGTTCGAGAAAGCTGCACTCTTGTTCGTCTTTCTTATGTATAAGTAATTATCGTATTATTAAATCCGCTAAACGACGAAACCGATCGCCCATTTGCAGCGTATATTATTACATTGTTCCACTCGCTCGTCGCGAGAGTCGAAGACTCCGAAGTCGTATAGTATGCCGAAAAGGTACACGTAAAGAGTGTCGCGAAATGAACATAAACGACTCGATACATTAAAGCGTTTAATAATAATTTATTTATATGTTTACTCGGACTAGCGTAGTCGATGAGGAAATACTATTATACTATAAGTGTAAAAGAAGAAGAAGAACCATAAAGGTTGCAAGAATGTTGCGCGTGTTTAGGTGTAGGTGTATGGCGTTGGGATTTTTTTTTCTCGATATGCTGAATTTCGCATATGTAAGGTTTTTTTTCTTAACGAGAAGTACAACTACGAGTGCATGATATTGTAGACGATTAATATTAATGAATAAGGTATTCGGCGTGTAGAATTACGTGCATATACGACGCACTTATACCTTGAGGCGCCTTGATTAGAGTTGCCTTATTTATAAGGACAGGAATGACAGGATATATGGAGTGGTGGATATTGGACATTGCGACGCGTGTGCGAATTGAATAAACGATTTCAAAAATTGAGATCCTAGGAAGAGAATCATTGAAAGAAAAAATATTTTGAAAAATATTTTTTCAAAAAATTCTCTAGCTAAAAAATTTTTAATTAAAAATTCATCAAAAAATTATAAGTTGAATTTTTTTTTTTTGTTGGAAAAGTCGAATCTTGTAAGACTTGAAATAGAATTGTAATGCTCTTCTGGATAACATGTTTTACTAAATATTTTCAAAAAATGATTTCATCAAGAAAGATAGAAATGCATAAAAATAAGGGTTAGGTATTTTTGGTATTTTTTTTTCAAAAATCAATCAAATTCAAACTTTTTTAAAACACACAATCTGGAACAATTCTTTTGAAATCAAAATACCTAATTATTTTAAAACATTCTTCATTTTCAAAAAAAAAAAAAAAAAAAATCAACTTAATACCTTGATTTTTTTCTGAAATGATAGGAAAAAATAGATTTAAAAAAATTCTTATTAAAAATTTGTTATTCTGTTGATTTTTTTTTTTCTTCTAAAAATGATTCAACTGAATAAAGAAATTCTCGTAAATAAAATTTGGTTATTTCTGTAAAATTTACAAAAAATTGATTGGAATTATTTTTTGAAAGAGGAATGATCTGAAGATTTTTTATTAAAATTGAAACTCGTCAAAAAACTCTGTGTACGGAAATCCCTTCTAAAATACTCAGAATTATATTATTTTCCTTTTCAAAAAAAAAAAACCTAGAAAAATATTTCATTTTAAAAATTGAATGGGGGGGGGGGGTGTTCTCATAAAATTTGCTTGATGAACATTTTTGGAGAAATGAAAAATATAGAAAAATGATTCCATTAAAAATTCTTAAAAATTTCCAAAAAATTCTCAATTAAATTTTTCTTTAAATTGGCTTTTATCAGCTGAAATTTTTTTTGAAATTGAAACTTGTCAAAAATTCGTTGCACGAGAATCTCTTCTAAAATACTCAGAATTACTATTTTCTTTTCAAAAAACAAAATTTAGAAAGAGTATTATCATTATTTTTTTTAATTCACTTGATGAATATTTTTGAAAAAAATAATTAAAAATGATTCCATTAAAAAATTCTGTGAAAAAATTTCTAGAAAATTCTCAAATTAATTTTTGAAAATTAGTTACCTCTTATCAAACTTGAAAAAAAATTCAATCCTCTCCAACTAAAAATATAAAATTCATTCACAAAAAAAAATTGAAATTTTTTTGGTGATAATTTGAGAGAATTTTCAATTTTCTTGAAATAGAAATTTCTTGAAAATTTTCTTCGAACACAATTCTTCCAAAACACATCATAAGTAATAATTTCTCTTCGAATAAAAAATTTCTTTAAAAATTGATAAAAATCTCATCAGTAAATTAAAATTTTTATTTTCTTGAAAAAATTCTTCTACGTTAACGTTAGTACTCAAAATTTATCGTTCCTTTGTAAAAATTATTTTGGAAGAGTACTTTTCATTACTAAAATTTCTTTTAAAAAAATTTCACCGAAAAATCTTGGATAATTGTTTTAAAAAATCACCAAAAAATTCTCAGAAAAATGTTATCCTCTAGAACGAATTTTTCTCAGAAAAGAAATAATTTTGAAAATCAAATGCAAAAATTCTCGCGAATCAACCTCATAAACGAAACGATAAAAGCTGCTGGCAAGCTGTGAAAGTACATTTGTCAAATTGTAACGTTGATGAACCTCATTTATGGTACATTCTGATTCAGCTACATATTCGAGTACAATATCATCTTCATTATTACATACCTAGTTTCGCTGTAATAGAGCATATTTTAACATAAGTATCCAGGTTTTCGCCACCTCACACACACATTAGAATTGCCTAACCGGTGAAATAATGATGAGAAACGGATTCTCAGTCGAGTCTGGAACTGGTTACAATTGTAGATTACTCGTACTCGCACCTGTTGTAGAATATGAATTTCAATACTTCCGCTATAATATGTATAGCAAAGAAGAATCTGGGGTTATTAACATCATAGCTGCCTTATGTAGTTACGTATTTTTTAATTGCTCTTGAATTTACGCCCGAAGGTTACGCTTGCCAGAATTTTCTCTTAGATGGTTGAAAATTTTTAAAAAGTTGTCATAGGTGAATAGCAAAGTAAAATTGCATCTTATCGACGATTAATTTTTGTCTGAGAAAATGTCGCGTCGACGTTCTGAAAAACATTTACTTTGGCTTGCGATTGAGAAATTTTATTAATAGAAACACCTTCTTCTATCCGCGTACGAATCGAGTGATTTGTTCAACATGGTGTACGATAATATATGTACATATACATAAGAAGACGTGCATCGTACTCTGTATGTATTACTTTGATTCGAAATACTCGTCCACCTATAAATAACTTTTGAAAAATTTCATTCTGTACATGGTACCAGATTTAGAAGAGATGAGAGTGTGTCTGTGTAATCGTATGAAGAACGCACAGATCTGAGGGGCAGTGGTTGTATGCGAATGTTACACGTGCACGCGAATTAGAGAATTTGGTCGAAATGTGGAAAGAATCTCTTCGATCGTGACGTCATAAAAGGTTCATTGTTTATGTATCGAGAAACAATGGGCTTTACGTCATCGTTGACGTTGCTGAAGTTTTAAATGCATTACAATTACCAGAAGGTTATTGTATGTGCGATTACACGAATTACGTGTACGTACGCAGGTCGATATACCTAAGTTGCGGATTTTTATAGGTATTTTTGACTCGTATAAGGCGAAGCAAAAAGTACACTGGGTATTGTGTCGCGTATATCGAATGGTCGCGTAAGAATGAGAGAAATATTCTCGGAAAGGTGACGCTGAGACGGCGTTAAATGGTGATCTGACGAAATAATCGTCTGAGCTATGTCGACAGTGGCCCGTGCTAATGTGACATTGTGTAATTTAATTTTTTTTTCGGAGATTTGGGCCATGGGAATCATGGCAAAAAATGAAAAATTCGTATCTACGTAATTTTCAAAATTAAAGGGGAGGGAGAGGTCCAATCGAAATTTTTGTAATAATCAAAATTATTCCTAAGACTTCAAGCTACAACTTTTGTTCCAAAAATTTTTCCATTAGATTCCTACTTCCACCAATTTTTAATTATATAAGTATCTAAGTCGTATTATGCGAAATCGGAGGGGAGGGAAGGGCGTAATCGAAAATTTTGTGATGACAAAAATTATTTCTAGGACTTCAATCTACAACTTTTGTTCGAAAATTTTTTCAATAGGACCCCTTCCCCAATTTTTATAAAGTATCTACCTGATGTTATGTTAAATGTGAGACGAGAGATAGGTCCAATCGAAATTTTTATAATAATAACCAAAATTATTTTATGTTCCTAATCTACAACTTTCGTTTGAAAACATTTTCAATTGACCCCCTTCTCCCTCACTCCTCTGATTTTAATTAGTATCTTCAGAGTGTTATAGAAAATCGGTGGGGAAAGAAGGGTCCAATTGAAAAAATTTTCAAACAAAAGTTGTACCTTGAAGCCCTAGGAATAATTTTGGTTATTACAAAAATTTCGATTGAACCCCTCCCTCCCCTCCAAATTTGAATTTCAAGTATCTATGTAGTATGTATGTGCATTGTGCAATTTATCATTCTTTTATCTATTGATATACGAGCTAATGTGGTCTTTATGCGGGTGAAATTTGTGGTGTGATGTTTGTGGCGACGAAATTACTATTTTCGAGCTGAACGTGAACTCGTCATCGATGGTATCGTCTCTCTCGAGTACGATTTATGAACGTATTTAACGGGTTCTCGTACGTATAGGAAGTTTGAAAGTCCAACATACGAGCTCGATCTCTGCTTTCGATCAATGCCAGTATAAATCTTCACCTGTGTGTGTGTTGCTCTCGTGCAAGATGATCTCTCACTCTCGTACATTATATGGGGAATTGTAGGTCTCTCCTCCTTCGCCAAAATTATCCATCGTAGCGATAAATTGCCTTTTGTTACGAGTCATATCGAAAAATTACCAATAGAGGTTCAATACGATGCGATGTATTGTTTGTGGCTCATTCAACGAAGGTGGTAATATACTGCAGGCAGAGAAGAAGCCACAAAGACGTAGAGAAATGCGGTTATCTAATTCAGAACGAAATGGCCATTGGCCGAGTAATTACCAAACACGATTATTTTCATTTTGTGGAATATTTAACACCAAACGCGTGGAATAATGTGCAAAATGTCATTAATCATTCGGCAGCGTCGCGTATACGAAATATAAGGCGTAATTAACGATAAGTGGAATTTTTTTACCACGAAATGAGCGTTATTTTGTACATAACGAGACCGACAATGGTGTTGGGTAAGGTGTTGAAGAAGAATCAAGTGGTAATTTATAAGTTGCGAGAGATGGAGCATTTAGGATGGGTTAATTGCCAGAGATTGCAGACGAATTGACTGGTGAGAAAAATTCAGTGCTTTGAAGTAGTCATTTCTCCAAATCTTTTGTCATTATTGTAATTTTTCAGCATAAAATTGCCAACGCTTTTGCAGGTAAATTTCTCAAAAGAGTCGAGAAATGAGTTTATCAACAAAATTTTTGAGAAAAAAAAACAAAAATTTTTTTGAAAGCAAAAAAATTGAATACTTATACTCGTAAATTAAAAAATTTGATCAAATTGAAAAAAATCGACAAATTCAAAAAAAAAAAAATCAACAAATTTTTTGAAGAAAAAAGTATTGAAAAAATGTGGGAAAAAATTGTTTTTCCAGTTGAAGAAAAAAATTATCCTGAGAAAAGTTTTTAGAAAAATAATCGTGTAAAAAAAATCAATAAACAAAATTGAAAAATAATTGAGTAATTCGGAGAAAATTCTCAGGAAAAAAAACTGAAAAATTCCCTTTCGTAAAATTAAAAAAAAAAAATTGTAAAGATTCATTTTCTTGAAAAAAATTATTGTCCAAAAAAAGTGAGTACTTTGTTGAAAAAAATTTCGTAGAAAAATAAATGCTGGTTAAATGACTAATTTTACGTATCAGCAATTCCCCCCCCCCCCAAACAGAATAAATATCTATCCTTCAAAAACAACTAGATAATCTGGCAACACTGAATAGATTTCTCAAAAATGTAATTTTCTAATGCATGATCAAATCTCTGCTCGCCCCTTCAGCATCATGATTAATTCCTGATGTGGTCAAATGTTCCCCACAATCGAATGATGTTTTCCCCTTATTGAATTTTCAAAGATTGAATTAATCTAATTATGTTATTTTTTTCTGATTACAGGGAGATGAAAATTCTCGCTTTAGATTCCAGCCAAGTAGGAATCGAAGCTCGGACGAACCACACATAGGGAAATACAAACTGCTCAAAACAATTGGCAAAGGAAACTTCGCAAAAGTGAAATTAGCCAAGCATGTTCCAACCGGAAAAGAAGTAAGTGATATCGCCATTGGATTTTTAAACCAGTTCGTCTCTTCGGATTAGAAATTAAATTTTAATATATATATTCGTCAGTCGGTCGGTCGTATAATTATTATTTTTAATAAGCGGTATTTCGTGTTTGGCACTAACGAAATATTACGATAGGACTACCAGGGGGGAGGATGTCTAGTATACTAGTACGAATCGAATATCACCATCACCGTGTCAGATGTTTTATGCGCAAAGACACGACAAGCACTGGCACATTGTACTACGACGCATGTGTGCGAAGGGTATTCGCGAATTATGGGCAATTGACCGAACCGATAGAAAGGGTCAACATTTTCGAGCCTGATTAATTGTTCGACGCAATGTTCGATAATGGGAAAAATGTTAATTGGCGTTGATTTCGAATTGCCAAGTTCAAAAGGTTTTATGTGTAGTGTACGTCGACGTAAAATGAACGTAGAGTACTAGACTGAGCATGGACTGGCGGCTTATTTTCACATAGGCCAATTTTTTGTCGCAATACTGTGATAATGAAGAGTACTAGTGATGGGCGATTGTGCGAGCATAATTGATGCGTTTTAAATTGATATCGAAAAACAACGATGCGATGATGAAAAAGTACCCTTGGATAGCTTAAATTTGAAAAATTTATTGCATAAAGGATACTTCAATTTGTGTAAAATTTAATTCGGGAAAATAATTTAAAATAATGAAAAAAATAAATAAACAAATTTTTCTGCAGAACTGAAAAAATTATTTTTGAACCAAAATAATTCTTGTTGAAATTTAAAAAAAAACAAAAAACACCTAATTTGTACGGTACAAAATTTTAAATTGTTTGAAAATCAAACTTGAAAAATTGGGTTTTGATTAAAATTGAAAAAAAAAATGAAAAAATTGACGGTTTTTCTTTTTTCTGTTGTTTTTGATGAAAATTTCATAATATCTTCTTTGAACCGAATTTTCAATAGATTTCAAAGAAAATTTTTAAAAAAATGAAGTTTTGATCAAAATTGAAGAAAAAAGTGAAAAAATTATTTTCAACTGGATTAATGTTTAAATAAAATTTTAAACAATAAATTAAAAATAATTATGATTATTGAATAAAAGTGAAAAAATAATTTTCGAAAAGAAAATTTAAATTGTTTTCAAATTAACTTCAAAATACGCCCACCCCATATCACAAGAAATTATAAATCTTCTCCTTAATCAAAATAACACTATCATACTTTGCTGGATCCCCTCACACACTCAAATAGAAGGCAACGAAGCAGCCGATTCTTCAGCTAAACATGCTCACCGTACCCTTCCCATAGCAAACATTCCTATTCCTCTATCAGACCTCAAACTATTTGTAAAAAACATGATGAAACATGAATTTCAAAATTTCTGGTCAACTATTCCCATTTCTAACAAATTAAAATTTATAAAAAACACAGTTGACCCATGGTATACTTCCGAACAACCTTCCCGACGCTCAGAAACAATTCTCACTCGTCTAAGAACGGGTCATTCTCTCCTTACTCACCAACACCTTTTTCTAAAACAACCTCCTCCGATATGTACTAATTGCAACGTTCCTATTAACATTCCCCATATTCTTATCTATTGTCCTAAATATCACCAAGCCCGAAACACCTACCTCGACGGAAATCTACAAAACATCCTCTCAGATAATCAAAACAACATCGAAAAACTTCTCCAATTCATAAAAATCACCCATCTAAACAAACTTCTATAATTACCTTTACCTTAATTTTTAAGCATGTAACTAAATTAACTTCTAATATATACACTTAATACTTACATACTATCCTAATCTTAAGAATGTGCCTCTAAGCATAGCACTTGTATATGGCACAATAAATGAATTAAAAAAAAAAAAAAAAAAAAAAAAAAACTTTGAAAAGTCAAGTTTTGATAAAAATTTTATTTTGAAAAAAGTTTTGAGTCCAAATTTTTTTTTCTTTGGCCAAAATTTTAATATTTATTGTAATTATGTGAATCAAATTTGTAAACATTATTTCATCAATTTAAAAAAGTGAAGGTTTTATAAAAACTAAAAGAAATTCAAAAATTGTTTTAAAACAAAATCTATTTTAGAACGAAATTTCAACAATCTATTTTATAATAATTATTATAGAAATAGAAATTTACAATTAAAATTTTTAAAAAGTAATTTCTGAATAATATTTTGAATTGTTTGTAAATCAGACTTTGAAAATTAAGGGGAGGGGGGGGGGGTAAAAATTGTTTTCAAACAAAATCTTTGAAGTTGAATAAAAAAAATTGTTTATAAACCTAATTTTAAACAATTGCTTTGAAATTCAATTTTACAAAAATGATGTTTTGATCTAAATTGGAAAACATTGAAAACATCATTTTTGAAAACAAAATCGATTTTTAAATAAAATTTTAACAAGACTGAAAAATATAAGTCTTGTTAAAATTTTGTGATGATGGTTTGCAAATCAAGTTTGAAAAATTGATCAAAACTGAAGGGAAAAAAATGAAAAAATTGTTTTAAATCAGAATTAATTTTTTTGAGCAGAATTTGGAAAAAAATTTCTTGATCAAATTTGAAGAAAAAAAATTAAAAATTTTTTGAATAAAATTATACCTAACAATTTTTTTTAACAATTCCAGTTACAATTGGTTCAAATTTTTCACAGCCTTCCATTTTTTATTTTTTCGTTTTTTAAATTGTTTGGTTTTTAAAAAAAAAGTTGTTCAATATTTTCAATTCGATTTCAATTTTCAGTTTGTCTGATAATTCCTAATGTTTCCTTCTTTTACAATTTCTACAACTTCAATATTAAATTTGATTTTTATTTTGTTCTATTTCTTGTACTTCTAATAGGTACTTAATTCTTGATTTAATTTCAATTTTTTAAATTATTTTTTTATTTTGCTTCAATTTTTTAATATTCTACTTTTTCAAACTAAATTTTAAAAAGTTTAAAATTGGAAGAAAAAAAATTGAAAACAAAATCTTTTTTTAAATGAAATTTTAATGAAAAGGAAATATGAGGATGTCGATAAAATGAATTTTGCTGCTGGAAGTCATGAAATTTTTATTTATGAAGCAAAATTTGCCCTTTTTTTCTTTCATAATTGAATATTTCTTTTAAAAAATTTCGCTCTCGCTACGCTCGAGCAATATTTTGTTTTCTATTTGATAACAGAGTTGGAAACTTTCAGTAGTTCAAATTTACATTTTCAGTAATTTTTACACTCTCCCTTTCCCGAAAAGCATCGCTTCTCTTCATCTTTATATTGTAGATTTTTTTAGGGGGTCCAAGGGGCATTCGACCCCTCCTTCAATATTTTTAAAAATAACTATTCATCACTAAATATAAGAAAAAACAGAGGAGTATTTAGGGGGTACGGGTCAGAATTCTCCTATGGACAAAGTAAATTGATTATTTTTGTAAATATTTGCAAAAATCCAACCGTTAATAACTCAAATTTATGCAGAAAACGCGTATTTTCTTAGTCAAAATTGAAATTTGTTTCAAAAATTATTCTTTTCATCTCATTTGTTAAAGTTTCAAATTTTTGGTACGTAGATTTGGTATTTTCAGTAATTCTATCCTTTTCCCCTGAAAAATTCTTTCAGTTCGTCACTGTTTGGGGGTAAAATTTTTTCTCTGTTTTTTAGGGCGCGGGCGCAAAATACCCAAATACAGCTCACTTTGTTTTCGAAGGAAAAAAATGAAAATTTTTATTTAAAAATGACCACCCCGGAAAGTTGAACCACCTCCCTTAGCTACGCCATTGTGGAAAAATAAGGATTTTTTGACCCCCCCCCCCCATATGCATTCCCAAGTTACACTCATGCTGGAAGGGGCCCCTGAAAATGTTAAAATATTGGTCATGAATAGGTCATGAATTTTCAAAAAAAAAATTAATTTAGACACCATGGAATGCTGCTAGAATCAAATGTTAGTAAATAATGTAGTTTGTGAAACATTGACAATTTTTTTAAAATCCAAGAATTTCTGAAAAAATGAAGTTTTGATCAAATTTTTATAAATCTTAGATAATTGTTTTTGAAAAAAATCAATTTTAATTTTTCTTTAGCAAAATTGAAAAAAAGACCAAATTTTTAAAAATTAAAAAATCGGTTTTGAACAAAATATGGGAAAAATTGATTTTTATCAAAAAAAAAAAATAGTTTTTAAAATTGCAATTTGATGCTTTTTCAGCAAATTGTAAATAAATAATTTCGAACTACTCGTGCACAACAAGTTGAAATAGGCTCATGTCAGATTCAAGGGGAAGAAAGACAGGTGTACACGAAACGTTCGGGTTTGGGAGTGAACTTGAAATTTTTTCAAATTGTTAGATCGAAAGCTTGAAAAATTGACGAATCGATGTAATTAATGGTTGTTCGACTAAGTCTAAAAGTATCCGAGTACGTTGAAAAGTAAAACTTGAATTTTTTGTAAATAATTGTAAATGTGCCTCGTGGGTGTTTCGGACGATTTTCACGTGTAATAAAATTATCACTCTTCGTGTACGAATAACCTCTATTATGATACTTATTTCACTTACGTAGGTACCTGCCTACGTTTCGTCATTGTAAAGTGTATTTTAAATTTGCGATTTATATTTTATATGGTATTAACACGTCGATGTGTTTTTTCTCTCTTTGCTTTCAGGTAGCCATTAAGATAATTGATAAAACGCAACTTAATCCATCAAGTTTACAAAAGGTACGTAAATTTTCGCAACGTAATGCACGCTGCATGCGAATTGCACGGTATATTAATTAGAGTTTATCGATAAATTTAATTTTCAACGCGGATTATTCGATAAGTAGGTAAATGGTGTTTGCAGCGAGAGTACATTTTGACGTTGAGTGGATGAAAAGAAGGCGATTGTGAAATAAAATGGCATTCGAAAGGGTTTGATCGAAATGGGTTCTCATGTAGAATCATTGGTTCGCTGGAAAAATACTCGAGTACGAGTATTTCCTACGTAGAAGAGAAACAGGTGGTCTTATTTTTTAGTCGAAAGTGTGAACTGAGCCATCTGACAAATAGTGCGATGCGACGAAGGCAGGAAGCGAAATATGTATGTAGGTCCTGGAGGTACTCGGGAGGAAATGATGATGAATTATTAGGGAAAATACGATCGAGATTTTGCGAAAAGATGAAGAAGGCTAATGGAGTAAATTAGAAGTTGGACAGCTTGAATTTACCTACTTTGTACGTACGTGTGGTTTACGGATGTATTTATTTATCTGTACGCTGCGAGTGGATGATTATAAGAAAATGTAATGAGCGAAAATAATTTGAAATTGTGTGTGGAAAGTAGAGTGGTCGCTTATCTGTACCGTACGTAATGAGTTGGCCGGTATTATGTGGCGAATTTTCGTCGGCTGAGTCTTTCTTTCTCGTAACAATAGCCGACTAAACGTCTTGAGCCTTGGGTAGTGTGTAACAGGTTGCTTTGTACACGTACCTTGGTATATTTCGATTACGATTACGGTGTTATAATGGTTCATCCGTGTATCTGGTAGGTACATGTGTTGTTGTATTGCATTGTACGAGTATTGAGATCTTAATTCACCAATTGAGCTAACCTTAGGATTACTGCGAGCAGACGATTATGTGGCAGAAGGAAATTCGACTCTGGTGTTACGTAAAGTATGTCTCGTCAATTGTCAAACGGTATGATCGAAGTTCGCTCGATTGATTGCGGAACATTGGCTGAAAGAAAGGATGGTGATAATGATAAATGTGATATGATAAGGCCTAGACTATAGGTTTTCTCGCAATTCCATGTTGGATGTTGTGATGTGGTTTGTTTACATGCACTGTAGGTATATTTGTGTTGTAATAGGCGAAGTACGAGTATTTTGTTGTATTGCAGCTGTGCAGTATGTGGAGAGTGTAAACGAACCGACGATATGAATTACGATTACCAAATATCGACCTTTGAATTTGAAATGGTTTTTATCTTTGTGTATGTTTGAGTTATCAACAAGGACGATTGAATTATGTTGCGGGGTCAGATTTGTTGTGTATTTTGTTGAAGATGTAGATTGTAGGTGTAATCAATTCGAGTTCATCGAGTTGTCGTTGAAGCTTTTACGAATTGGGTCGATTTTTTTCGATTTTGATGGTTATCGATGTGATTGGTTTCTTTTTTCGAAATTGATTCTGTTTTTTATTTTTATGATCAGATTGCTCATCTTTCGAATTGATCCATAAGTTGTTTTACCAATTTGGTACTGATTCAAATTTTGAAAAAAAAAATGGCTTGAAAGTCGATTTTTCGTAGATTATTTTCGGATTGTTTTCATTCGATTTATAAGAAATATTATTTACTCAATTGAATAACTATGATTTTTTTGGAAATCATTTTGGTTTTTAAAAAAAATGTCTGTTTTTTGTTGATTTTTTTTTTTTTTTTTTTTTTTTTTGTAGTAGAAAGATACGTCAAGTCATGATCTATAAATTTTTGTTTAAAATTCAATTTTCTAAAACAATCTGTTTTCTTCATTTTTTTAAAAAAAATTGATTGATGCAACTTGATACCTTTGATTTCTGAAAAAAATTGTAAAGTGTTGAACCTTTTTTTTTTTTTTTTTTTTTTTTTTTTGAAAAATTATTTGATTTTTGGTCAATTTAAAATCTTTTCGATTTCATAAAAATTTTATGGATTTTTACTTAAAAAATTTTGTATGATCGATTTTCAGTTTATTTAAAAATTGTATTTTTATCGATTGTCTTTGAACACCCTTTCTTCTTCCAAAAATGTTCTAGGATTTTTTTGCGGTGGGGGGGGGGGGGGGGGGGGTTACTTACTCGATTTTTTGATATGTAACTATTTTATTCGTTCAATTTGAAGACTCGCTTTTTTCCATGATTATTTCTTAGAATTTTTTTGGAAAAATTGTATAATGAATTTTCACGTCAGTTTATTTGCAAATTCGATTTTATATATTGTTTTCAAACACCTTGTGTTTCTCAGAATTTTTCATTTTTTTGTTGCTGTTTTATATGTAGAAATGTCCAAGGGCAAGGATGAATGTTTCAGTTTAATTTGTTTTCAAAACTATAGTTTTATTTTTTGGAATCACTTCTGTATCAAAAAAGGTTCCCTGGTGCTTTGTTTTATTTTCATGATTTCTATCGATTTTTCGTATTTTATAGTAGATTTGAAAATTCGACTTTTTACGTTCTGATTTTTAAAGAAAAAATTTTCTGCGTTTTTTAAAAAAATTTGATAATCGATATATATATATTTTTTTTTGAAATCTATTCTGTATTGAAAAAAATTCTGTATGATTCACAATTTTATTTCACAATTTCTCGATTGTTTTGTTCTTGGATTTTTAGTCGATTTTAAAACTCAATTTTTTACTTTTCACTTTTTAAAGAAGTTTTTTTTTTTGAATAATCGATTTGATTTTTGGTCATTTGAAAATATTCTAGATTTATTAGAATTTTTCTTGGTGGGGGGGGGGGGGGGGTGTATGACTGGTTTTTGGTTGATTTGCAGATCTGATTTTTTAGATAATCTTCAGAATCTTGCTGATTCTCAGAAAGTTGATTTTTAGCATAAATTTAAAAATTATACTATTTTTTCGAAATTCTTCCTTTGCATCAAAAAAAAAATTCGTTTGATTTTTTTCCAAGTTCGATTTGCGATTTTTTTGAAATTTCTTTGGAATTTTTAAGAATTTTGTTTCTTGTTTTCTTTTGAATTGGTTTGATTTATGGTCAATTTGAAAATTCAGTTGTTTTCAATTTTTTCAAAATATTTTTGACTTCAGAGAATTTTTCATTTTTTTTTTTTTTTTGAAAAATCTGTAAATTTATTTTATTTTTATTTGCAAAACTGCAATAAGTATAATATTGTTTTCAATTTTTTTTGGTTTTCTGTGATTTTTTGGGTTGGTGGGGGAAGGGGTTAAAATTTGTTTAAACTTCATAAATTTTTGATCGATTAGAACTTCCTGTATCGAATGAAAATTTTCTGCATATTCAAGTGTTTTTCTATTTTTTCTATTTTTTTAAAATGTTGGGTTCAAAAAATTTTTGTTTATTCCATTATTTATTTTTTTATTTTATTTATTTTTTGAATCCTCTCATTTGAGAAATACGAGTATCTGATGGGTTAATTTTTTTCGAAAATTCGATTCGATTTTCGGTAAATTTTGAAGAAAAAAAAATTTGTTAAATGTTTTGGAAAACCTTTCGATTGCAGTCAAACTTTCTGGGATTTTCTTTTTTTGAAAAATCTACTGATGTAATCGGTTTTTGCTGGAGTGGATTTTTTCGAAAAAGCAGTTCGATTTGTTGATTCGTCCTCTATTCGAATTTGGGTCATTTCGTAGAACTTTTGATTTTCCAAAAAGTTTTGCCTTCAATTGGAAAAAATATTTTCAATTCGTCAATTTGTAGTCAATTTAAATGTTTCTTTGTTTGGTCGTCTTGAATCATCCAATTGTTTCCCAATTTTCGTTATCCCCAAAATTTGTTACAGTCTGAAAAATTCAATCAACTATTTTCCTCTTCTAAGAATATATCATCTACTCGCTCACCTACCTATATACCTAGACCTACTATATACCTACCTACGCTACGTAACGTACGATCAATTTCATCTGACGAAAGACAAAAGGAAGAGGAACTCGCTAAGGATTGGTTTCCCATTTGGAATTCAATGTACCCTACCCATACTGCTTCGTGTACACGTATAACTTTATTCAAGGGCTCCGTTTTGGTTCAATGGCCATAAAAATGAATACGATATCGTTTAACCGGAACGACCAACGTGTTATTGATACGACAGTGACATCGCCACACTACACATAGCCAATTTTTTCTACACGCTGGCTTGCTACGTTGGTTATTTCTCAGCATTTACGCAGATATCCGCGTCATAGGTCATCTTATCGTATGGTTACAGTGTAGCCCTCAACTTGAAAAAAGAGATTATTGTTTTTGCGAAAAATATAGTTAATTACACGCACCAACATTGACGTGTGGGCCAAATCATTAAACGTGCAGAATTTTTCTGGTGTAAAAAAACAAAAAAAAAACACAAAATGACAAGTTTTACGAGCGACAAATCGTACCGTGCCAGCAGCAAATTTATACCCACTTGCCCTCGCCCCTTCTTTCTGTTCATTTGCTTCGCGAAATATACTCGTCGTATACCTACGAAAGTTGACTTTTTCGTCGATTTCACTTTCAAATCATCGATCCGACCGCAATGATAAGGTGATATTTTTAAGTGTGACGCGTCGTTTTACTTTGGTGTTTCGAATGATGATGCTGGTCGGCAATATATTCAAGACGTGGAGTATTATTCGGTAGCTGGTGTGTTAGTATAGAAAGGTCAAATCGACTGAGAGGTGATGAGAAAATTGGAGTTGAAAAAAAAAGAAACGACGAATATGCGAGTCTAAGGCGAATATCGAAGAATTCGCGTGTATCTTAAGAAAGGAAAAATTTGCCTATCTTGTACGCCATTGTTTGATATTTTAGTTTCGTTTATTTCTATACTGTATTTTCTAACACATGCGTTATTTTTTTCGTTTGTTTCAGTTATTTAGAGAAGTTAGAATAATGAAAATGCTAGATCATCCAAATATAGGTGAGTACTACGTCGACGTTCAAAGTACCTACCGGTATTATTTTATCGTATTCTACGCGTACGTCGAAAACGACCCAAACCAAGTAAACAAGTGAACCAGGAATGTCAGCGAAATGTGACATGCGACGTAAAAAGGCAAAAATTCCCGCCAAAAGTTCCATCCACGTATCTACTCTGAATTATCTACGCTTGCGAAAACATCTTTTCAAAGAAATGTGAAACTTGTACACGTATATTGCGTTTGTTGAAAAATGAAACGTCCAACTTGAAATTCTAGAAAATAAGGGAAACGAAAGAAATGAAAACTCAAGATTGAGATATCGAAATTAGGTTATATTTTATTGAATGGAAAATTAAATAGATTCGACGGGGGTGGCCGAGTTGTTTACTATAAAAATTCGTCCAATTATAGGACTCGAGTTTCGTTTCGCCAATTCCATCACTTCGAAGTTTTTCACAAGTTTTGGTATGCGTTGGTGGTTTTGATGGTTAGTTAGATAGAAGCATTGTTCGAACCCAGTTCGAATCAAATTTTCCGATATTCCTAATGAACAGTAGATGGGAGGGGGTAGAGTGGAGGGTAGTATTTTGTACAAATTATGCAGATTTGATTCTTGCAAATGAATTATCTTTGTCAAAAAATCAATAAAATATATTTGTTTGGTCATTTCCCCCATTTTTTTTCGCATACTCGTATTCGAGGGGAGGGGAGGGGGTAAATGAAATATTAAGCGCTATTCAGGTAAAAACTTTGAAAGTCGGTTCTCAAACTAGCCTGTGAAAAAAAGTCAAAAAAATATTGAAAAAATTACTTTTTTTCGAAAAGAAATTTTAAAAATGCTAATAGGTGCTGAATTAGCTGAAAAAGTCCTCCAATTAACAAAAGTGGTGCCAAAAATCGAAAAGTGCTGATTTTTGTTCAAAAGTCCAAGTCCATTCATGAAAAATTCATTTTCTATCAATTTTTTGTTGAATTAAGTTTATTATGGAAATTCATTTTTTCTACAATTTACATTTTTAAGTCTGTTTTTCAAGTGTTTTGAATTGAAAGCATTCATAGGTAAAACTGAGTAAAAATCAAATTTCAACACAAATCATTGCCCGGGGGGGGGGGGGGCAGTAAAACGTCCCTCTGAAAATGTTGAAAAATTCTGAAAAGTGTGCTTACTTTTGATTTGGAAATTTTGTTAGACATCATAAATTTTCTATTAAAGAAAAAAAAATTATGTCAAAAAATTTATATGAGAAAGAAAAGAATTTTCCAATAAAAATGCTCAAAAAAATTGGAAAAAAATCTTGTTAATTTCTTTGAAAAAAGTTTAGTGTAAATTTAAAAAATTGAAACTTGGTTTTATAAAAAAAATCTATGAAACATTCATTTGAAAAAATTCTTCTAAAAAAGCACTGCCAAAAAGTTATGAAAAAAATTAAAATTACCCCCTGAAAATACCTCTTTGGAAAAACAGTCTTAAAAAGAAATGAAAAACCGCCAAAAAGATTATTTATAAAAAGAAATTGTAAAAAAAGTGTTAAGAAAAGTTCTCTCGAAAAAAAGAATTGAAAAAATTCTTTCACAAGTTTTTTTTTCAATTTCTTAGAAGTTTGTAAATCCACCTTCTGAAGAAATTAAAAAATTTGTTTGAATGTCTAAAGCAATTCTTTTCGACAATTTTTTTGTTTCAATTTAAAAATTGCGATGAAAAAAATTGTCTTTAATTTAAGATAAATTAAAAAAGTGTTCTAGGTATTGAAAAAAAAAATCTAAAAATTTATTGTAAGTTCACTTTTTAATTAAAAAATATTCAAAAATTGTTAAAAATAAAGAACTATTCTTCTGGACAAAGTTTTTGAGAAGATAAAAAAAACGTTTTTAGAGAGTATTGAAAAATGTGTAAAAATCTAAAAAAGCATCCTTTCGACAAATTTTTTGATTTTTTTTTTAAAGTAGGTTTGCCGTTGGAAAAAAATACATTTTTTGAAGGAAAAAATAGTTATTCTTCTTGGTAAATTATTTGGAAAAATTCAAAGTTTGAAAATTATTTTGTGAAAACTGTTCTGAAAAAATACGTATTCGAAATTTTTTTAGAAAATTGAAAAATAGGTAGGTATTCTTCTTGGTGAATTCTTTGGAAAAATTCAAGGTTTGAAAATTATTTTGAGTAACTGTTTTCATTGTAAATTCATTTTTTTTTTAAATTTAAAAATCTAAAAAAATCATTTTCAACATTTTTTTTTTGAAATGAATTAAATGCCTAAAAAGTTAGTATGAAATATGAATAAAAAAAGGAATTATTGAAAAAAAATCATCTCAAAAACTTTTTTTGAAGAAAAAAAAACGGAATATCGTAAAGACTTTTAGTATAGGAGAAAGTTACCTCAATTTTTTTCCTTCATTTTTTTTTTTTGTTTGTTGAAAAAAATCTCAAAAAATTGTTAAAGTCAGCTTCTGAAAAAATCATTCAAAAATAGTTGATCGATTTTTGTTTTGCCAAATTCAGTCATCAGCGTCATTTTTTTTTTGGCTCAAAATCAAAGTAAACTAATTTTGCGAAGCCCCCTGTCGTTGTAGATATTTCTAGATACTTCTGAACTTGGTATTTCGAGGAAAAATGATTTCCTGGCAGACAGGATGACACGTACGAATTGTACAAAATCACCTAACTTTTTGAAAGTCGACAAGAAGGAAGTGGTAAAAGACAGGAAAGCATTTTCCTCAAAATTAATGTAAAATTAACGTTTAAAACACGATTAGCCGGCGTAGGAAAATTTCATCAATATTGTATCACCTCGACCGGCGACGTGAAAGTTGGTAGGAAAATTTATTACGAACCGACGGTGGCCGATAACGACCGAAGTTGTGTAAACGTAGGCGAAGAAAAATCGAACCGAAACGAATACGAGTAGGTACCTTACCTACTTATAAACGGTGAAACGAACACTGGAGCTTATTTCGCCGGCTCGGCTGAGGTTTGAAGAAGGCGAATGAGTAACGATAAGCGAAAATAAATTATAATAATTAATTTAAATCTCGTTTCACGCGGCGAACGCGCGTATAATTTAATATAATATTATGAATGAAGATAACGGAGCGAGTTACTTATTAGTAGATGCCATCGAGTGAGTATTTTTCTTCGTAGAATAAGAAACGGGCTACTTTAAACGTATATTTATGAGCCCCCTCATCCCTTCTGAGATTGTCGACATAATTATGATAGAGTATGACGAGGCTACTGGCCTTATCAAGCGTTGGAAATTCGCGAACATTTTGATTAATTTTAAACGAACTCAGCTTTTTGTTATTTCTTTATAATTAATGCTAATGGTTGTCGAACTTTGTTTCTTTTTTTTACAGTGAAATTATTTCAAGTTATAGAAACGGAAAAAACCTTATATTTAGTAATGGAATACGCTAGTGGCGGCGAAGTTTTCGATTACCTGGTGCTCCATGGAAGAATGAAAGAAAAAGAAGCCAGGGCTAAGTTTAGGCAGGTTAGTAAGGTGGAATTTTAAGTGTAAATTACCGGTACCCGAAAGGACTGGGAAATGAAAATCCAGAATAAAAAGAGGACATCATTTGTGATTTGTGAGGAAGCTTCCTTAGGGAGGCCAATGTCAAAATCGACAAATTGTTGATTGGATGGGAAAATAATGAAGTCGATTCATTTGGGTATATCGAGATGTGTGAAATGATTGGTTATTATTTGACTCTAATACCTATTATTTTGTTTTCAGATTGTTTCCGCTGTGCAATATTGTCATCAAAAGAAAATTATTCATAGAGATTTAAAGGTGAGTTGAATTTACCAATCAGGTACCTATTTTATGCTAATATCAGTGTCGTGTGTGTATTGATCGACTCTAACCACCTCTTTCGTTTACTTTTCAGGCTGAAAATTTGCTGCTAGATAGTGAAATGAATATAAAAATTGCGGATTTCGGTTTTAGTAACGAATTTACACCTGGTAACAAATTAGATACGTTTTGCGGAAGTCCGCCATATGCAGCTCCTGAGCTTTTTCAAGGTAAAAGACGTCAAACTGGATGATGGAACCTGGCGTTGAATGTGGCGTATCCTATCTTCAGTTGAAAGATAAAATCGGCTACAATTGTGTCGATGATTCGTTACGAGAATTGAATCAGGCTCGCAATTGTAGTATCTTAAATGAGGACTTGGAATTGATACGGGTATAACGGGGGAGAGTTGGAAATTAGATGGGGAAAGGATGGGTAGATGGGGAAGTTAATCGTACAAATCGAGGACGACGTAAGTAAACGTTACGAATTGGAAAATCGAGCGAAAGGAGGAAGTAAAATGGAGAAAAATCGTCTTGTGTATGTCGAAAAATAGAATTGTCTCGGAAGTGGAGTTCTCAAGGTTTAAATCTTTTATTATCTAGAGGAACGTATTGATTTTAAGGGGGGGGGGCTACTTTTAAATCGACTTTTTTTTTATTACATAGAGTACAAATGTATTGACAGTATAGTTGAATACGCCAAAACCGGACCATCCCCGGCTCCACTGACTCCAAAAAAAATAGGAAATTAAAAATTTCAAAAATTCCAGTTGAATATTTTTGAAATTGTGATTTCCTAGATTTCGTAGTAAAAAATGCATAGAGTTTTTGAGACTTCAAAATAATTCTGTTTCATTATACTTTGGTCAACAAAATAACAAAAACATATGAATGTATTATTGGAAAATCAAAAAACTCTAATTACCTTTTTTCTGTCCTACCCATTTCACATGAATCCCCCATTATCTCAATAACTAATGGAGGTATCGAGCTCATCTTTTTTTGGGGTTGTAGAAGAAGTTCTCCCCCATACTTTAACGAGAGGATTTTGCAAAATTTTAATTTGTCGACGATTTCTTTCGAGTTGACTGGAATACTTCGATGAGAAACTATGAGAGGGTTTGATAAAATCGGGTAGAAAGTAGGAATTTTGCAAAATCCTCTCGTTAAATTACAGACCAAACTGTACTGAATACAAAACATTTTGAGGAAGAACCTCGTGGGTTGCATAGTTTTTCTGGAAACGGGGCATTAAAAAAAGTCGCACTGTTTTCCAATTTTGACGCTTAAAATTTTTCATTTTCCAAAAAATCTATCAATATTTTTTGCAAAACGACATCATCAAAATGCAATATGAATATAACTTTTCTTTTTTGAAAACTCCATGCATTTTATTTTTCAAAAATCAAAAATTAATTTTTTTTGTAAAAAAATGCAAAATGATTTTTGTTTCCAATTTTTCCTCGATACTTCAGATAAAAAAAAATCAAAAATGCATCATATAAAAAAGTCTTAAAAAATTCCGCTTGTCAACGCTAAGCATTAAAAAAAAATATTTAAAAAAAATTCCAGCTGAACGTGATTATTTTGTTTTAAATTTTTTTAGAAATTTATTTGAGATTTTTTGGAATTTTTTTATTGAAAAACAGATTTCTTCAAATTTTTCCAAATTTTACAGAACAATAAGTAAATTTTTGTTTTTAAATTTTGTTGAATACAATTTCTTCGATTTGGAAAGAAATCAAAGGAATCTTGAAAATTATTTTTGTTGATTTTTTATCAGCATTATTTTTTAATATTCATTAAAAAGCAATGTCTCAACATTTTATTTAAAAAAAAAAAAAATTTAATTTTTTTTTTCTTGGTTTTTAAACATGAAACTTTTCAAAATTTTACAGGGTGTCTACAGGTCATGAAAAGTCATGAAATTTGAAAATGGGTCATGAAAGTCATGAAAAAGTCATGAATTTTTCAAAAAAATCACTAGGTCATGAAAAGTCATGAATTTTGCTGCTGGAGGTCATGAATTTTTTTTTATTAGGCAAAATTTGCCCTTTTTAGCCGAATTTTTTTTTATTTTCTTTTATAATTGAATATTTCTTTAAAAAAATTTCGCTCTCGCTACGCTCGAGCAGTATTTTGTTTTCTATTTGATAATAGAATTGAAACTTTCAGTAGTTCAAATTTACATTTTTCTTACTCAAAATTGCAGTTTTTCTCAAAAAAATTTTCCCTCGCTTCTTTGGGAAATATTATTTTCATCTCATTTGCTAAATTTTCAAATTTTCGGTACTTGAATTTGATATTTTCAGTAATTCTGCCCTTTTCCCTTGAAAAATTCTTTCAGTTCGTCACTGTTTGGAGGTGCAATTTTTTCTCTACTTAAGGACATAAAATACCAAAATACAGCTCTCTTTGTTTTCGAAGAAAAAATGAAAATTTTTATTTCAAAATGACCACCCCTGAAAGTTGAACCCCCTCCATGATTTCATCCTAGCTGCGTTACCGGGGAAAAATAAGAATTTTTTTTGCTCCCCCCCCCCCAAATATTCATTCCAAGTTACACTCATGCTGGAAGAGGGGAGGGTCCCTGAAAATGTTAAAATATTGTTCATGAAAAAGTCATGAATTTTCAAAAAAAAAATTAATGTACACACCCTGTTTTATCTAAAAATGATTTTTATTATTTTTTCTGTAACTTTTTCTGAAGAATTGAAGTTGGGAACAAATGTTTCAAAACTTTTTTTGGAAAAAAAATTGTTGTTTTCTTGGTAACGATATTTTGAAAATTGATTAATTTTAAAAACATTTCCAACAATTTCTTCCCAACTGGAAAAACTGGAAGTTGTATTTTTCCATTTTTTTTTCAAATTGAATTTTGTCGAAGCACAATTTTTCAAAATTTTTGTAAAAAAAAGAATTTCGACCACTTTTTTGGAAACAAATTTTTGAAAATTGTGTTGAAAATACTTGATTTTTTTGAATCGTATTTTTTGAAGATTTATAATTTTGAAGTATTTTTTCTATGAATACATATATTTTTTGTTTTAAATTGAAAAAAATGCAGTTTTATAAATTTTTCAAGATTTCTTTTTGAAATTTGTGTTTTCAATACCTACTTTTTCAAAATGACTAAAAAATAATGAAAAAAAAAATCGTGAATAGATTCATTGAACAGTTTTATAGGTACTTTTTTCATGTGTTCTTTCAAATGATTTTTTTTCCTGAAAGTCTGCTTGAAAACATTTTTTTTTTTCTAAATAGAAAGATATTCTTCAAAATTTTGCTAAGAATCTATTTTTTAAATTTTTGCGAACGGTTCTTTTTGAAAATTTTGTTCAGAAAAAATTGTTTGAAGGTTTACTGGGAAAAAAAATTATTGAAATAACTGGAAATTTTAAAAATCGTAGATAACATGTTGTTTATGGTTGATTTTTCCAAAATTGTGTGGAAAGCAATTATTCAATTTTTTCGACAGCAAATTTATTGAAAATTCTAAAAAATTTATTTTTTTCAATTTCTATATTTTTTTCATTTTGAAATTTTTGATAGTAATGTAAGTTGTATAATTTTTTTTCTGGTGTTTTTTCTAATTGTTCATTTGGTACCTATCTATTTTTTTCCCCTAAAATTTTGCTTTAAAAGCATTTTTTTTTTTTTTTGAAATTCCGCTTGTTGAAGCCTATTTTTTTCTTGTTTCTGATTTTGTCAAGATGTAGTTTTTCAGAAGTTTATAAGACAATTTTAAATATTTATTTGATGCAATTTGTTGAAAACATTTTTTTTATCTTTGTCGAGTCAGAAAACATTTGAAAATTTTTCTAAAAATAATTGAAACGGTTCTTTTTATAGAAACGATCTTTTGAAAATTTTTCTGTGATAAAATTTTTCAAATTTTGTTGAGATCACCGACCATTGAAAACTTTGTTGAAAACATTTTTTTTTTTAAATTTTTTGTTACATTTTCGAAAAAACATGAGTATCAATATTTTTTCAACTTGAAAAAAGTTTGAAGTTATTTTTTCAAAATTCCTAGAACCTCTTTTCAATAATGTTGGGTCAGTTGGGGGGGGGGGAGTGCTCGTGCATTGAAAATTTGTAAACATTATACTCGTACTACGATTAGAACGCCACAGTCATGTCAGGTCCCTTTTAGAACATTGTTTATTCCATTGGAAATTTTCTCCCTTCAAACACTAACGTGTACGTTGCAATTTTTAGGCAAAAAATATGACGGACCAGAAGTGGACGTTTGGTCTTTAGGTGTGATATTATATACTTTAGTGAGCGGCTCTTTACCATTTGATGGCTCGACGTTGCGCGAATTAAGGGAACGCGTGTTACGCGGCAAATACAGAATTCCATTTTACATGTCTACAGACTGCGAAAACCTATTGAAAAAATTTCTCGTATTAAATCCTGCCAAAAGAGCATCTTTAGAAGTAAGCAGTGTATGCATTTTTCAATTGACTTTATTAATTTTTCCGCATTTAATATCTCAAAGTAACCAATTCACTCCGTTATCTGTCTTATTGTGCATGTTCGAATAAGCGGAAACGTTTTATTTATTTTTTTTTTGCGCTTTTAATTTTTTCGGTGGAATATTGCCGAATTGGTGGACACGAGGGAACTCACGATGGTGTTTTGTTTTACAGACTATTATGAAAGATAAGTGGATGAATACCGGCTACGAAGACGATGAATTGAAACCGTACACCGAACCGGAGCTGGATTTCAAAGAATTGAAAAGGATCGGTATGTGGGATGCAGAGAGCAAGATCACGACATGAGGCAGATTGTAATTTTTTCCATTGGTTTGTTTTAATTTGTAGAATCCTTAATAGGAATGGGTTACAGCAGAGCCGAAATCGAAGATAGCTTAAGTCAATGCAAATATGACGATGTGTTTGCCACCTATCTCTTATTAGGAAGAAAAAATAGCGATGTGAGTTCAGAACCGAAGAAGAATTTGGCAAACGTTACGAGTAGACCTCGATGGATAATTTTCTGCCTTTATTTTACAGCCGGAAAGTGACGGATCTCGATCAGGCAGCTCGCTATCGTTACGAGGCCTACAGCAAGCGAGCGGCTCGACAGTGACGGCCAATAATAGCGCGGCTCAATCACCAGCACATCGAACCGTTCATCGATCTATTTCGGCCACGAATTCTAAACCTAGTCGCAGAGCCTCATCCGGTGGTGAAACCATTCGTGAGTCTACATCTACCACGCCTAATCCCGGTGCGAATCATAATATCCTCTATTCTCTGTTACCGTATTCTCCTTTACCTGTCTCTCTAATGGCTCGTGCTAATGAAAGTTTATTGTCCCGTCAAGGTAGAAAGAAAGCCGGTAAATGTGTTTTTTTGTTGCGTGCGTTTTTGTTGTTAAAATGTTAAATTTAAACAAATCTCCTTGAATTGGTGTAGTTTTCACGTTTCATAAACACCCTCCCCGGTGTCTCAAAATTTGACAATTTTGGATAATAATTTTATTTTCTTCAAAAAAAAAAAAAAAACAAAAACCTATGTGGCGAAATTCATCTAAAAAACGAAGCTTTTTTCTTCTAAGGTGTTGGAATTGATGGGGTTGTAACAAATGTTTTGTGTTGTGGTATTTTTTCATTCGAAGGTCATATTTTTTTTGTGTTAACAAATTCGGACATGTTGTTGAATATCGTTTTCTCTCCTACTTTTTTACGCTATTCTGTCACAAATTTTTTATTCACTCGATAATGTTGAGTTTGCTTTTAAGAATTTACGTATTTTTTTTTACCTTTCTTAACAGGATAGTGTTGAAATTATCACTGAATGCGGTTGTTGTTTTTCATTGAACCTTTTTGTTTTTTAAAAGCTAAATGCCTAATTTTTTGTTTCATTCTGGTTCGGTACGAGGATATGTGCGCCGTGATGTGTTCGCTGGGATCAAATGGACTGGATTTGGTGAGGTATCATTAGGGTACATTTGATCTGGAAATATGCCTATGCTGGTATTTGTGTTTTAATATCAACGTTTTGACGATATATTTCGATCTGGCTACTGAGAAGGTGCCTTTAAAGGGCTCAGAATGAAAGAATATTTTATGAAAAAAAAATAATAGAAATGCAAAATAACTTTGAAATTTTGTGTTTTTTTTTTTTGTTTTTTTTTGTAAAAAATGTAATTAAATGGCATGAGCCTCATAATTTTTGTTTGATCTCTTAGGCAGTTTTTTCTGACGAAATAAATTTTGAATTTTTGAATGTGGCTCTTGAAATTCTAGAAAAATTAATGTTCGATTGAAGTAGGCAATTTTTGCTCGTTTCCTTTTTTTTTTCATTTTTTTTTAAAATCTATTTTTAACCAGGCCTAACTCACATTATACGAGATCTATGTTCATTAGAATGTTTGAATTTTTTTTTTTTTTTTTTGAAATTGTGAGGTTATTTCATAAAAGTTGGACGTATACTTTATTTTCAATTTTTTTGTCATAAACATTTATTTTCTGTGAATTTCTCAATCAGATGTTCAAAATAAGTTTTATCAAATCCTCTCACATTTTAATTTTCTCTACTTTGTGATCTTTTTCCTTTTCGGAATAATTTCATGATGTTTTTCCTGCGAAAATTTTTATCAAGTTTTTGTTGTTGTTTTTTTTCCTTTATTATTTTGGTGTAAATGTTGGAAGAATTTGGATTTTTTCAATGAAGAAAATTACTAAATTTTGAGCAAAACGTCTTTTTTTTTTTTTTTTTTTTGAGGAGGATTTAATAAAAATTGTGGAGATTTTTGTTCAAAATTTCAAGGTAAAAAAAATTCAATTTGAATAACTATAATTTTTATCAACGATTTTCGACGCCTTTTTTTAATTTTAAGAAAAATATAAAAAATAATGATTCAATATTTCTGAAAAATTATTAGAAGAGAAAATTAATTCAAAAACAACTGTTGTTGTTTTCATTATTTTGGAAAAAAATTATTTTGCTAAATTTTTTTATGATTTTTCAAAATGAATTTGGGCCGAGAAATTGAATTAAAATTCAGTGAGCAGTGAGAAAAAATTTCATTCATTTTTTTTTCAATTTTTAAACTCGGGGAAATTGAGAGTAACGAGTATATTTTAGTTCAAATTTTCTTGAATATTTCAAGTACTTACTAAAATTTTCAAGAATTTTCTTGATTATTCATTTTTTTTTTAATTTTGGGGAAAAAGAAGAGCTAGGAAAATTGAGGAATAATTAAAACATCTCTGATTTCATATTTTTTTTTACCTATTTTTTTATCAGTTCTTGAAAATAAAATTAGTCATGTTGCATCACCAAAATTTTTATCGATTTTTTTATTTTTTTTTCAAAAAATTAAAGTTACTTTGGCAAAATTATCATCATTTTTTAACTTTTTGGGAAATTGGTTTGAAATTGATTTTTTGGAGGATGAAGTCAGGTGATTACCTGCCAAATTAATAAAAAATTTTTTTTTTAGAAATTTTAAGATAACCACTGAAAAAATTGAAGAAATTTTGATTCAGTATTTACAGTATTTACTCAGATTTTTTTTTTGGGGGGGGGGGGATTCAAATTGAATTTAGCTTCGAAAAAATCGAATTAGAATTGAAGAAATTATTACGTATTTTTTTTTTTAGTTTGTGGAAATTACAAAAAAAATGAAGTCTTGATTGAGTGTTTCTTGATAATTTTGAGGGAAAAAATCCATTGATATGAGTAAATCTTTATTTACTCATTTTTTTTTTTGGGGGGGGGGTCTAAAGATTCTAAACGATTTTTTTTCAATTTGGCGGGGAAAGTTTCAAATTTTTTTTCGAGTACGAAGTCTAAAATTTTCTAAATTACTTGGATGTAAAATAAATTCGATTCAGTGGTGACTAAAATTACTCACGAGTGAAAACTAAGGTAAAAATAATTCCCAGCGAATTGGAAACATTTCCTCGTTAATCAGGTGATTTATTTAATTTACTAATATTTATTTTGAGCCAAATTGATGCCGCCACGCGGGCGTTTACAAAAGCTGATTTTTTTTTTTAGTTATCAACAGTAATAATTCGAGTATTGACAAATTACGCAGATAAGGCAATGGCACGGCTTTTCTTTCAATTATTCCAAAATAATGCACATGAAATCCGCTTATTAGCTTTATGTAAATTTATATACAAAAAAAAAATCAAAAAAATAAGTAAAAAAAAATGTCAGTGGATGCCAAAAATTACAGATCTCGTCTGTATCGATAGCGTGAAATAGGTTCTATGATTTCTAGCATTCTACGTGATAGTTTTTTTTTTTTGAGAAAAAAAATAACGTAGAGCGAATGACGAATGAAATAAAATTGTAAATGATTGCGAATGCGTATAAGCTTTTTTGAAAAATAAATTGAAAATTAACCTCGTAGGTAGATTTTTGAAAGTAATGAAATAATTTGCGAATGTTGAAGTACGACGTACTTACTGGATGTACAGTATATGTTTTGCGTATGAAGTATAATGGACCATCTGTCCTCTGTATTTACTTCTCCTATACTAACTTCTTGGTAATATCTGTCGTTGGTGTTACGTTTGTGTGACTGTTAACGTGTAAATGCATGTATAATGTGATAGACTAGGCTACATATTGGGTTCATAGATGGCTATGTTTGTGTTTGTAAAGAGGTGACCCTTTTTAAAAATTTTTCACTGTAACCATTTTATTTCCTTGTCTGTATATTTTGACGTCGTGTTGTAAATACGAAAAAAATACGCCTTGGTTTGTACGTAAAATTTCTCTCTACTTTACGCTTCCATTTCACTAACCCGGTTTTTTTTTCTCCTTTCATCCTATGTTTTTTATTCTCACTTTCATGCGAACAGTATTACCGATTAACTAAGCCTTAGATTTTTTCGTCGTATTCCTTTAGCCTTTTCACATTTACTTTGTGTTCTTGATCGTAATTTAAGTTTAATTATACGTTATTTAATTTAGTACTCTTAATTATTAGGTATTTTCGTGTGATTAAGTAGCAGCCACTTTTAAAAAAGTTATGCCTCGTATAACATTTTTAAAATAGCTCGCATGTTTCTGTCGAACGCTTTGCACGATTATGTAAAATATGATGAACAAAAATTCACACCGAAAACGAACGATGAAAATGATATTTGGCAGGCGACGATATCTCAGATCCCTTTTTTCTCATCAAAGGGATATCGTCGCGTATTTTTTTTTTTTTTTTTGGGTGGAGAATTTTTTTTTCAAAAAGTGTGGTGTCACTGGTGACCTGAAAGTGACGCCATATTGGGGGGAATTAATCTTCGAGACATAATTTTTTTGGAAAATTTCACTGGAGTATTAATTTTACGATATAGATACGATAATTAATTAGATATTTTATGGTAGTTGAAATTTAACCTATTTTGCAAGTGTATTTATTTGCTTGGTATTGCAAATGTTGAAGCAGGCGGTGCAAATAATGCGGTCACGGGTACGACGACGACGAATCATAACCACGCTATTACTACGAATACTTCGGTAACCAGTAACTTTAAGCGACAGAATACTATAGATTCGGCGACCATAAAGGAGAATACGGCCAGACTTTGCGCCAGGCCGGTCAAAAATACTGCCAATTTAACGAACGCCGCTGCAGTACCATTAGAATCTAGTGAGTGAAGTTGAAATTTAACTAGACGAAATTGGAAGATGTGTAGAGATGGTTTAACTGTTGGGATTGTGTGTTTTTTTTTGCAGATATTTCGAGCCCTATTAAACCGAGAGGTGTAACTAAGAGTAATACAATGACTACCGCTAATCGGTTAACAACTACCACCGCTAGTGGCGGTTCAGTAGGAAGAAGAAGTACCATTAGCTATGACGCCGCATCCAAGTCTTCTTCCACTGAAAAAACCAACGTAGCCGCGTCTGGAAACGCTGCAACTGAACCGGCTGCCGGAAAGTAAGTAGAAATGGAATCTTTCTAAACTAAAATTAGGGGAGGGAGGATTTCCAAAATTTTGTTCAAGGAATTCGAAAGAATTGTTTGAAAATTATGTTTTGAGGTGGTTTTTTTTAAAACTACTCGTAGAAAAAATCTCAAATTTTCAGAAATTTTTTCGAGATTTAGAAAAAAAAAATTCAAGAATTTTTCTCTTTAATTTGCATTGGGGATTTTTTTGGTCTGATTTTTAAAAAATAACGTTTGAATATCGTCTTAAAATAATATTTTCAAAAAAAAGTCCCAAGATTTTTTTTTAAATAAAAAATTTCTACTTTTCTGGATTGTTTTTTTTTTAAAGATAACATTTTCATATAGAATTTTCAAAGACTTTTTCACAATTAAAAAAAGACAGATTTTTACATAAATTATATTTTAAATTTTTTTTTGAAGACTTTTTATCTAATAAAAACATTTTTTGGGTGAACTTTCCAAAAAAAATAAAATGAAATAATAAAATAAATCAACAAATCAAAATCACTATGTTTTTTTCAATGCACTGTGTAGACTATAAAATTTTGTATGGTTTTACCCAAAAAAAAGTTTTGAGGAAAAATTCGTAATTTTTTTTGGAAATTGCAATGTTTTTTAGAATTTTTGAAAATTGGAATTTTTTCCTGAGAAAGTTTTTTTCTAATTTTTTTTTTTTTTTTTTTGAGTAGGATTTATAATATTTTTGACTTATTCTGAGAAGATTTTTAATAACAATTTCTTGAAGATTTCTTTTTTTTTTGTTGAAATTTTATAGTCGAGTAATCTTTTTCAACATGGTTTCAAGGAAAAATTCTTCATGGATTTTTATGAGTTCGGTAATTTTTGTAGGTTACTAAAAAGAAATGAAAATTGAAAAAAATGGTGGAGAAAACTCCTCTTTTATAAATTTATGTTTTTCAATCTTCCAAATCACTTCTATTTCAACTTATTTCATGGAAAAATTCTACAAGTATTCTTTCGAGATTTTTAAAAATTTTGTTTTATTGAGATTTTCTATTTTTCAAAAAATGTGTATCAACTCGTCAAGATCACTCGATGAGACTTCCTCTAAAAAATTTTCAATGAAGTTTTTCTTAAGAAATTTGTTGGTGTTTTTTTTTTTTTTTTTTTTTTTTTTTGAGAAAAAAATCTTTCATTTTATAAAAAGATTGTAAAGTGTCTCTTGAAATTTTTTTTGAGTGGATTTTTCAAAAGAAAATTGAACCTTTCAAAATCATTTCAAGTGTCTTTTCTTGAATGACCTTTTTTTTAATACCTGAGATTTTTTTTCATTTTTTTTAAAGCAAGATTTTCACTTATTTTTAACAGAAAAAGCAAACCATCACAAGAAATTCTTTTAAATATGTTTTTTTTTTTCATAAAAATATATAAGAAAAATTTTCCAAATCATTTCTTTTTTATTTTTTTAAAATTTTTATTTAGTTTTTTTTATAGAAAAATTTCTCTCTGCTTTTTTGAGACTTTTTTAAAAATTTTGTTTTTCAAAGATTTCTCAGAATTTTTCTCTCAGAATTTTCTCCAGAAGAACTTTTTTCTTGAAACAATTTTTTGAGTAGATTTTTGGAAAAAATCCGATCTTTTCAAATGGACTTTCAAAGAATTTTTTTGAAATTTTTGTTTTATTTTTATTTTTTTTACTTTAAAAAAAATTAGAATTTTTGAGATCTGCTTCTCGGTATTTAAAAAAAAATCTAAATTCTTCTTTTTTATTTATTTAGGTATTAAGAAAATTTTTCTAGGAATTTTTTCTAGTTTTTTTTTTTTTTTACATTTGTTTATATTTTTTGAAGATTTTTTCAAAATTATTATTTATTTTTGTTCATTTCAAGAAAACTTGATTTTTTTTTCCTGAATAATTTTTTGCGACGTTTTTAGAAAAAAAAAGAGTTATTTTGAAAAAAAAATCATTTTCCTCGCATAAGAATTTGTTGGACTTGTTCTCTATGGGAATTTTTTCTAGTTTTTTTCATTTGTTTATATTTTTTGAAGATTTTTAATTTTTTCGAAATATTTTTTTAATTAAATGTGACTAATTTTATTTTTTTTTCTACCATAATTTAATCTTTCTTATCATCTTATTTACAGCGTTGCCGTCAGGGGCCCGCCTGTATCGCCGGCTGTGAGTAATCGACAACCATTTCCGAGAAATGTTCCAAGTCGCTCTACGTTCCATTCTGGTCAGAATAGACAAAGAGGATACGGCGGTTCAGCTTCTCCGACTGGTACCCCTCACGACCCAGCTTCAGCGAGAACCTCCTTCTTTTCAAAATTATCGTCCAGATTTTCTAAACGGTGAGTAACCTAGACGAGAATTGTTCGGTTTTTTTTTATCTCTCTCTCTCTTTCTCTCTCATTACCTATCTCTTTCTCATTACTCTCTTACGTATGTATCTCAGTTGTACCTCAGTAGTAAGTAGTTATTCAAAAAGCAACATTATCACACTCTTGTATTTTTACGTGTTTCGATTTTTTCTCCTGTCTTTTGATGTGAACGTAGATGAAGTGTTTTTTTTCTTAATTTTTTTTGTATTAAAAAAATCTGCCAAGAGAGGGAGTCGATGGGGGAATTTTTATTCGAACGAAAAAATTATTCGAGAAGTGTAGTTTTTTTTTGTTTTTTGACTCGGTAACATTGTGGAATTTACGCGCATGCACGTATTTATATTGTGTACTTATGTAGCTTGATTTTTTTTTAACGGTCACCGTTGTACACACGACTTTGATTTAAAAAAAAATTAACTTGTAACACTGGAAATTGTTATTATTTTTTTTTTGTGAAAATTAGTAAGGTCTGCCAAACGTGGAATTGGGGGGTAGAGGGTCGAATAAGAAGAAAGTGAAAATTTTTACGTACCTAATAAATGTGCATCTTGAAATTTGAAGAAGCGATGGTATAATTGTTCCTGGGGAAATGGGTACAGTTTTATGGCAAAATTGCATAGTTTTTATATTGAAGGAACTGCAGAAAATTTAATTTTGGCTTTGAAATTTTTTTTGAATTTTTTTACTAATTTTTTTTTGTGAAAAATTTAAAAAAGAGCCACTTGTGCATTTTTTCGATTTATTTTTGCTCTGTAGAGGTGCCAGGGGTGGTTTTGAACCCCTGTGGAATTTTTTTGTTTCTTCAAATTTCAAAATAGCCGTTGTGGTTTTTACGAAGCAAGTCTGGCAGACGATTTTGAATTTATTTTGTGTATTGGTAGACTGATTAAAATGAGTAGTATCTTCTTGGCTGGGTATACGAGTAATTTTCACGCCGTACACTTGGAGACGACCACCAGGGGGGAGGGGTAACTGGTCGAGTAAACTGCATGGTAAACTATAGAAATAATCTACCGTACATTTTACTATTACTTGTGTTTTTTCTTTAGTATTTGACCGTACTTGTGAAAGCGATGACCTAAAATTGTAATTTTTTGACATTGGCTTTATTGCATGCTTTTTTTTACATTCTCATCGGTATTTTCGTCGATGAAAATTTTGCTGGAAATTTTTTTTACGAAAAAGAGAAGGATGTAGTAGGTCTCTGCGAGTTTGATGTATTTTTTATCGCGATATAAACGTGTTAATTTCAAACGAGGAATATCGTAGGTGATTACTCTTACTTTCGTAGTAATAGATTTTATTTTACTTCTGGCTTTTTTGGCGTGAATGTTTTAGAAGACTGAGAGAAAGTTTCTCTTTCGATTTATTTTATTTTTTTAATTTCTTTCTTTCACCGCCAAATCACACAAACGCCTCGTGTATTAACCCTCTCTTTATACCTGTAATAATGATTTTTTTTCACGATCTCGACGAGATAGATTTTTTTTTTGAAACAAAAAAATGATGAGTGTTGTATTTCTGGACGTATGGTCGTATTTTTTATTTGTGTAGTGACAGGTAAGAAGAAGAATCACGTGGAAATTAGTACGTCTCTATCTACGTTGATAGTTTGAATTTTTGTTCTCTTCTTTTTTTTTTCAAAGTGGTAATTTGATTACCATCTTACACCTACGTTATTAGTATTAATTTATCTGTAATCGATAATATCGCTGATTAATTACATCGGTTTATGTATTATGGTTTTTCTCGTGTCCCCCTGCCCTTCGTTGGCCCATTTACGAAATCGTATTATAGTCTGGTTAATTCACAAACTCACAGAGTAACCTTTAAAAAAAAATGAAATTTTGAACGATTTTTTCTTGATTTTTTTTTAAATTATAAATTTTCAAATGCTTTCACAGGTAGGGTCACCACATTATTATTTTTTTCTCATTTATTACGCTGTTACTATTTCTTAGCACAAGTTGTGTATTTTTCCTTCCATTTTTATATACTTTTTTCCTCCGTATTTCATTATTCCCTACGCTTAGTAAAATTCACTTTTTGGTTGGTTGTAGGGTGATGCAATAAATAGAAGATAGATCTCTATACCTAATCAAGAACGAATTTGGATTTTCTACCATAAAGTGATTTATCTAATTATTTCTCGCACACGCTAATAAATAGAAAATCGATCGTTTTCGCGCCATGTATCTATTATCGATGAGAATTTGCCGTCTCCGTAATCATCATTCGTGCTGGCCTGGCCTCTTTCTTTTCTTTTTTTGTTTTATTTGTATTCTGTTCTTTTTTTTCACGATTTTAAACGATTTTTATATACTTTTTTTTTTCTCGTAATACGTATATCTTTCCATTTAGTATTTAAACATTTTTACCACACTTTTTTTTCATGTGTATTATTTGTCAAAATAATTATTTATATATTTTTTACCCTTAGAATTTAGAAATGAGAATATGTGTATGATAATGATTTTATTTAATGGTTAATTCTCTTTTTCTTTTTTCTTACTACTTTTTTTTCTCGATTTTTTTTTCTCCTTCATGTAAAATAATTTTGAATTGAATCGCGCGAAAAAGGTAATATAGGAGTCGAAAAAAAAATACCTACGTTGAGGTTACGAAGTGAGTTTGTGAAATTACATATGGCTATGTTACTCTCAACCTAGATTGATTTTTAAACACGTAATTATTGATCCTTGCTGAAGCCGGGGGCCCTTATGCCGTATAATGCTTAACCCTTTTTGTGATAGACAATTTATCGTTTGCTCAGTTTTGCTTCTTCTTCGTGTATTTGACAGATTTATTTATTTATTATGATTATTTAAACCGCGAGTTTTTTCTCTTTCTTCTTTGGTTTACGCACGTACGCGTATGTCATTATGTCGCTGTAAATGATGTAATTTTTAAGATTGTATTATGCAAAATGTGGGCTTAGAGAAGGAATGAATGCGATTACGAAGGGAGGTCGTTGATGGTTCGTTGGGGTCGAAGTCGAACGCGATAAAAAGAATAATGTGATATTTTTATAAATTTTATGCAAAGTGTTGAATTTTTTAATAGGTTTTATTCATCTTTTTTTTTTCTTTTGTTTTTTCCTTCTTGTTTTTTTTTTCTTTTTTGGAATTTTAACGTCGATGGATAATTTAACGTGAGGGAGTTGGATGTGGTTTTTTGTTTTTGAATCGGGGTGTATTCGTATCGCTTTTAGAGACATTACCTATCGCTGAATCGCTTTTCTCTCTTTTTTTGGGGGTGGTAATTTTTGTAGTTGAATCTTGAATTTGAAAAAAAGAGGTGGAATTCGGATTTGTTGAATTTGAAAACGAATGAGGATGGTGTGGAAATGAAGGGTAGTTCTCATTTTGTTCCAAAGAATTCAGATTATGATGTGAAAATTGAGCATATTTCAAGTTGAAATGATATTTTTCTCAGGGATATTGTCGATTTTTGTTGTTTGAAGGTGTCGTTCACTCGATTCGGATAATTCTCAGGTTTTTGGAATATTTCGCTGTGTATTCGAATATTCTTTGAGTTACATTCCAAGTATCTCGTAGGCATGTTTTTGTCATTTCGAGCTTTGTAAATTTTGCAATTTTTGGGTGATTTCCAGAGAATGATTGTCGATATTGGTCGAGATACAATATATTTTTATTGAGGATTGATTCGAGAACATGGACGATTTTTGGCCGGAAATATCCTTAAAATGTCCATGTTCTCGAGAATATCGAGATTGGTTAAAATTTATCAGTATTGGTTTTAAAATGTGAGTTTTGACTTTTGATCGATTACTCGAGAAAAAAAAATCATTATTTTCACTGCTTTGTCAATGTGGAGACGTTTCGGCCAATTTCGCCAATTTTCGGCCAAATTCGGATAACTTCGTTGACGTTTTACGAATATTTCCGGTGTAAAATTTTTTTCTTTATAAATAATAATCAATTTCAATACTTACCCAAAATTGGCCCAAAAAAAAACACGATTTTAATCGACATCGACATCTTTCAAAATTTTATTGCTCGCAAAATTTTGTTTCGATTTTGATGAAAATGCTCAAAAATAGCATACTTGGGATGAAAAACTGAAAATATCCATAATTTATGCTCAATTTCGGATTATATCGCTGATACTGTCCCGCAATTGACCGAAAAATACCGATTTTGATCGATATTTTTCGATCAATTTCGAGACAGTTTCTATGATAAAATTCGAGTTTGAAATCAATCACTCAAAAATAGCAAAAAAGTGAAATATTGATATTTTCTGGTAAAATTTGTAAATCGTTGAAATTTCCCCAAGTTTGCCGAAAATTTCCGATTTTATTCGACGTTATCCGAAATTACCCGAACATTTTCAATATCCAACGAAATTTTTCGAAAAAACAAGAAATGAAAATCTCTACATTTTTGGTCAAATTCCGATTTTATCGTCGAAGTTGCCCGGAAATTGCCGATTTTGGCCGACTTTATGCGAAATTACCCGGAGGGGTTCGATATTTAAATTTGAAACGAAATTGCTCTCGTCTTTAGTAATAGAAAGTGAAAAAACTGAAAATCCCTACATTTGGCCAAATTCGCAAATCGTTGAGATTTTCTGTTTTTCTCGAGGTTTCACGGAAATTACCGATTTTAGTCGACTTTATCCGAAATTACTCGAACAATTCCGATATATAACGAAATGAAATTTAAAAATTACTCTCAAGTAATAGAAAGTGAAAATCTCCACAATGACATTTGGTTGAATTCGGATATCCTTGAGATTTGCTCATTCCCCGAAGTTGCCCGGAAATTACTGATTTTGGACGACTTCATCCGAAAGTCCCCGAACAAATTTCGATATTTAATTAAATCACTCTTAAAGTCCAAAGAAACAACTAGAAGAAAGTAAAAATTTCCATTTGGTTAAATTCGGATATCTTTGAAATTTTTTCAGAGTTTCTTGAAAATTACCGATCTTGGTCGACTTGATGCGAAATTTCCCGAACAATATCGACGATATTTGACGAAATTAGAATTAATCTAAAATAGTTGAAGATGAAAATCTCAACGATTACGATCAGATTCGGATTATATCGAAAAGATTGTCCCGAAGTTGGCCAAATATACCGATTTTGATCGACATTATCCGAAATCATCCGATCTATCCCGAAGTTGATTGTAAACTGCCGATTCCGATCGAATTTATCCGAAATTACCCGAACGTAATCGATATTTGACGAAATTACTCTTCAAAAAAAATTGATGGTAAAAATCTCAAAATTTTTAAAATACGTCGTTGAGATTCTCCCGAAGTTAACCGAAAGTTACCGACATTTTACGAAATCACTCGAATTTCTCTGTTTTTCGAAGTTGACCCGAAAAACACCGACATTGATCGACACTAAACGAAACTATCCGAACGATATCGACATTCAACGAAACCACTCGAAAATACCCGAACGCTTGAAATTCGACATAACGCGAGATTTTTAACGCTTTCGACGAATTCTGTTCTCCTTGTCAAGATTTATGACTAATTTTCTTTAATACAAACATCTGTCTGGGTTCTCGTTAATCTGGTTTGATTTAAAATTCATCTTATTCGAATTTCGCAGCATCGGCTCAGTTTGGTAATATCTGTTAGGTCCGTTGATTATCCAATAGTCTTTTTACTCTTAGTTTATTCTCGTCTTAGTACAAACGCCCTAGAGGCGGATATTTCCTCTCCATTCGAGAAAAAAAATCGATTCCGTTAGGAAAATTGGACACGCGGCTGAATTCTGCAAACCTCAATTTCCTGTTCACGATTTTAATTAGTATCTCGCCGATATTTCTTATAATCTGGAATTCGGGCGCTTTCTTACCTGTTGTTGTGGTTCACTTCTGAATTCGAATGCTCTTTTGTGATTTGAATTGTTTCTTTCAAACAAGGCCGCCAGACGTGCCCCGTTATACTATTTTACGAACAAAATACTTAATTCGATAACGTGGTTCGGTCGAATGGACCAGGATCAAAAATAATGCAGAATTGAACAAAACGTGACGTTTTCAGTGTCGAAAATGGCAGGGCAGGAAAATTAAGTCCCCTATGAATTGACAGGTCCGACCAAAAAAAAAAAAAAATCGAAATGTATTACTTTTTTCGCTACTTTGTTACCAATTACGAGTACGTGAGAAGAGGGGAGAAGTATCGAAGAATCACTTTTTGGACATTGAGCCGCAACGATGATTTTTTAAAACATTAATTAAGCGGACAGACTAAAAGTTACATTAAGAATTTATACTTACGCTTTTTTTTTTTCCTCCTTGTGTTTATATGATACGTGTGTGATTTGAAAATTTTTACTATTAGGGCGTTATACGTGTAAAATTATTAGTTTTAAGTTGTATAAAAAACATGAATGAAAAAAAAAAACGATTTTAGAGATTTTTTTTTTACGTATTGAAAAAAAAAAGAATAATAAGAACGAACGTATTGATATGTTTCGTCGTGGAATTTTTTAATAAAGGGAAATATACATAGTAGAACGAAAAAAACGTACGGTGAAAAGTTCCCTTATTAAGCAATTTATATTTGGTAAGAATTTTTATATAATGTGTATTTTTGGCTTATAATATAAAATTTGTTAAACTTTCACGAATTTAGAAAATCATATTCAAAATAAAGAAGTTTTAGAAATTGTAGCGTATATTTTGTACACCTTTTAGTTTTATCACTGGCTATACTTAGAATGTGTAGGTAAATGGATTGGGTATCTCACATTTATAGGTACACTTACTACACGTACACTTTTAAAAGTAGAAAGCATGCGATAATGATTTTTGTGAAGAGCTCAAAGACAAGAGACATTGATTACCATGTATTTTTTTTTTAATTTTACAGGCCAATAGAAGCAACACCAAGGCCTATAGTTAGGTATGTTGATTTAATTGTACCTATGGTTGGAATTTTGTTTGGTTCTGTTCAAAGGTTGAGTTGCTTTTAAGGTGTTGGCGAAGTCTCTTATTTTTTCGAATTTGAGAATGTACGTGAAGGATTGTGCAGTGTATTGTGAAAAAAGAAATTTTTTCTCATACGTTTATTTATTTGGGATTTATTTATACGATATACTTAAAGCATGTCATCTTGGCTACCTCTTTTTTAAAGGTGTTGCAACACTTGTGGCTATATTTTATTTTTTATTCCAATTGCGAATGCGCTTTTTGTTTGATGAAAGATTTTGCTTATATATATTTTTTTGATATGTTACGATTTATGTATCGAATGTATCGGTGAAAATTTCATCTGCTGAGGAGAATTTTTCGGTGAAAATTTCATCTGCTGAGGAGAATTTTTCGGTGAAAATTTCATCTGCTGAAAAGAATTTTTCTCAATTTTGATCACGATCAGCTTGTATTATACTTTTCATTGGAATAAGTTGTTAATATTATATGCTCTTGGTTATGGTTCAAGCGTCTTTATTTTCAAATGTTTATTGTAAAATGTCTCTTATTTCGTACTTTATGGGTTCTATTTCTTATTTTTATTTAAGGTCAGGATGCGTTGTTTTCGAAGGAGAATTAATGTTTTTATTTTTTTGTTCAGCAATGCGGTTAACGAAGAGCAGGAGAAACCGAGATCTTTGCGTTTTACATGGAGTATGAAAACGACCTCGTCCAGGGACCCGAATGAAATCATGACGGAAATTAGAAAAGTACGAAGTTTGATTATTTTTTTATTTTGATGTTTGCTTTTTTTTTTGTTTGAATTGGAATTTGCTGATTTTTGGTATTTGCTAATTGATTTTTTAAAAAAATAAATAGCAAATTTTGATTTTTTTTAAAAAAATCTTATGATTTTGAGAAAATCGAATGATCAATTTTTTAATGAAAAATCGTACAGAAAATTAGATCTCTTTTTGAAACTTGAAGAGATGAAATTATTTTTAAAAATTTAGTCAATTTAAGAAGTCAAAATAATAAATTATTTTTTAAAAAATTCAAAAAATTGAATGATCGGTCATTTTTTCAACAATAAATGATTGATCATATTGAAAAAATTGAATCGTTAATTACTTTGAGAAAAATTAAATGATATTTTTTTTGAATTGCCGTGATCAATTTGGCCACATTGAAAAAATTTAAAATTGTGATTATTTTTTTTTTTTTTTAATTCTTTGAGGAAAATTTTCTTCAGTTAAAAAAAATCTGAGAAAACTTGTCGATAAAAAGACCTCTAAAAGTTGTGATGGAAATTCTCAAGATTTTTTTTTAAATGGTGAAATTTTGTAAGATCATTCAAGAAGAATTTTTCCAAAATTAAGAAAAATACGTTTCAAAACTTCCTAAAAAATTCTATCAAAAAATTGTACAAAATTTGCTCAGAATTTGATGAAAAACGATATGTGATTTCTAGTCTGTGAAAACTTGTTTGTAAAAAAAATTAAAAAGGCTCTGAAAATTCTCAAATTTTTTTTTTTTTAAATGGCAGTTTGCTCAAATTTTTTTCAAAATCACGCTAAAGTAAATCTTTTAATTTCGTAAGAATTCTCTCAAAATTTCACAGAAAATTTTTCTTCTAATTCTGGGAAATTTCGCTCAACGTTTGTGAAAGTTTTTTTGAAAATTTTCTAAAGTTGCCACTATCTATATGTACCTATTGCATAAAAAAGACAAAAATTCATATTTTCGAAAGTTTATTTAAAACATGGAAAAAATCCTGGAGTTTTGAAAAATTTTCTGAGAATTTCGTTGAAAATTTCTGAATGTTTTTCTTTGAAAATTTTGACAATTCACTTGAAATTTTTTCAAAATTTTGGTGGAGATTTTTTTTTTTTAAATTTATAAATTCTGTGAACATTTTTTAATTGTTTTAATTTTATGAAAACTTTTTTAAAAAATTTGTCAAATTGCTATAATTTGAATTTTGTGATTTCTTTTTCTCGAAATTTTGAGTAAAAAGTTATGCAATTTCTCAAACAATTTTGAAACTTCGTTTAAAATTCTCCCTTTTTTTTTTTTTGAAAATTTTACGAGTCTCTGATTTTTTTTATCAACTTTGTGAAAATTTTTTGAAAATGCACTTCGCTTGAATTTTGTGTAATTTTTTTCGCATTTTGAGGAAAATGTTTTGTGATTTCTAAAAACAGCGTTATTGCAAATTTTGATAAAACGCTGAATTTTTCTCCAAAATTCCGTTAAAAAATCACGAAACTTTGAAAAATTATTGTAATTTTGAACATTCTCTCGTAATCCATTTGAAATAATTTTTATTTAATTTTGAGAATTTTCTTCTAATTTTTTCAAATTTCTTCAAATATTTTGTAGTAGGTATTTCTGATGGACCTATTTTTATTTTTAAAAAACACTTGAATTTTTTCGAAAGTTTTTTAAAAATTTCGTGATTTTAGTTTTTTGTTTTTGTTGAAAATTTTGACAAGTCCCTGTAGTTTTTTCTAAATTTTGTGGTAATTTTTTCAAAATTTCGTGAAAAAATTCTGTTGTAATTTTATAATTTTTTTTCTAAATTTTGAGAGGAAAGTTCTGTTATTTCTAAAAAATTTCTTGAAATTTTTCCCAGTTTTTATTTGAAATGTTTACAAATTGCTGGAATTTTTTTCGTAGTTTTGTGGAAAAGTATGAAAAATACACTCGAATTTTTCGTATTTCCTCCCTAAAATTTCGTTGTCAACTTAAGCTACGTTCATAATAGGAAATGAATTTGTTCGCGTTTGTGAAAACTGGGAATTGAAAAGTTGAATTTTTTCAACTTTTCAATGAAAAATGATATGAAAACGAAAATTTCGTGACATTGTTTTTTTATCAGTTTGTGATATATGTCACATATACCAATAGATATCACTAAAATATAATAATATTTGCATTATACATCGTAAAAATTGAAAAAAAACTAAAAGTCCTTTCTTGCGAAATTCCCAAAATTTTTCATTTCCTATTATGAACGGTTTCATAGCAAACAAACGGTTTAACTTTTCATTTCCCGTTTTTCACAAACCGCGAGCAAATTCATTTCCTATTATGAACGTAGCTTTACTGAAAACTTTTCGAAAATTCTCTTGAATTTTGTGGAATTTTTATTTCGCAATTTTGAAGTAAAGCTGAAAACTTCGTTAAAAATTTTCTAATTTTTTTTTCCAAATTTTGGCATATCACTGTATAATTATAAACACCCAAAAAAAAAAAAATTTGTAAAAAAAATACTTATTTGAAAAATGCACTTGAATTTTGTGGATTTTTATTTCAAAATTTCATGAAAAAATCCTGGATTTAAAAAAGAAATGCTACCAAAATTCTGTAAAAACTTCTTTAAATAATTTGTCAAGTTGCTGAAATTTTGTTGAAAATTCTTTTGAATTTTGTTCGCGATTTTGAGGCAATTGTTCTCTGATTTCTGAAAAAATTTCGGAAAATTTCAATAAGACTTTTTTCAATTTTTTTTTGTTTAAAATTTTGACAAGGCGCTGATTTTTTTTTAAATTCTGACAAAATTTTACATTTTTTTTTTAGTTTGTCAAGTTGAGGTAAATTTGTTGAAAATATGAAGTTTTTTTTCAAAATTTTCAGGAAAAAGTTCTGTAATTTTTGGAGAAAAAATTCAGAAATTGAAAAAAAAAAATTAATTTTGGTGTTTTTAATTTTTTTTTTTTTAAATTATTTGGTGAAAAAATTCTGCAATACTGAAAAATATTCTCTAAATGTTTCACAAACATTTTTTCTCAAATATCGTGCAAATTTCTCTGGACTTATTTTTTCAGTTCTCTGAATTTTTATAGTTGTTTTAAATTTTTTTTTTTAATTTCATTGAATTGAAAAAAGTTTAGATTTTTCTTCTAAGAAATCAAATTCTGTAATTGATGAAGAAAAAATTCAGAAAATTTCGATCAACTTTTTTTTGATTTTGATTTTCTCTGAATTTTTTTTCAAAATTTGGTGAAAAAATTCTCCATTATTAAAAAAAAAATCATTCAAAGCTTCACAAAAAATTTTCTCAAATAATATGAATTTTTTTTTGAGGAATCAACTTCTGTAATTTGAGAGGAAAAAATTTAGGAAATTTCGTTGATTTTTTTTTCAATTTTGATATCTTTTTGGGTTTTTTTCAAAATTTGGTGAATAAAATTTCTCAATGTTTCACAAGAAATTTTCTAAATTTTTTTCTACTTCAAAATTTCAGAATTTTTTTTGTAAGGAATCTCAAGTTGGCATTTATTTTTCAATATACGTGTCTAGATTGTTTGTTTTACCTTATTTTATTTTATTTTTTTAGGTTTTAGACGCGAACAACTGCGACTACGAACTACGAGAACGTTTCTTGCTCTTGTGCGTACACGGCGACCCCAACACCGACTCGCTGGTCCAGTGGGAAATCGAAGTATGCAAATTACCGCGACTATCGCTGAACGGGGTGCGATTCAAGAGAATATCCGGCACGTCGATCGGATTCAAAAACATCGCGTCAAAGATCGCCAACGAATTAAAGCTTTGACTATAATACTTTAGGCTGTAAGTTGTGTTATCGTTTCTCAGTCTCGGTCTCGGTCTCAGACGAGGGCAAAAATCGCGAATACCTATTGTTATGTTTTCTACGTAGTAGTATTTTGTAGGTATACAAATAGACTAAAGAGAGGTACTTTTATACTATGTTAACTATGAATGCGTGTTCCTGTCTCCAAAACATATGACATAACTCTATACGAGACTGAAATTCGCATTTATCGTCTATGAAGACGACCGACTCTTTTCGAAGTGCTAGCGAAATTACTGCGAATGTCGACAGACAATCCAAAGCCGTGTATGCGACCAGCGCGTATATGTAGGTACCTACTTGTCAACGTGTCGTGATTGTGTTTTCTTTTTCATTGTTACTACGTATACATTTTGGGGGAAGCGGCTCAAAGTTACACCAATATGTCTTTCTTTATGTTATCGCGTGACATCGACATATACTATTTTTACTTCTAATTCGTTGAATCGAAGAAAAAAAAGGCGTTTAAATTTACTTAATTTTTATCGTATCGCGATTACTTGTTGTACCATCGTAAGCGTACTTTTACATTACGTAGGTGTAAGTATTATTTTAAAAAAAAGTTTATACTTAATAAGCGCAAATTACTGTCGCTGTAACATGTATTGTAAGGTACACGCTGGCGCTATCTACGCGAGGTCTGAAATTTCATACGGATTCGTTATTTACCTTTTTTTGTGTATAGGATTATGCTGCCCCACGCAGCTGATAAGTTTAGATCGGTTTAATTTCTTTTCAAGTCCACTAAGGACGATTAATTTGATATTCGATATTCGATATTGGTATTTTCAAACACGCTTTTTAATATAGTGGATAAGATGCTGTGATTTTAGCATAGTTATGCAACCAGATTAGAGCTGCAGTCCTTCCGCATGGAATTACCTATCTTCCGTAGTTCTCGTAGGGTTAGAATTTTTTTTTTAATTTTGTTTTTATTTTGAATAACGTCGTAACCGGAGATGACCAAAAAATCGAGTATTTTGACTTCTGAGCATGAGCAAATCGATTCGAGAGGTGTGAACTTTTTCAATGTGTTGGTTTTTTAAAAAAAAAGTGAATTAATTTTTTCTAAAATTTCTTATCGGATATTTTCAATTGATTGATTTTTCCAAAAAATTAAATTTATCGTTTAAAAAAAACGATTTTTATTACTTTTTTTACGATAAATTTGAATGCGCGCATTTTTTCTAGAGATTCCGATGTATCGATTTCATCTGAAATTAGAATTGATTTTTTTTTTTTTTTTTTTTAAATTGCAGACTGAGAAATAAAAAATGAAAAATACCTACCTAATTATAAATAAAATAAAAAAATAAAAATTTCTAAAATTTTTCAATTTTTCGACTTATGAAAATATTTTGATTTTTTTTTCTAAAATTTCAATTCATCGATTTTACAAAAAACTTAATTCAATCAATATTTTTCGATGTATTGATTTTATCAAAAATTTCACTCAATTGTTTTTTCAAAAAAAAAAAAAAAGTCATTAGGTATTTCTACATAATTTTTTTTTTTTTTTTTTTTTTGAAAAATTCTCAATTTTTTGATTTTGAAAATATTAGGTATGTCAATAATGTCAATAATTATTATTCATTTTTAAATTTCAATTATTTCGAAGTATCGATTTAAAAAAAAAAAAAAAAAGATTCTTCGGTTTTTCTAAAAAGATGAACTTTTTAAAAAATGTTTATGAATTGATTTTATAAAAAATTTTAATCAGTTGATTTTTTTCCAAAAAAAAATCAATTTTTCCCTTCTTCTGAACTTTTTTTTTCGCTTAGAAAAAAAATTGAGATGTTGATTTGTTTGAATTTCGATTTTATTCATTTTTCTAAAAGATATTTCAGTTTTTCTATTAAAATATACTTACCTATGAATAATTATGTTGATATTCAAATTCGATCATTTCGATAAATCGATTTTGTCCAAAATTTTAATTTATCGCACTTTTCAAAAAAAACCAATTTATTCTCATTTTTCTGGAATTTTTTTATTCTTCCGCCTTTTTTCGAAAAATATTAATTTTTTACTGAAATTTCGATTCATCATCGGAGATTTCAATCAGTCGATTTGAAAAAATGCAGTTTATCCTTTTCTCTAAAATTTTTCAATTTTTTAGATTCATTGATTTTATTGGAAATTTTACTGAATACATTTTTTCAAAAGTTCACCTTTTTTCTGTTTTTATTTTTTTTTATTTTTTTGAATTTAAAAAAAACATATCGATACATCGATTTTCAAATTTGGACTATTTCGATGTTGCGACTCTAAAAATCAATAAATTTTTTAAACTTTTTGAAAAAAATTTTGAATCGATTTCTTGAAGAATTTTAATTTATCAAATTTAAAAAAATTGATTCGTTTATTTTTCTAAAAAATCTTTAATTCGATTTTTAAATTTTTAATGATTTGATTTTTTTGTTCAATTTTTCGATTTTTAAAATATCTACATTGATAAAAATAATTATTTTTTTCGAATTCGAATCGGGGGGGGGGGGGGGGGTTAAACCAACTATTTTTTTCTAATTTTGATGATTCTTTATATTCGATTATTTCGATGCATCGATTTTATCTAAAATTTAAAAGTAGGTAATCAATTTTTTAAAGAGTAAAAATTAATTCATCCATTTTCCTAAAAAAAAAATCTTTGATATTTTTTAATATTATTATCGATTTAATGATTTTTCAGATTCGATTATTTCGATCAATTTTTTCTAAAATTTCAAATAATTGATTTTTTGAAAATAATTTATTCATTTCCTTGAAAATATTTGTATTTTGATCGATATGTTGATTTTAAATTCGATTATTTCGATGTATCGATTTTATCTAAAATTTCAATCTGTCCTTCATTTTTTCCTAAAATTTGATTTTTCGATTTTTCCGAAAATTTTAATTCATCCATTTTGCCTTTCCTAAAAAATTTCAAGATAAATATTTTATCAAAACTTCCAGTCAATAGATTTATTTAAAAAAAATTTAGTATTTCTTTTAAAAAAAAATATTTTGTGATTTTTTTCAATTGATATCGATCTGATGAATTGTATTTTTCTCAAATAAGATACATTTTTTCAAAAAAATTCAATTCGTACGTTTTCAAAAAATTTTAATTTTTTCAAAAAGAAAAATATATATATTTTCTCAAATGAAAATTTTGAATGTATCGATTCGAGAAATTAATCAATCTTAAAAAATTAAAATGCAAAATTGATTCAAATACTTCATCATGGGTTCTCTGGAACCTCTCTTGCTTAACATTTTCGTTCGAATTAAAATACACAAATTACCCCTGGAGACTGAATTTTTTATATAAAATGACTACCTAGGTTTATTCAACTCGACAATGCATCTCTCGGTTAAACGTGAACTGGTTATGAAATTGCATTTATTAACAAATTTTCGAATTATCTGACATATCAATCCCCACCACTCCCCTCAAACTTTTTTTTAATACCCACGACTATGTATTTTTACCTCCTATAATACTATTTTTGTCTGAATAATCTGGTTGCAATCGACTTTTTCCTCCTTCTCATTATTTTATACCTATTTTTTAAACAACGCGTATCCGTTGTTTCTTTCGAATCTATCCTCGAAAAATTATTTTTTTAAATTTTGTCAAACGACAAAAAGAAAAATGGAAAAACAAACGCTTACGAAAGACCAAAGTACGTACGTTAATTGAAAAATTTCTATTTATTTATTTTCTTTTTTTAAAAAACTATTTATACCTTAATTTTAATATTTTCGTTCGAAAAACTCTGCGACGATAACATCCTTTTCCTTAGCGTAGAATGTGTACTCGTAGTTTGTTGGCTTCCGGTAATTAGTTTAATTGACGCGACTAGTTGGAAAAAATTACTCATTTTCAAAACTATTGTTCATCTCCTCGAGGTATCAAATGATCGATTATTATTGTTCGTTGATTGTTTTTTTTCTTTGTGTGTTTTTTAAGAGTCTATTTTTTTGTAATCGTGTTATTTTTCTTGTACGTGTGAATTGTGTGTAAAAAGTTCCTGGTTTCAGTAGCGAGATTATTTTTTTTTTTGTGTGAAAAAAAGACGTAGTAGACGAAGACGAAGATGCAATTTCCCCTTTTTATTTTTTGATTTTTTTTCCTTTTTGTTGTTTGTATATTGTCTTCTTTTTTTCTCTCTTCGACTAAGCACCTAAATATTACGTTGTTTTTTTTTTGTATGATTTAATTATAAATTTTTTTTTTTGGAAAATAGACGCATCACGTGATAAAGGAGAACTGACGATTTGAAAACAGTAGTAGCTTATATTTTCATATTAATGTTACCTTTTTTTAAGTACTTACTTACGTAAATTATTAATTGCAGTATTGTGTACACATTGTACCCCCGATGTACGTTTTTCCCCCTCTTTCTTTTTTTCTTTTTTTTTCAACGACCAAATTCTTATTTATTATGTACAAAAATGATAGATTGTATTTTTTTTGTTTCTTTGAATAATGAAAAAAAAAGTGATACTCGTAAAATGTAATATAATGATATCGGCTTTTTATTAAAAGTAATTTTATATTACCGCATTTTTATTTAATGACATTTTAAGTAGAGTAATTATTTTTACGCATTATAATGTATAGTATATGATACGATTATTACTGTAAACAAACTTGAAAGAATATCGCTTTTGATTAATTTTTAACATTAACGCGTTCTTCGTCTCTAATATGCCCATTTACATTTTGTATGTTTCTATTTTTGTGTGTACATAGCGACGCACTTTTTAATATTTTTTAATCACCGTGATTATTAAAAAGAGGATAAAGGTGCGGTTCAATTTACAAACTTTAAAATGATGAAAAAAAAGAAAAATCAAGATTATGATTTATTTACATTTGTATATAATTTATTGTAAATAGTAATGAAAAAATACAAACTGAAAAGTAATCCGAGTTGTTTATTAATTTTTTATACATGGTGTCCCGTAAATGGTGGTGACATTTTATTTGACTCTTATCTCGATTTTTTTTTGGAGATCGAAAAAATCAAAAGGGGTAACCTTCATTTTTTTTTTTTTTTTTTTGAAAAAAAAAACTTTTTGTCTCACTAGTGAAGGCACCCAATTGTCGAACGCAGATTCAAACCAAATATTGCCTATCTTGCAGCTCGCGGCGCCAATATTGTGATAACGGAACGCTAGGTGCCCGTTTTGATTACAAGTCTAGATATGGGAGGAAAGGTTTCGAACATTTCCTATGAAAAAAGTTCAAGTGAATATTTTTCATTTTTGACGTGATGATCTGTTGCTGCCAATGGATAATACTCGGCTTGGCGAACAAAAAATGTTATTAACACTTATTGCCTAACTTCAATATTGAAGGGGCTACACTACAATTTTTATTCTAAAAATTCTTTTAAAAAATTTGGAATAAAAAATGTAGTGTAGCCCCTTCAATATTGAAGTTAGGCAATAAGTGTTGATAACTTTTTTTGTTCGCCAAGCAGAGTACTATCCATTGGCAGCAACAGATCATCATGTCAAAAATGAAAAATTTTCACTTGAACTTTTTTAATAAGAAATATTCTAAAGTTCTAAACCTTTCACCCCATATCTAGACTTGTAATCAAAACGGGCACCTAGCGTTCCATTCTCACAATATTGGCGCCGCGAGCTGCAAGATAGGCAACAATTGGTTTGAATCTGTGTTGGACAATTGGGTGCCTTCCCTCGTCAGATCGACGTGTGAGGTGTCTAGGATGATCTCGCTGATTCCGAATCTGTCGATACTTTTCAATTTTGGCCCTTCCTTCGCCTTTACATAAGTAATTTTTTTCGAAAAATCGACATTAGAGGTACGATGAGAAAGTTAAATTGAAAATAAAGTTCATCTTCGTGATTAGCGACTTCGAAATAGTAATAAACCGCATTAAAAATACAGAAATACGATAATTTTTGAAAAAAGAGTTGCATTTTGAAAATACACCCCGAATCTGCCTGCAAATGCATCAAGTATGCAACTCAATTAACACCTAATACTAAAAACCTTTAAATGAGCTTTTTAAAGCTTTCAGGAAATCTTCGATAAAGGTTGAAGAGTCATTTATTACTAATGTGAGGTCGCTGAATTCAAATTTGAAAATTGTTTCAAACAATGTTGCCAACATCGCGAAAGAAAAATTTTATTTGCCGAAGTTGGCAATCCTGGAAGGTATAAATGATAAATTCGAATCTTACGATCGCGAATTGAGCTGTACACCAAATTTCAGCTCAATCGGATTGTAAACGAGAGCTTGGTAAATTTTTGAATTTCGACCCCTTCAAATTGATTTTTTTTCAAAATTTGAAAAAAATTGTCGAAAATGGGCGTACGATGGGTCGATTCCAATAGAGTCGAACCCGGCGATTGCAAATCTGCAATCAGATTCGAAATCGGGTCATTATTCGCGGAGATATAAAGCGTCAAAGTTTTGGTAACGAATAACAAAAGACTTTAGGAGAACTGCGCTGTGATTGGTCCATTCATTTCCAAAACTTTGATTTTTAATATCTCCGCAAATAATGGTCCGATTTTGAAAACGAAAACAAATTTGTAATCGTCAAGGTCGTAGAATTCAAATTTGAGAATTTTCTTCATGCAATATTGCCAACCTAGCAAGAAAAAAGTTTTATTTCCCGAAGTTGGCAATTCTGAGCGGTGTAAATTATGAATTTAAATTGTGCTACCTAGAATTCAGATATAACCCAAATTTCAGCTCAATCGGATGATAAATAAGTGCTTAGAAAATTTTTAAATTTTGAAGGGTCAAGTGGTGACTCGAAATTGGGAATTTCCATCTTTCGTTCCTATAGAAATGAAGAATTTATTTCTAATAATCTTCATTTCCGGCACAACAAAGTAAGTACGCTCAAAATTGACGACATATTCTTGATCAGCGACTTCGAATTAGTAATAAACGACATCAATAATACGAAAATACGATGTCTTTTGAAAAAGTGTCGTATTTTAGTGCAAAAATTATTCCTACAGGGAACAGCGAATGCAACTTGTTCGACACTTTCGAATTTTTTAAAAAACAGACCTACGTTTCAGTTCTTTACTGATAGATAGCGTTACGAGTACTGTTTCGACGTATTTCTGAGATGTTGTTTGAGTTGCTAATCGTCTACTTTTGCAGGCACTGGTTACTTATGAATTTTTTTTGGTCTGATTTTTAGTTTTTACTGCATTTTTTTTTTGCAGATATCGTTGCCAATAACGAAATTCGTCTTCTAATATTGTAAGATATTGCCCAAACTTTGGATTTCACTTTAAAAGAGTAACTCGAATATTTTTAAAGCATTATTCGAGTAGCTTTTCGGGCTTTTTTACTTACCACTAAACAATTTTTTTCTCTTCTTCAAAGTGATTTCGTTTATTCAGAAAACATTCCAAATTTTTTGCACCAGTTTGAAAAAAAAGGTTTATTTTTTTGAAGGAAGAAATTTCTTGAAAAAATTAACTCGGAGTAAAAAAAAATATTTCTATGTTTTTTAGATCAGCGTAAAAAGTTTATTAATTTTTCTGAATTTGGAAAATCAGTATAAAAATTTCTCACCTTTTTTGGAGACTTTTTTAAAAGAAAAATTTCAACTTTTTCATTTGAAAAAAAAGAATGCAGAAAACCTGCTGTTTTTATGCAGAAAGAAAATCTCAATTTTTTGGAAAAAAAATTTTCTTTATTTTTTTTGGAATTTTTTTTTTTTTTTTTTTTTTTTGAAGAAATGAAATCTCCATTTTTTTAAAAATTATTAAAAAATTTCCAAATTCTTTGGAGTCGAAAAATCTTCTAGTTTTTTTGAGAGCAACAAAAAATCTCTATTTTTGGTGTACTTTATAACCAAAAAAACCTCATTTTTCAGCAAAAAGATTACCTATTTTTTTTATTTATTTATTTTTTTTTTAGGAAAAACCATCGATTTTTTCGGAGCAGTAAATTTCTCACTTGAGAGGGAGGGGAGTTCCAATTTTTCTGGAATAATGAAAGTTCTCAATAGAAATAGAAAAATCTCAATTTTTTAAAATAAAAAAGTTTTGATTTTTTTTGGAGAAAAAATCTCCAATTAGGAAAAGGGTGAAGCGAAAATTTTAAAAAGTTTATTGGGATTAATAAAAATTTTCGATAACTATTTTGGAATCAAAAAAAATTCTCAACACTTGTAGGTAAGTACTTTTGGAATAAAAATATTTTTAAACTTTTTGAATTTAAAAAAAAAAAAAAAAAAAAAAAAAACTTAATTTTTGCAATAAAAAAATTAACTGAATATATTTTTTGGAAAAATATTATAATTTTTTTCAATTATAAATCTTATTTTTTTGGAATGAAGAATGTTCTGATTTGTTTGGAGAACAAATTTACAATTATTGGAGGACACGAAAGAAAAAAAAATCGTTCAATTTTTTGAAAGTAAAATTTTTCTTTCGTTTTTTGCAAAAACAAAATCTCCAGTTCGAGGGGAAGAGGGTGAAAAATTTTACCAATATTTTTGGAATAACGGAATTTCTTAATAATTACTTAACTGTTTTAAAATTGAAAAATCTCAAATTTTTTCAAATAAAAAATTCCAATTTTTTGAAGAAAAAAATCTATTTTTTCAGAGAAAGAAATTTATAAATTTTTTGAAAGATGATTTTTTTTCACAAATAAACAATTTTCTCGTTCTTTTTTTTAATGTAAAAAAAGGCCAATAAACTACTGTTTTTTTTGGGCGGGGGGGGGGGGCACTTGCCTACTTGTAGCTTCTTGAAGAAAAAAATTTTGTTCCACGTTAAGACGTTTTTTTCCTAATTCGAGCTGAAATAAATCAATTTTCACGATTTTGTAACTTCTTAACCCCCATGGAACATCAGTATGTTGCAATATTGTTCAAATTTTTCACTCATTTCACTAATTCTAACTGAAATAAATCAATTACTACGATTTTGTAGCTTGGAAAACAACGTTCGAGAATATCTTTCGCAACAAATAAAACACTGCTCAGCGTCTGAGCCAAAAGTTCTTGTTCAAAAAATCCAAAAAATGCGGCATGAAAAAAAAATACAACATTAAATCTAATAACAATTAACCGATCTGGGTTAAAAAACACTGCCCGCCGCCAGGCAGTGAAAAACCTGGGCATTGTCGGGGCCGTTGTGATGGAAAGGACCTAAAAATTGTTTTCGAAATAAAAAATACAAAAAAAAAATCATCGCGAACACTCGTACTTCACTCATACCTCATACTCGTGGGATATGAGACAACCCTGGATACCCTTAAATGTGACATTATATGCTTGAAGCTCGTAAAGAAACATTTGAAATTCAAAAAAATAACAAATTACTGTATTCGTCGGTTCGCACCGTGCGCACATGAAAAAGTTTTCATTATTTCGGCTGACGATTGTACCAAAAATTATTATGTGGGACCAATTTTTGCCAATAATTATTTTATGTCAATTGCCAAAAAAAAATTAGTATTCTGTTAATTTTGCCAAAAATATACTTTTTGGTAATTTTGTGATAAAATTCAATTTCGCAAAAAGATTATTTTTTTTCAATTTTGTCAAAAATTTATTTTTCAGTAAACACGCATTGGAAATGTTACAATTTCAAAGGTCAAATGAAGTGTTCTAGATGCGCTCTGTCGTCCCGCATCGATTGCAAGCCTTTGCTGGAGTCTCAGACCACTTTAAACACGTAAAATCGCAAAATTTATGATTTGGAAACTTTTTCAAAGGCTCTTGCTTTCTTAAAAATGCGAATATTGCAATTTTCTCCTTTCTGTCACACATTTTAAAGTTCAAGTTCAAATGAAAAGTTCTAAATTAGATTTGTGTTCCTGAGTCGATTGCAAACCTTTGCGGGAGTCTCAGACCACTTTAAACACATGAAATCGCAAAAATTCAACGTTGGCGGTTGTTTTGTTCTATTTTTAAAAAATGGTTTGATCTCCAAAATAACGTATTTCTATGAATTAATTGTTATAATTAAACATGATTACCTTTAAAATAAAACGAAGAATTTTCAAATGCGTTCAAACACATTTTCTTTTAGAACTATGGCCACTAGGGTGGCCCTTATTTTACCTTTTTCGACTTTTTAAATGTCTTACCCCCCAAAGTGTGTTCATTTTATGAGAAAATAATTCCCTATTTTTTATTTTTCCTCTAACTGAATTTTAACCCGTGCCGGGTCACCCCCCTTTTTTGGAAAAATGAAAAAAATTCACCGATTTTCAAAATCTTGCACCCTTTTTGGAGATAACCCATCAAAGTTGTTCCTTGTCATGAGAATGAACTCCCAATTTTTTATTTTCCCTCCAACTCGATTTTAAGTGGTACCTGGGGGCTCCCCTAATTTTTCAAAAAAATCAAAAACAAGAAAATTGAGCAAAATCGTTACTTTTAGCATTTCAAGTTGTTGCATTCGTAAGAGAAAAATTCTCTATTTTTCATTTTTCCCCTAACTCAGTTCTAAGTGGATCCACAAGCCCCCCAACTAAAAAAATTATGAAAAAATACCAATTTTTTAAATTTTTTCATTTTTTTGGTTCTAACCAATGAAGGTCGTTCCATTTGGTGCAAAATGATTCCCAATTTTTTTAATTCCTCCCAGCGTTATTGTAAGTGGCACCCCGGTGTCCCCTTTTTTAAAAAAAATTGAAAAAATTCACCAATTTTCAAAATCTTGCAGTTTTTTAGAGATAACTCAGATAACCCATCAAGGTTGTTCCTTGTCATGAGAATGAAGTCCCAATTTTTTATTTTTTCTCCAACTTGATTTTAAGTGGTATCTGGGGCTCCCCTAATTTTTCAAAAAAATCAAAAACAAGAAAATTGAGCAAAATCGTTACTTTTAGCATTTCAAGTTGTTGCATTTTGTAAGAGAAAAATTCCCTACTTTTCATTTTTCCCCTAACTCAGTTCTAAGTGGACCCACAAGCCCCCAAATTAAAAAAATTATGAAAAAATACCAATTTTTTTAATTTTTTAATTTTTTTGGTTCTAACCAATTAAAGTCGTTCCATTTGGGGAAAAATGATTCTCAATTTTTGATTTTTCTCTCAGCGTTATTGTAAGTGGCACCCCAGTGTCCCCTTTTAAAAAAAAAAAAAAAAAAAAAACTGAACAATTTCTGTGAATTTTTTCATTTTTTTTTTATAGGGAATTATTTTCTCATAAAATGAACACACTTTGGGGGGTAAGACATTTAAAAAGTCGAAAAAGGTAAAATAAGGGCCACCCTAATGGCCACTTTACTTACGTAAGTCGTAAATATAAATTCAAGTTAGATTTCGCGCACTAATACAAGCTGAACCAAAACACATACAAAGGGGAGCTAAAAAATGAGAACAGGAATAATGAGATACGAGTACAGGAGTTCTCAAGTCTCAATATTAATATTAAATTTTTACATCTTCACAATTAATCATTAAAATAATTATCTCATCATCAATTTGTAGAAGTTTGATTTGTTCACTCCAATTCTATCAAAATCATGCCATTTTAGCTGATTATTTTCTCTATTGAGAAAAGTCAGCTATTAAATTTTACCCGATTTAAATTTCAATTAATTATTTATGCAGTAATTAGAATAGAACAATAGAATCATAGAAAAGGCCGAGATAAACTATGAAGATAAATTATCTTTTATTACCAAGAGACGCAATGAGACGATTGATCAGGACAAAATTCATTACCTATTTTGAAAAAAAAAGACTTCTGCTTAAATACTTCAAAAATTACATATATTTTTTTCATCACATTCAATATTATTATGGTTGAAGTTGAACAAGAATTAACACTGAAAATGTCGTTAAAAAACAAATTTAAAAACGTCCAAAAGATCAAAGCAAGGGCTTAGGGGTGATATTATCTATTACTTATACGTGAGGATTTTCACTATTTTTACATCGTTACTTTTAGAATGGACCTTGAATCAAAAAATAAAAGTCACCATCAAATTTTAATGAATTTGAATGATGGTAAAATTGATAACGATCCAGGACCCACCCAAGATGGCTTTCGCTCCGAATCGCCGATAACGAACCGAACAAGTTCATTAAAAAGAATAATGAGAAATATCATATGAAACAAACAACAAACAAATATAAAATTGCTAAACATATTTTTTTACAAGTTTACAAAAAAATGAAAAATTACAATTCATTACACGTGCATGATTATATTTTATGTACCAATAATTATTGTAAATACGATAGTTTGAAGAAAAAAAATCAGGTTGTTTCGTAAAGAGGATCTGGAGTACCTAAACCCATCCTAAACCTAATCCAAATCTCCTGTAATTAAAAACAAAAATTAGTTGATATTACGTATCACATTATACACCTACTTATTATATTTTATTAGATGTAAATTTTGCATTTTTATGCATAAATAATTATACAATGCTTTTGAAAATGAGATATTTTAATAAGACATAAATTCCATACGAGAAATACGAACCTCATCATTTGGGCAATTCTTTGACTTTACGCTGATAATCGGAACTGGTATTCTGATAATCGTCGATATTTATAAATTTACCAATGTTCAGATTCAAATATCTGGTATGAAAAAAATCCACAGTAAAAATAAGCCTACATGAAATTAAATTAATACCAATGAGAGTCGGTAGGTCAACGTACCTTACATAATCGTTGATATTTTCTTCAACAGAATGAGATCCAAAATCGTCTAATTGTAGGTGTGCCAGTAAATGGCCTATTTTAACTGAAATCGAGAAATATAAATTAGTCGTAAATTTACCACTTTTCAAGTAGGTATTTTTATCAAAAACAAAATACCAACCGAATAATCTAATAAATTGAGCTATACCATAAACGGAACTAGGAACGAAATCAGGTTTACTCTCAGATAACTGAAATAATGATAAATTAATAAAAATAAATATTCAATATCAACATTAGTTAAAAGTAGGCTAATTACTTTTTGAAACTGGGGTTTTTCGGAAGCGTATAATAATTTTTGAGAAATCACAACGTTGAAATATTGCTTCAAGGCGTAAGCTGTTTCTTTGTATTTACTCGCTCTGTAATTAAAACAAATAAATCATTACGAATGTGAAACAAGAACGAAGTATGCAGGTCCGTATCAATTATATGCACTTACATTTGTAAATCTGTTACTTTAACTTTATGTAAAACGTATTTTTCTGTAATTTCATCAACAGATACTCGTGCTGGTACTCTTGTTATCTGTAGAGTACATTTCACACGTAAATATTTTAAATATAAAAATCACTTTGGGAATCGCAACCCGACTTACTTTCTTTTTCCTACATATTAGTTCGAAATCGTACAACAATAAATATTTCAAATCATCCGGAATTTGAACAATAATAGTAATATGCTCGTAATATTCGAGTTCCTGAAAATACACAAAAAAACTCCACCTATAATGCGAATCATAAGAATAAAATATAAAATATGAAAATAATGAAACGAACAGAGGAATGTGAGAATTCTTTTTTTTTACGTGAATTCAAGTCTTGCTTATCCACAGTTTTAGGCGTCGATACGGTAGTTACAGTTTTAGTAGAAGGAGTTGTAATACTTTTGCGACTATTGTCTGAAAAAAACAGTAGCTAATACTCACAAAAGACAAAGAGTACCTATTATATTATCAAACAAATGAATATAGGTATTTTACTTAGTTTAGGAGAATTGGAACGTGAACTACTGTCTTCTTTTTCGCCTCCGGATCCGATACTAGTTCTTCTTTTAGTGCTCTTTTTTTGCTGCAATTTACTGCAAAGAAAATTTACAAAAATTTAGAACACGCGAATAAGGGACAAAATACCAAAGAGCTATAAATCGTCTTACTGTTGTTTTTGTAGTTCTTTCTTTCGTTCGAGATTTTCATCGCTGAATTTCAAGAGTCTGTCTTCGGCAGCCCATTCGTCCCAACTATGAAACCGAGCATCATTAGTGAAAAATGTTGGATAAAGAGATGTGATTACAAATCGGTATTATTTACTTCTTGTTCCATCCTGAGTAGTGAATAAGATATTCAATTTCGTCGTCTTCTCCTCTTCTAATTTGCAAACATTTAGCTTCGTAAATCAAGGGACCGTGGTAACATAATATCTTTTCACCTGCAACGCAATACATTTTAATCTTGATTGATGGTTCAAAATCATATTTAGATTGTCATAATCGAATTTCATTGTATAATATAGCTAGCTAAAGTAAAATTGATGCAATATTACCTTCTTGGAACCGGCCTTTTTCGATTTTTTTATCACCTTTATCGCCTCCTTTTGAAGACATTTTTCACCTAATTTTGCAATAACTTTGGAATGAATAGAAGGGAAAACTAGTGATATACATCCAGAAACGTTGGTAACGAATTTTAACTTTATTTTATCACCGCATAAATTAATTTCGCTAAAATAATCAACTCAAAATCAACTTGAGATAAAAATTTCTCAATTTTTTTTAGCGGTAAAATTTTTTTCCAGGCCAAATGGAAAAAAATTTGTTTATAAATTTAGTACAATGAAATTACAGTAGAGGCGTTGCTTACAAATCACAGATGAAAAAAATGATTTTTCATAATTTCAGGTAATTACCGGTATTTTAGGGTCAAATTGAGTAAAAAAAGAAAAAAAATGTCGAACATAAACAAAAGGATTGTTTCCAATTTTCATTGATTAGTTATCAGTATTATTAAAAAATTAGGAATTTAGGAATTAAAACTTGAAAATCGTCTTTGTTTTAACGAATTCTTTAATTTATTCATCTCTTGGGTGTCGTGTTTCCTAAAGGATCAACAATACTTCAGTATTTAATCATGTCGAACGATTATTCCTCTCTCAAAGTAAGTGGAAAAAAATAATCTCAACTCACTTGTAAATTTCATACTCAGCGATAGAATATCGCATTTCCATCATTTCACCTTCGAGTTACACGTATTTCCTTATTTCAGGTGGTTGACTTGAAAAAAGAATTGAAAACACGAGGTCTGAGTACCGCCGGCAATAAAGATGAATTGATAGAAAGATTACAAGTGTACACTCAGAATTTACTAGGAAGTGGTTCAGGTAAAGTACTCCATTCTGTAGAACTTTTCACTAGAATCTTTGTGCACGTACCTAACGTGATGGTTTTTTGCCTACAGATATTGATGGTTTTAGCGAATCAATAGCGGAACATGATATTTTGGATGAAGACGTGTTGAATGTACGGTGTCATATTATTTGAGCAGTACTGACCCAAGTGTGTGATTACGACCTATAACATGAATGGCGTGTATTTAATTTTAGGAAGAATTGGATTACGAGGAGGACGTACTGAAAAAATCTTCCGAATTGGTGTTTTCTGGCTCTCCCAAAAACACTTCGCTCGATTTACCGGCAGATGTTTCTGTGGATAGTAATAATTCTTCGTTGAATGTCACTGTTGTGGCAGCTAACGAAGAGAAACCGTTACCACAAAGGGAAAGTGGACAGAATAATCAAAAGGTGATTATTTTAACAATATCGACATCGAGTAATATTTGATAACTGGACGAGTGTTATTTACTGAAGTACGTTTTATTTCGTCGTAGGGTGAGAAAAAAGTACATCTGATCCGAAACCGATCCTTGTCTCTACTGTCGAGTACTGATTTAAAAGAAAATGATAAATCAGACGAGAATAATAAAACCGAGAATGGCAACGACAGCAAGAAAGAAGAATCTGATGTTAAATTATGCACGAAGATAATTCCTGACTCTTTGGAAGAGGTATGTATGGAATATATCGATATTTCGTTCAGTTCAAGGACAATAATCAACTTATTTTCGTTATTTCTACAGAGATTGGAATTGAGGAAAAGGAAATTTGGTGTGCCGCGAGAAGAAGACAAAAAGAAGGCCAGAGCGGCTAGATTTGGCATCACGACAGAACCGACCACAAACACCAAACATTCTACATCATCAAAACCATTGGTATTGCATTTAATTTTCGTTTTCAACGAATTATCTTCGCCCTGAAACGTTCACTAATGAAAGACGTATTATAGGCCTAGCCTAAAAATTATTTTTTTGGTAACCTGACTCTTTATTAATGCTTTAATTCATTTTGTATAGACTGAATCTGTAGATATTTTGAAAAACCGAGCACAAAGGTTTGGCCTAACCACTGCACCTGCTTTGGACAAGGTACGTATTCTACATAAGCGTCTCAAGTTCAAACTATCCAACTAATATTGTATTCTCCTATTAATCTAGACAAAAATGTTGGAAACGTTGAAGAACAGAGCAGAACGATTTGGTTCCGTTGTATCACCATTACTGAACAAAGTAGGATAATTGATAACACCTTTATCGAATTTTAGACTTTTACACGAGCTAATCACGTTTATGTGTTTCAGTTGTCCGAAGAAGAGAAAATGCAAGCTCGTAAGAATCGATTTATAACTACGGGTAGTAATGATTTATCGACGGAGGAAAAGAAGAAACTTCGCGCTCAGAGATTTAATATTCCTACTTGAATCACGCATGTTCCTCAAATCTGGTGTAATGCATTTTTGATTTCGATTTTTATATTTATTCAGATTTTTCGGTTCGATCTTCAATTTGTATTGTGTTTACCTGTTTGTCGCAGAATGTAATTAGTTGACTCTTGGCTTCATATAATTATCACGTAATAAATGACTTTTGTAGTTATTAAATCTCATTTTTTTGATTCGATTTCGTTGCTTGGTATTTTAAAGATAAGAAATTCTTTCTGTTTTGTGACAACGTGCACACGACCACCCACCTAAGGTTTCAAATTACCTTGACCGAAGAATGAATCGAAATTACTCCCATTTTTGAGCTATTTCCGACAAGACCCAAAAGTACGTAAGAATACTTACCTTCGTACGACGATCACAGCGAATTAAATGAAAAACGAAGTTCAATTAATATCATCTTACCGGCATCAACCATGTGTTTCAAATCAACTCGAGCGAAACATAATCACTTATTACCATTTTTACCGTAGAATACTTACGTTCAAGAGACGATAATTGAGATAAAGTATTAGAAAAACGATAGGCTTCAAAGCACGTTGATTACCATACAACTGATGCTGCGCAGTTAAAGACGACCACCCGGTATTTCGAAAAAATATTCCCCGGAAACCGCGAGTGTTTCAATTTTACGACTCACACACAGAAACCGATAAAACACAATAATATACCTTTTCAAATAACCCATATAAATAATATTTCAAATATAACACGGTCAAGAAATAACTGTGTATTGAATTTCATTACCATATAAAATACTCTTACACAAAAAGTCTTACGATATAAAGGTCATAACGTAACCACGTCCAAATGATATTTTCTCGATCATCTTGAGTTCCGCCGCGTGATCCGCAGCTTCATGAATTGGTGATCGATTGTTCTTCAATATTAGGACAAAAAAATGTCGGTAGAATATGAAACGTGTTACATTACTTCGGCGTGGGACCGTCTACTTGGACCTCGCACGCATCTTCCTCCTTTTGCGTTTCAACCTACGCATACGCTTCTTACGCCATTTAGCACGCATTTTATACTTTTTAAATTAAAACTAAATAAAAATTCGCATAAACTTTTGTGTAACTACGATTCAACTTGACACAGTAAAAGCACACGTTTTCACGACATGGAATCTTCTTTACGATTTGTGGTTGTGGAAATTTTAGCCGAACGGCGTTTCATTGGAGTTTTGGAAATTCACAGATAAGAATTTGCAGAAGTTCGTGGTATTTCGATTTTTTTGGGGTTTTGCCGGTTTCGGTTACGTTATTTTTACTCAAAATTTTTTATTTTTTTTTTACTTTTAAATCTGTGTACTGTGTCTGTGACAATGTGCTCGCTCCGGCGCCCGGTTCGATTTTCCCACAAAATTACAAAAATTTCGTACAGATAATTTAAATTTTAGATGATGAAGTAGTGTGAAAAATAATGAAATTAATGAAATAAATTGAAGAATCAACTGTTTACATAAAGGAATAAATTGGCAAATTGGTAAGTACAATAATACTCTCTAATTTTGACTTTGAATTATGAAATAATTTCATTTGTTTTTTCACACAGGAGGAATATTTAAAATGAAAGTTTTAGCTTTAACATTCGTGGGTGGTTTTTTATTCGGACTTCTTTGGGTTTGCTTTCCAAAGAATCGCTGTACGCCTGCTGTAAAAAACTCTTCAATCGAAGGAGAAGTGAGTAATTTGAAAATTCTGTAATGTTGTTTTTTTTAAATTTTAAATTCAATTTTTTGTACCCAGGCCTCAAACTTCTCAGACGAATTCAAATTTTACTTGATGAATCGAGTGAAATTCAGAAAAATAATCCTAACCTGGTTAAGCAGGCGCTTGAACAAAGTTTTCAACGGGTAAGAGATACAAAAGTTTATACCATTCTTTTAATATGTACCTATTCAAAAAAGAATATTTTCCAAATAATCATCAATCTTTATTTTTATAATCTTATTCAAGTATTCCTGGCATACGTTGTTGCTAGAAGATATCGAGCCTACTGATGAAAAAATTCACTCGATACGAAACTGTGCCGATTATATTGAGAAACAGTTTGAGTAAGTATTTTCAAACACTTATGATAATAATTTAGATACTATAAGTATCTTAAAAACACCACTAAAAATATCGATTGGAACCCTCTTCCCCTTCAGTTTTGAAAACGAGATTTTCTGGAAAGAGGGATGATTGCATCGAGACTATTCCCGCTCCTTTTGCAAACCTAATTGTAGCACATACGTACAAATTGTTCAATAAATTAGACATTAGTTTATTAGCAAATTTCCAATGTTTTAGGTGGACAAAAATCACTCAACAGAAAATACTGATGGCTCACAGCAAGCTCATGACATCCGAAGGAGATAAAATTTTCGCCGGAAAGATTAGAGATGGAGGAGTCTACGTTCAATTACACAAAACGAAGAAATACCCGTATAAAAGAGCCTACTTGGCACCTTCGCACAAGATTGTTGAAGAGGCCTTACAGTCTTTCCTAGACGAATTTAACCGCCGCACCGAATGGAAACTCGCGAGTTTTTAGAACAAAAAGTGCTCGGCATTATCGAGTTGAAATATCGCCTTGTAGCCATTCACCCTTTTGGGGATGGTAACGGTCGCATTTCTAGAGCCATACTGAATGGTTTATTACGTCAATTAGGATTCCCCTACATTAACATTCCGCATTCTCTACTGGATGAGTAAGTGTAAAACACTTCATGATCATAAATAATTATTAATTTGATATTTTTAACGTGATTTTTTCAATATATATATATATATTTTTTAGATATTTCGACGCATTGTACGCAGCAGAAGAAGAACTCGAATACGAAGAATTCGTTGACTTCTACCTGGATCGAATTATAGAAACTCTCCAACTATTTATTTCTGATATGAAAGAAGCTGACAAGAAAATATCGAAGATGTATTCTTCATTATCGAAGTATCGACCTTCATTTTCCAAACATAAATATTCCACTGTGTCAGTCTTTGGAAACTGGAATTTTATAGGATCCTGGTGTTGAACGTTGCAGCGGAGTGTCTCCGCTTTCGAATTCTGATTCATTTTTATTATTAGGAGGCGTGTTTGAGGCTACGGAATTAAAACCCTTTCATTCTTGAGTTACCGATTAAAACATGCGAAAAAACCTGTGTGTGATTTTGGGCCCAGCGTCTCGGATTTTTCATTTTTTTCAATACAAATCAGTGGACCGGGTCGAATGGCAAAGTTTTTAAGGTTGAAGTTTAGATGCATTTATTATGGCCAAGATTTTTTTTTGTATTTATGAAGTTCATTGGCGAGTCATTTAATTTGTGAGTCATGTTAATGTCTATTAATAATAAATTATAAATAAATTTATTTTTCTTCAAAATTTTCATATTTTTGCATCAACAAATTGAACAATTTTATTGTTTCAAATAAAATCAGAAACATTTTTCCTTTCAAGAAAATTCTGAAATTAATTCCAAAAAAATAACATTTTTTTATGTTGTATTTTTAATTTTAATACCTATTAAAAATTTAAAATTATTTCCAGCCCAAAAAATTTTAAAAAATCATCTCAAAAGTGGAAAGCAGTTTTTTTTTTAGATACGTCCCAAAATATTGTGCGTTTCGTTACTCACAAATAATTATGTAATTTTTTTCCGCTGATGAATTGTACACACTTGAGAATTTTCACACAATATATTTCTTTATTAGGTACCTACTATTCACAAAAATAAAAAATAAAAATTGAAAAATAAGTTGACATTTTTTTATTCTACACATCAATATCAATTTAAAACCATATTTTCATTCCAAGAAAATTCAGAGATCTTTTCAAGTAAAAAAAAAAAAAGGATACTTTTAAAGAAATTACGTTGAACATTTTTTTTCTCCCAAAAATTGAGCAAAATCCCCAAATGAATATTTTTTGCTCTAAAAAAAAATGGAGAAATTTTTTATTGCAAATAAATTCAAATTTCGATGACATTCTTATTTTAAGAAAATTCAAATTTCAACGACTTTTTTATTTCAATTTTTCTTTTTATTACAAAAAATAATTTAAAAGTCCAAATATTACATAAATATTTGATATTCAAAATTTGAGGGGAGGGAGGGGTCCAATCAAAATTTTTGTAATAATTAAAATTTTTCTTAGGACTTCAAGCTACAACTTTTTTTTTGGAAATTTTTCAATTGCACCCCTCCCTCCTCACCGATTTCGCATAACATCAGGTAGATACTTTTTCAAAATTGGGGAAGGGGTCCAATTGAAAAAATTTTCAAACAAAAGTTGTAGATTGAGGTCCTAGAAGTAGTTTTTGTTATTATAAAATTTTCGATTGGACCCTTCCCTCCCCTCCAATTACGAATAATACGACTAGGATACTTATATTATTAAAAACTGGTGGGGGTAGGGGTCCAATTGAAAAAAATTTCAAACAAAAGTTGTAGCTTAAGGTCTTAAAAATAATTTTTGTTATTACAAAAATTTCGGTTGGACCCCTCCCTCTCCTCCAATTTTGAATATCAAGTATCTATGTAACATTACACCCACAAAAAAACAACGAGAAATTTCTTCTCTAAAAAAAAATTGAAAAATTTTTAGGTACTCTAATCCAAATGGATTCAAAAGAATTTTTATTTTAAGAAGAAATATTTTTCATTTCAAAATGATTTAGAAATTTCGTTACTCCCAAAAAAAGACTTTTCACTCCAAAAGAAAAGAAAAAAATTTCTATTACAGAGAAATCTGAAGATGTTTTTCTGCAGAAATTTCAGATGGAAAATTTTCTAAGAATATCAAAAAATTCAGAAATTTTTTCTCCAAAATGATTAGATTTTCTTAAATTGTTGAACGATTTTTTTTTCATTAAAATAAAAATTTTTACAGAGAGGAAACTATTTTTTGAAATTTTTTTTGCTATGTACAAAAAATACATTTTGAAAAAAAAACTCACAAAAGTGAACACTAAAAAAATTCTTGAGAAATTTCAGAAGTTCCAATTTTTTTTTGTTTAGAAAATATTTTTTTGGTAGGTACCTAGATATAAAATTTTTTCTTGAAAACAAATTTGGAAATTATAAAAAAAAAAAAAATGTAATGGAATATTTTCCGAAAAAATACCAAAGGTATTCGATTATTACATTTTAAAAATTTCCTATGGTGCAACTCATTTTAATTTTTAAAAAATTTTGTTGCCATTTATGTAAATAAAGAAACAAACAACCTACTGCTCCAGCAATCTCGCTCACTTCACACATAAAATTTCTAGCTTTCGAGCAACAAAAATCCACAAAAGTAGAAAAATATGAGTAATTTTAATTATCAGGTACAATATACGAAACATTCACAATTCGTATTAAAAATTAGAAATTCAATATTATTTGTTTAGAAACATCGACGTATAATTACGAGCATATTCGTCTTACTCTAACACACTTTTTCCTCAAAAAAAACAACAAAAAAAAAACAACCCAAGTACAAAAAATAAGTAATACCGAACAGAGAGGTTTAATTCATTATCGAAAACCTTTTTAAAACAAAGGTAGGTAGCTATGGTCCCATCACAGATACGATTCGATATCTTCCTTCATTCTGGACTCGTCGCTATTCACGATTGCATTTGTATTCTTGATACTAGTTTCGAAAATGTTACCTGGTTCGGCAAAATGCCTTTCAATTTCGTGCAACGTATGTCCTTCGGTTTCGGGTAAAAAGAAGAAAAAGAATACAGAACCGATACCGATGACGGCACCGTATAAGCCCAGAAGCCCATACACCTGTAACGTGTTCATCATCCATTGATACGACTTATTTGCCGAAAAGGCAAATATGTAGAACCAAAAAGCGGTTGCACCGCTCGCCGTGGCACGTATTTCAGTAGGATACAGCTAAAAGTGAAATAGAAAATGGTTAATTATTTAAAAAATTAATTTTCCCAAGTAGAAAAAATTCTACGTACTTCTCCGACTAATACCCAAGGTAGAAGTCGAATTCCAGCGTGGATTAAGAACATGTTAATATTAATAAATACTAATGGAATATAAGAAAAGGACGAATCAAATGTAAAAGATGAAATCGAGGTAACGTAAGCGTAAAGTGATACGGTAAGTAATGAAATTGAGCATCCAGCGGTCGTCCATATGAGCAAAAATCTCTTCCCCGTCCATCTAACTAGTATCACACAGAAGACAGCTCCGACGAATTCGGTAATTCCCAGAATTAACGTGCAGGTGTATTCGTCCAACGGCGTTTTCAACAAAGTAAACAACTTAACCTGGGTAAAAGAGAGAATAAAAATTATTCCATTGTCCAATCGATTAGCAAAAATTACGTTGAATTCTTACAGCATTCGTTTGAACACTCATCATTCCACCAAAATGTCCAACGAAAAATGTCACAATTAAGAGGAAATGTGGAATGATGAAAGTTCTTCGTTTGTACCATTTGAACTTGTCCATAAAACTCATCCTGCTTCGGCTGCTGTTCGACTGGATGACCTTTTTCAGCAATGAAAATTCTTCTTTTACCATTTCAGGTCGGACCCATCCTCTCAACCAGCATAATGATTTTTCTGCTTCATCCAGTCTTCCTTTAGCTATAAACATTATAAATTCCAGGTTCAATATTTTTTCTACTTTGATATAATTATTAATTGATAAAACCAGGGCTGGCAATTTGAAAATTTCCGAAGTGTAGGTTTCAAAATTTTCGATGATGAAGGTGAGAACTCATTTATTTCTCCAAAAATTTAGAAAAATTTTCATCCTGAAAGGATTAAAAATTATTTTCACTACAAAAAAATTAGATGGGTAATTTCTTCTTCAAAAAATAGATTTTTTCCTCCAAAAAATGAAGTATTTTTCTCCCAAACAATTGATAAATTTTTTGCTCTGACTCATCTAAAAAAATTGTAATATTTTATCGAAAAAAAATTATTTACCTATAAGTATTCCAAAAAATTGAGATAATTTCGTATTCAAAAAAATATCAGTATTTTCCTACCAAACAACTGAGAAATTTTTTAAGCTGACTCAACCAAAAAATTGCGATATTTTTATCTCAAAAAAATTTGAAAAAACAAAATTCTAAAAGAGTGAGTTTTCTTTTCTCTAAAACTTGAAGAAATAAAGATTTTTTTACTTCAAAAAATTTTCAATGGCTTTCCCTCAAAAAAAAAAAATTCTTACACCTAAAATTGAAACATTTTTTTTTCTTCAAAAAAATTAAAATACCTATCTCTTTTTTCTACAGAAAAAAGTGACGTTTTTCATCAAAATTATATTCTCCCCAAAAAAGTAAAAAAAAAGTTAGGCATAACTATCTACTTTTTTACTTCGAAAAAATATTGGGATCTTAAAGTCATTTTTTTGTCTATAAAAATTTTAAAAATTTTCATGCTGAATACAAAACAGAAATTTTTTTCTACAAAAAATTGAAAAAATTTCTTCTTCTAAAAAACAGATTTTTTCTCCAAAAAAATTAAGCATAACAATTTCTAAAAAATCCAAAAGAGTGAATTTTTTCGCCTAAAACTTTGGAAAATTTTTCACTTCAAAAAAGTTGAAAAATGTTATCGCCTTGAAAATTTAAAAAAGATTTTTCTTTAAAAATTTAAAAAAGATTTTTAGAGCAAAAAAATTAAGACCTTTTCTTCTCCAAAAAAATTACGACCCTTTTTCTTCAAAAAATTGGAACAAAATGTTTCCACCAAAAAGTGAAATAATTTTTTAGGCATATCTACTTTATTACTTCGAAAATATTGGGATTTCAAGTCATTTTTTGCCTCAAAAACATTTTGATTTTTTTTTTGCTCAGTTTTCCAAATTCAAAAAAATTGAAAAATTTCCATGCTGAATACAAAAAAGATTTTTTCAACAAAAATTTTTAAAATATTTTTACAACAAAAAATTAAGAAAATTTCTTATTTAAAAAAAAATTTCTTTCTGCAAAAAAATTAAAAATAAAAATTTTTCCCCATAAAACTGGGAATTTTTTCACTTTAAAATGGCTGAAAAATTTCTTAAACTCAAAAATTTTAAAAAGAGTTTTCTTAAAACATTTGAGAAATATTTTTAGAGCAAAAAAAAAATTTAGATTTTTTTCTTCAAAAAATTGGAAAAAAATTTCCCTCCAAAAAGTGAATTGAATTTTTAGGCTTATCTACTTTTTTACTTCGAAAATACTGAGAAATTTGTACCTACATATAGCAATTTAATAAAATTGAGAAATTTTTTATACCGAGTACAAAACATTGAGATTTTTTTCTCCAAAAATTTAAGAAATATTTTTGCTCATTGAAAAATTTCTTTCTCACAAAAGAACGAGATTTTTCCCTTCCAACAAATTAACAGTCATTTTTCAAAAAAAAAAAAAAAAATCGTTTTCAAAAAGAATGAAAGATTTTTCTTTTAAATTGAGATGTTTTCTCAAATAAACCAGAAAATTCAGACCTTTTTTTTCAAAATAATTGAGAAAATTTTTTAAACCTACTCCAAAAAATTTGAGATAATTTTTATTCCAAGGAAATTCAATTTTTTTTTTCAATAAAATCACTGAGTCAAAAAAAAGGGTTCTTTATTCAAAGAAAAAGAAATATTATGGCTTTTCTTAGGAAAGATTGAAAAAACTTTTCTTTCAAAAAAATTCGGAGAAAAAAACGAAAAATTGATATTATCACAAAATAAGAAAGATTTGTCGCCGCAGAAAATTGAGATTTCCAAAAAAGTAAAAGGGTGTTTCTCCCAAAAAATTAAGAGATTATTTTTTTCAAAGAAAATGAGGAAATATCAATATTTACTCAGAAAAATTAGGATAATTTTCATTCTAGAGAAATTCAGAATTTTTTCCCTCTAAAAATGAAAGATATTTTTCTCCAAAAAGAAAAGATTTTTGGCAAAAAAAATAGAGAGAAATTATTTTTTACGAAAAAATTTTTTTTTTAAATATTCTCTTCAAAAAAAAAATGCTTTTCCCCAACAAAGTTGAAAAAATTTTATTTAAAAAAACTGAGAAAATGTTTTACACCTATTTCAAAAATTGAAATGTTTTTTATTCCAAGAAAATAAAATGATTAAAAAAAGAATCACATTAAAAAAACTGGAAAAAAAAATTGTATTCACTTCCAAAAACAGATTTTTTCTCTCGAAGACTTATATCAAGTTACAAAAACTGAAAATTTTCTCTTACAAAAAGTTGTCATTTTTTTCCAGAAAATTGGGATTTCTTAAAGAAAAATGTGAAAAAAATCCCAAAAATGATTATTTTTTAAAATCTTTATTGAGAAAATTATTACTTATCCCATGAAAATTCGGATTTCTTTTCTCCAAAAAAAAATAATGATTTTTTTTTCTAAATTGAGGAATACTTCATGCAAAAAATTAGGGATTTTTCTCAAGGGGTTTATTTTTATATAGTTTTTGCATTTTCAAATTTTTCTACAACGATACCTATTCCACTTTGGAAATTTTTGATGTCGAACACTCAAACTACTGCTAAGTTGCCAGCCATGAATAAAATTAATTCAAATTACCTATTAACCAATGCGGACTTTCAGGAACAAAACTTAATGCGATAAATGCGATAATAGGGAAAAACATATTGAACAGTACGACCGATCTCCAATGATAAAATTTGCCCAATATCAATTGCGAAACAGTGCCGATGATTACAGTCGTAGGAGCTGTAGCCCCCAGCATTCCTCTCAAAGATGGCTGAGTGATTTCTGCCAAATACGTCAGCACCTGAAAAAAAATTATTGACCATTCTATTATTTCACACCGTGACAAATTTTTATCAAATAGAAAAGTCAACAATGGCGATAACAAAAATCATTTTCCATTCTTTCGAAATCAATTTTACATGCCCGTGTCGTAGTATTTTTTACTATTTAGATATGAAAAAAGTTTTTGAAAAAAAGCCATTACAAAAATAAAGACGTAAAAAAAGCGTCAATTTTCAAAGGTAACTCTTTCTGTCTTTCATAAAGAATAATCACTTTTAATCTAGTTTAATCTCGTACTCGACATTATGTCAAGTATGAAAATTAATTCCTCTTTATAATTTCATTTAAACACTAAAGATATATTCAATACTCGACCATGGTGTGACGTTTATGTCCAATGTACTGCATTTTTATGTTCCATCAGTTGATGAAACATAATAATATATTTTAAAATAAATATCAAATATCACCGGTAATTCTTCGTCGCGATTATTTACGGTAGGTATTTCAATATTTTCAAACGCATAAGGAGGTTTTTTTATAGTTTCGTAATGAAAAATTGGAAGTAAAAAATAATAAAAAATGATGCGCATAAGCGAATGTGTACGCACTTCAATAAACATTGTATTCCTCGAGGGAATTTTACGAGAAAAATAATTTTAAAGTATTCACGCGATGTAATTATATGGCTTATTAATCGTATTCGATTCATAAATCATTCGATAATTTACCCATTAGTCATTTCTTTCGCCTAGAACTGCGTATATAATTTTTAAAAGTCCAATCTAATCTTGTGTATTTTAACGTTTTAAAATTATAACCAATGTTTCTTCTTAATTTACAACAATTTGATAGTCTGGTGGTTATAAACTAATACCTCTAGGGCTGATAATTTCTCATCTCGTGTACCAAATACTGTAGTAAATACTCGTGTGCTTGTTTGGATTCAAACTAAGTATCTTCAAATAGTTGTAAAGTCACACAGATTTTAGTCCATTGGAATAAGGAAATGAAAACAATTTTGAGCCAATAAAGATTATCTTATTTTAAAATGCTCCTGTCGGTTTAACCGCCAAAAAGTTCTCCAACCTCAAACTTTCGCAATTCCCCCAAATGTGGATTTAAAATAGACCTTCTCTTCGTTTTTCGCTCATAACTCTTCAAATATGCGATTAAACAAAAAAGTGCATATGAGTAAAATTAAAGTACATGAAATTTGCAACCATAAAGGTGATATTCATTGTTTTTGTAAGGTTAACGGGTAGCGCAAAAACGCGCGTCAAAATATACAGGGTATAAAAAAGTCTACGAATATACTTAATACAATTTAGGAGAAAACTTTATAAATAAGCGGAAGACATATCATAAACTCCAAAAAACATCCCTCCTCCCATAAAAAAGTGCCCCATAGGGGAAGGCACGTGTGAACCCTTCAAGAAAAAAAAAAGTCAAACGAATAAAAATCTTATTTAGTGAGCAAATTTCCGATTTCACCCTTCATACAATTTTTTTTTCTCATAAGTCAATGGCGACATTTCTTTGCTTCTTATTCAGAGAAAAGTGGGGAATTTTCATTTTTTTCATTCGATATATTATTTTGACGTGTGTTTTTGCGCCACCCGTTCACTTTTCGAAAAAAAAAATGAATATCTAGAACTTTTTTTGTTGTAAATTTTATGCACTTTAATTTTAGTCATGACATTTTAAACGCATATTTGAAGAGTTATATGCAAAAAAACACAAGGGGATCTGATCCTTAGTATTTTTTGTTGTTTTACGTTGCATATTTCTAAGCGTATTTTTGTGCCACCCGTTCACTTTTTCAAAAAAAATGAATAGAACCTTTTTAGTTTCAAATTTTATGTAATTTAGTTTTAGTCATCATATTTTATCAATTTAAACGCATATTTAAAGAGTTATATGCAAAAAACACAAAGGGATCTCCATTAGGATTTTTTTTTCACGTTGTATGTTTCTAACCGTATTTCTGCGCCACCCGTTCAATTTTTCAAAAAAATGAATAGAACCTTTTTTGTTGCAAATTTTATGTACTTTAATTTTAGTCATGACATTTTTTCAATTTAAACGCATATTTGAAGAGTTATATGTAAAAAATAACAAGGGGGCCTCATTAGGATTTTCTGTTTTTTACGTTGTATATTTCTGAGCGTGTTTTTGCGCCACCCGTTCATTTTTTCAAAAAAATGAATAGAGCCTTTTTTGTTGCAAATTTTATGTACTTTAATTTTAGTCATAATATTTTTTAAATTTGAACGCATATTTGAAGAGTTATACGCGAAAATAACAAGTCTTCTAGCATTTTCATTTTTTTTCACCCTTTATATGTATTTCAAAGCGTGTTTTTGCGCCACCCGTTCACTTCTCGAAAAAAATGAATAGAACCTTTTTTGTTGAAAATTTTATGTACTTTAATTTCAGTCATAATATTTTTTCAATTTAAAAGCATATTTGAAGAGTTATATGTAAAAAATAACAAGGGGGCCTCATTAGGATTTTTTGTTTTTTACGTTGTATATTTCTGAGCGTGTTTTTGCGCCACCCGTTCATTTTTTCAAAAAAATGAATAGAGCCTTTTTTGTTGCAAATTTTATGTACTTTAATTTTAGTCATAATATTTTTTAAATTTGAACGCATATTTGAAGAGTTATACGCGAAAATAACAAGTCTTCTAGCATTTTCATTTTTTTTCACCCTTTATATGTATTTCAAAGCGTGTTTTTGCGCCACCCGTTCACTTCTCGAAAAAAATGAATAGAACCTTTTTTGTTGCAAATTTTACGCTCTTTAAATTCAGTCTGGACAATTTTTTTGTGCGATCGCGTATTTGTTGAGTTATAAGCGAAAAACGATGAGAGTCTCTTTGGATCGACACAGAAGAAACTTGCTAAAGGGTGCGATTCGATCAGGGACTTTTTAGTGATCAATCAGGAGTATCAGGACACCGAAATGAACATTTCAAAATGGAAAAAATCGTCATCTGCTCAAAACCCAATTCCCTCTAATTTCACAGAGCCACTATTGATTTTCCATTCGATGGAATTTTCCTTCTCAAAAACACCTCGTCGAAGCATAAAATGATAAAAACGAGTGCAAAAATTTACCGGTGCTTCGTGCAAGCCTCCTGCCAAACCACTGATTACCAGGGCAATGTACAAAGTGGTCACACTGGTTGCATTGTACAGCAAAAGCCACACAGTGAAAAATGGTATATTTAACAGCATCATACTTTTTTTGCGGCCCAACGGTTGCGTGATAAGTCCAGAAACAAAGCACCCGACAGGGACACAAATCAGATGTATACTGCCTGTACAAAACATTCACCTAATTAAAAAATATACGATAAAAAAAAAAATGAGAACGTTTTGCCAGTTTAATGAAGCTTACGAATAAAATAAATAAATCGAGGTGGAAATGCTTACTGAACCAGGATATTTGCGAATCGTTCAATGTAAGGTATGGGTCTTTTTGCTGCTGAGTGTCATTTTTAGGAAATGATTTCGGATCTTCTAGAGCTGGTATTGCGATCGTTGACACCCCCAGTGTCATTCCATACGTCAATAGAAGTAAATTTTTCGCACATGTTGCTAATATCTGCGAAATTTCAGAGTTGTAATATTAGTCCATTTTAAATTGTCAGCTTTTTATATAAAAATATATGTCCTTGCAGTGGAAAAAAATTACCTGAGGTAGAGCTTTCCGGAATTTTATCGATGGTTTAATATCGTTGTTTTTACTTTCCGGTTTAGTTATTATTTTTGGAATGTGATTATTATTTTGTATTTCATCGTTCGATGTTACATTCAACGCTTGCGAATTTTTCTCATCATGCCTCTCAAACATAATTGATCTAAAAAAAAATAAATCATCTGTTAGGAAACTAGAACACTGCCGAATTTTTCAACTGCTATTTATATTTACATCACAAAAAAAATCACTAGTGATAAGAGAACAACGCACACGCCGGCGCTGATTTATGCATCTTCGGAGATGAAGATATTTTTACACGAATTATTGAACGCGGTTCTTTTCATTATGAAAAAGTATACAATTGATCTGCGAAACAGATGCTAAATTAACTTACTATACGAATTAAATAATTACACTCGCATTTGTGCTCGTAAATTAACACCTAGGGTCAATAAAAAATAAAAATTAAATCGCGAATCCACCACGTATCGACCAGTTGGAAATTTCTCAACAAAAAACCCCACCGAACAGCGTGACACCGTAAGAAATACTGATTAAATGATGAACATGTGCATTTACGACTAGAAAAGAAACGAGCCGGAATCTTATTACGTTATGAGTCGACATTCGTGCTTGCGTCGCAATTTCGAATGAAAATAAAAATGCTCATTTCTCATCGTGTAAATTAAGTGTAAATACAGTAGTACAGCTAGCAATTAGCATGGATATTCCATCAAATCGTCCGATTTTCTGCTGTTTTTCTTTGTCGTAAAAATATGAACTTGATCGTAGAATTAAGTAGGTACCTATTATGCGAATGGTTCACGAATTACGTAGAATAGACTCAACTTCCGGTCTTACGTTGGTCTTATCACCGGTTGACCGGTAGTGGGTTATCCATCGGGGTGTTTTTTAAAAACAATTTTTGCGTGGGTACCACATACCTAGAACATAGTACGCTGTGATAACAAAGCTGGTTTTATCAATTTCTGCGAAAGGTATAGTGTTTATCTGAATGTAAATGGACGTTGAGCTTTCATTTTCACTTTAATTTTTTCACTACATAATTATATATTTTTACTTGTCGACGATTGTTGCCTTTTTTTCAATTTCCTGACAAAAATATCCCATGAATAAAAAATTTTTTTGCAGAATAAAATAATTTATTTTTCAAGAGTAAAAATATTTTGTATTTTCAAAATTTTACTATATTTTTTTAGAGAAAACTTAATTTTTTATTTTTTGAGAGTACGTAACAATATTTCTCATTTCTTTTTTTTTTGAAAACATTTTTTCTCATTTTTTTTTTTTTTTTTTTTTTTGAAATAACAAAATGATGTTTTACTTTTTAATTTTTCTGAAAACAGACAACAACAGAACGTAGGGGGCGAAAGAAGATCGGATGTCTTTAAAAGTCAGATAATCCATTTTTAGTTTCTTTTTTGAAAAAAAGTGCAACTAAAAAATTCATATTGCAAAAATTTTATAGAAGCAACGAAAAAGTACACAGTGAATCACTTCGGATTAATCCAAAACTAATACAAAATAAGTGATGAAAAAATTCGCAATTTTTCGAGAACTTTTTTTTAAAAAAAATGGATATTGTTTCATTCTTATTTATTTAAAGAGAAAAAGAAATCAATTTTTGGGAATAAAAAAAAATCTGAATAACTTCAAACATTTAAAATTTTTTTTTCGTGACATTTTTTTAGAAATGAAAAAATTCCTAATTTTTTTGGAATAAAATTATTAACATTTTTTTGAAAGTAAATTAATTTTAAAAATTTGAAAAAAATACTTACTTTCTTATTTTTTTTCAAAAAATTTTTTTTCGATTTTTTTCAACATTTTTTTGCAATAAAACATTTTTACCTATATTTCTAAATTTTTTTTTTTTCAGAAAAAAATCTCCAAATTTTTTCGGAGCATCAATACAAGATCGCTGTGCAAAAATTAAGGGAGTGCAATTTTTTGCTCGGATAATCGAGTCTCTACTGTATTTACCTACAGAAAATTTTGATTTTAGGGGGGAGGGATTTCTCATTTCTTTTTAGATTATATTATAAGTACTTATTCCTCATTTTTTCATCAAAAAAAAATCTGATTTTTAAAAAAAATGAAAAATCCTTTAATTTTTTGGAACATTTAAGAAATTGGAACAATTCAAAAAATTCTCGATTTTTTGGAATACCCAGGTATTATCTAGAGCAATTTTCCATTTTCCATTTTTTTTTGTGTGTGGGGGGGGGGGGGGATAAAAAGTCTTTCAATTTTATTAGTAGGAAAAATGATTTCTCAATTTTATTGGAGAGAAAAGTTCTGAATTTTTTTTGGAGAAAAAATTTCTAATTTATTTGAAAATGAAAATAAAAATTTATGTTTTTTTTTTGTTCTTAAACTACCCGATAAAAAATATTTCGTTTTTTTTTTGGTCAAAAAACTTCTTGATTTTTCCTTTTAATTTTTTTGGGTTAAGAACGTTTTAATTTTTTTAATTTTTTTATTTTTGGAGTAAGTGAGCAGTGAGCAATCTTTTAATTTTTTTTAATCACTTGAAAAAAGGTCTTGATTTTTTTGGAATGGCGGAGGGGTGGGGGAGGATAAAACAATTTTATAATTTTTTGGATTTTTTTTTTTTCAATTTTCTGCAAAATAAAATATCTTATTTTTTTGGACGAAGAAATATTGTTCCTTTTTTTCATAGAAATTTTCTTTAGTTTTTTGGGTGGAAAGACATTTTTCTTATAAAAATATCACTTTGATTGGAAAAATCTTTCAATTAAAAAGAGGATTTCGAAGTGTTTTTTTTTTTAGAGCAGGGGGCTGGAAATTACAACACCAGATTATGTTAGATTAGATTATAGATAGACATTTAGTATTTCGTCAGGCATCCAAAAACTTTGAAAATTAAAAATTTTATGCCTTGAAAATTTTGTTAGACATTCTAAAAGGTGACATTTTTTTAAAAAATTGATGACTTTTCAATTTTATGTAACCATTTTTTCATTTTGGACAAAAGACTTTTTGGTGTTTTAAAACTTGAATAAAATTTCAATTAAAATATTTCTTAACTTTCTGTGGAAATATTTTTTTTATGAAATTAACTTCAATTTTTATTTATTTTTTGGATGCCTTTTAGATTTTTTTTTAATTTTGTATTTCCAGTGAAAAAATTGAAAATTTTGCGATACTGACTAAAAAAAAATTATTGAGACATTTTTCATTGTAAAAAATCAGATTTTTTTTCTTCAAAAATTAGACGAGAAAAATTCTTATCGCAAAAAAATAAATTATTTACTCCAAAAAAATCTAGAGAAATCATTAAATTCAGAAAAATGAAGAGATTTTCAGATTTTTTTTCTCTAAAACATTTTCAATTAAAAAAAGACTAAAAGTTGCTATTTGTCAAACAATACTAATACTATACCTATTGATAGTGATCTATTCAAAAAAATTGAGTGGTTTTTTAGCTTGGCTCGAGAAAAAAATATATATTTTTTTAATTTTGAGGAAATTCAGAATTTTTTTCAAAGAAATAATTGAAAGATTTTTTTAAACTGTGACCAAACAAAAATTGATTTTATTCTTCAACAAATTGATTTTATTCGAAATTTGAATTTTTTTCAAAAAAATTTCCCTTGAAAATTTTAAAAATATTTTGTAATTCAAAAAAATTGAGAAACTTTTTTTTTCAAAACAAATAAATAAATATCTACATAAATAAATTTTATTACGATGACAAAAAAAAAAAATTAAGAAATGTTTTATTAATTTAAGAAAAATTGGAATTCGGTATGCAGAGAATAATTGGTGTTTTTTCGAAAAGAAATATTTTTATTTTCAATTTGAAAAGAAATTACAAAAAATTGAGGTTTCTGAAAAAAATTAAGAGATGAGTAAAAGGAATTATTTACTAGAAAAGACGACTAACACTTCGTACGAATTTCTAAAAACAATATTTGCATTTTAGAAAAGAAATTTCATCTGAGACAATGAGTTCCTCATCTTTAAATTGGAACGTATTCGATGAGAAAGTTGAACCTACTACAGTTGTAACTTGTAGGCAAGTCTTTTATATAATATAAATCACATCAACGAGAATTGATAGATGTTTTATCGAGAATAATTATGTCATGTACATATAAATTTAGTATGTACTCGACTCGACTCGTACTTATCAAGCAGTAACGTTCAATTACCAATGAACTGTCATTGAACAATTTTTTCGGCAATAGGACTTATTCCAATTGAACAATTTTCTATTAAGGCCTATTCAAAGAACTACTAATATAAACTTCACGAATAAATTTACCTATGTCGAGCACATATTCATCGTGTATAATTTCTCTAATTTGTATAACAATTCAATGATCGGCATCGAGTATATCTAATATCTATCGTACTGCAATTCTGAAGATATCGAAACGTCAGCTGTCGACTATATCCTATAAAACTACCACTCGAAAATCTTATCTAGATTTTTTTTCACGTGATAAATCATAAAAGTATGTACTTTTGCCAGCCATTATGGTAACATGCGTCATAGTAATGAACGAAAATCCTATCAGATCCTTTTTCTGCTCAAGTATCAGTTATATCAAAGTTGGAAAACCCTCTTGATTTGCATTGAAATGAAAATGATAAACGTGTATGTTAATTATGTTTACTATGTCGGAGTGGTCGAATCGCTTTCAAGCATCGCGAACAGTGCAGTGAGTCACGTAGATAGCTATGAAACGATTTTTAAAAAATTATAACCGAAAGATCACTAATTACCTACTTCTCCGAAGATTCTCCTCCATCTCGAGTTATTAATAACTGATGAATTCGTTAATTCGTTACTACGATTAGCAGAAGATATCTTTTTGTAGGTAAATGAGAAACGTATGCAGTCGCTTTTAATTACAGGAAATTATACTCCAAACTCCGAAGCTATTCTTCGGACACAATAATAGATCATTTTTCATTTTTCGAAAAAAATAAAACCCGAAGAGCTGCACATTAGCAACAGAAATGAATATTCAAACCGTGTTAAAAACTCAGACAAATATGTAGGTCTAGGTACCTATTCGAAGAAGTTACCGAACGCCTACTTTTTTTTTACATTGTTTTAAAACGTTTAGCACGTTTCTGCAATAAATTTCAACTTTTGGGTAATAAACCGTCCATTGTTAGGTATTCAGAAAACATCAATGTTTTTCTGATTAACATCTTTTTTCCGTATTTAAAAAAATATTTTTTCAATTGTTTTTCTTTTGTATGCTCAAATTATGCATGCTTGTTATGTTCATGAGTTGTAGCTAAATTTTTCAAATTTATTTCCCTTTGTATATTGCGGTTTCAAAGTATACGAACGATCATTTCGAACGGTACGAATATTCTAGTCGTGAATAAATTGATGGGATTGAAATTGAGAGGATTAGCGAATATTTAATTTATTTTTCAAAAGAATTAATTGAATTCAATCACGAAGTGAGTTTTTAATTTATTTTCGAGTTTATTCGATATCAGATTAATTCGTCTTAATTTCAGGGATTCGCTTTATAGCCTGGTGAAATGGATCCTTGGAGATTTTTTTCATTTCAAAATCCTCATTTTGGAGTCAGCTGTTTAATAAACAAAAACTCCCCTAACCTCACCCATTGGGAATTTGGGAAGTTATCCAAATGTGAATACAAAGAGACTCTGGGATTGAATTTTTTTTAAAAGGTCGTAACTTAAATTGAATTATTATATAAAATTTGCAACAAAACAGTTATTTTCGGTTTTTTCGAGAAGTGAGAACGGGTGACTCAAAAACAAGCGTTTTGAAGATTGGGCTTTTTATTTTTCCTCGAACATGATACCTAACAATTTTTTGGTGCAAAATACTATATTACAGATTTCAGTTTTTTATGGTACAAGGTTTATGTTTATGGACATTTTTGAGCCCATATTGCTAATTTGATTGCGAATATGGCGTTTTTTTTCTTCAAGAAATTAATAATTTTTTCGACAAGTTACCTATTTTCTTTAAAAAGAAATTAGGTATAAATATTTTCTTTCAAAAAAATTGTGAATTTTTATTCAAGAAATTGCGAATTTTTTTTTCTTCAAAAAATACGTAGTTTTTTCTTTCAAAAAATTGCGTCCCCCCCAAAGAACTGGGAATTTTTTCAAGAAACTGGCACCCCCCCTAAAAAAAAAAATTGTCTTATTTATTTTTTTCAAAAATTGTGATTTAGGTATTTTCAAAGAGTTGAGATTTTTTTCTTCGAGAAATTGGGAATTTTTTTCGAATTCAAATGAATGTGATTTCTTTTCAAAAAATTGTCAATTTTTCTCCTAAATTTTTTTCTCCAAAAATTTAAAAAAAAAAATCTTCAAATTTTCTTCAAGAAATTGAGAGTTTTTTCAAAATAATTATTTTTAATTCAAAGAAAAAGTGATTTCTTTTTCAAATAATTAAGAATTTTTCTTCAAGAAATTAGTCATTTTTTTTTAAAAATTGGTATTTTTTAAAAAAGAAATAATAATTTTTATTCAAGAAATTTAGATTTTTTTTTTCAAAAAACTGGTATTTTTTTCGAAAAAATTCAAGTTTTCTTTTTCTAATTTGTAATTTGTAAATTTTTTCCCTAATTAATTGTAATTTTTTCAAAAAATTGGGAATTTTTCAAAAAACTGGATTTTGTTTTCTAATTTGTAAATTATTTCAAAAAATTGTGATTTCATTAAAAAAAATTAATTGTGATTTTTTTCAAAGAATTTGAGAAATTTTTCTTCAAGAAATTAAGTACCTAGGTAGGTAGTAATTTTTTAAAATTGGTATTTTTTAAATAAGAAAATATAATTTTTTTTCAAAAAATTGGGAATTTTTCAAGAAACTGTTTTTTTTTTAAATTACCGTATTGTAAATATTTTTAAAAAAATGTGATTTATTTTAAAAAATTGTGATTTTTTTTTCAAAGAATTTGGGAATTTTTCTTCAAGAAAATTTTTTTTTTTTCGAGATATTTATAGGCATTTCTTTGAAAAGAAATAATTTTTTCTTTCAAAAAAATTGAGAGATTGCGGTCCCAAAAAATAGTGATTTTTTTCAAAGAACTGAAGATTCATTTTTCAATTTTGTAATTTTTTTTTTCAAAAAATTGTGTTTTTTCCTCAAAAAGTTGTTATTTTTTTTTCAAAGAATTTAGGAATTTTTTTCAAGATATTGACATTAATTTTTTTCTCAAAAATCGTGTATTTTTTCCAAAGAATTAAAACATCTTTCCAAGAATTTTTTTTCAGAAAAATTTGGGCCATAAAGACGAGACAAGCTAGAATAAACTAGGACCAAACATTATCATAGATCAATAACATTGCATAAGAAAATAATACATAAATACGTAAAAAATAAAGATATTTTTCTCTATTTCAAAAAGTTAAAAAATAATTTCAACAAAAAAATTGAAGTTTTTTTCTTCAAAAAATTGAGTTACTTCTTGGAAAAATTTATTTATTTATTTATTTATTTTCATACAGATTAATTGATACAGGTATTTGAACTTTAAACGTTCTAATTACACAGCGAAAAACGAAATGTTGCTCTCAAAAATGATTCATACCAATATGGTGCATGTTTTCAATTTAATTTATAATCCGTCATTCGAAAAATGAAACCAACTTTTTGATTTCTGCAGTGATTACACAAATACGTATCTTAAGCTAGTTGTAAATTTCATACATTTTTAAATTGCAATTATCAAATTCTTCGAAAAGACGTGAACCCAATTCCACAGTTTCTTGTTAAGCATTGTTGATTTGTTTTCAATTGGAGCATTTTATGACGTATTTTATTTTCTGTTTCGTTTCAGAGGAAATTAATTTTTTCGAGTACTCGTAAACGAAATACTACAGAAAACCCATATCGTAATCGTGGTTAAAATTAGGTTAATTCTTTGTTTTATTCGCTCGAATTTTTTCTTCGTATCGATGTACCTTACCATTATTTCGAGGTCAAGGATGATTTTATACTTTCATCAGAAAATGAAAACAAATTTTTATTCGAACTGCATCGTGTCTGATATGGCTATTTTTTTCTTCAACTCATGAGAGTAATAATTAACTTGTGTAAGGTGAAGGGTATAAAAATGTTGAAAATTATTGTTCTCTCGAATAGTGTTATAGTTACGCTTTGAAATCACGCAATTAGGAAATTTTCTAGTTGACCAGGTATATGGAAGGGTTTGCCACGATTTATGTACTTTGCATAATATGCACACATAAAGAAATTATTATTTGCTAGATAAGATTGTTAGGTAAACCAAAATAACATGGGAGCTATAGTACCATAGATAGAGATAAGAGACTTGAAAGCTATTGTATATTTTTAAGTAAGTATTAAAAAATATACGCGATATTTTCATTACTTATTTGCAATCGAATTAGCAAGAGGCTTTGTAATTTCACAATATTCAAAAATGATACTTCAAAGGTGAAAAAAAGTCACCTCGTGGGTATCTATAAATCATGATAATTATGAAATTTGTAAAAGAATAGTAACTCTCTTGTTCAAGCCCATATTATCAAATGACAAATAAATTTCGCAATCAAGAGGCTTCGAAGATTTCCACCACAACGTCGTAATGGTGCAAATGGGTCGTGGGTCGTGATATTTTGAGGGTGTTTAGCTTCCATACGATTAACCCACTATCATTTAAGCTCTACATAATTTCAAGTACGTACATAATGAAATTGAAAATTACCTGATATTTTCACTTTCGATTTGCCAGGTACTTTACTCGTAACATTAAAACTACTCACAATTTTTCCAAAAGCGAAATACCGAATGTTTGTGCTACGTTATCACAACGTTGATAAAAATGCTTCTTCGCCATTTTTTTGACAACGAGTTAATTCCTCGTTGAATAGTAGCACGAATACTTTGCTAATAATTAATATTGCGTTCGATATCAGTTCAAAATTACATTTTTAATTTTTATACGTAAAGAAAGCTCTTTTTTGAAACTTTCTTTAGAATGAAATACGCAGTAAGTATCGTACTAAACCACCGAAAATGTTTCGCAATAATGGAGGGTAAAAAATACTCGATGGGGTGAGTGGGAGGGGATAGTTCTTATCAGTAAAAATCTCTACCTATCACTGGAGGCCTGGAGGGAAGTTTGAATTGAAATTTAACGATTATATCATATATGAAAAATCAAATTATAATTATTCTGCCAAAGTCGTTAATTAAAATAATTAATTCAATTTTTGTTTTAGAAGCTACGTACAGAAGCTACAAAGTATTTCTCGTTTTGCTCACGTGCTGTGAGGGGCGTTTATCAAGCACGTGTTCGTAGAACAACACACAAAAATCATAATCAGATGGGTGGCAATGGTGAACTATTTAATAACTCCTCTAGTCGGCATAAATTACTCGTATTATATACAATGAAAATGACCACAACAGCGAATAATCAATCAATGTCGTATTTAAATGTTTTTCTATACGACAAAAAAGTAAATAATTAGATCATACATTGATGGTTCAATAGAAAGTGAAAGATTTATGGCACTGCATTTTTCATTCAAACGTGTACCTAATTAGGCTATCAACAGATATATTATTAATTGCTCATATTACGTACGTAGGTAGGTAATATTCTCATTACCATTAACGATAGATACTTGTACGATAAACTGTACCTAAATGATTGATAATTTGTTTTTATAATAATATTTTGTTCAATGATTATTAGACCACCTAAATACCCAGAATGACATATTTTTTAAAATGGGTTTTCAAACTGTTGATGAATATTTACATTTTAGCAGAAAAATTCTACAGGTGAATTTAAAAAAAAAAAAAAAGAAGCTTTTCAAGTGTTATTAATTATTTTCGATATCTCGCCAAAATGTTAAATTATAACTTAATTAAGAAACAAATTCATCAATTATTAATTATGTAACGATCAAGGGGCAATTTGGCAATTAATAAACTGAAAATTAAAAGAAAGGAATTTCAACACTTCACCAATTCAAACCTACTTCGAACAGAAAATTTTTTTTCTAAATCCATAAGACGTAAGCACTGACGTAAATTTAATATAATTTAAAAAATAAAAAAATTACCTTGATTAAGTATATTCTTTTTTCTCCAACAGGTGCGAAGCACTATTTAAAAATTTACCGATTGTAAACTATTTGATCTCAAAAATTCATTTTTGGCAATAAAAAATTGATTAATTTATTTACCAGCACAATCGATAAAATCACAGCTAATAATAAAGGAATGATCGAAAACACACGAGTAAAATTAATTCACAACCAAAAATTATAACCGAAATTTAATTCGTGCAATTATGTATTATTACTTTGTACGATAAATAAATGCACGTTTTCGTAGTACAGAAAAAATTTACACGTATCAGTGATTTTATAATGTTGAATGCTGCACGAACTTACGAACACTGCGATTGAAAGAATAATTTTTCAAAATGAAAAATAATTACTTGAAAAAAAAACAGTAGGGTGTTTACAAAAGAGCGATGATGAGCATTTGCTTTCTCGTATAATTTGTAAATTTTAATTTCACGTGTTTAAGAATTCACGAATGGAACGAATTTTATTAAAATCACAAATTACGATACGTGACAGAAAACCTATTTTGATTAGGTAGGTACAACTATTGCAAATGATTGAATTGTTAGAAACACTTCAAGTTAGCAACTTTGACAGCTTGAAGTATAAAATATTTATCAAAAATGATAAGATTGGCAAAATTCCATTTTATAATACAAATTACAAAGTGTTTTTTGAAAAACCAGATTTGGATATAATTTTTCGACGATTTTTTAAATTGTTAAAATTATAAAGAAAATTTTATTAATTTATACAACTTACCTATACATTTTTTTATCTTTCATTTTCATTTTGAAGTGTAATTAGACGTTTATTCAAATTAATTGAACACAGAAAAATGAGCTGAAAAAATTTTCAAGTAGTTAAGTAGGTAAAAAATAAAAATGAACACTGTGGTTTTATTTCAATCGAAGGGATCTTACTAAGATTTATTCTTATTTTATAATTCAGAAAATGAAAAAAAAAAAAAAAAAAAAATTGTAAATACGTTATTTCAAGTCGAACGTGTCAAAGTGTAATTTTAAATGGAATTATTTTTTTATACAAGTTTCGGCTTCGATAAAGGGAGTGGAAGGGTGATAATAATAGTTATTAATACATTTGCAGGTAATTGTTGATAATCGCTTCAAAACAAACAACATACAATTTTTCCCCATTTTCGCCACAATTCTCGCAATTAATAATTTATTCTTAGAAATAGATCATCGAATTGAGTATATTTTTAATTTCATAATCGGTTTGAGATACCTACGTGTATTCTTTTTTCGAAATAGGCAATCGACTACTTGAAAAAATCACGCAGAACATCTTCCCAAGTCACGTGATTTTTTTTTATTAATTTGCAAAATGTAACAAGGTGATGCGAAAATTTGGAAAGCTTTTTTTTATCATCGAGAGTCTTCAAATCTAAAACTAAATTTCAGCCTAATTTGAATAATTTTTTTTTTTTTCGAATGATGTATCGTTCGAAGTACACGAACAAAATATAAAATTGCGTCACTGACTTGTACTACCTGCTGAGCATTGATTGCATATTTAATACAAACGTTTGCAAATTTCAAGATGGGTTTTTAGAAAACTATCATATTGGCGATAAGACAGCGAAATTCGTACGTTTTAAGAAGAATTATGTCAGCGTGACTTATTGCATTCAGGCGAGAAATTTGTATTTAATTTTTTATTTCCTCGAATAAATGCAAAAACGTCTGAATTATTAAAACTAGTTTTCCATGTGGTTATTTTTATCGTCCACAAACGTCATCGTCAGCTTTAAATTCCAGTCGGGTTTGCAAAATTGAATCGAAGAGTTAATTCTGTAATTCCAGTTAGTCCCTTTTGCTTTACCTACCACGTACTCAAAAAACTTACTGGCGTCAGTAACTTAATAAACTGGTTTTATAAAATATAAACCATCTTGCACAGTTACCCATAAGGTTGTTTTAATTATAGAAATATTTTCAAATAATTTAGTGAGTATGTTAGTTTGTATTTTTTTTTTGTAAAAAAATATGAAATAGGTACCAACCCTTTTTTAAAATATTATTTTATCAACCCTACTAAATCATAATTTCTAATTATTTAAAACTAACCCTGGCCAACTTCGATTTGCTTAACGCACGCAGATTTTCATATTTTTTTCTCGTGCATTGCAACCCAGTAACGTTTTAAAAAGGATGTAAGATGAATATCGTCATATTGCTGGCACAACATTAATAAACAAAATGATTGCGTACGATGTACCGACTTCACATTTCAACCACATAAAAGGTAATTTGAAGTAACATAGGAAACCTTGGTTATCACTAAATTTGATTAAGGACGCGTCATAAATTTCAATTTAATATTTTTATTATACCTATTCTGACTTATGATTTCAGAGTAGGTAAATATTTCATTTTTTGGCGGCTTTTAAAGTTATATTGTGTGCAAACTGCAATAAGTGCTTGCATCCGCACTATATTCCATATTATCCTATCAATTAGATATGAAGAATACAATACGAAGAGCCGTTTTCATCTATATGTTCTTCATTTTTGGTAGATGTTTACCTTCGATTACTTAGATATACATAAGAACATTCAATGGCGATTAGTAATTACATTCACACGTACGATAATAATTAGTAAATTAGGTGACCATGGTGACGACGAACATTCTTCAAACTGCTCTATGCTAGTTCGAACTTGTAAGTTGTGGTACTCACTGCTTAATAAGGGTGGATAGTGGATATTTCATCGACGTTCACTCACAAATAAAAACTCAAAATAAAACCGAGATGAATTTCGAATACCTTACTTCACTTAGAATAAAAACATAAACTCCAAACATAGAATTTATTTTATCACATAAAAAGCAACTACTATAGAAAGCAATAAATTAATTATTAACGTCTGATCTCTGCACAAAATGACCCTGAGTCCTTTTACGATTGAGCTCTTTTTCAAAATTGAAATACGGATACAGCTCTTTAAGGTATTCTATATCGAGGCTCGGGAATCGCCGCAGTAAAGCTCTCACATATCGTTTGTTTTCTCTGTAATCATACCAATAATTCGTTACAAAATGTATCTTGATTTGAACCAATGGTAAAAGAAAGTATAACAAATCTATGCTATTTACCTCCTTTGAATACGTTTTTCGTCCATATTTTTCTCCTTGAATAATTGGTGGAATTTCTCAACTTCCTGAGAATCATAACCCTGAGGATTTTCACGATTCCATGTTTTATTATACTTTTTCGGTATGAAGTGTTGAGTTAAATTTCGCCAATGTTTCATTCCTAAAAATATAGGTATACGAATTAGATTCGTGATTTGAGTGTTTTGAACAAGATTTTATCGCTGAGACGAATACCGATTGGATCGTGTATGACTCTTCCTGGACGTTCACCGGTTTCTCCAGTTTCCAATTCGAAGTATGCTCTGTTTCGTTCACGTACCACTGTTTCTATATTGTTCATACTTTCTTCAACCTGTTAAATTATGAAAAAATTTTGTAAAACCGAGCAATACGGATTGAATATAAATTTAAAAATATTACTTTATCAATTCTTTCAGGATTTGGAAACAAAATGTAGTTTTCTTTATAATAGTGCTCCATTGTTAACAGCATGTTTTTTTCCTTCAGTACGACATACCTGGTTCGAATTCATTATTAAATAACGTAAATGATTTTAGTTCGTAATCATTGATCTAGTACGTACCATATTTTATGCAAATCTTCGTTGCTCTTTAAACGAAGTTCACTAACTCGCCACGATCTACCAACTTTTATTTCGTCTTTACTCCAATTTTTAGGATCTTCAAAGAATTCCATCAAGTCGAGTTTTCGACATGTCGTATGAATCGATCGATAACCAATTGATTTTGAAAAATCGCACCTGAAATACGAACAGGGTTTATAAACTGGTAAAAATGAGTAATAAGATAAATACTATTTTACGTACCTGATGGGGACGATGGTTTTGTACGAATTGATACTCAACTTATTAAAAAGGTTGATGCAGTGTTTTATCGACATGATTATTCAGAATTAAATAACCAAACAGATTAGAAAATATGCTAAATTTTGGTAGTTTTTTTCAAAAAATTGATAGCATCGTGTGGTACATAGTGCAGCTTTACCGGCACTTTATTAACGAACTAAACACTTCATGAAGTCTGATTTTGAACTTAATAACAAGTTTAGACCAGAAATTGAGGAAAAACGAATAAAAAATGATGCTTTTGAAGCGAAATAAGATAATTTTAAGCGAAAAATACAGCTTTTTAGAAGAAAATTTTTCCAATTTCAAAATTTCTTATCAAATTTTCACTTTTCTTATCACAAATTTTTCGTAAATTATTTGTGCAGCGCTCTTAGCGTATAAATCTGTAACAAAAATTGATATTGCCAGCGCTACCTAGTGAGCAAAGTAGAAATCTATATCATCGACTGGATTGATTCTGATAAAATTGATCTGTGTAATCCAAGATTTCTTCCGCCTTTTCTTCTCTCTCTCTTTTACTTATTTACTTGCCTCTCGGTCTCCTTCACACCTATTCTAGTCTGTTTGCAAAATCTCGGCTAACTCGATTGAAATTTTTATTTTGGTTCAATGGTCATATTAAATTAATATTTAGTGCCTTTTTATGGTGTAAATTGTTGAATGGTGTTAAGTTTCTTTGTAAAAGAAGTCCATTAGTGATAAGTGAATAATTGCAAACCATTAAGTTGTAATGTAAAATCGTAATTTTTTTTAATGTTTTGATTAGTGATTCATTTCAGTTCCTTTTCGTAATGTATCTTATTTATTTAATTTTGTGTGATATACCTTTAATACTTGCATCAAGTAGTAAGTATCGTTTTAAAAGAGTTATTTGCAATTAGCTAGTAATTAATCTAAAATAATTTTATCTAAATTATTCAAAATTTCAATTTTATCATTCCTTTTTGTATCTAAAATTTATTGCTATTATTATCTTCTAGTTTTACAAACAGCCTAATTAAGCTCCTTATGAGTTTGCACCTGTCCCTTTCTTCGAATTTATCACTGAGAGGTGCAGATAGATAAATTACATCGATGCTGATGATAATAATAAGTGCATCATGCACATTATATCTTGTCTCCTCTCTCCTTATGTCGTGTTTTGGAAAAACACGTGATCGATTTTACTCACGTCTTATTAGATTAGATAAGTAGCTTAAAAGTCATCAATGGTAGTAACAGATAGTCGAGAACACCTACCACGAAGATCGTGTTCAGAACAAAAGAAACTTGTTAGGCGATTATTACCTACTGTTATCATGACATTGTCTTTATTCATCAAACATGCCTATTGATATTTTGCCTTTAGAAAATGAATAGGTTATTTTTACAAATTAGCATGAAAGAGATGGCATAAAAAATGCCACTGATAAGAATTATTTTTGCTGATTGTGATGCATTTTTGACTTGTAAATTTTTACGTATTCGAGATACCTTTGAAATCAGTCGGTATTCGACTAATTAAGAAAATATAGAGTCGATTTTTTTCGCATCAAAGCTGTTTTAAATCTACCGTTAGACCATTTCCGACGATTTGGATAATGGAAATTGGAAAATTGATCTGTTTCGACGAGTTTAAAGTATAATCGAAGGTGTAAAATAGCCATAATCCTAAAACAACTTTGTGTTGATTTGATATGTAAACAGGTTTATCGAACGATGATGTCATATTTTCGAATCTCGGGGGAAATAATTAATTCTAGGTAATATATGAATAGTAAAGGTAGATTTTTTTTAGTTCATGACAAATGATGGTAACTACTTTACACTTGATCGCTCGAGCTTGGCGATTTAATGAAAGCAAAAAAGCATGTAGACATTAACCATGTTGCCAAGTGTATTTGCGAAGATTTTTCAACAGAGTGGAAAGACGGATTTTGGCATTTTGTTGCGAATTTGAGGTAAAAATTTAGCCTCTTTTGGCTCGAAATTGAGAAATGCGTTTCATCTTATGTAATTCGTATTCCTTTTAAATCATGGATTATTTAATGCTGAGCTAACGAACGACCTTCTGGTTGGATACCCTATCGAAATAATTCTCTATAGATGTGGAAAATTGACGATAATTTATTCCTGACGTCTAGTCGAATGATTTGGAGTCGATATTTTCAAAATTGCTTGCTCGATTCACCTCTTCTCGTTCTATTTCTCAGAAAAAAATATGCAAGTAATTTTTGAATACCTTTTCAAACGTATTTTATACACCAAAGAATGAGTTTTTTTTCTCTCGCAAACGATTTAATAAAATACCAAAATAGGTGAACTCGTGTTCAGTGAGAACCGTTAATTGACAAAATTAAAGGTTGTACGAACTTGTACGAGTTAACATAATTAACGCCGGATTAAACAATACGCTATTCGTATATTTTCCACGTTCTGTTCCTCGACATGGACAATTGCGAATGAATTACGAGCTCTGAAACTTCTCCTATGTACGCCTTTTTATTCAGAAAAAATCAACGTCTAGTTTAATTTTCATTCTAGAAAAATGTACTGAACTGAATACTGAGAGAGGAGTTTAGGTGAGACTGAATGAAAAGGAAATAGTACCCTTGACATGTTCAGGTATAATAATTTTTTCTCACTTCACCGTGACATCGGTCGTTCTGTGCTGAAAGAAGCTCTTAATGATAATTACTTCGAAGACCAAACTAAAAATCTCGCTTCTAAATCGATCAAACTGTAAAGAGGTCGCGGTGAAATTTAATTCAATTGTTTTTAGAATAAAAATGGAGATACCTTCAGATATCCTTTTGTACCCAAAAATTACACGAATACGTTCCAAAAAAAATGATCTCTATTTACCTATCAATTATTCAATCATTGAGCAAATCGTTTATCGTTCCCATTCAAAAATTCACCATTTTTTTTTCAACATGAAACCGCAGAAGTTATTTATTCGTTATTATTATTGCTTGCTCATTTAACCAAAGTATTATCGATGGATGTAGGTTTTGGAGTGAATCGACTTAGTAATGCATTTACGTCATTCGCATTATGCCCATATAACAAGTGGTAATGGTTCCAAATCCCCAATTAACCAGATTTCCGGAAAAGTACCTACTTCCAGTTTCAAGAGAATTCGTTGAAAAGACGAGAACAAACTTTTAAACGGCGAATCGACGAACATAATTTGAATTTTTGCCTTATTAATAGTTGAGAGCACAGCATCAGGTGTGTAATTTGACTGACTGGTCGATGGGTTTTCCCTTATTTCAGTTATTTTAACCGTGTTTTAACTTGTTGGTACATATTTTCATCGTGTTTCTTCTTCTCTCTTCTGAATGAGTTGGTTTTTATTTTTGTAAAATAAAATTTTACCGCAGGTAGAAGAAATTCTATTCGATTTAGTGTCTGGTTTTTTCCTCTGAATTGAAAATAATATTCTATTGGAGGAATTATTTGTATATACAAAGATCTTGCACTATTATTTTTAAATTAATTTCATTTATTCTGTGTGCTGGAATGATCGTTTAATTAGATATATAAAATTTGATGTGCATGAGGAATTACACGATAATATACGAATGACTAAGTTTTTCGGAGAATCAGTTACAGGAAATTTCGGGTGTCATGATGTTTTTTACCAATTCGTCATTTGTGAAGATAATACGAATGTTATAAATTTTTATCAAAACATTGTAGATATATAAATTGAACATTTTATATTGTTCGAGATATGGAATGAGATACCGAGTCGAGATGATATTTGTAATAGATTTGTCCACACTTTGCATGGTTCATTATTCAGTTTTCATATTTTCAACTTGGCTCAAAAATTATACAACTAACTTTCCCAAAAAATTTTGTTTTCAATTTTTTGTTTGAATTTTTCACTACCTACATATATTTTTTTTAAATGTTTTAGAAAATCTGTTCAATTTTTTTTTTAATTATTAAAAAAAAATTCTTTATTATTTTTCGAAAATTTTTGCTATTTCTTAAAAAATTTTCTCCATTTTTTTGTTTGGTTCAAAATTTGAGCAAAGAATTTTCGCCTGAAAAATAAATTTTCGACACGATTCTTGATTGGATATTTAATATTTATTCAACATTTTTGCTCGATTCAAAAATTTCTCAAATATTGTAAAATAATACTTAGTTCTTGAAATTTTCCTCTAAGAATGAAAAATTTTCCATCAACTTTTGCCTAATTTCTTCCAAGTTTTGCTTACCTACTTTTTTTTACAATTATTTTTTTTTTGATTTTTAAAGTGATTTCCCATCAGATTTTTAAGTAGTCGATTTCATTAAAAAAAAAAAAAAAAAAGCTATGAGTTTGATCAAATTTTTGTTTTGCATTTTTTGACTTTTTCAAGTTGTTTCTTTTTTTAAAGGCGATTTTAATTCTGTTGTAAGTATTTTTTTCAATAGTTTTCTGAGCGTTTTCATTCAGTTTTTTGGTGAAATTTTTTCAATTTAAGAATAATAAGTTGATTTTTTTTGAAATTTGTGCTCGAAAACTTTTCATTTTTTAAAACAAAATTTTTCTTTTCTAAAATTTTTTCTTGGATTTTCAAGTAATTTTTAAACAAATTTTAGGTCTCTTTTCTTAGAAAGTTTCGATTCAAATTGGTTCAAAATTCTGGTGAGAATTTTTATGTTTTTTATTATTTTTTTATTAATTTTATTTTCTAAAATATTCATTTGAAATTTCTGCTCAACACTAAAAAAATGGTCTAGTTCATTTTGAAAATTTTGCTCATAAAATTCTACTGACTTTTAAAAATTATTTTTTCTGAAACTTTTGCCAAGTTTCTATTCTTTCAAAAATGTTTCCTCCGAATTTTTCAACATTTTTTGTTGTTGTTATTTATCAGCTTTCTTTTTTTAATTGCTCAGTTGGAAATAAATTGTGAATTTTTCAATTATTTTTTGCTGAATTCTTTTTTTTTGGAATTCTTGATGAGTATTTTTCAAGAACCATAGGTACCTAATTAAGTATATTATGTTCATTTTTTTTTTTTTTTGAAAACTTTAGGTCAAAATTTTTTTTTATTATTTATTTTAAAATAAATTTTGTGAAAATTTTTTGCCTAAATTGTGTAGGTGAATAATATGAGTTTCTCAAAACTTTTCCTCAAAAATTGTTCAACTGCTCTATACATAGTTATTTAAAAAAAATTGCTGAATAAATTCCTATTTCCAAATTTTTGCTCAAATTTTTTAAATTATTTTTTTTTTATTTTTTTAACCTCTTACACTTTTTGAAATTTTTGTTTGAATTTTTCGAATGATTTTTTTTTGTTAAAATTTTAGCCAACAATTTTTTCATTTCTTGTTGTTTAGTTCTTTGAAAAATTATGCTGCTCAATTTTTTTCTAAAATTTTTCCTTTAATTTTCAAGTAATTTTTCAACTATTTTTTTCAGCTCTAGCTTGATTACTTGGAAATTTTGGTTTAAGTTCTTTAAAACATTTTGGTGAGTTTTTTTAGCCGAATTTTTTTTTTAAAATTTAGGCTATTGTGTCCGACCCTGATTTAGAAGGAGGGGGGGTAGAAGAGTTCTGACCCCATTTGTCGACGTTTGGGACCAAAAGATGACGATCTGTCACATGTCACATATTTATATATATATATATATATATATATATATATATATATATATATATATAATTTTTCCCTACTTTTGGAACTCTAGGGCCGAGCCTAACAGGTCAAATGAGGTCAAACTTGATATGTAGGGTTCCCTCGGTGGCGGAAAGATGCAAAAAAAATTTTGGGGCCCTAACTCAAAATTGGGGATATGACCCTTTTTTGAGGAGGGTGCGGGGGAGCCCCAATATCATGAAATTTTTTGAAACTTGCCCCAGGGATGAAAGCCCTAATTACCTACACCATAGTCAAATTTCAGCCCCCTAAGTCATCCCCACCCATTTTAGGGCCCAATGGGGTCATTTTTTCACGTTGATCAGGCTACAGACCCCCCAAATAGGGCAGGGGGGCCAACATTTTCATCATGGATCAAATTTGTGCCCCTGATGTGCCTTTTGTAGGTTTCAACTTTTGGGCCCCCTTTGACCCCTGTCAAGGGTCAAAAATCAAGATTTTTCACTATTTTTAAAATTTTACCGCTACTTTTGGAACTCTGGGGCCGAGCCTAACAGGTCAAATGAGGTCAAACTTGATAGGTAGGGTCCCCTAGGTGTAGGAATGATGCAAAAAAATTTTTGGGGCCCTAACTCAAAATTGGGTATTTTACCCCTTTTTGAGGGGGTGCGGGGGAGCCCCAATATCATGAAATTTTTTGAAACTTGCCCCAGGGATGAGAACCCAAATTACCTACACCATAGTCAAATTTCAGTCCCCTAAGTCATCCCCACCCCATTTTAGGGCCCAAAAAGTGGATTTTGGGGTCATTTTTTTCACGTTGATCAGGCTACAGACCCCCCAAATAGGGCTGGGGGGCCAACATTTTCATCATGGATCAAGTTTGTGCCCCTGATGTGCCTTTTGTAGGTTTCAACTTTTGGGCCCCCTTTGACCCCTGTCAAGGATCAAAAATCAAGATTTTTCACAATTTTTCATGTTTTTTCTCGCTTCCTGGTACGTTGATCAGCCTGCAGCCCAAACCAAATGACCTTGGATGCTAAAATTTGGTATTTAGGATAGGTAAGGGTCACTGAGGTGCCTTTTGGGGTTTTTGACCCTCGAGCCCCTAAATTGGGGCTCGCCCTTTTTTGAGAGGGGCTCAAAAGAGGCCCCAATTTGACAAAATGATTTGAAATTTTCACCAACAACAGTGACTCTGATTGTCTCCACTGTATCCAAATTTCAGCTTCCCAAGTCATCCCCACCCCATTTTAGGGCCCAAAAAGTGGATTTTGAGGTCATTTTTTCACGTTGATCAGGCTACAGACCCCCCAAATAGAGCTGGGGGGCCTAAATTTTTATCATAGATCGAGTTCATGCCCCTGATGTGCCTTTTGTAGGTTTTGACCTTTAAACCCCTTTTGACCTCGATACAGGGTCAAAAATCAATATTTTTCAAGTTTTAACCTGTCTTTTCTGACGCGTTGAACAGCCTACAGCCCAAACTAAAAGACCTAAACAATCGAAATTTGGGATGTAGGGTCAGTAGAGGTCACTGAAGTGCCTTTTGGGGGTTTCGACTTTTGAGCACCATTTGACCCTCGTACAGGGTCAAAAATCAGAAATTTTCACGTTTTAACCTCTTTTTTGGTGTGTTGGCCCTCGTCTGAAGAGCTGAAAGTGTGAAGGGGATTGAGAGCGAAGCCCTCAATCCTCTCCTGCCATGTCCCTATTGAGGGTAAAGCCCCCCAAGAGGGGCATGGGGGCGGAGCCCCCATCTGAAGAGTTGGAAGTGACGAGGTGGTTGGGGGCGAAGCCCCCAACGCGGGGGCATGGGGGCGGAGCCCCCATCCTAAGAGCTGAAAGTGATAAGGAGGTTGGGGGCGAAGCCCCCAACGCGGGGGTATGGGGGCGGAGCCCCCATCCTAAGAGCTGAAAGTGATAAGGAGGTTGGGTAGGAGCCTCAACGGGGGTATGGAGGCGGAGCCCCCATCTGAAGTTGAAATCTTCAATGCAGAGAGGAACTAAAACTGAAGACAAAAACCTGACATTTTTAAACTGAATTTGAAGTTAAAACTGATATTGAAACTGAAATACCATGGATGAAAACGTTTTCAAAGTGGTACACTAACTTGAAAAAAAAAATTCGGCTGTCGCGGAGCATCTTGACTGCTACGCGTTTTTTTTTTTTAGAAAAGTGCTCATTTTGTAAAAAAATTTTGGTCAAAATGTTTTTAACAATTTTTTTGTTTGAATTTTTCAAATATTATTATTTTTTTGTTCAATTTATTTTAGGAAAATTCTGCTTAATTTTTTCTACGCACATTCTTTCTCGAATCCTCATGTTATTTTTCAATAAATTTTTATTAATTAAGTATTCCTAGTTTGTTTGGGAATTTTTTCAACTAAGTACGTTGTTGAGAATTTTTCAGGAAATGTGAGTTCATTTTTTAATTTTTACTCAATATTTTTCTTTAATATGAAAAAAATTGGGCAAATTTTCGCTTTTGATCAGAATTTTCAAATATTAGGTATTTTTTTCAATCTTTAACACAACCTCCATAAAAATGCAACAAATAGTGGCTAATTTTTTCTAAAAATTTGTATTTTAATAATTTAGATTATGAGTGTAAGTTTTTTTTTTAATTTTTTTTTTTCAACTTGTGCTCAATTTTCCCCCCTAAAATTTCTGCCCCATAAGTAAACTTTATTTTTCAACATTTTCATCTAGGTATAATTTTTTTCCCAAATTTTTTGGCCAGATTTTAAAAATTATTACTAATATTTTCTCAGAATTTTTCCAATGAATCTATTCTTAGAATTTCTCATAGCCTCAATTAATTTTTTAGAAATTATCATCCAATTAGTGTTGGCAAAATGCGCGCATTTTATATTTCGATTGCGCGCACATTTGAGCATATTTGCGCACATTACTTCAATTTTTTCAGCTTTTTTCAACAGAAATCGTACAAATTTCGTTCATAGCTTACAAATAAACACGATTTTGCCAAATTAGGCCAACACTAAAAATACGATTATATTTTAAATCTCTGTTCAGAGATGAGTATTTTGAGATACAACATCATTTTTCAAATTTTTGAGAAAAATCCGCGGATTTTTGAGAAAATTTGCGAATTTTATAAATTTTGGCTCGAGAACTTTCGCGCATTTGCGTTTGAGAATATGCTCGCTGCCAATACGTATTTTATTTATTTATTTGAGCACATCTTAAACGACATTAATTCTCGTTAAAACCACCACATGAGATTACTGCAGGTCCTCACAAGAATGAAAACCACTTCGTACAAAAAACTCGTACAAAACTCAATCTGACCCGAGATGATCTCGATTTATGTAGCATGTCTCAATAACATCCACATCCGCAAAAACAATAATTAATTTCGAAACGTTTTCATTTATTATTCGTAATATCGGCATCACCAGAGGGCAGAGGCAGTGGCAATTTGGTGGGGTGTTATCATCGATTCATCAGAATCAGCCCAGGTTGAACATAAACATCTCATCATTATACCGTTTACCTGATGTCATCGTTCAACCTTGCCAAGTTATCGACACGCTTTCTCACAGAGCAATTTGAATAACAACAGGCACATTTTCACCGATAGTACGCGAATACTGAATTTTGTATTGCGTCGCGTGGGTGTAAATGAGTCGTCATTAGATGGCCACCGTATTTGCAAACGGGGAGAAACAGATCATAGTGTACTGTGTGCATTACTCAGTGGAAAATCTACGGTCTGGAAGTTGCAAATGTCATCGAATTTTTGCCTAGAATGATGTGGGTAGGAATTTGATTAGAGAGTACATTCCATTTGATGACTGGTTCACAGGTTTACTGTCTACGTCTGCGTCTTGTATGATATGGATAAAAATTGTTGTCGTTTCAAAATTTTCATGTCGAGGGTCGAGGAAATATGACGTAATTATTATTTTTTTTTTCTGGAAAAAATTTTCTCCTTGGAGTTCCATGAAATTTTTTTACAGAATTAATTTTCGAAAAATTGTAAGAAAAGTTATGTCATGGGCTTTTGAATTTTTTTCATATTTTTATGTTTTTTTTTTTGGTTGTAAATTTTGTGGAAATTCGTCTTGTCAGCTCTGATAATTTTTTTTATAGCAAAAAAAAAAATAAAATAAGGCTAAAAATTGACCGAATCGTGTCGTACTAGTATTTGATGATTCCATGTAGAGAATTACGTACAACGGTGCAATACCCGTTTGCCAGCGGATAATATGACTCATCTCCAGAGTTCAAAATGTGATTAGTAATAGAATTAACGTGTAGCGATGCGTGTTACCGAATTTAGTACAATTCTCTTTTGTTTTGTACCCGTACCTTGTACTTTGACATTAGGTAGTTAACCACAATGTAAGAGCTTTGTTTTCGCACCGGTGCAATTTTTTCCCATATTTCACACGTGCGAAAAAATCAGAATTTTATAAATTTTCCATACATAAACCAATATTTTGTTTGAAAGAAAATACCCATTGTGAACTATGTAGTACGTACCTATCATAACGTTGCACACTTCAAATACGACCACCACACCACTTACCGTGTTTTTCACATTGACTCAAAGTAAATATCTAAAATTTTCCCAAATCCCAACCTACATTAGAACGCTTCAAAGAGAATTTCACCTATATTTATACATAATACTATGCACGTGGATATCATAAAACCTTATTGATAAAGCAAATACGAACGAGTATGATAGAAAAGCGAAATCCTCATTACGACAAGTGCTTATTCGCTTTGGTGTTTGATGTTATCGAATTTTCGATAAATATCAATGATAGAAAATTCGTTTGATGTGTGCCGGTCGTCATAGAGGGGATAATGTTATCATGGGATGGGATTTTTTACTATTTCCAAGGGGTAATCAAAACAAGGATGGACATAACGATTTTAAAAAAATTGGGGAAAAATTATTTTAAAAAATATCTATTATTTAATTTTTTTTTCAAGTTTTCAGTTCCAGAAAAACATTTTAAATTCAATTCCAAAAAATTAGAAATTTCCTAATTCTAAGATTTCTTTTCTTTAAAAAAAATCAAAATACAATATAATCCAAATTAAATCACGAAAAAAGTACAAAAAATTTTATTTAAGAAAATTAGGCATTTTTTAAATCCAAAAAATATATTGGATCATCCGACTTTCTCCCCCCCCCCCCCCCCATCAACTTTGATAATCGAGGTTCTACTGTAAATTACGTGAAAGTATCTACTATTTTTTTTTTTTTTTTTTTTTTTTTTTTTAAATAAGGATAATTTTAGCATGCAACATCAAACAATGTCAAAAATATTTGATATAGAACAAATTTTTTAAAAATTTACATCACTTTGAAAAATAATTCCAAAAATCTGTAATGATAAAATTCAGTTTTTTCAAAAAGCAAAATTTGAAATTACTTCTGCTTAATCATAATTTTATAAAACATTTTCTTGAAAGAAAAAAAATTCCAAACAAGTTTTTAAAATAATCTCAGAAAAATTTAAAAAATCAAAAAACATATTTCTCAATTAAATTTTTAAAACAAAGTTTAAATAAATTTTGAAAAGAAATTTCAAATTAAAAAAAATGAAAATGAGGAAAAAATTGAATTTGAAGTAGAAAATATGAATATCAAAAAAGATTAAATGAAATTTAAAATGACTGAAAATATTTAAAAAATCAATTTAAAAAAAGAAAATTTGAAATTTTTAAAACCGAAAAAGAAAGAAGAAAATTAAATTTGACCCAACCAAAATTTGTAAAATGATGATAATAATTGAAAAAACGAGCTGAAAAATTGACTTTTGAAAAAAAAGCTTCAAGAATGGCTAAAACTTGAAAAAGAAATTTAAACTGAAATTTTTTTATTTTGATTGAGAAAGAATAAAGTTTAAAAAAATTAAATCAATTTTTTGGAAAAAATATAAAGAGAAAAAAAATGAGAAAATTGGCGATTTAAAAAAAAAAAAAAAATCTAGAAATTGTAGAAAATGTAGGTACTGAAAAATGACGTTGAATTAAGAAAAAAAATCTAAATTGATAAGTTGAATTAATTTTAAGAAATCTTTTTAAGGGGGGGGGGGGTAATTTTTTTGTTGAATGCATAGCGTTGACAAGCGGAATTTTCTCAGACCTTTGCATGACGCCATTTTGATTTTTCATCTATGAAGTTTTGAAGAAAAATTGGAAACTAATTTCATCTTACTTTTTTTTACAAAAAAAATTAATTTTTGATTTTTGAAAAATAAAATGCTTGGCATTTTCAAAAAAAAAAAGAAAATTATATTTATTTTGCATTTTGATGATGTCATTTTGTAAATATTATTGATAGATTTTTTGGAAAATGAAAAATTTTAAGTACCAAAATTGAAAAAAAAAACACGATTTTTGCTTAATGCCCCGTTTCCAGAGAAACTATGCAACCCACAAGATTTTTCTAAGAATGTTTTTTATTCGGTAGAATCTGGTTGACCGGAATACTTCGATGAAAATTATGAGAAAGTTTGATAAAATCGGAGGGAAAGTAGGAATTTTCAAAAACCCTCTCGTCAGACTACAAATCAGACTCTACTGAATAAAGAACATTCCAAGAAAAAGTTTTGTGGGTTGCATAGTTTTTCTGGAAACGGGGGCACTAAGTAAAAATCGTGTTTTTCTTCAATTTTGGCACTTAAAATTTTTCATTTTCCAAAAAATCTATCTATAATCTCTACAAAATGACATCATCAAATTGCAAAATGAATAATTATAATTTTCTTTTTTTGAAAACTCCATGCATTTTATTTTTCAAAAATTAAGAATTTATTTTTTTTGTAAAAAAAAAAACGAGATGAAATTAGTTTTCAATGTTTCTTCAAAACTTCGTAGATGAAATATCAAAATGACGTCATGCAAAGGTCTTAGAAAATTCCGCTTGTCAACGCTATGCATTCAACAGAAAAACATTTTTATGCCCCCCCCCCCTTTAAATTCAATTCCAAACAATTAGAAATTTTCTAATTCTAAAGAAAAGGAATTTTTTTATTTATAAAAAATAGGATTTCTTTTCCTTAAAAAAATCAAAATACAATATATTCCAAAAAAATGTCCAAATAAATCACGAAAAAAGTACAGAAATTTTTATTTAAAAAAAATAAGCATTTTTTGAATCCAAAAAATATATCAGATCATCCGACTTTCTTTCGCCCAATGTACTTGGATAATCGAGGTTCTACTGTAAAATTACTTAAAAGTATCTACTTTTTTTAAAAAAAATTTTTTATGAGAATTTTTGCGTGCAACATCAAACAATGTTAAAAAAATTTGATGTATGTAGAATAAAATTTTTGAAAATTTCTATTATTTTGAAAAATAATTCCAAAAATCTGTAATGATAAAATTCAATTTTTTCAAAAAGTAATTAGTCATTTTTATCAATTATCTACTATCAAAAAAAAAAACCAAAAAAAAAAAAAAAAAAAAAAAACCTGAAACGTCATACAAACGGGCATAAAAAGGTGCAAACCCCCGACACGAATCCCTCCTCACCTACTGACAAATCGATGTTATGTAAATAATCGAACAATTTACTTCCTCGATTTGCACTCAACGTCGAGTAATTTTCACCTATATAAACTAGATTACAAACTACTAAAAATGGTGTTAATTGATATAATAACGTTAAACGATTATACCGTCATCGATATAATCCAAACAACGCTCTATGTTGGAAAAAACATACCACCCAGGCTAGGACCCCCTTCCTATAGAGCTCTTTGTACAGCCTATAAGAGGTCATATTTCAATTTCATATTAGTTTTTCGATGCGAAAAAAAAAACACTCCATTAACCGTAAACGTTAATGTTACGTTTTCGTTAACAAACCTCTGAATCCGAACCCAAGTCGGTGGAACTGGAAACAGATAAATACGAAAATGGAGATTTAAAGGTCTACAACTTTCTACTTTAAATACACAACTGTGTGCATCGACGACATCATTCTTATTATTCGTATACGTACGTAAAACTTGTTGCATTTTTCCTACGCATCTCGTGACGTAATTTTACTCGTGTCTAGAGTACCTAGACCTACCTATTATTTCGTACTTCTAGGTACGTAATTTATATTTTAAAATATCGCCACCTTTTTATCTCTTATCAAAATTTTCAGAAATTTTACAATGAATATGAAATAACCTTCGCAGTTTGCACCAATGATTCATTTGTTTGGTATAATGTGGTGTTTTACGAGCTTATACCATACATTTTTATAAAAATGTTATTAAAAAATTCGATAACATTAAACATCGCGTCGGTGGTCGCGAATTCGTCGTCTTCGTCGTGTAATTTGTTGTACCAGCAGCACAATGTAATCAATTAATCGTTATAAGCGACATAAAAGTGCATTTTAATTTTAATTATTGTCAATAGAAAGCCACGTACGGTTTTGAAAAATTTTAATGGTATTTATAAATAAATTGGATTATTCTTCATTCATTCTCAAATTCATTATTATTTGTGCTATTTTTTCGTTATTTACAAGTAAACGCGTTTTTTCAACTTTTTTTTCAAATACAAAAATATGGAACTACGAATACTTGGATCATATCAACGTCGTCACTCATTTATTACCTACGTATATTTCATTATTTTCGAAGTACACGAATCCAGTTTTATTAGCTAGGCGGGGTGGGGGGTATCGAGTCGGAAAATCATTTTAATGAATGTTCGCAAACTCGATTTGTAGCACAATTCATTCAAAACATTCAGAATCAAAATTAAGACGAATACTAAATGAAAAAAGAATTATTCGTCATGATTTCTGTTTCAAAAATGTACCTACTCTTTGTAATAAGATACACTTAGACTTTGATGCAAAATACGAGCGGAATTTTGTCGTAAGACGAAAGGAATGATAAATACAGTATGGCAACCTTGAACAGAGCCATACAGAGCCGAACCCGAATTTGTTTACCTACATAAATCTGTGCTCATCGAGCGATCTTGAGAAGCATAATAGGAATTCAATGAAAAACAAATGAGCTTAAAATTCATTTGCGAGTAAAAAATTTAGCGTAAAAATATTAAAACAATTAAGAAACTATTTTGAGTAAAATAAGATTGAAAATTTTGAATAAAATAAAAATGGTTGTTAACATCACGTAATTTTTAAAAAAAAAGTAAAAAAAGATTCGGTACCATACGAATATTGTTTCACCATTTATTTGATTTTGGGGGGGGGGGGCGGTGAACGGATCCTGGAAATTAGAAAAATTTCATAAATTTTCCAACTGAAAAGATAATTTACAAGATGAGCAGAAAATCTCGTCAATTATATCGAATTTTCAAAGTCAAAACAATATTATGATAAAAATTTTATCATCCTCATTCAACATTCGCAAAATTTTGAAGAAAAAAAATTAAAATTTGTGAGTACGAAAAAAAAAAAGGTGATTTTAGCATGTAGCATAACTTCCCAAATTTCAACATCAAAAAAGTACATTTTGATAATTTGTTATTTCCAGCCCCTTTCTCGGGAAGGTGAGAAAACATCAATTTTTGAGCTTAATGTTTACAAAAAAACAGAGATGGGCAAGATCACTTGCGAAAAAGATCGTTAAGATCATTCAGATCATTAAGATCATGATCTTGAGCCGGATCTAAGATCATCATGAAAAGTGATCTTGTTTTGGTGATCTAAGATCACTTTTTAGTCGGATCTTTTTACATCTTAATAAAAAAAAGATCGTTAAGATCCATATCATTTAAGAAAAAATTCTGAACGATTTATGTATTACATTATTGATAATTTTATTTCTCAATTACGTCATGACTAATAAAATAAAATAATGATCGAAATAATCAAATCAAAATTTCAAACTTCATGCTAAAGGGGTAATTTCTACTTTGTAATTGTAAAAAATTTGGAAAAAAATGTTGGAAAATTTTGAAAACAAAACATTTTGCAAGCAAAAAAGATTAAAACCTGATCAAAGTGGAACAAAGTGAAAAAAGTTTGAAATTTGAATGAAAATATGACGTCATAGAGGATCTTTTTTGAAGTATCTTTTTTTTGCATAAAAATATCGCGATCTTAGATATTTTTTGAAAAAAGGATCTTGAGAATCTTTTTGATGATCTAAGATCTTTTTCCCAAATGATCTTAATGATCTGGATCTTAGATCACTTTGAAAAGGATCTTACCCATCTCTGCAAAAAAGTATACGTACCTAACCTACTACCTATACCTAACTTCCTTTATTATATTTTTATGCATTGATGATTATTATTATTATAATTTATATTTTTAAATCATCAAAATAAAAATCATTGACTCAAAACATAAAAGAAATGAAATGGACATTTTATGGAGGATTTACTTTTTTTTTTTTTTTTTTTGTGTAGGTACTAGGTAGTTAGGTACGAATGATCGAAATTGAAAACTTGAAAATTTAATCGATCTATCAAAATCGAAAAAATTCATCGATTAATCAAAATCAAACAAAATTATTACCTACTGCCAAAATTGAAGAATAATCGAATTAAGTATCCGAATCAGAAAATTGATCGATTCATCAAAATCGAATGAATGTATCGATTCTTTAAAATCAATAAATTATGGTTGATCAAAGTTGGAAAAAATTGATTGACTCTCAAAACTAAAAAATTAAGGGTGGGGACTACTTTTGGAACATTTTTTGTTGAATGCATAGCGTTGATTAGCGGAATTTTCTAAGACCTTTGCATGACGTCATTTTGATTTTTCACCTATGAAGTTTTGAAGAAAAATTGGAAACTTTCAAATTGTTTTTTTTACAAAAAAAATTAATTTTTGATTTTTGAAAAATAAAATGCATGGAGTTCTCAAAAAAGGAAAATTATTTTCATATTGCATTTTGATTGTGTCATTTTGTAGAAAATGTTGGTAGATTTTTTGGAAAATCACAAATTTCAATGTCAAAATTGGAGAAAAAAGCGATTTTTATTTCACGTCCCGTTTCTAGAAAAACTATGCAACCCACATAACTTTTTCTTAGAATCTTTTTTATTCAAAACAGGCTGGTCTGTAGTCTGACGAGAGGGTTTTGCAAAATTCGTACTTTCTCTCTGATTTTATTAAACCCTCTCATAGTTTTTCCTCGAAGTATTCCAGTCAACTCGAAAGAAATCGTCGACAAATTAAAATTTTGCAAAATCCTCTCGTGAAATTACAGACCAGACTCTACTGAATAAAAAAGATTCTGAGAAAAAGTTATGTGGGTTGCATAGTTTTTCTAGAAACGGGGCATGAAGTAAAAATAGTTTTTTTCTCCAATTTTGACCTTGAACTTTGTAATTTTCCAAAAAATCTACCAACATTTTCTACAAAATGATACAATCAAAATGCAATATGAAAATAATTTTCCTTTTTTGAGAACTCTATGCATTTTATTTTTCAAAAATCAAAAATTAATTTTTTTTGTAAAAAAAAACAATTTGAAATTAGTTTCCAATTTTTTTTTCAAAACTTCATAGGTGAAAAATCAAAATGACGTCATGCAAAGGTCTTAGAAAATTCCGCTTATCAACGCTATGCATTCAACAAAAAATGTTCCAAAAGTAGCCCCCACCCTTAATCAATTCGTCGAAATTAAGAAAAAGAAGATTCTTGAACATCGAAAAAAAAATGTTTAATTGAAATTGAAAAATTGTTTGAATCGATTGATTTATCATAATTATTGAAAAACTGAAATTAGGTACATTGAAATACATTTTATCAAAATCGTGAGAAAAAAAACAAATCGTGGCCATTTTGGTTAATTACGAAAACGAAAAATTGACTAATTTATCAAAATTGAAAATTAAAAAGTAATCGATTTAACAAAATCGAAAAAATTGATTACCTCGTCATAATTAAAAAATAATCAATTTATCAAATTCGAAAAAATTGACCGACTCATCGAAATCGTATCTAATATTAATCGATTTATCACAATCGAAAAAAGTTGATTCATTATAGTTTAATTAAAATTGTATGAAATAATCAAAAAATTAATTCAAGTTATCAGAATTATACAATGAATCAAATTATCTCAACTAAATTGTTACTGAATTTATAGAAATCGAAAAATCGATCGATTTATCAAAATTGTGGTCTATTGAACAAAATAATATGAAAAATCAATTTTTTTTATCGAAATTGAAAAATTGATAGATTCATCAATTTTTTAGTACTAGTCGATTTATCAAAATCGAGAAATTTATTTATTTATCGATATCAAAAAAATATTGTTAGGTATAGATTCATTCGTAAAAATCAAGAAATTCGCTATTTTATAAAAATTGAAAAAATTTGATCGATTTATCATAATTTAAAAAATTATCGATTCATCAAAATATAAAATATAAATTTTCGATTTATCGAAATCTAAGAAATGTGTTGATTTATCAAAATAAAATTAAAAAATAGTCAATTTAACAATAATTGAAAAATTTGACCGATTCATCAAAATTGTTACAATAATTGATTTACTAAATTTGAAAAATCAATCTATTTATGGATTTCAATCTGTTTAGTCAATCGTCGATTTGTCAAAATTTAAAAATTATTCGATTTATCGAAATCGAAAAAATTTATTAATTTTTGATTAATTGATCACAATTGAAGAAAGGATCAAATCATAAAAATTCATACATAAATCAATTTATGAAAATCGAAAAATCAATCGATTTATGGATTTTACTCAGAAAAAATTTAGAAAAAAATTATCTAGATACGAATCAAATGATTGATAATCGAAGCTACCCAATCGACAATTCATAAAGCATTATGTTAGTATTTTGCTAGCATTACATCGGCATGCTAGCATATTACTAGCATCAGTAGCATTATGCTAGCACGTGTTACAAAAATGCTAGCATTCATGTTGACTTTTTTTGGACCACCTAATAATGCTAGATGCTAGCATATACTAGCACAATACCAAGTGCTAACAAAATGCTACTAGAATGCTACTAAAATGCTACTAGGATGCTAGCACTAGCATTCAAAGTGGTTCAAAAACAGCCAACTGATGCTAGCATTCTCAAATTTTTTTTCGTCAATGGGTAGATACACTTTTTGAACCAAAAGATAATAATTATTTTAGATACGAATTTTTAATTTTCATCTTTCTAGCTTTCAGTGTGCTGCTTCAAAAAGCGATTGCATTTTTTTTTCAAAAATTTTAATACCTTGTTTTCTGTTCTTGTTTGCAGATTATTATTATGTCTCCGAAACGCCTCTTTCTCCAGTACCATCGGAGTTGGATTTACATTTATTGGTAAATATCGATAGAACAAAAAGAGATACGACTTATGCAGAGCCTAATACCTTATCGACGAATACTCGTCATGTCGCCGACTTACAACATGCCGCCACCGCCGCCGTTCATGTATTATCAACTAAAAATGATAACAATAATTCCAGTCATCCTAACGTAATATCTAATCATACTTCGAGTGAGTATTTCAGCGCAAAAAAACCTAATCATCGAGCAAAAAATTACCCTGACAGACCAGCGTTGTAATTATTTATCAATTTTTACAGATATTACGTCGTCGACGTCGTCTACGAATAAAATCAACGCTTATAACACGACTAATGCAAATGTTACCGCGCAGAAGATACGACTACCCAGTATACCAGGTTCGTACATTGGCGAAATATCCGAATTATTTATATAAAATAATGGTCGATAATATCCCAGGGTAGCTATTAAATTCAACGGTGGCTGCCATTAAACTAATGCCATTTTTAACCTTAGGTAATTTTTAAAATGGAAAAATAATCGCCACGAGCAAATTACCAAGTTCAATTTTCTCAATATCGACCAATTCATTTCCACACCAAAACCCAAACAAAAATATTTGCGTGCTCGAGGCTTATCAGTTTCATTTTTGAATCGAAATGTTCCACGACGAGTGATGAATTATTACAAAAAAAAATACTCTTTTCGAAACGAGAATTGGGAAAAAAATGGCACGAATTTTGTTTATGGTGTTTATCCATGTTTCACGTTATCTGGTAATTTATTGCGATAAAAATACTCTCGATGTGCGAATTGCGTCGAGAAAATAATAAATTATCAGCATTGAGCATAGCGGTGCATTTTTAGTAAAACTGCATACGCACCTCGTTGATTATTTTCTGTCGTATGAGCAGTTGATTGACACCTGAAAAAATTTACGACTAAGAATTATTATTTTTTAATATGGTAAATTATCCACGTTGTCTTCTGTTTCATAATCTTACGTTCTGTCAAAAAAAAAAAGTCAGGTAGCCAGCCTTGAAAATGACGTACGTGTAATTAAAGGCACAATTTTTACGATTTTTTGTTCTCTTTGCAGATATTTTCATCCAAAATTTCAATTTTACCAACATGATTCCTGATGTTATATCGAACGATACGCTGACACGTTATAATATTACCCAGACGCACGAGGTACGTTGGTATGAAATTTTGTAAAGAATTTAATATGTATTATCTATCTATGTAAATTATAGCGAGGTGGAGTCCGTTTTTTACCTATCTTTATGGATCGACGAATATTTCCACATTGATAATAACCACTATAGGTAGATAATAGATGAAACCATGCCGTTTCTAAAAGCGTATAATTAATACAAGCGTTTTGTTTAATTACGTAATTAGCTTTATCAATGATAATTGTCTATGAAAAAACCCTCCATGGTGTTTTAAGTGAATATATATCTGCGTAATACATAAGCTCATATTTTTTTTATTTTTTTTTTACAGGATTCGCATGTGTATTACAATAGTACGCGGACAGATGATCCGGAAATTGGAAAGCATTATTGGGTTGATATGAATAATAGACCGGACGTTATTAATCATTCGATGTTATCTCATTCTCATAGAAGAGCTGTGGTTAGTAAATGAAATTTGCCCAGTGGCATAATTTTTTAATTATTCATATAGATGGTTTGAGCCCTATACAGGGGCACAGGAGCCGCCTTAATTTTGAATCGTGGCCTACAACGATTGTAATTGGGATGCTCAAACGACACCCTAAATTTCAAAAGTTAAGTGAGCCAAAACATAAAAAAATTCCAAAAATGCAAAAATTAAAAACACACTATTTTTATTTTTCTGGAGAAAAAACCTCTTCATTCTTACAGAGAAAAAAATCTTATTTTTTTCGGTAAAAATAATGTCTCAATTTTTTTTTTTTCAATTTTTGAGAGTGAACAATTTTTTAATTTTTTGGGCGAAAGCATCTGTGTTTTTTCACAAAAAAATCTCTCATTTTTGGAAAAAAATCGAGTTTTTAAAATGAAAATATTTCTCTAATTTAAAAAAAAAAAATGAAATTATCTCAATTTTTTGAAAAAAATTCTCAATTTTTATGCTAAATTTATGTAGTAGAAAATATTTAAGAGTTTTTAGATCAAAAACTGAATTTCTTCTTAGGTAGTAAAATTTCTTTTTCCCATTTTTTTTGTTTAATACCCGAGCAGCACACTCGACAAATTATCGAAATAAAAAATCGACAGAATATCGAATTCGATAAAGTGTCGCGTTAGTTCCGCATAAATCGTGAAATTATCTTTCGATATATAGATAGATTATCGACGAATTATAGTTAATAAAAATTTCGAGATTATAGTAAGATATTTTATCGATAATCTATCTATAATATCGAAAGATAATTTCACGATTTAGGCGGAACTTTCACGACACTTTATCGAATTCGATATTCTGTCGATTTTTTATCGATTTTTTATTCCGATTTTTTGTCTTTTACTAGCTTTTTTCTATAATTAAAAATCATTAATTAGCATAATTAATACATTAAACTATGCCTAAACACATTATTCATGTTATGGTAAGAGGATCATTTCAGAAAAAGTAAAAAAAAAATTATAAAAAAGCTGCCACCCGTGGGGCTTGAACCATCTACCTCTTGCATGGTAATCCTCTTCCTTAACCACTATGCCATACCTTATCGTTGAGAAATTAGCAATAAAACGCTTATAATAGGCAGTTTAGTACTTCCAGACGTGTTGGACTTAGAAAAATTTTCACCAATTTGGAAATAATTTCAAATATCGTAACAAAATCGTTGAAAAATCGTTCGACAAATTTCAGATTATTTGTCGATAATGTAATTTCAAATATCGTCATAAAATCGTTGAAAAATCGAATTCGAGAAATTTCAGATTACGTGTCGATAATAAAGTTTTAAATATCTTCACAAAATCGTTAAAAAATCGAAATCGAGAAATTTCATATTACGTGACGATAATATAGTTTCAAATATCTTCACGCAATCGTTAGAAAATCGTATTCGAGAAATTGCATATTATGTGTCGATAATATAGTTTCAAATATCTTTACAAAATCGGTAAAAAATCGGATTCGATAAATTTAATATAATCTGTCGATAATATAGTTTCAAATGTCGTCAAAAAATCGGTAAAATATCGAAGTCGAGAAATTTCATATAATCTGTCGATAATATAGTTTTAAATATCTTTACAAAATCGTTAAAAAATCGAATTCGATAAATTTAATATTCTTTGTCGATAATGTAGTTTCAAATATCTGCACAAAATCGGTGGAAAATCGGAATCGATAAATTTAATATTCTTTGTCGATAGTATCGTTGACGAATATCGTCATAAAATCTTTATATTATCGAATTCGATAGTTTTTAGATTTTTTGCCTATGAAGTTGTACCGATAAATCTTTATAATATCGTGAGAACATCTATAGATTTTCAAACGATTTTTTATCGATACGTTACATCTTCCGATATTATCGATCGAGTGTGTCGCTCGGGTATATTTATTTTATTTATTTTTCGGTAAAAAATCTCTATTTTTTGAAATAAAAATATTTTTTAAATATTATTCTCAATTTTTTTAATTTTTTGTACGAAAAAATCTGTTTTTCACAAAAAAATCTCTCATTTTTAGAAAAAACTCAGTTTTTTTAAATGAAAATATTTCTCAAATTTTGAAGAAAAAGAAAGAAAATCTCTCAATATACCAATTTTTATGGGGTAGAAAAAAATTTCAAATTTTTGGAGTGGAAAATATATTTTTCAAGTTTTTGGTCCAAAAAATGAATTTCTTGTAGAAAATTTTTTAGAATAGGAATTTAAAAAAAAAATGGAATAATTTTTTTTTAAAAATTAATTGAAAAGTTCTTCATTTTTTTGGAGAAAAGTCTCATTTTGTTGGAGTGGAAATATTTTTCAAGTTTTTGAACCAAAGTAGGTACTCTGAATTTTTTTGAGTAAAAAATTTTAAAAATTTGGAGGAAAAAGTTTCTTTTTTATATATTTTTTATTACACAGGATTCCTTCATTATTATTCTCAAAAAAATCTCTTTAATTTTTCGTAGAAAAAAAAAACTTTTCTACACTAAATATTAGAAAAATATCAAGCCAAAAAAACTCGAGACACACCCTGGAAATTTTTTTGTTGCAAGTTGCCAGCCTTGTTGTACGTAGAATTTGTTTCCTCGTTTGTTATAATTTGTACTTGAACGTTCAAATTACTCGAAATCAAAGTAATTTGCTAATTCACCTGTTCAACGAAAATAGTACTTAGTAATTTTTCTAAAAATACCATAAGTTAATGAAATTAATTCTTCGCGTGGGGCAACTTTCAACTTTGAAAAGTTTACCCAAGATAGATGTGATTTTCTCGAATGAATTATCCTTCAATGACGTATGTACTTGATTTTTTTCGTTAAAATTACTTATAGCATAAGACGTTGAATGTTGATGCAGATTGTAACCAGGTCAAAGACCTTACTAGGCTATTACAAGTAATTTGCATAAATGGGCATCTCATACTGTATGTAATTTATTTTTCACGAAGTTGAAAAAATTTGATTTAAAATTTATTACAATTATTGTGTGAGCAATTTTTATCTCTTCATCTCTTCCTCGTCTTCCATAATTTTAAAAAAGAATTTTGTATTTCTTACTGTTACATTTTTTGAAGAATTTTCTCTCATGAGATCATGAAATGTTACTGAATTTGTACCATTTTTTTTCTGCAGACTGTAACTTTACCATTCAAGTTCCAATTTTACGGCCACGAAATAGAAAATGTGACTATTGCTACGGGCGGATTTTTATACACTGGAGATTATATTCATTCGTGGTTGGCGGCTACGCAGTATATTGCTCCTTTGATGGCAAATTTCGACACGAGTCTGTCAGACGAATCGAATATTAAATACTTGTCCAACAGTAAGTACGGCGTGGTTTTAATATTGGCTAATTTTTTTGAAGTTTTGGGGCAACTTGAAAGATTTCGGGGCTTCTTACCTCTAAACTAGTTTTTTTTTTTTTTTTTTTTATAAGGTAGGCCTATACAAAATTTTCAACATATTTTTTGTTTTTTAAATTTTTAAAAAATTTTTATGACTTATTTTTTTCAATTTCTCACCCATCTTTAACAATTTTTTTTATTTCATCCAAATTTACAATTAATTAAATTTTTTCAATTGCTCAATTTTTTCTTCTTTTTTTTGGAATTTTGAGCTTTATTATTTTTTTTAAATTTATTCAGTTTTCAGCAGTTGTCATTTTTTTAAACACTGGACTTTTTTTTTGATTTCTCTCTATTTCTTTAAAGTTTTGTCCAATTTTCAAAGTCTCACAATTTTCAGTAATGTTTCATTTATTTTAAAAATTAAAAATTTTCCATTTCTGTTTTTTGAAATTAAAATTTTTTCAATACCCAATTTTTTGAGTTTTCTATAATTTTTCTCACATTTTTAATCAGTTTTAATTTGATCAACATTCCAACAGTTTCCAATTTTTTATTCAGTTTTATTTCTTTCTTTTTATTTCATTCGTTTTTTTTTACTTGTTGAATTGTTCACTTTTCAGTTTACCCAAATTTTTCAATTATTATTTTCAAAATTTTAATCACTTTTAATAATTTTAAATTCATTTCAATTCTTTTACTGACAATTATTTCTGATTTATTTCAATTGTTATCTATTTAAAAACTTTAAAAATCGTTTTCAATTGTTTTCGAATCCTTATTTTCATATTCTATAATTTTTAAAACTGTTTACAATTTTCAACTAAATCTTGGGAAAGTTCTGTTTTTTGCTGAAAAACTTAAGTCAGACACTAAGTACATTTTTGTGTTCTTCGCAGGTACTACTTTTACAGTTTTATGGGAAAATGTATGCTTACAAGATCAACCAAATGCCGGAAATTTCACTTTCGAGGTTACATTAAAGTCTAACGGAGAGATCATTTTCGTCTACCAACACATTCCTAATATTACTGGCGAACTTACCGATACATACCATCCGGTGAAAATTGGATTATCCGACGCATATATTATGGATAGAAGTTTATTCTGTAAGTGCTCGAAATGTTTTTATTTTTTCGATAACGCCATTTTTATTAGGTGTTTTATTTTTATTTTATTTTTTTTACGCAGTTGTACGTCGAAAAACCATATTCGAATATCACAGAGTACAATTCGATAAAAAAGATTTGAAAAATGGAACCGTCATACATTTAAAACCGTTACCAACCTGTCAGAGTAAAACCACGTGCGAATCGTGCCTCGCTAAAGATATGACCTTTGAGGTAAGCACCTTGTTATTCGATGAGCTACGATTGTAATCGATGCTATAAATAAGTCGATGTTTTTTACAGTGTCAATGGTGCGATAATAGATGTTCGAATGGGTTCGATAGACGTAGACACGATTGGATAAAAAAAGAATGCGATAAGAAGCGAATTAATGAAACCAAGTATTGTAGTTTGTCCAACGAAAAGATACCAACACCGGGGGCTCATAAAGCAATGCATTTTAATGGTACGTTGATTTTCATTGATTATCTATGAAGGTTCGAGTATTCTGTATAATGGGGTCGAGTGCCTGAGCTGATCCCCGAAATGAATAAAAATCTAGCTACATCCTGAAAAACTTTGAAAATAGAAAAAAATGTTTCAATTTTTTGGAGAAAAAAAATTCTCATTTTTTCGAAGTAGAAAATATCTTTCAAATTTTTGGAGAATAAATGTTTTATTCTTAGGTATAAAAAAACAAATCTAGATTTTTTCCTCATTTTTTTTAGAAATTCGTTCATTTATTTTTAGGGGTATCTAAATTTTTTTGAGAAAAAAAACTCAACTAAAGAATTTCTTAATTTTTTTTTTTTTTTTTTTTTTTTTACAAAAATTAATTTAGATAGTATATTTTACAAAATGTTCTATGCTTCTATGAAAAAATTGTACAATATCATCCGCTTTTAAATTTTTTTTTGATATCAATGTTTTTTTTAAAAATCAAACTGTACTTCAGTACTTTCTGCTTTAGACTAGTACACTTATACCAAGAAATTGGTCAGCCTAACGCTGAATTGAATTTCATCGTCGAGTTGGCCAATCAAGGTAATTTTCTATTAATGAGTTGAGTTCTCAACGAATCGCTGCTACTTTGAAAGCTTCGTCCAAGTGGAATATTGACAAATTGCCAGGTGCTGAAAAGTTTGTATTTTTTGCAAACAGTAAAATACAAACTATTCAGCTCCTGGTACACGTCATGATGTTGAGACACCCTCGAATTGAGCTATAGGACGGAGATAAAGAAAAAGGAGATACATAGGAAAATATTTCCATTTTTTGGAGTGCAAAATATTTCTCAAATTTTCGAAGAAAAATTCTCTTATTCTTGTTGAAAAAAATCTCAATTTTTGTTTTATTATGTTTTTTATGAGAAAAAAACTTACCTTTTTAAGAGATAAAATTCAGATTTTTTTAGAATAAAAAATACATCATAACTACATTTTTTTTTTGAGTCAGCCTAAAAAAATCAGTTTTTATCAATTTTTTCGAAAAGAATTCTTACAATTTTTGTTCTTGGAGAAAAAAAATTGCATGTTTTCATTCAATTTTTTGGGTGAAGACCTTTTGGAGTGTAAAATACTTATATTTTCTCAAATTTTTAGAGAAAAAATCTCGTAATTTTGTTTCAGTTGTTTAGGAAAGAAATCTTTCAATACTTTTTTTTTTTTTTTTTGAAAAAAAGTCTTAATTTTTTAGCAAAAACAAAAACAAAAAACAAAACAAAAAACGACTAAGGTATTAGATTAGAAGAAAAAAAAAAATTTTTTTAGAATAAAAAATACATAATTTTTTCGTGTCATTTTTTTTTTTTTTTTTGAAAAAAATTCAATTTCTTGTACCATTTTTTTAGAATAATAGAACTTTACCATTTTTTAGAACAGAAAAATTCAATTTTTTCGCAGTGAATAAATATTTAATTTTTTCAGAAAAAAATATTCAAACATTCGACATTTAAAAAATTTGATACCCCGGGAGCCCCTCTTTGGAAAAAATAAAAGTACACCTTAGAAAAGTCCAAAATATGTGATTTTTTTTTTGGTTGATTAATTGATTATAATAATATATTTTTTAAATATTTATTTATATTTTTTTACCGGTATTGCAGTCACTTCCAGTTTTTTAATTATAAATTGTTATTTTATTTTATTTTTTATTCAAGTATTTGAATTATTGAGAGTGTTTTATAAAAAAAAAAAAGTTTCATAATAAATTAAGTACGTCTTAAGTCTTGAGTCTAGGTAAATTGCCAGCCACACTCTTCACGAGCATGCTCAATGACTTATTTTTGGTTGTTTTTTGATTTTTTTCAGAAGAAATACCGCACGGTAGCAGTTCAAAAAGCGTAATATTGTTGTCCATTGTGACGATCGGATGCGTTGTATCGATATTGATTTGGACATTGTACGCGTACAGAAATCCACATTCGACATCTGGACAAATTTTAATCAGAGTAAGTAGCCTAAATTTTGAACTGAAAAAAATCCTAGAATGAAATCATTAATTTTTATTTGTATTTTTCAGTATCGACCAAGTCAATGGAGCGGATGGAGAAAAGGAGAAGCTCGTTATACTGCGGCTACCATTCATATGTGATCTTGTAATTTTACGTATTATTATTTTGGGGTTTATTTCGCTATACGTTGATGGTGTAGTTGAACGACTATTTTTTTCCCATATATTAGTTTCTTTTCTCTACGATTAATTTGTATTTTTTACGAGGGCGAATCTAATGAAGAAATTTACATGTGATGAGACGTTATTTTACCTAACATTGTTGCAAATTTTAGTTGGAATTGTATTTTCTTTTTGTCATTTTTATTGTAGGTATTTTTGTTTTAAAGTACGTAATTTTTATCCCGTAATTTGTACCTAATTTTTCCCAGAACCGGGGTTTTTATTTTTATATGCAGATTTTGATAATTTTTTTTCCAATTTGAAAATTCTCAGCCGGTTGTTTAATTTTTTCCAATGCTGGAACGACTTACTAGAATGGATTTTTCCCCCTGGAGGGTTTGTTTCTAAATAAACGTGTATATAGTTTTAATTACTAAAAAAAAATACGTTGTTTTTTTAATTTATTACAAGTTATTTTACGAGAACTGAGTAGTGGTGATTTTATTTTAAAAAATGTTTTATAATGTATTTTTTTTTTTGCGTTATTTTCCATTCAGTGTACTTATTGATTTTTAGTCGGTGCTTTTTTTCTTCTGAAAAAGTTGATTTTTTTCCCAGTCTCGACGAATAGATTATTTTTCGTGTACTCGATTTTTTTTTGTACGAGGATAAGATTTTTTATCGTTTTGTGTAATATCTGCTTTCGATGTTTTCACTGGAAAAACACAAAATTTCAGTCATATTCGTTGTTCACTTTTGCATTGTGATAATTTGTAATACTAACTCTTCGATTTTTGCACGAGCTGAATTTTATATTTCGAATAAATTCGATGGATGAATTATTTTCAATAGATTTTCTATAAGATGTGAACTTTTATTTTTTTCCATGTGATATTCTAACACCAGTTGATCTTCGAATGTGCAAAATTTGATCACGAATTTGTTTTTGTAACGAGTACTTTGAAGAATAGTGTTATAAATAAAATGTATAAAATTATTGTTTTATTTTTTTCCCCTTGAGATGCAGACGAGTTAGCAGTAGGGCTGGGAATGCATTTGTCAGGATGAAATACCCATCTATAGTACGTTCGGCGAAAGATTAGACCTGGCAAATTTTGGCGCGAGAAAGGCGAAGCGAAAATGAACCAATCAACGCGCCGAAACGAACAATTCTCGGCTTCTAATTGCTTCGTTTTTTCACTGCGTCCCCCACTTTTTATTTTGCCAGGTTTAATCTTTCGCCGAACGTACTATAAATGCTTTCATTGAATTTTTTCTCTAAATGGAATTTTTTTTGTAGAAATGTTTATCAATTTTTTAACAATAATTGTAGGGGTTTTCTGAAAAAAGGGGAAATTCAAAAATTCGCTTGCAAAGGACTTCATAAGTATTATAGTACGTTCGGCGAAAGATTAAACCTGGCATTTTCGCTCCGCCTTTCTCGCGCCAAAATTTGCCAGGTCTAATCTTTCGCCGAACGTACTATAAAATACATGACTAAATATTTTCCCCATTAAAAAAAAAGTATAAAAATTTTTTCGACTTTTTTTGGTTTTGAAAGAGAGAAAAATTTGAATAATTATTCTGAAAAATCAACAGAAAAGCTTCTATTTTTTTTTCAAATGTCATAGATTTTTTTTTTGGGGGGGGGGGTTATAAAAATTTCGATTGGGACCCCCTCCCCCCCCCCCCATCCGATTTCACATAACATTATGTAGATACTTACTCAAAATTGAGGTTGGGTCCAATTGTAAAAATTTTCAAAGAAAAGTTGTAGATTGAAGTCCTAGAAATAATTTTGATTTTCGTAAAATTATTGATAAGACCCCTTTCTCCTCTCCAATTTCGCATAATATGACTTGGGCCCGTATTTTAAAAATTTCCTTATACTTAAGGCGAGGCGTTCTTACACATACCAAGTGGTTTTGTTTATTTTATCCATACAAATAAATGGCTGCTCGATGTAAATGGACACGATACGTGTGAAATCGCCTCGCCTTAAGGACAATGTTTGCTTAAGCAAATTTTTAAAATACGGGCCTTAGATACTTATATTATTAAAAATTGGGAAAGGCAGGGATCTAATTGAAAAAATTTTCACACAAAAGTTATGGCTTGATGTCTTGGGAATAATTTTGGTTATTACAAACATTTCAATAGGACCCCTCCCTTCCACTCAATTTTAAATATTAAGTATCTAGATTCGTCAGCATTTCATTTGAATAAAAACTACAGATTTTGTGAGCGCCCAAACACATTCGATTCTTATCGATATTTTATGCCAATTTACAGCTAATTCATTAGGAAAATAAAAATTATTAGGAGGTTCTATGCTCCTGATACCTTTCGAGATTTCTTTCGTTTGCCACAGGTATGCAACTTATTCCACATCATTAATGTGGCCATAATAATATGGCATTGTAAAAGAAGGCGAATAGAGTCGAAACTATTGAGCCTTTCAAAATAAATAATTGTACCTACGTAAAATGAGAGACTTTCATCAGGGTGGTATCCAAATGAAAGTTGTATTCCTTGAGTTAATTGTTGGATTCGAACTGGGAAATGTTTCGCTCCAAAAAGTTGAAAATATTTATACTCCAAGAAATTGAAATTTTCCCCCCGAAATTAAAAAAAAAAATTCCACGTTGAAGAATTTGGAGATTTCGCTCTCCAAAAAATCTGGAGACATTTTTTTTTTCAAAAAATTTAGACTTTTTCTCAAATGGGTCAAATGATATTTTTATTTCCAAAAATTTGAAAAAAAAATTATTCGCCAAAAATTGATAATTTTCTTTTTTTCTGAAAAAATTGAGATTTGCTTCTCTAAAAAAATTGAAACACTTCTTAAAAAAAAAAAAAAAAAAAAATGCGACAAAAATTTTTTTTAAGAAACGTTTGAAAAATTTTTTCTATTTCAAAAAATCTATGGCAAAGAACTTCGCAGACATTTCTTTTTTATCAATTTTCTCAAAATAATAAAATTCTGAAATCTTTTTAAAATTATAAAAAAAAATCTTCTGGATAGAAATTTCATACTTAAATGAAAAAATTTGGAAATTTTAGTAGAAAAATATTTAAAAATATTCTTAAAAGATAGGAAAAATTCTCCTGGAAAAAGAAATCCACAAAAACAAAATAAATATTCTGTACTTAAGTGTGAGGCGCTCTGTGAAAAGGTACCTAAACTCGGAAAAACAAATTTTTTAGGAGAGAAAAAAAATCGAAAAAATCGATTTTTCACTTTTTGATTGGATTTTCAAAAAAAAATACTTTTGGCGCAATTTCGGAGCGTTTTTCTCCAATCATCCGTTTTCCATGTGAGAACTTCAAAAATTCAAAGTGGTACCTATATCTCTGTCAATTTTCAAGCAATTTTCGATTTTTTTTGTTTTATATTACGCAGGAAGGAATTCTCTTTCAGATAAGCTAGAAAAATCAAGATCGATTTTCCCGAGTTTAGGTACCTTTTCACAGAGCGCCTCACAAGTTTTCCTTGATAAAAAAATATTTAAATGTCTTCGAAAAAAAAAAAAAAACTAACAAGGGAACCTCGCCAACTCGCCGCCTCCGATTTCGCTGAATTTTGGCTCACTGAAAGAGCATGCCACCCACACCTCACAACTAAATTTTTAGCTGCCTAAGTTGATTTTTCGATTTTTGGCGAATTTTTGAAAATGGCTAAAACCTCCTCCAAAAAACCTTTTTTTGAAAAAAAATGTAAATTTCGAGATATAATCCTGAAAATCGGTTTATAACCTGAATTTGACCCCCCGAATCGATTGGCACCGTTTTCGAAGCGATCTGGAGCGTCCAGAAAATGTTGACTTTTCTCCAGCACACTGGAATCTCTCCAGACGGCAAAAGTCAACATTTTCTGGAGGCTCCAGATCGCTTCGAAAACGGTGCCAATCGATTCGGGGGTCGATTTTAGGGGGTAGGCGAAGTTTCGGACAATATGCTGGAGAAATGGATTTTTTGGAAATTTTTAAAAAATGTGAAATTTTCAAGTTGTCATGAAAAAACACGTGCGAACTCTCTGCCTCGGATTTTGGATTCAACCATGCCAATCGATAGATGACATCATACTAACGCTAGGATTAAAATTTCAGCTGTCCAATTTAATTACACCCCGTCTTCAGCCATTCCAGTGTATTGGAGAAAAGTCAATTTTTCTTGGAGGCTCCAGATCGCTTCGCAAATGATGCCAATCGACTTGGGGGGTCGACTTTAATGTACAAACCGATTTTCAGGATTCTATCTCAAAATTTGCGATTTTTATTCCAAAAATTGGTTTTTGGGGGTGATTTTAGCCATTTTCAAAAATTCGCCAAAAATCAAAAAATCAACTTAGGCAGCTAAAAATTTGGTTGTGAGGTGTGGGTGGCATGCTCTTTCAGTGAGCTAAACTTCAGCGAAATCGGAGGCGGCGAGTTGGCGAGGTTCCATTGTAAGTAGGTAAGTATACTTATTTTTAAAATATTCTCCCACGATTTTTTTTTATGAGAAAAATCTGAGAAATAATTTTATAAAAATTTCAACAAAAAATGATCTTGAAATTTTTTTGTAAACAGAATCAACATTTTTTTCAAAAAAATTTTGATTACTTTTTGATATGAAATAGTTTCTGTAGAAAGAAATTCAAAGAAAATTGATCATTTAATTAAAAAAATTTCCAGAAAAAATGAAATTACAAAAAAAAATTTCAAAAAGGAAATATTTGATAAATTTTTTCCGAATACTCAAGTAAGTAGGTAAATGAATTCTAAAATACTTTCAAAATTAAAAAAAAAACTGCAATAGAGAAATAGATCCCTAAGCTTATAGAAAACTAGGAAATTTCGCAGAAAAAAAAAAAAATCCTGCAAAAAAAATGTTGAAATATCTTCTTCCAAAAATTTTTCTTGAATTTAAAAAAAAAATAATAATTTTAAAATCTTTTACAAAAATTATACCCTTGAAAATTTTTTTTTAAATTTTTATATGAAAAATAATGAAAAATTCTTTCAAAACTTTTTTTTTTGAAATAACAAATTTTCTTCGAAAGAACTTTTGAGGCCAACGGAAATTAATAAAATACACACACACACAAATTTCCACGTTTTTGTGAAAATGTGCTTGAATGGTAGGAATTATGTTTTATTTTTTGAGAAAAATTATAAAATCCTGGAAATTTACTCTACCTAATTTCAAAAAAAAAAAATCTGAAAACAAAATCCAAAAAAATTTTGAATTTTTTTTTGGGGGTATACTTCTGTTCATGAAAAAATCCCAAAATTCTTTCAAAAAAATAATAAAAAATAAATTCTTGGGAAAAAATGCACCCATGGAAAATATTAAAAGAATTTTATAAAAAAATTTATTCAGCGAAATTAATTTTAAAATGTCTCTTTCTGGGGGAAAAATTAGAGTATTAGGTATAACCGTATAAATTTTTTTGACAAGATTACTTTTGGTAAAAAAATCACTTGGAAAGAGTTTTATGGGGAAAAATTGTCAATTTTTGTGGATAAAAAAATCCTAAAATCTTTTTTGGAATTATTTTTTCACAAAAAGAAACAACTTTGAATTCTTAATTGAAATGTGCCCACTTTTTTTTTGTTTTTGCATTTTTTGAGAAATTAAAGGGTTCCAAGATGCACCATCTAAAATTCAGTTAGAAAAAAATAAATAAAACAAGGGGAATTATTTTCTCTCAAAAAGAAATAATTCGGCAGGTAAAACCACAAAAAAAAAAAAAAAAAAAAATTGAAGTAGAAAAAAAACACTACCTTTGTAGGTATTGTAGGTAAATTTTACCAAAAGAAAAGGTACCTCTTTGTATAGGTGTACTTCCTCTATCATTACCAAAAAGTGCCCGATATGTTGGTATTTTTCTGGCGAGTAAAAAGTTATTCGAATAACATAGACTAGGTGTAAGTTACGTCATTGTTTTCACCAACTCGACATTTTCCATTGTGGAGATGTAAGTTGCAAAACAGCATCCCTATCGTTTTCACAACATTCAAGTACACACACTTCAACTTTTTGCCCGCAATGTAACGTTACATTCTATATACTTACCACCGTATAACTGTACTTTACCAACAGTGTGCTAATTACCGATCTGATAGCTTCTTCCTAAAGTGATTCGGAGTGCTGTGCTAAAAAACCATATACTTATAAGTTGACGTCTTTTTCCATTTGTACAGTTGCGATAGTTGCGGTTTTTCTTTTCAACAAACAGCGTTTCGAAAAGTTATTTCCAGTTAGGTATAGAGGCGGAGGCATTACAAACATAGGTATTAGGTATTGCTACCTACTTGCTTGCTAAGGACGATAACTGATGAACGAAAAGTTAGCTGGCGTTTCATTCATTACGTTGTTTCTAAAGTAGTGAAAATTTGATTAGACTTGAAATGAATAGATGGGTTATTCCACGTCAATTCGACCATGGATTTCGACCTCATGTCCTTCGATTTTGCTCATTTTTTTTACAAGATCTATTCACCAAACAATTCAGAAAAACGCCATTAGTTTGTCCTCTGTCCCTTTGAGGTGTGGTATGGGCGGGGGGATTTGTTTGCTTTTGCAATTTCTCGTAGTACACAACTTGAGTGGTATATAACTCCGTTCCTAAGATACTTAGCTCAAAACGGATTTCACAGTTCGAAAACGTCTTGAATTTTAACTCAAAAACTTTCATAAAACTTTTCAAAAGTTGAAACTTGAACTTTAGAATTCAAAGCTCAACTTTTAAAATTCCGCTGTAAGTGAGAGTTATAATCGAAAATTATAACTACAAAAATTACCGCACAGACGTAACTTTTGATTTGATTTTGAACAAGAGCATTTTAAATGTGGATTTGAGGGAAAGGGGGTTCTTTTAAATTTTCAATATTTAGTTTTATATTGAAAAAATTGAAAAAATCAAAAATCACTGAAAAAATTGATCAATGATCAAATTTGACTGAAATTTTAGATTTGTTTGCAAAATTTCAACTCATCTTGATAGGTTGTGTAACAGTTTTTCAGAATATGTAAAAATCGATTCATGTGTGGCAGAGATGGGCAAGATCCTTTTCGAAGTGATCTAAGATCCAGATCATTAAGATCATTTGGGGAAAATATCTTAGATCATCAAAAAGATCCTCAAGATCCTTTTTTCAAAAAAGATCTTAGATCATGATCTAAGATCACGATCTTTGTATGCAAAAAAAAATATCCTTCAAAAAAGATCCTCTATGATGTCATATTTTCATTCAAATTTCAAATTTTTTTCACTTTGTTCCACTTTGATCAGGTTTTAATCTTTTTTGCTCGCAAAATGTTTAGTTTTCAAAATTTTCCAAATTTTTTACAATTACAAAGTAGAAATGACCCCCTTAGCATGAAGTTTGAAATTTGGATTTGATTATTTCGATCATTATTTTATTTTATTAGTCATGACATAATGAGAAATAAAATTATCAATAATATAATATGATCTTTTTTTTTATTAAAATGTAAAAAGATCCGACTGAAAAATGATCTTAGATCACCAAAACAAGATCACTTTTCATGATGATCTTAGATCTGGCTTAAGATCATGATCTTAATGATCTTAACGATCTTTTTCGCAAGTGATCTTGCCCATCTCTGATGTGTGGCTTAAAATGTTCAAAAAAAAAAAAAAAATGAAAAAAGACATGGATTGTGATTTTTGATTTTCTTGCGAAATTTTAAACAATTTTGATAGGTTATTGTGATAGTTTTTAAGAATATCCAAAAATAGATTCGTGAGGAGCTCAAAATGTTCAAAAAAAAATTGACTGCGATTTTTGATTTTCTCACGAAATTTTAATCCTTTTTGATATGTCACGTGATATTTTATGAAAATATTCAAAACTCGACTCAATTTCAGGCTCGAAATTCCCAAAAAATACTCAAAAAAATTTTTCATTGTACTTAATTTTGATTTTCACGAAAAATTTTAACTCACTTTGATAGATCGGGTGAATACACGTAATTGTGAAAATATTCAAAATTCGACTGAATAGGCTAAAAATTCTAAAAAATAATCAAAAAATATTTTCGTTGTAATTTTTGATCTTCTTGCGAAATTTTAACCCACTTTGATGGGCCACGTGGTCTTTTTGTGAAAATTTTTAAAAATTCTACTCCATTTTGCAATCAAAATTCTCAAAAATAGGTAGGTAGCTAGGTACCTACTCAATTAAAAAATATTTTCATTGTAATTTTTGATTTTCTCGCGAAATTTTAATCTATACTTTGGTGAGTCTCGTGATAGTTTTGTGAAAATATTCAGAATTCAGCTCAACTTCAATCTCAAAATTCTTTTTAAAAAAATCAAAATATTTTTTCATTGTAATTTTTAATTTTCTTGAAAAATTTCAACTCACTTTGATGAATCGGGTGATATTTGTGGGAAAACATTCAAAAATTGACTCAGTTGCTTTCAAAAAATATTTTCATTGTAATTTTTGATTTTCTTGAGATAAAACAAACCCACTTGGTAGGTCACGTGATATTTTTGTGAAAATAATTCAAAAATGAACTCAATTTCAAGCTCAAAATTCTCAAAAAAATAATTCATTGTCATTTTTGATTTTCTCAAAAAAATACCCACTTTGATAGATCACGTGACATTTTTGTGAAAAAATTCAAAATGCGACTCAATTTTAGGCTCCCAATTCTCAAAAAATACTCAAAGATTTTTAAATTGTAATTTTTAATTTTCTCGAAAAATTTTAACCCACTTTGATAAGTCGCGTGATATTTTTGTGAAAACATCAAAAAAATCGACTCAATTTCAAGCTCAAAATTTTCAATATTTTCATTGAATTTTTTTTCTTATTTTTTTGAAAAAAAAAATCAACCTACTTTGATAGGTCACGTGATATTTTTGTAAAAAAAAATTAAAAAGTTGAAATCAATTTTGCGCTCAAAATTCTCAAAAATTCTCAAAAAATATTTTCAATATAGATAATTATTGATTTTATCGCAACATTTTAGCCTACCTTGATTGATAGATCACGTGACATTTTTGTAAAAATATTCAAAATTCGACTCAATTTTAGGTTCAAAATTCTCAAAAAATACTCAAAAATTTTATCATTGTAATTTTTATTTCCTCGAAGAATTTTAACCCACTTTGATAGGTTGAGTGATATTTTCGTGAAAAAAATTAAAAATACGACACTCTTCAGGCTTAAAATTTTCAAAAAATATTTTCATTGAAATTTTTGGTTTTCGTGTAAAATTTCAGCTCACTTTGTGATATTTTTGTAAAAATATGAAAAAGTTCTACTCAATTTCACACTCAAAATTCTCAAAAATAATCAAATAATATTTTCATTGTAAGTAATTTTTCATTTTCTCGCGAAATTTTAGCCCACTTTAGTAGGTCCAGTGATATTTTTGTGAAAATATTCAAAACTCGATCCAGTTTCATCAGGCTCAAAACTTTCAAAAAAAAATTTTTTTTCATTGTAATTTTTGATTTCCTCGAAAAATTTTAACCCACTTTGATAGGTCGTGTGATATTTTTGTGAAAAAATTGAAAAATTCGACCCAATTTCAGGCTTAAAATTTTCAAAAGATTTTTTCTTATTTATTTTAATTTTTAATTTTCTTGCGAAATTTTAACCCACTTTGATAGGTCGCGTGATAGTTTTATTAAAATATTCAAAAATCGACTTAATTTCAGACTTAAAATTCGCAAAAAGAACCTACTCAAAATATTTTTCGTCGTAATTTCTGTTTTTCTCGTGAAATTTTTTTCTAATTTGATAGGTTGCAAGGAAAATTAGAGAAGTGAGGGAGGAAGGGGCCAATTGAAAATTTTTTTGAAATAAAAGTTGTGGATTAGGATCCTAAAAATAATTTTGGTTATTATGAAAATTTCGATTGGATCCCTCTTTCTCCTCTGATTTCACGTAACTTCAGTTCAGGTAGATACTTTTTCAAAATTGAGGAAGGGGTCCAATTGAAAAAATTTTCAAACAAAAGTTGTAGGTTGGGGCCTTAGAAATAATTCTTTTTATTATAAAATTTTTGGTTAGACCTTTCTCTCACCTCTAAATTTCGCAAAAACTGGCGGGGTATTGAAAAAATTTTGAAACAAATGTTGTAGCTTGAAGTCTTAGAAATAATTTTTGTTACCATAAAAATTTAGATTGGACCCCTCCCTACCTCCCTTCTTCCCTTCTTTCCCATTTTGAATATACAGGGTGTCCCGTCACCAGTTGACACCCCTTCACCAGCGATATAGTCAACTCAAACTAAGCTCATGTATGCATGTTTGCCGACCCTGTGAATTGAAGGGGCAAAGATATGCTCAACTGAAAATTTTCATTTTTTAGTTTCGTTTCAGATTTTTAACCATGCGCTACTCGACAACCGAGATAGGTAGAAAGTTGCACTTTGCGGCGTTGGAAAGGAAATTTTGTGTAGAATTTTTTAGTGGGGTTGATTATTGAACTAGGTAATCAGGGGGGTCTGTGCTGCACTAATTATCTTGAAAAAGTGTTCAAAATTGGCGATTTTTTTGGAATTTTTGAGGAAATCTCAAAAAAGTTTCATCATTTGGTATTATTATTATGGTTTCCCTTGGATGAAAAAAGTTTGACCTTTTGAATGCCGTAAACCAGACCCTTCTATCTCACTTCGTTAAAAAGTTATAGCAATTTCAATTTCAAAATCAGGTCTAAAAAAAAGAAATGAAAAAATTCAAAAAAATTTTTTTTTTCTAAAATGTTGTTTACTTTATTTTAAACATCGAGTTTCACTCAAAATCATTAGTTATGTTAGGTATCAAGTTTCAAAAATAACATAAAAAGGAATTTTAAAATTTTTTCAAAAAATTAATTTTTTTTCTGCTAAGATTTTGAAATTGAAATTGCTATAACTTTTTAACCGAGAAAGATAGAAGAGTCCGGTTTGCGGCATTCAAAAGGTCAAACTTTTTTCATCCAAGGGAAACCATAATAATAATACCAAATGATGAAACTTTTTTGAGATTTCCTCAAAAATTCCAAAAAAAAAAAATCGCAATTTTTGAACACGTTTTTTAAGATAATTAGTGCAGTACAGACCCCCCTGATTACCTAGTACAATTATCAACCCCACTAAAAAATTTTACACAAAATTTCCTTTCCAACGCCGCAAAGTGCAACTTTCTACCTATCTCGGCTGTCGAGTAGCGCATGGTTAAAAATCTGAAACGAAACTGAAAAATGAAAATTTTCAGTTGAGCATATCTTTGCCCCTTCAATTCACAGGGTCGGCAAACATGCATACATGAGCTTAGTTTGAGTTGACTATGTCGCTGGTGAAGGGGTGTCAACTGGTGACGGGACACCCTGTATTAAGTATATCTATGTACCTAGTATTGGACTTCATAAAATTCAGCAACGATCCATTCACCCAAGTAAAATAGTAAAAAGGGGGAAATGGGGTTTTTTAGGCTCCACCTCCCTAATATGCCATTTTTTGGAGGACCCTAACCTACAAAAAACCAGCTAATTTTTTGTTCCATAAAAATGCCAGCTATATTTGATTTCTAGAGCACTTTTTGCCTCTTGGACTGCTCAATATTTTAATCACTTCAACTAGGCTATAAAAAGTCTAACAATTTATTTGTAGATTAATTTGCATACTTTGAGATTTGAAGGAGCTAATATACTTTTCGCGTACTTTTCGTCGATATCGCTAGTAAATAAAACTCACCTCGACGAGGAAATCGCACGAACCAGGTAAATATTTCGAAAACCTACCGATGCGTTGTGACTTATTAAATTACATTTTAAAAAAAAAACAACAGAAAACTAAGCAATACGAATAATACACAAAAAAAATCACAAGTTGTAATTTAGATATCCACGTAACCTTGAATTACTGTTTTTTATATTTACAAATTATAAACATAGCATCGTTCAAAATTCCAGTTAAAGCTGATAATGCTAACTTCTTTCGTACGTACTTGGAGTTTTTTCTTTTAAAATTATCATAATTCAATTCATTTAGGTATACTCGAAACAATAAAGGAAATATTGGATTGTTGAGCCGAGTCCCAGTTACCTATAAGTACTTATACTCAATGTCCCTATTTAATTTCTAAAACACCTGTATATACATAGGTAGGTATGTCATCTAGTACGTATAAACATGCACCTATACGTATGTAGATAGACACGTATATGAAAGAAATTGAAAAAAAGAACCATGCTCTATAATTATTCTACAAGTATCTGAAAATAAAAACACATATAGTAACTTAAAAACAATCGCTAATGAGTCAAATTTTACCTCCGTTGTTGTTTCTCTCCTCACACGATCGTAGCTAATAATATCGATAAACTATTTATTAAATTCCAAACATATTAACGAAGCCAAATTAAATGTATTACATTTCAATCTCGACTAGGTATCAATTTTTTTCATTTCGAATACGAATTAACATAAGATCCTCCCCCTGCTCCCCCATCCTAGACGACTTGTTCCATGAAAAGGGAAGCAATTATCAGGCTACCAAGATCGGAACGCGCGCACTCGAATATGAGATTTGCGGTAGCATAATTTTTCCGCCTCTGCCTCCGGTTTTGGCGGGTTATTTGAAAATAACGCAACTACGACTATCGTGTGGTCTTAACTAATCGTCAGTTCACGTTTTGAGTCCTTAGGTAAACGATCTTTTCGAGACGCCGATGCGCGTATCGTGCTCGTTCGTGTTCGTAGTGATCGAAAAAGGAATCAGTGATTTTTCGAATTTTAATTTGTAAAACCTTTTCTTCGATAGTAACTTGGTGCGTGAATTTTTTCAATATTTTTTTCATACGAATTGGTATCGTGATTGGCACTTTATGGTTCGAGGTTGCTGTGTCGTATACCACGTGTTGAAGTTGTTTTGAAATGATACAGAGGTAATGAACTTGGTAAATATTTTCATTTTTTATTATTTTAGATTTTTAAAAATTTATTTATCCGAGTTTAGTGAAATAAAATTTTTTAATACATTAAAAAATATTTTAAAAATTCTTAATCCATTTTTTTTGTTGTAAAGTTTTCAATTAAAAAAAAAATGTATGGTATTAAAATGTACGTAGCTCTGAAACTTTTTCTAATCAAAAATATGTACTCGAAAACTTGCTTCACTCAACTTCTCCTTTATGTAAATTTTCAACTCCGATGCGGTAAATAAAATGCAAAACTGATGGTAACTCGAAGATTCTCATATTCTTATTTAATTTACAAGTTGAAAATTCTTATCGTGAAAAACTGAAAATACCTACATAATATATTGTTTATAAATTATAAAACTCTTTGAGTTCGGCTCAGCGTTGTTTTAATTACTTCTCGAACTTATAAGTTATAACATCAAATTTATGTACGAAAAATAAGAACATATTAGGTACTGAACGAAAGTAAAATTAATAAACAATCGATTTTCATAATTGAATAAAATTTTCGACACCAATTTATACGACTAAATTAGTACGTATGTGTAGGAAATAAACCAAGAAAAGCTACAATTTTGCTGAAGGAAGTTATGAGACATATTTTAAAGGAAACTTTCGACGGCATTTTTTCGAATTTTTTGCTGTACGACAATTTAAAAATACTTTGGGATCGACATGGCGCTGACAGACGATTCATCCAGACCGTAATGACTTTTTTTCTCCAAACCAAAAATAACAAACGAGAGTTCCAAATTCCAAAATAATGAGACCAACTGAAGCAAACAGAAAATATGTATTTATTTTTAACGTGGGTAGGTATGTTTTTGGAGTTTTTACCAAGAGGGAGGGGGCCATCGAAATTTTCGCGACGAAAATTGAGAAGGAAAAAATGAGAAATTTTCAATTGATAGTCGGTCCAGAATTTAAAAAAAAAAAAACTTTAAATTTTTTTATAAAAGTCGTATTTTGAGAACAAAAAAAAATACCTAAACGAGAAAAGGAGAAAATAATGACGAAAATAAAAGGAAATGAAAAAATTGAAAATTAAAAAAATTGACGTTGCATCAGACAAGTTGGATGATTTTCATTATAAACTTCAAAATGATTTTTCACAAAATGACGAAAAAAATCAAAAATCGAGAATTTTCAAAGTTGAAACAATTTTTATTAATAGGCTAAATTTTTTTACTTTTTTTCAAAAAGGTTTAGGTAATTTCAAAGTTTAAAAAAAATTTTATACCTTGAAAATTTTTAGAAATTTGACGAAAATCTCTGAGAATTGGTAATTTTAAATTTTAGTGAATTTTTAAAAATTTGCTCATTTTGATAAAATTTTTAAAATTAAAAAAAAGTCGAATTTCAAATTTTTACAAATTTTTACAGTTTGAAAAATTTCAGAAATTTCCTGAAATTAGGTAGGTAATCATTTTTTTTAAATCATCCTGTCAATCAATAATTTTCAAAATGTTAACAAAAAAATATTTTTCAAAAACGTAATTTATTAATAAAAAATTCTCAAAAATACTTGTAATGAAGAAAATGAAATCTTCCAAAAAGTCGAAAAAAAAAACAGTTATAATTAATAAATGATAAGAAGAAGAAGAAGAAGAAAGAACTTCAAAAGATTTTTGCAATCAACGTCGATAATAATTCTTCTTAAAATTAGTAGTTTTACCTCAAAACAATATCTATCGCTGAAAACTAAAACAAAAGAGAAATTAAAAATTTTCAAATTTTGAAATTTTTTTGAAATTCAGATAAATTTTTAAAAATTTAGGAACTTTGAAGAAATTTAATAGGATAGTTCAAAATTTTAAAATTAGAAGAATTTTCAAAACTCTGCCTAAGTTTTCGAAACTATGTTTAAAAGGTTTAATTTTCAAGGATTGAGTAAGTACGTAAGAAAAAAATCCTGTCTTCAAAAAATGCATTTTCGAAGAAAAATCTCAAAATTTTTCTCGTCAATAAAGAAATTACAAAAAAAACACCAACAACAACACGAAAAAAAGTTTTAAAATTAAACCAAAAATAATTGAAATTTTCAAAAAAATTGTGAAAATGATTTTAAAGACAAACAAAATGAAGAAAGTTTATAAAACGTTTCAACGAAAAATTCTCTTAAAATTTTTCTAATGAGAAAAAAAATGAAATTTAAAAAAAAAAATCAAGAGAAGCTGGATAGGTACCTAAAAAAAAATTGCAAAACAACGATAACAAAATCAAAAACCTTGAAGATATCTTGAAAATCAGTCGAAAATTGACAATTATTTTAAATAAAAATTCAAAAATGGAGAATTTTCAAATTTCAATAAATTTTTGAAATAAAATTTTATCTTTCAAATGTCGTCCAGATTCTCCATTTTTTAAGACGTTCAATTTTTAAAATTCGACAAATTTCAACAATTCAAAAAAAAGGATAGAATTTGAAATTTAGTACATTTTCTATTTTTATTTTCATTTATTTAAAAATTTTCCTCTTTAATGAAAAAAATGAAAATTTTAAATAAATCCAAGAAAAATAAGTAGGTAGCTAAATACTTTTTTTAATAAAAAAATAAAAAAATAAAAAATGAAAAAAAATCAATTCGAAAAAAATCAAATAAATTTTTGAAACGTCACTCTCTTTAAAAAAATCTCAAAAAATGTCCATCGAATAAATGGAAATTTCAACGAAAAATCGCAAAAAAAACAGTTGTTGTCTGTGAAACGATAAAATTATTTCGAGTTGACAAAGACTTGTTGAAAATTGAAATTTTCATTAAATTTCGAATCAAAACAAAATTTCAATGTTTTTCTTTTTTCAATTTTTGGGAAGACTACCTTTTAATTTTTTCGAAAAAAATTCATCTCAAATTTTCGGGAGTTAAAATATTTTTATTTTTTCGTAGAGAAGAGACCTAGGTATATTTTATCTGAGTACTATTTTTAGAGAAAAACAGCCACCATTTTTTTTTGAGTAAAATATTTTTTTTAAATAATTGCTTTGGAAAACAAAATTCTGTTTTTTTACGTAGGTGAATGGTTTTTTTTTCAAAGATGACACCATTCAATTTTTCTTACAAGAAATAACTCTTTTTAAATGAAAAAGCTGCGTTTTTGAAGGAAAAAAAGTCTCAAATTTTTAAGGGTGAAAATCTTTCTTTTTTTGCAGAAGAAAATCTCAATTTAAAAAAAAAAAAAACATTTTGGAGTAAAAATCTGAATTTTTGGACTCGTCGAAAAAATTAACAATATTTTGCCACAAAAAAGAAGACGTGGAAAGGAAAATATAGAAAATTAATAAAAATGTAATCAGAAATATTGATAATTAATAAATTAAATACTTACCTACTTAAATTAAAATGAAATCTAGCAAAATATATATATATATATATATTTTAATTTTAAAGACTGTTTAAAAAGCATTTTTTCAAGTGATTTTTTTTTTATAGTCTGATTTTTTCAAAGTAATGAAAAATGTCTAGGTACCTTTCGTGGAGAAAATTAAAAATTTGAATAAATGCAGTTTAGTGAATTTTTTTTTACGAGGTGTTTTTTTTTCTTATTAGGTATACAATTCTTCATTCTGTTCATTTCCAAAATAAATACTCGATGAAATATGCTACTTCGGTACTTTTAACATTTATAGTCAATTTAACGTCAAAGGCAATTTGTTTTCATTTTATTAACATCCCATTTCTTTTTTCGAATGGAATATTTTGGATGACGAATGGAAAAATTAAGTATCTGCTTTTTTCATTTTTACACTCTTTGAAGTATTTTTATTTTGAATGCAATTTAAAAATGGAATTTCATATCTACTAATCATCAAATATAATAATAATAAAAAAAAAACTATATGTAGAATTAATTTTAAACGTTACTTTTCATCTTTTCATTCCATTGTGAATGAAACGTAACTTAATTACACTTTTTCTTTCGTTTTGAAGCTTCTTCTTTCACCCTTTTTCCAAGACTCAATCTATCTAATATCAAATATGAAATACAACGAGATGTATTATCTATCTTTGTTAAATCATAATATACCTACGTTTTAAGAAATGGCCTTTTCAAGTTGGATTTCAAAACTTTGTTAGCTTAGTTTCGTTTGTTATTTTATTGTGAAAAAATTGTATACGCCAGCCGGTATCCTTACTCTTTTTTTCCTCCTTCGTTTTATTTCATTTTACACAAAAGAACGAGAAAAACTTCCTATCTGGCTCGATTTCTAGTATAAACATTCTCTTCGAATCTTTTTTTAAACTTTCAATTCGGTAGCTAATTAATTAATTATTTTTAAATGTTTTGAAAAAAATCTCGCAAATTGTCACAGAAATTAAAATGATTGACACAAATGCTGAATTTTTTGACGTTTATAGGGAGGTAAACAACAAATACGGAGATAAATTATATTTTTTTCAATTTTTTTAAGGTGACCCTATCGAAATGCTTCAATTTTTCGCTGTATTTTGGTCGTTAATTTTGCTGAAAAATCCAGTCTTTAATTGATTTAGATTCGTTTGTGTGAAAAATTATGGTAATATATTGACTTCATTGATTTACTTTTTGAGTCACTGGAATTAAAGTATACGATAAGTTAATTGTTATTTATGTATCGAGAGAATATAATGGAACTTTACGAGCATGTCGTGCTGCTATTTTTATACGTTAAAATTACCCTTTTTTTAAAATTCCAATTCAAATGTGTACTACTGTGTAATATGGACCCTACTTTTTTTTTCTTTCACCTTTTGATTCGTTTTTGTGAGAGAGAGAAAAAAAAGGGAAATGAAGTGAAAACTGAGAATATGTACCAAGAGGTTAGGTAGGTACCTACCTACGTTGAATAATAATCATCGTGGTAAGTTTCCATTTCATTTTTATTTGATAAAAGTTTTTTTTCTTTTCGAAGGCGAGTTTATTGGTTACTTTACCAATAATATGGTAAATATGTATGTAAGTTGATTTTAAAAGCAAGACTTGTACACGCTGATGCAGAAAAAAATCACTTATGTGTTTGAAAATTTGCCTTTATGAGTTCGTGAAAAAGTAAAGCGATGTTCTTAAAAAAATTATTTCTCCTTGGGACAATTTTGTTTCACTTTTTTAAGGTAGGTATTCCATAGTAACAGAGCAATTTCCATACTTTCAGAGTTCAATCTAAATGTACCTAATATAACGCAAAAAAAAAAAAACTTCGATGCAGACTCGACGAATTTTTTTTTTCCGGTTCCAATGTGTACGACACACGTTCCTATAAGATCCTTTGTACGATTATTTTAAGAGCTATTTCTGAGAAAAAAGAAAGAAAGGAAAAAGCGAACGTGAAATTCGCTTATTACTAATTATATCGAGTGTGTGAGAGAATCGATGTAAAAATAAATTTTTTCAACGCGACGAATAAAGTGTTGGTTGTCGCGACGATCTTTAAATTGAGTCAGATGTAACCTTGTGCAGTGATGTACGCAGGGCACGGGCACGGTATCAAATTATGGTCATTATGGGTCAAGTTTTATTGACTTTTAATTCGGTTTAGAAATTTGAAAGAATGTGATTCCGTATTGTGTTTTTGTCGTAAGAGGTGTCGAGTTTGGTAGGTTTGGGATGGACCTAAGAGTGTAATTGTGATAAATGTGATTTTTTCGAAGCTCGTTTTTCTTTTCTTTTTTTTTATTCTTAAGATTTTTGTTTTGTTTTTTGTCATTTATTGGAAAAATAATTTATTTTGTTCTTCATTTTTTAGATTGATTTTTTTATTTTTTTTATCAACATTTATACTGTTTATTTTTGTGTTTTTAAAAAATTAATTTTTTATTCTTAGATTTTTTTTGTTTTTTAAAAAAAATCCTAGTAACGAAAAATTATTTTATTTTACGAAAATATTCTTAACCTATTCAATAATAATTTTAAGTAATTTAAAGAAGTGGTTTTTTATTCGTAGATTTTTTCGTTTTGAAAAAAAAAAAAAAAAAAAAAATTAATAAGAATACCAGCTTATATTATTTTAGGAAAATATTCATAATCTATTCTATAATGATTTTAATTAATTAAAAAAAAAATCAATTTTTTTTTCTCAAAAATACTCGTATTTTATTGTATTTTGAAAATTGTCATTTTTTCATTTCACAAAAAAAGTATCAAAAACAGGGCTTTTTAACTTGATTTTTTTTTAAACTTATTTTACATTTTGTAGCTAAAAAAAATGTTGGCATTAAAAAAATATAAATGATGCCATTTTCTATAAAAATAAATTTGTATCTAAATAAAGAAGTAGATAATTTTTGGTACTCCAAGAAAGGGGTATTTTAGTCATTAAAAAGAAGAAGAAAACAGGAAATGTCACTTTTATCAAAAGAACTAATATTTTTATTTTATTTCTTAAAAAGGATCCAATAACTTCGTTTTTATTATTTTATTAATTTTTTCTTCTTCAAAAATATCATTCTCCCGGAGTTATTTTTTTTTTCAAAATCATGAATTTTTCAACATCTCTCGTCATTTTTTTTCCAAACACTTTTTCTTGTTATTTTTCTATTATTTTTATTGATTACCTACTTTTTTTATAAGAGTGGCTTTTGTCATTTTTTATCTACTTACCTAAAAGTATCAATTTGGTTGTTTTTTTGGCCATTTTTTCAAAAAACGTCGTTTTAATTTTTGTCGTCTGGACACTTCTTCAAAAAACTTGTAGGTATTTTATGTTTTTTTGAGAAAATGATTTATTTTTTCACTTCATTTATCTCTTTAAATGTACTTTTGCGATTTTTCCTTACTTTTTCTTAAAAAATATCCATCTTTTTCAAAATGAGCAATTCTTCGTCATTTTGTCAATAATTATTAAATTTTTTATGTCATTTTATAATTGTTTTTTTTTTTTTTTTTAAATTAAAGAAACTCTTTTATTTATGAAAAAAATATTATTTTTTTAATTGGAAGGGAATCAATTTTTTGTGATTTTTTCAAAATAGGTTGTCAATTTTTGTTACCAAATGTCACTTTAAAAAAAAAATCTCCAATTTCTATTAAAAAAGTTGTAGCCCTTTTCTAAAAAATTTTTTTTACCATATTTTAAAAATAATCAATTTTTGTTATCTTGACGTTTCCTCATTTTTTGGCATTTTTTGTGAAAAGAATTTACTTTTATACTTACTTCATTTTTAAGTAATTAAGGATGCAATCTTGTAATTTTTTTCTTGTTCAAAATTTTTTTTTTCAAGAATAATCAGTTCTTTGTCATTTTTTCTTTTGTTCTATTTTTTTTGTGTATTTATATGAGAATTAATTTTTGGTAAGTATGAATTTTCATCATTTTTTAAAAACAATCTATTTTACTAACTTGTCTCGTTTTCAAAAAAAAAAAAAAAAATCTGTCCCTTTTTATGAAAAAATTATTATTAGCACTTCATTAAAAAAAAATCCATATTTTTTTTCAAATAAATCATTCTTATATCTACCTACGAATATGTTAGTGATCCAAAAAATTATCATATTTCTATCGAAAGAATTATTAGCTATTTTTATTTTTTTTTTCAAATCCGTAATTTTCTTCGTTTTTCTAAAAATATCAATCTTAGCATCTTGTCACATTGAAAAAAAGTCAACTATATAAGTATATATTTTGAGTTTTTTAAAATTTGGACTTTGTAATATTTGAAAAATAGTGTTATCTTTGTACTTATATTATCTTGCCAATTTTTCAAAAAAAAAAAAAAAAGTCAAAAATTTTTGTTTTTCTGTTTTTTATAAAAATCATTCCCATTGTACTATTTTTTAACTAAGTATAAAAAAATAATTTTTTGATCAATCATTTTGTAAATTTTTTTGAAATTTTCTAAAGATGACTTTTTATTACTTATTAAAAAATGCATACTTATTATTTTTGTTTGGTTTCTTTCTTTTTTTTTTTTTTTGAAAAACGTAATTTTTTCCATTTTTTAAGTACCTACCTAAAATATCAATTCTAGTCATCTTGCCATAATTCCAGAAAAAAAAACGCATTTGATTTTTTTTTATAAAAATCAGTTTTAATTACAAACCAGGTAGCAAATTTGCGAAACTAATCAAATTACACGAAATAGATCTGATTAATTTTAACATCTCGGCCACGCTTTTTCTTCAACAATTAAGAAAAATAAATTGAAAATCCCTGTTGTTTCCAAGTGTTTCCAATAGAAGCGTTACCAATTGTTGGGTAAATTTTGAAAGCACTTCTTAAAATAATGGAATTCGCTATCTTAGTCTGATTAATAGCCTAAGGCTCCGCGGTATTAAAAGTTAATCGTCGAATTTGCATGTTGGCGTCGATGCGTCGATGGGGTCGGTTACCGGGGGAATTAGGGAACATGCCGTGAAACACTAAGACTCGACAAGTTACAGTCGAACGAATTGAATTTGTGAAACTTTTTAAAAATTCTGAGCAAAGGTGTTAAAACTTGATAAAGATTAATTGCCAGCTAGTTATATAAAAACTTCTACACCTACTGAATAAAATTTCCCTATCCTAGAAGCTCCTATAAGTGCCTAATTGGGGAAGAAAAAAAATTATCTTCGGCATAATTTCGTACATTAAAAAAACTAGGCATAGATATTTCCGCATTCAAAATACATGCTAGATTATTCATTCGTACATATGTATCTCCATATTATTGCTCGTGCTTACTTAAAATTAAACCAACGTAATCCCTATCAATCAAGATACCAGAACTGGAATCTTGTATACGCGAAAGAAGTTAATAATTTCAACGATCGTGCGAATTTTCCTATTATTTTTAATTCAATTAATTCGTTTAAAATTACTGGGACGTGCAAAACCGTTAACTAGATATATGACCTTTACCATTTAAGACTTCCACTATTATGTTATTTATGCGATACAGCATATCAATAAAATCTACATCTATGGAACCCTTTTTCTTTTTTATTCTCATCTAAATGCGATGGGTTCTTTTTTAATATAATGCAGAGGATTTCTACAAGACATTTTCTTACATATATGCTTTCATTATACCATACGACCAGACTTGCAAAAAATTTCATTGACGTGATGGGCATATTTCTGATATTACAGTGGCACTTTACATAAGATTTATTGGTTCCATATCTTTTTTTTTTAGTTCGATTTTTATTTAAACCTTTTTCAAGGTTCATCTACATACAGAACGATGCAAAAAAATGTATAAAATGAGATGGAATTTAATCGTCGATTATTTTGTTATTATAATTAAAAGAGTGCCTACCTGTACCTACCGAACCGATGATATAACACATTGGTAATCTGATTCCAACCGGTTTGCGTGTCCACATTACATTACTCGTGTGCACCATTATCACGAGATTTCGTCCAGAATTAAGGAATATAAATTTTCATACGAGAATTAATCATTACCATAAAATTTTTAAACAAAACTGGTAGCTGTGTACTTAGGTCGTGTTGAAATGGAGGCCAAAAATAAACAAATTATTTCTAATTTGATACCTCCTCATTTGCCATAGATAAATGTGCACCTGCTTTTCTAATATCTACCTGGTAATTGGATAATTTTTAATTTTTTTAAAAAGCTTGAGTAGTACATAAATAATTTCCTTCTTTGCCAAGATAATGTGTGGTCAATTATATCTTACGTGCGCTTTTATAGGGTAAAATAAGGAAATACTGCAATTGGAGTTGGAAATGTTTTTTACCATGTCCGGATTACCCACCAAAAATTTCACGAATCTCACCCCTTGAGAAAGTCCTCAAATTAGGACCAAAATATACCCCTTGTTGTTTTTCACTCCCTACTCTTCAAATATGCGTTCGGAAAAAAAAATTGTAATAACAAAAATTAAAGTTCATAAAATTTGCAACAAAAAAGGTTCCATTCATTTTCTTCGAAAAGTGAACAGGTGGCGTAAAAACAAACGTTAAAATATACAGGGTGGAAAAAATGAAAATTGCCCTCGTTGTTTTTCGCTTCTTACTCTACGAATAGGTATGCGTTAAAATAAAAAAATTGTAACAACAAAAATTAAATTTCATAAAATTTTAAACAAAAAAAGTTCTATTAATTTTTTTCAAAAAGTGAACAGGTGGCGCAAAAACAAACGTTAAAATATACAGGGTGGAAAAACGAAAATTGCCCTCGTTGTTTTTCGCTCTTTACTCTTCGAATATGCGTTCAAATAACAAAATTGTCATTACAAAAATTGATGTTCATAAAATTTTTAACAAAAAAATTTCCATCAATTTTTTTCGAAAAATGAAGAGGTGGCGCAAAAACAACATAGAGGCCGGGACATGGAAATGAAGACCCACTCTCTCTATTTTCGTGATAATCTGATTCACTTACTGTTTTGTTGGGGGGGGGGGGCCTCCCAGTCACAGGTTCCAAAGCCTTCTTCTAACCCCCAAGCCTTAAAATATGCCCAGTAGGAGACTTGGGGGGGCCGTAAATTGAATGAATATTCGAATTCAGTACAATAAAAAACATAACAAACAATATTCCACACATTTTATGATCTTCAATTTTTTATTCAAAATTTGATGGATCGTGGGGGGGGATTGGGGGGGGGGTGGAGAGGATCCTATCAAAAAAATGAGGCTATATTCGAACTCAGGGCTATCAAAAATAAACGATATTCCACACGATTTTTTGGATTTCATCGATCTTTTTTAAAAATTTGAGGAGTTGGGGCTTAAAGAGGGTTTTATCACAAAACTGAAGCCATATTAGAACTCAGCGCTACCAAAAATGTAACAAACGATGTATTACATGTTATTTTAGAATTTTCCGGATTTGATGCCCCCCCCCCCAGGTTTCTTGAGATGCCTCAATGAAAACCACTCAGGTGAATGTAATATACAAATATTTGCTCAGAGGAATCTTTCAATTTTTTTTATCACATCACTGGAATTTGGAAAATTTTCAAAAAAGTAATCTACCTATTTAAAAATGGCAATAAAAATTGAGCAAATAACAGATGATAAAATTGAATATTTATTGAAAAATGAAAAAATTGAAAAAAAATCATTTGATAAAAATTTCCATTAAAAATAATAATACAATACATAATAACGTTTTTTTTTGAAAATAAAATCATAGAATTGATTTTCATTTATTGAAAGAATTGTTTTCATTTTTATTTTTTGTTTTTCATAAAAATAAATTTTTGTAATTTTTTTTTCATTATTAAAAACATAATTTTTTGAATTTTTTAGAATTTTTTTTACTCTTAAAAAATGACAAGATATAAAATTACATCAGCCAGGTATTTTTAAAAAAATTAAAAAATCTTTCTTTGAAAAAATGTCAGAATTACATTTTCTGAAAATGAAATCAAAAAATTATTTTTGGTAATAAAAAACTCTTTTAAAAAAGGATAAAATTTAAAAAATGGCAAAAAATGATTTTTTTTCGATCCACCCTAGAGACGATTTGAGAGGAAGGAGGGGTAGGGCCTTTTTGGAACTGATGATATATCATTGACTAGATGACAAGAATTGACTTTTTTTAGAATTTTTCCCCTCTTAAAAAAATGACAAGATATAAAAGTACACCAAGCAGGTATTTTTAAAAAAATTTAAAAATCTTTTTTTATAAAATGGCAGAATTACCTACATTTTTCTGAAAATTAAATCAAAATATTATTTTTTTAATACTTACCTACCTAATAAAAAAGGACAAAATTACAAAAATTGATTTTTACCAAAAACAAAAAAAAAATATGAAAATTATTCTTTCACTAAAAATAGGCAAAAAATGATTTTTTTTTCGATCCACCCTAGAGACGATTTGAAAGGAAGGAGAGGTAGGGGTCTTTTGGAGCCTATGATATATCATTATTTGCGATCATATGTGCCAAATCTGCTCCGAAGTTATGTCCTATTCACAGAAATGGGGCAATTTCACTTTTTTTTCACCTTCTATATTTTCACGCTATTTTTTGCGCCACCCGTTAATTTTATTGCGAAAAACAAATGGAACATTTTTTGTTGAAAATTTTGTTTGCTTTAATTTTAGTTATAATTACTTTTTTGTTTAAACGCATATTTGAAGGGTTATAAGCGGAAAACAATGAGAAAGTCTCTTTTTGACCCACATTTGGAGAACTTTCATCCCCGAAGACGAGATTACAGATTAAAGGACTTTTTAATTGTTAATCAGACTACCAAAAGGAACATTTTAAAATCAAATTGGCAAGTATGATAAATTCGCTTCTTATTTCTGATACCTATCAACTCGAGAAAATCCTCTCATTTTAGATATTAAACCATGACAAAGTCTTATTTCTACAAGCAATGGGAAGAATAATCGTCTACAGAAGAGAACCTTTGAAAGAAAACTTTTATTTAGTTTATGAAACTGTCTAATTAAAGACCATTAAAAAGATTCAACATCTCCATTAAAATTATAAATAAACCTTAAAGTCAGAATAATTCTAGAAGTTGAAATGAATTTTATGAAATTCTATAAACCAATGTTTTTAAACTTCCTATTCATAATATGGTCACGAATGTCCCAAAGTTAGTAGGTACCTACTACCTACCTTGTTATTGCAGCTGTAAACCAAAAAAACTGCGACGATTTTAATGAATACATCATAAAATGTGATGGATAAATAATATATATTTTGTATTCTTCGTTCGTGGAACCTAATAAATTGTAAACAGTGACATTTTTATCACGTACCTTGCTATACCTACCTATAATTAATTTTTATTCGGATAGGATTGTATGAGAAGAATAATTATAACATTCAACTATCTGGTATTAGTTCGATATAAGTATTTTTTATTAAGTATAATTAAATTCAGCATTAATACTTAGCGCAGATTTGTATCTAAATTCGTTCAAACTGTTTTTCTCTTACTATTGCGAATGAAATTTGATTAATTATTAAGGAGAGTTCACCACGAATGGCTTTGGACTCGTATGTATCGATGGTTATTAGCTAATTGCGTTAATAAAAAAATACATAGTCTGTAGCTCTGTACATAATAATCGACGCTAAGAGAAATACGAAGTATTAATACATATCGACCTTGAGAATGATACTGAAATATGAGGTAAAATTTTTTGCTCTAATTGTTGATCCAACTAATTCCTCTTTTTTTTTTACGAAGTTACCATTTTGGGATTAATATCGACTGGTATATGTATCATCTTTGGGATTGATATACACCATACCAACTTAATTGCATTCCTTGGTGTGTTTTAATATAAATTGGCATTAGGAAATAAGAATTTTCCTTCTATGGTTACGATATGAATTTATTGTGCGATTTTAATATATATTTTCTGAATGGCCATATTTGGGTTTCTTTCGTTATCAGTTGTATCGTTAGTGTTGGCGCTCTTAGGCTTACTACCTGTCAATGATGTGGCACTTGGAATAAATTTTCATTTAAAGATGTTACCGCGTACGAGTATAAATAAATATCCACCTATTTCCTAGTACCTATAATTATTAAAGTACTAATGCTCGTGATAACAGTTTCACCTTATATGCCACACGAGCAAACCTTCGCAGAGGTTGCCGGTTGCATTTTGATGGAGAAAAAAGCTTTCGGTGTGAAATTGATACTCGCGACGATGAGATGGGATGAGACCGAGAGATCGATGCAGTTCGGTAAAGGTGAAAATATTATGAGATAACTAGTCTCGGTTGTTTGTTGTGTACACGTTTTTTGTTTACAATCGATTATTTTTCTTATTATAAAAATCTGCTTCGAGTCATGTAAGGATTAGGCTATATCCTCGACTGTTTTATTTTTCAGCTCGCTATTCTACTCACATACTTACTTTATGGAAGGAGTAGATAAGAGTGTACTTAATCCCGTTCTTATTCGTAACACTGGCGCATAGCTTTTGATGAAGATTATTTAGCTACCTACGAGTTTATTTGCTAGATTCGTTTCGTTTTGAACAATTTAATTTCTATTAAATATGTAATCCTGGCTTGGATGCCTACTTTTAGAGCTTGATAAATTCCATACTCATAGTCACTTTTTTCCTCGGCCTTGAACTCGCATTATTCTCATCGAGGAAATTCAATTTCCTCGAGTTTGAATTGCTTTCCCTGAGACCAGAAAAAAAAATTACGTCGTAATTCTTCGCTAAATTTTCATAATTTTTGAAATTGAGTAAATCATCAATATGTAGTCGAAATTTTTTTTAAATTTAAAATTTGTCATTTTTAAAAATTTTAATGAATTTCAAAAATTTAGTAATTTAATTTTCCGAAGTTGAAGAAATCTTCAAAATGTAGTCAAAATTTAATTTAAAAAAATTTTAATTTGGTATTTTTAAAAATTCAGTCAAATTATCAAAAAATAAATTAAAAACTAATTTTTAGAAATTGCATAAAAAATTTAATAAATTTTTTAAATCAGATAAACTTTTAAAATTTAGTCAAATAGTAATAGGTACCTTAAAAATTTAAAAAAGTTAATTTTAAACTTTTGATAAATTTTTCACAAAGAATTCGAGAAATTTTAAAATTAGATCAATATTTGAAGATTTTTGGAAAAAATTCAAAGTTGGGTAAGTTTTAGAGTTATAATCAATTTTTGAAGTCGAGTAATTTTTTTAATTCAACTAAAATTTCTGGAAAAATTAGAAAGTGAATTTGAAATTTTAATAAATTTTTACAATCATTGAAAAATGTAAAATTATACAAAACTTGGTAAAACTTCAAAACTTAATAGAACTTTGAAGTTTTGTTTTAGTAATATTTTCAAGTTTCAATAAATCTTTGAAATTGAATTAATTTTTAATGTTCATTGAATGTTTTAAACTTGAGGAAATTCAGAAAAAATTCAATGTTTCGTAAATTTTCAATTTTAATAAATTTTTGACAATTGGTTCAATTTTTTAAATTAAAAAAAATGAAAAAAAAAATTTTGATACATTTTTTGAAAATTTTAAAAATTAAGAAAAATTCAAAAAAAAAATAGTTAAAACTTGGAAATTTAATACCTACCTAATTTTTAAAAAAATAAACAATTTTTAAAGCTAGATCAGTTTTTACAACATTAGAAATTCAGCGAAAATTCAAAATGTGACCAGTTTTAAATTTTAGTCAATTTTTGAAATCATATCATTGCTTGAATTTCGGCCAAATTTTCTAGTATTCTTAAAAAGTGAATTTTAAAATTTTGAACAATTTTTACAATCTCAAGAATTTAGAAAATTTCAATTTTTTTTGGAAAATTCAAAATTTTTCAGAACTTTGAAATTGCATTAATTTTTAAAACTTGATAAGTTGTTACAACATTAAAAATTTACTGAAAATTCAAAGTACCAATTTCAATGATTTTTTTGAAAGCATGTCATTTCTTGTAATTATTTGACTAAATTTTCTAAAAAATGTTTAAAAATTAATTCTAAATTTTTGAATAATTTTTACAATTTTAGAAATTGAGGAAATTTCAAAAATTTGGTACAAATTCAATAAAAATTTCAAAAAATTTTAAAAAGTGAATTTTGTAATTTTGATCGACTTTTACAATCTTGAGAATTGTAAAATTTTAAAAATTTGGCATAAATTCAAAACTTATTAGAGTTTGATTCTGGTAATTTTCAGGTTTGAATATTACATACCTAGTATTTATTTTTTCAAACTGGATCAATTTCTAAGCTTGAATCATTTTTCAAAAATTCACAATTTGGTAGGTTTTTAATTATAGGTAATCATTTTTTAGATCAGTTCAATATTTAAAATTCGTTCAAATATTCTAAAATTCAAAAAAGTGAATTTTGAAGTTTTATTAAATTATTACAATCTCATTTTTAAGAAATTAATCTTTAAAATTAGCTAAAAATTTAAATTAAATCAAACTTTGAAATTGGGCATTTTTTTGTTGAAATTGGATCAATTTTTAAACTAGATGAATTTTAACAATTTTGGTTATGGGGACCCCCTCCCAGTTACAGTAGGTAATTTTGCATTGTTCTGAATTTCCAAAACATTCAAATTAATATTATTTCAAGTGACTCAAAAAAAAATTATGGCCCAGTTTCTACCGTTCAACACACCTTACTCGCCACCACACATATGAATCGAAAAAAGGAATTTTTTTCTCTTTTTTTTGAAACCGTTTAAAAAAACTTTTTGGTAAAAATTTTTTCTTTGAAAAAAATTTCCACAAAAAACTGACATTTTGAAAATAATGATAAAAATATTCAAAAATTGAAGAAATTCAAAATTAATAAAAAATTGCTAATAATATTTATTAACTCGCTAGCTGCATCAAGAAAGCCGATTTTTGTCACCCAATTGATAAAAAATTGAAAATTTCATAAAATTTCAAAAATGAAAAATTCTTAAATTTCAATAAATTTTTATTGAAGATTTGGCAAAAATTTCTACAATTTCTAAATGAATAATAAAACGATAATAAAATTTCTTGATCATGGCATTTATTCATTAAAAAAGATCATTCCAATGAAAAAGTCGAAATTAAAAAAAAAAAAAAAAATCAAAAAACTGTTTTACAAATTACCTACAACAAATCAAAACATTAAAATTTTGAGGGAAATTTCATTTAAAAAACTGTAAAAATTATATTCGCAAGACGAATGGAAACAATTTTCAAAAAAATTATTTCAATTAAAAATTTTCTTAAAATTTTCCCAACGAAGAAAAAAAATCTCAAGAAATCAAGCACTGTTAAAAAAAATTTGAAAATCTCGAATTCATGATAATAGAGATAAAAAAATTAGGTATGTATCAAGTCGAAAAAATTATTTCGAGTTTATACAAAAATTTTAAATTCTAGAGTTTTATTTTTGATGCAAATATTTTTTCCAACCAGAAAAAACTTAGAAAAAAAATCAATGCAAAAAAAATGTAGGCTATACTTACTTTTAAATCGATTGAATTACCTATTTCAAGTTTACCAAGATTTAAAACTGTTTCAACTTCTTTTTCATTCACAATGTCATTTTTTTTATCGATCAAGAAATAATTTTAAACAAATAAATCAAGAAAAAAAATTTCAAAAATAAAACATAAGAATTGAAATTTTTAGCAAACACTTTTTAAAAACTAGGAATAATTTAGAAAAAAAAATGAAAAAAAGTTTTAAAAATATTGCTCTGATAAAAATCCAATGAAAAAAGAAAAATGAAAAAATACAGGAAAACCATAGTTTTAGTAATAAAACAAAAATGAAAATTATCTACGAATTGATGGTCAAATAAATTAAAAGTAGAAAATAAATTTCTTAAAAAAGTGATATTTTCGTGTTTGTGGAAAATTAATATCTGATGGTGTAGTGAGGCCTATTTTTGAAAACTGGAGAAAGGTCAAAATCACCCATCTAAACCAAGACTACCCTTTAAAAACAAATTAATACGAAATCTATCACCTATGAAAATGATCAATTTATACGGATTTCGAAATATTAAATTATTTCATCCGCATCCACTTAGTAAATTGGCAATTTGTACCCAATGAAACGAGGATACATTCATTAATTTTTCAATTTCACATATAATGTCGCAATACGTGCGGTCAAATGTGCGGCAAATGTAACGATTCGAGCTAATCTGCGAACATCGACGCTCCGGTTGAACGAATTTTCACTACCTGTCATTTTAAAAACAAACTCAAAGCATTCATTAGCACGATGCGTGGGGCTAATAACATCATGCATTAAATACACGTTCTCGTCGCTTCAGAGGCACCTACCCTACCTACACCTATCTACATACACTAGACATATAAGAATGAAATGGTTTAAAAAATGATTAAGTAAACAAACATAACAGCTCGAGCTCGAGGGAAGTTGAATTTTAATTCCTTCAAAAGCCTACTCTTTCGATATAACAATTTACATACGTGTAGTTGTGGTCTACGTCTACGTGTAACGAGAATTATACTCTTTGCACTGGCGAAACCTTAATGGTCCGAGTTAATTTAAAGTAAACATCATTGTGGCGTTTTGCCATTATTTTGCCAATTCCACCAGTACAAATGTAACGTAAACGAAGATCCATTTGTTTTCAGCGGCACTTCGTTGGCGTTAAATGTGTTGTTACTTAAGATGTTGACCTAGTGACAGATTATTGTATGATTCGCTTCTTTTTTTTTTTTTTTTCTTTTCATCGAGAATCCACCACGTCTAACTACTTTTACTCGAATTATTTCTGAATTAGTTTCGACGATGTTATTTTATTTCACTTGTAATTTTAAAAATACAAGGGTAATTTAACTTTCAGTAAGGTCGTAAAGGGAAGTTCAGTGCGATTTAAAGGTTAAAAACGGTTTCATCATGAATGATTCGTAATGTAAGATGTTTTTTTTTTTTTTTTTTTTTTTTCAAGTGAGCTGGGTGTTTAATTCTCTTAATGCTCCTCTTTTCCCTTTTCCGCGAGAGTATACCTCATTTAAAAAAAAGATTTTTATCTCTGTATCTAAAGCTTTCATTGAAAAAATTTTTAAACAAAAGTTGTAGAGTAAAATCTTAAAAATAATTTTGGTCATTACAAAAATTTCGATTAGATTCCTCCCTCTCCTTCAATGTTACAAAACACGTATAAAAATCGCCTGATATCAGATGATTTGTACACGTATTATGCAAAATTGAAGGAGAAGGAGGGGTCCAATCGAAATTTTTGTAATAAACAAAATTATTCCAAAGATTTTAATCTACAACTTTTGCTTGAAAATTTTTCCGATTGGGGCATCAGGACCGGATATAAGAAATTTTCAAAAAAAAAGGGGTGCGTCAGGGTGGTCCTTTGTTTTGGACTTTCGATTTTTTTTTGTTCTCAACCCCAAAGTTGTTTCTATACTTATGAGAAAATAATTTTATATTTTTCCCCAACTGAATTTTTACTGGCTCCTGATCACTTCCATTTTTTAGAAAAATAAAAAAATTGACTGATTTTCAAAATCTTTACCTTTTTTTAGGTCTGGAATTGGAAAAAAATTTATGACAATTTTTAAGAAGGAAGAAATTTTTGTGAATCAAATGTCTTGATTTTTTTTGTTGAAAAATACCAAAATTCGTGAAAAAAAATAATTAAAATCTTTAAAAAAATAAAAAAAAATAGAAAACTGGTAATTTTTGAAGAAAATGAAATACCTAATGTTGAAGTATTTTTTTCTTATTGAGCAAGAGAGGGGGGGGGGGGGGGTATCACTTGGGGTTAACAAAATAATGTCATTTTGGTCTTCAAACCTCCGAAAAACGATACCCCTCCCTCGAGATTCAATGTTTTTTCATAAGGCGAAGAAATTAATTTTTTCGTAGAAGAAATATCTCAGTTTTTTGGAGAAATGAAATTTTCAATTTTTTAGAATAAAAGTTTTTTGGAACGACAACATCTTACTTGTCTATTTGAAATAAGAAATCCCGGTCTTTTGAATAAAAAATGATTGATTTTTTTCTGGGGAGGGGCGTGTTTTCAATTGTTTTGATAGGATTTTGAAAATTTTAAAGAAACTTTTTGATAACATAAGTATATGAATTTTTCTAATACGTGTTGAAACAATTATACTCAAAATTTTTAATTTTTTCCAAGCAAATAATAAAGTGGGTACGTAGGTATTTTCTTTCAAAAAAAAAAAAAAAAAAAATGTGATAGTTGTTTTATAAAATTTTATTAAAAAATTTTGACGGAATTTTTCAGAACTACATATTTCAAATTCATTTATATAATTTTTTTCAAAATTTTCAATAAGATTTTCGTTTTTTTTTTTTTTTTTTTTTTTTAAGAAAAAAAACCTTGAAATATTTTTTATTGAAAAATAATTTTTTTACACTTTTTTTATTAATTAAAAATGTATGGGGTAAGATTTTTAGTTTTTATCAAAAAAAAAAAAAAAAGAAAGAAAGTAGGTAGGTACCTAGATATTTTCTTTCAAAAGTTTTTTTGTGAATTGTTAAAAAAAAAAATCGTTGGTTTTTTTTCAAAAAAGGTTAGTACAGGCCATTTTTTTAAATTAAAAAAAATGATAGAATTTTTAATTTATTTTTTAGAAAAAAATTTTACACGGTTTTTTGTAAAGTTAAAAAAAAATGAAAGAAGTGTATAGCCACTTGAAATGAAATTAGGAGAAAAATAAAAAATAAGAAATTAGCTACCTACCTATACCGATTTTTTCATAAAAAGGAACAACTGTGGGCAGGGTTGATGTTTCAACACATCAACACATTAAAAAAAATAGTAGGTACCAATGTTTTGAATTTTTTTTAACGTGATTTTTTCACAACATTAAAAAACAACGTTTTTAATTTTTTTTAAATAATTATTATTTTTCAGTTGAGTTTTTTAAATTTTTTTTTTCAAGTGACCGAATTTTGAGTCTGACACTTGCACGCTAAAAATTAGGGTTTCCAATTTTTTTCTCTTAAATTTTTCGAAAATTCTCCCAAAAAAATGAGAGAAGTGAAAAACATGAAAAAGCAAGTTGCAAAGAAAACACGTTTAAAAACTTTTTTCTTTTTGTTTTAAACGTCAACTTCGTCTGGTTTTTATTTTTATTTTTTATTTTTTATTTTTAGTGGAGGAATGAGTCTAATTGAAATTTTTGGCATAACCAAAATTATTCCAAAGATCTCAATCAACAACTTTTGCTTGGAAAAATTCTCAGTTGGGGCTTTGGGTACAGAGATTGAAAGATTTTTTGAAAAAGGGATGAACCTTTGACAAAAAAAATGAATTTTTAAATACATCCTTCGCTTTTATCTTTTTTCAATTAAGATTTCATTATTTATTTTGAATACAATGTTGAAGTAAATACTCGAGATATTTTAAACTTTTTTTTTTTTCGAGCAGCGAAATAGACATCTTAATGACAGTTCATTTGTCAAGTGCCTTGCTCTGTGTTCGTTAGGTATATTATCTTCCGTCAAAAATACAGGCATAACGCGAATTTAAATTAAATAATTAGACGAAAAAAGTTTATTTGATATTTTCCAACACCTACTTTGTATTATTATTATACGAAGTGATTTTTTAAATGGAAACAATTTCAAGTTGGTAGGTACCATGTTTGATGAATTTCAACAAAATGTATTTAATTGGTTTCAAGTCGCCTACTTTTATGAAAAAAGTAAATAACAACGAACTAGGTAGGTGTTCGTTCACTCAAAAAAAAATCTACTAAAAAGGTTCCAAGGAAATAAGACCTTCGTCAATACCCAAGTAATTTATTTCAACTAAATACGTAAATAGTGCACAGAAACCCCTGAAAGTTGGAAAACACCATTTTTCTAATTATTTTAACCCATCAACTTTTCGTTTCGCTCGCAACATGTAGGTAGGTATTTTTTTTTAAAAGAAAAAATTCTACCAAAGTTTTTTCACGTAGTTAACTTTGAAAATGTACACGATAAAGGTTTTTATTTGCATTTTAAAATCGTATAATAACATCGCAGAAATGTTACTTGCACATTTCCACGGATAAAAAATCATTTCGATATTTTTTCTATTCACTGGGCATGAAAAAACAAAATATACGGTTTATTACACGAATAAACTAAGAATGTACAATTAACTCTGTATGAAATGAACTCGACTCGCGATGAAAAAAAGTACGCAGAGTTTAAAATTAAAGCCGTGAGAAAAATTAAATTTCTATTATTTTTAAAAAGAAAAAATTTTAACGAGCATTTCGAAGCAAAGAAAAGGTAAGTACTTTGGCTTTAAAAGCGAACACGGTTTACGTTTCTTCTGCGTGGGATCGGTTTTCAACGTAAAATCTCTCCTCTCTCAATTTTCTTTATGATTTTTAATAAACTTTAGTCGTTGGATTTTAACGTTATTACAGTCAATTTTTTTCAAATGCCTTTGTGAACTTTTTTCTTCGCCAGCTTGTGACCGTAAATTAATTTAAAACGGTGTTCAATTTTTATTAGAAATTTTTTAAATGATCTTGTTTTAATAAAATTAAAAATAAATCGCGAGAATAAGGCCGGAAAAGAAAACACCGCAACAATAAGCTCGTAAAATTCACCGAGTTAAATTATTTTTTATTTTCATATCGCATCGCCTGCGAACATTAGCAGTTCAATTCAATCAACGTACTCTAGTTTTTATTCTTAAAATAGCCCAGTTGCATTAGTATTATTCGTGATTTAATATTTGGAGGTGTGCAGTGCAACGTTAATGATCGAGTGATAACGCTATCCTTGAATTTGCCAAACAAAATTACGATTAGGAGCACGCTTAATTATAATTTCATCGATTTTAATAATTCGATAAATTATACAGCGCCGAAAGAATTTCCTCAACTAATCAAGTCCAAGTACATCACATACCTATCTCTTTTTAAATTTTTGGCAACCGTATCCAGTCCTATAATATAACTTCCTATGAGGGGAAGTGCTCGATTGACGTTGTACGAAAGAATATCCGTTAACCTTGCCCTGGAGTTTGAAGAAATAAAAGCCTGAGCAAACATGCGAACTTGATCAAGACGTGCCTAAAGGTAAATCCAATATGAATTCCGGTGGTTAAACCGTGTCTATATGGTGTCTAATGTAGACTACAGTCATTAATAATCGTTTGCATATATTATAGGTAGGCTATCTTAGGCAGTATAACTTCCAGTTTGTCGATATAATTTATAACATCATAAAAGTCCCACCGAATTATGTCGAAGGAAAACCAAAACCAAGTCGGTGAGTAAATGTAAACAAATTGGTATTCAAAATTGGAGGGAAGGAGGGGTTCTATCGAAATTTTTGTGAAGATCAAAATTATTTCTAATACTTCAATCTACAATTTTTGTTTGAAAACTTTTTTAATTGGACCCCTATTTCCACCAAGTTTTAATAATAATACTTAATATTCAAAATTAGAGGGGAGGGAGGGGTCCTATCGACATTTTTATAATGATCAAAATTATTTATATGATTTCAAGCTACAACTTTTGTTTGAAAATTTTTTCAATTGGACCCCTTCCTTCCCACCAATTTTGCATAACACTTCGAAGATACGAATTAAAAATTTAAAAATTGGTGGTGGGAAGGAGGAAAGGGTCCAATTGAAAAAAATTTCAAACAAAAGTTATAGATTGAGATCTTGGAAATAATTTTTATTATTATAAAATTTTCGATTAGACTCGTCCCTCCCCTCCAATTTTGCATAATATGACTTAGAAACTTATATGTATATTATATGATTGTATACAGGGTGTCCCGTCACCAGTTAACACCCCTTCACCAGCGATATAGTCAACTCAAACTAAGCTCATGTACGCATGTTTGCCGACCCTGTGAATTGAAGGGGCAGAGATATGCTGAACTGAAAATTTTTTATTTTCAGTTTTGTTTCAGATTTTTAACGATGCGTCACTCGACAATCGAGATAGGTAGAAAGTTGCACTTTGCGGCGTTGAAAAGGAAATTTTGTGTAGAATTTTTTAGTGGGGTGGATAATTGTATTAGGTGATCAGGGGGGGTCTGTACTGTATTGAATATCTAAAAAAACGTGTCCAAAAATTGAGATTTTTTTGCAATTTTTGAGGAAATCTCAAAAAAGTTTCATCATTTGGTATTATTATTATGATTTGCCTTACATGAAAAAAGTTCGACCTTTCGAATGCCGCAAACCGGACTCTTCTATCTCACTTGGTTAAAAAGTTATAGCAATTTCAATTTTGAAATCAAGACAGAAAAAAAATCAATTTATTTTTCATTTTTTTAAATTTCCAATTATTTTAATTTTTGGAACTTGATACCTATCGTAACTGATCATTTTGAGCGAAACTCGATGTTAAAGATGAATTAAAGAACATTTCGGTAAAAATTTTTTTTTTTGAAAAAATAATTTTTTGTTTTTCAGTCTTGATTTTGAAATTGAAATGGCTATAGCTTTTTAACCAAGTGAGATAGAGGAGTCCGATTTGCGGCATTCGAAAGGTCGAACTTTTTTCATGTAAGGCAAATCATAATAATAATACCAAATGATGAAACTTTTTTGAGATTTCCTCAAAAATTGCAAAAAAATCTCAATTTTTGGACACGTTTTTTTAGATATTCAATACAGTACAGACCCCCCTGATCACCTAATACAATTATCAACCCCACTAAAAAATTCTACACAAAATTTCCTTTTCAACGCCGCAAAGTGCAACTTTCTACCTATCTCGATTGTCGAGTGACGCATGGTTAAAAATCTGAAACAAAACTGAAAATAAAAAATTTTCAGTTCAGCATATCTCTAATGAGCGATACGCGTTGTTTTGAAGGGAGCCATAATTTTAAAGAAAACTGAGAGACGTGTACTCTTGGCACCTCAGTGACAATCTGGAATGATTTTTTGGGGAGGAGTTGGAATTCACAAAATTCAAAACAATTGGATGATTTATCAATTTTTTCAGATGGGTCCATAATTATTTATTTACTCAATTTTCATTTAGATGCATGTTTTCAACATGAATATTAAGATTTTCAAAAAAATTTAATATCATATTATCTTTTTATTTATCTAGATTTTCCAAATTTTATGTATTTTTTTTAGCTTGTCTTTTGTACCCCCCCCCCCCCCCTGGCCAAGCTTTTCTTTTTATGAGAAAATAATTATCTTTTTTTGTATTTTCATTTTTTCCCAACTAAATTTTAAGTAGATCTATGAAAAAGACATGCCTGATTTTTATAATAATGCTTTTTTAAATTATCACCAATCAAAGTTGTTCCTTTTCAAGAGAATTTAATTCTCAATTTTTTATTTTTCACCAATCTAATTTTATATACGTAGTTCCATTGGAGCACCCCTACTTGAAAAAAAAAATGAAAAAAAAATAAGCATTTTTTCACTTATTATTTGAAGTTGATTGCATTTCATAAGAAAATAATTCTCCATTTTTTATTACCCAACACAATTTTAAGTGGTCTGCTAGCCTCCTAATACTTTGAAAAAATACAAAAAATTACCCGACTTTTGACCTTTCAATTTTTCTCCTAACTGAATTTCATTTGACCTTATTTTGAAAAAAAAATAATAGGTAGGTACTAAATAAATTAAAACGAAAGAAATAAACATATTTTTTTTTTGCTCAAGCATTTATAAAGTTTTACCATTTATTTTGCCCAAAAAATAGGTAATTTCATTTTTTTTCATCTCACTGAATAGTGAATTTCAAGAGGCATCTTCTCAATAATTTCATTTTCAATAGGGTGACCAGAAGCCAATTGAAACTCAGTTTGAGGAGGAAAAAAAATTTCTGGAATTTTGTTGTAGATATTATTTTTTGGAACTGGGTGCAATTTTTCATTTTTCAAGAAGAGTATGTAGAATTTTTTCGATAGTTGAAGGTTTTTTTTGGGGGAAAAAATTAGAAATTTTGGTACTTTTTCAAACCTTATTAAAAAGGAGGAGATGAGCTAGCAGCACTTGAAATTGAGTAAGCTGAAAATGAAAAAGGAAAAGCAGAATTTATTTTATAATAAAATGCAACAATTTCAATTTTTTTTTTTTTTTTGAAAAATTGAGGTTGCTGCAAGGTATAAACTACAAACTTGAAATTAAGTTGACGAAGTCGAAAAATAAAAAATTGGGAATTCTTTCCCATTAAAATCACAAATTCTAATCGAAAATGATGGGGGAAAAAAAGATTTTTAAAATCAACCAATGGGGTTGTATGGTTTTACTGCAGCTCAATAACTGATGTACAGGGTCGTATGCAGTTGTACAGTGCCGCAAAACCACTCAATATTACAGTGGTTGTACAGAGGTCGTACATAGTGGTAGAGTGCCGCAAATCAACCATCCTTCTACAAATATACCACTTTTTAGTCACGGCACCTTACGACACTCTACGCATAGCCGTGCACCCCTAAATTTGCCACCTGGGAAGTTTCTAAGTCATATGTATTATGCAAAATTGGAGGGGAGGGAAGGGTCTAATCGAAAATTTTATAATAATAAAAATTATTTTCAAGATTTTAATCTACAACTTTTGTTTGAAAATTTTTTCAATTGGACTCTTTTCTCCTTCCCACCACCAATTTTTAAATTTTTAATTCGTATTTTCGGAGTGTTATGCAAAATCGGTGTGGAGGAAGGGGTCCAATTGAAAAAATTTTCTAACAAAAGTTGTAGTTTGAAATCATATAAATAATTTTGATCATTATAAAAATTTCGATAGGACCCCTCCCTCCCCTTCAATTTTGAATATCAATTATCTATGCAATTGGACTTGGTAAAATTCAACAACGATCCGCCACTATGTAAACAAATTGAGTAAACTAGACACTAGTTTGTAAATCTAAACTAGGTACATGATATAAATTTTTTCAGAATTGCACCACTGAAAGGGGTTACCAAAATGGCTATTAGAGAGCTTGAAATTCCAATTTGACCTTGAAAAAGTGCTCAAAATTTTTTGAAAAAAAAACCATAAACTACTCTTAGTACCCTCTACTGCCCCAGGAAGTTTGGAAGAATTCGGTTGAAAACTGCCAAAAATGGAAATTTCAACGAAAATCCACATTAAACCTCTATAAAGGGGGCTAGGGATGAGATATCGCGCTATAAAAATTGTGCCACAAGGATTTTAGGCCATAAGGAGCAACTTTCACAGGATATTAATTTCAAAATCGGTGCTCTGGTCGAAATCATCCCCAAAACTTGGCTTGGTACTTTTAGTACAAAATTATAAACACCCTAAAAAAAATTATTTCATCAAAAATTGTGCTCCAAAAACAACGTCATAGCCGAAAGAAATAACCTCTGAATGATTGAATATAATTTTTAAAAAAGTAAGCATGTGGTAAGTATCTACACTGTCAAGAGATATAAAATTACGATCTTTTTCCCTCAGTAACTAAACTGCAAGTTGATAAGTTCATCGAGGTGGTTTCTTTATTTATTAAAAAGCTACCTACGAAGTTGATGAATTATTTATAAATATTGTTTGCTTTGATTAATTTCGGTTTGTAAAATTAAAAAAAAAATCTTTTCACCAGTAGCTAGGCTAGATACGTGAGCATCTAAGCATCTTTATCCAACAACGTTTTAAGAATTTCTTTTTCGTGTTGTTTTATTTTTATTTATATAATAAACATCACATGCGAGATGAAATTAGTGTCAGCAGTGTTCAAGTCAAACAGTAAGTTTTGATTTATGCGTGCTTAAGATTTGACATATCATCTTGTACAACTCATAAAGTACAGAAATCACGAACTCGAAGGAAATTCGTCTTCCATATGTGATCATCCGAATGTATGCTCTATTATTAAAAACAATAACGTTGGATTTCGTATATGTGGTTTCAAAATTAAATTTATGTTTAACCGCAGTTTCAAAACATAAATTTAATTCTACGAATCTTGTTTCAACTTTTTACACCAGCGGTTGAATGTGTTTGTCGTATTGTACTTAGATTCAAGGGCGGAGAGAATAGAAACCAAAGGGGTTTGTTGAAAACATTAATTATAATAATTGATAAAAATTCAAAAACATAAGTGCAAAATATGATTAATCTTTTTTAAATGAATTTTGCTTTATTTACTTTAAGTAGGTAATTTAATTAGGGTTGACTATTTCCACACTCACTATCACACGGAAAGAATAGAGAAAGTTTTGGAGGAAGTTTTATAAGAAAAAAAATCAAAAAAGTTCATTACGTAAATGAAAAAATTTGAGAAGCATTATCGATTTACTTGAAAAAGAAATTTTAATAAAAATTATTGAATTAAAAAAAAAAAAAAAAAAAAAAAAAAAAAAATTTGAAAAAATGAAAATAATGAGAAGAATTTGAAAACAACTTTAGATAAAAAATAAAGAAACAATTTTCGTGAAAAAAAAATGGAAAAATTTTGATGAACAATTTAGGTATGTGGAATTGTGGAGTGAATTCTGAAGCAATGTTTTTAAAAAAAATGGAGAGAAAAATTATTCAAAAATTTAGGGTAAGTATCTACTTTTAAAAACCAAGAATAGAAATTTTCATGAAAATTACTAGAAATATTTGTTTTTGTACGTATGAAGGTAGGCAGAGAAAAATGATGAAAAATTTTAATGAACAATAAATTATAGAAATGAATTTATTCAATAAAAATTTGAAAAAAAATTGATGCATAGATATAATTAAGGCAATTTTAATGAAAATGTTTTTAAAAAATTCTAGAAAATGTTCGATGAAAAATTTGAAAATCAATTTAATAATTAATAAAAATTTAAAAGAAAAACTTAAATGAAAAATTTGAAAAAAAAATCATGTTAAATTTTGAAAAAAGTTTGATAAGAAATTTAGAAATTTCTGATGAAAAATTTTGAAAAACAGTTACCTACCTAACAATTGAAAATTCTGAAGAAAAATTCGGGAGAAGAAAATTACATTTTGATGAAAGTGATTGTAAAATTTCATTAAATAAGATTTTTTTTTTAAATATAAAATTTTGAAAAAAGGTTGAAGGGGAATTTTAATGAACTGTAAGAAAAATTTTAAAGAAAAAAATTGGAAAAAAAATTTAACAATTTGGAAAAATTTTAATGAACAAATTAGGTAGGTACTCGGTGAAAATTTTGAAAGAAAATTCAAAAAAAATAAAATAAAAATAGGTTTATAAAGAATTTGGAAAAAAATTATAGTAATCAACAATTTACTTTGAAAAATCTGGACTAATATTTCTTGATTAAAATTATTAGAAAAAATCTGAATTCGAACGTTAAAAAAAAATGGGTAAAATTCAGGTGAAGTAAATTAAAAATGGATTTATGGAACACAAATTTGAGAAAAATGATAATTACATAGGTATTTAAGAAAGTTTCAGATTAATTTGAATTAAAAAATTTAGATAGTGATGTTACAGAAACAAATTCTGATGAATAAATTCGGAGAAACCTTGATGGAAAATTTCTAATAATTAGCATATAATATATGCTTTTACGATGACCAAAATGGAAAAAAACGACACGAAAATCCGACCCAAAATTCCGACCCAAAAATCCGACAGTTGGGTTAGGTTAGGTTACATTAGATTAGGTTTGGATGACATAAAAAAACTTAGAAATTTTTTAATAAATTCGATTTTTTAGACATTATGTCAGACATTTTGAAACTTGTAAATTTTAGCATAGTATAATTATGCTTCTTTTGAAATTTTATGACTTTTAGACATTTTCTAGACATTTTGTCAGACATTCTGAAACTTGGAAATTTTTTTAGAAATATCACTTTCAGACATTTTGAAACTTGAAAATTACGGAGACCAAAATGGGAAAAAACGACAGGAAAATCCGAGACCAAAATCCGAGACCAAAATCCGAGACCAAAAACCGACCCCATTGGGTTAGGTTAGGTTACATTAGGTTAGGTTTGGATGCCATAAAAAAACAGAAAATTTTCAATAAATTCGACTTTTTAGACATTATGTCAGACATTTTGAAATTTGTAAATTTTTTGAAATTTTATGACTTTTAGACATTTTCTAAACATTTTGAAACTTGAAATTTTTTCATTAATTTAATGGCTTTTTGATATTTTATTTTTTTTAAATAAATTTTTAAAATAAATTTTACGACTTTTAGATATTTTATCGGACATTTTGTAAGACATTCTGTTCTACAACCTTTTTTGTTAAAATTCTCTCGACTTTTAGATAATTTATCAGACATTCTGTTTTTTTTTTTTTTTAAATTTCCATTGAAATTAATATTATTCATTACTTTTTGTGAATTATCAAACAAAAAACTTAAGTAAACAAATACAAATACGACATTTTGAAACTTGGAATTTTTTTTATAAATAGAAAGATGACTTTCAGACATTTTGTCAGGCATTTTGAAACTTGAAAGTTTTTAAATAAATTTTATGACTTTTGGACATTTTGTCCAACATTTTGAAACTTAGAAATTTTTTTTAGAAATTTTATGACTTTTAGGCTTTTTGTCAGACATTCTGAAACTTGAAAATTTTTTTATTTATTATACTTTTTATTTAAAGAAATTTTAAAAATAAATTCTATGACTTTTGGACATTTTGAAACTTGGAAATTTTATGACTTTTAGGCTTTTTGTCATTAGGCTTTTTTTTATTAAGATAAATTTTTATAATACTTTTTATACTTTTAAATTTCAGTGAAAATTAATATTCGTGACTTTTAGACATTTTGTCGCGGAGTAAAAGCATATACTTACTGTTTCATACTTTCAAACGTAGTTTGGAAATAGAGCCAATTAGGGGTGGGGGGCGTGGTCGAGGGGGCGAAGCCTCCCTGGCGAGGTGCAAAGCGCCGAGTTTTTTGATAAAAAAATAAGGAAATTCTAAAAAAAAAACAAAAAAAAACAAAACAGAAAAATTAGGATGAAGAATTAAAAAAAATGATAACTACCTTCCTAACAATTTACTCTGAAAAATTAAAAAAAAAATTAATAAAAATTTCGAAAAGTGTGAATGATATAGTGAATTTGAGAAAGATTGGAAAAATTTAGATGAAAAATTTTAAAACTAATTTATTCAACATAATTCTGGAAAAAAATTGGGAAGAATTTGATGAAGCGCTGAAAAAATTTAAAAGACAAAATTATCGTGAAAAAAATGGATGAAGACCGGTATTATTATAATATAGAATCGATGAAACCAATTTGATGAAAAAATTCGAATAAACTTATAATAATTATGAATATTTTATAAAAATTTTGATAAACAATTTAGGCACTTGAAGAAAATTGTAAGTAAGGAAAAATCCAGAAAAAAATTACTTTGAAAAATCTAGAAATTAAAAAAAAAAAAAAACGAAAAACTCGAGTGATGTGAGAATAAAATTGAAGAACACAGATTGAAAAAATTCAGATGAAAAATTGAGAAATGAATTTATTTCAGGTAGCAAAATTTTATTGATAATTTTTTTTTAAAAAGACTTGCATTCACTTGGAAAAATTTCAGAATAAATTGATGAGAAAAATTTGTTAAAAATTTCATTGAAGTTTTGGAATAAATTTTATGAAACGTTAACTTGTATTTTTTTTGTTATTTATTTTGTGATTTGTATGCATGATTTTTGTATGATTCAAATTTCAATTAATGAAATTCGAGTTTTTACTTTTTAAATTATTAAATTATATATTATTATTTATTATTCAAGAATCAAGAATGGTAAATGCATTCTCGTTAGTCGTTCCTTCGCTACCTTTCGTTCTTTCGTGATTACTGGTTGTGGAAATAGCAAAAAGAAAGTCACGTGATGTTTTTCAGGCTCCATTTTGATTTTGAATTCCTTTTATCAGTAATCAATTTGTTCAATTAGTGGTTTATCAGTTATTTTTGTCTTTTCACGTGTTTTACTGGAAGAAATTGTCTAAAATTTGAGTTTCGTGTAATCATTAAGTTTGTTGTGTCGTTTATCTCATAAAGAAATACGTATTCGTTATGGAGTTGTTAACAGACTGTCGTATTCGTGTGATTACTCTGGTTACTTCTAACTTCGTCTTCGTTCCAAGATTGAGATCGTCCTATGCCAAAGTGATCGAAAAAAATCACATCAGAAGAGCTGAAAGGTATGGAATGTGGAAATCAAATCTTTCTTCGTCATAATTATGTTTTATTTCTAACCAAACTAAAGTCTGATGCGATTCTTGATCATTTCTTTACACTTACAGTTTATAGTGACAATGGATTAGGTATTGACTATTACGATTCACGAAACAGTAAAGTGTTAGCAAACCGAAATAATCTTACTTTTATTGATACATTAGTTGATGTTTTTCTCTCATTTTAATAGTCTTGCAACGTTTAAGGGAGCAATATTGCTTGAAAAATAGCAGTTCCACTTCCGGTACCAGGCTCGCCACCTTCTTTCTAGAAATAAACTTTAAGCTTTACAAGATTAAATTCCTAAAGCCCAATTCCGCTGCTAAACGAAGGCATAAAAATGATCAGATTCGTGAGCTTCTGTAACGTCAACGGCGCCCTACACAGAAACGAAAATCCAAACAGACGATGAATTTAATACTGAAATCGCGATTCGAATCGTAATCTGCGTACGGTTTGAAAGCTCGTTCGGTGTTTTATGTTTTTTATTTGATACTATTAGGTCGACATTGGTATTGGTATCATTAAAAAGCAGTTCAAAGACGCATTTTAAACACACGTTTTTAGGTATTTTTCTACCCTGTGAAAATTTCACGTTACTTCTAAACCACCTGCCAACTGAATAAATAGAAACAATGAAGTGTTCGTGCTATCGCAATAATATAGTGATTAAAAAATAACATTCTTATAAGAACGCGTGTTTTACAATAGTAAAATAGAATCAACATACGCGTATGTTTTCTTCTCCAAGTATTTCGAAGCACGTAGGGCATGAAATCATAACCCTTAAATCAAAATGTGCGTTTAAATCGTCGCCGACGACCGGAGAATTTTATTATCCGGCCATTTCAACTACGATCGTGCGAAAAATCTTGAAAAATCTTCCATTCTCAGCTTCAAAGCGACCATTCGTATTGGAATTATAATTAGAGCTGTGCGCCTCCGAGTCGAGCCGCCGCCGCCGACAAATTTTCCATCAGCCGACGCGCCGCCGCCGCCGATTGAAATGACGGCTCAGCCGCCGCCGCCGCCGCCGCCGATGAATCGTCGGCCGCTCGAACCGGCGCGTGTCTTAATTTGACCCCTCCGCCTCGTTCATTGAAAGTAAACAGGCTGTAAATTAAAGTAAAAATGTACACTCACTACTCGGTACCATTGCTGAGCAGCTCTCAAGCTCTTTAGAGCTAAGTTCTTTAGATTTAAGCAGCTTACAATGAGGTAGCTTTGAAAGCTGTAGCTCTAAAAAGGAAAAAAATGCGCAAAATTGCTCACTCAGTCGGCTATGCCGCCGAGCAGCCGCCGACCAATTTTTGAGTTTGCGCCGCCGCCGTCGCCGCCGATTTCTCATCGGCGCACAGCTCTAATTATAATAAAAAATATCTAATCTGGAAATTCATTTGAGAAAAATAAGTTTCCATTGAAACGTGTTCTATTCAGTTGAAATCTTATTTTAGTATTAATACTTCTTGGAAAGAATTTTTCTTCTATAAGTTTATTGGATTATACAAAAATGGCAAAGTTTCCAATGATAAACACACAAACGAAATGGACGATATTTTTTCGTCGTCGTATTGATTAGCTAATAATATTTCAACAGCGTCGATTGAATTAAATTAAATCTCAGTCCAGGAAGAAAAAACTTCCTGCGCCGATTATTAATGTATTCTTCGCCGACGATGAAACTTAAACACGAGGAGGAAAAACACCCAAGCTAGGGCGATTTTTACCCTTAAAACTTGTTGATAAATGGACCGGAAAACTCTTAGTTAGAATATAGTCTTGTTAAAATGATTAATATAGTGTTAGATAGAGATTTTACCAAACCATTATACCTAATATTGCTATTTATTTAACAAGCAATAGAGTAACATGCGGATTATGAAAATGTATGCATTACAATCATTGCATTATTGTAAATATACGAGAGAAGCAAACGCCTGATGTGAAATTGAGCATGAATTTCTCGCAAGTGTATGTAAATTTTAGCCGAGCTGAAATTCCGTGACAAATCGTTTTGATGTGCTTTGTCGTCGCTTTCAACTTCATAAGGCCAATTTATCAGTAAACCTGTAAATGAGTTTCGTATAAGTTTGATATTCTTTACCTACATAGTTACATGAATTATGTTATAATTTATGCTGATATCTGCAACTTGCTATAAACTGATGTTGAATTATGATAATTTCAGCAAAAAGTGAAAATATGAGGCGATGTAAGGTTTCTTATATTTTTTTTTTTTTCACTCGAGAGACTGTTTCTAATTATTTTGGTGTTTTTCAACTTTGTTGGATTATTATTGTCGAGTGTGAATCTTGAATGGGTAGTTAAGTACGTTCTATTTCGTCTTTTGATGCTTCTATTTATCATTTTCTTGTCATGACCTTTATTCGTGCTGTGTTTGATTTTTTTTAGTCGAGTTTTATGAATGGAACTCATACCTACGTAGGTTATAGACCTCCATCAATACTCAATAGCTTATCAGAGCGTAGCTATCTTCCTTTTAGCATAGTATATGCTTTTACTGACCAAAATGGAAAAAAACGACACCAAAATCCGACAGTTGGGTTAGGTTAGGATAGATTAGGTTAGGTTTGGATGACATAAAAAAACAGAAAATTTTTAATGAGTTCGATTTTTTAGACATTATGTCAGACATAGTTTAATTTATTTTCAAAATAAATTTATTTAACTTAAAAATTATATTAATTAAAAAAAATAAAAATATTAAATTAATAAATAAAAAATTTAAATTTTCATAAGGGTATTCAATTATTTTTGATCCAAGTAAAGAAATATAAATAATTAAGAAAAAAAAAATATTATTAATTTTGTTATTTAAGAAATTAAATTTATTTACATTTTCTAGACATTTTGTCAGACATTCTGAAACTTGGAAATTTTAGCATAGTAAATTATGCTTTTACGGAGACCAAAATGGAAAAAAACCACCCAAAAATCCGAGACCAAATTGGGTCAGGTTAGGTTAGGGTAAATTAGGCTAGGTTTGGATGACATAAAAAAACTTGGAAAATTTTTAATAAATTTGATTTTTTTAGACATTATGTCAGACATTTTGAAACTAGTAAATTTTTTTGAAATTTTATGACTTTTATACATTTTCTAGACATTTTGTCAGATATTCTGAAACTTGGAAATTTTAGCATAGTATATTATGCGTTTACGGAGACTAAAATGGAAAAAAAATGACCCAATAATCCGAGACCGAATTGGGTTAGGTTAGGTTAGGGCAAATTAGGTTAGGTTTGGATTACTTCAAAAAAACCTTATAAATTCGATTTTTTTTAGACATTATGTCAGACATTTTGAAACTTGTAAATTTTTTTGAAATTTTATGACTTTTAGACAATTTTGTAGACATTTTGTCAGACATTCTGAAACTTAGAAATTTTTTTATAAAGATGACTTTCTTACATTTTGTTAGACATTTTAAAACTTGGATTTTTTTTATAATTATACTTTTTAGACTTTTAAATTTCCGTTGAAATTAATATTCGTGACTTTTAGACATTTTGTCACGGAGTAAAAGCATATACTATATTTCATACTTTCAAACGTAGTGTAAAAATAGAGCCGTCCAGGGGGCGATTTTTTTTTTTTTTTTTTTTTTTTTTTTTTAAATAAAATCTTGTGTACAAATGATATTTTTTTTTTCTTAACCACGTCTTTTCAGCTGAAAAAAAAACTGAAAATAATTTTTTGGATTGAAAATGAAATAAACACTTTTGTTTCTAACAAATGTTTCAATTTAAAAAAAAAAAAAAATCTAATAAATGTCACCTTTTATCGTCTTTTTAAAGTTTTTGAAAAACATTTTCTGAAACCAATTTTATTTTAAATTTTGGTTTTGAGAAATTTTCAATTAGGTACCTATTTTGTTTAGAAAATAATTTTTTCAAAGCCTGCTTGAGAAAAATTTGTTGGATTGTGTGCATTTTTTGGAAAATAATCAAATTTTATTTAAGTATATGCAACAATTTTTTCAAATTTTGTTCCATAATAATTAGGTATGCCTATTTTTTGAAACTTGAAAAAAATTATTGAAATTTTTTCAATTAGGCCTATCAACTTTTTTTCCTGAAAATTTTGAATTTGTAAACAATTTTATGAAATTTTTAACAATTTTTTCTTTCAATTTTTTTTGGGTATATTTCTTCAAAATTAAATTTTTTGTTATTTGTTTCCATTAATTTCAATGTTTTGTTAAAATTTATCAAGTTTGACTAAAAACCATTATTATCAAATATTTTTTGATATTTTTATTGCAAATTCTCTTCAAAAATATTTGTAAAACGTCTTCTTACAAAATACCTATTTTAATTTTTTTTCGATTTTCTCCATTTTCTTGAAATTGAAATTGTCGTTTTAAGCGAATTTCCTGGTTACTTTTCTGATTCAATATATGAGTTTTTATAATTAGGTATATATTTAACTCAAACTTCTTGCTCATTAGTTGTTGTTTTGAGCTCATTGGTAATTTTTCAATTTTTTAAATTTTTTTTACTTTTTAAGTTACAATTTGAAGGAACTTTCAGTTGTGGAGGCGTTTTTCAAACTATAATTTAATTTTAATTCAATCTAATCGATTTCGATTGTAAAATCTCATCGCGTTCAAATTTATTGAATTTCGAATTATTTATTTTAAAAATGAATGTTTTAATGTTTTTCTGCTCCACATTTGTTTCAGTTTCTACATATGTACGATTTGAAAAGTTTTTCGAAAGCGATTTTAAAATACCTGCATTTTGATACCCATGATGGTATATTTTTAAAGCACTTATTTTTGCTTTTTTCGGTATTATAGGGCATATTTATGCTTATTTTTCATATTTTAACCGCTTGACATAAGCGCTTATTTTGCTATTTTAAGCGCATAAAAATCCGGGCCCTATTAATCATTCTCTAATTCGTCTAATGTTCTATTAATAGCAACGTCTAATTTTTGGTATTTTTTTAATTTACGAAATGATATAAAAAAATTTTAAAAATGTCTACCCTTTTTCAAGTCACGTTTCGTTTTCAACTTCTAATTATAATTTCAAAAACTGAAAACGTGACCTTACAAAACATTAATAAAACATTTTTGTCGCGTGCGAGTCTCGTGTTTTGTGAATTCTTAAGCTCTTTTTGATTCATCCTAAGTTTACGTACGTTTGCACCAGGACGTCGATTAAGTACGATTGAAATATATATTTTTTTCCATGAAAAATGAAATTTTCATCTAACGAATTATTCAACCAACTCGGTTAGAATTTTGTACTACTTTCTTCTCCTAATTATACGACGGTTTGATTCCGAATTTAGATTTACACTATATAAAATCACTTGCAGCATTCTCGAAAATAAACCACGATATTTTTCGCGTTGAATTATTTCTATCAAGTGAACCTCTCGCATATTTTTTAGTCGTCGTTGTTTTTTCTTTTTCAAGAATAAAAATATCTACAGATTTAACGCTCGAACGAGTACAAAATTACGTAGCAAAATGCGTGAAAAAAGCGTCTTTATGTCGCCCAGGTTTGAAAATAAATTTAATAAAATTACGTCTCGATACGGTGCACTTTTTTAATACTTTATTGTACGGTTTCGGATTTTCGGAAATGCAATCGTTCGACGAAAATGAAAAAAATCATCAATTCTGGATAAACGATGTTGTATATATCAGTGAATTGAATGTTTTTGAAATTTAATCTCGAATAAATTGAATAGGAAATAAGAAAAAAAAACTCTGTGGTGGAGTCCGTTGATATAATATTATAAGGGGTTCCTATTTTTATTTTTTTATTTTATTTTATTTTATTTATTTTTTGAATGGATAGTTCACCTAATTTGTATCTACTACATTGTATGTATTCTTTATTGAGATGAGGAAAAAAATTAATAACCAACGATTTTATTAATTATGCGATCTAGATACATGCAAAATTACCTACTAACACGAGCGTTTATGAATCGTATTTCAAATTCGATACGATAACTTGAATAAATCGTATACCTAACCTACGGTCCTACGTATATATGATTTTACCATTAATAAATCGTATTGGCCAGAACCAAAATGTAATACACGTAGATACATCGGAGTCCCTGCCATAGTTACCGTAGGGATTATAATCGTTATAGTTTCATATTAATAATGTGTTCGTATATGGGTACTTGGAAAATGGAATACGTATAACCAGTATACGTATCTCTATGAATGTATCATAAAACGACTTACCCTTCCTTACGATATACTTTTTGATCAACGATATAAGTAATAGAAAAACTATAAGAATTTTTTTTTTTCTATTTCGAAGGAAAAAAAACTCGTATTTTTACGTTCCCTTTATTTTTTTCTATGACGCGTTTCGGTACTTGGAACTTTCCTGGATTGTGTTAGTCTTCGCAAAAAATTACCCAAAGGATATGAAAACTTTCATATAGACACTCGAGTACTGTCTTACTATACTGTCGTAGGTGTGAAGTTGAGAATGTAATGTACCGATGAGACGATCGAAAGGCCATCTCGTTAATGGATGGAATCAAGTATGAGGCGGTGTTATAACTACACATTCGTACTTTCTTTTTATTGCTGTGTAGTGTGTACTTTTCATTTCGTTCGTCCTGTTTCTAGAATCGCTTCATTTTCTGTTCGTTGATTCGCATTATGTTAATCATATTTTGTAAGTTGGAGTTTTCCTTGTACTTGCTCGAAAGGTGTGATGCATTTATTTATACGTAAGATATTTATAGGGTTAGTAGTTGACGAATAATTTGAACATTTAACGCGAACGTGATTTTAAACATTGGAATGAAAAAGAAAGTAAAGAAAAATACGTAATGATAAATTGAAAAAAATCATCACAATTTTTTAAAATATAGAAATTGATTTTTTTTTTTTTTTGGTAATTTGAAAAATAAATTTTGAAGGCATAAGTTTTTTAAGCCACATTTCAAATAAATTCCAAACGAAAAATTATTTTGAAAATTCTCATATTTTAACAATTTATACAAAATTTTGAACAAAATTATCAAAAAAAAAAAAATGAAGCGAAATTTCTAAAAAAAATTTAAGCAATTTACAAAAAAAAAAAAAAAACTTTCAACATTTGAAAAATTTTAATCATCAAAAAAATTCAAATAAAATTTACAAAAAAATCCTATTGAGAATTTTTCAAAAAAAAAAGAAAATTAATTTTAAAAAAAACTTAAACTATAGGTACCTAATCATTTAAAATCGTAACAGTTTTAAAATTTCTAAGGATGTTTTTTTGCTAGAATGCGTTGCAAAATAAATCTGAAAAAATTCTCTCAAATTTGTTACCAATCAACCTACCTACTAGAGGTATAAATTTCATAATTTTCGCTCACATGCACAGTTCACAAAATGTAAATTTTTAATGAAAAAGTGAGGTTTTCGTGTATATAGAGCTTTGCGGAGTCTAGGTGGGAAAATTAATTATTTTAGCATCCTTAGTAATAGGTATATCTGATAGGTATAGGTAGTTTCAGAAAGTGGTGACAGGGCCAAATCACCTTTTTTAGCCAGGGATGTCCTTTTCGAAATAGATTCGTACTAAGTTTTTTTAAAACACTTCAATAATGTTTTTTAATCGAGAAAATTTTTTAATTAATTTTTTCCTAATTTTTAAAAATGTTTTCAAGAAATGAAAAAAAATCGATATTTCAATCAGAATTTTTTTTCTTTAATTGAGGGAATGATTTTTTTTAATGTGAAAATTTTAATAAAAAATTTGCAAAAAAAATTAGAATAATATATAAATATTTCAACTTACTAAATTTTTATTTTTTCTAGATTTTTAGAAAAATTTTATTCAAATTTTTTTTTTTTTTTAAATTGAGGGAAAATAAGTACAAATAATTTTTTTCTAACCCTTTGAAAATTTTTTCTAAAAAAAAAAATGGAAATTTGTAAAGAGCTCCGAGGTATTTCCTGCCAGGTGGTGAACTATATAGGCAGCAACCTACTCCGTCTTCAGCATACCACGTTTTCTCTTTCCGAAATAAAACTCGCGATTCGCAATACACGTAACGAAGTATATTTTTATAAAATTCATATTATCGAATGAACAAAGGCACATATTAACTGAGGGGAATTTGACCAAATTTACTTTACCACATTTTCTAGGGAACTAGGATGTTTATCGAGCTGTGTCGCGTCCGACCAGCTTTAGCTTCGATTATCTAAGAACAACGATTTATGCTTACGTACATCGTACGTAAGCTCGATTAAGCACGTTCTCAGTGTTACCACGTAGGTATTTGGGCCACATCTCCCCATGACAAATTTTCTATTAGCTTTTTTTAAAATTTAATTTTGGTGTATATGTCTTTGTTTTTGCAATGAAAATATTTTCAGAAAAATTTTAATCATTTTTTTTAAATTGAGAAAAATTGGAAATGTTCTTCAAGTTTTAAAAAAATACGTATACTTCCTCTTTCATTTTTTTTATTCAGAAAAGGTAGATATCAATTTTTAAATCAATCAAAAAAATTTCTTCATTTGGTAGGTTGGTACCCGATAAACCAAAAAACCAAAAACCGACCGTCGAAATTACGTCAGAACATACCTGAAATTGACCATTGAAATCGACCAGATTTTTACCGTTTTATATACTGAAATCGACGTCGATTCTAAGTCGAATTAGTTCCGCCCATTTCGACTATATTTCAACTCATTCGTGATATGAAATCGACGTCGAAAATTGGTCAATATTGAGTTAAATTCGACTAATTTTCGATGTCGATCAAAAGTCAGTTTTTAGGCTTCTATTGCCATAAAATTTAATTAATTAAAAAATGTGTTGGCATGACCGAATTGATTTTTTTTGCCCTAATTGGGTTCCTATTCACCATACCTAACTCTCTAAATCAAATTTTACAACTAAAATTCCTCAAGCCTCACCTCACTGGGTTTCGATCCCATGACCTCCTGCTTGGAAATCCTTATAACTAACCACACGTCTATCACTCTTCGACGGTAAATAGAGCACTAATTAGAATATAAATGAAAAAAAATCTTGAAAATCAAAAATCGACGTCGAAGGTAGGTCGATTCCTGAGAAAACTAAAATTTCGCTAAAAATCGACGTCGAATGTAGGTCGATTACTTAGGAACCAAAAATCGACCTAAAATAGACGTCTTAATTTCGTCGATAAAATGTATTCATCAATAGACCTAAATTTGACGTCAAAGTTGGGTCTAATAATTCAAAATTTCGACCAGAGATGATTGTGGGTTTTTTACAAAATTTAATTTTTTTATAGACCCGAATATGACTCCAAATTGACGTCGAAAAAAAGTCTATTACGAAGCGAAAATCCCTTTTTGTTGACTTGGCCCTTTTGAATTTTGAATACCTTTAATCGACTTTAAAAGCACATCGAAAATAGGTCGATTTAAGAGTGATATTGACTTGAGATAGATCAATTAAAATCGACCAAATTTTTACCTAAATTCGATGTCGAAAATAAGTCGAGAAAGCCGGAAAATAGACTGAAAATAGACTGAAAATTTGAAATTGGTCAATATCGAGTCGAAAATCGGGAAAACTTTTTACTGACCGCAAATCGACGTCAAATCGGTGGTCAACTGGTTTATCGGGTAGGTACTTTTAAAAATTCAGGAACTTTTTAAAATAACGAAAAATAAAATAATACCTAATAATAGGTACCTATGTAATTGAAAATTTTCAACTAATTTTCAAAAAAAAAAAAAAAACGAAATTAACAAAATTGGAATAAAAGTTTCAACTTTTAAATTAATCTTTTTTTTTTTTTTTTTAAATTAGGTGGATTTCCCAAAAATTATTTTTTTTAATTGAGGAAAATTTCAAATAAATTTCTTCCCAGGTGTTTGAAAATGTTTCAAAAAAAAAAATTGAAAAAATTTCTAATAAAAATTGGATTAAGTAGGTATAAAAAAGATTACTTCTGTTTTTTTGTACATTTTTCACTCGGAAAAATTTCAGTTTTTAAATCGGGCCAAATTTTCAAAATTTTTTTCCAAATTTCAAAAAATTGAAAAAAGTTAATCAAAAGTTTTCAACATAATTATTAAAACGAAAATTTCAACTTTCTCTCAAATTTAAATTTTGTGATAAACGATCGGATCATCAGAAAAATTTAAAAAAAAATTCTTACAAGCGTTTAGAAAATTGAAAGAAATGAAAAAAAATTTCAACAAGAAATCTGCTTCTTCTTCTTCTTCTTCTTCTTCTTCAAAAAAAAAACAATAAAAATTGAATTACGGTAAAAAATCGAGCAAAATTTCGAATAAATTTCTTCCGCTCATCTTGAATTTTTTTCCTAATAATGAAAATAACAAAAATTACATAAGAAATTTTTCACATTTTTTTTTTTTAATATTTAAAAAACCATTGTTAACAATTATAAAGAAAAAAATTACAATTTTTTCTGCTAAAAAATTTCAGTCAGCATTTTTTTTAAATCGAGATATAAATTTTTAATGAATTTTCGAGCAATTTTTTCAATCTTTGCACAAAATTTTCAAAAAAACGAGCGAAGTTTCAAATAAATTGCTTCTGCGCGCTTAAAAATATTTTCAAGAAATGAGAAAACATTTCAACGAAATTTCCTAAAAAAATCTATTCTAACTATTGAAAAAAATTCCCAATGAATCCTGCTAAGGTCGTATATTGAACAAAATTTTACAAAAAAAAATTTGAAAACAAAATTCTTGAAAAATGTTACTGTTGAATGTTGTTTTAAATGATGATTTTCAAAAAATTTCTGCCAATCTTCGAAGAAAACTGTTCGAAGAAATTCAAACAAAATTTTCTAAAATTTATAATGTAGAAAATGTAGATATTAGATTTTGTTTCATAATAATACTTTTTGTCTAAATTTTTGAAAAAAATCAACGTGATTATAACCTGAGAAAAGGATTTGAATTAAGTCAAAAAAATTGAAATTTTGTAAATTTATGAAAATTTATTTCTTCAAGAAAAATTGCTAATCTTTTAAAATCTGTATAATAACTATCGACATTCGGCACATACATTCAACCCCATGGAGAGAGGGCACTTTGCCCCGGGCTCGAAATTTTGCCAGTGGCTGGAATTATTTTTTTTTAGCTCAAGTTGGAAAAATCACATAGCCTTCATAAAGTTTTGTGCACCACTGTTTAACAAAAAATTCGCTCTCTGAAAAAAAGTAAACAATTCATTTGGAATAAGGCCTAAAATAATTTTTACCCTGGCTCCTCTTTGACTCTGGACGGTCTCATTCGGTAATCTGCGATGAGAGGAGTACACAACCACAAGGGGCAGTTTGTATATTAATTAAGGTATCAATTAATCTATTAATCCTTTACGCAATCGGTCAGCTATACATAGGCGAACAAAGCGCTATTAGGAAATCAATATCGGTGTAGGAATTCCTCTATCTAGGATTATTTCAGCCGTCTCGTCTCGTTCTCCATTTCTCTCTCTCTTTCACACGCGCATTCGTATATATCTGAGCGATAACAAGAACACCTTGAACAAACATTGAAATGTAATAAAATCACGGTTGGAATAGACAAAGCGGCAACATTTCAGCATACCCTGGTATTGTGAATCTGTCCTATTTGATGGATGAAAACAATGTTTAAAGGCCCCCACTTTGATGCATTGTACTAAATCATTCTATCAGCCATTTTCGTATTTTCATTTTCATAATTATTGTCGCAGTCGAAGTCGCATTTGCTTTTCTATTTTCTAAATGAAACTCTGGCTCGAATAAAGATTTGCAAGCCCATGTTTTGAAATGAAAAATTGAAACTGACGGTCGCGTTGTGTCTATATCGAAGTCAATGTGCTTGAACGATTCGACAATTGGCAATTTCTTATACGTCGTTTAATAGTTTTATATTTCGAATTACGTCTTTTATCGCCTTATTTTACGCACGTTTCTTTTCTTAGTAAAGATCTGTTTTTAGAGACAGATCGCAATAATTAGGTGTCCACTGTCTACGTCTATGATATTTCGTATAGTTAAGTTCAATCAACACCAAGGCCACAGTTATACAATTTAATATATTGAACATCGCAACCACCAAAAGCTACCAATCAATCTTAATAGACCTATGGAATGAAATACCCACTTTTTTTCTATCAAATATTATTTACAGTCAGCATCTATGCTTTTCCATCTTTTTCCTGTCAAATCCATATGAAAACGAAAAAACGCTATTGCTTGTCTTATATTTGGTGTAAAAGCAACAACTTTGAAGTGTTTACAAGTTCTACTTAGAACGTATTTCAATGTATTGATTTTTTTCTTATTTTTTTCCAGTTTATAAACGCCTACGAAGTACGAATATCGCGATTAAATGCGTTTTGATTTATTTACTTTCCTAAATCCGATTGTTGATACGGTAAAGCGCGAGTAATTTGACGAGTGTTTATTCAGAATTATAGCTAAATTTCTCGAAATTTGGTCGAAACAAGCTCAAATTTTGAGCACAAAAATATACATTCGCCCATTACCGAGTTTTCACTTATTTTTTCCCCTCAACTTGAATATGAATACTTTTTTTTGGGGGGGGGGGGAGGGGGGGGGGAATAAGTATTTTGAAATTTTGTGCTTGTAAAAATTGTTCATTTTTTTGGCAAAATTTTGCCTAAATAAAAAATTTACAAAAATTATTAGTACAATTTCTTTTTTCAAGGAAAAATTAAACATGTTGGAAGAATTCATATCTCGAAATTTCTTTTCGTAAAATTTAAATCGAATTTTCCTTTTCAGAAAATTTTTAAAATTTCAATTTGAAACAAATTATCAAGGATCCTGTTTTTTAGCCTACCTAAATAAAATATTTACTATAAAATTAACATCACATCTTCTTCAAAAAATTCAAAAAAATTTAAATTTTCATCAAACTTTCCTTTTTAGAAAATTTTCAAAATCTTAATTTTTTAAAAATTTGCGTGATTTTTTTTTCTAATAAAAAATCGCAATTTGACGCATTAAAAACAGTTATAAAAATTATGAGTTTTCCCCAAAAATATTTGAAATTTGATCTGCGAAAAAAATTGTAAAAATTGTGAGATTTATTTCCTCAATATTTTCACGATAAGTATAATTATTTTTTGTGAGGATGTAACTAATTTTTAAATATCTCAAATTTTTTAATAAATTTTGAATTTTTTTCGCACATTTTGAATAAAAATTGTAAGATTTTTGTTGCAAAAAACTCTTGCAATAATAGTGATTTTTTTAAAAATATTTAAAATTTGATTGCATAAAAAAATTCAATTTATTTCTTATGAAAATTGTGTGATTTCCTGCATAATGATTAGGTAAATAAAGTATTTTTTCAAAAAGTCTAGAATTTTTTTTTTTTTTTTGCTAAATAGTTGCAATTTGATCTTTGTAACTTGTAAGAAAAGTTGATGAAAACATTGAATTTTTTTCACCAAATATTCACAATTTTGCACTATCTATATGAATTATAATAAAAATTGTAAGACTTTTTTCTTGTTGAATTTTCGGGAAAATGGTGTTTTTTTCGTAGTAGTTAGTTGTAATTTGATATTTAAAAAAATTGCAAAAACTGCCAGCATTTTTCTCTCAAAATAATCGCAATTCATTTCTTGTGAAAAATTTGTGATTACTGATTATTTTCAATTTCTTTCACAGAAAATATCTAAAATTCTAACCTTAATCAAGAAACTGCTAAGATTCTTTTTATTTTGGCAAATTATTCGCAAATTTAGCACTGAAAAAAATTATATCTACCTAGTAATTTTGTGGTAAGTATTATTATTTTTTTTGCAAAGTGTCATAAAAAAATTATGACTCCCCCAAACAAACATGCACAATTATTCAGAAAAAAATCAAGCTTCACAAAACTTTGCAGAAAATCTGTTTATTTTTTTTGGGGGGGGGGAGGGGGGGAGCAAAATATTCTCAACTTATTCCTTGAGAAAATAAATTCTGAATTTTCACATTAAAGGCCTCGAAAAATTCAAATTTTTTTTTATTACCTAGGCCTAACTGTTTTTTTTTAAAATTAATTTTATAGATTAATCCGAAGTGAAGCAATTTACTGTACACTTTTTTCAGTTTGATCAATCAGTTCTCTAAAATTATTTTGTCGGCAAATTCGCAATTTTTTTCAAATTTTAGTTGGCAAATTTGACTAATTTCTCATTTCATCCCCCCAGATTTTTCCCCAAGTGTTGTCTCTACTTTGCGATTTCATTTGTAGTGAATTTTTGAAATGTTGACCTTATAATAAGGAATTTGAGAAGATTGCAGAATTTCATTTTTAAAATCTCTAAAGAAAAACATCAAAAAAATTTGTTCAAAATGTTTGAAATTTAGACTGGTAAATAATTTACGAAAATTATGTGAATTTTTTCATAGATAGGTAATATTTGCAATAATATTGCAATTTCTTGCAAAATGTTTCCTAAGTTTTAATTTCTTTCTTACCTTCAATAATTTATTCCTGGCAAAGAATTCGATTTTTTATTTCCCAATCTACTTGTAATTTGCTTTTGACAAAAAATAGGGGAGATTTTTTAGGTCTTCATTACAAAATGTCTGAAAAAAAAATATAAAAAAATTTGTGAGAATTTTGTTTACAAAATATTCTTAATTTGGTCTGCTCAAAAAATTTATTAAAATCATGAGATTTTTTTCGTACAGTAAGTAGGTAATTGCAGTTCAATGCATAAAAAATTTTAAGAAAATTTTATTATGACTAATTCTTCTCAAAAAAAATTATAATCGGAAGAATTTTTTTCCACAAAATATTCAAAATTTCAACTATGAAAAAAAATTGTAAAAATTAGGTATGAGATTTTTTTTTTTTTAATTGTGCTGAGCATTTTTTTCTTGCAAAATAGTTGCAATTTCGTTGTGTTGAAAAATTCTCATTCGCCAAGGACTTTGCCAAGCTGGCGTATTGATAGGTACCATACATGGGCACGTTCACCAAAAAAACGAACTCGTTCAAGTTCGCGTTCATTCGCTTAAAAAAATGAACTCGTTCACTGAACTTTTTCAACCGAAAAAAATGTGAACTCGTTCAAGTTCACGTTCATTTTAAAACGAACTTAAGTTCACGAACACGTTCGTTTCCTTTATAGGCAATATAGGCATGTGGGGTGTCAAAATGAAGGTTTTCAGAGGCAGGATCCGATGGTCAGGTCATTTTGTGGGTAAAGTGAATATTTCATGAAATAATTGCAATTTTAACTTTGGCATGTACTATTTTCAATCTATTTTACAAAATAATTTCTATTTCAACTTTGAAATGTACTATTTTGTCTATTTTCATCACAGAATCGAACTTAAAAGTGAACGAAGAAAAACCTCGTTCAAGTTCGCGGAAAAAGGTGTACTTCGTTCAGTTCACTCGTTCACTAACAAAAAAATGAACTTCGTTCAGTTCACGTTCGTTTGAAATGGGTGAAAAGTTCGCGAACTTGACCGTGCCCATGTATGATAGGTACATATAGGTATCGAATTCTTTTGATCCCTTGTTCTCTTTTGTACGAATCACAGCTACAGCTTGCTCATATGGATGTAATTAGGTACAAAGGTTTTTACTTTTTATTCGAATCAAAGCCGTCACAGTGGCAATGTTTGAAAGAAAGAGGATATATTCGAGGAAGAAAAAAACATGTGAGCGACGTTAGAAATCTTTTTTTTGATGCCATTTATGCTGTAGTGTAAGTGATGAGCACGTTAAGAGGACATGTAAGTGACGCTGTCGATGTACCTATAGAATGAGGTAGTCGTAGTACATGCTTCTGGTGGCCTGGTGTTGGCTTTACCACCAAAAGAATATATTTTAAAGATGTCGTATTGGAAAAAGCTTTGAGAAAGTGCACTTCGTTATAACGCATATGATTAGTTTTCACAGTGCGATCGTGTCGTCTCTTCTATGCACTTGGAGAATTTATCAGTTTTTGTGGTACGTGCGTTTTCATCTTTTATACACGCCATAGTAATATCACATATCTTTGCGATGAAAAACTTCAATATAAATTTCGTCGTAGAATTTCATACGTATTAAAAATACTCGCTCGAAAAACATCCCAGTATCGAGAGATTGTTTACAATAGAGTCAATTTTTCGCGTCTTATATGAAAAGCCCCTTAAGTATTAAAGATGAAAACTCCCGTCAGCTATGTGAATAGAAATAATTTCAAAACAGGAAGAATTTTCAACTTGAGACGTGGATACATTGGAATCTCGCGAGATTTAAAAGTCTCTCGCCGACTCGACCAAAATCGTTGCATATTTTACTTTCGACATGATGCGAATTTTAATTTTCAAATGTCGTGTTTTATTTTACATTATTCAGATTGTTTTCATGTATAGTAATATGATTCAAATTCACGGCTACGCATATTAGCGTGGTATAATTTTCACTCAGATGGATAAGTACAGAAAGCTACGGCTAGAATTCGGATAGACGCATAAATTAAAACCGTTACGTACCGAGAAGTTTTAGGTACTTTCTCGTGGTTTAATTTTATCAAGAAAAATGTCCATTTTGCGGATTTTTTCCCCAAGCTGTTTATGTATGTGTGCGGTGTTAGCGACGGGACGGGAAGGGACGGGACGGGCAAGGTCTACGTTTACCCATATTTCGGCATTTTTTAACGTTATGGAAATTCGTCGAGGTTGATGAATTTATAAATTTAAAATGGAATTTTTTTCCCACGAAGGTTGAAGAAGCCCCATCGTGGGTGTGTTGGTTGACAAAATTTTTGAGAAAAATTTACCTAATTAAATTAACGACAAATTTGACTAATGGTTAATATAATTTTTTTCTTCTTAGAGTCCCTTGCGGAAAACTACAAGTTGTCACAAGTAGAATTTATGATAAGTTGTAAATTCGAAGGTGTTATGACAACTTGTAACAACTTATTTTAGGTATGAGTTGTCTCAAGTATTCCTAATACAAGTAATCAGGCCAACTACCAAAAACAAATCTTCGATTACTGTTGAAACCTTCAAGTTGTGATAGTGTCAACTAACTTGTAACAACTAACTGAGGTATAACTATTCACTACATATACATGATATACATAACATGTTCACAACAATACATAATGGTATAACTATTCACAACTTATTACAGCAGTATTCACAAAATGTGAGGTACAAAATGAGTATTTATAACATGCTTATTCACAACACACTATATCTGCGAGTATCAAAATGACCCTCAAAATTTCTGAATGGATAAAAATCTCACAACTCCATGCAAAATTGTGAAAATCGGCTTGTGGGGGTTTTCCGCAGCGCTGAATCCATTTTTCATTTTATTTTGACTCTAGACCCAAAAGGGGCTTCAGGGGGGAGGAGCAAAACTCAAAATTACCAATAATGGCATGTGGGGTGTGTAAATCTAGGTTTTCCTAGGTGCTGAATCCGTTTTTGATATCGATTTTGACAAATTCTCAATAGGGGCTTCGAGGGGGAGGGGCAAAACTCAAAATTAACAAAAATGACATGTGGGGTATACAAATTAAGGTTTTCTTACTTCCTGAATTCGTTTTTGATATCGTTTTCGAAAAATTCTCAACAGGGTCTTCAAGGGGAGGGGCAAAACTCAAAATTCATCATAATTTTGAAGCATTTCTGTTACATTTTCGATGGAAAATTACTGATAAGTTTTCTATTTCTATTTCGAATTGAAATTTCATATTATTATATTTTTAAATCAAATTATTTATACAGTCATGCTGGAAGCCTAAGACCACGATGATCGATGGGGCAGCAAAAAAACAACTGTTTATGAATTATCAAAATAAATTTGGCGTTATCCATCATGAGAAGGGTACGATTTTCTTTAAAAAATGAGGTGGAAAACAATCCTAAAAAATGTTTAAAATTTCAACTTTTTAAAAGAATACTTTGGAGACCTGTATGTTTCATAAATCATGATTTACATAATCCAAGAGTGATGCATGGACAGTTATAAAAAAAATCATTTTACAAAAGAGTTACTGAATTTTTTCAAGTTGTATGAAAATACGATATAGTGAGATAATAATGGTCTGAAACTTTTGTCAATAAGTCCAAGTATTCAGTTGAATACTTGTCTATTGAAAATTTTCTAACTACAAAGTATTCAAAGTTGTAGAATACTTATCTACTGACAACAACTTCTGAAGAACAAGTTGTTTTCACATTGAAGAGTTGCTACAAGTGAATGAATACTAATCCATTTACAACTATTCTTAAAAAATAAGTTGTTTTGTAAAATACAACTTGTTAACAACTATGGATTACTTGTTGATCACTATTTACAACTTGTACTTTTCCGCAAGGGGTGTCGCGTCGTTTACTTGACAGTACATAAATGTATAGGGTATAGTTTGCCTCTGGAGGACGATTTACAAGGGAATTACAGCGCTGTCTGAAGCGATTCCAATGTGCTGGAGAAAAAGCTTTTGCTGGAAGCTCCAGATCGCTACGAAAATGGTCGCAGGGGATCGAAATTGAAATATAAACCAAATTTCAGATTTAAATCTCAATAATTTTTGAAAAAAATTGACCCATCAATAAATGGAGTATTTTTGTCATTTTCAAAAATTCGTCGAAAATCGGAAATTCGACTTCGGCAATTAAAAATTTGGTTCTAAGGTGATGTATTCTTTCGGTGAGCCAAATCAAGCCAAGAAACGGTCTTTGCCCAAACAAATTGAAGGAAGAGTTTTTTTTCTCGTTAAGTTGCTCGTAAAGGAGTCCTTATCAACATAATTATATAAAATCTTTTAAAATCCGAGTATACATCATGTTTTAAAGCTCAGTTTTGGTACCAAGCAGATGGAAAGGGCTCCGGTGTGATAAGGGGGTCAATCGGCTCCCGGTCGAACTTCGAATTTGTTTTCACAGATTCCGATTTTGTATCGTAAAAGATGATTTTTAGAGCGAATCAGCGATCACTTACCTCACCCCCTGGGGGCTGGGGCCTCGAAAGTGCGATTTTTAGCTTGAAAATTCCATCTCCGCGAGTTTTAAACCGATTTTCACCAAACTTGGCATGTAGGTACAGGTACCTAAGGGGAATGTTGTGAAATTTTTTCAGATTTTTTTGACTCCTTTAACGACCTTGAAAACGACTTTCAACATTTCGAATCGCCCTGGAGGGTACAGTTTTAAAGTGCGCTCGGCGGAAAAAATTTTCCCTAGTTTTTCACACCCTTTTACGCTATCCAGAATTTTTTCGAATTTTTATCGTTGGTGCAACTTCCCCAAAATATTCAAAAAGCCAATAGTCGTGCTTTTTCCCCCCCACTGAACGCTCATTTTTCATCAAAAATTTTTTTCCTCGAGGTACATCACTAGATACTCCTTTATACACCTTTTGCTTGAATTTCACCTCAATTCGTTCATTTTTCGTGAATTGAGGTTTTTTCGTTAATTTTATGTGATTAAAATTGAGTAATCACACATTCACACGAAATGATCAAATGAAAAAACTAATCGCGGATTCGAGTTCGGCAGGTCAAATTACCCCGATTTAGACCCCTACAGCGATCATTTCGCCTAAAATTGGAAAAGTTCAACTTTTATTTATATTTTTTTCATTTTACTGAAATTGGATTTTTGGTAAAAATGTAAACTTTTTCAAATTTGGGCAAAATGATCACTGCAAAAGTCTAAATCGGGGTAATTTCATCTGCTGAACTCGAATCTGCGATTCGTTTTTTCATTTGATTATTTCGTGTAATTACTCAATTTTAATCACATAAAATTAACGAAAAAACCTCAATTCACGAAAAATGAACGAATTGAGGTGAAATTCGGGCAAAAGGTGTTTAAAGGAGTATCTATAGTGATGTACCTCGAGGAAAATTTTTTTTTGGTGAAAAATGAGCGTTCATTGGGGGAAAAAGCACGACTAATTGGCTTTTTGAATATTTTGGGGAAGTTGCACCAACGATAAAAGTTCGAAAAAATTCTGGGTAGCGTAAAAGGGTATGAAAAACTGGGGAAAATTTTTTCCGCCGAGCGCACTCTAAAACTGTATTTTCTCATAAAATGAGACCACTTTAAATACCTAGTGGCTGTATTTTTTTGCAATAAAATATTTTTTTGAAGGAAGTTCTCATTCTTCAAGAAATTGTAATAGGTACGAAAATTTTTCAAAAAATTCTATCGATACAGTACGAAGTGGAATCAATCTTCATGCGAGTATTACGCAGTGCCATACGTGGTATTTTTTTCATTATGGTTTGCGTCATGTTCAAAATAATATATTATTGAATCAGATAAATGTAAGCTCACATCGTTCGTATACGTATTGCTCATACCAAGGTTATATGGGCAAAAAAATGAAAAATTTTCAATTCTGCTGAAATCGCAATATGACAAAATATATCGAGTTGAAACATGTTCAGACATAAATTTTGGACACTCTGGGCATTTGGGTGCTGGTTTTGAGTTCCCTAAATGGCATAATTCTCGTACCTATTTCAATATAAAATTATAAAATGAACGAATTTTGCCCCAATTTAGGTTGATGGTATATTTAGATATATTTGATAAGAAATATTGTGAGAGAAAAAAATTCTACTGAAAATGGTGATGATTTTAAGGATACTGTACGTTTAAAAACAATGGTTTTTATGGGCTGTTGAGAAGGCTCCGTGGTCGAAAATCCTCAAACAATTTAGACGATACAAAACACGCCAAAAAGTATCCCATAATTGTTTCAACGAGTCCTTACAAATGTGGCAGCCTGGAGAGTGATTTAAAGTTTTTACGGTCATTTTTATATTTTATGATAGGAAAAATCTGAGAAAACCACACCATTCCCTCTAAATAACTTCGAGGGGAAAATAAAAAAACTGACGCATTTAATGCGTCAGAAAAGCTGATTTTTTATTTTAATCATTTATTAAATTAATAAAATAATATTTTATCATTATAAATTTTCCTTTTTGATTTAAAAACAAAATAATTTTTACCAAAATATTTTATAATCAAATTCTTATTTATCAAAATTTTACATTATTTAAAATAATTTACCTACCAAAATTTACAAATTTACTAATAAAAATTTTAAAAACTATAATTTTTATTACGTTTTTTTAAAGTAGGCAATAATTTTATATATATTTTTTTCAATTTCAAAAAAATCATTTTGAAAAATTCTAAGTTATCAAAATTTTAATTTAGCTAGGTAATTCGAAGTATACCTAATATTTAAAAATTATTATTCAACAAAATTCTTTTTAGTGTTTTTTTTCCTCAACTTTTAGAAGAAAAAATTTAAAATTAATAAAAATGTAAAAAAAAATTAAAATCAATTAATAAATTTTTAATCATTTTTCTGATAATAAATAATAGAAAAAAAATTTCATCTCTACGTGTTTTCGATTACCTTTGTTTCTTTCAAACACGCTGAGTTGTAGTCACCTTAGCTAAAAGGACGTGAATTATTTCTGTATGGGCAACACTGATCAGCATTTAGATCGACTAAATCGAGCTTATAAAATTTGATGCATTTTGTTATATAATGCCTAGCATATTTCAATAAATGATACGTATCGACATCTTCGTCGATACAGATAAAGAGGGTAGAAAAGTTTAATTTTCTTCGACCTGAAATAATGAAACGCTAGGCAAAATATTTTTTCGAAATAATGGGTTAAATTGGTCTAATTTAATTCTGACCATTTCTTCCCAAATAATGCGTAGTAATGGTCCAAAATTGCCCAAAAACAATAGGGTTCTGTTCTACATGGTCCCCGACCTCCCATTAAAATTTGAATTAAATCGGTCCATTAGAACGAGAGTTATCGCGCGGACACAAATTCAGTACATAAATCAATACATACATACATAAATACATATCGCAAAAAATACCAAAAAAATCGGAAATCAAAACTAATTGCTGATTTTGAAAAAAATCAGCTAAAATAGGGAATTATTTTCTCATAAAATCAGATCACTTTAGGTACTGAGATGAAAAAGAAATCAAAAGTCCAAAATAATGCACATTAGGGTGTCATTTATTAAAAAAAAAAAAATTGAAATTGAGATGTAAAGTATCTAGACCTTTTCTTTATCACCTGAAACTATTTTCAGATTTTTAAAATAAAATTAACCCGGTCGCGGTCCCCTGAAGTCTCAAATTTTTACCATAGTACTTCATGTTGAACACTTTGTTTCTAAAAATTAGCATTTCAAAATAAATTCAGAGTGCGCGATTACACATGTATTGCATTGATAATACTGCTATGTGATTAATAATAATAATTGACTAATATATTTTTTTTTTGTTTGTTTCAGGTTAGTATCAAATTTTTACCTTGAAAGTTGGTGAAGATGAAAACGAGTAAGTTGTTCAATTTTCCAAGATTGAAATTTTTTCTCAAGTGTAATAAATTTTTAGGACAGAAAAATTATCTAAAATTAGATTTAATTCATCCAATTTACCACCTTCTTTGGCAATAAGATATGTGGCATTCCATAAGAAAAGGGTCAACTTTGTCGCTCGGTTCGATTTCAAGTTAGGCACATATTCTGAATCTACATTAAATTCCCTTTAAAATGAGCTATTGGTGAGCCCTCTACCTACAAAATTCACGCTTGGGGACGCGTTTGAAGTTTGAACTTTAAAAAACCTAGTTTTGAGAAAAATAAGTTTAAAGTTTTCTGATCTGAAGTAAAAATAATTTTATAAAAGTTATCAAACCCCCAGAAAATATCAGAAGTACCTAGTTTTACTTAACTTGGTGTTCCTTGATGCCATCTGTGCCAGAGACAAAGTTGACCCTTTTCTAAGTCGCTATCTCGCCCGACCTTTGATGGCATGTTAGGATGTTACCACGGTGAAAAAATGATTTCAAGTGTCCCAACCACTCTCACGTGAAAGTAGAAGGATGATAGTGTACGAATCCGTCAAAAACCAAAAATCGATATTTTTAACCCGAAATCACATTTTTGCGTTTTTCTCGAAAAGTTGTTTTTGCCAAAGTTGACCCTTTTCTTATGGAATGCCACATACCTATATTCATTAGGGTGGAGTGAAAAAAAAAAACATACCTCGGATTTCGACCAAACTCGCAGAGGTGGTTTACTTTAAGTTGAGTACCTCCCAAAAAATTTTGAGCCCCCTACCTCTAAGGGGAGTGGAGCTAGGGGCCCTCAAAGTAGGGTCAATTTTTGAAAAAAACACAGTTTTTTGCCACTTTTGGGTAGTGTCACTTACCAGGTACCTCGGTCACAGAATTAGAAAAGTGCAATTTGAGTTTCTACACCTCCCCATGCTATTGAAGTTAAAAATTGATATCGATTTTCCCACCCTACCAGGCCCGAGCAGCACAATCGACAAATTATCGAAATAAAATATCGAATTCGATAAAGTGTCGCGTTAGTTCCGTCTAAATCGTGAAATTATCTTTCGATATATAGATAGATTATCGACGAATTATAGTTAGCAAAAATTTCGAGATTATAGTAAGATATTTTTTCGATTATATATCTATAATATCGAAAGATAATTTCACGATTTAGGCGGAACTTTTGCGACACTTTATCGAATTCGATATTTTGTCGATTTTTTTATTCCGATTTTTCGTCTTTTACTAGCTTTTTTCTATAATTAAAAATCATTAATTAGCATAATTAATACATTAAACTATGCCTAAACACATTATTCATGTTACGGTAAGAGGATCATTTCAGAAGAAGTCAAAAAAAAAAATTATAAAAAATCTGCCACCCGTGGGGCTTGAACCATCTACCTCCTGCATGGTAATCCTCTTCCTTAACCATTATGCCATACCAAATACTTTACATATATAATACTGGAAACTCTGTGCTTTTGATTTGACTCCCAAGAAGAGCGCTCTCTAAGCGGCTCGGCATGAAACTAATTCCAGGTTTTCGACTAATCGTCGCGTGATTCGCCCTCTGATTGGTCGAAGACATGACGATCGGTCGAAAGTCTGAGAATAGTTTCATGCCGAGCCGCTAAGAGAGCGCTTTTGTTGGGAGTCACTTGTCCCCATTGGAGTTTCCAGTATTATATACTATGTAAAGTATTTGGCCATACCTTATCGTTGAGGAATTAGCAATAAAACGCTTATAATAGGCAGTTTAGTACTTCCAGACGTGTTGGACTTAGAAAAATTTTCACCAATTTGGAAATAATTTCAAATATCGTCACAAAATCGTTCGACAAATTTCAGATTATTTGTCGATAATGTAGTTTCAAATATCGCCACAAAATCGTTGAAAAATCGAATTCGAGGAATTTCATATTACGTGTCGATAATACAGTTTCAAATATCGTCATAAAATCGTTGAAAAATCGAATTCGAGAAATTTCATATTACGTGTCGATAATAAAGTTTTAAATATCTTCACAAAATCGTTAAAAAATTGAATTCGAGAAATTTCAGATTATTTGTCGATAATATAGTTTCAAATATCGTCACAAAATCGTTAAAAAATCGAAATCGAGAAATTTCATATTACGTGTCGATAATATAGTTTCAAATATCTTCACGCAATCGTTAGAAAATCGAATTCGAGAAATTGCATATTATGTGTCGATAATATAGTTTTAAATATCTTTACAAAATCGTTAAAAAATCGAATTCGATAAATTTAATATTCTTTGTCGATAATGTAGTTTCAAATATCTGCACAAAATCGGTGGAAAATCGGAATCGATAAATTTAATATGCTTTGTCGATAGTACCGTTGACGAATATCGTCATAAAGTCTTAATAATATCGAATTTGATAGTTTTTAGATTTTTTGCCTATGAAGTTGTATCGATAAATCTTTATAATATCGTGAGAACATCTATAGATTTTCAAACGATTTTTTATCGATACGTTACATCTTCCGATATTATCGATCGAGTGTGCCGCTCGGGGGGGGGGGGGGGGGGGGGGTTGAAAAGTTGCAGATCGCTAAAAAATCGAGAATTTCGAATTACAAAAAATGGAAATAACATCTGCTTGGTACCAAAACTGGATCCAAATGGCTCCTATTGATGCAAAAAAATTATTTCGATAGAAAAAGTTGAAAAAATTTCATAGCAGGCTTGCCAACTTTTGATTTTTATAAAACATCAATTTTTACCAAAAAAAAGAAAAATTTTTGATATTTTATAAAAATTGAAAGTTGGCAATACTGCTATGAAATTTTTTCAACTTTTTCTATCGAAATAATTTTTTTGCATCAATAGGAGCCATTTGGATCCAGTTTTGGTACCAAGCAGATGTTATTTCCATTTTTTGTAATTCGAAATTCTCGATTTTTTAGGGATCTGCAAGTTTTCAACCCCCTGGTAGGGTGGAAAAATCGATATCAATTTTTAACTTCAATAGCATGGGGAGGTGTAGAAACTCAAATTGCACTTTTCTAATTCTGTGACCGAGGTACCTGGAAAGTGGCACTACCCAAAAGTGGCAAAAAACTGTGTTTTTTTCAAAAGTGACCCTACTTTGAGGGCCCCTAGCTCCACTCCCCTTAGAGGCAGGGGGCTCAAAAAATGTTTGGGAGGTACTCAACTCAAAGTAAACCACCTCTGCGAGTTTGGTCGAAATCCGAGGTATGTTTTTTTTTTCACTCCACCCTAATATTCATGTATTTATACGCCTGGTAAGAAGATGAAATTTCAATTATTTTACGAAAAATGATTTTTAAAAATCCAGTTTTTCATATAAAGTAGAAATGATAGATAAGTTATAAAAAATTTGAACAAATTTTAGTATTATTAACCAGAATAGTTTCAATCAATTTATTGGGAAAAAATGTTACAATTTCAAGTGTGTTTTTTTTTGTGATCAAATTTTTAGTCTGACCTGACGTGCTAAAATTAGGAGGTCCAGTGCCTTTTTACATCAATTTTTCGAAAATTCCTCAAAAAAAAAGAAGAAAAATGGGGGAAAAAAAGTTACCTAAAAAAACAAAAAAAAGCAGTTGAAACTTTTTTTTTCAACGTCGCGTCGTCTGTTTCTTTTCTGTTTTAAACACTTTTGTTTAAGACATTCCAATTCTGACCAGGGTTAACGTTTTAAATAATTAAAAAAAAAGACTTTAAATTTTTTTTTTCTTTTTCTGTTTTAAACGTGTTTTTTTTCAACTAAAAAAACAACAAAAACCAATGTTTTTAAAGTTTTTCAACTAATTTTTGTTAGTTGAGTTTTTTAATAATTTATTTAATTTTTATTTTTAGTGTCCGAATTTTAAGTCCTATCCGGCGCACTAAAATTGCAGGTGTTCAATTTGTTTCATAAATTTTTCGAAAATTCATTTCAAAAAAGAGAGAAAAATGAAAAAAAAGTTGCAAAGAAAACACGTTTAAAACAAATAAAAACATTTAAAACGATTTTTTTAAGGTGTTTGAAACACCGCACCATTTTCTTTTGCTGTTACTAACCCTGCCATTATGTTCTGTGTACTTTTTATTTATTCAACTTTCTCTATTAAAACTTTTTTCAATAAATTACCTAATAGTATCCACAAATTTTAGGGACAACTTTTCAAGACTTGGACATTTTTAGATTTTTTTTTTAAATGGGGAGATCATGTCATTCGGTGAAAGTGAAGGGGTGAAATATTACCCTTTACCTACGATTATCCACTTAGTTCACACAGAAAATGCAAATGTAGGTAAATATTTGCATCTTTAGTAGGTTAGGTATTTATTTCTTACTTAGTATGTAACGTTTCGATCTTTGGAAAATTTGTTCAAAACTTTTTGTATTTGCAGCATATAGATTATGTCTGCATGAAAATGTTTAATAATTAACTGCCAGTTTTTTCTCCGGCACGAAAGCGTTAAAAATCAACATTTATAAATTCGATAAAAACTTTTTTTAATAAAACACCGAAAGAAGAACTATCTCATTACATTTTGCTGTTATTGATGTGACGTCATGTTGACATTTTCTTCATCGTTACTCGCTGTTACATCTTGTTTACAAAAACTCTTACAAAAGAAAAAAAAACACGATCGAAAAGTTTACCCCACCTACTACTTATCAACATCTCATCGCAAGACATGAGTAAATCCTTATTCTTTGTATCTTGCGATCCTTCACAACTTCACCCCTCTACCTCCGCATCGTGTTTCTATTTTCCGAAGAAAAGGCCTTTCCTTCTATTGATGCCAAAAATCGGAATTTGGCAACCGTGCTATGAAAATTTTTCAACTTTTTTTATCGAAATAATTTTTCGGCATCAATAGGAGCCATTTGAGTCCAGTTTAGGTACCAAGTGGATGTTATTTCCGTTTTTTGTAATTCGAAATTCTCGATTTTTTAGCGATCTGCAACTTTTCAACCATCTGGTAGGGTGAAAAAAAAAGATAACAAATTAATTCAAGGTGAATGGTTTGGGGAGGTGTAGAAACTCAAATTGCACTTTTCTAGAGCTGTCACCGAGGTACCATGTATGTGACACTCACACTACCCAAAAGTGGTAAAAAACTGTTTTTTTCAAGAAGGACCCTACTTTGAAGGTCCCTAGCTCCACCTCTATGAGTTTGGTCGAAATCCGAGGAAAGTGTTTTTTTTCACTTCATCCTACTAGGTATACGTATTATTGAACCATGCCGCCGTGAATAATTGAAAATCATAATCAAATCATTGATAAACTTCGAAAATGGGTTTTTGAGTGTCTGCTGATGTAAACTGTACAAGATTGCGAATTTGTAACAATAATATTGATTTTACAGCTCTAATGTCTGAAAATCGGAAAAAAATGTGTTTTTTGTTGGTTTTTATTTTTTTTGACCATGTTCCACCCCCTAAGAAGGTTTGAAAAATAGTGTTTGTTGTACTTTGAAGTATTACGAAACTTTTGAAGGAAAAAAATTTGTAGGCTCACCCTTCCTTCTATTTTTGGCAAATTTTTAAAGTTTTCAAGCTCCTGGAAAACAAAGAAAATGCAGAGGAAAAAAATTGAAAAAATTCTCACACATGCCCCTACATAATATCAATTTTCTGTAAAAATTTCAAAAATTTTAAAGCACCCCTTTCTGAAATAAAAAATGTTGAATTTTCGACCAATAGGAGGCAATATCTCGGAGTGGAGTTGGGATACGAAGCCAAAAAAATTTTTGGGGTGGTTTTACATCAATGCTAACATTTTGGGAGATTTTCGTCGAAATCGGTTCTGGGGCAATTTTCACCATCTTATCAAGAAAGGCCCTTAATTATACTTACCTACTATAATTATTATTAAAAAAAAAAAAAAAAAAAAAAAAAAACTGTAAAAAGAAAATTAAATTTTTTTATTTAAGTAACTGGCTATTCCTCAAAATCGAAACACATAGATAAGTAAAGTAAAAACTGTAAAAAGAAAATTAAATTTTTTTATTTAAGTAACTGGCTATTCCTCAAAATCGAAACACATAGATAAGTAAAGTAAATACGGTCGTATGATACACATTTTTATACTAAACAATAATTTTTGTGCAAATGGCCTGTATAAAAATCAACACTTATTTGAGCGAAAATTGTCCGCGTAAAATATTTTTATCGATAATTCGTTAACACTTCCTTTTTTCCTTATATTTTGAGTGGGAAAAGTTAAGTGAGTTTCGTTGAACGAGAAAGTACGAGTATTAGTATTCGTTGTTGCTTGCATTGAAAATTATTCCTTAGAAATGAACAACAGGGACCTACGAATGTTAATTTTTGCACAAAAAAAAAATGTAAAAATGTTTTTTCGTATTAAAAAGGGCGCCTGTGTTCAGTCTAGTTAGCGTGACTATGAAATACGAATGAAAACCGAATACGATTTTTAAAATAATATTTTAAAAGTGAAATAAATTTTATAGATAAGTATGTAGATGTACACGATGGAACTCGTTTAATTGCCTTGGCGATCGTTTTTCAGATTTTTATTCTAATTTCGTTGTTTTGCTGTTGGCATTTGGAAAACTTTTTGATATGAGGAATTACGTTTTAGTTGTATCAGCATGTGAACTATTTTTTTTTCACTCTCGATGCGTAAAAACAATTTATTCGCGGTGTAAAATATAGAAATAGTTGCGAAATGATTTATAGGTGATTGAAACGTGCATGAAACTCAACTAAACCGTTTTAATATTTCATCACGTAATTCAAAATGAAAGTTGAATAGGTACGTATGCGAAAGAAAACTCACTAGAGAGGAGAATCAGAACCTGAAAGTCAGCGATAAAAATGGTTGTAAAACTTTGTGACGAATTCTCTGAAATTTTTAAAGAATTTTTGGAATTTGTTCAATTTTATATATTTTTTCTTTTTTAAAATTTAAAAACGTCGAAAAATTTGGAAAAATTTTCACTAACTTTTTGAACGGGTTAGGGAAATTTTTTTAGAATTTTGCCAAATTTTATGTTTCATAACCGATTAAATTTTTTTATGTGACGAATTTTTTGACATTTTGTGGAAATTTTTTTGAAGTTTTTATTAAATTTGTGGAAACGATTTTTTTTTTAACTTTTTAAAATATTTTTTCCTAAATTAATAATATTATGTAAAAAAAAATTCCGAATAATTAATTTTTTGAAAATTTTGTTCTGAATAATTATGTTTCTCAGGTTTTGTGTTTTTTTCCCCAAAAGTTTTCTGAATTTTTATATTCTAGGAATCATTAAATTTTGAAATTCAATTTTGTTTTGGTAAAAATACCTACTTTTTAATCATTGAAAATATTCTGAAAATTTTTAAATGAATGTTTTGAAGTTTTGTGGAAACTTTTCTAAAAAAAATTTCTTGAATTGTTGAATTCGTTGAAATTAGTAAAATTTATTTTTATATGTGTTAGAATTGTCTGAACCACCTCACCTGGCAATTATTTTTATTTTTTTGAAATAAAAAATATTTTTTAAAAAACGTTCAGTTTTATCAGATCTATCATATTAGATTTTCTTGGCTTTTTGAGATGATTTTATTCAAATTTTGTGGAAATTTTTCAGAAAGCTTTTGAATAGGTAATTTTCTGATTGTTCAATTTTTAAAATTTTCATAATTCAATTAGATAAGTTCTGAAATTTTTGAAATTCGATTTTCAAGACTGTTTCAAAACCTTTTGAATCCTTTTGACCGTATTTCTTCATTTTTTTGAAATTTTTAGGTTTTCATTTTTTTTTAAATTTTTCTTCAAAAATGTTTTTAAATCTCTTGAAGTAATGAAAATTTAATATCTACCTAATAAGTAATGATTTTTTGAAAAACTTAGTTTAAAAATATTATCCGAATCATTGAAAAATATTTTCAGTTTTGAGGATGAACTTTTTAAAGTTTGTGCAAAATTTCCTGAAAGTTTTTCAATACGTAGGTCTAGGTACGAGTAGATTTTCCAATTTGGTTTGATTTGAAAAAAAATCAATCATTTCAGTACTTTCGAAGTAAAATTTGAAATTTTCTAAAAAAAAATTAATTCGATTTTCAAGATTGTCTGAATCATTGAAAGTAGGTATCCTGAATGTTTTTTGAAAAATTATTTTGTGAAATTTAAAAAAAATGAGCTATAAATACTCTGAATCAATATTCTGTAAGTTTATTTGTATAGTGAATTTTTGAAAAATTTTGGGAAATGTTTTGGAAGGCGTTTAAAAAATTTTCTACCTAATTTTTATTATTATTATCATTTGTTATCATTTGTTTTTTGAAGTCGATGACATTTTAAAAATCTATTTTTCAAAATGATTTTGCATTTTCAGAATTATTAAGAAGTGTTTTTGAAAGTCGAGGGGGAGGGGATGTGTGATAAATTTTTCGAAACTATTTTGTTTTTAAAAAATTATACCTAGAAAATACCTAATTGAAAACATTTTGAAATTTTTTTAATGGATTTTTTCAGATTTTATGAAATTAAAAATCTTTTGTATTAGTTAAATTTTTTGAAATTTTCAAAATTCATTTTCCAGAAATATTTTTAAATTTTTTTGATTTTTGAAAAATTTCGTGAACGTAGATATGGTAATGAATTCTTTGAAATTTTAAAATTTTGTTCAAAAATTATTCGGATCCTCAACAGCATTTTGGAAGCTTGGAGAAGAATTTCTTGTAGAATGATTTTCTAAAGTAGGTATTTCATTTTTGAATGTTTCAAAATTGTGTTAAAATTATCCGAATCACATATTAAAAATATTTTGAAAATTTAGTGATAAGTTTTTTCAATGAAAGGTTTTCTAAAAAATTATCAAAAGATTCTATAAATTTTTTAATTTTTTGAAATTTTTAAAAATTGTCTTAAAATAGGTACTTTGAATTACAATTAAAATGAGTTTAAAGTTCTGTAATGATGATGAATTATTATTTTCAATAAATAGCGAAAACTTTTCAAAAGGTTTTGAAATCGATTTAATTTTCTGAAATTTTCATAATTTTTCCAATTTTTTTTTCTTAATTGAGCTTATGTTATTAGTACGTAATTGCTATCAAACAGTAAATGAACATCATCGTAAAGTTTCATTCGGTAATTTAAAGTGACTGGGGCAAAGATTTCAAGTAATCGGGTTAGTGATTTTTTTTCGCCCTGCATTTTTATTCAACGTGTGTACCCAACAAATAAAAATAAAACTTGTCTGGAAACGAAACCACCTCGTGTTTGTTTTATACTTTTTATCCTCTATTTGCTATTTAGAACGTGTACGAGTAATATATAATTTAGAACATAAATTCATTCTCTTTTATCGTCTCTTTTCCAAGTATGTAATGACTTGACATGTACGCGATGTAAGAGGCAATCATCGTTGAAAAAATTTTCAAACAAGACAAAATTGGAAAATTACCCTCGGTATGCCAAAATACGTATATACGAGAGAAAAAAAACAATACCTAAATAAATGATATTCGCGAATAAAAAACACGCCATTCAACATCGTCTTAATTACGTAGATAGGAATAAGTATTCATTCCAGGTTATATATAAACGCGAATCAAACAAGGCCGTACACCTTCAAACTTCAAACCGCAATGGTTTTTAAAAATTTATGCACATAATCTGCGATTAATTTTACCAAAAAGTAATTTCATCCGAAAGTACATAAGTAATCTAAAACGTATTCATAATATATTGACACATTATCGAAGCGAAACTCATCTCATTTCTGGATGTAGATAGGTATTTTTATAAACACGAATTCGTATGATGATTTGATGAATTATAAATTTTTAAATAGTTCACATTCGGTCTTAGGCGTATATATATTTTGACGATCAAGGCGAACCGACGATTAAAAAACATGTTATTACTAATTTAACCACCATCTCAAGTTTTTGATTAGCTGCTGCGAAAAAAGGAGTAACTTTTTCAATGATACCCAAATCTCCACACAGCATTATTCGATGACGGTGGAAAATGCTCTCGTGTGAGCGTCGAAGCGAATAAGAAATTCGCCAGAATCATTTAAAAACTATTAGCATACGTGCCTTTGAAATGATATCCCATAAAATGGATTCAGCCGGATATTAATATACTCGCACTTTGTAATATGATACCAATCAACGGGTCGATGTAGTTTTAAAAGATAATCACTAGGGCCCGGATTTGTATGATATTGCTTATTTTTTCCTGCTGCACTAGATAGGGCATATCACAATTTTCTTTACGTTTCATGCAATTCTGAGACGAATGGTGAAATTTTTAAGCGCTTATTTTTGCTTATTTTAGGTATAAATGCTTAAAAACGCTTATTTTTGCCAAAAAACATCAAAAACCCGCATATTTTACGCTTTTTTTTAGTTTTCAGCGCTTTTTTTTTTGTTGAAAAAACTGAAAAACCTGACCAAAAAAAAATTAAAAAATACAAAAAATTGTATTTTCAATTTTTTTTTTTTTTTACTTTTCAAGTTACAATTTGAAGGAACTTTCAGTTGTGGAGGCGTTTTTCAAACTATAATTTAATTTTAATTCAATCTAATCGATTTCGATTGTGAAATCTCATCGCGTTCAAATTTATTGAATTTCGCATTATTTATTTTAAAAATGAATGTTTTAATGTTTTTCTGTTCCACATTTGTTTCAGTTTCTACATATGTACGATTTGAAAAGTTTTTCGAAAGCGATTTTAAAATACCTGCATTTTGATACCCATGATGGTATATTTTTAAAGCACTTATTTTTGCTTTTTTCGGTATTATAGGGCATATTTATGCTTATTTTTCATATTTTAACCGCTTGACATAAGCGCTTATTTTGCTATTTTAAGCGCATAAAAATCCGGGCCCTAATAATCACTAAGCGTCAAAGATACGTGCGTAGTACATATAATATAACATTGTGTAAATGAAGGTAAAAATTCTATCGTAAGAGCAACTGTTTTATAATTGATAGCTTTTTCACGAGGTACTTTTGAAATAATGGATTAAAAGATTAATGATGAAAGTAAGCCCAGCATTTATGATAATTTTTTTTACGTGAACTTTTCTCATCGCCATTTAGTAATTGTTGGTTTAATTTCTTTCGTCTCGTATTAAATTTAGACGAGTGCCTTTAATATCACTCCAAGATCAACTTTTTTAGTACAGTGTACGAGCAAGCCGATGAACTGAGGATTCGTTGGGGAGAAATTGTGAAAATACGATAAAAAATTGAAGCCTTAATTGGAAGTTTTTTAAAAACTAGTGAATTAAAAAATAATCCCAGTCACATTTCATTACAACTTTTACCATTAAAAAAATCTTCTTATCGTGAAGTGTTGTAACTTAGTAAGTTTTCTTATAAATTCTGATTTTTTTTTGAATGAGAATTAAAAATTCTGAGTTGAACTGTTTTTTTTTTTTTTTTTTTTTTAATGAGAAATCTTTAATAAAATTTTTTTTTTTAATTTCAAGCAAACAGTCCAAGAAAATTTCAAAAAAAAATTTTGAGAAATTTTTAAAATTTATTTTACCTTTCTACAAACGTTTTTGGGTAAGTTTAAAAATAAAATATAAGGGAAGGAAGGAAAGAAAAAAAGTAATATTTGAAGTAAAATAATTTTTTCGTTTCCAAAATACCGTTGATTTATCAAAAAATTTAAAATCTAAAAAACTTGATTTTAATTTTTTTTTTAAATCTTGAATAAAAATGAAAATGATAAAAAGTTGTATTAAAATAGGAAATTTTAAATCAATAGAAGGGAATAGAAATGAAAAATTGAATTAAAATTAAAATGTAAAAAAGAAAAAGAAGATCTTATGAAAATTTAAATTTCTTATTCATTAATTTAATATATTTTTATTTTATCCAAGATTAAAAATTCGAGCACGCAAATTTTAAATGATTGGAAAATGTCAATTAAAAAAATTATCAATAAAATAAAAAAATAAATGAGATAGTAAAGAAAATTTATTTTGTACGTCCATTTGTACCATGGAGTGATCCACTGACTCATTTGGACCATTTATAGAGTGGCCCCACTGGTCCATTTGAACCATACACTTCCTTTTTTCAATTATTATTCTTTTTATATTCAAATTCAAAATTTTTAGCATACCTAAAAAGTGAAAGATTTTTCGTTACACAAAGAAAATTGAAAACTTTTTTTACTCCAAAAAAAGGATGAAATTATTTGAAAAAAAATGAAAAAACTGTTTAGGCGTATTTTATATATTTTTTTAATTGAGAAAATTTCCATCTCTTCTACCATTCATGTGTATATACCGAAGAACTGTTCTTTTTAAATTTGTTTTTCTTCTAACAAAATCTGAAATTTTACTTCTCTTTATTTTTCATCACAACCAAATGTGTACCAAAGAGATAATATTTTTCGAAGATTCTGTTGCAAATTTTAATTTTTATTTGAAAATGAATCAATTTTTTTTAATAAGAAATTTTTCAATTAAAATTTAAAAAAAATTTCTACCTCTCACAAAATAATTGAATTATTTCTTTATTAAAAATAATAAGGAAGTATTTATTTTTGCAATTCAAAGAAATTGCGGATTTTTTTGTTAACCCCCTCCCCCCAAAAATGAAAATAAGACTTAACAATTTTATTTTGAAATTTTTTTGGTTGAGAAAAAATTTTGGAAAAACAAACGAAAAAATGAAAAATGCAGAAAAACCCAAAAAACCAAACGACACTTTCAATTTTGAAAATAATGAAACAGTTCTGTGAACGAATTTTCTTCTTTTTTTTTCGTTACGTTAAAAAAAATATGACTTTGTGTTGATGTTTTCTTAGTACAAATAAATTGAAAATTTTTTCATTTCAAAAAATTTGTAGAACATTTGCGATAAAAAAAAATTGAAAATTTTTCAGTTCCTGAAATTTAAAAAAAATTATTAGGTACAAACAATTTTAAAAAAATTGAATTTTTTCACAATAAAAAAATTGAATTTATTCCAAAAAATGTTTGAAAAGTGACCCCTAAAATTTTTTTGGAAACTATTCATTCGTATAAAGTGTTGTGCAAATTTTTCGTCTCTTATTTATTTTTTCATTACTAGGTAGGTAGGTAGATGCTATAAGTACATGTAACTACCTTTACCGAAGTGTGCGGATATTTGAAATAAATTAAAAGAAAGAAAAGAAGAACCAATCTTTTTTTCTGAGAATATTTTTTTCAGTTTTAGGTTATTTCTTAATTTTTTAATTTTTTTGAATTGAAAACAAATTGATATCAGGGACTCAACCAATCTCCAATTTCAAAGATTCGTCATAATTTTATGGTATGTGCTATGAGCCATTTGGCTCATTGACCTCCCCCCCGCCTCCCCCCCCCCAAAAAAACTCTTCCATGTTGTAATTAACTTTGAATCCATCTAGCTTGGCTAATATGGCTCAAACTGAAAAAAAAAAAAAAAAAAAAAAAAAAATTATAATGAATGAAACTCAAATTGATATTTTGGCATCTTCAACTCAAAAAGCACAGGCAGGTAAAAAACATTCCATTAAAGAGTTCCGATTTATTGTAATAATTTTTTTTTTAAATTAAAAAAATATATAATTATGTATTAGTTTGAAAAAGTAAAATGAGGTACCTATAGTACCTAATTACACATTAAGTATATATTTTTTTAATATTCAATTATTTTTCTATTCATCAAATTAATATGTATTTTTATTTTCAAGTTTTTAAGCAATAAATGAAAATGACTTATTCTTTTAAAATTTCATACGAACTGCATATATTTGAAAAATTTAGTAAATGTTCTAAACTGATGTTCTCTTCTTTAGCTGTAACTCTTTGCAAATATGGCAAATCGAGCTAAAAAAAATTTCAAGAATTTTTCTAAAAATATGTATCTAAAATCACGTACGATACATACGTATAATTTATAAGTACGTTATATCAGCAATATGAAAATACCCGTAAACCCCTACATCTATTTAAAATAATTACTCCAAATCTGCTCTAATTCCAAAACTTTCCTCACCTATTATTAAAATAAGCCTACTCCAAACCATAAAAATTAATTATCGAACAATTACTTCGAAATGTACGGCAGCATTGTCGAAATGTGTATCAGTTTTTTTTTTTCAGCTATACATCGAGATTCTTACAAAAATCCAAACAGCGAACCGGTTTAAGCCGGTAAGAAATCTCGCAAGTAGAATAATAAATGATAAGAAACCTCTAAAATTAAATTTTGTCCAATAACGCCACATTCGTATGCCCTAATTTACTTTAATATAAATCAAAACCATTTCGTTTTTTCGCCAGGCGTTGTAAGATATTTATATTAGTACCTACGAGATAATTATACTTTTCAATCGGAATTTATAAATGATTAATTAACGTATTCGCCGATCGTGTTAGGCAATGAGCTTTTAATTTCTTTATTTTTACAAATCTCCGAAGTTAATTTTGGAAAAAAAGAGAACTCGCGAATCGATGCAATTTACGAGCATGTGATTTCGTTCGTTGCTAATTTGCGACGTACTTAAGGCTGAAATTTATGAAGGTACGTGGGTAAAAAAGCTCTAAATTCTACGATATTACGTTATCGAATTCGGTTAAAATTTAATTACATTTTACAATTATTACGTAATCACGAATACGATAATTTGGGAATAACCTACCTATTCTATCGTAAAATGCATCATTTCGTTATAATTCCTCCACGTGCGTAAAAAAAATCAAATCAGATTTTTTTCCCTAATTTTTTATCATTCATACGCGTAGTTTGTACACGTATTACGCGTATTTTCCTAATCATATGTACATGTGACGTCAGTATTACCTAGGAATTAATTTAGATAAGGTTGAAAAGACTCTTCGATCGAAACAATTTTTTTCTACATCGTATGCTTATTCCGGTCTGAATTCAAGGCGCACAGAACCGGTTTACATATAATTGGTTATGTTTTAATTTTAAAACTTCTTTCTTTCTTTTTTTTTGCACGTTGTAATTTTTGAAAGGCCGGTCGAAATTACCAGTTGCGATGATTTTACGAACATTTTAATGTTTTTTTTGCTTCTTCTATGTATGCACCGAGACCAATGTACTCGATGAAATAGAGTCGACTTTTTCAAACAAAATTATTTCCATATCATTGCGGTATATTGCAGAAAAAATACCATCACGAGATGTGTTTCGAATACTGTAAGAATTTTATAATGTTCGTATAGTCTGGTAGGTTGTTTCTACGGATGGCAATGACGTTCAAAATAACTTCCCTAACATTTTTAGTTCAGTTCCAAATTTCCATTTGATGTCAGGCTTGTAAAAAAAAAGTGTAATTTGTGACGTAATAAATTCTAAGTTATGTTTGAGAGTGGAAAATCCCTTCGGAAAACATGTGAGAATTTTTTAATTCAGAATATAGACGACGTAGCTCAATGATTCATGCTTTACTGACGAAAATATAAGTAAACTAGATCTGCCAAATTGAAAAAAAAAAATATTAAGTGGTCGTAATTATTACGGATACACAAATTTTTTTTAAAGTAGGTAAACATTGTATGTAGAGCAATCCGTGAAAAATTTGTGGTGCTTAAAACTGGATTGAGAAAATAATACTTAGTTTTTTCCTGAGAATTTTTAAAAAGATTTTCTGGTTGATTTTTTTTTTTTCAAAGAAAATTTTTAGGAAATTTATTGAGAGAATTTTTCAGCAGAACTTTTTCCATAAATTTCTTCGGGAAAAATTATTACATTTATGGAGTGTTTCTCGACATCAAACTATGATGATCAAACGTCTCGGAGTTTGAGCCCCTCCCACCCCCACCCCCCAATCAACATAATTAATTATACTTAATAAACAATTTTTTCCGGTAACTTTTTTCCAAAAACTATTTCCTGTAAAACTTAATTTTCAAAAAAAAAATTATCTAAATTTTTTTTATCATTTTTAGGATATTTTTTTTTTCAAGAAAGGCTTTTAAAGTAATTTAATAGCAAATTTTCCCATAGATTATGTTCTGAAAGAAATCTGTTCTCCAAAAAGGTTTCCTTGGGAAAATTTTATTTTGAAAATTTTTTGCGATAGTATTTTTATTTATTTTTTGGGGGGGGGGGGGAATTTCTTGAGAGAATTTCTTGCACAAAAATTTCACTCTAATTTATGAGAGTTCTTGGCGAAATTTTTTTTAGATATTGTTTTCAATGAATTCCTTCCAAAAAAAGTTTACACCAAATTAAAATTTTCCAGTTGAATCTTCGACTTGAAAAATTTTCTCCTCTAAATTTTTAAAAAGATCCAGATTTTTTTCCTGCATTTTTTTGAATAACTTTTTCAATATTTGGCATTATTTTGTTGCATAAAAGTTTTTTCTTGGGAGATTTTTGATATTTTTGCGAATTCTTTTAGGGGAATTCATTTTTAACCTAATAGTTTTTCTCATAACAATTTTAATAAAAGGCTTTGAAATTCATTCAAAAACTTCTTTAGGAAATATTACTCAAACAACTTTTTTCGAGATTTTCTCGTGAAGTTTAAATAGAATTTTATCGTTGAATTCTAGAATAATTAATGTTTTTGGACGTGATAACATGACTTTAAAAAATTTTCTCCTCCAATTTTTTTTTTCAAAGGAATTTTTAAAAAAAATGTGAGATTTAGCAAACTATTTTCTCGTATTTTGTAAAATTGATTTTTTTCAGTCAATTATTTCAGCGCAGGAATATTTACACAAATGATTTTTTCTGGTGAAATTTTTCTCTTTAAAAATTCTCTTCATTTTTTTAACGAATTTTACCTGCATTTCTTAGAAAATATTTTTTCAGAAAAATAACCTTTTTATACAAAATTTAGAAAAAACTTTTAATCAATTATTCATTTTTGTAAGTGAATCTTATTTTTAAAAATCCTGCGAGATTTTTGTTTTTTTAATTTTTAGAATAACGTTTGATTAAGTATATTTTTTCAGAAGATTAGATATTAAAATAGAACTTTCTACAAAAATTTGAAAGATTTTTTCAAATCGGAAACTTTTTTCAAGAGAATTTTATTCTTGGAACTTTTTAAAATACGTAATAATTGTTCAAAAATTGTTTGTAAAAATTTTTCATGTACAATTTTTTTGGAGATTTGTTGTCCAGAAGATTTTTACAAGAACTTTTTCCATAATTTTTTCAGAAAAAATTTAATTAAGAATTTTTCTTAAATTTTTCTCAATGTAGGTATTTTTTTCAATGTGTTCCTCAAAAAAAAAAAAACTTCGAGAGAATTTTATTTAAAAATTTTTTGACGAGATTTATTTTTTAGATTAACTTATTTGGGATTATGTACTTTTTTCAATGAATTATTATTACATTCAAATTTTGATATTTAAAAATTTCTGTGAATAATTTTTCTTCAATACAATTGCATTTTTTTTTCTGAAATAATTCTTTGAAATTTTTCGAGAAAACTTTATTTGAAAACTTTTTGAGAGATTTAATTTTTTTCATAATTTTTCAAGATTATTTTTTCAATTAATTCTTGCATGGAATATTCTGATTGATTTTTTTTTCTGAAATAATTATTTTCTCTCGAAAATTTCATCATATCTCATACTCAAGAATGTTTTTGAATTGCATCTTTGAAATTGATTATAAATGTGTAGGAAACTCCTTAGTTATTCTCACCTTATTTTTTAACATCGAATTATGTTTTTGAGGAGGTAAGATTTAGTGATTTTTGATTCCGTTTCATGCTTTTCTCAATTTTTAATGTCTTTTAATTATCGATTTTTCCAATTTTTCATCTTCCCTATTTGAGTTTTTCATTATTATCATTTTTTTCAAATTATAAGTATAAATTATTTCAATTTTTACAAAGATGTAAAATTCATTCTTCGATGTTGCGGATGGCTTAATACGCGTTGTTCAAGACCCGTGGAAGTTTTTTCTTCGAAAAAAATCAATAAATTAATCGTAAATCACTCATGTTTGATAGATTTATTATTCGCTTCTAAAATCGAAAAAATGAGCCTTCGCGGTTCCACTTTTCGGTAAATAAGTAGTAACAAGTGTTTCGTATACCACGTGATCTTATTTGTTCTGTTCACCAATACAATTTACATGACGGTAATTTTTTTTGAAAAAAAAATACTTTTGCATTCCCAAGAAGAATCAAATTTTTCGAAAAAAAAACGAAAGGCTATAACTAGCAAGGTAAAAGAAAATTTTAGGAAGTATCGTGACATTCCCATTCCCCTTGAAGTGGTTGGTACCTCGAAAAACATGGTTTTCTCTTAGGCATTTTTTAACCGATTGAAATGGAATTTGGTGGGTAGTAGATAGTCTCGATTACCAAAATGCACATTTTTTCCAGTTTTTTTTTTTTTTTTTATCTTGACAATGACCTTGAAACGTATTTTGAAAAGTTTGACAGTTGTTTAAAAAAAATTAAAAATGAATGAATTTCTTGAAAAAATTTCTATATGTTTTTAGGTGCATTCTGAACGACCATAAATTTTTTCAAATTTTTTGAAGTGGTGAAAATTGCCTTAAATGGCAAAACCCTGTGTTTTTCAACGTTTTACTCGTGCATGAAATGATCGAATCAAAAAACTAATCTCGAATTCGAGTTCTGCGGGTCAAACTACTTCGATGTAGATCCCTTCAGAGATAATTTTGCCCAAAATTGAAAAAGAATAACATTTTAATAAAAATCCAACACGAGGAGAAAAAAAATATGTGTAAAAATGCAAATTTTCCTATCTGGGCAAAATTATCGCCATTTTAGGCAATTTCCACCACTTTAAAAAATTTGAAAAAATTTATGGGCGTTCAGAATAGGCCTAAAAAGATGTAGAAATTTTTTCCAGAAATGCGTTATTTTTTTAACGGCTCTCAAACTTTTCAAACCACGTTTCAAGGCCATTGTCAAGGTAAAAAAAAAAAACTGAAAAAAAATTATGCATGTTTGCACAACTATTTTGTACCAATATAAATTTTTTTTGTTGAAAAAAAAAGTGAAAATATCGTCAAGGGCCAAATCACCTATCTCACCCTGCTGTAGCCTTTTTGGATCTTACGTTTTAGCCTTGTTTGTAATGATGAATTGATGAAGAAGCACCAGTAGGTATAATAATTCGAATCACCACCCACAACAAATCACCTACTTACACGACGGAAGTTTCATTAACGATATGGGACACGTTCCTTGCCCTACATCCCTCTTCAAATCTTATCAATAACTCGTTGGCATTTTCGTCTCTGGTAATTACGCCGAATACAGGACGCAACACGACGACGAGGTTACTTTACTACGAAGAGACGTGGAAACACTATGCAAGAGTTTAAAACTTAACCAAAACAAATATTAGCGAAGGAGAACATAGGTTGTACAAATGTCCCTTTTATTAGAAGCCTTTTAAATACAGCATCTTGCAAACAACAGTTTGATGATACGCTCTTAAACCCACTTTTCCAACACAATCACAATTGCGCTGTTCACTTTGCTAATTTGGATTTTTGTCCCCTTTAAAATACACTATTAAGATTATTTCAAACTGATAAAGGTCTCTCGAAGGGCGGCGAGGTCGCGGTATCGTATTAATTAATTCTTCAATTTAAAGATGTCGTATTTTCGTGGTTTGTCTTTCGGGTTTGTTTGAATTTGCAAAAGACCAAATCGCATATATCTATTTCTAGGACAATTCGTACGTTATTTGCGGTAGAAAGACAATTTCGCTCGTACAAAAAATATATCCAATTCCGATCACCCCTTTTTTTTTTAGAAATTTTTTCTTCTATTTTAACCGAAATATAGATGAGCTTATACCGCGTTTGAATGAACGATAAGGTAACTTCCTCTCCCGCGGGAAGAAATACATTTTACGTTTCATTTCCGTAAATCGCCAACAACATTAGGGTGAAAATTCCGAGTATATTTTCTCGATACGAAATTTCGTTTTTAAAATGGACGCAATTTTTTAAATATTTCTTCTCGTTTAATTAAAATAAAACAATAAGGCCGAAAATCAAATTGAATGAAACAGTTCGAAAAATCAAGACAAAAAACGGCCTATGTTTCGAATTCATAATGGTACGAACTTCCGCTCGAGCTACATTATTTCATCCTGTGCTGGAATAAAAACATAACAGTGCATTTATTCTATCTACGCTATGCCTATTCATTCTCTGTTTCGCAGCCTGTTTTAACAAAGAATAAGTTTAAAATCAGTGGTCAAGTTTCAAATCTTATTTCACGTCGCGTTAAAAGACCACATTTTTTTAAAATGAAAAAAATCTCAGAGCCGAGTTCTTAGATGACGAAGTTGATTTTTCCATTTTTGGAAATGGCAAAAATATCCTCTTTTGTACCTAAATTAATTTTTTACAAGAAATTGTAAATTTTGAGATGAAATTCTGACAAATAGTTGGTATACTGAAGTCGACTCCCCCCCCCCCCACAATCAGTCCTTTGCAACCATTTTCGAAGCGATCTGGAGCCTTCAGTAAAAGTTGACTAATCAAGATTTTTTTTGAAGTTTCAATCAAGTAATAAGTAAATAAGAGTAATTTTTAAATAGAATTCTTTTCTTTTTTTAAATTTTGTTCAAAACCAAATTTTTCCAAGTTTTTAAAAAAAAATAGGTATCGACAAAGAAAATTTCATTTTTTATCAATTTTTTCAGAATCAATTTTTATTTGGAAGAAAAAATTTGTGGTGAGAATTTTACAATTTTGTAAAATGTTATTGAAATTTAATTTTTCTTCGAGGTGTTATTATTAACAATGTACATTTTTTATATCGATAAAATAACCCGAGCAGCACACTCGACAAATTATCGAAATAAAAAATAGACAGAATATCGAATTCGATAAAGTGTCGCGTTAGTTCCGCATAAATCGTGAAATTATCTTTCGATATATCGACAGATTATCGATGAATTATAGTTGGCAAAATCCATCAACAGATAAACTTTCGATAAAATCGAACGATTTTTCTTTTAAAAATCTCAAGATTATAGTTAGATACTTCATCGATAACCTATCTATAAATCGAAAGATAATTACACGATTTATGCGGAACTAACGCGACACTTTATCGAATTCGATATTCTGTCGATTTTTTATTTCGATTTAGTTTCGATATTCTATCGATTTTTTATTTCGATTTAATTTCGATATTCTATTGATTTTGTATTACGATTTTTTGTAGATTATCTAGTTTCGATATTCTATCCATTTTTTGTAGATAATTTAGCATATATGGGTATATGCGCGCGCACATTTTCAAGACCGGCTGGCGAGTTTGAAGTCGTAGTTACGCTTAAGGGTGGCGAATTTCGTTCCAAATACAGCAGTTTCTACCAAAACAAGCGTCTGTTGCGAACATCGGAGTTCGTTCGCATAATACGAATTGGATTATAATATTCAAACATCTTATGCAAAATTGGAGAAGAGGGAGGGGTCCAATTGAAATTTTTATAATAACTAAAATTATTTCTAGGACCTTAATTTACAACTTTTGTTTGAAATTTTTTTCAAATTGGCCCCTTTTTCCTCCGCTCCTCCAATTTTGAATAAGTATCAACGGAGTATTATGTAAAATTGGAGGAGAAGGAGAGGTCCAATTGAAAAAATTTTCAAACAAAAGTTGTAGCTTAAAGTTCTAAGAATAATTTTGGCCATTACAAAATTTTCGATTGGGCGCCTCCCTCCCGTTCAATTTTAAATACTAAGTATTCACATAGTAATCGTAGTATTGAACTTGGTAAAATTTTATTTAAGAACAACGATCTGGTTTCAAGTAAAATACCTAGTAAACCAAAAAAACTAGATAACTTGTTTGAAAATTTTTTCAATTTTGATTTCGCATATTACTGTTACACGTAAGTAGGTAAATGCAAAATAATAGAGGCTAGAGATGAGGTCCAATTGAAAAAACATTTCAAATAAAAGTTGTAGAATAATATTCTGGATTTAATTTTGGTTATTATAAAAATTTCGATTTGGCCCTTTCTTCCCATCCAATTTTGAATATAATGTAGGTATTTTTTGACTAGAAAAAAATCAATATAGTTTCAACAACTATCGTTACAAAATCGTTGAAATATCGAAGTCGATAAATTTCATATAATGTGTCGATAATATAGTTTTAAATATCGTCACAAAATCGTTGAAAAATCGAATTCGAGAAATTTCATATAATCTGTCGATAATACAGTTTTAAATATCTTCACAAAATCTTTAAAAAATCGAATTCGATAAATTTAATATTCTTTTTCGATAGTATAGTTTCAAATATCTTCACAAAATCGTTAACAAATCGAATTCGAAAAATTTCAGATTATTTGTCGATAATATAGTTGTAAATATCGTCACAAAATCGTTGAAAAATCGAATTCGAGAAATTTCAGATTACGTGTCGATAATATAGTTTCAAATATCTTCACAAAATCGTTAAAAAATCGAATTCGAGAAATTTCAGATTATTTGTCGATCAATATAGTTCTAAATATCGTCACAAAATCGTTGAAAAATCGAATTCGAGAAATTTCAGATTACGTGTCGATAATATAGTTTCAAATATCTGCACAAAATCGTTGAAAAATCGAATTCGAGAAATTTCAGATTACGTGTCGATAATATAGTTTCAAATATCTTCACAAAATCGTTAAAAAATCGAATTCGAGAAATTTCAGATTATTTGTCGATAATATAGTTTCAAATATCTGCACAAAATCGGTGGAAAATCGGATTCGATAAATTTAATATTCTTTGTCGATAGTATCGTTGACGAATATCGTCCTAAAATCGTAATACTATCGAATTCGATAGTTTTTAGATTTTTTGCCTATAAAAGCGTACAGCTAAATCTGTATCATATCGTGAGAACATCTTTAGATTTTTAAACGATTTTTTATCGATACGTTTCAACTTTCGATATTATCGATCGAGTGTGCTGCTCGGGAATTAATTTTTTTAAAAATTTGTTTAAAATTATTTGCCCGAGTTTTGCTTATTGAAGAAAAAACACCTAATTTCAGAAAAATATATTTTTTTTTTCACAAAGCAAAAATTATATTGAAGAAAACTTGAAGGAAAATAATTTTAAACATAATTTTTTAAAAATAGTACTTTTCTACCAAAATATATATATAATTATTAAAAAAAATAGGTAAAATGAAAAAATGATAACATTTGAAAAATACATTAGGACATTACCTATTGGAATTTTTGAAAATTAAAATTAAAAAAATTGAGATTTTCCCGCCAATTTTAGAAGATTTTATTTCAGCGAAATTTGTAAAAAAAAAAAAAAAAAACTCAAATCAAACAGAATTTTGAAAATTTTCATACCTATGTACTCGAACGTTTTTTAAAATGGATTTTTGAAAATTATGTTGAAAAAAATCAACAAAATTTTAAAATACCTACCTATTGGAATTCTTCAAAAACCATAACTTTTTTTGAAAGAAAATTTTGAAAAGTTTTCATTATGAAAAAATCGATAAAAAATTATTCTGAATAAAATTTTTTAAAAATGACTTTTCTACCAAAATTTTATTGAAAAAAATAATATAATTAGGTATATAGGTATATATTTTTTTAAATGACAAAAATTTTAAAATATTGAAATTTTGTAAGAACAGTGTTTTTAATAAAAAGATTCTGAAAATAAGAATATAATTTTCATAAAATATTTCTTGGCTATATTCTTTGACCTCTACCCACCCCAGCATAAAACACATTTCAAATACTCGTTTTTTCTGAAAAATTTTTATTCAACAATAATTGATATTTGGGTTTAAAGAATAGGTACCTATTGTTCAATTTCTAAAAAAAAGTTCAAAATCTTCAAAAATTTCGTTTGAAAAAGTTTTCTCAACATTATATTTTTATCAATTTCTTCCAAAAATTTGTTAATTATATAATTTTTTTTAAACAATTTCTAACAAAAAAATAAATGATTTTCTTTTTCCAAAAAAATGAAAAAAATTTACCGTAAATGGGGGCTACTTTGAGTTTGAACACTCGTGTTTTAACGCTTTCACGCCCTTTGAGGGTGAATCTATGAACTGTTACCCTGCGTTTTGTTAACATCCGACTTCTAGACACCTGAATGAACACTTCTATTCATTAATCTGCGATTTCTATCTGCTGTTGGTGGAAATGTGAATTATTTAAATTTGTCGTGGAAATTTCGTTACAATTAACAGCTGCGCGAACTTTATTCTATAAAATTCAATTTCAATTTTTTAAGGAAAATGATTTTTTCAATACACTTGGGTATCTCTCCAGCTTGTAATCTCATAGGTTTCGATTTTTTAGGATGCGTTTATCATTCTATAAAAAGTGAAATTTTTTATGGGGCTACATTGAACACGTTGAAAAAAAAACCATAAGTTCAGTAATTTGAATCGTACAAGTTGTTTTTATGTAATATTTTGTTTTAAGTTCTACACTGATACGAAAGTACAAAAAAAATAATTTTTCTCAAACTTATTGCAAGTATATTAACATAAAGTCCTCAAAAAGCCTAAATTTCATATTTTATTGAAAAAGTGACTCCAAAGTGGGTAAAAATGTAGCTATTTCGATGAAATTTGATATTTAGGGTCCTTGAGCACCCTTTAATCGATTTATAAAGATTTCAAATTTCTAATCTTGGAAAAAGAGCAATGTTCAAAGTAGCCCCAAAACCAGGGCTTATTTGAACACCCCCTTTAAGTTGAGCTATATACATTCTGAGGAGAGTTGGAAATTTTTTTTAAAACGAAGTTGATACGAGAAGCTAGACCCAAAACAATGGCGTGAAAACCGTTTTTCTATGATCAGTGTAGCTACAGCAACAGAGGAAAATATACCCCAAAGTGTTCAAAGTAGCCCCCATTTACGGTAGTCACCAAAAAATTGAGATTTTTTTCATGAAAATTCAAAAAAATAGAAAGCATTTATTAAAAAAAAAAAAAAAAAAAAAAAAAAAAAAAACAACAACATTAGCTTAGGTACCTATTGAATTTTCTATTCTAAAATTTGAAAAAAAAAATTCTAAAAAGGAGGAAATTTTTATGTTATGCCAAAAAACCAAAAGATTTAAAAAAAAATTTATATGTCAAAAAAATCATTTTTAAGATAATAAGTAGGTATTGAAAAACATAGATATAACTGGGGTCAAGGGGGCTCTTGCCCCAATAATTTTTTTTCTTTTTGATAGATATTTACTTACAGTAAAATATAGGAAAAAATTATTTTTTAAAAAAAGAAATGAGAAATTTTTTACCACCCCCAATATTTCTTTCAAGTTACCCCTATGCTGAAAAAATATGAATCCCTTTTTATTTTTATTTTAATTTTTAATAATTTTTTTCATCTAGATAATATGTATTTATCATATTTTTTTAGCCGTCGCGACGGGCTTGTTCCAATTTCATCTCAAAATTAACAATTTTTATAAAATAAAAGTTGATTTTCCAATAATATAAGCTATTTTCACTATTTTTTCAAAAATTCGTCAACAATCGAATCGACTTTTGGGGCTCAAAATTTAGTTCCGAGATCTTGGTGGCATTCTCTTTAAAGTGAGCCAAATTTCAGCTTAATCGAAGTTTACTAATTGCCAAGGTTCTCTTGTCAGAAACACTGTTTCAATTTTTTCTTGAAAACATTTCTTCTAATTTTGGTTCAAAAACGAATGTTTTATCTTTGGTCCAAATACGAAATCTCCAAACAGAGATTTAATTACCTAAATTAAACGTACCTCGAATGAAGATCAAAATTGTGATTATTCAATTCAACAAATATTTGTATTAACCAGATTGCTTTTGCTTGAGAAACAGCACATAGTAATTTTGTGGCGTCGAATAGACAGACTGATAACTCTTCTGACAATACAATTTACCTACCGTCAAAAGGCACGAATTTCAAAGGATCATTTTCAAAGCCAAACTTCATAATCTTGGATGCTTTGTGTAAGAAAAACTGTTATTTAGACCGACAGAATCGTTAGGGATACCCATTAAAATTTTATATTAGAAAAACAAGACGTGCAGAATACAATAAGTCACGTCAAATGCGGCCTTCGCCGTCCTCGTTTTCGGCATTAATAATTTTTTCGAATGAAACTGAATTTGAAGAAAAAGAAATTGGAAAGAATAATTGAATTGATTTTTAATGAGATGAAAAAAATTGCGCGTGTGTGTGTAACTGTGTATTGAGGTTAAACCAGAACATGAGATTTTTTTTTTTTTAAATCAACAAAGGCTTCAAGGCATAATATATTTATAGGTACCTATAGAACAATTTTACATACAAACTTTTGTTGCTTTATGAAAAATTAGTCATTAAATTGAAATACATGTTAAAAAAAAATCAGGTTGGAAAAATTCAACTGAGGTTTATTAATTTTTAAAAGGTCCGATGACAAAAACTTACAAATCGCATCGCTCGTTTGATTAATTTTAATGAAATTAAAAAAAAACTATTTAGATACATTTTTATCAAAATTTTTTCCCACTTAATTTTCAAAAAAAAAAGGTACCTACTTATTGAAAAAATAAAACTTCAAAAGAGCTTTTTTTGTTTTTCGTGCTTATATTTTCCTTTAGATTTTCGAGCTTTACTTTTGCCATCATGTTTTAAACTTTTAAAGTTCTTGAGAAATTAATACTTTTTTTCTGAATTTCTATTGAATCATTTTTTGATGAAAATAAATTCATTTCGAATATCTAGCTACTATACCTAGGTGCTAGGTATAAAAATTAAAAACATTTTTTTTGAATTTTTCGAAAAAATTTCGAAGAAATGAAAAAATTGTTTTTATTACCTATTTGAAAACGTTGATAATTTTTTGTAATAAAAATGTAAAAAAAATTTAAAAAACCACGCTTTTATTTAAAGTTGGTCACTTTGTAAAATGTTATTCATAGGGAAAGAGTAATGCCTTAAAAAACAAAAAATAAAATTTACTTGAATACAAAAATGTGTCATGAAAATTTTTTTTTCAAAAATTTTCATGACACATTTTTGTATTCAAGTAAATTTTATTTTTTGTTTTTTAAGGCATTACTCTTTCCCTATGAATAACATTTTACAAAGTGACCAACTTTAAATAAAAGCGTGGTTTTTTAAAATTTTTTTACATTTTTATTTAACTCTTTTTGTCGTTGAAAATATTTTAATTTCATAGTTTTACTAGGTTCGAATGTCTATCTAAAAAAAAAAAAAATCTTGACCAACGTATTATTGAGGTGAAAAAATGATTTTCTGAAATTTTCAAAACTGAACCCCCTCAAAAGGGGCTCAATTTGGGGTCGGGGGTAAATTTGAGTTCGAAAATCGAATTCAGCTACCTCGAAAACCAACATTTTGATATCAATGTTGTGAATTTTGAAATTTTCAAAATGGAACCCCGTCATAGGGGCTCAATTTGGGGTCAAGGGTAAATTTAAGTCCGAAAATCGAATTCAGCGGCCTCGAAAACCTACATTTCGATACCAATGTTGTGATTTTCTGAAATTTTCAAAACTGAACCCCCTCATAGGGGCTCAATTTGGGGTCGGGGGTAAATTTGAGTTCGAAAATCGAATTCAGCTACCTCGAAAACCAACATTTTGATATCAATGTTGTGAATTTTGAAATTTTCAAAATGGAACCCCTCATAGGGGCTCAATTTGGGGTCAAGGGTAAATTTAAGTCCGAAAATCGAATTCAGCGACCTCGAAAACCTACATTTCGATACCAATGTTGTGATTTTCTGAAATTTTCAAAATTGAACCTCCTCATAGGGGCTCAATTTGGGGTCGGGGGTAAATTTTAGTTCGAAAATCGAATTCAGCGACCTCGAAAACCTACATTTCGATACCAATGTTGTGATTTTCTGAAATTTTCAAAATTGAACCCCCTCATAGGGGCTCAATTTGAGGTCGGGGTAAATTTGAGTTCGAAAATCGAATTCAGCGACTTCGAAAACCCCTAAAGTGAGCACTATGTTCTTTCAATTCCAGTAAAATATTAAATGAGAGAGGATTGGTCGAAAACATACATTTGGTTCCATGAGACAAACATACATCATTACTATACAGCTCTAACAGAAAAGTCGTGGTACTAAATTGAAACACCTACTTCTACTATAGCTAGAAGGCTAATTTTTTTTTTAATCGAAAGGTTCCGATGAGTACATTAAAGGAAAATTATAAAAATGGGCAATTTTGGAATTGGGAGGCCCCAAATTTGGGGGAGGAGGTGCCAAAATTGAGATATCGAAATTTTGAAAAAGTAGTTTTTAACATATCGCATACTCATGGCATATACCAACTTTCAGCTTTTTAACTCCCATAGGGAGGGAGGTACGCCCCAAAAACCAAAATTTCGGTATTTTCTCACCCCCAACCCCCCGAATTTTTCAAAAAATTAAATTATGACCACAACAACTTTTTTCATACTGTACCCTATTACCTAGGCCATTTTTGAACAATTTTGCCCCCATAGGGGGGGAGGTATTTAATAAAAACAAAATTTTGCTATCTCGTGTTCCAATAATCCGATTTTAATTTTGAAAAAATCCACAGTTGCCTTTTCAAAGCAGAAAGTTTGTATAAAAATTTCCAAAAAATCCGCACGTAAAGAACCCCGCAATGACGAAAGATATTTTTTTCAAAACGCCGCGTTACGAAATGTTGTGGTAATGTTGTGTGCGCATATCCGCGTAGGCGCGCGTCGGCGCGTCGGCACTACACATTGAATCGTGCTACGTGTAACGGTTTTTCTTTTCAAAACGTTTGCGCTTGAATTCAAAATTTTTTTTCATCAAAATTCCATAGGACAAATTTTGTTTTTCATCAATTTGTCCTATACTCTCTGCTTAACATACCTAGAAAATTTGAACTTTTTTAGTCCCATAGGTAGGGAGGTAATCATTATATTAAATAAAAACCAAAATTTTGCCATCTCAAGTTTCCGTGATTCAATTTTAATTTTGAAAAAAATCACATCTGCCATTTCACAACAGAAAGTATGGGTGAAAATTTTAAAAATTCCCTTCGTAAACAATCCCCCAATTACGAAAGATATTTTAGAAAATAAGCGGCGTTTAGGAATGTTGTGGAATTTTGCCTTCCGTTGATGCTACACTGGTCCACGCGTAAATGCGTTAAATTGTATCATTCTGATCTTTACGGTTTTTTTCAACACGCTTGTGCTTGAAAAAAAAAGCGAGCGAAGCGAGAAAAATGGGGGTTTGGGGGCGAAGCCCCCAAGGGTGGTTTGCGAAGCGAACCGTCGACGGGGGTTTGGGGGCGGAGCCCCCAAGGGCGGTTCGCGAAGCGAACCGCCGTGGGGGTTGGGCCGCGAAGCGGCCAGGGGGCGAAGCCCCCTAGTACATACATACCAAGCTAATAAAAGCGTGGTAAAAATTGGTTTTGAAAACAATTTTTTTTTGAACAAAGTTTAAAAATTTTGTTCATGGGCAGAATTTAATTTTTTTTTCTTTTCAAATTAAAAAATCAATCATAAAAATTTTTTGTAAGTATTTGTGGAGAGGGGGGCTATTTTAGCCCTATTTTCAAAAATCAAAAAATCAACTTCGGCAGCTAACAATTTGGTTCTGGTCTGGGTGACATGCTCTTTTCAGTGAGCCAAATTTCAGCTCAATCGGAGATGACGAGTTTGCGACGGTTTCTTTGTAAGTCCAAGACTAGCGTACATTACATAATACCTGATATTCAAATTGGATAGGAGGGAAGAGTCCGATCGAAATTTTTGTATTAACCATTAACAATTCCTTGGATTTTAAGAGTTTAAGGAGCAACTTTTCACTTTTGTTTTGAACATTTTTTCAATTGGATGTTTAACAACAATGATCCACTACCATGAAAAAAATTTATGAAACTAGACTCGAGTCTCGGCAGTACCGCTTTCTATTTGGCAACCGAGTTGGAAATTTTGGACATTTCAGTGATTTTCAAGTCCAGAGCTGTACATACATAACCGGAACCTGAACCAAAACCGACTCAGAACCACTAGCTTTTGCTTTGGTCCAGACTCAAAACTGATAATACTGTTTTCTTGGCCCTTTTCATTTTTCATTCCATATTTTGTCATATTCCATACTCCATGAATTAATTTACCATTTAAAAGAATAAAAAGTTGAAAATTTTTTATATTTAATAAAATTGAAAGGGTATAGCCGAGCAACATAGGTGAATCGGCCCCCACAGCGAATTTTGAAACCAACTGGTGGAACTTGGTCCTTATGGTCTAAAACCCCTGTGACCAAATTTTTACGTCGCTGCCTCACCCCCACCCCATCCTAGGCCGGAACATGTGATTTTTCTATTATAATTTTTGATTTTGGCAGTTTTCAACCGAATTTTTTCAAACTTGGGTAGATGCTAGGTATCATCAAGAGTCATTCATGGATTTTTTTTCTCGAAAATTTCCGAACATATCTTCATCGTGAAATGCGTGTTTTAAGTTTTCTAAGGGCCATTTTGACAAGTTCTTTCAGAGGTGCAAAAATGAAAAAAATATATGTTGTACACCCAGTTTAGATGTACAAAATATATTTTTTTCAGAATTTTTTAATGTGTTAGAAGACACTCAAAAATGCAAAAAAACGAATTTTGTCACCATTTGTCGCGCTTAAAACGATCATTTTTGGTCTAAATTTTTTTCCTTATAAGTTAATGTACCACTAAATACACCAAAATACACCATCAATCCGAATTTGGATGAAATTCGTTGATTTTTTCTATTTTTTCTAATTTTCATTTAAATTAACCGAGTGACGCCATTTTGGGAACCCACAGTGTTCCACGAGGTGTCTGGAGGGCCTAAAATTCATGTTTGGACAATAGCAATTTCTGCGAAATTGAGAAAATTGCATTTTTTCAACTAAGTATCAGCATAAATGAGAGATTGTGAGAACAATTATTTTCCGAAGTCAAAAGCGTAATTTTATGTATTGTGAGAAAAAAAATCAAATTTTCTCAATTTCGCGAAAATTTCTGTTTATGACAAAATATTGACTCAAAGTTCTTGAGGATTTTTTTTTTTTTTTCAATTTTTTGTGAATTTCTTTGTTTTTTGAAATTTATTTTCATTTTTTCAATTTTTGTTGAATTTAATTCTTGAACTTTTTCAAAACACATTTAAAAATAATATCGCACCTCCGGAGTAATACAATGATAACTCAAAAAAGCACATTTTCGGGAAATGGCAAATAAAGAATTTCTTGTATTTCGAACGTCATTTTGAGTAAAATGATTTGGTCATTTGAGGCGATCAAACACATTTTTGAAAAGTTTGAAGTTTCTGCTTTCCAAAAATATGAATGTTTTTATTCAACACTTCTTTTGTTTTAATGATTTTCTACGTTGAAAAAACTGTTTTGAGTTATTACAGTTTAACTTCGAGACATTTTTTGCTTTTTTTGAGTTATTATAACACTGATACTAAAGCTTGATATCATTTCAAACTTCTGAAAATCAGCTAGGGGGGGGTTTCAAGGGCGCTGAATCCATTTCTTATATTATTTCGACCCTAAGTCCAAGAGGCTCCTAGTAGGGGAGGCAAAAAACCCAAAATTACACAAAATGGCTTGTGGGGTATGGAAATCTAGGTTTTTTGACATCCCAAATCCGTTTTTGATGTCGAATTTGAGAAATTCTCAATAGGGACTTCGGGGGGAGAGGGGCAAAACTCAAAATTACTCAAAATGGCATGTGGGGGAATACAAATATAGGTTTTTTAACCTCCCAAATTCGTTTTTGATGTCTATTTTGAGAAATTCTCAATATGGACTCCAGGGGGAGAGGGGCATAACTCAAAATTACCCGAAATGGGATGTGGGGTATGCAAATCTAGGTGTTAAACCTCCCAAATCCGTTTTTGATATTGATTTTGAAAAATTTCCAATAATGACTTCGGGGGGAGAGGGGAATAACTCGAAATTACTCGAAATGGCATGTGGGGTATGCAAATCTAGGTTTTTAATCTCTCAAATCCGTTTTTGATGTTGATTTTGACTCCGGAAGTCAAAAAACATTAATTTTGATACCTCACTTGACTTGATAACGTTGAAAAATTTTCAATTTGGGATCCACCTCCACTCTTATGGATCATATTTTCAACCAAGAGTCAAAACAACTCCAAAAATGAACTCGGGAGGTCAAAAAACATACATTTTGACACCTCACTTGGTTACATCAAAAAATTTTCAACTTGAGATCTAAACCCCCCCCCCCCTCCCATTTTGATAGATCATATTTTCAACCAAGAGTCAAAAGAACTTCAAAAATGGACTCAGGAGGTCAAAAAACATACATTTCGATACTTTACTTGACGACATTTAAAAATTTTCAATTTCGGATCCACCCCTCCCCCACTCTTATGGATCATATTTTCATTTAAGAGTCAAAACAACTTCAAAAATGTACTCGGGAGGTCAAAAAACGTACATTTTGATACCTCACTTGATGGTGTTGAAAAATAATGAATTTTGATCCCCCCCCCCCCCCCACAAATCAAACGTTAAGAGTTGATTTTGTGTTGTTTTCTGTATTTTATTTTTTATTTTTTGAGTTATTACAGTATTACTTCGAGAGCTAGAGTGTGTAACATCTCTCGATTTTGAGTTATAACATTACCGTTTTTGGGGGGGGGGGGGGGTTACGGTCAAAGTTTCGAAAAAATAACACTGTAGGATAATGGAGTAGAGAAAAAAGAACAAAAAAAAAAAAAAAAAAAAAAAAAATCGTTTTTTTTGAGTTATCATTGTATTACTCCGGAGGTGCGATATGTATTTTTATTGTCTTTTGTCTTTAAGAAAAAGATAATGTTAGGTACTTGATATATTTTTAAAACAGAATTTTAAAGAAAAAAATAGTAATATCTACACAGTAAAGAAGGAAGGTAGATCTACATAATTATTTTGAAATTTTTGGAGTTTTTTCACACGTTTTTTTTCGAATTTCGTTTTTAAAAATTTCTTAAAATAGATTTTTGTTTCAATTTTTGAATTTGAAAAAATATTACCTAGGTATTAGGTATTAAGTAGGTATTTTTAATTTTTTTTTTTTTAATATTTCGTTTGATTTTTTTGCCTTAGTTGCTGCATGTGACATTATAAAAACCAATTAGTATAATATTTTAAATTCTAGATATTGTTGTAAGTATTCGGAATCACCTTTGCGAAAAATGTATACAAACCAAAATAAAACAACCTTTTTCCAATTTTGAGCAATCATTCAAATCATTTCAAAGGCAATATTTTCCCCTAAAGCGAAATACGTACATAGGCTTACCAGTAACTCGCCCACACAAAATACGCGAATTTCAATAAAAAATTCGAAAAAATGGTCACAAAGGTTACAATAAAACCGGCGATCGTGCGTTCTCTCATTATACCTCGACGAAAAAGATCATTTGGTCAATTTAATGGTATCTCGGTTCATTAAGCAATTTATCGGCGCACAAAGAAATGGCCGGGTACATTCTGCAATTCACGTCAAAACCACATACGATGAAAAAGTTGAGAATCACCAGTGTAAAATACCTTTGAAACGTAAGCAGACGTGAAATTAAGCCATAACGCAATAACTTGGCCGTAAAATCGAAATTGCTGCATTATTGAGAGTATCTACTGCGAAATTTAGCTTTCAGTGCAAACAATTTTTTAAATTAAAAACGCTGACGAGTTGCAAGATGCGGTTCAACTATTTCTATAGTATTATTTTCGCCTGCACATATTATATCCTATACGTAGACCACAGAGATAGAAAAAAGAGGGAAAAAATTCGCAGATAAAACATCAGAAGCAAAAAGATTATTGCTTGGAATAAGTTAAGCGGCGTGCATAATCAGATTAGTCGTGTTGAGGGAAAGCAAAGCGAATGGTAAATGGAATTGAATTGTAGAGTAGAAATTTACCCGGGTCGGGTTCAAAAGTAAGGATTCGAGATCAAAATTAGGATAAGTTGATTTTCACACGGAATACTAATGACGTTTTCGTTGATGATATTAGAGTTATACCTACAACATCCTAGAAAACTGAGAATGTAATTAAACTTGCCCAAATTATACTTCCAACGAGGCATTTTTTTAAATAAACAAAAGGTCAAGTGTACCCATCTAATCTTAACCAGAGATGTAAACCAAAATGAGAAAATTTTTCAAACACCTTTCTACTTTCATTAAATACCCCCATAAGCTTCCTCGTGCCTCGTGTACCAAATTTTCAAAAACCAAGCTTCTCGTATTATAAATATTCGACCTTTGATAACGTCGAGTGATTATTTTCCTATTAAACACACCTGCCTAATAACTTGGCATTATTTGACGATGATTGATGACTACGTTGGCGATGAAAAAAAAAAAACCCTACAGAATAATTTAAACTACACTTAGGTACGTGATTGTTGTCTTTGTTACATATCTTTCTTACTTCTGTATCATTTTTTTTTATAATAACCCCGAAGTTACCAAATTGAAATTCTCTTCGCCAAAATGTTTCCAAAACTCGAATATGCGTAGGCCTTTCTTTCGTAAAATATTGTAAATCGTTTCTGCCCAATTTGCATCTTTAAAGTCGCTATTTTAAATTATAAATAAAAAACTGAACGCGTTGAAAAAAATAACTTAATCTAATCCATCAATGAAATATGAGCCTGAAAAAATAAGGAAATCTCAAAATTTTTGAATCAATTTCCTATCCATTCGGTTATCAATCATTCCTTTCACGAAATTACTCTGGCAAACGGAAAATCATTTTTTTTTTCTTAATAAGAACTCTAAAAAATGAACCAGCTACTTACCTATTTTTGATTTATTAAATTATATCGCGAAAATACAACCAGGCGATCTATATTCCACACTTGGTTGCTTTCCTATCGTAATTTATGGCCGTTAGCAAATTTCGGAATTTCGGCATTTCGTCAATTTTTTTTATAGCTCTAGAAGTGGTTCGGTTAATCGTAAAGTGCGTATAATTAATTCGAATATTTGGTAAAAGATACAAGCGTTGGCACACGTTCAAATTCTCTACTCACAATGGGAGTTCACAGCAATGAAAAACATTACTATCAAATTTACAAAGATGTGTTAATAATTTATTGTATTATACCGCTCTAGTGGTCATCTTAATCGTGATTTAATGCAATGTATATAAACGACTCGAGAAAACTCGTGAAAAAAATACTATCGCGTTTATTTCGTTCAAAGGATGTCGTAAAAATATCAAAAACTTCGCGATAAATTTTTTTATCTCTTCATTTACTTAACTACCGAAGAAACTCTCGCGTCAGAAAAACCGAGTTTTACTACCTATTTTATATAATAATTTTCCACAAAATGTCCTCGATAAATTTTTAAAATTGATCGAAAACTGAAAACTTGAAGGAAATTCAAAAACGAGGAATTTTCAAATTTTAATGAATTTTATTTGAAATTGGATCTATTCTTAAGATTTACCTAAATTTTTAAAAAGTTATTTTAAATAAAAATAATTACCTAGGTACCAAAAATTCAAAATTTGGGAAATCTGAGTTCGAAATTCAAAAAAAAATTCAGTTTTAATGATTTTTTAAAATTTAATTGACATTTTGTACAATTTTCCAAAAATTTTAAAAGGCCAACATGAATTTTTGACACTTGAGTGATTTGGAAGCAGATCGTGAGTTCTCAAAATACTTAGCGCCATTCGAATATTAAAAAAATAAAAAATGGAAAAAATGAACGAATTGCATTTTTGAAGATGATGTCCCACGATTTGGAATTCTAAAGTTGTACATCTAGACTAGTAAAATAATAAATTTGACCTGATAATGGAAGATTGGGGTGAGGGATAATTTTTTTCAGAATTTCACCTCTAAAAGAGATTACCAAAATGACCGTTGGAAATCTTAAATTAATGTCCATTTGATCTTGAAAAAGTGCTTGAAATTTTTGTAAAAAAAATTCCATGAAGTACCCTTAATCCCTGCAAGTTTGAAAAAATTCGATTTAAAACTGCCAAAAATGGAAATTTTTAATGAAAATCCACGTTTACCCCCCCCCCCCCCAAAGGAGCTGAGCGTGAGATATCGCTCTAGAAATTTTGTCACAGAGGTTTCTCAGAGCCAAATCATCTCTATAAAAATCCTGCTACGCTATTTGAATGAAAAATTCGGAAGAAAAATAAAAATTTTGAAAATAAATTTGATAGGTAAACGATTTTCTCAAAAAAAAATCCAATAAAAAATTGAAAAAAATGGACGAATAATTGGGAAACGAATAAATAATTTAGGCAGCAATTTACTTGGAAAAAATACGATGAAGATTTAGAAAAATTTTGATGAAAAATATGTGAAGAATTTGGAAAAAATATGTATTAGGTAGGGAATTTTGGATTTAAGAATACAGAAAAATTTCGATGAAAAATTGGAACAATCGTTGATAATTTTTTTTTTTTTTAGATATTTATTTACTCGGAAAAAGTGTGGGGTGTGGGAAAAAATTCTTAAAAAATTTTAATGACATAATGACTTTTGGGAAATACTTAGGCCCGTATTTTAAAAATTTCCTTATACTTAAGGCGAAGCGTTCTTACACAGACCAAGTAGTTTTGTTTATTTTGTCCATACAAATAAATGGCTGCTCGATGTAAATTGACACAATACGTGTGAAATCGCCTCGCCTTAAGGTCAATGTTTGCTTAAGCAAATTTTTAAAATACGGGCCTTAGGTACCTTCATTAAAATCCTTATTCCTTATTAGATATTCAAAAATTATTTCCATCAATTTCGACAGGTGCACAACCACCTTATTTATTAAATTTTGATAATTTTGAAATGTGGTGTTCATTACAAAAATTTTGATTGGACCCCTCCTCCCCTTCAGTTTTTGCAAAATACATATAAAAAATATGCTTTTCGCAGATATACTTATTATGCAAAATTAGATAGGGGGGAGGGGTTTAATAAAAATTCTTGTGGTAACAAAAATTATTTCAAAGATCTCAATCTATAACTTTCATTTGAAAAATTTATCATTTGGAGCCTCAGAAAGGGATGTAATAAACTTCCAAGCAAAAGGGATGTACCCTCAAAAAAAAGGGGGAGGGGTCCTTTAAAAAAATGTCATGCTCGCTAATTGTTTTATTGTCTGGTTAAATTTCAATCGAATGGACTGCTTATAGAATCTGATTTTTCATTTATGCCTGTACTGCAAGCCAAACTTGCATCGAGGTACTCCAAGCGGCACATTAGATAAAGTTCAAGGGTGATTTTCATACGTTTTATGAAAAATTGTAGTGGAAGGAGAGATCCAGTCGAAATTATTGTAATGATCAAAATTATTCCAAGTACCTCAATCTACAACTTTTGTTTGAAATTTTTTTCAAAAACGGTTTTGGGAATGGGGATAGAGGACTTCCAAAGAAAGTAGGCTGCATTCTAGAAGAAGAGAGCGTTAAAAAAAATGGCATTCCAGCTCATTTTTTTTTCATGGTAGACTCTAGAGTATGATTCAGTCATAAAATTACTTTTAACAGTGTGATCCCATGGAAGTTATTTTCCCAACTCCCACCATCGCATCAAGACTTTAAAATCTTACTTCTTCTTTCTGAAAAATCATCTAATACTTGAACAAGCATACTTACCATACCTTTAGTGGCATTCAAACCCTTTATTAAACCATCGAATTTTTTTTATTCTGTCCACAGAGTGATGAAATCTCAATCAATCAGTCCAATGTTTCATTTCGTAGACATCATCCAGCAAAGAACAGCAGACAAGACGAAAGTGCAATAAAACACATTCCAGTACACTATTCTTCCTAGAAATGTACACAACCGAAGAAATATTGCTGAATTTAACCTCTAATCAGTCATTATTGGAATATTCGATTAATCAAAATGAGACGAAATCGGCCGAATACAGTAACAGATTCTCTCTACCGTTATGGGAAACGTTACTGTGGAATTCGTTATTTTTACCTATGGTGGTCGTAGCCACTGGGGGCAATTTAATCGTGATATGGATAGTATGGAGTCACAAACGAATGCGAACAGTAACCAATATTTTTTTAGTAAATTTAGCCATCGCCGATACGATGGTTTCTACATTAAATGTAACTTTTAATTTCGCGTATATGTTGACTGGTGATTGGGCTTTCGGCAAAGTTTATTGTAAAATTAGTCAGTTCGTTGCGGTGCTTTCGATATGTGCCAGTGTTTTCACTCTGACTGCTATAGCTACCGATAGGTGAGTTCATAGTTTTAATGTACTTTTTTAGGTACCTGTAGATAATTCTTGGAAATTTCTTAAATGAGAATACGATATTACGATAGATCGTTTTGTGATGTAACATTTTATTATTAGCAGAGTATTTTTTCTCAATCCGACCGTTGGTTGTGTTGAATATGTCAACCTTAATGACTTCTCTGTCTTGAGTCTTGACAATGACGGGTAGACTGCTTGGTGCGCCGTTGAAATGTCGGACTCGTTTTAAAAAGTTTCGCTTAAATGAGTTCTTATTATAAATTACTTATTAATAGTTCGCTTTACTTATCAGTAAATTTGCGTAGGTTGCGTAGTGAAAAATAGTTAATTTTTTTGATTTCAAACACTGCACAGAGCAAGCTTGTCAGCGGCAAGCGCAACTAATTTATTATTTTGAAGTTGAGATTTTTTACTAGAGTAGACTACCGATGCTGCTGTTGAGCTGTTGCTCGTGGTTTTTTGATAAAGGTACATTTGCTATTTGTTTGCCAAGAGTTTCACTGAATGCTGGTGAATTTCTATTAATTTTTTCAAAGTGCATGCGAATCTGTATTTGAATTCCTGCGAATGCCTCGCAGTTTATTTTGAGTGTCTCTGAAAAGCATCTGAGTACAGATTTTAGTATAGAAACCAATTTTAATAATTTTATCTCAAAATTTACAATATTTGTAAAAAATTGATTCACCAATGGTTTTTTTTTGCCATTTTTAAAAATTCGCAAAAAATCGAAAAATCATTTTGGGCATTTCAAAAATTTTGTTCTGAGATCTGGATGACTTGTACTTTCAGTGAGACAAATTTTGGTTCAATCGGAGTAACAAGTTGACAAGGTTTGAAGGTTTCTTTGTAAGAAAATACAAAATATAAATTTTTTAACCCTGTTGACGCCTTTATTTACAGAGATAGGCATCATGTTTGCATAAAGTTTTTTTTTTTTGGTTAGTTGGACTTTGCTTGGTTACATCTAAATCTGAAAACATGTGCACCATTCTCAGGACACCCAGACCCGTCGAAAGCCAAAGTGAGTCTGGGGCAAAAATTATTTTGGGCCCTCTTCCAAGGAACCATTTTTGACCAAAAATTATGTGATTTTTCCAGCTCAAGCGGAAAAAATTCAATTCGGGCCCTTTAGCAAAATCCTGGACCCGGGGCAAAATACCCCTCTTCCCCCCTCTCGACGGGCCTGAGGACACCCTGTATGCATTAAATTATCTGAATACGTGAGTAACTAGGAACTCCTCTGAATACCTGTAAAATCTATGAATTTCCATAAATGACTCTGAATACCTGTGAATGTCTCAGAATATCTGTGAATATCTTAGAATCTCTCTGAATTTCTTTTGATTGTGCATAAATGCTTTTGAATTCGCCTATGAATTCTTGAAATTTCTTGAAATTCTGCTTAAAAATGTCTAAGAATATCTCTGGGGTTCTGTGATGACTTCAAATTTTTATGAATGACTCTGAATGCTCGTGAATGTCTTAGAACATCTGTGAATAATTCCTGAGAATGTCTTTGAATTTCCATAAATATCTCTGAATTAGCCTTTGAATTTTTTGGAAGTTCTGTATATGAATGTTTGTGAATGTCTTTGAATTTCCACAAATAAATCTGAATTCTTGTGAATAGCTCTGAATTTTCATGAACGACTTTGAATGCCTGAGAATTGTTTGTAAATTCCTGAGAATATCTTTGAATTTCCATAATATTTGTCTCCGAATTTGACTATGAATTCTTTGAAGGTTCTTTGTTTGAATGCTTGTGATTATCCACCAATACCTCTGAATGATTTTAAATGCCTGCGAATGTATCTGAATTCGCCTATGATTTCTATCAAATCTTATTTGAATCTTCATTGGTGGATCAGAATGCCTGTGAATATCTTTGAACTCCTTAATGCTTTTGAATGTCCGAGAATGTTTCTAAATTTGCCTCTGATGTCTGTAAAGTTCTATGAACGACTCTGAATGCCATAGGAATGTCTTGGATTATCCGTGAACTCAATATCTGTTACTACCTCTAAATCCTGGAGAAGATCTTTGGACCCTTACATGTGAATTTCTCTGAAATCACACTTATGAATGTCTGTGAAAATGAATGTTTTTGTCTATGAACCCGTTTGAATTTCTGTGATCAACTCAGAATGCCTGTGAATCATCTGGATCCCTCCGAATTCTTTCGAATAACTGTGAATGTCTCCGAATTTTCTTATTGACTCCGAAGTCAGAAAGCTTGTGAATATCCTGAATGCTTCTGAATGTCCCTGAGTGTCTTCGAATTTGCCTTTGATTACTAGCGAATTTCGCTGAATTTCTATTAATAACTCGGAATGCCTGTGAATGTCTTAAATTATCTGTGAGTAATTGAGTATCTATGAATACCTACTTCTAAACACTGGAGAATGTCTCTAGATACTTATTTGTCAATGTCTCTGAAATTTTTCCTGAGAATGCCTGCGAATATCTCCCAATTTCCATGAATTCCTGTGAGTACTGTAGATAACTCAGAATGTTTGCGAACTGAAGAATATCTATGAATTTCTCTAAATACCTTGGAATGTTTATAAATGTCTCTGAATTTGTTTATGTTTGTTCTGAATGCGTATGAATTCCTCTGAAATTCTGAATTCCGGCGAATGCCTGTGACGTGTTCGAATTCTTATGAACACCTATGAATGTCTGTGAATGTCTGTGAATTCATTTGAATGTCAATGAATTTTTAAGAATAGGTATTTGTAATTGGCTGTGTCAACTTTTTAGGAAAAATGTTGATGAACAGTCGAGAAAAAGAACCATTTTGGTGTGAAAAATTGGAAAGGTCCATTATTGGTTGATCATCTTTTTTTTCAATTCAGAAAAAATTTAAATAGGTAATAAATTGAGAATTTTCAATTTAAAAAAAATTGCAAAAAAAATTTCTTCATATTTTTTTTCCAATTATTGAAAAAAATGAGGGTAATGATGTTTATGATGATCAAAAGTCATGATAATGTTGTCGATGGTTGTGGTGATAATGACAGTGATGATGATGATGATGATGATAATGATGATGATGATGATGATGATGTCTATGATTGATGATAATTTGGTAATCATAACAATGACCAGGTTTATTTTGATATGTTTTCTGAAGGAAAAAAAATGAAAACTTATTCATTATTTGCCAGACGTTTTTTTCATTATCAAAATTGATATTATTTTTTGAAAATTTTGTCATTTCTTTGATGAATTTGTTTTGAAAAATTAACGATTCGACATTGTTTTCTTTTTTCGCGTTTATTGGTAGTGATACATAATCACATATTTTGTATATAACACGTACCTAAGTAGTTCTTACTTCTTAGTAATATATAACAAATATTGTTTATGTTTTCGATTATGTCGGTTAATAAGAAACACACTGTGAAAATATTTATGGTCCATTAGCCGGCGGCTCGGGCGGGCGCGGGATTTAAACGTACGAACAACCTAATATCTTTAATAAACTGGATTTTCTCCGCAATAGAATGTCTGGCCGAGGTGCGCCGGCGAATCACGTGACGTGGACGCGATAAATGACTAATATTAAATTTCCAAGAAAGCTTTTCCGAATTCTAAATTCAATGCAATGGCATAATCGAGCATTTCAATTAAATCGCCATTCGAAGAATTACGCTCGGGATGTGGTTCTGTGCTCTATCTTCGGTACGAGCAATCCAGCTCGGCGTTGAATAAAGACTCAAACATACATCAATATTTGAGTATTTATTACGTTTCCGCATTCCGACTTGAAATTAGAAAATTAGAATAAAAAAAAACCACGACCTGAATATCTCGGCGGAATTAGAAATTATTCAGGCGTTTTACCGACACAGGGACAAAAATGCGTTGATGAGAAGACTTCGAATTTTGCGGTATTTGATCGGGCGAGCATAGAGACTGTCACGAAGTACTTTCACATGCTTCACCATTGTCTATAAGAGGACCTTGTACATTCTTCTTAGTAAATTTACGCGTCCTTTATTCTAAAGCTCATTTCGTCAACCTTTTCCAAGTATTGTTGGAAGAAAAAACAAGCGAAAAGCGACTTATACGCGAGAAACTGCACCTAAATCCTTTGTAAAATTTTTGAACACGATTTTCAGGTATTTTTGTACCGTAACTTTTTTTTTTATACCGATGTCATTTTTAATTTTAATGCGTTTATTGGAAGGTACGAATTGGAGTAATTTGTTGTATTTTACGCCTCACAGCCTCAGGTGACGACGCTGGCTCGAAAGGCATTGGCTTTTGAAACTTTCACATTGTAGTATTTCAATAACCCCCCGATTTCCCATCCTGCCTTGACAGTTTTTATTACGTTTTCAGTACGAACTGGAAATCTTCTCGTTAGAATCTTTCAATCTACGCGGTTTTCGACCTTAAATGGTTTTATTTTTCATCTTGTTTTCGATAGTAAATTAAATTCGATGTCAATTTGGGTTTGAAAAATTCGCTCGAGTATTTTTGCTCCGCCTGGTACGATATTGAGTTATGTATTTCATTTTTATCGTCGAATCGGCAGAGTGATTGTGATAGAAGAGGGTTTCGAGTTGATATGAATGGCTGAATGAACGTCTGTAAAGATATTTCAAATATTTACCTTTAGACTAGGATTAGAATTATTCTGGTTTTCAGTTCTTTAATATGGATGTTTAGTGACTGGAAAAAGGGTGAGACAGGAGTCAGTCAAAACTTTGCATTACGAAAGATTTGACGAAGTCATACAAAATGTTGAAGTCGTATTAACTTTGATCATTGTTGAAATATTGACACGGGAAAGAAATATTTGATGAGAAAAAATTCACAAGGGAAAATGAAAAATAAATCAACAAAAGGAAAATTAGGAGGAATAGTTCAAATAATTTTTTAAATAATTATTCCATAAAAATCGAGATAAGTAACTACTCCTAGGTACATACATTTTCAAAAAAATTGAAAATTTAAATTTTCAGAGTTTAAATAATTTTCTCTATTTTTGAAATTTCGAAGAAATTAAAAAAAAATTAAAAGCTCAGCATTCAAAGTTTGGTCGAACTGATTATTATTTCTTAAATTCAGTAAATTGTTACAGTTTAGTAGGTAATCAAGTATTCAAAATATGGTAAAAATTCAAAAATTGTAATTTTTGAAATTCAGTTAAATTTTTAGTAAATTTAAAAAAGTGGCAAAATTGTAAAAACTTTAAATTTTTTTAGAATTTAAAAAATGTATAATTTTAAATTTAAAAAAATTACCTATTGTTTGAAATTAGATGAATTTTTATTTAAATTCAATTCTTAAAGTTTTTGTAAATTTGTATTTTTTATATTTTTTTTATTGTTGTAAATCATTAAAATGTAGCAAAGCTGTAAAATTGAGCAATTTTCAAATTTCAATGAATTTTTAAGATGACATCAATTTTTGAAAATTCAACTAAATTTCCAAAAAATAAAAAAAATAAATATATTTTTTTAAAATTAATTTTAAGAATTGAGAATTTGGTAATTTTGATTTTTTTTTAGGTACTAAATTTCTTACATTTGGTCAATTTTTTGAATTTGAGGAGAATTTAAAAAATTTAAAGTTCAATTTTCAAAGTGTGGTATTTTTTTTTTTTTTTTTTTTTTTTTTTTTGTTGAGAAGTACCTAGTAAATTATTAAATTAGACAAATCTTCAAAATTGGGCGTAGTTCAAAATTTCATAAAAACTGTTTAAAATTCAACTAAATTGGAGAAACAAAGTTGTGTAAATTTTCAAAGCTTGATTAGTTTTTACTATTTTTTAAAAGTATTGTTTGAAATTAGATGAGTGCCAATTTATTAGGTACTATTTATTTAGAATTTGAAACTCAATTTTCCAAGTTTTGTGTATATTTTTTTATAATTTTTTATAATTTTTTTTCATTGTTTGTAGGTAAATCATTAAAAAGTATTAAATCTTTAAAATTTAGTAATTTTTAAATTTCAATGAATTTTTGAGATGACATCAATTTTTGAAATTCACTTAGTTAATTTTCAACAAGAAAAAGAAGGAAATTTTCAATGCTTGATTAAGGGGGGAGGGGGCTATAAAATTTGTTTTGTTATTGAATGCATAGAATTGACAAGCGGAATTTTCTAAGACCTTTGCATGACGTCAATTTGATTTTTCATCTATGAAGTTTTGAAGAAAAATTGGAAACTAATTTCATCTCGCTTTTTTTTTACAAAAAAAAATAATTTTTGATTTTTGAAAAATAAAATGCATGGAGTTTTCAAAAAAAAAATATATATATTCATTTTGCATTTTAATGATGTCATTTTGTAGAAATTATTGATAAATTTTTTGGAAAATCAAAAATTTTAAGCGTCAAAATTGGAGAAAGACACGACTTTTTCTTAATGGCCAGTTTCCAGAAAAACTATGCAACCCACGAGGTTTTTCCTCAGAATGTTTTTTATTCAGTACAGTCTGGTCTGTAGTCTGATGAGAGGGTTTCACGAAATTATAATTGGCCGACGACTTCTTTCGAGTTGAATGGAATACTAAGATGAAATTCATAAGAAAGTTAGATAAAATCAGGGGAAAAAGTAGGAATTTCGCAAAACCCTCTCGTCAGACTACAGACCAGACTGTACTGAATAAAAAACATTCTGAGGAAAAACCTCGTGGGTTGCATAGTTTTTCTGGAAATGGGGCATTAAGAAAAAGTCGCGTTTTTCTCCAATTTCAACGCTTAAAATTTTTGATTTTCCAAAAAATTTATCAATAATTTCTACAAAATGAATATAATTTTTTTTTTTTTGAAAACTCCATGCATTTTATTTTTCAAAAATCAAAAATTGATTTTTTTTGTAAAAAAAAGCGAGATGAAATTAGTTTCCAATTTTTCTTCAAAACTTCATAGATGAAAAATCAAATTGACGACATGCAAAGGTCTTGGAAAATTCCGCTTGTCAACTCTATGCATTCAACGAAAAAAAAAAATTTATAGCCCCCCCCCCCCTTAAAGTACTTTTCTCGCAATTTCAAAAAAAATTAAAAATCAAGAATTTGATAATTTTGAATTTTTTTACTAAATTTTTGACGACTGGTCAATTTTTTGAAATTTAGTGGAATTAAAAAAATTGGAAGTTCCGTTTTCGAAGCTTAGTAAATTTTTACAATTTTTTTTTTCAAGAAGTAGTAAATTAAGTAGGTATTAAAATTAAGTAAAATTCAAATTTGGAAGAAAATTCAAAATGACAACTTTTTTAAATTCAACTGAATTTTTAAAAAAATTTAAAAAGTTAATTTTCACAACTAGATTTATTTTTTACAATTTTCAAAAACGTTTTAAGAATTTAAAATTTGGTAATTTTCAAATTCTTTTGTGTATGGTTGTAATTTGATAAATGTTTGACTTTTGACGAAAGTTTTGAAATAATATGATGTAAATTGCAAAAAAGCTCAAATTTTAAAGTTTGATAAATTTTTGCAGTTTTTGGTGATTTTTCCAAATGTAGTAAAATCCAGCAATTTTTTTTTTGAACAACTTATACATCAGCTAAGACTAATGGCGTATTTTTAAATTTCAATAATTTTCTGTGATTTCTAAATTGAAAGAAAATCTCAAGTTTATTATTAGAGTTAGCAAATTTTTACAATTATTTTTAATGTTTTTTTTTTAACTGTAGTAAATTTTTAAAAATTTAGGAATTTAATTTTAGTGAAAATTCAGAATAATTATGAAGATTCTTGAATTTCAATAAACGATTTGAAATTTAATTAATTTTGAAAAATAGTGAATTAATTTAAAAAATTAAAAAAAATCGAAAAATTTGAAATAATAGATAAACATTCATTCATTTTCAAAATTTCTTAAAAATTGGTTTATTCAAATTTTTCAATTTTAAAAAGGTCGATAGAGTAATTAATTTTACAATTTTTATGCAATTTTAGATTTTTCTCAATTATTGCAAAAAATTTTCAAGTTTTTTTAAACCATTCTTTTTTAGAACTGAAGTATGCTTAGGTATTCCAGTTTACTTCGTTTTTTTTTTTTTTTTTTTTTTTTTTTTTTTTTTTTATAAAATGGTCGGATCAAGAATGAGAGTTATGCTCTCGTTTAATGAACAATAGTTCTACGATTAGTACCTAATAAAATCGCCCTAATGTGGAACATTATCGACAATAATGGGCGACTTTATGAAGTATAAATATCGCGCACGTGATAGTTTTAAAAACAAGACGAACACGAAATATGTATTATGAAATTATCCTTACAACATAATGTCGATCCGTTGGTATGTTTTTCTCGCGTCGTAAAAATCTTAATAACGAAATGAAAATCAACATTTATCTTATTTAATTGAAATGAAGGAGAATAAATAGAAATAATCGTGTAATGGAGGCTTACCCTAAGAATCAAATAAAACTAACTACGGTACATTTTTCCATCGAGTTAGAAGATAAAATATCCCAATGCGGAATTTTATCCAATATTTCATTTCGTTTTCGCTTTGTTTGCTTTTCTATCGATCAAAATGCTTCGCTATTGTGTTTCTTTCTTTTTTTTGAATGAAAAAGTTTTCTTAATGCGGAGGTGGATAAAAATTAAACAAAGGTAATAATAGGTACAACTAAATGGTAAATTCATCCGAAAGTTTTTCAAATCAGCGAATTATCTACAGCTTTATTGGATAAAATTAGGAAAACTTTGGGTATTTTGTATTGTAAAATGCAATTTGAATTTTTTTTTCACAGCTTGCGAATTTATAAAGCATTGATTTTAAGACGTAATCTAGTTTGAATATAATTTCACTTTCGAGTAATATTTCTGACATAGTAAGTGATATAATGTACATACGTGATATCCATACAGCGTTCATCCAATCGCCATATTGCAATTTTAAAACATAATTAATTGATGGGCTACCCTTTCGGTGACACCTTTACACAAACTATCTAAACAAAAACCTCTAAACTATCGTTTATTCCACAAGTGCCAGCAAACAGATGCCAAATATCTACTTAGCCTGGTTAAACGATATTTAAGTGCCGTGTACTCGAGTTTGGCTATTTATCGAAGGTTTTTAATTTATTCGTTGTTATAATTTTCTGTTTTTCAATTTCAAAACCATTGCGCAGCACGATGAAACAAATTAATTTGTAATTAGTGAAATTAAAATTAGTACATTTTACAGGAAAGAAGAAAAAATGCATACCTAACGAATGCTTAGAAATTTATTCACAACTCTTCAGTAGGTAAACATTCATATTTAAGGTGCAAAGATATTGCCTAATGTGATTTTTTGAGGAAAAAGATCTGTACAAAAAATTGAAATTTGGAAAACCTTGATAATTTGAAACAAAATGGCAACTAAAATAAATGGGAAAATTAGGGGGAAATATTAAAATTGACTTTAAAGTCTAGGTGAAAATTGAAAAAAAAAATTAAGAATAAAAAGTTTTAAATTATAAAATAATTAGAAATTTAGAATGCGTGGTTATTTGATTAGATATTTGAAAAAGAAAATTGAGATTGGAATGAAATTCAAAATCAAAACCGAAAAAATAAAATATGTAATATTGGAATACAAGTGTAGTTGTTTGAAAAACTAGGCTCAAATTAAAGAAAAAAATCAACAAAAAATAAAATTGGATAGGTAGGCATTTGATGAATCCAAAATTTCACGAAAAGTATTTTGAAAAATATAATTTAAAATAAATTTTGAACGATAACAAAACTCCAAAAAATGATTTTCATTATTTCCACAGAAAAATAGAAAATCGAAAAAAATTCTACTTGAAACATACAAACATAGATATTTTGAAAAAATTGAAAAAATCCAAAGAAATAGAAAATTAGTTCAAAAATCGAAAAATCGATAATAGGTATTTTTAAAATATAAAAAATTGGCTTATTCGATAATTTTTTAATACTTATTGAAATATTGACAAATTTTGAAAAAAATAAAATAAAATTTTAAAAATTAGAAACATTATTTTCCTACTTTTAAAAAATTTATACCTACCTACGTGCAAAAATTAAAAAAAAAAAACAAAAAAACAAGTCGCTAATTTTGAAGAAAAATTATTTTGAAACGTTGACAAATTTTTTAAAAATACCTGAAATTGGAAAAAATTAACTTTGAAAAAAAAGGATTCAAAAATTTAAAAAAATTGAACTGGCTAATTTTGAAGAAAAAAAATTATTTCATTGATTTTGGCAAACATCAAAAAGCTACCAAATTAAAAAAAAATTGAAAACAGTTTCTTTTCTATTTGAAAAATTAGTTGATAAGATAGGTAAAATTGATAAACTTTGGGAAACAAATGGATGAATCAAATTTTTAGTAAAATTAACATTATTTGTCATAACTGGAAAAAAATTTAAATAGATAAATTTGATGAAAAATTGAAAACAGAAAATTCTGACTTGAGAAAATTATAGATTAAGTATAAAAAAAAATTAAGAAAAAGTCATGAAAACAAAATTCTGGAAAAAAAATTAGGTATAAATAGAAAAAAAATTATTGTAAACCAAAAATTCTGGTTTAAAAAAGAATAAAATTAGGAAGAAACGACGGGAAATTCTAAATATTAAAAAAGTAATTTGCTGTTGAAAAAAATGAAATTTAAACAGAATTTTAAAAACTGAAAAATATATTTTAAAAGTTGGAACTGAAAATAATTCCAATATGACTCAAATTTTTGAAAACGGGTTAATTTTGTAAAAAAAAAATATTTTTGCAAGATGGACAAACTTCAAAATGCAACCACCGAAACCCGATTTTTTTTTCATCCTTAAAAAATCAGAAGTAGGCAAAATTAAAGAATTTCGAAGAAAAAAAAAATAATGAATTAATTTTTTTTATAAAATGAACATTAGTAGACAAAACTGAAAAACTGCAAAGAAAAAAAATCGATTGAAGTAAATTGGAATATTACAGAATGTAAAATTGTAGGTAAATATTGAAAATGAAATTTAAACGAATTAGAAATTTAGAAATTGACATGCGAGAATATTAAAAATGAAATTTTAAAATTTGAATGTTAAAAAAAAAAAAAAAATCAATTGAAAAAATTGAAATTATTCACAGCTTAAAAAAGAAGAAGAAATAGTGAAAATTGAAATTGAAAGTTGAAAAAAAAAATCAAATCTACTAAAATGGAGTTGGAATTTGAAAATAATTACTTCAGTTGAAAATTTTTTTTAGAAAAATTAAATCTTTAAAAAAAATTAAAATGACTTGGATACAAAAAAAAATCAGAGAATAAATTAAAAATAATGTAGATTTTATTAAATTCTTATAAAATACTTTAAAGTGGATTTTTTACCTATTATTTTTTTTTAATTGCAGATTTTTTTAAAAAATTAGTAATTTTTAAAAATTACTTCATTTTATAAAATATTTATCCAAAATTTTGAAAAATTGTTTTTTTTTTTGAAAAATTTGCAATGTTTTAAAACTGAAAAAATTTTAAACTCATTACTGAATTTAAGTTTAAAATTTTTAATTTATTTCGATTTGTTCTGAAGAACGAGCGATAGTTCCAATTTTTATACTCCCCCCCCCCCCCCGTTCATTTTGATCGTAATATCTAAAAAATCACGTATTTCAAAAATTCATTTTAAAATCATATTTTCTTTTCAATATCTTGTAACGACAAAATACCTACTTTTTGACGAAGTAGGTATATCTTCTGTGACTTTGTAAATAGTAACTAAACTTTGATTTTCGACGCGATGGTAATAAAATAAAGAATAAGAAAAATAATATTTGCAAATTGAATAAAGATCATCTTCGCCGCATTATTCCGTTTTCGATGCTATCGAAAATATTTTCGCGAGCTAAGAAAAACAAAATTTTTCAGGAAACTTTTTTTTCCTACATAGTTATAGAACTTCCAGGAAGAATACTTATTTCTTTGTTGAAATTTTTTTCCAAAGTTATCGCAGGACTGCTCGAAATTTTATGTAGGTAATTGAAATAAAAAATTTGTTAACAATATGAGTCTCGTCGCTGGATGGTGTTTAGCATTTTAAAAATGTCGCATAAAAGAATGAAACAAGCTGCCGCCAGATTTTCTGCGTAAAAAATCCCCATGGTAAATTCGTAATTACCAAACTATGGCGAAAACTTTTCAATGCTTTAGGTGTGCATTTCAATTGTATACTTTAACTAGCTTTACTCGTCTATACAAAGTAACTATGAAATTCGACTTGCGTATATAAGTGGAGATTTTTCATCATTTTAAATATCTACGCATTTAACCCCGGTGAAAAATATGTTATGGAAAAGTTCTCGCTGTTAGATGAAAGCTCGTACACGCTTTATGAAAAATTTGCATTCGAAATAGCGGAATACACGGATTGAAAAAAAAAACCAGCGGAATGTAGGGAAAAAAGAAGCCTGCAGGTTGGCAAAAGAGGCAAATAAATTCGAATAAAGAAAGAAATGCCGATTACGACGTTTGAAGAACGAGCTAAGGGACGTGATAAGGTTATAAAAGTGGCAAAAAAAGTAATAGAAACAGATTTAGTTGCATTATGTGTAAGCTTGATTGTTTACGCGATATCCGAAGGCCAGGTTATCGTGGGTTTTCGGACGTTGACCAATTCTTTTTTTTAAGTGTTTATTCAGGTATTTTAAGGGTATTTTTTAACGACTAGGGTAACTATATCAAGGATAGAGCCTTATATTGGTATTATGCGGTCACTGACCAAGACTAACTCACTAGTGTCTAGTTTGCTCAGTTTGTTTACATAGAACTGGATCGTTATTGAATTTTACCAAGTCCAATAGTACGTAGATACTTGATATTCGAAATTGGAGGAGAGGGAGGGGTCCAATTGAAATTTTTGTAATAATCAAAATTATTTCCAAGACTTCAAGCTACAACTTTTGTTTGAAAATTTTTTCAATTGGACCCCTAACTTCAACAGTTTTTAATAATATAAGTATCTAATTCATAATATGCAAAATTGGAGGGGAGAGAAGGGTATAATGGAAATTTGTATAATAACCAAAATTATTTCTAAGACTTTAATGTACAACTTTGTTCGGAAAATTTTTCAATTGGTCTCTTCCTTCCTCACTCCTCTAATTTTGAATAAGTATTTACGGAGTGTCATGCAAAATGAGAGTGGAGAGAGGGGTCCAATTGAAAAAATTTTCAAACAAAAGTTGTAGATTGAAGTCCTAGGAATAACTTTGGTTGTTACAAAAACTTCGATTGGACTCCTCCTTCCCCTCCAATTTTGAATATTAAGTATTTACATAGTATTGAATTTGATAAAATTTAACAACAACGATCCAATTCCATATAAACAAACGGAGCAAATTAGGCACTAGTGGCTAACTGAGCGAGCAGAGGCGTAAATATTAAAAATACCAACTCAAATTCTCGAATTCGCCTGCTAACACCAACAATAAAAGTTTGACAAAACAAACGTTATGAGACGTGGGGCACCAGTGCAATAATTTTGCAGATTCCTCTTTAATGGAGCTCTTTACTTAGTTTGGAACTTGTCTGTAGTGGACGTCATTCATTTTTTTGGTGTCACCTCTGCAAATTTTCACAACTTATATATTTTTTACAATCATTTTTTGGAGAAAAATCTCTCATTCTGAGTTTTCGTAGAATGAAAAAATCACAACTTTTTTGTATAAAAGCATTGCTAAAAAATTCTTATTTAAATATTGAAAATCTTTCTTTTTTTATGAGAAGGAATCTCTCAATTTTTTCAAAGAAAAAAACTCTGATGATTTTTTTTTTTTTTTTGAGAAATATGAACACATCTATTTTTTTAAGAAGAAATTTATATTTTGGGGAAAAAGTCGTTGAAAAGTCTGAATTTTTTGTCCCTCGATTTTTTTTTTTTGAAAAATTCTTAGGTAGGTACACTTTTTTAAGAGACAAATTTTCATTTTTTTTTTTGGAGAAAAAAATATCTCCACTGTTTCAAAAGGAAATCTTATTTTTAGATAAAAACGAACTTCAATTTTTTGTTTCAATTAAAAATAAAGAAAAAAAAGTTCAATTATCTTGGAGTTGAAAATTTTACTCTGGTTCGTAATAAAAATATGTACCTAATACCTATACTTATTCCTTGAATTCTTGGAGAAAAAAAAACCCTCAATTTTTTAGAGTTTTCAACTGTTTGAGGTGAAATAAAAAACTTTTTTTTGGAGGGAAAAAACTAAATTTTTTGTCTTTTTTTGGAATAAAATATTTTAATTTTTTAGGAGTAAAATCTAAAGGTATATTTACATTTTTTGGAGTTTAAAAAAATGTTCATTTTTTAAAGAAAAAAAAAATATTTACCCAATTTTTTTTCTTTTCTTTTGAAATGGGCGAAATCAATTTTTTGAAAGTGTAAATCTCTAGATTTTGGTGGAGAAAAAAACTTGCTCTGCTTTTTATAGAAAGAAATCGTTCACTTTCAGAGAAGAAAAATAAATTTTTGGTCTCAATTTTTTTGATTGTGATGTCACCATTTTTTGAAGGAAAAAACTCTTGATTTTATTGGAATAAAAAACTTTTGATTTCTATGTAGAAAAAATTCTGTTATTTTTTTTAATTTGATTTATTTTAAGAAAGAGATGTTCTACTTTTAAAAGAAAAGAATCTCAATTTCGCTGTAAAAAAATCGTTCAATTTTTTGGAGTAAAAAATCTTCAAAATTTTATGCCAAAAAATACTTGTTTTTTTTAGAAAGAAAACGATTTGAAAAAAAATGAACAATGAACAAAACATTTTAAAAATTTATTACTGACTTGTGAGTTGTTTAAGGTGTAATTTATGAATTATGATAAAACGAAATTAAACGATCAATACTTCTCTCAATTTACCAACTTATAATTTAACATTGGTAAACTTTTCGATTTTTTCAACACAATCCTCAATTAATCAACTTGGAAGGCAAAATTACCAACTTGAAATTCAAATTTGCCAACTTTTGGATTTTTTCAACATACGAAGGGAAAAGTCCTCCTGACCCTTCTGCTCGCTACGCCCCTATAAACGAGGGAGAATTTTATGAGGTCAAAGTCAAAGTAACTTATCCATCGTAACAAAAAATCACGTTTTTTACCACTAAAAAAAGACGTCGAAGAATAGAAGTGCTAACTTTATGACGTTCACTTTTGATAAATACATATTTTTAACGACGAGACATGTTTTAAAGTATCTTGTAGTACGAAAGTTACTGCTTTAACTGGCGTAAAAAATATTTCACCTAGAAATTATCTAGACGGTGCGAAAAATAAGCATACATTTTATAAGATCGTATACCCTTCTCGTCGATTCTCATCTTTTTTCGTCATCATTCGCCAAAGATTATTTAGAATTAAGAATGCTGAACTAGAAAAAGTGATAGTGACCTGAAAATAAACTAGAGGAAAGTTTCGCTTTCGAGCCCAACACATTTGTAATAATTTTATTTCTAAATTAAATAGGTATGGAAGCGAGATAGCCGCGACGACTCGCACAAGCGAGCGAATTAATTTCAAAAAGATACGTTGCGTTGTGTCGGGCTCGTGCTCGTTTTCCTTTGTATGTGGTTTTTGATTTGGCTTTGCATTCCGACAATGTTGTCATGTTAACAGTCATAATTTGTATCGAGATTAAAATCGCCGCTGTTTAGTGTTTACAGTGGTAGTGGTAATTTGTATCATCGGTTTTAAATTGCTCGAGTTGGGTAAAAATAATTTTTTTTTATCACGGGGTATTTTCAAAATTACATTTTTGCAAAATGTTGATATTTGATTTTGATTTTTTGATGTAGGTGTGCTGTGCATTTTGGTTATCACTGTACTAAAAGGGGAGAGTTGAAGGTTGCGATAAAGAAATGAGAAAATCTGAAAAGCAATATTTTGTATTCATTTATTTTCTTTATTGAAAAATTTCATAATGTTGTGAAAAAGCTTAATTAATTTGACATTGGTTCGCGGTATTTAGAAAAGAAGTTTAATTTTACTTACATCGAAAGCGATAAAGGAAATAGTGAGCGTTTGCATCCCACGAGTTTTTTCCTTGATTTTTAAATAACTGCGTACGATTGATTCGGAGTTCAATTCAGGATTTCAATTATTGAAAAGGAGCCATAGTGCTGGTAAATTGAAATTTTCTTTGGAATGATTTGATTTTTTCCGGATGGGAAGGCGTGTTAGAAATTTTTAATATTGAATATTCTGAGAATGATTTTTTTTAAAAAAGGGATTTTCCACAAAAATTTGAAACATATTTTTTCGATAAATAAAATAAGAAATTTTTATGTTCTAAAGAATTGCGAAATATTTTTTTATCCACAAAATTGAGAAATTGCCCCCCCCCCCCCCAGTCCCAAAATGAAAATTTTCTCCAAAGAAATTGAAAAGGTTTTCTCTTTTAAAAAATTACAGGGTTTTCGATTTAGACAAAATTGAAGAAATATTTTCACTTCGAAGAAATTAAGAAATTTCCATCACCAAAAAATCGAATGATTTTCTTCTTTGAAAACAGGATGTTTCTTTAAAAAGCAGAAAACAGATTTTTTGTTCAAATAATTGAGAATTTTTTTTCTCCTGCTCCAAAAAAAGGAGACATTTTTTTCACTAAGAAAATTCTGAAAAAAATCTCCCAAAAAGTTTATTTCTATTTTTACTCCAAAAAATTACAGATTTCTTCTCCAAAAAATGTACCTATTGATTTTCTTCTTAATTAGGAGATTTTTTTCCTCTACCAAAAAATTGAACAGTTCTTCCATAACCACTTAAAAAATACTTCACTTCAAAAAATTACAGATTTTTTTCTCTAAATTTTTTTAATATTGTTTTCTCTATTTTTTTTTTTGATTTTTCTGTCTAAAAAATTCCTTGATTTTTTTTCTTTAATTTTTTTAATATTTTTTCCAAAAAACCGATAGATTTTGTGCTCCAAAAATTATAGGAATATTTTTGCTCCAGAAAAATGTGATACAAAAAAATTGAAGATTTTTTCTCCAAGATATTACGGTAGTTTTTTCTTTGAAAATGAAAAAGTTTCTCCAAAAAATCAGGTTTTTATCTTTCAGGAAGTAAAGAGATTATTTTCTGAATAAACTTTAGGAATACTTTTACCTCCAGAAATTTAAAAAAAAAATTTACACTCACTCCAAAACATTTAAAATTTCATATTTCTCAAAAAATTGATTGATTTTTTGCTCTAAAAGTTTGAGGTATGCTTTATTTATACCAGAAAAATTTTAACATTTTTTCTTCTACCAAAAAATTGAAAGACCCCCCCCAAAAAAAAATAAATAATTAAAAAAAATAAATAAAAATTAGAAATATTTCAACTCTAAAAAATTGTTGATTTTTTTTTCTTCAGAAAATCCAGATTTCTTGTATCTTGAAAAAATAGAAAATTTTTACTTAAAAAAATTGATCGATTTTCTGCTCTAAAAATTTGAGGAATTAAGTAGGTACTTTGTACATTATAAAAATCGTTTACTCCCACCTTTTTTTCCCAAAAAAAATTTGAAGAGTAGTTTATGTCCAGATATTTGAGAAATTTTTTCTCCAAAAATTTAAGGAATACTTTTACCACATGAAAATAAAAAAATTTCATTTTCTCCTTCAAAAGTTTTAGAATATTTTTTCTACAGAAAAATTGAAAAAAATTTTGGCGAAAAAATTAGGAATTTTGTTCTTTGAAAGTAAACCTCTCAAAAGAATTTTTTCCTTTCGAAATTGGAGAATTTTTGTTCCACGGTTAAATTAAATGATTCATTTCTAATAAATAAAAAAAAATGAAAGGTTTTCTTCTTTAAAAATTTATGGAATATAATTTTTTTTCATGTACAAAATGGGTATGATTCCCCCATTTACTAATTATTCTGACGAACTCGAAAAATTCAGAAGTAAAAAGTTACCCCTTCGATTACCAGACTGCAACTAATCCTACAGAAATGTGCCTACAACATAATCTCATTTCTCGAGTACATTATTATGTGTAAGAGATAGGCAAATGTTAGATACTTTTCTTAAGTTCAATGTTCTATTGTCGTCGAAAAATTTCGAATGAAATTGGTCAAGGTTGGGAGGGTTATTTTCGTAGTTTCCAATTATAGACCGAAATGCTCCGAAATTTCTCAATAGCAAAGGGCCCCACAGTTATATTAACAAAAGGTCAAAATGATGATTGAAAAACTAAACTACGTTGGTATTACAAATTGGTTCGCTGTTTGACAATGCATGGGAGTCTGATATTTGAAAAAATTACAAACTTTGATCAATTTAAAGCCATAATAATTGATCTCGAAGCTGGAAAGAATGGCTCGAGCTCGAAGTGAAACGCAGACTGGAAAAAACTGTTCAACTTTATATTTTCGAAAAAGTTTTAGCTCGAGTTTTTCGCCATCTCAAGAAACTCGTAAACATTTTTAGTTTTATTTTTATTTTTCTGCAAATCATACATTGGGTTGTTAATTTGTCACAAATTTATTTCACGACGCGAATCTTATCATTAGAAATATTATTGTTTATAAGTTCGAAGTTTTCCATCATTAATAACTCGGAGGAAACATTTTACCCTTGCGATGAAACAAGGCAGAAAAAAAGGTGTATTAGAGGAAAAGACCTCGGTAAATTTCACTCGGTGTAATTTTTCAATAAACCGGCTTCCGTTTCATTATACATTAATTTAAAGCTTTAGGAGTGAAATTCGTAAAAAATGGAGCCTTTTCGTCTTATAGAGGAGAAGTTAACTTATCGTAATTACGTAGCCGAGGAGATGGCTTATATAAAAGAATGAGATGGCGTTTTAACTTATCAAATAATATGCCACTTTTTTCTTGTACTTTATATTACTCTGTTTGTCAACTTTATTAGTATGGTACATTTTTCATACAAATACTTGATGTATGAGGGTTTTTTTTCGAGATTTTTTTTTTAAACGAGGCCGAGATAACCTGCGAGTGCCTTCAATGAGCAGGTCCACGAGGAACTCGAGTGAATGAAATTCGTTGCTTTGTGTGTCTTAATGTAAAATTATTTTAAAACGAAATAAAGCAGCGTAATTTTTCTACTTAAAAATTATACACGTATTAAATAGGTCAAGATGATCGTTATTCTTACACTAATTTACCGTAGCGTCGTCTTCGGTCACCGCGAATAAAAAATTATTCCGTAGAAATTCTGCGCACCGATGCACGAATTGTTCAAATTCGATTTCGAGAATGGTATGATGGATGTGGCCTAACACGTGTATAAATTAACAACACGTTCACGTTTTGTGTGGAAAAATAAATTCCGAATTTGATGAAATTTTTAACTTATCAGTTGGATTTCTAACATATTTTCCTTGATATATTACGCTATTTATCATTACGATGAAAATATACTGGACGGTTATCTCTGAGCACCGTTCAGAGGCTTCAGATGTACTCGTTTGTGTCTAAATTGGACTATGACTAAGTTTGATAAAAATATAACGCATCTCTATCATACTACATTTTTACTCGAGGTATTTTTATACATTTAGACCTGAAAGTTAAATGATTTGGAAAAAAATTCAACATTTTTAGCGGAAGGAGGAATACCTATTCGTAATTACGTAGGCGTTAGTACGAAAAAATGACTCATTTTAAGAACAGGTGAAAAAAACAACGATTTTAAGGACGTCACCAATCCGCAAAAAAGTATCATTCTTGGGAACTCGTTAGATATGGAAATTTTCAGGTTCTAAATCTTATTGGATGTTTTTCTTTTTTATTTCTAAGAAGCAAAATGTTGAAATTTTTTCTAAACAATAATTTATACTTACCATACAAAAACCAATAAGCTGACTAATATAAGAAGAAATAACGAAATAATCGATAAGATATTAACACGCTTTTGAAGTTAGGTTTGCCAAGTTGGTAATATGCCAGTTTAAACGGACTTCTATCCATCTTTTTATCAAATGAACCGCATCAGGAAATTTTTAATTTATCGATTTCGTTATAGAAAAATTTTTTATTTTGTAGTTCTCGCCGCTGCTTTATTTTTTTATTTCGTTTTTCATCGGGGTGGAAAATTTTATAGCTGGAAATATTGTGTTAGGAGTAGATTGTGTTTATTGCGAAAGCCGCAAGGGCGGAGTTGGTGTTGCAAATTTGGTTATTTGTGGTTCGAGTGTGAGATGGTGGCGGAGTAAGTGATTTACAGACTCGTTTTTCAATCAGAGAAGTAACTATCTGGAGGGTGTGAGAATATGAGAGTCGAGTCACCCTTAAAATCAACTCAATATTTTTAAAAATTGGATTTGTAAAAATTTCAAGTCACGAGCTTACGAGATATTTTTTTTTTCTATTGAATTTATTTTAGGATGCGCAATAAAGCGAGCTCGGTTATTTGTAGTGTAGTTAAATTGACCCCTAATTTGTACTAATCTATTATCATATTCACGTCTTGTTGCTTACATGTAAAAACTTTTTTTTTTCTAAACAAAATTCTGTGGGAAAAATATTCTTGGAAATTTTATTAAAGTGAAATTTTCTTCAAAAATTTTGTTTGAAAAAATATTTTAACAAGAGTTTTATTTATTTAAAAAAAGAATATTGCTGGGTAAGAATTATTACGATTTTCTCATTACAAAAATTTTCTTTAAAAAAATATCAAAAAAATTTGCTGAAATTGAGAATTTTGTATTCTCACATTTTTCTTCAGATTTTTTTTGTAATTTCAATTTTAAATCTTGGACAAAAAAAAACTTCAAAATTCGTTGTTAGAATTTCTTAATGGGAATTGAAATTTTCTCATTTAAATGCTCACCCAAAAAATCTCATTGTGGAGAAATTGATTTTTTTTTTGAAATTTTTTTCAATTGTTAAATTTTCTACTCCAAATCCCAAAATAACTTCCAAAAAAATCTTTAAAAAAAAAAATCAAAAAACTTTAAGTAGAGATATTTTTCAAAAATTTGAAAAATATTTTTAGGTACTACATAGAAATTAGGAATTTCGTATACCTCACTAAATTTACTTTTTCAAAAAAAATACGTAAAAGATTTTTTTCTTCATAAAAACTGAATTTAAAAAAAAAAACTATTTCCTCCCAAAAAATTAAGAGGATTTTTTTTTCTCTACAAAAAATAGAATATCAAATACCACCTATGCTAAAAAAATTTAGAATCTTTCTTATATTTTTAACCTTATTGAGAAAATAGGAAAAAAATTTCACGCTCGTTTCAAATAAAATGATATTTTTACATTATTTTTTACTCTGAGAAAAGTCAGAAAATTTTTTCTATAGAAAATTGAATTTCCTCTTCTCAATGAATTAATTTTCCTCTAAAAAAAAACTGCAAATTTTTTCTTCAAAAAAAAAAAAAAAAAAAAAAATGTCAAAGGTTCAGAGATTTTTTTTGTCAGAAAAGCTAAGCAAAGGTTTTTCATTCCAAAAAAAAAAAAATGTACAGAGATTTTTTTTTTACAAAAAATTTGAGAAATTTTTACTTCAAAGAAATTAAGAATGGAATTCCTTTTCTGAAAAAAATAAAAAAAAAACATTTTTTTTTCTAAAAAAATCTCCAAAATGAGATTTTTAAACTTTTTTTTCGAAAAAAAAAATTATTTAGAAATTCTTTTATACTGGTAAAAAAATATAGAGATCGTATTATTTTTTCATTCGAAGAAAATTCAGAATGTTTTCCCTCCAAAAAATCGAGCCCCCCCCCCCAAAATGAAAAATATTTTCACTCCAAACTAATAAGCGATTTTTTCAACAAAAAAAAAATCAAAATTTTTACATATCATAAAGAAATTTTATTTTCCAAAAAAAAAGAAGGATTTCTCTTTAAAATAACCTTTTTCCTCCAACTTTTTTTCTCCAAAAATTCTAAAAATATTTTTGCTCCAAAGAAACGAGATTTTTTTTTCAATATTTTCAAAAAAAATTTACTTAAATGAATTGAAAGATCCCTCCCCAAAAGATGAGATCGTTTCTCTAAAAAAATAAGACAATTTTTCTCCAAAAAATGCAAGATCCCCCCCCCCCCTTTAAAAATGAGATTTTTAGCATAGTAGGTGTCTAAATAGTCCCACTTTACCCTACTCCTATAAATACATAGGTATATTTTTTGAAGGTAGCCTTCATTATAAAAAAATTTCTGGGTTTCGAAAATTTTTCAAAAAAATCTATCGTACTTACTATAATGAAGTGGCATTAATTTTCATGCAAGTTTTTACGCCATACGTGGAGTTTTTCTGTTCGTGTATCGTGTTATTGTCATATATTATTTGAAAATCGTATTTATTTTAATGAAGGTAAAACGACGTCATGTTAGTTATCTCTTATACATCTGTTAGATTCCTACGTCGATTTGAAAACAAAGAAAACAACTGACTGGTTGGATGTTGGATTTTACGTAGCGAAAAATCAACATATTAATTGAAAATCGCCCATATTCGACAGGTCGACTAGTTTTACCCACTGGCGAGGCGCAAAGCACCGAGTTTTCTTTCTGCGAGTAAAAGTTAAAGATCTCTAAAAAATTTAGATTTTTTTACTATGGGTTACTCGTACTTCGAAAAAATTGAGAAAATTTTTTATGCCCGTTCCAAAGAAAATTTTTTTTTGCAAACGTTTCCTCCATAAATTGAATTTTTTCTTCCAAAAAATTTAAAAATCATTTTCTCTTCCAAATCCAAGAAAAGTTTAGAGAATTTTTATGCAAGAATTTGGGAAATATTTTCATTTCGAAGAAATTTATCACTTATTCCGAAAAAATTGAGATTTTTTTTCTCTCCAAAAATGAGATACCTATACCAAAGATAAAAAAATCCAGAAAATTGAGAAATTTTTAACCAATTTTTTTATTTTAAAAAAATGTGAAATTATTTTATGCTGATTCCAAAAAATTACAGGGTACGTATTTTTTATCATAAGAAAATTCAGAAAATTTTTCCTCCTAAATAATTAATTTTTACTCCGAAAATTTGAGAAATATTCCAACTCCAAGCAGACGAGACTGAATATTCATCAAAGCTTTTAATTTTTCATCTTAATATTTCGTTTCCTTGGCAATAATAAATTCTGTACCTAGCGAATAACGTTGGAATTGAAATGGAAAAAAAATTCTATTAATCGTTAATTTTAACGTTTCAAACCTACTTTGAATAGTTCATTCGTCGTATTTTCGTTTCAAATAAATAATATCGTAATGGATATTTATATTTGAAAGAATGTTAAATAAACAATAGCAATTCCCAAAGCTTTATTACCCTCTGCACCTGTTACCGCTCGTAATTCAGTATACCTAAGTAACATATTTCACTGAACGCGTATAACTTTTTTCTGCCTTTACGTTGAATTAAAAACTACAGCCTTTTTTCTTGTTCGTGTTGTGGAGGTAGTCTCAAGTTGGAAGATTTTCATATACCATTATCACGTACTATATCATGTTTTCAACTCGGGTCGAGTCTTTTTTTTCCCACCGAGAAGAATTTCTCTCAAGTGGTTATGCTTTCAAAACAAACATGAAAAAAAATTTATTATTTGAAAATTAATAAAATATCGACCCTCGTTCGTTGCTTCCGATTGTTGTTCGGATCAACTTGAAGTTTCTCAAGATTGTGGGTGCATGAGATGTACTCGTATTTCCTTTGGCGAGAACCGAAGTAGGTACTTATCTTCCGACGTAAAGTTTAAATTGTCTATCAATGATATAAATGTGTTTTATAAGGTGCTCGTAGTGCGTTGTTGTCTTCATTAAGCGAACATATTTTATTTATTTTGCCAAGACTCGTCGTTTCACGAGAGCAATATCAATGTTAATTTGATTTTTGTACGAATGAATTAACCCGAGTGTATTTCCTTTTCGTGTAATTTGTTTCATTAAGAATGTCGCAGTTCGCTTAGTTGATCTAGGATTTGTGTTATTTTTTAGATCTGCAATTGCAGCACGTTTCGTTTTATTCGACACTGCGAATTAAAACAAGGCAAAAAAGGGTGGTTTTTGAACGTCAAATGAGTGCTTTTTAATCTTCAATATCGCGTCGTGTCGTTTCGAATTTCCAAATCTATGACGAAAAAATCATTGTGGGTGTTATGATATTCAATGTACAGAAGATGAGGATGACTTTGGCTTATGCGAAGGGTGCTTTTTTCTGCTATTCTGCTAAGAATCATTTCCATCCATTTTTTTCGGTTTTTACGAAATACGCCTCAGTGAACACTGGGATTTGAGCTCGTCGTTGTTCGTTCTGTATTATGTATTTTTACCGAAAGATAAATTCCCTTTCAATATATTAGTGGCGCCCATTTTTTAAAAGTAATAATGGCGAAATCATTTAATATTTTGTCTGAGGGGAATAAATCGAGGAGACTGCGGAGAAGGAGTCGTCGACCTGTTTTTTTGTTCCTTAATTTATTTACGAGATATCTTCTTATTATGGTGTTGTAAAGTCGTATTAAACATTTAATAATAAACGTTAATTAAATTACGAGTCGAGACATAAAATATGATGGTGGTTTTTCTGAAATTTTCTCTCCTATGTTCGACGTTAACTATTCAGTGATTCTGCGTTTTAATAGGAAATATCAATACCGCAAGCGAGGGAGTATTGGGAGGCAAAAGTCGCGTTGTGGTAATTTCCAGATGAACTAGATCCCGAGCAGCACACTCGATCGATAGTATCGAAAGTTGAAACGTATCGATAAAAAATCGTTTAAAAATCTAAAGATGTTCTCACGATATGATACAGATTTAGCTGTACGATTTTATAGGCAAAAAATCTAAAAACTATCGAATTCGATAGTATTACGATTTTAGGACGATATTCGTCAACGATACTATCGACAAAGAATATTAAATTTATCGAATCCGATTTTCCACCGATTTTGTGCAGATATTTGAAACTATATTATCGACAAATAATCTGAAATTTCTCGAATTCGATTTTTTAACGATTTTGTGAAGATATTTAAAACTATATTATCGACACGTAATCTGAAATTTCTCGAATTCGATTTTTCAACGATTTTGTGCAGATATTTGAAACTATATTATCGACACGTAATCTGAAATTTCTCGAATTCGATTTTTCAACGATTTTGTGACGATATTTGAAACTATATTATCGACACGTAATCTGAAATTTCTCGAATTCGATTTTTCAACGATTTTGTGACGATATTTACAACTATATTATCGACAAATAATCTGAAATTTCTCGAATTCGATTTTTTAACGATTTTGTGAAGATATTTACAACTATATTATCGACAAATAATCTGAAATTTCTCGAATCCGATTTTCCACCGATTTTGTGCAGATATTTACAACTATATTATCGACAAATAATCTGAAATTTCTCGAATTCGATTTGTTAACGATTTTGTGAAGATATTTGAAACTATACTATCGAAAAAGAATATTAAATTTATCGAATTCGATTTTTTAAAGATTTTGTGAAGATATTTAAAACTGTATTATCGACAGATTATATGAAATTTCTCGAATTCGATTTTTCAACGATTTTGTGACGATATTTAAAACTATATTATCGACACATTATATGAAATTTATCGACTTCGATATTTCAACGATTTTGTAACGATAGTTGTTGAAACTATATTGATTTTTTTCTAGTCAAAAAATACCTACTTTATATTCAAAATTGGATGGGAAGAAAGGGCCAAATCGAAATTTTTATAATAACCAAAATTAAATCCAGAATATTATTCTACAACTTTTGTTTGAAATGTTTTTTCAATTGGACCTCATCTCTAGCCTCTATTATTTTGCATTTACCTACTTACGTGTAACAGTAATATGCGAAATCAAAATTGAAAAAATTTTCAAACAAGTTATCTAGTTTTTTTGGTTTACTAGGTATTTTACTTGAAACCAGATGGTTGTTCTTAAATAAAATTTTACCAAGTTCAATACTACGATTACTATGTGAATACTTAGTATTTAAAATTGAACGGGAGGGAGGCGCCCAATCGACAATTTTGTAATGACCAAAATTATTCTTAGAACTTTAAGCTACAACTTTTGTTTGAAAATTTTTTCAATTGGGCCTCTCCTTCTCCTCCAATTTTGCATAATACTCCGTTGATACTTATTCAAAATTGGAGGAGCGGAGGAAAAAGGTGCCAATTTGAAAAAATTTTCAAACAAAAGTTGTAAATTAAGGTCCTAGAAATAATTTTAGTTATTATAAACATTTCAATTGGACCCCTCCCTCTTCTCCAATTTTGCATAAGATGTTTGAATATTATAATCCAATTCGTATTATGCGAACGAACTCCGATGTTCGCAACAGACGCTTGTTTTGGTAGAAACTGCTGTATTTGGAACGAAATTCGCCAGCCTTAAGCGTAACTACGACTTCAAACTCGCCAGCCGGTCTTGAAAATGTGCGCGCGCATATACCCATATATGCTAAATTATCTACAAAAAATGGATAGAATATCGAAACTAGATAATCTACAAAAAATCGTAATACAAAATCAATGGAATATCGAAATTAAATCGAAATAAAAAATCGATAGAATATCGAAACTAAATCGAAATAAAAAATCGACAGAATATCGAATTCGATAAAGTGTCGCGTTAGTTCCGCATAAATCCTGTAATTATCTTTCGATTTATAGATAGGTTATCGATGAAGTATCTAACTATAATCTTGAGATTTTTAAAAGAAAAATCGTTCGATTTTATCGAAAGTTTATCTGTTGATGGATTTTGCCAACTATAATTCATCGATAATCTGTCGATATATCGAAAGATAATTTCACGATTTATGCGGAACTAACGCGACACTTTATCGAATTCGATATTCTGTCTATTTTTTATTTCGATAATTTGTCGAGTGTGCTGCTCGGGATTATTTTTTTCTATAGAATTCTACAAGTAATGAGTAGCTTTCTTCGTATTGACGTTGAAAATTCACTAATTAATTTTTACTACGTATTTTGAGGAAGGTTGTGATAGAGAAGCGCAGCATATTACCTACTGTGATTTAGACTCCTCCATAATTTTTTCCCCTCGTATTATCTCCTAAAATTATGTTTTTAGCCAAAAAATGCTTTGGTCAAGTTTTAAAGAATCTTTAATAATTCGTTGGATTAACAAACTGCAAAATCTTATTGCATTGCTGTGATTTTAAAGGGTCAATGGGCGAGAGTCTTCCCCAGCTTTCTTTCACATCGAAAGTTGCCTAACACCTGGAGTGTGAAATCGCATTTTTCGGGTTTAAGAATTTTCAGCTCTAAAAAATTCACTCCTAAATTCTCGCAGATATCTTTTTGTGCGTCAGAAATAATATAGGTACCATATGTTGACTTCAAAAATGTTATTTTTAAATAAGTTTTTTTTTTTTTAATCATTTTTTTTTTGATTTTTGAACAAAATTTTGAAAAATTTTTGGTATGTGCAAACTTTGGCAAACTTCGCAAAGATCATGTAGGATATTTTCAATTTTTAATTTTTCGAATGACTTTAGTGAGCTTTTTTTATTGGAAAACTAGTGACAAAATAGAGACCGAAATTTTCAAGAAAATGGAGCTTTCTGACTAAAATCGCAAGTTAGTAACCACCCTCCTCCTTTTCCACATTTGAAAGGAGATATTTAAAAATTGTCTTTTAAAAAATCGAAAATTCTATGAAAAAATCCTCTGATTTTTTTTTTGAAATAAAATACTTACCTATATACCTATACATACTTTCTAAAAAAAAAATCTGGCAATTTGTAGCGAAATTTGAAAAATGTGACATGACATGAGGAAGATATGCTTAGATTAAAAATGTAAATTTTACAGTATAAATTGGTCACTTTGAAGTTTGAGTGCATTTTTAAGCACTTTAGAATTTGTTTTTTGATTTTTTTTTGACCATACCATCGGATAGAGGAGGTCTTCAAGAAAGAAAAAAAAAGATTTTTTTGATTTAAAGCATAATATACCTATTCCTCATGTCATGTCACAAATATAGGTAGGTAAGTACATACCTAATATTTAAAAAATGGGACTTTTGATTTTTTCAGAAACGTTTTTTAAAATTTCCTTTAAAAAATTAACTTTTTAATGACAGAATTTTTTTTTCAGAAAAATTTTGAGCAGAGGTGAAACTTGGAAATAAAACGAAAAACCAAAGCTGAAACTGTAGGTAATGTCAAAATTGAAAACTAGAAAAATGGAACTGAAACGTTTTTTCTGTTCTCGATTTTTTTTCATTTTGGTTTTTCATTTGACTTTTTTCATCTTTTGGTTCAAAATTAGGTATAAGGAAAGGAGTAGTCGATTGAAATTTTTCTCCTAACAATAATTTATTCCTTATTTCAATCTACAACTCTCGTTTGAAAAAATTTTCAATTGACCCCCCTCCTCCCCTCGATTACACATAACATTACATAGATACCTATTCAAAATGGTGGATGAACAGTGGACACGGCCAGTCCTGTTGAAAAAATTGTCAAATAAAAATTATACATTGAGATCCTAAAATGATTTTGAAAAAATTGCGATTGGATCCCTCCCTCCTCTCTAATTTTGCATAGTACTAAATGTTCAAAATTGGAAGGAGGTAGGGGTCGAATTGAAAAAAATTTCAAACAAAAGTTGAAGATTAAAATACTAAGAATAATTTTACTTATGACAAAAATTTCGATTAGACTCCTCCTTCCGCTCTGATTTTGAATTTTGGAAAAAAATGGAGAACTGAAAACCAGAACTAAAGCTAAAACTGAAAAATGGGACCTGAAAACTGGAACTAATTTCATTTTTTTCCTATACCCCTGATTTTGAGAATTTCTTTTTCAAAAAAAATTTTTGAAGATTTTTTTTTTTTTTTTTGATAAAATTAAAGAAGATATAATTTTGATGGCATGTTTGATTTTTTCAGAAAAATTTTTGATTATTTGAAAAAATTATTCTATCTAAGTTGAACAAAAATTTGATAAGTACAAAAATATCAATAAAAAAAAATCGTACCTATTATACCTACTTACTTAATTCTTTAAAAAAAAAATTGATTGGATTTTTTTTTCAAAAATGTTTTGAAATAATATTTTCTTTTGAAGAAAAAGTTCAATAAGTATGTACCTATACCTATTTTTTTTGTCAAGTTTTTGAAATAATTTTTGATAGGATTCTTGATTTTGTGCAACCGGGGAGGGGGGTTGTTTTTACTTTTGTTCATATGGTAGTTAAACCAAAACATCCAATACACGTTTTAAAAATCAAAAAAAATTGTTTGAGAAAAAAAATATAAAGCGACTTTTATTGGCCAAGTACTTTTGCGCGAAACATCAGTGAAAAAAGTGATGAAGATGTGAAATAGTAGCCAGATCATACTATGAGAATGACTCGCAAACAGGCCTGAAAAATTATTTTTTTTACCGAATTTAAAAAAATTGTTGTTACACCAACAAAATTCAAAAAATAAAAATAAATAAATAAATAAGTAATTTACACAAAATTTTGCAAAATCTGTTTTCATTTAAATTTACTTAATATTCTCATATAGTCCAGTCAAATTAGAAGTATAAAAGGAAAAAAATGCTTACAAATTAGTTACATCATTCTGTAGAAAAGCTCATGGGAAACATTTTTTGTTCCATACCAATTTTTTCTTTTTTTGAAAATTTTCGAGTTATTCACAAGAAATTGTTATTTTTAAAAATTGCTTGATTTGCCACATCCCGAAGGGGGCTTGCATTAAAGGGTAGGGTACAATGTTTACTATCGTTGTATAGGAAATTTTATGTAGAATTTTTTCTTATACCAGCTATTTTCCGCTATCTCACGAACATCTCGTGTAATTCGCGAAAAACGGAAATGGGGGGCACGTTCTGCCCCCTGGGGGAGATGCCAAGCTAGGTTGGGTTCGAGGGTTTTGTGTGGCGACTACTGGGGCCTCATTCAACACTTTTTCGCAAAAAAAAATTGTACCTAAGCATTTTTTTCCTTTTACACCCCTAATTTGACTGGACTAATATAAAAATGTTTTTTCTTAATTTTTAGACAAGAACAAAATTTTTGGATATTTCAAGTTTGGCTGGAATTGAAAAAATTGCGTTGGGATAAAATGTATAAAAAAAATATTCTTCTACAAAATCTTGTAAAATCTGTTCCGTAAATTTTTAAAATAATATTACCTACTTTAAAAAATAATCAAAAAACTGAACTCGAAACAAATCAGGAAAATAAAAATGTAAAAAAATTTTAAAAAACCACGCTTTTATTTAAAGTTGGTCACTTTGTAAAATGTTATTCATAGAGAAAGAGTAATGCCTTAAAAAACAAAAAATAAAATTTACTTGAATACAAAAATGTGTCATGAAAATTTTTTTTTCAAAAATTTTAATGATGAAAATCGTGGTGGGGCGTTAATCGAAAAGGTATTCGTTTGCTCCTCGCACACCCCACCACGCTTTTCATCATTAAAATTTTTGAAAAAACAATTTTCATGACACATTTTTGTATTCAAGTAAATTTTATTTTTTGTTTTTTAAGGCATTACTCTTTCTCTATGAATAACATTTTACAAAGTGACCAACTTTAAATAAAAGCGTGGTTTTTTAAATTTTTTTTACATTTTTATTTAACTCTTTTTGTCGTTGAAAATATTTTAATTTCATAGTTTTGAAATTTTCAAAATGGAACCCCCTCATAGGGGCTCAATTTGGGGTCAAGGGTAAATTTAAGTCCGAAAATCGAATTCAGCGGCCTCGAAAACCTACATTTCGATACCAATGTTGTGATTTTCTGAAATTTTCAAAACTGAACCCCCTCATAGGGGCTCAATTTGGGGTCGGGGGTAAATTTGAGTTCGAAAATCGAATTCAGCTACCTCGAAAACCAACATTTTGATATCAATGTTGTGAATTTTGAAATTTTCAAAATGGAACCCCCTCATAGGGGCTCAATTTGGGGTCAAGGGTAAATTTAAGTCCAAAAATCGAATTCAGCGACCTCGAAAACCTACATTTCGATACCAATGTTGTGATTTTCTGAAATTTTCAAAATTGAACCCCCTCATAGGGGCTCAATTTGGGGTCGGGGGTAAATTTGAGTTCGAAAATCGAATTCAGCGACCTGGATAACCTACATTTTGATACCAATGTTATGATTTTCTGAAATTTTCAAAATTGAACCCCCTCATAGGGGTTCAATTTGGGGTCGGGGTAAATTTGAGTTCGAAAATCGAATTCAGCGACCTCGAAAACCTACATTTCGATACCAATGTTGTGATTTTCTGAAATTTTCAAAATTGAACCCCGTCATAGGGGCTCAATTTGGGGTCGGGGGTAAATTTGAGTTCGAAAATCGAATTCAGCGACCTCGAAAACCCCTAACGTGAGCACTATGTTCTTTCAATTCCAGTAAAATATTAAATGAGAGAGGATTGGTTGAAAACATACTTTTGGTTCCATGAGACATACATACATACATACATACCAAGCTAATAAAAGCGTGGTAAAAAACAACTTAATAGGTATAGAAATTTGGAATAAAAATAAACCAGACCCAAAACACAACCTTCAACTTGGAGTTCACTGCTCCTATAAGAAAAAAAGCGAGTTTTAGACAGTTCATATTATACAATAGGTGAGTATATTATAGTATGTCATGCCTTTTCAGCTTCGATGATGGAATAATTTTGTGACGCCAATAATGGAACTTTTATCTCGCATTTTTACATCAAGGAAAGTTTCAAGTTTTTTCTGCGTTGCAGAAATTGGCCTAAAACCAGTAAGTATACAAGATAGGTTACTTACTTCTGGGTATAGGAAAACCTTCAGCTGTTGTTTCCGGAATTGAGCCTATTGACAGTCAAAGACGGGTACATTCGAGTTATAGAATTTTGTCGGGTAAAATTTTCACTGATGCGTAATACTGCGTGTAAACATTTTAAACAATGCAAACATGCTTTTGGTAAGTTTTATCGGAAACTTAAACGGGCGATATTATGATAGAAAATTTAAGCGAGAAAGACTTGCTAAAGGCAACGTTTATAATCTGATTTGCTCGCCGGCATCTCCGATTATACTCTTTAATTGCGAAAGCTTGTACTGGATGTTAATTAAAGAACATTGTGAAAACTGTATGAAAGCGTAAAGACTGATAAATGTTGGTCTATCAAATAAATTTCCTCCTGTTTCGTAACCAGATGTTAGATCGAATGGTACAAAACTCAACTTACGGATGAAGAGCGAATAATACGAACAACGCACGCTATAGATATAAGAACTTCTACTCTGCAAATCGCAGCACTTAAAAACTGTCATTGATATTGAAAGAGGTAAATATTTTGTGGCGTTTCATTCATTTCGAACGATATACTTTCTCGATGTTCGTGTTATTCAAGTGGCAATATATTTTGCAACCTTCCAAACTGAACAGTGAACTCCTAATGTTCGCGTGTATTTCGATTGACGTACTTACTTCGAAGGGCGTTTAATTTTGAGAAAAACACGATTTTTTTCATCAGCTCGCAAACCACACGACTAATAATATATTTATTTTTGGATGGTTAGATAAAGTTGATACGAGAATTTTTAACATCTCGAGTAATTCATTTTGAAAGTTTCCCAAGTCGGTATCAAACTACCTACATGTAAATTTTAGGTACTTTTGAGTTTCTCGTGCTTTTTAATGTAACACAACTTCAACATAGGTAGGAGTTTAATTTATCGAAAGTCGAAACCGACCGGTGAAATTTAAATTAGATTCTTTACATGTGAGTAGCGCAGATAGTACTTTTATGAGAGCTAAATTTATCCTAAACTCTACTTTTCTCCCAAAGTGGATTCGTTAAACGTTGCGCTTTAGCAGTTTTCAAGTTTTTAGTTGAAAATTCCCTTTTTGCGAAATCTAATCTGCGAAGAAATTATTTCGCGAACGAGACAAATGTGTTTAACAATTTCTTTTCAAATAACACCTGTTGACTCGTGTTTTTAATAATGAAGACGTACTAATTAGAGTAGTTGGCACAAAGAAAACATTCGCCATGGTGAAAACGGTTCGCCTCTTTCTTTTAATCCGTTTATTCAACTGCAACAAAAATTTTGAATAAATAAAACGACCTAACAGGCAACGATTTCATTAAACGTCTCGTTTAGTTTCCTTTCAGTTTTGGTAATCGTACATAAAACCCTACTCTGGTGTTGTAAAATTGATGACTCGTGTTACATTGCGAGCTTTTCTTACAAATATTTGGTACTGACTGGAAGTACGTGGATTTTAATGATTTCAGATTCGAGTTGCCTTATTTAATATAAAAATGTGCTACTTGAATATTTGTATGGTTCTTTGGCAGGGATAAACCAAGTGATCCGTGAAGGGTTGGGGAGTATACACCACAGAAATTTTTTTGGTCGACAAAAATTCAAATATGTGTTTTTTGAGTTGAAAAATTGGTTGAAATTTTTAACGTTATCATCCTCTCTCCTCACTCACTCGCTACAAAATTCATTACAATGTGTCACTTATAACTGAAATTTTTACCAGAAATTAACAACGAAAATGTCACTAGGAAGTAACGCTCAAAAATTATTAAAAATTATCGCCAAACATGAATTTGAAAAAAAAAAAAATCAGTAGAAATTGGCATTATAAAAATCAGTAAGATAGATTAATTAGGGTGGATCCTTCAAGCGAAGCCCTCTTATCCGAAGCTCGACAGGTCTTTCTTCACACCGAACTCATCCAAAACTACTGATTCAGATTTTATAAAATTTTGCATACTTATTCTAGACATATCCAAGAGTGTTCAGTTTCAATTTCATGTTTGTATCTCAACCCGCTCGCGAAATATTGAAGATTAATTATTATCACGTTGTTGCGGGGTAAAGGGAAACATACAATATGCAGCGTTGTGATAGTTCCGTTCCCGTGTAGCAACGTCGATGCTAATTTCGATATAAAAGTCGACACATCGAAATCGGTCACTTTTCGATCGTACATGTCGACACGATTGTGGATGGTTTGTCGAGCTTATTATCGATATAGTCTACGGACCATAGGTCGAAAAGTGCTCTAGAAATCGATTTCATCGAGCTTTTTTGGTAGCCTAAAAATTTATCGGGCTTATGTTAGACACCAGTTCAGCATTTGCGAAAATGCCCATTTGGAAGTTTCAAACATACACAAGGGGGGCTGGGGCCACGAAAACCCCCATTTTCCAAACTTGGGGGTAGCCAAAAAAACTAAACGGGGTCCGAAGGGGCACTACCTACTGACCACAAATATACCTTTTTTTCATTTGGCTTTGTGCACAACGGCATTTTATGGCACTTTAAGTGCCATTTTTCGCGATTTTTGGGGTTTTTTCAGATAAATACACCTCCCCTATTCACAATTGCATAGGTAGCCAAAAATGAATCCCATAATTCAAAGCTACACGTCGATATGTACCCAAGGTCGCTTCGTTCATCGAAATCGCGCTGCACAACTTGCTTCAGTGCAGTCATAAAGTTGCGCAAAAGCTGCATTTCCTCAAATATTGAGTCACATGATTCCACGCATTTTTCATCCAAAGTGGCCGTGTAACATATCAAAATGAGATAAAAATTTTCGCTGAATCCAATGGTCATGTTAGTTTTTTTGACCGCCCCCTTCGGTGGACTCCAGCCTCCTACTCACACTTTTAAACATGAAATTTTAAAATTGGAGGGGAGGGAGAGGTCCAATTGAAATTTTCATGATAACCAAAATTATTTCTTAGACTTCAAGCTACAATTTTTGTTCGGAAAGTTTTTCGATTGGACCCCTTCCTCCCCCCGTTTTTAGGTAATTCAAGTATCTAAGGTCATATAATGCAAAATTGGAGGGGAGGGAGAGATCCAATTGAACTTTTTATCAGAACCAAAATTATTCCTTGGACTTTAAGCTACACCTTTTGTGGGAAAATTTTTTCGATTGGACCCCCTCCTCCCCCATTTTTGGGTAATAAAAGTGGCTACGGTCATGTTATGCAAAATTGGAGGGGGAGAGGGGGAGAGTGGTCCAATCGATAATTATATAAACCAAAATTATTTCTAAAACCTTCATACACAACTTTTTTTGAAAATTTTTTCGATTGGACCCCCCTCAACCCTCTAATTTTGCATAATATGACCGTAAATACTTATATTATCAATGGGCGGGGGAGAAAGGGGTCCAAACGAAAAAATGTTCAAAAAAAAAATGTGTATTGAGGTTTAAGAAATAATTTTGGTTTATACAATTATCGATTGGACCACTCTCCCTCCTCTCCCCTCCAATTTTGAATAATACAACCGTAGCAACTTTTATTACCTAAAGATTGGGGGAGGAGGGGGTCCAATCGAAAAAATTTTTTCACAAAAGTTGTAGCTTGAAGTCCAAGGAATAATTTTGGTTCCTACAAAAATTTCAATTGGATCTCTCCCTCCCCTCCAATTTTGCATTATATGACCTTAGATACTTGAATTACCTAAAAACGGGGAAAGGAAGGGATCCAATCGAAAAACTTTCCGAACAAAAATTGTAGCTTGAAGTCTATGAAATAATTTTGGTTATCATGAAAATTTCAATTGGATCTCTCCCTCCCCTCCAATTTTGCATTATATGACCTTAGATACTTGAATTACCTAAAAACGGGGAAAGGAAGGGATCCAATCGAAAAACTTTCCGAACAAAAATTGTAGCTTGAAGTCTATGAAATAATTTTGGTTATCATGAAAATTTCAATTGGACCTCTCTCTCCCCTCCAATTTTAAAATTTCATGTTTAAAAGTGTGTGGAGGGGGCTGGAGTCCACCGAAGGGGGCGGTCAAAAAAACTAACATGACCATTGGATTCAGCGAAACTTTTTATCTCATTTTGATATGTTACACGGCCACTTTGGATGAAAAATGCGTGGAATCATGTGACTCAATATTTGAGGAAATGCAGCTTTTGCGCAACTTTATGACTGCACTGAAGCAAGTTGTGCAGCGCGATTTCGATGAACGAAGCGACCTTGGGTACATATTGACGTGTAGTTTCGAATTATGGAATTCATTTCTGGCTACCTATGTAATTGTGGATGGGGGAGGTGTATTTATCTGAAAAAACCCCAAAAATCGCGAAAAATGGCACTTAAAGTGCCATAAAATGCCGTTGTGCACAAAGCCAAATGAAAAAAAGGTATATTTGTGGTCAGTAGGTAGTGCCCCTTCGGACCCCGTTTAGTTTTTTTGGGTACCCCAAGTTTGAAAAATGGGGGTTTTCGTGGACCCAGCCCCCCTTGTGCATGTTTGAAACTTCCAAATGGGCATTTTCGCAAATGCTGAACTGGTGTCTAACATAAGCCCGATAAATTTTTAGGCTACCAAAAAAGCTCAATGGATGAACACTTTTTGGCCTGTGGTCCGTAGACTAATATGTTTGTCGACCGTCCAAATATGACTCGACATGTCGAGCCATATTTGGACGGTCGACAAACATGTCGATAATAAGCTCGACAAACTATCCACAATCGTGTCGACATGTACGATCGAAAAGTGACCGATTTCGATGTGTCGACATTTATATCTACATCCACATCGACATTTGCAATGGTGAGATTTTGAAAAATATGCTAAGGTCAAATATTCAATATAAGTATATATTAAAATTACACCAAAAATAGTGTTCAAGCCAACATTTCGACATTTTTTGTCAAATATGCGGCATTGAGGCCCCCTTTGTAGCTGGACACATGCGAGTGTCCAACTAACATAGAGATGATTCTTAGACCTTATGTACTAATTCACAACACACTTTATCTGCGAGTATCACAATCACCCTCAAGACGTCGACAGTCAAGTCGATGCATTATTCGACCCTCGACAATTAGATCGACATTAACTCGACTTAAAATTCCTCTGGTCAACACTGTCGACAGTTAAGTCGATGCATTATTCGACCCTCGACAATCACATCGACACTATCTCGACTTAAAATTCCTCTGGTCGGCACTGTCGACAGTGAAGTCGATGCATTATTCGACCATCGACAATTATGTCGACAATAACTCGACAAGTCGTTGTATTATTCAAAACTTTGAAAAATAAGAAAATTTTGTGATTCTTTCAAAAATTATTTATTCCTGAGCTTAAAATGTTCTTATTAATTGTTTTTAGTTCTTTTTAGATATAAAATTTGTAAATTTAATTGGCAGAAATTGTCGACATAAATGTCGATGCGTTTATCGAGTATCGATTTTTACATCGACTTGTCTATGTAGAAAAACAACGTTTTCTAAATTATAGGAAAATACTGAGAAAAATTCAAAAATTTTGATTGAACAGTTATGTTTAACATAGAACATTACTTTAAATCTCAAATATCATTTTTAATTCATCGTTAACCGAGAAAAAAATGTGTCTGAATTTTGTCGACATAAATGTCGATGTCGACAATTGCTACACGGGTTATGGAGGGGTAAATGGAAACGTGCATGCGCAGAACGTGAATCGCGGCAGAAACCAGTTTTCCATCTATACCCGGTAAACACACTGTATGCGAATCGCGTACTAATAGAGCGCTAAATTCGCATTTATCGTATACGAATAGCATGCGAAAATAGCGTACTATTAGCATATCAAAAATGTCCGCTTTTTTAGCGGCTAATTTCGAACGCTAATAGTACGCGAAATTAGCAGCGAATGTAGCGTTCTATTCGCTGTTAATTCGCTTGCGATTAGCGTTCGGAATTCGCCTCTAAAAAGTAGGCTAATGATTTTTGACGATTTCCACTCAGCAGTAAATTAATTATTCGAAAATATATCATATTTGTGATCGCAGATCTGTGGAAAATGAAATTATGTCGAATCGTAGAGTTTTTGGAGTACCTATCAGTGGCATTTGATAAAGTAATTTTTAGGAAAATCAAAATTACTACCAAGATTTCAATCTACAACTTTTGTTTGAAAAATTTCTCAATTTGAGCCCCTCCCCCCCCTCCAATTATGCCCAATACTACGTAGATAGATAGATAGATAGATAGATTAGATAGGTATAAAAACGTATATTTATTACTCTGAATTGTGAGAGGGAAGAAGGGCTGTCCCGCAGTCCCAAATGAAAATTTTTTCAAACAAAAGTTGTAGATTGAAATCTTAGAAATAATTTCGATTATTACAAAAATTTCGATTTGACTCTTCCTTTCCTTATAATTTCGCATAATACTGCGTTCAAATTGGAGAAGGAAGAGGAACAATTGAAAAATTTTATAGCACTGATAAGACGTCTAAAATTTTTACGATTTGATAAAATTTAATTTCACACAGATTCACGCGATCACAAATAAGATATAAATTCAAAATAATTAACTTACTGTGAGTGGAAATCGTCCAAGAAATTCTGCCTTCGTCTCCATTCTTATCACTTTGAAATCAAATCATTGGCGTTTTTACTTAAAAAGAAGAAAAAACATCAAACAAAACACAAAATTCCCCAACAAAATCAAAAAACCCAGAAAAACCTTTATTTTATTGTTTAAATGTCACTGCAATACATTCAAGTACACGTTCATGTTTGAAACTGACTTCTCTCATTTGTAAAACGTATTGAAAGAAGTTGTAGTGAAAATCGCATGCTATTCGCTAGCGAATATTGCGCTAATATCGTAAGAAATATCTGCACGTTTTCCACTGCGATTTTAGCATACGATTCTTATGCGAATATCGCGCTAATATCGTACGAACTTTTTGCCTGTTTTCAATGTGATTTCAGGCATGCGATACGCAAGCGAATATCGCGCTAATATCCCACAAAACATCTACAGGTTTTTAAATACGATTTTAGCATGATATTCGCTCACGAATAGTATACGAATTTATCTGAGAAATTTTTTTTCGATTTTTGCTTTGATTTCGCATTCTATTCGTATGCGAATAGACCGCGATTTTCGTCTCTGTGATTTTAGCATACGAATAGCAGGCGGTGTGTTTACCGGGTAGCTTCATCATTTTCACGCGTTATTTCATCTAGCAAAATTTTTCGAGAAGCTTTCATGCTGTTTTGTTATGTTCAAGTTAATTTATAATTTATTTATTCAATATTAATTTTTTAGCAATTACTTTTTTTCATTTTTTACTTATATTATTTTTTCCTCATTAAAAAAAATCCCACAGAGTAAAAAGATCTTTCATTTTTTTTTAATAGAAAAGTTTCTAATTTTTTTGGAATAAAGAAATTTTATGATTTTTTTGGAATGAAAAAATTTCTTTGGAACAAAAATTTTTAAATTTTTTTTTGGAATTTTAATATTTTACTAAAGAAACATTTTCAAAATCTTTTTGGAAATGAAAAAAATATGTAAAATTTTCTGAAACAGAAATGTATCTTGTCAGTACCTTTTTTCTTTTTTTTTTTTTTTTTCAAAAACCGAAGTTCTTACTTTTTGTAATCCAAAATTCTCAATTTTTGAGTTGAAGAAAATTTCTAATTTTTTAGAACAAGAAATGTTTCAAATTCTGGGAAAAAATCTCCCCTAGCTTTTTCAAAGAAATAATTTTTCAACTTTTTTGAAGTAATTTTTTGGAATGAAAAACTTGATAATTTTTTGGCAGTAAAAATGTTTAATTTTTTTTCCAGAAAATTGATTTTTGTTTGTTTGGAAAAAAATCGCTCTATTTTTTGAAATTTGACAAACTGAAAGTGAACTTGTTTAGCTTGCTCAATTCCTCTCAAATCTACTGTTCGCACCTGCATCTCTCACTCTCCGCCCTACTTTTCGCAGAAGGGACGCCTAGTTTATCAAAATAAAATTTCTTTACAATCACATCTTTTATTTTTCATTGCTCTATTTCATGAGTGATTTCAACAAAATCTCAATATGTTTCACGCTTTTCACTAAACTTAATTTGTATTTTAAATAGGAAGTAGGTACAAAGATACAGCATAACAAGAATCAAAAATGAAATTCATAATAGGAATTTTCAAATCTCCGAATTTTCATCACACGCAATTATAAGGTGCGTGACTTTTTCGTAACACGATTTTTTACCTAGTAAATACAGCGTCGAATTGCCTTTTGAAAAATATATTATTTACAAAGTTTTCTTTTATTTCGTTCGCGAGGTTATTGCGCTTTGTATTGCGCTTTAGGCGGTTCCTATGATATTTTAAAGTCTGGTTGCGCAAGTAATACGCGAAAAATCCTGTCATCGTAGTTCTTCTTTGTGAGATTTAAACTTTCTCGATGTTTGTATTGTAATATTCTCTTTCATCGCTGGTTTTTGTAAGTCGAATTGTTTTTTGTTGTTTTCCTGTTAAAGGTTTTATGTACAAGTAGATTACCCGTGTAGCAACGTCGATGCTAATTTCGATATAAATGTCGACACATCGAAATCGGTCACTTTTCGATCGTACATGTCGACACGATTGTGGATGGTTTGTCGAGCTTATTATCGACATGTTTGTCGACAATAAGCTCGACAAACCATCCACAATCGTGTCGACATGTACGATCGAAAAGTGACCGATTTCGATGTGTCGACATTTATATCGACATCCACATCGACATTTGCAATGGTGAGATTTTGAAAAATATGCTAAGTTCAAATATTCAATATAAGTATATATTAAAATTACACCAAAAATAGTGTTCAAGCCAACATTTCGACATTTTTTGTCAAATATGCGGCATTGAGGCCACCTTTGTAGCTGGACACATGCGAGTGTCCAACTAACATAGAGATGATTCTTAGACCTTATGTACTAATTCACAACACACTTTATCTGCGAGTATCACAATCACCCTCAAGACGTCGACAGTCAAGTCGATGCATTATTCGACCCTCGACAATTAGATCGACATTAACTCGACTTAAAATTCCTCTGGTCAACACTGTCGACAGTTAAGTCGATGCATTATTCGACCCTCGACAATCACATCGACACTATCTCGACTTAAAATTCCTCTGGTCGGCACTGTCGACAGTGAAGTCGATGCATTATTCGACCATCGACAATTATGTCGACAATAACTCGACAAGTCGTTGTATTATTCAAAACTTTGAAAAATAAGAAAATTTTGTGATTCTTTCAAAAATTATTTATTCCTGAGCTTAAAATGTTCTTATTAATTGTTTTTAGTTCTTTTTAGATATAAAATTTGTAAATTTAATTGGCAGAAATTGTCGACATAAATGTCGATGCGTTTATCGAGTATCGATTTTTACATCGACTTGTCTATGTAGAAAAACAACGTTTTCTAAATTATAGGAAAATACTGAGAAAAATTCAAAAATTTTGATTGAACAGTTATGTTTAACATAGAACATTACTTTAAATCTCAAATATCATTTTTAATTCATCGTTAACCGAGAAAAAAATGTGTCTGAATTTTGTCGACATAAATGTCGATGTCGACAATTGCTACACGGGTTATGGAGGGGTAAATGGAAACGTGCATGCGCAGAACGTGAATCGCGGCAGAAACCAGTTTTCCATCTATACCCGGTAAACACACTGTATGCGAATCGCGTACTAATAGAGCGCTAAATTCGCATTTATCGTATACGAATAGCATGCGAAAATAGCGTACTATTAGCATATCAAAAATGTCCGCTTTTTTAGCGGCTAATTTCGAACGCTAATAGTACGCGAAATTAGCAGCGAATGTAGCGTTCTATTCGCTGTTAATTCGCTTGCGATTAGCGTTCGGAATTCGCCTCTAAAAAGTAGGCTAATGATTTTTGACGATTTCCACTCAGCAGTAAATTAATTATTCGAAAATATATCATATTTGTGATCGCAGATCTGTGGAAAATGAAATTATGTCGAATCGTAGAGTTTTTGGAGTACCTATCAGTGGCATTTGATAAAGTAATTTTTAGGAAAATCAAAATTACTACCAAGATTTCAATCTACAACTTTTGTTTGAAAAATTTCTCAATTTGAGCCCCTCCCCCCCCTCCAATTATGCCCAATACTACGTAGATAGATAGATAGATAGATAGATTAGATAGGTATAAAAACGTATATTTATTACTCTGAATTGTGAGAGGGAAGAAGGGCTGTCCCGCAGTCCCAAATGAAAATTTTTTCAAACAAAAGTTGTAGATTGAAATCTTAGAAATAATTTCGATTATTACAAAAATTTCGATTTGACTCTTCCTTTCCTTATAATTTCGCATAATACTGCGTTCAAATTGGAGAAGGAAGAGGAACAATTGAAAAATTTTATAGCACTGATAAGACGTCTAAAATTTTTACGATTTGATAAAATTTAATTTCACACAGATTCACGCGATCACAAATAAGATATAAATTCAAAATAATTAACTTACTGTGAGTGGAAATCGTCCAAGAAATTCTGCCTTCGTCTCCATTCTTATCACTTTGAAATCAAATCATTGGCGTTTTTACTTAAAAAGAAGAAAAAACATCAAACAAAACACAAAATTCCCCAACAAAATCAAAAAACCCAGAAAAACCTTTATTTTATTGTTTAAATGTCACTGCAATACATTCAAGTACACGTTCATGTTTGAAACTGACTTCTCTCATTTGTAAAACGTATTGAAAGAAGTTGTAGTGAAAATCGCATGCTATTCGCTAGCGAATATTGCGCTAATATCGTAAGAAATATCTGCACGTTTTCCACTGCGATTTTAGCATACGATTCTTATGCGAATATCGCGCTAATATCGTACGAACTTTTTGCCTGTTTTCAATGTGATTTCAGGCATGCGATACGCAAGCGAATATCGCGCTAATATCCCACAAAACATCTACAGGTTTTTAAATACGATTTTAGCATGATATTCGCTCACGAATAGTATACGAATTTATCTGAGAAATTTTTTTTCGATTTTTGCTTTGATTTCGCATTCTATTCGTATGCGAATAGACCGCGATTTTCGTCTCTGTGATTTTAGCATACGAATAGCAGGCGGTGTGTTTACCGGGTAGCTTCATCATTTTCACGCGTTATTTCATCTAGCAAAATTTTTCGAGAAGCTTTCATGCTGTTTTGTTATGTTCAAGTTAATTTATAATTTATTTATTCAATATTAATTTTTTAGCAATTACTTTTTTTCATTTTTTACTTATATTATTTTTTCCTCATTAAAAAAAATCCCACAGAGTAAAAAGATCTTTCATTTTTTTTTAATAGAAAAGTTTCTAATTTTTTTGGAATAAAGAAATTTTATGATTTTTTTGGAATGAAAAAATTTCTTTGGAACAAAAATTTTTAAATTTTTTTTTGGAATTTTAATATTTTACTAAAGAAACATTTTCAAAATCTTTTTGGAAATGAAAAAAATATGTAAAATTTTCTGAAACAGAAATGTATCTTGTCAGTACCTTTTTTCTTTTTTTTTTTTTTTTTCAAAAACCGAAGTTCTTACTTTTTGTAATCCAAAATTCTCAATTTTTGAGTTGAAGAAAATTTCTAATTTTTTAGAACAAGAAATGTTTCAAATTCTGGGAAAAAATCTCCCCTAGCTTTTTCAAAGAAATAATTTTTCAACTTTTTTGAAGTAATTTTTTGGAATGAAAAACTTGATAATTTTTTGGCAGTAAAAATGTTTAATTTTTTTTCCAGAAAATTGATTTTTGTTTGTTTGGAAAAAAATCGCTCTATTTTTTGAAATTTGACAAACTGAAAGTGAACTTGTTTAGCTTGCTCAATTCCTCTCAAATCTACTGTTCGCACCTGCATCTCTCAGTCTCCGCCCTACTTTTCGCAGAAGGGACGCCTAGTTTATCAAAATAAAATTTCTTTACAATCACATCTTTTATTTTTCATTGCTCTATTTCATGAGTGATTTCAACAAAATCTCAATATGTTTCACGCTTTTCACTAAACTTAATTTGTATTTTAAATAGGAAGTAGGTACAAAGATACAGCATAACAAGAATCAAAAATGAAATTCATAATAGGAATTTTCAAATCTCCGAATTTTCATCACACGCAATTATAAGGTGCGTGACTTTTTCGTAACACGATTTTTTACCTAGTAAATACAGCGTCGAATTGCCTTTTGAAAAATATATTATTTACAAAGTTTTCTTTTATTTCGTTCGCGAGGTTATTGCGCTTTGTATTGCGCTTTAGGCGGTTCCTATGATATTTTAAAGTCTGGTTGCGCAAGTAATACGCGAAAAATCCTGTCATCGTAGTTCTTCTTTGTGAGATTTAAACTTTCTCGATGTTTGTATTGTAATATTCTCTTTCATCGCTGGTTTTTGTAAGTCGAATTGTTTTTTGTTGTTTTCCTGTTAAAGGTTTTATGTACAAGTAGATTACCCGTGTAGCAACGTCGATGCTAATTTCGATATAAATGTCGACACATCGAAATCGGTCACTTTTCGATCGTACATGTCGACACGATTGTGGATGGTTTGTCGAGCTTATTATCGACATGTTTGTCGACAATAAGCTCGACAAACCATCCACAATCGTGTCGACATGTACGATCGAAAAGTGACCGATTTCGATGTGTCGACATTTATATCGACATCCACATCGACATTTGCAATGGTGAGATTTTGAAAAATATGCTAAGTTCAAATATTCAATATAAGTATATATTAAAATTACACCAAAAATAGTGTTCAAGCCAACATTTCGACATTTTTTGTCAAATATGCGGCATTGAGGCCACCTTTGTAGCTGGACACATGCGAGTGTCCAACTAACATAGAGATGATTCTTAGACCTTATGTACTAATTCACAACACACTTTATCTGCGAGTATCACAATCACCCTCAAGACGTCGACAGTCAAGTCGATGCATTATTCGACCCTCGACAATTAGATCGACATTAACTCGACTTAAAATTCCTCTGGTCAACACTGTCGACAGTTAAGTCGATGCATTATTCGACCCTCGACAATCACATCGACACTATCTCGACTTAAAATTCCTCTGGTCGGCACTGTCGACAGTGAAGTCGATGCATTATTCGACCATCGACAATTATGTCGACAATAACTCGACAAGTCGTTGTATTATTCAAAACTTTGAAAAATAAGAAAATTTTGTGATTCTTTCAAAAATTATTTATTCCTGAGCTTAAAATGTTCTTATTAATTGTTTTTAGTTCTTTTTAGATATAAAATTTGTAAATTTAATTGGCAGAAATTGTCGACATAAATGTCGATGCGTTTATCGAGTATCGATTTTTACATCGACTTGTCTATGTAGAAAAACAACGTTTTCTAAATTATAGGAAAATACTGAGAAAAATTCAAAAATTTTGATTGAACAGTTATGTTTAACATAGAACATTACTTTAAATCTCAAATATCATTTTTAATTCATCGTTAACCGAGAAAAAAATGTGTCTGAATTTTGTCGACATAAATGTCGATGTCGACAATTGCTACACGGGTAAAAGATGTCTTGAAAGCGATTTGATTCAGTTATCTTTGTATTCTTCTCAATTATTTTGCATTGGAATGAAGCGGAAGTATCTATCTAGTATCTGCATATTATTTATAGTAAATTACGAGAAAAAAGACCATGCTCACAAATGAAGTATAATCTTTTTTTCTCTTTCAAAAAAAAAAAAATCTGAAACAATTTCTGTGAATAAATATTTTTTTATTGCTAGTTAACTGTAATGATTTTCGCAGGGGGAACTCAATGACCTCTGGTGCACATCAGGACATTACCCTAAAATACGATATTGGATGCAAATTCAAAAAATCCTGAGATACATGAAACATATTAGGCCTATCATTTATTAGGTATACCACTAACAAAAAACTTTATGAACACATGGTGTCTAAATTTGAAAATGAAGGAGCTACAAAGCTTTGAAAATGGCAAAATCGGTTGGCAACACTGCTTTCAAAAAGAATTTCCACCCTGGTAGTGAATAGCAATTTGAAAAAGCAAAAAAGTTTTAAGCACATTCGGTTGCCTATCTCTGAAATTCAAGGAATTATATTATAGAAACGCGAAATTCTAGTAAAAATATTGCCTATCTCAATTTATAACGGCGCACGATGGAGACATGAAAATTTCAAAATTCTATCAGGACCAATACATGGAACAGGTGTAACAATTCGAGAGGAACAAAAAAGTTAGGCTAAACATTTGCCTATATTTGAAATTGAAGGCATAATGGAGCCTTGAGCTTCAAAAATACCCATTTTCGAAGCTCTGTAGCCCCTTAATTTTCGAAGATAGACAATTTTTTTACTCAACTTAATTTTTCACAGCAAAATGTTCTTAAGAAAATTACATCAATAATGGGAGAACTTTTTCAAATTTTTTTTAGAATTTTTCAATCGATTTTTTGAGATTTACTTAATCCGAGGAAAATTTCAATCCTTATCAAAAAATTTATGATTTTTTAAAATGGGCGAAAAATTTACCTATCTTCCAAAGTGAAAACAATATGCAACCCTGAGCTTCAGAAATAAAGATTTACGAAGCTTTGTAGCCCCTTCATTTTCAAAAATATGCCAATTTTTGAGATAACTTTTCTTGTTTTCCTCAAAAAAATTGCACCTACTCTAATTATTGTCTTGGTGGTATTTTGAAATTTTTGTAAACTATTGCCCTTTCAAAATCAAGATAGAAACCTATTGTAGGTACATGAAGTTTTTTGTTACTGGCAGTGAGTTAACCCAAATCTCATGTCTGTTTACTCTGAACCGGAACACCCTGTACCAGGGTTAGAAAGCAGAACGAATCAGCTTAGGCTTTCGGCTTCGGCTTATCTGTCTCCAAGATACAGCTTAAGGCTGGCTTACGGCTACACCTTCAATGTTTCGGCTGGCTTTCGGCTGAGCTTTCAGCTTTCGGCTTATTCAATTCGGCTTTTTTCTCGAAAAAAGCTAAAAAATTAAATATATATATATTTTTTTAAATAATTAAATAATTTTCAAATAATTTTATTTTATAAATTTTAAAATTTAATTTTAATTATTTAATTTTTTTTAAAAATCATCATTTTTTGACATTTTTTTAAAACATTTAAAAAAAAAAAATTTTTTGGCTTGAAATCCATCTTCAAGTGAAATAAAATCTCATTAAAATATGGCTTATGAGCTGATTTTTAAGCTGATTTTAAGTGAAAAAAACCGATAAAATTTGGCTGAAAAAAGCCGATTATAAGCCCATACAATGCGACTTTTGGCTTAGCTTTCGGCTTCATGTTTTTATTCGGCTAGCTTTCGGCTTAGCTGAAAATGGCAAAAAATGAGCAAAAATCGTTCGGTCGGCTTTCGGCTGGCTTTCGAACTCTGCCCTGTACATGATTTTTTTTTTTTTTTTGAAATAGGTAATTCTTTTTCTTATGATATAGGTGCTTAGTGAGTGTTGGTTTCTATTGATACGTACTTTTAGTGTTGATTTCTGATGAATTTTTAGACATGAGTTTCAGTGATATTTTCAGTGGAAATTTACTGATGATTTATAGCGAAAATTTTTAGTGATTTTTACTGATAATTTCTAATGATTTTTCTTATGATAGTTTCTAATGATTCATAAGTGTAAATATTCTAGTAATTTTTTTTTTGCTAATTTTTTAATGATAGGCAATTTCTAGTAATTTTTTTTAATAAGAAAGTAATTATTAATCACTTTTAGTGAAAATTTTCAATGATAGGATAGTTTCTAACGATTGAGTATGAATTTCTAGTGATTTTTTTAGAAATAATATCCAGTGATAATTTTATTTTTTAATGAGTAAAATAATGTTTACTGATTTTTTTGTACCTTAATGCCAATTTCCACTGATTTTTTTAGTATCTAATTTTTTTTTTATTTATGTTTTGTGATGATTTTCAATTGTTTTTGAGTGTTACTTCCAGCAATAGATTATACGTTCTAATATTTTTCTAGATAGGTAATTTCTAATAATTTCTTATTTAGTAAGTAAGTAGTTGATCATTTTTAATGAAAATTTTCAAGGGTAGGATAGTTTCTAATGATTGACTATGAATTGCTAGTGATTTTTTAGTGATGATTTCTGACGATTTTTTAGAAATAATATCGAGTGATAATATTTTTATTTTTTAATGAGTAGGTAATAATCTTTAGTTTTTTGATAAGTAAATTAAAAATAGTTGAAATTTTTTCAAAAATGATAGATGCAGGGTACTTTGGTCAAGAAAATACCCCTTTAACCCGCTGAGTCGTCAACTTGTTTGAACAATGTGCAGGATACAGTTTGCCTGAGACTACTGTCCAAGGGTCTGAGATATGATCTGCGGATCTTTCCATGTCAATTCGGCTACGTTTTGACCTTGATTTTTTTGAAAAAATCAAGAGACTTATTCCTATGCTTATTCTGAAAAAAGAGTAAAAAAATTCCATGGTGCAGGTGAATTAGACCATTTGTTCCAACAAAATAGTGGGAAAGTTTTTTTGCCACAAAGTTGCTCGTAAAGGTGTCCTTATTAGCGTAAAATTCGCCAAAATCCGAGTGCAGCTTCACCCCTAATCCAAATTTTCACCAGGACTGTTATTTCTCGCCATATTTCAGTTCCTAATGATGCTACAGAAAATTTTTTATAACAAAAAATGTCAAAAATTAAATTTCCTACAAAAACGGATATTTACAATTTTTTGGTAGGAATGATAGTAACGTCGCGAATCAACTCTGAAGTTATTGGCCCATACAAATAAATCTTACATTTTTCGTTTTTTAAGACATTACTAATTCCATATGAAAAACATTTTACAAAACGACCAACTTTAAATAAAAGCGTGGTTTAGAAAAAAAAAATTACCTTTTTATTTGGCCTAATTCGTCTCCTAGACTAGGTAATTGTATGAAAAATTTGATCGCATGTGATACGAACAACGTGGTTGACATTTTGTTAAACCAAATGGTAATTTCGAAGTGGTATGCTTGGTAAATTGCAATTGTTTCAAATGTTGCGGATACTGAAAAGAGTGCTTTATATTGCGAATTCGAATTAGCCACGGTCAAAGGTAAATGTTTGCCTTTAATGTGGTTTTAACGTTTTGCCTTATATAGCGAAATATTACGACCTACCGTTTTCATCGTTTTTAACCAACTTGGTAAAAATTCCTCGTACTGGTTATGTTCTCTAATTAAACCAATAGGTGCGTATATTTAAGAGCTAGGTAGACGTGCTCGGTGCGAAACTTTTGATTAAAGTTGAATTCAAACCTGCGGTTTGGTACCTATTTAATTTAGAATTATTTTTACGCGTGACATTTCATTTGTATTAAATTACAGTCAAAGCTGGCAGCAGAAAAAGTCTGGTATAAATTTGGGTAATTTGTAATACATCTATTGCTTCGTTTAAAGTGAATGATTTCTCAACTGACAGAGCCGCTTATCACGATTTTTTTCTCTATTACTTTTAAAAGCACACGCCACGAAGAAGTAATGTAACTTTATTGAAGAAACACCTATTACGTATATCAATCCTCAAAAACAGTCGTATTTGAAATTACATATACCTACTCTGGTTTTTTGTACTTTGTCACCATCGTCAGCAAATCGAACACACGTCTCGATTGACGAATTGTTATTCGAAGAGTGATATTTTCCCTTTAGCGAGTACCTCGAATTTGTAAAGTTTTCTTTCCACCATATGTCGAAGCTTTTCAAACTAGTGTATGTTTCTGTGAATCTGTGACTTGGCATCAGAAGCCAGATTCTGCATAACTCGAAGAGAAAAACGATAGGATTTGTAGTTCACGTATTACATTTCAAGTTTTGTTTCATGCCGGGTTATCTGCTATTCTATAAAAATAAAAGTTCGGTTTTGAGAAACTTTCTGTCTTTGTATGCAGTTTCCAAACAATACAAAGAGAATAATCAGCTTGTGTGTGTTGGAGTAAATAAAATCCGTCACGTTGTAAATGTATGTGTATAGTTCAATCGACGCGATTTTTTTTTTTCATCTCGAGATATTCGTTTTAGCTTTTCCTTCTTCCATAAACTATTTTCGAGAATGCTTGAAAATATTTAAGATCGAATGAGTAATAAAATGTATTTTTGAAAAGATTCGTGGTTTTTTTTTATGTCTTTGGGAAATTTTAGTTTTATGAGGGATTGTTTAAGTGTCTATACGTGGCGAACAATTTTTATGCGATCCTAGTTTCCAGCAGAATATTCGTACCTATAATATATTGGTAGCATTTCGACGTAATTTTTACCTAATTTTTTCACTATGGATAAATCGGGAAAAGGCAAATAAAGTCGAGAACCCACTATTTTTTTTTTTTTTTTTTTTTTTAGAAAAAGTTTTAGTCCCGGTTAAATTTTTAAGAAATTTTTTCCTTTAGGTATTTCTCAATTTTTAGTTTTTGTGTTCAACTTGAGATTCATTTCAAATTTTTATTTTTCAGAATAATTTTAGTTAAGTAAATAAAAAAAAATGACATAAAAGAAAAACAGATCAGAAATTTTATGCACGTCATTCAGCAAAAATTGGCGAAAAAAAATTGAATGCAACTGTAATATATTGAGCAAAAATTTAAAAAAAAGAAGAAACAAACTTAATTTTTTATCAAAAGGACTGACAGTATTTTTTGATGGAATTGCAAAAAATGCATCTCGAGCGATTTAAATCATTTTCTGGAACCAAAAAATAAGGAAAAAATAACTTTGATGTTGTGTGAATTGATCAACTTGACTAAGTATATTTACTTGTATTTGTTAGATAGTATAATTTAAATTTCTTAATTAATTACACTAGTGCAAATTGAAAATATTGATTTTCTGTTTATGTTTTTGTTACAGGTGAGTACAAAAATTTCAATTGTTTAATCCTAAAATGGTCCATTTCCAACATTTTGATTGAGAAATTCCCAGGAAATGTAAGTATACCAAACTGATACGAATTTAAACCAAAAGGAGGTCATCGTGGAAAAAAAATATAATGAAATGACTAAAAGAAAGTGAAAAGGTTTTAAATTTTAAAATTCATATAATCCCTCCCCCCATTTTCAAGACATATTTATGTCAAATTGAGTGATTATTTTTAAATAATTTTTTGATACCATGTTTTCTTCTGAAAACTTCTTTAGGGTAGGTAAGTTTTCCTAAAACTTTTTTTTTCTTTCTTCGAAGTTTTTTTTCCGAACCAAGTTTATAATGATACCTAACATCGTTTATCAAATTTCCTCCTTATTTAAAATCATATTTACATTTTTTTTTTTCAAAAAAAAATTATTTTGAAGAATTTTTTGCAAAAATGTAAATTACTTTTTTCAATAAAACTGGCCAATTTTTTGAGAGAAATTTAATGAAAAATAATCCAAAAGAGATTTTTTTCATGACAGAAGAATTGTTTTTGAGTATAGGTATGTATTTTTTTTTTTTTTTACTTATATTTTTGAAACAATTTTTCTTTTTTGAAAATACGAATAGCTTTAGGGCACCCATGGTGATTCTTCTTTGCTTGGGTATATTTTTTTCTACTTGAAGGAATTTTTTTCTGAACGAAATTTTTAGTATAACTTTTTTATCAAATTTTTTATACTTCACAAAAAAATCTTTTTTCAAAAAATTTGTTTGTTAAAATTTTTTGCAATTTATAATTTTTTTTGTCAATTGACGATTTTTTGAAAGAATTTTCAAAAAATACTCCTCAAAATTTAAAAAAAAAATCCATAATCAAAATTTGAGTAATTTTTCTAAAAATTGAAAAAGTAGGCGTATTCGCCATAAATATACGAAGAAAACAAAGTTGCATTCGTAAAAAATAGAAAAAATCCTCGAATACCAATAATGATTTTAAAAATTCATGTCGGATTCAGAGCAAATGTCAAAATTCATAATCAGAAAATTTTTCAAAATTTTGCTAAATTCTTAAAAAAAAAATTAAAAAAAAAAAATAAATAAAAGAATGATTTTTGATTTCTTTAAAAATTTTGTCATTTTATAATTATAATTTTCAAGGTTTAACAGAACTTGAAATGGTGATTTCTGAATATTTATAATTTTTTGAAATTGGATAAATTTTTAAAGTTCGTTAAATTTTTAAGATTTGTTATTTACTAATATATTTCAAAATTGGATTAATTTTAAAAATGCTGTTAAATTTCTTCAAAATTTAATGAAATATATTCATGAATTTTTACAGTTTTTAAAATCTGACCGCGATTGTTCTATATTTTAGTAAATAAATTTTTAATGTGGATGAATTCTGTAAAAAAAAATGATGGAAATTTGAAATTTTAATAATTTGGTACCTAATCAAAACTTTGGTAGTTTTTGAATTTCAATGCAAAATTGGACCATTTTTTTCAAATTTTGCTAATTTTCAAAAAATTCTTAAGGATCCATTTTTAAAATTCTTTGATTTGGCCAATTTTTTAATTTTTTTAATTCGAAAAAAATTAATAAAACTCGAAAAAAATTGTACCTATGGTAAGTAATTTTCAAATAAATTTATTTTTGAAATTGGATTAATTTTCCAAGTTTCCTATTTTCAAAATTTGATGAGATTTTGAAATATTGATAAAATATTGAAATTTTATAAATTTTGAAATTCCGGTAAATTTAAAAAAATGAAGTAAATTCTTAACAATTTCTAAATTTCAATAATAAATCTTCTTTGTCTAAATAGTTTGAAACATTGTTCAAAAATATGATATTATTAAAAGTTGATCAAATTTGAATTCGGTAGGTAGTTATTTTGGTTACTTGAGATTTTTTTTTTGTTTTTGAAATTCTGCTAAATTTTCAAAAATGTTGAAAAAAATTACTGTTTGCAGTTTTCAAGATTTAGTCAATTTTAAAATTTAAATTTTCCAAAGCTTAAAATTAAAAAAAATTGTTCAAAATTGTTCAAAATTGTTCAAAATTTTATAAAACTTGAAAATTTTTATGATTTTCAAGTATTTTTGAAAATGGATTAATTTTTAAAGTTCGTTAATTTTCGAAATATTTTAAAAAACAACTTGAAAATTTTCAAATTCAAGTTCATGTTTTTGTTGTAATTTTATATTCGTTATATAAACCATAAAAAGTGTTATTGGGGATTTTTCGAATTTTCATTCCGCATTTTCATCTGTAAATTACCCACAAAATTTTTTTGATTGGCATTTCACTACATTGAGGTGACTGCACAAAGTCCTACAAATTTAAGGGTAATTTTTGGGGAATCGAGGGGTCCAATTGAAATTTTTATAATAAGCAAAATTATTGTCAAGATTTCAATCTACAACACTGTTGTTTGAAAATTTTTACAAAAGTTGCCTTAGGAACGGTGATGGGGAGAAAAATCAGCCATTGTTAAAAGATGACATATACCGGACAATTTTTTTTCTCATAGACTCCAGATTAAGATCCATTCATTAAAATTGCTTTCAACAATGAAATCACATGGAAACTATTTTATTTCTTTTGCGACTATACTAAAACTTGATAACTTTTCGGATTGAAAATTTGACCAATTTTTTGATAAATTGTAAACATTGGTAGATTTACGCTAAACACACGTAATAAATTAAATTTTCTTTCAACAAACACAAAATAATTTTTTTTTGGTGCGTGGAGAAATTTGGTTGCATCTTCATCAAACTCCAAACTACAAATAGGTACCTCGATTTAAGCCAAAATTTTTAAAAATCGCCCAAAAACTTGAGGGAAAAAAAATCAAAAAATATCATTTTGATTCGAACTAAAACTAAATTCGCATCCTTTGGCGCACAATCCCCCTCCCCCCTCCACTTATCAATCAATCCTTCCAACAAGCAAACAGGTACCATGACGAAAGATAGTTTCTAATAATAAATTTAAATTCGATTTGGTATCCGAGGTGCCTACGTAATTACTTCGGATATCTTTGGCAAAGATACCGTCAACTCGAACCAAATTCCAAACAACACCATTCAAACGTCTGATTAAAGGATTTCTATTTGAATAAGTCCTAGGCTAGGAAGCTAGAAAAGGGCACCAATATTCTAATAAGTATGGTATTCATTTGCTTTCGGTACTTTACACGTATAGATCTACCTGGGTAAGCTTTAGAAATTATAATAATGCTAAATTAGCTCCCAGAATTAAAGAAAGGGATTGTTCATCGGCTGTTGTGGATTTTTAGTACTTTGAACAATTCACCAGTATACGTGGTTACGTCGTATAAAATTTATTTCTATTCGTTTCTTCACCTACAAAACGTGCAAAAATTTCCTAATGGTTGAAACTATACGATAAAATTTTTACAAAAGAGAATTTATACAGGATACGCTACATGTACGTACAAAAGTTGCTGCCCCGATATACCTACTTTTTTTATTAACTCGAACCGATGACAATGAGCGAATATTTATGGCAAAAATATTCTCTAGCTTCAATTTTTTTTTTACTTTCTGATTAACGTAATAAATTACAAATGTCATTCTCCTTTAGAATCAAAGTTCCTGCGACAAAGTTTAGATAAAATACATAATATAGGTCAAAAACACAACACACCAAGGCACGATTATTTCTTTTTCGAAAAAAAAAAATACGGGAAACTTTGAAATTGTCGCATCCTTTAGAAGCTCGCGCGACAGTTGGCTTTTTTGCATCTAAAAATCAGCATCGTTAACACGAAATGTATTCGTCGGTTTTTTCGAATAAGGGAAGTACACGATATATTCATGGGGGACTTGGGAAGAACAGTCATTTTCTTTATCATATTTTTTTCTTCGGCATTAAAACAGATTGTCGACGAGCAAACAAACCAAATGTGAAAATCACAATATGCAAACGTAACGTGCTAGAGCAAAATAGCGGTACTTATGCGAGAGGAGTTATCAAAAATATGGAATTTTCCCCTTAGAACATTCACCTTTTTTCGCAGTTTATTGGAATGATTCTTCGAAACGGCGCAAACTGACGGGTATATTAAATTTTACGTGTGATATTCGCGCTTATCACTTTGAAAAAGAATAGGTATTTTTAATATGAAATACAAATCGTTTTCGTTAAAAGCTTTTTATATACGTTTACACGTTGGCGTGATGCTTGACCTTTACCATGCATGCTTTCTCGTTCAATCAGCTCTTCATTGAAAAATACCTACTTGAAAGAACTTGAAACAACCAAAAATTTCCAATTCGTTTATCGTCATTGAAAAAACTCACTCTCTGCGGAGTAAAGTCTTAGAGATTACCAAACTTTTTTCAGTTGGAAATACTTTTAGCTGAATTTTCATTTTGGAAATATCAGATATTGAAAATGACCCGATGGTGGGAGTTCGTGTATTGATTTTGTTGGCACGGCGAATTTAGTGCTAATTGATAAAATTAATTAAAATTTTTCCAAGAGTTTTTTTGGGGGGGAGGGGGGGGGGCTACCAGGCATGGACAAGTTCACGAAAAAAGAGGTACTAAATCTGTAGCGTCGTGTACCTATCGTACACTCCCCTAACTAGTCTACCTATGAAGATAAGGATTTCATACTCGTAATGTATCAGATAATTGTATGATCAGTATTCAGTTCCGAAATATACATTGTAGCGTACCTACGTATCGTGTCTCTTTCTCGTACGTCACAAGTGGCGACCCTGCCAGGATAGAACTGGAAAATTTTTCGTAATTTTTTCGCGTAACTACAAGCCCGTTTCCGTGATTTTTGAGTTTTTTCTCGTGTTTTTGGCCCCAGTGATGTTCTCGTTTATTCACACGATCACCGCCACTCGAAAACAGTCGCCGTTTTCACAAGGTAATTTTGCATTCTCATCTCAACCGCGTGTTTATTTCGTCGTTTTTCAAGCTACTTTCGGTCATCTCGTCGTTTATCAAGCATCTACCGTGTTCCACTGACCGTTGCCTCGGTCAAGTAGCCGCTAATTTCAACCGTTTGTATGGAAATCAGACCTCATTTCAGACACTCACCGACTTGCTCGCTCTCAGCCTCATCGACGCTCAGCTCATCGACTGCTCTGTCTCAACTCGCTCGCGTCATCGGCCTCACCATGGTCTCTCCATACGAACTCGTTTGCATCTCACCATCATCGTGATCTCATCGTACGAACTGATTTGCCTCCTATCTTCATCGAAGCAGTCAATCATTTCAAAATACTCTGTCGTTGCCGATTTGCTCTCCAGTCGAACCACATATCTCATCTCTCATCACCACATCATTTGCTCAAAACGCTCGCCTCATCGCTTCATTTCTCAACGGATGTTTTCATCATCTCCGTGTATGTACTTATCCTCTGTGCCACGCTATATTTGCGCATGGTAGGTATTTCTCAGAGACGAAACGTTCATTTCATTTTGCACGCTCAACGAAAAGCTCCCTCGCTCTCTCAACACGCTCGAAACGCTCGCACACTCAAAACATTTGTTCATTCGCTCGCTCAAATCGCTAACTCGCATGTTCAAACGTTTGTTCACTCGCACGCTCTCTCATCGCTCGCTCAAAGGTCTCGCGACCACATTCGCTCGCTCAAAGGTCCCATCGCGACCTCGCTCATCTCATCGCTCATGTTGTTGGCAAGAATCTGAAACACCATTGTAGTAGTGAGCCCAACATGTACGATTTCATTCGTTTCATCTCATCTCATCTCATCTCAATGGCATCGTGGTCAACTTCGCTCCCAATGCATTCGACTTTCATTCGGCATCGACTCATCTCAACGTCATTTGCATCAACTCGTGTCTTCTCAATCTCCATCGCGGAAACGGACCTCAAATTCGACATCGTTTTTCGGAGCTTCTTTATATTTCCAGTATATGCAGAACTTTATTTTCCAAGGTACACGTATTTTCTACCAACGTTATCTATGTTCGTCTACGCGATATTATTCGACCAATTTTTTGTAATTATTTTCGATTTATTGATTTTTTTTTAAAAGCCTTGTCGTTGTTATTTCTTGTTACAATTTTATGTTTTACTTTGTTGATTTTTACTCAATTTTACGTGTTATTGCTAGTTATTGAATTTATTTTTTTACGCCTATTTATTATGCAAATGTTTCCTATCGAACTTAGATTGTCTTTATTGCCTTTCATATTTATTAACTCGTGCATTTTCATTCGTTGTACCTAATTTTTTTTGTTTTCTTTACCTACTTGTTTTAAATTTACTTATTCTATTGTTATGACGTAACTTTTTTTTAAAAGGGGGGACGCTTGTAGCGTCGTGTACCTATCGTACACTCCCCTACATAGTCTACCTATGAAGATAAGGATTTCATACTCGTAATGTATCAGATAATTTTAAGATCAGTATTCAGTTCCGAAATATACATTGTAGCGTACCTACGTATCGTGTCTCTTTCTCGTACGTTACAAATCCTTCAAGTTCGTTGACAGAAAAAAAGAACGAAATCGTCCAAGTTCATTTTTTTACTCTGTAAAAAAATTGTCTATGGTTGGCGTTCTTTATTTTTTTTTTGTGCAGCTTCTGAAAATTCTAAGAGAAAAAAAACTAGTTATCAACATAAAATATATATCACAACTTTTCCAGATCAGCGTAAAAAATTGCTAAAAATTCTCAGTTTTTTGTTTTGTTAGTGCAATAAATCTTGTAGGTAATTTTTTCTGCAAAGAAAAAAAAGTTTTCAAAAGATTTTTTTTTTTTTTTTTAAGAAAAGAAAAAATCTTACAATTTTTTGGAGGAGAATCTTTAATTTTGAGGGTAGATTTAAAAATCTCTTACCTTTTTGCTTTTTTGTTAAAGAAATCATTTATTTTCAGTGAAAAAGTGTGTCAGTTTTCTGAGAAAAAAAATCAACATTACAAAATTTACATTCACCTCCTCTTTCAGGAAACAGTCTCACCCTAGAAAATTTCAAGTTGCCAACCTTTGATTAAATCAAAAAAACAGCCACCGTTTGTACGAATCGAATATCAATTTTTTTAAATTTAAATTTGGCGTGATCCTTGAAAATACCCAGGCTCGTGCAAGTGTATCCTTTGCTCCCTCCTACCATCGTCATTGTCTATGTTACCCAAATTACTCAAATTCATCAGAATTTAATGAAAATTGAACAATTTTTCAACAATATTTTGATTGCTCAATCGTAGACATAATCACAAGTTGTGTCGAGTTTGCATTTGCACAACTCACTTTTTCCAGAATGAAAAAATCTGATAAAAAAAAAAGTAAAAAAGTTCTTATTTACGAGTACTACCTTTTATCTATTTTTACAGAGATAAGATCTCAATTTTTTGGAACACAATTTTAATTTATTTGTCCCGATTTTTTTTTTTTTTTTGGAAAAATGTCTTATTTTTTAAAGTAGATACCTAAAAATATTTCTTTAATTTTTGGAAGAATAATCTCTATCAATTGTTTTGGAGGAATATATTTTTCTAAATTCTTGAAGTGAAATTAATTTCATAATTATTTGTTGACATGAAAAAGTTTTCATTTCTTTTTTTAAAATTGAAAATATTTCGCAATTCGTCAATATTTCAGAGTAAAAATCTTTTTGAGTATGGTTGATTTTTTCCAAAATTTTTGTTTTCATAGAAATCCAAAATTTTCCGTGTCAGAGTTTTCTGAAATGAGAAGAAATGACAAATTATTTCTTCCTAGGATACTTCAAAAATTGAAAATTGTTCTATATTTATTCAGAAATTATTCATAAAGAGACCATAAAACAATTTTAACATAAACAAAAAAAAAAAAAAAACACCAAAGTAAGGGGTAAGTGAAGTTTTTTGTGGCGATAACACAAACTATAAAAGAACTTCAAAAAACACTTCAGGAATAAAGCAATTTTTTTTTTTGAAATGGTAGCACAAACTTTAAAAGAACTTCAAAAACACTTTAAGAAAAAATAAATTTGTCCAAAATTAAAAGAAATGAGCGAAAATTTCTCAAAAAAAATTGTTAGGTACACTTGAAGCAGATTGAGAGAAATTTTTCACCCATGTTTTTTTTTTTTCATCAAACAAATTTTTTTAGCAACAAAAATGAAAATTAAAAAAATCATTTTTGAATAAATTTAAAGTTACAGTTTATTTAAATTTAACTTATAATCTTTTTTAAATTACAGTAAAGTAATTTAAATTTATAAAAAAAAAAAATTTCATTAGAAAGTTTAAATTAAAGGTTTTTATTCATTTAAATTACATTGATTTTTTGGTATTTTTGAATAGGTTTTTTTGGAGGAATTTTTTTTTTTTAATGGAATATAATGTACATTTTTTTCGTGTAAAATTATTTTTCATTTAATTTTTTGAGGAGAAAAATCCCCAATGCTTTTAGAGTCAACCAAAAAAAAAAATAGATCCACTCTTCAAGCGGATATACCGAGTATTGGTACATGGATATTGATTTATATTATTTTTTTCCCCATATTTCTCTGTTTCTTTAATTTTTGTTACATTTTTTAATATAAATTTTTTTCGATTTCTGATTTTTTTCAATCTTTTGAATTTAAAAATTTCCCAATTATTTATCCATGAAGTTTTTTCTCCAAATTTTCAGTCACTTAATAGGTATTCAAATTCAATTTTTTCCATTTTTAGTGCTTTTTCAGTTTAATTTTTTTTGGTATATTTTTTTCAAATTTTCAAATGATTTGAATTTTTATTCACTTCAATTTTCAATTTTTTTTTATCCAACTTCATTTTTTTCAATAATTGTTAACTTAGTCATCGATCGTTTATTGTAATTTCAGTTCTTTCAACTTTCATTTTTCTATTTTATTTTTCATTTTTTTGATTTTAAAGAGAAAACTAGGGTTAGGTATTGTCAAATGCAAAATCAGTTCTTGTAAGAGTTTTTTTCTTCTCTTCAACTTGAAAAAATTACCTCCTCGGTTTTAACACATATAAATCTCAACTATCTTTAGATCTATGAATTTTGTTTATTTCGAATAATACAACACTGTATTCGAAATTCTAGGCAACGAATTGAAATTTTTTATGTATTTTTGAACCAAACAAAAGACACGATAACCGAATTCGTTCATCTGTAAGTTTTTTTCGTAATAAAACACACGATATTACACTTGAAACGCTGAAAAAATAACAAATGGAGAATCAGTTTCACACAACTTTTCAATTTGAAAAAAAAATCCAGTAAAAAAGGATACCACTACCTATTGATAACGTTGTAGTTTTTGCACAACCCAGCGTAACAGTTAATTATACAGAGGGTGGATTTTTTTCTTTCGTTGTTTATTTTACAGATTATAGAGTTTAGTTTGTTTTCGTTACTGGCTGATTTGTTTTTACGTAGAATCGAAACAGCGCAGGAGGAAGAAGAGCTCAGCTTATATGTTGGGGTATTTTCTGACCCCCCCTGCTTTCAAATCGTATTCGTTTATAAGTGAAATGAATCGGTCATTAACGTCCAGCTTCGATCATAAACTGTATATTTATGTTTGGCTGCATTATACACGCGATATCAGTTTTGAAAAACATGTTTCAGAATCGAGATCATTTTTTATCATTTCAACACATCGTTAATGGAGACTCGCGAAGCGTAAAAAATACCACGCAATAATGAACTCGTGCTAAGAAAAAAAATCAAGAGTAAAGGATGGCTTTTTATTTGCGAAAACGACGCGAAATGAAGCCATTGGACGAGCCAAGATGTATTTCTTTTTTTTTCTCATCTCGAAAATCTAACCGTTTAATAAAAAATTAAAATAAGGGTGTAATTTTCTTATAGCTATTTTGAAAAATTGTGTTTTGCGCGTCGATGGTTTCGAGTTATGTTATAATGAAAATTTTACAACTTTTTCCTGCTGCAACTTGGAAATTAAACTTTTTAGCCTAACACTTTATTAAATTAGTCATCCGTTCATTTTACGCTCAAATTGCACGATGCTCTTATAGTCTTCGTAACAAATATTTCGGAGCATTCTTCCGATCGCGAGTCGAAGATTTACGATAAAATTACGACCGAGAGTGTACTACCATGGCATGTTAATTAGGTATCTATAAATAGTTGTAATTTATGTAGCAGTAATTTAAAATCGTCGTATATAATTTTTACGAGTTTTGTTTAAAACTGAGTTATTGGGAGAAGTTTTATTATGAAATTGGATGATTTTTTTCTACTTGTGTGAGGTTAGGTACAGAACTGTTCTATTTAGTCGGTCAAGAAAAAAAATATTGATTTCAAACGATGGGTATTTTGGTGATGCCACCTACGAAATATGGAAATGATAATAATAGCGATGTGTTTTTACGTCAATGACGTAGGTACAGAGAAGTTTTTCATCGCGATTGGTTCATTATTACCCGAGGAATAATTAATTGAAATTTAAACTCGGCGTTAAAGGGAAAAAGACAAAAGGAAGCTATTGTCGCTGAGGCTTTTGAAATGGTTTCGATTTCAATGACATTTGAAGAGTAGACCAGGAATGTTGAGCAAAACGAATACGTATAAAAGGTGTCCCACTTTAAATAGCTGGGTTAGAAGTCGTGACGGATGCAAGAACTTCTCGAGAATGAGACAAAAAATTTGTGCAACCATGAAGCGTTTAATCTGTTTTTTTTTTTTTTTTTTTTTTTTTTTTTTTTTTTTTTTTTACAAATTCAATGTAACATATAGGGCAAAAGGAGGGGCTGGTACATGATTTAAAAATTTTCATTTTCCTCTATACTTTAGCTGACTCAGAATTTTGAAAACTTTTTATTGAAGAATTTCAAAATCATAAATTGTTCTTCACAAGCTGTATCTCAGCCCCTTTAGTAATATGGTTAGGCAAACAAATCTACATACAAATTGCTATGGCTAGGAAGTTGTCATTTTTTGTTATTTTATTTTAGTGATTGAATATATTGGGTCAAAAAAAATAAAAAATTATGAAACTTTGCATGAGTGAAAGAAAAACAGCCGCAACTGACATTCAATCTTTGTGTGAAATAAAATAAATGAACTTGAAAAAAAAAATATTGAAAAATTATGCTAAAAAGTTTTAAAGAAAAAGAATTTTCGATTTAAAAAAATTGAAATTAAAAAATTAAAAAAAATTACCTTGAAAAAGTTTTTAAATGAAAAATTAACGACTAAAAAGAATAATGAATACCCAGAAATTTTTTTTTGGCGAAAATGAAATATTATTTTGAAAAAATTTCTTGACAATTATTTTTTGTAAAAATTTTGTCAGAAAATTGCCAGTTCACTTTGAAAAGAAAAAATCGAAAAAATTATTTAAAAACTATAAAAATTCTTCTCAGCAAAGTGAAAAAAAATGCAAAACAATAATTACGTATGAATAGGAAAAATATGATGAATGATAATAAGTTATGCTGGAAAATTTTTTTTAGAAAAAAATCGCTGAATAGAATAATAAAAAAGTTGACAAAAAATTAATCACTGTAAAGAAGTATCCAGACGAAAAAATTCTATAAAAAAATATGAAAATTTTAAAGATTAAATTTGATTTCAGTTGTTTTTTTTTTTTTTTTTTTTGTAGATATTCCTGGAAAAATTAAGTGATGAAAAAGATTTGATTGTTTTTTTCTTTCGAAAAAATATGCGATGCAAAAAGAAACGGGTTTTTTCTTCCTAAAAAAATTAATCAACTTTCACCAACTACTCGTGTTATAAGGAAATTAAAATTTTCTTATTCAAACAAAATTGAGACTTTTTTGCTGAAAAAAAAAGAGATTTTTTCAAGATTTTTTTTTTTTTTTTTTTTTTCAAAAAAAAAATATATATTATTGAGAATTTTTTAGTTTGAATGAAATCGAAAATTTTTCAATTTATATTTGTTGAAACAAATTATTCAAAAATTTAATTTTTAAAAATACAGAAAAAGGGATCATTTTTTCATGCTCCAAATAATATGAAATTAAAAAAAATTGAATTCGATTTCAGATTCTTTTAATTTTTGGAGACTTAAAGTGATTAAAAAAACTGATCATTTCTCAGAAAAGCGTTGGTAGGTAAGTTTATTTTCTCAAAAAAATTTATGCAAAAAATTCACCTCAAAAATAAATAAATAAATACCTAAGTGGATGTTCTCTAAAAATAAAAATAAATTTAAAAATGTTTTCTCCAAAAATCTAAAAATGAAAATACTTCATATACGAGCATAAAAATTCATTAAAAAAACCTAATGCTTATATCTTCACTACTCATTAGGAAATTAAAATTTAAATAAAATTGAAAATATTTTTCTATAAATTAAAAAAAAAATGGAATCATCAAAAAAGTTCAAATAAAATTTAGAATTTTTCAGTCTGAATAAAATTGAAAATTTTTCATTTTGAATAAAATTGAGAAACATTCATGCTAAGAAATTGGATTTTCTAAAATTACGTAATTTGGAAATTTTTATGGTACTTATTTAAAAGAAATTGAGAAAAAAACTGATTTTTTTTGTTTAGAAAGGATGGAAAAAAAATTATTCCAGAAATATTGAAAGTTTTTTTTTTTTTTTTTTTTTGGAAAAATTGAAGCAATTGAAAAAAGAAACAGATTTTTCTCTGAAAAAATTGAAAGTTTTTTTAAAGCACACACAAAAAAATTTATGGAATTTTTTTCTTTAAAAGAATTAAGAGAAATTTCTCCAAAAATCACGAAATCTTTTCTACAAAAAAAAAAAAAAAAAAAAAAAAAAAAAACTAGCTGGTACAAAAAATAATATTCTATTGGCAAAAAAATGGAGTTTTTTTTTACTAGAAAAAAAAACTTGGAGATTTTCTAGTTAAAAAATAACTAGGTAGGAGTGTTTTTTCTAAAAAAAAAAAAAAGAAGTGATTCTTGTAAAAAAAATTTCCAAAAAATTCGAAGGATTGAAAATACGTAAAATTAGAATGCACCTTTTACTTTACCTAAGTAAGTATTTTTCTACTTCGATTTTTTTTTTTTTTTTTTGTTTGTTTGGTACTTTAAGACACTCTGATTTTTTTTCAGAAGAGTTTCAAACTATCATGTGTTGCATATGTTTTTGCATTTTGAAATAAAATTTTCATGACTCAAACTCAAACTGAATTTTAAAACTCTGAATCGTTTGTCGTTCGTCAAAAAACTAAGCACAAATACCAACTCCTCCCATTGGCGGATTAAGTATAAATCTAAATCTAAATATTAAATATTCATCACCACATTACTGGACATTCTGTATAGACATTCGTGCTTAATCGGTTTTATCCATTCATGATTCAATGATCTGTGTCCTTTGTCCTAATCGAACCACCAAAGGAGGCTAACACATAATTTTACCATACAAATTAAAAGCCTCATTCAAAGCAGTTTACCTGTTCATAGCATTAATACTAGATTTAAAAGGTTAATCGTTTCGAATGTTGACTTTGAAAAGCTGTAACGCAGTATAAACGTTTAGGAATTAATCCCGTCCGTATTTAGACGATATATTACGTTCATGTTACAATTATTACAAAATGATTTGACAACGATAACAGCGGAACACCCAAGTGAAATAATTCATCTCGCATGTTCACTTAGATGAGAAATTTTCCGAGCTAGTTGTTAAATAATTAGATGTATTAAATTTTAGATGCCTAAATTTTATACATTTGCGAGATTTTCTCGTACGATTAGCGGTGTTTCGTTAATACGAAAATTTTGCCAACATAATTCAAAAGTTATTTGAAGTTAAATTGAGAGAGACTTGGCTGAGATTAGGTTTAGAGACGATATGTTACTCAATTTACATAGTTACCTATATACCTATATATAAGCCCTTCCTTTTCCTTTCTGTGAGATAGAAAAACAACGTAGAATAGTAAACAGTCATCAATATCACTTTGTAAAAATTTCATCGAAAAGGATCGGTTTATTTTTTTGGTCGGAAAAAACACCGCAACTTTTTTCCGTACCCGAAATTTACAACTTTTTTTTATTTCATTGTAAATTTGCATCGAAACCCTCGTAAGCGATTTAAATTATCGCCAACCTTTTGCCCACAGCTCGGTGCATGCGGAAGGGAAAATGTAAATCGGGACTTTTTTCCCCCTTTCAAGGTTCCGCGAAAACACGAAGTCGATATTTAAGCATTTAAAATGAATTTACATTACACTTTTTAATTCAACTCGCTATTGAATAACAACTAATTCGCCGTAAAAGGGAACACTCTTTATTATTAGCATTTTACTCCGAATCGTTTCTTTATTGAGCTGCGAGAGCGAAAAGATTGTTACATTTTCTTTAATAGCAGCCAGTTTAAATAGTGTTTGCTTTGGTCTTAACCGACAAAATACGAACTAAGTGCCAGTAAGATTACCCTGTTCTTATGCTTAGTAAACAATTTAAATTGGTTTGTTTTGCTATATCTTGCGCTAGCGTGATTTTCAACATTTCCTATTTCTCTATCTAAAAAAGTAGTCGTCGTCGTTGTGGGATTTATGCAACATTGATGGAAATTTTAATGTCAATCAAGTTTTCCAGTTTTTCACCCCAAATGTTTGTTTTTTTACTTACCTAACCGTGGTTGTGCTTTCGACAAACAAATTACCACTGGTGGTAGCTAATTTACTTAGGTGAATAAAAAAAAGGCGCTAATTAAGGGTTGAACCGAAAAAATTAATTATGTGTAGTAAGTGGCGTTAATTAAGAAAAAGAAATTTCATTTTCTCGCCGTTGATAATATTTTTCATAATTTACGTGGCAATTAAACAATGTTTTAAGAGAAGCTGAGACGTTTAAAAATACTTCACATTAATACGTATGAAAATTCTACAGGGTAATGGAAAATGTCCATTATCTGTATGCTCGGAATTATACCTACCTATTTGGCTGAGTCTTAAACGAAAGACTTATAATTTGCTGTGTTGGCGGAATTATATTTAGGTTATAAGGACGTATTATGACGAACAGTTGCATTATATCTCTAAAATAAACGCCAGCTCTGAAGTCGTTTCAGTCGTTTTCTAGATTTTGCCAACCACTTCGGATGAAGCATTCGCATATTCGTGTACGTTGCCCCATTACATATTCCAAATTGCCATGTATATTTTTATAGGTATGGTTTTTAATGCCAAGCGAGCTGGATATTTCGAGGTGTTTTCAAGTATTTAAAAAAAATGCGTTGAGAGCCGAATTTTTTTTCGCACATTTTTCAAAAAAATTGAACCGTCAGGTGCCTTTTTTTGGGTGGCAGGTAAAATCGAGTTCAAAAAAAAATTCAGTGTACTCAAAAAACTACATTTTGATATCAAAATCGGAAATTTCAAAATTTCAAAAATTGAACCCCTCAAGTGCCCATTTTGGGGTCGAGGTGGATTCAAGTTCAAAAACAAATTCAGTGACCTCAAAAACTTACATTTTGATATCAATATTATAAATTTCAAAATTTCAAAAGTTGAACCCCCTTAGGTGCCCGTTTTGGGGTCAGAGATGACTTTAGGTTCAAAAAACGAATTCTGTGTCCTCATAATCTTACATTTTGATATGGAAATTGGAAATTCCAAATTTTCGAAAGTTGAACCCCTCTCATGTACCCACTTTGGGGTGAAGGTAGATTGAAGTTGTAAAACAAATACAGTGACCTCAAAAACCTACATTTTGATATCAATATTGTAAATTTCAAAATTTCAAAAATTGAACCCCAGCCCTTAGATGCTCATTTTAGGGTCAGAGACGAATTTTGGTTCAAAAAACGAATTTTGTGACCTCAAAAACCTACATTTTGATATCGAAATTGGAAATTCAAAATTTCAAAAATTGAACACCTCAAGTGCCCATTTTGTGGTCGAGGTACCTAGTTGAAAAACAAATTCAGCGACCTTAAAACCTACATTTTGTTATCAATATTGTAAATTTCAGCATTCCAAAAATTGAACCTCTTAGATGCCCACTTTAGGGTCAGAGATGAATTTAGGTTCAAAAAACAAATTTTGTAATCTCAAAAACCTACATTTTGATATGAAATTGAAAATTGAAAATTTCAAAAATTGAACCCCTCTTATGTGACTATTTTGGGGTCGAGGTAGATTGAAGTTGAAAAACAAATTCAGCGACCTCAAAAACCTAAATTTTGATATCATCAATATTGTAAATTTTAAAATTTCAAAAATTGAACCTCTTAGATGCCCACGTTAGGGTTAGAGACGAAATTAGGTTCAAAAAACAAATTTTGTGATCTCAAAACCCTACATTTTGATATCAATATTGTAAATTCCAAAAGTTCAAAAATTGAACCCTCGGGTGCCTATTTTGGGGTGAGAGGTTAAATCGAGTTCAAAAAGCAAATTCAGTGACCTAAAAAAACTACATTTTGATATAAAAATTGGAAATATTTCAAAATTTTTGTAAAATTGAACCCCTCTCAAGTGCCTATTTTAGGGTCGGCCCACTTTAGGGTCAGAGATGAATTTAGGTTCAAAAAACAAATTTTGTAATCTCAAAAACCTACATTTTGATATGAAATTGAAAATTGAAAATTTCAAAAATTGAACCCCTCTTATGTGACTATTTTGGGGTCGAGGTAGATTGAAGTTGAAAAACAAATTCAGCGACCTCAAAAACCTAAATTTTGATATCATCAATATTGTAAATTTTAAAATTTCAAAAATTGAACCTCTTAGATGCCCACGTTAGGGTTAGAGACGAAATTAGGTTCAAAAAACAAATTTTGTGATCTCAAAACCCTACATTTTGATATCAATATTGTAAATTCCAAAAGTTCAAAAATTGAACCCTCGGGTGCCTATTTTGGGGTGAGAGGTTAAATCGAGTTCAAAAAGCAAATTCAGTGACCTAAAAAAACTACATTTTGATATAAAAATTGGAAATATTTTAAAATTTTTGTAAAATTGAACCCCTCTCAAGTGCCTATTTTAGGGTCGAGCTAGATTGAAGTTGAAAAACAAATTCAGTGATCTCAAAAACCTCCATTTTGATAGCAATATTGTGAATTTCAAAATTGAACCCTCTTTAGTGCCCATTTTGGGGTCAGAGGAAAATTTAGGCACAAAAAACGAATTCTGCGACCTCGAAAACCTACATTTTGATACCTATCAATATTGTAAAATTCAAAATTTTAAAAATTGCCCCTCCCCTTTGGTGCTTATTTTTCAAGAAATTGCTGATGTCACATTTGGGCCCCATAAGTCAAAATCATCAAAAGACACATTAGTTACCTCTCCCAACCTTACATTACAAATTTAGGTCCCCTAGATCATTTTTCTTTCTTTGAGTCTCTGCTGCAGTCCTCGCAAAAAAAGGGCTTGCCTCACATTTGGGCTTCAAAGATCATTTCTTTAAGTTAATTTAGTGACCTTTATTGACTTTATTTCCCAAATTGTAATCCAAGTTCATTTGATTTGAGCTCTAGTCTGATCAATGCCCGAAGATAGCGAATGAAGCATGAAAATATTCATTGTCAAAAAGGGTCTGAAGATCGAAATCTGCAAAAGATACATTAGTTAGATAAACTGAACCTTCGTTGAAATTTGTGAGATCTTCAACTCGATTTGAGGTTCTGCAGCATATTTTAAAAGAGATTGAAACACGCAGTAGAAATAATCTTTGGAGAAATTCGGCTAAAAAAATTAAATTGGAATTTTTTCTCGTTATATTTTATTTAAAAAAAATTAAATAAAAGTAAACATTTTTAACATTCTTCTCCTACCTACGTATTCATATGATGGATTTTTGCATTTCTAAAAATTGCTTTGTAGCTGAGGCTGAGACAACAAAAATTCAATTACGTAGACGTTCTACCTACGCGTCGCTTAAATTTGTTTATATGTTATTCAGCAGGTATACGTATCTAAATTAGCCTAAGTAAGATCTACAGAAGGAAAACGCTTCAAAATAAAATCTTTTTTTTTCCATTCTAATTTGCAGCATACTCCTACGATGATCATTAGATGAATAAATAAGACAAAGCCTATTGCCTATACCGACAAAACTCACCATTATAATGAAATCTTTTCTGTTTTTTTTTTTTTTTTTTTTTTTTTTTGGACGAAATTGGCGACGCGGCAGTAGGACAGAATTGGCATTTTTACATTGTACGTAAATCTGCTAAGAAAAAAAATCAATTTGAGAATCACGTTTCCAGTCAAAGGTTAAAAAAAGCTTAAAGCTGTCACGAGAGAAGATATATTGAACGCGAGCTCTAGTTTTACATTTACTTTTACTTGTAAAGGTTTTAAGGTGTTGTTTTGCTGTTTTAAGAATACCATCCAATTATATTCGCTATGTTGAAAGTTTATACCAACTGTAAACTGTAAAGTTGTTTATGCGGAAGTTTTAAATAACTAAAAAAATTCATTCATTTTTGTTACCCTACGTTGCCCTTTTCAACTGTCACTGTCTCCAAAAGTATAAGTGAAAAATTTCGCCATGGTATGTTGCACTTTGCACTCGATAAAATTGTAGCACAGTACAGGTTTTGCTTTTTATTCGCCTCGTGTGGTGCTTGATTAAACGATGTAAATGGTATCAATTTACTCGAACGTGCTTGTTATTTTTGATCTGTTCGTTTATTTTGAGTCATTGTGTTGTGAATACGCTCGTGAACTTGAATAATAATACTCGATAAAGCGATAATTTATAACGAGATGTGTTTAATGGTGCAATATCGTGGTTGATTGAACGATATTGATGGTATAAGCTTTCTCGTACTTTCAACCAGAGTGAATTTTTTCTTTGAAAGTTTGATTCCTTAGTTTTTTATTTCGAAAAATTGAGCGAAGTTTGGTTGCATAAGTTGTGAAACGTGAGTGGTTTGTTTCCATAGAAGAAAGAAGCTCTTCATCATTCATCAATGTCACTATAATTATGATAATCACTAAAAATTATCACTGAATGAAATCATTAAAAATCACCAATAACATCACCACAAATTTTCACAAAAAAAATCATTATAAATTCTTATCGAAAATCGCTAACAAATACCACTGGTGATTTTTCACTCCCCCCCCCCCCGACTCCAAAAAAGGCAAAACAAAAGGAAGAAAAATAAAAAAAAATCACTGCAAATTAATAGAAATTATTTCTAAAAAATCACAAAGATAATCAAATCACCATAAATATCACTAAAAAATTATCAAGAAGACGACAACAAATTTCCCTCAAAATAATCACTAAAAAGTAGGTATCACTATTTCACCAATTATTTTTAATGAAAAAAATATCACTAAATAACTTTTTACTGAAAAATGTTACCAAAAATAGCTGAGAAATTCTAGGAATTTTCTTTCACTAAAAATAAAATCACAGAAAACATCACCAGAAATTATGAAATTATCATCAACAAAATACTGTGATTATATCATTAATTGAAAAAAAAAATACTGAAATTTTCACTCGAAGTTATAGCTAAAAAAATCACAAAGAACATAAGTATAGGTTCAAATTTTCACTACAAATATTTCTAGCAATCATAAAAAAAATCACAAAAAATTATTAGGTCGCCATCAGAAATTACTCGAAAATTTTCACCAAAAATCACCAAAAATGGCACTAAAAATTATTACTGAAAAAATCACTATAAATAGGTAAAAGTCATTAGAAATTGTCACTAAAAAAATCATGCCTAACCGTCACTAAAAATATTATTTAAAAGTAAGTAGGTATCACTGATCTTAAAAATTTTTTTTTTTTTAAAAATCAGAAATATTGTCATTAGAAATCCTTCAAAACATTATTTTCACCAAAAAATATCACCAAGAATTACTGAAAAATACTGCAAATTCTCACTTAAAAAGAAAATATCACTACAAATTAAGAAGTTATCACAAACAAATCATTATCTATGTATATGATTATCACTGAAATAAATCACGTCATCAGAAATTATCCATAAAAAATCATTGAGAACACCAATACAAATAAAAATAATCAATCACTAAAAAATATCCCTACAGTATTATTGGTAATTTTCACTAAAAATCTCTAAACATTATAGAAAACGATTGCTTAAAAAAAAAAAATTTTCAGGAGAGCAAAAAATCGAAAAAATCGATTTTTCACTTTTTGATTGGATTATCAAAAAAAATACTTTTGGCGCAATTTCGAGCGTTTTTCTCCAATCATCCGTATTCCATGTGAGATCTTCAAGGTGGTATATCTCGGTCAATTTTCAAGCAATTTTCGATTTTTTTGTTTTATATTACGCAGGAAGAAATTCGATTTTTCCGAGTTTAGGTACCTTTTCACAGAGCGCCTCACAGATACTTATTTCTAACGAATTTAGTTAGTGAAGGTTATTTTCTATGATTAATCTTTGTATCCTACCTAGGTAGTGTTTTTTTTTGTGATTTTCAGTGATAATTTTTTGCTGATTGTTGACGACATTTTTTGATGGAGATTACTACTTAGTGTTAATATTTTCATTTCTGGTGATTTTTTTTTATCTTCTATAAAAGTGAAATGCAGTTATTTTTTCAGTAATCAGTAATCAACCAATTTATGTATGTTGTTGTTGTTATTTGTTTTTTTTTTAAATTTGAAAATTGTAAAATAATTTGGCATGTCAGTATAAGTACTCTAGAGCCAGGGGAATGCTAGGAAATTTTTTCAGATTTTTCTGACCATTAAAATTACCTTGAAAACGACTTTGAAAATTTGAAACCCCCCTGGGGGCACAGTTTTGTAGCTATACAGATCAATTTTTTCTTGTGTTCCAAACTACATATTTTATCATACTCGGAATTTTTTCCGGATTTTTGTGGGTGAAGGGGAGGGAGTCCATATCTAAAACTGCTGAAAACCATATTTAAAATTGGAGGGGAGGAGATGGAGGGGTCCAGTTGAAATTCTTGTAATAACCAAAATGATTCTTCAAAACTTTAAACTACCTTTTTTGGATGAAATTTTTTTCAGTTGGACCCCTACCCCCAATTTTTTAATAATGTAAGTATCTAGTCTTATTATACGAAGTTAGAGGGGGATGGAGGGATCTAATCGAAAATTTTATAATAACCAAAATTTTTTTAGAATCTCAATTTACAACTTTTGTTTGAAACATTTTTGATTTTGACCCATTCCCCAATGCTGAAGTATCTACATAGTGTTTTGTGAAATCGGAGGAGAGGGAGGGGTCCAATCAAAATTTTCATAATAACCAAAATTATTTCTAAGACCTTAATTTACAACTTTTGTTTAGAAAATTTTTCGATTAGCCAGTTGCATGTTGGGAGTATTATTCGAAATTGGAGGGTCCAATTGAAAAAATTTCCAAACAAAAGTTATAGCTTGAAGTGCTAAGAATAATTTTGGTTATTACAAAAATTTCAGTTGGACAACTCTCCCTCCCTCCCTCCCTCGTCACTCCCTCTCTTCCTTCCTTTCGATTTTGAATATTGAGCATCTATGTAGTACTTGAGTTGGTAAAATTTAACCAAGCGCCACTTCCATGTAAACAAATTGAGCAAACTATATTGAACCCCCTTTCGGCACCAGACTCTTTGATTTTTGTTTTCTCATCGAGCCTCCTCACTTTGTGTAAATTTGAACCACTTCTGACATGGTAGCGTGTAACTAATTGCGGCGCGAATTTAAAAGGCTAATAAAAAAATCATAACAGTCTTAAGTTTTATTAACTGATTTTTTTGCTATTAATTACACGTTTACAGAGTAAATCTTCGCTAATTGATCAAATAGAAGAATGCCTAACCGCATTTTAATTGGGTTTAAAATTCGATTTAATTTCGAGTAATTTTCAGAATAAATTATTAAAGTATTAAAAACTTGCTAACTTGCTCGCTGATTTTAATGGAATTTAAAATTTTAATACGAAAAATCCACTCGGAGGAATTTTTAACGTGCAATTTACTTTGAATTTTCAATTACGTATTTCTTTTACGATGTCAATGGGGTGAATTGGGGGGAGGGTTTCTAAAAAAACAGAAATCGCTAATGGTAAATATATTTGAACAACAATTTTAGTTAACGAATTTTCTCGTCGAAAATACTTACACGTTGTTTGTAAATTTACCAAGTTAAGATGTGTACCCGATTCAATTCACATGTTACACTTGCGAGTACCTTGTGCTTACGAGTACTTACTTATTTGCACTGTTCAAATACATAAGTAAGTATTAGACGAGATACGAGTGTAATAAAGTTGATGATTTCTATTCAGTGTAGAGTATACCTAAATGTATTGTGGCATCTTTTGAAGTTTGATGTTAATAAAGGTAGAGATGGTTATATTTATAAGTACTGCAGGTATTTGGATATAATTTTCAGGAAACGATTGTTTCGCAGTTTCGCGACGAAATGAGAAGTGCTATATTTATATTAAATATTTACCTTAGCAGTAGATCTACTAAGTGTATTAATCTGGCTGCTGATTCGAACCGAGCTTATTTATGAATAATTTAAAAGTTTCTCGAGATGAGACGTTTTAAAAACGTTATGAATTTTAAAGTATAGTGTAAACGAAAATGAAACGCCGACATATCTGAACCATCTTTGACGTTGATTTCAAAAAATTTCAAATCCCACAGGTTTAAATTTCACTTTCATCGTTGGTCGGTGCAGGTACGAGAGGGTTCAGTGAAATAGACGGATTCGAATACTTACCTGTATTAAAAAAGGGTAGTTGGAAAATTTTCAAGGGTATTCAAAAATAGTCGTGAAATTTTATGACTTTTAGACATTTTTTAGACATTTTGTCAGACATTCTGAAAATTGAAAAAAAAATTAGAAAGATGACTTTCAGACATTTTGAAACTTAGAAATTTTTTAAAAAGATGACTTTCAGACATTTTGAAACTTTTTTCACACTTTTTAAATAAATTTTATGACTTTTGGACATTTTTTTTATTAGACTATTTAGATTTTTAAATTTCCATGGAAATTAATATTCGCCACTTTTGGACATTTCTTTTTTTAATTTTTAAATTTGGAAATTAATATTTGTGACTTTTCGACATTTTGTTATATTATTAGCGACTTCCCGCGCGGCACACTCGATCGATAATATCGGAAGATGTGACGTATCGATAAAAAATCGTTTGAAAATCTATAGATGTTCTCACGATATTATAAAGATTTATCGGTACAACTTCATAGGCAAAAAATCTAAAAACTATCGAATTCGATATTATTAAGATTTTATGACGATATTCCCCGAGCAGCACACTCGACAAATTATCGAAATAAAAAATCGACAGAATATCGAATTCGATAAAGTGTCGCGTTAGTTCCGCATAAATCGTGAAATTATCTTTCGATATATAGATAGATTATCGACGAATTATAGTTAGCAAAAATTTCGAGATTATAGTAAGATATTTTATCGATAATCTATCTATAATATCGAAAGATAATTTCACGATATAGGCGGAACTTTTGCGACACTTTATCGAATTCGATATTCTGTCGATTTTTTATCGATTTTTTATTCCGATTTTTCGTCTTTTACTAGCTTCTTTCTATAATTAAAAATCATTAATTAGCATAATTAATACATTAAACTATGCCTAAACACATTATTCATGTTACGGTAAGAGGATCATTTCAGAAAAAGCCCAAAAAAATTATAAAAAATCTGCCACCCGTGGGGCTTGAACCTTCTACCTCCTGCATGGTAATCCTCTTCCTTAACCACTATGCCATACTTTATCGTTGAGGAATTAGCAATAAAACGCTTATAATAGGCAGTTTAGTACTTCCAGACGTGTTGGACTTAGAAAAATTTTCACCAATTTGGAAATAATTTCAACAAAATCGTTGAAAAATCGTTCGACAAATTTCAGATTATTTGTCGATAATGTAGTTTCAAATATCGCCACAAAATCGTTGAAAAATCGAATTCGAGGAATTTCATATCACGTGTCGATAATATAGTTTAAAATATCGTCATAAAATCGTTGAAAAATCGAATTCGAGAAATTTCAGATTACGTGTCGATAATAAAGTTTTAAATATCTTCACAAAATCGTTAAAAAATCGAATTCGAGAAATTTCAGATTATTTGTCGATAATATAGTTTCAAATATCTTTACAAAATCGGTAAAAAATTGGATTCGATAAATTTAATATAATCTGTCGATAATATAGTTTCAAATGTCGTCAAAAAATCGGTAAAATATCGAAGTCGAGAAATTTCATATAATCTTTCGATAATATAGTTTTAAAAATCTTTACAAAATCGTTAAAAAATCGAATTCGATAAATTTAATATTCTTTGTCGATAATGTAGTTTCAAATATCTGCACAAAATCGGTGGAAAATCGGAATCGATAAATTTAATATTCTTTGTCGATAGTATCGTTGACGAATATCGTCATAAAATCTTAATAATATCGAATTCGATAGTTTTTAGATTTTTTGCCTATGAAGTTGTACCGATAAATCTTTATAATATCGTGAGAACATCTATAGATTTTCAAACGATTTTTTATCGATACGTTACATCTTCCGATATTATCGATCGAGTGTGCCGCTCGGGTCGTCACCTATTTTATTTTATAATAGTACCTAATCAGTTAATCGCATTATATCAATTTATCTTCTATTTAATGATTTATTTGGATTTTTCGTTTTTTGATATTATTTTTAATACCTAAATATTAATTATGATTAACTTTTAAGATACCTAGGCATATAAGTTTTCGGCATTATTTTATTTGATAACTAACCAATTTTTTTTCTTTTTAATGATTTATTTGGATTTTTCTTTTATTTTATATTATTTTTAATAGGTACCTACCTAAATATTAATCAGATATAATTTTCTTTTAAAATATAAGCTCCCGAGCGGCACACTCGATCGATAATATCGGAAGATGTAACGTATCGATAAAAAATCGTTTGAAAATCTATAGATGTTCTCACGATATTATAAAGATTTATCGGTACATCTTCATAGGCAAAAAATCTAAAAACTATCGAATTCGATATTATTAAGATTTTATGACGATATTCGTCAACGATACTATCGACAAAGAATATTAAATTTATCGATTCCGATTTTCCACCGATTTTGTGCAGATATTTGAAACTACATTATCGACAAAGAATATTAAATTTATCGAATTCGATTTTTTAACGATTTTGTAAAGATATTTAAAACTATATTATCGACAGATTATATGAAATTTCTCGACTTCGATATTTTACCGATTTTTTGACGACATTTGAAACTATATTATCGACAGATTATATTAAATTTATCGAATCCGATTTTTTACCGATTTTGTAAAGATATTTGAAACTATATTATCGGCACATAATATGCAATTTCTCGAATTCGATTTTATAACGATTGCGTGAAGATATTTGCACTATATTATCGACACGTAATATGAAATTTCTCAATTTCGATTTTTTTACGATTTTGTGACGATATTTGAAACTATATTATCGACAAATAATCTGAAATTTCTCGAATTCGATTTTTTAACGATTTTGTGAAGATATTTAAAACTTTATTATCGACACGTAATCTGAAATTTCTCGAATTCGATTTTTCAACGATTTTGTGACGATATTTGAAACTACATTATCGACAAATAATCTGAAATTTGTCGAACGATTTTTCAACGATTTTGTGACGATATTTGAAATTATTTCCAAATTTTAAAAATTGGTGAAAATAATCTATCTATATATCGAAAGATAATTTCACAATTTAGGCGGAACTAACGCGACACTTTATCGAATTCGATATTCTGTCGATTTTTTATTTCGATAATTTGTCGATTGTGCTGATCGGGTTTTATTATTTAATTGGTTTTTTATTTTTTTTTAAATTTCCATGGAAATTAATATTCGTGACTTTTATACATTTTGTCACAGAGTAAAAGCATATACTATGTTTCATACTTTCAAACGTAGTGTGAAAATAGAGCCTACCAATGGGTTCCGCGCCGAGTTTTTAGAAAGATGACTTTTTTTTAAATATAAATTTAATGAATTTTTGATATTTTACGACTTTTAGACTTTTTAATTTTTTTTAAAGAAATTTTTAAAATAAATTTTATGACTTTTGGACATTTTGAAACTTAGAAATTTTTTTAGAAATTTTATGACTTTTAGGCTTTTTGGCAGACATTCTGAAACTTGAAAATCTTTTTATTTATTATACTTTTAGATTTTTAAATTTCCATGGAAATTAATATTCGTGACTTTTATACATTTTGTCACAGAGTAAAAGCATATACTATGTTTCATACTTTCAAACGTAGTGTGAAAATAGAGCCAACCAGGGAGCGCCGAGTTTTTTAAATTATTTTTGATAATATTTGCGTAGGGACATTGTTCAGCATCACACAGTTGAAACACCTTGGCTTGGCTAGGCTTTTTTTAGACGCAATATTTTGAAATAGCTTGCAACGTTTTCCGTAATTATTTCACCATAGGTTTTCTATTTCGATTGAAAAAAATTTTTCGTCAACTTTCTCTCTGTTTGTTATGCCACTCAAGCCATATATAATATTATTGTGTTTATATTGGTACTGGTATTTTTTAATCGAAAAATATAATAATTATTAAAATAATGAATTTTGGAATGGAAAACGATTCTTGCAATGGATTTTGAAATATTGTCAACTGCTTGGTATGTCTCATTATGATGCAATTACACAAATTCCAATTAAATATGGATTTGGAAATTCAATTTTAGAAGCCAATAAAATTATATGGTTGAAATTATACCCCGTGGTAAATTTTTATCACTGGCGCCTTTCGTTCATAATGGGATCAACAAATAAGATACCAAAATAGATACCTACACATGGGGGTAAAAATTGTATATTGCTAATGATTTTTTTCACGAATAATGCCCATGTGTGTTATTGAAAATTACTGTGTGTTTATGACATTTTTTTTATTGTACCTCCAAAGTTAATTACAGACTGCTCAACGTTTTTATATCTCTCGTTTTTTCAGCGTCGGGATTAATTCGATTGAAGTTTATTCATATGGTTTCATTTTACCAGTTTTTTTTTTCTCTGGTGTATTTTTTCTAGCTAGGTCCTTCTTTAAAAGTATTAATCAAGTTGGAATGTTTGCCTCGTGAATGAATTTTTTTTTGGTGGGAGAACGTTGATATTATTTTACGCGGTGTGCTTATTTTTATGTTTAATTTATGTTACCGTTGAAGTAGGTATTAATACACGTTAATTCGTGAAATAACTATTGTTAATTCATACATTAACGGAAGAAGTGTATAATTCATTTGTTTTTATATGCTTTTAATTTAATTAATTCATGAAATACGGAGTTATTTTATGAATTAACAAAGGAGAGTTAATTAAAGTATAAAATTCAAACCAATTTTTTTAAAATATTTCCTTTCTGCAGAAATTTTCCACCTACATCATTTTTTTCAATTTTCTTTTTCAGAAATCGATTTTTCCCATCATTCCTATCTCAGACAAGAAAATCAATTTTACGTTTTAAAAAAGTTTATTAGACATTTTGGTTTGTTAAAAACTTCCATACGTCATTATAAGTACAAGTAAGTAGGAAACAGATGTTAAAACAATTTCCTGTTGAATAAAATAAAAAGCCCTACATGAGAATTTTTAAAAACCTAACAAAAGAAAAAGAAATCTAAAATCAATCTAGTTATTTTTAAAACAATTTTCACAAAACATCTTTTTTTTTGAAAGTTATAAATCTCATTATTTGTTTTACTATCGAAAGATCGTCTAAAAAGAAATATTCTTATTGAAGCGAAATAATTTCAAAATTTTCTTCAAAACCCCATTATTAAAAAAAAACACAAAAAAAAACGATAGGTGATATAAAATTGAAAAAAATGAAAGAAAAATTCGACAATTTTTATTATTATTTTTTTTAATGCAATCATTACTTTTTATAACCACTTTCATAAAAAATCCTACGAGATTTTTTCAAAAGGAAATTATTCTCATTTCAATTTTTTTTTATTGAATTCTCAAAAAATTGCCTATTTTGTAAGAGGATAAATTTCAAAATTTTCCTAAAAAAAATTCTTCACAAAATTTCAAAAAAAAAAGAAATTTAAATTGGAAACAAAAAGAAATCAAATTTACTTACGGTATCTGAAAAAATTTTATACTTCAATCAACTTTATTTTTTAATGCACTTTCATAAAAAATCCTCTAGATACATATTTTTTAAATAGGAAATTCTTTTTCATTTTCATTTTTTTATTCTTGAAAATCTGTTTTTTAAAAAATTTCAAAGGAAAAATTTCAAAAATTATTTCAATTCCAAAAAATTAAAATTCTTTCATTTTTTATTTAATTTTTATAAAACTGACAATATTTTTTTCAAGGAAGGTCTATATATTTTTTAAATTATTTTCTAAAAAAAAAACAATTCAAAAAACAAATCAAAAATTTTTTTAAAACCACTTTCTCAAAAAATCCTCTAGAATTTTTCTTTTTCAAAGTAACATTGTTGGTCACTTCATTTTTTATAAAGAAATTGAAAATCTCGTCATCTTTTTTGAAATTCTTGAAAAATCATTAATTTTAATAAAAAGAATTTCAGAAATTTTTTTTCAAAAATTCCTTTCATAAAAATTGAAAATTCTTTTTTTTTTAATGATAGGTACATAAAATTGATAATAGGTAACAAATTTTTTAAAAGCACCAATTTCAAATAAAAAAAATCGAAAATTCATTCAATATTTTTTAATACTTTTTCTTAAAAAATCCTTTAAGTAGGTAATTTGTTTTTTAAAAGAAAACGCTCATTTCATTCTTATTTTTTTTCTTATTTTTTTTAAAAATTTAAAGCATCATATTTTTTTAATTCTCGAAAAATCGTGTAAAAAAATTCCATTAAAATTTTTTGTTTGATTTTAACGTTGAAAAATCTTCCAATTTTTTCAGAGAATTTTTTGTAGCTACCAAAACATGTTTTTTAAACATTTTTGAAGGAATTTCAAAAAAGTAGAATTTTTTTTTTTAAATGTTAAAACTTTTTTAAAATAAAGTAGTGGCGCAATAATCTTAAGTAATTAAAAGCGCCCCAAAAAATTACTCAGTACCTACCTTTTCTTTTTTTTGTTGTTCGCATTTTATTCCTTATAAAAATAATAATAATTTGAAATAATTCTTGTATTTTTTCTTTTTAAAAAAAATTGAAAAATTTTTTTGTAAAAGAACATTATAAAAAAAATTCTAATTGAAGAAATATAAAAATTGAAAAAATGTCCATAATCAAAAGTTCCAAAATTCAATGAAGAATTTATATACAACATCAAACAATAGGTAATGTATTGTGATAATTTGATGTTCAACAGAATGTTTGAAAATTTGTTTTTGAAAATTCGAGAAAGAATTCAAAAAATTCTTTAATAGTGAAATTTGACTTTTTGAATGATCTACAATGTATGTCATAATTTAATTTGAAAAAATAAATTGTGTTCGAAGAAAAGTTTTGAAAAATTTGATTTTGATCGTAATTTAAAAAAAATTTTATTCAAAAAAAAATCCAAAAAATTCTATGATTAAAAAATTTAAATAATTGTAAAAATGGAATTCAAAATGAGTTAGATTTTAATAACTATCTAATCCTAAAAAATTATGCTCGAAAAAATTCTGAAAAAATTGTTTTTGAGACATATTATTAGGCATTTCATCTTGAACAAAATTTTTAAAAAGTTGTTTTAAAATAGAATTTAAAAAAATTTGCTTCAAATTTTTTTTTTAATTGGCTTGTTTTAATAAAATCTGATACCAAAAGTTTTTAAACATATTCCCATTTTTTAACATTATAAGAAGTATGGTATGTCAGGACATCAATTTAAAAAAAAGTGCTCAAAGAAAAGTTTTTGATTTTGAACAAAATTTTTGAAAATTCGTGTATGAATAAAATTCTAAAAAATGATACTTATTCAATAAAATTTTCGAGACTTGTGTCAGAAAATAGTTTGGAAAACTTTAATTTCTTAATAAAATTGATATTCAAGTACCTACTCATTTAAAAAAAATTTTGGAAATTGGTGGCTGTTTGTTCATAGGTACTTTTTGGTAAGTTGGTTTTTTGATAGAAAATGGGTGCTAAAGTTGCGTTTTTTGAAAGAATTAATTTATGATGCCTGCATCAGGTGTAATAAAAACAGATCATAGTATTGTAAATTTAAAAATTCCATCACCAATTCTGGTCGTATATTCTCATTTATTACGAAAATGACATGAAAATTGATTTTGCGGTATGAAAGCTGAATTTTCCGTAGAACTGTCAAATTTTAATTATCTTGAGAACCGGTTAACTGAAATGAAATCATTATTTTTTTTTGTAAATTTTTTCAAATGCAATAAAAAAGTCATTTATCAATTTTATGCCTCCGATATGTTGAATGAGGTAAAAGACTTGAAAAAATTTAAGAATAACTCGAGAACAGGTTCCCTGTTTCAGCGATAGTAAATCCGCACGTATAAACTTTTCTCGTAAATTTTTTTTTCATTTTTTTTTTACCAATTTTACATATTTTCTGTATTCAAAATGTTGTAGCAGTTTGAATGGTTTCATTGAGAATATCTCCAGAATCAGTTCATTGATTTGGCCCAAAATCAATGCACTTCTATTGACCACATTCGAACGAGATTGAACGAACGATTAAGCAACATAAACAAAGTGATTGGACGAAAAAAAAATGAAAACAACGTTAAGCATGAGCGATTGCCATATATATAAGATTTTCATGATTTTCAATTGCATTTTTCGGCATCGTAATTAGATTAATTTTAATATATTAGTTTAAAATCGAAAAGCACATGAAAAGAGCTTTCTTTTGACGTATCTACCTTCTAAATTGATCCATTCTGTCCAAAACTATAGCTTTATCACTTTTGCTACCTCTTATCAGCTAACTATTTGCAAATTTTAGTAACTTTAATTTTCAATTTTTTATACTATATTGTCAAGTAATTATGCTTTTTATTGATTGAAATGACAATATTATTGAAGGAAGAGAGAAAATTGGTACGTAAAAGATAAAAAACGAAAATTTACTTCAATGTAAATTTTTGATTTTATATAGCGATCCTAGCGTTTTTTTAACAAAACCAAATTTTAAGATGAATAACATGGCCGAAATCATGTTGGTCGCGTGAATGTTCACGAAATATTTGAACTGATAAGGCCATATTTTTAAAAATATTAAAGGTATTTGCAATGTAACTTCATTAGAAAGCTTATTTCATGAGCTTTCCACCTACAATTTTTCCATTATTCATAATTTTCATTTTCATGATTAAAAAATCAGTTTAAAAACAGTGAAATTTTAGATATATGCGAAACGCGAAGAGCTAACGTTGTTTTCAATTTTCTACTGTCCAATTCTGTATGTGTCTTTGTGTGAGTGTGTATCAACATAAACAGTGAATCTTCGTTCGAATGTGGTCAATTCCGAGTAGATCCCAAACTATTATGAAAATTTTAATCCATAGCTGATTTTTTTTCCAAAGTGAAAAATTAACTAATAATGGCCCAAGTTACAAAATACAAAAGCAAGAAAAAAGGTTTCGAGTAATTTACATAGGTATTTTTTTTATGAATAATTCTACCTCAGAGTGTTTCACATGTACGCACACGTAGCACTAAAAGAAACTTCACATAGCTGCTGGAAACTCGATTAATTTCAGCCTATGGTAGATGTAAAAAAATATCGAGGCACGTTTTTCCATCCTTTGCCACCCAAAAATTACACCTTATCCAATTAAAAAGAGGCAATCTTCCGGTATCTTGAACATTTCACGTTTTCGATGAAACTATAACTCGATAAAGAATCGGTTTCTTTGTAAAGGTTTAAAATTCGCGCGAATGGAAATCGCTACTCGATACATTAATTACCGAAGCATGTGTTTCTGTGCGCTTCGCGTTCACCACAACCGATACCAAAGCTTTTGAATTTATCGCCTAAAATTGGATAATTTTATAAAATTGACCAAGGTTGAATTGGGCAAGAATTACGTGTATAGTTATGAACTTCGCAGCTGAGCCCCATGCCAGGTTCCCAAAAACAAACTTGCAGATTATTTACGACCGAGCCCATTGTTTTTCGAACGCTATCGAGCATATGAGAATATTTCGTAGTACGAGTCGAGGTTATACGCGTGTGGTTTTTTTTTTGCCAAACGTCTATAAATGCTCGATCCATGGAAAATAAATGTTTTGCTAAATTTTGTACCGATCTATCGTTTGAAAAAATACTTACAATATTTATATATACGTTGAAGATTGATGAGATGAAAATTCGCCCGTTAAACGTACTTACTAATATCAATAGCGAACGTCTAACTGTAAAGCTCGAATAACTCAGTGTAATGGCCTTTGATATGTATGGTGCATGGGGATGGAAAACATGGCGTTATTTACGTTCCGAGGAGGGTATTTTTTATTATTGGCGAAATATGGTAAACAGGTGCCATTACAAATGTTTAAAATTTTCCTTTATTTTTTACTCCTCGAATTACATTAATAACGTGGAAACTTTTCAGCGATGATACCTTTTTAAACTTCACTCCATACTCGTATGTTGTGCAGTAAAAAGTTGCTACTAGTTTAGCTAGGTGCTGCGAGTATATTTAAATTATAGTAAAATATGTATGAGAAATTTTTGTACTACGCTGCATATTCCTACCATAAAACGACGTACCACGATTTGTAGCCTGGTTTAGGTTAAACTAGCAGCTAATTAGAAAGTTCCAAGACGAGAAAAAGTTTCTCAAATAGGTCTATAGTCCGATGTAATAAATTTTTCAACCGTTTTGATAACTTGCATCGTTGCTTGCTGCGGGTTTGTTAAACTACACAGATTATCCGGAAGAAAACGTACAAAAGCGAGGCAGCTTGTGCGAGTATCGTAGGAAGGAAAAAATATATGAAGGAAAAATCACGGTTGCTCTTTTTCGCATCGCTCATAATTGCGAAATGAATCGTGAAAATTGTAATTAGCCTATAAACGAAAGAAAAAAATATGTGAAATTTTAAAACATTAACGACCTAGGAGAATTTTTTTTTTTTGCTTCAGTAATACTCACTCGTACGTTCGTTACTCGGTGCATTTAATAATTACTTCTCATTTGCTAAACGTCCGTTTCAAAAGTTCTGTTTCGCCCTTGCCTTTTTTTCAACTCCCTTTTGAATTCCCGCGGATTTGTATTAAATGACGAGAGAAAAAAAGGGGTACGATTTTCTTTATAGAATATTTTTCGTGTGGGGGTGATTTTTTTTGTGGAAATTTTTGCAGTGTGTTGAAATAATTGGAAACACGTGGGCTAATTTTAAATGGAAATCGTATCTTATTCGGTTGATTCTAAATTGAGCTGAAATTTAGCTTACTGAAAGAATATGTCATTGAAACATCAGGACCGAATTTTTAACTGTCGAAGTTGATTTTTCTATTTTTGGCGAATTTTTGAAAATGTTGAAAATAGCTTATTAATAAATACAAAAATTGTAAATTTTGAGATTAAAGTCTGAAAATGGGTTAGAATCTCGAGAAAAATTCTTATAAGCTTAAATATTTTAAGACGTAGGTACCTATCTTTCAAAAAAATGCTTTTGTTAAAAAAAATTCAAAAAAATTCGTTATGAAATTCCAGATGTGAATTGAAATTTTCTCTGTGAAATTCTCCAAGGAAAATCCTCATTTGCAGAATAAAATCATATTGAAAATGAAACACACTAAAAAAATTGTATTAAAAATTTCTTGTATAGGTATAAAATTTTTGAAAATTATTCTTGGAAAATTTTTTCTAAAAATAAAATGATAAATAATATTATCTGTTCGCAAAATTTGTTAAAAATTTGTTTTTCTTGTATACTTGCATCTATAATTTTTTCAAAAATTTCCATGTTCAATTTTTTCGGAAAATTTTTTCTAAAAATATAAAATGATAAATAATATTTGTTCGCAAAATTTGTTAAAAAATTTTTTTCTTGTATACTTGAATCTATAATTTTTTCAAAAATTTCCTTGTTCAATTTTTTCGGAAAATTTTTTCAAAAATCTTGAAAAATTTCGTTTTGAAAAAATGCCTTAATTTTTTTCCAAATTGATCGATAATATTGCTGAAAAAAATCATATCGAAAAAAAATGAAATAATTTCATCATAAAAGTTCTTATAGGTACCTATATCTATATAACTATTAAATAATTTCATCAGAAAATTTTTAGAAAATTTGATTTTTGGTTCTCTTTTTTTTTAATTTGAAAAAATTCTCAACTATCTCCTAAATCTATAATTTTTTCAGATTTTCTTTCAAAAATTTTCTAGTTCAACCAATTTTTTTTCATCCTAATGAATTTCAGATTTTTTTTTTCTTCAAAAAACGTAAACAAATATGTTTTTTTTATGTCACGTTAAGAACAGGGCACTTTGATATTTTTTTTTTATTCTAACTGATTTTTATTTATTTTTTTCTTCAAAAAACATTTTTAAAAATGAGTTTTTTCATGTCCCAAAAATTCTTATAACTTTTTTCAAGATTTCAATTTTTTTCCCTTTGAAATCTTTGAAAAATTGATTTTCTTAAGAATATTTTGTTGTAAAAAATTAAGTTATGTAAAAAATTTGGCTACCTTCGAAAATAAAGGGGGGGGGGGGCTACGAAACTTTGAAAATCTGTATTTTTGAAGTTCGAGGCTCCGTAGCGTTTTCACTTTCAAAGGTAGACAAATTTTTCACATGATTTCTTTTGTTCCTCTTAAAATGTTACACCTGTTCCATTTATGTATTGACCTAATGTAATTTTGCAAAAATATCATTTTTCAACTTTTTATAGGATCCTTCATTTTCAAATTTAGGCACCATGTATATTCGTCAAGTTTTTGTTAGACGATTTTCCAAAAACCCACCTGCTGCATCACTAATTGCTCTCCTTGAATTTTGTCAAGTCCAGTACTTTATGGAAACTTGATAAAATTTGAGGGAAGGGAGGGATCCAATCGAAATTTCTGTTATAACCAGAATTATTTTTAGACCTTCAAGCTACAACTTTTGTTTGAAATTTTTTTCAATTGGACCCCTTACCTGCCCCCTGTTTTTAATAATGTGAGGATTTAAGTTGTATTAGCCGAAATTGGTGTGGAGGGAGGGGTCTAATCGAAAATATTATAAAAAAAAAAATTATTTCTAGGACCTCAAACTACAACTTTTGTTTGAAAATTTTTTCAATTGGATCACTCCCTCAATTTTGAAAAAGTATCTACCTGGTGTTATGTGAAGTCAGGGGAGAAGGAGGGATCCAATCGAAATTTTTATAATAACCAAAATTATTTTTAAGACCATTTCCTGCAACTTTTGTTGAGAAAACTTTTCAATTGGTCCATTCCCTCCTCACTTGGTCTAATTTTGAATAAGTATCTACATCGCGTTATGCGAAATTAGAAGAGAGGGAGGAGTTGAATTGAAAAAATTTTCAAACAAAAGTTGTAGCCTTAAGTCCTATGAATAATTCTGGTTATAACAAAAATTTCGATTGGACCCTCCCTCCACCTCAATTTTGAATATTAACTATCTATGTAGTACTGGACTTGACAAAATTCAAGGAGAGCAAGTGATGCAGCAGGCAGGTTTTCGGAAAAATATCCGATCGTTTTTTTGTTAGTGGTACAATGTCAATCCTGGTTATTCATTACCCGGATACTCTGTATTATCGGAATAATTTTAAATAAAAGTTTACCCAATTTGAAAAAAAAAATTGTGAATAAGAACAAATTGACATTTGGAATCTTGGATTGGAAATGAAGGTGCCAAAAATTACCGTACTTCTTTTTTTTTCAAAAAAAGACCCTTGAAGGTGTCGGAATAAGTATACAATTTTATTTGCCTGTATTTGAATTTTTTCAACTGTTGGTTGAATAATCGAATGGTCTGAAAAATTCAATTATTTATATAACCATCTCGCAGAGAAGGTATAGTGAAAAGTGAAAAAAAAATAAATAAATTCACAAATACAAATTAAAGACCACCCTGCTGCACATTCTCAATGTCTGGGTAATTGATTAGCCACCAGGGGTTCTCACGGAGAATGAAAAAACGCTTGTCAACATTTTTAGAAATTCGAGCTATATTGTAAAATAAGTGTATCGTATCGTGTCTGAAGTTACCGGCGTTTATCATGCTCAGCGTGTAAAAAAACTACGATGATTCGCAAAGCATCGAATATCCGCAATTTTTCATAACTTTCTGTAAAAGTTTGAAGAATAAGCATGCTACTGTCAACTTCAAGAACATGCCGTATTCCTAGGTTTGAAACTTTTTCAAAGCAAGTGTATGTACTCGTACTATGCAAACGTATTACGAAGAATTTAATGAAATATTATACCTCAACATGGCTTTTAAAAAATACTCGGATGTCAAATGGCAAAATGAGATGAAATAAAAACGTCGTCTATACTTTTTCATCAAATAATACGAATAATAAGTAGGTATATATAGTGTACTAAGTGTAATAATAACTTTTGTTTGAAATCATTTTCTTCAATTTTCGTGATTTTTAGACAGCCATAATAATTATATTATACTTAGATTAGATACGATGAGCAAGTATACGTTCATTGTACCTCTTCACTTTTCACAACAAAATAACCGCACGTAATAAATTTCACTAGGGGGTGTGGTATTATTTCGTTTTTATTAGAAGCCGTGTGGCGTTTCGGAAAAACCACCGTGTAATAAAGTGACGGGGTGAACGTAATACTAAACTGAAAATACGTGTGATAAATCTATCATTATATGTACTCCTTGTTCAATTTTTTTCCTAATACATGTGGAAAATATCGAATTTACGATGGGATGATGGCTCATTTTCGACGAAAAATATCACTTAGGTATATTTTGGTAGCGTTAAAAAAGGTTGAAAAATTCTCTTATATTCTGGTTTCGAAAAAATGCAATTAATGGCTTCGTACCTACATTTTTTTATTAATGTAATTTTTCATTTTCCAAATAATAAAAAAAGGGAAATTTTCCACCTTTCAGGTGAGAGAAGAGGGGAGTAAAAGTTACCATTTTCGGATTTAAAAGCACCTTGAAAAATTCTAAGTATCGAGAAATTATTATAAAAAGATTTGCCAAATATTTATATAAAATTTTACGTAATTTTATCAATCGTTCTTCTTTCAACAAAAAAGGTAACTTTGATGTTTTGCGAAAATCGTTATTACGATAGATACATATTATTTCGCATTGAAAGGATTTTAAATATCGAGGTCCATTGGATTATTATCGAACACGAGGTTTCAAAATTTAAAATAATTTTGGTACTATTTTTTTAGTCCTTTTTTTTGGTAATTTTTATTTTCGTATTGAAGGATCGAGGTTTATTTTTATTTTACTTTATGAGTGAATTTTTTCATTTAAATCTAAAAACGTTTAGGAAACATCAAAGAAGCATTATCGGGGTCTATAACTACTTTGCTATCCTTGAGAATTCTGAAGAAATTATATTTTTAGGCTAAAATTTCTGCTGTTAGGTTTTTCAAATGGGTTCTTGAATATTATTGAATTGATTTTTTTTTCAATTTCGATGAGTTAATTTTAATATTTTTTCATACTTTAATTCATTGTAGTACGTGCCCAATTATTTGTACATTTTCTTTATTTTCAATGAGTTTAGATTTTTGCTTGTATTATTTTTTTCAATCATTTTAATTTTCAATGGTTTTATATTTTCAAATTCTTATTTTTTGTTGGCTCAATCGTCAACTTTTCAATTCCAAATTTTTAAAATGTATTTTTCTGTTATATTGAATTTGATTACGATTTTTAAATTTTTTAATTCGTCTTTATCAGTTTGTAAATTTCGTTCAGTCAAGTAATTACCTATTTTTATTAAATTGATTTTTTTTCTAATTATCAATTTTTAATTTTAATTTAATATTCATTTTTTTAAATAAGTAGATGATTACCTTATAATGTAGTCTACTCGTATTTTCTTTCTTCAATAAAATTTATCGAGTTTCACATGTTTTTTTTTCCTAATTCTTAAAACTATAAGTTTTATTCCCGTTATTTATTGTATGTTTTCTTCATTTTTCCCCATTTTTTTTCAGTTGCATGTTTCCCATTTTTATTTATTCATTTAAATTTTCATTTGTTGTCATTGTTGTTTTATCCCCCTTCAAATTGCGGATCTTTGTGATTATAAATTTTATTTCATCTTCTTTTCAAGTTTCTAGAATTTTTTTCAACTCTTTTGCACCAACTTAATTTTTTAAATTTTTCTATTATTCTTAATTTGATTACGATTTTTATACTTTTTGTTTGATTAATTATATATTTTTTCCAACTTGATTTTTCAAATTTTTTAATGTTTTAATTTATCCAATATTCTTTTTTTTGATATTTTAATAATTTAATGTATTCTCTTTTAATTTTTCAACTTTTGATTCTTTTTTTAGTGTCAATCGAAAATTTTGTCCAATTAGGTACTTAATTAGTGCGTTTTTTCTTATTTTTTTTTCAATTTTCAATTTTCAGAACTTCCTTCAACTTTTTGCATCTTTTTTTTTTAATTTTTTTTTGTTACGTTACTTAAGTATTGTTATTTGATTACGATTTTTTAAATTTCTCGTTCTTCAATTTCTTCGATTTGATTTTTTCAATTTACATTTTTTTTTCTTAGAAATTTTAATTAATACTTATGTAACAATTTTTTTTGTTCAGGAATTTTTTTTTTTCAAGTTTTAGATATTTTTACAATTTTTTATCTATAGAACTTTTCCATTTTTCAAACTTAAGCATTTTTCTATCTCAAATTTTTTCCAATTTTTATTTTCATCATTTTTGTTTTAAATAATTTATTGTAAATTGTAATTTTTTCATTTTTTCAAAATTAGGTATTAATTATCAAAACTTTCTCTCACTTTTTTCTGTTATTTTTTATTTGAGTGTGATTTTTTAATTTTCTTATTCATTTATTTTATTGTCAATTTTTTCTATTTTCTGTTCCCAAATTCTTTTTAGAAATTTTTATTAATAATCTTGTTCTAATTTTTAGTTTTATTTTTTGCCAATATTTTTAACATTTTAATGTGACTGTGATTTTTTTTTTAATTTTCAAGTTTTTTCCCATATTTTTTAGATAGATATAAAATTTTTTCAATTTTTTAAAGTAAGGATACTTTAGTAAGGATTTTTCAATTACAATTTTTTCCCTAGCTATTTAAAATTTTTTCTGATCGCAATTTTCCCAATAATTTACTGATTGGAATTATGCTTCAATTTTTTAAATTATTTTTTAGTTTTGAATTTTCAGAACTCTCTCCAATTTTTTGCACCATTTTTTCCCCTTTCAAATACTTTTTATTTAATTACGATTTTTATTATCATTGTTTTTATTGTCAGTTTTTTTGATCTGATTTTTTCAACTTACTTAATTTTTTAGAAATTTTAATTAATAATCTTGTTCCATTTCTTTTTTAATACAGTTTTTTGCTTCTCTTTTAAATCATTTTAATTTTAGTTGTTGATTTTTTAATATTTTTTACTCATTTTTATTTTCAATTTTTTTTTATTTTTTAACTGTTAAGAAACTTTGTAAAATTGTCATTAAAATGTTGAAGATCCAGTACGCGCAAACGTTTGCATACTGCATTACTTTCTCCCTGTACTCCCTTTAATGCAAAAAGCAATCAGAAATTATTTCCTTCCTTGGATCATATAATACCTGAACTTTAAAATAGCGAACATCCCCATCCCCAATTCCAAAGCAATTCTGTTCCTGTTAAAAACACACTCGTGTTAATAAAATAAATCGGACTTCAGATCGGAGATTTAAATCGTACTCGTATAATATTATGTCTTTGCTTCTTTGTGTAAATTAGAGCCACAACACTAAGAGTGTAAATATTTACTTATATCGCAAGTCTACTGCTCTTGAATTGTTTCCTTATAATTTATAAATTTCTATATTTGATTATTTTTTGGCGAGCCAGAGTTCCAAAGGTCGAGTCAGACAGTCAGACTTAATTTTTTTGCGACTCTCGGCTGAATTGGGTTCCTTTGGGAATCGCCTACACGTACTGGCACAAAGCGATGCTCTCGGTTGATTTCTGTTATTCTTTTTTTACCCAAGTCTGTATATGTATACTTTTTACTCAGCACAGTTTATACTTTGGAGTTTTTCCATTAAATTTAATCTAAAGCTAGGGTCGGAATTTTTATGTTGCTTGTTAACTTTTCTTTCAAGTTTGTAATTACAAACGTACCGTCGTAATAATTTACTTTGAAGCTTTCGTGGAGGATTTGCGATGTACCTACCGGTATAAATTTACGTTTTATTTTATTTTTTCATCACTCATAGTAACGGAAAATAATTTGAAAAGAAGTCGTAGGATTGACGTGAGTATCACGAGAGCTGGCGAGAGTGGCGAGATATGTACTGTACGGTTTTAAAAAATAATTTCAACGTAGACTTCGAAACTAGGCCGGCTTTGAAAAAAATTAGATTTAATTTGGCTCTACAGCCTCGCGTTCAGTACCTGACTCTGCCTTTTCGCCTTTATGGCGTGCACTAAATGCTCTCAGATTATCATCGAAATGATCACTTCAACAGATTATGTAATACGGGTTTTTCTAATTTACAAAATGTTCTTCTGAACTTATGTAACTGCTAGAGACAAGAAACTTATTACAGAAAAAGGATTCAAGCATCCGTAGTTGTTTTTTAAAGATAATTTCGGTAAAAGCATAAGTATATCCGACCTATAGAAAGCTTCCTGGTAAAGAATTCTTTCCGACAGCTTTATGCTATGCGAATACCCAAATTAGAAATAAAAAGTAAAATTTATCGGTTATAATTCATTTTAGCGAGCGAAAAAGTGCCTACCTAAATTTAATTGAAAAAATAATGAAATGTATATGTGCGATGGTTTTGTTTTCGTTTTTGTCAGTGTTTCACAGGAAAGGAAAAGTTGAATTTTAATAGATATTTATACAAAGATATAGGTAGGTTTGTATATTATAAGTATGGGTGTATGGGTGAATTATGCGCGAGAGCGAGTTTTTTTTTTTTTTTTTTTTTTGCAACGTTTACCTACCTACGACATTATTTAATCAATTAATTAAATTATTAGGTTAGGTTATTCAACAAATTTGGGCGAATCTATTATTCGTATACGTAAGTGTTGCACTTAAATCGTTCAATTGTCTACTTTATGAATAAAGCGAAAATTTTCCAATCTTCTGCCTTTTTCACAAAGTATGTAAAAATGAGAAAATGTTGCTCATTTCATGAATAAGGGGGGGGGGATGGGCATAATTTTTTTTGTTGTTGAATGCATAGCGTTGACAAGCGGAATTTTCCAAGACCTATGTATGACACCATTTTGATTTTTCATCAATGCAGTTTTAAAGAAAAGTTGGAAACTAAATTCATCTTCCCGAGCAGCACAATCGACAAATTATCGAAATAAAAAATCAACAGAATATCGAATTCGAAAAAGTGTCGCGTTACTTCCGCCTAAATCGTGAAATTATCTTTCGATATATAGATAGATTATCGACGAATTATAGTTAGCAAAAATTTCGAGATTATAGTAAGATATTTTATCCATAATCTATCTATAATATCGAAATATAATTTCACGATTTAGGCGGAACTTTTGCGACGCTTTATCGAATTCGATATTCTGTCGATTTTTTATTCCGATTTTTCGTCTTTTACTAGCTTTTTTCTATAATTAAAAATCATTAATTAGCATAATTAATACATTAAACTATGCCTAAACACATTATTCATGTTACTGTAAGAGGATCATTTCAGAAAAAGTAAAAAAAAAATTATAAAAAATCTGCCACCCGTGGGGCTTGAGCCATTTACCTCCTGCATGGTAATCCTCTTCCTTAACCACTATGCCATACCTTATCATTGAGGAATTAGCAATAAAACGCTTATAATAGGCAGTTTAGTACTTCCAGACGTGTTGGACTTGGAAAAATTTTCACCAATTTGGAAATAATTTCAAATATCGTCACAAAATCGTTGAAAAATCGTTCGACAAATTTCAGATTATTTGTCGATAATATAGTTTCAAATATCGTCATAAAATCGTTGAAAAATCGAATTCGAGAAATTTCAGATTATGTGTCGATAATAAAGTTTTAAATATCTTCACAAAATCGTTAAAAAATCGAATTCGAGAAATTTCAGATTATTTGTCGATAATATAGTTTCAAATATCGTCACAAAATCGTTAAAAATCGAAGTCGAGAAATTTCATATTACGTGTCGATAATATAGTTTCAAATATATTCACGCAATCGTTAGAAAATCGAATTCAAGAAATTGCATATTATGTGTCGATAATATAGTTTCAAATATCGTCACAAAATCGGTAAAAAATCGGATTCGATAAATTTAATTTAATCTGTCGATAATATAGTTTCAAATGTCGTCAAAAAATCGGTAAAATATCGAAGTCGAGAAATTTCATATTATGTGTCGATAATATAGTTTCAAATATCTTTACAAAATCGGTAAAAAATCGGATTCGATAAATTTAATTTAATCTGTCGATAATATAGTTTTAAATATCTTTACAAAATCGTTAAAAAATCGAATTCGATAAATTTAATATTGTTTGTCGATAATGTAGTTTCAAATATCTGCACAAAATCGGTGGAAAATGGGAATCGATAAATTTAATATTCTTTGTCGATAGTATCGTTGACGAATATCGTCATAAAATCTTAATAATATCGAATTCGATAGTTTTTAGATTTTTTGCCTATGAAGATGTACCGATAAATCTTTATAATATCGTGAGAACATCTATAGATTTTCAAACGATTTTTTATCGATACGTTACATCTTCCGATATTATCGATCGAGTGTGCCGCTCGGGAACTTATATTTTAAAAGAAAATTATATCTGATTAATATTTAGGTAGGTACCTATTAAAAATAATATAAAATAAAAGAAAAATCCAAATAAATCATTAAAAAGAAGAAAAATTGGTTAGTTATCAAATAAAATAATGCCGAAAACTTATATGCCTAGGTATCTTAAAAGTTAATCATAATTAATATTTAGGTATTAAAAATAATATCAAAAAACGAAAAATCCAAATAAATCATTAAATAGAAGATAAATTGATATAATGCGATTAACTGATTAGGTACTATTATAAAATAAAATAGGTAATTCTGCAAACTTATATTTTAAAAGAAAATTATAATTATTATATAGGTATTAACAATAATATAAAAAGAAGAAAAATCGAAATAAATCATTAAATAGAAGATAAATTAGTATAATGTTATTAGGTACTTAGATTATCAAATAAAATAATGCTGCAAACTTATATTTTAAAAGAAAATTATAATATAGGTATTAACAATAATATAAAATGTAACAAAATATTTTTAAAGAGAATAGGTACCTATACAATTTTGTATTTTACTTGGGATAATCTATGCTTTTCTCACTCTTTGCTCCTGCTACTAAATACGCTTATGTTTGGTTTACTAATTAATGCGCGCGCCGAGGGTGACAAACGGTTCCCTGGTAGGAGTGTAAAAACTGTATCAGGCGGGTCGTTACTTCTTATGTGACTGTTGCTTGTGGGGTTAATTAACTTGTGCTTGGTTCGTTGATTGGATTCCGATTACGCAAACGAAAGGGTGAGTTTTACTCATTGAGTACTGTGTTATTCTTATATGTGATATTGTACGCGTATCTTAGTTTATTTTGCTTTGCGTTGCTTTTCTATACTCATTCGCTGGCGGGTGTCACAGGAGTTGGCACCAGGTACTCCTTTAGGCTTGAGTAGACGTTATCCTACTCTGGCGACGATAAGGAGCCGGCTGTTTGAGCATTTTGATGTCACTCAGCTTTAGGGTCAGCACTTATAGGGGACCTATAGGCATTCTTTGCGGGCTAGGTCTGAACCCTACTAATTTGGTGCCGGTTAGATCCCGGGCCAGAATGAGGTGATTGCGAGTACATATTTGCATGGTACGTTCTTTTTAGTAGAGTGCCAGTACTCAGGTGCGATTTTAATTATGTTATAGGTGTATCAGGCAAGCCGCAGTCATGCTCGTCCAGCTATCCAGGCCCTATCTACGTACATTTTCTATTTTAGGTTTAGGTTTAGGTTAATCATGTATATACTTAATAGTGTTAGTACACTCTTTTTGGAGATATTTCCGCATTTGTCTCTCTCACTCGTCTCACTGTTTCTTTCTCTACGCGTTTGTATCTATATGCACACACGTAGGCTTTATTATTTTTACAAAAATAAAATAAAAATCCAAACAAACCATTAAAAAGAAGAAAAATCTGAGTGATTACTGAATACTTATCAAATAAAATGAAAATTATAGTGATAGAGGCGTGAAATTAACATCGTAAATGTGTACTCGAATATTATTGAATGTTTATTATATTGTACAACTCGATCCACATGGATTAGTGAGATCGCAAATGTATTCTTCGCGGCTCCAGTACCAACTATGATTTATAGTTACACAAAGTATCAAGTGGTGTGTATAGGTTTCAGATCCTCCACCTGGAATATTCCTGTGTAAAACAAAGTAAGTTAGTCCTTCCATGATGAATTTTTCAAAAATTTGGAGGACAAAGCAAAGAAATTTGGTAGTTGAGTTTCTAACAATATATGCTTTTACCAAGTTTTTCTAGAAACTTCACTACCAAATGCGTGTTTGGACAAAGGCGCGCGAACGCACTGCTCGGCATTCTGTACTGTGTGAATTTCGGACCTGAACACTTTAGCGGTATAGAATCCAAAAACGCCTACCAAATTTCTTCAATTTGTCCTTGAAATTTTTGAAAATCATTGCATGGGGTATACTGTTGATTGTTCTGAACAGGATTTCTTCAAAATAATGGGTAGTTGAGTTGTCAGGAGTGACGTAGAGCTGATTGTTTTTTTATATTTATTAAATTCTGTTGAAAACAGTCTTACGTAATTGGTACTCCCAAAAGAAATTTTTCAAAAATGATATGGGCAAAACGAAGAAATTTGGTGGTTATAAGTTTCAATATAAGAAACTGAACTACCATTTTTCAAAAGCAAGTCCTATTTATGTGTTTGAACGGTCAAAATTGGTACTCGCAAAAGAAATTTTTCAAAAATTTCAAGGACAAGTTGAAGAAGTTATATAGGTTAAGAGTGCACTTCAGCTTCCAAAAATCTCAGAAAATAGATAATTTTATTGTTTATTTATGTACAACTTTTGCTTCACAATGTTTTCAGTTGGGGCCTCAGATACAGACTTAGGGTTAGTTTTTGGAAAGGGGTGAAAACTGGAAAAAGTATGACCTTAAAAAATTGTAATCCCAGCTCAATTTTTTTAAAGTACATCCTAGATTACGAGTAAATCATAAAATAAATTTTCAACTTACCTAACCCTGGATTCTGCCTTCCTGCATACTCCTACATATACCGCCTGTTGTTCACCCCCCGAAAATAAAACCATATGCTCTTCGCACTTGCCACTATATCCATTAGGACATTTGCCTGCCGCTGCTAAATCGCCGCCATTAGAGCATATGTCCTCACTGGAAAACATAACCAGCGACTTTAGCAATAGTAGTATGATTTGTTAAGATGAAGCATCTACAATTATTATTGGAAGCACCTTATAATACAGTCGGGCCTCGCTAACTCGAACCCGTTAGGATCGAAGAGTTATAGTACGTACGTACTATAGTTCGAATTCCTGACGGGTTCGAGTTATCAAAGTTCGACTTGACGATGGTCTAATTCGAGTTATCCCTGTTTCGATGTGGCGAGAGTGTAGTTCGAGTTATTTAAAGTTTGAGTTACATATTCAGTATACTTTTGATTGTTTGAAATACTTAGATTGAGTTCGACTTATGACTTATTGGGTTGAGAGGAAAATAAGTTTGACTTATTAAGTTGACTGGACTGGTTTTTGTACTTTTATATGTATACGTAGGTACCTTAAGTTCGACTTATAAGAGTTTAAAAGAGGTAAAACGAAAAACGAGTTCGAATTATAGAGGTAAAACGGCGAATCAGTTCGACTTGTAGAAGTTCTTGATTCCATTTTTTCAGTTCGAATTAAGTATCTAATGTTCAATTTCTTTTGTTCGAATAATTATCGAGTGAAAAAATTGGAAGCAACTTAAAATAAATAAATTAGTAGTTTTATCAAAGAGGTAAAACGACGTTTTCAGACAAAATTTAGTAATTAACAATTTATCTCTTCTTCAAGGAGTTTTGCTTACTCCACCCCCCCCCCCCCCCCCCCGAAAACCTCTTGTTATGGTTTTTTTTTGATCATTTTTTTTTATTTGTATCTTTTAAATAATTTGTTTTCTCATAGGATGGTTCAAGCGTCACTTCCTCAGTCATCTGCAAAAATTTTACACATAAAAAGGAAATGCCCAGTATTTTTCATTTTAGTATGTAATGTAGTCCAGGAGGCGAAAAGTGTTCACTAGTTTGACGTCTTTGCGAGCAGCGCCGGATTTCCAATTAGGCAAAGTAGGCAATTGCCTACAGCGGCAGATTTTTGGGGCGGCAAAATTAAAAAAAAAAATAATAATTTGAAATTTTTTTTCAATTTGAAAAAAAAATTGGTGAAAAATTTTGATGAAAAAAAAACGTAGTTTTCATCCCAAAATCACAAATTTTTCAAAAAAATTATGGTTTAGAATGAAAAACATTGAAAATATGCATTTCCTAAGACGCCTTCGCGTACCCGTACCCCTTGGGGTCGCGTACCACCATTTGAGAAACGCTGCCTTAAGGTATATCACTCTCACATTACCTAGGCCACCTTTGAGAAGATTTTTCACAATTTTTCATGTTTTTTCTCGCTTTCCGGTACGTTGATCAGCCTGCAGCCCAAACCAAATGATCTTGGATGCTAAAATTTGGTATTTAGGATAGGTAAGGGTCGCTGAGGTGCCTTTTGAGGTTTTGACCCTTGAGCCCCAAAATTGAGGGTGTCCCCTTTTTGAGGGGGGCTCTAAAGAGGCCCCAATTTGACAAAATGATTTGAAATTTTTACCAACAACAGTGACTCTGATTGTCTCCACTGTATCCAAATTTCAGTTTCCCAAGTCATCCCCACCCCATTTTAGGGCTCAAAAAGTGGATTTTGAGGTCATTTTTTCACGTTGATCAGGCTACAGACCCCCCAAATGGAGCTGGGGGCCTAAATTTTCATCATAGATCGAGTTCATGCCCCTGATGTGCCTTTTGTAGGTTTTGACGTTTAAACCCCTTTTGGCCTCGATACAGGGTCAAAAATCAATATTTTTCAAGTTTTAACCTGTCTTTTCTGACGCGTTGAACAGCCTACAGCCCAAACTAAAAGACCTAAACAATCGAAATTTGGGATGTAGGGTCAGTATAGGTCACTGATGTGCCTTTTGGGGGTTTCGACTTTTGAGCACCATTTGACCCTCGTACAGGGTCAAAAATCAGAAATTTTCATGTTTTAACCCTTTTTTTGGTGTGTTGGCCACTGTCTGAAGAGCTGAAAGTGTGAAGGGGGTTGGTGGCGAAGCCCCTAATTCCCTCCTGCCATGCCCCTATTGGGGGCGGAGCCTGCATTTGAAGAGTTGGAAGTGACGAGGTGGTTGGGGCGGAGTCTCAACGGGGGTATGGGGGCGGAGCCCCCATCTGATGATTAAATCTTCAATGCAGACAGGAACTAAAACTGAAGACAAAAACCTGACATTTTTAAACTGAATTAAAAGTTAAAACTGATATTGAAACTGAAATACTACGGATGAAAACGTTTTTAAAGTAATACACTAACTTGGAAAAAAAAATTCGGCTGTCGCGGAGCATCTTGACTGCTACGCGTTTTTTTTGTTTGACGGGTACATCTTTCGTACGAAATTAATATTCGCTTGCGAATTGTATACTACAATCGCATTGGAAAATGTGCAGATATTTCATACGATATCAGTGCGACATTCGTCTACGAATCGTATGCTAAAATCGCATTGGGAAACGTGCAGATATTTCATACGATATTAGTGCGATATTCGCTTGCGAATCGCATACTTTCAATATTTTTTATGAACGAGAGAAATCATTTTCAAGCATGAACATGTATACTTGAGATTGTTGCAGTGACTTATTAACAAAAAACTGAATATTTTTCTAGTTTTATTGATTTTGTTGGGGGATTTTGTGTTTGGATTGATGTTTTTTCTTCTTTTTAAATAAAAATCCCAATGATTTGATCAAAATGACAAGAATGGAGACGAAGATAGAGTTTCTTGGACGACTTCCACTCAGCAGTAAGTTAATTATTTTGAATGTATATCTATTTGTGATCGTGAATCTGTGTGAAATGAAATTTTATCAAATCGTACGTATGTAAAAATTTTCGACGTCTTATCAGTGTTATAAAATTTTTCAATTGTTTCTCTACCTTCTCCTGTTTGAAGCAGTATAAGTATTATGCGAAATTAGAAGGAAAGGAGGAGTTAAATCGAAATTTTTATAATAATCGAAATTATTTCTAGGATTTCAATCTACAACTTTTGTTTGAAAAAAATTTCCGTTGGGCCAGCCCTTCTTCCCTCTCACAATTGAGAAATTTTTCAAACAAAAGTTGTAGATTGAATTCTTGGAAATAATTTTGATTTTCCTAAAAATTAAGATTGGACCCCTCCCTCCCTTCCTTCTAATTTCACATAATACTACGTAGATATTTATTATTCAAAATAGAAGAAGGTATAGGGTCCATCAAAAAATTTTATGAAAAAAGTTGTAAATTGAAATACCTACGCCTACTTATTTATCAAACACCACTACTAGGTAGGTCAAAATCTTTACCATTCGGCATAATTTCATTTTACACAGATTTGCGATCACAAATAAGATGTATTTTCGAAATAATTAACTTACTGCTGAGTGGAAATCGTCAATATATCATTTGGCTGCTTTTTAGAAGCGAATTTCGAACGCTAATCGCCAGCGAATTAACAGCGAATAGAACGCTATATTCGCTGCTAATTTCGCGCACTTTTAGCGTTCGAAATTAGCCGCTAAAAAAGCGGACATTTTTGATATGCTAATAGTACGCTATTTTCGTATGCTATTCGTATGCGATAGATGCGAATGTAGCATTCTATTAGCACGCGATTCGCATACGGCGTGTTTATCGGGATGCTACTTGATGAATATTCATGTACAAAACATCGTTATACTCATTTAAACAAAAAATTTAAAAGATAAATGCCCCCCGAAGCTAAAAAAAATTCCCAAATTTCACTCAGAAAAATGCTTGGGAGGAATAGACACAGCAGAACTAAATATTGTAAGAAAATTTTTTTTAAAAAACCACGCTTTTTATTTAAAGTTGGTCACTTTGTAAGATGTTATTCATAGGGAAAGAGTAATGCCTGAAAAAACAAAAAGTAAAATTTACTTACTTGAATACAAAAATGTGTCATGAAAATTTTTTTTTCAAAAATTTTAATGATGAAAATCGTGGTGGGGCGTTAATTGAAAAGGTATTCGTTTGCTCCTCGCGAACACCCCACCACGCTTTTCATCATTAAAATTTTTGAAAAAAAAATTTTCATGACACATTTTTGTATTCAAGTAAGTAAATTTTATTTTTTGTTTTTTAAGGCATTACTCTTTCCCTATGAATAACATTTTACAAAGTGACCAACTTTAAATAAAAGCGTGGTTTTGTAAATTTTTTTTACATTTTTATTTAACTCTTTTTGTCGTTGAAAATATTTTAATTTCATAAAATTGAACCCCCTCATAGGGGCTCAATTTGGGGTCAGGGGTAAATTTGAGTTCGAAAATCGAATTCAGCTACCTCGAAAACCAACATTTTGATATCAATGTTGTGAATTTTGAAATTTTCAAAACTGAACCCCCTCATAGGGGCTCAATTTGGGGTCGGGGGTAAATTTGAGTTTGAAAATCGAATTCAGCTACCTCGAAAACCAACATTTTGATATCAATGATGTGAATTTTGAAATTTTCAAAATGGAACCCCCTCATAGGGGCTCAATTTGGGGTCAAGGGTAAATTTAAGTCCGAAAATCGAATTCAGCGACCTCGAAAACTTACATTTCGATACCAATGTTGTGATTTTCTAAAATTTTCAAAATTGAACCCCCTCATAGGGGCTCAATTTGGGGTCAGGGGTAAATTTGAGTTCGAAAATCGAATTCAGCTACCTCGAAAACCAACATTTTGATATCAATGTTGTGAATTTTGAAATTTTCAAAATGGAACCCCCTCATAGGGGCTCAATTTGGGGTCAAGGGTAAATTTAAGTCCGAAAATCGAATTCAGCTACCTCGAAAACCTACATTTCGATACCAATGTTGTGATTTTCTAAAATTTTCAAAATTGAACCCCCTCATAGGGGCTCAATTTGGGGTCAGGGGTAAATTTGAGTTCGAAAATCGAATTCAGCTACCTCGAAAACCAACATTTTGATATCAATGTTGTGAATTTTGAAATTTTCAAAACTGAACCCCCTCATAGGGGCTCAATTTGGGGTCGGGGGTAAATTTGAGTTTGAAAATCGAATTCAGCTACCTCGAAAACCAACATTTTGATATCAATGATGTGAATTTTGAAATTTTCAAAATTGAACCCCCTCATAGGGGCTCAATTTGGGGTCGGGGGTAAATTTGAGTTCGAAAATCGAATTCAGCGACCTCGAAAACCCCTAATGTGAGCACTATGTTCTTTCAATTCCAGTAAAATATTAAATGAAAGAGGATTGGTCGAAAACATACTCTTGGTTCCATGAGACATACAAACAAACAAACATACAAACAAACAAACAAACATACATACCAAGTATATAAAAGCGTGGTAAAAAAAAGCAATACCACCACCATATACTTAATCATTTTCACAAAATATTAAGTACATTTTTTTTAGACACGTAACTGTCAACTAAAAGATTGAGAATTTTACCTAGTAAAAAATTCTTCTAATGTAATAGAAGTACAATACTTAGTGAACAGTAAAGCGACCACAACCACTGTTATCACTTTCGCGAAATATGCAGCCATTCTTCTGGTACGAATTATTACTTAGTTGAAAAACTTGTCAAGTGTTATTCGAACGATTATCACAAGACACTATGACTTTAGGCTCAAGAGTCATACCGCCTTGTAACTGTATAGGCACACAAAACAAATAAAACCACCTGGTGTATACGGCGCACTTGATATTTGTTTATCAAAAAGTATAACAGCGAAGCGTCATCTTTTGCAGTTTGAGAAGCGAATAAATCAATCAAATATGAGTGATTTACGATTATGTTTATTGATTTTTTCCCCGTGAATCCTAGCACCTACCTACACTTGGTATGAGCAATACGTATAGGTACTAACAACGCGAGCTAGCAGCTGAAATTCAGCTGATTCAATAAGAATTTTGAACGTGACGCAAATCTTTGAAAAAATTCCACGCATGGCGCTGCGTAGTATTAACATTTGCGTGAAAATTGATTCCACTTCGCACAGTATCGATAGAATTTTTTTGAAAATTTTTTGTATTGAAATTTCTTAAAGAACGAGAACTTCTTTCAAAAAACAAAAAAATTTTATTGCAATAGGTACTATGGTGAAACTTTGAGGCTTTGGGCGACCATTACAAAAATCTGAAAAAATTCTGAAAATACCTACCTAGTTTTAGCTGATAAAAGAGAGACATAGATAGGTACTTTACATCTCAATTTCAATTTTTTTTTAACTACTTACACCCTAATGGTGATTATTTTGGACTTTAGATTTTTTTTTCATCTCAGTACCTGAAGTGATCTCATTTCATGAGAAAATCATTCCCTATATTTCATTTTTCCCACGCCTGAATTTTAAATGGAGCCTAGTCGCCCCATTTTGAAAAAACAATTTAAAAATGACCAAATGTTATAGCGCAGGATAAGAATGGTGATTTGACTCCAGACCTACATCTTCAAATTTGTAGTTAGAATTGTTAGTTAGTAGCAAAATATGATTTTTGAGCGGATTCGCAATTTTTTATCTCACCCCTGGCGGTAAATCAACAAAAAACGTCCCTTTTGTAACTTTTCACATTAAAACTATGTCTTTGCGAGTTCTCAACCAATTTTTTTCATACGAAAACGAAGATATAGCTACATTCCTTTTAGCTTGAGCTCTGAGAAAAAACAATGAAATACCAATAATTGGCCAATCGTCCTATTGGCCAATATTTAATGGGTTTACTTTTGGTCAGAGCTCACTTTGAATGGAATGGGGGTATAGAGGGAATGCTGTGGATTTTTTTCAGATTTTTTTCCATCATAAAATGTAAAATGGAGCTTGAAAACTTTAAGTTTCTCTCCAGACTGCCACATTTGTTCGGACGCGGACGCGTCGAAACAGTTATGAGATAGTTTTAGGAGTGTTATGTGTCATCTAGTTTTTTTTTTTTTTTTTTTGGGGGGGGGCGTATTTTTCGACCACGGAGCCGTCTCAACAGCCCATAAAAAACATCGTTTTTCAGCATAACGTATCCTTGAATTCACCATTTTCAGTAGAATTTTTTTCTCTCACAGTATACTGTACGTATCATATCAAATACTTACATCTAAGTACACCATCATCCTGAACTTGGGCAAAATTCGTTTATTTTATAATTTTCTATAGGAATACGGGAATTACGCCAATTTGCACCAGGATGTCCCGAGGGCCCAAAATTCATATCTCCACATGTTCCAACTCGGCATTTGTCAATATTGCGATTTCAGTAGAATTGAAAATTTTTCATTTTTTTGCCCATATGAACTTGGTATGAGCAATACGTATTAGGCTAGGGCAAGTATTTATATAATTTTTTTGGGGCAAAATATGCGCATATATATGAATTTCAAAACGTTAAAATATGCTCAAAAAACTCGAAATATGAAGATATATGCAAACATAATATTATGGGTATCAAAAAAAAGGATTTTTCAAATGGAGTTCAGCTATTGTGTTAAAAAGATCGATTTTATAAATGCAAACCTGAAATTGAAGGAAAAATGATGAAAAAATAACCAAAACTTGTCGTTTTTTTAATTTTTGAAAATAGCATAAGAAAAACACATTTAATTTTTTTGGAGATAAAATAAGTTCAAATTCGGGCTATAAGGTTTATTCAAAAACTATATTTTGTGGTTGGAGTGGGGATGACCTTGAACAAAAATTCAGATATGTCAACTTTTTTATGGAGGGGTGGGGGAGCAGAAAATCGCAAAAAATGCCAAATCAAAAACCAGTCGATAGGAAATGAAATGTTGTACAACATATTCAAAAATCAGCTTCCTAGAGCAATTAGGAGGGGGAGAAACCGGTTATTTTGTCACTTTTTTGACCTTGAAAAATTTTGTGTCACGGCTACAGGTCACCCAAATTGACCTAGGAGGTCGTCCTTTGGCATGTAGGTTTGGTAGGGGTCCTAGATGTGCCTTTTGGGAGTTTCGACCTTTCAACCCTTTCCACCCCCTTCCATCCCCAAAAACCTCAATTTTGAGGTCATTTTACGCTGTTTTCAATTTTGTGTCACGGCTACAGGTCACCCAAATTGACCTAGGAGGTCGTCCTTTGGCATGTAGGTTTGGTAGGGGCCCTAGATATGCCTTTTGGGGGTTTCGACCTTCCAACCATTTCTCACCCCCTTCCACCCCCAAAAACGCAATTTTGAGGTCATTTTTTGCTATTTTTTGCCTTGTTTAATTTTGTGTCACGGCTACAGGCCACCTCAATTGACCTAAGAGGCTGTTCTTTGGCATGTAGGTTCGGTAGAAGTCCTAGATGTGCCTTTTGGGGATTCTGACCTTCCAACCTTTTTTTCATTTCTTGTAGAAGCACTAAGCTAACTGCAAGGCGAAGTTCCGAGGGCGAAGCCCGAGGAACGAGCAAGTGGTTTGGGGCCGCGAAGCGGCCCAGGGGTCTAAGCCCCCTAGTTGATAATAAAAATCATTACAAAGCTTCAACAATTCAAGAAGGTGTAAAAATGCAGAAATTATCTTCCTAACTTATGAATATCGAAAAAACAAGGCTGAAAAAGCTTCGCGCGAAGCTTTTTTTATTTTTTATTTTAATAAATATTTTTGCTCGAAAGAATTGAGAAATAAATTCCAACAGACCCTTATTTCAAAACATTGTAAGTTTTTTTTAGCCCATAAAAAATTTCTACCCAATCCAAGAAAAAATGGGATTTTCTTTCTCCAAAAATTTGGAAATATTTTACTTCAAAAAATCAAAAAATGTTTTCCTCGATAGAAAAAAAATCGCTGAAAAATTGAGAATTTTTTCAGCACGAGATAAAAAATTGACATATTTCATTCTAAGACTCCTAAAATTTGAAAAATATTCTTCCGGCTGAAAACTGAAGTTGATCGATTTTTTTCCCCTATAAAAATTAATTGAGAAATATTTTCATTCCGAAGAAATAATTTTTTTCATAAAAAAACAACGTTATTTTTGCAATTGCCCTTTATTATCATTTTTAGGTTTCGCCTTCTAAAAAATAATAATTTTTATATTGAAATTAAAAAAAAAAAGAATCTTGGATTGTATCGCATATCAATCAGTCCCTTCAATAGTAAGTAGCGTTAGATAAAAACATATTCACGAGACTGTTCGGCGACTCACTACAATGAATATCGTTGTTTTCTTAGAACGCCATCGAGTATATAATTTCAATTGACTTCATTTGACGGTTACTGTTGGAAATTTCAAAGAACTTATCCATCATTTAATAAAACTCTACTGACAAATCGTAAAAAAACACCGAATGCAATCTTGCGTAATAAAACGAAATGAAAAAAGAGTGAAAAAAACTCAGCAAGGCGACAAAGTATCGTTGAAGTTCGATGATATTAATGGTCAGCGTTTACAACGTGCCGAAGGCATCAAAAATAACACTTTATGGTACTTTGCTACTTTATGACGAAGTTTACCCAATAGTGAACTTTTTTCTCTTCGAGGTTTCGCAACCAAGGTCAAGTTTAAAAACGTTGTGTACTTTTTGTACAACTTTGGGTTTTTTCTTACCTCGCTGAAGTACTACGTAGTGTTGATTTAGTTCGTATAGGGAAATCCAGATGGGCTGGATGTGTTTTTGCGTTTATTTTCTACAAAGAGGCAGTTTTTTGACCAGCTCTTAATTTGCACTGTGGCAGTTGGGATTGAGCTGATTTTTTTCAAGTCCAAAACTATATAAACGACTAATATACGAAATTAGAGGGGAAAGAAGGGTCCAATCGAAATTTTTATAATAACCTAATTTATTTTTAGGATCTTAATCTACAACTTTTGTTTGAAAAATTTTTCAATTCAACCCCTCCCGCTCCTCATTTTTCAGTATTGATTGTCTTCGTACTAATATGCGAAATTCGAGGGGAGGGAAGGGTCCAATCGAAATTTATATAATAACCAAACTTATTTTTGAAATCTTAATCTACATCTTTTGTTTGAAAATTTTTTCAATTCAACGCTTACCTCTTCCCAATTTTCAATAATCAGTATCCATGTATTAATACGAAAAATTGGAGAGAAGGGAGGGTTTCAATTGAAAAAATTTTCAAACAAAAGTTGTAGATTATGATCTTAGAAATAATTTTTGTTACCATAAGAATTTCGATTGGACCCTTCCCTCCCCTCTAATTTCGCATATTAGTATGATGACACTCATTATTAAAAAATGAGAGGAAGGAAGGGTTTTTAAAAATTTTCAAACGAAAGTTGTAGGTTAAAATTCTAAAAATAAGTTTGGTGATTATAAAAATTTCGATTGCACCCTTCGCTCCCCTCGAATTTCGCATATACGAAGACACTCAATATAAAAAAAAGGGGGAGGGAGGGGTGGAATTTAAAAAAAATTCAAACAAAAGTTGTAGATTAAGGTCCTGAAAATAAGTTAGATTATTATAAAAATTTCGATTCGACCCTTCCCTCTCCTCTAATTTTGTATATTGGGCGTTTATATAGTTTTGGACTTGAAAAAATTCAGCTCTATCTCAACTGCCTCAGTGCAAACTAGGAGCTAGTAAATTTTTGTCAATTTTGTACTCGGAAATAAGCTGGAAATTTTCATTTCTGTATATTTATCTTCGTATCTAATACGTGTGACTTGGAATCCATAAATTTGTAATCTTTATTGAATTGAAGCCAGACAATCCATATATGTTTCATATTGCGAAATCGTCAACCGTGAAAATTAACGACAATTTCAAGCGACCCTAAATATGTTGAAAATTTTTTAAAGAAAAGTCGAATCGTAAACGATTTATTTTCACCTTAAAAGTGAACTACTTTACGCGTTTTCCAATTGTAATTCTTAAAAGGAAATAAATCTTTTGAAAATCTACCACCTATATTTTGACCACCTTTTTGTATTAAGAAATTAACATGAAGGAAGGTTTTTTTTCTCGGTTCATCGGTTCGGGTTTTTCCTTTCCTTTTCAAAGACTAGATTGTTTTGGATTTTTATTTATACCCCACTGATTTTCAAGGCGGTAAAGCTTTGACAAGGTTACACAGGTTAGTGCGTGCCGCTATATCTAACTTTTTATTAGTGTATCGACAATTCGACATGTACAGAGATTTTGCTGTGTTTTTAAGTTAGCCTACGTCTACGTATATAGCTAGAGCTACCTATGCGACAAAATGCTCTCTATTCTCATTCTTAGCGGTGGCAACCTATAAATATTTCCAGACAGGTGCTTTCGTCGCCAGAGTAATTTCACGTTGAATTAATTGGAGTAAGATTAATGCGAGATTATTAATGAAGTTCGTGTTTTTTGATATGTTGCAGGTACATCGCAATTATGTATCCATTAAGACCGAGAATGCGTCTGAGGAAAGCATTAACCATAGTGACGTTTATATGGATTTTTGGAATGATAGCGGCCGCTCCGAATTTAGTTACATTTACCATATTAACGCAGCATTTCGCAAATGGTGATATTCGTATAGTCTGTTATAGTGAATGGCCAGATGGTCCAACTAATCAAAGTGAAATGGAATATATGTAAGTATGATTATATTTCATCATTATGTAGGTATAACTGCGTGAATTTATAATACGAGGATGAATTCCAAAAATGAACATATTTTGATTTTTTTAAAAATTCAAAGGCTCTAGTGTGATAAGGGTGTCAAATGGCCCTCGGTCGCAACTTCGAAATTTTTTTCATTGGTTCCAATTTTGTATCGTAAAAGATGATTTTACAGCATATCAGCGATCTTTTACCTCATCCCCTGGGGCTAGAGCCCGGAAATATGTGATTTTTAACTTAAAAATTCTATCTCCTCCAATTTTTAACCGATTTTTGCCAAATTTGGCATATAGATATAAGTGCCCAAGAGGGTGTTGTGAAATTTTTTCAGATTTTTTGGATGCCTCGAACGACCTTGAATACGACTTTTAACACTTTGAATCACCCTGGAGGGTACAGTTTTAGAGTGCACACGATGGAAATTTCCCCCCCAGTTTTTCACACCCTTTTACGCTACCCAGAATTTTTTCGAATTTTTATCGTTGGTGCAACTTCCCAAAAATATTCAAAAAGCCAATTAGTGGTGCTTTTTTCCCCACTGAACGCTCATTTTTCATCGAAAATTTTTTTCCTCGAGGTACATCACTAGATACTCCTTTACACACCTTTTGCCTGAATTCCACCTCAATTCATTCATTTATCGTGAATTCAGTTTTTTTTTTTTTTTCATTAATTTTATGTGATTAAAATTGAGTAATCAAACGAAATGATCAAATGAAAAAACTAATCGTGGATTTGAGTTTGGCAGGTCAAACTACCCTGATTTAGACCCTTGCAGCGCTCATTTTGCCCAAAATTGAAAAGTTCAACTTTTAGGTATCTATATTTTTTTCATTTTACCGAAATTGGATTTAGTCGTGCTTTTTTCCCCCACTGAACGATCATTTTTCGTCGAAATTTTTTTTCTTTGAGGTACATCACTAGATACTCCTTTACACATCTTTTGCCCGAATTTCACCTCCTCATTCATTTTTCGTGAATTCAGTTTTTTTTTTTTTTCATTAATTTTATGTGATTAAAATTGAGTAATCAAACGAAATGATCAAATGAAAAAACTAATCGTGGATTTGAGTTTGGCATGTCAAACTACCCTGATTTAGACCCTTGCAGCGCTCATTTTGCTCAAAATTGAAAAAGTTCAACTTTTATCTATATTTATTTCATTTTACCGAAATTGGATTTTTGGTAAAATATTCAAAAAGCTAATTAGTCGTGCTTTTTTCCCCCACTGAACGATCATTTTTCGTCGAAAATTTTTTCTTTGAGGTACATCACTAGATACTCCTTTACACACCTTTTGCCCGAATTTCACCTCAATTCATTCATTTTTCGTGAATTCAGTTTTTTTTTTCATTAATTTTATGTGATTAAAATAATTTTGGGCAAAATGAAACCACCGAAAGGATCTAAAGAAAAAATTGAAAAAGATAAGTCATTTCTGAAGGCATTAAGACATTGAAAATTCGAAAAAATTCTAAATTTTAAATGAACAAAAAATTTAGAAAAATAGGCATAAAAATGGTTCAAAATTGAAAGAATTAAGCAGTTTTCAAAATATTAGGTAAATACATAAATATTCAAAGAGTCGTAAAAACAAAACAAACCAAAAGTCTTAATTTTCCTGCATAAAATTCTTTTTAAAATCCCCCAAAAAATTTGGAAATCCTCTTTTTGATTGAAAAATTTCTACAATCGAAGTGGTATATATTTTTTTTAAAAATATGATTACATCCGAAAATTAAGACTTTTTTCATCAAAAAACTGAATTTTTATATACATAAAGAAAAATTGAAAAATTGAAAAATAAATTACCTACCTAATATGTAGTAATAAGTATATTTTTTTCTTCCAAAAAATAGGAAATATCATGGTGGAAAAAAATGAAGAAAAAAAATAATCTCCACTCTGAAATTAAAAGTCTTTTTATTTAAAAAAAAAAAAATGAAAAAATGGAAAATTTTTTCATCAAAAGAAATTAATCTTTTATCCAAAAAAGTCGAAAACTAAAAAATTGATGAAAAATTTTTTCTTCCAAAAAAAAAGAAACTCTCATGATGTAAAAAATTGTAGAAAAACTCCAAAAAATTAAGTAATGTCTTACTTACTTAAGTATTCCATAAAAAAATCCAGAATGTCTTTCATGTGATCCCAAAAATTGAATACTAAGTAATAGTCCGGCATATGGTATAGATGGGGGAATTGCACCCCCCCCCCCTGTGGATCCTCTGGAACATGATTTTTCTTGAAGAGTACATCCTAACGAACATTTTAAGCCATGTTCCCCATAATAAAAGCTGGCCCTACTAACAAAATGGTGGCCATTTTGAATATGACAGGTCAGCTCAAATTTGGTATTTTTGAGTATAACTTGGAAACAAAGGGCTTTACTGAAAAAATTATAATTACCAAAAATGTTGAACATACAATTTAGAACATTTTTTGTCCTCATGTTATACTCGTGAAACGGTCAAGTTCGCGAGATAAAAGCGCGTGAAGTTGCAATTGCGCGTGATTTTTTTCTGCCAAACAGCATAGGCCAATTTGGTAGAAAAAAATCACGCGCAACTGCAACTTCGAGTGCTTTTATCTCAAGAAAGTGACAGTTTCACGAGTATAACATAAGGACAAAAAATGTTCTAAATTGTATGCTCAACATTTTTGGTCATTATAATTTTTTCAGTAAAGTCCTTTGTTTACAAGTTATACTCAAAAATACCAAATTTGAGCTGACCTGTCAGTCAAAATGGCCACCATTTTGTTAGTAGGGCCAACTTTTATTATGGGGAACATGGCTTAAAATGTTCGTTAGGATGTACTCTTCAAGAAAAATCATGTTCCAGAGGATCCGCAGGGGGGTGCAATTCCCCCATCTGTACCATATGCCGGACTATAAAGAATTTTTTTTAAATGCAAGATATTTTCCTCACAAAAAGTAAAATACTTAATTCTGCAAAAAAATAGATTTTTCATTCAAAAAATTGCTTCGAGATTGAATACTTATACTTTTGCGCAGTAATTTTCATTTTAGTAGGTATATTTTAAAATGATAGAATCGAAAAAAAAATTTTCTCAAAAAATAAAACATTTCATTTTAAACAAAACAAAAAAAAAAAAAAAAATACCCTAGGGATTTTCCCCTCCAAAAATGTATATAAGATAATTTTTTTATTAGGTACATAGGTACCTCTATTATTATTTTTTTTTTCAAAGAAAATTAGATTTTCTTCTTCATTATTTTGTTTTCCAACAAATTGAACGATTTTTATCTGAATAAATTTGAGAAATAGGTACCGTACCTATTATTTCAGAAAAATTTGAAATTTTCTTCTTCAATTTTTTTTTCAAAAATTCAAAAGTTGTTTTCTTCCTTCAAAATACGAGTAGGCATTAGCTCCTAGTTTTCACTGCGGCGTTAGTGATTGAGCTGAATTTTTTTAAGTCCAAAACTATATAAACGCCTAATATACGAAATTAGAGAGAAGAAAGGGGTCCAATCGAAATTTTTATTATAAGCAAACTTATTTTTAATATGATCTTAATCTACAACTTTTGTTTGAAAACTTTTTTAATTGAACCCATCCTTCCCTCATTTTTCAATAATAAGTGTCTTCGTACTAATATGCGAAATTCGAGGGGAGGGAAGGGTCCAATCAAAATTTTTATAATAACCAAACTTATTTTTACAACCATAATCTACAACTTTTGTTTGAAAATTTTTTTAATTCAACCCCTCTCACCCTCCCAATCTTCAATAACAAGTGTCTTCGTACTAATATGCAAAATTAGGGTGGAGGGGAGGGTCCAATCAAAATTTTTATAATAACCAAAATTATTTTTAAGATCATAATCTAAAACTTTTGTTTGAAAATTTTTTCAATTTAACCCTTACCTCTCCCCAATTTTTAATAATGAGTATGTATATATATTAATATAAAAAATTAGGGAGGAGGGAGGGTTAAAATTGAAAAAATTTTCAAACAAAAGTTCTAGATTAGGATCTTAGAAATAATTTTGGTTATTATAAAAATTTTGATTGGAACCTACCCTCCCCCCTAATGTTGCATATTAGTACGAAGACACTTGTTATTGAAGATTGGGAGGGTGAGAGGGGTTGAATTTAAAAAAATTTCAAACAAAAGTTGTAGATTAGGGTTCCAAAAATAAGTTTGGTTATTATAAAAATTTTGATTGGACCCTTCCCTTCCCTCGAATTTTGCATATTAGTACGAAGACACTCATTATTGAAAAATGAGGGAAGGAGGGGTTCAATAAAAAAAGTTTTCAAACAAAAGTTGTAGATTAAGATCCTAAAAATAAGTTTGGTTATTATAAAAATTTCGATTGGACCCCTCTCTTCTCTCTAATTTTATAGATTAGGCGTTTATATAGTTTTGGACTTGGAAAAATTCAGCTCAATCATTAACGCCGCATTGAAAACCAGGAGCTAGTCAAGTAGGCCGCTATTTTGAAAAATTAGCAAATTTTTTATTTTATTTTTTTTTTGGTTCTAAGATCGTAAAATTGCCCTTTTTCTAAAGAAATGGTTCCCAATATTCTATTTTCCTCCACTGAATTTCAAGTATTTTAAATTTTGCTTATTTTTTTCGTTTTGGATGTTTTAGCATAGTATATGCTTTTACGGAGACCAAAATGGAAAAAAACGACAGGAAAATCCGAGACCAAAATCCGACCCCATTGGGTTAGGTTAGGTTGCATTAGGTTAGGGTTGGATGACAAAAAAAAACTTAGAAAATTTTCAATAAATTCGACTTTTTAGACATTATGTCAGACATTTTGAAACTTGTAAATTTTTTGAAATTTTATGACTTTTAGACATTTTTTAGACATTTTGAAACTTGAAATTTTACGATGACCAAAATGGAAAAAAACGACAGGAAATTCCGAGACCAAAATCCGAGACCAAAATCCGACAGGAAAATCCGAGACCAAAATTCGACCCCATTGGGTTAGGTTAGGTTACATTAGGTTAGGTTTGGATGACATAAAAAAACTTGGAAAATTTTCAATAAATTCGACTTTTTAGACATTATGTCAGACATTTTGAAACTTGGAATTTTTCTTAGAAAGATGACTTTCAGACATTTTGTTAGACATTTTGAAACTTGTAAATTTTTTAAATTTCTATGACTTTCAGACATTTTATAGACATTTTGTCATTTTTTAAAAATTTATGACTTTTAGGCTTTTTGTCAGACATTCTTAATTTATTATTAGAATTTTTAGATTTTTAAATTTTCATGGAAATTAATATTCGTGACTTTTAGACATTTTGTCACAGAGTAAAAGCATATACTATGTTTCATTCTTTCAAACGTAGTGTGGAAATAGAGCCCTTCAGGGGGGGTTTTCAGACATTTTTTTTTTTTTTTGAAAAATTGGGGGTGACTTAATACCATTTTAAATTAACTTTGGGGGAAAATAGAAAATTAGGAACTCATTCTCATGATGAGTCATGACAAGGAACATCATTTTGATGGGTTGAAACCAAAAAAATTAAAGAATTTGAAAATCAGTGATTTTTTTCAGTTTTCTGAAAAATTGGGGCAACTACCTCTTAAAATTCATTCAGGGCGAAAATAAAAATTTGAGAATCATTTCTAACGAAAAAGGACAACTTTGATCAAATAGAACCAAAAAAATGCAAAATTTAAAAAAAAAAAATTTATAATTTATAAAAAAGGGGCTCTAGGTGTGGAGTGTCTTCTGAATTTTTTCACAGACTTTGAACATGAACTTTGCAACTTAGAATTGACTATTGAGTTAAGGGTAACATAAAAAACCGGGAATTATTTTCCAATACATTTTCAGTATGTCCGACTCTTAGACTAAAAAAAAAGAGTCTTCGATATTTCACCATCTCATTTTCACCCAAAAAGAATGGGAAACTTTTGTAATTTCCTCTTAACCTACATCTGTCTCTCCGCATTCCACTATTTAAAAGAAAAACAACGGATTGTCATTAGAAGGATGAAGAATTTCCCTTTTAGCATACTTCTTGACATAATTTCTACCTTTTAACCTCCACCTCGTCGCGTGACAAAAATACGTCAAAAAGTTTAAAACGTTACCCGCGGCCGCAGCATGTTTCAAAAACCGAAAAAAATTCAAAATTTTCCATTCAAAAGTACCTACGTATAGCGAACTTGAGAGTCGTGTTTATAATTTAATAACGAACGCGAGAATACCATCAAGTTTGCAGACGAATTTGCGACATTGGTGTAATAAAAAATTTCGCGTAAATTAAGCGGGTAAAATTAAACCAGACCGACATTCATTTCGCGTAGTGACAAACAATGAAACCAAGATCACGAATGTAATTTTGAAAATGCAAAAGCATCAGTTGCTTATGCTTACGTAATCGAATAAATTCTCACATTTCATAATCATAATCCATTCTGCCTACACATCGGTATAGGAAAAGTTTATAGTCCTACCCCCTACGGTGTTAATTATAGTCCTATATCTTTCGCTATATGTGCTAACCCGTCGCTATGAAATCAATCTTGATTTGTATTCTCTACATTAATTAACTGGTGTATGAATTATCATCCTTTTGATAGATTATTTCTGTACCAGTGATAGAAAATCGCACGATTATGCTTATTCATTTGCCTCGAATATTCGCTTTTTCTCGCATTTCCTACCCTTGATTTTGAACTAATCGCCAAATCAAGAGTGGTTCGTTATTAATAAATTACACATGTGTAAAATTGATACTTTTTAATGACGATTTTCTGAAATTTTCATACGTCTGTCTCTATCGTATTTGCGTAGGAGGAGGGGGGAATCCCTGCACACAGCTACCTACATTGGAAGAGAAATGACGTCAATTAATGTAACTTCGCCAGGTACCTGTTTAATTCATCGGTGTATTTCAATTAATCGTATGACTAGCGAGTCGAGCTGAACTGTCATTGAGATATTTATCATCAAAAAGGGGTATTTATTTTTCTCCAATATAATTATGATGAAACGTGTTACATACAAGTAGAGATTACATCAAAGCAGCAGAATACACTCGAATGAAGTGTGATTAAGAAAAATGATTAGACGTTAGATCGTTAGATGTACCCTGGTAAACACACCGCCTGCTATTCGTATGCTAAAATCACAGAGACAAAAATCGCGGTCTATTCGCATACGAATGGAATGCGAAATCAAAGCAAAAATCGAAGAAAATTTTCTCAGATAAATTCGTATACTATTCGTGAGCGAATATCATGCTAAAATCGTATTTAAAAACCTGTAGATGTTTTGTGGGATATTAGCGCGATATTCGCTTGCGTATCGCATGCCTGAAATCACATTGAAAACAGGCAAAAAGTTCGTACGATATTAGCGCGATATTCGCATAAGAATCGTATGCTAAAATCGCAGTGGAAAACGTGCAAATATTTCTTACGATACTAGCACAATATTCGCATACGAATCGTATGCTAAAATTGCAGTGGAAAACGTGCAGATATTTCTTACGATATTAGCGCAATATTCGCTAGCGAATAGCATGCGATTTTCACTACAACTTCTTTCAATACGTTTTACAAATGAGAGAAGTCAGTTTCAAACATGAACGTGTACTCGAATGTATTGCAGTGACATTTAAACAATAAAATAAAGGTTTTTCTGGGGTTTTTGATTTTGTTGGGGAATTTTGTGTTTTGTTTGATGTTTTTTCTTCTTTTTAAGTAAAAACGCCAATGATTTGATTTCAAAGTGATAAGAATGGAGACGAAGGCAGAATTTCTTGGACGATTTCCACTCACAGTAAGTTAATTATTTTGAATTTATATCTTATTTGTGATCGCGTGAATCTGTGTGAAATTAAATTTTATCAAATTGTAAAAATTTTAGACGTCTTATCAGTGCTATAAAATTTTTCAATTGTTCCTCTTCCTTCTCCAATTTGAACGCAGTATTATGCGAAATTGTATGGAAAGGAAGAGTCAAATCGAAATTTTTGTAATAATCGAAATTATTTCTAAGATTTCAATCTACAACTTTTGTTTGAAAAAATTTTCATTTGGGACTGCGGGACAGCCCTTCTTCCCTCTCACAATTCAGAGTAATAAATATACGTTTTTATACCTATCTAATCTATCTATCTATCTACGTAGTATTGGGCATAATTGGAGGGGGGGGGGGGGGGCTCAAATTGAGAAATTTTTCAAACAAAAGTTGTAGATTGAAATTTTGGTAGTAATTTTGATTTTTCTAAAAATTACTTTATCAAATGCCACTGATAGGTACTCCAAAAACTTTACGATTCGGCATAATTTCATTTTCCACAGATCTGCGATCACAAATATGATATATTATCGAATAATTAATTTACTGCTGAGTGGAAATCGTCAAAAATCATTTGCCTACTTTTTAGAGGCGAATTCTGAACGCTAATCGAAAGCGAATTAACAGCGAATAGAACGCTACATTCGCTGGTAATTTCGCGTACTATTAGCGTTCGAAATTAGCCGCTAAAAAATTTTAATGATGAAAATCGTGGTAGGGCGTTAATCGAAAAGGTATTCGTTTGCTCCTCGCACACCCCACCACGCTTTTCATCATTAAAATTTTTGAAAAAAAAATTTTCATGACACATTTTTGTATTCAAGTAAATTTTATTTTTTGTTTTTTAAGGCATTACTCTTTCCCTATGAATAACATTTTACAAAGTGACCAACTTTAAATAATAGCGTGGTTTTTTAAAAATTTTTTACATTTTTATTTAACTCTTTTTGTCGTTGAAAATATTTTAATTTCATAGTTTTACTCCTCGAAAACTAACATTTTGATATCAATGTTGTGAATTTTGAAATTTTCAAAATGGAACCCCCTCATTGGGGTCCAATTTGGGGTCAAGGGTAAATTTAAGTCCGAAAATCGAATTCAGCGGCCTCGAAAACCTACATTTCGATACCAATGTTGTGATTTTCAGAAAATTTTCAAAACTGAACCCCCTCATAGGGGCTCAATTTGGGGTCGGGGGTAAATTTGAGTTCGAAAATCGAATTCAGCTACCTCGAAAACCAACATTTTGATATCAATGTTGTGAATTTTGAAATTTTCAAAATGGAACCCCCTCATAGGGGCTCAATTTGGGGTCGAGGGTAAATTTAAGTCCGAAAATCGAATTCAGCGACCTCGAAAACCTACATTTCGATACCAATGTTGTGATTTTCTGAAATTTTCAAAATTGAACCCCCTCATAGGGGCTCAATTTTGGGTCGGGGTAAATTTGAGTTCGAAAATCGAATTCAGCGACCTCGAAAACCTACATTTCGATACCAATGTTGTGATTTTCTGAAATTTTCAAAATTGAACCCCCTCATAGGGGCTCAATTTGGGGTCGGGGTAAATTTGAGTTCGAAAATCGAATTCAGCGACCTTGAAAACTCCTAATGTGAGCACTATGTTCTTTCAATTCCAGTAAAATATTAAATGAGAGAGGATTGGTCGAAAACATACATTTGGTTCCTTGAGACAAACATACATACATACATACATACATATATACATACCAAGCTAATAAAAGCGTGGTAAAAAGCGGATATTTTTGATATGCTAATAGTACGCTATTTTTGCATGCTATTCGTATACGATAAATGCGAATTTAGCGCTCTATTAGTACGCGATTCGCATACAGTGTGTTTACCGGGACCTTACCAGGGTTTGTGAATTTATACACGTCGATTCATTTGCGTATAAATTTCACACATGGTTTTTAATGGAAGCTCGACTACGACTTTCATTAAAAAGGTTCCCTTTTTTTGGTTCACTTCATTTATGGTGAAACGATTGCACCACGTTTCTGAACATTTTCAAAGTATAATCAAAAGCATTTCGAATTTCGAGTGAGCTCCTCTCTACTCTCTATGTATAAAAGCGTGTAATTTATTAAGGCAAAAAATTCCAACAAAGATATCATTAACAATGCTAACTTTTTAATTTCGATCGTTTAATTGTATGGTAATTCGCCTCCGAAGAAGGCGTCTGTTTTCAGACAAATTCGCTCGAGTATTTTATTCTAGTGTAAAACAACTTACTTTAAAGGGTATTTGATTCGATTCTTTATCGGAAGGGTTATCAATATGGGGGTTTTCAAGGAATGTCAAAGCGACGAATTTACATTCTTTTTTTATTTTTATTTTATTAATTTTTTTTTAGTAGTACTGCATTTGTGATTTGTACGCGTAATGCTGCTGAGTTTTTTAATTTAGATTCGAGAAGGTCGAATTTGAATAATAACACTTTTTTTCATGCTAGAATAATTGAAAAGAAAAAAATTGCAAGTGAAAGGTAGAAAAAAATACAAATAAAGTAATAATTCGTCGAATACAAAGGCACTAAAAAAAACTTCAAAAGAGACCTGTTAATTGTTTTTTTTATTTTATTTTTTGAAATTTTTTCAATTCAACAATTTTTTTAATTAGGTTTTTTTGAAAATTTTCTGTTACTTATCAGCGTAAAATTTTTCAACATACTTGGATAATATTACGTATTATTAGATAATTTTTGAAAAAGCAGATATTATGAAATGATTTTGTAAATTTCAGAAACACTGAAAATTGAATTATCTAATATTTTTTATAAAAATTTTTTAGATGATTTTTTCTCCAAAATAATTTTATTGTGTGAGGAGACACCTGCCTACAGATCATGAAAATCATGAAAATCATGAAAAAGTCATGAATTTTGAAAATGTATCATGAAAGTCATGAAAAGGTCATGAATTTTTTGAAAAAATTACTAGGTCCTGAAAAGTCATGAATTTTACTCTTCGAAGTCATGAATTTTTGATAATATTACCCGGGCAAAATTACAAATTTCCTTTAAAGTGAAATTTTTTAAACTGTTGCATCTTCTCAAAAAAAAAAAAAAACAACGCATAAATTATTGTGATTTTTCTGAAGAAGAAAATTAATTTTTTTGAAGAATTTTTTTCGAGGGGATGGAAATCTGTATTTTTTGGGGGAAATCCCATTTCTTGGAATGAAAAAAAGAGACTTTTCTGGAATGAAAAAAAAAGAATTTTTTTGTACAAAAAATTTTAAAAATTGTTTTGGTGGAATAAAAAAAAAATTCACCCCACTAGCCTCAGTTAGTTGCTGTAAAAGGCGTTAAAAAAATTCTCAATTTATTGAAGTAAAAATATTTTTCAAACTTTCACGAAAAAATTCTTATTTAAAGAAAATCAAAAATCTTAATTTGGAATTGAATTGTTTTGAAGTACCTAAAAATACTTTTGGAAGTCTAGAGTATAAAATCTCAATTTTTCGGATTTTTTACAAATTTCTAAAAAATAAAATATTTTTGTTTTTTGGGAGGAGGGTCTCGGTTTTTTGGAGAAAAATTGCCATTTCTTGCAATAAAAAAAATTAGAAACGAATTTTTTGATTTAAAATTTTTTTAAATAATTGTTTTGGAATAAAAAAAAGAAAAAATAGAAATCTCAAATATTCTGGAGTAGAAATTTTTTCGAAGGAAGAAATTTCAGGATTTTTTGTAATTGAAAATATCCTAAAGTCTTTTTTTCCTTTCTTTTTTTTTGGTTAAAAAAATGTTATAAAATTTTCTTATATGTGAGGATATTTTTTTTTTTTTTTTCTTTGTGAAGAAAAAAATGCATTTCATTTTCAAAAAAAACAACTGAGATTTTTTTCAAGCAATAATTTTTAAAAATTTTCTGAAATAAAAAAAATCTCAATTTTTTTTGGGATCTTTTTTTTGATAGTAAAGTAAATACCTAAAGGTTTTCTGTTGAAAAAGTTGTTGAGAATTTTGTAGGAGTATTTTTTGCGTGAAAATTTTTCGGTTTATTTCTAAGAAAAAAATCATTTTCGCATTACAACATGAAAAGTTGAAAACAATGTCAAGAACCCACCTTTTAGGGAAGAAATCGAATTACACCCTTGAAAATTCCAAGTATTCATTCAAATTTTTAAAAAAAATTGTATAGATTTTTTTGGTCACAAAAAAAGGGGTCCTGGAGGGCCATAGGCATAAATTGGGGGGTTCAAGGGGCATTGCCCCCTCCATCGATATTTTTTAAAATAGCTAAGTACATATTTACCACAAAATATAGAAGAAAAATGTGGAAATTTGTTTGCCCCCCCCCATATTCATTCCTAGTTACATTTATGCTGGAAAGGGTCCTCTGAAAACGTTGAAATATTGTTCATGAAAAAGTCATGAATTTTCAACAAAAAATAAAATAATGTAGACACCTTGGCGAAATTTTTTTTCCAAGAGAATTTTTAATGAGAAAATAATTTTTTATGGAGAATTTTTTTAAATATTTTTTTTGTGCAAAATTTTAAAAGATTTTTTTTTAATTGTAGAAATTACTAAATAAACTTTTCATGATTTTTTACTCGTTAGACTTCAAATTTTCACAATTATAACACAATTAGGTGGCACCCTTCCCACCCTCAAAATCGAATAAGGGGGCTGAGGCAAAGGACCTCACCTCATTATTTCGATTTCATTCGTACGCATTGAAGCGATTGTTTAATTTCATAATTTTTTTTTATATAGCTGAAGTTGAATTAATTAATTTTTGATTGCGTGAAATCAAATCGTTAAAAAATTTTCCACCTGCTCATTACGATTTTTACTTAATTTAATTTGAAATTTTCAATTTCCAAACGAGTAAATTTTCTTCTGCGATTTGTTGAATTTTATTTCATTTTCAAACAAAATATGGTTGCTGTGGAATATTTACATTTTTGGTTAACGTTTACTTGACGTGGTTGAAAAACGTAAATAGGGGGGAAATAAATAAAACGACATGTACTCGGAAAGTATACGAATACATGTGGGTAACATCTGCAACTTTTCTGACTTTGGGAAACATTCGCTTATACGGTTATTTCGTTTATAACGTTTAAAAACGTGAGATGATTTCGTTTAATTTACAAAACGAAAACATGAAATTAAATCAAACATGATACCCAACTTATCGTTATTTTTTCCAAATTATAAATAGAGAACTCGATGAAAATATTTGCTCATTAATTAATACGAAACTGGAAAATGAGCTTTTTCAAGTTACAGTTATTTATCCATTAAAGCTTACAAAAAGCACTTAATATTAAAAGTAAATATTATAATTTTAGTCGTTGAAATTTAGAAAAAAAAATATGTCAATTTTAAAATTCAAAGGTAAAGACTTTTTTAAAATGTCGTAAATTTTATTACATCGCGTCATCGCGTGCTTAGGTTGGCACTTAAACGATGATATGATACTAAATGGTTTATTTACAGAGCTTATCATACGAGGATTTTTTTCGTGTCGAATATGCAAAAAATTCACTCGTTATTTTCGAAGTAAATTTTCGAGAAATGAAATTCAAGAGAACGAGCATTTAATTTTATAAATACAACAAGTAATTTGTTGAAGGGTAGATGCATCAGATAACGCAATGATTTGCACCATCAAGTTCAAAAAGTATAACTAACTATACGTACAACCACAACTCAAGTGTTTTATAGTTGTAAAGCAAAAAACTAAAATGTTCTTTCTTCTTGTATCTTAAGTCAGTGCTACGCTATCGTCGTGAAATTTGTTTTCCTCGCGAAAAGGATTCCAACTTTCTATTATACTGAATTAATTTACTCGACTAAAAAAAATCCTCATCATTTACGTTGATTCTATTCTAAAAGAATCCCAAACCCTCAACACATACACATTATTTTACTTCAAGTGGCACACGACTTGATAGCATTAAATGGTATATATGTAAAAGGATTGCATTGCATTTGAAAAATGCTACGCTTAAATACGTACGTTATTTTCTCTCACTGTTACCGACATTTTTGGACGAATTCCCTCGGTGGGTGTAGGGGGAACAATGAATTTTTTAAAGCAAGTAAAATTTACTCTCGGTAATACGAGTATGTAATTGTGGGCGAGCAGTGTTTTGTTTCTTTTTTCATCCACAGTATAATATACTTAACGAAGCTGCTGAAAAAGGTGTAATTTTTGTTCAAGTGCTAGTTTGGAAAATTGTGTTAGATGTTTGCTATAATAACTGAAGTAGTTTTTTATAATTCTGTCAATAATAGCGTTTTTTTTTCAATTTACAAAACTACCATTAAACAAATTGACCATTGAAGAAAATTAAAAATTAGAAATTGGAAAATGTTCCTTCGGAGATGACATGACATACCTACCTATGTTTCCAGCACGAAAAAAAAAATTGAAAAGTTGGCAAAAATTTACAATTAAGAATTTGACTTCTACTGAAAATTGAAAAAAGGATGGAAAATTTTTCAATTTTGATTGTAAGTGAATTCTTTCGTCAGAAAATTGAGACATTTCTTGCAAAAAAATGCTGAGACTTTTTCTAAAAAAAAAAACTGAGAAAATTTTTTATTCCAAAAAATGCAGTTTTTTTCTCCAAAAAAAATCTGAAAGTTTTCACTTCAAAAAAATGTACCTGGAGTATTTTTTTTAATTTATTTTTTTTTCCTCTAATAAAATTCATTCAAGATTTTCTTCTCGGAAAAATTGAGCATTCTCTACCGACCACCAAAAAAATATGTAGATAATTTTTTCGTTCTGAAAAACAAGGGCTTTTTTCCTTTAAAAAATTCAAAAAATATTTGCTAATTTTTTTTCTAAAATAGAAAAATAACAGTGATACCTACTTCAAATGGTTTTCTCTAAAAAATAGATGGAATTTTTCACTCCAAAAAATTCTGAGATTTTTTCTTCAAAAAAAATAATTTAAAAATTTAAAGATTTTCTTCTTCATAATGTTGAGACTTTTACTGCAATAAAGTTCAGAGATTTTTCTCTCCAGTAAAATTAAGATGAGATTTTTTTTCGAAAAATTGAGAATTTTCCTCCCTAAAATAAAAATATTTTTTTCTCTAGAAAACAAGAGCTTCAAATTTTCTCCTTTAAAAATAAGCCCCCCCTCCAAAAAAAAAAAAAAAATCAGAAAATTTTTACTTCAAAAAAATTCAAAACATTTTCTCCATAAAATTTAGAAATATTCTTCTGATTTTTTTTCTCCAATAAAATTCATTTAAGATTTTCCTCTAAGAAAAATCGAGCATTTCCCTCACCCACCAAAAAATGAATAATTTTTTCCTTCTGAAAAATAACAGCTTTTCTCCTCGAAAAAATTCTTTGCTACGAAAAAAAAAATCTTTAAAAGAAAAATAATAATTATAGGCATTTACTTAAAAATATAGAAATAATAAATTCCTCTAAAAAACATAGGTATGGAATTTTTTCTACAAAAAAATAATTTTAAAACTTTTACATTGAAAAATTCAAAGATTTTCTTCTTCAAAAAAATTTAGAGACTTTTCTTGCAAAAAAGTTATTTAAACTTTCTAAAAGTAAAATTCTCTAAATTTTTTGTGTGAAAAAATATTTGAATTTTTTGAGAATTTTTTCAAGTAAACATCTCCTTTTCCCCTCCCAAAAATAGAAACATTTTTTTTAAACTATAAAACAAGAGATTCAGATTTTTCCTTTAAAAATATAGATTTATTTTTCCAAAAAAAAAGTGTTTATTTCTTGGTGGTGGGAGGAGCATGCTCAGTTTTTCCGAGAGGAGGATATCTTGCATAAATTTTGTTGCAGGAAGACAGGCCCGTCGAGAGCCAAGGTGGGCCCGGTGCAAAAATTATTTTGGGTCCTCTTCCAAGGGCATTTTTGACCAAAAATGATGTGATTTTTCCCACTCAAACGGAAAAAATTCACTTTGGGCCCCTTAGCAAAACTCCGGGCCCGGGGCAAAATGTCCCCTCTGCCCCCCTTCTCGACGGGCCTGCAGGAAGAATATCTCTATATTTTATGAAGAAAATTTTTTGAATTTTTTTGAAGTAAACATTTTCAGATTTTCTTTTGGAAAAAGAAATCTCAATTTTTTTCAAAAGTATTTTTTTTTCTCCAAAAAAACACTGCTCTTTGCTAAAAAAAAAAAAAAAAAAAAAAAAAAAATGGAGATTTTTTTAATTTCAGCAGTGTTTTTTACGAAAAAAATCGAAAATTTTTATTTTAATAGGTAAGTACCTAAATGCTTTTTTCTTTAAAAAATCAAGATTTTTTATCAAAAAAATTTAGATTTTTTTCTCATGGAAAGGGAGTTTTTTCTTGTGGGGGGGGGGGGGTGGTCCTCTAAAGAAATCGAAACAAAGTACCTAAAAAAATTCAAATAGGTATTCATCCAAAAAATTTAGAAACTGAGATTTCTGTTTTTGAAAATTCAAAATCTCCCGCTATCAAAAATGAGGATATTTTCTTCTTCAAATACCTAGAGATTTTTTTCTTTTAAAAAATTGAGAAATTTTTTGACCCAATTTTTTTTTATTCCAACGATTCAAAGAATTTTTTCTTTGAAAAAATAAATTTAAAGTCTTGCTTTTAAAAATATTGAGATAAAAAAAAATGTTATTATTTTCGACTAAAAAAATTGAGAGACACTTTTTTCTAAGAAAGTTCGGTTTTTTCCTCTAAACGAATCGAGAGAATTTTTTTTCAACAAATTACCTAATCAAGATATTTTTAAAATTAAAAAAAAATACTCGTATTTCATAAATTAATTTCTTCTGAAAAAGTTTGATATCTATTAAAACTTTCTTTTTAAGAACTAATTTTAACATTTTGAAGAAAAGAAATTTAAAAATTTCTTCTCAGCAGCCATTTTTATTTGCATTATCAGAATATTATTTTACTTAACCAGTATTTCTACTCGTGATAAACTTTCTCTTCTTCAATTTTTCATTTTACTGTTTTCACTTACCTTCTTACGAAAATTTGAAACTGACGAAGCTTGAAAAATGAATTTTCACAGCTTTACGAGTAAACGGAGTATAACAGCAATGCGTAGTTTTTTTTATTCATTATGCAATCCTTCGACTATTTTTCAACTGCATTATGAGTACGTACTACGTTCAATAGTGTACTTATTGACTCGAAAACAAATGATTATGTAAATGCGAAGCGAACGAAAAAATTGGATTAAATTGAAGATTCGTATCTTTCATTCTTTTCTCTTTATCCGATGCATTATCTAATAAGGAACACATGAAATAAAACCAAATGGAGTCTTTATCCTAGTTGTTTATTTTCAGTTCATAAATGGCTTGGGTAATGCGCAGGGTGTGCTATAACGACGGTGTTAAATTGATGTTTTTATTCATTGCCAGAGATATTTTAATGAAGTGGTAGTTGTATACTGAGTAAGTCGAGTCAAGTGTTTTATATTTTATCAAAATTGATTTTTTTTTTTTTTTTTTTTTTTAAGGAATAAAACTGCATTTTGAGTGAGTAAAGATTTCTGGATTTTGAAATGACCATTCTGGTGTTGTATGATTAAACAACAAAAATTCTCCAAACCTCAACCCAATGGTTGTCCCTCAATAATGTGGACCATAAATGATAAAAGAAAACCCACTCGTCGTTTTTCACTTATAACTTATTAAATATGAGTCTAAACGAAAAAATGACCATCACTAAAATAAAAGTACATTAAATTTGCAACAAAAAAGTATTCAATCAAATTTTTCGAAAAGTTGACAGGTGACGCAAAAACACGGGTCAAAATAACTCGAGAAGAATATAGTTGCATTAATGGAGGAAATTTTTGCACAGCAGTTAGATAAAATACAATTCGAAATTCGAAATTCGAAATTCAAATTTGGGAGTAGATTGTACTAATTTACACAATTAGAGCACCGTTAGATGTTACCCCTCTCACCCTGAGGACCGAGGTAACGGACCTAAAAATAATGGCGATTTCATGTTGAAAACAAATGACAAAGAAGAAGGTAAACAATTCGACCGGATTCAGGAACCATTTCCTGATGCGCTGATGCAATTATTACATCGACTCTTTTCAGACAGTTTAGTCATATTCAATAGAAAGGTGAAACGAGATTAAATGCTCGGAAATAAGAGATATTTTCAATTCGTTCTTATCCAACGTCAAGAGCTATACCTGCCATTTATTTGAAAATGCATTAGGTTCCTTTAATGTATCGCCGCATTAGCGTTGAGCATATGTGAAAAAAATGAGACGTGAAGTTCTCTTTAATCATAAATGTACATAAAGAATTCGAGATGCTTCGTGTACGTTTTCTCGTTGTTAATTTACACCTTTGACACAGTTTGTATAAAATTTCTTCTCATATTAAAAAGCGCAGTGAGCACGCTCCGCTGAAATCATAAAACATGGTCGTAAAAGTTTCTTCACCAAATATTTTATAAGAAGGGTACCTACGCAAAAGAATTCTTTATACCATCCTGTGACCATTTTTGCCTCCTTTGAAGCATTTATTTGTCGTGAATTGTACATTTTTCATGTTCAATTACGTCGCTTACGAAATGCAATTAAATCTGGCATCAATCAACGAGATGACATTCAATCTAGCAGAATAAATATTCGTAGAAATGTTCGGATTTGTCAACGAGCGCCTGAATTTTGAATATTTACTAATGGGAGTGCAAGGCAGGTATCTAATTACCTACTCAGCTTTCACAAAAGAACAAGAAATTCCGTCGAGAGAACTAATGTGTTTTTCCAAGCCGTTTCCCGCTCTCTCCCATCTTATTTCCATCCCAAAATGGAATTTTGGTCTGAACCTAAATTTTACAACCTGTGATTCTGATTTCGTGCTAAAACTTATTTTTAAAGTTATGAAAATTTATATTAAAAAAAAATCAACTATTAGGTAAGTACTTGTTGAAAAATGTAAAAAATTAGTACCTAAAATTTAAAATAAATTCATTATGATTAAAAAATTCAATGAAATAAAAATTGAAATAAAAATGCAATATTCTACAGAATTAAACGGGTTTCCTACTCTACCTACCCCATGGCCTAGATGAAGAAAAACAAATATTTTATACCATTAAAAAAAATCTATCAATGATTGCTTTAGAATTATTGAAGTGTTGCAATTTTTTTTAATTAAAAAGTAAAAAAAATGGACGAGTTTAATTTTTTTAATTGACTATTTCGAATAGGAAATTGAGGAAAAAAATGTGCTCAACTACCAAAAATTGAAAGAAATAAAAATAAGTTGCAAAAAATTGACCATGAAAAAATTCTAATTGAAAACCGAAAAAATTGGAAAAATTGATTTGAAAAAAATCGACAATGGGAAAAATTCAAATCAAATTGAAAATGATTGTAAAAATTTGAAATAATTGAAAATTTTATAATTTTATAATTTAAAAAAAGAGAAGAATTTGAGTAGGTGAACCAAAAAAATTAAAACTTGAGCTAATGGCAGGACTTATTATAAAATGGAATTTTGTGGTTAGTAACATTTTAGTACTGTTGAAGGACTCAATTTAAAAAAAACGCGTAGCAGTCAAGATGCTCCGCGACAGCCGAATTTTTTTTTTCAAGTTAGTGTACCACTTTGAAAACGTTTTCATCCATGGTATTTCAGTTTCAATATCAGTTTTAACTTCAAATTCAGTTTAAAAATGTCAGGTTTTTGTCTTCAGTTTTAGTTCCTCTCTGCATTGAAGATTTCAACTTCAGATGGGGGCTCCGCCTCCATACCCCGTTGAGGCTCCTACCCAACCTCCTTATCACTTTCAGCTCTTAGGATGGGGGCTCCGCCCCCATACCCCCGCGTTGGGGGCTTCGCCCCCAACCTCCTTATCACTTTCAGCTCTTAGGATGGGGGCTCCGCCCCCATACCCCCGCGTTGGGGGCTTCGCCCCCAACCACCTCGTCACTTCCAGCTCTTCTAATCCCCATGCCCCAGGGGCATGGCCTTTCGGCTTTGCAGACGGGGGCCAACACATCAGAAAAAGGGGTTGAAACGTAAAAATTTCTGATTTTTGACTCTGTAGGAGGGTCAAATGAGGCTCTAAAGCCCGGTCCACACCTTCAAATATATTTGATCAAACGTGATTTGATCAAATTATTTGAAGGTGTGGACCGGGCTTAAACTCGAAAATCCCCAAAAGGTACATCAGTGACCCCAACCAATGCTAATTACCCCATTTAGGCCTTCAAAATCATTTACTTTGAACAAAACCCTATTCAATGCACTATAAAAAAAAACTAAAAATAATAAAAAATTCGGCTAAAAAGCAAATTGAAACCTGTCCAATGTGCAAATATCAAGCTGATTTCCATTTTTTGGGATCTACAAAGGGGCGGGGATGACCTGGGAAGCTGAAATTTGTATATGTTGTAGGTGATGTTGGTGTGCTTCGTTGGAGCTAATTCCGAGAAATTTCCTCATTCAGAGGCCCTCTCACAACTCGTCCCAAAAAAGTGATAATCTCAAAATTTAGGCTTCAGAAGTCAATAACCCCAACAAGCATATCTGTGGCCTATACCGACTCCGCATAAAAAATTTTAACCTTCTAGGTTGTTTGGTTTGGGCTATAGGCTGATCAACACACCTAAAAAAGAGGTTAAAACGTGAAAATTTCTGATTTTTGACCCTGTACGGGGGTCAAATGGTGCTCAAAAGTCGAAACCCCCAAAAGGCACATCAGTGACCTCTACTGACCCTACATCCCAAATTTCGATTGTTTAGATCTTTTAGTTTGGGCTGTAGGCTGTTCAACGCGTCAGAAAAGACAGGTTAAAACTTGAAAAATATTGATTTTTGACCCTGTATCGAGGTCAAAAGGGGTTTAAAAGTCAAAACCTACAAAAGGCACATCAGGGACATGAACTCGATCTATGATAACAATTTAGGCCCCCCAGCTCCATTTGGGAGGTCTGTAGCCTGATCAACGTGAAAAAATGACCTCAAAATCCACTTTTTGGGCCCTAAAATAGGGTGTGGATGACTTGGGAAGCTGAAATTTAGATACAGTAGAGACAATCAGAGTCACTGTTGTTGGTAAAAATTTCAAATCATTTTGTCAAATTGGGGCCTCTTTAGAGCCCCCCTCAAAAAAGGGCCACCTCCCAATTTTGGGGCTCAAGGGTCAAAAACCCCAAAAGGCACCTCAGTGACCCTTACCTATCCTAAATACAAAATTTTAGCATCCAAGGTCATTTGGTTTGGGCTGCAGGCTGATCAACGTACCAAGAAGCGAGAAAAAACATGAAAAATTGTGAAAAATCTTGATTTTTGACCCTTGACGGGGGTCAAAGGGGGCCCAAAAGTTGAAACCAACAAAAGGCACATCAGGGGCACAAACTTGATCCATGATGAAAATTTTGGCCCCCCAGCCCCATTTGGGGGGTCTGTAGCCTGATCAACGTGAAAAAAATGACCCCAAAATCCACTTTTTGGGCCCTAAAATGGGGTGGGGATGACTTAGGGGGCTGAAATTTGACTATGGTGTAGGTAATTAGGGTTCTCATCCCTGGGGCAAGTTTCAAAAAATTTCATGATATTGGGGCTCCCCCGCACCCCCTCAAAAAAGGATAAAATCCCCAATTTTGAGTTGGGGCCCCAAAATTTTTTTTGCATCATTCCTCCACCTAGGGGACCCTACATATCAAGTTTGACCTCATTTGACCTGTTAGGCTCGGCCCCAGAGTTCCAAAAGTGAGGGTAAAATTATCATTATATATATATATATATATATATATATATATAAATATGTGACTTTTGCAAATCGTCATCTTTTGGTCCCAAACGTCGAGAAATGGAGTCAGAACTCTTCTACCCCCCCTCCTTCTAAATTAGGGTCGGACACAATAGCCTAAATTTTTAAAAAAAAATTCGGCTAAAAATAAAATAAAAAATTCGGCTAAAAAGCAAATTGAAACCTGTCCAATGTGCAAATATCAAGCTGATTTCCACTTTTTGGGATCTACAAAGGGGCGGGGATGACCGGGGAAGCTGAAATTTGTATATGTTGTAGGTGATGTTGGTGTGCTTCGTTGGAGCTAATTCCGAGAAATTTCCTCATTTAGTGGCCCCCTCACAACTCGTCCCAAAAAAGTGATATTCTCAAATAAGTTTGATTTCATTTGACCTGTTAGGCTCGGCCTTTAGTTCCAAAAGTAGGGGTAAAATTATATATATACATATATATATATATATATATATATATATATATATATATATATAAATATGTGACATGTGACAGATCGTCATCTTTTGGACCCAAACATCAACAAATGGGGTCAGAACTCTTCTACCCCCCCTCCTTCTAAATCAGGGTCAGACACAATAGCCTAAATTTTTTTTTAAAAATTCGGCTAAAAATTACCTCAAAATCCACTTTTTGGGCCCTAAAATGGGGTGAGGATGACTTGGGAAGCTGAAATTTGGATACAGTGGAGATAATCAGAACCATTGTTGTTGGTAGAAATTTCAAATCATTTTGTCACATTGGGGCCCCTTTAGAGCCCCCTCAAAAAGAGGCCATCCCCAATTTTGGGGCACAAGAGTCAAAAACCCCAAAAGGCACCTCAGTGATCCTTACCGATCCTAAATACCAAATTTTAGTTTCCAAGGTCATTTGGTTTGGGCTATAGGCTGATCAACACACCTAAAAAATAGGTTAAAATGTGAAAATTTCTGATTTTTGACCCTGTACGGGGGTCAACTGGTGCTCAAAAGTCGAAACCCCCAAAAGGCACATCAGTGACCTCTACTGACCCTACATCCCAAATTTCGATTGTTTAGGTCTTTTAGTTTGGGCTGTAGGCTGTTCAACGCGTCAGAAAAGACAGGTTAAAACTTGAAAAATATTGATTTTTGACCCTGTATCGAGGTCAAAAGGAGTTTAAAGGTCAAAACCTACAAAAGGCACATCAGGGGCATAAACTCGATCTATTATAAAAATTTAGGCCTCCCAGCTCCATTTGGGGGGTCTGTAGCCTGATCAACGTGAAAAAATGACCTCAAAATCCACTTTTTGAGCCCTAAAATGGGGTGGGGATGACTTGAGAAGCTGAAATTTGGATACAGTGGAGACAATCAGAGTCACTATTGTTGGTAAAAATTTCAAATCATTTTGTCAAATTGGGGCTTCTTTAGAGCCCCCCTCAAAAAAGGGCCACCCCCAATTTTGGGGCTCGAGGGTCAAAAACCCCAAAAGGCACCTCAGTGACCCTTACCTATCCTAAATACCAAATTTTAGCATCCAAGGTCATTTGGTTTGGGCTGCAGGCTGATCAACGTACCGAAAAGCGAGAAAAAACATGAAAAATTGTGAAAAATCTTGATTTTTGACCCTTGAGAGGGGTCAAAGGGGGCCCAAAAGTTGAAACCTACAAAAGGCACATCAGGGGCACAAACTTGATCCATGATGAAAATGTTGGCCCCCCAGCCCTATTTGGGGGGTCTGTAGCCTGATCAACGTGAAAAAAATGACCCCAAAATCCACTTTTTGGGCCCTAAAATGGGGTGGGGATGACTTAGGGGACTGAAATTTGACTATGGTGTAGGTAATTTGGGTTCTCATCCCTGGGGCAAGTTTCAAAAAATTTCATGATATTGGGGCTCCCCCGCACCCCCTCAAAAAAGGGGTAAAATACCCAATTTTGAGTTAGGGCCCCAAAAATTTTTTTGCATCATTCCTACACCTAGGGGACCCTACCTATCAAGTTTGACCTCATTTGACCTGTTAGGCTCGGCCCCAGAGTTCCAAAAGTAGCGGTAAAATTTTAAAAATAGTGAAAAATCTTGATTTTTGACCCTTGACAGGGGTCAAAGGGGGCCCAAAAGTTGAAACCTACAAAAGGCACATCAGGGGCACAAATTTGATCCATGATGAAAATGTTGGCCCCCCTGCCCTATTTGGGGGGTCTGTAGCCTGATCAACGTGAAAAAATGACCCCATTGGGCCCTAAAATGGGTGGGGATGACTTAGGGGGCTGAAATTTGACTATGGTGTAGGTAATTAGGGCTTTCATCCCTGGGGCAAGTTTCAAAAAATTTCATGATATTGGGGCTCCCCCGCACCCTCCTCAAAAAAGGGTCATATCCCCAATTTTGAGTTAGGGCCCCAAAATTTTTTTTGCATCTTTCCGCCACCGAGGGAACCCTACATATCAAGTTTGACCTCATTTGACCTGTTAGGCTCGGCCCTAGAGTTCCAAAAGTAGGGAAAAATTATATATATATATATATATATATAAATATGTGACATGTGACAGATCGTCATCTTTTGGTCCCAAACGTCGACAAATGGGGTCAGAACTCTTCTACCCCCCCTCCTTCTAAATCAGGGTCGGACACAATAGCCTAAATTTTAAAAAAAAAATTCGGCTAAAAATTCACTGAGCAATTATGTAGACACGCGAATTTCATTACTGTTTGTCTTGAAAATGTTTCCATCATTGATAATTCATCAAAATTGCCAAAAAAAAAAACAAACTCGAAATTGAAAAAAAAAAAATTTTTAATTCAAATTTTGGTTTAAATATTTTTATATAAAGTCAATTTTTCTGATTTTCTGATTTAAAAAAAATGTTTCCAAAAAATTTTACTTCAATTTTCTCGTCAATTTTACAACTATTTTTGATGGTAAATCAGAAAAAAAAAATACAAAATTCATTGAAATGCTTATACTTATCTTGTTGTTCAGGATGATGTTTGTAGAAGCACAAAAAACTTCAGTTTGAGCGCTAATTTTGTAATGGCATCCTGGGATTCATTTCTTTCAGGCTTCAATTTTCAAGGATAGCACCGACAGTATCTGCGCAACATCTCTAGTCCATCACCAAATAAAATATCTGGGTCTGCATGCGTCGACCTTGCCCACAATACTCGTTGAATCATTGAAATATACAATATAGTCAACGACAAAATTTTGAAACCTCCCCAAAAAAATTCTCCTAAAAAGGGTTAGTCTCCACCCTCTACCAATACTAGAGAACTCTTCAAAAAACAAAATTTGTAGGTAACACAAAATATATTTTTTATTAAAAAAAAATCTTAAAACATTTAGTAGGTAATTAAATATAGGAGAGTGCTCAGTCTATGTTAATTTGAAATTATATTTCATTTCTTGACAAACGGAAAAAATTACAATTACAAACTTAACGAACATTAATTTCCGAATGAATAATTTTTTCACAAGTCGTACGTATAGTACAAAAAACAAAAGATGTCCCCTCAACGAAACGATGAATTTTGGTTTGACGGCACGTCGAATTAGCCGCGTTGGTTGGCTCCCGTAATTTCACTTTCAATTTTCCAGGGGACATCTTTCATTTTTCGTATGCACTATACTCGAATATGTTAATTTTTACAGCTTTGCATCGGGGTACACACATAAACACACCATTTAGATACTGTAACACACATTAACCTAACACTTAGATACCATAGATATATACTATCATACAAATAGACACATAGCACTTAGATACTATCATACACATAAACACAGCACTTAGATATTATCAAACACATATTCATATAGCACTTAGATATTATCATACACATAAACACATAGCACTTAGATACTATCACACACATAAACACATAGCACTTAAGATACTATCATTTAAGATATCTATAGATAACAAAAACAACAAGGTAGCTGCTCATTTTAAAAACTGCAGCTATCGCTGTCCAAAGGGATAGTAGGCTCTTTTTTGAAACTGTTGTCGTTGCCTTGTAATCCGCTCGCATCTGATGTGTCATCGTCAGTGTCCCGTTTCGTATTTCTGATGCATACTAAACATTTAAAGCATGCAATGCAGGGTGCCACCATCAGCAGCACAGGCAAAGCCATCAGTAATACTATACCCATGCCAGCCAAACTACCGATTACCTTCGTCCGGTGCCAGATAATTGTTGCCCTCGAATGGCCTAGTTTGTTCTTGCAAGGACCTTTGTCATAGTGTCGCAAAAGTAAATCCTTATCAAGCGAGGACAGACAATACCAACAGAAGTGGTGTTTGCACCTTTGACATAACATTTGAGCACATCCTTTGTCTCTTTCAATTGGAACACTACACACTGGACAGCACTTGATCAACTCTGAATTGAACGTAATTCCTGGTACGACCTCTTCTGACTTGCAAAACGATTCCCAATGCCAAGAAGTTCGACAATTAGAACAAAAATCCATGTTGCACGTCGGACAATGTACACTCTGCGGAGTACATTGATCAGTCGAAGGCAAAATACAAACTGTTTCACAACCAGCTCGCGGACACCACGTTCGACTTTTATCCATTTCCACTTCTCTATTTAAACGATATCTTTTGTGTTTTTCAATATTTTCCAAACTGACTAGACTTTCAATCTCTTCCAGCCTAATAATGCCCTGCTTCTCACATTGGGCATCTGGACATGAAATACTGTAAGCGCCTTGGTTTATTTCAAATTCAACGTATGAACGGACGCATTCGACGCAATAGGAGCACTCGCAATGCTGCAACTTACACGAATTTTTCAGAGGAACTTCGTTTAAACATACTTTACAAAGCATACTGGGACTGGCAACTGGTACAGAGTCATGAGTAGAATTTTGCGAATACATTGAAGAGGATGCCATAGAGAGCGGACTGCTACCTCTGGAACACATCCTAGAGACTGGCAACCCATCCTGCGAGTTCGCACTGACAACAGGCCTTAAAGGTTCGACAAGCAGAGTACCCTGAACATTGTCGAATCTGGATGTGGAATAGTTATTCGTAATGCAAGACGAATTCCTTTGGCATTTTAAATTCGAAGGTCTGCCGCCCAAAAGTTTATTAGTAGTGGTACTAACTAAAGATTTCAAACTGGGTAGTGATAAATCTATTTTGCTTCTGCTCCATTTACCCCATTTGGTAGCACCATTGGTGACGGCGGATGCCAACGACATTGTCAAAGCAGAATGGTCGCAGCAGCCGACTGCGTACGACTTTGCAGTTGCCATCGCGGCGGTTACAATAGCGGTTGTGGCAGGAGTTGAAGAAAGAGGATTGTAGTTAGGAACAGATACTGATCGTTTCAACAAAACAACTTTTTCTTTGCCGTCTAGGTCAGTTTCAATGATTGCATCTTCATTCTCAGGCGTGCTGGTAAAAGTTTTTGTCCACACCAAGTAAGCATCTTTATCGGCGTTGCACGACCATCCGTCAAACGGTAACTTGGCAGAAGAGGACGTAAAAGAGGTCAACGGTAGGACGGCTTCTATCAGGGCATTTCGTTCGCGTAAATCCGTAGCACTTCTGAAGAGTTTTGGGCATGTGCTGGAGCTGGGAGATGACGTTACCATCGTATACAAGTCTACTAGCTTGGTGACATCACTAATGCCAATACAAGGAGCACTTGCGACACCACCGACACTACAGATTAACGTCGCAAAAGGACTAAAGGCGCCAGCGCCATCATCGCGAACCGAACCACTTGCATAGAGTACAGCGCCGGCATCGTCGCAGCCGGACGCCTTAGTCGAACTGTTTCCTACCATATTCACAGGCGCCTGCGTGCTCATCTTGGTTTTAATGAGTGCTGCCGTCAAAGTTGGGTATTTATCGTCGTTCAGGCTCACGTCGTCGTCGTTAAGGAAGGAAAAAATTGATATTTTCGTAATCGATTATAAATGATTATTTTCTGGGTGTGATCGATTATAATCAATATTATTATACTGTGGGTGAAAAATGAAAGAGAAATGTACAAATTCAGGGGAGATAAAATTTAATTTAGAGGAGGTAAGGCCACTGCAGTTACAACCCCCATTATAATGACGTCAGTGAAATGAACCTGTATTTAAACTGTATGGATTGACAACGCGCATGCGTCTGTTAAAGGCAAGAATAACAATAGGGCTATGGCGACTGCCGGGTTGCATACTTTTTGCGCCGTGCTCGAGGGTACCAACAAGATAGCGCGGTTTTAGTGGGGTGTGATGGGAACTCCTCTTCTCTTCCCGCTATCTTGTTGGTACCCTCGAGCACGGCGCAAAAAGTATGCAACCCGGCAGTCCGCCATCCATAGCCCTATAGCATGTTCATTCCAATGATGTCAAAAATGGTTGAGCTTTACGAAGTGGCCTCACCTCCTCTAAATTACCCTGGGAGTTGAGCTGCTTTCTAAATTTTTTTTGCACTTTCCAATTTGTTTTCGAGTTTGTTCAATTTGCTAACGGCACAATTTTACAAAAAAAAAAAACAAAAAACAATTAAAAATTAATCGATTATGATTGATAGCACGAAAAAATTATCGATAATCGATAACGCAACGTTTAATCGATTATAATCGATTTTTTCCCATCCTTAGCTCTTTGACTAGACCGATCGCGGCACAATCACTTTCGAACTTCTCGTCACCGTACCGCCATAAATTCTACGAATACTACCGTGTCTAACGAGATCGTTTTCGTTACTACAAACGCAGCCGCAGCGCCCTTACCCGTCGACGTTCGCTTGACGCTGTCATCCTCCATGCACCCAGCAAAATCGATTACCAGGAGTGATAGTAATTGGAGCTGCACAACACCACCTATAGTTATACGGTCTGGAGCGCTGAATTTGTGACGTCACAATGAAGCGTCCGGTATTTACATGATTTACATTGTATCTTATCAGAACAATCGTTTTTCTTTAATAACTCGAAAACTTGAGTGAGCACATGGATGTGGGAGGTATGTAAAACAATCTACTTTTTCCCTCTATAACTTGTTTTTTTTTCTTCAAAATTCCAGCCCCAACCAATAAAAAGCTATGAAAGCTCAACTTTGAGCTTCCATAACTTTTGACTGGTTGGTGCTGGAGCTTTAAAAAAAATCGAAGTTGTAGAGGATGAAAAGTAGATTATATTGCATGCCTCAAACGCCCATGTGCTCACTCAGAATTTTGCGCTATTCTAATTTGAAATTTGAAATCGTAATTTTTTGAACTTTGAACTTAACTTTTTACTGGTTGGAGTTGGAATTTTGAAATAAAAAGGAATTTAGGAGAGGATAAAAAGTAGATTTTTTTACATGCCTCAAACACCCATGTTTTCGCTCAAATGTTTGAGTTACTGAAGAAAAACGCATTCTATCTCATAAGACGTAATGTAAATCATATGAAATACAGGACGTTTCGTTTCACAGTGACGTCACATCCCAATTTTTCGGCCCGCGTTCCGGTCTTTTTAACAAGTTACAGGTGGGTGTTGAGCTGCAAATCAAAGGGGCTGAAATACGGTGATGATTGGCGGCAGTTCGATGCAAGTAGACTAAAAGTTGTATCAGTATAAATATATGGGGAAAACATCGTTTTTTAGATTTTTTCCAAAATTGTGGAGGTTTAGGTGAAATTTTTATAGGACTTCATTTTTAGGAAATTAAATTTCCTATCGAATGATAATTTGGCGAAATTTTTAAACTTTTTTTTTCATGGAGATTGACCTCTTTAAAAAATCACACAATATTGAGTTAATGCCAGTTTATATTTTGCTGAAAACTGAATGAATTTCGACGAATTTTTGAGAGAACTTTATTTTTAGGGAACAAAACATCCGATGGAATGATATACTTATTTATCAATATTTTCTGTTTGTCATTGCAAAGTGGACTCATCAGAATTGATTTTTTATCTAATTTTTCATAAATGATTTTCTCCAATTTTTCATCGAGAGATTCCCAGTATGCTTAATTTAATTATCTATAAATTATTTAAATTTTTCCAAGTTTTCTATTTTTCATTTTTTTTGAATTAGATTTTTGAAAAAAAAAAGCTTATGGATATTTTATTAAGGAAATTATTCATCATTCATCAAATGATTTATTTCCATTTTTCCTCAAATTTTTCATTAATTTTTTTCTGTTTGTCCATTAAAAGTTGAAACTAATTTTTTTTTAATTTTTCATGGTTTTCATCAAAATGCAACAATTTTCCAATTTTTACATCGAGATTTTCCCAGTACCTATGTTTAATTTAACTTTTAATCGCCAGACAGAAAAAAATTAATGAAAAATTATGATGAATAATTTCCTTAATAAAATTTCCATAAGAAATTTTTCTTCATTGCAATTAAAAAAATGAAAAATTTGAAGAATAAAAAACTTGGAATTTTTTTTTAAAAGATAAATGAAACTAATTTCTTTAATTTTCCATAAATCTTCATCATATTTTTTTAAATTCATTTTTTGAAATTTTTTAGGTGAATACCTTATTGTTGATTAAATGTATTTTTAAATTTTCATTGAGATTTTTTAACATTTTTCATGAAATTTTCTCATCAAAATGTTTCTAAGGCCCGTATTTTAAAAATTTCCTTATACTTAAGGCGAAGCGTTCTTACACAGACCAAGTAGTTTTGTTTATTTTTTCCATACAAATAAATGGCTGCTCGATGTAAATTGACACGATACGTGTGAAATCGCCTCGCCTTAAGGTCAATGTTTGCTTAAGCAAATTTTTAAAATACGGGCCTAAATCTTACCAAATTTTTTCATTTAAAAAAAAAAATTATTTAAATTTTTTATCATTTTTTTTTAGTTTTTAACCTAATTTTTTTCCGACATTTTTATTGAGTTTTTTTTTTCAAGGAAATTGTCCATCGCCCCCCCCCCCTCAATCCAATTTTCCAATAAAATTGTCAATTGATTCCATTTCCAAATTAGTCATCAAAATGTTTCTATTTCATCTCCCAACTTGACTTCTCATTCGAATTTTTCCAATAATTTCATCAACATTTTTTCCTTCTAATTACTAATTTTTTTCTAGCAAATTCCAATTTTTGTTCTAAAATTTTTTTCAAATTTTTTTTCTTCAAATTATTCATTAAAATTTTGATTTGGTTCAAGTAACTAAATTGAGTACCTACTTGTTAAAAAAATGAATGAATACTTGAATAAATACATAATTATAATAAAACATTAAAAATAATAAATACATAAAAATCAAAGTTTTCCTCAAAGTTTTCAGAGGAAAACTTTGAAAATATTGTTTAAAAAAAAACACTTGTACAATGGTATTCACCAAAAAGGAAATAAGTCAATAAATAAGAACAACATTGCCCTTACAATATGTGATTACTTGTTGTGGATTTAGCCACTTTCATAATCGGAATTCGAAATTGGTCGGGAGGGGGGGGTCGAATCGAAATCTTTGTAATAATCAAAATTATTCCTACGACTTCAAGCTACAACTTTTCCTTGAAAATTTTTTCAATTGAACCCCTCCCTTCTCGTCCATTTCCCGTAGCACTCCGAAAATACTAATTAAAAATTAGAGAAGTGAGTAAGGAGGAAAACGTCAATTGAAAAGTTTTTCAAATAAAAGTTGTAGATTAAGATCTTTGAAATAACTTTGATCATTATTGAAATTTCGATTGGATCCCTCCCTCTCCTCCGATCTCACATAACATCAGGTAGATATCTACTTTTTCAAAATTGGGGAGGGATCCAATTGAAAATTTTTTCAAGTAAAAGTTGTAGATTGAGGTCTTAGAAGCAATTTTTGTTATCATAAAATTTTCGATTAAACCCTTCCCTCCCCTCCAGTTATGCATAATTTGACTCATATACTTATATTATTAAAAACTGGTGGCGGTAGGATCCAATTGAAAAAACTTTCAAACAAAAGTTGTAGCTTGAAGTGTTAGAAATTATTTTAGTTATTACGAAAATTTCAATTAGACCCTTTCCTCCACTGCAATTTTGAATACAAAGTACGAGTAGGTATCTTTAGGACACCAAAAGGATAAAATTGGAAAATTTTTGTTTCATTTTTGAGGTCTAATTCAACTGGGCTAATTTGATATTAATATAATTTTTTGTTGGTGTTTTTGTTGCAGATATAATGTTGCATTTATGGCGATTACTTATTTCGTACCAGTATTACTTATGTCTTATACATATACCAGAATAGCAATTCGATTATGGGGTAGTGAGAGTATTGGCGAAGTAACTCAACGCCAGAATGAAAATATCAAATCGAAACGAAGGGTAAGTCATCCATTATAAATTTTATTTCGCTAGTTAGGCACTGAATAATATTAACAGATTTTTAGATTTTATCTCAATGTTAGAGATAACTTACGTAATACTCGACTAACGTAAGTAGAAGTATTGAATTTAAAAAAAAAAAAAAAAGAAGAACGTAAGAATCAAAAACAACTCTACTACCTCAAAACTGAAAAGCACCAGTACGTGATAATTTAAGCAATAGATTCATTCGGCGCGAGTATATTTACACTACTGCGAGCATTTTTAAGACCATAGTACGTATTTTTCACTTCAAACGAAATCATACTTTAAAATTCATGTTGAAAATTTTCATCGCCTTGGTAAATTTTCATGGCTCAGAGCGAGACACGTTTGAATAGATGGGATAAAATTTCCAAGTACTTATTTCGCGACTCGAACTCGCTGATGAGAATAGTTTTGAAATTTCATTGTATCTGCCACGAAACGAAAGCATACCGGTCTGTGGATACATTTTATATACAATATGGTTTTAAAATCGTGTAGAAATATTGCAATTTGTACGCGAAAATACGTTAAAACTTGAGCTTGAAATATACGTCTCGTTCATTACGTTCTCCCAAAGAGATTACCATCTGACGGTAAAACGAATGCATAAAATTTCCCCCTTTTTTTCGCGCCCCCTTTTATGAAACCCATTTTTCCTCGTAAGTATACCTTTAATATTCGAAATAAAAATACTGTTTCCTGTATTATCTATGATTTGGATAAGTGCATCCGAAACACTTTCGAATGCTAATAAATCTCTGTAATATATTTTTTCTTTCTCTGTGATAATTTTTATTTTAGCTCGCGCTCGTTGTTTCTTATTTTTGTCATTATTTAAACATTTATTTTGTTATTCGTTTCGTCGACTTTTTAACGCCACCAACCAAATTCCATAAAAGTTAAATAAAAACTTTTCCTGTGAAAAAGTCTGTCTGTTTTTAAAAAAAAATAAGGAAACTTTCGAAATACTCGGGTATTGGTTTATACAATAAGAATGTCACTTCGCATTTCCTGTTCGGTTAGGCGAGTGTTGATTAATGAACATGTAGGTATCGTACCCTCTTATTTAAAAAGTCAACGGAGAGCTGATAGTTTATCAAATTTATCAGTGAAAAGATATATCGTAGCGAAGTTTCTAGATGGGTAGATTCTTTACGTATTACTTAATGTTGGTATGTTATCAAAAATTAAGGGCTTTAAAAAAAAAGATTGTATCTTGCGGGTTGTTTTCGGGTAATTTTAAAAAGTTTTTTTTTTTTTTTTTTATAGGTACGTGAAACCTGATACAGGTTACTGCTTTGAAAATGTGATCATTTCATTTTGTCGTTAGAAGTAGAAGTTTTCATTTATTTTTCAAGGTTTCTTATTTTTTTACTTTTTTCTCTTCATTCGATGGAAAGAAATAAAAGTCGAGCACGATAAAAAGTTTTCAGTTTGTCCAAATTTAAAATAAATAAATAAATATTGATTGAGAAAGTAATTTTTTTAAAATTTAAAATACACAACAGACTCGTTTTTTTTTCGTTTTTTTTTTCATTTGAACAATTTCAATGTGGTTTTTAAACTTGCTAAATTTTCAAAGAAAAATAAATTGACAGTTTTAAAAAAAAATTTGAAAGTTCAATTTGAAAAAATTAATGTTTTAAAATTTTCAACTTGTGCGATCGAATATTTATTTAAAATCTATTTTATAATTGATTCATGAATGATGTAGGACGTGCTTTTTAGGCCTCCCTTCTGGAAGCCTATCCCTTTTCCAAAAAAATCTTGGAATTTTTATATCCAAGGCCCCAACTAAAAAAATTTTTAAACAAAAATTGTAGATTGATACCCTTGAAATAATTTTGGTTATTACAATAATTTTGATTGAACCTCTCCTTCCCCAAATTTTTGACTTAACTATTGTAGAAGTGCATTTAAAATGTTTTTTAAAAACCAAAGTAATCTTTCTGTCTTATTTTATTATTTCCTTTTTTTAGTAAGTATTTTATTTCTTTCATTTTCAAAAATGAATACTTATCTAAAAAAAATAAAGATTATTTTTAATTTTTTTTTTTACTTTCGATTTTACCTTTTTTCAAATTTTAGAGTTACAATTATCCAATTTATAGTCGTTTTACTCATAATTTTAGCATTTTTTACAAAAAAATTCTCTATTGGGTATAGGAGGACAGTTGTATTATATTATGTGTCACAATTGTGGTCCTTATAATTATAAATATAAATAAATAAACTTTAACTGTCAACTTTAAATTCAATTTTTTCAAATTCTGATAATTTTTGATCCAGTTTCTTCATTTTTTCAAATTTTTAAAGTTTCTTTTTCTTATTAATTTTTTTTTTTTTGTTTTTAAGTAGGTAATTATCATTTTCTTCAATTTTTCATTTTACTAAATTTTATTGAAATTTCTCCCCGATTTTTCTTCTTTTCAGAAATTTTATTTTTATTTTTAGTCATTTTCATAACGTACCTTGAACATTTTTGAGGAGAGGGATGAGTCACTTTTTTCAGAATAATTTTTTCCCCAATTAAATTCTGTTCTGCGTCTGTTTAATTTACAAAAAGTGTTTCACTTTTTTAGAGGAAAAAATTTTCAATTTCTTTAAAATCAAAGAAAAAAAAATACAAAAGAAATTTCTGAATAATACAATTTTTCATAGGATTAAAACTGAATTCAAGAAAAAATAATTACAATTTATTGAAGAAAAAAAATCCCTTTTTTTAAATAAAAAATTTCTCAAATTGAAAATTTTCTCAATTTTTAGGAGTAAAAAATATCTAATTAGGAATTGAGTAATTTTCTTGGAGAAAAATTTCAGTATTTTTGAAATGAAAGATTTTCTGCATTTATTTTTTTTCAAAGTAAAATCCACCTTCATAAATTTTTTAAAAGAGAAAAATTTGATCCTAACTAAAAAAATCATTTTTTCCGGGAAAATGAATTAAAATTTTTGGAGAAAAATTTCCTAATTAATAAATATTAATTTTTGAAAATAAAAAAAGGGTGAAAAATGCTCAATTTTTACGGAGAAAATTTTTTTATGAGAAAAAAACCTTCACCTTTGAAGGAAAAAAATCTTTCAATTTTGTGGAATGAAAGAATTTCCACATTTATTTTTTTCAAAATGAAATGAACCTTTATCATTTTTTTAGGAGAGAAAAAATTTCGAAAAATCGATCCCATTTTTTTCGGGGAAATTATTTTTTATTTTTTATTTTTTTGGAGAAAAAAGTTTCTAATTTTTTGAAAAAATAATTGATTAGGTAGGTATTAATTTTTGAAATAAAAAAAAATAAGTAAAAAATTCTCTGAGAAACTCTATACTTTACTTTTTTTGAAGAAAAATAAAATTTAATTTTTCAGTATTAAACAAAGTAGATACCTATCTCAATTTTTAAAAGTACAAAAATTCCTCAATTTGTTTGATTCGAAAAAAATTTCAATTCATTTGTGGTAATTTTCCATTTTTTTGCTGAGAAAAATCTTTGGATTTTCTCAGAGGAAAAAAAATTTCAATTTTTAGTGTGCGTAAGCACACTATTGGTTTCAGTCTTGAAATATAAAATTTTGAAATAGGTTTATCGAGGTTAACTCATTAATGATGGGATGGATTTGGTTCAAATTTTCAAAGAATGGCCAATGAGATTTGTGTGTGAATCTAATGAGTAATTATCGAGATAATTGCAATTTTCACTTGAATAAAAAAAGGGAAAAGGGGACTTTTCTATTATTCATATCTTATCTTATTTTGGGGCAATACATTTAAAGTGTTCAAAATCGAACAATGGTCACGTCACAACGTCCTCTTTGTGCTCTGCGGTTTTATTTTTTTTGGGGCAATAAAAATTTAAAATGTTCAAAATCAAACTTCATCAGCACAGCAGGCGGTAAACATTTTTTCAGCACAGCAGGTGGTAAAAAATCAGAAATCACGTCTCAGGCTCAGGGCAATAAATTCAAATTTTCAAAATCAAACAATGGTTCGTGTCTAGTTCTAATCTTATCTTTGCTTAGGGCAATAAATTTTAAATGTTCAAAATCGAACAATGATTCCAACTTGTGGTCTGCAGTCTTATCTTATTTTGGGGCAATAAATTTTAAATGTTCAAAATCGAACAATGGGTCGATCTAGTTTTCAGTTTGAGTGAATGGGGAGGTGGTGTGACTATGCGATGTTGGTGGGGGGCATGGCAAATTGAAATACCAAAGTAAGTATGCTTATGTTAGGTTAGGCTACTTACTGATAACTTCTCATAAAAGTTATTTCAGTAATACATGCATCGGAACACGGTTACTTTTTAGTAACTTGGTTACTTTTTTAAAGGCAAGGTTACTTTAGTTACTTTTGGGCTCATTTTGGTTACTATGGTTACTTTTGGACTCATTTTGGTTACTATTTCGTCAAAAATCTGACGAACAGTTGCCATTAAAATTTCTTTAAAAACGTTTTGAAAGTTTTTTTCAGAGATTTTGCTTCCAAAAAATTTGAAATATTTTATTTAAAAATGAATTAAGTAAGGTCAGTTGGGGTAACTGGGCCACCGGGGTATCTGGGCCATTCTCTTCCTAATCCCCTCCAAAATCGTCTTGGCGTAAATGGTTGGTTGCATGGTAACACTGACATCGTAAGCCCACCATAACAATTATCATTCGGTTCCTAGCTCCCCTTGAGGAGGCCTCAGTAATTTGAGTAACATGACATGGCCCAGTTACCCCCAACAACTGTGGCCCAGTTACCCCAAAACTCAGATTTGAGTGGGGGTAAGTGAATTACACATCTTGAATCTTCCTTAATAAAAAAAAAAAATTGGTGGCCCAGTTACCCCATTTTTCGGGGTAACTGGGCCACCATTCTTTGTGTAGAGTGAGGTGTTCCTCAGCTCAGGTATGTGCTTCACCCTCAAAATCAAAAAAGTGAGCGTACCTCTATGACACCCCTCTACACGTCCCATTTGAAGATTTAAGGTTATTCTTCACTAGTGAGGCATTTTTGAATAAAGATTTTTTAGAGTTGTAAAAACGTGGCCCAGTTACCCCAACTGACCTTAATTGAACAATTTATTGAATCTTCTTTTAAAATTTAGATTTTTTCTGCTCGAACTTCAGGAATATTTATTTTGTACTTATGTATTGAAATTCAAGGTAGAAAAATGTTTGCTCCTAAAAAAATTGAAAGTTCTTTTATAGGCATTTTTCAAGTCAGTATGAAAAATTGTGATTTTTTTGTCTTGAAGAATTAAGATTTATTCTTGTCTAAAAATGAGCCACATTTCTTGAAAAAGAAATGTAAGTAGATAAGCCGTATTTTTTTGAAAAAATTGAGAAATTCTTTTCTCGACAAATAAACGATTTTTCTCAAAATTTCTTTTCAAAAAAAGTAGAGGCCGTCGAAGAATAAAACCGATTTCTCCTCATTAAAAACTTTTTTTTAAAATGAGAATACCTAGTAATTTTTTCAATTAAAAAAAAAATGTGTTCGAAGTATTTGAAAATTATGTTTGAAAAATAGAGAACTCCTCAAAAATGAAACATAAAATCGTTTCAACTCGTGAACTTAAAATGCTTCAAAAATTTGATATTTCTCAAATGAGCAAAACTTTCCTTTTAAAAATTTTGAGAAGTTGTGAATTTCACATGTTGAAAAATTGTTTTTTTGTGGAGAATGAAAACTTTTCAAAAATTAAAATTTTTTTGTATCTACTCATTTTGCAATAAGCCAATCAAAAAATTGATTTTTTTAGACTTTAAATTCTTAGGCATTACAATTTTTATAAATTGGAAATTTTTTATTTGAATAAACATGAATTTTAGGAACGGCTATTTTTTTTAAATTAAATATAAATTGTAAAAAATTGAGAATTTTAAGTTTAATTTTTTGAAATCCAGAACTTTTTAGAAATTACAAATTGTTTGAAAAATAAAAAAAATCGAAAAAAAAAATTAAATTTAAAAATTAAAAAAAGGACAGTATTGTTTGTAATTTGAAATTTTTCTAAAATTCACGTTTTTTGAAATCAACAATTATTTGAAAACTGAAAACTATTTCAAAACAAATAAGAGTTCAAAAACTTAAAAAAGTTGATATCAAGTATTTTCAAGAAAAAAAAAATTTTTTTTTTGAATTTTCAATATTGAGTTCAAAAAAAATTAAGATTTGATAGGAACTCAAAAATTATTTATTGTGAGCTTCTCAAGAATTGAAATTTCCTATGATATAAAAATTGAGCACCTATTAAGCCAACTATTCTATTAAAATTCGTCATAATTATAGAAAAAGAAAAAATGCATAAATTATTATTTTTGAATAAAATTTTGATTTTTTCAAAATTTTTACCATTGATTTCAAGAGTTGTAAAACGTCAAATTTAGCAAAAATATGAGAAAAACGGTGACGAGGGGAGGGGAGGGGGTTATGAGTCATTATATTCAAGTGGAAATGGAAAATTTTTGGTTACTTTTTTCCATAATTTTGGTTCCTTTTTTTGAAATTTCAGGTTACTAAAGTTACTTTTATTTTTTCAAATTTCGCTCCGATGCATGGTAATACTACTCAATAATTTTAGAATTCAAGCTACGCACACTGTTAGAGCTGCGCTTGCGCAGGTGTCTATAGTTTTTTTATTTTTGAGTGGAGAAATCTCTACATTTTTTTTTTTTTTGAGTTCAATATTCTGAATGAGATATTGGAATTTCAATGAATCTACTGATGGTATTTGAATTTGATACGGAAGACAAACAGAATTTTAATTTTTATGTCGAATAAAATTTTCATCTCCGTTCAATTTTGCTCAATTTGTGGAATGAATTATTTATTTTGTTAAATTTTCTGAATAATCTCAGTGAATATCAGTGTTTGCAAGGTCCCTGATTTTTAGTCATTAGACTCATACTTAACTTGATTTCAATTTTTTCAATTATTAGAAAAAATTTCCAATTATTTACATTCAATTTCATTTTATTAAAAAAAAATTCCAGAGTTGAATTTTCTGAAAAAATTTGAACTATTTTAGAATCTACGAAGATGTTCTATTTTTGGAACTTATTCGTCAATTTTCATATTTACCGAAGCTATAAAATTTTTGAAGATGAAATTTATGAAAAATTCCAACCCTTTAAAATGTATACAGACTCGAAGGACATTCATCTGATCGCAGACGAGACCACGAGGTCTGCGGAATTTTCGTATCGTTCTAATTTTCCAACAACAACAAAAAAAGCTAGGCTCTCGAATTCACATAAACTTTCACTTATTTACTTCGTTGGAAAACTTCGTATTAAATGTTGCTCGCTTTGATAAAGAGTGAAAAAAATAACACGAAATTCAAATAAATAGCGATAAATCAGTTTGAAGTCTTGTTATTTAAACTTTCGGCGTATACAATAGCGAATGGAGTTTTCAACGCGAAAAGAGAAGAACTTTACATGCAAAACCACTTTGAATATTATATTCACACGAAATGCATTATTTTATCATGATTTTCGATGTGGGTGGAATAAAGGAAACTAAACGAATTTTAATATTTTTGTCAAAAATCATTTATTATTGTTGTGTAGTTGTTCAGAAGTCCAAGGGATTCTGAAGGGTGGTTGACTGGTTGGGTACCATTACATCATTATTTTTAAAATTTTGGACACAGGTGATATTATAATAATTTTGTCTGGTTTTTTGTGATTTCACGTCAACCCAGCATACTTAGACCTACCTAAATTAATAAACAAGCCAGAAACAAAAAGAATGAATGTTTTTAGCCAAGCTATCAGATACTTTTTTCCTCTCTACTAAATGAGTACGAGAAATAACTCGTATAAATCAACGCCCTCTGGTAACGTCTCGAAAAATCCAGCCGGATTCGTCCACTGCAGCATCTAGAAATTAAAAATTTTTAAATAAAAAATGGCAAAATTTGTAAAAAATAAAGTCTCCCACAAGGTTCACATTCGCTTCGCCAAACGTTTTTCTGGAATACCGACGCATAAATCACTTACCCTTGATAAATTGTAGGCTTATTCGACACAGTCTGAAAAAAATATGTATCCGAGAAGGGATCATTTTTTTTTTTTTTTTTTTTTTTGGAACCCCTGCATACAAACACTTTAATGAAAAAATCATTTAAAGATTAAATTTTCATCAAAATACCGATTATCTGGTAATGTAAATTTAAAACACATTACTTTTAAAACTTATTTCTGCAATGTGATCGAAAAAGCGTTGTTATTACGCTAATACCTCGAGTTTATCTTCTACGGAGCCTTTCAGGCGATGAAATTTTATATCGCAAAAATTCCAAATGAACTTTTTTCTCAAGTTTTAACACTCGACGTAGGACAATGAAAATTTCGAACTCGTGAAATATGATAAGTGCGTTAAAAAAGAGCTCGCTGATAAGTTCGCTGAGCAGCGTTCACCTTTTAATAAATAATCACCAACCTATTCGTTGAGGTTTTTTTACATACAAGGAGTGCTCCTTCTTGTTGTAATAGGTTCGTGGATTTATTTTTCGAACAATGAAAATAGATTCATCGTTACACCTTCGATGTTAATAAAATTTAATGATATTGGTGAGAGAGGGGGATTTAAGTATAAATCTCATTTAAACGTTTTTTTTTTAAAATGAATTTTTAATTAAAAAGAATTAGGTTTAGTTATCAATATCCTGGTTTCAGATTCAGAAAAATTGCGAAAATTTTATATTCTGAAAATTCTGTATTTAAATTGATTGAATTTGAAAAATGAGCAACTTGAAAAAGTTATTTAGGAGGATTCATTACATCATTTCAGGTGATATAAAAAATCGAAATTTTTTCCAAAGATAAATCAGATGTCCCCCCCCCCCCAAAAAAAAAAAATTAGTAGCTAAGTACTTTTACAAAAAAAAAAAAAAAATGTTCTCAGGTTTTTTATCCTATTTACGGTTTATTTTAGCAATCATTTTCAATTAAAAAATTGATTTTTTCTATAGAAAAATTGTAAACACAAAAATTGTTGCATTTTTTCCAGAAAAAAATGGTGCTCCCATAAAAGTGTTATTTCCCCTCAAAGCTCGAATAAATTGTCATTTGTTCCCATAAAAATTGTCGTTTCCTGCTATATAAAAAAGTAATTTTTCCAAGAAATCTCATCCAATAAAATTGTAAATTTTCTCCTCTAAAAAATGATCAGTTTTTCTAGAGGAAAACTCTTATTTTTTCCCTTAAAAATCGTTGCCCCCGCATTAAAAACCCCTTCCAAGAAAAGTATCGAATTTTCTTCATTTAAAAATTGTCATTTTTCCTCATAAAAGTTGCACCCCCCCCCCCCCCCCTTTCAAACACATATATAAAATTGTCATTTTTTCATCATAAAAAATTATCCCATCTTTTTGATAAAAATAAGTATGCCTTTTATATAAATACAAAATTGCCATGTTTTTGATTAAGAAATATTCAATTGTCATTTTTTCCCAATAATTTTTTTTTTGTTTTTTTTAACATAAAAAATTGTTGTTTTTTCCATAAAAAGATTATCATTTTTTCTCATAAAAAATTGTCATGTTTTGTCATAAAAAAAATTTATCATAAAAAATTGTCATTTTTTTTCTCATTAATAAATGTATCATTTTTTCTCTCTCATAAAACAATTTATAATTTTTTTTCCTCTTATTATTATTTTTTTCACAAAACGATTTGTAATTTCTTTCTCATAAAGCAATCGTCAATTTTTTCCTCATAAAAATTATTTTTTTTCTCTCATAAAAAATTATGAGTTCTCTTTTTCTCACAAAAAATTGTGCTTTTTTCTCACATAAAATCGTTGATCTTTCTCATAAGAAATTTTAATTTTTTTTCTCTCATAATTTGTCATTTTTTTTCTTCATAAAAAAGTTTTCCCGTGAAAAAAGGTTTTTTTGTCTCTCATTAAAAAATTGGCAGTTTGTTTTCTCTCATGGGTATACCTATGTAGGTACCTATAACAATTTTTCCTCTTTTTCGCATGAAAAAATTACCATTTTATCTCATAAAAATATATTTTTTTTCTTCTCATATGAAAATTGTAATTTTTTTCTCATTTATAATTGACATTTTTTGCGTATTTAAAAGGTCATTTCGTCTCATAAAAATGTTTTCTCTTCATTTCTCTTGAGAAAATTGTCGTTTTAGATTGAAAAGTTGTCATTTTATTTATTTTTTTTTTTTAAGTTTTGTCGTTTCATTTCATACAAAAAATTTGTAACTAATTTCTCTTCATAAGATTTTAATTTTTTCTTTTGAATATTAAAAAAAAAAAAAAAAAAACGGTAGTAGGTAATAATTTTTTTAAATAAAGTCGTAAGTATTTTTCACTGAAAATTTTTTCCAACTTTTTCTATGCTTAAAGCAAAGAAAATCTTTTCTTATAAGAATTTCTTTATAGAAATATTATTACCATTAAAAAACTTCAAGTAATTTTTTCTGTTGAAAAACGATTTAAAAATGGTCATTATTCTTTCTTTGTGAAATATATATATATATATTTTTTTTTTTCATAAAATAATTAATTGATTTGTTTTCCAAAAAAACTTAATTTTGTTTCACAAAATATGTAGTGGCCTCTTCTCTTCTCTTCCCACCAATACAAGTTTATTATCTTCTCCCTTGAAGAATAACGATTTTTTTATATTCGTAGGTAGTAATAATTGTGAAAAAACGGAGCGTTATATTTGGAATTTTTGAAAAGTTGGTATACCTAATTGGTATGGTTTCTCAGCTTGTACACGTGTAAGATATAAACTATTCATGTATCTTACATCAGTGTAAGCCATATTGATGAATTGTCAGTATGAAATGAAAAGGTATTTTCTTCTCAAAACTAAAGAGATGGTAATAAGATTATTTACGTTCGTTGGAGTAGATACACCAGTGTATAACTTTTTCTATCTCCAAGTATGTTATGGAATATTTTTCGAAAGTTATAATGCCTATTTTTGAATTTCAACATCACACATGCCATGGCATAGACATTTTCTTTTTGTCAGTACCTAAACTGTATGAACTTTTCAAAAAAAAAAAAAAAAAAAATCAACCAAAATATGGAAAAATTTTCTTAACATCAATTTTTTTTTGAAATGTTTACAAATTTTGTTTTCTTCGCAATGATTCCCAATTTCGTAAAAGAAAGAAGAAAAAAAAGAAAAACAAGTCATAAAAATCGATTTGGAAAAACACGAGTTATCTCCCTAATTAACGAATTAAAAATTTTAATAATTCGGGAAGTGATTCAAGTCTGCGAATTTTTTTTGTATCGCCTGTAACTGTAAATACACAAACAATGCAGAAACCAGAGTATATAGATATTTTATTACACTGCAACGTTTCCTCGTGCTGGTGTTTTATTTAAAAATGGAATATGATGCTCGTATAGTGCGAAATTTATAGATACGTACAATTTAGTACCGAGATTTCTTCGATATTTTGTGACGACGTAAATGGCCCCGGCAGTGGCACCAGTACAAAAACCATCGATGGTAGTTTATTTCACCGAAGATATAGTATTTAATTGACTGCAGACTACAGCCAGACTAGCTCGGGAAATGCGAGACGAAAATTATGTGGCGTTAATACGTGGAAAATTTTCCCAAAGTAGAATGACCATGTAAGGGCAAAAATGTTTCAAAACTTTATATAGTTAAGGCAGCTGAGCTTTGGAATTTTTTTCATTCCTTGAAATAGAGTTTCAAAAATTTCATTTTTTATAAATATAGGCCTATGAAATTCTCGAAAATTTTCCACGAGGATGAATTTTTATGAAATCGTAAAAGTTTGTAACGTTATAAACGTTTTGTAAAACTCGTGATGTAGATCGATTCATCCAAAGCGTCGAAATTAAATTTGAATTTAGCCATAAAAACCGATGACACGGTAGAGATTTTTCATTTGGCAAGATTGGAAAATGTTCATGGAGGTACCTAACTTCTTATTACCTACTTTTCTACTAGACTTGCTGGATTAATTAAGACAAGGTCGATGGTGATATCAAACTTGCAACATGTGGTTCAAAAATAAAATTATCAAAAAAAAAGTGAAATTTTCAAAACTCGTATCGAATTAAATTTTAGTCTTTGTAGATGAAAAATTCTAGACTCGCGAGGGTTGAAAATGTTGTTAACGTCGAATAATTTTTTTCTGTAAAGAAATCCTGATTTTTTTTTCTGCACAACACAATTATTAGGATTTTTACTTTTTTTATTTCGAAAAAATTGAGACAAAATATTGAAATTTTTTCTGCGTGAAAATGAAGGAATTTTTACCCTAAAAAATAAAAATTTGTTTACTACCAAAAAATTGAAAGAGATTTTTTTCCAAAAAAATTTTTTAAAAAATAGAGAATATTGAATCCTTTATTCTTTCTCAAAAAAAAATGCGAAATTTTTTATCCGAATAAAAATCAATATTTTTCTTCTTTGCAAATTTTTTTAATATTTTTTTTTTCAAAATTATTCAAGACAAAAAATTAAGAGTTTTTTCTCAATAAGTAGGAGGCAATTTCTTTTTTCAATTAACTTAGAAGTTGAGATTTTCTCTAAAAAAAAATTAAAAAATTTTTTTCTTTCCAAAAATATGAAGGATCTTTTTCCAAAAAAATGAAAGATGTTTTCTCTAAAAGGTTGACAGATTTTTTTTTTTAATTTCAAAAAAGGTTTAAAAATTGGTAACTTTTTTCTAAGTATGTAAACTTGAAAATTGCTTTCCAAAAATATACCTGTATAATTATATTCGTTTTAAAAAAATTGTGGGATTTTTTTAAAAGAAAATTTGAGACTAAAATTCAAATTCTTGAAAGATGTTTTGAAAAAAAAAGGAAACTAAGTTAAAAGTTTTTCACAAAAATAAACATGAATTTTTTTACCAAAAAAATTTAGGACTTTTTTCTTGAGAAAAAGTGAAAAATTTTCTACTCAAAAAGTTGAAATTTTTTGCTTCAAAGAAAGTTCAGGAATTCATTGCACTCCAAGAAATAAGACCCCCCCTCCCCCCGAGGATTTGAGAAATATTTTATTCGAAAAAATGAGAATGTTTTTTCTCCAAAAAACTCGTGTAGGAAATATTGATCACATTTATTTCTCATAAGATTCAATTTTTTTTTTCAAAAGATTTGAAGAATTTTTACTACAAAAAATTCAAAAAAAGCGGGAAAAAATTGATATTTTTTTCTCTCTAATATCAAGCCAATTTTCTAATTCAAAAACACGGCATACTTTTCGGCATAAAAATGAATAAAAATCTTTTCTGCAAAAAATTATATTCAAAAAGAAATAATATGTATCTACCTAATAAAAATAATAAATGAAAATTTAAGATTTTTTTTCTTTAATAATTGAGAACTTTTTTCCCTCATGTAAACTTGAAAATTGCCCCCCCCCCCCCCAAAATCGCTTTGAAAAAATTGCGGATTTTTTTTTTTTTTTCAAAAAAAATTGAGACTAAAATTCAGATTCTTAAATAATTTTTCGAAAAAAGGAGGTGAAATTTTCAAGGGGTTTTCACAAAAATAAACATAAAAATTTTTACCAAAAACCAAAAAAATTGAGGAATTTTTTCATGAGAAATGGCGAAAAATGTTCTTCTCCCAAAAATTGATTTTTTTACTTTAGAAAACTTCGGGGGTTCTTTGTTCTTCAAAAAATGATACACCCCCACCCCTGAGAATTTTAGTTTGAGAAATATTTTGTTCAAAAAAAATGAGAATATTTTTCTCCAAAAAAATTGACAAGATTTTTTTCTTCAAAAATCTCATAGAGGAAAAATTGGTGCCATCTATTTTTTAAAAGTTGAAAGATTTTTTTTCCAAAAACATTCAATAATTCTTCAACTTTAATTCCAATTCCAAAAGATTGAGATATTTTTGCTTCAAAGAATATTCATGATTTCAGGATGAGAGACTTTTCTTTCAAATAAAGCACCTATGAAATTTTTACAAGGGTGGTACAGAAAAATTGAAAGACACCCACATAGGGAAGTTCTTGACTGCTTGAAACAAAACCCCAGCAAGCTCAAAAATTATTGCATACGTGCCCAAATATGAGTCAAGTTTTAAGGGAGGAGAGGTGGGGAACTTTTTGGTATCCTTGGTTTATTGTCATTCGTATACAGGGGTCTGTCGAAATTGAATCATATATTCATGGAAGTGGAATATAGGACAATCTTAATTTTTTTTTCACCCTTTATATTTTAACACCTGTTTTAGCGTCACCCGTTCACTTTATAAAAAAAATGAACATAACATGTTTTGTTGAAAATTTTATGTTCTTCTATTTTAGTTATGATGTTTTTTTTGCTCGGAGGCATATAAAAGTTATGGGCGAAAAACAACCACAGAAAGGGATAAGCTTATCCTACCGAGTTTTAAACTATACCTACCTCGTATTTAGGTAGAGGCTAGAGAATTTTTTCATCCGTCATTGGACGCTTCTGGGATATTATATAGACTTTGCTGACATCAAAGTTGCCGCAATATTTGTAAATTTCGTATTTACCGAGATTGAAAATTTAATAACCGCATTGTCCCTGGAGCAGCGAAAACCAAAAACTGTTTAGTGTGGTCAAGTTCTAGTCCAAGTTTTCAGCGGTAAATGACGTGCAATTTACGACAATAAAGGTACACAGTACACATGCGTATATGTATATCTTTATTTTCCTATTTGTACAAGCGTTATCTAATTCGAAACTTATTATTTTATATTGATGACGAAATTCCCCATAAGCTATTTCTCCTCGTTTGGTAAACTTTTTCTCAGACGCGATAACGAAAACTTTTTCCATTTTAGAATGTTGATGTCACTGTTAACATGTTTGTTAATGTTGTTTTGTCTGAAATTTACAACGACCTAGAACTATTAAACGAGAAATTATTATCAAAAAATCTTTTCCTCCTTTTTCCTCCTTTTTCGCCGAATCCTGTTTATTTATTAAAGAAGTGCGCGAAAAGCCGAAATTTTTAGGCACCTGTATGGTCGTATTTTTAAACTTTATCTAATTGAATCATCGTATCATTTATGATTAAACTTCCTGCAGCCGAAATTATCAGGTTGGGAAAATTTTCACCGAGATGCCTGATTTGAAATTGATTACGGACGAAATACTGATAATAACAACATTAAGGGAAACTCCTTAATGCGATTTCTTAGTTATTCCAAACTATTCTTAAATTAGCCGATAAAAACTCTACGCGTATCCGGTTACAAAATTCGAAAAAGGCGAGCATTTTCATTGCGTGGCCATCTCTTTTCAACTATTTATAATCCGCCTTCCTTAAACTTTCATTTTATTCTAAAATTAACGCTGGATTTTAATACTTAGGTATCTGAGGGGGAAAAAATTTTGAGGGGATTTTCACAATGCGAAGAATTTTCATTTGATGGACAAAGTTGTACGTAATTTGTTAAGGCTAAAAATATGCGAATCTATTGATGGAATTATTAATTTTCAACAGAAGGTATGTCATAAGAATAACATTAAAGAAATATATAACTATACGTCGTTATACTTATTATAAAAGGGGACGTATCAAAAAGTTTACATTCTCGTTTCGTACTTTTAAAGTTTATTCGAATGTAATAAAATAATCACAATACGAAAAACAAATTTTTAAAATAACAACATCAAAACTTTCGTTTTTCAGGATTCGCTGATTTTATTATGATTCGAAAGTGAAAAAAATATTTTCCGAATGCATAATGTGCCTAAAAATTGCGAATATTTTTAATAAAAATTTATTCTGGTTCAACTGTCAAAGCTCGAAGGTTATACCGAGTAAGAAAATGAAATTTATAATTTAAAGTTGATGAAATTTGGAAACATTTTCAGCTGCACACAATGGCGCGAAGGTATTATTTTTCCGAGGATCTTTTTCTTTGATAAGCCTTGAGACAAGTATACTATATTTTTCTACTTTATTCAATTTTCTTGAACAATCTCCTCTTGCATTGAAGCAGCGTTGTAGATTCAGTAGATATAAATTTCCAGGAAAATGTAGTATATTCAGGAGAAATAAAAAATTTTTTAAAAACCACGCTTTTATTTAAAGTTGGTCACTTTGTAAAATGTTATTCATAGGGAAAGAGTAATGCCTTAAAAAACAAAAAATAAAATTTACTTGAATACAAAAATGTGTCATGAAAATTTTTTTTTCAAAAATTTTAATGATGAAAATCGTGGTGGGGCGTTAATCGAAAAGGTATTCGTTTGCTCCTCGCACACCCCACTACGCTTTTCATCATTAAAATTTTTGAAAAAAAAATTTTCATGACACATTTTTGTATTCAAGTAAATTTTATTTTTTGTTTTTTAAGGCATTACTCTTTCCCTATGAATAACATTTTACAAAGTGACCAACTTTAAATAAAAGCGTGGTTTTTTAAAATTTTTTTACATTTTTATTTAACTCTTCTTGTCGTTGAAAATATTTTAATTTCATAGTTTTACTAGGTTCGAATGTCTATCTAAAAAAAAAAAAAAATTCAGCGGCCTCGAAAACCTACATTTCGATACCAATGTTGTGATTTTCTGAAATTTTCAAAACTGAACTCCCTCATAGGGGCTCAATTTGGGGTGGGGGGTAAATTTGAGTTCGAAAATCGAATTCAGCTACCTCGAAAACCAACATTTTGATATCAATGTTGTGAATTTTGAAATTTTCAAAATGGAACCCCCTCATAGGGGCTCAATTTGGGGTAAGGGTAAATTTAAGTCCGAAAATCGAATTCAGCGATCTCAAAAACCTACATTTTGATACCAATGTTGTGATTTTCTGAAATTTTCAAAATTGAACCCCCTCATAGGGGCTCAATTTGGGGTCGGGGGTAAATTTGAGTTCGAAAATCGAATTCAGCTACCTCGAAAACCAACATTTTGATATCAATGTTGTGAATTTTGAAATTTTCAAAATGGAACCCCCTCATAGGGGCTCAATTTGGGGTAAGGGTAAATTTAAGTCCGAAAATCGAATTCAGCGACCTCGAAAACCTACATTTCGATACCAATGTTGTGATTTTCTGAAATTTTCAAAATTGAACCCCCTCATAGGGGCTCAATTTGGGGTCGGAGGTAAATTTGAGTTCGAAAATCGAATTCAGCGACCTCGAAAACCCCTAATGTGAGCACTATGTTCTTTCAATTCCAGTAAAATATTAAATGAGAGAGGATTGGTCGAAAACATACTCTTGGTTCCATGAGACATACAAACAAACAAACATACAAACAAACAAACAAACATACATACCAAGTATATAAAAGCGTGGTAAAAATGATGTATTGGCATTAATTCATGTCTTTCAATGGATTTTTTTTTTTGTGAATAAGAATCAGTAGATTTTTCAGTAGAAACAAATTTTCAAAAAATGTAGTGGGGCCAAAAGAAACAAATTTTCATTAAAAAATATTAAAGTCACGAGAGAAAAAAATTATTTTTTCATCAATAATTAACCTTTTAGTGAATCTTTTATGAATAAAGTAGTACCTACAGTTGAAGAAAAAATAAGCTAAAAATCTGTTTTTTCCTGTTTTTAGACCAATTTTTACAAAAATTGGAAGGTTTTTGAAAAAATCAGTAGATCAGTAGAAAATCAGTATAGCTTTGCAAAAGTAGTAGATCTACTGAAAAATCAGTAGCATTGGCAACCCTGCATTGAAGTAGCAAGGGGTGTGATACATTATTCACAAGGAACCTTCCGGGAATGAATCAATCAGTTGTTCGAATTTTAACACTACTGTAAGCTTATAGCATCGTCGTGTTTGCATTCCCGCTATCATAACGCTCCCCACTACCTACTTTCCATTCCCCTCTCCAGAAACCAGTTTCCAGTGTCTCCCACTCTCAGTCTCTCACTCATTTCCTTTACGCTGTACTGTTCTGACGTGTGTTTTACACTTGCCAGCTTGCTTGCTCGCTATCGTCATCCTCGAAGAGTGGGGGTAAATGTGTTTCACTCCCTAAAATATTTTTTCATTTCAATAATTCATAATACTAATTAATAATATTTTTAATGAAAAAAGATGATGATTCATTTTATGAACAAAATAAGGTTTTTTTAGGATGAAAAAATTGATTATTTTCAAAACAAAAAATTGTTTTTTATGATTTTTTTTAAAGATCAAAATGATGATTCTATTTTTAATGAATATCTATGATGATTTTTTTTTAATTGAAAAATTAAATGATTTTTTAATGTAAAAAAATAAAAAAATAAAATAGTGGTGTTTTTTTTTAAATAAAAAATATATCTAATGATTTATTTTATGAACAAAATAGGTATGTTTTTTTATGTGAAAAAAATAGTTTTTTCAAAGAAAAAAAAATATTTTTTTCTTAATAAAATAAGATATCTACTTATTTATTAATATTTTTGTAGAACACTAGAATTAGGCGGTGAGTTCTTTTTTAATGATCGAAAGGGTGTTTTTTTATGTTTTTACTTTGTATTAAAAAACGATTTTTTTCAAGTGAAAATAATTATGATTTTCTCAATTTACAAAAAATTATAATTTTTTTTATTAAAAAAAGAAAGATTTACAATGTGTTTTCAAAATGAAAAAGTGCTGATCTTTTAAATACCTAATAATAATAATTTAAAAAAATGGATAATCAAATAAATGAATAAATGAATTAAGTAAGTACTTAACTTAAATGTATTTTAAAAAATGGTAATTTTGTCTCTCTTATTATAATGAAAAAAGATGATGATATTTTTACAAACAGAATGACGATTTTTTTTTTAAATAAAAAAAATATGACTTAGTTATATGACTTTTTAAAATGAAAACATAATGTCAATTTTTTAATTTATATGATGGAAAAAAACGAAAAAAAGAACCTACCTACCTGATATTTTGTATAAAAAAAATTATGATGGTGATTTTGATAAATGAATGGGGGAAAAAGGGGGGAAATGAAGATTCACCTATTTACAAGGTTGAAGTCAGGATAAACAAATAAATGTATAAATGGATTAATTATAGTACAATATGAAAAAATAATGATTTTTTTTTTCAATGAAAAAAGATGATGATACCTTCCTATTTTTATTTTTTACAAACAAAAATTAAATAACGATTTTAAAAAAAATAAAAATAAAGTAACATTATGAATTTTTTAAGGAAAAAAATAAATGCTATTTTCTTAATGTTTATATGAAAAAAAATCATGGTGTTGAATTTTTTAAATGAAAAAATAAAAAATTACGATTTACTTGTTTTATGAACAAAATACCTAATAATTTTATTTTTTAATTTAAAAAAAAAAAATCCAAAATAAAAAGATATAGTTAGGTGCTTTTTAAATTTTTTATGAATTTTTTTTAGGAGGAAAAATGATGATTTAGGTGGGTGTGTCATTAACGAAATAAAGATTTAGAAAAAGAAGAAAACTGTTGATTTTTTATAAATGAAAAAAATTTATAAAAAAAATTAGGTACAAATATAATAATTTTTTAAATGGAAGACGGTAAAATTATTCTTTCTATGAAAAAAGTAAAAAAATTGAAATTTTCAAAGCAGCAACAACAACAATTTTTTTCGTAAAATGGAAAGGAACAGAAAAGGTGATTTTTTTCTGGTCAAATAAACTACTTAATAATAAAAATATATATGAAGTGGAGTGGAAACAATAACATTTTTTAATAAGAAAACTTCCAATTTTTTTCATATGAAAAGTAAGTAAGTACGACATGAGAAGTGTTTATTTGAAAAAGAAAAAAATGATGATTTTTAGATGAAGAAAATATAGTTTAAGTAGGCACCTATTGGAAAAACATAATTTTTTCATGAAAAAAACTACTTTTTTACAAGTTGAAATTTTTTGAAAATTTTTGATGTCTATAAAAATTTGGCAAATTTAAAAAAAATATATAATTAGGTATGCTTTCGTGTATTTACATACGAGTAAAAATAGTCGAAAAGTAATAAATATTGAAAATTATTTGCAATTTCGTTTCTTGTAAAAAAAATTTTAAAAGTTTATTTCCTAGTAAGAATTGAAAAAATTGCGATCCAATTACAACTTCAGCCAGATGTTTCAGTACATTTTTAACTCAATTTAATTTCAAAATTCAGAATACGCAAATTAGTCAGACTTTTAGACGGTTTCGAATCAATTTCAAGGCGCAAGACAGAGCAGAAAAAAACAAAACCATGAACAAACTCTACGTATAATACAAAGAATATAATAATCTGAATAATCTTCAAACAAGGATACGAACGAATGAGGTTACAAGGATAACAGCAGATCGTATTCGAAATTTCCATCGGCAGATCTGAAAATGTGAAACTTATTATTCATGGGAAGATTAATCAAATAAAACACATCTAATATCGGTTAATATTTGCTCGCGATCCCGCCAACGATTTTAAAACACACATTCAGAACGTGTAATGACACATCGAGCTTGAAATTTGAATATTTTATGCATCCCTAATTCTCGCCATTTATTTCGTTCGTCTAAAAATTCATATAACGCCACACGCAATGTGTGAAACCTCAAACGATTTTCGAGTCTGCGAAATAAAATTACTCCTGCGAGCGTCGTAATAATTGAAGCTGTTTATGTACCTGTACCCCCCCCCCCCCCCCTTCCAACCTTATTTTATTATAAAGTGTTATATTCGCTCTACGTCGGATACGACTTACATTCAACGAGTTGATCAGCAACGAAATTAGGGTTAAAAAAGGTTATAGTCCTATATATATATTTTTTTTTTTTCGTAGGTGTACCTTTGTTATGTACATAAAAGTTGAATTTCACGACTTTTTTTTAATTCGAAATATTCGTTATATTTCCTTCTTTTTCGAGTCACAATATATCGAAACATGTATTAAACATGAGAAACAATTTTGCTACAAAATATGTTGAAGAAAATTGCTCCCTCAGCATAAAATTTACGAATCGTTATCAAACACATTCGTCGCGTGAACAAATCTCCTCGTAGCCAAACACTCGCACTTGAAACTTTTTTAATAGTATACTGAAAATGAGAGATTTTTTAGAAAAACTTTTTCAATAAAAACGGTTAACGATAAATGGTGCATCTATGGGCATAGCTCCGGCGTATTTCTAAACACAGTGTGAACTTTTCTATAAGAGTATCTCTATCTCGTATCAAAAGTTAATATACTTACATAAGTATATTTTTTTTACCAATTTCTTTTCTTTTAAAAAAATTTACAATTGCCAGTACCATATCACAGAATGTCGATTAAATCGTTTATATTGCTTACTTTGCAAACCAATCCATCAATTGTGTATATTTTCTATAAGTGAACAATGGTGATATCGCGAAGCGAATTTTATTAAAACTTCAAATAGTGCTGAAAAGCTTATCAAGTTTTCTAATTATACAACAATGGCGACGTTGGTTGCTTCGACGACACAAAATAATCAAACGAATCGTGCAATTTCGCGAACATCGAATGCGAATAACCTTTATTAATTATTGGATTATTTCACGTAGATTTTGACGTTTTTCATAACACACCCTCTTCCCCTTTCCCCTTCATCGTCATCATTTTGCTCGTGCGGATAATCATTCTTTTACACAATGACTTAGATTAGACAACGTAGTTGAACAGAATAAAATTTATCCAGAGATTTAATAGCTTCTTCGACTTATGTATGCGAAACTACATAAATAATTTTTCGTTCCTGTGGAGCGAAAAGTTGTTAAGTTTTTCTCACATTAATTCACAGATACCAACTTTTTTGGCAAACTATCAAACAGTCGGGTACGCGTTTTAATTTTGAAATCTTCCAACCACGTCTGAGTTGATTTTATTTTTGAAATATTTCCATTAAGAATAAAGAAAATGGAGGCAAGTTTATCAGGTATATACATATACAAAATATTCGTACGAATATACAATTAGTTTCCTCATCAATTTTTTTCAGAAAATGAATAGAAAATGACAAATGAAATTTTATTCAAAGAGAGATCGACGAATTTTCGTGAGGAAATATCGAACACTGGAAATTTTTTGAAGGGAAAATAGAAAGTTGAAAATTCATTTCAATAAAAATCAAAAATTGGAAATTTTTCCAAAGATGAGTCATGAGGGAAAATATTTTTTAAGATGATGAAATCGAAAATTCTCATTTTTTTTCTGTAAAGAGAAATAAGTATGTACATCTGCTCTTATTCTGAATAAGATACTCGTGGAGGGGGTATATAATTACCTAGTTGTATTTTTGTAAAAATCCCCACACTCATATAAAAATTGTCCATGTTCTCTTTAAAAATTTAAAAATTAAAAATTGGCACTTTTTATAAAAAAAAAAACTTGAAACATTTTCCATTAAAAAAATGGCATTTGTCCTACAGATACGAAAATTTTCCTCACGACAAACTGACATATTTTTCACCAAAAATTGATATTTTTGGCATTTTTTCGACAAACATTGACATTTTTTCCCACAAAAACGACATTTTTGAATAAAAAAAAAACTGAAAATTTTCGACATAAAAAACTGACATACCTATTCTCCACTATTTTGCCATTTTTTCTAAAAAAAAATTCTCACAAAATTGACATTTTCAACTTTTTTTTAGATGAAAATTTTTCTGTCAAATAATGATTTTTTTTTTCATAAAAAATGTCATTTTTTGAACCAAAAAACTTGGAATTTTTTCCACGCAAAAAACTGACTTTTTTCTCTAAAAATTCACATTTATTCTACGTAAAAGCATTTTCCCCTCACAGAAGTTGACATTTACTTACTTATCATAAGAACTGACATTTTTTTTACAAAAAATCAACATACTTTCCACCAAAAGTTAACACTTTTGACATGTTTTCTCACAAAAACTGACACATTTTCCGCCATAAATTGACACTTTCGACATTTTTCTAAAAATATCAATATTTTTTTTTCCACAGAAAACCGACATGTTTTCCATCAAAAATTGACATTTTTTACATTTTTCCACCGACATCAAAACATTATTTTTTTATTGTAATTTTTTTTTCTCACAAAAAATGACATTATTTTTTTGAACCAAAAAATTCATTTTTCTCACAAAAACTAATTTTTCATCTAAAAGTTCACATTTATTCCACATAGTAAGTATCATTTTCCTCACACAAGAAGTTGGTATTTTTTCTCATAAAAAGTGACCTTTTTTTAATTTTTTCTCATAAAAAATGACTTTTTTCTCACAAAAACTAATTTTTCCTCTAAAAGTTCACATTTATTCCACATAGTAAGTATTATTTTCCTCACACAAGAAGTTGATATTTTTTCTCATAAAAAGTGACCTTTTTTAATTTTTTCTCATAAAAAATGACTTTTTTCTCACAAAAACTAATTTTTCCTCTAAAAGTTCACATTTATTCCACATAGTAAGTATTATTTTCCTCACACAAGGAGTTGATATTTTTTCTCATAAAAAGTGACCTTTTTTAATTTTTTCTCATAAAAAATGACTTTTTTCTCACAAAAAATGACATATTTTTCCACAAAAAAATGGCCTTTTTTCTCGCATAGTTAAAATGACATTTTTTTTCTCACAAAAAAATGAGGTTTTTTCTTACAAAACACTATTTTTTTTGCACAATAGTTGACATTTTTCTCCCTTAGATATTTTTCGCTCAAAAAAGTTGACCTTTTTCTCTTGGAAAAATTGGATTTTTTTCTCCCAAAAATTGAAATTTTTTCTCTTAAAAAATTGATAGGTATTTTTATTATTTCAAAGAATTGACATTTATTTCTCACAATAAACTGTCATTTCTCATGAAAAATCGACATTTTTTCTTCTTAACCAAAAATTGACACTTTTTCTGACTGAAAATTGACTTTTTTCTGCCAAAAACTGACCTCTTTCAAACCAAATAATGACATATTTTCCACCAAATGTTGTTGACTTTTTGTTTTTAAACATTTTTTCAGCAAACATTTTTTTGTTAATTTATTCTTTCCACCAGAAATGTCATTTTTTTTCTTAATATAAAAATTGCAATATTTTGATAGAAGTAGGTACCTACCTATTCTCAAATTGTTTTGAAAAAAGTATATAGGTACTCAAAGATTGTTACTGTGATTTTTTTTTTTTTTTTTTTTTTTCATTTACAAAAAATTGACCTTTTTTATCTACACCATGAAATGAAAAAATTTGTGTAGCGTACTGCGTAAGTAGCATAAAAAAATTGTGATTTTTTTTTCTTCCTTTTTTTCTTCCCATTTTTTCCTAATTCCTATAGTTTTTTTAAGCTGTAAAAATTGTAATTTTTTATGGAGAGAATCGTCAGTTTTACAATTTTTTCTTTTAATTTTTTTCTTCTGCACTATCGTCACGTTTTCATAAAAAATTGGTAGTTTTCCAATTTAACTTTTCAGATTTAAATTTTTCTACACAAAAAAACGACATTTCCTTCCACAAAGAAGGAGTTTTTTATGAAAACAGAAACTCAGGATTATATTCCCAATTTTTTTTCCAAGTTGATGAAGACTCATTGATTGAGTACACTCTGCAGTAATTTTAACTTGGATTTTTTTTCTGTTCGCAGGTTGTGAAAATGTTGATAGTGGTGGTGCTAATATTTGTTATTTGTTGGCTTCCGTTCCACGTCTATTTTATAGTGACATCGAAATGGCCCGAAATTACCGACAAACCATACATTCAAAATCTCTATTTAGGAATTTATTGGTTAGCCATGTCGAATTCGATGTACAACCCGATAATTTATTGTTGGCTAAATACCAGGTAATGCACCTCTTTCTAATGCTAATAATTAAGTAGGTACTTGGTACTCGATGTAATTAGTACCTGTAGAGTGTAGATACGAATATATTACCTACTTCACAGTATAGATAATTGAGATAAATGAATTATCACACGATAAGAAACTCGTCACATGTGAAATTTTCAATTATATAATTTACCATTTTCATCATGCCAGCGAAACATTTTCCACTCGTAGTTCATTAGCAGACTACATCGCAGTTACCCACATACTCATCCCAAGATTCAATATTCATCAGTCTTGTTTACACTGCTCAAATTGTAATACGCTTAACACGCCAAGTGTGAAATTACGAGTACGTAAATTTGTTGGAAACTTTTTGCATTAATTAATCGCGCCTAATGACGAAACAAACCTCAAACATGAGGTTTTGACGCTTTCGGAACAATAAACGCGAACTAGGAAACTCCCTCCTTCTTCATCCTATACGCTCCGCTTCTACTTGAAAATCTAAGGCTTATAATCGTACACTTTGTGCAGTGAAATTGGCATTTAAAGAGTGGATCAAAATTTAACGAAAAAACTTTTCAAGTCCCTGATTGCCTATTACAAATTAATGAATTTTAAAACGAGAAATTCTTACTAGTGCTGCTGTATAAAGACTGACTTAACAAAGGTCCCCTTAGTAGGTCGCAGACTTGGTTTCTACCAAAATTACGCCACGTCGTGTTATTTGTTTTTTTTTTTAATCTTTAAATTTATTGTAATTGTATTCATTGCTGAGATTTTTTTCCCTAGCCCTCATTTTTTTTTATTGATCTCAATTACCCGAACAGATCTTGTAAGAAATCTGTGGACGAATTAATGTATGGCAATTTTTACGATTACTTTTTTCACCATCTAGATTAGATAATACGAATTGTTTTCATTTCGCCAGCAATGAGCCTCTGGGGAAGTATAGGCTTATGGTAAATTACCCCGGTAAATTTGTTTTTTAATTATGGGCAAAAGTAATTCGAACGAATGAATCTGGATTTTAATTAGAGTTATTATTGTTTCGCTGCGAACAAAGCAAATTTAATTTTATTGTTGAAAAAATGGTAACGAAATTTTCGAACCAATTGCGGATATTTTCGAAGGTAAAAAAAGGTGTAGCAGTCAGACCGATACTCTAGAGCCGAATTTTTTAAAGAATTTTTTAGAAACCGACGTAAAAAGGTGAGAATTACGATTCAACGAATATTTCTCGAGTTATCGTCGAAAAACTGCCGTGCGAATTTTCACATTTTCTTATTTTCAGGATGAACGAAGCTTTTTTCGTAAAAATTGATAAGAACCAAAATGATAGAGTGAAAAATTTTCTTTCGTCTTTTCATAGCTGGAATTTCAATTAAACGAATATGTTTCGAGTTATCATCGAAAAACAGTGTTTTCTATATGCCGTGCAAATTTTCATTTTCTTATTTTCAGAGCGAACAAAGTTTTTTTCATGAAAATTGATGAGAACGAAAATGATGAAGTGGAAAATTTTCTTTCGTTTTCTAATCGCTAGAATTTCGATTTGACGAATATTTTTTGAGTTACCTATTGTCGAAAAACAGTGTTTTCTTGGATATGCCGTGCAAATTTGCATATTTTCTTATTTTCCGGGCGAACAAAGCATTTTTCGTGAAAATTGATGAGAACCAAAATTGTAGAGTGAAAAATTTTCCTCTATCTTTGAATCGCTAGAATTTCGATTCGATGAATATTCTTCTATTTATCGTCGAAAAACAGTGTTTTCTTTGATATGCCGTGTAAATTTTCACAATTTGTTATTTTCTGTGCAAACAAAGCGTTTTTTGTGAAAATTTGCTAAGAACCAAAATGATGGAGTGGAAAATTTTCTTTTGTATTTGAATCGCTAAAATTTCGATTCGACGAATATTCTTCGAGTTATTGTAGTCGAAAAACAATGCTTTTCTGGATATGCCGTGCAAATTTTCACATTTTCTTATATTCCAAGCAAACAAAGCATTTTTTGTGAAAATTTCCATGAACCAATATGATACATGCATCGGAACACGGTTACTTTTTAGTAACTTGGTTACTTTTTTAAAGGCAAGGTTACTTTAGTTACTTTTGGGCTCATTTTGGTTACTATGGTTACTTTTGGACTCATTTTGGTTACTATTTCGTCAAAAATCTGACGAACAGCTGCCATTAAAATTTAAAATTTCTTTAAAAACGTTTTGAAAGTTTTTTTCAGAGATTTTGCTTCCAAAAAATTTGAAATATTTTATTTAAAAATGAATTAAGTAAAGTCAGTTGGGGTAACTGGGCCACCGGGGTATCTGGGCCATTCTCTTCCTAATCCCCTCCAAAATCGTCTTGACGTAAATGGTTGGTTGCATGGTAACACTGACATCGTAAGCCCACCATAACAATTATCATTCGGTTCCTAGCTCCCCTTGAGGAGGCCTCAGTAATTTGAGTAACATGACATGGCCCAGTTACCCCCAACAACTGTGACCCAGTTACCCCAAAACTCAGATTTGAGTGGGGGTAAGTGAATTACACATCTTGAATCTTCCTTAATAAAAAAAAAAATTTGGTGGCCCAGTTACCCCATTTTTCGGGGTAACTGGGCCACCATTCTTTGTGTAGAGTGAGGTGTTCCTCAGCTCAGGTATGTGCTTCACCCTCAAAATCAAAAAAGTGAGCGTACCTCTATGACACCCCTCTACACGTCCCATTTGAAGATTTAAGGTTATTCTTCACTAGTGAGGCATTTTTGAATAAAGATTTTTTAGAGTTGTAAAAACGTGGCCCAGTTACCCCAACTGACCTTAATTGAACAATTTATTGAATCTTCTTTTAAAATTGAGATTTTTTCTGCTCGAACTTCAGGAATATTTATTTTGTACTTATGTATTGAAATTCAAGGTAGAAAAATGTTTGCTCCTAAAAAAATTGAAAGTTCTTTTATAGGCATTTTTCAAGTCAGTATGAAAAATTGTGATTTTTTTTTCTTGAAGAATTAAGATTTATTCTTGTCTAAAAAGGAGCCACATTTCTTGAAAAAAAAAATGTAAGTAGATAAGCCGTATTTTTTTGAAAAAATTGAGAAATTCTTTTCTCGACAAATAAACGATTTTTTCTCAAAATTTCTTTTCAAAAAAAGTAGAGGCCGTCGAAGAATAAAACCGATTTCTCCTCATTAAAAACTTTTTTTTTAAATGAGAATACCTAGTAATTTTTTCAATTAAAAAAAAAATGTGTTCGAAGTATTTGAAAATTATGTTTGAAAAATAGAGAACTCCTCAAAAATGAAACATAAAATCGTTTCAACTCGTGAACTTAAAATGCTTCAAAAATTTGATATTTCTCAAATGAGCAAAACTTTCCTTTTAAAAATTTTGAAAAGTTGTGAATTTCACATGTTGAAAAATTGTTTTTTTGTGGAGAATGAAGACTTTTCAAAAATTAAAATTTTTTTGTATCTACTCATTTTGCAATAAGCCAATCAAAAAATTGATTTTTTTAGACTTTAAATTCTTAGGCATTACAATTTTTATAAATTGGAAATTTTTTATTTGAATAAACATGAATTTTAGGAACGGCTATTTTTTAAAAATTAAATATAAATTGTTTAAAAATCAAAAAATTGAGAATTTTAAGTTTAATTTTTTGAAATCCAGAACTTTTTAGAAATTACAAATTGTTAATAAATTTAAATTTATAAAAATTAAAAATTGTTTGAAAAATAAAAAAAAATCGAAAAAAAAAAAATTTAAAAATTAAAAAAAGGACAGTATTGTTTGTAATTTAAAATTTTTCTAAAATTCACGTTTTTTGAAATCAACAATTATTTGAAAACTGAAAACTATTTCAAAACAAATAAGAGTTCAAAAACTTAAAAAAAGTTGATATCAAGTCAAGAAAAAAAAAATTTTTTTTTTGAATTTTCAATATTGAGTTCAAAAAAAATTAAGATTTGATAGGAACTCAAAAATTATTTATTGTGAGCTTCTCAAGAATTGAAATTTCCTATGATATAAAAATTGAGCACCTATTAAGCCAACTATTCTATTAAAATTCGTCATAATATTATAGAAAAAGAAAAAATGCATGAATTATTATTTTTGAATTGAAAATTTTGATTTTTTCAAAATTTTTACCATTGATTTCAAGAGTTGTGAAACGTCAAATTTAGCGAAAATATGAGAAAAACGGTGACGAGGGGAGGGGAGGGGGTTATGAGTCATTATATTCAAGTGGAAATGGAAAATTTTTGGTTACTTTTTTTGAAATTTCAGGTTACTAAAGTTACTTTTATTTTTTCAAATTTCGCTCCGATGCATGTAAAAGTGGAAAATTTCCTTTCGTCAGCGTGTTATCAAAATTTTTATTCGATCAATATTTCCTGAGTTATCGTCAAAAAACAGATTTGAAAGTCGGCAGTCTACTTCTACTAAATGCGAACATTGCCTTTTTACCTTCATGGCTTGTATTGTCTAGGTGGTTGTGGCCAATCCGTAATTCTTATAGTTCAGGGGTCCAAAAAATGTGGTTAAAAGTCATCCCATCCCTTCTAAATTAAGATCATGCTGATATCCCAATAGCTATATTTTTTTTTAAATTCAGCTAAAAAGGCTGGCACAATTTGGAAATCAGAATAGATGATACTTTAGGGTAAAATTGACTGTAAATGACCTCATTTGAAAGCTCATAAAGAAAAGGTAAGGCGACAGATTGCCTTGCGAATTGCTTTAGTGCGAGAATTCAATAGTCAAATTGCCTGGTTAGGTTATTGTGTCATGTGTGAGATGCTAACTTTAGTGTAACTTTTGCCAGTACATCAACTTATACATACATTTTATAAAATATCCTTACATTTTTACCGCTGCTATGGAAATTTCTAGCAAAATAAAATGGTCTGGGGAGTAGGAATATGGAAACTGACAGGACGACGGTAGGAAGGAATGTATGGAAAATCAACTGTTAAGACGAGACAATATTTCTTCCACCAACGAAAAAAGTAACTAATAAAATTTTTCTTCTGAAATGACATATATTTTGCGAATAGAAATGCGCTAGTTTTGAACAACCGATATGTAAATTGAATCAGGTTTTTTGTGCGCAGTTTGAAGAAATTTCGTATTATTGCTATGTTTCCATATGTCATTTTACCATTCAACTTCACCTCTCGTGGGGTTTCCTAACTCCTAAATTGCTATACGAGTATAGAAATTGGTATGTGTAGTGAGTCTGAGTACCTTGTGTGTAGAGGGAGTTGACTCATTGTACGGGGTCTAGTCTAGGTAGATAAAGATTTTACAAGTAGATTCGACTCACAGGTCTTTTTATACTACGAGCCCGTATGGTAATGGTTAAGCCAAGATAACCCAGTAGGATTGAAATCGAGTCTTGTTTATTGTAATTTTTTTTCAAGAGGTTTTACAACTTCCACCAATGGTAATGAGATAGTATATCGAATAAAGAAACATGCAAAGGTGTTGTATGTTTTGTGTGGAGGTACGTGGTACATACGTAAGCATGCTGAGTGGTGCATTCTTGTATGCAATTCATTAGGTGATTGGAAATACTTTTTTTCCCCTCAAATAATAGCATTTTTCCAAAAAAAGGATATCTTTTGTAGAAAAATTAAAGGATTTTTGCTTCAAAATAATTTTAAAAAATTTATTTCAAAAAAAAATCTGCAATTCATTAGGTGATTGGAAATAATTTTTTTCTCAAATAATAGCATTTTTCCAAAAAAGAATATCTTTTGTAAAAAAATTAAAGGATTTTTGCCTCAAAATACTTTTAAAAAATTTATTTCAACAAAAAAAATGATTCCAAAAAAATTGAAAAATATTTCCAGTCTTGAAAAATTAAAAAAAAAATTCTCCAAAAGAAATTTTAAAAAATTTTGCTTTTTAAAAATATACTTATAATTTTCTTATGCTTACTCATATAAAATTCAAATATTTTTTATTCTAAGAAGATTCCGAAAAATTTTTGTTTAAAAGAATTAGGATTTTTTTTGTATTCGAGTATATTAAAATAACTTTACCTAGGTACTGAAAAAAAAAAAAAAAAAAAAAAAGTATGAAAACATTTACCTACTCTGAAATTTTTTTACTCTCAAAAAGTCATGAGCATTTTTTCTCTAATTTTTTTTTCAGTCTAAAAAATTGAGAATTTTTTGACATTCACTCATAAAATATTTAAATATTTTTCATTTCAAGAAAATTTTGAATTTTTTTTCTGCAAAAAAAAGGAGAAATTTCTTTCCTCAAGGTTTCAGAAATATTAAATTTTTTCTGGAAAAAAAAGGATTTTTGAAAAATGAGAAATGCATTTTTTTTACACTGACTTCAAAAATTTGATATATTCTTATCGTGTAACATTCGGATTTTTTTTCTCATAAAATCAGCTGATAAATATTTTTACCCAACTACTCCAAAAAATTAGAATTCTTTCTTCAAAAATTGAGATTTCCTTCTCTAAAAATGAGGAATTCATTTCTCAGAAAAAAAACGACATAATTTTATAATGTTTTACGTAAATTTTGTTAGTCAGGATGTCCCCTTTGCGATAAAACTATGTTTCTCGCGATTGGTGATTGGAGGGGGGTGGGGTTACAGTACCTTGCCTCTAGCATATGCCGAACTAGTAATGTTATTTTTCAAAATTGAGAAATTTCAGGTACTTTTCGTTGAGATATGTTATTTTTCAAAATTGATAAATTTTAATAATTTCGGTACTTCTTTCGAAATTTTTTCGAAAATTAATTTTCGGTAGGGCACTTTGACCTTCCACCATTCTTCACTACCTGAGGTATGAAAATAACGCAAAAAACGTTATATTGATTTATTCAGCAAACTGCCATAAAGTCCTGTGTACTTTTACAAAAATAATGCAACTTTTTAAAATAAATTTTTTGATTGGAAGTAAACAACGCAAGGTTAACAACGACGAAAAATACTTTTCTTTCTTTAACATTCAATTCAGATATAAAATACTTCAATACTGGCTCAGGCTCACTTGTACGTAGGTTTTCACAATAAATATTTATAGTTCCCCCGAGTAAAATCTTTAAATATTTGCAAATTGCGATACATCGTACACCTAGAGCAATCTACGAAAAATATTCCTTTCTTTAAAATTTTTACAGCTGCGTTACAAATACTATTCGAGGTTTTGTTTCAATGTTGAAAATCGAAAGTTGCCACTTTCAAATTTATGTTAACATCGGCGAACTTGCTCCCTCCCCCCGCTATCACTTCGTTAAATTCTTTAATTAGTTTGTTGAACAAGAATTTGTAAAATATGCTTTGAAATATACGTTTCAAAAAACCGTGTAAAGTATGGAAAAGTATTAAAATTCGAGACAGATACGAGTGAAAATTCCTTCAGACTGATAATTTACGCATCAAACTTTTTGTCATTGGTTCGCATTAAAATTATATCGTATACGCAATTAAATATTAAAAAGGTTGCAAATCATATGAAATGTTTTTCGTAAACTTCGACGCAAAGTAAAATTTACGATTCAAAATCCAAATTTATGGAATTCACGATACACGAGGATAATAAATTTTCAAATATGATACATTTATAATGCCTCTTTTAATTTACCAGCACGAACAGCGAATTAGTGACAAAATTGTTGGAATAACTGAGTGTGAGTATATTCGTAAAGATATAGTGCTTAAAAAGTACAAATATTACATATAGCACGAGGAAATCTTTTTATCCCATTCTGTCAGTACATTACGTGTATAAATTAATAAATAATTTGATAGAATTCACTAAACCAGAAATATGACAACTCAGTTGGAAAATTATCAAAATTATAAACTACTTTATCTAATGCGAGCACATGTAGGGCAGGACAGAGGTATCTCTTCTCTACCTCTACTTTTACGTGTAGAACATGAAGAATTTGGAAAAAATAGAATTTTATTGTTTACACAATGTTGATATTATTTTTTTAAACCCATAATTAAAGAGTTATAAGCGAAACATTAAGAGTAGGGTCAATTTGGATCCACATTTGGTAGACTTCCCGAGGGGTGAGGCTCGATGATTTTTTTAATCAATCAGGACAGCGGAAGGAATATAAAAAAATTTTTCATTAAACCAAAATGCAATTTGCACCATTTTTTGGTCTTATTTTATTGGACTAGGCATTTAAAAAAAATTGAACACTTTTAAACATACCTACTCGTGCAAATTATTTTTGAAATATTTTTTTTTTATCATTTTAACGCATGGAGAAAGGGACCTAAGGGTCACGACCTCAAATTTTTTTTTTGAAATTGGGGTAAAATGTATCGAGAATTTAAATGAAACAGGTCCGAGGTTCCTGAAGTCATTTTTGACAAAGATACAGCCGCTTAAAGTGAGTAAAAAATATCAAAATTTTCCAAAATTTTGGAAAAAAAATTCTACCTTACTCACTTCAAGCAGCTGTATCTTCGTCAAAAATGACCTCAGGAACCTCGGACCTGTTTCATTCATTTTCTCGATAAATTTTACCCCAATTTCAAAAAAACAATTCCAAACAAATTTCAAAAAAAATTTTAAAAATTAAAAAAAAAAAATTTTTGAAGAAAAGTAAGTTTTGTTTGTTACGTGGATACAGAATCACAAAGAAAAAACGTCGAAAATAAATGGTAAACTTTAAATTGCTCTCCTGAACAATTTCACTTTTTACCCTCAGGTCCCTTTCTCCATGCGCCGTCACTTATATGTAGAAATTATTTTAAAAGAAATTTTCAAAAATTAGGTTTTAAAAATATCTAACGCCATTGAGAAATTTTGATATTTTTTGTGTGAGAATTTTCAGACAATTCACTTTTGAATATACGTAGGTAATTATAACACTTGTTAGAAAATACTCAAAAATCTTATTTTTCGAATCAGAAAATTATTCTAAAAATTGACGATGAAAACTAAATTTTTTGAATTTGAAAAATTTTTATATCTAATTTTCGTACGGACGACGAACATAGGAATAAAATGTCCAAAAATTGACTATCGAGATTTTTTGAAAATTTACTTTTAAAAGCAAAAAAATGGTTATTACTGAAATTGAAGTAGATGAAATTTTCAACAAAAAATGTTATATTCATTTTTTTCAAAAAAGTGAACGGGAGCCGCAAAATTTTTCTATTTTGAAAAATAGCACTCCTAAGTTATTCTGACTAGTTGAAATTTTTCAAAAATAGGAAATTTTTTGTAAATCGATTTTTGAAAATTTTTCGAAAATTTTTTTTACACATTGACAATTTTTAAACATTTGATTTCGAAAATGAGTAAATAGGTATGTTTTGGACGTTTTGAAGTTTTACTAAAAATTTTCTAATTTCGATTTTTGGAAATTCAAAAAAAAAAAACACGAAAACAAAAAAAGTTTCTACAAATACCTATTGAAATTATTTACTAAGAATCTCCTATTTTTGAAAAATGTTGAGTTGTTATACCTACTTGAGTTTTGTGAAAAATTTTCAAATTTTATTTAAATTTTTTTTGAAACTTCTACTCATTAAAATCATTAATAAATTGATCAAGTCTAGGTAAATAATGCTTGCACAAAATAAAATATTTCAAAATAAAATTTTCAATATATTTTCGAAAGTCGATTTTTGAAAATTTTTAAAACTTTTGATTTCAAAAAGTAAGTCATAGGTTTGAGTATTTTTGGACGTTTTGAATTTTTCCAAAAATTTTCGAATGTCGATTTTGGGAAATTCAAAAAAAAAAACATATCTAAAAACTTTCTCAATTTTAAAAAAACGACTTTAGAAATTTTTTTTTCGATTATAATTATAATCTTGCATTGTCTAATAATTTTCAATTTTTGAGATAACGCTTCTCGCGATGGTTTCAAAGTGTGGAAATTTTCTTAATTTGTTTTTTAAAATATTTTCGAAATTGGGTTTTTTATTTTTTTCATTCCTAACTAAGCACAATTTACTTTTAAAAATTTTGAAAAATAAAAAAAAAAATAAAAATCGATTTTAAAAAGATATTTTTTGACAATTTTACAGTTATTTAAATCATAAAAAAATCGAGTTGTTTCTTAGTATGCTTTGGCATTATCGAGTTTGTTTTTTTTTTCGGACGAAAAAATTAAATTTTTTTGGGGTAAAAAATTTTCCAATTATTCGGGTGTAATGATATTTCTCATAAAAATATGACATTGAAAACATCTTTCAATCAAAAAGAAGATTTCCAGTATTGTTTTTGGGGGATTTCAAAAGGAATTTATGCAAGAAAATTTTTCAGGTGACTTTTTTCTCCAAAATAATTTTATTTCGGTTTTTAAAATTAGTACGTTTGAGTAAGTTTCTTAGTTTAAATTTTTCAAGGATTGATTTTTGTAAGTATTATCAAAAATAAAAAAATTCGAAATACGTCCTGAGTATGTATGTTTGGACGTGTTGAAAATTTTCAAAGGGGTTCGAAAAATGGGAAAGTAAAAAAATCAAAAACTGAAACTGAAGACTGAAAGAAAAACTGACAAAATTTCAGCTTCAGTTTTCAGTTTTTTTCTTTCTTTCTTTCTTTTTTTTTTTTTTTTGAAATAGATTGATTTATGATTTTTTATCTAAATTCAAATCAAAACTGAAACTTATAAAAATTTTAAACTAACACTGAAACTGAAAAATCAAAAACTGAAACTTGAAACTGAAAAAGGACAAAAACTGAAACCAAAACTGAAAATTCTAAAACTGAAAACTGAAAACCGAAACTGAAACTAGAATGTTTTCAATTTTTCATCTTTGATTTTTGAATGTTTTAAAAAAATATTCTCTACCACAAAACGTACATTTTATTGTAGAAAACTGTTGAAAAAATTTGAAAATTTTTACCCATAGTTAAGATTAATTTGAACACGTTAAATTTTTTCAAAATTTTCTGAAAACCGATTTTTTAAATTTTCTTGAAAATCAATTTTCGTTTTGAAAAATAATAATTTTTACCTATTTAAAAATATATATCTAGGTAGGTATTGAAATTTTTTAATTTCGAAAAATGAGATGTCTGAGTGTGTGAGGACATTTTAACGCCATGAGGCTTTTTAGAAAATCGTATACCTTCCCTTCATTGTACTCAAATTTTTGAGGGAACTTCACTATTTTAAATCGAAAAAACCTAAAATAAAATGATTTCAAACTTTCTCCCAAATAATCGTAATTTCACGTAAAAAATCTAACCCATCTTAGAGGCGTTGCACGAAATCGTGAACATAGTCTATTTCAGTTTCAACGCAATACGACATACGACTTACGTACATTCGACTCGTATAGTCTTCCTTTTAGCAATTTCAAAGTTACGATTTTGGAACGTTAAAAATTGGGAATGGCAAAAAAGAAAAAACAATAAGCTCGATTTGATATATTACACTCACCACTCTAAATGTAGTATGTCCATGTTTTCTTAATGTCACCAAAGTCGATCCAAATATGCGAGACGTTGGGTTATTCTGGTTTTTTATTCTCCATCTCGTTCTCGCGACGAAGTAACCAAATGATATTTTATCAGTAGGATTGTAGGATGAAAGTTGGCTTTAGAATTTTGCAACTTTTCTTGATTTGTTTAAAGTCTTCTGCGTGAAAACATTGTTTGGTTTTCAGACTTGTTTTTCGCACTCTATTCCTTAATGTAATGAAATGCGCGAGAATGTAGGGTACTTTGGATTTTTATCCAACTGAAAATACAAATACTTTTAATGGTGTCTGTACGAAAAGTAGGTTTGATTTTATTTTTTTCAAGTTCGTATAAATGTATTTTTGGAAACCTTGAAAAAAATTGAGGTTTTTAAGAAAATTAAATATTGTATAATATTTTTCCAATTTTTTTTTTTTTTTAATTTTTTCAAACCAAGTGGAATGGAAATGACTAATTTGATGGTTTTCAGATTTCGACAAGGTTTCAAAGAATTCTTCTCGTGTTGCCCGTGTATAAACGTTAATCCAATGGGTTTTACGAGACGAGAAGCGGTCACTAGTCGTTACAATAGTTGCTCCGGATCACCAGAAGGACACTACAGAATTATTCGAAACGGTATGTTGTTTCTTTTACTATAATCACGTGTTAAACTGGACAAAAACACATCCAACAATCACATCTGAACCACACTCGAGTCAAAGATAATAAACCTTTTTCACTACAGCGACATAAAAGTGCATTCGATTGTAAAATAAGTATTTATTTAGGTACTTTGAAAGTTAACAGTCGTTCATTACTCGCCAGTGGCGTGTAAAATTCGACTTCATTAATCTGAAGTCAAAACCGCATGCACAATTTCGCAAAGATTGTTTTTATTCAATTATTGTCGCAGCTATAACATTATAGAGCGTTAATGTTACCCTAACGTCATCCGAAAAAAAATGTACAACTTGGAATTAAATTAAATCTCAAGGGAACCCGAAAACTAAAACGTGAATAATTATACAGCTGAAAAATACCAACGTGCAAAAAATTTACGCCATAAATGTTAGGTTTGTGAAATTAAGGCAAAAAAAGGCGTAACGTTTCAATTGTACAATTTATTATTCGAGTGGCGCAAAAAAAAAGTCAGAATTCATCCAAAAAAAAGCACGAAAAAATGTCACAAAGGAAAGGGAGAGTTTTAAATTGGATGAAGATCTATCTCGGGTGGTAACGTTTCATTAGTCGTTTTTGATCATGTGGAATATTTTTTTAATTTTTAGGTAGTTATAGTTAATTAAGTTGCTCGTATGAGGCTCATATGGGCGAGCAACTTTTGAGATTGATTGGTAACTTTTAATGAGAATTCATTATTTAATTCGTAGACAATAATTAGGATCATTATCAACTCCTTGTGTTACAAAATTAAAAAGGGAAAATATAAATAAATAATTCAAGAATTTATTGAATAAGTATATTAATTCGAAATTTCCTCAAAATCCTTTTCAAAAAAATTGATCTCATAGCTCACTGTTACAGTTTTTGTAAGTAAAATGAATTTTTAAATTATTAAAAAATGTATTGCACTCTTGTTAATTTTTTTAATTATTGTCTTTTTTTAGCACATTCCCCAACTATTGATAATTAAAATTATAGTAAAACTTTTTTACTGAAAAATATTTTTAAAATTTTCTTCAATAACATTTTTCAAAATTTTACGTAAAATTTTTTTCCAAATTTTATTTTGAATTAAAATGAATTTAAATTATTTTTCTAAAAATGGATTTAGGTAGGTATAGAATGTTTTTTCTACGTTTTTTCTTTCAATTTTTTGAAATTGAAAGAGTAAGTACTTATTCCTAAAATATTTACTTTGTCAATTTTTTTTTCTCGAATAATTTAGCTTTTTTTGAATTTTTAAAATTCCCGGAATTTTCTTTCGAAAATTTTCTCTATGAATAACTTTTTCATCACGCGTATTTACTTGTAAAACAAAATTTATCAAATTTTTCTCGACTTTTGAAATTATGATGAACATTTCAATTTTCCTCAAAAATATTTTTTTAGAATTTTTTTCGCCAATTTTTTTTCAAGTCGTTGAAAATGAAATTGAATATTTTTGAATGATTTTCTATGTAAAATATTAAAAGTTAATATCTAGGTACTTTTTTAAAACTTTTAATAAATAAATTTATTTTTAATTCTCAAAAATTTCAATAAACTTAAATTGTTTCTGAAAATGAATTTTAAAGGGTTTTCAAATTTTTTCCAAATTTTTAAAATCAAGTAGAAATTTTAAGTGTTTTTTTAACATAGTTTTTTTTTTTTTTTTTTAGTACCTAGATGTAATTATTTTAGAAAAAGTTTGAACTTAACATACATTTTTGAAATGAAAATCAATTTTCAGAATTTTAGATTTTTTTGGAAACCTGTATTTTTCAATTTTTAAAATTAAATTGATTCTCATTTTTTTCTAATAGCCCATGGAGTTTTGATACAAAAATTTGCTTACTTATACCTATGTATATTAAAATTAATTTTTAATTTATTCTTCAAAAATTTATTTTGTGTTATTTTTTTGAACAACTATAAAAACAGATCCTACCTTGACAGAATTCATACGTCTCTAGCCAAGTGGCTGTGCACGGCGTAGGGAATTAAAATAAAAAATATCGAGTTTTCCAACAAAAAAAAAATTATTTTAAAAAATCATTTTTCTCAAGAACAGTTTGCTATTTTTTATTATTTTTATTTTTTTAAATACGTAAAATGGTTTTATATTTTAATTTTTTTTTGAATTTATTAAAATCGAATTGAAATTCTGAATTTTGAAATTTTTATGTTTTTTTAAGTGAAAGATCTTTAGATTTTTTTTACAATTTGTTAGACTCTAATTAAAGGTTTTTTGATTACACTATTTTTTTAAATCAATTAAAAATATGAATTTTTGTATGTTCTTAAATATATTATTTTAAAATTGTTCTTCCAAAATTGACTTTGTTAACTAGGTATCATTTTTTAAAAACAATTTTTCATCTGAAAAAATTTTAAAATTGTCTTATACCGATTTTCTTTTTCTTTTTTTAATAATTAAATGGTGGGTTTTCTGATTATTTTATTTTATTTTACTTACATTAATTATTCTTATTTCTTTAAATTGAGTTGAAATTTTGAATAATTTTTCATTTTATAAATCCTAAAATTTTCTTGACTATTTTTTACAATTTTTTAAATTATGACGAATTCTTAAAAAGTTTTTCAAACAAAAAGATAAAAATTTTCAGATTTAAATTTTTTTAAATTAAATTGAAATTTTTAATGTTTTTTTCTATAAATAGCATAGGTTTTATAGGTGCATAGGAACATGGAAAGTTCAATATTTTTTTCTCGAAATTAAAACAATTTTTTAAATGTTTCTCTAAAAATTTATTTTTAGAATTTTCTGAAAATATCTAGGTATTTTTAAAAATTAAAAAATGGAAAGTTTTCGAAATTTCTCCTACATACAGATTCCTTGACTTTTAAAATTGAAAAATAATTTTTAATTTTTTTTTTCTGAATATAGATTTTAGCAACATTTTTTAATTAGCATTTTTAAATTTTAAAAATTGAAGTAATTTTATTCTTTAAAAATTGATTTTACTAATTTTTTTTGAAGAATAATTATTCTTTCGATTCCTGTGGAAAAAAATCACCAAATTTTTAAAAATGTGAAAATTAAAATAGAAGATTTCCCAAAAAATAGATTTTTTAAACTTTTTTTTTTCGTTTGTCATATTTTTTTTTTGTTGCAATTTTTGAAATTAAAATGAATTTTGTAAGTAGTTTTTTAATAAAAAAAATGATTAATTTTGGAATAAGTAATTTAAATAAAAACTATTTTTTGAAATAATTGCTAAAATTGAGTTGAATTTTTAAAATTTTCAAACGCGAATTTTGTCGAATTTCTTGAATAATTTTTTACAATTTTAATGAATTTTCAACGTGTTTTTCTATAAAAATGGATTTCTAAAAGTTTCTCTCAATAATACTTTGAAAAAAATATATATTATGCCTATTTTTTAGTTTATTCCTAAAAATTGGGTTTTTAGAATTTTTCATCATAATGTTTACAATTTTTCTTTTAAAAAAATGATATCTATTTTTTGCTGATGAAAAATTATTGATTTTGAGTATTCATGTATTAGCTAATTTATTTTCTTATATACATTTCTTCAGAAGAAAAGTAAGTTAAGTACATGTTACGAAATGTCGATGTTGCCAAATTTTTTGTTATGACACTATACCTACATTGTAGATAATAATTGACGGGATAGGGAATGCTGATTCTTTTTCTTTTACTTGTACGAAATCGAATAAAACTAGCACATTCGTATCGTATCGAATTTAAATTTAATTCCCAAGTACCGCACCGGGGTATTGGCGATGCCGATATTTGATATTTAGGGTGTATTTCGTGACATGAAATTGTATTTTTGTTAATATTTTCCAACGTGTAATACATATATTTCCTTTCCGCTCTATACATATATTTCAAATGAAATAAATTAGCATTACAAACAACGTATTCAAGAATTGTCATAATTTCCAAAATATCTACGAAGGTGTTACGTGACGTTTTTCTGATGAATTTCGAATTCTGAATGGTGAATGTTTAGTTGGAGGTGGGTGTATTACGCTCGTACCTATTTTAGTATATGTATAGCTGTCTCGTGTCTTCTTACACCTATCTACCTTTAACTATATCTACATGCATTTGCATACGTACTTCTATGTAAGTATAATTTGATATACTCGTATTCACTCGATAAACGATGCGACAGTACAAAAAATTTCAACATTTGGAAATTTTTTAGTCGACTTGTTCTAATTTTGGAGCAGAAAAAAAATCCTGAAATCAACCTGATTTAAATAAACTAAAGTAAGTTTACGAGCACTTGCGTGAATTAATTGATAAATTTGTTTTACAAGTTTTCTTACCTGTATTCGTGATTAGATTAATCAGCTAGTTTGGCACCTACACAATTTTAAAATGCCATGTTTTAGGGACACCCGCGTATGTATTATTATTTTTAACACGAATTTGTCGCGTGTAATGAACAAGCAACGAATACCTAATCAAGTGCGTGTCATGTAACTGATCCATTTCTTTAAAAATTAATTTTATTTATTTATTTTTATCAATTAATTTAACTTTTTTTCCTCATCCATGATTAAATTTAATTGACCTGAGGGAATTTTGCACCTTTTTTTCAATGCACCGGATCACGCGAATGTCTAAAAAGGCTATATCCGGCGATTTACCTGCTCAAGTGAATTATGAGAGTTGGAGGCTTTTATTGGAATCGTTCAAAAGACGACGAAGTTTTGAAAGAGAATTTTCCATCTTGAAGAAACTTTCTTTCGAGAAATTTTTCTCTGGAGAGGATTTTTTCGGAATATTTTGTAGGTTTTTTCTGTGATCCTGGGTAAGAAGATTGATTTTGAAATTGCCAAAAATACTTTTTCAACATTTTTTTAAGTTTTTTTTTTTTTTGGAATAAGAAGATAGAGGATTTTTTTTTTCTAGAATGATTTTTTGGTTGATACTTTTCAGATTGTTTTTTAATGAAAAATTTCTAGCTTGGAGGATTTTTTCTATGGTGTTGTTTCAAAGTTGTCGTTAATAAAACGATGGTTGATTTAAAGAATATTTTCAAGAGTAATTTTTTTACTGATTAAATATTTTTATACCTATACAAAGTTTATTTTTTTATTTTATTTTTTTTTTTTTGCCAAAAGAACTTTTAAAATATTTTTAATAATGACAATGAATGGATTCTTTTCTCTGATAATTTTTCTCCGAAAAATTTGTCAAAACGACTTTTTCCAAGGCTTTTTTTAATAGGTATGATTTTTTTTTTTTTAAATTCGACTGTGTGTGCTTGAATAAAAAATAAAAAAATAGAAAGTTTTTTGGGCATTTTTTATTTTTTAAGTGTACTTCCTTCACTTTCTGGAAGGTTTTTTGTAGAGAAGATTGTTTTTCAAGGAGAAATTGCGCAGATTATTTGATTTGGAATTTTTCATCCAATGGCAGAAAATTTTTACAATAAAAATTCTCATTAACAAATATTTTCCCTCTAAAAACAATCTTCTAGAAAGTAAAGGAAGCACGTACTAGAAAAAATAATCTCTGGAGAAAATTTTCCAAGCAAAAAAATTTTCAGTAAAAAGCAGACAATGAAAAAAAATTTATCGCAAATACTTAATTAATCCAGTAGGTATTTAAAAATTATCTATTAGTAGCACCTACTTTTATATTTTCCACTTTTTTTTTTAATTTTGGTAAAATTTTAAAATTTAATCAGAAAGTGATATTTTGCTAATTCTTAAATTTCAATAAATTTTCGAAAATGAAATTCTGGCGAAATATTAGCTTAAGATAAATTAAGTAATCTTTTGTAATTTTACTCAAAATTACCAGGTACCTAAGTAACATATTCTTGATTTACTAATTTTTACAATTCTAAAAATTATTCATGCCCTTGAAACTGTTTGAAAATTGAAATTTGACCAATTTTCAGTTTTAATACATTTCTGAAAATGAATCATAGGTATAAAATTCAGTACCTAATTCTTTAAAATTTTGAATTTTTTAAATTCAGAATTTGATCGAAATTTGAACCTATTAAGTAATTTTTAAATTTTAATAAATTTTTCAAAGTTGGATTGATTTTTTATATACATACGTATGATGAATTTTTAATATTTCTAAAAATTTTGTATACTCAGGTCTACCAGTAAAATTGTCTGAAAATTTGAAATTTTTTCATTTTTCAATCTTGATAAATTGGGCAGTTGAATCGTTTTTTTAAAATTTAAAAAAAATTAGAATTTTCTAAATTGTAAATTGCAATTAATTTCCAAAATGGGGCTAATTTTTCAAGTTTGATAAATTTTTGAAATTTTTATAGTTAAATATAATATATTATAAAAATTCAATATAATTATTATACCTAAAATATTTTCAAAATTTGTATAATTTTTCGGCAAATTTTTCATGTTTTAATTTTCAAAATTCATTTCAAAAGATTTTTAAAAGTTAATTTGCAGAATTTTGCGAATATTCAAAATTTTTAACAGTTTTAATATTTGAAAACAAATTGAAATTTAATCGTTTTTGAATTTATAAAATCTTCGATTGTTTTAAAATTTTGTCAATCTTAAAAATTTGAAAAAAATTGTTCATTTTCAAATTCTGATGAATTTAGAAATTTTGATCAAAATTCAAAATTAGGTAAAAAATCAAAATTATTTTTTAATTACAATAAATTTTTGAAATCAAATCAATTTTTAACACTGTCTTTTAAAAATGTGCTCAGTTTTCAAAATTCAGTCAAACTCTAAAAAAACAAGATTGAAAAGTTGATTTTTACAGATAATTTTCAACGAATTTGAAATTTTTAAACTTTTTAAAATTGAAGTAAATAATGAAAATTTAAATTTAAAAAAAATTCAAGCCTAAGTTATTTTTTTATTTTAATGTTTTTTTAAAATTGAGCTATTCTTAACTAAAGGTCAATGACTGAAGTTTGTGCAAATTTTTAAAATTAGGAAAATTTTCAATTATTTTTTGAATTTTGATCATTTTAAAATTCAGTGAATCTTCGGAGTTTGGCGTTGTTTTCTTAATTTGATAAATCTTTAAATTTGGAATTTTTCAAAATTTCGTAAAAATTCATAATTTGGTTATTTTTGAACTTTGATAAATTTTGAAAAATGAATCAATTTTTTGCGATTTTAAATATTTGGTAATTTTTTCAAATTTTATGAAATCTCTGAATTTGTAACATTTATAATTTTGAAATAGTCTAGTTCAAAGTCTTGCAGAAGTCCTGCTTTTTGGTTTGAGATTTTGTTCAACTTTTTAAATGGGATTCCTTTCTAAAGCATTTCACTAAAAAAAATTTCTCATTTGATCTTTCCAGATGTTTTTTTTTTGTCGAAAATGAATGAATTTTTTACGTATTTTTTCTCTCGATTTTTCAAACAGGTTTCTAGAGAAATTTTTTTGTTTTCTCAGTAAAATTTTTTATGAAAATTATGTTTCGAAAGAAAAAATTTTTTAGCTTCTATTCTAATGGGATTTAAAAAATAATAATTTATTCATTAAATCCAAATTATTTTCTATTACCGAAGAGAGTATATTGTTTTATATCATGGAAACGACCGATGGTGTCATAAATTGATAAAGACGTCGAAAAGTAGATATTAATTTTAAATAAAAGAGGATTAAATGTACGAGTAACTCAACACCGAAGAATTAAAAAAATTGAAGCGATTAAGGCATTCGGTAAATTTTCAACGTGCTTGGTAATTTCGACCACTTTTTTTCCTTCTTTCTTTGGATACGTTAAAATCCAACATTTCCAACACTGAACGACGTATAATCAGAATATATAAGCTCTAAAGTAGCTACGTTTTAAAATCCATCAAATTTTTTCCATTTTATTTTGTCTCTAAAACATAAATGAAATTTTCAAACTAATCCGATTGGATGTGTGGTCGATTTTTTTAATCTAAAAAAAAAATACTCATCTAATAATTTTCATTTTGCCAAATTGGAAATGACTCGAAGATGACGTTAAGTTAAATAAAAATAGTTGTAGCGCTGTAGTAATGTTTCGTACTATTCTTTGGTCGAGAATCCGATGAGAAAATATGTTAATAAAATTGCATACCGTTTCGCCGCAAATAAACACTCGACTAGTGTGAGGTTTGTACTTCGTAGTTCGTACCTAAAAGGATATTGTTTTGTTGTCGGTGCATTTGGAATAAAAACTGATTAAAAATAATCTGGTCTAGGTTCGACTATTTTTATTTTCGTAAATCGATTTGAAAATTTATTAATTTATATTTCCATTAAAAACAGATAACGGATTAAATTTGCAACTCGCATTAGCTCGCACTTCTTTTTTCAATGTCATTGTTACGCGTATCCGAAGTGTATGCAATGAAATGGCATTTTATTTTTTGTCGGATTTTTCGTAGATTTCCATTACGTAATCTGGCCAAGTTATAGGAAAAAGCTGTTTAAAATTCCACGTAAATTCGAATTTTCCAAAACTTTGCCCGTCATTAAAAAACGTTTACTTCTGTTCGATCATTTTTCCTCATCGGAATTTCCTATTCTTTTGTATTCTCTAAGCCATTGGAAATGTTTCGAAGGTCGTAGAATATTGCGGTAGGAATAGAGCCTGGAACAGCCAGTGCTCGGTATTTTTCCTTTGAAACTTTTTACAAACGAGGGTGGATATATTTTGCGTAGATTTTTATCGTAAATTCGTGTTGATAAGAAATGGTGTATTATTTTAGAGCGAAAGAAATAACAATGTTTCATTTTAAAAACTTCCTTACTTAATCTCTCTAAATTACCGTGTGTTTATTACCGAACGGCGAAAAGCGAAAGCGAGAGCGAAACACTAAAACAGCAATTTAGGCTGAAACATGATACTACAAATGACACAAACATAGCAGCGTCGTGCAAAAGGATAAAAGAAATAGCGAACTAAAGACAAATATTTTCATCGAAAACCAAGTGTTGATATATCTGTTGGAAAAACAATTCGAGCATTAAATCAATTTTCTTTCGTTTTAGTGGCCGAACATGAAAGCAAGGTGATAGCTGATTCGATAAATTTCTGTATGTAAACAATTTCCACGGTTCACTTTCTATTGCTATAACTTTTATAGCAAAGGTTTTACTTTCACTTGTAGTTGTTGAAATAGTTAGTTTTGTACACTATTCTTGGAGATAGGGGATTAAATTATCAGAGGGGAATTTAGAAATTGCGTTCATCATTGAGGACGATTTTTTTTCGAAATAATTTGACTGAAATTTCACTCAAAGTTATAGAAACTTAAATCTCACGTGAAGTAAATATTTTTTCTCAAAATTATTGGCAAAGGAATTTCATGGTGGATTTTTAAAAAAAATATTGTTCTTATTCAATTTCTTTTCTCTAAATTTCCTTTTCTTGACAATTGTTCTCGAGATTCTTCTATAAATTATCCGCCGAAATTTTTTTCTTGATTTTTTAAACTGTATAATATGTATATTGTATGCATGTTCATTGTTCAAATATTTTGTTCTTGAATTTTTTCTAATGTTTCATTCAATTTTTTATTAAATTATATTTTCTTTTGAATATTCATACAGTGTCTAAAAGTCATGAAAGTCATGGAAAAAGTCATTAATTTTACCATTTGAAGTCATGAATTTTTGATAATACGTATTTTTCGGAAAAAATTACAAATTCGCTTAAAAGTTTCACATTTTTTCAAACTGCTGCATCTTCACAAAAAAAAACAAAAAAAACATAAAATACCTATTGTGACTTTTCTGAAGAAGAAAATTAATTTTCTCGAAGAATTTTTTATTTCGAGGGGGAGGTAAATCTCTATTTTTTGGAAAAAATCTTCATTTCTTAGAATGGAAAAAAAATTTATAGGTAGAGTGAAAAAAAATAATTTTGTGAGTTGAAAAAATGAATTTTTTGATACAAAAAATTTTAAAAATTGTTTTGAAAAGAAAAAAAATTTACGCCACTATCCTCAAAAAAAAAAAAAAATTCTTTAGGTAGTTGCTGTACAAAGCGTTAAAAGAAATTCTCATTTTTTTTTAAGTACCTAGGTTAGGTACCTAAAAACATTTTTTAAACTTTCACGGAAGAATTCTAATTTCTTTAAAATCAAAAATATGAATTGTATCGTTTTGGAATTGAATTGTTTTGATGCAAAAATACTTTTCGATCTCTGAAGTATAAAAATCTGAATTTTTGGAATTTTTTTTTTTTCAATTTTCTGAAAAATTATTTTTTTTTGGGGAGGAGGGCATTTGTTTTTTGTAGAGAAAATTCTCATTTTTTGGAATGAAAAAAAATTGAAAACGAATTTTTTGGTTTAAAAATGGATTAAAATTGTTTTGAAATAAAAAAATTACTCACTTTTTTGAAATAGAGAAATCTCTAATCTTCTGGAGTAGAATTTTTTTCGGAGGAAAAAATTTTAGGATTTTTTGGAATTAAAAAATATCCAAAAATTTTTCTTTTTTTGGAGAAAAAATTTTATAAAATTTTCTTATGCGAAGATATTTTTTTCTTTTTAATTTCGATGGAAAACTTTCCTAATTTTTTCTTTGCGAGGAAAAAAAATTCCTTTCATTTTTGAAAAAAAAACTGGGATTTTTTTTTCAAACAATAATTTTAAAAATTCTTCTGAAATGAAAAAATCTCAATTATTTTGGGATCAATTTTCCTTTCTTTGATACCTACTTATTAAAATAAATAAAATATTTTTTAAATTTTGGGACGAAAAAAACCCATAGAAAAAACGTTTTTCTGTTAAAGAAGTTGTTAAAAATTTGATTGGGAGAATTTTAGCGTGAAAATATTTGATCGATTTAAAAAAAATTGCAAAAACTGCTAGCATTTATCTCTCAAAATTTTAAAAATTTGTGGTTATATTCAATTTCTTTCACAGAAAATATCTAAAATTTTAATCTTAAAAGAAATTGCTAAAATTCTGTGCTTTTTTTGGCAAATTATTTTCAAACAAAATTATGTGAAAAAAATTTCGAACTTCGACCGGGGGCCGATTGACCCCCTTTTCATACCAGAGCCTTTGAGGTACTGTTTTTTTGGCCACATCAAAAATTTACTTGAGTAAGTAAATACTACAGAGATACTTGTATTCAAAATTGGAGGGGAGGAAGGGGTCCAATCACAATTTTTGTAATGATCAAAATTATTTCCAAGACTTCAAGCTACAACTTTTGTTTGAACATTTTTTCAATTGAACCCCTTCCCTAATTTTGAATAAGTATCTACCTGGTGTTATGTGGAATCCCAGAGGGAGGATCAATCGAAAATTTTGTATAACTAAAATTATTTCTAGGACTTCAAGCTACAACTTTTGTTTGAAAAATTTTTCAATTAATTAGTATCTTCGGAGTCTTATGCAAAATCGGTGAGGAGGGAGAGGTCCAATTAAGAAAATTTTCAAACAAAAGTTGTAGCTTGAAGTCCTAGAAATAATTTTGGTTGTTACCGAAATTTCGATTGGACCCTTCCCTCTACTCCGATTCCACATAAAATCGGGAAGTTACTTTTATCATTTAAAATGTTTTTTTTTTTTTTTTTTTGCAAAAATAAAAATAAATGCCAATTTTTTTTTTGCATTTGAAAAATTTTGAAGAACTCCATGATTTTTTTATGCGAAATATTTACAATCTGGCCAATAGGGGTAGGCGGGAAATTTTTTTTTGACGGAAAATGTTTTTATGGGTACCAAACAATGTCCCAGATTTATTTCAAAATCTGAGAACAAGTGCATTTCACTTATCTTAATAGGGGAGGGGGGGGGGGGTACCTTTTAATATTAAAAAAAAAGTTTTCTTAAAATTTTTTGATTAAATTCATCGAGATTGAACACCTTTTATCGAACTGATTTCAACATAAGTTCATATTACACGACGTGTTTCGTTATTTATGATAATAATGGAAACTTTATGCTAATGTTTGCATTGTGAAGGGTAAAAAAAAATCTCGTGCCGGTTTAGCTATTATTATAAAAGGCAAAATATCACCAATGAAATGTACGAAATTTTTCTATACGTAACGTAAACGAACAGTTTGGCATAATTTTATTCCCCTGTACTACGCCATAGCTGCCTCATATATACGGAATAGCGTTGTTGATGGGCTTTATGAAAAATTCCATCAGCTTGCGGCCTTGTAGGTGGAACAGGCAGGAGGAAAACCTTACGTTAGACTAGGCCAAGCTGTATCAAAAGCCACACACTTTTGTACACAAGAGATAAAAACGTATATAGGGGTATAAATTATCTGCAATATTTGAAGATTTGAAGAAAGAGAAAACAGTCTTGTGAAAATATACGTACCTAACCTATAGTTGATCTCGTACACGAGAACATATGTCAAGGGTTACACTGGCAATATCATTCTAACGCACGTTTTTCGATTTCAAACACCATGTCAATTCTTTTGGTAAACATTTTGCATTTTTCATCTCTCCATCAAATGCTATGTGGTCATTCTAGTACATTTCCAAATTTACCGAAAGGATTAATCGGTTCTCGCGCGTCGATTTCTTCTTTTTTTCTTATATTTGGAAAGAATATTCGTTGGGGTGAATTTTTGTATTGTCTAAAATAAATTACATTCGCGATATTATCAAAGTTTACCAGGTTCGTGGGTATTTCCGGACGAAGGGGGTTGAGCTCTGGGTGGTTCCATCGAAGCAACGGTTTCGCGTAGGCATTGATAATTATTTTTGCCAGCGTGAATTTTCATTTCGTTGACGAATTTTTCATTCGCAGGAAGTTCCTTGGTGGGTGGTTTAATTTGGCAGAATTTTTCTCAGATGATTTTTTTTTTTTTAGTCACGGTGCTTCTAGTACAATGTTTTAATATGATTTGATACTTTTGAAGAAATCTGCCAACGACTGTGTCATATAGGAGAGAAGTTATTCCAAACCATGGATATATAAATTTCTGTGACTGTTTTTGTACGAAATTATAAATTTCACTTTCGCAAGGCATTGGAGAGTTACTTTGCCTTACTCTACGTTTACGTATTCTTCGTATATGGCGAAACTAAATACGTATCAGTAGAATTTTCGTGCCTCTCGAGCCCTGTGGAGTAATGAGTACCATGTCATAAGCTCCGCTGGCTAGATTTTGAATTTTTTTTGAAAGAATTTTCTTAATATACTCACTCGTACCTACGTACTTAAGCTCGAATAGAATGAAAATTCAATGCGAACTGGTCCCCCCTCCCCAGAGTTGTACGTTTTAAACTCGCAGGTCGCAGTTAGGGAAATTTTTACGTACAAGTTACTTACCATCCAGCTTAATGGCATGGCATAAGGAAGTGAACTTTCAGGACACACTAAGACAAGAATGTTCGTAATAAATATTTTGGTTTTTCTTCACTCTGGTATTTTATTTTCAAAAGAAAACAAAAGCGGGTTGTTTAATGTATTACGTGATGAGGTAATTCGATCTTGGCGATTGTCTGTGATTTAGTGACGTAGTTTAAATTAATTTTTCAACTTGAAGTTGGTGAGATTAAATGCTCCAAGGGGCATGGGCGGACTTTTTATATGAGTTTGGTGATTTGGGATTATTTTTTTGATAGTGTGAATATATATATTTTTTTTACCAAAATCTACGTAGGTTTCTTACTTGACTGTGACGAATGATTGAGGATAAAATTGTTTATTCATGTTTTGTATGGAGTTATTTTTAATTTAAATAAAAAGGATTTCATCTTTTCTCGAAAAATTTCTCAAATTTTGATCAGAGAATTTTAGGAATTTTTCAAATATGGTCAAAACCTGGATTCAATTCATGTTGTTCAGAGTTTGTTTAGATGTGAAGCATGTATTTTTGGCGGATTCGTCCAATTTCCCTATTTTTTGACAAATTGCTCTAAATTTTGATAAGGGAATTTTCACGTTTGGTCAAAATTTGTCAGGAAATAATTTTTCGAGATAAAGGAAAAATTTGTTTCGCGCTTTATAGAGTAGGTATAATGAAATGTAAATCGCATGTCTTTGGCAGATTTGCCCAAATTTATTATCTACCTTGTATTTAAAAATGTATGCTTCGATTAGATAGGTGATTTGGAACTTTCGACTCTTTAAAAAAATAAGATCATATTTTACTTCCTCCCAATCCCGCCCACGTCCTCAACATTCTGCTGGAAAATATCACCTTTTCATAAAAAAATTCCATTTTTTGAAATTCAAAATTAGGAAAAAATTTAAAATTTCATAAATATTGAAATTTACATAGGTAATCTTTGAGCTTAAAATTACCTTATTTTCAACATTGAACCAAATTTTAAAAATTTTAAAAAATTCACCTAAAGAAGTTTTTAGAATTAATTTTTTTTTAGAATTTTATAAATTTGTTAAAAAGTAAAAATTCAATAACAATTGAAATTTTGATCACTTTCAATTTTAAAGTTTAACGAATTTTTACAATTTTTAAAAATTAGATAAAAATTCAATATTATTGGTCATTATTGAATTTTGATGAATTTTTGTTGGATCAATTTTCAAAATATGAGGGAGTATTTAAAATTTAGTAAAAACACAAAATTTCCGGGGAAATTCTGAATTTTATTGTATTAATTAAAAATATTCAATTTTTTTGAATAAATGTTTTGATTTAAAAAAAAAATTATGTTTTGATTTTTCGAGAAAAGAAATGATTCCATTTTTTGAAAAAAAAAAAATGTTTAATTTTTCCAAGTTTTAATTTTTACATTTGAAAAAATCAAAATATTTTCCCCAAAAAAGTTGCAACATTTTTTTTAAATTTGTAACTTTTTTCAAAAAATCAATTTTTTCAAATTTTTGAAAAATGTTTCAATTTTTAAAAAAATTATTCAATATTTCAAAAAAAACGTTTTAAATTTTTAAATGAAAAAATTTTTCAATTTTTTTCAATTTTTCAATTTTTTGGGAAAAATTGTTTCAATTTTTCGAAAAAAATTGTTCCAATTTTGGGATAAAATGTTTCAATTTTTGAAAAAAAAAATATTTTAGGAAAAAATGTTCAGGGAAAATTTTTCAATTTTTTGGGGAAAAATGTTTCAATTTTTTGAAAAAAAGTTTTGATTTTTTGAAAAAAAAAGATTGTTTTGATTTTTTGAAAAAAAAAGATTGTTTTGATTTTTTGAAAAATGTTTCAATGTTTTAAAGAAAAAAATGTTCTATTTTTTTGAGAAAAATTGTTTCAATTTTTTGGGAAAAAATGTTTCAACTTTTTGAAAAAAAAATTGATTTTGTGAAAAAAAAGTATTTGGTTTTTTGAAAAAAAGTATTGATTTTTTGAAAAAAGTACCAAGTTTCTTTTTTTTTATTTTTTTTTCATTTTTTTAAAAATGTTTCAATTTTTTAAAGAAAAAATGTTTTAATTTTTTGGGAAAATTTTTTTCAAATTTTTTAGGATATTTTTTTTTAATTTTTTGGGAAAAATTTTTTCAGTTTTTTGGGAAAAAGTTTTCAAGTTTTTGGGAAATATTTTTCAAGTTTTTGGGATAAAATGTTTCAACTTTTTGAAAAAAAGTGTGATAAAAAAGTTTTGATTTTTTGAAAAAAAAGTTTCAATTTCTTGAGAAAAAAAAAGTTTTGATTTTTTGATAAACAAAGTTTCAATTTTTGAAGAAAAAAAATGTTTCAATTTTGGGAATGAAAAAATGTTCAATTTTTTGTAGGAAATTATTTTAATTTTTTGAAAAAGTTTCATTTTTTGAAAACAGCTTCAATCTTTTGAAAAAAAAAGTAACAAATTTTTGGGGGAAAATTTTTTTCATGTTAAAATTTTCTAAAGAAAAATGTTTTAATTTTTTGACGGAAATTAAATGTTTCAACTTATAATTAGGTATATCTTTTGGACATAGCTCTCATTTTTAGAGGGGGGTGGGGTCGATTTTTTTTGTCTCAAATTGCGCGAAAAAGGGTATTTTCTTTTTCATTCTTTGAATCACTTTTTTTAAAGGAAAGAAATAAGAAATTTCTCATCTTTGTGGAATTATAAAATATTTTTCAAGAAAAAATCAGGCAAATGGATTTTTTTGAAAAAAAAAGTTTAAAAATTTTTGGAAAAAATAGCTTGCTTATAGGTACCTACTTTTACAGAAAAAATCATTTTTTTCACATAAAAAATCTTCTAGTATTTTTGAAGGAAAAAATCCGATTTTTCTTGGAATAAAATAGTGTAAATTTTTTGGAGAAACAATCTGTTATTTTTAGAGAAAAAAGTGAGTTTTTTATATTTCAATTTTTCCAACGTCACTGGCTCCCAGCATCAAAATGCCCTAAAAAAATTTCGAATTAAAAAAATCTGCAACTCTGCTCTTTGAGTACAAAACATCCTTTCAATTCTCAATTTTTCTGGTATGCCCCAAAAAGCCAGTCCGTGAATGGGTAACTCAACCTTCTTTAGATATCTATCAGATGACACGAACCTTGACCCACAAGTAGCATATCCTTTGGAATAAAAAAACACGTATTAGATCACCCGTACGTATTCATTCGAAACCCAACAAGACGTGGAAAATATAGAAAATAATATTTTGTTGGAAAAACACGATTAAGATAAGGGCTTTCATCCAAAAATAGTAGATATTTTTTCCTATTCCGAGACTGCACCACTTATGAGAGTTGTAGTTCTATTTGTTTTGTCATACAAACGCGTATAGCACTCACTATTCGGCGTATTATTAAAACGGTTCGTATACTAGAGCCGAGCACAAATCACAAAATCACGAAACCATTAAAGCCGCATTAAAATCACATAACGCACACTGAACACATTTCGACATAACTTTTGCACTATGAGAAAATTTTCTTTTGAAAGACTGAATGTTACATTAAATTTTTTCAGGAACCGTTTGCATTCCTTTAGAATCTTCGGAATTAACGTCTAGAAACGACTCTCATAAGTTTCACGGAAGGAAAATGAATCAGCAGACCTACCGGAGATGGTACTCTCAAGATCAACAAAACGATTCTAAATCTTGACGAGCGACCGATAATAGGGAAAGTTATACCCAAACTTGGATATAATTTTTTTCTACATCATTCCATTTTACGTATTAATTTAAACGCTTAAGGCTAACTTTTATTTTGGTCTTTTTTTCGACTCCAAATTGCCAATTTTTTCCCCATTCGAGTGAGCTATTTTCGTCACTTTCATTTGATTTGCATTTTCTTTTATTTTTGATTTAACGAGCTGAGTTCGTATAAATACAGAAACGACGAGGTATTTTTAACCCGAACTAGGTGTACCTATTCGAGGTACTTTTAGGTAAACGAATTCGAGAGCCACGAGGTGAATCATTTTTACTTGAAAGTACCATCTCGAAAGATTTTAACACGAAATGGTAAGTCGTCACCACGTTTTTTTAAACCATTTCTTTTTTCATCTCTTAGCTAACGGCCTCATAAATTATTTATTATTTACAATTATTTTCCCAACAACCTTCGAGCTTTGCCAGGCCGAGCCAAGCCGCGTAAAATTTTCCGAAACAAATTTCCTCTCGAACATATTCTGACAGATTACAGATGGCTCGAGTTAAAAATTCCATTTCGCTAAGATAGTGCTTTGATATCGATACTTGGAATAGTTAATGACGAAACAAAAGACGATCAGACGATCCGCCAATGCTTTACTTCTAACACCTATCTCGACCTTTGGAAAGTTCATCCTTTTGTACGTTTCTTTTAATTAACTGCTTTCTTCGTATTTGTCTCCAAAGTGTTCGATTGTCGATTGGAAAACTTATCGAGAGAGTTTGTAATGTGTTTATTGCGACGAAGCTCCATGAAAAAATAATCTTTCTTCAAATATCAACTACGAAAGGAACTCGAGGTGTGCGTAGTTGTTTTTTATTATACCTTTCGTCGATTTTTCATTATTTTCGTTATTTTTTTACGAGGCGTATTTACTTTAAATCGTAAAAATAAAATATAGAAGAAATTTTCATTTTGCTCGCTTTTCTTTATGTAAATACATCGATGTCGACCTTTTTGGATTGTTTACATGATTATAATATTGCTGTTTTCTCATCATAAAATACCAGTTAGCTACTTGAATGGATATCAAAAGGCTGGATTTTTAAACCATGGAACTTTCCGTTTGAAGACGAATTTTACTAAATTAAAAGTTACGTTTGAAATACTATTATTAGCCTGTTTTACACGTGCAATTTTTGAGATTTCTTCCCTTCTTAGCTTGGAGACGTTAATTTTCAAAGATAATGAATTTTGCAGATTATTTCTCTACTTGAATGGATATCAAAAGGCTGGATTTTTAAACCATGGAACTTTCCGTTAGAAGACGAATTTTACTAAATTAAAAGTTACGTTTGAAATATTATTAGCCTGTTTTACACGTGCAATTTTTGAGATTTCTTCCCGGTGAAGCGAGAATTTTTGAGCTTCTAAGATGTACTGACGCATTCATTTTATGTTGATACTAACTTGTACTTGTACTAGTGTTTAGTATACTCAATTTGTTTACATAGTGGGGGATCGTTTTTGTTGAATTTTACCAAGTGCAATACTACATAGATACTTGATATTAAAATTAGAGGGGAGAGAGAGGTCCTATCGAAATTTTTGTAATAACCAAAATTATTTTTAAGATTTCAAGCTACAACTTTTGTTTGAAAATTTTTTTAATTGGACCCCTACCTCCACTAATTTTTAAAAGTATTTAAGTCATATAATCGAAATTGGTTGGGAGGGAAGGGTCTAATCGAAAATTTTATTATAACAAAAATTATTTATAAAACCACAATCTACAACTTTTGTTTGGAAATTTTTTCAATTGGACCCCTCCCCCCATTTTGAAAAAGTATCTACCAGATATTATGTGAAATCGGAGGAGAGGGAAGTATCCAATCGAAATTTTTATAATAACAAAAATTATTTTTAGGATCTTAATCTCCAACTTTTATTTGAAATTTTTTTTTCAATTGGCCCCGCTCTCCCTCCCACCACCAATTTTCAATTTGTATTTTCGGAGTGTTATGCAAAATCGGTGAGGGGAGGGGTCAAATTGAAAAAATTTCCAAACAAAAGTTGTAGCTTGAAGTCCTAGAAATAATTTTGGTTATTACAAAAATTTCGATTGGACCCCTCCCTCCCCTCTAATTTTGAACATCAAGTATCTATGGTGTATTATAGGCTTGGTAAAATTTAACAAAAACGATTCGCCACCATGTAAACAAATTGAGTAAAGTAGATATTGGTAACTTACGTTGGTCATGAAATAACAAATTAATTTACTAATAATCTTGTTTCTTGCTTGATCAAAAATAGAAATATTTGTTGTACTTGGGGGTCCACTTGTCTACTTTTATCTGAAATATTTATTAGATGATTATCGATTTTTCGTTTTTGACATGGGTATAATTATGTGCTATGGAAGTTACTGAATTTTTCAAAGTAGGTAGCTGAATACTTCATTAGGTGGGGAAAAATTACCTATAAACCTACTAATTAATTGCTCAATTTTTCAGTAGGAAATTATTACTTCAATTCAATTGTCTAATAAACGACTGCTCGATTTTTAAATGTATGATAATCAATAATTGGATTTTTCAACGATCGTTCATTCTATGTTTTGATAAAGCAATAAAGTTTTTTCATTTTATGAAAAAATAATCCCCCTATGTATTTTTAATTTTTCCACTAACTGAATTTTAAGTGGTGCCGAGTCACCTTCCATTTTTTAGAGAAAAAAAAAACACCAACTTTTAAAATATTCCCCTTTTTTGGTTATAAACCATTCTTTGTCATGAGAATGAATTCCTAATTTTTCATTTTTTCCTGAAATTAATTTGAAGTGGAACTTTGGGGCATCCCCAATTCTTGAAAACAAAGGAAAAAAGAAAAAAATTGGCAAAATTTTTTCACTTGGCATTTCAAGTTGTTGCATTTCATTAGAAAATATGTAATTCATTATTTTTCATTTTTCCCTAACTCAATTTTAAGTGGGCTCGCAACCCTCTCCCCTCCCCCATTTTATACAAGTTATGAAAAAAATACCAAATTTTTAAAATTAAAAAAAAATAAATTCTAATTCTTACCTATCAAAGTTACTTATTCCTTTTTTGGCGAGAAATAATTACCAAAATTTTTATTTCTCCTCTCACTGAATTTCAGATGGCACCTAGTCTCCTTCTCCACATTTTTTTAGCCCGACCAGGTGGCACTTGAACTTCAGTTGGGGGAAAAATAAAACATTGGGAATCATTTTTCATAAAACGAACAATTTTGAGAGGTAATAAGAACCAAAAAATGTAAAAATTCAAAAATTTGGTCATTTTCGCATTTTTTTTTTCAAAATGGGAGTGGGGGGGGGGCTAGCTGCATTACTAAAAAATTTGGTAAGGGGAAAAATAAAAAACAGGAATTATTTTCTAATGAAATGCAACAACTTAAAATGCTAAGTGAAAAAATTTTGTTCATTTTTTTCGTTTTTGCTTTTTTTTTGAAAAATTGGGGATCACTTAAAATTCAGTTAGGGAAAAAATAAAAAAATAAGGGATTATTATTTTCTCATAAAATGAAAAAAAACTTTGGGGTAAGACATTTTTGAGAAATCCAAAAGTCCAAAATAAGGGACACCCTAATTTACGCAATGGTGTTGAGAATTTGAAAATAAAGGAGCTACAGAGCTGTGAAAATAAGCATCTTTCCCAGCAAAATCGGTTGGCAACACTGCTTCCAAAAAAAATTCGACCCTTGACAGTGAATAATAGCACTTTGAAAAAGCAAAAAAAGTTCTTAGTACATTTAGTTGCCTATCTCTGAAATTGAAGTAGTAATAGCAAACACGAAGTTCCAATCAAAAATACGAGTATGCCTTAATTTATCATAATGCATTTCATGAAATTTTTCTAATTCATTTTTCAATAATCGATTGTCATTGAATTTTTGACCATCGATAATTTCGACTTTTGAAATGTGTGATTTTTTTGATATTTTATTTTTCGATGACGCGATAATTCATTTTTTCGATTAGGTATTGATAATTTGATTTTTCGATAATCGATCATTCGATGTGAGATTAATTTTCTATGATTTTATAATTCATTTTAGCTGATTTTTTCTTCTTATTTTTTTCCAAATTTTAATAGTTCTTAAAATTCACTAAATTTAAAAAATCGATTCAACTTTAAAATAGAAAAAAAAATTGCCAATTTTTATTAATAGGTAATTTAAAATTCTTAAATATTAAAAAAAAATCTAATTCGAAAATTGCAAAAACTACAATTTAAAAAAAAATTAGTATAGATTTTTTTTTTTTTTTTAATTCCACCAGAGGAGGATTTTGCATTGGATCTTATAGTGTGGTGGCTTTTTTCATTGATTAAGTAAAATTTTGCAAAAATTATTTTTTATAATTTAGACACATAGTACATGACTTTAAAAATCTTTTTTTTTTGGTGAAAAGAATCGCAATGAAAACCTGACTTGGTGCAACAGAATAAAAACATTTTTACAAAAAAAATTTAATTTAATTTTTTCTCTTCAAAAAATCTAATAAATTTTGGTATTTTTTTTTTGCATAGAAAAATCAAAGTATTATTTTGTGATGGATTTTTTTTGCTTAAAATTTTTTTCAAGATCTTAAAGTTCAAAAATGAGATTTTTGCAACAAAGTTCAGAGCTCAGAAGTGCAATTTACAATTTAGACAGATTTTTTTTTCACACTAATGTTTTAATGATCATAAAGGAGAAAATTATTGTAAGACATGTTGGAAAAATTTTGATAATTAAGTTGTAAATAAAATTCAACTGTAATGTGGATAAAGGATCTCTTTCAACTTCGAGGTGAAACAACTTTACGTTCAGCTCATATCGTACTATATTGAGTGTTTTGGGTTGCAGCTTCGTCATATTGAAGGAAGGAGATACGTTTCAACCGATACATCCTTTGTCAGTTCAACGTCCTGGGGTAATGAGAAAATCCAATTAAAAGAGGCTTTTCATCATATTATGATAATGCGTAAATTTGCCATAGAGGTACCATAACCGAGTAAATGTAATATAGAAAACGAAACTTTGAATTGTTTTTGCTATTGGTACCTCTGTAATAAATTTCATCATCTTATCGGAACTTTTAGCTTAGTTGGGCTCATTTGTGGAAACCTGTAAGCCTGTGAGAAACTGGGATATCACGTATTACGATGAGAATGTGGACTATGTAGTCACGAAGTATCGGAGAAGGCTAAAGGCAGTAGGGAGTGAGGTCTCATTTTACTCGTCATTAAAAAATTACCTAAACCTATCGATAAAGGTGTGTGTTAGTTTTGGAGATTATTGGTCTGCTTACCTGGTTCGTACAACTTGGGTTTCTTTTTCGTTTAAATCCTACTATTTCCTGTCCTTTTTTAATGATTATTGCAATGTTATTGTTGTGGTTTTTTTGGGGGGAGACGTGTCTATTCAATTTGTTTACATTGGAAGGGAGGAAGGGTCCTTTCGAAATGTTTGTAATAACCAAAATTATTCCTAGGACTTCAAGCTATAACTTTTGTTTGAAATTTTTTTCAATTGTACCCCTTCCTTCGCACCAATTTTGCATAACACTTCGAAGATACAAATTAAAAATTAGAGGAGTGAAGGAGGTAGGGGGCAATTTAAACAATTTTGAAATAAAATTTGTACATTAAGATCCAAGAAATAATTTTGGTTATTATAAAAATTTCGATTGAATCTCTCCCTCTTCTCCGATTTCGCAAAACATCAGATAGATACTTTTTCAAAATTGGAGGGAGGGGTCAAATGGAAAATTTTTTCAAACAAAAGTTGTAAATTGAAGTCCTAGAAATAGTTTTTGTCATTATAAAATTTTAGATTAGACCCTTCCCTCCCCTCCAATTTCACATAATATGATTTAGATACTTATAATTAATAAAAACTTGGGGGGGGGGCAGGGGTCCAATTGAAAAAATTTTCAAACAAAAGTTGTAGCTTGAAATCTTGGAAATGATTTTGACTATTAAAAAAATTTCGATTTGACCCCTCCCTCCCCCCCAATTTCGAATATCAAGTTGTCATTGGGCAATGTAGATAAAAATTGCAACATTTTGTTATGAAAACGCATTCTATAAGTGTAATTTTTTGAGAAGAACAAAAAAAGTTATTGCCTATCTCCGAAAATGAAGGCGCTATGGAGCGTTGAAAATTGAAAACCCGGTTTCACCCCCCCCCCTTATTCAAAGCTGTCTAGCGCCTTTACAAGGTGTCTACAGGTCATGAAAATCATAAAAAGTCATGAAAAGTTATGAAATCTGAAAATGGGTCATGAAAGTCATGAAAAAGTCATGAATTTTTCAAAAAAATCACTAGGTCATGAAAAGTCATGAATTTTGCTGCTGGAGGTCATGATTTTTTTTTTATTAGGCAAAATTTGCCCTTTTTTTCTTTTATAATTGAATATTTCTGTAAAAAAATTTCGCTCTCGCTACGCTCCAGCAGTATTTTGTTTTCTATTTGATAACAGAATTGAAACTTTCAGTAGTTCAAATTTCCATTTTTCTTACTCAAAATTGCAGTTTTTTTCAAAAAAAATTTCCCTCGCTTCTTCGGGAAATATTATTTTCATCTCATTTGCTAAAGTTTCAAATTTTCGGTACTTGAATTTGATATTTTCAGTAATTCTGCCCTTTTCCCTTGAAAAATTCTTTCAGTTCGTCACTGTTTGGGGGTGCAATTTTTTCTCTGCTTAAGGACATAAAATACCAAAATACAGCTCTCTTTGTTTTCAAAGAAAAAATGAAAATTTTTATTTCAAAATGACCACCCCTGAAAGTTGAACCCCCTATTTCATCCTAGCTGCGTTACCGGGGAAAAATAAGGATTTTTTTTTGCTCCCTCCCCCCCCCCCAATATTCATTCCAAGTTACACTCATGCTGGAAGAGGGGAGGGTCCCTGAAAATGTTAAAATATTGTTCATGAAAAAAGGTCATAAAAAAGACATGAAAAAGTTATGAATTTTCAAAAAAAAATTAATGTAGACACCCTGCTTTACTTTCAAAGGTAGGCAAAAATTGTCAAGAATAACATTTTAAAATTTTTTTTAGTTCTATCCATATGCTTGATCAAAAAAAAATTCTGACAAATTAATTTTCTCTGCCCCTTCAATTTTTGAGATAGGCTCCATATTTTTTGTTTCTTACGTGTTTCCTATTCACCTTGTGAATTTTCCTTCATTACTCGAGAAACACCAAGTATAAAAAATTGATTCCTTTGTAACCCAGCATTGCTCCTTCGAAGCCAAAAATAGGCCTTCGAGGAAAGTTTTTCTTTTTAGAGTACATTCGAGTGGTATTATAAACGTGATATTTCCTAAAACGAGTCAACGACACGAGATATAATAACAAAACGCGTATGAAAGAGAACAATTTATCTAAAATGTGTAAACAAACGAAAGAGCAAAAAAAAAATAGAATTTAGAAGACAAAAAAACCTAAGATCGTATTTCATTCTGAGACATTTAATACCGGCATTCTTATACAAAAACGTATAATTCGTGATAAATATCTCGAATATTTTGGTAAAATTTATCGCTACAATTATTCTTATTTGGGAGCTTTTAATTGTATTCGTAAATAAGGAAAAATTATTCGAACATTCGCATCGTATTAAACATACGGTTATTTAATATAAAAAAATCTCGTAGTCGCGAGAGATAGCATCGTATTCGTATACTGCAGTTCCCTCTCGAGTATACTCGAACGTATCTATAATTTACAGGATACGTGCGATTTTTCTGAGGAAAAAAAATTATTCGAAAGTTTTTAATTTTTGAAAGTTCCAGTTTTGAATTTTATGACGTATTAGGTACCTATTAAAAATTTTCATCCTGTAAATTTTTTTAATTTACCAAGAGCTTAGTAGAGATTGGGAAAAAGAGATTTTTTTAATTCGATAAAAAAAAGTTTGGAGATTAAACGTCGGTAATTTCATTAATAATACGTTTTATCGAAGCTGTGGCTCGGTTTTAATAACTTGTAATAATCTTCATCAAAGTTGCAACAGGGAGTGCGGCGAAATATCCGAGCTTTGATATTAAAAAATGTCAAGTTCGAGTGGTGTCGTTCAAACTCTGACGCAGTAAGATGAGTCAGTCAATTTTCGTTATCAAATTATCAACTTTGCAATCATTTACAAAATTTTTTAAAATTTTCTAAGTAAATCATCAAAATTTTACATTACAGAAATTAAAAATTTGTAATTTTTATACGTAAAGTCAGTGTTCCAATTTTAACCAATTTTTGCCTTTAAAAAAATAATGTAGGTACCTACTTTCAATAAAATATGCATTTTTTGATGTTTTCAAAATTTTGCGTTTTTGCAAATTTTCAAAAATCTTTAAAGTTGTATAATTTTTTTTTGCAGCCTATTCTAAATCTTCAAAATTTTATGAAAATTAAAAATATGATAAGTAATTTAATGTTTTAGTAGGTACCTATTTATATTTAAATTTTTTGATATTCAACCAATTTGTGAAATTCATGTAAATTACCAAATTTTTATTATCTAATTTATAAATTTTAATCAATTTAAAATTTGAATATTTTAGAAATTTGTCCAGCTTTTAGAATTATAAATTTTCAACAAAAAAAAAAAAAAAAAAAAAAAAAGAGCCATTACCTTAATTTTTCAAGCTTATTTCTTTAGCAAATCTGCAAAAGATGATAGAAATTTAAAATTTATTATTTTTTTAAAATTTTAATAAATTTTTGAAGTTTAGTTACCTAATTGGGTATTAAAATTCAGTACCTAACGCTTCCAAAAAATTGAAGAAAAAAAATATTTAATCAGGTTTTACTTACATTTTTTGAAATTAAAAAAAAAGAATTATTCTGGTAAATTGTGATAAAATTTTGCTCATATTTTTGATGAAAATTTAAAATTGAGAAATTTTTTAATTTTGATGAATTTTAGAAATTTGATCAATTTTTAGATTTCAACTGAATTTTTTAAATTAAAAAAAAAAAAAATGTTCAAAGTTTCTTCAATTTTACAATGTGTTAAATTTTGTAAGGATTCGAAATCTTCAAATTGAGAATTGAATAAGTTTTTAAATTTTATAAATCTTGAAAATTCGAAAATTACCAAAAAAATTGAAATTTTTAAATTCTGATGAATTATTTTTGAAATTTCATCAATTTTTTAAAATCCAGCATTTTCCAAAAATTGATAAGTGCAGTTCTCATATGTAGTTTGGGCGATTTTTGCAATCTTATAAATTTTATAAAGGTTTGAAATTTTCTCATTTTTTAATTTTAATAAATTTTTGAAATTGAGTGCGCTTTAGAAATTTGACCAATAATTTTTAATTTTTTTTTAAGCCGTCAAAATTTTTTTTTTAAATTTAAAAAGGTCAATTTTCAACGTTTGATCAATTTTTATAATTCGCCAAATATTATGAAAGTTTGAAAGTGGATTATTTTGAATCAATCGTAAATAAATGAGAATTTTTTTCAATTTTTGAAAATTTGGCAACTTGAAAAAAATTAAAAGGTTTATTTTTTAAAACTTTGTAAATTTTCGAAATCTGATGAAAGTTTAATCCTTGATAAAGATTTTGCAATCGATCATTTTAAAACTTGATGCATTTTTGAATTTTTATCAATTTTTATACATTTCATTTTTTTAAATTTAATAATAATTTTTAGAATTATGCTTAATTTTTCAAAAAAAAAAAAAAAAAAAATGAAAGGGCATTATAAGAAGTTAATGAGTAAATTTTTTAGATACTTTGAAAATTAAATAAATTTTTGAAACGTAATAAAGATTGAAATTTTTTAATTTTTTATATTTTGATTTTTCACTTTTAATAAATTTGAAAAATTAAATTAATTCTTAAAGCTCGCAGTTGAATTTTAAAAAAAAAATTCAAATCAATTTTCAAGGTCTGATAAGATTAAAAAAAAAATTCAAAGTTTGATTGATTTTTAAAGGGCCAATAATTTTTTTAAAAGTTGAATTGATCAATTTTTCAGATTTTTATGATTTAATAATTTATTAATTCGTTACAAGTGGAAAATCAATTTTTAAAATTCAGCTAGTTTTTTTTTTTTTTTTTAATTTTTAATTGCCTTATAAACGAATTTTAACAATTTAGTTACTTTTTAATTTTAATAAATTTGTGAAATTTGATCAATTTTGGTAAATTTTTCAAATTTTCAATATTCGGTAATTTTTTTTGCAATTTTGAAAATTTAATAAATTTTTAAAGCGTATTTAATCCTAAAAAATTGGCAAATCTTCGCACAATTGAATAAAATTGAAAATTTTGTAATTTTGTAATTTTAATCATTTTTAAAAATTAGACCAATTCTTAAAATTTGGATAAATTTAAAAAAAAAATAGAAATCAGGTTTTAAAGTTTGATGAAGTTATTTGATAAGAATTTAAAATTTGATGATTTTCAAATGTTGGTAAATTTTTGAAATTTAAGATAAGGTCAATTTTCAAAATTGGTAAATTTTGAAATTTTTTTGCATGCAGTAAGTCGTCAAAATTTTGCAAATCCCTAACACGTAGTTGAGGTTCAAAGTTTGATGAAAATTTGAAATTTATATAAAATAAGCTTAATTTTTAAGGTTCAATAATTTTTTTAATAAAAATAAAATAAAAATTTGTTAATTTTTAATTTTTTTATAATTTTAAAAATCGGAATAACTTTTATTTGTTAAGATTTAAAGTTTTTAAAAAATCGAATTTAACGTCGATAAATATGACCCACCCCCACCTCCACTCAAATAGTTGTGTCAAATTTAAGAACTGATTTTTTTAAACTCAGCTAAAAACTGAAATGGACCCATTTAACTGGTGCCCAGTTATATGTGGCACACTTCATTACATTTTTTTAATAAGTTGGTAACATTGATAAAAGAAAACAAACGCATTTGTTATCAATGTTACCAACTTATTAAAAAAATGTAATGAAGTGTGCCACATATAACTGGGCACCCGGTACCTACCCAAACATTTTTACAGAAATTTAGAATTCATGGCTCGATCGGATCATAATAATATTTATTTTAAATGGCTAAAACCTCTCATGGTGGCACTATGAGCTCGAGGCTTGATTACCTATCTATCGCTTTATAAATATGTACCCACTGTTACATCAACGTACCGGGTGACCAAAACCACCTAGAGATACAAGCCATGAACGTAGAAAGGCAACGTCGCATTTTCGAGTAGTAGACGGCCGACTTTCCAATCCGTTTTTTGACGATAACTCGGGAAATATTCATCGAATCGAAATTCTGACAACACACTAACGAAAGGAAATTTTCTGCTCTACAATTTTGGTTCAGATCAATTTTCACGAAAAATGCTTCGTTCGCTCTAAAAATGAGAATATGTGAAAATTTGCATATCCAAGAAAACATTTTACGCTGAGAAATCGAGGTATTTTCGTCAAATCGAAATTTCAATAATTTCAGGGTGAAAGGATTTTTTTCGGTCTACAATTTTGGTTCGTATCAATTTTCACGAAAATCGCTTCGTTGACCGGGAAAATGGGAAAATTTGGTAGACGGCCAACTTTCAAAATCAGTTTTTCGACGATAACTCAAGAAATATTCGTCGAATCGAAATTCCGACTACACCAAATAAAAGTAAATTTTTTGATCTACAATTGTGGTTTTCATCAATTTTCACAAAAAAGGGGTCGTTGACCTCGAAAATGAAAAAATAAATAGTTTTTTGACGATAACTCAAAAAATTGGTCGAATCAAAAATTTTAAAAGCACTAAAACTGAAGGATTTTTTCTGCTCTACAATTATAGTTCTTATCAATTTTCATGAAAAACGCTTTGTTTATCCGCGAAATAGGAAAATATGAAAATTTGCATATCTGAGAAAACAGTTTTTGCTAATGAATTGAGGTATTTTCGTCGAATCAAAACTTCAATGATTTTAGGATGAAAGGATATTTTTTGCTCTACAATTTTTGTTCTTATCAATTTTTACGAAAATCGCTTCTTTGACCGGGAAAATAGGGAAAATCTGGTAGACGGTCCATCTTCAAATCAGTTTTTTGACCGTAACTCGAAAAATATTAGTCGAATCAAAATTCCGAATACACTAAACGAACGTTAATTTTTCCCTCTACAATTTTGGTTCCCATCAATTTTTTCGAAAAACACTTCGTTTGCCCAGAAAACGTATTTTCAATTGCTCAAGTCGGCCGTCTTCGGCAAGGTTGCCAAATTTAACTTCATGGCTTGTAGTGTCTAGGTGGTTTTGGGGTGACCCATTATATCTGGCGCATCTCATGACATTTTGTTCATAAGTTGGTAACATTTGATGCAAACTGGCCAATAAGTGTTCGTCTGATTTGATCAATGATACCAACTTGTGAACAAAATGTCATGAGGTGTGCCAGATATTATGGTTCACCCGGTAGGTATTTATTATTTTACCAAAACGAAAATACACTTTACAAATCGAGTAAAAATACAACCTGAGCTATGAAATACTCCTCGAGAAATAATAGAAAAACATTAAGATTTAGAAAATTAGGAAATTTAAAGGTGGAGAGATGAATTCTATTGTGCGAAGACATGCTAACTGGATCAGTTTCACTTTAGCGAAAGAAACAAGCCAACTTTTTATCCCATATTTATCTCGAAGTTTACGCTGGTTTTTAACGTTCACTGAACATGCATCCAAAACCATAAATAATCAACGAGAAGAATACTAAAAGTCGCAGCAGCGTTATCATTTAACGACTATCTTGAAACAATACAACAAACCATAGTAAACCGAAATAACCGAATAAAAATTATTTTAATAAAAGCTGAAAAAAATAAATAAAGATGAGATTAGAAAAATGAAAGGAATTTTGTGTAGAAAAACGTAATAAAATGTATGGAGTTGAGGGGGGGGGGGATTCTCGTCCAAGGGATAAGGTAATAAATTCGCCTACCTTGGTGAAGGTATCTGGATTGTTTTCGGTATCTTTGACTCTTTTTGGGGGTGAAAAATAGGGTGTTTTTTTATATTCTTGTAAAATGATTGTAAAACATGTTAACGTATTTATTACCTAATGTTTTTTTGAATCATTAACCTTTTTTTTTTGTTTTGTTTCACTCCATCGAGTTGAATTTTTTTTTTTTTTTTTTTCATTTTTTCATTTTTCATTTTTTTTTTTTTTTTACAGGTAAATACAAATTGGAGGATATGTACTCGATGTCAAAAATACGTAAATAGAGAGACATTTCGAGAAGACGAAGAAGAATGATGTAATTGTACAAAAAGCTCAGCGATGTTAGGTATACTTCCATTTTGCTTTTAAAAAAATAAAAACAGAAACAAAAATACCTACTTACTATAGATGTTATGAATTTGATGTTCCTAAGCTTTACATCTTTATTATATATATGTATATTTTATATTTCGTTGTGTCTCTAAGTTTTAAGAATGCTCTCTCTTTTTCTCTCTCTCTCTCTCTATTTGTATTTCCTTTTTTCTTTTCCTTTTGTCACGAATTGTTATTAACGTTTGAAAGCAATTATACGCCAAGGAGACGTCTCTATGTATAACTATTCACCTGATGTCTCTTGGGGGAAGACATGAAATCGTTGGGTTAACGCGAGAAGATTGCATGATTCTTGTTTTAAATAGTACATTGTAATCGAGTTTAAACAAACAAACTGATTCATTGGTTATTAAATCTCTGCTGGGAATTGAAAATGGCTCATTGTATGTAACGTTTGACTCGGTGTACGTTACGTTTACGTATTTGTGAAAGGTCGTATAATGAATTTCCTCTTGATTTATTAATTTGACTAAGTTTATGTGCATACGAGTATAAAGATACTATTTTCGATGCACGAAGTGGTCTCGAATGTTGATGGAATTTGGCCAGGGAGAAGCATACCTGATGAGTAGGTATGTATGACTTGTACCTACATTCTATACCAATACCTGTATCCAATGTATAGGTCATTCGAGCCAAAGTCCCCCGTCCTCGCCCCCCCCCCACCCTCATTACTTTTCCATTCCGTTTATACCTCAATTTATTCTGGTTTCACGAAATGATGAAAATTTCAATTTTTTATTCGAGGTACCCTTCTTAGAATTTTTTGACAATTTTTTTACCTGCTAAAGAATTTAGAACCAAATTTAAATAAAATGAAAAATGTTTCTTGAGCGAAGCATCGTTTTAAGAAAATTAATATAGATTTTTTTCTGCATAATACCAAGAAGTTGTATCATCGTATTTTTACCTAAAAAAAAATAATAATAAAAAACACAGCTAAAAATAGTTTTTGAATAGGTACTTACCTACTTAAATTGAAAATTTCAAGAAAATGCTTTAAAAGCAATTAAAATACATACCTACATAGTAACTAAGAAATTAGAATTTGAAAAAAAAAATTGTAAAATTTGGACGACTTGACTTGAACATTTTATACGCAATTAAGAAATCTGATCAATTCATTTGAAAAAAAAACTTGAATTGTTGAAAAAATTAATAAAAAATATCCAAAAATTGAAAAGTTTTTAAAGATTTAAAAAAGGAAAGAGTTGAAAAAAATCAATATTTAACAAAACACAGAACAAGTAACATAGAAGTATGAAAAGTTTCAAAAACCATTAAGAAATCGTAAAAGTTTCAAAAATTTAAAAAATTGAAAAATAAGGAAAAAAAGGAAAAATTTAATTTAAAAAATCAAATAGGTACCTAAAAAAAATTACGAAATCACATAAAATTAAAAATTTTTAAAAACAAAAGAATTGGAAAAAATTGCAATTTGAAAAAAAAACATACCTACCTAATCACCAGGAATCAAAAAATTTTCAAGGCAAAAATTTTTGAAAAATTGAAAAAAATTAAAATGAATATATGTACTTGAAACATTGAAAATTCTGCAAAATCAAAAAAATAATCAAATCTAGGGAACATCAAAATTGAAAAATTTAGAAAATTTAAACAGTTCAAAAAAGTCATCAATATAAAAAGTAAATATTTTTTTTAATTTAAAATTTGAAAAAATTGAAAATAAAAATACCAAACGTACGTACGTATTAATGAAACATAAAAAATTGTAAATTTAAGAAAATTGAAAAATTTAAGATTTTTTTTTTTAATTGAAAATCAACAAAATTGAATTTAGAAGCATTAAGCATTTAAAAAATGATGAAATTCAAAAAAAATGAAAAAAATTACCATCACATTAAAAAGTTTGAAAAATCAAAAAGTTATAAATTCGAGGAAATCATAAATTGGACGTTTTAGAAAAGAATAAAAAATTGTGGAAATATTTTAATATTTTTAAACCGAATAAGAGATTTTTTTTATTGATTAGTTTAAGATTAATAATTAAAGAATGAAAATCAAAAATTAGATAATTAGTAAACCTGAGAATGATTGCAGAAATTAGAGGGGGGGGGGTAATAAAAAAAATTAGGTGAGGTAATACCTATTGAAAGGATTGAAAAAATGAAAAATTTAAAAAAAATGACCAGTCAGGCATTCAAATTCTGAAAAATTAAAAAAAATTGTAAATTTAATAAAACTGAAAATGTCTTGGAAAATTTTGAATTAAAAAAAAATAAAAAATTGAAATGAATGGGGGAGAAGGGTAAAACATACAAAAGTTTGAAGAATTGAAAAATCAAAAGTGTGATAAATTTAATAGAGTTAAAAAATTCAGAATAATTGAACATTCAAAAAATTATCAAATTTGGAATGTACCTACATTATTTCTAAAAAAAATAATAACTTTTTAAAAAATGAAAATTTTGAAGAATCATTTGAACGATTGAAAAGCTTGAATACTCGTAATTGAAAAAAATTGGTAACTTGGGGGAAATCAAAATTAAACGATTTAGAAAAAAAATGATAAATATTAAATAATTTAAAATTTTAGAAAAACTGAAAAAGTTTAAAAATTGAAAATTTAGAAGACATTAAAAAATTGACAAATTTAAAAAAATAAAACACTAAAAAAAGTTGAATTTGGAATATTGGAAATCTGAAAAAGATGGGAACTAAGAGAAGTAATTACTTGAAAGTTGAAATAATGGGCACGTATTGATAATGCAATAGGTTGAAATCACCAAAATTTTTGAAAAGAAAAATTTTCAAGTTGAAAAATTGAAAAAAATAATTGAAAAATTTTTGAATTCAAAAAATTGGCGAAGAGAAATTTTAAAATTGAAAAATTTGAGAAAATTATGAAAATGAATACCTGAAAAAAAAAAATTATACCTAAAGCAAAAAATTAATAAAATAATTTTAAAATTTAAAAAATGAGAAATACCTATTTGAAAAAATTGAAGTATTTTTTTTTAAATATGAAAATTTCAAATACTTAGCTTGGAAAAAGTAAAAATGTCTTAAAAATTTTTAAAATGTTTTAAATGAACAAAATTAAAAATTTTTGAAATTAATATTTAAAAATATCAAAGTTAAGTATAAAAATTTTTGAGTGACTGAAAAAATAAAAAATTTCAAAGGGTAGAAAAGTTTGAAAAATTGAAAAAAAAATAGGAAAAATTGAACGTTTTATAGAAGTGAGAAAAATAGAAAATAATGAAAATATAAAATTTTGGTAAAGTGAATTTTAAATTTTTTTTGTAAATAAACATAAATACTTAGACAGGTAGGATTCAAAAAAAAAAAATCAAAAATGTGAAGAAATATAAAAATAATGTAGGTACTAAATAAATTTAAAAGTAAATGATTGAAAAATTGAAAAATTTAGAAAAATGTTGGACAATAATTGAACAATATTGGAAATATTAAAAATTTTAGGAATTTAAGCAGCCCATTAATAATTGAATAATTTGAACAAATTTCTTTTACCTACTTAATTTCAGATTACTAAACGTAGGCAACTTTCATTTTTTCAGAGAAATTACCTACTTATTCTACTTAGCACCTACTTTTCGAAACAATCAGCCTAAAATAATATATTCATTATTTTTTCTGCTTCATAACATTATGAAACAGGATTGGCCACCCCATCCATGTATTTCCATCCCCTGCTCAAATTCCATCACTCTACTCAAGCTTCATCTTTGCGAAAAATATTCAACGCGAGGGTATTTATCTTATTAAAAGAATTGAATCTTTTATTCCGTGTATTTTAAATTGATTTTATAAAATGTTCCTACTTTTTTGTTGCAAAAAAAAATATTTATATGAGTATGATAAAGATGAATTATATTAAATCCTATTGATATGTTATTAATATAGATTTCCAAGCGAATAAGCATTTACGTATTATGTAAGTACGTTTTTAAACAAATGTACGTTTATTTTATTTTTCATACAATAAGTACGTAGATCCGACGATGAAATCTACCATCTTTAACATATCTCATAAAAAAAAGAACAAAAAAAGCGAATGTAATATACTTACTGTAATTGCGGTGATTTTGATTTTGATTTTTTTTTTTTTTTGGTACATTACTTAATTTTATGTAAATATTGTATGTATTTTTCTTTTTTGTTACCTTTGATTTTTTTCTGTCATTCTTTCTGTATGATTCGGTGTAATTAAAATATGTTTTGAGACTGTTCTATATTCCATATACTGGGTACTTATTTCAATGAAAGACAAAAAATCAGATTGCAGAATTTTTTTTTATAAAACATCATCACATAAGTTTTCAAGTTTCATAACGAACTAAATAACAAAATATTGCTTAGAATTATTTTGAGAAAAATTATTTACAGCTTTGAAATAGAAAAAAAAATTATCACGTATCACAGATAGAAAAATACCATCATTCGATTAATCTGTTTTGTAGCCAATTATTCCAACAAAAAAAAAGTAATTTAATTCAGTTTTGCGAAGGTGAAAAATAATGACTAATTTTAGACTTTTGATTTGGAAATTTCTTCTTGGCAGACATATCCTTGCTTTTGGTATTTTTCGAAATGAATTTCAATCCTTTTAGTGGAATTGATCTACTGAGAGGTCTGGTCTCATTTTTAGGACTATTCTGAGCAGATCGGAAATTCTCACTGACATCAGATTCATCTCGACTTGGTCCTGGATTTTCATCTGCTGGCGGTGGCGAGTTCGTCGAAGTATCACGATCTTCTGCCATCTTTTCGTCTCCACTTCCAGCTTGAGCAACATCGGAATAATTTTTATAATTCGTTTCCTCATCGGTATCACATATGGTGTTTTTCGATTCATTTTCTGATTCGTTCGGAGTTGCTTGGACAGGTTCAGATTCGGGTTCGGGTTCAGATTCGTTTGGAGTTGTCTGCTCAGGTTCGGGTTCGGACTCGTAAGGAGTATGAAATTGAGTTTCGTCTCCAGATTCGTAAGAAGACTGATGTTTTTGATCTTGAGATCCTCTGCTCGATTCATCGTCGTACGTCTTGGAACGTTTTACTTTTCTGTATTTATCTAGATCGAAACTATCCTCACTATCGTCGCTGTGATCTGCAGTCGAAGTACTCGGCATTGGGGCTGATTGGTAAAATCTCATAAGCATTTCGGATTCTTTACTTTTCATTTTTTTCGTTTCCAAGTCTTCGGCTTCGTTCGATACCGGCGAAGGGGTATCTTTGGGAGGGGAACGGTCGCGTCGCGAGTCAGATTTTTTCGCCGAGCTATAACATAATGAACGCTTCGTAACAGCAGACGGGCGAAAAAAGTTTGTTATTTTGGATGTATTAGTTGGTTTCTGAGTTACCTGCGTTTCAAACAATTATTTTTTCAAGTCAGTGGAAAATTGTTAGGACATTTTTGGCGTATTTCTCGATTACAACTTAATTGTGTTACCTTTTTCGAGGTATTGCTCGAGGTTGCTTCGCTTTTAATGAACTCGTAGACTGAGACGTGGTCGCAGAGTTGGTCGGCGTTGTATTGGAGTAAGAGATCGTAGATTTTTCCTGTGGAAAATTTCAAATTTATGAGAATTTTCTTAGTTTGAAAATGTAATTTGGGAACAAAGTCGAGTAAAATAAGAAAATTAAATCGAATTTTGAGCCAACAGAAATTTTTTGATTTTTATTAACAAAAAGTTCCCGAACTTCACCACTTATAACCACTTCACCTATCCAAAAGACAAAAATAAACAAATTAACGTTTCATTGAATTTTTTTTTTTGAAATTTATCAGATTTTTTCATCAGTTTTCTCGTTTTTTTTTCTTTTTTATAAAAAAAATTTCAAATTATTTTTCCAAATTCTTCATCCAAAATTTTCCTATAATTTTCATTAATATTTTTTAAATCTTCATCAGTTTAAAAAAAAGTGAATTGTTAATAAAATTTATTCGAAGATTCTTATCTACCTACATTTTTTATTACATTTTTCTCTAAATTTTTCTTACAAGTTTTTTTCGATTAAATTTTTTACCAAATTTTTCATCAACATTTTCATATTTTTTCATTTTAATTTTTCAAATTCTCATTAAAATTTTTCTGGAGCTCTCTTCTGGATTTTTTCAAATATAAATCACGGAATAAATTTTTTCCTAATTTGTCCCCAAATTTTTCCATCAACTAGGTAGGTATATAAATTTTTTTGATTTTTTTTTCAAATTCTTCATTCAATTTTTCCATACCTACTTTTTTCTAGTTTTTGTCCAAGTAAATTGTTGATTAAATTTTTTCCAAATTTATCGTCAATGCTTTTTTCCAATTTTTTCATCAAATTTCGTAAATTTTTTATCCAAATTTTTAAGTATTTTTTCCCAAATTCTCATATGAATTTTTTTACGATATTCATCAAAACTTTTCCAAATATTTCATAATTTTTTTCCACATTTTTGTTTTGAATTTTTTCCAAGTAGATAAGGAAGTAGTCAAATTGAACTTTTTTTTTCAATTTTTCAATTTCTTTTTTCAAATTTTTTATCAAGTTTTTAAAATCTGTTATTAATTTGTTTTACTTTTTTTCCAAATTTTCCTTACGATTTTTTTCCAAATAAATCGTTAATTTTTTCCCAATTTTCATCGTCGTTTTTTCATTTTTTTCATCAAATTATGAATTTTTCTTGCGATATTCATCAAAATTTTTCCAAATTTTTCGTCAATTTTTTTTACATCTTTGTTTAGAATTTTTCCAAGTAGACAAGGAAGTAGTCAATTGATTTTTTTTTTCAATTTTTCATTAGGTAACATTTTACAATTTCTTTTTTCAAATTCTTCATCGAGATTTTTTCTTATTCTCGTCCAATTTCTTAAAATCCGTCATTACTTTTTTTTTTACAAATTTTCCTTACAATTTTTTCCCAAATAAATCGTCAATTTTTCCAAATTTTTCATCGACATTTTTTTTGTGACCTTCGTCAGTTTTATTTTCAAAATTTTCTCTAATTTCCCCCCTATATTTTTAACCAGATTTTTTAGATCCCCTCCCCCTAATTCTCACTTAAATTTTTCTCGTAATTTTCTTAAACTTTTTCTCAATAATTATTATTTTTTTTTTTTTTAAATAATTATATATTTTTGGGGAACGATGTTTTTCGATTCAAAATTCTTCAAAATATGTGTTGAAAAACTTTTATTTTTTTAATTTTTAGAAAAAATTACAAATTTGCAAAATGTTTGTTCAAACAGAAATATTTTTGAGTTTTGTTTGAAATAAATGATTTTTAAATTTTCTACCAATCCAAAGATTGAAAACATCCATGTTCCATTTTTATCAGTTCAGATTTTTTAAAATAATTTTTGGAAAAAATTGAAAAATTGCCAAATCTTTGTTTGAACTGAAATATTTTTGGGTTTTGTTTGAAATCAAATATTTCCCAATTTTCTAGAAACTCGAAATTTGAATATTCTGTTTCCACAATATTTAAAAAAAAAAAAAATGTTCCAGACTAGTTCTTGAAATATTTGTTCAAAACCTTCATCTTTATTAATTCTGCCAAAGATCAATAAGCGAAAAACAAAGACAAGGCTCTTTGGGTCCACATTTTAGGGGACTTTTTGAGTGTAAAATTTTGAGGACTTTTTATTCATCAAAAAAATCTTTGTTGGCTCAAAAAGCAATTTGATCTGATTTTTGGTAAAATTTCACTGGACCAACGTACGACGCTCTTGCTCACCTATTGTTATTTTATTGCTAACCAGGTACTCGTGAATGGAATGCATCGAATCGCGCAGTTCTTCGTTACCGAAGGTAAAATAAGCCAAATCACGATTCGATTCAGAAGCAGCGATCAACTGAAGAAGGGATTTAAATTCGGCGTTTCCTCTGTATACACCACAGCCCCAGTTTCCAGTCGCAACACCGCATATTTCTTCTTTTTTTCTACGAATGCCCCATGAAAAGCCAGCATAAGCCTGATGAGGAATGAAGATTAATATTTCGACTTCGACTGATATTTTTCTAGGTACTTGGGTTGGGATAATTTTTACCTTATTTAATTCTCGATTCATTTTAGAAGGTGAGTATTGTTCTTTGGCGAAATTCTTCCTGAAAAATAGAGCGTCGATGGCCACGATGGTAGTGTATTTACGTGCGTGTTCATCGGATGGAGTTGCATCTACGAAATTACCATCCCATTCGAATGATTTACCATATCCTTTGTATTTGCTGAACCTTTCACAACCTAAAACAGCATTCGGTCAATACACGAATCAATCTATTAGACAAAATAGACTGAAAAATTACCAGTAACGATTAGAGCTTCGTTATCTTCCAAGCATTCGGTAAATAATCTTGATAAAATTAATTCTGGGCAAATTACGAATCTAATTTCTTCTTGTACGCATCCATTAGATAATACTCCTCCACCGACCAATCTGTTTAGATTGATAAAAATATGATTTTAAAATATTTCAATTGGAAATTAGGTTTATTAGTTCGATTTATTTACTTGTGAGCGAAATCTACTTGAAGCAGACCGAAGCCTTGTTCTTCGATGGTTCCGGTAGAAGATACATATAGCTTTGGCAATGTTTTGGTACTTTTTGCCCAGTCTGGAATTAATAATTTGGGTACGAAATGCCTGCTGTAGGTGACCACACCGGTTGGAGCTGTGAAATTGGCAGATTTTAGACAAATAATACCAAAAAGTAGAACAAGATGAAAATTATCAATATTACGTGTTGCTGTGACTCGACGGAAAAAATGCAAAATGCATTTGATTTTTTCATACGTTGCTTTTTTTCGATCTCTAAATACCGCTTGAAATAATCTACAAAAATAACACATTAAAAATGAATTCGTCGCCTCGGTGATGTTTCTAATAAATTGAAATATTCACCTGGTGAAATTAATAGTAGGGTAGTTGGCGTATTCGCAACCTTTAGCGTATGAATTTCGATGAGGAAACGTTATGAAAAATGCATTCGCTAGAAGAGAAGCGATTTGCATTTGAGATAAGGTTATCGAATGAGTTCGACCATGCTTCAGCATTGGAATCCCTCCGGTGATGAGTTCAGGTAAACATAACGCTAGGTCTATCATTTTCGGTAATAGAGATTGGAAAAAAGCAGACGATTCTTCTTCGTCGCAAACCTACAAAAGAGTATATTAATAAAGAAGTTTGTAAATTGATTCTTGACTAAAATTCTGTATAAATTACTTCGTCGAAAAATATACGCAGGGTGGCGAAATTCCATCGTTCAGCGAATCGTTTGTTGTACGACAAGATAGCTGCTTCTAATTGTTGACTAGACAATATAACCGAATTTAGAGCTTCTCTGATTAAACTCCATCTATTTATTTGATCCTGAGAAATAAATATTCGATGAGAAATACGGTTCTGAATTCGATCTAACGACTGAATAAACTAACCTCTGTGACATTCTTTTCCGAACAAGGCAGCTTCACATGATCTCCATCCCAGTAATCTACTTTGTCGTAAATTGAAGGGAAACTATCGGGTACTTTATCAGGTATTACCGGTGTCTGGAATCAAGACAACTTTCGAATGAGAACAAATTCGACTTTAAAAGGTGAGTAATTAAAAATTATACCTGCACAAGTACTGTATGATCATCTTTATTGACCACTTCTGGAAATAGCGGAATATTTAAACTAGTCCGCAACTCCGATAAATGAACTCCTTTCCAAGTTATGCTTTCTTGGTCTGGAAAAGAATACGAGGGGAAACAGTTTAATAGTCGGTATAGAATCATTTTCTTCGATTATACGAACAAATTCGTTAATTTTATGAGATGTTTCGAAGAAATGAACGGTAATTAGTAGAATAATTAAACGAAAATGTAAAAAAAAGTCAACTTACTCTCCATTGTGATGATAAATAACTGTGATTTCCGATCTGCGTGATAGACTTTATATTGACGATGGAAGCGTAATTTTCAATTGAAATTTCATCATTTCTGTTTCGAAAACAATTCAAAAGAGTCATATCTTAGTTATATTCGCCAATTTTCAGGTTGAAATAAGTGAAAAAGATATTTGATTTTCTTATCTAAAAAAATAAATTGTGGTCGTGGGTGCCGTTTACTCATCCTCCCCACCAATGTTGTCATCCCTTCCAGTTTCAGTGAATCAATAATTTTTCCGTTACGATTTGATAAAAAAGTTTAAAAGTTTATAAAGTTCAAATTCAACGTTCAAGTTCGAGGAATTCTTCCATATTTATTACAATTCTTTTTCTATGTCGAGTGAATAATCTTTCAAGTGATAAAATATTGCTGCACAAATGTAACGATTGGTTACTTTTAAATTTTCAAATTTCAAAATATTCGTTGTCGTTGGTGTGCCGAAATGCAAAAAGAGTGAGTGATATCAAAATTATATTCTGTATTTTCTGTATTATTCGTTAAATTATTCATCTCGAATCATCTTTTATTTTATTAGAAATCTTCACTCGAGGTTGAAGCCACCGACCAAGGTATTGGATTTAAATTCTCTCAATCGATTTATCGAGTCGAATATTTTATATTAATCACCGGTATTCTAATGTTTAGTATGAAGCCACCAAAAGTAACGACGAAAAGGAGAATTATTCAGTGAAAAAAGACGATATGGAATCTCATCGACATAAAGCATCCAAAGGTAATTTAAAAAATCGCTTCTTTGTTTCGTATTCGAACGAATATCACGTTGAATTATTCGCCAGGTTCGAAGAAAGATAAATTCCGATGTCGTGTCGCAGTATTCGATGAAAAAGAGAATCCAAATCAGAAAGCAATGTATCCTAAAAATTTGGTGAGAAATCTCCTTCGTTATGTACATATTTCGTCTCGAATAAAATAACCAAAATTATACCATCGATTTGTGAAATTTTTAGGTCTACGTCGATGGAAAAGATATCCAGCTCGAAGAGATCAGAGCGATGCATTATTGGAGCAAAATTAAAACCAAAGGTACCTGGAATATTACGATTTTTGAAACAAAACTTTCGCTTAGATAGACCTCGTTAATTATTTATTTCCATTACAGGAGCCGAAGTAGCTTCTCGTCCCGACGTGAGTAAAAAATTCCGAGATATTTCCACCCAAACGGACGTTGAAACTCTGGAAAGAGAAGTTGAAAAAGTACAATTGACTGAAAACTACACTCAGACTGAATCCAATTGTCCAGAGATGAAAGAGACCTGTGCTCAGACTAGTTTCTCGATGTGTAAATATTCGCAAACTGATTCGCCAAAAGTGACCCCAGAAGTGCCCAAAGAAGCAGCATCGAATAACGAAATAAGCATTCAAACCTCGCCACTGGTAATTTTTCGTTTAGCCTTTCTTTCGATAACATTTCAATGACTGAAAGTTGAAAAATATGTTCTTTTTTTAGGCATTCCCATTTGTTGAAAAAAATAAACAATCTTTGTGTTCGAAAGCTTCGAAAGTGGCAGCTGCTGATTTTGAAATACCACCGTCTGAAGTTCCAGTCGTTACTAAATTTAATGAAACCGTTTTCGATAAATCTGTAAAGCAAAAACCCGAGGAATCGAGATTCATTCGAGGAAGTGGTGTTACGTTACCTGATGAGGATCTTTTGGACGACGAAAATGTAACTAGCACGAAAATCATATTTTTTATTTTTAATTCATTCGATAGGATTATTTCTTAATTTAATTATTCTAGGATACGCTCGTTGACACCAGAGCTTTCAAAATACTACCTTCGTCCACTCCTTTTCACGCGAGCAAAAGATATACTGAAATCGAAGATGAAGATTCGTAAGTCTCGAATAAAATATCGCATCGATTTTTAGAATTTATTTTAATTTTCACGTTTAATCCTAGACCTGTAAACTTCGAAATAGTGAAAAAAGCCGAATCAATTCATCATACGAGATCACCGGTCAATCTAAGCATGATCGTCGAATTATCGAAAGAAATCTACAGTCAATCGACGACAGAGAGTAGAATAGATGGGATTTGTTCGAGAACCTTTGTTGTTCCTAATCATCGAGTTTCCGATCAAAATGAAGAAACTGACAGTGAAAATTTTAACCTACGTTCGATTAATAATCCTTTCGACGATAATTTAATTGAACATCTGCTATTGAGTCTTTCATTTCCGGCTGATAACCATTTACCTGGGTATTCTCATTTCGATTCCGATGTGCCTAATTTTCGGTCGAGAAGTTCTATTAAATTAGGTAAAAATGCATTATTTTCATTGAACTAATTTTTTTTTTTTTTTTTTTTGGAAGAAGTATCACTTTAAATAATATTCTTCTGTTTCTCTGTTTCTTAGGATCTGATAAATACACCGTCTGTGGAGAAATTGGAGAAGGAGCCTACGCTAGAATTTTAAAAATCCATCCGGAGAATAACGCCATCAAGCCAATGGCATTAAAACACCAAGAACCTCCTTGTCTCTGGGAATGGTACATAAATAAAGAAATATTTAGTCGACTGATCGAAGCTGATAAAGTAAATATTTCACAGCACCTTTCATCGTACGAATTTAATTTAAATCACCTTATTTTCATTGTAATTCTTTTATTACAGAAACAATACTTTATCGAATACTCGAAAATTTACGTTTTCAAAAACGCCAGTTTAATATTATCAGATTGGGCTCCGTATGGAAACATTTTAAATCTACTAAATACACTCAAAGAAGCTAGAAGTCTAGTTCTAAAAGATCGCTGCCCTATGAGCGTTTGTCTTCATCTGAGTATCCAAATGATCTCATGTATCAAGTATTTGCACTCTTGTGAAATAATACACGGCGACGTTAAACCCGATAATTTCGTTCTAGTGCCTTGGTAAGAGTCCAGTGCTGATGTCTACAAGCCTAGTTTTCAGTAATTTAATATTGTGTAATTTTTCCAGCTCTTCTAATACCTCGTTAAGGATAAAACTGATAGATTTTGGCAGATCAATCGATATGAAGTTATTCCCTCCCAGTAAAACTTTCAATTACGTTGTTAATACCGAAAACTTCACTTGCAACGAGATGAAAGAGAACAAACCGTGGACGTATCAAGTACGTAGACTCGATTCGACCAAATTTTAATTGTTTTAATCGCATTATTAATCGTATCGAAATTTCAGACTGATTTGTTCGGATTAGCAGGCACCATGTACATATTAATAATTGGTAAATACATGAACACTCAGAAACGAGACGGAGTCTGGGGTTTGGATAAAACTTGGCCTAGGTCAGTGCTCTATTTTTACAATATTGTACCGAAGGTTTTTATTTTTTTTATAACATTACCCCAACCTTGTCTGTGTTATTTTACAGATATTTCTACCCGGACATCTGGATACCTATTTTTAACACGTTATTGAACATTCCATCTTGTTCCCAGCTGCCAAATTTATCGGAAATGAAAAAAAATCTCGATTCGTTTTTGAATAATAAAATAGGTAGATTTACATTATCGCGAGAGATGAACGCAGTGCTGACTGTATTGAACAAAAAATAATTTTAAATTGATCAACTTTTTTTATCGATGAAATGTGATTTATTTTTTAGTCATTTTTTATGTATAATTATTGTTTTATACGAATGCGAATATTTATTTTTAAATTTTTATTCCAGTGAATTCTTCGAGTAACATAAAGACTTATGTTTGTAAAATTTATTTGTGCTTATTTTGTTCTATAAATTGAGTATTTTTTAATTATTTCATTTCCTTTCGTAAACGTAGAACCTTCAAACCGCAAGGTGATTTTAATTAGGTAAGAGTGGATTTTTTTTTCTAAAAATAATTCTCATTACCTATTCTTTTAGTCATTTTTATTTTAGTTTGCACGAGTTTGGAAATCATTTAAAAATTTAAACGTGTCTTTGAAAATGTGGTCTGGTAAAATTAGACCATAAAAATAGAGCAAATTGTTTTTCAGGTCAGAGATTTTTTTGATTTTTAAATATTCTTTACCTTTTTTCTGCAAAAAATTTTCTAGTTTAAAAAAAAATCGATAAATTTTTCATTGCAAAAAAATTAAAAGTTTTTTTTTATTTTCAAAAAAAAAAAATGAGCCTTTCTCCTAAAAATTGAACGATTTTCTCCAAATATTTGAGAAATGGGTACTTTTTACTCCAAAAAAAGAGATTTTTTAACCTCCATAGAATTTTTTGAAATTTAAAAAAATTACCTGTTATACGTACCTTATTCTACAAGATTTCTCCAAAAATAGAAGTCTGTAAAAAAATCAAAGATTATTCTACAATGTCCAAAAAAAAATGGAAATTTATTCATCTATTTTTTTATACTAAGCACCTTTGATTTTTTTCTTTTGCTCCAAAAAAGTTGAAATATTTTTGATTACGAAAGAATTCTAAATTTTTTCTTCAAAAATTGCTTGAAAAATCCCCCCCCCCAAAAAAAAAATTGAGATCAAAAATTACAATTTTTCTCAAAAAAAATGAAAAAATTTTTCCGCGAAAATAAGAGCGATGTTCTTCAAAAAATGTAAAATCCCTTTCTCTCTAAAAATTAAATTTTACATCCTGTGTTAAAAAAGCACCTAAAAATATCTCTCTCACTCTCTCTGTCTCTCTTTTTTTTCTCAAAACAAAAGGGAATTTTTTCTTTTTTTAAATTTTTTTTTTCGCTTACCTATTGCAGAAAAAAACTCGGCATTTTTTCTTAAAAAATTGATTATTTTTAGAAAAGAAATACCTCAATTGTTACAGGGAAAAAATTCAATTTTTTATCTCAATTTTTTGAAAAAGTAAGTTGGTATTTCTCAATCAATTTTTAAATTGAAAATTCTGAATTTTCTTGAGATACAGATATTTTTATCTTTGTTCTTAAAATAAAAAATTAGTAGGTAAGTAAACTAGACTCTCCTTTTTTTTTTTTTTGAAAAATTTCATTTTCTTCATTTTTTGAAAGAAAAGACCTTTCACTTGATTTTTTCGAAGAAAATCATCTCTACTTTTTGGAGAAAGAACTTACAATTTTTCAATTTAAAAAATCTTAATTTTTTCATAATTTTTTTAGAGTTGAATTTTCTTTTTAATTTTTGTTGAAAAGCTTTCAATTAATTTTGGGAGAAAAAATTCTAAATTTCCTTGAAATAAAAAAATATGTTTAAACTCTTTCTTCTCTTATTTTGAAAATAAAAGTTCAATTTTTTTTTGCAAGGAAAAATTTCTCATTTTTGTTGAAAAGAAAAATGTTTTTCATTTTTTTGAAAGAATGAGAGTTGAGAGTTGCGACTCTTTTTTGAAGAAAAAAATCGTTTCTTTTCAAAAAAAACCTCAATTTTGTAGAGGATTTTTTTTTTACTTTTTTGAGAAAATTGTACTTCTAGATTTTAGAATTTATTGGTCAGCGAAGAAAAAATTCATGAAAATATAAAGGAATTTCTCACTTTTTTGAGAAAAAAAAATGGAAATTTTTTTTGAAGAACCCCCAATTTTTTGGGAAAAAATTTCAATTACAAAAATCGTTTTTTTTTTTTCAATGAAAAATTTCTCAATTTTATTGAGCTATAAAAATCTTTAAATTTTTTGGAGGTAAAAATATTTTTTGAAATTTTGAAGAACTCAATTTTCTTGGAATCAAAAGTAGGTATCCTAATTTTTTTGGAGTGAGTGAAAGAAAATTTTTTGTAAAAAAAAAACCTTTTAATCTTTCAAAGAAAACCCTATACTTTTTTGGCTAAAAATTTCTAATTTTTGTATATTAAAAAAATCATAATTTGTCTTGAGATTTTTTGAAGAAAAAAAATGGTCAATTTTTTGGGAGGAAAAATCAGTTTTTTGCATAAATTTTTTAGGAGTAAAATTTATCAATTTTTTTGGCGAATAAAATCATTTGCACATGAACACGTCCTCACCCCTTCCGTAGAAAATCGAGCTAAACCATACGAAAAACATCGAGTGGGTCTCTTTATATCCATATCAGGGGACTTTCCGAAGGATGAGATTCGAGGACTTTTTGGTGCTTAGTCAACACATCGAAAGGAAGAAAAAATCTTCTGCGACCCAAAATGAAACTTCATTTTTTTATTACTGACTAATGATTAAACCACGATCCAAAACCTTCACTCACGAAAAACTTGAAAATGAACAAAAAAAAACTTCAATTTATCGAATAGATACCGCGTACAGGAACATTTTATTGATTACAAAATACAAAAAAAAAGAGAAAAAAAAAACGCAAATAAACAATTCACCGACAATAAATATAACTCGATTTACCCCTTAAAAAAAAACACAAAAAAACCAGTCGTTTTATCAACCCCTATTCCCTCCCTGCACAGCGAATTTATATAAATTAACCCCTTAGAAAAATCTCTTCACCATTTTCTTGATCCCGTTGACCTTCTTCTCTTTGACCGGCGTCGAAGGTAGAGATGAATCTTGATCACTGGATACGTCGTAAACTGGCGATAAATTCGATACACCGTTTAGTTGTCCGGACAGTCTTTTAGTTCTCACTGAAGTGGCCGTTTTAAAAAACGGTGGCGGGTATTTGTTTTCATCTTGTCTGAGATCTGCATTCTTCTTATCAATCGCTATACCTCTGGTGTGGTCTATTCTACCCCAAGAATGCTCGTCTATTTCGGAGGCAGAAGCGCTTCTAGATAATGGAACGTTACTGAATTTATTTACGATCGGTTTTCGATTCAGTAAGACATCACCGGTTTCTAAGTTGATAGCGTTAGCGTTGGATTTTAGCAAGAGTTCTTTTCGTTTTCTTCTTTTGCGTCTGTTTTCTGATCTCGAGCTGCGGTTTGTTTCGTAGATTAGTAAATCTTGGTGCGTCGAACCTTAAAAACGAAAAATAAGTATAAGAGAGGGATAGAGGATCGTTTTATAAAGGAAAATTTGACAGGATGAAAAACTTACCATCCATTTTGAGAGCTTCTTCGCTAGGACGTCTTTTATGCGTTTTGATGTTTTTATTTACATTCAAATCATCCAAAGATTGCCTTCGTTTTACTGTACTACCAGCTGCGGACGTATCTTCTTGAGAAGGCCTATTACGACGCCATTCCAGACTAAATTTACGTTTAGATATTTCTACGTTTGGGATCCCACGACAAAGACAAACGATCGCGATAAAAATAACGATTTCAATCAAAATAATCAAACTGTGCTCTCCGACCATTATAAACTGTAACATAGGAAACACATTCGTTAAAATAAATATAAAAAATGTTTTGCAATGAATTTTATTGTAGACCACGAACAGACCTTATAGCTCCAGCTGTCTCTTTCAGCGATCAAGGCATCCACAGCGACGGTCAACTCGGCGATGTGTTGCGACAGGTGGGTAATTTCTTGAGATCGTTTGGCCTCTCTTTCGAGATTTTTCTGACGATCTTCGGCTGCTTCTTCGATCTGTTTTTTGTATCGTTTGCTTAATTCTTCCAAGTATTGGCCGCTCAGAGACATGTTGCGTTCGAGTGCCTGAATTAAAAGAAGGAAATGTGAAAAGGTTGAATTTGACGAGTACGATGATATTTGTAATCAAGGCCGAAAACTTGAAATTTTTATGAGGAGTACTTGGCTCAATTTTTCCTCGAATGTACGAGAAGTTGAAAATTTTTAAATTGTTCAATGTAAGAAATTTTTCAAATAAATCAAAAGGTTTTTCCGCACAAAAATTATTTTTTAAAACTTTTTTTACTTCAAAAAAATTTGAGAAATTTTTTTAAAAATTTTCATTCTTAAAAAAACAAATTTTTTGCTCCCAAAAAAAAAATGAAAAATATTTTCAAAATTTAACTCTAAAAAAATGAGTGATTTTTGGCTCCCAAAAAATAGAAATTTCTCCAAAAAATGTTTTTTTTTCAAAAATTAAAGACTTTTTTCTTTAAATGAAAATAAAAATTTTTTACTCCAAACAATTATAACTCTTACCCAAATAAAAATTAGAATTGTTTCCAAAAATATTCAGTTTCTTTCTCAAAAAAAAAGAAAAGAAAAACATAAGGCAAAAAAATTTGTGTTTTTTTTTCGCACAAAAATCGACTTCTTATTTACTCCGAAGGAGTTGATAAATTTTTTTTGTTCCAAAATATCGAAAAATTTTTGTTCCAAAAATTTAAGAAATTTTGTATGTATTCGTGAAAAAACTGTTAAAAATTTTCCTGCAAAAAATTTCAAAAATTTTCTAAATAAAAAAAATAAACAATTTTCATCTCTAGGAAATTAAGAATTTTTTTTACAAAAAATTTATATTTTTTTCCCCAAGAATTTAAAAAATATTTTCACTCCAAAAAGAAGAGACTTTTTACTCCAAATCAATTAAGAAAAAAAAAAAAAAAAAACACGAAAAATTTCTGCAAAAAAACTGAATTGTTTCCAGTAGCAATGAATTAAAAAATCATGCAACTCCAAAAAATTGAGTAATTTTTTTCACACCAGAAAATTGAAAAATTTCTTACTCCAAAAAAATTAAATAGATGCTAATTTTAAGTTCAAGACCAGCTGGTCATATTTGTAAAGTACGTACTTTAATACGATTGGCCAATCTCACGAATACCGATTCCTTCTGAAGATGTGGTTTAGGACTAGATGTTTGCGTAGAAGCTGATAAACTCTGCTGACTGTCTTCGGATTTTTCCAATTCCGATATCAAAGAATCTAACGAATTTGAATCTTCGATGATTTCAACACTGGCACGATCGACATCTTTTAAAGCTTCATTATCAGCTAATAAAAAAATACAAAAATAATCACTAGTAAAAGGTCACGATCATCCGAAAAAGAACCCTTTTTGAAAAATAAATTACCTTCGTTTTCACGAACTTTGGTCTCAATTTCGGCAGGTAATTCAGGTATAACAGCTATATTCGGTATAACTGTAGCTGAAGCGGGATCTTTCAATATAAACGGTAATTCCGAATCACTCGCTAGTGTCTTAGTCGGGTCAATCTGCGAAGATATCCTTTGCTCATCGTGCGAGTCATCCGACGATGTGGTATGTTCGACTATTTTGAAAGAAGACGAAGACGAAGATGACGAAACAACTTCAGCAGCAGCGGGAATCACACTTGGGTAAATCGTATCCAACAAGGGGACTTTATCGCATTTCTTCTCCGTTTGATTTGGTAACAAGTGCTCGTCACTTGTGGTGTTCGTTTTGAGTTTATTCTCGGATATCGCGATCAGATTACAAAACGCGGCCAACATATCCTTGGGTAATAGACGCAAAGCGTAGAAATCATTAGATCGGGTGAAGTTCATGAAATACGATTTAACGTAGATGGGCGCGATGCCGAATGAAAAACAAACGTGGTATTTCAGCAATGGTTTCCAGATTACGTTGATTTGCAGCATTTCGTGAAGCTCTTTCATGTAGCAACTTAGTTTGAAATAAACTCTGTAAAGGAAAAAAAGAAAAATTAATTGAATCATAATTTTTCTTATTTTTTTATTTATTATATATTTTTTTTGCTGATTTTTTAATGAGAAATTTTGCTTTAAGATTTTCCCCCAAAAATGGTGTGTTTTCTGCATACATATTTTTTTTCTGAGCAAATTTTTTTTCTTAATTTTTTTCAAGACGATTTTTGTAAAAAAGAATATTCCAAGAATTTTGTCGATTTTTTTATAATTTTTTTTGAGAATTTCTTTATACCTAAGTATTTTTTTTTTCAAGTCACCCAAGATTTTTATTAGATTTTTTCTGCATATTAAATTTTTTTTAAGATTTTTATTTTTATTTTTGAAGACAATTTTAATGTGAAAAATATTCTAAGGATTTTTTCTAGTTTTTTTTCACCTTTTTCAAGGCAATTATTTTTTTAAATTATTCATTCAGATATGAAGTAACATTGGAAGAAATTTTTCGAAATAGGATTTTTTCTAATGATATAGTTCTTTTCGAAAATTAAAAAAAAGAAAAATGCTTCTAAACTATTTTCAAAAAAAATTTCTATTCAACTTTTTTTTAGGTAACTTTTTTTTCATTTCTTTTAAAAAACATTTTCATCCTAAAAATATTCTAAGAAATTTTTCTAAACTATTGAACGATTTTTTTTCAATTTCTCCTCAATTTTACAATTTTTCAGAAATTAAAAAAATATATTTTTGAGGATTACTTTTGGACGATTTTCCTTTTAAACTGATTTTTTTTGAAAGAACTTTTCAGAAAAAAAAATTTTAAAAAAATATTTTGAGTCATTTTTTTCTCAAATCATTTTCAAGTCAATAAATTTTTCAAAACGTTTGTATGAGATTTCATCGATTTTTTCCCGATTTTTTGGGGAAAAAATCATTAGAAATCTGCAAAGTTCAGAAAAAAAAAATACTCGACCACTTTTCTAACCCTAATCATTTCCAAATTACGAACTCCGGTGATACTCACTTATTAAAAAAATCATCCGAACACTGCTTACAAAGCACAGAATATCTCGGACTGATGCACTCCCGAACAGAAGTAAAATTAGCACGAGTCTCATTCACACTGGTGTCATTATCGATCGATCTTACCCTCTGGGAGGGCGTAATGACCAAAGCTTCGGCTGCTTTCTTGACTATATTCATGACAGCGTCTCTAGCACTACCGAACAAGTAATTAGAAGACTCCTTCTTCTTGTTTTTTTGCTCCTCGTCCGATATAATAGGTTCGGTGACGTCGTCGTCGTTCTCGTTCTCGATACCGTCGTTCTCTAATTCTTCGTCTACTGTTTCTAAAACCTGAAACGATTTTATTTTTCGTATATTAATAATCGCATTTGAATACGTTTCCAATTACGTACAAGAATCTATCTATACTAACTTCGAATTCGCTGGTACCGTAGACTTTAAAAATAGAAAGAGGACAAAAATGCTCTTTTCCATAATGCGAATGAAACTCCACTTTGATATATTTGGTAAAGTGATGTGGCTGTAGATTAAAACTCTGAATGGACTTCACATCTTTGGCAAGAAACTGACCGACTGTTGTCCAATCACGAGACGGAAACCGGTCCGAAATTAAAACAGAGAAATCCTTCGGAGATGACGAGAATAATTCAAAATTTGCTAATTCGATCTAGACAAACAATTCGTTATTAATTTCAAATCGATTGGGTTGTTTAATAAAATATAAAAATAATAACTTTTTTCAACTGGACAGCTTCGCATAGTTCAACAACGAACCAAATTTTACTATTGCAAGGGCTCAGCAGATATTCATCTCGGTTGGTCGATAAAAGAGATCCGGCTCCTTTGGCTTCCGGATTTGTAGCTATTAATTTGGCTCCGCAGTCCAAAGATGCGTAATTTTTATTACGTACTTTGGGACGTTTTCCATTCACAGGGACGTTTGTATTGTTATCATCGCCTGAAACGAGTTGATGAAAAAATTATTATTAGAAGAGAAAAGGCTTGTAAAATTAAACCAAAAAATAGAATAAATTGTATTTCTGATCAGAAGAGATTTTTTGATTTTAAAATAGTCCTTTCGATGTATTGAAAATCCATGAAAAAACCCCTCTAACCAGTTCCCTAAAAAATGGACTCCAAAGACACCTTCTCGTTGTTTTTCGTTGATAACTATTCAAATATGCATTTAAAGTGAAAAATGGTCATAACTGAAATTAAAGCAAATGAAATTTGCAACAAAAAAGCTCATATTCATTACTTTCAAAAAGTCAACGGGTGACGCAAAAACAGGAGCCAAAGGGGTTCACAATTCACATATGTCCATTTATGACCCCTTTGGAGTCTGTACTATGTCTTCATTCAATCCTTTCAGATGTGTGTCTTATTCGTGGAAATTCGAGGCACTCTTCATTTTTTCCACTTTGTATATTTAGACGCGTGTTTTTGCGCCACCCGTTAATTTTTTGAAAAAAATTTATACAACTTTTTTGTTGCAAATTTTATGTACATTAATTTTAGTTATATCATTTTTCGGTTTAAACGCATATTTGAAGGTTTATACTCAAAAAACAACGAAGAGGTCTCTTAAAGATCAGTGATTTTATTTTAGACTTTTCAGAAGTTTTTTTTTGTCCCACTCCCTCCCCCCTCCCACCTAAGTAGTTCCTTTTTATGGGGAAATAATTCTCCATTTTGTATTTTTCTCCCAAGTGAATTTTGAGTGGACCCTGATCACCTCTTCAAAAAAAAAATTGGTCAATTTTCAAAATCTTGCCTTTTTTGATTACCTATCTCTTTTCATAAAAATAAATTCCCAATTTTTCATTTTCCCCGCATTTTAATTTCAAGATGTACCCACCTTGGGCAGCATCCAATTTTTCAAAAAAAAAAAAAACAATTCGATCAACCAGAATTTGAAGTTAGAAATGCTTAATTTTTAATTTTTCCCCTAACTGAATTTTAGGTGGTGCCTGTAGGCTGTAGGCCCCCCAAATTCGAAAATAATCATGAAAAACCACCAAATTTTTAAACTTTCGGATTTTTTTTTGTCTTATTCCTCAAAGTTGTTTCTTTTTATGAGAAAATATTTTTATTTCATTTTTTATTTTTCCTCTAACTGCATTTTAAGCGGTATCACTATGAACAGAAAACTGGTAATATACTTGTTATATATTTTTTTCAAAATAGAGGTTAGTGGAACCACATAAAATTCAGTTTGGGGAAAAATTTTAAATAGCGAATTATTTTCTCATAAAATGCAACAACTTCAAAAAATATGCTAAGTGACAAATTTTATTGTTTTCGTTTTTTTATTTTTTTTATTTTTTTAAATTGGGTACTACTTCAAATTGAGTTTAAGGGAAAATAAAAAATTGGGAATCCATTCTCATGAAGGAGAACAACTTTAATAAGTTATAACCCAAACTAGATAATACTCTGAAAATTAGTCAATTTTTTAATTTTTCTAAAAATAAGGGGTGATCATGAGGGACCACTTAAAATGCAGTTAAGGGGAAAATAAAAAATAAGGAATTATTTTCTCATAAAAACTAAAAAGAATCAATTATTTTGGGGGGGGGGGGGTTAAGACAAAAAAATCCAAAAGCTCAAAAATTTGGTGATTTTTTTATTATTTTTCAAAATGAAGGGAGGGGGCTAGAGGCACCTCCTAAAATTCAAATCGATCGTAGATGGAAAAAATTTTCCAACTGTTTTCGTTTTTTGGAAATTTATTCTCATGAAGAGGAACAACTTTGATTCGTTTTAACGCAAAATAAGCAATATTTTGAAAATCGATCATTTTTTTTTCATTTTTCTAAAAAAATAGGGCAACCACGGACCATTTTTCATAAAAATAAACAGGTTGGGAGGGAAGAAAAAAAATCCAATTTGAAGGTTTGGTGATTTTTCATTATTTTTCAAAATGGGAGGGGGCTGAAGGTACCACCAAAAATTCAGTTGGGGAAAGAAAAAAAAAGGGAATTATTTTCTAATAAAATTCAACAACTTAAATTCCTAAATAAAAAATTTTGCTCTTTCTTTTTTAAAAATTGGGGACGCCTAAGGTACTACTCAAAATTACGATAATATGGAGAAAAAAAAACTTGGGAATTCATACTCATAAAAGGATCACCTAATTCAATAATTTATAACCAAAAAAGGCAAAATTTTGAAAATCGGTCAATTTTTTAAATAGAGTGACCAGGATCCACTTGAAATGCAGTTAAGGGAAGAATAAAATTATAGAATTATTTTCCCAAAAAAAGAAACTATTTTTGGGGTAAGGCCAAAAAAAATCCAAAAATGCAAATAAGAGCCACCCTGGGATCCACATTTGAGGGACTTGCCGAAGAATGAGGTTGGGGTTTTTTTGGTGCTCAATCAGGGACACCGAAAAGAACATTTAAAAATCAAAAAATCTTCGCTAACCAAAAATCCAATTCCATTCTCTTATTTCCGTCTATGAAAAAATCTCCTAGCCCCAGCCGATGCCTCACCTCTTTCCTTTTCTTCTTCAGCTAAATGTTTCTCAGTCCACTCTCGAAAAGATGGAATATCTTCTCGATCAGCAATCGTGCCCGTATCATTGATAACTTTAAACGTATCCGGCGACAGGGGTATTTTCACCACCTGCTCAACGGTGGCATTATGGTCCAATTTAGCGTCACTTTCGACTCTATCTTTATCATGGAATGTGTGTATTTCCGTTTCGTTGAGATCCATCATCGCATCGGGGTTCCACTCATCACTGGCCGATGCATTTTCACTACTGGCATATTTCTTAGTATCGAATTGACTAGACGAAGAACTAGATTGGGTACGAAGAGTCGGCACAACTGGAACGACCTTATCTTCATCCATTACGGTGGCGAAAATTTCTACATCTTGCTTCTTGAACGACCTGTCAAACGAAAAGGTAAGTAAATTATTCAGAGTCATACACAATTAAAAATATAATGAAACCGACCTGACGTGAGACGTGGTCATAAAAGCGATCGTTAATAAACATAGCATTTGCAAAATGAGCGCAATTGTGTTGAAAATGTAACACATACGTTAGATTAAAAAAATACACCAATTTCGTCGCATTATCTTCGTAAAAATTTTATCAATCGGGCAACGTTTCGACATATTGTTTAAAAATATCGCGATAATCACTCGTGTCGCGAATTTGATAAGAGAAAAAAAAAATTTTAAAATCACATGCCTATTTTTTCGTCTACTAAACGTGGACCAATCATGCGGAAATTCGTATTCGAGCAAGTTGTACACGGTTAGTTACACACTGCAAAATACAAGTACATTGTGGACGTATGCAATGTTCTTATGTTATTGAATAATGAATCCGATCAGACGTCTTACGCAATAGCGCCGAATACCTTCATCAATTCGACGCCGTCGCCGATGCTGATCATGTAAGGTGAAATATTTTCACATTCTTTTTTCACCGAGCGATACGAATTTCATCTCAAAATAACCAGATAATTCGAACGTTAATTTATATCTCGATTGGGAATGTTTTTTTTCCCATCGCTGAAGAGGTAGAATTCGACTCGAGTGTTGTGTTATCAGCGAATAAAATTTATTAGTCAAATTTCTCTCGTTGTAAGTTATCTAGATTTTTAGAAACCGTGCTAAGAACACGTGTACATTGTACAATGGTAAGCTTTATTTGATTAAGATTTCCAAGGATTATGGTATTCTGGTTTTCGCTTTTTACAGTTACAACGTTGACAGAAGTTACGCTGACTGACGTGTCAATTTACGTCATCTTGAAATATTTTTCTAAACAAATAAAGCCACGCATTGGTACGTAACCCTTTTAGAAAACATATAAAAAAAAAATTTTAAAAAACAGTTGCATGTCATCGAAAATTTTACAAATGGCGAAATCTACTCGAAAACAGAACATCTGTTCAATCTTAATTTTCAACTTCATCGATGAGAAATCGAAAATTCATTTGATTTAAATTAACGTTCGAATCGTCGTATAAAGTCGAACCATTAACCTGTTCCCATTCACCTATAAAATAATTCAACTAATGTAATATAGCACATTATTACGCCAATACTAACATAGACTCTTCGTTATTCGCGAACATCAACTTCAATCCATCGTTCACCTCTCCGGATTTCTTATTTCCTTTTGAAATATAGTCCCCGAGAATCGTTTGTAATCTCTGGATATTTTTACTTTTCTGTAAATTGATAAATTTCATCTATTAATTAAGCAAACTGGCAATGGAAATCCACAAGATAATGGAGATCACGACCCAATATTGCATCATCTTCTTTCCAACATGACAGGTAATGTTGGAATATCTAGAAAATTGTTAAAGCTGTGCTTCTTTTCTCAAATTTTGCGATGTAAATGGGTAATTTTACAGATAGCGAGGTACAGTGTAAATGAAACCAAAAAATACTATGTCTTGCCTTGGAATCATCGTAGAAGTATTGATTATCGTCGTCGTAAGTGGTATTTAGTGAAATGCTTTCTGTACTAGAGCATGTTTTGTCATCACGTGAGCCCTTTGATGCTTCAATAACATTGTTACGTACTGTAAAACTAAAAAAATACAAAATAAGCAACATATGATACGTGTAGGTTGAACTTGAAATTTGAGTCTTTATATAGTAAACTTTCTAAAGAGCAGGATTTATAATTTAAATTTAATGTACTTATTGTAGCTTTATAGTGGTATTTTATGTATTGAGAAAATGAAAATAGAACATACGTCTACGATCAAATGGGCAAAATATAACGGATAATTTGTAATGAGGTGAGAAGTGATGATGAAAGTTACAGGGGTTTGGTGAGACTATATGTAGAATATACTTACAGTGTGACTAGAATGAGAGTTGAACAATAAATAAAAACCTTAAATTTAATAAACATAACGCATTTTAGTGATTTTTAATTACATTATATAAAAATTACTGCATCATTCTGCGCTTCTGCGAAATTTTACAGTTGTTTTTTGTTCTTATCAATTTTTTAAAAAATTTCTGTTTTTATTGGGTTTTGGTTGGAACGTTAGTGAGCAGGTGTAATTGATGACGTCATCGTCATTTTGAATTTTGAAAAGATACTTTAAGCGATTTAGAATAGTTCGAGTGGAGTAAAAATTTAAAAAAATTGTTTTACGTCTTTCACTCACGAAAAATAAATAAATTAAAAATTTTTGAAATTCAATTTTAAGAAATGTTCAAAATTAACACCTTGTTTTAAAATGAAAAAAAAAATTATAACCAATTTTTCTATTATTTTATTTTTTTATAATTATTTTTCTTCCATACGTATTTTCTATTTTGATTTTTGAATTTCTGATTTGAAAAAAGGACTTAATTTTAATTTTAATTCATTTTTACTTTTTTTTACCAACTTCCACAATTCTTCGAAAATTTTATTCATTTTTGAAAAATCACTTTTCAGTTTTTAACTTGCTGTTTCTATTCAAAAATAAAATCAAACTTTTAATTTAGCCTAGGTATTATTTTTTTTCGTAAATTTCTATATTTTTTTTTGCAAAAAATTTTTGATTAGACCCTACCTACTATTTTAAATTTTACTTTGAAAAAAAATTCATCAATTTTTTCAAAAATTTTCTTATTTACAAAAAGATACCAGATTTAATTTTGAATTTTTGAGAGGAAAAAATGAATTTTACTCTCCCATATAATTTTTTTTTTCATTTCAGCTAATTTTGAAAAAATAAAAATACAAATCAAACTAATTTTATATAAATTATCTACCTAAATAAAAAATCTACATTTTTTTCATTTGAAAAAAAAAAAAAAAATTCAAATTTTTTATTAAAAAAAAAATTAATGCTTGAATTTTTTTATTTTGGAAAAAATATAAATTAGGTAGGTATGCCTTAAACCCTTAATATCTTAATTTGAAAAAAATGTACTGATTTTTTTTAATCAATTGTTTTATGCTGCCTTACTTTGCAAAAAATAATTTACGTAAATCAGTTTTATATCAACTTTTAGGTACATGATTTTTTTTTTGATTCAAACAATTAACAATTTATTTCGAATTTTTCATTTTGAAAAAAAATAAACTTTTTAATCAATAAGAAGTAAATTTAATTTTATAAAAACTTTTACAATTTTTGTATTCCCCTTCCCCCATGTTAGGTATTCATACCTATCTTTTTTTTTATAGTAAAAAAATAATAATTTTTCGATGTTATACCTAGTAAAATTATTTTTTCTTGCAAGTATGAATAAGTGAACAATTTCCTCAGATCTCTTATTTTATTTTTTTTCAAATATCAATCAATTTCAGGTAGGCAGTAATTTTTATTGATTTTTGCATTTTTATTTATTTTTTATTTTGAATGAAGTAGGTATTTTTTTTAATTTATAGTTTATAAATTTTTTATTTTTTTGAAAAAAAATTACTGATTTTTCATTAATTTTTAGTTTTACTTGTTTTTTGTTTTGTTTCTCTTCATTAAAAAAAATAATCAATTTTTTATAAAAAAAATTTCAATGCTTTTTAATTTTGGAAAAAAATCTAATGTTAAAGCAGTTTTCTGTCATCTTTTACAATTTTAAAAAAAATAGCAATTATTTAAATTAATTTTTTAATTTGAAGCAATACATTGACCATCCAGCTGGTATTGGATGGTCGAAGGAAACAATAGGTACCTAACTACCTATATGGCTCTAACTAACCTACCTACGTACTTCAAAATTCAAACTACATTTTCTTCAATTTTAATTTTTTTTTTAATTTGAAAAAAATCAGCTTCCACGAGTTCTACGTTTCATAATTTCCCCTTTTTTATTTTGAAGAAATGACTACATAATAATTATGTAGAACCATTTTTAAAATGATTTTTTTTTCAATTTTGAAAAAAAAAATCGCAACTTCTACATAATTTTATTATATATTTTTTTAACCTCAAACAATTTTTCTAATTTTTTTTCTTTTGGAAAAAATAATAATTATTGTAAATCGATTTTCACTTTCACAATTTATTCTATTTTGAAAAAAATATATATTAATTTTTTTATCAATTTGCTTCATTCCTGTGAAAGTTTTGATTCGAAAAAAATCAAGATTTTAAACTATATTTAAAAAAAATCAATTTGTAGGATTTTCTGGGGGGAGGAGGTTTAATTAAATTCAATTTTTAAATTTTTACTCATATTTTATTTTTACTCGACTCACGTAGTAAGAAAAATTCAATCAACATTTTATGGTTTTACTCCACTTCAGCAATCTTACAATTTCAATTTGCAGTCATTTGCCAAGAGAAGTGACAATTTTTCAAAAACTGAAATGGATTATGGAGAAGACGGATTAAAATTGAAAAAAAAAAAAACTACAACAAAATAAAGATTAGAATATCAAATTGTATGAGAAAAAACTAAAGTAGCCTAATGATTTATTCAGGTCTGAGTAATTCCATTTTCAAACTTGAAACCGAGTTGAAACTAATTTCCAATTATAATACATAAATTATATACCTAAGATTTTAAAATTTCGATAACGAAAATGTATTTCAGTACCTACCTATTAAATAAAAAATACTAAAAAATATACCCAATCCAAGTACTCTAAAACCATAACTTTCAACTCAAAATATAGAAGCTCATTTCTTCTGTCTTAGGTATTATTAACGCTAATGAATCGTTTCCTTATTCATTTATGAAAGATTAACGAACCAGAATATCATTCCCAAAGCTTCACCGGTGAATTTTTGAAGCAACGAAAAATCATTAATCCACCTTAATTACTTAATTATCGTTTTAATATTCAATTACTATCCAATTTCTTGCATTGAATTTCTTGTAGCGTATTTAATGCAAATAGGTACTTGAAACGTGAACTTGGAAAAATATTGATTGGATTTTGTTTGTTTTAATAAAAACGTCAATTTGGAAAAATTCCTCATGAAAATTAGAAACGGTTTACCTACATAATATATAACAACTTCTTCATCTATTCAAAGTTTTATTTTCAAGGAGACGATTATTATAAAAAGGTTTATCCTCAATTCCTCAACCTTCATATTAATAAAAAATAATATGCATTTGTGCAAAAATAGTTCATTTTTAAATTATAAAAGTACAAAGTATAAATTTTCATCTTGGGCAATTTTGCATTGTGTTGAATTACATAATACAAAGTACTTCTTAGGGGAACTCTGTAATTATTTTTCGATTTTAATTGGATAGGGAACTATTTTTATTTATTTTTTTCACTGATCCCCAAAATAATTCCTTTGTTCATTAGTTAGTCCATTAGGTAGGTAGTTAGGTACCTATAATCTGCTTATTAAGAATTTAAAAATGTAATTTTTGAATTTCGAACCAATTTCTTCCACCTTGAGTATTTGAAAAAACAAAGAAAACAAATTTCAATTGAAAAATTACAGTCATTACATGCGATCGAGTAATAATTTAAGGACGATTGTTTAAAAAATAATTTAAAATTACAGCCCACTGCATCATCAACGTTGATACGTAAAAAAGTAAACAAATAAACGTTGCTCGTTTTTACGATAATATTTATATTATGGATTTTTCACACGCCAGAATTGCGTTAATTTAGTCTAATTAATTGCCTATGTGGACGCCTGCCTGTGAGAAGACCTTTGGGGACCATCGGAGTGAATTTTTCATTACGTCCAATTCTCAATTGTCTAATTGCATCGAAAAAGTAAAGTATTTGAATTCTGTTTTCAAGAGTTCGGATATCTGAACACAATCAAAATACATAAGGTACAAAACGCTTGCGTTGTTGGAAAATATTGTATCCATAGAAACATTAGTTAGACGTTTGAAGCCTTTTCAAGGCCTCAAAATAATTCCAGTTGTGGACCGGTAACGATATTGTCGTGTAATAAGGCTAAGGACATGTGTATCTAATATTAATAGAGTGCTTCTTCTTTTTTTTTCTCTCTCTTTCACTCTATTAACGAAAAATAATAAATCTTCGTTGCGTAATTAATCGTTTTAATAACGTTGTTTTTTTGGAAAAAAATTCAAGTTATGGTGTGTTGCATCATGATCGAACCAAAAACCGAATACGAATTTTTTCATTATGGGTTTTTAATATCGAACTGTTGCTTTGATTAATGTACAATAGTCGCGTTGTGATTTACAAATACTTGAAATATTATTTAGTTTAAACCAATGAGAATGTGTTTTGATTATGAATCGGTTTTCGGAAAATGATTACGGCTGAGATTTATTTTTATAAAAAAACTAGAAAGAAAGAAACTCCATTCGATGCGTCAACCTTTTTTTAATTGCTTTTTTTCTACAATTAAGATACTAAATGCCTTAAGTTTTTGATACTATGGGAACTTGTCTCGATACTGGTGAGTTTTTTATATTTTAATATCTATTTTTTTCATTATTTTAGCTAATTGGTTTTTTATTTTCTCGATAAAATATCTCTCGAACGTTTACCAAGGCTTCAATTTGCCACGAGGTTCATTCTAGAAGTATTTTATTTGAATTATCATAGATGAAAAAATAATTTAAAATATTTAATATTTATTTCCATCAAATCCTACCTCAAATTTGAAACTTTAATTGACATTTTAAACCCATAAAAGTAATTCCAACTCGTGAAATATTTTAAAAACAACCTTACTCTTTAATAAATGAGCTTACCAGATAATAATAGCTTTTCTGAAAGACAACAGTAATTTTATTCGTCTCTGAAAAGCTACATTAGTTCATTGACCACCGGATAGCATGTTTTTTGGAGGTTACATCATTTCGATGGGTATACTTTGATCCCCTGCTATCCTGCTTTAGGCAAAATACCCACCTTTGTGTTGATAAAATCGCATATATTGTTTGTATTTTAGGCGTTTGTACGTTATTATCTTGTTACCAAGTAGGACTCGAGCGATGTAATCTCGCAGCTTGTTAAAATTCGTGGTATTTGTAAACATATCTTTATTGAAATTCAATCGAATACACGAAATATTCTAGTTGAGGCAATAAAAAAAATTTGAAAACATATTTCGCTGGAAATTTCTATAGGGTGCATATTCAAGTGTTGGAATCTAAACATGGTTATATAATATAATTGCATTAATTTGATATCAAGTTCTACGTATGAAATGTTGACAATTTCACGTAATAGAATTATTCGGTTCGCGTGTCTTACTTTTGTCGCGTGATATTTTTCCAATTATTTGTTAATTTTTTTGTTTCCGAACTGAAAAATAACGATATTATACAGGGTGTTCCATGAAAAGTTAACAATTCAACTATCAACTTCAATAGATAAACAAGAAACACATTATTACGATAGGTTGCCTATCTCGATTTTGAAGGGACAGCAATTTTTTAAAAAATTCAAAATTTTGTCAATACAACATAAAACATTTTTGTGATGAGCAAAACCGGTTATGTGTAGAATTTGCCTATCTTTGAAAATGAAGTAGAATTTTGGCGGACTCTTTTTGGAACACCCTGTAGATTTTACTACATAGTTTTCAATTAACGTACGGTATTAAAAAATGAAATAAAAAAGTACATTGAAATGGTCGTAAATACGTTTAATTTTCTCGACATAGAACAACGTACCATATGAATAATACAGATACAAGAGAAATGGGAAAATGCATAATTTTTGTCATTGATTCGATTGCGAAATAATTAGAAAATATATTTGTATTTTTTTTAGAGAAAAAAAATGAGCCAGAAGAACTTGAAATTATTGATGGACGTGCGATTTGGGTTTCTGATGGAGGAAGAAATCCGCAATTTCCAGGTACTCCGACCGAAGGGCAGTTTTTTTCGCAAAATGAAGGACGTGTCAAGTTTGAAATACCGAAAATTCCGGTCGTTTTTGTTCTTGGTGAGATAATGCAGATTTTTTAACGATGAAATATTTTTGTAGGGTTTCCTAAACTTTAGATGTACTTACCTATTTAATATTTTTAAGAGTGACTCTACCTACAGGGTGTTTCTTGATAGTGATGTTGGGAAAATCCACAGGGTGAATAGGCAAACCATAAAACTCAAAAATGTTGCATACACTTGGTGCTTACATAAAAAATTGAAGCGGAAAAGGAAAATAAAATTGAGAAAATTTTTTGATCTGAAATAGGTACAAAAAAAAATGAACACGTTTTACCCTCGACATTTTTGCCTAACAAAGGAACCTTGGCAACTTGTCTACTCCGATTGAGCTGAAATTAAGCTCACTCAAAGAGCATGTCATCCAGACCTCAGAACCAAATTTATAGCTGCCGAAGTTGATTTTTCGATTTTTGGCGAATTTTTGAAAATGATGTAAATTGCCAATTACAGATAAAAATCAAATTTTTACAAAAATTCAAAATTTCGAGATAAAATTCTGAAAATTGGTTTTTATTCTATGGTCGAGCCCCAGAGTCGATTGCAACCTTTTTTGATGTAATCTGCACTCTGGAGTCTCGCACAAATTAAATAAAAAATTTCATAATCTTTTCACAATAAAAAAGCTTAATTTTTAAAGAGAAAAATCGTCAATTCTTTCGGAGAAAATTTTTTTCAATTGTTTCAAAGAGAAAATTTTTCAATTTTTTGCGCGAAAAATCCGCAACTTTTTGGAGTAGGTAGTTTTTTTTAATGTCAATGAAAAAAATCCAAACTATAACTCAATTTTTTTGGTAGAAAAAACAATACTTTCTCGGAACAAAAATCTCAAGTTTATGAAGAAAAAATCTCAATTTTTTAGTATAAAGAAACCTCTTTTTTTTGAAAATTTTTTATTCAATTTTTTTAGAATAAAAAAATTTCTCTACCTATTCTTTTTAAAAAAAAGTTTCTTAGTCAATTTTTGAAGAGAAATACCCTTCAGTTTTCTTTGAGAGAAAAAAATCGATCATCCCAATTTTTTGGAATCAACGTAGGTAACAAAATTTCCGAAATATATTTTAAAAATCTATTGGTTCTTGGGTGGGAGGGGGGGGGGGGGGTAATTCGTTCTATTTTCTCGGAGAAAAAATCTCAAATTTTTAAGAAAAAAAGTTTGGCAATTCTTCCACACTAAAAAATTCTGAACTTTTTTTGGAGTAAAAATATGTAGGCACCTATTTCTTAAATTTTTGGGAAAAAATAATCAGAAATTTCTCTCATTTTAGTTTTTTTTTTTTTAAGAAAAAACAATACCTATTTTTTTGAAGCAAAAATATCAATTTTTGAAATAAAGAAAATATATCTTCATTTCTTTGAGCAGAAAAAATTTTCAATTTTTTTTAGAGATTTTCTAAATATTATTTAGAATAAAAAAATTTCTTACTTTTTTCATGTAAATATATTTTGTCCGTTCGTCAGTTGATTTTTGGAGAAAACAAATCTTGCAATTTTTTCAGAATGAAAAATTCTCAACTTTTTTGGAGTAAAAATATTTCTTAATTTTTTTTTGGGGGGGGGGAGATCAAAAATGTTTCTTTTTTTTAAGAAAAAGTAATCTTTTCCTGAAACAAAAATCTCGATTTTTTGGAGTAAAGAAATCTCTTATTTTTTGAGCAGAAAAATTTTTGATCTTTTTTTTAGAGATTTTCTTAAAGTTTTTTTGAAATTAAAAATTTCTTACTTTATTCATGTGAAAATATTTTGTCAGTTTGTCTATTGATTCTTAGAAAAAATTTCTACAGTGAAAAAAATCAAGTTTTTGGAAGAACCCCGTTCAACTTTTTCGGAGAAAAAAAATTCCCAACTTTTTTGGAGTAAAAATATTTCTCTAATGATGGTTTTTTTTCAATTTTTGGAGTGAAAAAATCTCTTTTTAAAGGAGAAAAAAAAAAATTTTTTTTTGCAATAAAAAATAATATTAATTTTTTGAAGAGAAAAATTTCTCAATTTTTCAAAGCGAAGAAATCATTTAATTTTTGGAATAAAAAAATTCCTCAATTTTTTTGAGTAAGCAATCTTTTAATTTTTTGGGAATAAAAATCTCAATTTTTTAGAGCGAAAAAATCTTAGTTTTTCTGGACAAGAAATAATTCGATTTTTTAGTGAAAAAACATTCCACTTTTATCGAAGCAAAAATTAATTTTTGGGGTGGGGGATTCCCAATTCATCTTTTGAAGTGAAAAATTTCAACTTTATACAATAAAAAATATCTCATTTCTTTGGAGTCACTGTAACAAAATTACTAAATTGAAAAAATATACCTAGTATAATAAATTAATAATTATCTTAATTTTTTACAAAAAGACCTCTTCAATTTTTTAAAGAATTTTTTTTAACAAAATCCTCTGCTTTATGGAGTAAAAATATTTTTTCAAATTTGCTGAAATCTAGTTTTTCGGATAAAAATGTGAAATTGTGAAAAAGTTGGATTTTTTGGAAAAACGAAAAAGTGTTATTGAAAATCCATTGAAAAATAATTGAAGTTTTTAAAAAATAAATAATCTTCAACTGAAAAATGTTTCAAACAAAATTTTTTCAGTTGATAGCTCAAGTACAGAGATAGGTAGATTTTTAGAGAGAGGAGGTGAGCCCTCTTTTCCAAAAAAAAACTCTTCATCTGTACATAACTACATTGAGCCCCAACTGACAAATTTATCAAACAAAAAAATTGTTTTCAAAAATTTGCCAAGAATTTAAAATTCCATAGTATTAAAGGTGGATGGCTGAAAAAAATTTAGGCGTCCTGGAATATTTTTTGTGCACAGATACTAAAAGATAATGTTGTAATCGGGGCTAGTTCGGCCTTGGTTCCGAAAGGGTTAAAACGTATTAAAGAATGAGGACACTGAGATTACATTAAATTGGCTCAAAAACAGTTGAAAAGTTTGACTATATGCCCATAAAAGCCCGATATAATAACTATTTGCCTTGCGGCAGAAACCTTTTTAAAATGTTTATTTCAGTCTTGAAATATAATCGATTGCAGAAAAAAATTTAAATATTCATACATACAGGTAAATTTTTCGAAAAAGAATACGCGATGAATTGACTCAAATTTGAATCGATTCCGAAAGCGTTTAACAATATCAGTTCGACATATCTATTTCCAAAAAAACAAGGAAAAGTCTAACAAATTGTTTTAAAGTGTAATTCGCTAGATTTCCCATTAACGACTCTTCTGCCTCATTAATTCAACGTAAAAACATACGTTTTTCTCAAGCATACTCTAGTATATCAACGGCGAGTAGTTTTTGCTAGTCACAAAGGCAGCTTTTCATTTTTTTTTCGGCATACTCGTAGATAAGATAGTGGAATGATTATATTCAAGGGGTAAAGGTTTATATATTAATGTAAATGTAAACGAAGTGTTAACAATGGATAATCAATGACCACATAACACTTTTGCACGTCAGTTTGGCTTGAAGTCTTACTAAACATTATTAAAGTAAACTGAACTTTACGGTTCGGCGTCATATTCTATACAATTTACTCCATTAATTTCACATCATTTTTTCACCGGCCAAAAAATTCCTCCTGTAGGAATTATTTTTCGCATCGCAATAAAAAATTGCTCGTATTATTAGCTGCATATTGTATACAAATGGGGGTAATTTTATCGAATAACAAGTGTACAATTTCTATTGATGGATTTTTCCCTTGTAATAGAATGGCAAAAATGACTGCGAATGTGATGAGATTTGGATTTTTTTAAGGGGAAAAGCTTCTTATACCTAGCCCAGCGTGATTTTACTTTTTTCCCCTATTGTTGTGGGATGAATATGCCTGATGAGTGTATTTCCTTTTTAAATCTTAGGAAATAAAAAAACGTTAATTTAGAACAGTCTTAATTGAAATCTTTCTAATTTCTCAACAGGGGGTCCTGGAAGTGGTAAAGTAACACACTGTGATAATTTGGCAGAAGAAAAACGTGGTATCATACATATCAATATGACTGATTTGCTACAACAATACACTATCGGAAGTGGTAATAATGTTTATTTATGATTTAAAAATTAAAATAACTCTTAGCTACTCTCAAAATATATAGGTAATCACTAATCAGTCAATCAGACAATAATTCCCAGTGACATGGAAATAGGCGAAGAAATAAACATTTTTATACATCACCGAACACGTGCCTATTCTCTCAAAAGTGTTAACCTTTACTTTTTACAAACTTTTTGAGAGGGGGGGGGGGGGCTCTACGAGACCAAAAAAATCAGTCTAAGAAAAAATGAAAATTAGATTTATTCTCCACATTTTTGTAAGTTTTCTGTTTTACAAAAATATAGAAAAAAAGGAAAATTTTTTAAAAACATAATTTTTATATTTTTGAGAAAAATATAAATCTTATCTACTTCTTTCTTTCAAAAATCTATTTTCTTTTAATTTTTGAATTTTTCCTAAAAGGATTTTATTTGTAACTGATATCTTTCAATTATTTTTTCTCAATTTTTGTTAAAATATACCTATTGAAATTTTTCTTAATCTTATTTGAAACATTCAAATTTTTGCTAAAATTTTTCAACTGATTTTTTTTCTTGAAAAACCTTTCAGAAAAAAAAATTAAAAGATTATTTTCCTAAGAAAAAATTGTAAATTTTTTATCAACGACTCCAAGAAAGTTAAGATACTTTTTATTCTAAAAAATTCAGATTATTTAGCTAAAAAAATTAACTGATCTTTCAATTATTTTTTTCTCAATTTTTGTTAAAAATTTAAATTTTCCTAATCTTATTTGAAAAATTCAAATTTATGAAATCTCTTAATTTTTTTAACTAAATAGTTAATCTGAATTTTTTTAGAATAAAAACTATCTTAACTTTCTTGGAGTCGTTGATAAAAGACTGTTTCTCTCAAATTGATTTGGGAATAATACATTTCTGTGGTTTTTTTTCTTTTAAGAAATTTCTCTTTATTTTTACAGAAAAAACCCTACTTTTGGAGGGAAAATTTCATATTTTTGGAATTTGGTGTTTTTTAAAAAAATTTTGGAATAAAAAAATGGGTACCTAAAAAATTCCTTGATTTTTTCAGAAAACTATTTTTGGACATTTTTTTTCAAGTAAAAATACTTTTCCGGAGAAAATAAAAACACTTTTGTTTTAGAAAAAGCCTTAAAAAAAAACGATTTTTTAGAGAAGAAAATCTCAAAAATTTCATGTTTTTTTTTAGACTAGAAATTTTTTTAAATTTCTGTACTAAATAATTATGTAAAAAATTTCTAAATAAAATTTTCCATTCATTGCTTGAAAAGATCCATGTATTGCTTTTAAAATTTTTTAAAATTAAATAAATTAATAGGTAGGTAAAGATCTGATTTTTTTTTTTTAAATGAATTTTTGTTTAATTTTTTGAAATGATTTTTAAAAACTGTTTGATTTTTTTTTTAAATGAGATTTTTACAATTTATTAAAAAAATAAATAAAAAAATAAAAAAAAATTTTTGTTGGCTTTTTTTTTTTAATCGAACAATTTTATTTTTTTTGAACTTCTTTCAAACATAATTTTTATTTTATAATGAAATTTCCCATTCCTTGTTTTAAAAAATCCATGTTTCTACTTTAAAAGTAATTCAAAAATTTGGCTAAAAATAGAAAAAAATAAATAAAATGATAAAGTTCTGAATTTAAAAAAAAAAATTAATTTTTGTGCGAAACCAAATTTTTTGAATAGATATTTGTTAAAAACATGATTTTTGTTTTTTGTAAAATGTGATTTTTGAATTTTTGATTGAGAGCAAAACTTTTGTTAAAAATAAGATTTTTGATTTTTTTAAATGAGATTTTTACAGTTTTTCAAAAAAAAAATTTAAGAATTTTTTGTGGATTTTTTTTATCCAAACATTTTTTTCAAATTTCTTTAATTAAACATCATTTTTTATAATGAAATTTCCGATTCCTTGTTCGATGTTATCACTTTAAAAAAAAATTTAAAAATAATAGAATGATAGTAGGTACCTAAAGTTCTGAATTTAAAAAAATAAGTTTTTATTTAATACAAGTATTTTTGAAATAATTTTTGAAAAATGAAAAATAAAATTTTGTTTAAAGACAAAATTATTAATTCTTTGTGCGAAACCAAATTTTTTGAATATTATTTGTTAAAAGCGTGATTTTTGATTTTTGTAAAATGAGATTTTTGTATTTTTTTAAAAATTAGATTTTAATTTTTTTTTTAATTTTGGGTAAAAACAATTTTTGTTTCAATATAAAATTTACAAAATTTTAAATTTTGTAAAAACTTTTTTTCTACCAAAAAAAAAAGAAAAGCATCGCATTCACCAAAGAATAATAGCATTGTACCAATTCCTCTGGTAAATCCAAATCTATTACTCGTATTTTAATTAATTTTTAAGAAATGAAAAAATTTGAAATTGATAAAAATAACTTCTGCCTCTTACCCCGCACACTGAAAAAGATCAAAAAAAAATTAGGCAGCACATGGTACCTATTTTTATCAACTTTTAATGTAATATTTTTCAGAATTAATTATAATTAGTTTCACTTCATAAAAGAATCTTCCTTTGTAGTTATTCCTTTTGCTAAAATTAATTAATATGTAATTACGTCCAGTGTCATCTTTGAACTTTTTTATACTTATGCATATCGCATGTCCACTTTCAATGCCATCTAAACATACTTCAAGGTAATTTCAAAATCTTAATTAGTCCGGTGCTTAAAAACTTTCAGGAGAGACGAAAGACTTTAATCAACTTTCGAGCAAAACGGTTGCCGAAGTCTTGATGCTTGAAATGAAAATGTCGCCTGCTGCTAAAACCTTCCTGATATCCGGTTATCCGAGGAACATGAGGGATGTGGTGGAATATACTGACAAAGTAGGTACCTACCTATAATAAGAACTTGTATATTAAAAGTAATTTAATTATTTGAATATTTTCTGTCCGATAGATTAAAGCTGTCAGTGGAATCATTGTGTTATCATGGTCACGAGGCAGTCTGGAGAAACAAATCGAATATGGTGCAAAACTTGGCCACGTTGTGCTTAGTTTGGCTCGAATGGAATTGAATAACTTCTATAAGAATGTTTTACCAGTGGCTGATTTCTACGATCAACGTAAAATGCTCACTTTGGTAAGAATAAAATTATTTTAATAACTTCAGATATCGTCTCAGTTCGACACACGTTCTACTATAGATATACCTTCTTTAAATTAGATAAACGGAGAAAGGAACCCAGCCGAAGTGTACAATGACTTCAGAGCAGTAATATTGAGAATTATAGGATCACAAGGAATGGAGAAAACAGGTGCAGTGACAACAATTCCAAATGGAACTGTGGTTAACTTACAGTCGAACCAAACCACTGCTCCAACGATTGGTAATTCAGCACCTACGGTACCATCGATGACAGCTCCTGTGATTCCTGGCGCAGCTATACCAGGAGGATCACTGACTACTACCTCGGTATCAGTTCATAATCCTCCACCGAGTGGATATCCTGCGGTCATATATGTGATAGGTAAGATATTAAATTTTTTTTTTTTTAAATATTCCAATATTAAGTATAATTTGCATGGCAGGCAACTTAATAGTACCTAAGATGCTTGAGCTACACCCAAAGTCTCAAAGGTGACATGAGCTGCACCATAGAAAATTCTGAAAATACAAAAATTGAATGTACATACAACTGATTAATTTTTTTTTTACCCAAGACAAAAAATATCTCTCAACTAATTTTTAGAGGAACAGTGATGAAAAATTTTCAATTTTTTCTGAAAAAATTATCTTTTAAATTTTTCTTCTCAAATTTATTTGAGAAAATACATGTGTGTGTTTCTTCTTTCAAGAAAGAAATTTCTTTATTTTTGAAGAAAAAAAATACTCTTTTTGGGGAAAAAATCTCATATTTTTTGAATTTGGCAAAGAAAATTTTTTTGGAAAAAAATGGCTAAAAAATCCGTAACTACTTTTTCCTGAAAATTAATTTTGAGATTTTTTTCAAGTAAGCATTTCTCTGAAAAAAAATACCTACTTTTTTAGAGAAGAAATTTCAAAAATTTCATGTTTTTTGGACTAGAAAAATTTCTTAATTTTTGCGAGTAAAAATATTTTTATGTACTTACCTATCAAATGTTTGTAGATTTTTTAGAATTTTCTGGGAATAAAAAAATATCTATATATTTTTTCGATGGTGTCATTTTTTTTTTTTTTTTTTTTTGAGAAAAAATCTCTTTTATTTTATAGAAAGAAAATCATTAATTTTTTGTAGGTAAGGTACAAATATTTCTCCAATTTTGGTGAAAAACCTCAAAATTTTTGTCGGGTAAAAAAAATTTGAATCGTAAAATCCCAGCGAAGTTTCTCTTTCATTTTTCTTCTTTTCGTTTTTTTTCCAGAAAATAAATATGATTTTTCCTGGAATAAAAAATGAGAAGAATTTTCCATTTTTAAAGTGAAAAATATCTCATTTTAGGAAAAAAAACAACTCAATTTTTAAGAATAAAATCTTACTTTTTTGGTCTCAACTTTTTGAAAGGAAAAATCTCGCATTTTCTAAAAAAAAAGTTTTTTTTTTAGTAAAAAATAAATATTTCAATTTTTGGAGTCGGTAAAAAAGAATTCTCATGCATTTTTGAAGAAAAAAACTTTTGAGAATGAAACCTCTTATTTTCAGAGAAAAAACAATTTTTCATTTTTTGAAGAAAAAAATTTCATTTTTTGGAATAGAAATATTTCTCTATGGAATTTCCAACTTTTTGGTGAAGAAATATTTCTCAATTTTTGTGAGGTAAGAAAACTTTTTGAAGGGAAAAATGTAATTTTTTTTAGTGAAAATACGTTCGAAATTTCAAAGAAAAAATTCTTCTTTTTTTGGAGTTTGAATTTTCCTGAAATGAAAAATATCTCATATTTTTGAAATTAAACGTAACATAAAAATCTCATTTTTTTGAAAGGAAAGTTCAATTTAAAAAAAAATCAATTTTTTTGGTGGAAAAATCTCTTATTTGTGAAAAAATTCTCCATTTTTGAGAAAAAATCTCAATCCCTTGTATTAGATAGTTGCGTTGTTATTTTTGTCGTTTTTTTGAGAAAATATTCTCCTAATTTATTTTAGAAAAAAAATTAAGAATTTTTTTAGCATATAAAAAGTATCTCAATTCTTTGGAGTCAGCGTAAAAAAATCCCAAATATTTTGAACGAAAAAAAATATACTTACCTATCTCAAAAAAATGTTAATTTTGTAACAGAAAAAAAATACTTATTAATTTTTTAGAAAAAATATCTCGATTTTTAAAATTTTGTCGGAGAAAAAAATCTTGCAATTTTTTGGGGGGAATTTTTTTGGAAGAAAAGCTATTTAATTCTCACATTCAAAATTTAACAGTTCAATTGAACCACATCCTAGAAAATTCCAAGTTGCGTGCCCTGATAATTTTCAAAACGGTTTAAATTTTTTGTTCTCTATGCAAGGTGGTCCTGGCAGCAATAAAGGAATCTTGATCGGAAAAGTTCTAAAACGATTACCAGGCTGGACTCACATCAGTATGGGAGGGTTACTTCGATCATTGGTGAACAGCAGAGAAATTTCTATTGGAGAGGCCCAACGAATAAGAGATACCATTTCTGCTGGCGAAATGGTGGAAAATGTAATGGAAAAATCAAAACACTCAATTTTGAAAATAATTAGGTACGATTAGGCATGTTAATTTTTTTTTTTTTTTTTCATTTTTTTTCCAGGACGTTGTAAACGCAACTTTGGATAAAGCTATGTTAGCAAACATTAATGCTAATGGAATTATCCTCGATGGCTTCCCGAGAGATTTAGATGAAATGCATTATTTTGAGGAGAAGGTGAGGTGCATATTTATAGATAATTTTCTCTAATGTTTAATGACTAATCGATTTAATCGTTTATCATTCAGTATCAGCAATATCCTTGGATAATTCTACTCGATTGCTCAAAGTTACAATTAAGTCGGGGACGATGGGACGACAGCGTTCCTGCTTTTCGTAAACGATTGGAAATATTTCGAGAGAGAACGTTACCGATGCTCAAAGTTTTGGATACCGAACATAGACTGACCATGGTATGGTTTCAGAATCACGTATTATGTATTATTTCAATTTTTTTAATAAACTGGGGTTCTGTTTTTTAAGTTTCCTTTTTCGAGGGCCCTCCCTCATTTTCAAAAAAACTTCATATCTTTGTACCTGAGACTTCAGTCGAAGAATTTTTCAAACAAAAGTTGTAGATTGAGGCAATAAAAATAATTTTGGTTATTACAAAAATTTCAATTGGGTCCCTCTTTCCCCTACAACTTTGCATATTATGTATAAAAATCGTCTTTGAACTTCATTTGCAGGTTAAAAAAGGGTCCAATCGAAATTTTTGTAATAACTAAAATTATTTTTACAATCTCAATCTACAACTTTTTTTTGAAAATTTTTTCAATCGGAGCCTTAGGTACAGAGATAGGGAGCTTTTTGAAAAGGTATGCACTTTCAGAAAAGGAGAACTTTAAATAAATGAAACTTCAGCTCAATTTCTTGAGAATCCATACGTCTTAGATTATGAATCAGCATTATTATGGAAAATTAAACTTATTTCAGTGATTCCAAAAATAATTTTTTTAAAAATGTTTTTTTTTCTCAATAGATATTTAAACTTATTTCATTTAATCACAATCATATTAACTAACCAAATTTATTTATCCAGGTCGATGGTGACACCGAAACTCCAGAAGTCGAAGAAGCCTTCAACATAGCTCTATTCGAATCGATCCAACACATCCAAAAAGACTTCGCCCTGGAACACGGTACAGACACTCGACAACAGGTCCCCATGAACTTCGAAGCAGCCCTTCTGCAAGACTTGGAAGACGAAATTATGGAAAACATAGCATCAGCTAAGCCGCAAGTAAACGGTTTCGGCCCCCCGAGGGATCGACACTCCATAAACGCCGGAAGACCAGTTCAAAATAACGTCGTGTCTGTTTCGCACGCCAACGGTACTCGAGGTCCTCATGGAAGTACACTGCAAACCCATGCTCAAGTGGAAAGTTACCCAAAGTAAAAAATGATATTTTCAGAGTGTGATTTTAGGCGGATTTAATTTTTTTCTTTTTTTTACTTTGACGAATTTTAGGCTGTTAAAATATTTTTTAAGCGTTTTCGCGGCGAATGATCGTGTTTTTAAAGTTTTGTACTAGTTTTGTTGTTGATGTATTGTATACCTATAATCATTTGTCGTTTCAAAAACTAATTGTATTGCATTTTTTTTCTCTCTCTCTCTCTCTTGGTCCAAGTTTGAAATAATTTATTTTATCGATAAGATTTTTATAAATACGTTTTCTGCTTATTTAAGAAATAAAGTAGAAGAATTTTAAATTTTATTGCATTTTTATTTTTTTCAATTTTTTACAGTATGATGACTCATAAAAATTATTATAAATACATTTTGAAGATATCGCATAGTAAGAACGATTGAGTGTCGATATTTATGATAAATGAGTATGTAATCGTACATCCCTATTTTCCTTGTTTTCCTTTTCCTTTTTTTAAATCTTATCAATTTTTTTTGTTGAAAATAATTTTAGAGGTCTTTGAAATTTTTTTTTTTAATAAACAGTCGGAGACTTTTTTTAAAAACATTTTTCAAAATTAAAATTATAATCAAAATAATTATACCTATTTAATAATTTTTTAATGAAATGAAAATATATTTTTTTGATTTCTATTAAAAACACTTTTTTAATTTCATTGATTTTATAAGAAAAAAATCTTCAAAACTTCTTTTGAAAAAATTATTTTAAACTATTAAACTTTCTAGAGCAATACGTCTATTTGAGTAATGCCTTAAAAAACAAAAAATAAAATTTACTTGAATACAAAAATGTGTCATGAAAATTTTTTTTCAAAAATTTTAATGATGAAAATCGTGGTGGGGCGTTAATCGAAAAGGTATTCGTTTGCTCCTCGCACACCCCACCACGCTTTTCATCATTAAAATTTTTGAAAAAAAAATTTTCATGACACATTTTTGTATTCAAGTAAATTTTATTTTTTGTTTTTTAAGGCATTACTCTTTCCCTATGAATAACATTCTACAAAGTGACCAACTTTAAATAAAAGCGTGGTTTTTAAAATTTTTTTTACATTTTTATTTAACTCTTTTTGTCGTTGAAAATATTTTAATTTCATAGTTTACTCCTCGAAAACTAACATTTTGATATCAATGTTGTGAATTTTGAAATTTTCAAAATGGAACCCCCTCATAGTGGTCCAATTTGGGGTCGAGGGTAAATTTAAGTCCGAAAATCGAATTCAGCGACCTCGAAAACCTACATTTCGATACCAATGTTGTGATTTTCTGAAATTTTCAAAACTGAACCCCCTCATAGGGACTCAATTTGGGGTCGGGGGTAAATTTGAGTTCGAAAATCGAATTCAGCTACCTCGAAAACCAACATTTTGATATCAATGTTGTGAATTTTGAAATTTTCAAAATGGAACCCCCTCATAGAGGCTCAATTTGGGGTCGAGGGTAAATTTAAGTCCGAAAATCGAATTCAGCGACCTCGAAAACCTACATTTCGATACCAATGTTGTGATTTTCTGAAATTTTCAAAATTGAACCCCCTCATAGGGGCTCAATTTAGGGTCGGGGTAAATTTGAGTTCGAAAATCGAATTCAGCGACCTCGAAAACCTACATTTCGATACCAATGTTGTGATTTTCTGAAATTTTCAAAATTGAACCCCCTCATAGGGGCTCAATTTGGGGTCGGGGGTAAATTTGAGTTCGAAAATCGAATTCAGCGACCTCTAAAACTCCTAATGTGAGCACTATGTTCTTTCAATTCCAGTAAAATATTAAATGAGAGAGGATTGGTCGAAAACATACATTTGGTTCCATGAGACAAACATACATACATACATACATACATACCAAGCTAATAAAAGCGTGGTAAAAAACAAACCAATTCTTTTAAAATTGCTTCAAAATACTTTTTAATTCAAAAGAAGAAAAAGAAAAGATTTTTTGATTTCACAAGAAAACATGCATCTAGAACAGGTGTCCATTTTTTAAATTTTCAAGAGTTTTTTCACCAATTTAAAATAAAACAATGTTTTGATTTTTTTTTAAATCAATTCCTTGATATTTCATTCAAAAAAAATTCTTCAGTTTTTTTTTTAAATTGATTTTTTGAAAGTAATTTTTTAATTTGTTAAGAAAGCTATTTCTTCAAATTAGACTTTTTTTGTTTTTTCTCAAAAACCAATTTCAGTTTTTTGACTTGAAGATAAACTACATTTTAATTTCAGTAACATAATGTGGATCTTCACCTATACAAATCTTTAATTCGTAGCAAAATCGACTATGGAAGCCCATGCTTTTCAAACATCTCAAATAAAACATCTAATATCCTAAAAACCAATCCAAAATTCCGCTTTACGAATTTGCATTGGAGCCCTTTACTCTTCACCAATAGATAGCCTTTACTGCGAAGCAGCAGAACTACCTACAGATTTCAGAAAAACGTTAATAACAAATAAATTTCTCACATCAGCTCTAAGCAATCCATCTCATCCCCTCCAAAAATCATTCTCCTTTTACAACCTTCAACATCATCAAATAGAGAACCCAGTTTCAAATTTCATTTTAATTATGAACGAAATCCAAATTGATATCAAAAATCTTATTCAAAACCCAATTACATATCCCCCTGATTACTAAAAATTCCACAAATGGATTTACATCTAAGAAATTATTCAAAAAAAGACAATTCCAATACAATAATAAAAACCCACTACTTAGAAATGGCATCAAAATATAATAATTACAACTTATGTTTCACTGATGGTTCAAAAATTCCCTCACTTCATACAGGCTATGCTTTTTCAATAAACGACCAAGTTGCTAACTATAAGATACATAACATCTCTTCTATTTACAATGCTGAACTTTCTGCTATACACCACTGCCTTCAAGATATACTCACTTCCAAAATAACCAACAAAAATTTCCTAATCCAAAGCGACTCTTTAAGCTCCTTAATTTCAATTCAAAACATTTTTACAGATCATCCCATTGTACAAAACATTCACAAAATTCTTTTTGATTTACAAAATTCAAATTTCATTATTCAATTTGCATACGTTCCCAGTCATATAGGAATTCAAGGAAACGAAATTGTCGATACACTTGCAAAATCTGCCATAAATCCCTCCCCACTCTCTACCCTTTCCACAGATGACATCAAATCTTTGTTAACCCAACAAATTTACTCAAGCTGGCAAAACTTATGGTCCTAACAAGTAAACAATAAATTATACCAACATAAAAAAACAGTGCACCCTTGGAAAAAGCTCTCACAATTAAATAGACAAGATGAAATCATTATAACCAGACTAAGAATTGGACACACAAAAATTACTCACAATTATCTTTACCAAAAAACTCCAAAACCTCTATGCCCATTCTGTACTATTCAACTTATATCTATCCAACATATCCTGTTCGAATTCCCCAAGTTAAAACAAGAGAGACTAACCCTACAAATAAATGAAATCCCCCCAGTTATACCAGATATTCCTTCCGAAATTCAAAAATTCATAAACTTAATTAAAAAACTCAACCTCACAAATAAAATTTAAAAAATTCTTCCGATGGGTGTAATAATCCTGTAATTATAAACACCCCCCCCCCCCCAAAAAAAAAAACATAATGTGGAAACATTTTTTAGAGGGAGTTTTCATAAAAACACGTCTAAAAAAGTTTTGACAAAAATTTTAAAATTTATTTAGAAACTATTTTTTATTTTATTTTATTTTTTTTAAATTAAAAGTAGGTAGGTACCTTAATTTAATTTTTTTCAGAAAAGAATTTTTCATTTTGAAAAAAAACAACAAATTTTTTGTAAGAAAAATTTTTGATCTTTTTGAAAACTACCTATTTATTTAATTAATGTCGTTTTTCAAAAATATTTTCTAAATTTTTTTATGTTCATTAATAAATTAAAAAAAACAATCGCTTGATTTTTTTGGAAATACTCAATTTTTTACGAAAATTCGGAGAATGATTTTTCTTTTGCTTTATTTTATTAAGGTCTGATATTTTTTCAAAAAACTATCTTATCTGTGAATTTTTTGATTTGAAGAAAAAGACGATTTTTCATTTCAGAAACATTGGAAAAATTTTTAACAGCAATTTCCAAATCATTTTTTTTTTCATTTCTTTTTTAAAAATAAATTCTTCAAATATTTCTCTAAAAATTTTTTGTAAAGAGATTTTTTTTTAAATAATCAATTTTTCTCAAAAAAAATTATTTCAATTTTTTTAAAAGAAAAACTTTGAAAATTAAACTGAAATTTATCCCGTAGATTAAGTGCATTTTGCAGAAATCTCACAAAATTTTTTATAAAGAAATTTTCAAAACTTTTTGAAAATAAAATTTTTTCATTATTGCCCTCACTGAATTTTAAGTGGATATGGTCATCCCTTTTTTTAGAAAAATGTAAAAATTTTGAACGTTTTCAAAGAAAATACAAAAATGAAAGAAAAGAGAAAAAAATTTTCACTCAGGATTTTAAGGTGTTGCATTTTACTAGACAATAATTCCCTGTTTTTCATTTTTCCCTTGACTGAATTTTAGGTGGTGCTTCCAAACCCCCCCCCCCCCCCTTGAAAAATAAACGAGACAGAAAAATCCGAAAGTTCAAAACTTCAGTAATTTTTCATTTCCTTTCAAAATTTGGGGGGGGGGTGGGTGGTGATACAACCAAAAATTCAGTTAGAGGAAACAACTCATGAAAACATTTGGCGCATTTTTTCCTTTTTTTTTCTTTTTTTTAATTTGGAGTGCTCTAAGGTATCACTCAAAATGAACTTGAGAGTAAAATTAAAAACTAGGAATTCATCCTAATGAAAAGGAACAACTTTGATGGCACATACTTAAAATATGCAAAGATTTTGAAAATCAGTCAACATTTTTCTGGAAAAAAAGGGGTTGACTACTGAGTAGGGTAACACTCGAAATTCAGTTGGGGCAAAAATAAAAAATAGGTAATTATTTTCTCATAAAAAGAAAAAAGACTTTTCAAAAATCGGCCACTTTAATATACTAAATTAGGTCAAGATTTTACTCAATCAAAACTTGCTGTCTTTTTAATGTTTCTAAATATATATATATATATTTTTTTTTAAAAGAAATTCTTCAAAAAATGTTTTTAACTTTTTACAAAATTGATAGAAACATTTATTTAAAATATACCTACTGCAAATAAATAAAAAAATTCTTCGTGAAGAATTTTTGAAAAAATATCCGCAACAAATTTTTCATTTTTGTTAAAACTTAAATTCAACAAAACATACGAAAAATAGTATTTTTTGAAACGCCTGATTTTTTAATTACCTATTTTGAAACATAAAAAAATGTACCTAAAAATGTTGACAAATTTTTTTAAAAAATCAAGGAAAAAATTAATTTTTATTCTATAGTGTCATCAAAAATCCTACGAAAATTCATTCTGCCTAAAACCAATGACCAAATTCTCAAATTCCACTCCACTCCGATAAAAACGAGTCATCAAAATAGGCAAACTAGTTTCTCATAAAATATTCAATGTCGAAGTATCCCATCCCCATTTTCCGGAAAACCCAGGATTACCCTTCCGTGGAAAAATTGGCCAATGAAACGACGGCCATTCGAATCGATACCCTTCGCGTACTCGATGAAACCTTCACAGTTAAAAAATGCTCGAAGTAGGAGACGTTGTCGCGTATCTACGAGTAGATGCACGGTTTAAAATAGTAAAATGTTTACAAATCCAATTTCAAGGATAAAACAGCACTGTGGTGTGGTGCTTTTGGTCGAAACAATACGAATTTTATAATAACGAATTAGTATTCGCGCCTCTGTGTAATTTCACTCTAGTTCGAATATATTAAGAAAATCCATTCGGGGTGTTTCACTGTACGTGTGAGTTTTTTCATGATTAAAAATAACTGGCAGAGAACTTCGCCGGTGTCAACTGAAAAAACAATTTTCGCGCCAAGTTCATTTTATTCAGTGTCAAAAGTGCGAACGTTGAAAGTTTCTACATAAACTTGAGCTAATCGAGTGAGTATTATATTGCTAATTTTTTTATCGTTTAGTGTGTGATAGGTTTATTTTTATATTTTTGAACCGAGCACGAAATTGGTGAGTAAGTAACATTGAATGGTAATATTATTCAATAAGTAGAATATCTCGAGAGTGTTCGTGATCGTTAAGTACATCGTGTGATCGTACTTATTAATTAAAATGTATCGAATTGTTTGAGCTCACGATAACTATACAGTGGTTCGAGTTGTCTAATTAACACAATGTTTCAAAAAGGAAGGATTAATTACGAGATGTGTTTTATGCCCTGCATGTCTCATGATGACAAAGCTCAATGTCATATTAGTCCATAAAATTGCTCAGTTGATTCTGCCAAAAATAGGTAAAGTGTTTCTCATCATTTCATCTTCAAGAAATTGAGGTTTTTTTTTCAATTTCTACCTTCGTAGGCTATGGCAGCTTTTGACTTTCAAAACTAAAAAAAAAAAAAAACTAAAAAAAAAAAAAAAAGGTAATTTAATAATAAACCTAGGTACCTAATATTATAATGAATTATTTTCTCATTTTTACATAATATTAAAAAATAATATTTCTAATTGGTATTACATACCTTCAAAAATTCTTCAAGTGCATTCTCATCATAATTCATAATTTCGAAATAAATATTCTAAACACCACAATCAATCCAAAAAAACCAATCACTGCCACAGGAATCATTTTTGGAAACTTTCAAAAATATAAATTAACTTGGGTAGTTTCCCAAACAGAACAAGTTACGATAATACATTAACTTATCAACTTGATTTTATGTGTAGTTGAATGAAAGTGAATCTCTGTTGTATTCTTCGTGTGTATTTTATGATAATGAATCGACCATAAAACTGATAATAAACGCTATCAAAAATGTATTTCATATATTTTTTATTGAATAATAAGTTTCATTACGACGTTCAATGCCAATTATAGGATCCGAAAATAGTAAATAGGTACACACTACACACGTACGTTTCATTCTCACGTAGTTTATGCATGAACATGTTAAATCAGAACATGGCAAGTTGGAACGTTTTTCCAGAAACTTTATCATATGTTTACCCAGCCTCATTGAAAATAACGAGGAGGCGAAAAAATCGATAAAAACGGAGTATTTTTTTCGTTGTCGTCGACCAGTTGGATTTAAAATCAACAAAAATACAAATAAATTATTATGTGTTTTGAATTATTATCGTAATTAGGTCAATATTGATGATACCCTTTGTTTTGTTCGCAGAATTTTAAAAAATGCCACCAGTTGATACATCTGCATTGAAGGAAGCTAAATTGCCAGTTATTTGGATTTTAGGTAATAACTTTAAGAATTTTATCGTCTTAAGTAAAAGAATAGAGATATTGTATTAAACTTTTGTACCTTGGGAATTGCTTTGGAAGCAGTTTTTTCGTTTCTTTTTATAAGACATCAAGGTCATTGCTGTATTGCCAGAACAGTTTTGTTACTAACACAAGCGTAGTTTATTTACACAAATCTCTTTAGGTTTTATATGAACTCGTATACTGAATGAGACACTATAGTATATCATGATATGAGTTTTCTACGATTGAATAAGTAGGCATTTATTAGTACCTATAAGGTAGGTATAATTTAGGTACTATGACGAAGCATTAATTTTGAACTTCTAAGAACAGAAATGTCTAAAGGGCTCAAAAATGATCAAATTTTAAATGCCCGAGCGGCACACTCGATCGATAATATCGGAAGATGTAACGTATCGATAAAAAATCGTTTGAAAATCTATAGATGTTCTCACGATATTATAAAGATTTATCGGTACAACTTCATAGGCAAAAAATCTAAAAACTATCGAATTCGATATTATTAAGATTTTATGACGATATTCGTCAACGATACTATCGACAAAGAATATTAAATTTATCGATTCCGATTTTCCACCGATTTTGTGCAGTTATTTGAAACTACATTATCGACAAAGAATATTAAATTTATCGAATTCGATTTTTTAACGATTTTGTAAAGATATTTAAAACTATATTATCGACAGATTATATGAAATTTCTCGGCTTCGATATTTTACCGATTTTTTGACGACATTTGAAACTATATTATCGACAAATGATATTAAATTTATCGAATCCGATTTTTTACCGATTTTGTAAAGATATTTGAAACTATATTATCGACACGTAATATGAAATTTCTCGATTTCGATTTTTTAACGATTTTGTGACGATATTTGAAACTATATTATCGACAAATAATCTGAAATTTCTCGAATTCGATTTTTTAACGATTTTGTGAAGATATTTAAAACTTTATTATCGACACGTAATCTGAAATTTCTCGAATTCGATTTTTCAACGATTTTATGACGATATTTTAAACTATATTATCGACACGTGATATGAAATTCCTCGAATTCGATTTTTCAACGATTTTGTGGCGATATTTGAAACTACATTATCGACAAATAATCTGAAATTTGTCGAACGATTTTTCAACGATTTTGTGACGATATTTGAAATTATTTCCAAATTGGTGAAAATTTTTCTAAGTCCAACACGTCTGGAAGTACTAAACTGCCTATTATAAGCGTTTTATTGCTAATTCCTCAACGATAAGGTATGGCATAGTGGTTAAGGAAGAGGATTACCATGCAGGAGGTAGAAGGTTCAAGCCCCACGGGTGGCAGATTTTTTATAATTTTTTTTGACTTTTTCTGAAATGATCCTCTTACCGTAACATGAATAATGTGTTTAGGCATAGTTTAATGTATTAATTATGCTAATTAATGAGTTTTAATTATAGAAAAAAGCTAGTAAAAGACGAAAAATCGGAATAAAAAATCGATAAAAAATCGACAGAATATCGAATTCGATAAAGTTCCGCCTAAATCGTGAAATTATCTTTCGATATTATAGATATATTATCGATAAAATATCTTACTATAATCTCGAAATATTTGCTAACTATAATTCGTCGATAATCTATCTATATATCGAAAGATAATTTCACGATTTATGCGGAACTAACGCGACACTTTATCGAATTCGATATTCTGTCGATTTTTTATTTCGATAATTTGTCGAGTGTGCTGCTCGGGTGTTGACCAAAAGTTGAATTTTGAAAGATTTACCAAGTTTTAAAAATTTACAGCTTTTACGAAACCTAACAAATTTTCTAAATCAACGTTCTAAATTTTTTTTGAAAATTTCGCAGAATTTTAAAAATTTACCTAATTTTAAAAATTAATTAAATCTCGAAATTTTTATTATATTTTATTTTGAAAATTGTAAACTGATCAAAACTTTGAAAATTGAACTCTTTAATTTCTTTCAAAATTTATGGCTGATCCTGAGTTCAAAAATCTATTAGAATTTTAAAATCAAACATTTGAAACTGACTTTCAAAATTTTCGGAAAAAATTAGCTAGGTAAATAGGACTTATTGAAAATCGGCCAAATTTTTAAAATTGATTTAACTGATTTAAAAATTTAGCAAAATTTTAAAAATTGACCAAATTCAAAAATTCTACGTAGATAGTAAAATAAAAAAAAAATAACGATCCAGATTTTATAAATTTTACCAAAATTGAATTTTCATTAAATTCATGACCATTTTAAAAATTTACTGCACATGGAAAAAAGTATAAAATTTTTAAAATTACTTTTAAAGTTGATCTAATTTCGAAAATTACCAGATTTGAATATTTTCTTCAAAAGTTGTATTTTTATAAAAATTTTCAATTTTACTAAGTTTTAAGAATTCACCTACCAGATTTTGAAAAAATTATGAACTTTTCAAAATACAAAATAATTATGTAGGTAGGTATTGAAATTTTATAAAATTTGCAATCAAAATTTTTTGAAACTATTCCAATTTTAAATTTTTAAATTTTTTGTAATTAGTTGAATTTTAAAATAAATTTTAAAAATGGCCAAATATCAGATTTTTACCAATTTTTTTGAGTAAAAAACTTTGATTTTTTTTTTTTGTTGAAAATTAGAATTTTATTCAGATAAAAAAAATGACCAAATTTTGAAATTTCAACAAAGATTGAGTTTATATCAACTTTGAAGTTTTTCAAAATTCCATAATTTATCAAATTTTTAGAATTATGAAACGTTTTTAAAATTCACCATTTTTTATTCATTTTTAGCATAGTAGGTATATGCTTTTACGGAGACCAAAATGGGAAAAAACGACACCTAAATCCGACAGGAAAATCCGACAGTTGGGTTAGGTTAAGGTATATTAAGTTAGGTTTGGATGACATAAAAAAACTTGGAAAATTTTTAATAAATTCGATTTTTTAGACATTATGTCAGACATTTTGAAACTTGTAATTTTTTTGAAATTTTATGACTTTTAGACATTTTTCTAGACATTTTGTCAGACATTCTGAAACTTGAAATTTTTTTTAGAAAGTTGACTTTCTGATATTTTGTTACAGGGTAAAAAAATCAAACTTTAGGCTTTTTATGTATTAACTTTTAAAAATTTGTTATTTATTATTTAAAAAATTATTTAAATATTTTTAAATCAACGTAATTTTAAAAATTTAGCTAAAATTGATTGAAATGACAAATTTTTATAATTTTTTTAAAATGTTGTTGACTTATTTAAAATTGATATAATTTTAAAATTACTTACCATATTTTCAATTTTTGTCTATTTTCAAAAACTTTACCACAATTTGAAAAATTAATCGAATTTTGAAAATTTCAAAGTTCTGAAAATTGATCAAATCTTGAAAACTGCCGGTTCAAATTTCGAAAAAAATAGACCTAGCTGAATTTTAAAAGTTGGTCCAATTCAGAGACGTTAGTATACAGATGTCAAAATTTGATTACCAAATTGGAAAATTTTTGTAAAATTAACTTATTTTTGATTTTTTTTTTAAATGCTAGGCTTGAAACATTGACAAAATTCTCAAATTTTGAAATTCCAAAATTTCATAAAAATTGTCCAAGGCATTGAAATTTGATTTAAATTTTTTTTTAATTTTTCAGAATTTTAAAAATTTATTGAACTTTAAAAATTACAGAATTTTCATCAAAATTGCGAATGATAATAATTCAGTAGGTAAAATTGTCATTTTTAGATTTAAAAAAAAAAAAAAATTGATAAAAGTAATTTAAAGATTTTATTTTTGAAAATTAATCAATCTTTAAAAACTAATTTTTTTTTTCATTTCATTTAAAAACCTAGCTCAAGATTTTTAAATTTTGAAAATTTACCACATTAGAAAAAAATTAAAAACATTTATCAAATTTTGAAAATTAACAAATCAAGTAGGTAATTTTTAAATTTAGTGTTTAAAAATTGATCTTGGTACATACATCTACCTAGTACCTACTTATTTGTAATTTCAAAAAATTATTAAAATTTTAAAAATTGATAAAAATTGATCAAAAAAATTTAATAAATTTTTTAAATACATGATGTAAAAATTGATTAGGTACCTACCTAAAATTTTAAAATAGACTTTTAGGAATTATTTACTAAATTTTTTAATTGCGAAATAAATTGAATTTTTTCATAAAGGAGTCCATATTATTGAAATTTTATTCCATTCTGAATTTTTCTTGGTAAAAGTAGGTTCAGCATGGCACTGATGTGACATTTATTTGAGTTGTAATTAGAAACACAACTGATAAAAGTTGATAAGATAGGTCAAGAGAGATTTTCAAAGCTGTAAAAAACGTGTTATCAATAATCATCATAATTTTTATAATATGTGCAAAGAATAACGTTTTTAAAATCAGAATTTACGAACTCTAATAACTTCTGAGCTGCATAATTTGTCAATTTAAAATTTAAATACGTAAAATGCTGTCCCTTCAAATATCGAGGTCAGCGATTCCATTAACGCTGAAGCTTTTAAAACTGGCAGAAACCGTAATAATTAATTTATTCCCATTACAGGTGGCCCTGGCAGTGGAAAAGGCACACTATGTGAAAAAATCGTCGCCAAGTATGGATTTACCCACGTTTCTACCGGAGATTTACTTCGTGACGAAGTACAATCCGGATCCGATCGTGGTAAAGAAGCAGCTCAAATTATGAAAGAAGGCGGTCTTGTTCCTACAGTAAGTTTAATCCTTCATTTTCCAAAAATCATACCCACCTAAGAAAAGTACCTACAGCTACAAGTACGTGATTTTAATTTCATTTTTGTATAGGAATTCGTACTGACATTATTAGCTGAAAAATTACTGAAAGAGTTACCAAACTCGAAAGGATTCCTTATCGATGGTTACCCAAGAGAAAAAGCCCAAGGGGAACTTTTCGAGAAAAACGTAAGTTGAATTTTTTTTTTCAACTTGAGATCATTTGTCATGTCACTTTTTATACGTATACGAGTAAAACGTAAAAATTCCAACTTCCTTCACAACGAATACTCGTCCGCTTCCTCTGGTCACGCCCTGTTATATCAAATTATTTCTACCGAAGCGTAAATATCGGTAATGGAAGTACCTAGTACAGTTATACTGAGATAGGTATATAAAATGAATGAAAAAATATATCATTAGGTATACTTCATTCATTGTTTTATACAGTGATGTGGGAGTATTTACGTGTTTTGTGTGTGACAAGGTAAAATATCAGCTCACTCTAGATTTCATTTTGAACACACATCACATTCGTATACTTATTTATAGAATTATCTTGACCTACTTTGTTTAAAAAGTGTGTGATATGGTGTGATTCTTCTGGGTGTGAAAAGTACACCAATTATATGGGCACCTCAACTTATTATACTGATCGATATATCTTTACATTTTAACCCAAATGTTCGAATAAATATTTTTTACCTGAATAGCCTGTTATAGGTATGTACGAGTATGATTGTATAATAATACAATTTTTGGAAAAATGATTAGTAGGTAATTTTTTAGAAAAAGTTTCATTTGGTTATGAAAAAAACATAAATATAAATTATTCAACTTTCAAAATATCACACAATTTTCTAAAAATCATAAATAAGAAATAATCAATTTTTGACAAATTATTAATATTTTGGAAATTATAAACTAGGTACCTACTTAATATAAAATTATTAATTTTTGGAAATACACATAGGTTAATCAATTTGCAAAAAATAATTAATTTCGATAAAATTAATTAATTTTGCGGAACGTATAATAATTATAAGTACCTATCTAATCAATTTTTCAAAATATCATCAATTTTCAAAAAATTATAAATTTTGGTTTTTTGAAATAAAATTGAAATAAAATATTTCCAATAAAATACCAATTTTATAAAAAAAATGTTGATAATCATTTTTTTAAAACGATGAATTAATAAAAAGTTATTAATTCCAGAATTTTCGAAGAATTTTCACTTTTTAATTTTTTTTAGAACAATTATGACTAATTTATAAAAAAAATTATTGCTTTACAAAAATTTTTTCAAAAATTTCAAGCTTTTGAAATATATTAAGTTTTTTTATAAAATTATTAACGAGTCATTTTTTCCATTTAATAAGAAATTAATGTACTTAAAAATTATTTACATACCATCATCGGAATAAAATCACGCTTTTTTAAAAATTCGCCTCCTGTCGCAGAAGCTCAACCATTCGCCCCTATGTAAATTCACCACTTATTTGACTCATTTTACCGATTCCCTACTCTGATTGAATTATTTCAGATTGCCCCCGCTGATGTAATCGTCTACTTAGAAGCCGATGATAAAATCATGATCGAACGACTTCTCGGAAGAGCAAAAACTTCGGGTCGTTCGGACGATAACGAAGAAACAATCAAGAAAAGACTAGACACTTTCCACGCCAATAACGATCCAATTATCGAAACATTCGCTAGTAAAACCAAAAAAGTACGTATCACACGCGATTAATCTAGTAATCTTCTTAAACTTCAAATACCTAATTTTTACCATACTACGTAAATTTCCAGATTAACGCTATTCAAACACCAGAGGCTGTTTTCGCCGAAGCTGAAAGTATTATCGATGATATCTTATCGAAAAAGTAATCGTTAATTGACTCACTAGTGTTTTTTGCAATCGCAATATTATTTTTAAAAAAGAAGAAAAACAATGTTACCATTTTATTCACCTCATATTTTATCGCTTATCTGTTGAAAAATTTGTTATTTGTTTTAAATTTATGTTGTGCTTGTTTTAAACTCGAGAAAAATCAATAAAAATTAAGTATTTTAATACATTTTCTGTAAAAAATAAAATAATATATAAGAAACATCTAGGTGCTAAATTGCCTATTTAAAAAAATCAAATTAGCTGTGATACGTCTGCAAAAATAAAACTACATACCAATTTTTCTCGACGAAATATTAATTACACTCTGTTCAAATTAAATATAAGAAATGTACGCTTATTGCTTAAAAAATATATTACGTAAAAGTGAAAATTTATAAGTGCATTTTTTCTTGGTGGGGGGGGGGGGGGGGGGTGATAAAGAATACCTTAATTTTTTTGGAGTCCATATAAAAAATTCAATTTTTTGGAATAAAAAAACATCTCAATTTTTTGGAATAAAAAAACATCTCAATTTTATGGAAAATTTCTCAATTGAAATTCTTAGAGAAATGAATTTCTCGTTTAATTCAGAGGGGATCCTAATTTGTTGATTGAAATAATCTGGACCCTTAAAAATTTTCGCACTCGGATGGAATTTTTGTAGATTCTTCAAATCACAAATTTTGTAAAAATTTAATATTTGAATAATTTTAGAAAAATAAAAATTTCAGTCCAATTGCATTTCATCAAAGAAAAAAGCTACAGCATCAGCACTTTCAATGCGAAATCTTCCTCTGAGGAAATTTTTGAAGATTTTTTGAAATCAAAATTTTGTAAAAATTTCAATTTTTCAAAATTTTTAATAAATTTCAATTTTCCAAAATTTTCAATAAATTTCAATTTTCCGAAATTTTTAATAAATTTCAATTTTCTAAAATTTTCAAAATTTTTTAATTTTCCGTAATTTTTAAAAAATGAGAAATTTTATTTAATCAATGACAAAGGCTACCATTTGATCCACTGCAAAATCCTACCCTAAGCGAATTTGTCAAAAAATTTATTTTCAGAAAATATCAAAAAATGAGTTTTTTGCAAAATTGCATTTATTCAATGAAAAAAGTTACCCCAAGTGCCCATGCCAAATCCTCCTCTGGCTGAATTTTTCAAAATTTTTATTTTCAGTAAATTTCAAAAAATGGCAATTTGCATTTAACCAATGACAAAGGCTACCATTTGATCCATTGCAAAATCCTACCCTAAGCGAATTTGTCAAAAAATTTATTTTCAGAAAATATCAAAAAATGAGTTTTTTGCAAAATTGCATTTATTCAATGAAAAAAGTTACCCCAAGTGCCCATGCCAAATCCTCCTCTGGCTGAATTTTTCAAAATTTTTATTTTCAGTAAATTTCAAAAAATGGCAATTTGCATTTAACCAATGACAAAGGCTACCATTTGATCCAATGCAAAATCCTACCCTAACTGAATTTGAAAAAAAAATAAATATTTTCAGTAAATTTCAAGAAATGAGAATTCTGCAAATTTGCATTTGTTCAATGAAAAAAGCTACCCTTAAGTTCTCATGTAAAATCATTCTCTGGCGGAATTTTAAAATTTTTTATTTTCAGTGCTCTGGTTAAATTTTCAAAAAATATATTTTCAAAAATTTTCAAAAAATGAGTTTTTGCAAAATAGCGTTTAAATAATGAAAAAAGCTACCATGAAGTCTAATACAGAATCCGCCTCCGATGGGAATCTAAAAAAATTTTCAAATAAATTATTTTGTAAAAAAAAAATTATACTTATTCAGTAAATTTCAAAAAAATAAATGAGTTTTTGCAAAGTTGCATTTATTCAACGAATAAATCTGCGATAAAAATCCAATGCAAAATCCTCCTCTGATTGAATTTTTGAAAAAATTTAAAATCATCATTTTTGTGATCTTCAAAATACACGAATAAAAGTGAAATTTATTTTTTTATTTTTTTTTTATTTAAAATCAACCGAACATATTTACATCGATTAGACTCATTGTCTGGTCATCAAACGAAAATAGTAAATTAACAAAATGACTGAAAACATGAGTACTAGAATAAAAACGTATAACATAAGTTTAACTATGCAAAATTTCTTATCGTAGGGATCGACGTGTGTTACATAAGGAGTTATGGGAATTTTGATGATCTCAGGTGTGCCATTCTTCTTATCAGGACTTAAATCCGATAAGAACGCCAGATTAAATTTACTCCAGTAATCTGGCATTAGTAGATTTGTCCCGTTATCGAGTTCAACTACCATGTCGCTTAGATGAGGAAATATCCACGAGTAGCTTTTCTTCCACAAAGGACATGGGATGGTTCTGGATTCGCAGGGCATCGTGATTTCATTTGTTTTCACTGGGGTAGAAAAATTATTCGGTTAGTAAAAAATTTAAAAATATAAAAATAAAAACCATGAAATGAATCTGTTACGTTTGCAGAGGAGAGGGAATTCGTTGATTTTTGATTTAGTCGTATAAACTGGACAATCTGACAATTTATGGGCGGTAGAATGAATTTCTTTCTCTCTCGAGCAATAATAACACAATAAATGGCCGATTGATTCTTTCAACGTTGGATTCGCTGAATAAGTTTGTTCTGAGCTTAGTACTCTTGGAATGTAAGAACAGCCGACGAACAGAGCTAAATTCCGTCTGTATTTGTTATCGCTGGAAATTGATCAAGGATGAAGTTATGCAACTTATACTACGCCCAATTGACATTACTCGTATTTACTTACGAATTAAAATCAAGAAGATGATTACCGTACAATAAAAGAGGTAACATTTGAATAAGTTCACTTTGAGAACCACTTTGAATAGGAAACGATGTTGCTACCATTTCACATTGCATCGGAGTCGTTCCTGAAAACAGGTGAAATTTTTTCCTCGATCTAGTACAATTCTTATTTTAAAGAATTAAAAACAGTAGTACGAATTTCTCAATTAATTTTTTGCGAGGAAATCTCACATTTTTTTTTTTAGAAAAAATTCTTAATTTTCGTTGAATAAAAAAATCAACAGAAATTTTTTTTCAGTTTCTTACAAAAAAAAAATAAAAATCTTCAATTTTTTTTAATGAAAAAAATTTTAGTTTTTTTTTTAGAAAGAAAACATTTTAGTTTTTTTTTTTAGAAAGAAAACATTTTTTCAAAAAAAACAATGTTGAATTTTTTGGAAAAAACGTGCACTTTTTTTTAAAGAGAAAAATTCTTCAATTTTATTTGTAACAAAAAAACTCAATTTTTTAGAGGAATAGATCAATTTCTTCATTTTTTGGGAAAAAATCTTTAAATTTTTTTGGAATTTTTTTGATTTTTTTGGAGTAGCTAAAATTTAAAAAAAAATTGGAGTCATAATTTTTAAAATATTTTTTGGAGAAAAATCTCTCAATTTTGTTTGGAACAAAAAAAATTCTTAACAAATATTTTAGAGCAATAATTTTTCTATATTTTTTTTTCTTTTTGGAAAATACGTCTTTTGTTTTGGGGGTATGGGGTATCTATTTTTTGGAGGAAAAAATCTGTTTTGAGAAAAAAATCTCTCAGTTTTTTTGAGAAATGAAATTTTTGAACTTCTTGGAGTATAAAATTTTTCAATTTTTCCGAAAATATAAAAATTCTCAATTTTTTGAACCAGAAAAATCTTACAATTTTTTGGGAGAAAAAATGTATTCGAAATAAAAAAGTTATCTACTGATTTTTGGGTGTAAGAAACTCTTTTTTGGAAAAGAAAATTTCTGAATTTTTGTAAATAAAAAAATAATTATTTTTTTTAGAGTAGAAAAATATTTTAATTTTTTGAAAGTATAAACAATTTTTTTTACAAAAAAAGATCATCTGATTTTTGGGGGAAATCCAATTTAATTTTATTGAGAGGAAAAGATTTAATAAAAAAAAAGTAACTCTTTTTTTTCGTGGGAAAAATAACTTAATCTTTAAGGAGTGAAAAGATTTCTCATTTTTTGTATTGTTTTTTAAAACTTTTTTGGCATAAAAATTTTCCCTCTTAAAGTATTTTAAAATTAATATCCATCTCCCATTTTTTTTTTTTTTTTTTTGAGAATAAATTCTAAATTTTAATGGAAGAAATATTTCCCAGAGTCAACGTAAAAAAATTTTCAATTTTTTGGGAGAAAAAAAATCCATTTTTTTTTGAAAAAAAATGCTTCTTCATTGAGAAAAACACTCCCTATTTTGGAGATGAAAGTTATACTGAATTTTTAAAAATTGAAAAAAACTTTCAATTTTTTTGAAAGTGAAAAATTGAAAAAAAAATTGTTACCTACTTTCGGAGTGAAATTGTGAATAATTTTTCAATGTTTTTAAGAGAAAAAAAAATCACAATTTTTTGGTAAAAAATAATCAGTTTGTTTAGTAAAAAAAATAATCAGTTTTTTCAGTTTTTTTGGTTGAAAAAAGTCACAATTTTTTAATACCTAAAAAAACGCAATTTTTCGACTTGAAAAAAATCTCTCTTTTTAAAAAAAAAAGAAATCTACATTTTTTTTTGGAGAATTACAATATTATCTCTCCATTTTTTAGAGAAAACAAAATCTTACTTGAGTATTTTAAATTTTTTTAGAAAAAATTATATTTTAAAATATTTAAATAAAAAATACCTTAATTTTTGGGAGATAAAAAATCATTCTCACATTCAACATTTAATAATTTTCAACTCGCCACCCTTCAGGAAAAAATCGAGCTACATCATGGAAAATTCCAAGTTATCAGCTCTGTTTTGCAGAATACGAAATGAAGTGAAATTAATTAGTCAAGTTACCATTTGAATTATCACCATCGACGTGTATTCTTAGATTCGATTTGAAATCTTCATAAGGACAGTTCTTAATTGCCTTCTGCGATTCTTGTTCCAATTTCCAATGCCACTCCTATGATAAAATTATCTACATGAGCGGAGACCGATCCGTAATCGAAACTTCAGGCATCTCAGATCGAAGAGATTTCATAATTAATTTTGAAATAAATTTAGCTGTTTGTCTCCAAATTGAATGTTGTAGGTATTTATTTAGATCAGATCGTAGACAGTACAATAATAGTTCTAGTTCATTAAAAACTCTTTGATCTGAGATGAAATAATTAGTGGGTAAGTACTTTACTTACTAATTGAATCATTACAGGGTAATCTTCGTAATACCGACACTCTTTACACTGCTGTTGTATTACGCTAGTTCTGAATTTATTATAAATATCTAAAAATTCAATTCTACTTGCATCTCTAAGCTGACTTTCCCAACAAGACCATGATTCGCAATTGGCTCGCAAAGCCTGATGATGAGAAATGTTTTAGTACAATGACAAACAGAAGACTGAACTGAATGCGATCAAAAAATATACGAGTACTTACGAAATCGCCGATATGTTTACAACGATGAGTTCTCATTGCATCTGTATTCCGAAGTGGCATTTTCTGAGAATTCGTGTCACCCATCGTGCCCAATATCTTCGAAATTATCGACATGATTACCAAATTGAAGACGAAAGTTTGAGAATAATTCGATACGTGATTTAAAGCACGAAAAAAAATTCATTGCTGAAGATCATTTTAAATTGTTTTACAATTTGTTTTCTTTCAAATTCAGATTTGAAATCGTTGTCGTAAATTTTCTAATCTTCGCAGTCCAGCCAACTATAATTGAGAAGAAGCTAGGTAGAGTAGGTATGTTAGCTACATACCTACTTTGATAATGAGACTAAAGACTAAACTACACCTTTAATTTTAATTTTCAGCTACGAGTACATAGAATTAGGTATTTCAAATGTTTTTTAGTAAAGTTCAGTTAAGCAGATGTTTTTCAAAATATAAACGTAAAATACAATTAATATTGCAGTAAAATTAATAACATGAAAGTGACTCGGAAATCTGAATTTTAGAACCTTCATCGTGAATTTGTGGTGCTTAGAATAATTTTTTTTTACAAATAAGTTTCACCCAAGTGGTTACCTGTTATCGTTAGACAGGAATTTTCAATTTCCCGAATAAAAAAATTTTGACCCCAAAAAAATACCTGGCGAATATATTTTAATATCTTCTTTAAAGTACTACCCCATCGACCGGGAGTCGTGGCGTACTCCTGTAAACCTGAGCAATTAGGTGGTCTGATCGGTGCTAAGTAGTGGGGAGATCCTGTTTGGTAGTTATTGTGTTGTTCTTAGAGAGGCGATGCTGGTCATCTGTACGATCTTGTACGATCTTGTACGATCTTGTACGAACAATCTTGTACGATCTTGAACGATCTTGAACAATCTTGTACGATCTTGAACATACGATCTTGAACGACCTGTGAACGATCTGTGAACGATGTGAGGTGACTAGGTCACCATTAACAAGCACACAGACCAAGCCAGCAGGGCACCCTACATACCGATCATTTTGCAAAAATTTTCAATTTTTTACATTTTTACATTTTTTCTAATATAAAGTCAAAAATCTGAATTTTATGGATTCGACGAATAAAACTTTCCAGAAAAAAAAAGAAATACAAATGGAATTTTTGAAGGAATATTTTGAAACAATATCAAAACGGTTCAACATGTTATCTGATGATAATACGAGTATGAATTTAAAATTATTCCTTTTGACTGGTTTCTCATTTCAAAAATAAGGTAGAGAATGGGTATAGTAGGGAGCAACTCACAATATTTTTTTCGTTCGGAAGTATCTACCGTAAAATTGGGTTAAGTCGATCAAAAAAACGAGTTTTTGGTAAATTTCAGTCATGAATTCTTCTAGGAAAATTCTCCAAAAATTATGGTACATAGTACCATCTTTCAGCTATAGGTATAATGGCTTAATCAAAAAAATTTACGATATGCCTATTAAATTCTACAGTTTTTTAAAACTTGATCGACTTCACCCCACCTAGAAGAGTGAAGTCGATCACTATGTTTTTTCCCGTTTATACCAACTCTACAGAGTCGTGGGCCGAAGTTGATCACTCAGGTGTGTTCCTAGACAAATATCAAACACTAAGAAGCTGAAAAAAATATGAAAATCTTCATTATTTTTATTTTTAAACGTTGTCAGAATTTATTTACAAAAAAAAACAATAAATCGGAGTATCTAAGTTTTCTTGATTTTCTTTTCAAGGTTGCCAAATCAATTTTTTAATTTGTTTAATTTGCTCGATTTTTCGGGATTTTTAAAAAAAAATTTTACCACTAGGTACCTAATTTTCATTTTGAATATTTTCTGAGTGTGGCTTCAATTTTTTTAAATCTCTATTTTCAAAATTTTTAGAAATTTCTCAAATTTTCACTTTACAAAAAAAAATTATTTTTAATATTTTTAAAAATAATGGTTAAATTTTTCAAATTCTGAATACTTCAAAATCTCAACTTTCTAATTTACTAGACTTTTTCAAATTTTCATTTTTTTTATTTAGAATATTTTTTTTAAAATAGTGGCTCAATTAAAATCTCAATTTTCCAATTTCTCAAAAATGTCTCAAATTTTCACTTTTCAAAAAAAATTATTACTTACCTAAATCATATAATTTTTGAATATTTTTGAAATAGTGACAAAAATTTTTAAATTCTGAATATACCTACTTCAAAATCAAATTTCTCAAATTTTCACTTTTCAAAAAAAAAATTAAATAATTTTTGAATATTTTTGAAATAGTGACTAAATTTTTGAAATTCTGAATACTTCAAAATCTCCGCTTTCCTATTTCCTAGAAGTTTTTCAAAATAGTGACTCAATTTTTCGACTCAAATTTTCATTTTTTTAAAATTTTCCTTACCTACATTTAAATTGTTTTTCGTTTGCTAGGTATAACATTTCAATTTTCTCGATTTTCAATTTCTCCAAGATTGCTCAGTTCAGTTCATTTTTTTTTTTTTTTTTTTTTTCGATTTTTCAAGTTGCTCAATTTTTCCATTTTTTTTACTGTTCCTTGTTTTTTTTCAAGTTTTTATGACTTGTCTTCATATTTTCAAATTTTGAATAATTCCAGAATAATTGCTCAATTTTTTAAGTTTTGAATACTTTAAAATCTTAATTTTCTAATAATTTAACCAATCTTCTTTTTTTTTGAAAATTTTTCTCGTTAAATGTTTCATAATTTTCTATAGCATTGCATTTTCAATTTTTGTAAAGTTAAACAATCTCTTTTAATTCTTCTGGTTTTTTCTTAAAAATTTCTCTGATTTTTTTTAATTTTTCAATTTTCTGAATTCATTGCGATTTCTTAATTTATTTTATTCAAAGTTTTTCAATTTTTTCTTTTCTCCAATTGTCAATTTCAATTCTTTACAATGTCTTATTTTTTCAAATTTTAAATCTTTAATCCTTGTAGCAAAATCAAAAAATAATCGATTTATCGAAATAAAAAAAATTATCGAAATTGAAAAATTAATCGAGTCAGTTGAGAAATTAATCACAATTATATATTTTTTTTCAAGCAACAAAAATCAAAAAATAAAATAAAATAATCGATCAATTAAAATGGAGAAAAAATTGATTTATTGAAATTAAAAAAAATTATCGATTTAACGAAATCCGAAAATTTTGTCATGTAAAAAAAAATCTATTTTTTTCCATTTTTTTCAGTTCTATAATTTTTTTTTTTCAAATTTTCAGTAGCATTTAATTCAATATCACTCATTTAGTTCTCCCAAGTTTTAGTACCAACTTTTACGTAGGTAGTTATTTTCTTTTTAATTTTTAATTTTACTTCGATTTTTTTCCAAGTTCATGAATTAATTTTTTTCGATTAAATTGTTTTTTTATTGTCAATTTTTTCATTTTTACATTTTATAGTTTTTTAGTTTGTTTCTGTTTATTTTTTTAAAAATTTTCCATTACCTAAGTAATTTCAATATTATTTTACGTTTAAATGTATATTTTTTTAATCCAAACGTATTTTTTTCAGCTTGGTAAATTTCAATTTTTTCTAGATTCAAAATTTTTTTTACAAATTATTTTCATCAGTTTGTGACCGTTAATTCATCAATTCTAATTTTTTCAATCTTTGATTTTTTAAATTTTAATCACCACTTTTTAGTTTTAATTATTTTTTATAATTGGGTACGATATGTATAGATAGTTTAATACACTGAAATAACAAATTCAATATGGCACTATTTTTATTCAACAATTACAAAACATTTTATCATACAGATCAACAAAATTTCGTTTAGGTGATAATTTAATACTCTCACTCACTAAACTTAGTTACACTTTAATTAATCATTAAATTGATAAACAATCGAGGAATGTAATTTCAAAAGAATAAAAATTAAACAATACTTTGATTTATTTAACTAGTACAAGAGACAAAAAAAAATTAATACGTAAAAAAATACTCTCAACAACATTTTTACTATATAGACCTAGCTACACTACCTATCAAATTTTTCATTCGGTTATAAAATGAAAATATAAATTAAGGCTAAAATAATTTACAGGACATAGAATCGTATATTTCAGGTACATGGTAAAATCTATGTCCACATTGTCCACCAAAAAAAAAAAAAAAAAATTGTACAATACTATAAGGCGTCGCCTTTTTTTTTTTTTTTTCAGTAAAAATTTCTCATCGTTTAAGTATACAATACCTTAGAAAAAATTACGACTTGAAAATTCCTCGGGGTTATTACCTACATTTTTAGGAGGAAATTTATCTCTGATCTTACGTAGGTAGGTAGGTACTTGTAGTATTTGCACGTTGAACGTTACAAGTTACAGTCGTACGATATTTTTAATAAACTTTTATATTTTTCAGTCATTTCTCTCCAATAGCTTACGTAGCTACGTTTACACAGAAGACCTCGTACGTAAGTACATTGATACGTACACTCTTAGATAAAGCAATTAACGTCATTATCATTTCATTTACAACTTCTTCGATAAAACTATCGTCTGCTGTACGTAAGAAGTGGGTAAGTCTAGGTATCTGTACCTATAGATAGATAGAGACTCGTACGAACAATTCTCACAGCAATATGGGCCTGCGAGCTCCGTTGATGTTTTATCACACTCTTTAGAGAATAAATTATAAGTTATTTTATACGTTGCATTTCTGACCACGTATGGATGGGTTAGCGATTCGGCCCATTATGACGAGTTTCCGATAGCACCGAGGTTTTGTGTGTAGGTGAAGGCAAATGATTAGACGAAGCGAAAGTTACTGGTTTATCATTTTCTAAGCCATCTTCGGATAATTTATATTTTCTCGGTTTTGGAACGACTATGTCGTCTTTATTTAGCAACGATACCTTTAAAGAAGGCTCTGTATTGGCACGAATGGGTATTCTGGAGCCTGCTGCTTTGACCGGAGACACCGACTGACTTAATTTTGGTACTTTATTCGTCGAACTGGGCGATTTTATTTTACTTTTTTTCAAACTGGGCGTCGTATTATTGGTAGGCGACGTCAGGGCTAGGATTTGTTCGTCGGACATATTCTCCTTGGAATATTTGGAGAAATTTTTTTGATTAGATTTCATCTCAGTGGAGACCTCCTTAGGGGTGTGATTTTCACTGTGACCGTTCGTGTAGGTCATTTCTTTGACCGTATCGATGGACGAGTCGTCTTTCGAGTCTTCGTTTTCGTATTCGTTGGTCGAGGTTGAATTTTCACTCGAGCTGACCGGCGATGAGGTGTTGTTGACGGTGGTCGAATGATTCGTATCGTTGGTGATGATGGTTTTACTATCGACTAATTCCAGCGTTTTAGAGTCGTCGCTCGATTCGTCGTTGGCGGGTTTGCCATTTTGGGTTATTTCGGCTGCTGTGACGAACAACGTAAGGTCGCTAATGTTGACTTTGCTTAGATCGTCGTCGTCTCCGTTCGATACCTTGATTTCAGTCACGTAAGTTGGTAGGTTGGGGTTGGGCATCGGTGACGTGGGAAGATCAGGAACTTTTTCGTCGATTTCTGCGAACACGTTGTCTTTCGAGTCGTCCTGCAGGTCGAAATTCAACTCCCAGCTGATGTTGCTGCAGTTCGATTCGATCGATAAGAATTTATTATCTTCGTCTGGTAGTTTCATCGGAGTGGACGACGTAAGCATGTCGTTGGTATCTGAAGAAAAGCTACAGTCGTCTTGGGTCTTTACTGCCTCTTCCAAGGTACCAAACAGCGATGACTTTTTCAACTTGCTCAGTCCTAGGTCTGATTTGGAATCTTTGGGGAATAAATCCTCGTTGGTTAGATCCTCCTCCGGAGGCAACGGAGCTTTTCGCTTTTTACTTCCTCGAGGTGTGTGCTCGGTGAGCTCGAGGGAGACAGCACGTTCCAGAGGGACTGGAGAGTCTTCGGTTATTTTCGATAGATCCCCTAAGGAGGCTGCTTTCCTGCTAGATTCTTCTGGAATGTGATGTACGGTGATGTGAGACGAGTTTAATTCAATCGTGTTCATATCTGGCTCTGCCTCCGAATCGCTATCTTTGCATTCGTAATTGTTGTTTTTATTTACTTCGTTCTCGATCTCGTTTAGTAAATTGAATTCAACGTCTGGTAAGCTGACCGGTGGCAGGGGAGCTTTCCGTTTGGATTTCTTGGCATCGTTTTCGTTCGAGCTGACACTAGACGATCGTAAACGTAGATTTATATCTTCTTGAGGTTTAAAATCTACATTTTCTGCAGTACTACTCGAAGTACTGATCTTGGGAGATGAAGGAGCAGCCTGCTCTTCTACCTTCTTATTGTCAACTTTCTGCATTTCCGTTTCCTTTGAGGTGATTTTTTCTCCAGATTTTTGTATACGATTGTTGAGTTTTTCTTTAATATTCTGTATACCTTTGCCGAGCTTCGTAATCACGTTGGCGTCTTTGAAAGTTGACGTGAGAGAACTGCCGGCCGAGCTAACGCTGGTGGGTTTTTCTTTTTCTTGATGGTGAGATACGGGAAGAGATAAATCTACTTCGTCGAAGCTCATCGTGGGTGTTTTCGTATCGATACCGGAATCGCTTTGGATGTCTATGACTGTCGAGTTGCAGTTCGCGTGCTGTTGAACTTCGCTCGATGTCAAGGCAGCAGATTTTTCAGATAGTGGTTTCGTCTTGATGTCGGGTAGCACCTTTACTCCGTATTTGAACATTTTGTCCGAGATTTCCGATACTTCTAGGATGGCTGGTTTTGGTTTATCTTCCGAGGTGGTTTGCGGTTTTTTGTCCATCGAGTTGAAGTTCAGCTTTCGGGGGACTATTTTTTGTATCTGCGGAAAAAAAATGACGGAAATTAATTTTTGAACAAAATTTTTTAAAAATGACATACCTAAGGTAACATTTTGAAAAATTATTTCCAGCGAAATTTTAATAAATTCGTCCAAGAAAAAAAAATACGAATAATTTTTTTTAAATTATCAATGATTTTGAGCAAATTTTGAAATACAAAAAATGAGTTGGAATTTAAAAATAATCAGAAACTTTGTTCAAGAAAAAATGTTCGAAATTGAGAACAACGTTTTCAAAACTTGTAAAAATTGTTTCAAGCATAATTTTCAAAATTCAAGAAAATTTTTTAAAAAATGTGTGGAAATTTTTTTAAATCAATTTTTAAAGTGCTCAGATTTACTTTTGAAATTTTTTAAGAATTATTCACTAATTGTTATCGATTTTTGATTTATTGAGACCTGACATTAAAAAAGTGACAGAATTTTTTAGAAATGAACTTTTTGAAATCTGTTTCGGTAGAAACCCGTGTAGCAATTGTCGACATCGACATTTATGTCGACAAAATTCAGACACATTTTTTTCTCGGTTAACGATGAATTAAAAATGATATTTGAGATTTAAAGTGATGTTCTATGTTAAACATAACTGTTCAATCAACATTTTTGAATTTTTCTGAGTATTTTCCTATAATTTAGAAAACGTTGTTTTTCTACATAGACAAGTCGATGTAAAAATCGATACTCAATAAACGCATCGACATTTATGTCGACAATTTCTGCCAATTGAATTTACAAATTTTATATCTAAAAAGAACTAAAAACAATTAATAGGAACATTTTAAGCTCAGGAATAAATAATTTTTGAAAGAATCATAAAATTTTCTCATTTTTAAAAAGTTTTGAATAATACAACCACTTGTCGAGTTATTGTCGACATAATTGTCGATGGTCGAATAATGCATCGACTTCACTGTCGGCAGTGTCGACCAGAGGAATTTTAGGTCGAGATAGTGTCGATGTGATTGTCGAGGGTCGAATAATGCATCGACTTAACTGTCGACAGTGTTGACCAGAGGAATTTTAAGTCGAGTTAATGTCGATCTAATTGTCGAGGGTCGAATAATGCATCGACTTTACTGTCGACGTCTTGAGGGTGTTTGTGATACTCGCAGATAAAGTGTGTTGTGAATTAGTACATAAGGCTCTAAGAATCATCTCTATGTTAGTTGGACACACGCATGTGTCCAGCTACAAAGTGGACCTCAATGCATATATACTTATATTGAATATTTGAACTTAGTATATTTTTCAAAATTGTCGACACGATTTTGGATGGTTTGTCGAGCTTATTATCGACATGTTTGTCGACCGTCCAAATATGGCTCGACATGTCGACGGTCGACAAATGTGTCGATAATAACCTCGACAAACCATCCAAAATCGTGTCGACATGTACGATCGAAAAGTGACCGATTTCGATGTGTCGACATTTATATCGAAATTAGCATCGACGTTGCTACACGGGAAGTTTTCAAAAATCAGTTCATAATTTATTCAAGAACAATTTTTTTGTTATTCAAAAAATATTCACCCAAATCATTTGTAAAAATATTTTAAGCAAAATTTGGTGAGAAAAAAATATTCCAGCACTTCTATTTGCAAAAAAAAAAAATAATAAATAAATAAATAAAAAGTAGAAAATATTATGTACTTGGATTGAAAAAATTTCTGAATTAAAATCTAAAAAATTTGTTTGGGCAAAAAATTCCAAAAAAATGATTTAAGCATTTGTTCAAGAAAATTTTTTTAAAAAAATACAATACAAAAAAAATCAAAAATCGAATAAAGTTGGTTTTGAAAGGAATTAGCGAAAAACATTTCTTCAAAAAAAAGTTCGTCTCGCAAAAAAATTAAAAAATACTCAACAAAACTTTAAAGATTCGAGAAAATATGCTGAAAAAAATTTTAAAATACAAAAACTGCAATTTGTTTGAAAATGACTTGAAAGAAATTCTAAAACATTTGATTTGAAAAATTAAAATAAAACAATAAATAAAACAGAAGTTTCAATACAAAAAATAAATACATAAAAATAGTTTCAAGCAAAATTATTTTAAGAACAAAATTTGAAGAAATTTATACAAAAATTGTTTTCAAGGAAATTTGAAAAAATATTGTTTCTAGATAATTTTAAATTTTTTTCTTCAGAAAATTTTTAAAATTTATTTTTCACCAAAATTTTGAAAATTTAAGAAAGTAGGTAGGTACTTAAATGTTGAAAAAAATCGAAATTCAAAAAAATTCCAAACTTTATTTTGAATTCTACTAAAAAACATTTGGAAGATTTTTTTAACAAAATGGAAAAAACTATCAAAAAAAAATTGTAAAATTTGTTTGAACACATTTTGAAGAAAGAAAATGTTTTGAGCAAAATAAATTCAAGAACAAAAATTGGGAAAAAATTACGAAAAATGTTTTTAAAAACTCATTATTTTGAAAAAATTCAAAATTCCTTCATAAAAAATTGTTGAAGAGAGTTTAACAAAATTTGAAAATTTTAAGAAAATAGAAAAGTAAAAAAAAAAAAAACACGAAGAAATTTATTTTTTTATTTTTTCCATTCATTTTGAAATAAATAATAAAAAAAAAAAACTTGAATTTGCTTCGAATTATTTTTTTTTTAAATTATTTTAAAAATTTTTGAACGAAATTTTTTTTAATTCTTGAATTTCTGAACTTGAAATTGGAAGAATTTTCGATAATTTTTGGAAAAATGTAAAAAATTGAAGAAAATGTGTGATGATGAAAAAAAAAATTGAATAATCGATGGAATTATTTTTTGAAATTTTTTTCCATTTGTTTTGTATTGTTAGGTATTTTTTTGATTCATTATAAAAATTTGAAAAAAAATCGATACAGGTAACAACAGAATAAAAAATAAAAATAGATAAAAATAAAAAGATAAAATTCATGAGTTATTTATCATTACAAAATGACTGGATTCGTTTCAAAAAATAAATAAATACTTAAAATAGGCTTCATTTATTCGAAATATTTTTTTACCTGCTGAGCAGTGGAAAACGATTGACTTCTATAAAACGAATGAGTAGAATTTGGACTACTACTCCTAGCACCGGCATTCGAAAGTATTGCACTATCTTCCACTTCAATTTCCACTTCGTAAGGCGAAGCATAGCTCAATATCGCTTTTGCATCTTCGTACACCATATGACTGAAATTAATACGAATGGCGGATATTCGATCTCCTGCAAAAAAAATCTCAATAAATCATTTACATACAGATAGATTTATTTAAAATCCAATATCTAATATTGGTTTCAAGTTTATAAAGTAGAAATACAGGTTATAATAATTTTGTGAGTAGTTTTGACCACGATGCGAGTGAAATCTTTAATGAAAATGAATGCAATTTACGTGTAAAGGTAGGATAATCATCGAATAGCTAATTTTATCCGTGCACAGGTAAACGAAATTTAAACAAACCGCAAATAATGGACATTTTCCAATTTAAATCGAGTCGAGAAAAATTTGTAATATTTTATTAAAAAGCAGTAGGTATTATCGAGTTCGTAGTAAATAAATGCCTATTTAATTGTATTTTTTTCTACTCCTTTTACAGTAAAATATCTAATAATCACACAATCGAACGAACACGTTGTAACGTGACCAAGACATCAAAGATGGTAGAAAAAAAAACATGTAATTACTCCTGAATTGAGAAATTTTTCTCATATTAATCATATAAAGAGCTGTCAAGTTTTTTTTATAATTTGCACACTTACACAGAACCGCTACACAAAACACCTCATGAGCTCGCAGTTCAAAACAATAGTGCCAATTATACTAAAATTATTTTTTAAATGTTCAAATGAGATCTACGCGGCGAGTAGATCTGTTTAAAGATATTAATTTGTACCCTACTATAATGATACGTTTTAGTATAAAAGTTGGTAATGGTCATTTTATATGTACTGGTCGTAGGTAGGTATGTATATTCTCGTGTTACCTGCATATCGTATCGTAATCATGCGTGAAAAAATGCAAAAGTGCATGATAAAAAAAAAGAAGTAATAAATGCAGCTTTTTGTAGGGAAGCAGTTTCGAATTATACACGTAATTAAACGATGTCGATTTTATTTAGTAATTTTTTATTACCTTGTTTGATCATTCCTGTTTCCGAAGCTGGTCCACGGTGAAGTAAATCTTTCACGTAAATTCCGTCCCTCATGTTACCACAGATGTCGAAGCCCAGCCCAGTGAAATCTTTGCTTTTTAGCGGAATTACGTTGGTTTTTTGCTCGCTGTTGGTGCCAGACTGGTGAAAAATAGAAAGTGAAAAAAGAGTTGAAAATAAGCATAAATGATTAAAATTAGACTTAAAAAGCAGAAAAATTATCGAAGTTAAAAGTCGTTGAGAAATTTTTCAATTTATTTTAGACAATTTTTCACTGATCATTAAAAAAATAATTCATTTTTCATAAAAATATAATTTTTTGTTGAAATTTCAAAGTTGGTTTTTATCAATTTTTTCTAAAAAACTACCTTTACCACTTTTTTTTTGAAAAATTTGAAAATTCTTTGAAATAATCTAATTTTATTCAGAAACGAATCACTGAATTTTTCCCAAAAAAAATGAAAATATAAACTCAATAATTTTCAAATTTCAACTTTTATTTAAAAAAAAAAAAAAAAAAAAAACAGTTTGATTTTCGAAATTAAAAAAAAACTCCTCATTTAAAAAGATTCAAAAATTAATTGATTCCCAATTCCTTTGTGAAAAATCCTAGTAAATTCTTCATAAAAAAAAAAAAAATACAAATTTCCAAATTATAATTCCAAAAATGGGCCCAACTGTGAAATAAAACTCGGGCATATTTTTTCATAAGAATTCGAAAAAAATTTCAGTACCTATATTTTTCTTAAATTCTAATTTGAAAAAATTCAAAATGTGTTTTTAATTTTTTTTATAATTCGAAAAAAATCCCTCTTTTTCATTAAAAATTTTACCTAATTTATTACAAATTTTAAAAATCTCCAATGGTTCTCAACATTTTTCAAAAGAAAATATCCTCAATTCCTCATTTGAAAAATTTTCAAAATTGGATGGTTCTCAGTTTTATCGCAAAAATCCTATTTCTGAAAAAAAAATCCATATTCTCTCAACAAAATTCTCGATTTCTTCCAAACATAAATTGTTTCTCAATTTCAAAATTTGTTCAAAAACACGGTCAATTTTGATGAATTTTTTAAGTCGATTTTTTTATTATTTTTTTTTAATATTAAGCTTTTAAATAAAACTTGATATTTTTCAAAAAAAAATTTTCAGTAAAAAAATTAATTTCGATTCTCAAAATTTTTAAACAAAATCTCATTTGAAAAAGTTCCCGAAGTAATTAATCGTTCTCAGTTTTTTCCTCAAACAGATTTTTCATTATTTTCAAAATTCTAAATTCTACCAAAAAATTCCCTGATTTCTTAATTTTTAAGATTTGTGCTAAACAAGGATTAAGTAATTTTGAAAGGAAATAACACTTTCCACAAATTTTGATACCTTCAAAAAACATTAGACTCTAATTTTCAAGATGAAAAATCTTATTTGAAAAGATTCCAAGACTAATTTGTTCTCAATATTTCCTTCAAAAAAATCCCTCATCTTCATTTCTAAATAATTCTCAACTCTCCCAAAATATTCCAAATTTTTTCAACTTCTTTTTATTTATTTATATTTTCTAAAAAAAATACTTTTTTAAAAAATTTTTAATCCTCAAAAAACTTAAATTCGTTCTAAGAAATGCCTAACATTAAAATATAACTCGATTATTTTCGAAAATTTCCATTCAGAAAAAAAAATTCAAGATTGATCTATAATCAATTGAAAATTCCACAGCTTTTTCTGATAAAAATTTCCCATTTTTTATGTGGATTTCCCAAAAATTCTTTATATTTTTCCATTTGAGATTTAAAAAAAAAATTATTTATTTCAAGAAATAATCAAATTTTAATCGATGAATCTCTGTTTTTCTATTTTAAAAAAATTGATGTTTTCTAACAGAAACTCCTTGATTTTTACACTACAGATTTCAAAAAAAAAAAAAATCATTTTTTAGGTCCCTAAATTCGAAGAATTAGGAATTTCTTAAAAATTTACTTTCAAAAAAATGTCAAAGTTTAAAATAAAACTCAATATTTTCCACAGAATTTTCTACTTATTTAAAAAAAAAATTAGATTGATTCTAAATATTTCAGAAAAAATTTTCATTTCTTTCAGATAAATAAATAAGCCTCTCCCCTCCCCCTCTCGTGAGCCCAAAATTTGTTCAGCAAAAGCTTACTTTGATTTTTTTAGGGAAAAAAGTAACAATTTTTTTGATAAAAAATAATTTGATCACAAAGAAAATCGACAAAATACTTGCAAGCAGCAATTAATTTTTTTTCAATTTCGTTACGTTTGCGTGAACAACTTTTTTTCAAAAATATCTACTTATGTACCTACATTTTAATCTCAAATCCAAAAATGACTTGACCTACCTTATTTAAAGCATCATCTTCTAAAGACTGCGGTTTATGGCCGTTAGTTAATTTTTGACCATTTTCTTTCAACTCAGCTTTTTCCTATAAAATTACCAATAACAGCTTTAGAAAAAATTACGTCACAAATTATTAATAAAAATACATTATACGACATAAACGATACGTACTAATAATAAAATAAACAAATTTTCCACTCGACTTCGAGAATTATCATAAAATTGGTATTTTTCACTTTCAATATACGAATGAATATGAAAATACCTCCTGTATATTAATTTTTCAAGCCAAATGTTACATAATGGATATTTTTTCTACCGCATCGATGGCTGTAATTCAATCCCAGCGTAGGTAAAACTTTTAGTACCCCTTTTTAATTCTTTCCGAATACCAATTTCTTCGCAGACGATTGTAATTTAATGGCAGACCATTAGTTCGGAGGATTAGAAATTTTAGAACGTGTTTCAGAGAAGTACACATTGGATACTTGTATGATGCATTGATGTATTGTAAATTTATTCGTAGTATTTTCAACTCTCAGTTGAACATAGATGATTGGACCCGAGCCAAGTTTTAGCATAGGGTATAATTTTCATACTGTTATAAGATTCACATCGTGCCATTCATAATAGTCAATTAACCATGGGTAAAATTTCTCAAAGGAATCGTTATAATTGAAATTTTTTCGAGTGATTTTGCGACGCGATGTTGATACCGCGTTGAGGTATTTTAAAAATGAGAATTATTCGTCGTACGTAGGTATTTTATGCTGCGGATAAATGAGACTATTTAGAGAATTTTTACACGAGTTCAGCATTCTTATCATTTTATAATCTTGGAAATGAAAAAATTTTCATTCCGAGTCGCGGTATCTTATCCTAGGTTGTCTGAAATTATATCTAGTGTATCGATGTGAAGTTTTATAAACGTATACGAGATGTAATGTATTCGCAATGGGAATGACTAAATGACCGGGCAGGTTTTGAAGTCGATATCGATGACCAATTACCATCGATACCACCAGCTGAGATTTGAAATATAGGCATTTAATGAACCTCTTATTGCGTGATGAATTTACCTTACTTAATAATAAAAGAAATAAGAATAATCGTAGTGGTGATACTTAGTAGTACTTAGTGTAATAAATAGGTATAAATTGGTAAGTACCTTAATATCAGCTGATAATTTTTTCGCTTGTATGACCGGTGTTCCTTCTGTAAATAAAATTGTCTACGTTATTGAAACTTCAAGTAACAATAAAAAATACGGATTATTTGATTAAAATATATATTTTTAAGTCTGTTGAAATAACAGGTAAGTGAGGTAGGTAAGGTAGGTTAGATTTTTCGTGGAAGAAATAACAGGATATCGTGTACAGAAACTTAAAAAAAGTAACGTACAGAAGAATTCTGTAGATCTGACAAGTGACAAATTGAGACACGTTGGTCTTGAATATTTATTAGATTTCCTTGAAAATATTCAAATTTGATGATATCGGGAAATTCGAATATAAGCTTTAGGTCAAAAAATTTCAATTTTTCAATTTTTTTTTTTTTTTTCGTTAAAAATTGGCAGAATGTTTCCTACAAATTTTTTTTAATTTTTGTTTTTGAAAAAATACGAGTTTTGTCAACTAAAAAATGATTTTAAAATAATTTTTTCAATTCAAAAAATCTCACTGGGTAATAAAAAAATGTAAGTAAATTTTTTCAGAAAATTTTTGATTTTCAAGTTTTTTTTTTTTTTTTTAGTTTTTATCTGCAATTTTTTAAATAATATTCCAATTTTTTCAATTAGTTCATCAAAAAAATTTCTCACATTTTCAAATCAGAAATAATTATGATTTTTGAAAAAAGGTTTTTTAATAATTTTTTTCTCAATTATTAAAAAAATAACAGTAAGGTACATTTTCATGGAAACAAAAAAAAATATTTAAAAATCCTACCTAATTGAGAAAGCAGGTATAATAATTCAAAAACATTCAAGGAACCATTATTTTGATTAAAAAATTATTAAACACAATTTTCCAATCATAAAAATTTTTGGTTCATCCTTATTATAATGAAAAATCAAAAAGTGTTGGTAATTATTCATCACTTTAAAAAAAATTGAGGGGGGGTTGATGAAAAAATTCTAAAAATTTTCATCCAAACATTTAAGTCAAGAAATTTTGTAGTTTTAAAAATCTAGTATTTTTCATCAACAACTCCCAGCATTTTTTCCATTTTAAATTTTTTCCAATTCTTTTATTGAAAAAGTATTTAAAATTTTAGCACTTTTTTATCAGGAAGAAGAAGATATAATGTAAGTATACTTTGATGAAGAATTTTTTTCTATTTTTTGGAGAATCTTTTTTAAATCGCGTTTTTATCTTCGGAAAACATTAATTTTGCTTCAATCAAAAAAAAATTCAATTTCATGTTTTTTTTTTCAACTTCAAAAACAACTACACCAGAAATTTTTGGTGATTTTTTCATAGAGAATAGTCAAAATTTATGTCATTTCTTTATTGAAAAGTTTTTCAATTTATGTTGTTTTGATGAAATTTTTTTCCAATTTTTTAAACATTTTTTCAAAAATAAAACCATTTGAAGAAACATTCATATTATTTTCAATTTTAACAATTTTTTAATCAAAATTTTTTCTGGTTTCACCAATTTTCTTTCAGTTGAAATTTTTGCAATTTTTAATGCGAAAAAAAAAATACCTACAATTCATTTATGTAACTCATCTTGATTTTCATAAAATGTTTCAATCACAAACATTCAAAGAATTTTTCTTATTCAAAAATTCTCACAATTAAAAAATTTCTTCAATCAGTAAGTATTTATTTAGTTTCATAAATTTTCTATTAATCAAAAATTTAAAAAAAATCGATTGTTTCATTGAAATTGATTTTAAAAACTCACACATATTTATTTTCAATTTACGTAACTATATGATACCTACTTTGATGGAAAAAATTTCCGGGCAGAATTAAAAATTTCATTTTTAATGAAAAAAATTTTTGAAGAATTTTTTTGATTTTTTTTTGGCATTTGTTATGGAAACAGTTTCACATTTTTAAAAAAGTTCTCCTTCAATCAATTTCGGCACAACTTTTTTTTCATCAAAAATTTAAGAAGTTGAGTATCTATCTTTAATTCGAAAATGCTTTGTGATTTTTTTCATTAGAAAATTTACTTAAAAAATTGTAACTTCTTCACTGAGAAAATTTTTCAATTCATTCTACTATGATGAAATAATATTTTTAATTTTTTTTAAATCTTTAAAAAATAATAATAGGTGGATAATAATTTTTTCATCAAAAAATAAAAATTGATGTTTTTTATTCAAAAACTTTGAGAATTTTTGCTTTCGAAAAATTTTTGCAATTTTTTCATTGAAAATTCATTTAATAAATTGTCACTTTCTTATCAAGAAAATTATCAATTTTTTTAAAATCAAAAGTGTCTTTAATTTCATACTTGAACCTTTTTTAAATCAAAAGCTTCAAGAATTTTTTCCAGTCACATTTTTTCCCCCATTTCTTCAATGAAATTTCTTTAGAGTTTCACACATTTTTTATCAAAAAAATCTTTCAATTCACTTCATTAAAAAAACGTACGATTTTTTTAAAATTTTGTCTTTAATCAAAAATTTTCGAGGAATTTTTCATAATGTAATCAAATAATTTTTGCAAATTATTTTTTCATAATTTTTTTCATTTTTTTCAAAAAAAAATTGCATAGGAAATTATTATATCTTTTAAAAATTTCTCCATTCGCAGCAATAAAAGTGCATTATCAACTCGTAATTTTATATGTAAATTCCCCACGATCATATATGATCTAAATCCACTACACGATGTATAATTCATGCATCGGAGCGAAATTTGAAAAAATAAAAGTAACTTTAGTAACCTGAAATTTCAAAAAAAGTAACCAAAATTATGGAAAAAAGTAACCAAAAATTTTCCATTTCCACTTGAATATAATGACTCATAAACCCCTCCCCTCCCCCCCCTCGTCGCCGTTTTTCTCATATTTTCGCTAAATTTGACGTTTCACAACTCTTGAAATCAATGGTAAAAATTTTGAAAAAATCAAAATTTTTAATTCAAAAATAATAATTCATGCATTTTTTCTTTTTCTATAATTATGACGAATTTTAATAGAATAGTTGGCTTAATAGGTGCTCAATTTTTTTATATCATAGGAAATTTCAATTCTTGAGAAGCTCACAACAAATAATTTTTGAGTTCCTATCAAATCTTAATTTTTTTTGAACTCAATATTGAAAATTCAAAAAAAAATTATTTTTTTTCTTGAAAATACTTTATATCAACTTTTTTAAGTTTTTGAACTCTTATTTGTTTTGAAATAGTTTTCAGTTTTCAAATAATTGTTGATTTCAAAAAACGTGAATTTTAGAAAAATTTTAAATTACAAACAATACTGTCCTTTTTTTAATTTTTAAATTTTAATTTTTTTCGATTTTTTTTATTTTTCAAACAATTTTTAATTTCTATAAATTTAAATTTATTAACAATTTGTTATTTCTAAAAAGTTCTGGATTTCAAAAAATTAAACTTAAAATTCTCAATTTTTTGATTTTTAAACAATTTATATTTAATTTTTAAAAAATAGTCGTTCCTAAAATTCATGTTTATTCAAATAAAAAATTTCCAATTTATAAAAATTGTAATGCCTAAGAATTTAAAGTCTAAAAAAATCAATTTTTTGATTGGCTTATTGCAAAATGAGTAGATACAAAAAAATTTTAATTTTTGAAAAGTCTTCATTCTCCACAAAAAAACAATTTTTCAACATGTGAAATTCACAACTTTTCAAAATTTTTAAAAGGAACGTTTTGCTCATTTGAGAAATATCAAATTTTTGAAACATTTTAAGTTCACGAGTTGAAACGATTTTATGTTTCATTTTTGAGGAGTTCTCTATTTTTCAAACATAATTTTCAAATACTTCAAACACATTTTTTTTTAATGGAAAAAATTACTAGGTATTCTCATTTAAAAAAAAAGTTTTCAATGAGGAGAAATCGGTTTTATTCTTCGACGGCCTCTACTTTTTTTGAAAAGAAATTTTGAGAAAAAATCGTTTATTTGTCGAGAAAAGAATTTATCAATTTTTTCAAAAAAATACGGCTTATCTACTTACATTTTTTTTTTTTCAAGAAATGTGGCTCATTTTTAGACAATAATAAATCTTAATTCTTCAAGAAAAAAAATCACAATTTTTCATACTGACTTGAAAAATGCCTATAAAAGAACTTTCAATTTTTTTAGGAGCAAACATTTTTCTACCTTGAATTTCAATACATAAGTACAAAATAAATACTTATTCCTGAAGTTCGAGCAGAAAAAATCTCAATTTTAAAAGAAGATTCAATAAATTGTTCAATTAAGGTCAGTTGGGGTAACTGGGCCACGTTTTTACAACTCTAAAAAATTGTTATTCAAAAATGCCTCACTAGTGAAGAATAACCTTGAATCTTCAAATGGGACGTGTAGAGGGGTGTCATAGAGGTACGCTCACTTTTTTGATTTTGAGGGTGAAGCACATACCTGAGCTGAGGAACACCTCACTCTACACAAAGAATGGTGGCCCAGTTACCCCGAAAAATGGGGTAACTGGGCCACCAAATTTTTTTTTTATTAAGGAAGATTCAAGATGTGTAATTCACTTACCCCCACTCAAATCTGAGTTTTGGGGTAACTGGGCCATGTCATGTTACTCAAATTACTGAGGCCTCCTCAAGGGGAGCTAGGAACCGAATGATAATTGTTATGGTGGGCTTACGATGTCAGTGTTACCATGCAACCAACCATTTACGTCAAGACGATTTTGGAGGGAATTAGGAAGAGAATGGCCCAGATACCTCGGTGGCCCAGTTACCCCAACTGACCTTACTTAATTCATTTTTTTAAAAAATATTTCAAATTTTTTGGAAGCAAAATCTCTGAAAAAAACTTTCAAAGCGTTTTTAAAGAAATTTTAAATTTTAATGGCAGCTGTTCGTCAGATTTTTGACGAAATAGTAACCAAAATGAGTCCAAAAGTAACCATAGTAACCAAAATGAGCCCAAAAGTAACTAAAGTAACCTTGCATTTAAAAAAGTAACCAAGTTACTAAAAAGTAACCGTGTTCCGGTGCATGATTAATTCAAGATCGTAATCATAAAATCAACGTATTGATCGATACAAACACGATCTTGAGATCACTTTCCGACTGCACCGATTTCAATGACCTCAAATTTATTATCTGGCTGTGGAAACCAAGTATACATAATCTAATTACCTATAAGTACAAGTTATTTACACCGAATCTTACCTCGGAACCCTGGGTTATCGAAAGCGAATTCTGGTTCAGCTTTTTCAACATCGGTAACCAAAACCAGGTGTTTTCCTAAAAAAACATTTAAAAAATCAACATTAAAAATCCATCAAATTCAAATTCACCAAAAACAAGTAAACAACAAAAATAAACAAAATGAACACACGAAAATGGAAAAGAGTAAAGTGTACAGCTGCAGAAAAAAATCTATAATATGCAATTTGAAAGCAAAAGTTATGTCAAAGGTGACCTCAATCCCTTCCTCTCTTCTCACATCGAACACATTTCGTACCCATCCCTCGTAAAAAAATTTTCCATAAAAATAACAATAATTGCAACGAAGACCAGAACTAGTTTTATTTTCCAATTGAAAGTATACGACTACGTATAGACAAGACATGTAAGTAGTGATTACGAGCAGGAATGTTACCCATCGTGGATCGGATTGATCTATGTATAATAATACGAGGTTTAATGAGGATCATAGTCGTATATTTGGACGATACGACGTAACCTTGAAAATGATTCTTCGCCCTGTGCCCTGTGCCATGTCTAGGTAATTTTCATGCCATAATAATGGACATAGTAGGACAAAGACAAAATTGTAGGAGTATATGTCTTTGAGTTGGAAGGCTCTTGGTGTAAATGAAAAATTCACCTCGCTATATTAATATATAATAATTATACAAAGTGCGTGATATGTCTCGAGTATTTCAACGAGTAATGAAAGAAGTGATATATTAGCATAGTATACCTATCAAATGTCGTTTAGTTTATGGTCAGCTCGTTTGAAACTATACCACGAGCCACTATTTAAGCAGATAACTGTGCAATTTTGAAATATGCCTTCGAATACGACACTCTCCAGGTGTACGGTCTAATATGGTGCATTTCGTGATGTGTTCTGTGTTCTATTTGCTAAAAGTTCTCATAATGACGTACGCGAACTTAAATAAATCGTAGCCTGCGACTTCAAGGTCTGCTTTATAAGTACATTGAGAACTGGTTCGTTTTAACGACATAAATCAATACTTATGTAATTACTCTAACACCGCACCGTATGCTTTCCTTATTTTACAAACGTTTTATACAGGTTTTAATAAAACTATATAGTACACACTACTATAGAATATGCAAGAATGTGAGAAATTTTCAACCCATTCTATACGACTATACGTCCAAGCAAAGTTCATTGAAGACTCTCTTGTCACTACCTCCATCCATGTCCATATGTACTCGTAGTAAAAGGAAAAGCAATACTACGTCTACGTGTAGGTATCATGACAACGTAATGTTTTACTCGTAAATATAGCATACGCAATCTAGTTCAAATACCTTTAATACCTTTAGCTTTACACTCCTTTAAAAAAAAACACATGTCGAACATATACTTAAAAGCATATTAAACCTATGGAATTGGATTTAATTGACGCTCTTGTAATAGTAGACACATTGGATTGGATCACATTTCAGATTACGTCCATCAAACGAGTCGCAAGAATGCACCATACTCGTGGAAAAAAGTATCATTGCGTTGGGCGAATGTGTGCCCTAGTCCGTATGACTGATTACGAAATACGTTTAATATTCATGATGTGAGATGTACTTAACTTATTAAAACGATTCGAAGAATGTGTAAAAATTATTATGGATGCGACGGGAACTTGATTTGAAAATGTGTCATCTCGTCATGAAATTATTATTTTGTTACGACATAGTACACATTGTAGTAATTATAATGCTATCGATATTTTTATCGTAAGTATTGTACAAATTTTCAATTCAGAAAAAATTGTAGCAAATTTTATTTTTTTCATGTTTTACTCGTAGGACGAAATTTTGGGAAAATTTATTTAAAAAAATATGAGTTCTTATTTTGTTTCTAAAAAGTTGTTCAAAATATTTGTTTTCGAAAATTTTTTGAGAAAATCTACTTCAAAAGAAAATCAATATTTAGAAATCTATTTAGAAAAAAATTGAAAATCGTTTCAAAAAAATGTACGAAAAATAATTATCATTTAGCGCAAAAAATGATCAATTGGATTTTGATCCAAAATTTTGCTCCTTAAAAAATATGTAATCAAGTACGTATTTTTTTAAAAATTCACTTTCAAGCAGATTTGAAAAAAAATTGAAAAATCCGTTTCTACAAAATAGAAAGAAAAATAATTTTTGAAAAAATTATAAAAACCTGTTTTTGAAGAATAAATTATGTAAAAAATTGCAATGAATCTGAATATTTATTTTTGAATAAAATTTTGAGAAAATCTGTTTTTGGTCAATTTTTTTAATGAATAAAAATCGTATGCACTTGATGGCCAAAAATTTTGTGTGTAAAATTTTTTGAAGTTGGTACCTATTTCATTGTAAAAAATAACTCAAAAAAATGTTGGAAAAATTCTTGATGAAAAAATTTTAAAATTTTCATTCTCAAATTTAAAAAAAAAATGAGGAAAGTCTTTGATCCAAAATTTTGCCTCTAAAAAATGTATTTTAAAAATTCGTTTTCAAAAAACAATTGACTTAAAAAATACTTATGTGTTCTTCAAAAATCAAAAAAAAAAAAAAAAAAAAAAAAAAAAAAAAACGAATAAAAAAATATTTTTAACAAAAATTAAAAAAAAAACTGTTCTTGAAAAAAAAATGAGAACTTTGCATTCCAATAAAAAAATAAGATTTTTTTTTCAAATACAATAAAATTTTTGCTTCTAAAAATTGGTTATCTTTTCAAAATCAAAAAAAAATCAATTTAAAAAAATAATTTTTTAAAAATATTTGGGAAAAAGTTTTATTGAAGAAGAAAAAAAAGAAAGATTGCAATTTAACAAAATTTAAGAAAATTTGTACCTATTAAAACAATTTTTTGAATACGTACATGAAAAGAATTCGTCGGTTTTAAAATTTCATTTTTCAAAAAATAGTTTTAAAAAAATTGAAAAAAATTGTTTAAAAAAAATCACTAAAAAATAAAAAATTAAGAAATTTGTGTTTGGACAAAATTCAAATGTTTGCTTCTAAAAATTCCTATCTGCCTGTTTTTGAAATTTAAAAAAAAATTTAAAAAATACTTTAAAAAAAAAGAAAAACACAGCGGAAAATTGCAGTTTATGATTTCGTACAAAAAATACTGTTTTTTGAGGGTGGGGGGGGGGGGGAGGGAGAATAAAATACTCGAGCAAAAAATTTGTTTGATATTCAAAATTATACTGTTGAAAAATGTTCACCTAAGAAAAATTGCTACCAAAAAAAATTTTTACACATTGTTTCAAATCTGTTTATCAAAGTTGAAAAAATGACCAAAATTTGAAGTACCTAGGTTATTCAAAAAAAAAAAAAAAAAAAAAAAAAAAGGAAAAACTTACAAAAACTGTTACATTTTAAAAAATGTGAAAAAATTGTATTTACATAAAATTAAAACAAAATAGCCGCAAATTTTTTATCTTAAAATTATTTTAAAAATGTAAAAGAATTTTTATAATAAATTATTTGAAAAGTAGCATTTAAACATAAAATTAAGAAAAAAAATAAAATCAAAATTTTTTTCAATAAAATTTCAAAAGCCCTTTAATTTTTTTCAAAATGTAGTTTTTTTCTGAATTCTTAAAAATTTTATAACAGAAAATTTTTTACACTTTCTATATTAGAAATGATACTTCTCAAACTGTTCACATAGGTAAGTACTTCAATTTCATCTCATCCAGCTGCATCTTTTTGAATTCATTGGTCATTGGATTATTTTCTCCGATATTTATCCATTTCACACTCTCTTTTCGAAATTATTCCATCAATTGAGATGACAAGCGAAAATTCATTCCCATTGCACCTCTTCGATCGCAGGTACTTATTACTTTTAATTTACGACTTGATTATTGCTCGTTCGGGTCTGTTGGATTTAATACTACAATTTTGAGACAATTAATTTTTTGACCAAGTATACGTGTTATTATACTAATACATGAAGTAATAATAAAAAACGGGTCTTCTCCTATATCAAATAGGGCACCTATAACAGAACTATTACGTACGAGTAGGTATATGCGAAAACTGTACCTATGCAATCAAAGCAATATGCAAGTTGTATAAAGCCTAAAAGGGCAAATTTATCAAACTTTCTCTCGTAATGTAAATACCCGAGCACATCAACAACAACAAAGCATTCAAACTATATTTCTGATCATGTTTTGTGAAAATCTTGGCACACCATTAAAACATGGAAAACTTTCAGCGATAAAATTTTCCATCGTACCTAGTTGGCAAACCGCACCGAATACCCTCTTATGCCCATATCCCTGATTACAATTTTATCTATTAACTGCACTGCTTTGTGTAGAAAGTTTGTTCTATTTTTTTTTTATTTTTTTTTAAGGTGTAAAAGTATAGGTGTATTTGTATAGAAAGTTAACACGTACGTAGATATTCGTAATAGAAGTCGAAAATTACGTTCGAGATGCGAATTTTTCGATATATTTTTTTTGTAGTGAAAATGTTTGCAGCAAAAATCAACCTGGTGGTAGGAAATGTTTGCTAAATGTAGAAATTGAAGTTATAATTTAATTAACGAGTGATTACAATTGGGTGAAAATTAGGTAACTAGTGATCTATTGACGAGGGTCTGGGAGGGGGGTTGCATAGGCATAAGAAAGTTGAAATTACTAATTTCTCATCATATCTTAACTCTGAAAATCGATCAAAGAATTTTTTTTTAATCGATAAATTTATTTCAAATTCGAATTATTTCATCACTTTGATTTCAAGAATTGATCTATATCAAGTTCAATTTGAGAAATCGATCATTTCTATCAATCAACTTGAATATTGAAAAATGACCAGTAAATAACGATTCTAAAAAGTTATCAATTGACTGCTTTCGAAATTTTTTGATAAATTTCAATTTTGAAAACCGTAAACAGATTGATCAATTCATCATGATTTTGAAAATCGATCGTTTCAATCTTTAAGAAATCATCTATATCAATCACAATTATATAAATCGATCAAGCAATTTCAATATTGAAAATTAACCAATAAATTACGATTTGAAAAATTATCAATCCATCAATCAATCAATCATTATTTTGAAAATCAATCAAATTGCATTTTGGAAAATTGATCAATTCGTCATGATTCTGAAAATCGATCATTCCAACTCTTGAGGTTTGATCTACGTCGATAAGAATTTTTTAAATCGATCAATGAATTTAAAATTTGAAAATTGACCGATGAATTACGATTCGAAAAAATTATCAGTTTAATCACCACTTTCAAAATCAATCAAATTTCAATTCAGAAAATTGCTATTCATCATGATTCTGAGAATCGATCATTCTAATCTTTGAAAAATCATCTACATATATCAACCAAGAATTTTCAAAATTTAAAATTAGCCAATAAATTATGATTCGCAAAAATTACAAAATTATTCTCTATTTTCACAATCGATCCATAATTGAGGATTGATCTCTATTGATTGGAATTCTTTACATTGATCTCAATTCGTAATGATTCTGCATATCGATCACTTTAATCTTTGAGAATCGATTCATATTGATTGGAATTTTTTATAAATTGATCGATTTAAAACAGTAATGAAAATTGACCAAGAAATTACTTACGATTTAAAAAGATTAACAATTGATCTTCAATTTCTAAAATCGATCAAATTATATTTTTGAAAATCTATCATGTGAAAATCGATCTTTCATTCTTTCAGAATAATTCATCAATATAAATTGCAAAATCAATCAGTCGACTTCAGTCTTGAAAACTGACCAATTAAAAATGATTCTGAAAATACGTCAATCATTCAATCAATCAATCAATCAATCAAATCAGCCAATCGATCAATCAATCAATTAATTAATTCATTCATTCATTCATTCAATGCAATTGAAAATTGAGCAATAAATTATGATTCTAAAAAATTTATTTGATTTTAAAATCGATCAAACTGCTTTTTTGAAAGTTGATCAATTCATCACAATTCTGAAAATCAATCATTCTACTCTATGAAAATTGATCTATATCAATCATGAAATCAGTCTGCCGACTTCAATACCGAAAACTGACCGTTGAAATAAATTTTTGATTCTATTCCATTTAATTTCAAAATCGATCAAACTTCATTTTTGAAAATTGATCAAATCACCATGATTTTGAAAATTGATCATTTATTTTCTTTCTTTGAGAATTGGTCAATATCAATCAGAAAATCAATCATCTTCAGAAAATATTTCAATCAATTTCAACAAGATTGAAAATTGAGCAAAAAATTATTTTATGATTCCATTTTATTAATTTTAAAATCAATCATTCTATTTTTTAAGAATTGATTTATTTTATATCAATCACGAAATCGGTCAGTTGACTTCAGTATTGAAAACTGACCGATTAATAATGATTCTGTTGATTAATCAATTTCATTACGATCCTAAAAATCCATCAATCATCTGAAATACTGGAAATCGACCAAAATGTAATGATTCTTAAACTAGGTATATCAATTACATTGCTTTCAAATTCGAACAAACAGTTCTAAAAATCGATCAATTTTATTCTCATCTTAAAAGTTGATCTATTTGCAATTTTTTAAATAGATCACGATTCTATAAATCAATTATTTTATTGAAATATTTCAACTAGACATGAAATATGTTTCATCTCGACTCTTGGTACTTTATTGCAACCCCTCCCCCCCCCCAAAAAAAAATAAGATAGGTAATTAAAAACCAACTTAAAATTTTCATTCTTTCATCGAGCCACCTCCTAAACAACTAATTAACGACATCACGTACATCACTCGAGCACCCAGGAGTCAATTCAAACCCGCTGTAGAAACTGTCGAAGTCAAACACGTCGTAAAAGAACCTGGCGTGACGTTGTTTACACGGTAATAATTCATAATTTGCACCTATAGGTGAACAAATTTAAAGAAAATATCGACGTTTGCCTCGTCCCAACCCAAGTACCTATTCAATTAGTCGAAACTTGAGGATGAGGTTCAGACTTTCTACATAGTTTTCCAAGTAGGAGGTAGGGTTAGGCGCTACAGGTCGTCTCCCAGAGGGTATTGTCAATTTGAATTTTTTTCACGTTTTATGCCCGTTGCCTGGTCCAAGCTGCGTAGGTATTCATTGTTCATCCATCATGTTTGTATACCTACTTTGGCGATTGAAAAATTCCAAAATCTTCAAGGTCGACTGGCGAAAGATTTCCGAATTAATACAAGTGAAAAATACACTGGCAAGCCTGCGGATGGCACGTCAGCTTCGCCGACTCAGCGAGTAATTATTCTATGCATCGTGTACGCGATCGTATCCCCAGGCATTTGGGTATTATCTATTTTCTTTTTTTCTTTTTTTTTTTCAATCCGCGTGTCATTAATTAGATATGAGGTATTTGGTAGGCTGAAAAATGAGTGTTTTGTTATCGATCCTGTGACGAAATATTAAATAGATCGGTTATTACGATGGGGTCGTTATTCTAATCGAGATATTTGAATAACCAAGATGGGGATATTGTTCTCGAGTAAATTATCAATTGGTTAATTTAATTGGTTGGCAAAATGAAATGAAAAATTTATAGCTACTTTCGACGACGAACTCGTCGCTCATCAGGTTCATCGACATGTGTAGTATTTTTCACCTTTTCGTAAATTACGTAATTTATACGATTACAAGTGAAACGTATAAGTGAGAAATTCTCCATATTATTGGCAATCTCGTTAGGTAGTCGTGCGATATACGCGATGATTTCGAGGACAAAGTTTACACGCAAGCAAGCAAAAGCAAGGCAAGATACGAGTAAACCTGGAGTAATGAATGAATCGAACTTGGGAGCGAATAATGTTCCGAAGTGCGGAAAGAATATCAATAGAGATAGTTAATTTGTGAAGAGAAGACACACCTGTTGATGACTGTGTACTATTCGATGAACCAAACATGTCGGTGTACTTTCACTGAAACTGGTTAAATTACTTCTCAACAACAACTTAAGGCCTGACTTTTAACATTATAAACGTATAGGTATACTTATAGATAGGTATATATAGGTGTAGTGGCCGAGTAAACGACCCTTTCTCATAAATCTGTACATAGTGGAAATTTTTTCGAACATCTGTTAATGGCTAATATACGACCATGTAAGCGCATTTCACTAGATTGATAGAGATATTCAATCTCTCTTATTTCTGGATTACCTTTTACTTTATTTCCATATGCATTGTATCACGTTGGTTCGTCAGCTAAACTCGTAATGCAACCATTTACCAAGTTTACCGTCCGGTTTTTTAACTTTTCAATGTTAACACCATTTATCATTAAATTTTCTTGTTTCGTCCGACGACGACCCGACGTCGTCGTCGTAAGCTGCCGTACTTTCAAATAAGAGGTTTTTTTAGCCATTATTTCCAATATCGACACGAGGTAAGGTTGATGGGGGTTTTATCGAGTATCTCGACTCGAGACTTGTGTACGTACTTTTATTGAGAGCATTTTTTTCAATCAAAAGCTTTCCTTTTGGAATTAAAAATGAGAAATTTTCACAAATTGATTGATATTGTATCTTAATAAATTTGTTGAAGAAAAAAAAGTTATAGAGGGAAAAAGGTTGGTTGGGGTTTTCAAATTTGAAAATCGAGTTGAAAAACAAAAATATGATTTTCAAAATTTATAAAAATTCTTTCAATACCTAGGTAAAATTTTTAAAAAATGAAAGTGAAAATTTAATATTTCTTTTTTCAATTTTTTGGCAAAATTAAAAAAAAATGATTTATGGGTATTTTTTTTTTAAAAGAAAATATCTTTCCAAGAATTAATTTTTTCACAAAATTTCACAAAATATTTTAAAATGAAATTTTGAAGGAAATCATTTTTTGAAAAAATTCTGAAAATCCGAATAAATATTTTAAAAACTGAAAAATTACTAATAATTGGGCCAAAATTCATTTTTAGAAACTGCACAAATTTGGAATGTATTAAATTATAAAACACAGACTTGAAAATTTTAAAGACATAACATTTTCTCTTCAAACAAAATTTTGCGTACCTAATGAAATTTTGAAAATTATTTCTTTCTCAAAAAAAAAAATATATCATCGATTCCTCACCAAATTAAAATTAGTTTTAAAAAAAGTAAAAACTACTAAAAAGACAATACTTAGTTGAGAAAAACTTTTCAATCAAATTCCAAAAAGTTTATGCATTTAAATTAAATTTTATAACTTAATTCTTGAAAAACAATGAAAAATTTGTTAATAGGTATGCAATTCGAAAAACAATCACTTCATCAATTTTATAATTTCCTTTTTTTTTTTTTTTTTTTTTTTTGTAAAATTTCAAAGAATACAGATAAAATTTATAATAATTGATTTTCATTTTTTTAAAAATATGAATTTCAAAAAAAAAGAAATAAGTAGGTGTTTAATACCTAATAAAATTCATTTTCTCATCAAGTTTCAAAAAAATAGTAATAATACTAAACTTACTCAATCGGTGTACTGCAGTCATCCTCGGTGCACTGCAGTCACCCTCGGTGTACTGCAGTCATCCTCGGTGTACTGCAGTCATCATTGTTGTACTGCAGTCACCCTTGATGTACTGCACTCACCCTCGATGAGTGTACTGCACTCACCCTTGGTATAGTGCGCTCTCCCTCGATTGGTGTATTGCAGTCATCCTTGGTGTACTGCAGTCATCATTGGTGTACTGCACTCACCCTCGATGAGTGTACTGCACTCATCCTTGGTATAGTGCGCTCTCCCTCGATTGCTGTACTGCAGTCATCCTTGGTGTACTGCACTCACCCTTGGTGTAGTTCACTCTCCCTCGATTGGTGTACTGCAGTCACCCTTGATTGGTGTACTGCAGTCACCCTTGATGTATTGCACTCACCCTCGATGAGTGTACTGCACTCACCCTTGGTATAGTGCGCTCTCCCTCGATTGGTGTATTGCAGTCATCCTTGCTGTACTGCAGTCATCCTTGGTGTACTGCACTCACCCTTGGTGTAGTTCACTCTCCCTCGATTGGTGTACTGCAGTCACCCTTGATTGGTGTACTGCAGTCACCCTTGATTGGTGTACTGCAGCCAGCCTCGGTGTACTGGAGTCATCCTCGGTGTACTGCAGTCATCATTGGTGTACTGCAGCCACCCTTGATGTACTGCACTCACCCTCGATGAGTGTACTGCACTCACCCTTGGTATAGTGCGCTCTCCCTCGATTGGTGTATTGCAGTCATCCTTGGTGTACTGCAGCCAGCCTCGGTGTACTGCAGTCACCCTTGATGGCACTCACCCTCGATGAGTGTACTGCACTCACCCTTGGTATAGTGCGCTCTCCCTCGATTGGTGTATTGCAGTCATCCTTGCTGTACTGCAGTCATCCTTGGTGTACTGCACTCACCCTTGGTGTAGTTCACTCTCCCTCGATTGGTGTACTGCAGTCACCCTTGATTGGTGTACTGCAGCCAGCCTCGATGTACTGGAGTCATCCTCGGTGTACTGCAGTCATCATTGGTGTACTGCAGCCACCCTTGATGTACTGCACTCACCCTCGATGAGTGTACTGCACTCACCCTTGGTATAGTGCGCTCTCCCTCGATTGGTGTATTGCAGTCATCCTTGGTGTACTGCAGTCACCCTTCATGTACTGCACTCACCCTTGGTGTAGTTCACTCTCCCTCGATTGGTGTACTGCAGTCACCCTTGATTGGTGTACTGCAGCCAGCCTCGGTGTACGTCATCCTCGGTGTACTGCAGTCATCATTGGTGTACTGCAGCCACCCTTGATGTACTGCACTCACCCTCGATGAGTGTACTGCACTCACCCTTGGTATAGTGCGCTCTCCCTCGATTGGTGTACTGCAGTCATCCTTGGTGTACTGCAGTCACCCTTCATGTACTGCACTCACCCTTGGTGTAGTTCACTCTCCCTCGATTGGTGTACTGCACTCACCCTCGATCAGTGTACTGCACTCACCCTCGGTGTAGTAAAATTTTGAGAAAAAAAATTAAATTATAGATGAAAATTATTCTTTAAAAAAATTAAAAAAATTATCTTTCAAAAAAAAAAATTAGATAAATGTTTTCAACGTAAACGTTCATTTTTAAACACCAGTGTACATTAATTTTCAAAAAAAAAAATGAAAAAATACTTCTAAAAAAATTTGTAGGTATAGTTTTGAATCAGGTAAATTTTAATAATTTATGAAATTTTTTTTTTTTTTTTTTTTTTTTTGGTCCACACAATTTATTGCCGTAGCTAAACATTCTAATCCGATGGAATTCACTCACACACTGTTTCAATAATTTTTCCATTTTTTTCTGTCAAGATTAAGTGATTACAAACCATGTGGAAAATGATTTTACGAAGCTAGACACCCATGATGTTTGGCCTATCCCGCCCTCTCAACCAAACATTTCACTCAGTCTAGACCACATAGGTAAACGAAGCTTATCTACACAGGACGGAGCACGATTCCGAAACCTAATCTAGTAATCTACAATATATTTTTTATCGAGAAATGCACAATCCAAAATAAGCCTATAATTAATTCATTGAAATAAAAAAATGAAATAAAACGTAGAAACCATCCCTACGATTATTCATACGTGAAGATAGTTACGTGTTTGATGAGAAAAAATCTCATCAAAATTCATAATTCGTGTAAATATGTAAACACAGCATACTACGATTTGGTATGTGCATGCTGCATGTGTTCGTAATATTATAATCAAAGGGAAATATGTGGTCTAACAAAGCAAACATGAACGACCTTGAACTTCACCTACAACAATATAAATTAAATTATTCGTATTATTTACTTAAGTTTATTTTATTCTTGGGCGAAATATCGCTACTGCTGCTGAAATAGGTACAATCGACGATGCAAATTTTCCGTACCTGGCTACAAAAGGAACCATCATTGTCGTACATGCATGACTTGCCAACAAAGCATCCTAATTACCAAATTTTGAACAATTTTTACGCATTTAATTACAAATATTGGCGTAATTCGGCGTTACCTACACGTAGGTACATATTTTTTTAGCCTTGAAAAACTCGCACGGCGCAGCGTATAAAATGCGCACTCGATATCGTGTGTCTCTAGATACTAAATTGATGACAAAAAACATATGTTACTTTTGCACAGCGAAGCTATATTTTTTAAAATCCAGACGTAACGAGCGGAAAAATTCACGGTCGTAAGTCTTGGTACTTGCCACTTGGCGGTACTGGCACAATTTGAGTGATGGATCAACTTTATTTCTACCAGAACCGATATTTTTCGTAGTTACGAGCTCGAGACATGAATTCGAATTTTTTCCGTCAATAGACTAAATTTTCGATAATATACAGGGTGTCCGGTGAGCGATGGCGAATATTGAAATAGATAGGGTGTTTTTTAAGCAATGTAGGAAATTCGTGGAGTAAATAGACAAACCACTCTCAAAAAGTTACACTTCTTTCATGTACTGCATTGAAGCAATTTTGAAATTTTGATATATCGAATGGGCCTCATTCATAATTTGAGACTAAAATGATCGATGGGCACAAGTGATAGATGAAAATGTTTTATATTCAAAATTGGAGGGGCGGGAGGGGTCCAATCAAAATTTTTGTAATAACCAAAATGATTTCTAAGACTTCAAGCTATAACTTTTGTTTGAAAATTTTTTCAATGGGAGCAATTTTTCTCCTCCGATTTCGCACAACATTTCGTAGATAATATTCAAAATTGGAGGAATGGGGGAGGAAGGGCCCAATTGAAAAATTTTCCAAATAAAAGTTGTGGATTAAGGTTCTAGAGATGATTTTGGTTATTACAAAAATTTCGATTGGACCCTCCCACCTATCGAATTCTGCATAATATGTAATTGAAAATCATTTGCTCAAAACACATTATTATTTTCAAATTCGGTAGTGCATTTTTTGATGAAAGTTACGGTTATGTATAGAAATTTCAAATATTCGCCATAACTCACCGGACACCCCGTATAACACTCCTCTGTCTCTAAAAATACATGTACCTGGCTAGTCAAATCAGCCAATCCCCTTTCATTTATCATTTAAACGCGATTTTTAAAAAGTTCACGCGACGGTGATATTAGCCTTTTGAAAGATTTACTAGCAGTCGTATTCGATTTAGGTTAACACACCTCGTCGCAGGTTGCTCGGGCTCGTGCAGATTCTTGTGACAGAACAAAAAAAAAACTACAAATACCAATGTCGATGAACCTGTTGGGAGGTTGGTAATTTTTGGTTATTTTTAACGATTTATTGCGACGCGGCGCGTATATTAAAAATCCACTATTTTGAATTTCGTCTTTGTGTTGATTAGTATAATATTCATGAGATACGTAGAATTTGCAGCATAGCACTCATCCAACTCGAGTGTAGAGTATTGAACCAGTTTGGTTCCATGTGTAGCCATTTTATTTATTTACTCGTGTTATTGATAACGTGATTTTAATAATATAAATCGATAAATTTTTAATGCATGGGATTTTTATTTTTACGACGACGACTAATTTAAGTTGGACAGAATGTTAATTTGAACCTATCCATGTACATTTGTACAACATTAAGTTTTGCCATTTATCAGTACCTCACATGTCTGTCCAAAAATTTGATTCGAGAGTGTGAAAATAAATTAACCTAAATAATTAACGTGTAAAAATTTGTCAGCTTCTCTTGATTTACAATAATTACGTATACGTATAAACAGGTAGACGTCTAGTTACTTTTTGGTCGCGATAAACAAGCCCTATGCGTATGCTTCGGTAATTTCGACAATTTTATTGCCAATAAAAAAAAGCTGGATCGTCATTTAAATAATGGAGTAGTTTTTTTATATCCAGAATTACACAATACTTTCGTTTTCGTTGAATTTAAGAAAACGCAGGTTGGCTCAGAAAAAAGTTTCACATAAATTACTAAACACCTTTAAACAAAAGAATGAAAAAACAGACAAAAATCTACCTATCTAATTATTTTTTTGAAAAAATCTTCAATTCTTGGCATAGAAATTTTCAATCAATTTTTTGAAAATGAAGACTTTGGGTAAATTCAAAAAATTGTTTCGATTTTTCAACTTTTTTAAAATTCAAAAAGCAGTCTGATAAAAATAAAAACTACAGGAATTCTCTCAAAAAAGGGGATAGGTAGGAACTTTTTTTTTCTATAGGAAAATGATATTCCCCCCCCCCCCAAAAAAGAACGAATTTCCAAGAAACATATTATTATGGAATCTTCCCAAAATGGTGACTTTTTTTTACAAGAAAATAGGATTTTGGGGGGGGGGGGTAGTTCGAAAAATCAAAATAATTTTATTTTATCACACTTCGGTGAACCGAAAACAAAACATGTTACAGAATTTTGAAAAATTTGAACATTTATCATTATTACCCAATTTTTCAAGGTTTTAAGAATTTACAAAAATTTAGACTTAAGGGTGTCCTTTACACCTATTAAGACATCAAAAAAAGGGGTCTAGTAGTCCCGCGATTACTCGCTCAATATTTCATAAAAATGTTTGATTTTTTGAAATGTTGTGTATAAAGGTCTGATGCAGGGCGGAAATTATGTAGCATCTTGAAATATTGATTAGTTTTTAATTATCATTCGTTCAAATATGTGTAAATTACGTCAAATTTTCAGAGTACATATTTCGTAACTTACTGCATAGATTGAAATCTAACATAATTTCCGCCCTGTATCATCTCAAAATAGATCACCATTTTAAATTTCACTGCTTTCTGTCACGTATTTATGAAAATATTTACGGATTTCAATTGATTAAATTTCGTTTACTAAAAGATAAACATTCGCCATTTGTAAACAAATTTGGCGAATTTTAGTTACATGATTAAATATATAGGAAGCGCTTCGAGCGTTTTCATAATTTTTTTCAAAATTTAATTACAAAGAACGGATTTTTTCGTTCTTTTATTTTTTGTTGTGATCAATCAGCTGTTTTGGAATTTTCGTAGAAAATTTTCCAAACTTGGTGCGACGCGACGCTACGTTGCCGCACAGGCACTCTATTTCAATTCATTGACCCCAGCATTTACCACTACATTGACACTAATGCAATATAATATGTTGTCCTGTTGCCGCATCGACTTCCGAATTTTTTTCTCTCGTAATTTTTATTTTTGAGCGACGCCTTCAAATTATGATTTTCATTTTTCAATCACCACTACAAAGACACGAACGCAATAAAATACTATAGGCAAAGCTCTTGTTCTGTCGCATTGACTTTCGAATTATTTTCTTTCGATGCGATTTAAATTTTCATTTTTCGTAGCCCAGTAAAATAAAGAAGTCGAATTTTAATTTGAAGCTTCGAAGACTTTCTGATCTTATTATAACTCAGCAAATATGCTTTTAAATGAAAAATTGATTATAACTAAAATTGAAGTGCGTAAAATTTATAACAGAAAATCTCATATTCATTTTTTTCAAAAAGTGAAGAGTGGTACCAAAACTGGCGTAAAAATAACATACAGTGTGAAAAAATGAAAAAAACGATACTGTACACGTGATTGAAATTCAAAGTTGTATGGAAGGAAGGGGTCCAATCGAAATTTTTGTGATGATCAAAATTATTCTTAATTCTTCAAGCTACAACTCTTATTTGAAATTTTTTTCAATTGGACCCCTCCCTCTCCAACAATTTTGCGTAACACTACGAAGATATTAATTATAAAAATTCGAGACGATAAGAGAGGAAGGGCCAATTGAAAAGTTTTTCAAATAAAAGTTGTAAATTGAGATCATAAAAATTATTTTTGTTATTATAAAAATTTCGATTGGACCTTCCCCCTTCCTCCGATTTCACATAACATCTGTAGATAATTTTTTTAAATCGGGGGAAGGGCATAATTGAAAATTTTTTCAAACAAAACTTGTAGATTGAGGTTCTAGAAATAATTTTGGTTATAATAAAATTTTTGATTAGACCCTTTCCTCCCCTTCAATTTCGCATAATATGACTTGGATACTTATATTTTCAAAAACTGGTGGAGGTAAGGGTCCAATTGAAAAAATTTTCAAACCAAGATTGTAGAATAAGGTTCCATCAATAATTTGAGTTATGAAAAAAATTTCGATTGGACTACTCTATTCCCTCTGATTTCATATAACATCCGGTAGATACTTCTTAAAGTTTGGAGGAGGGGTCCAATCGAAATTTTTTCCAAACAAAAGTTGTACATTAAAGTTCTAGAAATCATTTTTTCATCATAAAATTTTTGATTAGACCTTTTCCATCCCTTCAATTTTGCATAATATGACTTAGATACTTATGTTTTTAAAAACTGGTGGAGGTAAGGGTCCAATTAAAAAAATTTTCAAACAGAGATTGTAGAATAAGGTTCCATCAATAATTTGAGTTATCAAAAAAATTCGATTGGACTACTCTATTCCCTCCGATTTCATATAACATCCGGTAGATACTTCTTAAAGTTTGGAGGAGGGGTCCAATCGAAATTTTTTCCAAACAAAAGTTGTATATTGAAGTTCTAGAAATCATTTTTTCATCATAAAATTTTTGATTAGACCTTTTCCACCCCTTCAATTTTGCATAATATGACTTAGATACTTATGTTTTTAAAAACTGGTGGAGGTAAGGGTCCAATTAAAAAAATTTTCAAACAGAGATTGTAGAATAAGGTTCCATCAATAATTTGAGTTATCAAAAAAATTCGATTGGACTACTCTATTCCCTCCGATTTCATATAACATCGCGGTAGATACTTCTTAAAGTTTGGAGGAGGGGTCCAATCGAAATTTTTTTCAAACAAAAGTTGTACATTAAAGTTCTAGAAATCATTTTTTCATCATAAAATTTTTGATTAGACCCTTTCCACCCCTTCAATTTTGCATAATATGACTTAGATACTTATGTTTTTAAAAACTGGTGGAGGTAAGTGTCCAATTAAAAAAATTTTCAAACAGAGATTGTAGAATAAGGTTCCATCAATAATTTGAGTTATCAAAAAAATTCGATTGGACTACTCTATTCCCTCCGATTTCATATAACATCGCGGTAGATACTTCTTAAAGATTGAGAGAGGGGTCCAATTGAAAATTTTTTCAAACAAAAGTTGTACATTGAAGTTCTAGAAGTAATTTTTTTCATAATAAAATTTTCGATTAGACCCTTCCCTTCCCTAGAATTTTGCATAATATGACTTAATACTTATATTTTTAAAAACTGGTGGAGGTAAGAGTCCAATTAAAAAAATTTTCAAACAAAGTTTATAGCATAAGATCCTAGCATTAATTTTGGTTATTAAAAAAATTTCAATTTAACTCCTCTATCCCTTCTTATTTAACATAAGATCCGGTAGATACTTTTTAAAAATTGGGGGAGGGGTCCCATTGAAAAATTTTTCAAACAAAAGATGTGCATTGAAGTTCTAGAAATAATTTTTTTCATCATAAAATTTTTGATCAGACCCTTTCCTTCCCTAGAATTTTGCATAATATTACTTGGATACTTATAAATTATTTAAAACTGATGGAGGTAGGGGTCCAATTGAAAAAATTTTTGAACAAAGATTATAGCATAAGATCTTAGCAATAATTTTGGTCATTAAAAACATTTCGATTCGACTCCTCTATCTCCTCTTATTTCACATAAAATCCGGTACATACTTTTTGAAAATTGGGGGAGGGGTTCCATTGAAAAATGTTTCCAACAGGAGAAGAGGTGGATGTTTTTTGGAATCTATGGCATATCATCACTCATATTCATACGGACCCGTCCAAAATTTTCTCATACCTATTCGCAAAAATGGGATGCTACCGTGCTACCTTCATTTTTTTTCACCATGTATGTACATGTTGACGATAGTTTTTTTGCCACCCGTTTTTACTTTTGAATTTTTCTAAAAATGAAAAAACTAACTATAAGGGCCCCACCCTAGTGCCTATATATGAGACACTTCAAGGGGAGAAGGGGTGGATGAAGTTTAAACTGTGTAAAATCATCTCATAAAAATTCAAAGTTCTTTTTCACCTCAATTTGTAACTACCTAGGTACCTTTCTAAGTATCTAGCCATTTTGAATAGTCCATTTTTTTACTTTTTAATATAAAAACGATTGAAAAGTTAATACTTCCGCTCAAAGAACCAACATAATACCACGCGGTACTGAATAAAACCATAAGTAGAAATGAAAAGCGTATTTTGAATTTCACGTTGTAAAAAAATATCGTGAAATTAAAATTATTATGAAATGAGCGTGTATCTTCGCGAAAAAAAGCGCGAAATCAACGAAAATGTTTACAAAACGCAATAACAAAACAAATTATGTGAAATTATGATCATCGTTCGATCTAATGAATCACCACGCATTTCAAAATTCGTCGAATAATCAAGGTTGCGTGAGACATACCCTGATATTAATTTTACATACTTTGGTTGTTTATTTTCAACGGTGATGAAAAATCGCGAAGTGTAAAGTACACCCTTAACCAAATTTCAGATCCCTAGGTATAAAATTTTTGAAATTTCTCATAGTTTTAATTGAAAAAAATCCTAAATTTTCAATCTCGAAGTTGAAAAAAAGTTACTTCATTACTTTTCAACTTTTAGAAATTGTATAAATTTATCAACGATAAAAATTAATCTCAAAAATTCATTAAAATTAAAAAATTGGAAAATTAATCAAGTTTATTTCCTTTACAAAATTTCACTTCAGAGATCTACTCTTGAAATTTTTTTCCAAACTTTAAAAAGTGTAAAAATTTATCAAACTATAAAAATCAATCTAAAAAATATTAAATTAGAATATTAAAAAATTTCAAAGTTATACCTACCTATCAAATTTCAAATGTTAGAAATATGCCAAATTTTGAACATTTTGAACATTAATTAGCCAATTATTTAAAATTGGTTCAATTTAAAGTATTTACTAAAATTTAATTTTTTCAATTTTCGATTTTTCTCAATTTTTTTTTCAAATTGAAAATTTTTCTTTCATTTATCCAATTTTTTTTTGATTTGGAAGTTCAAAAATCATTTTTCCCAACAAAGTTGCTCTGATCTCAAGTCTTCAAGGGGCACTTTAGGCAACGCTGCATTTTTGAAAAGTGAAATTTCCATGACTTGTGGGACGTTCTTCAATATCACGTACATATCACGTACATAGGCGAATGAGGTGTTCGCCTATTCGGTTTATTGAATGGAAATTACTAGCTCTAGTTATGTGTACCGCAATTGCACATTTTTAACATAGGTACATTATTTCAATATGTTTACTTTTGAAGAGATAAGGCGTCCGTAGTCGAGCACGATCTCAAAATATTTACCAGTACGGATCTGCTTGTACATAATTTGAAAACGTTACACAGTTTCCAATACGAATAAAAAAAATTCGTATTGCTTTCTCCAATCCAGTTGCAGCACCGATCTGTGGGCTGATTTACGATCCGACCAGAAGGGTTTTTATTAGCTCGAATATCTATGTAGGTATAGTTTTAAATATGCGACAAAGACGGACAATTCGTAAAGAGGAATGCGAAGTACACAGCGGCATCGATCGCACTGCACAGTGCAGCTTTATGATAACTAGTTTGTTGACCTAGCATCGGTTGGTGTACAGTTTTAGAAAAAAATATATCTTGGTTGTATCGGTATGATAATTGTTGTTAGCTGGTAAGCCGATCACGATTATAATAATTTTATTGAAAGTTCTTTTCGAATGCGAAATGAACGTGCGTATGTAATGGAATAAACCTTTCAGCCAGAGAGACCGTCTTCTGTCTATGAGTACACAGACATACCGTATTGATTTTCTATCCTTTAGATTTACCGATCGAGCATCCTTTTATGTAACCATTTCCTTCGACTCTATCGACTAATGGAAGAGGTTTTAAAATATTAATTAGCCAGCTCGCCGAGTCTATCTTTCTCCGATTCCGTTTCTCGGCGAGCTCTCGAGGTCTTGGAATTTCATTGTTGGCATTTTTCAGCCGCGCCTCATCGTCGATCATCGCGTACCACTATATTGGCAATGGCGATGACGATGGCGGCGGTGTCGGCATCGTTTCTTTCCGAAACTTCAAACGAAGCCTCCTACAAATCAGCCGAAAACAATGACTGGTGTAATTAGACGCTCGTTATAGAATGAAACCAATCATTGTTTTTGTTTTTTGCACTTGCACGATGTACACAACACACGTACACGTGAGTTGTGGTTAGATCATTCGGAGCACATTCCTGTACCATGTGATGAAACACGTTGCGTGATAAGGATCTGCAAAATAGTCGTAGGTATGCGATACAGTATGTAAAAGGTACAATCCACTCTTGTGTGGTGAGTGAATTCCATGTTCCAGTGTAAGAATCGGTTTGGAATGAAAATAACGATAAGAGGCTGGCTGAAATCGGAGAATCGTTGAGAAAAAAATCAGATTGAACTTGACATAAGTTCCACATCGAAGTACCCCTCCCTACTCGTTCTAGAAAAAATTAAGACTTCGATAAAGTTGACAATTTTTTTCACATACCTACTCGTACCTAGAAATGAATTTCAGAAATTTTTCAAAAAAATCGTACCATGAAAATTTACACATTTTTTCTGGATTCAAAAAGTTTTCTCATAAAAAAAAATAAATAAAAAAAATGAAAAAACTAAAAAATTTCCAACAATTTTTTTTTCAACTACCCGTGTAGCAATTGTCGACAAAATTCAGACACATTTTTTTCTCGGTTAACGATAAATTAAAAATGATATTTGAAATTTAAAGTAATGTTCTATGTTAAACATAACTGTTCAATCAAAATTTTTGAATTTTTCTCAGTATTTTCCTATAATTTAGAAAATGTTGTTTTTCTACATAGACAAGTCGATGTAAAAATCGATACTCGATAAACGCATCGACATTTATGTCGACAATTTCTGCCAATTAAATTTACAAATTTTATATCTAAAAAGAACTAAAAACAATTAATAAGAATATTTTAAGCTCAGGAATAAATAATTTTTGAAAGAATCACAAAATTTTCTTATTTTTCAAAGTTTTGAATAATACAACCACTTGTCGAGTTATTGTCGACATAATTGTCGATGGTCAAATAATGCATCGACTTCACTGTCGACAGTGTCGACCAGAGGAATTTTAAGTCGAGATAGTGTCGATGTGATTGTTGAGGGTCGAATAATGCATCGACTTAACTGTCGACAGTGTTGACCAGAGGAATTTTAAGTCGAGTTAATGTCGATCTAATTGTCGAGGGTCGAATAATGCATCGACTTGACTGTCGACGTCTTGAGGGTGATTGTGATACTCGCAGATAAAGTGTGTTGTGAATTAGTACATAAGGTCTAAGAATCATCTCTATGTTAGTTGGACACTCGCATGTGTCCAGCTACAAAGGTGGCCTCAATGCCGCTTATTTGACAAAAAAATGTCGAAATGTTGGCTTGAACACTATTTTTGGTGTAATTTTAATATATACTTATATTGAATATTTGAACTTAGCATATTTTTCAAAATCTCACCATTGCAAATGTCGATGTGGATGTCGATATAAATGTCGACACATCGAAATTAGCATCGACGTTGCTACACGGGTACAAGGAACTTGGAAAAAAATCGACAGTTTTGTTTGAAAATGAGAACTTATACCTACTTACACTTAATAAGTTGCGGATTCAAAACCTTATGATGTTTTACATTCAAGTAGGTATCAAGAAGTATGGTAATTTAAAGTCATACTTGAATTAAACAAATGAAATGACTTGGTTCTTTTTTATGAAAAAATTATTTTTAGGAGGATTCTCATATTTTGGAGGAAACTTCATTTTTCCTTTTTTTGGAACCAGCATTTTTAAAAAAATTATTTGCTTATTTTTTCGGGAAAAAAATTTTTGTGGGGAAAACATTTTACTTTTTCACGAAGAAAAAAATTTAATGGGAGAAAATTCCAATTTTACCGAGGGAAAATCTCACTGATTGTCAAGGAAATCCTTTTTTTTACTTCTCTTTATTAAGGGAAAAATGATTTTCATTTCTTAAAAAAAAAACTTTGGTAATTTAGGGGATTCCATTTTTTAAAGGAAAGAATACATTTCTGATAAAAATCTCGTTTTTTACAAAAAAAAACCTTCTAATTTTTTCGAAAACAAACCTTTTTTTTAAGACAAAAATCCGTAAATTTTGTAAGGGGGAAACCCATTTTTTTGTGAATAAAAATTCTTATTTTAAGAAAAAAAAATACTTTTTTTGAGGAAAACCTTATATTTTTTTGGAAAATAAATTTCCCAACTTTATTGTGGAAGTTCTTAGGAGGGGGAGAGGGAATTCACTTTTTAGTGCAAAAAATATAATTTGGGTGAAATTTCATTATTTTTTTGGAAAAAATAATTATATTTTTTGTAAGAAAAATTTGTTTTTTCCTCTTTAATCTCTTTGGGGGCATCATTTCCTTGATTTTATACAATACAAGAGAACTCAATTTACAGTTGAATAAGAAGTGTTCGAGATGACCAAAACTTGTGTCAAATTCTGAAAAAAAATTGGAAATTAGAATAGGTAGGTATTTAAAAAATAAAACTTGAAATATTGAAAAAATATAAAGTAATAATTTGAAAAATGTAACAAAAATTTGAAATTTGATAAGTACAATTTTGAAATTTTTGAAATTTTTCAATTAATAAATTTCAAGTAGAATTAAAAAATAAATAATTAAAAATTTTGAAAATTTGATGAAACTTTGAAATTTTGTTACGTTTAATTTTGGTAAAACTGAATCAATTTTTAAAAATTAATTATACTTAATGTTCAGAATTTTCAAAATTTGGCAACTTTTCAAGATGTAGGTAGAAACAATTAGAAATAAACGATCAGATTTTTAAATTCTTCAATTATTTCAGAATTTTAATCAATTTTTGAGATCGACTGTTAAAGGTTAATGAGTTTTCACATTTTTAAAATTCAGTAATTTTTTGAAATATAAATTTGATGGAATTTTCAAATTGATGATTTTTAAATTTTAGTGAATTTTTGCAATTTTTGGTGAATGTTCAAAAATTTATTAAATTGGTAGTTTTCGTGAATTTTTTTAAATTCCAATATTTATTTCCATTCTGTACTTAATCATTTTAAATGAATTTTTCAACATGAAAATTCAATGAAGTTTTTTCAAAAAAAAAAAAAAAAAAAAACAAGATCATGAAACGAATAAATAAAAATTGAAAAAAATAAAAAATTGAAGAAAAATTTTTAAAAAATTAAAAACTTTAACAATTTAGTAAAAAATTAACAAAAATTGAAAATAGAGTAAATAAATAAAGTAATTACAAATTTTGAAAAATTGATAAATAAAAATAATAAAATTTTTAAAATATTAGGTACTTAAAATCGAATAAAATATTTTAAGAAATATGAAAATTTTTAAATACTTAATTAAGAATAAAAACGTTTAATTTGCAGAAATAACATTACTTTACGAATTCCTCCTCCACGAAAAATTGTTAGGTACCTATATTTGTAACTAGATGTTTGAAAGCCAATTCGTGCACATGTATTTTCAACTCTTTCTGCAATTTTCTAAATTTTTTTTAATTTAATAATTTTCCCAGTTATATTTCACCCCAAATTACGACTAATTTTTGTCTGTTTTCGTAAGAATTCATAATTTCGTACCCTTTCCACTTTTCATATTTAATACTTGGTCACCCTTCGAAACTCTCACGCGAACCCTCTGTTCGCGTACCTACTTAATTTACCTATCTTTGTAGTCGTTTCAACTCATTTCCATGTATCAACTTTTACGGCAAATAGGCTAAAATTGAGTGGTTCATTGAAATCTTCGTCCTCCAAACGAGCGCAGCCAACACAGCTTCACTCCGCATACGTACGGAGTTTCCCAAACACCTGAAGTCGTAAAATCGCGACAATACGAACCTTTTAGAATCCTTTTATTTACACTTTCCTGAATCACTCAAACAGCATTCAATATATTATTCAATTGTTTGCTGACCATCTTTTCGTAAAACCTATCCACTGTATTCAACTCAATTTTCGACCAACATTATTGTAAGTTTTAGTTTTTTTATTATATTTAATTTGTGATAGTGAAATTCGTTATTCAAAGTTCAAGTCAAAATTTATAGAAAGGGAATATAACATCCGAGGTATCATTACTTACGAATTCCTCCTACACGAAAAATTGGTATATTTGTAACTATGTTTTGAAAGCCAATTCATATGTTTTCAACCCTTTCTGCTATTTTCTCAATTTTGTTAAATTTAATTACTTTTTTTATTTTTTTTTATTTTTAGCAATTTTTATTTATTTTCAATTTGTTTAATTTTTAATTATTATATCTATGTATATTTTCTTTGTCAGTACAATTTGTAATTTTTAATATTAAAAATAAATCATACTATCAAAATTAGTAATTTTATCAATGTACCTACAACTACATATGACACCAGCATCGATACTTGATCAATTTTCAATTTAAAAGTCATCAATGGTCCTATTCCTATATTCAAAAGGTGGAATTTAGATACCCACCCTGCAACACTTACGTTAGAACTGATGACACATCATGAAACTGCCCTACAGGTACAACAGGTAGGTACTTAATTCACCTTCGAAATTTCTCTCCATACACAAAGCCCCACTCGCCATAGTCCTCAGTCATGCGCACAGCACAGCACATTCTCCACAGGAAATTCTTAATCAAAGGTAACAACCAGTCTTGTTACTCACGTACGACCATCGAGTAACTATTTTCCAAATGAAAAAAAACCACCTCCGCGATGGATGGAATGTTTGGCGCGTCTAATTTCAGACTACTCGGCTACAAAGTTTTTAGTCTCATCCCTAAAACGAGTTCGGAACTCGGCGCCGCACGCCGGAAACCAGTCATCCGCAGTTATCTCTCGAACAAAAACGTATTATTAACATAGCACTAGGTTCTGTAAAGTCAAAGGTAAGGTACGTATTTGAAAAAAAACGTATAAAAGTGAAACTATATCGCATTTACCTATGTAGGTATTGTTCGAGTCGTCGTAAAAGTCACATTTGATAAAATCGCTGCCTTTTTTTTTCTCCACTCTGTACCGTATTCTTGGAGCGTATAAAAGAGAAGAACGGCGGAGGCTGAATAAAGCAAAACGTTGTAAAAAATTCTCAAACAAACAGGTTTCGCTGTCTAAAGAATTAAGTAGTCTTGGACGGCCACAGCCTCGCCGGATGTCGCGCTCAGGTGTACTCTCGGGTAGGTTAATTTGTTATTTTGGAAATATTCCAAGCATATAGAGATAGGTAATAGGTAGACTCGATCGTACGAAGACGAGATCATCATTTTTATATTCCACAGATGAACTCCGCAACTCGCACCTTCTTCTCTCCAAAAACACGAGTGTTACGTATAAACTCATTGCAATGCCATTTGCCATTGTTTCTAGTGACTCGAGCAACCAGCTCGCAAAAAGTTCAATTTCCGTCCTTTCTGGAGTTGGAAACGTTTCCACAAGGGCAGATCCAGGTTCATTGATTCCGAGTATCGATCAAGTTGCACATAGGCTGTTGGCATGCGATATGTTTACAGTTTAAATATTTCAGAGGCTTAGAAAGTGAATAAAAAAAATGCGCCAATGCCTCCGGTATCATTCCTAATACGCCTTCTTTCCTTGTCCTATTCTTTAAAGCGATATTCCAACGTGTGTTTCCATTTCGTACGAGTGGATATTTTCACCTAAATAAATTCTACAGGTTTGTTTATTTACAAATACCTACGTACGTTTGTAGATATCGAATTTATCAATTTATCTCGGTGGGTATCTAGTCCAGATATAACGAAAATTAATTAAGCTCGATTGAAATCGGTATCTGCGATATTTCGAAAAATTATTTTGTTTACAATCATGAGCCCTGTGGCAGTTTTGACAAGTCTGGAGGTGCTTTTTGAGAAATTCGAATCGAATGGTGGTTTCTTTGTTTAGTAATGTTGCAAATTGAGCAATAGATCGTCAACTGGCTCTCAGATAAAGTTTGATCAAAAAAATCAAGGCTGATAATATGTTATTGAAAATTGGGAACATGAAGTATTGTTTTTTTTTTCTTCAAAATCAAAGAATATTTTTTTTCAAAGAAATAAAAAATCTTTTTTAAATAAAATTTAGAAAAAATGTTTTGCAAAAAACTTCAAAAAAAAAGTGTTTTTTTATTTAAAAATTTTGTGTTAGAAGCATTTTTTAAATCTAAAATGAAACTTCAAAATGATTTTTGTTTCTTTTCAGCACAATTATTATTAAAGAAATTATACCGTAAAAAAAGTTAGAACATAAATTTTCTTTCTATTTATTTAAACGTGTTTTTCAACAAAATTTTTAGACTTGGATTTTCACAAAAATTTTAAAAATAGATTATTGAAGAAAAAAGTTTGAAAAGTTTTCCTACGAAGTTTTCACAATTCTGGTTTCCAAAAAGGTTTTAATGGAAAAACAGAAGTGAAAAATTGGTTTTAAAAATAGAAACTTTTCAAAATCCAGCTTCTTTTTTCGTTTTTTCAAATTTTTGCTACGTAAATAACAATCATTTTAAGGATGTTTTTTTAAATAAAAATATTTTTATAAAAAATTAATAGGGCAGAAAATATTTATTGTTAAATAATTTTTTTTTCAAAATAAAACAAGTGAAAAGTTGATTCTACACAAATAATTTTTTTTTAAATTCAACAAAATTTTTAGAAATTGTTTCAAAATATATTTTTTTAATTTTGTTTTTTGAACAAAAAAATGCTTCGACCATGCAGCCGAATATTATCATGGGATAATATACTAGACCGCTTAAACACTGGTGTAAATAATGGCACCATGATCTCGTAATTGTATAAGTCCTATAACTCAGTGGGGAATGGGTTTAGAAATGCGCATGCATTACTACAAGGGTTTTTCCGGTATTCCACTTATCAAAACATTTTGAAAAACAAAACAATGAAAAATTGTACCAAATTTAGCGAAAATCAGAGGCCAACAATTACCCATAACCCCAGTGACGCGTGCGCACTTCCATATCCATTCCCCACAACGTTATAGATCGTTATATAGATCATTGTGCCGTTTTTGTTTACAAAATTTAGTATGCTCGAGCGGTCTATTATATTATCCCATGATAATATTCGGCTGCATGGTCGAAGAAAAAATGAAAAAAATATTGCTTCAAAAAATTGTGTTTCAATTCAAAAAAGTTTATTTTTTTTGCAATAATAATGATTTAAAAAAATTGAAAATCAACAGCTAAGCTAATAAAATTCAGAATTTTTTGAAGAGGAGGGGAGGCTCAAAGATCAGTTCGTTTCTTTGATAGAACTTTCTCGAATTTGACTTTTTTTACTTTTTGAAAATTTGATTTCCCTAGACAGGAAAATTTGTATTTCAACAAAATTAAAAAAATTGAAATATTTTTGATTTTTTTTTTTTTTTTTTTTTTTTTTTGAAAAAAGTACGTAAAAAATATTTTGTCAAAAAATTGTTTTTCTCGATGTCTATTTTACAGTTTCAATTCAGCAAAATCAAAAAAATTATTTTAGAAGAAAATAAAAATACTTTTTCAAAATAAATAAATAAATAAAACATAAAAAAATGTTTTAATCAATAGGTAGGTAAGTATAATTATTATTATCGATTTTAAAAATGGAATTTTTATAAATTCAATTCATTTTCTTTTTCAAATGGAGAAAATTTTCTTTTGCAGGATGTCTAACAAATTCTCAAATCAAAATCGGCACCTTTCTGCAACACTTTTTCAAAATAATTTTTCAACATCTTCAGGGAAAGTTTTCACCTACGAGCGACCGCCCCCCCCCCCCCCCCAAATAGAAATCGCGAGAAAAAATGAATGGCTTCAGTACAAAACTGCTTAAAAATTGGAAGAAAAAATTATTGGAGAAAAAATTATTTTCAAATAAATTTTAATTAAAAATTGAGAGAAAACAACAAATTTTCAATGAATTTTAACGAAAAAAGAAGAATCTTTGAGCAAGAATCATAATTTTTCGATTTTCAAAATAAATGTCAAGTAAAAAAGAATTAAATATTCACTAACAAAATTTATTTATTTCAAGAAAATTAGAACATTGATAGGTAAGTTAATTTCTAAATAAAACTTTTTTTAAAATTCAGCAACATTTTTTTCAATTATTAAAAAAATTAAAAAAACAAGTTTAAAAAAAATTAAAAAATTGCTTTTAGAAAAATTCTAAAAAATAAGTTCTGTTGGGAAAAAATGCCACTTATAGACAATTATTTTTTTCAAATTGAAAATTTTTGAGTAAAATGTCGTTTGAAAAAATGTTTCTTTTCGCATTCTTTTTTTCAACTTTAAAAAAGCAAAAAATGAGTTTTACAAAAAATTAATTAAATATTTTGAATTATATTAAAAATAAACATTCTTTAATTTTTCTTTTAAATTCACGTCTTGAAAAAATGAAAAAAAAAATGAAAATAGAGAAAATTGGTTTGAAAAAGATCCCTTCGAGTATCCAAAATGAAACAAACATCAACTCGAAAAAAAATCATTATAAATTCGTATCGAACCCACATTGAACTTTGTATAAACCGCCCACAAATCCTGTCTCATTTCTAAATCGTGCTCACATCGTACGATTCCTCGTTAGTTAATTTTTATCCATCAATTTTATCGCATACTCGAAGATTGATAGCATGATTCATCATCGGCATTCCTTTGAAAGAAAACACTCGTACTTGGTACATCCGAATTCCAATAAAATAGCCAAGGTCTCTTTGAATGACTACTCGAGTCTGCAAAGATGACTAAATTTTTCCGAAAAGTACAAACGAGTACTTTTGAATGAAAAATAAATACCACGGTGTTTCAGCTCAAACTTCATTTCCAGAAGATTACCTAACCGAAGAAAGAAAAAAAGAAAAAAATTCAAAGACATAAAAATCACAACTTTGGGCCTTCTCTCAGCACCCTTGCATGGAACACACCTGAAATCATCAATTCCATCATGTAGTACATCGATACAGCACCTTTCATTTCATCCCGCTACATTATGCATCTTCTAAAAAACACCGGGATGATTTATACAGCCACAGGTTGATTTTTTTTTTTTTTATAACCATGTTCCCACTTTGCAGCATTGTTGATACCGGTTCTATTTGAAATTCCTTTGAAAAGAGGGAGGTTGTATAGGTAATTGAAACATACATCATATCAAGGAGCCTAACTAAGTATAAGCCAGAAGGACGTGGACGAGACTCTGTGTAAGAATCACTAGTTTTCTTTTAACGTATTGTACCTACGTTACAAGCCCATCGCAATGGATGCCATGGCGATGCCGTTGTGAATGCGAAGGAATGCGAAGGAATGCGAAACCTCTGAAGCGTTAACTAAGTATATGAAAAATACGTTAATTTTTAAAACGTTTCTAATGCTTACACGCTCGCTGAATTAATACGAAGTATTTATACAAATGTAAACAATCAGATACACCATGAATGGAAAATTTTCAAAGTGAAAAATTTTACACCCTTAACAATGTACTCAGATTGTCATAATGGGCAAAAAATAGGTCATTCGAGTCATTTAAAAAAATCCACATAAAAACCAGGCAAAATCCTCGTACGTGCATCGGTTTAAATGTCGAATCAAAATCTAAACTCGATTATAACAAAAAAAGCGAACTATAAAAGGTCAAGAATAATGAAGCGAATAAAATCGTTGAAAATATCGATTCGAATTGCCATTCAGCTCGAATAAAACTTTCTTTTCGGAAATGCCATCCTCGTGCAACTTCATATTGCGGCAAACCGAGGCCCGAAGACCTTTCATTGAAAATATACCCAGATATTTGGTGAATGAAAAGTAGAAAAAACCAGAGAGGCAATTTTCATAAATCCAAACTCGAAAACTCTGCGTTGACATTCGTATATTTTTTCGGTGATCTCTTCGGTCATTAGCTGCCATCTACCTAACGTAAAGTACAATGGTGTTAATGTCCTGGAAATAGTATTATTTTAATTAATATATGTAGAAGAACCGGATTCGATACGCAGTATTTTTATTTTCACAACGTGACCGGTTTTTTCCTATATTTTTCGACTATGCAGTTCGAGTTTTTAAATCCCTCCTCTCCTTCGCCACCGCACATTGATATTTAAAATATTCAAATGTCACCGGAATGAACGAAAAAAATATCAACTTGCATTCGCAGGTCATTTTGTAATTTTTAGACGAATTTCTTTTCAAAATATGCAGTTTTTTTGGCACTGATACTTGTTATTCAAAATTGGAGGGGAGGGAGGGGTCCAATCGAAATTTTCGTCATAATCAAAATTATTTCTCAGACTTCAAGCTACAACTTTTATTTGAAATTTTTTTCAATTGGACTCTTACCTTCACCAGTTTTCAATAATTTAGAAGTATCCAAGTCGTATTATACAAAATTGGAGGGGAAGGAAGGGTCTAATCGAAAATTTTATAATAACAAAAAATTAATTTTAGGATCATAGTCTAGGTACAACTTTTATTTTAAAAATTTTTAAATTGGCCCCTTCCTTCCTCACTTCTCTAATTTCTAATTATGTAGTATCTTTGGAATATTATGTGAAATCTGTGGAGAGGGAGGGGCAAAATTGAAAAAATTTTCAAATAGAAATTATTGTAGATTGAAGTCCTAGAAATAAGTTTTGTAATTATAAAATTTTCGACCAGACCCTTTCTTCCCCTCTAATTTGGCATAATAGATTCATTTTTCTACATTTATAATTAACGTTAATTTTCAAGAGTAGCTGTAAAAAAATTCGACTCTCAAGTGGTGGCCTGGCTGCTACGCCTTTCCATTTTTTTTCTACAAACCACGTCGCGTGCATCACCTCCCAGAAGACTCACAGCCTCACAGCCTATAAACTCGACCTAGAGCACTTATGAGCTCATTTATTTACAACATATTGCAATTCGAGAAGACGAAGATCAGGCGATGCTCTTGTTTCAGGTCCATCATTTTTACAGTGCACTTGTACGTAGCTCATTAGTCATGTACCAAAGTACCAAACAGGATCGTTTCTAATTAGAATTTAATTTGATAACTTCTGGCTTCGGTATATTATCGAAACACCAGCTGATGTACTTTTAAGGATACGTAATTACGTGGTCGACAATGCGAGAGCAGAAATTTGTTCATCTTATGGCCAAGATAGGTATGCAGCTACTTTGATGGCATCAAGTGAAACGCTCGACTCGTTGTTGTTTTTGTTGTTGCCGAATTACGAGATTTTAATATTTTTTTTGCTCGGGTTTCTTTTCACCTTGTTCTTGGCGTAAGTACGAGTATATTGAGTCACGATGTAATAATGAAGATGAACAGCGACTGGTCGTTAAATTCGAGATTAATGGAATTATTGTAACGAGAGCCACGTATGGGATGGCAGGAGGGGGGATTCGCAGATTTGTTTGAAAGGCACGATGGCGAAATTTAAACGAAAAAAAGCGAAATAATTTTGAAATTCGTCGTTTCTCAAACGTTTTCTCTAATTTCTCATTTTTTGTTTCGTTGCTTATTTCGTTATGTATTTCGCGGTTGTCTTAATGTTAGTCGGATTTCGAAGTAAATAGCTAAATACCATTCTAAAAATGAAAAATAATTACTTATTTTCAAATTTAAAAAAAAAATAGAGAAATTTGATTTAGAAAAAATGAAAAAAAAAAAAATAATAAAAAACGTAATTTAAAAAAAAGTCAGAGATGTTTAAAACACAATCTTGAAAATAAAAAACAGGACATTTTTCCCCAAATTTCTTTGCTTGATCTAAAAAATGGACTGAACTTTCAAAAAGTTCCATTTTTAAAATTTAAATATCTCTAAAGTTCCAAAATTAGGTACCAGCCCCTTGGAAATTTTACTAATACCTATAAGTAAATTTTAAAGGTTGATCCGATTTCAAAAATTTAATAAATTTAAAAATCACCTATAAATTTAAATTTTCATCAACGTTTTGAAAATTTCTTTTTTTGATTGTTTACAAATTTTAAAGATACCTATATGAATTTTTGAAATTGGAAAAATTCATCGAACTCTTGAATTTTTAAATTTGATCTAATTTTGAAAATTTTTGAATTAAGTACAGTTTTTATGAAATGTTGAAATTTTTCCAAAAAATTTTGGAATTTTTACCTAATTGAATTTTTTAAATTGTATTCTTAAAAATAATACCTATGTATATGTACCTATAAAAAATTTATAATTGATCAGATTTAATTTTTTTTTTGAAAATTAAAATTGACTAAGTACATAAAATTCCAATTTTCATAAACTTTTAATTTTTTCCTGATTTTCAAAATTCACTTTAGATATGCCTACTACATTATTGAAACTGTTCAAATTTATTAAACTTTAAATTAAAAATTCGATAAATATGAAAAAACACTATTTTTTCTATTAGATAGCTTTTGAAATTTTTCAAAATTTTCAAACTTTTACTAACTTCAAATTTTTAAAAAATTTTCTCAAAGATTTCTTAAAATTTAAGAAGTTGTCAAAAAACAATTCAAAACAATTTCAATTTAAATATTTTTTTTTTTTGAAAATTTTGATTTAAAAATATATTTTTTTTAAATTTTGAAAATGAAAAATATAATTTTTGAAAGAATGAACAACAATTTTTTTTGGGGGGTGGGGCGATCAAAATATTTCTAATGATTTTTTAATTGTATTTTCGAAAATGTTGCTTTGAATAAATGGCAAAAAGTGAGTGTTTAAAAAAAATCATGCTTAACAGCTTTTTTAAATGAATGAAAAAAAAATGGGAACAAAACAATTTTAACAAAGTCCAAAAAATATATTTTTGAACATTTTTTAAATTTTCTTTTTTATATAAATATCTAGAGAAATATTAAAAATTGGTTTGAAGAATCAAAAAAATGATGTAAAAAATTAAAGCGAATTTTTTTAGTTAATTTTTTTGAAAACTGATTTTTTAAGATTTTGTTTTAAAAAATTGAAAAAAGTAGCTACATATTTTTTTGAAAATTAATTCCTAAAAATTTCAAAAATAATTTTTAAAAAAACCGAAGAAGTGTTAAAAAAATTGAAAAACAAATTTTAAAAAAGTTAAAAAATAAAAAAAAATAAAAAATTTTTTTTTTACAAAATTAAAAAATTATTTGAAAAATAAATAGGTAGGTAAATAATTTTCAGAAAAATTAGCATTTTGTTTAGAAAAAAAAAAAAAAAAAAAATAGCTGGTCAAATAGCTCTTGATACGTAATCTCAACTAAGCTCAGTTGTTTTTTTTTAATTCACACGACATACTGAACTGAAAAACTAATTAATTTTTATATCGAACAAATGAAGCTATTATACTTGTCACCTGGAGAGAAATTCTATTGAAATCAATTACCTACGTTTATTTGGCCAAATTTGTCAATTTAAAGTGAAGCTTGATAAAAAAAAAAGGCTTCCCATATACTCAAACACTCAAAAGTACTCCCAATGGACTATACTCGAGGATAAAAATAACCTTTAATGAGTTCTGAAAACATAAGTTCGACCACATTTGAACAAGCATTATCCAAAAGTGTTTACAATTTCCCATCAAACGAAATAAAAATCGAAAAAACTTCACTACTTCACCATAAATACCCCTTATGAGAATTACTCGACAAATGCGAAAGCTGTCAAACGACGATGCGATAAAAATACTCTCTCAAGTACCTACATTTTATTTAATTTAACCTCCCAACACGTTCATTACATAAGGTTTAAAAGTGTTGAACAATTCAACGTGTGGGCAAATCAAATAAATACACCATTTTATATAGGTATAGGTACTCTCAACAATTGATCGTAATCTCATCAAATTACGCAATCCTCTTTTGCATAAAGTACATAAATTTATGGCTAAAAATTCACCTTTACTCGGAGCATTGTTACAGCCAACCGAACATTGTTTAATTAAGACAATATTGTCTGGAAATCATTATAATCCGTGTATTGTGCGGTGTGGACCTGGCAAAGAAGAGGGGATTGCGAATTTTTATTAACAGAAGATCATATATACGGGCCCAACCTGTTTACCTTCTTTACACTCGTGTACGTACAAGGACATTGTATGTCACTAGAAGAATCACGCAAACCATCATATTCTATCACTTCCTATAAAAGCTATTCTTTACTGAAAATTTATATTCGGCAGATGGGTACTTGGAAACTATAAAATTGGATTTTAATGCAATTATAATTCCACGTTTGGAAAAATTGGACAGACAAATACGTAGGTATTTGATTGCAAATTATCCTGATTTGAAAAACCCCCATCGATGTCGAAATAATTTTTTAAAAGCATTTTATAGTAGGTATGACTTGTTAACATTCTTAAAGTGAGCTAATTATATCGAACAAGCAGGTTTTAAAAAAGTTGCATTGTAATTCGGTGGAAAAGATTACATTGTTAATTTCGTCTTATTAGTACACAGAGTACACTTAAAGATGTTTATAAGTTGGTAATTGTGAGCTAAATTCGATGGGAAGTTTTAATCATTTACCAGTTTTAAATGACGAGTTATTTTTACGTATATAGATCGATTTTTTTTTTGTATAAAGTAGGTAAATTGAAAACGACAAATTTGTAAAATATTCCCAACACTTTACACGATGAAAAAAGCAAAAAAGGAAATACCGAACAGGAAATGTAGTAATTTCATCACCAAGCTGCATCACATCAGTGAACACTCCAACAGTTTTCAAAATTTCAATGCAGGTGTTAGTCTTTTTTTTTTTTTTATTCGTGTATACCTATTAATTTTTACTTTTTTTTCATCGTAAAATAACTGGCTGAGTTGAGATTTCTAATATTAAAAGAGAAGGTTTTTCATTGGCGTTATTTTCGCACATTTTCAATTAGCATGTTTCTCTTTCTCGATTGTTATGAATTCTAAGGTACTCGTATCTCTTAATGGAGCTGATTAGCGATATTATTCTAATTGATAAGTCGGCCAGGATACCTTGTATGGAAAGTTGGATCGTAGAATGTTTATTAATGAAGAGGAAAAACTCCTTTTTCCACGTTCTCTTGTTTTATTCACTCAGTGAGTCATTTTTTCGTTCGAGAGAAGAAATTGAATTGGCCTTGATTTTTTTTTTCAAATAAAAATTCTAGTTTTAGTGGTACTGAAAGTACCATTGAAAAAGTCGTAGGAGGAAGGCTATTCGAGTCTTTTTTACTACCTATTAAAAAAATTATGTTTAAAAAAAAAACTACAAATCAAAAAATACTTTAATAATATTATGGTGATCTTTCTGAAAAGTTCTGAGTGCGAAAATTGGGAAATTACAAATTTTGAAGTATACTAAAAAGAAAGATCAATAATATGAAAGCGTCCTTGGAAATTTTCTCTCTTCTATGTAAATTTAAAAAAAATCAAGAGATTGCTGGCAATTCTTAGCATAGTGTACGTTTTTGCGATGGCCAAAATGACAAAAAAATGACAAATCGATTTTTAAAAAAATTGATGACTTTCAGACATTTTGAAAAAATTTAGAAACTTGGAAAAAAAAATTAAATTATTGATTTTTTTCAATTTTTACATTTCCATGGAAATTTTTATGAAATTTACTTACATTTCATTTTTCATACTTTTATGGAAATTTTTTATAGAAAAATCATTCCAAAAAATACTCAATTTCTTGGAGACTTTAAATTCATTTTTTGTACGATTTTTTAAAAGATTTTTTTCTATTAATCAATAATGAGGAAAACTGTAAATTTTTTGGAATGATTTTTCGTAATTGTTTAGTAAATTGTAGAAAAAAATATTGTAATTGTTTTAATGAATTTTTTTTTCTAATTTTTGGGATAGAAAAAAGTCCAATTTTTAGAGTAAAAATAATCTCAATTTTTTTGGAGAAAAATCTTATTTTTTTTCTTTTTCTTTTAGGGGAATTTTACAATTCCTTTTTTTTACATAAAAACTAGTTTTTTTCTTTTTAGAAAAAAAATCTCCACAGGTTTTTGTTTATTATTTTTGAATAATAATTCATCCTTTGAATTTCCTGAATAATTTTCGAAAAAATTACTTATACTTAGGTAGGTATTTTTTTGGGATGAAAAATTTCTGTGTAAAAATTCAATTTTTATTCTTTGGGGGGGGGGGGGAGGGGGCGTCGTCACTCAAATAAAAAAAAACAAATGAGTATGCTAATTATTGAAGATTTTTTTTTCTATTCTTTTGAAGTGAAAAATTCTCATTTTTTTTTTTTTTTTTTTGAAGAGTAGAAATTATCATTAAAAAATATTTTTTGAAGTAAAATAATTTCCATTTTTCTTGGTAAGAAAAAAAAAACGAAAAAAAAACTCAATTTTTTAAAGGTGAAAAAAATCTTTAAAATATTCAACTTTTCAGTAATTTTTTTTTTTTGGACTTTTATACCTATCAACTTATTTAAAAATTTTATGATTTTTAAATATTTTGAAACTTGAATTTTTTTTTTTAATTTTAAAAATGATTTCTTCAATATTCTTGCATTTTCATGGAAACTTATTTTGGAAATTAGATTAATTTTAGATATTTTATGAGACATTCTAAAAAAAATTCTTGGAAGAAATTTCAAATGATATCTATGTACCAATTTTTAACCTGATAGCGTCATTTTTGAACGATTTGTAACGATTTTTCGAATTTTTTGAAACTTTTTACAAGCAAAAGTGGAAAATTCAACTTGTGACTTTTTACTCTGGTTCAAAATCAAAATATGAATTTTTAAATTTCGAATTTTGACTGCAAACATCACAAAAACTAAGCCTCCTACAGAAATACGAATTTTTTATCGCAGAAAAAAATTCACGCTCTAAAATTTTTGATTCTAGACATTTTTTTTTTTTTTTTTTTTTTTCGTAAGACACTTATTTGGCTAGAAAGACACTTTGTATACCAAATGAAACTTTTTTTTCAAAACAATCGACCATTTAATTGTGGCACCCTGAACCACCCTGTACAAAAATTGAGACATGGGTTAAATCGTATTGTTTATGGTCCAAGGATCCAAAAATATGATCAAAAATCATCCCATTCTGCAACTTTTAAATCTACTAAATCGTAAATCAGCGTCTAACCCATGACCATGATCATTTTCACAAAAAAATAGACCATAAAGTAAAAAATCCAATCAAAAACGAAAGTGAAATGCCAAAAAATTCCCTCAAGTCCAAAAGAAGACGAAGCAGTTATGCAACATCAGTCATACGACAATTACGACGATGAAATGGAAATTATCATCAATGAGACGACGGATACTGGATCGGAGCCAACCACGAAGTAATTTTGGCAACTGGCGGAAAATGAAGCGTATAGCGACACATCGCACAGTAATGTTATATTCACGGCCACGAGGATTTTTTTTCTCCGTCGATAAAACAAAAATATTGATAAGAGGAGTTAATTACTCGAACGGCCGAAAATTAACTTTAACTCTCGGAACATCTTTCACTAATGAATTTAGAAAGTTAGCTGCACCGGTATCATCATCGTGGTTATCGATTCCGGCGTCAGGCGATTCAAAAATCTACTCTCGAATTTTCGATTGTTCGATATATGGAAAATCGAACGAACGCCGAAGATGGTTTCCGGATTTGATGATAATTCCAAGTATATAAGAATCCGCACGGCGCACACGATACGATAAAGATAACGCGAACATATATGGCAGAGTATATTGAAACCTTACCGTGTCTTATCCTCCAGTAATATTTCCAGAAAAAGTAGACTATTAGTATGGCCGCAAAGACTACTATCAAAGTGAGAAAAACTGGCCAGAAAATGCCCGCAGCGGATTCCCCGCATTCTTGAATCGCCGCCGTGTTCAACATTGGTTTCTCTTCTGCTGCCGCAGCCATTGTACGATGCAAAAACTCGTTTTTATTGGCACGCAAAAACGCGAAAAAAGCGCAAGAAATTCGCAATTTTTACTCTATCGACGATGAGGAGGATTTCGCGAAAAGCAAATTCAAAACGGCAGGTACTCGAAACATTAGAACTTGGCTGGAAATACGATTCGAACGAGCTTTAAGGTTTGATTATATCGATGTAGAATTCAACTGGTGGCAATCAGACCGGTCAACTGGATACGATGAGGTTCACTTGAGACTGGAGCATATTGCAACGATTTGTACGATTTCCAACATCGAATAAATACCAACATTGGAATCTGTAAAAATCAAAACACAATTACCAATTAAAATCGTACACAATGCGAATATTTTTCCATTGCAACTGCGCACATGTTAAGTAAATTGTACGTTTTACGTTGAGAGTTTCCTGTTTTAGTATTTCATAGAATATCGTACATATTTCAATTGGCACTTTTCATAGTGGTTAAACATGTACGATATTAAAATACACGTAACCATGTCGCCAGAGTCTCAATGTACTAGATATGTACTTGAGGTGTAAGATTCGCCACTTCCTTTTTTATGAAAAAAATAATAAACATAAAGTGAGTAGAATCTCGAAGCTGGTTCATTATAATGCATTTATGAATGCAGACAAATGGCGAATTTCAACGTGGAATTGCATCAGAGCTCCATTGTCCAATTTGTCTCGCATCTCTACGATGAACCTGACCTGCCACATCTCGCAGCAACTTTCCAAACGGAATTATTACCGGTGCCGGTGTACAATATTTTGAGACCTCGAGCTCGACTTTTACCTAAATAGGTTATCGCACTTTCGGTTTCAAGCACTTCTAAAGTCATAATGGAAAATATGAAACATGAAATTGTCATTGTCAACTCGATCGTGTGCGATTCACTCGACTCGACACCCAGGATATTTGAATTTTAGTTTTTCGAATACGGAATAACAATCGCCAGCTTATCCCACTGACGATACTCGTGCTGACTTTTAATATTTCCAACTGTCACTTACTCGTATAATATTGAAGACACTCGTACACGCGTATCATTTCTCGAACAATAAAAGACACATCTTTTTAGCCTGTTGATGAGTGATTTCTTATTACGTAATTTGTAAAATAAAGCTGCGAGCATGTTGGACGAATTGTCTTTTGAAACAATACAAACGTAATCACGAATAATGAATTCTATACATTGTTTGAATTTTTAACAATTGCTCATTCAAAAGTGTTTTCGTTGAAAGATGCAGTGAACATAAAAAATAATGTAAAATTTCAATTAGCAACTAGATTTACCTATTCAAGTCAAATTTGTAGTACGAACGAAGACAAGAAGACATTTCTAGTAAAAATTTCAAAAAAATTTCTCCCATCATTTTTTAGATGAAATAATTAATTAGTACGTACTATACTCGACTAGGGGGTATCAAAAAACGTGTATAAATTCAAAAATGGAGAAGATGAGTTATTTTATAATTACTATTTTAATTAAATTACGAGTTCGAGTTACAAAAAAATAAAAATAAAAAATTGAAGAAATATTTTTAATTAAAAAAAATGATTTAAAAAAATCAAATCCAAAATTGGCAACACTGAATATTTTGGAAATTTAAAAAAAAAAAATTGTAAACATAAACAAAAAAAAAATGATAAGTCATGATAAGTATTTTTTTCAACGATCGGCTATTTTTACGGAGACCCCTTGCTGATTCATTTGCTCACCTTGAATTTTTTACGAAGTCCAGGTGCTACATAAATACTTTATATTCAAAATTGAAAGGAAGGGAGGAGTCCAATCGAAATTTTTGTAATAACTAAAAGTATTTGTAAAACTTTAAGCTACAACTTTTGTTCGAAATTTTTTTCAATTGGGCCCTTTACCTCCCCACAGTTTTTAATAATGTATTTTGAACAAGACAGTATGAATAAGTTATATTACTCAAAATTGGTGGAGAAGGAGGGGTCCGATTGAAATTTTTGTTATAACCAAAATTATTTCTAGAACTTCAAGGTACAACTTTTGTTTGAAAATTTTTTTCAATCGGGCCCTTTACCTCCCTCCCTCCTGTTATCATAATAATGTATTTCATCATTGAATGAGTTGGATTTTCCAAAATTGGAGGGGAGAGAGAGGTCCAATCGCAATTTTTGTCATAACAAAAAGTATTTGTAAAACTTCAAGCTACAACTTTTGGTTGAAAATTTTTTCAATTGGGCCCTGTACCTCCCCACAGTTTTTAATAATGTATTTTGAATACGTGTATGAATAATTAAGTTATATGACTCAAAATTGGTGGGGAAGGAGGGGCCCGATTGAAATTTTTGTTATAACCAAAATATTCCTAGTACTTCAAGCTACAACTTTTGTTTGAAAATTTTTTCAATCGGGCCCCTTACCTACCCCCTGTTTTTATTAACGTTTTTGAATGAGTTGGATTATCCAAAATTGGAGGGGAGGGAGGGGTCCAATCGCAATTTTTGTCATAACAAAAAGTATTTGTAAAACTTCAAGCTACAACTTTTGTTTGAAAATATTTTAATTGGGCTCATTACCTCCCCGCAGTTTGTAATAATGTATTTTGAATAAGTGTGAATCAGTTATATTAAGTACTCAAAATTGGTGGGGAAGGAGGGGCCCGATTGAAATTTTTGTTATAACCAAAATTATTCCAAGTACTTCAAGCTACAACTTTTGTTTGAAAATTTTTTCAATCCGAACCCCTTACCTCCCCCTGTTTTTAATAATGTATTTGAATGAATTGGATTATCCAAAATTAGAGGGGAGGGAGGGGTCCAATCGCAATTTTTGTCATAACCAAAAGTATTAATGAAACTTTGCGCTACAACTTTTGTTTGAAAACTTTTTCAATTGAGCCCCTCTCTCCCCACTTATTTTGCATAACTCTCCCAAAATACTAATTAAAAATTGAAGGGGGAGGGGAAAGGGTCCCATTGAAAAATTTGTGCAACAAAGTTGTAGCTCAAAATTTTAGGAATAATTTTGGCTATGACAAAAATTTCGACTGAACCCCTCCCACCCTCCCTTCCTTCCTTCCAATTTTGAATTTATGTAGCACTGGACCATCGATCAAAAATTCAAGGTGAGCAAATGAATCAGCAAGGGCTTTCTGTAAAAATAGCTGATCGTGATAATAATCAAATTTTCTCAAAATTTGTGATAACACAAAGCCGACTCTAATACAGACCATAATACCTAAGCCGGCAACGTCGCGTAATCAGAGGATTAAGTGTTAGCTTTTGCTTTTCTCATAAGAGCCAATGTTAGCGTTCATCACAATAACTCAAAAAGTAGGTATCATCTTGACAAAAAAAGTGCAAGAGACCTTTTTTTTAGAGAATCAAAAAAGCTTTCCATTCATATAAAAATATTTGGATTTTACAATGCATTTATAAAAGTTGTGATTTTTCATTTTTCACAAAAAAGTCACAAAAATCCAAATATTTTTATATGAGTAGAAACCTTTTTTAATTCTATTAAAAAAATGTTTCTTACATTTTTTTTGTAAAGATGATACTTTTCGAGTTATTTTGATGAACATTAACATTGGCTCTTATGGGAAATTGAAGATCCTAACCCTTAATCCAACGTTGCAACATTTCGGTATTCTGGCCTGTTTTAGAGTCGGCCCTGGATAACACGTGATAAATTTTGAAGAAAAATGAAGAAAATGTCGAATTATGGTTCTTTTTCGATTAGAAAACTAATTTGTGTGACGAACGAAGAAAAAATCACCTGAAGAAGGAAGATTTTTAGCACACCAGCAAAATTCATATCGTCAAATTTCCAAATTTCGAGCACGAGGGACACGTAGTACGTACACAAAACCATCAAAAAATTCATCACAATCATACGTTTACCACCTAAGCTATGAAAATTTTGATTTATTCGTTGACGTAAATCAAACACCATGCTCATACACAAAATTTCATAGATAGATATCATAAAAATTTAACACGAATACTCACATTCGTAAAAATGTAATTTTTCAGCCCGGACGATTGAAAGTGTAATTCACCACAAAACTAAACCGCACTTACTTACAAAAAAATAGCACGTAATTCGTAAAAAAAAAATACTCAAAATTGAGATAATAAACTGCGAAACTAAACGTAAACCGAATACACAGTACACACAGTTGATAAGAACGTTACGTTTAAAAAATGATCTAAACAATGTGATTCAAACTGAACCGCGACACCTGTTGTTCGTATGCGCGCGATCGAAACAGATAGCAAAATAGCTGTAGAAGCTGAACACGAGAGGATAGAACTGTTTACCGTACATACTAAAAGAGAAGTAGATTCAAGTTTTCAAAAGGTTCAGGTTCATTCTTTCTACCATCGACGAAGTAATATTATTCTATTGCGGCTGTCGTTTATTTTACTATTGTATCACTCTCTATACATACTCTATACCTACATATGTTGGTATAATCCTAACGACCGTACATATACGTATTATCTATCTATACCACGTTGAAATTGTGTTTATACCTGAGGTATGAGTACTACCTGGTGGGTAATGTGCATCGCAGAAGTATACGTGGTAGGAATAGATATGTACCTATATTAATGGTGTATTTTCCCGGGGTTTTGATGGAAGTATATAAAATTTTGGACATCGTTATCATTCATTATTCAAAGCTTTGCTGAATAGTAAAGTGATAAGAACAGAAAGTAGGTACCTACCTATATGTTATTCAATTTTAATTTTAAAGACTGTTTACTGTTTTGGAAAAACCCAAAGACCCCTGCCCTAATTGGTCATTATACACTTTGGGTAGTGCAATAATAACTTTTCATTTTTTTTTCATATTCAATTCTTTCGAATTAAAAATGTTTCTTATCGGAGAGAAAAGTAGTTGAATTTTTTTATAATAAAAAATAATGTCTCATTAATTTTTTGAAGCACATACCTACTTGAAAAATGAGAAAAATCCCTTTTTTGGGAAAAACCACGGCCATCAGTGAAAGTGGCCGTGGAAAAACCCCAAAAAACCTATGTTTTGAAGGGTAAAATCGAATATTTCTGGTCTCAATAAATGAAAAAATAAATTAAAAAACTTTGAATTTTTTTGAGAAAAAATCATTCTGAGAATTGAGTAAAAATAGGTACCTATTACCTATCTATTTTATTATTTTTTTTGAAGCCAGCATAAAAAATCGATTTTTTTTTTAAATTAAAAAAAAAATACAACCATTTTGATAAAAACAGGTGTTTCAAAATTATTTCAGAGTAAAAACATATCGGTATCTGAACTTTTGAAAAAAAATCAAATTTGATTTGTTTGAATTGAAAAAAATTTCTATTTGTTTGGAGTGAAAAATCATCAATTTTTTTGAAGTTGAAATTTTTTTAGAAATATTTTGATTTTTGCTCTCAATCTTTTTGATTTTTATGGTATTTAATTGCTAGATAATTACACTCATCGAGAAGAGGTTTTATATTGATCTGGAAACTTGTTCATTTTGATTGGGGTAAGACGTAAGTAGGTATAGGTAATGAATTTTTGAATTTCAGAAGGTGCATTAGAAATGATTGGGGGGGTTTTCGTTTATTTGAAGAAATATTCAATCTTGATTCATAAATTTTCTTATTTTTGGGAGGAAACAAACTCAAATTATTTTGAATTGAAAAAATTCTCAATTTTTTGCGAGTTGATTTTTTTTAATGGTTAAAAAAATATGCTATTTTTAAAAAAAATATATTTTAGAAAAATCTTGATCTCAATCTTTTTGGAAAAAAATCATTTCTTTTAGATTAGAAAAACCATTTTATAATTTTTGGAGGGAAAGCTCCAAATATGTTTGAATTGGAAAAATTCTCAAATTTTTTTGAATAAGAAAATTATTTATATGTTTGGACTTTGAATACAAGTTTTTCTATAATTTTTGGAGACAAAATATCTAAATTTGGATTTTAAAAATTCTGAATTTATTTATTTATTTGAAATAGAAAAACAATCAATTTTCGAAATTGAAAGTGTTGCATACATTTTTGGCAAAAAAAATTATAACTTGTTTGTAAGTAGGTGGGTATATCAATATTGTAGGATGTATTAAAGAAAATTCTTAATTTTTGGAGTAAAAAATTAAAAATGGTTGAAAAAGTATTACATATTTTTTTTAAATCTTGATCTTTCATTAATCATTATTCAATCTTTTTAAAAAATTATATAAATATTTCACTTCTTCTAGAGTAAAACTATTTCATACCATTATTACACAAAAAAAAAACTAAAAATTTTTTGGAGCAAAACTATTATTTTCTCAATTAACTTGAAGTAATAAAACATAAATTTTTTTGAATTTAAAGATTCCTTTTTTTTTTTTGTTAAATAAAAAAAATAATGATTTATTGGAAACTTTTTTTGGGGGAGGGGGGGGGGGGTTATTTTTTGTAAAAAAAATCATTTAATTTCGTTAGAAAATTAATAAATTTCAATTTTTTGTACAATTTTTTTTTTTTGGGGGGGGGGAAGCCTCAACTTTTTAAATAAGTTTTTAAAAGCATTCATTTGTTTACAACAAAAATATTCCTAAAAAATGTCTGGGGAAAAATTATTAATTTCTTGGAAACAAATAAAAATTTCAATTTAAGTACCTAGGTATAAGTATGTTGAATAAAAGATAAATTTTCTTTTTCAAATTTTTGGAAAAAATCTCCAATATTTAGGAAGGAAACCTTTTAATTTTTTTGAAAATTCTCTTTTTTTCTAGTAAAAATCTCTTTAATTTTTTGGAAAAAGAATTCTTAATTTTTTATACAATACCTATCGTTGTTGTTGTTGTTTTTTGAAAAAAAATCACTTTTTTTATCCTTATATTTTTTTTAATAAAAATCTTTTAAATGAAATACAAAAAAGTTTCAATTTTTATTGAAGAAAATACCTACATACCTATACCTAGTTATATGAATTTTTTTGAAAAAAAAGTTTACGTCCCTATTTTTTTGAAGTCAACGTAAAAAAAATTCTCGGTAAATAGGTAAATAAATTTTTTAATGTTTTTTAAAAGAAAGTTTTTAAATTTTTTGGAAAAATAAAATCCTCAATTCTTTTGAAATAATTTTTTTGAAGTGAGTGTAAAAAAAATCCCCTTAAATAAATGAAAACCAACATCTTTCATTTTTTAAAATTTTTTTTTGAATCGTTTCTCAGTTGTTTTGAAATAAAATAATTTTTGGAGTAAAAAACACGATTTAAAAAAAAACTTATAATTTTTTCAGAGGATTTCAATCAGTATAACTTCCTAGAATTGATATGACATCGATAGCAGAATCGTACTCAAAATTTCACTCCGATAAAAACGATTCTATGCAACCTTGGTATTGAAATTAAAATAGAACAGATGCTGAATCAGAAGGGGTTACCAGAGAGTTCAGCAACTCGTCACTCGAGACAAAAATTATCAACTAATTTTCAATTGAAACGAGCTTTTTTTGTTGTGGGGCGACTGCTGTAGCCACTGCTGGGGAGTTCAAAGTGGGCAGAGTCAATGAGTCATATGAGACTTTATGACCTTTTATTAAAATATCATTAGCGAGTACATCAATCTGCGACGAAAATTCCTCCATGTGGTTTTTAATTGTCGAACGAAAATGAATCGACGCTATGGTTGATTTTAGTATGTGTTACAATTAGGATAGGTTTATTTTTGGAGACGAATAAGTAAGTACTAAGTAGTTCATTATGCTCTTCGACAGAAATTGTTCGCACCATCGTAAGTTCTTCAGCTTGAGAGAAAATGTACTTAGACTTTAAATAAAATTCTATTCACCTGTAGATAAAAATAGAAAGAAAAAAACAAAGTACGATGCCTAGGTAAAGTACCGATATTAAAATTATCGATGCCATTGATTAACTGTTAATAATTATCATTCTAGTACCGCCATCAGTGACGCATTATTAACTACGAGTATAATACTTTTACAACAGGTACAGCTTCACCTTTTATCGTTGTACCAAATACCAAGAGGCTCGCCCATTTCTCATTACAAATTACAATTATTTAAATACGTGTCCGTTCAAAACATTGTAAGTAGGTAAACAAAAGATTGAAAAAAAACACGAGTTTTTTTTTATCATTTTGCAAAAATGTAAAAATTGAACAATGATCGAGATCTCAGATCTCGTTCAAGTGCCTTATTCAAAACAATTATTCAACCTAGTTTATCCGTTATAGGGCCTTAGGCCCGATATGTTGACGCGACGTGAATATTTTTTTTTCTTCATTCTCGCGGATAAATTTTTTCAGCGAAAAAGTTGGTCAGTTCAAAATTAAAATTTGACAGATCTAGCAACTTGGAATTTTCTAGGGAGTCGCACTGGCACTATTTTTCTCGTAAGGGTGGCGGAGAGTTAAAAGATTTTTAGTGAGAATTTAAATTTTATTTTTCTTCAAAAAAAAAAATTTCCATTGAAATTAAGATAAGGTGAGACAAAAATAATTCTCTTTTCGCCGAGGTTTTTTTCTCCAAAACAGTTTAATTTTTTTCCTCATGAAACAGTAGATTACGTATACTATTTTAATGTTAAATGAGTGGAAAATATAAGCAATACCACTTCTGTTCGAAGATATGTCTAAAAAACGCGTAGCAGTCAAGATGCTCCGCGACGGCTCACACAAAGTTGTGTGAGACACTAACGTCTAGTTTGATAGTTTTGTTTACATTCATGGGGTGCAACTTCGATGAATTTTTACCAAGTCCAGTGCTACATAATACTTTATATTCAAAATTGGAAGAGAGTAAGGGGTCTAATCGAAATTTTTGTAATAACTAAAAGTATTTGTACAACTTCAAGCTACAACTTTTGTTTGAAAATTTTTTCAATCGGGCCCCTTACCTCCCCCCTGTTTTTAAAAATGTATTTGAAGGAGTTGGGATTATCCAAAATTGGTGGGGAGGGAGGGGTCCGATTGAAATTTTTGTGATAACCAAAAGTATTAGCAAAACTTCAAGCTACAACTTTTTTTGAAAACTTTTTCAATTGAGCCCCTCTCTCTCCACTTATTTTGCATAACACTCCCAAAATACTAATTAAAAATTGAAGGGGGAAGGGGAAATGGGTCCAATTGAAAAAATTTTGCAACAAACTTGTAGCTCAAAGTTTTAGGAAAAATTTTGGCCATGACAAAAATTGCGATTGGACCCCTCCCTTCCCTCCAATTTTGGATAATCCAACTCATTCAAATACATTATTGAAAACAGGGGGAGGGTAAGGGGCCTGATTGAAAACATTTTCAAACAAAAGTTGTAGCTTGAAGTACTAGGAATAATTTTGATGATAACAAAAATTTCAATCGGATCCCTCCCTCCCCACCAATTTTGGATAATCCAACTCCTTCAAATACATTTTTAAAAACAGGGGGGAGGTAAGGGGCCCGATTGAAAAAATTTTCAAACAAAAGTTGTAGCTTGAAGTTGTACAAATACTTTTAGTTATTACAAAAATTTCGATTAGACCCCTTCCTCCCTTCCAATTTTGACTATAAAGTATTATGTAGCACTGGACATGGTAAAAATTTATCGAAGTTGCACCCCATGAATGTAAACAAAACTATCAAACTAGACGTTAGTTGTGTGAGGTGTTTGTTTTTTGCAAGAAATTGAATGTTTAAACATTGTTGATATAGCCATCTATTTCCAATGAAACTTACGCGGAAAATAAGTATTTTCCGCAGAGGTTTTATTTTCTGGCCATGTTTACATTCATTATCAGTGTCTAAAGTAAAACGTTGTTTTCCAAAACGTAAACAGAAGGCTCGTTCACAATGGCAGTGAAAATTTTCCGGAAAAAAAAAATGGGGAAAAGTGAATATTTGTTATTTTTTTAATCAAAGCGTTAATTAGTCGAGGTAAAAACCAAAAAATATCATTTGAAATCATAACTAATGTCGAAATAAATTTCTTAAAACTCATTTCATGCATTTACTCTTCACTAAATTTCCTGAAAAAGATAGAAATTTTTCTTTCTTTTTCCCTGAAAATTTCCATTTTCATTATAAACAAACCCATTGCATTCTACCAAAACCACCTAGACACTACAAGCCATGAAGTTAAATTTGGCGACCTTGCCGAAGACGGCCGACTTGAGCAATTGAAAATACGTTTTCTGGGCAAACTAAGTGTTTTTCGAAAAAATTGATGGGAACCAAAATTGTAGAGGGAAAAATTAACTTTCGTTTAGTGTATTCGGAATTTTGATTCGACTAATATTTCTCGAGTTACGGTCAAAAAACTGATTTGAAGATGGGCCGTCTACCAGATTTTCCCTATTTTCCCGGTCAAAGAAGCGATTTTCGTAAAAATTGATAAGAACAAAAATTGTAGAGCAAAAAATATCCTTTCATCCTAAAATCATTGAAGTTTTGATTCGACGAAAATACCTCGATTCATTAGCAAAAACTGTTTTCTCAGATATGCAAATTTTCATATTTTCCTATTTCGCGGATAAACAAAGCGTTTTTCATGAAAATTGATAAGAACTAAAATTGTAGAGCAGAAAAAATCCTTCCGTTTTAGTGCTTTTAAAATTTTTGATTCGACCAACCTTTTGAGTTATCGTCAAAAAACTATTTATTTTTTCATTTTCGAGGTCAACGACCCCTTTTTTGTGAAAATTGATAAAAACCACAATTGTAGATCAAAAAATTTACTTTTGTTTGGTGTAGTCGGAATTTCGATTTGACGAATATTTCTTGAGTTATCGTCGAAAAACTGATTTTGAAAGTTGGCCGTCTACCAAATTTTCCTATTTTCCCGGTCAACGAAGCGATTTTCGTGAAAATTGATACGAACCAAAATTGTAGAGCAAAAAAAATCCTTTCACCCTAAAATTATTGAAATTTCGATTTGACGAAAATACCTCGATTTCTCAGCGTAAAATGTTTTCTTGGATATGCAAATTTTCACATATTCTCATTTTCAGAGCGAACGAAGCATTTTTCGTGAAAATTGATCTGAACCAAAATTGTAGAGCAGAAAATTTCCTTTCATTAATGTGTTGTCAGAATTTCGATTCGATGAATATTTCCCGAGTTATCGTCAAAAAACGGATTGGAAAGTCGACCGTCTACTACTCGAAAATGCGACGTTGCCTTTCTACGTTCATGGCTTGTATCTCTAGGTGGTTTTGATTCTACTATGTCTATCTTTTCTGTGAAAATTTCACTGCCATTGTGAACCAGCCTAGAAGTGGTATTGCTATATTTTCCGTTCATTTAACATTAAAGAAATTTTTTCTTCCAAGAAATAAATGAAATTTTTCTTTAGACTGTAATCGAAAATGATGATTTTTTGGCTTTTATTCATCACCTCCCCCCAAAAAGTATTTTTCAAAAAAAATTTGACTAAAAATTGATAACTTTCATTTTAAAAATTCTAATTTTTTCTCTTAAAATAAGAAATTCTTTTCTCCAAGAAATAGAGATTTTAAGAGGTTTATTTAGTGTGTATTTCTTTTTTGAACTTTTGGAGCTTCATACAGTGTAGTTCATTTTTCTTTTGAAATTTTGGGTGTATACTGCTAAGTTTGAGGCCATGAAAATATTCATCTTACAATAATGAATGTCCTCATCATCGAACGAAAGTACTCAAGTATCTGTATAATGAAGGTTTTTATACAAATATCGTTACGATTACGAACCTTTATAGAGAAAGATACACCGAACAGTTACGAGTACCAATCCTACCACAATTAACATCTATTTTAAAATGATTTGTCTCCGACCAGGTGGGTTCTTCTTTGTACTCGTAATATTGATTGAGGCCGGATATTTTGACGTGATGGCTTTTGAAAAATGACTCAGTGATTCTTATACACTGGAATTATATTTCCAACTCGGATCGTGTTATGATGAAGTAGGTATCTCTTTGGAAGAAAGTAATACAAAAATAAATTTTCACGACATTAGACGATCGCTGATTCACTTTTTACTACTTTTCCAAGAACATCTGGCTGGAACTTTTGGAAAAATGAGACCATTGATTTTACGATACTCGGAAAATCAATGAATGAGACATCCTATGAGCAATACCTACCTTATTTTCAGCACGATGTACGAAAAAAAACCTCGAATAACAGTTTGAGGAGTATTCGATTCATCGACTTGGAAACCATCGGGGGGCCATTGAAGAATGTAGTTAACCTCGGAATTAATTGAGTTTATAACGAATGAAAATGCAAAGTTCATTTCTCACATTATTTTAATCGTTAAAACCTAAGAGAAGATTAATGAAGGTGTTTTACATCTTACATGATCGGCCATTAGAAAGCTCTGATTATTTGTACAACTGTGCAATGGATATTTTTCTAAAAACGTGAAATGCAAGTTGTACCTACGCGGCGGTGTTTTGATTTTTTTTCTTCTTTCAAGATACCACCGGCGAATTGTGTATGACAATGTAGGCATAATTCTCGTATGAAAAGTAAAATATTATAATGATGGAACGACCTTGTTTCGCGATGAAGGCCTTCTTCGAACATGCAGACGAATTTTTAGCTTACGTTATTTGCGAGCTTTACCAGCGTAAAATACCGAACACTTCGTATTTTAATTGGTTTTTTGGTATAAAGATACTCGTATATGTACAATACCTGTAGGGTCTCGATGTTTCTACTTAGATTGTTATATTCAGTAAGCTAATTTCAACGTCACAAGGTTTTCAATTCATATATGGCTAAAAAAATTATATTAATTGTGTTTGGTGTTTGGAGTAATTATTGATTTGAATATACTTACATCATAATATAAACCACACGTGGAAATTATTCGCGTATAATGAAACTCTATACACCGTAGAGTATCTAATTTGAAAAGGATGTTTTGAAAGAAATAAGAATACACTCGTGCTTAAAAACAACGAAGATGGGTAGTTTTGAAATATTGGCACCTACTTAGTACTACACTTTAGAAAACTCTGAGAATGCACAAATTAATTCAAAATCTCTTGTTTCTTGGAGGGAAAAATATCATGTCGTGTTTTTCTTACAAGATGAAATCACTTAATTTTTTGTTTCCAATCTTTTGGAATAAAAAAGGGCAAATAAATAAAAAACACTTCTAAAAAACGATTTTAATTTTTTTTTTATGAAAAACTGGATAGGTAGGTATTTCTTAGGTACTTTTTTTTATAAGAAGTCAACTTCAAAATTTTCTCACTTTTTTGTAATAAAAAAATTTTACACTTTCGGACGGAACGAAAAAAAAAAGTCTTATTTGAAGAGAAAAAATCTATAATTTTTTTCGGAAAAAAGTTCGAAAAAACTTCAAAAATAGATTTTTTCAATTTTTTTTTAAACTTGAAATTTTTACAAGTTTTTTGGAATCAGTTCTTAATTTTTTTGGAACCGGGGAAAAATGTATTAATTTTTGGAAAACAAAACATTTTTTCGAGTTGCTTTTTTTTTTGGGGGGGGGAATCAAAAAAATATCAACGTAATTTTTCCAGTTTTTTTGAACGTTAAAAAGATCCGAAAAATTTATCAACTGTTTTGGAGGAAAGAAAAAAAAAAATTTGCAATTCTTTCAGTGAACAAAAAATTATTTTTTAATTTTTTGTACTGAAAAAATCCGTTTATTTTTTAGGTTCAAAAATATTTCTCACCAATTTCTCAATTTTTTATAATTAATTATTCGATCTTCTCTAGAATTTGTGGAATGATTTTTTTTTTTTAGTTTTTGGAGAGAGAATCACTTAATTTTTTCGTTTTTTCAACTTTTCAAGCCGGAAAGATTTCTTTAAAAAAAACATAATTAAAAAATAAAAATTTTCAATTTCTCAGAATTAAGTAAAATCTCCCTTTTTTGGAACAATCGAAACAAAAACAAATCAACGTTTTTCGTTTTTTCTTCAAATTAATGGAATAAAAAATTTTCTCATTTTTTTGAGAAAGAAAAGAAAAAATCATTTGATTTTTCAGATATTTTAAAAAATTTTTGTGTCTATTGTTTTTTTTTTAACAAAACTAAAAAAAAATCCTCAAAACTCTTCGGAATTATTTTTTTATTTAATTTTTGTATTTTTTTTTTTTTTTTGAAAAGAAAATCATTTTGATTTTTTTGAGAAAATTATTTTAAGATTTTCAAGTTTAAAAAATTTCTTGTTCTTTTGGAACGAAACTAGAAAAAAATCGCAATTTTTGGAATGAAAAATTTTCTCATTTTCGTTAAAGAGAAAATCACTTGACTATTTTTAGAGAATTTTTTTCATTTTTTTTGGCTTCAAATTTTTTTTTGAGAACGTATGGTACCTACCTAAATAAAAAAATTCTTAATTTTTTGTGATTATTGTTTTTTAAAAATTTTTTGGGGGCAAAGAGCAATGTCGTTTAAATTTTTGGTAATTTTTTTTCAATTTTTTTTTGTGAACAAAACTGAGAAAAATTTTAATTTTTTTCGAATTGTCTTTTAATTTTTTAATTTTTTGGTTGAGCAGAAAAAAAAGAAAATAACCCACTTGATTTTTCGATTTTTTTTTTTTTGAAACCAAACTAAAAAAGTGCTCAATTTTTCCTTTTTTCGGAATTATTTTCATTTAATTTTTGGAATGTTATTTTTTTGAGGGGGGGGGGCTTTATTTTTTTCCTCTGAGTAAATTTTTTCCAATTTTTTGATTTCAAAAAATTTCTTTTTTTTGGAACAAAACTAGAAAAAAATCTTAACTTTTGGAATGAAAATTTTGTTTAAAGAGAAAATTACTTGATTTTTTGTCGAAAGATAGGTATTTATATATATATATTTTTTTTTTTCATTTTTTGGCTTATATTTTTTTTTGTTTTTTTGAAAAAGAAAACTGGTAAAAAATTTCATCTTTTCAGAATTTTTTTTTTCAGTTTTCGGAACAAAAAATTTCCGCTTCTTTTTTTCAAATTCTTAGGGGGAAAATTTCAATTTTTTTTGAGAAAAAATTGTCAATTTTTTGGAGTAAATCAAATTTACTTATCACTCTTTTGAAAAAAAAACTAATCAGGAAAAACATTTTTTGAATTCTTGAAGAAGAAATCGATTTTTTTTGGATTATAAATTTTTTCAATTTTTTTTTGAGGAAAAATCGTTTGTTAAAAAAATGAAATTTTATTTCTTTTCTTGGAACCGGAAAAAATCTTACAAATTTTTTAGAGTAGACATTAAAATATTTTATTTTTGTGAGACTGAAATTTTTTCAATTTACGAAAAATATCTGTTTTTTCAGAAAAAAAGCTTTCATTTTTAAAGTGTGAGTATTTTTATTTTTTTTTAATTTTTTAGTCGGAATCAAAAAAAAATCTCAATTTTTTTCAATCCATAAAATAGAAAATCTCTCTCTTTTTATTTAGGAAAAAAGCTTATATTTTTTTCAAAAATCTTTGTAGAAAAATTCTTGTTTTTTTTTTTTCTGGAGTTGAATTTTTTTTAATGTTTTAGGAACAGATACGAATTTTTTCAATTTTATTGAGAAATAAAAACTTATGATTTTTTTTTTTTTAAATTCTCATTTTATTGGGAGTAAGTAAAAATCTGAATTCTTTAGAATCAAACAATTTTTTTTGAGAAAAAATTTCAATTTTCTAAATTCTTGGATAAAAGTCTTTTTTTTCATTGTTGTGAAAAAACCTGAAATCTGAATTTTTTTTGAATGCATGATTTTTTTTAGTTTTTTAGGAAAATAAAATTATTTATTTTTTGTTAAAAATAAAAAATAAATGTTCTATTCTAATAAGGTACATTTTTTGAAGAAATTATAAATTGTACAAAATTAAGGGAATTTTTATTTTCCTCAATTTTACGATTGAAAATTATATTTCTATTAAAATTTCTCGAAGGTTTAAAGCACTAATTTTAAAGGCTGAAACATTTTTCATTAGATAATTTTCAGCTTTGTTGAATTAGTTGAATTAAGAGTTTACAGGATGAACGTTTTTACCAAATCAGTGATATTATTAGTTATTACAAAAATTACACGAAAGTTTATACTTAAATAATAACAAAAAGATTTTTTATTAATATTATCACTCTAGAAGGAACATCTGGTAGAAAATTATAAATGTAAAAAAAATGAATAATTGATTTTAAAGAGTAAAAAAAAAAATTGAGCGCAAATTACACGTACGATAAGCAATGAAAAAATCCAATTGCTGGCTGCTACACTTCTTCACCTACTCCAGAAAAAGTATTTCTTAAGTAACGAATAGATACATCAACATATCCTCTTTTTGTTTTACCAACGCTAGCTGCGATTAATAAATAAGGCTTCTTGGTGTCTGTAGCCTTCAAGTAGTATTTTTTTTCGATTAATTTAGCTAGAGTATTTTCGGAATTTTCTATTAAACTTTCCTCGAAAACGAAACACTCTTTATCCGTTTCAATGAAAAGATCCAAAACCTTGGCTGTCGTCATATTCTTCTTTCGGGCTGTTTGTATAATTTTTGCTTGTGTCTCTATTGTAAATGATTGGAAAAACATTTGAAATAGGAATGCTTCTATCCACGATTCGTTGATATCGATCTTCAGGGTGGAACCTAGCAATTTATTCAAAGTGTTCTTGAACGATTTCATTTTTTTACGGCAGTCATTATTATTCGCAATGTTCACTTTGAATAAATTGTCCGAGCATTTCCTTATTTCCTCCGGGCAGAAATTATAAAGTCTGGAAAAACTTTCTTTCAAATATGCACATATTACAGTTTTAATTTCTAGATTGGGAATAACAAACTTCGACGGCATTTCTTCTCCTTCGTATTTAACCGCAGTAACGTAGCCTTGCTGATACAAAAAATTTATTATAAATTCCGAACTTGTTATTTCATAACGATGGTCACTTAGAAGTCGGAAATCAGTGATATTTGTAGTTTTTTGAATTGTGGCTGAAACTATTTCATCATTCAATAACTTCATCATTATAAGACGACATTTCCTAGACGTTAGAGCTTCGCTCAGTCCAGCAGCAACACCCGATTCCCTCCCGTACCCTTGGAGCAAGCCACTATCGATGAATTTGGTAATAGAGTATATGTTCATAATTCTAAGATTTGAATGTATATAGCCGTTATAATAAAGCATCGCCGAATTTTTTTTTTCCTTTATGGATTCGGGGATCACATCTCTTGAGAGGACATTGGTAAATTCTTCTTCTGTTATTCCGTAAAACGGAGCGTACTTCGGATCGTTCATAAACGAGATGATTTTTAAGTTACTCAGAGATGACAGGGTTCCACTCGTGAAATTGGAAACACCAGTGAAAACTCCAAAGCATTTCTTTGAATGCTTGACTACTTGCCCCAATCCATCCGAGTGAACGTCTACGATTCCGTTTATAATATTGCTGTCTTGAACGGTGAAAAGGGCCTTCGAACATAAACGGTCGAATTCATCCAGCACTAATATTACGGGCTTTTGGTGACAATACTCCAAGCAATCGACTAAACACGGTAGTCCAGTTAAAACCTCGTGCTTCTCTTTTTTAGTGTATACGTTTTCTTCTGTCCAACTAAGAAATGACTTTCTTCTTGCTTCGTCCAAAAATGGAACAACGTAATCATTCTTTAAGAAGGTGGTATGAATTATTCGACGAAAAGCGGATACGCATTCATCTACAGAGGTGACAACACTGGACGCCCACCCAAATGTTGAGTATACTACACTAAACCGTCCAAACCACTGCATGGAATCTGCGTTCTTTCCTATTGCTAGACTATTAAATTTTTGAATTGGAACAGTACCTCCGAAAAAGCTTTGGAGCATGTGTAAATTTGTCGTTTTGCCAAAACGACGAGGTCCTAAAATCAATACCGGATCTCTAATGATGATAGTTCCTTTATCACTCGTAGCCTGGTCGTAGTTCTTTGTCTTAAACAGCGTTTGTATAACTTCCGATATGAGATCCGTTTTATCTACAAAGCAAGGTTCATCCAATATCGCAGCAAATGTCTACCATAATAAAAAATAAATAAATAAAAATTTTATAAAAAAGAATTATTTTTTAAAATTGGTACTTACATTTTGAGATCCTGAATGGCTTATAGGAATGATTAGTCGAGGTTTTTTTATCCTCCTAGATCCGTACTATTGAAAAAAACAACAAAAAATAAAGGAATAATTACTACACTTTCGTTAATGTATGGAAAAATGAAAACTAAACAAAAAAAATATAAGTACACTGAGTCAGTGACTTGTTCATAAGTGCATATTATTTTAAATTTTACGCACTTCATCTGCAAGCGCCAAAATTGAAATCTTGTGTCCAACTTTTTCGACACCTAAACTGAATAGTAGCTCGTCGTTCAATTTGGTAACCAAGTCTGGTCTCAGATCGTGCTTGAGAAAATTTGAAACATACGCTTCTGCGCTTTCTTCAGGAATCTTCGAGAGTGTCAAAAACAATTTGAAAAACTCTGAAACATTTTTCAAGAAATCATTACTATTGCTCGAAAAATCCAAGCAGTCGTAGACAATTTATTATACTTACTTGAATATTCGTTGGACTCTCTCAACCTACTCAAATCTTCAAAATCCTCCGTACTCAATGAAACATCATCCATTATGGATAGACGTTTGGAGACTTTGATACATAAAAGATTTACTTAATATTTCAATTTTACTACTTTAAGGGCGGATTTTTCAATTATTATTTGATTCGAAACGAAAAATTTCTCAAATTTCATGCTTATTGCTTTTATCACTAATAATTTGGTGTTTCATAACAGACTGGCCCAGTGATATTACTCAAGAGTAGTTCATAACTCAGCGGCTAGGCGCAAATTTGGCGTATCCATCCACTTCCTCCAGTGTTGTGAAAGTTCCCGGTAACGAAGTGTTGTTCCCGGGAATTCCCGGGAATTCTCAAAATATTTCCAAGAAAAAAGATTCTGATTATATTGAGATTTATTAGACACCTCCTGGTATTAAAAGGTACCATGTTGTTTCCCTCGGTATTAAAATACATTTTAATACCATCAAAATGGTCAAAAATTGATGTTAAAAATAAAATTAAAAAGAATATTTTAATTGGATCAATCACGTGGTAATAACCTGAAGAATTACCTTGAAATTACCATCTAAAAAAATAAAATATGGGATATCGATATCCCTGAATAATTTTATTAATTTCAAGTATTTCTAGGGTATCAATACCAATTTTCATTCAAATTGACATTTCTAAACATCATTACATCACTTAAATCTCGTTTTTGCTTCAAAAAAATAAATTATTTGAAAACGGGAATTCCCGGTTTTGATCAAGGTGGGAACGTTCCCGGGAATTCCTGGGAACAATTCCCATTCCCGCAAAATGGGAATTCCCGTTTCACAACACTGACTTCCTCATTCCTGACTTCCACCGTAACCCGGATAGGCAACTATTCAAACGTGTACGTACTTCACGACGGTCGTGACCAGGGAAGAAAACCAATTGAAACCAAAACCGGGTAAAACCACCACCACCCGATATTTCAATTGGTTTTCAAAACCATTTGGAACCATTACAATGAACTTCAAAAATTCATTCAAGAACCACCACCAAAAAGAACCAATTCCTTTCGAAAAGGCAGGAAAGAGAACCGTTTGGAACCACAACGAAAAATCATTTGCTGAAATAACCACAACCACAACCACAAGAAAGTGGTTTGAAAATAAAAAACCACCATCACCACCACCACCATTTTCAATTTCCTTTACAATGAAAACCAGAACCACCACCAATTAATGGAATTGGTTCTTTTTGGTTCTAAAAAGAGAAATAGTGGATTTGAAAGGGAAGGAGGGGTCCAATCAAAATTTTTGTTTTGACCAAATTTATTCCTAGAACTTCAAGCAACAACTTTGATTTGAATTTTTTTTTAATTGGGCCCCTTACCTACCCCCTGTGGCATGTTTTCTTCATTTTTCTGATTTTTCAGCGCTCTGGAAAGTGGAAACATTATTATTTTTTGTTTTTTATTTGAATGTATATTATTTAATTTAAATTTATTGCAATATTGCGTTTGTAACTTGTAGGCAAATTAATTTTTTATTAAAATTTCAAAGATCTGATCTTTTTTTAGTTCTTTTGTGGTATAATAGGAAGCACGAAAATGGTTCCATCTGGTTCTGATGGTTAATGCCATAGATAAATGGTTTAAATGTTGGGAAATATTTTTAATACTACGAAATGGAAGCAATTCGATGAAAACCAATTGAAAAACCAAAACGGAACCACCACCACCACCATTTGAAATGGTTTTTAATTTGAGAACCACCATCACAACCAATTAATCAAGCAATACCAAAAACCCAGAACCAGAACCAATCAAAAAAAATAAAAATTAAATGGATCCACTTTAGCACCAAAACCTTTTGAAAATTTTTAAAAACCAAAAACCAATTGGAACCACCAGTTATTTCAAATTTTCTCAAAACCACCATCACCATAACCAATTGGGTCTCAATTGGTTTTCTTCCCTGGTCGTGACTTCACCATATTTTTGACATTCGTTTTAACGGTCATCATTAATCAATAATACGAGCATCACTCGCTCAACAAATATATTTTTATTTCTATACTTTACTTTTGTCAAAAATCTTGTATCGTCCAACCTTGGCCTATTTATAAACCTCGTACGCAAATAAAACTCCGTGGTGATGAATTTTTCTGCAAAACTTTACTTTTTTCACATACAATATTTACACTTAGATACATTAAAAGAAAAAACCGTACAAACTTAAACGCTGAGTTTTATCCTATTTGAAAATAAATAAAAAAAAAAAAAGGACAAACGTAAAGTCCCAAATATTTCACTTTGAAAACGACGAAATGTTCAAACATTAAAACGTACATTATTATAGGTAAATTCGTAAACAAAATAAAAATCAAATAACGAACAAAATAAAACAAATCGAACAAAAAACCGTATATTTTATTGGAATTTGGAATCAATGTCTAACGTTCAATTTACCTTCACCAAATAGCCATAAACAAAACCTATCGCAAACGTAAGCTGCGACAAAATCTGCTGTTAATGCCGCCAATATTATGAATCGGAACTGTAAACAGAAGATGGATTAATTACAACGTAAGATCATACATAAGATGATGGATTTTAATGACTGGAGATGGAGAACTTACTTCGACGTCGAATTCAACGATATCGAAACTTTTTGAAAACGAAGGTGAAATTCCCAGACATAACATCATTACTAGACACGAGCTCAAGAATAAGGTGTACAACAGAGCTTTATTTTCTGATAGGCTCTCCATGAATGGACGACCCTAAAATAAAATTTCAGTAATTAGGTAGGTGATTTGTTTCTAAACTGAAGACGATTAAATCAACTTACTCTGTAATTGATGGCGAACGTGACCACTTGTAGAGTAATCGATATAATGTAAACCGTGCTGTTGGTTACACTGGGTTCGAATTCTGATTCGGTTTCTTCAGTAGTACTAAAAGGACTGACTGGAGGTTTATCACTGAAAAACAGAACCAATTTTAATATAATAAATAATAATGTGTTATCATTAGGGCTGGCAACTTGGAATTTTTAAAGTGCAGCTCGATTCTATTCCGAAGGCGTGGTGGGTACGAAATTTTTTATGTCGAATGTGCGAAAGATTTTATGCCCAAAAAAAAAAGACATTTCTTAGATTGGAAATTAAAAAAATATATTTATAGATTATTTTATTCTAAAAAATTTCAATATTTTTTACTCCTAAAAAGTTTTCAATTTTGAAATTTTTTTAATCCAATTAATACCTTTAAAAAAAAACTACAAAAAACAAGCGGTGTACTTCCCAAAAAAATGAAATAATTTTTTTTATTCAATAAACATCAGAATTTTTTATTCCATTTTTCCCCTTAAAAAGCAACACATTTTTATCCTTCAAAAAATACGTTTTTTTTTAAATTCAAAAATTTTTTTATTACAAAAAAAATTGGAAATTTTTTCAAGACTACCCTCGTAATTACATTTTTCCAAAAATTGAAAAAATCAATTTTTACTCCAAATGAATTTTAAAAAAATTTTACTCAAAGAGAATTCAGAATTTATTATTCAAGAAAATGAAAAAAATTCTTTCCCCAAAAAATTACGAAATTTTTTTCCAAAAAAAATCAGATGAAAAATTATTAGTTTTTTTTCGAAGACACAGAAAAAAATAAAATTGCACAATTTTTTTCAAGTTGAATGATTTTTCTTTACAATGACTCCAGAAAAAATAAAAAAATAAATTAGGTATTCCAAAAAAATCAAGATTTTTTTTCTGAAAATTAGTTGAAAAATATTTTTACTCAAAATAAATTGGAACTGTATTCCTAAAAAATTGGGAATTTTTTTTCCAAAAAATGGAAAGTTCAATAGATACCCACTTTAAGGTGTATCTAATTTCACTTCTGAAATTTTAGATGTTGCTCGAGCACCCGATCTACTGCCAAGTTGCCGGCCAAGGATAAATGAAGAATCATCATCTTACCTAGGAGGCGAGTATATACGCGATTGTCGAACCAGAAACACCAACGCAATGAAATGTACAGCGAATTGAGATAATACTGTGCTAATGGTATAAACATTAAATATATTCGGTAACGGTCTTTGAGGCGACAAAGTCCTCAACGGCTGAAAAATCAAATCAAATTAAATTTTACATTTGGCTTTTTACATCAACGTGTACAAAAAAATATGGAGATATTCACCTGAGACCTGGAAATAAATAAGAAACAAGCGGCCAAAAGTAGCCCCTGCAGGGTGGCTTGCGTATCGCTGAATTTGATTCCATCAATGTACAACACCGATTGACCGTATGCGATAATTAACGCATTTAAGGCTAAAATTTTAAACATTTGAAGAGTTGTCACCAACGTACAACGACCTTGTTTGATTACGTGGCAAACTGAAACGAAAATTTTCATAGGTATAGATAAAATTTCAATTTTTTTTTCAACGAATAGTAATGGCTCACTTACTGCACTGAATTGAAGATAATTTACTGGTGAAAGGAGCTGCTATGCTGGCATCTCCGAGTTTTACTACCTTCGGTGCACCGTCGTCCATTTCTTTCAGCATTTTTTTCAATTGTTCCTGCGCATAAGAAATTTTATTTAATACTGATAAATTTCAATTTTTGAAAAGGTAAAAATTGGCCTAAAATTCAAACTAACGGATTTTTCAGCCGAACTTCTCGCTGCGCTGGACTTGTGTTTCTCAGAACGTGCATTTTGTCTGTCAAGTTTTGATAGATCGGGTTTCGGTTCCTTTTTAGGCTTTTCTTGTCTTTCCGGTGAATTTGGAATGAGTGCGACGCCTGCAAATTGTCAATTTTATTCCACCTGATTGAAAAATTATTTGTACGTAATAAATGATCAATTACGAACCAACATCGGCGTGTTTCAACGCCCCAACATCGTTGGTACCATCGCCACACATCAGAGTAACATAACCCAACGATTTCAACATCACAATCACAAATTCCTTTTGCTTAGGCGATACTCTCGCGAATACCGAGACATATTGGACCATGTTTTTAACCATCTTAGGGTAGTTTTCATTCACGTACATTAAACCCTGCCAAAAAAATTGATAAAAATAGCCAATTACAGTGTTTTCAAAGGCAAAGGAAAAAAATCAAAATTCAACGTACGTCGCCGGTTACGCAGAGATCATATGTTTCAGTCAATTTATCACAATTTGTATGATTCTCCAAAGGATATAGTTCTGTTTCGTCAACACTTCGCCATGCCCATTCGGCGGTTTTCTCGTTCAAACAGGTCAATATCAATATACCTCCTTTTTTCTGAGTGAATAGTAATTCCTTAGCAACATGGCACGCAGTAAGTGGATTATCTCCGGTAATCATTACAACCTGCATAGATCAAATTTCAAACATAAGTATCGAAAATAACGCAGAAATGAAAATACAACTTGGGAAAAATTACCATATGGGTTGAAATCAATAATTCTTTGATTACAGCTTTCGAATCGGATTTCAAAGGACAAGAGATGGTAATGAATCCGCTAAATTTCAAATCAGATTCTAGAACCGATCGATCTAAATCTTTCACTTGCTGGTGAGACAAACGTCCCAATTCTTTCCATCCGAGAGCCAAGACACGAGCACCTCGTCGAGAAAGTCCCAAGTATACTTTATCGTAATTCTCGTCGATATTCACGAACTGACCAAAAATAAAATAAAAGTTAATATTTATGGTAAAATGATGCGAAAGACTGTAAAATAGGACGATTTTACCATCGATTTCAACGTTTCCGGTGCTCCTTTGACGGTAGCTACGTAATGAGTTTCTGTTGAGCCAGGAGGAGTGTACCCAGCCAAGACAGACATTCTTTTTAAAGTAGAAGAGAAATGGAATCTGTGGAAAATCTTCATACCAGGATATTTTCCACGTTTTGGAATAACTGCGTCGCCTGTGAGTAAATCAATGATTAAATTGGCAACTTAAATACACGAATCGTTGCTCGAATCGAATTACCTTTGGTTAAATTCCAATCAACTGCCGAAAGTGTGGCTTTTTCTAAAGGATCTCCTACGATACCATCGTCCAATTGAATTAAAGAGTGGCATGTCGCTAAGACTTGGACACTTTCCGGCGGAGCCTCCGATACCGGTAACACAGCATTTTTATTTTCGCTAAAAAAAAAATGATAAATGATATAAAGAACGTTTTTTTTTTTTATTATTATTATTTTTTTTTTTTTAAATAAGGATATTATTTTTTTTAGAGAATCGATTGCTTCGAAATATCTCACCCAATTCCAGCAATTCCCTCAACTACGAGATTATTACTGGTTAATGTTCCAGTCTTGTCGAAACAGCAGACTTGAATTTTACCAGCGAAGGGAATTCGGAACGGTTCCGTACAAAATACATCTAAACAAAAAAGTAAAACAATATTAGGCTTTGAAATTTCGATGCATTACGTTCAATTTGCCTCTTCATCCACTTACATAGCTTAGATAGTGATATTAGAGATGAATTCACGGCGAGAGATAGTTCAACTGGCAGCTCCGGTGGAACAACCGATGTCAAAATAAGAATACATTCTAAGAATAATTTGTATCTGTTTCTTTTCGGGTCTTCGGTACCTAAAGAATACAGTTTTGAATTAAAAACACGAAAAATTCTCAAAAATTTCAATTTAATCAACGTACCTTTGATCCAAACGTAGCCAGAAGCGGCTACAGCGAAGATCAGAAGAAAGAGTATAAAAGCCAGTGTTTCTAAATTATTTGCAGTCACTCTTTTGACACCGAACAAAATAGTTCTGAGTAATTTTCCTTGCGATGTGCTGAATCCAGTACGTAATACGTACGCTACGCATCCATTATCTTGAGCTACAAGAATTAATAAAGGTATAAGAATAATATTTCGAGGAAATAATAATTTACGAATGGAAAAGAACCTCTTATGCCAGCCGAAGTTTTACTAGGAGGGGTATGCTGAACGACTTTAGTACCGCCAGAAAGTATATGTAATTTTCCATCAGTTTCCAAATCCAAGACTTTATTTGGATCGAAATTTTCTATAGGTTCTTTCATTTGAGGAACAGCTTCGCCTGAAAGAATATAACAAAACGTAAGTGGACGTTCGTGATTTTTTTAAACTAAAATATTGAGATTTTAGTGTACCTGTCAACATGCTCTCGTCTACGATACAAGGTCCACGAATTAACAATAAATCACAGGGTACAGGATTATTATTATGAGATCTTCCAATTGATACAATATCTCCAGGGAACAGATGATCACTAAGTACACTCTTCCATCGTTTATTACGATAAACCTACAAAAAAAAACACTCAATAATATTGCAGTGATTTTTCAGGTAATTTTTAATACCAATGCAATATTTTTACCTGCATCGTATAAGGTTTATTTCCCATGTTACGAATTTCGGCCATGTTTCTCATTTGTTGCTTAACCAAAGTACATTCGAATACTATCAACATCATCAAAGTGAACAGCGAATAGTACCAGTATCGATCCAAACACCATAACACTACACACATGACTTGAAAAACGAAAAACGGAGCAGTAGCTCTTTCGATGAATAACTCCATGAATTCCGGTACAACCATATCCAATCTGAAAAATATAAAAATTTGAGAATATTCGATATTCTTGAACTTACTCAGAGCACGAATATTTACTCACATGTTGAGACCGTATCTCTGATGGGCATCGAAAAGTTCTTCTTCTTCTACGTATCCTTTCCATTTCAAGTACTCTCCGAAGGTTTTCGATACAGGAAATTCCAAGCTACGAAAACTCTTACGGTCTTCGTCCCAAATGTATTTGGTTTTTTGAAACGTAAACCAAATGGCACCATCTCTGGATGCTTCGTGCTATAAATTTCAGAGAAGATTATTCGATATTGTGTTTGACACATCGCCGAAGGTAGACAAATGGAAACTTACAAAACAATGATTCAATTTCACTAGCTCAGAATGACCATTATTAGGAGTTGGTATCACTTTGACTATTTCTCCTTCGTACGGATTTTTCACCTGAAACGAGCATCGGTTGTAAATCTAAGACGATAGAGAGTAATGTTCTGAGGTAAATTGATACGCACCTTTCGACAAGAGAGAAAACATCTTATGTGGACAGACCAAAAACAGCATAAACACGCCAACACTTGCAGCACAGCAAGGATCGCCACAATCAGTAGAAAGATTTCTCCAAATTTTTCGTAGTCGTAAACATATATACCAAAGTATAAAGCTACTATGTATGATCCGACGAAAGGAAATATACCTCCGTGGAAGTAGAGCGGTAAATTTTTATAAATTGTTACACTATCTACCAATTCGTCCAGGGCCATTGCGTGGCAGTGATTATTCTTATAATAGGAACTTTGGAATACTAAATTTTAATCATTTCTGAGAAGCTCTGTAGAGCTTTTATGAATTCAATTAATAAAATAAATTAATTCACTTGAAATTATCAAAAGAAACTCTACTTTATTCTCAAAAACTTGAATTGAAATCCTATCATACCGCTATCGAAATGAGGATTCTGTGAGATTTTTTTTTCGAAATTTCCAAATCGTCGGAGTTTTGATAAGAATCCATTAGAAGCACTAGTGAAATTTGATAGTTTTATAAAATTCCGCTAAGATCGCTAACTAAAACTTTTTTTATCAATTTTTCAAAATCAGCTGTTTTTGTTTACAATTTACATCTTTGACTATACACAATAATGGACTGGTAAAGCCCCATAAGAGCAATGTTAAATTTTTGATCCGATATGCCGGCGTTCCGATTATGCAATTTCATAGGCAGAGTGGAAAAAAATCTTCTGCACATGCGCCAAAACAGTGAAACATCACAGTAGAGAACCGCTGGGTCGCCATATTGTGCCTTGATATTTTTTCAAAATTTTTCAACTCAAACCAAATTCAATTTTTTTTTATTGCAATCGAAAGGTTTTTCAATTTTATACAAAAAATATCTCTTAACATTTTTTTGCTAAACTCGTATTTTCAGAGTTATGAGCAAATATAAAATTCAATACTACGCAAAATGGCGGACCAGCATACCCGTACTGAAAATTTTTTCCACTCGAGATTTTTGGGGTTTCTGCTAAGGAATTCCAGCTGTTCTACCAGTCCATTATTGTGTATAGTCAAAGGTTTACATTGAAATTTTGCATGAAATTTCATCATTCTGAATTTCTGACATCATTTTTTCATTGGAATTCGCAATTAGTGCTACGTTTACCGGCGTATTCATAAGTAATTACTTATCGTCTCGAAATAGTGCACATTTTACAAATCATTTATTCATCGTGCGTCTGAACGTCTCAATTTTCGCTATTTCGGTTCTTCTGGTTCGCCTACGCGATGGAAATTCTATGCTACGACTCGAGTGGTTCGACCGCCGGATGTAAAAATTATTGGAACTCAATAGGAAAACTAACCAAATCGAAAAAGTTTGATGCCATGTTACGTTGGGATTCAGATTGCAAACTTTCAGAAAACGCTACAGAACCTACAGACTACGGCGGAACGTCTCCGAGAAAATTCATGGAGTTCATTTTAAAAAACTTTAATAAGAGCTACATTTCGGAAAAATTTGGCAAAGATGCTAAGTTGACTCTACAAGTAACGACGGATGGACAAATCGGCGACCATGAAATCGCAAGGTGCGCAGAGATACTACGTGAGAATGAATTTCCTCCTTTGAAACAGGTAACCATTCATTACATAGGCCACGAAAGCGATATGAATTTCGGATTAAACGCCATCTTCGGATCGGTGGCAGAGCTTTTCTTCACCGTAAACGACATCGATACTGCGAAAAAAGTTCCATCGGTCGCAGAACTAGAAAATTACGACGATATTTTCTCACCGGAATTCATGTCTTTTCTGTGCTCACGTATAACCGACTTGAAGACCAACGATTACGAAGCTTTTGATCGTCTACGTAAAAAACTCATCGCTAAAATTGAAAAGAAGCATAAAGAATTGAATAAACCGATTCAACCGAGGGAGTATTTCAAGAAAGACGACGGAGATGGTCTCGAAAAAGCCATCAAAGCCAGATTATTCGCCGAAGATCAGACCGAATATCAAGATCAAAAGAATAAAATTTTAGCCTGCTTCGATAGAGTTTCCAATATCACGTTAGCTGATATTCGAGGCCGAGGAGATCTGAAATCCAACGTACTGACTGAACCTAATGTCGTCGAGAAGTATGATTTGCCCGAAGATGTTGTCGTAGAAGATAGTATCACTTTTGAAAACATCGATGAAGGTAAAATTTGCGTGCTGGTGAAATTCGACCAGCCTGCTTTATTCAAATGTGATTCGAAATATGTAAAAAATCCATTCCTAATCTTCCAAGACGAAGCTATTCGAGACAAACTCATCAAACGATTCGAGTTACACCCTTTGTCCATCGAAAGCGTTAAAAAACTCACCGAAGGTAACGATACCAAGTCACCTTTTACACGAGATATCTGTCGAGCTTTCATCTTAGGCCCTTCCAACATGAACGAGGTGAATTTCAACTCGATCGCTTTGGCTACCATCTTCGAAAGCGACAAACGTAATAAAATTTATGGCAATAAATTGATATGGAATTTCGTCATGCTGTATCTTATCAAAAGCCACATCGATTCTACAGTCAAGAACGACGAAAGCGTAGCCTGGTCTTGTGATGAACTTCACCCTCTCGTCAATGCAGTCATCAAAGAATTCGTTCTCAACGACGTACTACTTTACCACCTCACTCTCCATATCACCATCAGCTTGCCAGTAGAACGTGTTCCTTTGTACATAGCTCTATGGTACATTATTCGGGTGGCTCCATTCTGCGCCACGAATTCCACTCGTAATGTTCTCCGCTATCCTGGCTCTACAGTTCTTTTCAACTTATTCGAAAGCCTGAATTTACAAGACAAAATTCCACTCGATGAAAAAACCAGCAAACGATTAAGGTTCAGAATGAAAGTCTGGAGGTTATGGAATGAGATGCTGGCTCGAAGGAAAGACAAAGAATTGAAACTTTTGACCAGAGCTGGCTACCAGAATTACTGCCTCATAAACGGTAAAGTAGTACTATTATCTGGCCCGCGACCGAAGGACCTAGCACCCCCCGAGCTCGTCGACGGAATACCACCTTCAATCGTACAAAACATGTGGGATACGCTGACCCCAAAGTCGAAACGTTTCGAAAACATAAACGAAGATGGGAACTCGCTGACATCCCCTAAATGGAGAGTCCTACCAGATGATTCGAACGAGTACGTTGAAGTGCAGCATATGCAAATCGATCCTGAAACATTACGTCCCTCCGAGATATGCCCTGTTACTAACAGACCAGCCAGCGAATGCGCCGGTGAATACGACATTAAATCCGAATCATTCGCCAGAATATTTTCTTTGTATTGTGCCAAACACAAGAAATACCCAGAAAATTCGGATCAGCTGGTGCTACTGCATAATAGAAAAAGAGCCATAGATAACGTCTCCAGTAGACATATCCAGAAGTATATGAAACACGTGTTCGACATTTACCAACCCATCGTGAAAGACTTCTCGTGTAGCGAATTCGTCGAGAAATATAACGCCATCGGTGACGCTAAACCGAAGCCGGAGCCAAAACCTAAACCCGAAAAAGTGGCAAAGACTGATCCGAAACCAGAGCCCAAGAATGAACCGAAAAATAAATGGCAAAAAAAAACTAACTATGGAAGTAGGTTCGGAAGGCGAAGGAGGCACTAAATGTGTTGTATGAAGGAAAGGATGATGCTTTGAGCCTTGGTGGAGGTCGATGAGATGAATTAATTAAATCTCAATATGAAGTAGAATTGAAATGTTCGACTGATTATTTTTAAGTATTTATTATTTAATATTCAAACATCTTTTTTTTTCTCGATTTATTAACTCCTAGCTAATTTATTCCTAGTAACAATTAAGTATTTTTTATAAAAAACTTTACTATCGTTAATGTCATAATTTATTATTTTCCTGGGGATGTTACAAAATATTTATTAAATCAAGTACAAAATGAGTTTTTTTTTAAAATTATTATTTATTCAAACATCGTTTCTCTCAATGTATTAGCTCCTAACTAATTTATACCTACTTATTAACAATTGGTTTCTATTATTTTTTATACAATTTTTTTTATTGTTATTGTCATATTTTATAATCACTCAGGTGCTGTTAATATTAAATCAAGTATAAAATTAGATGTTTTTTTAAATCAAATCAGACTCTAAAAATAAGTTATTTTGCAAAAATAACGAGAAATGAGAAAACTCTGAAATAATTATTTATTAGGTATGAAAAAGTACGTAATAATTTCTTCATTACAATGAATTAGTTCGCCCCCCCCCCCCTAAAGGTTGAAAAAATCTTTCTGTCAAATGTGAGAATGATTTTTTTTTCTTTTAAAAAAAAAAGTTCAAACATTAAAAAAACACTTTTTACTTCTGATAAATTGAAAATAATTCCAGGATCATTGACAGATGAAAATCCCCAAATAAAAGTATATTATCTTCATAGTCCCTTCAACGAATACCTAATTTTTTTTTAATCCGAAATAGTTGATGTATTTCCAGGTGCAAAAATATCAAAATAATTATAAGATTCTTTTGTACAATATTTTAAAAAGTAATTTGTATACCAACCAAAATTGAGGAATTTTTATACTACAAATCATACTGGAAAAAAAAATATTTCACAAAAAATGCAGTCATTTTTATAGAAATTTTTTTCTTCTAAAATTTTATTAAGAAATTGGAAACCTATTTTACCAGAAAAATTTAATTTTTTTAAAATTTATTATTCCAAAAAATTTGCAATTTTTATTCTAAAATATTTTTTTTTTCAATTTCAAAGAAATTAATTAAGTATTTTTTTTACTACAAAAAATAAACTGGAATTTTTATTCCAAAAAATGAAAGAAATTTCATTACCTACACCAAAAAAATGAAAAATTTCTTTGCTTTCAAAAAAATGATTTTTTTTTAACTTCAACATTTTTACTGCAACATAAGTATAACAAGATTTTTCTCTACAAAAATTTGTAAAATATTCAACTTCCATCTGATTTTACATTTTTTTTAAACCTTGCAATTTTTATTTTTTGGACTTATCTGGAGTAGGTATTGAATTTCGAGAACAAATTTATTATTTTTTTGAAAATTTTAATTTACGAGTTTCATACTCTTTTTTGATTTTGTTTTTAATTCCAGTAGATTTTATTTATTTATTTATTTTTTGAATGATTTAACCCTTCAACTGCAGTGTAGGACTACTGGATAAATAATTTCGAGAAAAAAAATGAAAAATTTCATTAATTTTGTTGATTTCAATTTATAAGTTGGAAAGGGCTCTTTTAAAAATTTGTTCTGCCCTCCGCCCTCCCATTTCTTCCATGATGTTCTATTTTTTTTTTTTTTTTTTTTTTTATCGAAAGAAGCGACTAATTTTTTTCATCAAAAACAGCGATTAACAAAAAATCGATTTTCCCCTAAAAATAACAGATTGTTTCTCTCAAAAAATTAAAAGATTTTCCATTTTTTTTTTTGGTTGAAAAATTTAGATTTTTTGTTTCAAGTAAATTAAGAAATTTTTCTCTGCAAAAAATTGAAATATTTTTCATGTGAAACAAAAAATTGATTTCATCTGCCTACAGGATTTTTTTTGGCAAAAATCACTACTCTTTTATTATCATTCACAAAATTTTCAGACCCTCTCCCCGAAAAATTACAAAAAATTGAGGACCTCCTCAAAAAAATTGGGATTTAAATTTACTATCTACGAAAAAATTTTCAAATAGGTAGCAGGAGAAATCTCAAAGTTATCTATACGAATAAATAATTAGCTAGGTACCTATTGTTTTGTTGTAGGCGAAATTGATTTTTCGATTTCGAATTTTGATTTTTTCACTACCTACTTTGGCTACTTTTCTTCCAAAAGGCCAAATAACATTTAATTTAAAAATTTAATTATTTAAATGATTTTTTTTTCACCAATTTGAAAAATAGTTCACAATTAAAGTAAGCTGAGAAATTGATTTCTTCTTTTCTTCAATTTTTTTTGTCTTTACCTTATATCCAAAAAATGAAAAAAGATCCAGCAGTCATAAAAAATCAGTTGTTTTTCTAAAAATGAGAGACAATATTATCTTCAAAAAAAAAAGTAGAAGGGCAAGAGATTTTCTTCCAAAAAATAAAACTTTTTCCCTCAAAAAATTAAGAAATTTTCAACTTTTATTTTGCTTTTAAAAATTGAGATAAATACCTATCTAATATCATTCTTTAATTACAAGAAAATTCAAAATTATTCAATTTTTTACTCCAAAAAAATTAGAAGATTTATTGTTTTTCTCCAAGAAAAAAGACAAAAGACAAAAAGTGAATATTTTGTTCTTTTTTTAATCAATTTTGTGGATTTAAATTTATAAGTTGAAAAATTTTTCTATTATTAGATTTGAAAAAAAGTTGTATTATTCAACCCTACAACTGTAGGACTGTTGGAGTAATAATTTCGAGAAAAAATTCATTAATTTTGGGAAATTTGGATTTTTGAATTGAACAATTTTTTGGCTTAACTTTTTTCAACTTTTCATCTGATTTTGCAACTTTTTAATCCTACATTGTTGAACGAATTTCGAGAACAAATTCATTAATTTTGTGAAAATTTAAATTCATGAGGTGCATAGTCTTTTACTCTTTTTTGAAACACTTTTTTTAATCTCAGCAGATTTTTGTATTATCCAAACCTTCAGCTGTACTAGGGGGACTTCTGGAATCTGGAGTAATGATTTCGAGAGAAAAAAAATCATTATTTTGTGAAGATTTTAGTTTCTGAGACGAACAATTTTTTTGGACTAATTTTTTCTCCTATTTTTATCGGATTAGGCAATTTTTTTGTATAACTGAATCCTACTTCTTGAGGAATAATTTTTTTATTTTTTTACTAAATTTTGTTTTTTTGTAGAAATTGTAATATATGAGTTAATTTTACAATTTGACAAAATGAATGTAGGTATAACAAAAAAGAGAAAATTCCGAGAAGTCTTTTGTCCAGAAATTTCGTGTGAGAATTTCTAATGAATTTCATTTCGTGAGTTTTTTTGGCCCGTTTACTCATCGCAAGGCGCAAACGTATACTACTCCTATGCCAGTGACGTATCTAGGACAGGGACGGGCGTGGGTGTGCCAGGTTCTTTTAAAAATTAACTCCTCCCTCAATTTTTCCATGCTGTTCTAATTTTTTTCTTTTTTTTTTCGATTTTTTACAAAAAAAAATTGGAATATTTTATCAATTTTTTATTAGAAACTATGTGAAACAAAAAAATTCATTTCATCTATAATAACATGGTTTCTACAGGATTTTTTTTGACAAAAATGACTACTTTTTTTGTTACCACGCACAAAATTTTCAGACCCCCCCCCCCCTCCTACCCTTCCAAAAAATAAAAAATTGAGGATCTCCTCAAAAATAGGATCTAAATTACTAAATTTATTGCAAAAAAATTTTCTAAGCAAGGAACCTATTTTGTTACAAAGGCAAAATGAAGTAGTTTTTTTTCTTCAATTTGAAAAATAGTGTTCACACTTTGAGGAAGTTGAGAAAATAATTGTTTTCTTCATTTTTTTATAAAAAAAATTTATTGAACAAATGAAAACAATTTCTTTTTTTCCAGCAGTTTGAGGCAAAAAATCAGATTTTTTTTCTAATGAGAGACAATTCTGTACACTGAAGCACCGACCATTCCCATGTCCAATTTTTTTCGACGTCGAGATTTTATAGTTTATGAAACTACAAGTGTCAAAAATTCAAAAAACATAAAAACCTCGGAGTTGAGAAAAATGAGACTTCCATGTTCGGTGCTTTAGTGTAAATTGTCAAAAAAAAAAAAAAAAAAGTAGAAGGGGCTTTCTTCCAAAAAATTAAAACTTTTTTCCCAAAAAAATTTAAAAAATTTTCAACTTTTCTTTGGCTTTAAAAAATTGAGATATCTTTAATTACAAGGAAATTCAAAATTATTTAATATTTCTCCTTTTCTCTAAAATAATTGGGAGATTTTCTCGGTTTCCTCTCGAACAATAATTAATTATTCAATTGAGATTTGAGAAGTATAATTATTATTTTTACCCCAAAAAAATTTAAAGTTTTTTTTTCTCCAAAAAAAGGGATATTTAGCTCATTGCTCATTTCGCATTTAAAATTTTGGGTATTGTTGGAGCACCATACGAGCTACTGCTAAGTTGACCCCTTGCATACTTTTCTCTTTTGTGCTCATCCAAAAAATTCGCTGTACGCTACTGCAGTTGCTAAAATACAAATTTAAATTTTCAGAATTGTGTTACGAAGTCATCTAATTATAATTTTCATTTTGAAGAAAAGTTGAAAATATACGCCAAGTCTTTCGTCTTCGTCCAGAAGAACAACTCCAAGTCCAGAGTCCTCCTGAAATTAGAAGCAGAAATTTCCTGTCGGAAATTCGGAATTTCCTTTGGGGACGAATTTCATTTGAATTTCTTACCGAATTTTGTAGCTTTTTCTTTTTTCGCCAATTAACTGAATTAAGTCATCGTCATCAAAAAGCGAACTTTTCTTTTAAAATAATTCATTTCATAGTTTCAATTCTGTCAAAATACAAGTTGAAAAAAAATCAATTTGTGTTCACTCCACCTGGGTGATCCTAAAATATACGAAAAGTAGTCTTTTCTACATTATGAACGACCTTGAAGGTTGAAATATCCGATGACACCGATGACTCATTTTGTTGTGATTTATTTTGTGTTTGTGTTGTGTGAGTGGTCTAGTGAGTGGTGGTGAAAAGTAACCGGTGTTTTCGAACTGTTTTCTGTCCTTTATCATTTCATCAGATTTCATAATCTTTTTTGTTCATTTGGAAATCCCCAAAAAATTCCCTAGCCTGCGAGCGAGCGAGCCACGTTCAATGCTACCGTTATATTTCATCATTCGTATATCGCGTATTTCGTACTAAAACGTTCACCGAACACCGGTATGTTCTGAAATTTAACATTGTAAAAAAGTGAATTCGCTCATCGTTCGGTTTATTTTTCGGTATCTCGCTGGTTTCCGCTCGCCGGCGCGATGGAAATTCTATGTTTCGACTCGAGCGGTTCAACTTGCTGCTGTTCAAATTACTGGAATTCATTAGCAAACTTGACCAAATCGAAAAAGTTTGACGCTTTGTTAAGTTGGTCTTCCACCTGTAAACGTGTGAATAATATCAGCGAACCCAGAGACGGCGGCGGAACTGATCCGAGCACATTTATGGAGCACATTATACGTGAGTTTAATAAAAACTTCATTTCGAAAAAGTATGGCAAAGATGCCAAGTTGACTTTGCAAGTAACGACGGATGGACAAATCGACGACGATGAAATACAGCAATGTGCAGAATATCTGCAAGATGATAAATTTCCACCTCTGAAGCAGGTAACCATCCATTACATAGGCTACGAACACAGTATGAACTTCGGCCTTAATGCGATCTTCGGATCGGTGGCAGATCTCTTCTTCACCGTAAACGACATCGATACGACCAAAAAAGTTCCTTCGGTCGAAGAATTGGAAGATTACGAAGATATCACCTCGCCGGAATTCATTTCTTTCCTTTGTTCACGTGTAAACAATTTGAAGATCAATGATTTCGAAGCGTTCGATCGTTTACGTAAAAAACTCATCGCTAAAATTGAAAACAAGCACAAAGAATCGACCGACAACAAACCGATTCAACCGAGGAAGTATTTCGAGAAAAATGACGGAGCCGGTTTGGAAAAAGCCATCAAAGACAGATTATTCGGACTCGACCAGATCGAATATCAAAGTCAGAAGAATAAAATATTAGCCTGCTTCGATAAAATCTCCAAGATAACGTTGGCTGATATTCGAGGACGTGGTAATCTGAAATCCAACGTGCTGACCAAGAAGAATGTAGTCGAGAAGTACGATTTACCCGAAGACGTAGTGGTCCAAGTCGAAGACAGTATTACTTTCGAAAACATCGACGAAGGTAAAATTTGCGTGCTGGTGAAATTCGACCAAGAAGCTTTGTTCAAATGTGATTCGAAATACGTAAAGAATCCGTTCCTCATATTCCAAGACGAAGCTATTCGAGACAAACTCATCAAACGATTCGAGTTACATCCTTTGTCCATCGAAAGCGTTAAAAAACTCACCGAAGGTAACGATACCAAGTCACCTTTTACACGAGATATCTGTCGAGCTTTCATCTTAGGCCCTTCCAACATGAACGAGGTGAATTTCAACTCGATCGCTTTGGCTACCTTCTTCAAAAGCGACCAACGTAATAAAATTTATGGCAATAAATTAATTTGGAATTTCATCATGCTGTATCTAATCAAAAGCCATATCAATTCGACGGTCAAGAACGACAAAAGCGTAGCCTGGCCTCGTGACGAACTTCACCCTCTCGTGAACGCCATCACGAAAGAATTCGTCCTCAACGACGTACTACTGTATCGCCTCACTCTCCATATTACCATCGGCCTGCCAGTAGAACGAGTTCCTTTGTACATATCATTCTGGTATATTATCTGCGTCGCTCCTTTCCGAGCAACGAACACCACTCGTAATGTTCTCCGCTATCCTGGCTCTTCGGTGCTGCTCAACTTATTCGAAGACTTGAACTTGCAAGATAGAATTCCCTTCGATGATGTAATCAGGAAAAGATTACGGTTCAGATTGAAAGTATGGCGATTATGGAACGAGATGCTGACCCGAAGTAAAGACACAGAACTGAAACTATTGACCAGAGCAGCTTACCAAAATCACTGCTTCGTCAACGGTAGAGTAGTCTTGTTATCAGGGTCGAGACCGAAGGACCTCCCATGTCCCGAGCTCGTCGACGGAATACCACCTTCGATCGTCCAAAACATGTGGACTACGTTGACTGCCAAGTCGAAACGTTTCGATAAACTCAACGAAGATGGGAACTCGTTACCGCATCCTAAATGGAAACTTCTCAAAGACGATAAGAACGAATACGCCGAGGTGCTGCATATGCAAATCGACCCAGAAACTTTACGTCCTTCCGAGACCTGCTCGATTACCAACAAACCAGCTTGCCAATGTGCTGGCAAGTTCGATGTTAGATCCGAATCCTTCGCCAGGATGTTCTCTTTGTATTGTGCCAAGTACAAGAAATATCCAGAAAATGCGAATCAGCTGGTGCTATTACATAATAGGAAAAGAGCCGTAGAGAACGTCTCCAGCAGGCATATCCATAAATATTTACAGCACGTCTTCGACATTTACCAACCGATCGTGAAAGACATGTCGTGTAGCGAATTTGTCGAAAAATATAACGCCATCGGTGACGCTAAACCGAAACTGAAGCCGAAATCTGAACCGAAAAAGGAGCCAAAGCCTGCTCGGATAAAAGGACCGCCTAATAAACCGAAAAAGAAGCCGAAGCAAAAGCCGACTCCACAACCAGAGTCCAGTGATGAATCGAAAGAGGAGACTACGTCCGAGCCAGAGGCAAGTGGTGAACCGAAGGAGGTGAAGATTGTTCCCAATCCATGGGTTAGTGATAAATCGAAGACTGAGCCGGAGCCAGAACCGGAACAGGAACAGGAACAGGATCAGGAGGCGAGTGATGAATTGAAAGATTTTCCGCCTCTTCCGAGTACAGAGACTGGCCAGAAAAAACCCAAACGTAGGAGGCGTAAGCCGAAGAGATCCTAAATTTTATCAAATAGGAAACGTATGTCGAAGAGATTAATTTTGTCTCGATGTATATTACAGTAACAACATTAGACTGATTATTTTTAATTTCGATTTTAAAATAGAATTTTAAATATAGGTATAGTCTTTTTTGGTAATTTTTTAATTAATTATCGAGTGAAAGTCAGTAAGGTATTATTATTATATAAAATGTTGTGCATTCAACTGGTTATTCATTTATTTATTTTTTAATTATTCTATAACATCGTGTTTTTCGATGTCTCAATCTCAACTTAACATAAATTGATAAAGATGGTTTCTATTATTTTATACATGTATCTATAAGTTTTTTTTATCGTTGTTTCCTACTTAGAAATTAGAATATTTATTATTAATCGAATGTTGTTATTAAATGAAGTATAAAATTAGTTGTTTTTTCATTCATTTGCTGCAACGACGAAATATTTAGTACATGGTCTCTATATTTTAGGGGAAAAAATTGGAAAAAAAAAGAGTATCAATGTTTTTTGTTTGGTTAAGAAAATTTTAATTCTTTTGCAGGAAAAAGACGTAATATTTTTTTTTGAATGAAATCTTGAATTTATTTTGAAGCAAAAAAATGTTTATTTTTCTCTGAGGATTTTTTTGGGGGGTGGCGGGTAGAAGGAGTCAAAAATATTTCTCAAATTTACGAGAAAAAAAATGTAAGAAAAAGACTAATTTTTCAAAGAAAAAATTTCTCCTTTTTTTTAAATGAGAAAATTTTTTAATTCTTTTGGAGTAGGTAAAAATAATTTTTTAAATTTTGAAATCAATTTTTGGAACTGGAAAAATTTTATATCTTTTTCAATTTCTCTTGAAGGATAATTTTCTTCTTCAGAGAAGAAAATTTATTTTTTGTAAGTGAAAATATTTTTAAAGTTTTAACAGAAAAAAAATCTCGAATTTTTATAATGAAAAATTTTCTTGATTGTTTGGGAGGGGGAAGCGGGAGTCTGAAATTATTTTGAACGTTTTTGAATTCCTGAAGAAGAGGCACTTTCGTAAAAAAGACGATCTTTAATTTTTTTTATGTTTTTAAGAAAAGAATATTACTTTCTTTTAGTAGTACGTAGAAATATTATTTTTTTTTGAGATGAAAAACAACGCTGTAAATTACTAAATTTTGCAATTTTTTGGTTTAGAAAGTTAGTAACAGTTCTCTATTTTTTTTTTTCGAGTAAAGAAAATTTTTATTTCTTCGGAGTAAACATTTTTTCAAAATTCCAGCAGAAAAAATTGATAAAAAATTTTCCATTTTTTTTTTTGAAAAAAATATAATTTTTTTTGGAGAGGATAACATTTTTTTTTTTGGAGTGAAAATGTTTGTAAAATTGACACGAAATTGCTAATCAATTTTTTGGGAATAGAAAAATCTCTCACTTTTTTGGAAAAAATCCTCATTTACTCTTGAATAATAAAATATGTTCCTTCAATCTTTTTGGAGAAATCATTCTCATTTTTTTCATTTTTTTTTGTTTAGAAATTTTGAAATTCTTTCGAAGAAAAAATAGTTTTATAATTTTTAAAGAAAAAAATGAGGTACCTAGCTATAAATTTTTTCGAAATGACTAAAAAATTTCAGTTAGCAAAAAAATTTCTCTCAATTTTCAAATTTTGGTTTTGAAACTTTTAAAGAAAAAAAGTATGCAACAACTTTACCAAAAAAATCGGGGGGCGGGGCGAGGAAATATTTTTCCTGATACAAATGAATTCTTCGATATTTTTAGGGAAAAAATGTTTGTAAAAAAAATCTCAATTTTTTGAAGTAAAACAAAATGAAATAATTTTTTTCGATTAAGGATATTTTTTTTTCTAATTACTTTTTGGAAGAATATCTCATTACTCATTGGTTATTATTTTAAAGTAGAAAAATATTTTAATTTCCTAAAAATGAAATCTCTCAATTTTTCTGAATAGAAAATGGATTTTCTTTATTCTTTGGAGAACAAATTTCATTTTTTCCACTTTTTTAGAGTAAAATATTTTTCTAAATTTTGCAAAAAAAAATCAATAATTTCTTTTTACAAAAAAAGTTATTTCTCAACAACATTTTGTTTGGTTTAAAATTTCAGAAAATTTCTCATTTTTTTAAAAAAATTTATTTTTGCAGATAGTAAGTAATCATGATTTTTTTGGGGTGAAGGTTTTCAAATTTTTGAATAGAAATTTTTTCATCTTCTTTGAGAAAAAAATAATCTTTTGATTTTTTGAAACAAGAAAATATGTCATCTTTCAAGTTAAACCCAAATATTTTTGGAGTAGAAAGAAATATTCTTTAATTACTTTTGAAATAAAATTTCTCCTTTTTTTTTTACAATTTTGTGGAAAAAACTGTCAATTTTTTGAAGTAGAAAACTTTTCAGGTATCAAGTATGTTCTTCGAGTAGAAGAAAAATCCTGGAGCAGATAAGAATATTTTTCAAATGATTGCAGAAAAAAAAGAAACTCAATTTTTTGTGAAAAAATTACTTTCACATCTGAGATTGAGAAATTTGTGAAGAAATCGAGGTACACTCACACTGCAGAAAATTCCAAGTAGCATTACCTTCCTTCAGTAGGCATTTTCGTTATGTAAGTATACAAAAAATGCTTGCATTTTATCAAAATGTACGTATATTATAAAAAATTAAACTCTACAGAGAACCTTATCGTAGTTTTTTTTTCTTAATTTCAGTACTTTAAAAAAAACACCAACTTTCAAACGAAGGTATAAAAAAGAATCACAGAAATACTTATACAAACGATAATATTCACGTAAAAAAAAAATAAAGAAGAAATAAGATACAAAATCTTCACCAGTCGTTATCGTTAATAAACTGGAAAACTTTCTTCTGCCCTGGTAACGGAACGAATTTACTTTTACTAGGACTTTTTGAACTTTGACTAGAACTCTTCACAAGAGAATTGGTCGCGTGTTTCTTCACGTTGAGATCAACTAAGCTCAAAATTTTCTGACCTCGATTCGCACCATTACCAGTACTAGGTGAGTTCGAAGCAAGCGACGAACTGGCGTAATTTTTGAAATGTGCCACTTCCGGTGAAGTAAGGCTGGAGGCATTCGGTGGTTTACTAGGAGTCGATGATGATGAGGACGACTCGTGAGAAGAACTTGTGGCTGGAGCCGCTGGAGGTTTGTAAAAGTAATTATCTAGCACGTTGACCGGAGCTGGAAAAATGAAATCAGTTAATACGACAGGATCGCAAAATAGGTATATTTTGAGAAATTCTGGTCACCTTTAGAGCCATCTTTTTTCGTTTGTTTCTTGTTAACGTAATCTTCGGGTTCTTTTACTTTAGTGTATTCGCCACCGCACGTCGCACGATGATCATTCCACCAGATATCGTTTGGCCCCGGAGCACGATTCATAGATCTCTTTACGAAGCCATAATAAGGCGGTTTGTGCTGGCAAGGTCCGTTACATTTCCACCAGTGTTTTTTGTAATGTTTTACTTCGTCATGGAAACTGTGATAGACCTGGAATGACGTGTGAAATATAATTAATTATATTCGGAAATAATTTACACAGTGAGTCGAAGATAACTTACAGTTATATGAGCTCCACTTTTTTTGTTTATTCTATTCATATGTTCATGAAATCGAGGCCCGTGGCCATCTCGATCACGATCATTTCTCGTAACAAATAAGAACGCGTGAATCATTTCGTGCTAAAATAGAAAATTATCCATTTAACGGTTGTAAATCAAGATGAACTACTTCGTTGGAGTGAACAGTCATTGATTCTTACCAACATTGTTTCAACCAGATCTTTTCGAGGACGTAATTTCAAGAGAGGTTGACTTAATCTAACGGAACAAAATCCAGCTCTCCGGCTATAACTACAAACACCTGCGCATCTGTTTAAGTAAATAATGGTTAAATTCATCTTTTAATTTCACCAATTCGAGATAATGATGAAAATATAACTCACTGAGTCATTCGAGGACTCCACTTCACTTCGACTGAATCCAGCTTACCCCAGAAGAAACGTTTATTAAAGGCAGCAAATAAAGCATAAATATCAGGAATAGGGTCGATCGTTTCCCAACTTGGATCTACGACCGAAATACTCTTGTCATTATAGTTCTTTATGGCAGACGGATCAGACGAACTAGAAGGCTAAAAAGGGAATAGAATTAGTCAACTTAGAAACGTTAAATCGAAATACTACAAAATAATCACATACCTCTGAATTTTTCAATCTTACAGGAACCTTTGGTTTCCACGAATTAATCTTAGGCTGGAAATCATCTTGTGTTAGTTTAGTGGCGAGCCTGAAATCAGCATTTTCATCATCGTCGATGATCTCCACCACTGAATCATTAGACGTGTTTTCTTTAGATAATTTCATGGCTAAAGCAAAATCGTTATCGATGTCATTGACCGGAGTAGCAATTACACTGGGGGTATCTTCTTCAAATAATCTCATAGCTAAAGCGAAATCTTCTTCGGGGTTATTGACCGGAGTAGCGACTGTTGGCTTATTGAGTTCTTCAGATAACTTCAAAGCGAGCAGGTAATCTTCATCGTGATCGTTAGAAACTGCCACCTTTTTGGGTACTGGATATCGATCATTTAGGTCCACAGGACGTTTGCGATTTTCAGAACTTGCTAAGGATAATCTCGAAAGTCCTGAGGTGCCAGGAGTAGTTCCGCGGCTTTCGGTATCGTTCATGGAATATTCTAAGGATAATTTCAACGCCAGCTCGAGATCTGGATCCATTTCATCACGTGAACTCGGATTATTCATCATGAATAGTTGTTTGCGATAGACAGAAACACGATTTCGTTGGCAGTGTTATGTGAAATGAAAGCAATCTGAAATGAAATAATCCGGTTAATTCTTGAACATTTTCTGGAAATGGGAACAATTGATATGAAAAATGAAATGAATGTGCAATGTAAATACGAACCATTTAAGGATTTCGTGAAACTTCAATGGGACGTCCAACTTAATATTCAATTTTAAATGTAAAAAACAACGAGCTCGATAAATTTAAACTTCTCAAATAATTCACAATTCACGTTTCGTTTCAATCATGTTGTGGAAAATTGGAAATTAATACAAAATGACAAAAAGAAAAGTGCTAAGAAGTGATAACAAGTGATAATTGGAGGGAGAAATCTGACGCTCTGATTGGTCCAGAAGATACCACGTGAGTGCACTTCATTCATTCATTGGTTCGTTGCCAAACATGGAACGTGAGTGATAGGAATATTATAATACATAATTCAAGTCAAGAAAAGCTCATAAAGCTCTCATCCAAAGTCGATTAAAAGTGAGAACTGCAGAAATATTTAATTATTAATTCGATGTTGTGCTTCTCGGTATTATTTAATTCTTGAATGGCCACCTACTCGTGTCTAATTTGATCGATAAGTTTGTTTACATAGCTGATTGAAATGGATCGTCATCGAGACACGATGATAAATTTATTTTACCAAGTACAACACTAAAATATAGATATTTAATAAAAATTCAAAATTGAAGGGAAAAAGTGATCAACAACAGAACACTTTGGTTTGAAAATTTTTCAATTGGATCCCTCCCTCCCGTCCAATTTCGCATAGTACGACCTGTATACTTACATTATTAAAAACTGGGAAAAGTAAGGGTTCAATTGAAAAAAATTTCAAACAAAAGTTGTAGATTGAAGTCCTAGAATTAATTTTGGTCATTACAAAAATTTCGATTGGACCCCTCCCTCCCCTACTAATTAAACAAATGATCCACTTCCATGTAAACAATGTTATCAAACTAGATTCGAAAGTTCAAAATGCTTATTTTTTTTTTATATCATCTGCAGACTTATTTGCTCGTATTCCTTTTTTTGAACGAAAAATATTATCATTGATCGATGTAATTAATTTGTAAAGTTATTTTCATGTGTAGAATCGAAAACTAGAAAATGAAGAGTAAGGATGCCCAAGTAAGATAACACATTTGACATTACTCATACTGGCTGATCCAGTTAATTCAATTGAAATTAACTATGAAGAATTGTACTAATTACTACTTCATTTTTAACAGGTTTGCGAACAATGTAGAAAAAGTTTCAAAGGAAAATCCAATTTAAACCGTCACATAAACATAGAACATAAGGAGTGTAAAAGTCATGTGAGTATGCTGCTTCATCATAAATTTCATGTAGTTGCCTTTGGAATTAATCTTAGGTATTTGTTTTGTACATATACGTAATGTCGTATGTTCTTCAAGTAGATTTTCTAAGATTTATTCTGCATTCGTAATATTATGTACATATGAGTAAAGTATTATGTGTTTTGATTAGGTTTGCGAAGTATGTGGGAAAACTTTTTCTCGAAGAGATGTTCTACTGAGGCATGAACGAGAAGTTCACGAAAAAATTCGACATGTGAGTATCATATAGTTGAATAATGAAGATTTGAGATGTAGAAAATTTACCTATAATATTTGCTTCGGATTTGTTCACAGAAATGTTCATCATGTAGCAAAGAATTTTCTACGAAATCGAACCTGAGTAAACACCAAAAAACTTGTGGACAAGATAATTTTGTAAGTATTTATTTACGATGTTGAATACATTTTACGTATTTATACAAATCAATTATTTTTCATCTGCAGATTTGTAACGATTGCAATGGTGGATTCCAAAGCAAACTCGATATTATACGTCACATCAAAGCGAATCATCGTCCTAAAAAAAGGTTGGTTTCAAAGCTAGTAAATGGATCATCTGCAATAACACAATGATCAACTGAGCAAGTTAGCAATTAAATTTTATTTTTTTTTTCAGTACTCCTAAACCAGATTCCATTACATTTACCTGCGTATTATGCCACCAAACCTGTCCAAAAGAGCGTGATATCGTACGTCATTATGCAAGTAATCACAACCAAAACGTGGCCTCAGCTGAATATTCGTTCGAAACCGAAACCGAATTTATGAAGTGGAAAAAGGATCAGGAAAATTCATGCAGATGCACTTTTCGTAAATTCTCCAGATGGAAAACGTCCACGGGGATGACAGTGGAATATATTTGCAACCGAAGTGGTTACTATCGACCAGCGGTGCCTTCTGCAAGTCGTCAGCGACTCTTGAAATTCCAGGGATCGAAAAAAATCAACGGGTTTTGTCCTGCAAAAATGATCGTACGTGTGGCAGGTAATGTATTAATTTTTATTTTATTTTCGTAATAATATCTTTTGAAAATAATAACGCAATATTTACGTAAATTGTTACAGACGATGGTACTCGAAAAGTAGACTTTAGATCTACCCACATCGGCCATTCCACCGACTACGAACAGTTAAAACATATGCGATATTCTGCCGATGATGTAAAAACCATCGCTAATATACTGGCTGCCGGAGTAAAAGCTCGTGTAATTGAAGATACTCTCTCGGGAATATCAAAATCGAAGAACTGCCTAGAGAAGATCGATCTCTTAAATCGAAAAGATCTCTACAATATCGCCTCTGCTCAAAAAATAAACATAAAGAATTTAGATCGTGCTAAATCGAATAACGTAATTGACGTTGAATCCTGGGTGGAAAAAAATCCCGAATCTGTCTGCCACTTCAAACGTCAATTCGAAGAAGATAAAAGTGGTTATGGATTACGTCTCGAAGATTTCGTCCTAGTCATCATGACGAGGGAGCAAATGTCCTATTTTTCCCAGTACGCCTCCAGAGCCATTTTGATCGATAGAACCTACGGAATTAGCCAAGGTGGAGATTACCTACTTCATACAGTTCTGGTCAGAGACAACTTCGACGAAGGTGTTCCGGCCTGTATTATGATTACCAATCGAAACGACCAACTGCCCACAGATATTATGTTCAATTGCATCCGAAGCAAATTTGGTAAAGTTCATACTACGGTGCTTATGACAGGCATGCAGACGACTTACGTAAATTCGTGGACCAAAATCATGAATAAGCCGGATCATCACCTGTTATGCTCGTGGCACGTTACGCAATCTTGGCAAAAAAATTATAAAAAAGTCACCGACCAAAATAAGAGACAAGAAATAAAACACGACGTATTACGTTTATTACGCGAACCAAATATCATTGAATTCCACAAACAGTTGAATTCCTTCCTCGAAGACGATGACGAAGATAAAAAACAATTTATATCTTATTTCGCAGCCAATTTTGGCACAAAATACGATAAATGGGCCTACTGCTACTACTACTATTACCATGCTGGTGTAAACACCAACATGTCTCTCGAACGTTTCCATGGAACATTCAAGTACTCCAATTCCCACGTCAAAGGTTTAACACTCACTCAAGTACAAGAGACACTTCATCATCTGGATACGTTCCTTTTGAAAAAAAGAAAAGATGACTTGAGAACCAGCATAATGGGAGGCAAATTGAGTCACAAACTGGTTGAATTAAGACGTGAGCATAAAAAAGCAGTAGAGAACTTGGATAAATACGAAATTTTCGATATCGACGATGAAAATTGGACAATTAAGTCTTTAAGCCAAAGTGACGTCGAGTATAGGATAACGAAAGTCATCGACTCATGTTCGAACTGCTCCTTGATGTGTTCGGAGTGTCACTTGTGTACCCATATTTTTTCGTGCTCGTGTCAAAGAAATTCCATTGATTATGTAATGTGCAAACATATTCATTTGTTATGTCTGAAGGAGATGATCGTCGAAGCTGTCGTTGATTTCAATGAAGACGATTACAATGTTGAATGTGTCGTTGATATCAATGAAGATGGTCATAACGTTGAATACGAAGTTCAAAATACCCAAGGTAACCAAAGTCAAAATGAAGAAATTCCTCGAAAAAAATCGTTTGATCGAGAAATGGCTGTGAAAAAAACGACGAAATTGTTTAACAAGTTTTTTACTAATGAAATTAAAACGAAAGATGATTTTTTGTATTTTAAAAAATTGTATATTCGACAAAAATGCATACGAAAAAGTTTGAGAATGGTTCGTTCTAAAGTTCCTTCGATAAAAAAATTGAAATATTCGCGACCTTCTAAAATACTCCAGCGAAATAGGTATTATTCTAAAAGAAAAAATAATAAAACCAAGAATATTAAGAACAAGAGTTAGAAATGTGAATAAATTTTTTGTATTACGAATTAATATAGTGTTATTATTTTTGTATTTGGTTAAAGCTGTTACCAGTTTTACTAATTTTTTGTGTTTCCATTTGTGATAAAATCGTATAAATAACTTGGCGTTTTTGGTTTTCATTACTTCGAGAGTTTTGATTTCACGTTGATTTCCAGATAGGTAACTACTTAAAAAATAGAAATAAAATAGGATTACGCAGAGTAACAAGTTCAAATTTTGGAAAATTTGAAGAATTTAAATCCACTTATCTAAAAATTGTGTCAGCACACGAATGCATCGCCATTGACAGTACTGTTGGTTTTTTTTTGGCACCATCGAAAATTTACCAAGTCCAATCCTACATAGATACTTCATATCTACTTGAATTCAAAATTGGAGGTGAAGGAGGGGTCCAATCACAATTTTTGTAATAACCAAAATTATTCCCAGACCAGCTTAATCTACAAATTTTGTTTGAAAATTTTTTCAATTTGACCTCTCTCCTAATTTTGAAAAAGTATAAACCTGAAGTTATGCAAAATTGTAGGAGAAGGAGGGATCCAATCGAAATTTTTATAATAAACAAAATCATTCCTAGGACTTCAAGCTACAACTTCTGTTTGAATTTTTTTCAAATAGCCCCTTCCACCCTCACTCCACTAATTTTTAATTGATATCCTCGGAGTGTTTTGCAAAATCGGTGGTGAGGGAGGGGTCCAATTGAAAAAAATTTCAAACAAAAGTTGTAGCTTGAAGCACTAGGAATAATTTTGGTTATTACAAAAATTTCGATGGACCCCTTCCTCCCATTCAATTATGCAAAAAGAGAAATTAAATTAAAAGTTCTTCTTCAAAAATTTTCACATTATAAAAAAGAAGAAATTTTATTCCAACAAAAAAGCCCCCCCGCCCCTAAAAAAATGCGAATTTTTTTACTTCAAAAATCAACAGCAATCACTTTTATTTGGAAAAATTGAAACTTTTCTTTGCTTCAAAAAAGTGACTATTTTTTATTTTAAAAAGTTAATTTTTGAAAAATTTTCATCCCATAAAAATAATTATATGAAAATGTTGTTTCTCATGATTAACATAAAATTTTTTGTTATAATTCCAAAAAAATTGATAATTTTTTTAAAATTGTAAAATGGTATGAAAAAAATGTATAGAATTTTTTTGTTTTAAAAATGGACAGAAAAAATAACAACTTTTTATACGAAAAAAAAATCAAAAAAACTATAAATTTTTCCGTTCCAAAAATTGGAATAAAATTTTTTCCCTCAAAAATAAATTTTTTCATTCCAAAAAAATTTTTCTCAAGCAAAATGTATAATTTTTTCCATAAAAATTTTTTTTTATAATTTTTTCCTATCCGAAAAAATTGAAAGAATTTTCTTTCCCAAAAAATCAAAATTTTTTCGAATTCTAAAAAACTTTTTTTTATCTAAAAAAAATATGGTTTTTTTAATCCGAAAAAATTGAAAACTTATTTTGAAACATTTCCAAAAAATTAAAAAAATTAGTAAGAAAAAATTCTTCGAAAAAATGAAAAGCTCTTCATCAAAAATTTTCACAATTCTTCCGAAAAAATGAGAAATTTTTTACTACAAAAATTAACAGCAACTACATTTTTATTTGGAAAAATTGAGACTTTTCATTGTTCCAAAAAGTGAATATTATGTGGTATTGGATCTGTCATATTTTCGATGGCGCCAAAAAAAAACAGTACTGAAGCGATCCACTCGTTGTCAGCCCGTTTCAAAAATTGTAGAACTTTCTATTCAATATTTCGTGAAACCTTGAATCAAAAATGGAATTCAAATTCAGGACACCTAAAGGAACATTTGAAAATGTAAAGGGCCATTTTGAAAATGTGAAAAATTACTTCAATACCTTTTCGATAAGTTCTCAAAATAAATCAAACTAGCATTTTTATAAAGGAAAGGAATTTATTACCAATTTTTCATTCACTCGACATTCGTAACAAATCGAAATAGCACAAAAATAAAATACAAAATAGGGCACGATGTAAAATCGACATTAGACCGCAGCTGATTTATACTTCTCTAGAATATCCTCGGGTACATCGGAATTACCATTTTTTAAAACTTCTTCATCGACGTAATTCAAAATGAGCGAATCTCCGTTCAAGATACTTTTATCGATAAGATTAGACATGATGATATCGGTAGTGCTGGAGATCAGAGACCCGTCGGAGAGTTTGAATAATCTCAACTTTGGTTCATTCGCTTCGTTATTTTTATTCGGTACTTTCATTTTCTTGGAAAATAAATCGATAGTTCGACCGACAGACCATTCCTTGGACGTATACAGAGGTGCAGGTTTCAGATCAGATTCATGACTGGAGAAGGGCGGATGAACGGAGAAATATATACGATTATCTGTGGGTATTTTGCCATCGCCGAGGGCTTTGCCCTTAATTTTCATTAAACGAATTTTCTGCGCCATGGGCTGCAACTGGGTAGTTTCGGCTTTTCGTAGGGCTTTTTCTACTTTTCTATCACAGGCTTCTTTGGCTACTCGATATTGCTCTTTGGGCTTTTTCCATTGTTCGACTTGGAGTTTTTTTCTTTCGCTGTTGGGTAGGTCGTCTTTGCAACCGTGGTGGCGGTGAGAAACGCAGAAGTGTTGGTTACAAGCCGGACAGGGTAGGGCGATCGGACTTCTGTCTTTGCAGTCTTTCATATTGCAGGTGAAAAATTCCGATGGTTGGGCCTACCATGGAAATAGCATCGTTAGTGAGAAGTAATCTCAGACTGGGAATGAATATCGACTACTTACGGGTTGTGTTTTTTTGAAAAATTCGTTGAGACATTTGCAATCGTGAGCCGAAGTAATGTAATGATTTTTACAGAAAATTTGCTGACAGTTGGCGCATGTAAAGGGAAGAAAATCCAATTGTTTGCAATCTTGTAAGGAGCATTGTTGGCCTAGATCCGGTAGTTCCATAGTTACGAACGAGTGATCTAGAATCAATTAGTGAAATGAGATGTTTTGTTATCATTCTAATCACTGAAGTGAAGAATCAAGAAATGAATAATCACTTACCATAAATATTATCATTCAATTGTTGGGGCGGGTGGTACGTTGTTCATCTACTGCGATCAGAGATGAAAGAGCTAAGTCGGTCCAGCGGTTTTCTTGTTGGTTTATCGTTAGATGATTGTCTCCTGTATCAGCTTCAGGGTCTGGGAGCTCGTTTAGAGGTACACTGATGTCTTCGTTTGGAAGTTTTTCCGACCTCCAAGCATCATCTATGATTTCCAATAGTTGACCATTTACCATGGGAATACTATCCATCAGAGTAAAATTTAGATTTTTCAAGCACAATAGCGAATAATTTTGAAAACTAACGAAAAAAGGAGAATTCAAAAATTTTTATCTTGTTTTCCAAGGTTCTGCGACAATTCGAATTTTCCTGGATTTTTTTCATGTCGAATGAATTCGCAAAAAAGTATTTGATTGGTAATTCGCTAGAAGCGCTAGTGAAGTATAATGAATTAATGTTTTTGAAAATTAAATTAATTTTAATTTTTAAATTTTAATTAAAATTTAATTTATATTTTATAATTAATTTATTTATTGAAACAAAAATTTAAAAATTTAAATTTAAAATTAAATTAAAATCTTCTATTCGTCTTTAAAATTTAAAAATGAAAGGCACGCCATTTCATTTTTTCAATTTTTCTTTTAAAATTTTTTTTAAAAATTTACTTTTGATTGTTAAAAAAAGGAAAAATTAAAATTTTAATTTTAATTAAGATTAAGAAATTTTCAAAATTTTAGAAAATTCATGGGAATTGAAGCATAAAAATTTTGTAAAACTAAAAATAGCGAAAACAATGAAAACATAATATTGATTTTAATTTTTTTCAAATTCTTGAAAAAAAAAATTGGGAAAAATTCCAAAACAATATTCCAATTTTAAATCGAATATATTTTTATTGAAGTTTTTCAAGATTTTCAATTTCAATTAATTTTTTCAAAAAACAAGCACAAATCAATGTTTCCTCACCTCACCCATTCCTTCTCAGCAACAAAAAGTTGACATTTCCTTAAAAAATCAAATTATTCATAAAATTACTCATAAAATTTAAAAAGAAAAATTATTCCAGGTACGTAATTATTCAGCCATTTTTAACAACAACAACAACAACAACGAAATAGAAATAAAATTTGGCGAGAGAAAAAATTTAAAAATTTGAAAAAATCTCGAACACAATATTTTCGAAGATTTCTTTATTCAATACGCCCCCCCCCCCCCAAAAAAAACCCAAGTGAAAATTCGAAAAAATGTTATTCTTGAAAAAGTTTGATAGTAATAAATTATAGGTAGGTAGTAGGTACTTCATAAATTTCGAGCAGGATTTTCTATTTTTACAAATTTTGTAATGTTATTTGTAAGAATTTTATTAGCTTCATAAAAAAATATTTGGGAGCGGGGGTTTGAAGAATTGAATGTTCTATTAAATTTTTGGAAAAATATTAATTTCGAGAAAAGTTTTACGAATCTCCTCAAAAACCGCAGAAAAATTTGTCCAAAAAATTCTTAAGATTTTTTCCATTTCTTTTTTGTAAATTTCTTCTCGAGAGAATTTTCTATGATGAAATTGGTGAGAAAATTTCAAAAAAATTTTACTAGAATTTTTTTCTCAATTTTCTTGAAAAATTAATTACCTCAAAATCCTTGGAAAAATTTGTTCAGAAAATTCTTAGATTTTTTCCATTTCTTTTCTGCAAATTTCTTCTCAAGAGAATTTTCTATGATGAAATTAGTGAGAAAATTTCAATAAATGTTTTATTAGAAATTTTTTCAAAATTTTCTTGAAAATTTTATTTGAAAAATTTTTTAAACATTTTTGTCTAAGCAGAATTCAAACGAAGGTGAAATTTATTTCAATAAAAATTTTATTTACCATAAAATTAATTGTTTTTAGGAAAATAAAATGTTTTCAAAGTAAAATTTCTGTTGAAAAATATCCTCAAAATTGATTCATCAAATGATTCATTTTAAATACAATTTTTAAAATTTAGAAAATTTTTTTTTGCTAGAGATTTTTAAAAATATTAATATTTTTTAGTTGTTTAATGAGAATTTTAAATTTTTGTGGATTCTACTTTTTTTTTAAATTTTGAAAGCCTTTAAGAAACTTCAAAATATATGTGAGATTTTTTTCAAGATTTTAGGCATAAGAAAATTGCTCAAATTTTTGGAAAAATTTCAAAAAAATTTCCTCGAAAAAATCATTAAAAAAATTTCTAGAAAATTTTTCAAGAGAAATTTTTTTTTGATTTTAATAAAATTTTGGAAAAAAAATTTTTTCGACATTGATTTGATCCTTCTTTAATTTTTTCTATCGCAGACAACTTACAAATCATTCGGTGGTTTTTATACGTATTTTGGAAAATTGGAGGGGAGGGAGGGGTCCAATCAAAATTTTACTCTCAACCAAAATTATTCCAAAGATATCAATCTACAACTTTCGTTTGAAAAAATTTTCAATTAGAGTCTTGAGTACAGAGATAGAGAAGTTCTCAGAAAAACTGTGGCCTAAAAAAAATTGAACTGTGAAGCAAACAGCTTAATTTTTTTAAATGCACACTCTGAATCATGGAATAAATCATAAAAATCGATTTTAACCTTTCGATTGCATGACACTTCCATTTGGAGCTGAACTTACTCTGTTTTTATGGTTCAATTCTCCCAAACTCGAAATTGTATAGTTCTGGCATTGATCTGAAAAGCAATTCGAATTTCGAAGTAAATAAAAAACGAATGACATTTTTATAATTATGTATTTATGACATTTAATAATGGTACAAACCCAACGACATTCAATGCAAATACAATCACATTTTGCAAAACAACAAATAAAAATATAAAAGGTATACACCGCTAAATAATCAGAAAGTATAATAATACATTTGATTCTTCGATTTTTCGTACACTTATATAATTTGATGTATACCTTGTTTTTTTTTTTTTTTTTTTTTTTTTTTTTTTTTTTTAATATCAATTTTTATAAATGGCAACAATATAATACATGTCGGGGCAAAAACGAAAAATAAAACAACACCTATAACACACAAAACTAATATATAAGGTACTTTGTACTTTTTATTATTGTACTTTGAGAAAATTACTAAAATAACACTATTATGCTCAACAGATTTTTCCACACACGTAAAGCATAAATCAATCAAAATACAACTCCAACTATTAAAATAAGTATACCAAAGTATTTGGGGGAAAAATTGTCATACAATTTCGTAATTCTACCTTAACGAAAAATTAAAAAACTTTGGATGACGATTTATGCTTCTGGTGTTAAATTTTTTTACACACATTTTGTAACAATATGTTTTGTTTCGTTTGAAAACTAAATAATGCGGTAATAACAACAAAGAAAAACAATATGTACAATATTTTCCTAATCGTCTTGGTTTTTTTTTTAAATGCTTCCGCGGTTCTCATTACAGATTTAATTATTATTTTTTTTAGACAACAATATGTTTCTAAACAGTTATGTCACTGAATTCAAACAATTTATATACTTTCATGCGTTATCGTTCACCCCTTTTAAAAAATAAAACTTGGCAAAATAAAAACAAAAATAAAATCATGACCAGTTACAAGATTTCTTTAAGAAAAAACTAAGCGATAATAGATAAAACTTAAAAATAGAAACATACATAAGAAAAATAAGCACTTTGCAAGCGATCTAAGAATTGTTTGTAACGGTTACGGAGGTACCATTTTTTGAAAATGGCAAAATGAAATATCACAAACGAAAATCACGTAAAATTATAAAACATATAACGAATCGTTTGAATTATTAAGATGATTACGTTAGAAAATAAAACGCCATTACAAGTTAACAACCTCAGGTAACTACAAGTATTACTTTAACCAGTATTATTATTATGCTATTGTAAATTTAATAAATTAATGGTAACTGATAATTTACAATCAATTTGTCAAGTTGTAATCTCTCTAATATTATTCTTACATTCGTAAACCCGACGCGTATTCTTTTTTCGATTATATTTATTGTATCGTAAATTTTACCCACGTTTTACTGCTGGTTCGAGAAGTTAATATTCATCAGGGAATTACCTACGTATTGAATTTTAATTCCTTCTTGTGTTGGTAGTTTCATTGTTTCTTGAATTCGATTGAAATTGAATTAACAAACAACAAACTGAGTAGAAGGATTAATTTATCAAAATAAATTTTAAATTGATTATTTGAATTAATATTATTTTGATGTTGATTTTAAAAAAAATTCAAGATGATTTTTTGAAAATATCGATAAAAATGGCAATTTTTACCCCCCCCCCCCCCCCCCTTCGCAGTAAATTTTTCAAAATTCTGTTCAATGCCTAATTTTTTACTTTTTTTTCCATATTTCTTTCTATGAAATGTGATAAAATACCTGATTCCTGAATTCAAAAATTTTTCTTTAGTTCTTTTTTTTACAAATTTAGTTCAAAACCAAATTTGTCTGGTTTTTAAATTTTGCCAATAAAATCCAATATAAAAAAATTTAACAACTTTCTCACAGAATTTTTTTTTCAAAAATTCTTTAAAAATCCGATTTTTGGATTTAAAAAAAAAAGTTCATAAAACCAAATTTTTACCTATAACTTTCAGAATTTTGCCAATAAATTTCAATTTTTACAAGTCATTTTAAAAAAAAATGATAATTTTTGAATTTTCAAAAATTTTGTTCCCAATTCTTAACTTTTTTTTTTTTTTTTTTAAGTTTTATCAATAAAATCACAAAAGCAATTTAAAAAAGAAATTCACACTATACTTTTAAAAAAAAATCATGAATTTTTCAAAAAATTTTGAGATACCTATGAAATTTTTTGATTTTTAAAAATTTTGTATTAGGCCAATTTTTTACAGAAATACTATCTTTACAAAAATATATTTTTTTTAACTTGTCAACAAATTTTAAATTTACAATTTTTTTTTTTTTAATTTTCACAACACATTTTTCGAAAAAATTTTCATTCATTCCGTTTTAAAAAAAATTTGCACAAAATCAGTTTTTACAAAAATATAGGTGAGTAATTTTTTTTCATGACATTTTTTAAAAATTTTTCTTCAAAATCCAATTTTTATATTCCTTGAAATTTTGTCAGTTACTGACATTTTTACAAAAAGAAAAACAAATACGAGCAATTTTTTTATATTATAGTAAATTAAATGTTTCAAAATTTTATCTCAAAATTATGTTGAAATAAATCAATTTTTGAATTTTTCCAAAAGTTTGTTTTGGACCGAATTTTCAGATTTTTAAATTTTGCCAATAAATTCCAATTTTTATTTTAAAAAATCTCAGTAGATTTCCCAAAACTTTATCACTCACCTAATTGATTTAAAAAAAAAATCATACAATTTTTATTGTTAAAATTGATAATTTAGTTTTTAAAATTTTTTGCAAAAATACAAATTTTGATTTTTTTTTTGAAATTTTTCTTTGCCAATTTCCTAATTTATAAACCCAATTCTTGTAATTTTTAAAAATTTGTCAATAAATGCCAATTTTCACAACCCATCTCAAAAATTTTTGTCAAGTGGAATTTTTTCAAAAAAAAAATTCTCAACTTTTTCTTTTACTAATTCGTTTAAAAATTCAATCTTTGAATTTTTTTTGTTGTAAAAACTCGATTCAAAACTTGATTTTCTAGAATTTTTTTTAAAAACTTGGCAATGAAAATAAATTTTTACAAAAAATTTCTTTTTGCGTAAAAATGTACCTACTATGTTTCATTTTTTTTTTTTCGATTTGTTAAAAAAATAAAATTTTTGATTTTGTTTAAATTTTGTGCTAAACGATTTTTTACAGAGATATTTTTATTATTTTTTTTTTCAATTTTCTCAATTCAACCAAAGTTGATTTTTCAATTTTTTCATTTTTTTAAAAATTAAATAAAATACCAAGTTTTGATTTTTTTTTAAATCAAAAATATTCACTTTTTCGTGTTTTACTCGTACCTATTAATTTTTTTTACGTTTTTTTTTTTTTTTTGAGTGTTGAACAATCTGGTATGATAAATTTTTCTTTCAATGACCAATCAAATTAGAGATGCAATTTAGAAATTTGATTTTTTTTCTGATGAAATTTGAAATGAAAAATCATGATAATCAAAATTCATAAGTATCAATTTTAAAAATGGAATAATTTCAATGTTCAACCTGATTGAACCGTGACAGTACAAGAACCAATCTAATTGGTTAATCATTTATCAAAATCCAATCAACACGATGATATTTTTTTTTTTAAAAACACTTGATCTTATTGGTTAATTTTTCTTCAGTAATCTTCAAACTAAAAAAAGTAGATTATAAAAAATTCTACAATCTCAAAAATATAGGTAAAACTTCATCAAAACAACCCTTCGACTCGAAGTAGAAAACGTGGTAAAAAAAATCATGCCCATATTACAATCATCTTCAAACGATTCGTTAAATTAAAAAAAAAAAAAAATACTATGAAATTAATTTTTAGGCGTAATTTTTACGCCTATTTAACAGACTAACCTGCTGGGCAGAATGCATCGTATGCACAAATCGCCAAAAACAAAAACAAAAGAAGGAAAAAAACAATAAAAAAACAAGCGCAATATGCAATATGCATCGAAAGAAATTAACAAAAAAAAAAAAAAATCAAAAAAAAAAAAAATCAAAAAAAAAAAAAATCGAAATAAAATAAATTTTACAAGCTAGAGCTACTAAAATTAAAAAGCGTTTTGAACGAATATTAAACTCGATAATCACAAAACATAAAACTAAAATGCTTAATTAGTCTACGCGACTTCTAAAATTATTAAGTGACATAACATTATGACATGTACACATTGTTGCCCACAACGCTAAAATTAAAAACGACATACGTTAACGTTAATTAAAGAATAATCGTTAGCATATACTTTTATATAGTTTGATAATACGTTCGTTTATAATTCAATTATGTATTTTGTACTGTGAACATTCTAAACGGGTCGATTTGCTCTTTTTTTCAACTATCCCGACCCATTTGCACCTGCTGACGCCAAAACGACAAAAATAAAATAAAATAACACCAATCAGTTTGGACGCGCAGAGGGTGGGGGCCATCGCTGTAATAAAAATCGCACTATTGGCCCTATCGATGTGAGAAAAAAAATACAACAAATCGTACGCACGTTTAGAAATGTAAGCTCGATCGATGAAAAATAAAAATTCACAAAAAAAGAAGTAATCCTAGTTACGGTTCGATTCGCGGTTAATTAATATTCGTCGAATATTGAGTATTTAAAAATAATATACGCAGGTAGGTACCTACTAAAATAATCTATGGTAAGTGAAAAAAATAATGCCCGTAGTTTAATTATTATTATATCAACGTACTTCGTCGTAGAAAATTTTTTTTACAACTTACTCCTCCCTCGTACCCGATACTTCATACAAATCGATAAAAATCCGCGATTTTCGCACGCTAAATTAAATAAAATAAATTATATCACAGATTAAAATGCATTTGTACACGATCGAAAATCGAGGGAGAATTTTTAAAAGGCATAATTGACCGAGTCAAATCGAAATTAAAATTATAATAAGCGAACCAAAGAAAAATAAGTGAATTCGATACGACAGAAGCACGTTAATAATGAGGTAAGTGGAAAAAATGGACGGTTTTACGTAATTAATTTTAAACTGACTATGGAATCGTACGGATCAAAATGAGCATAACACGGTCTCGGTTCGTAAAAGAACATAGTAATTAAAATTAAAATATATATAGTAAAATACAAAGAATAAAACATTAACATACATCACACATATATATGCAAGCTGTATCAATGCTCGTTTTTTGAAAAGAAATCCTCCTTCGATAATTTAATTAATTCGCTCAATTAAATTATTTTCTTGTACCAAAGTCATTGATACACCTTGCAGAACGCTTAAACACGAAAATGATAATCATATATAAAATAATAATAAAAAAAAAGAAAAAAAAAACACAGAGAAATACATATAAATCTAAAATTAAAACAAATACCCAGCTAGAACACTTAAAAAGCTTACTTATATTTTAGAAATACCAACACTATATTAAAAATTAAATTCTTACTTAATTTTATATAGAGAAAAAAAAAGGGGAAAAAACGTTTTTGTTTACATACCAAACTGAGGTTCATCGTATTGAAATCGTGAATCAACATCTCGTTTAAAATTTCTTTCATTTTGGACCGAACCAAATACTACTCTTAATTCGGATAAAAAAAAAAAAAAAAAAAAAAATAGAACATCAAAAAAATCCCACAGATAGAACACAGAAATTCCACATTTAAATATATACAAAATATGTATAATATAAAAAAAAATTATATATAATTTGATATGACATTTAGTATGTTTCAATTCAATTTTGCCCCCTTAGCAAATTTCACGTGGTCCAATTTCGGGAATTGTAGTTTTAGCCTCGCGATATGCTCTCATTTTTTGGAACCCCTTTTGGGTGGTTTTGAAAAGGTGCTCGCGTACATTAAAAAATTATAAGCAATTGGCACCATTTGAAGTAAGGTATCGTGTTATGTAGTATTTTAATTGTTTCAGCGAGGAACTTTTTACACAATCGATGATTCTCTGCGCTGTTACTGAATTAATCTGGCTATACTAATGGAGCATTGCCAAAAACAACGCTAGAAGGGATGGGTACACGAAGCCTTGGGCTACTGGAGGATAACAGAGGTAGAAGAGCTTGTGCATGGATTATCAGGTTCGGTTTTTCAATTTTTTTACACATACTTTGGTTTCTTGAAGAAAATTTTTTCATTTTTTCAAGACGAAGAGAATTTTTAGAATGTTTTATAACAATGTCATTTCGTTTTTTTTTTCTTTTTTGAAGGAAAAAAATCCAAATATTGCAAAAATATTTTCTTGCTTGTTTTTGACTTTGGTTTATTTTTGTAAAAATTTCGGAAGATTTTTATGATTTTTCAAAATTTAAAATTACAAACTTTTTAATTTTTTACTAAATTTTGAAAATTTATCGAATTTGAAAAATTGACCTTTTAAAAATATTTGAAAATGTTGATGGAATTTTGAAAAATTGACCAAATCTCGAAAACTGTTTGAAAATTTAAAAATAGTCAAATTTTGAAAATTTGAGATATTTAAAAAAAATATCTACAACAAATTTTGAACTTTTACCAAATTTATAAAAAAAATCATAAAACTTGAAAAAATTACTTTTAAAAAGTTTTGGAAAATTTGGCCCAATTTTTAAAAACTAATTAATTAAAATTATGAAAATTGAAAAAATTCAACGAAATTCAGAAATTGCAAAATTTCAAAGTTTTACTAAATTCAGCCAATTCTGAAAATTGTATAAATTCGTTATTAAATTTTCTAAAATAACCATTAACATATTTTAAAACATATTTTTAAAAATGACTACTTTTAAAAAATTGATATAATTAAATAATAAAATTTAGAACATTTCTATAAGTTGAATTTAGTTCAATTTTAAAAATCGAAAAATTTCAAAAAATTTATTAAACAAAAAAATTGACACTTTGAGGTATTTTGAAAAATTTAGCTCAATTTGAAAAATTGACTGATTTCAAAAAATTGACAAAATATAAAAAAACTTCAAATTAAAATTTTTCATAAAATCTTGGAATTTTGATGAAATTAATAAATTTGAAAAACCTAGTCGTTAAAAATTTGTATTAAAATTAGAAAATTACGCTATTCTGAATTTTTATCAAATTTTGAAAATTAATAAATAAACTTGAAAAATTTACATTTAAAAATTGAAAAATTCCAAAAAAAAAAACTAATAAAATTTGATAATTGACAAATTCTAACTAATATTAAAAATTGTAAGAAATCGTCAGTTTTGAAAAATTAATCTATTAAAATTGTTTGGATATTTAGCTCAATTTTAAAAAGTGGTTAAATTCCAATTAAAGTTGGAAATTGGAAAATTTATCAATAAACTAGAAAAATCAAATTTATTGCTACACTTGAAAAATTGAGAGTTTCATATTTGTTGAAAAACTTCGCTCAATTTCAAAAACTGATCAATTTAAAAAAATTATTGAAATTTGAAAATGACCAAATTTTGAATTTTCGTCAAATTTTGGAAATCGCAAGAAAACATCAAACTTGAAAAATTGACAATTAATTTTTTTCAAGCGATTAAAATTGAAAAATTGAATTCCTATTTTTTTTTTTTCAAATTTCAAAGTTCCATAAAATTTTGAAAATTGTGAAAATTCATTATGAATCTTTTAAAATGTCATTTCAATTATTTTAGAAAATTTAGCTCAGTTTTAAAAATTGGCCACTTTCAAAAAATAAAATTTAAAAATGATCAAGGTTTGAATTTTCATTAAATTTTTAAAAAAACCGTAAGAATTTTTTCAACTTGAAAAATTGAGATTTTTAATTTTGTTAATTTAGTTCGATTTTGAAAATTGACGAATTACAAAAAATTAATGAAATTACAAAATGACTAAATTTTGAATTTTCATCAAATTTTTAGAAATAATCAAACTCAAAGATTTCTGAGAGTTCAGCACAATTTTGAAAATTGGCCAATTTCAAAAAATCATTTAAATTTGAAAATGACAAAATTTTGAACTTTTATAAAAAATTTGAAATGGTAAGAAATCGTCAAACTTGAAAAATCGAGATTTTAGAAAATTTCGAGAATTGGCTCGATTTTAAAAATTAATTCCATTCCAAAAATTAATTGAAATTAGGAAATTAAATTTTCATCAAATTTTCAGAATTGTTAGAAATACCTAATCAAACCTGAAGATTTCTTGAGAATTCAGCTCAATTTTGAAAATTGACCCAATTTCAAAAAATCGCTGAAATTTGAAAATGACGAGATTTTGAATTGTTACAAAATTTTTGAAATTGTAAGAAATCTTCAAACTTGAAAAATTGAGATTTTAAAAAATTTCGAGAGTTTGACTCAATTTTAAAAATTAATTCCATTCCAAAAATTAATTGAAAGTTTGAAATTAAGGAAACACCGAATTTTGAAAATTGAAAAATTTATTATTAAACTTGAAAAAATGAAATTTTAGATATTTTAGAAATTTAACTGAATTTTAAAAATTAATTCAATAGGTACCAAAAATTTACAAAAATTATAAAAATAACCAATTTTGAATTTTTATAAAATTTTCAAATTCCACCAAATCTTGAAAATTTGTGGAAAAAAATTATTAAATTTGAAAAATTAAAATTCCCAATATTCTGGATTTTTTCAAGATTCATTTTTACAAAAATTTAACTCCTTTTTCTACTTAATTTTCAACTGTTGCAATAACTGATAAAAAATTTTCACGAACCTATCGAGCTTGTCTTCCAGTATCCCTAGACAGCGTTTTTGCAAACTTTTTCGTAAATGCTCTACACGTATTGAAAAACGACTAATTAAAAGAAGAAGAAAAAAAGATACACAAATTAAAAATAAAAATCGCACATATAAAATTTGAAATTAAAACGAAAAATTATACTGTATGTACATAAAATTATATAGAGGTAGGTTGTAATTTGTACTATAGATTTCATTTGACTTAATTTTCATGTACGTTGCGTCGTACAAAAACCCTGAGTAGTAGTGATGTAAATCTATACATAGATAATACGCTTAGCAATTAATACATTTACGTAAGAAATCAAATAAACGCCAACAAAAAAGGTACAAACGTAAAAAAAAATTCTCTCTATTTGAACAGGAAAGGAAAAAGAGGAGAAAAAACAGAAACATCAGCATCTTTACCATAATACGATAGAAAGAGAAAAAAAGAAAAGTAAAATTCTGCGAGAATGAGACGAAAAAAAGAAAAATGTATTTAAAACTAAAATAACTTCAACTGCGACACAGCGCGATGTAGTTACGTGGCAGTCAAAATCCCTGAGATAATTGCCATTAAGTTTTATAATATGAAAACTGAGAAGAAAACAACGAACATACACGACTAACAATTAGCTATAATTATAACGAAAAAAAAAAGAAAGAAGAAGAAACGAGGAAAAAATAAAATTACCAATAACGATAATCCTATTAACATCGATACCTACATAAAAACAACAACTTGATAATGTACAGCGAGCAATAACATAAAACAAATGCTTCCATTTAAAAGGCAGCAACGTTCGATTTGACATTCTACAAAACTCAGTTTCATAGCTTGCATTTATTATTCTAGCTAATGGAATGCGAACGTACGAAAACCTCGAAACATAAAATACTGATAATACGTCGTCGTCATAATTTTCAACACGTGTAAAAAGTTCCCGCCACAGCGGAGCAATCAAATTGCATCCGTCACGTGATGTCCAATCCAGCTAACAATATAATCATTCTAAACCAAAATTTCGTTTTAAAAGTAGAGAAAAAAAATATACGAGAACAAAGCTAAACATAAAGAAAAACTAAAAAATATTACAAACAAAAAAATGTGATTTTATGTTGCTTCGAAAAGGTAAATCGCAACCAACTCATGATACATTACACAGCCCAACGCACTAAAAATCGTGGTTAGTAACAATTTTATTGTATCAGAAAATCAAACGAGTAAACGAAGAAAAAAAAAATCAAAAAATTCGCAGCCGAAAAATTAAAAGACAAAAAACTCAACAAAATAACAAAAAAATTTCACAATACGGTTCACCTTAAGAATTTTTTCTGTGTTTTAACACAAATTGAAAAAAATAATAAACGATAACAGAAATCTACCATTTTTTTCGTCGTTTACAAAATAAAATAACGAAAACGAAAAAAAAACGAACCACTTTGCCCACCCTTTCAAGTACATAGCTTATAGAAAAAAAATTATGGCACCCGCTTTGCCCTGTTTTTTTCGCCCTTTTACGAGAGAGAAAAAAATCGACATATTTCGTTAATTTTACCAAATCTCTTTTACAGCTTTTTGCGAACATTTCACGCGATTTTTTAAAATTAAAACAGAGGTAGAGAGAGGTGGAACTGAACGAAGAAAACAACTAAAAAACAAACAAAAAATTCAACGGAATAAAATATCAACGATTCGAAATGCCCGATGTAGGACACCGCATAAATAATATGGAATAGGATGTATCCAAGTTTTTTTTAAAAACCGTTATAAAAAAAATAAAATTTACACATATGAGAAAAAAAAATAAGTAAAAAATAATTAAAGAATAGCACGTTTTAGTCAAACAACTTATCGACGATAAAAAAAAAAAGAAACAGTCAACGCGCTCTTCTTACTAGTCGAACGAAATTTTTAGGTATTATACACATAATTTAAAAAAAAAAAAAAAATGAAAACAATACATCATATTATGATAAAACAACGAATTACACACTAGGAGAAGTAATGACTAGTAGTGACAGGAACCGACGAACAATGTAGTGGCTCTCTCCCCTTGAGATGGTATCCGCCGACGCGCCGTCACTAATGGAGCAACGGGGAGAACTAAAAAACTGTAAACTGCGTTTTGGTTATCCTGTTCTGCATCCATGCATCGTGTTGAACATTTCAAAATATACGTTTTTTTCGATTCGTACGTATGTACTGCGGTTACGACGGATCATGTACGGGTATTCGACGCGATTTACCAACAATTTTTCAACAACAATAATTAACAAGCAATAAAAATACATCACAGATGTTTGAAATATCAGCTCGACCAATTTTTTCGCGCCATTTCCAATCCAACCAGTGGTAAACGTTCATTCTCAATTACGAAATTAAAAACTACTGAAAGCATAGAATAATCTGACTAAAAGAGACGATATTGTTTCGATAGGTACAAAAAATCAAAATACGTAGTTCGACGATATCGACAAAATAATCGGTATCGATTTGGTAAATAGTACGAGAAAGTGCAGCGTACAAGAAATTCGAAAAAAAATTTAGGACCTGGAGCGGATTTTCAGTAAATCAGGACTATTTTTATTTCCAAAAAATCGCGATGAGAAAGGATGAGAGGAAAATTGTGTGTTCTTCAAAACACAAATAAATAATTATTATGAATTTAAAAAAAAAAGAAAAAAAAAGGTCTAGGTACAAGTTAATTAACCAAAAATCGCTCAATATCGAAATGAGGGGGGAGGAGTCAGGATTCAGCCTTCAAATCAAATGTGAGCTCGTTTGAGAGTACATGAAGGAAATAGGAAAAAATCTGAACTTAGAAAAAAATGAAATATAAAATCGTGAATTTTTATGATCCCTGATTATTTTTAAAAATATATTCAACATGAAAATCAAGAATATAAGCTCTTGGAAATTCCTACGTGAAGAGGGGGGAGGGGAAAAATGAAATTTTGAAGAAAAACAATTTTTACGATCTCTGATCATAATTTTTTTCAATTTCCTTGAAAATCAAGGAGCTCGGATGAGTCTTGAGAGTACCCAGGGGTTGGGGAGGGGGAGAAAAATTGAAATTATGGGGACAAAAAATTCAAATATAAAAGCATTAATTTTTGTTTGATTCTATGTTTAGCTTGTAAATCAAGAAAAGGGAAGACAACAAATCTGAAGAAAAAAAAATTCAAATATAAAATTATGAATTTTCATGATCTTTGATTATAATTCCAAAAATAAATTGACTTGAAGATCAAGAAGGAGCCCAGTTAAGAACTTGAAAGCACCTTTTTTTTATTTTTATTTTTTTTAATGTCGATTCGGACCTATGGCGACCAGGAGGAGAGGGGGAGAAAAATTGAAATTTTGAAAAAAAATCAAACATGAATTTTTATAATCTCATTAAGCTGGCAAATCAAAAATAAATCCGGTTTGGAGTGCTTATGAGGAGGGGAGAGAGGGGGACAAAAATCTGAAGTTAGGAATTTTCTTATAATTTCAAAAATGAATTGACTTGAAGATCAAGAAGAAGAAGCTCAGTTGAGGGTATCTAGGAGGGGTGGAGGGGAAAAAAATTGAAATTTTGAAGGGAAAAAAAATAAAATATAAAAGCATAAATTTTTATGATCTCATTTAGCTGTCAAATCAAGAATAAATCCGGTTTGGAGTGCTTAAGAGTTATGTAGGGGAGTGGAGGGAGGAGGAGGACCAAAAAAAATTTAATTTTGAAAAAATAATCACAAATTTTTATGTTTTAATTGAGAAAAAAAATAGCTTGTAAATTTATGAATAAAGAATGATCAGTTGGGAGTACGTAGGAGGGAGAGGAGAGGAGAAATACTGAAATTTAGAAGAAGAAAAATTTCGAATACAAAATCACGAATTTCTGATTGCAATATTGAAATTAAATTTATCCTGAGGTTCGGTTGAGGGTACTTAGAGGGACAAGAGGAGGATGGATGGGAAGAAAAAATTTTAAATTTTGAAAAAAATATGAAAACAAAAATTTTTATGATCTCTGATTATAATTTTAAAGATAAATTTTAAGCTTGAAAATTAAAAATGAGCTCGAAAGGTGCGGGGGCAGAAGTGAGACTGAAAAATTCAAAATTTCTGTATGAGTTCAAAACTCAGTTTACAGGTATCAGATTAATTCAACCCTAGGTGCCCAAAAAGAGACCGAAAAATTCGAAATTTACATGAAATTTAGAAACTCTAATTCGAATTTGGAATTAAGAATTTTCGAAATCGCTTGTGCGAATTATTAAAAAAAAATATCTGAAAATTTGAAAAAACGTTCAAAAATATGAAAATATGTATTTTTCTGACCCCTGATTTCAATTTTAAAAATAAAAGCTTGCAAATCAAATACGAGCTTGAAAGAGGGGAATGAGTGTGAACTAGAATTTTGAAACGATGCCAAAATATAAATTTTTGAACACTCTGTTCACAATAATCAAGACTAATTCAAGTCTCGATGGTCCAAAAATTATGATTCAAATGAGATTAAATTTTGAATTATAAATATTAAAAATCGCAAGTGTCAATTTTCGAGTAAAAAAGAGCTATTTTCATTTTCATCTTATTGAGGGGAAAGGGGGCTCATTGTGAGTTCACCAAAAATCGAATACAAAAATTAAGAGAAAGTTGGTACAAAAGCTTCAATTTTTCAACCTAAAATTCAACCCTCGATGGTCGAAAAAATTCAAAAAACGGATAAATGAATTAAAATTTTGATAATTTCGACATATCAATTTTTCAAATCACTGGTGGTAATTTTCAAACCAATTCAGCCCTGAATCTGAAATCAGCCCCGAAAGAGGGAGGGTCAATTTGACCCAAAAATTTGAAAATTTCCTAAGGACATTGAAATATTATTTTAAAGGAACTAATTTTTCACCGGATGCTCTTAAAAATGTACTAAGTTTCAACATCCTTAGGAGAATTTTCAAAAAACCCTTCTTCCTATTCCTTGGCCCTCTCTTCTCAAATTTCTTTTCACTCCGCACAGTCTGTGGTACATAATTTCAACGGTTCCTAATATGAAAATTTTCAAACAAATGAGAAAAAATTGATTCGAAATCAAACCAGGGTAAATTTGCTGCTATGGCTAGAGAAAGCATCTCGGAATTCTCGGATTATAGTAAAGTAACGACATAAGTATAATTTTCAACAACGCAATTTCCATCTGCCTCCGTCCAAAATACCACGCCAAATTTCCTAATCAAAAATAATAAAAATTTAGTAAAGCCGAAAAGAATCACATACAAAAAAAAAATAAAAACAAAAAAGTAACATAAATTGAGATCAATGATTGAAAATTCATTCGTACCATTTACCATCTTAGGAGGACTTTGGAGTGGAGAAAAATCGTCGGAGCTGTTTCAAAAATGCAAATGAACGCGTCGTATACGATCGTACATGATATTTGAATTATGGTTAAAATCATCGGAAGTGTATCTTAGCTCAAACGTTGACTTATTAATAATATGACTATTGAGGTAGGTAATTAAAAAATGGTCTAGATTGTATTAAGTATCGATCTACAATTATGATAAAATAATACATCAAGTCCGATATTATGACAGGACACGAAGGGAAAAAACGAAGACTTCAAGTCGAAGGAAAAATTGATAGGTAGGTAAGGTACACGTAGGCAAGTACTTCCGATAATTTAAACCAACCTGAGAGGATTTGTTTGTTTAAAACATATATAACAAAGAGAGCTGTAATAACGGTTACCCAGCGAGAGTGAAATGATACCTCGTATTGAAAAAAAAATTATACCGAAGGGGTCTCTGCATAAAAAAAAATACCCCTTTGAATCATTTCACTCGCACCAGACAATAAAAATTATCAACAGAATAAAAAAAATACCTGAAAAAGTAGTAATTAAAACACTGTAAAAAAAATAAAATAAAATAAACAAAATAATTAAATAACTAAATAGAAAACAAAGAGACAGAAGAAAAATAAAATATTTTGTACTATAGAGGTAGTTACTGGTATTTTGGTGAAACTATTGATTATGATTTTGTACTTGGCCTTGCTGCAAAGCCTTTAAACTGAGCTCTGTTTTGTGTTCGCGCGCGATATGCCTACGAACCGTGTTGTTTCTTGTGAATGTTCGCGAGCAGAATGGGCAAGGTACACGAATGCCCTGATGGCGTTGCCTGATATGAGCTCGTAAATTCGTTTCGTATCCGTATAATCGTTCGCAAAATGGACATTGTAGCTTTTTACCTGGAAGAATCAAGATAGCCAGTAGTATCGAGCAGATTTCATCGAAGGAATCTTTTAGATATTTAGAGCATTCGCCAGAGACAGGGAATCCTCGACGAAAAAATCGAAGCTCTGGTCAAATAATTCAGAGTTGGAATAAGAAATACCTCAGTTTTTTGAAGTAAAACAACAGGCAATTTTTTTTTTTTTTTTGAGAGAGAAAAAACATTTTACTTCTTCTCAGAGAAAAAAAAATCTTGATTTTTTGCCTCGATATTGGAAAAAAAATTCTTCAATTTTTTTTAGAGAAACATAAATTATTTTTGCACTCAGTAGGTACTTGAAAATGTTCCTCAAATTTTTGGAGAAAAATTTCTGATTTCTTTTGGAATAAGAAATATCCCAGTTTTTTGAAGTAAAACAACAGGCTAAAAATGTTTCATTTTTTTGGTAGAAAAACCTTTTTACTTCTTTCAGAGGAAAAAAATCTCGATTTAAAAAAAAAACTTCACAAATTAAAAAAAAAAAACTTTTCAACTGTACTGCATACTTTTTTCTGGACTCAATACCTACTTACTAAAAATATTTCTCAAATTTTTGAAGAAAATTTTTTGAATTTTTTTGGAATAAGAAACAATCTTTTTTTTATAGTCAACGTAAAAAATTATACTTTTTTTCTTTAAAAAAAAAAACTTCCAATTTTTCGGTAGATTAAAGCATTTTAAATTTTTCGGACAATCAATATTTTTATTACTTTTATACATTTTTTTTTTTTTTTTTTTAATGAGAAAAACTTTGGCCCGTATTTTAAAAATTTCCTTATACTTAAGGCGAAGCGTTCTTACACAGACCAAGTAGTTTTGTTTATTTTTTCCATACAAATAAATGGCTGCTCGATGTAAATTGACACGATACGTGTGAAATCGCCTCGCCTTAAGGTCAATGTTTGCTTAAGCAAATTTTTAAAATACGGGCCTTAATTTCTTACTTCAAGTTTTTCGATAAAATAAATCTTTCAATATTAGAATGAAAAAAATCTTAATTTTTTTTTTGTATATCAAGAAATTTTTCAATTTTTTCGAAAACTTTTTAGAATAAAAAAACTTTAATTAGATTTTTAAGAATTTGAAAAAACTTCAAATTTTTTGGACAAAAAAATTGTAAATTTTTTTTTGATAGAAAAAAATTTAACATTTTGTTTGAGAAGAAAAAATTGTAATTAAAAAAATTTCTTACCTATCTTTGAGAGGGGATAATTTTTCATTCCGAATTTTTGAATACCTAGAAAAGTTCATAATTATCATCTAGTATTTTTTTTCGATTTTTACCGAATAGAAAGAAGTTGATCATTTTTTCAAGAAGAAAAAATTGTCCCATTTTTTGAAAAAAATAATTAATTTTTTTGGAAATAAAGAAATTGCAAAATTAATTTGGTATGTATGGAAAAACTACTCATTTTCTGAGATTTTTGGAGTAACAAAATTTTTAATTTTGATTAGGAGAAAAAAATTTCTCATGGTTTTGTGGGATATGAAAATGACTTTCAATTATTTCGGATAAAAAAAAATCCGTATGTTTCAATAAAAAAAATATTCACTTTTTAAAGCAATGAAAAGTTTCAATTTTTCCAAATAAAAATGTAGTTGCTGTTAATTTTTGGAGTAGAAAAATTATAATTTTTTTTGGAGAAAAAAATTTCTCATTTTTTTGGAATAATATTTGAAAATCTTTGATGAAGAACTTAATTTTTTCGAAGAATTTTTTTTAATTTTTTGGAAATGGTTAAAAAGTTTTCAATTTTTTCGGTTAAAAAAGGCATCATTTTTTTCAGATAAAAAAATTTCAATTGTTTTTTAGAATTTGAAAAAATTTCGATTTTTTGGGAGAGAAAATTCTTTCAATTTTTTCGAATAGGAAAAAATTATCAAAAAAATTTTCAAGGAAAAATTGTACATTAAATTGCTCAAGAGAAATTTTTTTGGAATGAAAAAATTTCTTATTTTTGAGGGAAAAAAATTTTTATTCCGATTTTTGGAACAGAAAACTTTATTAGTTTTTTTGATTTTTTTTTCGGATAGAAAGAAGTTGTTATTTTTGGCGTAGAAAAAACTGCCCATTTTTTGAAAAAAAATTCTATACATTTTTTCATACCATTTTACAATAATTTAAAAAAAGTTGTCAATTTTTTTGGAAAAATAAATTTTACATTTTTTTGGAAAAATAAATTTTACTTTTTTTGGAAAAATAAATTTTACATTTTTTTGAAATGAAGAAATTTCAAAATTTATTGGCACAGAAAATTTTCTTATTTTCTGGAATTTTTGGAGTAGGTAAGTAACAAAATTTTTTATTTTAATAATAAGAAAAAAAATTCTCATAGGTAATTATTATTTTTATGGGATGAAATTTTTAAATTTTTTCGGATTGAAAAAAGTCTTTTTTGAAGCCAAGAAAAGTTTCAGTTTTTCCAATTAAAAGTAGTTGCTGTTGATTTTTGGAGTAAAATTTCGTTTTTTTTTTCAGAAAAAAATTGTTGGAATAAATTATTTTTTATAATGTGAAACTTTTTTAATAAGAACTTTTAATTTCTTTCTTTGCATAATTGAAGGGGAGGGAGGGGTCCAATCGAAATTTTTGTAAGCACTAAAATTATTCCTAGTACCGCAATCTACAACTTTTGCTTGGAGATTTTTTGATTGGGATCATAGATACGGAGATGAAGAGATTTTTTTGGAAATGAGGAGGGTCCTCGAAAATAGGTAGACCTCAAAAAATGGAACCCTGGCGCTTAAAAAAAAAAAAAAACTCCCAGACTACGAGTCAATCATAACATTGTTTTTAACCTTTCTATCGCACAAAGTTTCCGTTTGCGACTGCACTAAGAGATATTGCGAAGATCAAAGCCAAAAGATTTTCAATCTGAACATTCATAGAGCTTAGAATAACGTGCGATAATAAATATAAAAGTAATTACCATCCGGTGTAGTGGTAGTGGTAACTCCTTTATGTGGTGGATCCATTTTCGTATTAGGTAAACCAGAATTCCAAGTCGTTGATCCAGATCCGGATGGCGACTGTACGATTTCGAGCGCTGGTGGAGGTTGAATGCGATCATTGACGTCTCTGTCCCTTTGATTACTTTCCAAAGGTCCGCTGTAGTACTTGCGATCGCCTCCATTTTCGTCAATGCTACAAGTATTATTTTCTTCGCATTTAATGCGAAGATCTAAACAGAAAAGCGATGCAAATTAATAAACCTGCAGCTTGATCTGGATCTCACCTTCGACTCGAACGTACCTTCGGCGCAGTTAGAATTATTCGAATGCCAAGGCTGAGGCGAAGGCGACTTCTCTAGATTTCCGGACCGTTCGAACGATCCCGCAGCAGCAGTACCGTCGGCCGGATGACCGGGCGGCGGTATCGACGGTGGGAGCGGATCGTAATGATGGGATACTGAAGAAGGCGGCGGCGTGAACCCGATTTGTAGCGGAGATTCTCGGTCAATAATTTTCGATCCGTCTCTGAGTACGGAGCCGCGGATGTGCGAGTCGCGTACCGAGTCGTTGGGACTTCGAGGCGGATGATGACGTTTCCTCGATAGTCCCATCTCGTACGACGTTGGTAAAGAATGACCGACGGATACTGGCGGTCGCTGGTCGAAGTGTTCTCTTTTATAATGCATAGCGTGATATGAAGACGAAGAGTACGCGGAGTTCGACGCCGGAGACGATGGCGGTAACATTGACTCTGACTCGGTGCCGTGTCCCGATCTGCCGCCGCCGCTTCCTTCTTCCATCTTGACCGCATTTTGACCACCGGTCGTTTTGTTTTGTTTCGAATTACGACTACTACTCGGCGAATCTACCCTCGAGTCGGATGAAGGGTGTGGTGTGACTATTCTTTCTTGTTCTACAGATAATCCTTTGACCTGTGGATGCAAAAAAGTACTGGATTAGTGATAAGAAGATCGAGTTTTGGTGGTAAGAGTCCATTTTCAAAGACGAACTAAAGAGCAGCTGTGGACAGATTTTGTAGCTCCAAAAAAAATTAAAATATTCGTAGTTTCAGTTTTCTTTTAATTTAATTTTTTTTTAAGAAAAAAAAAATTTTACGATAAAGTTTTTAAAATATTTTGTAATTTAAAAATACTCAAGAATGAATTTTTTAGATTAACCCTTATTTGGGTCATGAGACAGCGAGACACTTCCCATGGGTGAAATTCCAAATTGCTTTACAATCAATCTCAAAATATCATTAATGATTTACGAATTAATCTGAAAGTTGAACTTTGAGCTAATATCCATGTCGAAATTAGGAATTATTGGGAAATACCCATTTTATAAGTGTCGACAAATAAAAGTGGTACACGTAAAATTTTTAATATAGAACAAATTTTTAAGAGAGGATTAATTTTTCCCAAGAAAATTTCCGATTCTATGGGGAATTTTTAATTTTTTTCTATCAAGAATAGATCTCATAAATAAATGGAGAAATTCCAAAGGTAAAATTTTTTATTTTTCAAGAATGATTTTAATTTTTTCAAGAAGAAAAAGTATTCTCTCAATTTTATTGAGAGCTATGTATTTCCTGTTTTTCAACTTTTTTGAAAAATGGATTTTTCAAACAGGTAAATTGTTGTATGCTTTAAAAACAGATTTTCAAAATTTCAATTTTTCTCAATTTTTTTTTAATACGATCCTTATGTATTTTTTTTTTTTTTAATCGACGGAAAATAATTTTTTTGATTATGTAGTGGTACTTAAAGTTGTAAAATATTTTCAAAAATAATTTCTCAAAATTTTTTTCAAAAGTATTTTTCATTTTTCAATTTCTTAAAAATGAATATTTTCAAGATCGGATTTTCTTTTCATTTTATTGAGTGTGTTTTTTTACATCTTTGTCAAAGAATGAATTTTTCAAATTGATACACTTCAAAAAATATTTTTTTAATATTTTTTAAACACAAATTCAATTTTGCCCATTTTTTCTCTTTTTTTTTTGAAAAGAACTTTTCAGTAAGTCAGTATAAAAATTTTGAAAAATCGGATTTTTCCTTTAAAAAAATCTCATTTCTTTAAGAATATTTTTTTTTCAATTTTAAATAATTAATTTCTTCAATTTTTTGAACAAAGTTTCATTTCTTTTTTTCAAAAAGAAAATTTCGACGAGTATTATCAACTTTTTAAAAATGAATATTCACAACTTTTTCACTTTGCTTTTCTTCATTCATCCGAATTTTTGAAAGATTTTTTTTTGTTGGCGGTTCCTTCAATTTTAAAATTTTTTCAAAAATGAATTTCTCAAATTTGGAAAAAGAATTTATATCAAGTTCCCAAGAAAAAATATTTTAAAGAGGAGACTTTTTCGAAAAAAAATTTTTTTTTTCTTTTAAATTTTTGAACAAACTTTGAAAAATACCTATATTTTTTTTAATTTTTTCAAAAATAAATTCTGTAAATTTTTTGAAAATTAATTTTTAATCTCTCAAGACTAGGTAAATATTTTTTATTTTTAGAAGATGGTTTCAATTTTATCAAAAATGAAATTTGGAAAAAAGTTTAGAAACGAATTGCTTGATTGTGAATGTTTTTAAGAATGGTTTTTTTTTTGTTTCTTTGAGGATATCTGATTTTTAAATTTTTCAAAATTCTTTCAATTTCAATAAAAAATGAATAATCAGGTACCTATATTGAATCATTTTCAACTTTACCTAATTTTTTCGAAAATAATTTTGTTTTAATTTTTGAAGACTTTTTTTCAATTAACAAAAGAGAATTTTTTGTGGACAATTAATTTTTTGAAAACTTGAAACTTGAAAAAAAAATGAAAATTATTAGCTATGTTTACCTGATTGTAAATGTTTTTAAAAGTTAATTTTTTTATAAAAAATGAAGTTATATTTAAAAAGTAATTCTTTTAATTTTTTGGAAAATAAATATTTAAAGTTATTCAATTTGTTTTTTTTTCAATTCTTCATTTCTTAAAGATTAAAAAAAATTAATCGATAAGAATATTTAAGGAAGATTAATTTTGTTAAAAATTTTTAAAAAATGGAAATCATTACGTTTGCCTTACTAAGAATGTTTTTAACAAAGGAGTTTTTTCAAAAATAATTTTTTTTCGTTTCCTTGAGGATAATTTTAAAAATTTTCAAAAATACTTGAGTAATTCATAAAAAGATTATGATTTTTTTTTTTTGATTTTTCTTTCAATTTTCGAAAAATGAAAACAAATTGATATTTTTAGAAAATTTTCAGTACCTAACAATAATTTTTTTTTTTTTTTTTTTTTTTTTTGAAGACATTTTTACGATTTTCTTTAATTATACAGGGTGTTCCGGATTGAGAGTAAAGCCTTCCACCCAGTAACTATGCAACTCATGTTGAGTCGATGTAGGTATGTTTGCATAACCTCCGGACTGCAGGGGCTGAGTTATGCTCATCGAAAATTTTTTTTTTTTCGTTTACGCTGCGTGTTTTCAACCTTGCGCTTCTCGACAACTACAATAGTTAGAAAGTTGCGCTTTGCGGCATCGGATGGCAAATTTTGTGTAAAAATTTTCCATGGGTCTGGTAATTTGTTTAGGGGGACAAGGAAGTCTATACCGAGCAAAATATTTGAAAAAACATGTGAAAAAAGGTGACAATTTTTCATGTTTTTCTGTGATAACTCAAAAAGTTTTCCTCTAACCAAGCTGTTATTATTAACTTTTCTAGATGAAAAAATGCTACTCTTTTCAATGGCGCAAACCCCGCCCCTCTAGCTCACTCCAATCAAAAGTTATGAGCAAATAATTTATTGAAAAACGTCTGAAAAAAATCATGATAAAATTTTTTTTCAATTCATTTTTCTCAAATTAATTTTTTTCGCATGTTTTTTTACAAAAATAAACTGCTTATACTTTTTGATACATGAAAAAAAAATATTTCAGAAAAATTGAAAGAAAAAAAAATATTGTGATTTTTTTTCAGACTTTTTTCAACAAATTATTCGCTCATGAAAAATTGTCACTTTTTTCACATGTTTTTTCAAATATTTTGCTCGGTATAGACTTCCTTGTCCCCCTAAACAAATTACCAGACCCATGGAAAAATTCTACACAAAATTTGCCATCCGATACCGCAAAGCGCAACTTTTTAACTATTGTAGTTGTCGAGAAGCGCAAGGTTGAAAACACTCGGCGTAAACGAAAAAAATTTTTTTTTCGATGAGCATAACTCAGCCCCTGCAGTCCGGAGGTAATGCAAACATACCTACATCGACTCAACATGAGTTGCATAGTTACTGGTTGGAAGGCTTTACTCTCAATCCGGAACACCCTGTATAAATTTTCCAAAAAAATTGAAAACGAATTTTTCAATTTCTAAAAAGTAGATTTTTTCAATTTTTGAAGAAAAAATTTTTTACAATGAAAATTTAAAACATTTTTTGTCAGAGGCAACTTTTTTTAATTTTTCGAAAATTATTACAATTTTTTTATCAAATTTTTCATTTTTTCACGAACGAATATATTTTCTTCAATTTTTTCAAGAAAGAATTTTTTCAAAATTTCTGACTTTTTTCAATTTACCAAAATATTACTATTTTTTTTTCAATTTCTTTAAAAACAAATTTTCTTAAATATTGATATTTTTCAAAGGTAATGATTTAAAAAAAATTAACTTATCCAAAGCCAAAAAATTGAGCTCCACAGTCGCCCTTGCCAGCAGTCTTATAGCGATTAAAATCAACTCTCGAAAATTCATCTTACTTGTAAATATTCCGCAGCTTTTAAGAAACTCGATAAGCTTTCTTGAGCCACATGAACTTCGCCTTTGTACATGAACTCAAGTAATGCGGACATATTCGACGATGATGTTCCATCTAATATCACCAGTATACTAGGACAAGGGGGTGCTGATTCGAATAAATCTTGAAAATGTTTACTGCAAGCCGCTAAAATTAACTTGTGCGCCTGAAATGTCACCCCTGTAAACAACAAAAAAAATACAAACGAAAACAAATTAATAAAAAAACAAAACGTTCTTTGAAAAATAATTTTTAATAATTTTAAAACGGTCGAGGAGGGAAAAAATCGCATCTTGGTCGGTATAATTATAATACGCCAACGTTCCAACATTTTTTTTTTTCATCTTTTATATTTTTACTCCATTTTGAAAGAAATATTTTCACACGCAGAACGACGAACAGAGCAGAGTCGTACTGGGGCATGGGAAGTGTTTAAAATAGTATATAAATAATGGCTACGAGAAATGAGAAAATAAAAAACTTACCTTCGCAAAATAGTGTTACATCGGTAAGGCTTGCAGATTTAAATAAATTATCAAATGTATTGACGAGGTTGTTGCCAAAACTATTCCATTTTAAACAAAACTGCTGCTGCGGGTCCATTACCAAATTATTGTGCGCTCTCGCGAAAGCCTTTCTCTTATACTAAAGCTAACATTATCATTTACCCTGAAACATAAAAATAAATATATAAATTATTAAAACGTTGCGTTTTGCATCTTACATTGTACAATAGTATCGTCATCAAGTTCACGGTTATCATCGCGTCGTGGCTTTTTAAAAACAACGATGCGTTTTTCATTGTCACGTACGAAGTGTAGAAAATGAAAACCGCAGCGGAATTTTACCGCGTGAGATATCGAATCGATGCGATGGCAATTCGCTGTTTATCTTTTCCTTTTCTCGCTGCACATGGGAAAATTTCATCCGATACCTTATTCGAGTGACGATGCGTAATTAGCGCACTATTATGTGTCCCACATTGTAATTCGATTACCCTTCTGAAGCGTAATTATCTATCGTATTCGTGGATTTCGCGTAAACTCGATCCCATTCTTCCCTACAGTTTTTTCCATTTGAAATTCAATCTCCGATTCTATTATTTCATTTTCTCAACAAATGATGTCGATTTTGCGAAAAAAAAGATTATCGCGTGAGACACCTACCTACCTGCCTGACGACGAAGCTTTCGCACACGTGTAAATTAAATTTAAATCCGAGATGAGGAAATTCAACATCGTTTAAATTTCAAACGTCAGCGTCAGGTTGGTTCGAAGAAGCGAGCTATCTGATTATAATAGGATGAACGATGAGATGACGGTGCGAAAACCCATCCAAAGACGTAGGAAGTGGAAATTAAATAAAAGTGTGCAATAAAAAGTATCTGTACTTTGCGATGGTGAAAAATTTCGAGTTTCGAAATTTAAAATTTTGATTGTATTTCGGGAGATGGCTCCAAAACAAGTAACCCATCGAAAAAATTGCAAAAATCGAAGTTTACACGTAGCAGGAGAAATATTAATTCCCAAATTGATACAATTGAAAAAAATGGAAGATTCAAAACCTCTAAAAATTGGAAGGGGGATAAAAATTGACAGTTCAAAAAAATCAAGAAATTAATCAAAATTGAAGAAAATTTTAAAATTAGGAAAATTAATAATTGGAAGAAATTGAAATGTCTGAAAATCTAGAAAAAATTCAATTTGTAATAGAATTGGAAAACTTTTAAGAATGAAAAAAAATGAAAATTCAAAAAATTGACAGTTCAAAAAATCTGGAAAATTTTGTGATCAAAGGAAATTAAAATGTATGAAAAATTAAAAGTGGAAACTTGAAAAAAAAATGAAAAATTGAAAAAAAATTAATGAAAAACCAAATATTGGCAGTTCAAAAAATTAAAAATCGACATTATGAAATTGGAAATGTTTTGTGATTAAAAGAAATTAAAATGTATGAAAAATCTGAATTCTGAGAAATAAATAAAACTAAAATGAAACTGAAAAAGAGACAATTTTGAAAAAAATGAAAAATTGAAAACTAAAACTAACATAATTTACACGTCAAAAAATTAAAAATTGACTTTAAAATTGGTCAAAATCGAAGGAAATCATAAAATTAGGAAAAATTGACAATTTTGGAAGAAATCAAAATTAGGTAAATTACTAAAATGTCAGAATAGATGAGAAAAATAAATTTGAAAAATTTATAATTTTGAAAGAAACTAGTTTCAGTTTCAAACTAATACCTAAAATTTTTATGGGAATAAAAACAAAAAAATTATTGCAATAATTGATAATGCACTTGAAAAAAATTTGAAACTTGAATGAATAGGTAATTGACCGTCGAAAAAAAAATTATAAAATGATGACAATTTGAAAAAATGCATTAAATTAATAAAATAACTGAAAATCTTAAAAATAATTAAATAATACCTAAAAAAAAATTAAAAATCATGTGAAAATCAAAACAAAAAAAATGGAAAGATGGAAAAGCATTAAAATTGAAAAAACTGTCCATTAAAAAATTGGAGTTCAGTTAAAGATTGATCAAAAATTGATATTAAATGAAAAAAAAAGAATAAAATGAGAAATTAAACTAAAAAATGGATTAAAATCAAAAAATTAAAAAAATTCATAAAATTGGAATAAATTGAAATTAAATGAAAATAATCCGAGTTGAAAATAATAAAGTTTACAATCGAGAAAAAGAAATGAAAATAATCAATTATTCCAATTTAAAAATTTTGAAATAGGTACAAAAAAAATTATAATAGGAAAAAATTAAGACTAATTTAAAAAAATTAAAAACATACTAAACATTGAAAAAATTGACCATTCAATTAATTTTAGTTGACCAATTTATTGAAAATTGAAATGAAATCAAAAATTGGAAAAAAACCTATTCAAGTTAAAAATGGAAAAAGGAATAAAATTATAGAAAAAGTAAGTTTGAAAGAAAAGAATTTCAGTTTAATAATTGTAAAAATAAAAAAAATAACAACTCGAGAAAATTGAAAATTAAAAATATACCTAAGTTTTTTGGTTTTGTTTGTGTTTTTTGGAGGGGGGGGGGGGGCTATTTATAATTTAAAGATTATCTCACCCGTTGAAGTAATTAAATTTCAAAAAATGAAAAATAAAAATTGAAAATGAAAACTTTTTAAAATTAAAACCCCAATTTAGAAAATTGAAAAGAAAAAACTGAAACGAAATTGAGAAAATGGCAAATTTGAAAGAAAACGATACTGTCACTATTCAAAATCAATAGAAGTTTAAAATCGAAAGAATATCTTCACATGAAAAATTACAAATTTGAAAATTATTGAATTTACCTATGACTCATTAACAATATTAAAATAAATTTGAAAACTTGGGGGAAAAAGTGTATGAAATCAAAATTTTTTTCATAACATTTCAAATTTAAAAAAAATGAATAGAAAAACATTGAAAAAGTTAAAATTAGGTTGATATTAAATTAAGGTCCACTAAAAATAGAAAACAATTAAAAATTAATAAATTTAGAAAATTTTACTCATAAATGAAATAAATGAAAATTGAATTAAAAATAGCTGAGATAAAATTAATAAAAGTTGAAAATAAAAAAAATAAATTTTCAACTTGATGAAAATCAAAATCAACTCAAACATAAAGAAAAAATAAATGAAATGCCTGAAATTCTTAAAAAAAATAGGTATTAAAATTTCACCTACTGAAATTGAAAGAAGTCAAGCTTGGTGGAAAACAAAGTAAAGTGAAAAATTTTGAAAAAATATGAAGCTGACAAAACTTGAAAAAAAAACTTCATAACTCGAAAAAAATGGCAAGACAATAAAGACTGAATTAGGGAAATATTTCAGTTCGAATTTTTTTTTTCAAGTTGTACACCCCCTCCCTTTCCAAGGAAAATTTTATACAATTTTTCCAAAAATTTCCCAAATTAACAAAAATTTGTCTCAATTTAGCTTTTGAGTCCGAACAATACATTATCAGAAAAAATTTCCCCATAATAGGCTCGATTATCATCAACAAAAACGTAAACTAAAATAATATGTATACTTTCAAATTCACGTGGATAACGCTCATCAATTCAACATTAAAATCGGAATAAAATTCCCGACGCATAACCAGTGCAATTTAACCTCTGGTTATCTCTCGAAATAAATAGTAATCTACATTCTATATACATTCGATTCGATAAAAAGCCACATTTTTATCTAACCTAATCTGACGCTGAACTATACCCATCCTTAATACTAACAAAAAAAAAAAAAAAATCGAAATCAATCAAAGATTGAAAAGAAATAATAAGATTCCTACCAAAAAAAAAAAAAAAAAACAACACGCCAGAAGAACCTCGTTCCAAGCAAATAATGCAATTTATCCAACCCAACCTCATAGATTACCACTTTTAATAAAAAATATAAAAAATTATTCAAAATATCGAACAACACGGTCGGTTGATTTGTCGATTACCTTTAGCGTATTATTCATTAATGTGAACGAGAGCTAATGAAGCTTCATTTATGGAACATAACGAGATAATTTTTGAGCCGGGCCAGTTTTACAGATAAAACCTCGAGCTTCGACCATCTCTCTCATAAGGCTACAAAACGCAACGCCGCGACGCTGTGTCGAATTAACATTGATTTATTAGTCCTCGAAAATGCGCGCAGCCATGTCGAACGAATGAATGCATTTTTGCGACATGGGCGCCGCACCGAGCGGCCTGGAGGGGAGGGGACGAGGGGCACGCATCGCCATCGATTACCAAGGGTTATACGAATGGATTGCGAGCAAGGTGAATAAGATAACTCCGCCGGTACGATTTGATAAAACCATAATTCCCTGCAAATTTTCAGTTCGGTCTCTACAAAGTTATAGGTATCTATTCTCTCGAGTACAGATATCCCCCCATTGCTGTTCATTTTAATAGCTGTTGATCGCATTCTCCTCATTTGACCCCTGCCCAGGCCTTATCCTTTTTTGTTTACGTAAAAATGTCATTGTACTCTCGTACACATTACACACACCGCTGCAAACTGGTAAACAATTTCTATTCATTCGTGCCCTAATTCAAAATAAATTTTTACATAAAAATTGTTCATTTACTGGACCAAGCATCGATATGAGATCCATACAGGTTTCGCCAAAAAATTCTTCCTACCATTTCTTGATAAGAATTTATACTTTCACATTGAAAAATTTTCGTAGAAAAATCTGATTATGTAAAATATGGAATTACACAAATGGATGCCTTCAGTGTTCAAAACACTTAAAAAATTTACAGAAAAACATAAATTGGAGGAAAAAAAATTTTTAATGAATTTTTTCACGAGAAAAAGACTTTTGAGCAAAAATCAGCACTTTATTTAGCACTTGTTAAACAAATTGTTTGATTTTTTTGGGGGAAAAAAATTCATAAAATTTTTCACAAAAATCCACGTTTTTCTTCTCTTTTTTTGTTAAAAATTTTCCATTTGAAATCTTGGAAAAAATTCTCAAATATTATAAAAAATTTGCTTATTTAAAAAAAAAAATTACAAAAAATTCTTCATAAAAAATTGTTGATGAAAATTGAAATTTTTTCATTTAAAAACTCACTTGGAAAAAATCTCATCAGGATAAAATCGTTGTGGAAAAAGTATTTGTGAAAAAAAAAATGAAAAAACATTTTTGCATGAATCTCTTATTTTTCGCAAATTTCCTTCTGATTTTTTTGAAAAATTGTCAACTCGTATCTTGAAATTTTCTATTTTTTCTCAACTTCTTCAGAAAATTTAATTTAAAAATTTAGAAAAAATGTCAGAAAAATATCGTTGAAAAATACATTGATTTTATAAACTTTTCTTCTGATTTCTTTTTTTTTTGTTGAAAATTTTCCATTAAAATCTATAGGAAAAAAATCTCCAAATTTTTTCAAAAGTTTTTTTTTCAAACAAATTAATAAGTGTAGGTATCTCTCATTTTTCAGAATTTTTTTTCAAATTTTTCACAACATACAAAAATTTTCAAATATCTTGAAAATTTATTTCAAAATTTATTTTTTCAATTTCTTCAAAAAATTTAATTAAAAAAATTATTTTGAAAAATGGTTGAAAAATGAAATGAAAAATCTCAGAAAAAATAATTATTGAAAAAATTACTAATTTTTTCTGGAAAAAGTTTTCATGATTTTTTTCCTGATTTCCCCTTTTTTTTCTGTATGACTTCTGTTTTTTTTTTTTTTGTTTTCTTCAAATTTTTTTTGAAACCTTTGAAAAAATTTTCAAATGTCTTAAAAAAAACTTTTATAAAAAAATTTCTGGAAAAACCGGTGTTAAAAATTTTGTGAAAAAAAATTCAAAAAGTTTTCTCCACAAATTTTCCATGAAAATTCCTGATAGGAACTGAAATTTTCTCATTAAAAAATTCTCTCGGGAAACCCCCTCAATGGAGAATAAAAATACACTTTTGAAAAATATCCATCTCTTGGAAAAGATTTTGTTTTTACACATGATAAAAAATTTGATTATTTTTTGCATAATTTTGATTCCTTAATTTCCAGATTTTCTTTTGAAAATTTCCTTTTTTTCAAATTTTTCAACCCTGAAAAAATTTGTTAAAAAAATTCTTTCCATTTTCTTTTTAAATTTCTCCGAAAAAATTATTCAACAAGAGTGTTGAAAACTGAAATTTTCTTAATAAAACGACTGTGTCTCCTAGATAGATAGATTCTTTTGAATAGTTTGCTTTAAAGCATAATAATTATTTTCTTGTAACAAAAATTTTTTTGAAATATATAATTTTTGGAAATTTCTTTTTTTTTGGAAAAAGTCTTTTGACTACTTTTTTTTGACAAAGAAAATCGTACGAAATCGTATTCAGAATCTCTTGTTTTTCTTCAATTTTTTTCTATTAGATGTTTTTTTTAAGAAATTTTGAGAAAAAATAAGTATTTATCGTAAAAATTTCATTCAAAAAAAAATCTTTCATAAAAAATTTCATTAAAAATTTTATTGAAAAAAAATTCGTCAAAAAAATTTTTCTCTAAAAAATCCCCATGAAATTGATTTCAAAAATTATCCTCGAAAAATCCTCATTTATATAAGAATACTTATTTTGAAAAGGGAGAAAAAATTGTAAGAAACATTTTAATGAAAAATTTCTTGCTAAAAATTTGAAAATTCTTTGGAAAATGTCAAGAAAATTTTTGAAAATAGGTATTTAATTTTTTCTTTTTTCTTGGTTTTTAATCATTTTTTTCATTAAAAAAAATTTACTGGTGAAAATTTTCTAAAATCCTTTCTAAAAAAGTTCTGGAATTTTCCTTAAATTTTTTGCAATTTAGTCAAAAAAAATGTCACATTTCATTTTTATCATTAAAAATCTGCTTACAGAATAAATTTCATTCGTTCAAAAAATTTTAGAAAATGTTTTTTGAAAAATATTTTGCTTTAAAAAGAGAAAAAAAATTTCAAGACAAAATAATTAACTCTTATAATAAATCCATCTTTTAAAATTTTGATTTTGGAAAAATTTATGGATTTTTTTTTTTTGAAAAAAATTGTCCTTGAAATCTGTAAGTAATTTTTTGTCAGATTTCTTCTTTTATTGAAATTTTCAGTTCAAAATCCAGAGAAAAATTTTCAAAAAAATCTATCACTGCTTTTCAGGAAAAAATATGCTTTTCCTATTCAAATAAAAATTTGTTAAATCAAAAATTGATCAATTTTGAATTTTTAATTACTTCACTTGAAACGTTGTGAACGAAATGAAAAAGTCCAAAAAAAAGAAAAAATTCATATCCACTTAATTACATCGCGATGCAATTACACTCGTATATTTGTATTCGTATTATACGCTATACGTTCATATCGATACATAATTTTTTGGCATGGCCTTCGCGGCTAATAGTTTGACTTTTTTCTTAACTCGCAGAACTCGTACGTCCAGTACTCACAAACTCTCGTATTTGTTATTATACGCATACATATATGAACTGGCGAAAAAAAAAACCACATGCACTGATATTCGAATGCCTTGTACTGGTTTTCCGCCGTGACAAGGCGCGACGTGCGGTGCATGTGGTGCAAATTAAATTACCTAAAAATACGAATACGCTACCGAAATTTCAAACGCGCATAATCATTTTTCACCAAAACCAGTTCATCGAGCAAAGACGCAGTCGCAGGCAGTAGGCATAGTCGTCCAATGTACATAAAATTCGACGATGTGTTGCAATAAGAAAATTTTCCTCGAACCAATATCTGATTGGTCGTTCTCGTTTGGAGAAAAATATTAAATTTTCGATAACTTAGTTTCATTTCCTAATACATCGACGTATACTCGTATAGTACGTGACTCGAGTGACCCATGTAAGATGTATGGAGATTAAGATACATAGATGTACATAATTATCTCTCGATATGCTTCATTTTACAAATCAGTTGCATCTCGATACTTTAATATGTATTTTTCAATTATCGTACGAAAAAAATTATCGCGATGAACTTATTATATTTATTAAACAGGATCGACGAAAGTAATTTGTTTAATCAGATGAACCAAAATTCACCAAGTTGGTCGTCTATATAGATTTAATGGTGAAATTTAGGTATCGATGGAGGAAAATTTGCAATAAATTGGATAGATACCAAAAAAAAAAAATCACCATAATCCAAACAAATGATCCCCGGGGATCTCCATCTCTTCTCCAAACTATAATGTAATTTCATCAAAAGCTTGGTATAAAGGTGCAAAAATCGATAATTGGATATTCTCTCCAACCCCCCCCCCCCTCCCCCCCCCCAAAAAAAATGTTATAAATTCGTCCTTCTGGATCTGAACGAAAAAAAAGTTATGAAATCTGAAAATCACTAATTAAAGAATCATATTCCACTGAAAAATATTCTTTAAAATTCCCAAATAATGAAAATCAATCAAATGATTGATAAATTCGCGTAGACGGTGTTTTCTTTGAAAACAACGAAGCTGATATTCAATAGACAATAAATTATGCATCAATTAAGCCTACTAATTGGTAAATTCGAGTTTTTCTTCTTCCTGACTTGGTTTTGATTACTTCAATTTAAATTTCCTGTAGAATTACCTAATAGTACGTCATATGCCTTGCAATTAGCGCCGTTTTATATGTTATTTTTTTTCTTCAATGAAACATGAAAATTTTCAAATTTGTGCTTCCTCTCCCTCCTTGAGAAATACACAAACAATCTTAAAACAGATAATTTTTTAAATCAAACAATTTCTCGGTTGCCAAAAAATCGAAAACTTTTTCAACAATTATAAAATCAAACGAGGAACCGATCATTTTCAAAATATTAAATAATCGATTTTTTTTTCAATCGAATAATTACCTAGATACTTATTTGATTTTCAGGAAGTCGAATAACCACTCAATTATCGAAAAATCGAATAATCGAATATACCCGAGATTAACAAAAAATTAAATGTAAAATAAATAAATAAATAAAAAAATAACTGAAAAAAAGTAAACAAAGAACCTACAAAAATCAAAATATCGCATTAAATTTTTAAAAAATCGAATTATAGGTGATTGATTTTCGAAAAAACTATTATTGCAAAACTTGATCAATTTTTAATCGAGAAATCCACAATAATGGATCAACTCAAAAAATCGAATAATTTTTAGATTTCCAAAAATCGAATAATTTTTTAACTTCCAAAAAATTGAATTGTTTTTTGATTTTTAAAAAATCAAAAATGTTTCTCAGAAAAATCATTAATTTACGAAAAAAATTAGGTAATGAATTTATTCAATTTTTGAAAAAATTTAATAATTTTAAAAAATCCAAGTAATTGAAAAATTAAAAAAAATTGATTAAATATTGAAATTCAAAAAATTCGAATATTTGCGAGTGATTATCGAAAAATTGAATAATCGAGGAATCGATTTTAAAAAAAGATAATTAATTTCTTGATAAATTCAAAAAATCAATTTTCGAGAAATATCACGTAAAAATGAGCACGAAAAATTGATTGATCGACCAAATTTCCAAAAAATCGAGTCGAGTAATTCTCAAAAAGCCAAATAATGAACAAATTGTGAAATCGAATGGAATAAAAGAAAGCGAAATCGATTCGATTTTTAAAAAATAGAACGATTAAAAAATTCAAAAATTCGAATAATCTCGATTATCGAAAAACATAATAATCGAGAAAACCATCCAGAATAATCGTTCATTTTTTGTGAAAGAAGAAAATTGAAATGGCTAATTTTTAGAATTTTTACAACATTAAAAAATCGTTGAATTTCACGAAGTCGAATGATCATTCGATATCAAAAACACCGAAGTATCTTTCAAATTTTAAAAACCTAATAAGAAATAAGCGGTCAGGCAACTCCCCCGAATGACCCCCACTTAATTATTCTACAAATCGATCCAAGATTTTCTTCGAATACTAATATGATACGATTGGGTGCTTGTTCGCGACTTCTTTGACCTCTTGTCTATTTCTTTCGCGATAGAAAAGAATATCCCTTCCCCACTATCTCTCAAGATGCACACGATAAACGTCTTGTAATTCGTTGAAATTTAATTTACAATGCGACGAATTTTTTCGAATTTCAACCTTCCGATCATCGAAATAAACATTTCTGATTATTCCACATCCTCACAGATAGATAAATCCTCCCATAAATCTTTGTTTTGCAATCAAACCCTTATATTATGTATATTAGGGTGGAGCAAAAAAAACATACCTCGGATTTCGACCAAACTCGCTGAGGTGGTTTACTTTGAGTTGAGAACCTCCAAAAAAAAATTGAGCCCCCTACCTCTCAGGGGAGCGGAGCTAGGTGCTCTCAAAGTAGGGTCACTTTTGAAAAAAAAACGCGGTTTTTCGCTATTTTCGGGTAGTTCCAATCGAGTTACGCCCCACCGCACCCCTCTGAAAAAGTGCAGTTTGAGTTTCTACACTACCCTGGACCATCGATTTTGAAATTCGATACCACTTATTGCCCTCAACCAGGGCTTGAAAAGTTGCAGATTGCTGAAAAATCGAGATTTTTAAATTTCAAAAAACGGAAATATCACCTTCTGGGCGCCAAAACTGGGATCAAACGGCTCATATTGATGCAAGAAAAATAATTCGATAGAAAAAGTTGAAAAGTTTTCATTGCAGGTGTGCCAACTTCTGATTTTCTTAAAGTATGGATTTTTGCCATTAAAAACTGGAATGTTTTGATTTTTTCTGAAAATCAAAAGTTGGCACACCTGTAATGAAAAATTTACAACTTTTTCTATCGAATTGTTTTTCTTGCATCAATATGAGCCGTTTGATCCCAGTTTTGGCGCCCTGAAGGTGATATTTCCGTTTTTTGAAATTTAAAAATCTCGATTTTTCAGCAATCTGCAACTTTTCAAGCCCTGGTTGAGGGCAATAAGTGGTATCGAATTTCAAAATCGATGGTCCAGGGATGTGTAGAAACTCAAACTGCACTTTTTCAGAGGGGTGCGGTGGGGCGTAACTTGATTGGAACTACCCGTAAATAGCGAAAAACGGCGTTTTTTTCAAAAGTGACCCTACTTTGAGAGCCCCTAGCTCCGCTTCCCTGAGAGTTAGGGGGCTCAATTTTTTTTGGGAGGTTCTCAACTCAAAGTGAACCACCTCAGCGAGTTTGGTCGAAATCCGAGGTATGTTTTTTTTTTTGCTCCACCCTAATGTATATAACTAGGGCCCGGATTTTTATGATATTGCTTATTTTTTCCTGCTGCACTAGATAGGGCATATCACAATTTTCTTTACGTTTCATGCAATTCTGAGACGAATGGTGAAATTTTTAAGCGCTTATTTTTGCTTATTTTAGGTATAAATGCTTAAAAACGCTTATTTTTACCAAAAAACGTCAAAAACCCGCATATTTTGCGCTTTTTTTAGTTTTCAGCGCTTTTTTTGAAAAAATTGAAAAGCCTGACCAAAAAAATATTTTTTAAAATACACTTTTTTGTATTTTCAATTTTTTTTTTTCAAGTTGCAATTTGAAGGAATTTTCAGTTGTGGAGGCGTTTTTCAAAATATAATTTAATTTTAATTCAATCTAATCGATTTCGACTGTGAAATTTCAACGCGTTCAAATTTATTGAATTTCGCATTATTTATTTAAAAAATAAATGTTTTAATGTTTTTCTGCTCTACATTTCTTTCAGTTTCTACATATGTACGATTTGATAGGTTTTTCGAAAGCGATTTAAAATACGTGCATTTTGATACCCATGATGGTATATTTTTTAAGCAGTTATTTTTGCTTTTTTTGGTTTTATAGGGCATATTTCTGCTTATTTTTCATATTTTAACCGTTTGACATAAGCGCTTATTTTTATATTTTAAGCGCATAAAAATCCGGGCCTTATATATAATAACTATATACGTGCATACTTATATAAAATGATTCACTAGCTTCTAGTTATACCACTGCCAAAATCGGGAACCTGAGCCCCCTAACGTTCGACTATTCTTTACCAAGTCCAGTACTTAGCTACTTACATAGATACCTCCTTCATATTCAAAAATGTTGGAGAGAGAAGGGTCCAATCGATTTTTTTTTTGTAATACTTAACTAAAATTATTCATAGGACTTCAAGCTACAACTTTTCTTTGAAATTGTTTTCAATTGAACCCCTCCCTCTCCCTCTGATTTCGCATTACATTTTGGGTACGTATTCAAAATTATAAGAGTTAGAGGAAAGAGGGCTCAATTAACAATTTTTTCGAACAGAAGTTATAAATTAAGGTCTTGAAAATAATTTCAGCCATTATGAAAATTTCAATTGGACCCCTCCCTCCTCTCCGATTTCACATAATAGTACGTAGATGGTAGATATACTTTTTCAAAATTGGGAAAATGGTCCAATTGAAAATTTTTTCAAACAAAAGTCGTAGATTGAGGTCCTAGAAATAATTTGTATTATTATAAAACTTTCGATTAGACCCCTCCCTCCCCTCCAATTTCGCATAATACGAATTTGAATTCTTATATTATCAAAAATTGGGGGAGGTAAGCATTAAATTGAAAAATTTTTCAAACAAAAGCTGTAGCTTGAAATCCCAGGAATAATTTTAGTTATTACGAAAATTTCGATTGGACCTCTCCCTCCCCTCCAATTTTGAATATCAAGTACATACCAATGTAGTACTGGACTCGATGAAAAACAGTGGGCTCCCATATTTTGGCAGTGCTAACTAGTACTTCATAAATAATCCGACGAAAGAAAACTACTCTCGCACAAGTTCCTGGTGCCAATGACAGTGGCAGAGCCAGAGAATTGCAGTCGCGACATAGCCATAGGTAACACTGCGCAATGGCAATTCATTGCGTCTTTATAATAATTTTCTCCTTGCAGTTAACATTGAGAAAAAATTCATATCGACATGCACGTCAAAAAATTTGTTTACTAGCCGGATTATTTTATTTTGGTAATCGAATCGACATTGCATTATCTGTCAATAAACGCATTTAAAATTTGATTGGGAATGAAAAAACCTTGTAATAATTTTTTTCGTTTTCACACCACATACACTTCCATACGCTAGGTATCTAGAACTACATTGTGGATACATTATAATTTTACAACGTCGAGTCATATTGAAAGCGTGGCGCTGTGCATGTACGAAAATTTTTACGCCTAATCTACACACAAAATACATTGTCCTTGCAACGTATCTACACAGTGTTGCGTCATTCAAGCATCATTCTCCTTGAATGCATTATATTACATACAGATAATGTGCGCTGCTAGTACGAGTATGTATTCGACGAACAAACGCGTCGCGTCGGAGAAGGAGAGACGCAGAGCAGCAAGAATAAATAAAAAAAACCAAGCCAAAGACAAAGTGAATGAGACAACGAGAGCGAGGGAATTACATGTACGCAGCCACTTGGTACATTTTGTGTTTTTTTTTCATATACATCGACCTAGTACATTGCACAAATTTTTCCATTACATGTCATTCATATCGCCAAGTACATATAAACGGTGGGACACGGACGTTCCATACAAAGAAACACCGAGCACCGGTGCGATACTCAAACAGACACAAAAATTACATTAACTTTCACTATGCACATCAATTCACCCAGACCCCAGACCTCATCTTATCCTATCCATATTACACCTATCAACCTGCTGCATACAATAAAAATCGACTTTTTCATCAGCCATACGCAATATCGAATGCAAAATGGCCGTATACGGTACACAACTCATTATAACGCTCATCACGCCTCCCCTCCGACCTCTTCACCATGCAGGCCTCGCGGCACCGCGAACTCCTCCGCTTGCCAACATAACACGCAAAATTCACGATGCAATTACCAAAAAAAATATATATACGTATATATAAAACGTGGCCATACTGCGTAGTTATGCATCGAGTTGAATGTTGATCGACGAGTAAACACATATGAGTACTTTAAAGTGTACCCCGCCCTCGCTCGCCCACTGCACATTTCCTTCTCCGTCTAATTGCCGAATAAAATAACAAAATTTCGACCGAATTTAGCGAATCGACTATACCTACAATAAATGCATATAAAAAAATAAAAAATAAATTTACGCATCGTTTACCCTCCAATTGCCTACCATAGGTAAATGTTATTCTATGCAAATTTTTTGCTTCACTTCATGTTGTTGTTTTTTAACCATGAAAACATTCCGACAATGATTACAAAGTAGTTACTTTACGTTTGTAATTTTTTTCTCTATATATTTCACGTACATTAACAGGAAAAACGCATTAAAACAGTATTCCGGTAATTAGAACGGGTCGAGTTGCAAGTTTACGTATATGTAGCATTGTATATATGAATTACGAAGTGATACATTTATATTAACCCGAGTGCTAAAAGAGGAGGTGGCACTGGCAGTCGCATCAAGCTGGCCTAAAGCCCGTCGGCCCGTCACAAAACAACGTGTTTTAACAGGTGGATTCTTTTTCTTATTTAACCGTCTACGATTCATTAACCGGCGTTCTATAAATAGAATAATTGGCCAAATTGTGAAAAATTCGGGAATTGTGATTTTTTCTCGTACGAAATTTGTACAAATACAGAAGCTGAAATTTTTTATTAATCGTGAGTCACATTTTGAGAGAATTTATTAAAGAGGAGAAAGGTTTCTCGAGAAGGAGAGGGAGGGTAAAGGGTATCCATTTTTCAATTCACATATTGAATAAATAAGTTCAGCAAATAATAAAATAATGGAAAAAATTAAAATTTAAGAATTGAATAAAAATTAATTTTTTAATTTAAAAAAAAATCACCTTTGAAAAAATTTATTCTCGAGAAACTGAAGAATTTGTTTTAAAATAAATTTCAAACCCGTATTCTCAAAAATATTTTTTTAAAATTGAACAGCTGAAAAATTCGCAATCAAAAAATCACTTTCTAAAAAATTAGAAAAAATAATGCATGGAAAATTTTTTTTATTCTTTTTTTTTTGTTGAAAAAATGCAAAAATGATATGATTGAAACATTTATTTCCAAAAAATTTTAAAAATCTTTTTTTTTGGAAAGATGCAAACATGAAAAAATTGTCATAAAAAAATTGAAAAAGTACTTTTTTGAAAAATTCTATTGTTGAAAAATTAAAATAATCTTTGAAAAATTGGTATTTCAAATTATTTTATAGTAGGTTGGGTACCTTATTAAAAATTCATTTCCAAAACAAATTTTAAATTAAAAAAAAATGTTTAATCATTTTATTTAATGTATCAATTTGAAAAAATCATTCTTGAAAATCATTTATGATATTTTTTTGAAAAAAACACTGAGAATTCATTTTTGAAAAAAATTTCATTCTTAAAATTTTTTTTTTAAATTCTTCCTTTAAAAACGTTAAAATAAAAATGTAAAAAAATTTTAAAAAACCACGCTTTTATTTAAAGTTGGTCACTTTGTAAAATGTTATTCATAGGGAAAGAGTAATGCCTTAAAAAACAAAAAATAAAATTTACTTGAATACAAAAATGTGTCATGAAAATTTTTTTTTCAAAAATTTTAATGATGAAAATCGTGGTGGGGCGTTAATCGAAAAGGTATTCGTTTGCTCCTCGCACACCCCACCACGCTTTTCATCATTAAAATTTTTGAAAAAAAAATTTTCATGACACATTTTTGTATTCAAGTAAATTTTATTTTTTGTTTTTTAAGGCATTACTCTTTCCCTATGAATAACATTTTACAAAGTGACCAACTTTAAATAAAAGCGTGGTTTTTTAAAATTTTTTTACATTTTTATTTAACTCTTTTTGTCGTTGAAAATATTTTAATTTCATAGTTTTACTCCTCGAAAACTAACATTTTGATATCAATGTTGTGAATTTTGAAATTTTCAAAATGGAACCCCCTCATAGGGGTCCAACTTGGAGTCGAGGGTAAATTTAAGTCCGAAAATCGAATTCAGCGGCCTCGAAAACCTACATTTCGATACCAATGTTGTGATTTTCTGAAATTTTCAAAACTGAACCCCCTCATAGGGGCTCAATTTGGGGTCGGGGGTAAATTTGAGTTCGAAAATCGAATTCAGCTACCTCGAAAACCAACTTTTTTATATCAATGTTGTGAATTTTGAAATTTTCAAAATGGAACCCCCTCATAGGGGCTCAATTTGGGGTCAAGGGTAAATTTAAGTCCGAAAATCGAATTCAGCGACCTCGAAAACCTACATTTCGATACCAATGTTGTGATTTTCTGAAATTTTCAAAATTGAACCCCCTCATAGGGGCTCAATTTGGGGTCGGGGGTAAATTTGAGTTCGAAAATCGAATTCAGCGACCTGGAAAACCCCTAAAGTGAGCACTATGTTCTTTCAATTCCAGTAAAATATTAAATGAGAGAGGATTGGTCGAAAACATACATTTGGTTCCATGAGACAAACATACATACATACCAAGCTAATAAAAGCGTGGTAAAAAATAAAAATGTAAAAAAATTTTAAAAAACCACGCTTTTATTTAAAGTTGGTCACTTTGTAAAATGTTATTCATAGAGAAAGAGTAATGCCTTAAAAAACAAAAAATAAAATTTACTTGAATACAAAAATGTGTCATGAAAATTTTTTTTTCAAAAATTTTAATGATGAAAATCGTGGTGGGGCGTTAATCGAAAAGGTATTCGTTTGCTCCTCGCACACCCCACCACGCTTTTCATCATTAAAATTTTTGAAAAAAAAATTTTCATGACACATTTTTGTATTCAAGTAAATTTTATTTTTTGTTTTTTAAGGCATTACTCTTTCTCTATGAATAACATTTTACAAAGTGACCAACTTTAAATAAAAGCGTGGTTTTTTAAAATTTTTTTACATTTTTATTTAACTCTTTTTGTCGTTGAAAATATTTTAATTTCATAGTTTTGAAATTTTCAAAATGGAACCCCCTCATAGGGGCTCAATTTGGGGTCAAGGGTAAATTTAAGTCCGAAAATCGAATTCAGCGGCCTCGAAAACCTACATTTCGATACCAATGTTGTGATTTTCTGAAATTTTCAAAATTGAACCCCCTCATAGGGGCTCAATTTGGGGTCGGGGGTAAATTTGAGTTCGAAAATCGAATTCAGCGACCTCGAAAACCAACATTTTGATATCAATGTTGTGAATTTTGAAATTTTCAAAATGGAACCCCTCATAGGGGCTCAATTTGGGGTCAAGGGTAAATTTAAGTCCGAAAATCGAATTCAGCGACCTCGAAAACCTACATTTCGATACCAATGTTGTGATTTTCTGAAATTTTCAAAATTGAACCCCCTCATAGGGGCTCAATTTGGGGTCGGGGGTAAATTTGAGTTCGAAAATCGAATTCAGCGACCTGGAAAACCCCTAACGTGAGCACTATGTTCTTTCAATTCCAGTAAAATATTAAATGAGAGAGGATTGGTTGAAAACATACTTTCGGTTCCATGAGACATACATACATACATACCAAGCTAATAAAAGCGTGGTAATAAGAGAACGATCGTCTTCAAAAAAATTAAGAACATAGTGTTTTAAAAAAATTGAAATAAACTTTGAAATATTGCTCTTTGAATATTTTAAAACTTTTTTTTACCTTATTGAAAAAACTCCATTATTCCAAAACAATTTTAAAAATTCAAAAACTGAAAAAAATTATTCACAATTTTTTTTTAAATGTATCAATTTTGAACTTCATTCTTGACAATCATTTTTAAAATCATTCTTTGAAAAAAGAAGATAATTTTTTGGGAAAAAAATTCTTAGAATACATTTAAAGAAAAACATTATTCTTAAAAAATTTCAAAAATTCTTTCTTTAAAAAAGTCAAAAATATAAGAACGATTGTCTTCAAAAAAATTGAGAACATACTTTTTTGAAAAATTTCATTTTTGAAAAAATTCAAATCAACGTTAAAAAATTTGCTCTTTGAAATTGATAAAAAATTTATACCCAACTAATTGAAAAACTTATTTCCAAAACTATTTTAAAAATTCGAAAACTGAACAAATTTATTCACAATTTTTTTTAATGTACCTATCAATTATTCTTATAAAATGAAGACAATTTTTCAAAAAAAGAGAATACATTTTTGAAAAAAAAAACTTATTCTCAAGAAATTCAAAAAATTCCAAAAATTTCAAAATATGAAAAAGCTTGTCTTCAAAAAAAGTACGAACATATCTTTTTTTGAAAAAATTGATTTTTTGAAAAATTGAAACTATCTTTGAAAAATTGGTGTTTGTAAAAAAAATATTTTTAAAGGTTATTCTCAAATAAATTACCTAGTAGGTAGGTGGTATTTTTTTTATTTATTTATTTTTTTGAAAAAATCCACTGAAAATAAATTTTTTATCTAATTGAAAAATTTGTTTCCAAAAGTATCCACATTTGAATTGTTGATTCAAATTTTAAAAATTTACTCAGTTTTAAAGATTTTTAAGATTTTTAAAATTAAACAAATGTCTCACAAATTTTTGAAATAATGACTGTGGCGAAATAAATATTTTGTAAAAAATATAGACCTAGCTCAGACTTCAAAAAATTGCTTCCTGATTATACGTACGTTCAAAAAAAAATTAAAATGTATCTAGTAAAAATTAACTTCATCTACGCAGTGAAAGGAGGCAGAAAAGAAACTATTTTTTTTTTAAAGGAAAAATATGAAAAAGTTTTAGAATTTTCACAAAAAAAAAATTAGTTGAAAAACATAAGAAAAATTTATTTGCAAAAATGTAGCCAAATTGCCAATACATAGTATTTGACATATTTTCCCATAATAAATTTCTTCAGAAGTATTGGGACATCTCCAGTCCCCATCAACAACATAATTTCTGCATCAAAATCATAAAAATATTCGAAATGCGGTCAAATGAAAATATAAAATTATTGAATTAAATTTCAATTCATGAGTCATTATGATCACGATGCAATAAAAACTACCGGATGACATTTCTCAGAAAAATCTTCCACCATTTTAATGCATTCAGAATAAAGAATTTTTTTCGCGAAATTAATTATGCAAAAACGCATCGAAATTCTCAATACTTACATTGATCGAATGTCGTAAGCGGAAATGAAACGATTTTTTTTTGTTGGAAAAAATCAGTTTTGCATAAAAAACTGCGCAAAGAAAAACAAATTATTTTTAAATTAATACGTATCTACATACGAACGATGTGCACCTAATGGGGTAATAATTTTAATTTGGGTTTAAAAAAAAAACGCATCGTCCAAGTTTGGATATTATAATTTCCAAGGTTTCCCGAAATTGACAACGAAAGTCCCCTCCTCACACCCCCGCACGATTGCTCTACAAACCAAAATACTAATTTTTTTAAATACGCGATTAAATGGGTCGAAAAACCGGTTGGTGCGAATAATTTGGCTAATTTAAAAAGTTGAAAGTGCTCAATGAAAATTTTTCGAGTTAAAATTATAATTGCGAATAATTCATCACGGTTTGTTTGACTTCACCTCGCACCTACCTCAACTTTAAATATCGTTTCTGCAAATAATACAAAGTTATACGAAGAAATTTGCAAGTTTACAATTAGCGAACTTTTCGTAAGAAAATTTTCATCGCGTCAGCTAAATAAATAGTTGAAAATTATCGCAGTGGATTTTTATCCCGAGTGATGGGTTTTTCCAGCTCATAGTACAAAAGTATCTCAATTCAACCCACGTGGAAAAAAATACTCTTTACATAAAAATGAAGGGGAAAAAATGCAGAATTCAACATTTTAATTCGTATCATTAGGAATTCAATTTTATTGGCACTTTTTCAAGCAACCGAGTAACAGGAATAAATTGCCGATGAAATACCTAACGGAATTGTCTTTGAAACGTGACCTACACTACCATTTTTTCGAAAGCAGTGGCATTTAATTATCAAAATATCACGTATCGATGAGAGGAAGCTTTCAATTTCGCATATTTAGTTGCATGCAGAGCCGGTGCGAGAAGGGGTTTGGGGGGGGGGGGGGGGTGGAACACCCCTCCAGTGATTTTCCATTCGGCAAATTTTCGAAAAATTTTCGACAAATTCGGCAAACTTTCGACAAATTAAATTAGGTATGTTTACAAAATTTGGAAAAGTTTTGAATTTCAAATATGTAAATTTTTTAGAAATTCTAAATCACAAATTCGGCAAATTTTTGAGAAATTCCGAATCATAAATTCGATAAATTTTAGAGAAATTCCGAATCACAAATTCGGTAAATTTCTGAAAAAAAATTTCGCCCTCGCTTCGCTCGGGCAATGTACTTCTACTGCTTCATCTTTCTCTCAGAATCAGAATAGGAATCAAAAATCAGGGCATTTGAATTGTTATAACTTATAACGTAAAAAAATGAACATGATCTTTTTGAAAATATTAAAAATTATGCTTAAAGTGCATTATTTTTAATTAAAAATTCCAATTTTTTCAACATTTTCGCCCTCGCTTCGCTCGGGCAACGTATCACTTTTTCATCTTTTAAAAAACCGAAATTATTGTACGTTTTCAAAATTTCTGCAAAAAAAAAAACATCTTTTCTTTTAGAAGTGCAATTTTTTTAAAAATTTTCGCTCTCGCTTCGCTCGGGCAGCAAGAGTTGTTTTGATTCAAATCCTAATGCTACCATAAGTTCTTGAAATTTTTTCTATGAGGATAGTGAGAAGTTCTTCTTTCGAAAACTCACTTTTTTCAAAAAATTCAGCGCAGGGGTCTACTTCCCACTGTTGTACCTATTAATTATCATTCGGCATTTTGAAAATTTTCATTCGGCATTTTCGATCTACACCCGCAAAAAAAATTTGCTCAAACCGTCTCTGGTTGCATGCGAAATAAGTAAGCAAATTTTGGTTAATTTAGTCCGCCAAAGTGATAAGATCTTCGATACCATAACGATAATCGTATTAAAATACGAATTATAGGTACGTTTGATATTTCAACAACTAAAATTTATTTTTAGAGAATATTTCGAGCTTTGGAAAATTTTCCAATACATTTGGCGACTCGACTAACTAGTGTCTAGTTAATTCAGTTTGTTTTTGTTTACATGAAAGTAGATCGTTGTTGTTGAATTTTACAAAGGGCAATACTACGTAGATACTTGATATTCAATATTGGAGGGGAGGGAGGGGTCCAATCGAAATTTTTGTAATGACCAAAATTATTTCTATAACTTCAAGCTATAACTTTTATTTGAAATTTTTTTCAATTGGACCCCTACCTCCCACAGTTTTTAAGTATCTAAATCATATTATGCAAAATTGGAGGGGAGCGGAGGGTTAAATTGAAAATTTTATTATAATCAAAATTACTTTCAAGACCTCAATCTACAATTTTTGTTTGAAAAATTTTCCCATTGGACCCCTCCTCATTTTGAAAAGTATCTACCCGATGTTATGTGAAATTGGGGGAGAGGGAGGGGTCCAATCGAAATTTTTATAATAATCAAAATTATTCCTAGGACTTCAAGCTAGAACTTTTGCTTGAATTTTTTTTCAATTGGACCCCTACCTCCCCCAGTTTTTAATAAGTATATAAATAATATTATGCGAAATTGGAGGGGATGGGAGGGAAGAGTCAAATTGAAAATTTTATAATAACCAAAATTACTTCTAAGACCTCAATCTACAACTTTTGTTTAAAAATTTTTCCAATTGGACCCCTCCCTCAATTTTGAAAAATTACCCATCCTGATGTCGTAAAATCGGAGGAGAGGGAGGGATCCAATCGAAATTTTTATAATGACCAAAATTATTTTTAGGATCTTAATCTACAACTCTTATTCGAAATTTTTTTCAATTCATCCCTTCCTCCCTCACCCCTCTAATTTTTAATTAGTGTCTTAGGAGTATTATGCAAAATTGGTGGAGAGGGAGGGGTCCAATCAAAAAAAATTTCAAACAAAAGTTGTAGCTTAAAGTCCTAGGAATAATTTTGGTCATTAGAAAAATTTCGATTGAACCCCTCCCTCCCCTCCAATTTTAAATATCAAGTACCTAAATCTATGCAGTATTGGACTTTGTAAAATTCAACAAAAACGATCCACTTCAATGTAAACAAACCGAGTAAACTTGACGCTAGTATTCGACTATGGGTGTTTTTCAACTTGAATTTTTATCTATAATAATGTAAAATATTAAGGTGTAAAAAAATTAACATACCCACATTAGCGAACCTAACCTACGCGACCTTATTTCCACGACGTTCAAATTTTTCAATAGGTACTAATCGGTCATAAAATGTACTATCAACAACGTACGTACTCGTATGCGCGAAAACTTTGATAAAAATTAAAACCAAAACGCAGTTACCTTGCACAATATAAAACACCGAACGACAACACCAGCTGGTGCAAAGTTTTATCGAATGTTTTTCCCCGAAACGATGAAATTCTTCGTTTATTCGCGTATGTAGGTGCTTTTTCCCCCCGCAACGAGTCAAAAATTGCAATGTATCCTACTTAATGAGAATGATTCTTCGCGTAAAATAACGAGCGGAAAAATTTATCGAAACTGAATGTTTTACTCCACTTTTATCAATTCGTTCGCATTTGAAAAAATCAACCGTGTGGTTTACGATTAATGCAATGTATGAAGACCAGAGCCTATATCTCATTCGATGTGCACACAGCATCGTTAATAAGTTTTCTTAATAGAATCTCGATTACAAACCACACACACAACTCGATATCTTTACTACTTTGCTTATCATCGCAGGTCGATACTATTATACCGCCAATTTTCTTTTTCTAATGATTTTCCTTATAATATGGACTACTTTGTTGCTTCGTGCTTCCACATACGATTATGAAGAGATAAGAGAGATTTCATACGATTAAAGGGGCTCAGCTTTTCAGCTGATGAAAGTTCATCGAGAAAGTAATTAGTGATGGAGGAGATGATTTGACATTTGAGCTAATTTTTCCTCTAAACTTTAGCTTTTAATAATTTTTTCAAGTCTTTTTCATTTTTTTTTTTCACTTAGCTAATTTATGCAGATCGCACATGAACCTAAGATGAGATGGAAATTTATCAGTGTCACACTCAATTGCTTAAAGTATTGAATTTCATCAAAAGGAGCTTTTGGCATAGCACAGAGTTCATTATTCATAGGGTCATCAAAGTGACGTAATAATTTTCAAGGGCGAAAAAGGTCAAGAAACCAGTTCACTCTCCTCTTAGATACCAAATTTAGAATTGTTTTTGATGATTCCATCGACAGCTTTTACCTTGGAATTTTTTCTCCATGTTGACTTCTTCCTTTTCTTTGCTCTGAATAATTGGGAAATCGAATTTTCAAAAAGTCGAATAAAGGACTAAACTTGAATGATTGATCAATTTTTAAAAACAATTTATAATTAATAAACTCAAAAAATCAAATAATTACTAGATTTTCAAAAATAAGTCGAATAATCGAGAAATCGATTAATTTTCGAAAAATCAAGGTTCTTCAGTTTTCAAAAAATTGAATAATCGATTTTTGAAAAATTTCTCAAATGTTGAAGTCGATTAATTATCAAAAAGACGAATAATTGATCAATATTCAAAAAATCGAAAAATCGATCCATTTCCAAAAAATTAAATAATTGATTCTTGAAAAAAAAAAAAATTAATAAATTATCGATTTAAAAAAAAAACATGAATAAGTAATCGACAAAATTTTTAAAAAAATTGGATGACTAATTTTTGAAAAATTCATTAGGTAGTGAAAAGTAAATTTTCAAAAAAAGTCAAGGATCAGTTTTGTAAACATCTAATAATTGTCTGATTATCAAAAAATTGAATAATTGAGTAAATTACAAAAAATCGTATAATCGATAAAAATTTATAAAAAATCGAAAAATTCATCAATTGACCACATTCGAACGAGATTGAACGAACGATTAAGCAACATAAACAAAGTGATTGGACGAAAAAAAAAATGAAAACAACGTTAAGCATGAGCGATTGCCATATATATAAGATTTTCATGATTTTCAATTGCATTTTTCGACATCGTAATTAGATTAATTTTAATATATTAGTTTAAAATCGAAAAGCACATGAAAAGAGCTTTCTTTTGACGTATCTACCTTCTAAATTGATCCATTCTGTCCAAAACTATAGCTTTATCACTTTTGCTACCTCTTATCAGCTAACTATTTGCGAATTTTAGTAACTTTAATTTTCAATTTTTTATACTATATTGTCAAGTAATTATGCTTTTTATTGATTGAAATGACAATATTATTGAAAGAAGAGAGAAAATTGGTACGTAAAAGATAAAAAACGAAAATTTACTTCAATGAAAATTTTTGATTTTATATAGCGATCCTAGCGTTTTTTTAACAAAACCAAATTTTAAGATGAATAACACGGCCGAAATCATGTTGGTCGCGTGAATGTTCACGAAATATTTGAACTGATAAGGCCATATTTTTAAAAATATTAAAGGTATTTGCAATGTAAATACTTCATTAGAAAGCTTATTTCATGAGCTTTCCACCTACAATTTTTCCATTATTCATAATTTTCATTTTCATGATTAAAAAATCAGTTTACAAACAGTGAAATTTTAGATATATGCGAAACGCGAAGAGCTAACGTTGTTTTCAATTTTCTACTGTCCAATTCTGTATGTGTCTTTGTGTGAGTGTGTATCAACATAAACAGTGAATCTTCGTTCGAATGTGGTCAATATAAAATTCGATTAATTTTCAAAAAAGTAAAAAACCTAATAGGTCAATATTTTCAAAAATTCGAATAATTACATTCTCAATTTTCAAAAAAATCAATTAGAGCATTTGAAACGTCGAATAACCGAGAAATCCAAATACTTGAAAACAACAACAACAAATAATTAATTTAAGAAAATAAATGATCAAATCATTCACAAAAAATCAAAAAATCGAAAAAATAAGAAAATCAAAATAATTAAGGTTACTCGATTTTAGAAAAATCAAATATTTGTTTGGTGATCGAGAACTCAAAAATAGAATAATCCAATCATTTAAAAAATAAAAAAATTAAAAAAAATAGAAGGAAAAATCTGGTCTGAAAAAAAATTCAGCTCCAAAATTTTTCAAAATAATAGATACATTGCCCCTCAAGACGAGATAATTTTGGCCAAACAGAGGGGTACGACTTTTGGCTTTTCAGTCACAATTGGGTGATTCCTACGCCTGGTCTAAATTACCCCTTACGATCAAAGTAACCAGTGATTCCTAAGCATGGTCAAGAAATACCCCCGAACGACTTTTGGCTTTCTAGTCATAATTGAGTTTAATTCTACGCCCGGTCCAAATTACCTCCTAGGTCCAAGTCAGTAGCGTAGCCAGACAGTCATGTAAGAGGGGAGGGGAGTCTTGACAAAAAAAAAGTGATTTAAAAAAAAAAATAGCATTAAAAAGCTAAAATGTCGTCATTTTTCAACTTTTTCTTCGTCAAGGGGGGGTCTCGGACCCCCCCCCCCCCCCCAGATACGTCACTGGTCCAAATTACCTCTCAGACCATTTTAGAATGACCTCCAGCCATAAGACATATCCATGTCAAAAAATCAAATTAAAAAAAAAAAATGAATGATCAAATAATTTTTTCAAAAATTAAAAAATCTAGAAAAATTCAGAAAATTGAATAACTGATTTTGGAAAAATTTATCGGTGCGGTGCAAAAGTAGACCAATTTTCAAAAAATCAAATATTCATTCGATTCTGGAAAGATCAAATAATTATTTGGTGATCAAAAAGTCGAATAATTTGTTCGTTTATCGAAAAGTCGGAATAGTTACGTCAGAAATCCATTAATTTTTGAAACTTTGAAAATTAATAAATTTTTCGATTATTATTTGATTTTTCAAGAATTGAAAAATTGACAATTTTTTAAAAAATTAACCGACATTTTGTGAAAGATTAGATTATCAGTTGAACTACTGACGATGCAGATAAAATGGAAAAACGTCGCATTTCATGGAAGTTTCCAATAACCTACTTGAATGCAATTTTATCGCGAGATTATTTCATTTCCAGCGCGATAAAAAGCGAAAAATAATCAAAACACAGCTCATACATTAAACTACGTCTAATTTTACATATTTGCGGAAATAATGAACAAAACCACGCGGGAATTCCTTTTACAATATTTCCATCATCGACGTCGTTACAGGATACGATACCGATACCTTTACTCAGTTGAATTTAACCTATAAGCGAGTTCATACTTAAATTTATCTAATTTTCGATGTATTTACGACCTCGGATACAAAATACATGGAAATCATGGCCAAAAAAACATTCGTTCGGTGCGCGATAATACCAACAAACCGTTGAAAAAATCGAAAAAGGTAACAAAAATTTCGACGAGGTGAAAAACTGGGTAAAATAAGCGCCTAAATACGTATAAAGCGTCGCCAGTTTAACGTGGCAGCGAGAGGAAATTATTCTTCTGTCTTCGAGGGTTATATATCGATTTGCTTCATTAATATTACACAGGGTAGCTAATCTTAATTGAAGGGTCGTGAAATTTAACCTATAAAAAGCTATACTACATTATATTATAGTATTTTAGAATGATTTTTAACCGAAATTTATTTTTTAAATGTCGACAAATTAATACATTAAGATGGTTGGTTTTTTTCTCTGTATTTTCTCGGGTAGATATTGTATCTACACGATATCGTGATACTCGAGTAAACAACCGGCGATAAATTAAATAATTATGCATTTATTGGCGGAAATATTTTTCGGAACAATCGAGCATGAAAATTTACTCTTGTTTTGGAAATCACGAACAGATTACTGTATTAGACATTTTTCAAACCAATCAATTCGAAGCATTGGTATCGTATCGCATCGTCTGGAAATATCGAACGCAGATAAAAACACGACTTGGAATTATCGTAAATTCATCTCGACGTCGTTTATCATCGTCTCTGTTACTCTCGTTCTTTCTCTCCTCCTTTGTACAATGAAGTATGCAAAATTTACTGTTATAAATGCGACAATATTGATACGTATGTTCGACGTAACACGTAAGACGGTCGCGATTAAGGGTCATTTCTTTTTCTCGTCGTTCGCAGCTCGCGTACGAGTAGGTAAATTTATCAATAACCGCGATTCAACAGCGTATGTCAGGTGAATAATGATAGAGCTTCGCAAACGTGTATTAATTTGCTCGTAAAAAAAACATCTTTTGCAGTAACTGAGATTGATAATATCGCCACAATAAAAGATTGTATTCGGAATTGTGCGATAAACTGAATTGTTTCTTAAAGAGCACTGCGGGGAGGGTAGAAGAGATGGAAAAAAATAGTTAAATACGCAGGTAAGAATTTTTTCATATACCAAAAATGTTCGTTCGAATTGGAATTTTTTTGTATAGAAATAAAAATTTCAATATTTTCAACGATCACATTCCTTTTTATTTTATCCCTCCATATTTGAATATTTCAAATTTATAGATCGAAAAGAACGAAAGGGATGGAATTTTCGACTCGAGACAGCCAGTGCGAGTAGGTAGAGACAGAAATCATGGTAGGCAAAAGTTGAATAACTCAGCATGGTATGGATATCTTCGCTGATTGGTTATATGTAATTTTAAGAAGAAGAAAAAAAGAATTACGTTCCTATTCTTCAATTTGAACACACTGTGTATTGCCTGAAAAAGGAAGGTTCGTCATATGATGGGCTATTGGGCATTACAGGTGCTCTCTATTTTTTTTTTCTAGAAAAGTTTACATTTAATTAGTTGCTTTAGTCAAAATTTAGTCAAGATTGTCTTCCCTTTCGACGTTCTTTTCGTAATTATTTGATATTTATTCGACGATGGGAAAAATTGAATTTTTGGGGATGAGAGGTTCGATCTATAAGCCCTTCATTTAAATATGTCAATCATTTTAAAGAATGGAATAATATAATTATAAAACATCACTCGAAGAAAAATAAAAATAAAATGAAGCTTGTATCATACGAGTACTGTGCATAATTTTGCAACAATTCATTTAAAAATCACATTAAAAAAATTCCTTTTCAACTTGGGTGTTTTTAAACACGTTTGTTTTCAAAAAAAAGTTTCGTATAAATTTTGAAAAACAGTAATTTTTTTTTTAAACATAAGAAAATTATTCAGTAGTTTTCTGAGTAATTTCACCTGAAATAGTTTTCTGAGATAATTTCTTCAAAAAAAAAAAAATCCATAATCTTTTTAACAGAGTAATTTTTTAAACTAAAAGATTTTGCCAATTTTTCGATTGTTCAGACTAAAATTTTCAACACCTTACTTGAATATTTCACATCAATTTTTTTGAAAATAAAATAAAAAATTTTTAGAGAATTTTTCGAAATTTTCTGATGTAGGTATTAGGTACTTAATTTTTTCAAAAATAAATATCTACCTAAATTTATAAAAAATGATGTTTGCAATTTTTCTATTTTTGAAGAAAGGTGATTTTTTAGTCAGAAGATTTTTTCACAGATTTAAAAAAAAAATTAATTCTCCAGAAAAAAAAATTAATAGATATTTTTTGTCCATTTATTAGTAAAATTGAATTTTTCAAAGAGCATTTTTTAGATACTATGTTCCTACAATTTCCTGAGCAATTTTACTTGAAATATCTTTCTGAGATTTTCAACAAAAATTTACCTAATATCATTTTTTTGATTTTAATTTTTTTTAACTTAATTTTTTAAGAGAAAACTTTTCGAAGAGGTTTTGATTTTTTCATAATTTTTTCAACGAGCGATTTTTTAAATTTATTTTTGAAAATATCAGCTTTATTTTTAAAAAAAATGAATTTTCATATTCATTTGTTTTGTTATCATTTTAATAATATCTTCAGCTTTTGATTTTCAGAAAAATTTCAAGTCAACTTTTTTCATTTACATTCTAGTATTTTTTTTTTTTTTTAATTTTTCGAAAAAGTTTTTCAACAGTTTTTTAACCAATTTTACCCAAAGTAATTTTCTAAGATTTAAATTTTTGCAATAGGTATTTTTTTTTTCAAAAAAAAGTGATGAACTGATGTTCAAAAGATTTACTGACATTATTTTCCAACAAAACATTTTCAAAAATTTTTCTATTTCCAAAAAAAAAAAAAAAAAAAAAAAATGGTAAATTATATGCAAACTTAAAAAAAAAATCGAAAAAGATGTTTATTAATTTTCTAAGAGATTCCACTTAAACTTTTTCCAATATGATTTTTTTTCTTCCATAAGTGTTATTTTTCAATGTAATAGATTTTTTCGCAGATTAAAAAAAATTAATAACAAAATTTCCCGTATAATGTTTTTAAAACATTCATCCATTCGTAATGTTGATTTTGCACCGAACTATCATTTTCCTCCTCCCTCGAGGAAAATTCCAGCTACGCCACGGTCTCTAAATCAATAATTATTTAATACGAGTACATAATATTTCATTCGTAAATTTTTCCAAAAAAAAAATCGAGATTCTTCCGAACAACAGAAAACTTTATTTTTCATAATTGGCCCTTTTTTATACGGTCCAATAATTTCGAAAAGATTTTCCACAAATGAAATACCTATGTATTTTCACGAATTCCAAAATTTCTCCCTAAAATTGAGAATCATCTTGAAATATTTTCGTATGAGAAAAATTCCAGCGAAGGTGAACAGAAGGGATGGAAAATCCACCCGATGCTTTTACGTATGACGACAATTTTCGAAAACATTCGAGGGTGCGGGGTGCGGGGCTAAGTTGACAGAACCGACGATGACAGTTATTCCGTCCGGTCGACCTAATTTCCGGAAAGCTTCATTTTCCACTTCCGAAATGCATCCTACTCGTATTTTTACGTTCGTTTACCAAAATTTAAAATAACCTATATTTACGATCGATTTTCCTTCTTGAGAGTGAACCAGTGACTTGAGAAAATCGATGAGAAATCGTGTATACGAAGAGAGCCATCATTTTAAAAAAAAATTGACACCCTGAAATAAATTTACCAAACGAGTGGATCATCGCAGTACTGTTGTTTTTTTTTTGGCACTATCGAAAAGTTGGTAAGTCCAATACTACAGAGATACTTGATATTCCAAATTGGAAGGGGGGGGGGGGGAGGGGTCCAATTGAAATTTTTGTAATAACTAAAATTATACCTAGGACTCCAAGCTACAACTTTTGTTTGAGAATTTTTTCAATTGAAGCCCTCCCTCCTCACCGGTTTGCATAACACTACGAAGATACTAATTGAAAATTAGAGAAGTGAGGGAGGAAGGGGCCAATTGAAAATTTTTTCAAATAAAAGTTGTAGATTAAGGCAGTCCCGTCGAGAAGGGGGGGGCAAAAGGGGCATTTTGCCCCGGGCCCGGAGTTTTGCTAGGGGCCCAAATTAAATTTTTTCTGCTTGAGTTGTGAAAAATCACATAATTTTTGGTCAAAAATGCCCTTGGAAGAGGGCCCAAAAATAATTTTTGCCCCAGGCCCACTTTGGCTCTTGATGGGTCTGGATTAAGGTCCTAAAAATAATTTTGGTTATTATAAAAATTTCGATTGGATCCCTTCCTCTCCTCCGATTTTACATAACATCAGGTGGATACTTTTTCAAAATTTGGAGTGGAGGGGTCCAATTGAAAAAATCTGCAAACAAAAGTTGTAGATGGGAGTCTTACAAAAAATTTAGGTTATTATAAAATTTTCATTTTGACCCTTCCCTCCCCTTCAATTTCGCGTATTATGATTCAGAGGCTTACATTATAAAAAATGAGGAGAGGTAGGGGTCCAATTGAAAAAATTTTCAAAAAAAAGTTGTAACTGGGAGTCCTAAGAATAATTTTGATTACTACAAAAATTTCGATTGAACCCCTCCCTTCCCTCCAATTTTGGATATCAAGTATCAATGTAGTATTGTACCTACTTACAGTGAATTTTACAATGATACCAATAAATAATACTGAGGTGATCTACTCGTAAAAAATACTCATTGGTCAAAAAAAAAATCCTCGATATTGAGGCATTGATAAGTTTGTACTTTTATCGTTTTTAGATGTTGGGCATAAATAATGCTTATGCAATGTTGCAATGATTGAAGGAAATCGTGACGTTGATAATTATCAAGTAGGTAAATCGTGTTTCGAAAGTTTAAACCAAAAAATGATAAAAATTGGATTTTTATTCCAAAAAAAAAAAAAAAAAAAAAAAAAAAAGTAGTGGAATATTACCCAGATTGTAAAAAATGAAATAAATCTCAAAACATACCATAAAAAAGAAAACCGTTCAAGTAGGTAAATCACTCGCGAAAAACCTTAAAATTAAACAAACGAAACGACGTAAAAAAAATTAGTTCAAAAAAATAAAGAGGTCCATCCAGTCCCAAAAAAAAAAAAAAAAAAAAAAAAAAAACTCGACCGCGACAACGCAGCTAAAAATTAATTAAACCATCGAGATAATGAAACAACTCGCAAGTGCACGCAGCGACATTATGAATTTCCCACGAAAACGATTCCAGTCAGTCGCACAAGACAACAAACTGCCGATGCAAAGTGAACAAGTGCATTAACGTCGTCATCATCATGCAAACCTACTTTTTTCGGCAGGTCCATTACCTACACCTCTGGAACTAAACGTGCTGCGGAATGGTGGTAGGACGTAGGAAACGCAACATTATGCTCTTGATCATGTTGCAACGTTTTCTTTTTTTCTTCACCGAGCACCGAGCTCAGAGCTGCGGTGTTTATTATTCGAATACAGTTCGCCATTATCGTTTCATTTGCACATGCACACCGCGATGGCGATGGCGATACGTCGCGTCGCAGTAGTGAAACGTCGGTCGGCGTCGAGTATCTGGGGAGGGGAACCGGTAAAGAATATAAAATACTGCAGTGAGATCGGGATCGGGATCGGTGCAAGAGGAATTTCACACAAACTACAACTACAAATACGTCGTACTCCCAATCAACCTTTCGTGAAAGTCATTTTTCGCGTCTTACGTACGCTCTTACGGTGCATTCGCGTCCGCGACTGCGAGAGTTGCATTATTTTGGGAGGCCGCCGGTTCCCCTCGGACGTGCTCAGCGATCCCCGCTCGTTTGGACGCCGTAGTAGCGTACTTTAGGCCAACCACGAGCGACCAACATAACCAAATAAAAAAAATTAGGACAAGCGCAGCCCGGCAACGTAATTGCATATACAACGTACGAGTACGACGAACGCACAACGTCGTAATATCTTCATACCACACACAGTTGCGTGTGCACACGGGAAAGTTAGCATGGCAACTGTTTACCTCACTAAAAAACGCAGCACCTAGCGTCGTAAAAATGCAAGCAACGTATACGACTGTACGTACATCGAAACTCTAACTGTACAATGTTGCAGAAAAAATTTCCAATGAATAATACGTGCAAGAATGGGAACACCGAAGCGGCGATATGACCAAAAAAGAAATACACGCTCGCCAGGGGACGGGGACGAGGACAGATGCAAGTGCATGAACTTTGGCACTTCGGCCAATGCATTGAATTTGATTTAGGCCTATTTCAGATAATGGCCCCTAATGGAGCCTCTCGGTTCTCAAAATCCTCCTATGTACAAATGTATGATTCTAATTTGAGCTAACGAACGTGAAATCGTCGCAGGAACCAGGTAATCGATTTTTGAAACAAATAAGGTCTCCTCATCCGAAATTGCCAAGTACAAGTTCTCACCCATTTTTCCAATCGAGGGGAGGGGAGTAAACGTGGATTTACGTTGAAAATTTCCATTTTTACAGTTTTCAACCGAATTTTTTCATAGGTGTAACTTGGGAGAAATATGGGTGGAGGCAAAATTTTTTACTTTCTCATTTCTTAAAAAAAAAAAAAAAAAAATTTCGCCCTGAAAACGGCCATTTTCGGTTGAAGAATTTTTTATTGCAATATATAATCAATAATACACTTCAACACATCATCAGCATCAATTTGGACCAAATTCGTCCATTTTTTCTAATTTTTTTTTTATTATTATTTTTTTTATTCAATATATTTGAATGACACCATTTTGGGAACCGGCCTCCTTTCATATGACCTGAAGGTCTAAAATTCTTGTTTAATTTTTGCCCATTTTCACAAAAATAATGAGGTATTTCGACTTTGGAAAAACTTTGTACACAAGATTGATTGAAATTTTTTTTTGAATTTTCGATTTTGCTGAAATCGCTAAAAATGACAAATATCGAGTTGAGATATATCCAGAGATGAATTTTAGACCCTTAAGTTATCTGGAAGGAGGTTGTGGATTCCCAAAATAGCGTCATTTGGATATTTCAAAAAAAAAAAAAAATTTGGTAAAAATGGAAGAATTTGGTCCAAATTGAAGTTGATGGTGTGTTTAGGTGTATCTGATGATAGAAACCTAAAAATCTCCATTTCACAATTCACATTGACAAAGTGCTCGAATTTTTTTTTTTAATGTCCATGACTAATGCTTATTCCTGCAAGTTAAAATAAAATCGGTTGAAAACTGTCAAAAATGGAAATTTTTAACGAAAATCCACCAGAAGGGGAGAGGAGTGAGAAATCGAGCTGAAAATTTTGTCACGAAGGTTTTAAACTGCAATGACCCACTTACACCGAATAATTTCAAATTTGGTGCTCGGGGCCAGATCAACCCTATAAATGGGGCTTGGCTCTTTCTGCAATAACATTTTAACTTGTCACTTGCCTAAAATGATTCAAATGAACATTTTTTTGATCCTAAAATACTCTCTCGGTGTCCTAACTGGCCAGCAAAAAGTCCACGAATCTCACTGCGGAACTCCCCCCCCCCCCCCCACCAAATGAAGAGCCAAATAAACCTCTCGTTCTTTTTTGCTTATAACTCTTCAAATATGCGTTTAAACAAAAAAAATGTTCATAAATCAAATTAAACTACATAAAATTTGCAACAAAATAGGTTATATTCATTTTTTTCAAACAGATAACGGGTGGCGCAAAAATACTCGTCAAAATATACAAGATGAAAAAAATGGGATTTTTCCATAGGGTAGCCCTTATTTTAGACTTTAGATTATTTTTTTGTCTCCCTCCAAACCAGTTTCTTTTCACGAGAAAATATCCCTAATTCCCTATTCTCGATTTTTTCATGAACAGAATTTTTATTTTTAAAATTGGCGATTTTTTATACCTTTTTTTTTTCTAAACATGGGCAAATGGCACCATTTAAAATTCAGTTGGGGAAAAATTAAAAATTGGAAAATATTTCCCAACAAAAAACAACAATATTAAAATGCTTGGTCAATTATTTTTAATTTTTGACAAATTGGAGTGTCTCAAGGTACCACCTAAAATTAAGTTGGAGAAAATGAATAACTGTGAATTGATTCCCATGAAAAGAAACAACTTTGGGGGTTACAATCAAAAAAATATAGGTGTTTGAAAATCGATCAATTTTTTCATTTTTCAAAAAGAAAAGAAGGGTATGAGATTTATATGAAATTCAGTGAGGGGAAAAATAAGAAATTAACAATAAATTATCGTGATTTTTTTTTTTTAATGATATATTAGGACCAAAAAAAAATGCAGAAGTTCGAAAATTTGCTATTTTTTCATTATTTTTGGAACCACTTGAAATCCAAATAGGAGAAACATGAAAGAAAAGAGAATTATTCATTATTCTCAAACAAAAGAGAGCAACATTTTTTTTTTTTTTTTGAAAAACAAGGTAGGAAAATTTTTTATTTTTCCTATCTTGTATAATGTAATAATGTATATTTTGAAATTTGTTTTTTAGCCATCCGGCTACTTAAAAAAATTAATACAGGCTCTTTTGTAGTAAATTTCAGGTACTTTAATTTCAATTATGATCATTTTCTGGTTTAAACGCATACTCGAAGAGTTGTGAGCAGAAGACAAGAAGGTCTCTAGGGTACACATTTGGGAGTTTTGCCGAAGGGTGAAGTTCGATAAACTTTTTGATAGCAAATCATGACATCGAAAGGAACATTTTAAAATAGAAAACTCGGGTCCAATTTTTTAAGCTACCAATTTCCTCGCCATATTCTGAATTTTTTAGCCAGAATATCTCTATGTATACACCTCCCATCAAAATTTAAAAAAGGGCCTCGACCATAAGGTCTTTTGATTCGTTATACAAGTCCTTTATTCGACGAACTCATCAAAACTAATCGTATCTCCGAAATAAATCGTCACAACGTGCACGTCAAAAAACGACTAGAGATCTACGAAAATAAAAATTAATACCGCAAAAATATCAAAGAGTAGGTAATTCTTTACAGTATTCGTAACCAGATTTATATTAAAATATCGAAAGTAAAGCTTTTTTTTCTCTTTTCTTCATTTCTCATTATCTAAGTAAACAAGCGAATGACAAAAAATTAATCTTTGAAGCACGAATTTCGTACTTTTTCCCATTTTATTAAAAATACCACCTCGAGGGAAAAACGAAAAAAAAATTATCAATTAATTTTCAACATCTTTAAATAAAAAAATTTCGCAATGTACGTCACTAATACAGGGAAAATAATCAATGGTTGTAAATATAAATAAAATTTCATTTTTTTAGACGAAATTTCGTTCGAGTAGCAGTTGAAAAAATTTGCCCTGGATTTAAGTTACTAACTGTATTGATTTTTATGCGATATCAAGCGGAAATAAATTTTAAAACGAGCCTCGTCGATTTTTCCAGCAATTATTGTCATTAAAAATTGATCATGTGAACATAAAGGAGCTATAAAACTTTAAAAATCGACATTTTGCTAAGCAAAATCGATTGGCAACACTGCGTTCAAAATTTTTTTTCGACAACGGCAAATGATAGCATTTCAAAAAAGCAATAAAACTTCTAACCACATTGAGAGCCTATCTTTGAAACTGAAGGAGTCATAGCAACACGAAATTCCTGCCAAAAATATTGCATACCTTAATTTATTACGTCGCAATGGCGATATATGAAAATTACGAATTTCGTCAAAACAGTTCATAAAACGGGTACAGCTTTTCGAAAGAGACAAAAAAATGTTCCGTGAAAATTTTGTCTATCTTTGAAAATGAAGGCACTGCGAGCCTCAAATTTCGAAAAAAAAATCGAAGCTTTGTAGAACCTGCATTTTCAAAGATAGACAAATTTTTCACATCAGTATTTTTTTTGTTCCTCTCAAAAAGTTATATACGAAAAAGAAAAAACAATTTTCAAAGCTGTGTATTACGGTCGCCTTCATTTCCAAAAGTAGGCAAATTTTTTAAATAATTTTTTTTTATTTTCAAAAAGTTACACCTGGTTTGTGCATTGTCTGACGAATATTATCCCATTTTTCGAACTAATAAAATTTATCCCCATTTAATCTTTAATCGTAAAAAAATTAGATCACAGATCATAAATAATGAAACGAGTACCTAAGATTTTATAGCGTTCATTTCACGTGAACGATTTCAAGGATATTATTTTAAGCGCACTGGCAAACAAATAATTCGATTATCGTTTCGTTTTAGGCAATGCAATTTAAATTTTTTGACCACCGAAAGGTCAAGTACAAAGATACATTGTACAACGCGAAGCCAAAGCCAATTATCAACGTTGATAATCAAATAAAAAATTATTGACTAATTCTGAAAAATTTTTACGTGAAAATTGGAGTTATTATCACTTTTTACCAATATAATTCGGCAGCATGCAACGGGCAAAGTTCGTATGTGTTATCAAAAACAGCAGTCTCACTAAATAAAAGCAGTAGGCATTTATAAGCAAACGATATTTTATATCGGGTTTTTTACATTATTTACCCACAAGTTGGAGAATCTTGGCTTTGAACACAATAATAATTTTACAACCGAACAAAAAAATACTACGACGTTCATTTCCACCAAAGCATTAAAAATGAGTTCTATGCAATATTTTTGTAAAAAAAAAAAAAAAAAAAAATGAAAGTTACAGTCACGTAACTTTACCTGGCGTTATACTTTGTAATGGAAAATCTATTTTTAAGCGTTAGTGATAATAAGATTTTTATCAAAAATGATATTTGAAAAAAAGTTAAAAACAAAATTTACGACCCGAGTAGGTAGGTAGGTAATTATGACGTGAATTTTCCTCAACCTATCATAGGCAATATCTGCATTTTGTTGTAAATGTAGGTTCTAAGTAGGTCTAGGTTCATACTTATTTACATGAAAACTCATTTCACTTTCACATAAGTCAATTGTAACGATACGAAGTAATTTTCAAAATAACCTATTTTCGTGAAAAAAATAAAAGTGAAAAATCAATGTCACTGGAACAATTCGGAAATGCCTGCGTTTGAAAACGACGTAGCCAAGTACGCAGCAGAAAATGCATAGAAATGGACTCTATTAGAATACCTAACTACAATATACGAATACCTATGTCGAATAAATATACCAGTCATTTATAATTTTAAAGGAAAACTTGCGAGTTCCGACACCAGCGATGACATTTTGTCGTTGAATGGAAAATTCGTGTATCGCATTTGACATAAGGGTAACATCTCAATCGAATGAGTAGAGATGCATTGTTTACATTGGCAGAAATATCATAATAAACACGATTGTATCAAGATAATCAAAGATACAATGTATATTCCTTACTCAAAGAACGAATACCGCCAAAGCGAAGAAAACATAAGGTAAATAGCTATCATGCAGCACTGCAACCACCACATAATCGATAATCATGATATGAAACACAAAAGTACACCTCAACATGTAAACAAATTCAATACCAACCGTATTGATTATAAGAACGAATGCCTATAATTACGTATCAACTATTCACGACGGAAAATTCAAAATCTACAAACCATCGAATCGAACACCTATCACAAAAAGCATGGGTTTATTTACATCACTGCACAATACTCTACATACGAATGATAGTGAAAAAAAACCACACAAACGCATCAAATACCTAGAAACGAACCACACCAACTGATAACTCGATCGAACACTATTGGAAAAACGCACATTTCCGAATGACGAACCGAAACTTGAGAGGAAAATTCAATTCCATGAAAAGTGCAATCACTGAACACATCGATAAAAAGCCTACATAAATAAATCTCCTTTGTCGATTGAATACTCGAGCAAACATAAGAGTAGTGCTCGAATTACGCGCAAAGTGCAAAATTTAAAAACCATAATGATAAAAAAACTACTTACATACGAATTGTGTTACCGAAGTAAATGGGTTTTAAGTTTTAGCAGAAAACGAAATAATTCACCGTCGATTTTTGCAACAAAATTGTATAACTAATATATGCGCAAAAAATTCGCGTGCAACCATTTTAGAGAGATAAAAACTGCAATCGCATTTCGAACAGCGATTCGACTTTGCAGCTCGCAATATGCTGAAACACGCCTATTGTATAATATTCGACGAACAACTATTTAAACAATAAATTAAACTTGTATTTTTTAAGAATTAGCAAAATAAATTAATCACAAATTTACCTTTTAGGGTTGCCTGCGCAAATCAGTTAATTCCTTGTCCCATAAACACTTCGTCTTCGCATTGTATATTTATTTGCCCGTACGATCCGGAAACGCAAATATGCACATACCTATGGAAAACCTGGCTATCCGTTCTAAAAATGAGCGCCATAAGTTCACAAAAAAATTTCGATCCAAAGTTTTCTCAAATTTGAGTCAATTTTTAAAGAAAATTTGATCGCCAAAAAAGTAGGGAAATTTTAAACAAATAGTTGATTTTATTTAATAATTGATAATATTCGATAGAAATAACACAATGTTTCGAATAACCAAAATATCTAAGTTTACGGTAGTTTATGATTTATGGCGTTTATGGCTCTCTCTATTTCAATAAAAACCGAACTATAGTAATAAAAAAAACCTTAGGTTTTTCTATGGTTATTTCGTCTGCTGCAGTACTGCAGTCTATCCTTCAAAAATCATAAATTCATGACCGCCATGCCATAAATTCGAAATGATAAAACGTTGAACCAGCAAATTCATCCTATAGTCAGCTGATTTTACGATTTACTTCCCAAAGCTCCAAACTTTCATTTTCATTTCAAATCATTTCATCTTCATTATTTTCATCAAACTTCTAGTCAGCAGATTTTTAATTTGAAATTGAAAATTCAAATTGATCGAATATGATCACACGAATCATAGAATAAGATTGAACTTCTCAAATTTTGTTCAAGTCAAGAGTACGAAACGAAACTGAAAGTAAGAGGATTATAATATTATAATTTTGTCGAGAAAAGTGAAAACAAAACGATAGGTAGGTGATAGGTTTATTTAATGCTTATTGCCGAATTCATAGACGTTTTTTGAACTTAGTGCTAGTGTTAGTTAGTAGACTTGAGTAAGTCCAAGTACAGGAAATCATGTACTAGTCCTTAAGTATGACTTGACAGTTACTCAAGTAACACTTGGTGACTATGAAACGAAATTTTAACGAATTTTCTTTGTTTTTATAAGTGTCACTTGGCACTAACTTATCCAAGTGTTACTTGGTACTCAAAGAGAGAACTATGAATTCGGTCCTTAAGCTAGTACACTTGGCAAAGTATTACTTAGTACTTGAGTAACGTCTATGAATTCGGCCCTTAATTATTTAGGCTAAATTATAGGCCTGCATTATGGTGCGTTATTACTTATTGTGACCCAGAGCCAGACAGGTACTTGGACCTGGAGCTGTTATTATGGAGATGGACACAACACATCACTTTTTCAGTTTTTTGCTCATCATCAAAATTAATACCAGCAAGTGTCTGTAATGTAGAAAATTACTGATACCTCAGATAGAAAAGAAACACAATATAGCTCAAAGCTCATCTCAAACACATAGTTGACTCAACTTACTTTACCTATCAATCCCAACTACTTCATTGGGGTTAAAAACTTAAGATCTAACCTATTTTATTAATATGTACGAGAAATGAGAATTGGTTTATATTACGTGGTGGAATCGAAAGTAGAAAATAATATGTAATGTGCCTTTTACATGGGATTTTTATATATATGTTGAAGATTGTTGTGCTCTCAAGCATCATGAACATCGATATTAAAGATTCTGAATTTCTGAGCCTAAGCTCGGCCTAAGCTAGTCAATTCCTTTGAATTAAGCAGGAATACCTAAGGCTAGGTCTAAAATGCAAAATGTGGTTTAATGATAACCAATGTACACTAATTTTATGTTTTTACTAAAAATTCATCATTTCGCCCCGCCATTTTCGTATTTAAAAAAATTAGTAAATTACATTCGAATAAAAAATTAAAATTAAAAAATTAAAAAAGTTCAATTTCGCAAGAGATTTTCAAAAACGTGTTATCTCTGCTTTATTTCAGGTATTTACTCGTATTTACCTGTAAATATACTGCCTATATTACAAATGAAAACTTCTTGAAAGCTCATAAAAAAATTTTAATTTTCTTCTTCGAAAATTTTTTTCGTTTTTGAAACTTTGAAAGGACGTCGGAGGTTATCAGTATTTTTGCAAATTTTTGTAATATTTAACTCGAAATAATTAGTGTTAATAGTGTTAATTCTGGTGGTTAATTTGTGATTGTCTCACTAATCACATCCACAATGCTCTCGGTCGTACAAAAAACTCCTAATTTAGCAAATACCTTGAAAGCTACGTCCTATGTAGTGCCAAATATCGCAGTACCACCAAAAGTATCTTCGCCCAAACACGAAACCCCTTCACTGTATGTTCCTGAGCAATATCTTACCGCATCTAAATTGAGATCAGCTTTACCCTACGTAACTGGAACCCCTCGTGTGATCAGCGGAATTACAAGTAAATTTAATGTATTGAAATGATTGCATCGCCTTGACCAATATTGTTACTGATTATGTGTTGTAAATTTCAGCCAAGCAACAGTTTAGATATTCTCATACTGATTTAACTATCCCCGATGATTTGGATTACCGGAGGAGAACAAACCGCGACCCTACGGTTCCAGCTAAAGAGGGCGCAGATAGTAGGAAAGCTTTCACTTATCTTTTCACCGCAGGTAATATACCTAATGTTGAAAAATCACGGGTGCATCTTGATTGAATATGTCTCTTTATGCGAATATTTTGTTTTATTAGGCACACTCGGGTATACTGCGGTAGCTGGAAAAACTGTTTTGACGAAAGTTGCCAAGTACTACGGTTTCAATCAAGACGCATTGGCTTTAGGAGTTCTCGAATTGGATATTAGTTCAGTACCTGAAGGAAAGAGTATCACGTTCAAATGGCGAAACAAACCGTTATTCGTTAAACACAGGTAAATTATTTAGGCTTGGTTCATATCAAGCGCTGAGTGTAGTACTTCGCCGAACGAAATTCTACGTGTTTTCATTCCGTAGAACGCCCCAAGAAATCGCTGATTCCCAAAACACGCCTCTTTCGGAGCTGAGAGATCCGTGTCCAGATAGCGAGCGTGTTCAAAAACCTGAATGGCTCATTACCTTAGGTATTTGCACTCATCTGGGATGCGTTCCTTTACCCAACAAAGGTATTTTCTCATTCTTGCTATTTTTCACTCCCTTTTCGAAATAATGTAATTTTAATCGATTGCCCATTTTTAGGAGATTACGTCGGTGGATATTTCTGCCCATGTCACGGTTCTCACTACGACGCAGCTGGACGTATTAGGAAAGGACCAGCTCCTGAAAATTTAGAAATACCTCCGTACCATTTTTCAGATGATAAAACCATCGTAATTGGATAAGATATTAGTTTGTTTCGTTAATGTATATTTCTATCATTTCCGTATTGCGTATTCTGATTTAGTGCTGTTGTAATGAATATTTAATTGTTCCAAAACTATCGCAAACTGGTATGAATAAAACTTTGTAAATTTTAAAAGTTCAGAATTATTTCGCTGTCGATGTTCAACTATTTCAGATTATTGTTTACACGACAAGTCAACCGTAGTAAAAAGTTTTATTGAAAAAATGGGAAAAACTGAAATCATATTTTCACAATTAAATCGGTAAAACTGTCAAGTGGTTGTGGTTTCCATTTCAACATCGTTTGTTTGAACAACTTCTTCGCTTTTGGTACCTTCAACTTCAACATTCTCTGGTTTTTTAAATCTATTTACTTCTGCAAAAAAAAAAAAAAATTGAAGTCGAGATTATAGAATGACCCATAAAATAATGAAATTGATATTTCTTCAACTTACCAAATTTTGAAACGTCTTGTCCTAAAATTCTTAAGTAATGAGAACCATCGAGCACAGTGATGTAGGCTCGAATAGAAGTGTTACCTTTCCAACCAACCAAGTGAATAGGTAATTTTTCATCTTTCAGTTTAATGATGATACTTCCTACACCTATTTGAAAATGATAACATTAAAACAATTACCTACGTAGAAGAATATGAAAAACATTATGAACTCCAACTTACCCAATTTTTCAAATAATTTCTGAGTTTCTGGTTCCAACTCAGTTGTGGGTAGAGGATTATTAGGATCGTTATGATGAAGAATCTTTATAAAATCATCTTTATTAGTTTCAAGAGTACGCTTATCACCGAAAAATGATTGAATGTTCAATAATCCCTGAAAAAATATTCAAGAGTAAATAATGTTTTAACATAATTTGCTGACTAATGCAATAATTTGATAATTTACTTCTTGAGCTAATCTGAATGAACACCCCATTGACCTATTATCACAACGAACGAATACTTTAACGCCACTATTGATAATCTGCAACATCGTAATAATTTCAATTAAAATTGAACTTTCAACAATAAAAAAAATTGAAGAAATACTTCACCTTGATTCTCTTCTGATTATTGGCAATGATCTGTTGCACAACCGGAGAGCACAAATATATATTTTTCTTCTTGCCTACTTCGCAACGTGTCAACAGGCATTTCGGAAGAATTTCGTTATTCTTTATATCATAAAATTCGCTGAAAAGGTATAAATTGTAAGTTATAACAAATCGAAATAATTTTACGTAATTATTTGAGAAACTATAGATAGATACCTAATAGAAGACCAAACTTCCTCATCGTCCTTGAAGAATACAAAAGGATCTTCTTTGAAACCTAATTTTATTCGTTTATTTGGACGTTTCTTCTCTGTAACCGGAGCTTGATTAGTCTGTTCTTCGGCTTCATTCGCAGGTTCAGTGCTAACTTTTAATTGAGCTTCCCACGGAAGCGGTTTCACTTTTTCTAAAACAGCTACGAAAAAGCCACCGGTATCTTGTTGATGAGGCAAGATTCGTATACTGTGAGATAAAACATAGACCAATATTAAAGAGGAAAATAGACGTAAAATAATGTTCATTCCAAAGTCAATTTACCATCTTTCCAAATTATATTTCGGAGCGTCCTCTGGGCTTGGAGGGAACATAGGAGGCCTAACAGTACTATACCACTTCTCTGGAACTTCTTCGAAATTTTTGTAAAACGTTATATCCTTCGATGCTGGCAACCAATGAGTCATACCAGGGGTAAATTTTAATCCAGGTAACTTGTCCTTAACGTCAACAAGATTCACGCTGCCTAAAAATTCGAAAAATTAGCTAAAATGGTAACACATTTTTGCACAAATCGCAGATTTAAAAAATACCTTCGGCTTCCGATAGCAATCTATGTATTACAGCTTCGTTTTCGATTGGATTAAGAGAACACGTAGAATAAACCAACCTTCCTCCAATAGCTAACATTTCCAAGCCTCGTTTAAGTATTCTGATTTGTACCCTAAAAATAAAGATATTGATAAGAGAAAAGTAATTTTACCAATACGTTTCGCCATTTCTCTTACCCGTGTAAGTTATTTCCATTTGCAGCGTTCCACTTGGTCCATATATCAGGATTCTTCCTCAAAGTTCCATCCCCGGTGCATGGCACGTCACATAAGACTCGATCGAATTTCATAACTGATGTCGTTTCATCTGCGTACAAAAACTCAAAAGTTAGATTTATAATATCACATTGCTTGGAGTTTTGAGACTTGAAATAATCACCTGGATTTTCGATTACAAAATTGGGCATAATTGAAGAATCGTGATTTGTAACGATTATACAAGGACTGTTCAGCCTTTTGGCTTGGTGAACCAGCATGTAACAACGATTATTATCTATATCATTCGCAACAACAACACCATCTAAATTCAACAAAAAGAAAAATTACATTAATTTCAAATTCAACCAAGCAATTGCTCAAATGTAATAATTCAGTGTCTTTAAATTACCGGGAACTCCTTTCGATGAAGTTGTATGAAGAAATTCAATTAGTTGTGCTGTTTTAGATCCAGGAGCAGCACACATATCCAAAATCTAGCAAAATATCAATAATTAGGAAAAATTTTACATTCAAAAATAAAAGTATTCCTTCATTTACTTTATGATGAGATTGAACATCTAACAAAATCGGTGGAATCATGCTAACTACTTCTTGTCTACTTATACTACCACCTTCGCTTTCCAATATCAGGAAATTATGCAAACGGGAATATACTTCGGATTTTCTGATATCATTTCTCGATAGCTGAAGTTGCCATCCCAAACGATCAGGATACCTAATAAAATAATTATTAATACTACGTAATGAAAATTTTAAAATTGATTTCAGTATTTCACCTACCATGGTAAACAAAACGGTTTTTTTACTTCTGAACCGTCCTCTTTAGGAGTCATTAGATCTTTAAAGTAAACACTTTCCACTAAGGACAGCAAAGCTTCAGCTTCATGCTTAGGGTAACTGGTGATTCGAAATCCAGTAGGTAAATCAGTTCGTAATGCTTTCAACATGTCATCCCACTCCTCTTCGGAGCATATTTTTTGACCCTGTGTAAGTTCATCAAAAATTAAAACCAATGGTGAATTATTACATTATAAATACGTTTATTTACTTTGTAATAATTTTCAAAGTCTTGATTTTCTCGAACGATTTCACTGTAGCAAGGTCCACGTTCATTTGGATCTCTTTGGTTGTTTTGGTTTCTCCTCTGGAATGATGAGAAAAATCATTTTAAAAGTTCGTTCTGGTGTTGTATCACTTTATATAATTAGACTACTAATAAAATACAGGTTTCAGTTGATTGTGGAGTAATTATAAAGTGGAATTAATTTTCATTTTCTACCTTCAGTTATTCAATTAACATAGTTATTGATAAGCAAGTGCATAAAACAAATGAATATTGTATCGAATTATTAGTTAAGTTGTTACCTTCCCAGACTTCTTTTTCTTCCTCATTGTGCTCAAACAAACCGCAACTTCAAGACAAAACTAGTTTGAAACTTTAAAATTCAAAATTTAATGTAAAATATTCTCAAATTGAAATAAAACTCAAATTTCAAAATTCAAAAAATCACATGCGGCGGAATCGGTGTTTTTGATTTTTTTTGATAATGACGTAAATAAATGATAGGCTAATTTGAGTACTTTGTGATTGTTGCAAGTGGGTCAAAATTTTCGACTTGTTTTTTTGTGGTAAACGCTTTGAAGGGTAAACGTGCATTGAAAATGGAAAATCGAGTTGTTTTTGTAGAAATTTTTTAACAAACGTTATAGATTGAGTTCCCAGGAATAATTTTAGTCATCACAAAAATTTCGATTGGACCCCTCCTTCTCCTGTCTCCTCCAATTTCACTCAATACTAAATAGATACCTATTACCTACTAAACTTGATATTCAAAAATAGTGGTCAGAGAGCCGAGAGGGATCGAATTGAAAACATTTTCATTCATACAAAAGTTGTATATTGAGATCCTAGAGATAATTAGATGCTTTATGCACATTGTACGATCTATTCAAGCAACATTCGTACTTATTTTTGCAAAGAAAAATCCCCTTTATTTAGAAGTTTTTTGTTTACAAATTAATAATTATATCCAAGTAGGTACGATTGTCGGTTGGATGGATCGTGCAGAAAAAATTTCAATTGGACCCTTCCCTTCCTCTCCTCCAATTTTGAATAATTTGAATAGAATTTATCTACGTAATCGTAATGTTATGCAGTTGTACGCAGAGGGGGGGGGGGGATGAAACTGAAATTTTCTCCCCCCTCCCCAAATTCTCCATTTCCATTTTACCCAACTTTTCCCAAAAATTTCTTCTTCTTGGAGGTGAGGAATACACCTTTAAGTCCCCGGGTCGTGAACTCATGATGCCTCGGTGTCGGTGGAGGGGTTACAATCAAATTTTTTATCACTACGAAAAATCAAAATTATTCTTAGGGTTAGGATCTCAACCCACAACTTTGTTTGAAAATTTTTCAGTCAGACCCTACCTCCTCTACATTTTTTATTTAAAATATCTTGAGCTATCACTATCAACGTAGTTTTATGCAAAATTTAAATTGGTGGGAAGGGAACTGTAAGAAGGTAGGGGGTTGGGTGTCCAATCGGAATTTTTTATTTTTATTTTTAGTGAACAAAATTATTCTTTTTTTTAAATTTTTAAATTAAATTTTTTTTTTGATGTAAGCTCAGTTTTGACTTTCGAGGAGCAAAATCTCCGAATATGATTATTCATTTTCCTATTTCTTAGAATATTATTTTTTTCATAAAAGTCAATTTTCTTAAAGTTACTCCTCTTGGGCTCTTGCGACAATTTCAAAGTACACAAATTAGTCTATTGACCGATCATATCGATAATTTTATCGAAAGAAAAATCGATTTAAAAGGGTAATATTTCTGTAATCTACTGTATTTATAGGAATTTTAACAAAATTTTACCATAATTACGTCGTATTTTACCAAAATAACCGTTTAATTACGGTGCATCTTTTGGTACTGCCCGATCCATTCGCAACTTGAACAAAATGCAAACGTGGCGGGAAAATAATCGATCGTATGACGTCACAGAATCACGCCACTCGTAGAAAGTTTGGTTGATTGGTGGGTTAACAACATACCGTATTATGCGATTTTTCATGTATTTTGTTGTGTGAATTTTGAAAGAAAACAAACTGATCGAGCGTTGTAATGTTGTAGAGAATATCACGTAAAAGTTTGCGGTTCATTTCGATTATTCGTTTATCAATCAGTGCGATATTCTTAGTATAATATTATTAATTAGTTTCGTGTTGAATTTAGTGATAATTTTCATCAAGAACTTGTGTATTGAACTTTTCCTACGAAAAGATTGGATTCAATTCACTCGATCTTATGCCGAAATTATAAAATCTGATCATCTGAAAAGTGAGTTCATTTATCATTTTATCACCTCATTCCTATCTGTCATATTTAATTAACCAATGTGCGTTCTAAATAATTGTGTTCGTGCGACTCGTTCTGACTTCTGAATGATGTAAGTCTAATGCTACTCTTGCTGTTCGAACATTCTCACCGGAGAACAAATTAGCTTATCTATTTTAAAACTACACATGTTTCGAACTGGATCCCTTTCAAATTTAAACACATTTGCTCGATTCAATTATCAGAATATTCTACTGAACATTGCCTACCCTAGCTTTTGATAATACGTTCTATCTTCTCTTAAATTCGTATCATCTCACTTCATAGCAAGACTAATTATCTGCATAGTACAGACGTGAATCACCATAATGGTTCAGTTTTTCCAAATTAAACCCGCAAAGGAAGATAGCAAAAATAAAGTCGTCTAACGTGGATATTCTGGTATTAAGTTTGCAGGAATACTGATGTGTTTACTTGTAGATAGCGAACCGGTTGAGTGATATCAGTAACCTTGATTGTTACCAGCACTGTTTGTTAGTGGATGACAATTTTTTTCTAACCGGAAGAAGTTTTTTTAAGGGAGAAATTGTCATTTTTTTCGGTGGTTTTCAACTAGTCGAAAACATGTACTTGTGCGAAGTAATTCGTGTTTTTTAACATTTTATTTTTTGTGGAAAACCAGATTTCAATTGAAATTCCGATTTTGGGAACACCGTGTGAGTTGATTCGACCATAGATTGAAGAGCTTTAAAAAAAAAATCAAAAAATTTCTACCACGTTTCTTCAATTTTTTGTTATCCTGGTCTAGACGTCAAAAGTTGATAAGTCGAATTTGTATAAATTTTCAAAGTTGGTGTGAAAATATTGAAAAAATTTACAAGGACGTTTGAAATAGAAAACAAAAAAATCAGTACAATGAAAATTTATCACTATGTACTATTGTACTAGAGTATTTCAGTAGGTTACTCATAGTGTTTTGAGTCGCACGTAAGTTCATTGCTATTCATTTACAATGTCAATTTTTTATGAGAGCATGACAGAATTACCGTTGCACCTATTTCGTAAATCGTTCTTGAAACGTGTATTCATATTCAATTCATGTCAATGAGGAAAGTTCTTGAATACGGTATCTATTACAATTTTTATCATTTGGATAATTTATCGCATTTTAACTGAATATGAAAATTTAATTTATTTCATTACCAACCGTTTCTCGATGATAATTTGCCGTTAAATTGATCATTAAAAAAATCGAGCCGATCAATCGACTCGAATATTTTACAGTCAGCGAAAACTTTGATCCAAAGCTTCTCGTATTACGTCGAAAAAATCTCACTCTGGTGATGTAAGTGTCCTGCAATTGATAAAAAAATTTCAATAAGATAAGAACTAAACGTGGACAAAGGTTGGATGATATTTTTTTCTCAGAATTGAGAGGTACGTAAAAAGATTTGGAATTGTGAGCTTGTATATATTCGATTTTTAAATTACATATACGTACTTCTGTGTCAAAGGTTCGTTATGAATGAAATTTGAACTCGTTATCGAGTTACCTTCTACATATTACGTTTTGATTAATCAGGATAATTTCACCGTTGACGTAATAAACTCGACTGCGGCGAATAAAAATAATTGTTAGGTAACAACAATCGGTAGCTAATTGATAAAATTATATAGGTGATCAACCTAAGAATTGTATTTCAATTTTTTTAAGCGGTGTTTTTTTTGAACAGGTGCTTTTGAAAATGCAATGTGTTAAAATGATGTTGCCAAAATTTCACCGATTTGAATTCCAAAATTTTTAATTAAAAAAATAAGAAAATTGGAACAATCATTGAAATTTGAAATTTTGAGAAGTTTTGCAATTATCAAAGATTATTCAACGTTGTGCAAAAGTTGAACATTTTGGAAATGATAAAAAAAAACTAAAAAAAGTAATTATCAAGATTATTAAAAAAATAAAGTTTTCAAAAATCATAAAAATTTGAAAGATATGAGAAAGTTTGAGAGTCGTCAGAATTTTAATACATATTTAAAAAATTGTTAGAAAATTAAAAGTTTTGAAAATAATTGAAAAATTTACGATGACGTAATTATAAAAATAAAAAATTAGTAAAAAGTGTCAAAAAATATAAAAATTGAAAATATATTGTTGAAATATAAAATTTTGAGAAACATTAAGTAACAGTTGTAAATTCTCAAAAAATTTATCTTTAAAAAATTGAAAAAAAATTAAAATTGTAACAAATTGAAAAATAATCAAAATTTAAAATGAATAAAACCCAGAAATGACTAAATTCATCAAAAAATTGAGAATTTCAGAAAATTATTACATTTTAGAACTTTAAAAATTATTAAAAATTCAAAGATTTTAAAAATTATTTTAAAAATTCAAAAACTTGCAATTTTGAAAAAAAGTTAAATATGTAATTGAAAATTTAATATTAAACGAATTGCCAAAAAATTCAAAATCATCAAAATAGGTATTAAAAATTTCTATAAAAATCTGAATGTTTGAAAAAAGTTTCAAAATTTTCAAAGTTTTTAAACATCAAGAATTTGGAAAGAAATCATTTGAATTTTAAAATTTTGAGAAACAATCAAACATTATTAAAAATGTAATATTTTAATATTTTTCGAAAAACTAATTTAAAAAAATAGACATTTATGGGAGTTTGTGAATTTTTGGTAATTTAATACTTCTTCAAAACATTGCTTAAAATTGAAAACTTTAAAAAATATATGAAAATTAAAAAATTATCAAATTAATTGTTGATTATATGACTTCATGAATATTACTTTTAAAATATGTAAGATTTTAAAAATTATCAAAAAATTTAATATTTGAGAAATGTTTGGAAATTAAAAAAAAATAATGTTCACATAGGTACCTATTTTCAAATTATTGAAAATTTTGATAGAAAAATACAATAAAATTTGAAATTTTGAGAAAATTTTAGAAATTAATGAAAATTAAATATCTATTCAATGCCTAGCGAATTGTCAAAAAATTGAAAATTATCAAAATTTGAAATTTTAAAAGTTATTTTTTAAAAAAATGCCAAAAAATTAAAGAAGATATAAAAAATAAACAAAAAAAAATGTGAAAGCTTGAAAAAAGTTTGGAAATGAGCAAGAACTTTAAATTAAAAAAATTGTCTAACAATCGAAATTCTTGAAATTTTTTTTTTAATTTTTAAAAAAATTGGATTTTTAAAATTCATCAAACATTGGAATTAAAAAAAATTGTTAAAATATCAAATTTTTCAAAATCATTTGAATTACGAATTTTTAGAAACAATCAAGAATGACTAAAAATTTTTAAAAAAGTTGAAAAATTATATCTAATTTTTGCAAGATGATCAAAAATTTAAAAATTGTTAAAAAGTGTTAAAATTAGCGAATTTTATAAATTTATGAATTTTAAAAATTTCTTTTTCAAAACATTGTTTGAAAATCGAAAACGTTGAAGAAAATAAAAGTAAAAATCAATACCGATACTCAACGAATTGTCAAAAAATTATAAGTCAACAAAATTTTAAGTTTTGAAAATAATTAAAAATTCATGTTATTTAAAAAGTAAAAGATTTCAAAAAATCATAAATATTTGAAAGTTTAAAAAATAACAAGAATTTGAAATTTTATAAGTTTTGAATGTGAGCTAAATTGAAAATTTTCAAAATTAAAAAAAAAATAAAAGATTTAAAGAAATCATAGAATTTAGAATTTTGAAAAAAAAATTATACTTGAAAATTCAAATTTCTATAAAATCATCAAAACATTAAAAATTTTAGAAAATTAATAAAATTCAAAATTAACTTGTAATTTTGAAGTAACTTGAAAATTGATAAAACTTACCATAAAATTTTAAATTTTGGGATTTCCAAAGGAATTTGAAATATTACTTTGCTTGAAAAATTTTCACCTTTGAAACTTTCAGGGGTTCCAAATTTGTCGCCAATTGTGATAATATCAACAAAAATCAAAATACCTACAATCTTCAAATTGGCGATTTTCTTTAATTTTTGTCATGAAAAAAACAACAAAAAATTAAAAATAAATCTGTGTTAGTCTGACTTATTGTAAGAATTAAAACAATAAAGCATCCATTTTTTATCCAGTTAAATGCGGAATTCATTTATTAAATATAAAAAAGAAACGATTTTTTTCACAACTACGTACAAATACAATTACCTATGTACGAATGAACTTCTTTTTTTTTGCATATACGATCTTTAAACCTGATCTGGTGAGTTCCGGTTATCCGGTTGAACTGAATCACTTTCGTATTCCCTTGTATGTTTCAATTGCGTTCTGATTCAGGATGCATTCACCAGCATCGCAGACTCGATAAATAATTTGACCCTGCAACGATCTAGAAATTTTTCCATTATATCCCAGGCAGGCAGTCATTGAAATATTTTCCATTCGAGTGCAATCATATCGAGGAAATTTTCGATAAGTCTACGTGTGTGTATAAATGAGCCGAATAATAACTCGTCTATATCGTTCATACATGGGTTATATTACAAGTATTTTGGCACCTGCTTAACTTGTTTATAGAAAAATTCCCGTCAAATGGAATTTTTGCGGTGTGCTTTGTCGAGTCCTTCGTTTATTATTACTTATTTACTTATTTACGAAACGTTTATTATATAAATACGTCGCCGGTAGCACAGAATCAAAAAAATCACCAATGACCAATTTGACGTGATCAATGATCATTTGAATGACCTTTATAAGAAAGTGTAATAACCGATCGATTTTTCTTTAAATTGATTCACCATGTCGAGTTGAGCTTTTGAGGAAACACGATCGTGTTTTTCGAGTGCAAAGTGTTATCGCGAATAAGTAATTCAATATTCGTCACGTAACTGATGTCAAAATGAAATTTGGTACTTTTTTATCTCCTTAGAACTAAACGGGGTATCAAAACGAGCTGTTGAATTTTCATTTTTCCATTACGTGGATAAATTTCATTATCGTGTCGAATATGTTCTTCGGGAACGCGTGAAAAATGGCGATAACATTTTTATTATTTTTTAAATATATGAAGGAAACAAGAAACGTAAAAAAAGAATGTGGAAATTCGAATCGACATTTTCATGCCTCGAATATTTCCAATTCCATTGAAAAATTCATATTACGAGCATGAAAACTACATAGTACCTGTCTCGTATAATTTAATGCTTCTGCTCATCAAATTTTCAACTCATAGTCCCATATGCACTAATACTTTTTTAACAGTTTTATTCGCAGTGTTGGTCTATTTCGAGGTTTTTAACGCTTGCACCGTCGTAACACCTGCGACACACACGTGATAATCGTAGAAAAAAATCAAGTGAAAAAATACTCCACGATTGATTTTTATTTTTATTTTCATTTGTGACTCGAATGAAAAATTTAATATATAGGGTGTCCCAACCAAGTCTCTCGACCTCGAACCAGAAGATAGGTGAGTGTCAGTATAGAACAAGTTCACATTTGTAATTACGCCAAATCGTCCAAGGAGAAAGTTACACGTGTGTAAAAAAATATTGTGTGTTGTGTGGTAGCAACATAGACGTATTTTGGAATGAAAATTCTCCTCAATAATGCACTTGAGGCAAAAATTACAAGGATACTTTTTTGTTGAAAATTTAAATAGGGACAAGTTTTGTTTGAAATATTTTTTCATACGATCAAGAAATGAGAAATTATCAAGCTTCTTTCCCCAAAAATCAATAAAATTCAAAAGCACATTTCAAAACCTTTTTTCAATTATTCCAGGTAGGAAAAATAGCATTGTCAGAAAAAAAAATTTTCAAACAAAAACTGCTCCTTGTTGAATTTTCTATCAAAATGACTTAATACATTTTTTTTGTAATTTTTCTTCGGATAAAGTTATACATACCCTATTGACGAAAAAAAATTTGAGAATGCTAGCATCAGTTGCCTGTTTTTGAACCACTTTGAATGCTAGTGCTAGCATCCTAGTAGCATTTTAGTAGCATTCTAGTAGCATTTTGTTAGCACTTGGTATTGTGCTATGCTAGCACCTGATAATGCTAGCATCTAGCATTATTAGGTGGTCCAAAAAAAGTCAACATGAATGCTAGCATTTTCGTAACACGTGCTAGCATAATGCTACTGATGCTGGTAATATGCTAGCATGCCGATGCAATGCTAGCAAAATACTAACATAATGCTTTATGAATTGTCGATTGGGTACATTTGAATTTATTTGGTAGGCTTTAAAAAAAAATAGTTATTCAAATTAGATTAAGAAATATTTTATGAGCAAAAAATAGGTTTTTCTTCATTTTTTTTCTCCTAAAAATACTCAACTCGAGCTAATTTATCTATCAAGGAGATCTGTCTCATTACCAGCTCAAAAACCATTTTTTAAAAGAAAATACACTCAAATAATTTCAAACATAAAAAATTCGCTGCAAAATAAATTTCAAAAAAATTTGTATGGTCTTTTTTATGGGAAATTTAACGAGGAACAATTTTTGTTTGAAGAGTTTTTTTCTGGCAATGATAGTTCTCCTGTAATAATATTAAAAATACCCAAGCTCAAAAATGTTGTTTTTTCAACTTTTTGGAATTTTTTGTTCATAACTTTCTATTTTTTGATTGTAGGAAAAAATGTTTCGTGCAAAAGTTGTCCCAATTTAAATTTCCCATTAAAAAAGTATATTCTTTCAATTTTTCTCTCAGACCCATTTTTGAGGAGAATTTTTATTTCAAATTTTCAATGTGTGACTCGATATGCATTAAAGCTCACTTATATCTTGGTTTGACTTCAGGAAACTTAGTTGGGACACCCAAATTAAACAAATATCAAATATTTTAAATTAATAATACTGGAAACTCAATGCTTTTGATTTGACTCCCAAGAAGAGCGCTCTCTAAGCGGCTCGGCATGAAACTAATTCCAGGTTTTCGACTAATCGTCGCGTGATTCGCCCTCTGATTGGTCGAAGACATGACGATCGGTCGAAAGTCTGAGAATAGTTTCATGCCGAGCCGCTAAAACTGCTAAAAGAGCGCTTTTGTCGGGGCCACTTTTCCCCATTGAAGTTTCCAGTATTATTAATTTAAAGTATTTGCAAATATTTTAACTTTTTTTTTATTCAAAAAGATTAATTTTTTAATAGGTATTTTTTTCATCACGCAATTGGACTCTGTTTACAAAATAAGGTGTAAGTTTGTTTAAAAAAATAATAATTTTTACCCACAAAACGAAGCGGTCATAGTTGTTATCTCGTTTTATTGAAGTCATCGGTGAACCGGTAAATTAGTAGAGGTTTTACGTGAGTGCACGTAGAAAAGACATCCGACCAGTGTTCGAACTTTCACCTATTTATCGTCTTAGTTTATACTTGTGTAAATCGAGTTTGTCTGTGAAAACATCAAAGGGACAAAACCGAATAAGATAGAGAAATCGTTCTCGGTGCCATCTCAAAAACTGGCTTAAAATTTTTTTTTCCCACATGAAAGCATTTTGATTAGTTTTGTAAGCTTCTAAGATATAGTTTCTCATTTCAAAAGAATTCATTTTTTGATTTTTATCAATGGTTTGAAATTTTTACCTCTCAAATAAATTATTTTTCAAAGGGAAATGTCAAAAAATTTCTTTCATCATTTTTCCCTTCAGAGAAGCTGATTATAATTTTTTCAAATTTTCATTACGTAGAAAACAAGTTCCAATGTGTTGCTTCGCTTAAATCATGCAAAAAGTTGAATTCGTTCCACGAACGAGATAAAAATTAGCAGATAAGAGAAATCCAAAATATACTTTCAAGAAAATGATATCAAATTGCTGATATTGAGCGAAATTCAGGTTGCGATGTGCGTTCGTCTTCGTACATAGTACTCTATGTATTCGTACATTTGAACTTTTCGTCGTCTATTTGCAATTAAAAATATTTCATTTTCGTACGCGATAAGCAGCTAGGGCTAGCTGATAAATGAGTTCATTTTGCAGCCTCTAGGTAGTTTATATTTGCACTGTACGTACGTGCATTAGCATCATATTTTACCTATACGAGCACTTATTCGGTATTGTACTAGGAGTTCGTTGGTACCTGTAGATACCTTGGTTTATTTGTGGGTTTTCCCCTCCTCTGCATCCAAGTTTACTCTTACTTTTCGCGTTTTTGGAACTCGAACGTGCCTCTTTAGCGGAGTAAGTGATTGTTTATTTATATTTTACATCATAGCATAGATATGTACTTTATCCATATTTGAACTAGAAATGTTAAATAACAACCGACGAATTTGTTGTTCTATTTTTTTTCAAGGAGAAAAAAGTGAGAAATTCTTTTTTGATCTATTTTTTTTAATTCGCCAATTTTTCGATATTTCAATTTTTTTGAAAGTTTATAAATTGTTGAATTTTTTGAAATTTGACCAATTTTCATTTTTAAAAAGAATTAGTGGATAGTTATATTAGAAAAAAAATTAATTCTATCCAATTTTTGAAAAATTCTCTGACTTTGGATTTAAAAAAATATGCTCATAATGTACGTATATTGATAATTCAATTTTTGAAAGTGGAACAGTTAATTGATTACTATTTTTTAATATTATTAGGTTGGATTTTTTTAAAAATCAGACTGTCGTTCAGTTTTATTCAATTTCAGATATTGTTCGTTTTAAAAAATTTCGATTTCTTGATTTTTGAAAAATAAATAGGCCTGGGTAGATAAAGTATCGGATTTTTTGAAAATTGGCCCAGTTTAGTTTTGATTTTCCAGTTACAGAGAAAAAAATTATCGATTGTTGATATTTCGACCCCCTCTCTTCCAATCCTTTTGATTCGTCTGCGAGGTTTAATATTTTGTGATATTGGCAAAGTATCTGATTTTTTGGGGGGGGGAGGGGGGGGGGGGTGCATTATACATAATTATGTCATTTTTAAAACGTTTTGCTGAAAGTCCTGCAAAACTCCTACAAATTTCAATTTTTTGGAAAATCTTTTGATGGTTTGATTTCTTAGAAACCCTTCGATTTTTTGTGTTGTGAAAAATTTCTTACTTAATAGATTATTTGATTTTTTGAATAATTATCGATAATTTGATTTTAAAAATTGACGAATTTCGATTTTTTCGATACAATCATTTCTTCTTCCAAATTAACGTTCTTCAATTTTTTAAAAATTCGCCGATTTTTCGATTTTGGAAAAATATAATATTACATAGTTCCATTTTTGATAAATTAGTTTACTGTCCAATTTTTTTGAAGAGTGCTAAATTTCATCTGGTATTCACTGATTTTATTAAATTATCTATTATTCTTGGATTTGTCAAAAAATTAGATTTTCTAAAATCAATTGATTACTCGATTCAATTTTTTGAATAAATTATAATTATAGATAATTTTTTTTAAATTCACAAATTTTGACTTTTTGGAAATGATTTGGTGGTGAGATTTTTTAAAGAATTAGTTTGTTCCCATGTTGTTGGCTTAAAAAAATAATCGATTATTCAATTATTGAATTTTTCTTATGATTGAAGGTGGTTAGTTTGTTTTATTTTTCAAGATTGACAAATTTCATTTTTTTATGAGAATATGATCGATTTTTTTTTTTTTTTTTTTTTTTTTGAAATTAGTCGGTTGTTTAATTTTTTTCAAAATCCTTCAATTTTTCGAATTTTGAAGCATTAATCGATTATTTCTTTGAATATATTTTTTATTTAAAAAAAAAATTTATTCACAGAAAATTTAAATTTTTTGAAAGTCATCCGAATGGTTAAAGTTCTTTTGAAATTAATCTGTTGTTCAAATTTGAAAAAATCCTTCAATAATTCGATTGTTTTTTTTTTCAAATGCCATACTTAATTTTTTGCTAATTTTTTAAAAAAAAAGATCAAATTGAGGAAAGTCTAAAATTGACATTTAACCAAGGCATGTAGGTATAGGTAATGAATTCGTCGACTGAAAATTTTTATTTTACGCTCAATTTCAGTAAGTAATAGCCTTGAATGAAGCATTTTTCACAGTTAAAAAAATCATTTTGTAGAAAACCTAAATTTTCGTTCACAAAGTGCGTACACTAAACCCTTAGTGGTCGCAATTAATCGCGAAATTTTCAGCAAATTTATCGAATTAGCATATTAAATTAATCAGCAATCAGATCAGTTCTGTATAATTTTCAACTTATTTCACATTCGAAATTTTCCAAAACACGCGAACTGAAAAAAAAATAAGACAAAACGTGAAATTACCCATTAAATTATAAAACTGCACGAACGAAACCACGAAGTATGCTTTGTAGTTATCAAATTTCAGGTTTTTTTTCCTCGTCCGAAATGAGCTGAAAATGATTCGGATTAACGCTCCAATTACCGAACAGACAATGTTTTACGATGGTTACACGTAGTATAACGTGGCCAAGGTAATAATTACCTTTTTGACGAGCGCATACAAATACTTGCGAAAAAAAGAACTCGTGAAAAAAAACGTGACGAGAGATTTAGGAAGTGCACGAGAGAAGCGAACGTATAATTCGAATTTCTTTTTTAAAAAGTGACTCTTTCGTTTGGCTGGTGGTCAAAATTCGTGAAAAAGCCTCGTCAGATGAATTTTGTTTTGTTTATTATTTTTTTTGTCTCGTTATATGGCACTTGGCGTCGTCGTGTTAGGTTAGGGATCTACGCAGACTCTAAAGACATTATATTTTTTCGCAGGCCTATACACGCCTCTTTTTTGAATTTTTTTCGCGACCGTTTTGAAAGTTTAATAATCAAAATATTGGCTAGTGCCAATTGTTGTGCTGGCTTAGATGACGTGTATTTAAAAAGCATCGTGTACGGTGTCGTGTGTCGTAAGCGACGCAAAGGCGTAACGCAATTTTTCGCCTCTGAGTTATTAATAGTAGACATTTTATCGATACGTTTTTCACTCTTGCCTGCACAAAGCATATTATCACACGACGTATATGGAATGTAATTTTCCCTCCTGTGGTTCGAGCTTTATAGAACTACGCCCTCTGATTGGATTACATAGAAAGGATCCAAGACCTTGGCAAAGGTCTAATTAGAGTTTCCAAAATCGCCTTAATGAATGAGAATTCGAAGCGAATACATTTTTGGGTTTAAAGTGGCTTGTCTTGCCAGTGCCACGTTTACTCTATCTTTCTAAGTTTCTACGTATTTCAAAGGGCAATTTGATATTAATTGAGAAAATTAATAACCTTTGATCGGATTATTGGCGAATTACGTCACGATTTTGCCAACGTTTATACAAGTTGTTTTTTTTCTTTTATCTCGAAATACTACAACGAGAAATTTCGAGATTAGGTACTCGAACTCGATCGAGATGTTTTTATTTCTATGTAAAAAAAAATCTCTTTAAAGATGACCTTTTATCCTTCGTATTGTAGTATTGCTTTTTAGGGGAAAAAACCTATACCTATTGTGTTCGCAATTCAGAAGGTATTTTTAAAGTAATAGACTGGGATTGTATTTTTTAAGGCTCCCTCTTTTGAGGATTCGTCCCTTTCTTCAAAAATCTCCTTAACTCTGGACCTAAAAAAAACCCCAATTGAAAAATTTCCTAAATAAAAGTTATGCATTGAGACTCGTGGGATACTTTTAGTTATTATAAAAATTTCGATTGAACCCCTTCCTCCCCTCTAATTTTGCATAATAATTGCAGAAATTTTTACCTGACGATTTTCGTACGTATTATGTTAAATTAAAGGAGAGGGAGGGGTCCAATCGAAGTTTTTGTTATATTCAAACTTATTCCAAGGATCTCAATTAACAACTTTTGTTTGAAATTTTTTTCGATTGGAACTTCGGGAAGGGATATACGAGTCTGAGAAAAGTGGATGGACCCTTGAAAAAAGGAAGCCTGTAAAAATGGCATAACTGCTTTTAATGCTCATTGGTTCATCGAATTGGCTGGTCAAATTACTATCGAATCGACATAGAAGAGAAGAAAACCTGTAAAATTCAAGTTCAAGGGTGATTTTCATACGTATTATTTGCAAAATTGAAGGGGAGGGAGGAGTCCAATCGAAATTTTTGTAATGAACAAATTTACTCCAAAGGTCTCAATGTACAATTTTTGTTTGAAATTTTTTTCAATTGGAGCCTTAGGTCCAGAGCTAGGGAGATTTATGGGAAGGAAAATGAACCCTCGAAAGAGAGACATCAAAAAAATGGTACCTAGTTCATTGAAAAAATACTTCCTAAATTACGAATGGACGAATTTTTCCCCAATTTCTGACTGCTCTGTATTTCCGAGTTGAATTTTATACCTACGTGGTGAATCGAATGATAATAATATTTTGACCCGAATCAAGTGTACGTCTCGTCAGGTTAACCTTCGTTTCCGTTTTAGCCGTTGGTAAGTCTATCCAAGAGGTGGTTTTCAACCTTGAGGTATTCCCCCGCCTCCCTATCTGATCCACGTATCTCTACGTGTAAAAGAATACAGGTATACTGAACCGAGTCTCCGCCGAACTGAAATGTTCGCAGGTGAAATAACTCTACGTTGAAAAAATTCATCGATTATTGGCCGCACAGTTGAAATATTTAATCAGACGGTTATGATGTGTCGTTTCCGGATATCGCATGACGTGTTCCAACGACGAAGGTGGCGTGATGCTCAGCGTCACGATGAATTTTAAATTGAACCAGAGTACTACTACCTTGGTTCGTCGACGACACGAAAATTCTGGAGGCGTGTGTTTCGTAGGAGGAGTAAAACATTATAGAGAAAGAGAATTATCGAGTTTTCGAGCTTCTCCTCGTGTGCGAATTATGACGAAAATAATTTAAAGTTTTCAAAGTGGTGTCAGATTATCGAGAGGATCTCGAGGTGTATGCTTAGCTGGCATTTCCCTTCCCGGCCACATAAATTGCCTACGTAGGAATACTGACTCGATGATGGGTATTTTTCTGCTTCTTATTTCACGAGTAGATTGTCTCGTGTTAGTGGTGGTCTTTTATTTTACGTTAGATGTAGGTCTTCTCTTTTGAAGTTCGTTTATATCAATGGTAATCTATCTTCAGCCTCTTTCCGTTTCCGTTTTGTCGTTCATCCATCATTGTATCATAATTGTTCGAATGAACGTAATTGCGAGGTTTGTAAGAGTGAGAAAAATTGAGCCTTTAGTCGTTAATATTGATTTTTTTTCCAAATTAGAATTTTAATGGAAATATCTTGGTGACAATTTTCAGAAAGAATTATAGATTTTTTTTTTTCTAAAAAATTGCTTCAATTGTATTCGAAAAATTTATAATTTTTGTTAAACATCGGTTTACAGAAAAACTAGGAACAAATTTATTAATAAAATTTGACACGAAAATTGAATCAGTTTTTATTTTTTCTCTTCGAACTGCTGGTTTTTGAAAGATCTTTTGTTTGGAATTTAATTAAAAAATTGCTTTGTGGAAACAATTATCTCAACTACACGTTTGAAAAAAAAAATCAAAACTTTTGAATATATTTTTTAAAGTTTTAGAAAGACGATTAAAAAAAAAATTGAAATTGTCAATTTTTAGATGACTTTATTAATTATCTAGTTTTTTTTTTAAATAAAAAAAATATATATATATAATTATATAATGAATAAGTTTTAAAATAGGTATCTAAAAAGATGTCTAAAAATCATCCAATTTTAATCCAAGTTTCATAAGATGTCTGAAAATTGAAAAAAAAAATGTCTTGAGTCAATTTCATAATATTAAAAATAAAATAAAATAATAAAAAGTAGAAAATCATCAATTTTTCTAAAAAAGTTCCATCATCATAATAATTTTATTTTCCGACGCTCGACTGTTTAAATTTTCAAGTTTCAGAACGTCTAAAAAATGTCTAAAATCACCTATTTTTCTTTAAAAAATTTCAAGTTTCAGAATGTCTGACAAAATGTCTAAAAATCATCCAATTTTTCAAAAAAAAAAATGAAAAAATAAAATAAAAAGTATCTAGGTAGTAGTAGGTAGGTACCTATATACAAGTTGAATATATATTATTTTTTAAATTATAAAAGTAGTTTTTTTTTTTGTAATTGGTGTAGTTTTTTTATGAAAAAAATTAGGTAATTTAAAAAAAATGAAGAAAAGTAATAGAAAATTCTAAAAAGTAATTTTTAAAAAAGATAGGTAGAATTTTTTTTTTTAAATTGTCAAACTGTTTTTTTAATCAAAAAATAGTAATTTTTTAAAAGAATTGAAAAAAATCGAGAGTTTAAAAAAATGTAATGTAAAAAAAAGCAGAAATAATTTTTCAAAACTAAAGAAAATTCTTTCAAAAAAAAATTTTAATGTAATTTTTAGAAAAATAGCAAAAAGTGATTCTTTTCAAGTGGAAAAAAATTAATTAGAAAGAAACAGAAGTGAAGAAGGCAGTGTTTTAAAAACACTAAAAAAATGTAATAAAAAAATGAATGTTTTTTTTTCTCGTCCAAAATGGAAGTAATTTTTTTTTAAATTGAAACAATAGTTTTAAAAAAATACAGGTGCTAGGTAGTTATTTTCTGAAGTTGAAAAAAAAAAAATTTCTTAGAAAATTGAAAGAAATGGGTAATTTTAAAAGAATTTAAAAAATCAAAAAGTGTATTTAATTACATTTTCAAAAAACAGAAATTGCCAGTCTTTGGATGGGATGGGATGGGAGGGGAGGGGAGGGGGTTCAACTTAATTTTTTAATAGAATTACTTTCGTGATGAAAATTAAATAAAAATGAGTAGAGTATTCAAAAATAATGATGCCTTCGAACAAACTGAATTTTTTCCCCAAAAAATCCTTTTTCAAATTAAAAAGTAGGTATTTGTCATAAAAATGTTCCTAAAAAATTACTAGTATCAATTTTGAATTTTTCTCAGAAGTTAATTTTATAAAAATAATTGTGATTTTTTTCAAAATTTTGGAAATTTTATTCTTTGTAAAGAAGTTTTTAAAAAAATTTCAAAAATGAATACATAGTTCATTTTCCTAATTTTTTTCTATAATTTTTGTGCCCCCTTTTATCAAATTTTTCAAATGGACCGAAAAAACATCGATGAAAATTTTTATTTTTTGACCTCACTGTAGGGGGCGTCATTGTGACGTCATTGCGAATGCGCCCGTTTCGGGAGTGGCTAAATCCACAATAAGTAATCACATTGTAAGGGCGATCTCGTTCTTTTTTATTCATCTTCATTCTTCTTTATTCTTTCTATGATTTTTTTTTCCTACAAGGTTTTTTTTTCAAACAAATTTTTTTCAAGTTTTTTTTTCTGAAAACTTTGATGTTTTATTTAAAACAAATTTATTCTTTCACAAAATACTCAAAATATTTTTCATTCTACCTAGGTATTTTTTATGTTTTAATTTTTCAATTTTTTTTCAACAAGTCTGTACTGTCAGTAGCCTCAGTAAGTAGTTAAGTACTTAGCTACTTAGGTACTTACTCAATTTTGAATATTAAAATTTTAGTAAATTTGAAGAAAAATTGGAATTTATATCTACTTGAAGAAATTTAGAAATTACTCGATAAGAATTAAAAGAAAAAAAAATAATGATGAAAATTATTGGAAAAATTCGAATGAGAAGTCAAGTTGCCAGTTCGGAGAAGAAATAGGAACATTCTGATGACCAATTTGAGAATGAAATCAATTGAAAATTTTATTGGAAAATGAGGGGAGTATGAACAATTTTCTTGAAAAAATAAAATTAAAAAAGTCGGAAAAAATTTCGGAAAAATAAACTTGATAAAAAATTTACTTGAAAGAAATTTCAAAAGAAAAATTTGAAAAAGTATGGTAGAATTAGAACTTAGAAGCATTTTTGATGAAAAAATTTTATGAAAAATGTTTAAAAATCTAAATGAAAATTTAAAACTAAATTTAATTAACAATATTCATTAAAAATTTCATAAAATGAATTTGAAAAAAATAATGGAGATTGGTTGCATTTTGATGAAAAAATTATTATTGGCAAGTTTGAATGAAAAAATAGAAAAAATATATAATTATTTTTTTAAAATGAGTTTTAAGTTGTTTTAAACGACAAACAGAAAAAATTTATATTTAATGAAAAATTTAATTTGAGGAAAAAATAAGAATAAATAATTATTCGATGAGTGATGAATAATTTCTTCAAGAATTTTTTTTTTTCAAAAATGGAATGAAAATTGAAAACGAAAAAAAAATGAAAAATTTGAAAAATATAAAACTTGGAAAAATTTTAAATATTTTATTAAATTTTATTAAGCTTGGTGGAAAAATCTCGATGTCCATTGTCCACGACAACGAGTTTTCAAACAAGAATATGATATGAATTCTCGTTCGTTCATTTTAGTGATTACTTGTTGTGGATTTAGCCTCTCCCGCACGTTTCATTCAATATCTTCAATGAAAGGAAAAGTGAACCGTATATCACCTCGTTAAAATTAAACGCTAGGATAACATAATTGATAATTGATTTTTACAGACTAAGGTACGCGCGAGTTACGATTAAATTGCTATTATTACCGAAAGGTATGCGACGACTACGACGACAAAGTACTGCAAAGTCCTATACGAAATTTTTCGTGCACTATTTTTTCACGAAAAAAAATATGACCTTCGTTTTTTAATAACGACGCAATGTGCAGTAATGAGTTTATTTAACGCGCGCCGCTGTTCAAGATCCTCTTAATCGTTTGTCTGGTGACCTCGTTTCCGCGTTTATATCCCTTTCCTGCTCTCATCCCTTGCCCCCGTTCATCTCGTAGACGACGCTTTCGCGTAGTTTTCTTTCGCACGAAAAATCCCTTTTAGCGTACAAATGAGTAATCAGATTTTATCTACTGCAAATACAAATACGAACGTATAATGTGTTGGAATTAGATGGGGTGGAAAAATGCGAATTTTTTGCACGATTTTTGCCAGTGTGAAAATTTACTGGAAAATCGGGTCAATTTGTTATTTTCATATACCTACCCTCATATATGTATTTTAGCAAATAGCACCGATTGCAATTAATCTTTGATTAGTGACCTTGCGCTGTTTTTATGTGTTTTTTTTTTTTATTCCGATGTAAATGCGAACCTTGTTTGATTCAATGTTATCTTAAGTATATACATGTAGAGCTCGGTATGTTAAAGTATCGATTGTAAATGCGATATTTTTGTATTCATTCGAGACGAGAAAGTTTTCGAGATTTTTGTTCTTTTTGAAGCATAGAAAATGGTAAATTGTGGCAAAAATTGGAACATTTTTCTCGACTTGCCATTAAAAATACAACATCAAAGCGGTACGATTGAATAACAAATTTACAAGGTGTTCATCGGGTTCCGCCTCCTCTTCCTCACTCTTCATTCATAACTACGACTATTTTCAATTTAGAAATGCACACTGCACAGGTTGGTAATACTCTAACGTAATTACCAATCTTACGCTTTTTAGTTAAATAAACATCTTGTATTGTAAAAAATGTATGTTCGAAACTCTGCGACAACGAGACGCTCTCGGTGAATTATAATTGTATTGTTTACCATGAAAAAAATTTTACTGACGTCAGCGAAAAATTATTAAAGCAAGTTAATTTGCCTCTGGTTGTTTTGATTTTTTAATTATATTGCGAGATAGGCTGATAAAATTCAGCGTACGAGTGAACATGCTATTTTTCAAGAGATTGGAAAATTTTCGAGGGATTGGAAATTGCTTATATTTCAAGAAATGTATGTTCTGAAAAAAATTTTCTCCGAAAATACGAAATCAGTCCTTGATAGAGGATTTTTTTTGATAAAATTACCTACAAAAATTCTTTCGAGAAATGAATTTTTCGAGGAAAAAAATCTCCAGGGAGTAAACACTAAAAAATGTGGGAGGTGAAGTTGTCATTTTTTAATGTCATTATTTTCACTCTGTTGTTATTATTGTTGCTTTTTTGCTGTTTTGATACTTTCATTCAAATTTTTGATATTTTGAAGAGAAAAAAAATCGAACGTAGCAAATAAGTCAGAAAAACTAATTTAAAATTTTTTTAAGATTTGGAAAAAAATTCATAACTATAAGCGAAATTTTAAATTTGATTGAATCTCAAGTTACATCCAATTCTTAAAGTTTGATCGATTTTTACTTTTAGTAGATAATTATTCTTTAAAACTTGGTGATACGTAGTATATATTTTTTTTTCCTCAAAAAATTTCATCGTTCAGTTGAAAGACCATTTTAAAATAATAAAAAATAGATAAAATTAGAAATTTCACAATTTTTAATGAATAATTTTTAAAATTTTGCCCAACTTTAAAAATTTGATCAATAATTAAAAATTTTCCCTAATTTTCAAAAAAAAATCAATTTTCAATCTTTGGTAGATTTATACAATTTTAAAAAATTGAACTTTTCAAGTAGGTACATCTGGTGAATTTTCAAACTTTGAGTAATTTCCAATCCAAATCTTCAAAAATAGGTACCTAGACCTACTACCTAGTACCTATTTTTAGAAAATTGAAATTTTTTTATCAATTTTAAAATTTCAAATTTTTTAAAAATAATTGAAGGTCAGTTTTCAAAATTTGATGAATTGGTATAATTTTCAAAAAAAATTCTAGTCAAATTTAAAATTACCTGATTTTTAAAAAATCGAAAATCAGCTATAAAAAATATTTTTAAAATTCTTTTGAACAGGAATATTATTATTTTAAATTTCTCTAACAGCATTTTTTCCTACTATCTCAAAAATCTGTACACTAAAGCACCGATCATGGAAGTCACATTTTTTTCAACTTCATGGTTTTTACGTTTTTTGAATTTTTGACTCTTGTAGGTTCATAAACTATAAAAATCTCGAAGTCGAAAAAAATTGGACTTCCATGATCGGTGCTTTATAGTGTATAGATATAGTCGATTAGCTTTAAAAGAAAAATTTTTAAAAAATCTGTGCATAATTTTTTGAAATGAAAAATTTTTGTAAGACCATCTCTAAATTTGTTTTGATGATCCTTAAGTAAAAGAAAAAAAAAATATCCTGATGTCTTGAAAAAGACAAAATGTTGAGAAATAATTATTCAGGAATTTTTTTTTTTAATGTAAAAAAGTAAGTAGACTAAGTACAATATTTTTTGAGAAAAAATTCTGTACAAAAAACTACATATTGAAAAATATATTTTCTTGAAAGCAAACTATCAAAAAAATTAGTGTACGTTCTCTTTTAAAAAAATTAATTGAAAAAAATTTTCAAAAACAGTTTTTTCAAGAGTTCCCTGTAATAAACAACTTATAAAAAATTTTGGAAAAAAATTTTAAAATAAAATTGAAGAAGAACATTTTTTTGATTTCAAAAAATTCTATATTTTTTGTTAAAATTTATTTTCTTTGCCAAAAATTATTCATTATTTTGCCAATTCCAAAAAAAAGTAGTATCATCTCCCAACTAATTAGGTATAAAAAATTTCTTTTAAATATGAGTCTTCTTAATTCTTTTAAAATGAAAAAAAGTAGATAAAGAATAGAGATTACGAATGTTGACTTTTTTTTACAAGAGAGAAAAATTAGAAAATTTAATTCGACTTAATTTCAAGGCACATGATTTTAAAAATTGCATTAATTAAAAAATAGCGGATTTAAATGATTTGAAAAAATTAAAAATTCAATTATACTAATCTCTAATTACATTTCTCTGTATACCTAAGCGAGAGTATATATTCTCCAAGAAGACGTAAAAAAAAGGAAGGTAAGATGTTGGAAAGTATCATTTGTGGTGGAAAATAAGACTTAGGTACGCATGTAGATATGTATGTCGATGAACTAGGTTATTGACTGCGATAATCCGGGTCGAAGGAGTACGTACTGGACGCCGTCAAGATACGATATACATATATGATTTAAAACTTTCGTATACATTTACCCATTTATACTTTTTAATTGACGGTCATCCAAGTAACCGCGTATGTGGAAATGATGTGGAGAACTATCACATCATATTAGGACTAAATTCGAACTCGTATACGGTATGTTCGATGATAGGTTGAGAAATGTGGAAAGGGGAGAAGTTAACGTCGAGAAATTTTTCCCTAGAAGTCGTGCCTGTAGGGCATTAATCAAATAGACATTTTTTATTTACTTCAATCGACCTTCTGTGCTTGAGAAGGGAAAAAATGTACGTACATATTTACTTAATTTTTAGGTAAATTTTTTATTTGCTCACTTTATGTACTTCTCTGCAAAGTACGAAAATTATCGAGTAACAAGTGCCGAATCCTTGGACTTTTTGTAAAGTCACGAATTTTTACGTTCCTCGCTCGTTGAAGTACTCTTACTTGTTTTCGTTCGTGGAAGAAAATAACTCGAGTGCTGAATTATGGCGAATAATGAAAAATGCTGCTTGAATACCAGTAAAGTAATGAAAATGACGAATGAAGATGTTTCTAGAAATTTTATAGTGGACATTTTTCCAAAAAGTTATTATTTTTTTGATTCATGGGAGGTAATTTGAGTTGCACGTATTTTTTTCAATTTAATGTCAAAACTGGTCTTTTGGTTTGTTTGTTTCCGGTGGTTTCGAAAAAACATGATGAACATAGTTTAAGGCCGAACTTATCGTACGATCGGTCATTGTTTCACATTTTTCTGGTCAATTTTATGCTTCATCAGGAAATGTACTTTTGATCTTTTCGTATCGAAATTTTATTAGTTATTTGTCCAATTTTTTTTAAGTTTGGTGTGACTCACCAGTGAATAATGCCATGCGTAGTTTGTGCACACACCTCGTACATTGATCACTTTTCGATTACCCAAATCGGCGATTTTTATCGTTTCCAGTAAGCCACGTGCTATTGGAATGATGGCATTGATTTTTGATCTTTTTTCGTCCTAATTTTTAAAATTTAACAAAATTTTTCACTTTGAAAAGTTAATTAAAATTTAAAATTTTGGAAATGTCTGAAATTTGGTGGTTTATTAATTTTTATAAAAATGTATAAAATTGAAGCAATTTTGCAGAATTTTCTAAAATTTTAAAAGGTCAATTTTATAATAATAAAAAAATATATAACTAGATATTTCAATAAAGAAATTGAAATGAAAAAAAATACAAACATTACTTCAATGAAAAATTTCTCTATGAAAAAATTGAATTTCAAAAAAATTAAAAAATAAGCCACCGTGCATGGAATTTCTTGTAAGATTCAAAAATCTGACAAATGAGCAAAATTTTCAACAAAAAAATCGAAAACTAAGAAAAAGTTAAAATTTACTTGATATTTGATTTGAATTATTTTCGAGAAAAATTTAAAATAATTTAGGTATTCAGAAAAAATCAACAACAAAAAAATTCAATCCTAATTTTAGATCAAATTTAATTTTGAAGAAATTGTGTTGAAAAGAAATTTTGAAACGTCGTTTTTAAAAATTTATTTAAAATTCATTGAAGTTATTTTAAAAATTTGCTTTCAAGCATTTAAAAAAATGGCAAAAATTGACATATTTACCTACTTTTTGTTTAAAAATAAAATCTACAACATTATCATTCAAACTCAAACTTGGAAAAAATTGTTTTAGCAAAATTTCAAAAAATTCCTGAATTTTTTATTTTTTGAATCGGCATAATTTTTGCATAAAATTAAACAAAAATTATCATTTTGTTATAAAATAGAAATTAAAATAAAATTGAACGAAATTTGAGAAAATTTCTCTCAAATTGAAAAAATTCTGGAAAACTGCAAAAAATTGTGTTTAAAAGTTTTTGAATTTACCTACCTAATTTCAACAATTTTGAATTTGTTGTTTTTAAAACTAGGTAAATTCAAAAAAAAATTCTTTCGAACTAAATTTTGATAAAACTGATAAATTTATCAAAAAAATAAAACTTAATTTTCTCCCAAATTGAATTTTGAGTAGTGCCTAATTGGCCTCCTATTTTTCAAATTTACAATTTTCATAAGTTCTGCATTTTTTTTTCTTCTTAATTATGACTCAACAAAGGGATTTATTTTTCATAGGAATTAAAATTACCAATTTTTCTATCCGCCCCCAACTTAATTTCAAGTAATGTCTATCCACTCCATATTAAAAATACCAAAAAAATCGAAAGTGGGTTATAAGGACTTCAAAACATTAACTTCCCCTAACTTAATTTTAAGTAGTGCCTATCCTACCCCTCCATTTTCAATGTTCCTGGAAAGTTGAAATTTCGCTTTCTTCAAAATAACATTCCCAACGTATTAATGAACTTTGTATACGTCGAACTGGTTCAGGTATTTTCACAGAATTTAGCTACCACACTGAAATTTTAATTCGAGTCATAAATTATTGTCGCCAGTCTTTTCCTTAGGCAGGTATTGTAATCAAGTAGAGAAAAAATTATCGATCCGAGTTGAAATTATGTGTCATTTGGAATTGAACAGGCCACCAAGTTGAAGTCGCGAAATAATATCAACTTTTTTTAAAAAGTGATTTATATCGTCGTATAAAATAATCTTATTACGGTTTAAATTTTTATTATACTTATTCACCAGTGTAGACGTGTACGTCGTTTAGTGAATAATTTCTCTCTTCCATTCACAACCAGGAGTTATGCTTTCAAAGGGTAATTTGAATTTTTTTCTGTTTCAATTCCAGTGACGCTACTTTAAAAAATTGTAAAGAAATTCTAACTTTTAGATGCATAATCCCGATTTTTTTCCTCTAAAATAATTCGTGTTTTTGTGGTATGTCTAATTTCGAAATATTTTCGCGTAATATAATTGAACGTTGATCGTTAAAATAAAAAAATGAATATGGAATGAGCTTTGAAATTATATGATATCCCATTCGACCTTGAAATTAAATTACATCGTGTATGCGCTTTTGCTTATTATCGTATGATTAAATCTGACTGTAAATTTATTTTTTCAAGTACTCAGGGATTAGCAAGGTATTCTAAGTATTCGTAAAAATAATACACTCGAATGGTATTTCTTTTTTATGTTCGACGATGAAATTCACAAGTTTAAAAGTAAACCAATGCTAGAATATTTTTGGTTAAAATGATCAAAATTGGTATAAAAAAAATAAACAAATATTTTTATAAATAAGAAGAATATTTATTTTTAAAAATTGTTGAAAAAGATTGACCAAATTTAAAAATAAATTTTTTACGAGAAAAAATTTCAAGTATCGAATTTTAAAAATTATATCACGAGAACAGTCAAACACAGCGCACCCAAACAAGTTCTGGAACTTCGTTAGAGCAGCCAGCTTAATTACGACAGTAATTGTTGTAACGATACAAGACATCGAGATTGAAAAGTTTACATTTTTCAGTTTCCTGTTAAACAGCTTTTAACGCCTTAAATGAGCGAAAAAAAGTAAATCGAGCCGGAATAAAAGTAGGGATATAAAATTCCAATGAGAAAGAACCAGTGGTTGGAAAAAATATACCAATGAACGTAATTAACATTATGTTGGTATCGCGAGCATACTCCATATAAACAATATCATATTCTAAAAATATGATTAATACCCCAGTTGGATATGAATAATAATACTACTTATCATTTCGCAGTAGACTCTACAGTAGGTGGGGGGGGGGGGGGGGGGTATACCAGCACGACACGTTTAATTAAGGTAAAAAAATTTACTCCTGAAAAAATTGTCGTTGTTGTCGGCGTAGGCGAAATTTAACCTAATGCTCGATTTTGTGCGTATTTTTTCTGTTCCAATTTAAAATTTTATTTTTCCTTCTTTTTGCAGATTAAATGGAGCAGGAATCGAACACCACTTGGGTGGAAGGCGCCATGGGCGCTGTCAAAGCTATCACCTTTATTTGTGACGTCATCACATACCCCGTGTATCTTTTGCTGCAAAGACCATGGGAGAAAAAGAGGCAGTCGGCTAAACCTAAGGCAAGTTTGGTGGTATTTTTTAATTTTTCCAAGTGTTTGTAATTTTTTATCTACATACAAAGGAATCGTAGAAATTGTGCAAACGTCGATATTTGAATTTCGAATACGAAAAGTCGTCAATTTTTGGAAGAAGGAGCTGAATTGTTTTTACAGTTTTTCCTCTAATTGAGATTGGGTGTCAATTTTTCGGAAGTTAATTTAGATTTTACAAAATTGAATGGTCTGAAAATTTTTACAAGTTTTTTCATTTTTTTTGTTACATTTTTATCAATTTTTTCATTTTTTTTTTTTTTTTTGAAAAATTTATCTCCAAAAGATTTTAGAATTTTTACAAGTAAATGAAAATGCATGAAAAATGAAAAATTTAAGATTTAAAAATTCTGAGATTTTATAAAATTGAAAAAAATTACTTCGCCTACGCTCAGTATCTATTATTTACTCGTACTAAGCCAGTAAAAAAATCTTCAAAATATTTTTTCTCAAATTCAGGGATTCCTAAAAAAAATTTGAAGAACATGCTCGATTTTGATTTTTTTTTCAAAAGTAAAAATGAAAATGAAAATAAAAATCTATTTTCATACAAAGTATAATTTATTTTTCCTCTAATTAGATCATAATTCAAACTGAGGGGTTCCTAATCCTTGATTACTAGGGTTTTAGTGTAGGGTCATAGGGTGGTCTTCATTTTGGACTTTCGAATCGTGTTTGGTTTGGTTGGTCTGACACCTCAAAGTTGCTTCTATGAGAAAAGAATTCCCTATTTTATTTTTTTTTTCAACTGAATTTTTAAGTTACCTCGAGTAAACTCCCTACTTTTTGTTGAAAATTGAAAAAATTGTCTGAGTTTTAAAATCTTGTGTTTGTTAACAAAAATAAAATAAAAAAACGTCGCCCCCCTGGACCCCCCTGGTTGGCTCTATTTCCACGCTACGTTTGAAAGTATGAAACATAGTATATGCTTTTACTCTGTGACAAAATGTCTAAAAGTCACGAATATTGATTTCAATGGAAATTTAAAAATCTAAAAAGTATAATAAAAAAATCCTAAAAGTAATAAAAATTTCTAAAAATTTTCCAAGTTTCAAAATGTCTGACATAATGTCTGAAAGTCATCTTTCTAAAAAAATTTCCAAGTTTCAGAATGTCTGACAAAATGTCTGAAAGTCATAAAATTTATTTTAAAAAATTAAAAAGTCTAACAGTCGTAAAATTTCTAAAAAAAAAAAAATTAAATATACTATGCTAAAACTATAAATTTCCATGGAAATTTAAAAATCAAAAAATTCTAAAAAAAATAAAAATAAAAAAAATTCCAAGTGTCAAAATGTCAGAAAGTCACCTTTCTAAAAAATTTTTTCAAGTTTCAGAATGTCTAACAAAATGTCAGAAAGTCACCTTTCTAAAAAAAAATTCTAAGTTTCAGAATGTCTGAAAAAATGTCTAAAAAATTTCAAAAAAATTTACAAGTTCAAAATGTCTGACATAATGTCTAAAAAATCGAATTTATTGAAAATTTTCTGATTTTTTATGTCATCCAAACCTAACCTAATTTAACTTAACCTAACCCAATTTCGTGACGGAATTTCGTAACGGATTTTGGTGTCGTTTTTTTCAATTTTGGTCATCGTAAAAGCATATACTATGCTAAAAATCGCAGAATTTTCTCGCCCAGCCTTTCATATATATTTTTTTTTTAATCAGAGAATACTTAATTCCCTCATTTTTAATTTTTCTCCTAACTGAATTTTTAGATGGTGCCGCTAACCCTCTCATTTTGAAAAATGACGAAAAATTGTCAAACTTTCGAAGTTTTGCAATTTTTTATTCTCATTCTATGAAAATTGTTCCTTTTCATGAGAATTGTTTTCCCCAACTCTTTATTTTTTCCAACTTAATTGCAAGTAGTAACCTTAGAGGCTTGGGGCACCTAAAATTTTTCAAAAAAATTGGCAAAATTTTTTGACTTAGCTGGCCAAAATTTAAAGTTGTTGCTGTTTATAAGAAAATAATTTCCTATTTTTCATTTTACCCCTGAATGAACTTTAATGCAGTGTCACTGGTCTCCCATTTTGAAAATTTCTAATTTTTCACTTTTTCAAGATGGGGAGGGGTGGTTGGAATCACTTGAAATTTAGTTAAGGAAAAATAAAAAATAGGGAATCATTTTCTCACAAAAAAAAAACAACTTTGAACTTTGTGGTAAAACAAAAGAAATTATTTCCAAAGTCTAAACTGATTATTTTGGAAATGAATTTAAAATTCGTTTTGTGACAATTTAATTAGCTGTAGCTTCTGAAATTCCATTTCCATACCTTCGTCCTTGTAATTTCTACAAAATTTCTGTCCTAATCGATGGAATAACAAAGTGGGAGGAGACTAGTCGAATAGACATTTTTTTTTAAAGTTGTTATTTTGTTTTTGAAAAAACATAGGAGCAGAATTCATTTCTTTTTCAGTTTTCTTTTTGGGGAAGCTGAAAAATTCAAGGCCTGAAACGAGCTCATTGCTTTTTAACGAAGCATTTTGAAACACGAACGAGTTGCAAAGAAAGTATTTATCTTTCCAAATTTATTAGACATAGACGGTTTGTTTAAACTGTCGCAATACGATGGGCTGAACGAGCGCCATTTTATTCCCTATAGGACGTCCTTTTAAAATGGAAAAACAACTGGAGGGCTCGAGGAGTAATTCTTTGCACCCAAAATACGTAGAAAACAAATAAACAGGCGAATCATCGACTAACACAGTACTACTGATGTGGAAAAAATTTCGAGCAATAGAGTGGCTCGAAATTGCTTATCAATTTTTTCGTTTGTGGAATATGAGAAGACATAAAATTCAAAAGTATGTAAATTTTATCACCAAATAGACACCTTTATCACGTTGTGAACGTCAAAAGTCCATGAAGTAGATATAGCATGTTCATCGGGGTCTTTCCTTTGTCCAAAAAAACAACACAATTCGTATTTGTATCGTGTGAGTATATTTTGTCAAATTCCACTTCGGAGGCAATGACTTTCGCGCGATTGTGCAATGGAATACTCGCCATGATCATTGAATAATTTTTTCCTCAATTTTCACACCAAAATTTTTGGTATTTTGGAAAAGAAGGTGAAAATTGTTGGAATTATGTTTCGAAAGTGTAACCTTATCAAATGTTTATTTCAAATAGCGTCCCCAAAAGTAGCAAAAGCAACGCCTAAAAAAAAAGTCTGGGTAAGTGATTCCAAAAATGAAATTTATATTGGGAGTTTTATTTAAAAAATTGAATAAGTATTTTGGGTTAATTTTTCAAGCTTAATTTATTTACGAATTTTTTGCTACGAAAGGATCAATATGCGAGTATAAAATGATAATTATATAAATTGTCAATGTCTTAGCCCTGTCGTAATAATTATGCCAATTGATGAGTACGAGTAATATTTCAATTGTCATTGGAGGCATCAAGCAATCTTCCTCTGGCCAACACTTTAGTGTTTGGAAATTTTACTGCAAAAAAAAAATGTAGGAACGTTTCAAATTCTCGTGAAATTTTTACTTATGTTTTTCTAGAGACTTTTTCGTATCGAAATGATGTCGATTCGTTGCTCGTAATATGTGTCACATCGAACCATAATCTAATGTGCGTGACGTGTATAAATGTATTGTAATTTTCCAATAAAATGTCCACAGGGTAAAATAATAACAGCCGATCAGAAAGCCATCACTGTTAGGACGTTAGCAACGCCTCAAGAAAGTCATACATTATTGGTGAAGAATGAAATCGATACGATGGAAAAAGTTCTACGATACGCGGTGAAAAAATACCCGGATAAGAAGTGCCTGGGGACGAGGGAAATTCTCGCCGAAGAAGATGAACAGCAGCCGGACGGAAGGATTTTCAAAAAAGTGAGTTTTTCTCGACCTCAAATTATTAGCTCAGACGTGGCAACGGAATTAATGAGGTTTGTCTGGTTCGATTTAAGAACCCCTGGATGGCGAAAAATCGCGAAAAATAAGGCCTAAAGAAATTCTGGGAGAGGAGTAGAAGTTGACTTGGTTTTGGATTTTTGTAATTTTTAAAAAAATATCTACAATTATATTGTATTTTTTTAGCCCTTCTGGTTTTGTTTGGCAACCCCTAAGTGGCGTAAAAAAAATCCCTAAAAATTGATAAAAATGCAAACCTTGACGAAGAGGAGGAGGGAGAGAATTAAAGGTCGATTGTGATTTCAGATTTTTATCTTATTATTATTATTATTTTTTTTTTTTAAATATTTATTTCGAATTTTTTTATCACTTCTGGTGGTTTGATTTGAGAACCCTTGATTGGTGAAAAAAATTGTCAAAAAATTGACAAGTTACGCGACATAAGATTTATTAAGGTATATAAAAATGGGGGAAGGAGGTGTTGCTAGTCAACTTCGGTCTTAGATTTGTATCAATTATTCTTTGGATATTTATTTCAAATGTTTTTAACCCTTTTCCTACGGAAGTATTGGTCAGATTAATTTGCTGATACGGGTTTAATGACCTTAGTGTTGGGGTAAGTTGTTATACCCTTACCTAGTATATTTTCATTACGGGTTTGGGTTCTAAATTAATTGTTTTTTAATTCGTCAGTCTGGACAAGGTGAGAAATTATAAAACTGAAAAGCTGATCAAATGAAAGATTTCGGTTTATTTGTGTCATTTTGATCAACACAGGTCCTAGTTTCCTCTTCTGGCTTGCCAGCCTCTTTGGTAAAGTTTTATATTAGTTTTAAAAAAATTGGAACATTTCTTTCAAAATACGTTTTTTTGTGATAATTTTTTAAAAATTATAGAATTTTTGATTTTTTTTTTAGAAAATTTTGAAATGTTTTCTTGGACGATTTTTTGTGTAAATTTTTTGGTCAACATTTTGATGGGATAAATTGAACTTTTTCAAAGAAATATTTTCTTTCAAAAAAAATAATGATGATAAAAGAATAGAAGATTTTTTGTAAAAATTAAAAAAAAAAGTAAGCCATTTCAATTGTTTCATGAAAATTTTGAAATATTCATATTCTTTTCTAAAAATTTAAAAATAAAATTAATACGTAAGAAAGATTTTGATTTTTTCAGAAAAATTCTGAAATATTTGGTTTTCAAAAAAATTTTTGAACGATTTTTTTAATAATATTATTATACTTAATAGGATTTTGATTTTTTTTCAAAAAAAAATTTGAAACAAGTATTTTCTTTAAAGAAAAAAATAAATGAATATTAAGTGGATTTTTTTGAAAGAATTGAAAAAAATTGATGGAATTTTTGTTTTTTGTTCAGAGAAATTGTGAAAATTAAAAAAAAAATTGAAAAGATTTTCGATTTTTTTCAAAAAAATTTCAATTAGGTAGTAGGTAGCTAGATACTTATTCCCTATAAAAAAATTTGAGGATTTTTTTGAAAATTACAGAAAAAATTATGGTATTTATAGCTATGATTTTTTTTTTCAGTTTTTAGTTAATATTTTGATGGGATATCTATTTTTTGAAAAAAAATATCTTCTTTCAAAATAGGTAAATAAATAAATAAATAAATAGAAGAGTTTTGGTAAAAATTCAAAAAAAAAAGATTATAGAATTTTTGAACTGTTTTAGAAAATTTTTGAAATATTTCATTTCAAAAAATAGAGCATTCTTTGTAAAAATAAAATTAATTAGGATTTTGAATTATTAAAAAAATAAAAATAAAATTGATAAAACTTTTGATTTTTTCAAAAAAAATTTCATTCCCTTTCAAAAAAATTGAGGATTTTTTTTTGAAAATTACAGAAGAAATTATGAGATTTTTGATTTTTTTTTTTTTTCAGTAATAATTTGAAAATGTTTCTTTAAAAAAAATAATAAAACAACTTTTTGTAAAATTTGTAGAAGGAATCAGTTCTCATCGAAATCAAATTTAATTAATAAGTAATTATACTGAAAAAAAGAAGAAAATACAATTCGAAAAATGCGGCTCTAAAACGATAATTAAACGTTCAAAACGAGATAATTTTTAAGATTACTTTTGCGATGGTGTTTTTCAATTTCACTCGATGACCTTGGGAATTAAGCTTTTGAAAAATACTTATCAGGTTCAAATTAAACGCCATCTTTGTCGAAATTGATGCATGATGTAACTCGTATTCTGGTACCAGTCGAGCAAATATGTATTTGATTATACCAAGTACGTAAAACTCGCTCGATTAATTAAAATGCAAATATATTTGCGGGAATGAGTAATCAAAGATGAGAAAATTTAAAATCAAAATAGGTGTAATCATTTCGAGGGGGGAAATAATAAAAAAATTTATTAGGTAGATATATTTTTTATTTTTTTAATATCTACGAATTTTAAATTAATTTTTTGATTTTTTTTTTTTTTTTTGCATTATTTCAGTACAAAATGGGCGACTACCAATGGACATCGTTTTCAGAAACCGACGTAATCGCTGCGAATTTCGGCAAAGGTTTGGTCGCTCTCGGACAAGAACGTTACAAGAACATCGTTATTTTCGGCGAAACGCGTGCTCAGTGGTTAATCGCTGCGCAAGCATGTTTCAAACAGAATTTCCCAAGTACGTAAACAGACGTATGCATAAATTCTCGACATATTTGTTCTATGCGAATGTGTAAAAATGCAGTCGTAGAAATACCTGCGTACGTAGATGTATCAATGATGTCGTTATTAATCCAATTTTCATTTTGGCATGTGCTCGCGCAGTTGCTACCATTTACGCGACCCTGGGAGAAGATGCTATTGCCCATGGAATCAACGAAACCGAAGTGTCGTTCGTCATCACGACGCACGACCTGCTGCCAAAATTTAAAAACATCTTGAAATTCACTCCCAAGGTGAAAACCATCATTTACATGGAAGATCAGTTATCCGAGACCGATACCTCCGGATTTCGAGAGGACGTCAATATCGTCGCTTTCAAAGAAGTCATCAAGAAGGGAGAAGCGATGCAACTTGGTAAATTTTCAGCTTTTATTCTGATACCAAAGATTGATTCTCTATTATCTTTTTTTTTTTTTTTTAAATCACTCATCAGATTTATTATCTGGAAAAATACGTGTTTCATCGATTTTTTCATTTTTACCAATTTTACTGCTTTAATTACGTGCACGATCGTTAATTGGCTCTAGAATCACCTAGAACAGGAAAAAGTTGGAATTTTCATTTTATTTTGATTCAAATGGAACAGTTGATTAAAACTTTGGTATAAATTAGAATTTTATTACCTATAGTTGCGAAAATTTTAATCAAAATGCGAAAAATACGTGAAATTAACTACACTATTTTAGAACCTTGACAAAATACGTCGAAAGTTGCATTTTGGAAGTTGACCCCCTCCCCCCCCCCACCGAGCAAACGACCTATAAATGGATTCATTAGTAAAATTTTATTGCTGAAAGAATTCTTCAATTTTTTTCAACTTTGTTTTTCATTTTTTTTAATATCTACCTTGTAAAATTTTTCAGTTTAAAAAATTCTCTAAAATTCAATATTCAGACTTTTCTCTAAATAATTTTGTTTAGAAATTATTCTTATCAAAATTTCCGCTCCAAAATTTCCCCAAGAGATACTTACTTAAGGTGGATATTCTTGTCACTAAAAATTTTTAAACTTCATAATTAGGGGGTAAATGATACTTTGAAGGTTGATTTTACCTCCTCTCCTTTCTATCTCTCAAACAATTTGCAAATTTCTTCCTAGTATCTAAAATTTTACAATTGAAATTTTAAAAAAAATTCTCAACTGTACTTTGATTTTCCCTGTGAATTGTTTTTTCCTAAAATTGTCTCTTGAAATTTTCCATTTTTTTTGTTGTGTGGGAATTTTTTTTAATCTGAATTTTGTTCTTAAATTTTTCCTAAAACGTATTGAAAAATTGGATATGGATGTTAGTTTTATAATTTGGAAAGAAATGAAATTTTTGAGCTTTATTTCACCCTTCTCCCTTCTCAAATAATTTAAAATCTTACAATTCGAAAAACCCTTCAATTTCTTTTTAGTTTGGTTTTTCGTGAAACTTTATTTTAATTTAAAAAAATTCAATTCTTGAAATTTTTGTGTCATCTTTTTTTAAAAATCAGAATTTTATTCTCAATTTTTTTCAAATGCAATTTTATAAAGTAAGAACTACTAATTTTGGAATTTTAGATGAAATGAAATTTTGGGAGTTGAATTTCCCTCTCCCCTCACAAACATTTCTGGATGTCTCCCTTGTAAAATTTCGCTACTCAAAAAATTCTTCATTATTTTTTTTTAAACGTTTTGTTTTGTATTTCATTTTTTCAATTTTCTTTTTGAAAATTTTTAGTTCAAAAAATTATACAAATTTTTATAAAAAGTTGTTCTACTTAAAATTTTGCCCTAAAATGTATCCTGATAGATAATTATTATGTATTCATGTCAATGGAAAATTGTGAATTTTATAATTTAGAAAGAAATTGAATTTGGAGGTTGATTTCGCCTCCCTTCGCCTCTCCATCCGCTCTCAAACAATTTTCAAAATGTCTTCCTCCTAAATTTTAAATATCAAAAAGCTCTTTATAACATTTTCCTAAATTTTGTTTTTATTTGTTCTGTGAAACTTTTTTTTTGAATTTTTTTCTTCAAATTTTCTATTGAAATTTTTTGGTTCATGAAATTGTTTAAATTTTCACGTAATTAGATTTTTTTTTCTAAAACGTGTTTTTGTAATTAAACGAAAAATAATATAAATTTAATAATTTAAAAAGAAAGGGAATTTTGAAACTTAATTTCACTTCTCCCTCTCATTTCGTAAAATTTTACACTTGAAAAATTCCTCAATTTTTTCTCGATTTGATTTTTCATTTTTCTGGGAAACTTCATTTTCTGACACTTTTTCTTTTTATTAAAATTTTCTTTCAAAACAAATTCTAAAATTTTATTCCCCATTCTTTCATGTGGATTTTTAAAAATGATTCTCGTCAGAATAATGTTTAAGAAATATATGAAAACTAATGTGGTAGAAATATCAAAAAAATGAGCACGAAAAAATTCAAGGAAATCTTGAGAATGTTTCAGATAAAAAATAAAAAAAAAAAAAAAAACAATAAGGAGATATTTTTTAAAATTAAATTTTCAATCACCAAAATTTATTCCAAAAAAATCTAAAGAGTAAAATAGATGAAAAAATAAAATTTTATTACCCTGAGCATTTTCATTTTTTTTCTCAATTACTCGAAGAAATAGATGGAAAATTTCGGAGGGAAAATCAAAAAAATGAGCAAGAAAAAGTCAATGGAATTTTTATTTTTAATGGAAAATTTTTTGAAAAAAAATGATTTGAAATTTTTTTTGAGATATTTTAATTGGAAAAAGTATCTAAAAAAATGAGAAAAATTACAAGTCATAATTCATCATACGACACAACTCGAGAAATTTCGATAAAAAATTCACCCTCGACGAATTCCTTTCAAGGTCAGCTTCCAAAATAACTAAACCTAATAGAGAAAAAAAAATAACGAATAAAATATGCTCACCAAAAAAACTAAATCGCCCAAGTGGAAAAAAATTCGACGTATTTTCATTTTTTAGATTCGGTCTCTCGTGTTGGCAAAAAAAAGAAAGGCAAAACTAAATAATTCATCGTACTACTTGGAATTTCGAGGCGATTATTTTTTCACGTATTTTCCTTTTACCACGCTTTTATTAGCTTGGTATGTATGTATGTTTGTCTCATGGAACCAAATGTATGTTTTCGACCAATCCTCTCTCATTTAATATTTTACTGGAATTGAAAGAACATAGTGCTCACTGTAGGGGTTTTCGAGGTCGCTGAATTTGATTTTCGAACTCAAATTTACCCCCGACCCCAAATTGAGCCCCTATGAGGGGGTTCAATTTTGAAAATTTCAGAAAATCACAACATTGGTATCGAAATGTAGGTTTTCGAGGTCGCTGAATTCGATTTTCGAACTCAAATTTACCCCCGACCCCAAATTGAGCCCCTATGAGGAGGTTCAATTTTGAAAATTTCAGAAAATCACAACATTGGTATCGAAATGTAGGTTTTCGAGGTCGCTGAATTCGATTTTCGGACTTAAATTTACCCTTACCCCAAATTGAGCCCCTATGAGGGGGTTCCATTTTGAAAATTTCAAAATTTACAACATTGATATCAAAATGTTGGTTTTCGAGGTAGCTGAATTCGATTTTCGAACTCAAATTTACCCCGACCCCAAATTGAGCCCCTATGAGGGGGTTCAGTTTTGAAAATTTCAGAAAATCATTTTTTTCACCTCAATAATACGTTGGTCAAGATTTTTTTTTTTTTTAGATAGACATTCGAACCTAGTAAAACTATGAAATTAAAATATTTTCAACGACAAAAAGAGTTAAATAAAAATGTAAAAAAAATTTTAAAAACCACGCTTTTATTTAAAGTTGGTCACTTTGTAAAATGTTATTCATAGGGAAAGAGTAATGCCTTAAAAAACAAAAAATAAAATTTACTTGAATACAAAAATGTGTCATGAATTTTTTTTTTTCAAAAATTTTAATGATGAAAAGCGTGGTGGGGTGTGCGAGGAGCAAACGAATGCCTTTTCGATTAACGCCCCACCACGATTTTCATCATTAAAATTTTTGAAAAAAAAATTTTCATGACACATTTTTGTATTCAAGTAAATTTTATTTTTTGTTTTTTAAGGCATTATTTCGCGAACAAATGCTCGTTGCTTGTTTATTCGAAAGATGAAATCCCTTAAGATGGAAAACTCGGTCAGGTACTCGTAATCGTAACTACGAGTAAAGAAATATTTACTGAGAAAACAATTTTCTAAAAAGAGCTGACTCTTTAAGTCTTAATGCTATTTAAAAATTATATAAGGTAATCTAGGTAACATTAAGATTAAGACTCTTGAAACAAGAACTCGTTGAACTTACCGGCATATTTTTTAATTTTTTGTCCGACAGAAAATTCACCCCCTAAAGCCAACGATACAGCTATCATCATGTACACCAGTGGCTCAACCGGTGTTCCAAAAGGTGTCATTTTAACTCACGAAAATATTGTTAGCACGTTGAAAGGATTCTCGGACGCTGTGCCGATTAAATCGAACGATATTTATTTAGCATATTTACCATTAGCTCACGTATACGAATTATTATCAGGTTTGTACCAAAATTTATGTCTATTTGATCGATTATTATACGAGTATTATACCTATTTTAATTAGTCTAATGGTTTTTGATTTTTTTTTTTACAGAATACATGTGCCTATTTTCTGGTGTTCCTATCGGATATTCAACGCCTTTAACCATGGTAGACACGTCTAGTAAAATTATGCGTGGAACGAAAGGAGACGCATCAGTGTTAAGGCCAACCATCATCACAGCAGTACCGGTTAGTACATTGAAACACTAGTACCCTACTGTCTGGTTCATTATTAACAGAATTAATTTGTATTTCATTAACGGAATCGATACGACGTTGTTCGAACTGTAACAAAAAATAAAGGGGGGCTCGTCGCATCGCGTCGATAGTAAATCCATTACCTACGCTATTCCAATCCACTCTGAAACGTGTATTGTAGTATTACGTTGCACTATGTACGACTTACATTATGCGTCATAATATAATACGTCTGTTGTAATTAGCGTAGTTAGCTTTATTTATATGTAATTGTACCTATCATTGGCGGTTGATAACCAGAAACGGCTCATGTTAACAATCCCCTCCCGTCCATGTCTGCGTATTGTTTAACTAATCGAATATTTTTGTTTTTATGTTGCAGCTAATTTTAGATCGAATTTACAAAGGCATTAATGATAAATTAAATCACGGAAGCGCCGTTAAAAAGTCCTTGTTTAATTTCGCCTACAATTATAAGAAGAAATGGGTTAAGAAAGGATTTTCTACTCCGCTTATCGACAGGTATGATTGTATTTTTGATTTTATTGCAAAATGTGACGAAAAAATTAATAAATTGGCTAAAGAAAAAATTCCAAAATTGAAGCCATGCCCTTTTTTATGACAACAACATCTTCAAAAAAAAGAAAAAAATTGAAAATAATTTTTTTTAATTGAGGTAAACTTCAAAATTGAAAAAAAAATTGAAAGTTTTGAGAAATTACGAAAAAAATTGAAAAAATTAATTCTGGAAAGGATTGAAAATAATGTGTCATAGTCGAAAATGAAATGTTGAAAAATTTGAAAAAAATGACGAATGTCAAGAAATAATTTGAGAAAAAAATTAAAATGAAAAAATCAAGGGCAATAAAAAAACAATAAAACGATTCGAGGTCAAAATGAAAATAAAATAAAATAAAATTTTGAGAAATTCTTAATTTGAGAAAAGAAGTGGGAAAAAATTATTGTAACATGAGTAAAAAAATTGATGAAAATTTCGAGAATATTTTTAGAGATAATTTAAGGAAATTTTCTGGAAAAAAAATTGAAAAATAGTAGCCATACTAGATCAAAAAATTCAGAAAGAATTGAATTTACAAGTGAAAATCCAAAATTTTGATAAATAGTTAGAGAAAAAATTCGGGAAGGAATTGGAAAAAATGAGATAAAGTATGTCAAAATCAAAATATCAAAATAAATAAATAAATAGAAAAAGACTGAGTGGGATATTTTTTAAATCTAGTAAAATGAATCAATAAAAAAAAAAGATTCTGAAAATTTTGAAATTTTTTTTGGAAAATTGAAATAAAACGAGTCAAAATGAAAAAATACGAAATTGTAAAAAATGAGTCACAATAGAAAAATTCATGATGGTAAATTGAATTAAAATAATTAAGTTAGAATCAAAAAAAAAAGTACTGAAAATTAATGAGTCAATATTTAAAAAAAGATTAGGTGGTATGAAAATTTTGATAAAAAATTCAGAAAAAAACGAATAATTGAGTAAAAATTAAGAAAAAATTCATGAAAAATTGAAATAAAATAAGTAAGTCAAAATCAGAAAATATAAAGTAATCCAAGATGAAAAAAATAGTGGCAAAAATTCAAGAAATTTTTTTTTAAAATATCAGAATCAGAAAATAAAATGAAATAAAATAGAGAAATAAAAAAAAAATTGAGATTTTTTTTTCAAATCCAATAAAATTAGCCAATACCTAGATAATAAAAAAAAGATGATGAAAATTTTGAGAAAAAAATAAATCAGTCAAAATTATTAAAAAAATGAGGAACAAAATTCAGGAAAAATTGAAATAAAAAGTCAAATCAAAAAAAAAAAGTTGTCAAGATCAAAAAATTACAAAAATTCAGGAATTTTTTTTAAAACAAGTCAAGTTGAAATGGGGAAAAATGAGAAAAGCGCGAAGTCAAAAAAAAAAAGAAAAATGATTGAAAAAAGTTCAAAGGTTTTTTTTCGAATAAAATTGTCTGTGATTCTCAAAAATAATAAATTGTTATTTTTTTTTTTTGTTAAATCAGAAAAAATGATAAATTTATCCATTCCCCATTTCTAAGAATTACGAGAACAGTAAATTTTCATTTTACTTACTTATTGTTATTTTACCTACTTCCCACTCCTTGGACCCCATAACTTGATCCTTGCCCGACCTTCTCTGGCTAATTTATTGCCTTTTTAATCTTTTATTCGGCTATTGCCTTCGTTACAAAAGGGTATCAGTATGTGAAACCAATTTATTTTTGTTTCAGCGTTATATTTAGTCAAGTCAAACAAGCTTTAGGAGGAAGAGTACGTTTAATTGTATCCGGCGGTGCTCCGTTGTCTCCCGACACACACGAATTTATTAAAACCTGTGTATGCAATAACGTAGTCCAAGGATATGGCTTGACTGAGACCTGCGCTGCTGCTACAGCTATGGATCGTAAGTATATCGCCCTATTTCAAATATAAAATCGGTAAGTGTTATCGAATAGGACGAGATTAATTTCTTATTCGTTTGTGTGTATTTTTCAGTGGAAGATATGTCGATGGGTAGAGCCGGATCGCCGCTGACTGTCTGCGATATTAGGTTAACCGATTGGGAGGAAGGAAATTATAGAGTTAGTGACAAGCCTTACCCTAGAGGTGAAATTGTCATAGGTAAGGTATTCGCAATTTGCCAAAAAATAATGATTTTAGAGAGATTGAAATAATTATGTATTATTAATTCTGTGACATGGGTCTTTTTTTTCAGGAGGAAATAACGTGTCTCCAGGATATTATAAATTAGATGATAAGACGAAAGAAGACTTCTTTACCGAAGATGGACGTAGATGGTTTAAAACCGGCGATATCGGTGAATATCATCCCGATGGTGTTATTAAAATTATTGGTGAGTCGAGTTTACCAATTTAAAATTTTTAAAAGGTATCATGAAAGGTTAATCAAAATGTGTGAAAAGACAAAGAGTCAATTTTTGCGGTCTAAAATTTTTTTTAAATATGTTCTATATTTTTTTAAATTTTGTTGAAAGCTCCAACACAAAAATTAGTTCAGCTGGTTGAGGTTGAATTTTAACCAAGTTCTTAGCATTTCAATTCAAAATGATATCCAAAATTTTATCATTTTCATTTTTTTAAATTATCGCCCGCAAATGATTACCTAATTTTCAAAAAATGCAGATTCGTCTTCAAACACACGTGAATAATTTTCTTCAAAATATTGATTATTCCCTCCCCCCCCCCCCCAAATACAAAAAAATTTATGTATACCTAGGCAAATATTTTCTAAATGATATTTACTTATTTTCAAAAAATACATAGTTTATAAATCATTTTTCCAAACCTGTTTTATAACAGATTATTTTTTTCAAAATGTACAAAATCTTAAAAACATTTTTTCAATATTTATTCCCATTTTTCTATTTGTTTTCTTCTTATTTCCTACAAGTCAAGATCTCCATAAAAAAGTTAAAAATTGAAATCTAGAAAAATTGTGATGATAATTTAACCCTTCCCCTCCTCCTCCTCCAATCAATCCGTTTTCGAAAAAAATCGAGCGATTGTTTTTAAAATTATAAAAACATTTACAAAAAACTTCAAAATTAATTCTGAAAAAATGTATATAATATATTTTCGGAAAAATGTACTTAAAAATATTTATTTTCACAATAATTTTTCAACTTCAAAATGAAGTTATTAATAGATTTTTTTTTCAAAAATTGAAAAAATAAATCTCTCCTCCTCTCTCCCCCCCTCCCAAAAAGGGGAAAAAATCTTCAAATTATTTTTTCCCACCTATTTTTTTTTTTTTTTTTTTTTTTTTTTTTTTTAAATAATGTACTTATACTTATTTATTGGGAGTCTAAAAAATCTTCGAAATAATTTTTCATACTATATTATCAAAATAAAATTTCCAATATTTGATTTTTCAATTTAAATTGACTCTTTCTATGTACATAGTATTTTGTTTAGTCATTTAAGACAATATCCATTCAGTTTCTTCCAAAAAAATGAACCATTTTTAATTTTAACGTTTTTCTTCTCTTTTCCAGATCGTAAAAAAGATTTAGTCAAATTACAAGCCGGCGAATACGTATCCCTAGGCAAAGTAGAAACTCAACTAAAAACGTGCTCAATCGTTGAGAACATTTGCGTCTACGGTGACGCCAGAAAAGACTACACAGTCGCCTTGATCGTTCCAAACCCAGTCGCTTTGAAAGAAATCGGAGAAAAATACGGATTCGACAAGGAAACGTCGATAGATCAATTATGCGAAGATTCTCGAGTCGAACGAGAAGTATTACATCAAATAGTCATGCATGGTAAAAAATGTAAGTATACTCTAGAACTCAGTTTTAACTCCTCTTAGCCACCTTCCAAATAACAACCATCTTAACTCGTGTATTTTTTTCTTTCTCAGGTAAATTACAAAAATTCGAAATCCCGGCAGCTATTAAATTATGTAAAGAAGTATGGTCGCCCGATATGGGCCTGGTGACGGCAGCTTTCAAGCTCAAGAGGAAAGAAATCCAAGAAAGATATCAGCTCGAAATAAACCGAATGTACGCGTCTTGATCATGAAACTAGTCGGAATTGCTGCGCATAAACATCCGACAACCGCTTTCGCAAAATAATTATAAGACAATCTTGTAAATAAGGATGCTATTTTTACAATAAGAAGGTATAAATTAGGAAAAAAATATCGTACCGGAGATTTCTAAAGTGTAAGGAAAAAAAGGATGCCCAGAACCTGAAAAAAAATATATTTTCGCTCAATTTATCGTATAGAAAGTTGTACTTAAGCGACGAAAATATTATTTTAGTACAAAATAAGTGCGCTGATTAGGTTCATCTCTTATTTTCTTCTCTCTCGATATTTATCTGTGATAGTTTATTTATTCTTTTAAATTTTTTTTTCTTTTTTTTTTGTAGTAGTGCTATATCTTTTTATGCGAAGTAGCGTTATCAACGAACAAATATGCTTGATGAGGGGGGGTTGTTCGTAAGAGCAAATAGAATGCCAAAGTTCAAGTCGATATAAGAAGAATGCAATTTACTAGTAAATGTGGTTTACGTTTGATCGAATTCGAGTCGTGGGTTGTGTCAGAGCAAGATACAGGATGGTTTTCGAAAATACGACGATTGTACGTTTTTTTTTGTCTTTTTTAATTTAATATATTCGATTTCGAATTCATTTCTACGAACGTAAGCACACGATTACCTCTGTTCTACTACCTAATTTTTGTATACATGTAAGATTTTACATTTTTCAATTACGGTGTCGGTATAATTAGCTGTATTGAAAGGATATTTACCCAAATATCTGGCCAGTTGTTTGTACAGTCCTAGGAAGTTTACGGAATTACAATTTGTTTCTTTAATATACGCTGTATAAAGTAGTTACTGAGCTTATTGAACGCGAGCTTTTTTTAAGTTTTCATTTTAATTAGGCCCATTCGGACGTCTTGTAAATTGTACTTAATTTGTTTATTTTGTTTTATTATTTTCCCCCTCTTTTCAAATACCTACCTATCACGTTGGAGCGTATTTTATATTATAAATGAATTGTACAAAACATAATTATAATAATGTTTATTTATGTTGGAAGCGTCAAGTGCTATATCAATTTAGGCAATATATGTGCATATCTATGTATTTAATTAATACTAATGAGCTGCGTTAATAATTTATTTTACGTACAGTTTGTTTAGTTTTATCGAGATTTTTACGTCGTGAATTGTTTTTAAATGTGTTGTGATTCAGTTTGGTACATTATAGCGTTGAAAAAAATAATTTATTTTGTATTTGTGTTTTATGTTTATCCTTCGTGCCGTTTTTATTGAAAGTATATTTTTAAAAATTTACCAGAGTATGTTTTTTTTTTTATAAGTTTTGCATCGCAGATTATTTTTATTGGTGATGTTTGCGATGGAAAAATTATTATTGATGAAAGGAGTTTAATATGTTCTTAGCATTCGTCCTCGAATTATTTCATTGTCTTCGTCGGTTCGATTGCAAACTTCGTTCTCGAAATCGATTTCGGCGCTGGTGTAGTAATCGAAGCATTCTTTTTTGATGGCTGTAACAAGAGCGATAAGTTTCAAGTATTTCAAATTTTAACAAAAAATAAATTTATAATTCTCAGAAACTAAAGATTTTTTTAAGTTGAAATTTTGTAGAAAGATTTTCTTTTTCAGAAATTATTGATAGTTTAGTAGGTAGTTTACCTACTTTGTAAAATTGAATTTTTCAAGGATTGATAATTTCTCTCAAATTTATGATTAAAAAATTGTCAGTTCTCAAAAATGATTCATTTTTCAAAATTTTGAAGATTTTTTAAAATTGATAGATTTTTGAAATTTGGTAATTTTTCAGAAATCACTGATTTTATGAAAATTAATTATTTCTTAAAACTATAGTTTTTTCAAAATTGATAATTTCTCAAAAATCGATAATTTTCCCAAAATTGATAATTTTTCATAAATCAATGATTATTTAAAAATTATTAAATTTTTCATAACCGATTAGTGATGAATTATCCAAAAATAATACATTTCCTAAAATCGAAAATTTTTCAAAAAATGATGATTTTCGAAATTAACAAGTTTCAATCTTTTTTTTTCAAAACTTGATATTTTTTTCAAAAAATGGTGATTTCTGTTGAACTGCTGAATTTTCGAAAATTAATAATTTCTCTCGAATTAATAAATATAAAAAAATTTTAATTTCCAAATATTTTAACAAATTTTTAAAAATATAAACTTTTGAAAATTTGATGATTTTTCAAAAAAAATTATTGCTTAGAAATTGCGAATTTAAAATAAAAGTTTCGAAACTATTTAGAAATCACCGTTGAATTTTTCAACATTGAAAAATTTTCCAAAAATTATCACCTTTTTATGTACATTTGATATTTTAAAAAGTAAATTATTTTTCCAAAATAGATAAATTATAGAGAATAAAACTGATGAATTTTTCAAAATTGACACTTAATTTGAAAAAGAGTGATTTGTGCAAGTATAAGATTTTTCACAATTTGGTAAATTATCCAATACAAATAATTTTTTTGAAGTTGACAGTTTTTCAAAAATTAATAATTTTTCAAAATTTAATATTTTTATACAAACTCATTTTCAATTAAAAATAATTGATGATTTCTCAAAAATTAATAATTTTTAAGTCAACAAAAAAAAATTCAGTTTTTTTTTAAATTTATAATTTTTCAAAAATCGATGCTTTTTTCAGAATAGTGATTTTTTTCAAAATTTAATACTGTTTTGGAATCAATGATTTTCAAAAAATAAATAATTTTTGCGTTAATTATAAACGATGAAAGATAATTTTTCACAAATCGGATGATTTTTTAAATTCTCCAAAATTTTTCAAAATAAGTATGTGTGAAGCGCTCTGTGAAAAGGTACCTAAACTCGGGAAAGCAAATTTTTCAGGAGAACAAAAAAATCGAAAAAATCGATTTTTCACTTTTTGATCGGATTCTCAAAAAAAATAATACTTTTGGCGCAATTTCGGAGCGTTTTTCTCCAATCATTCATTTTCCATGTGAGAACTTCAAAGTGGTATATCTCGGTCAATTTTCAAGCAATTTTCGATTTTTTTGTTTTATATTACGCAGGAAGGAATTCTCTTTCAGATAAGCTAGAAAATTCAAGTTAGATTTTTCCGAGTTTAGGTAGCTTTTCACAGAGCGCCTTACATCTAAATTATACAGAATTGATGAATTTTCCAAAATTGATGATTTTAAAAAAATATCAATTTTCAAAAATTATAAATTTTTCAAAATCTTGATGTTTTTTCACAATTGTTTATTTTTACTTATTAATTACTTAAAAATTGGTAAATTTTCTTTTTTTCAACCTTGATAATTTCAGAAAGCGGCGATTTTTTCAAATTTTAAAATCGTAATTATATTCCAAAAATTGGTGAATTCAGTAGATATTAAAAAATTTATGGATTTTCAAAAATTTATCGGTTTTTTTAAATTTACGAATTATTCAAAATTGATAGTTTTTCAAAAATATATAATTTTTCCAAGTTTGATAAATTTTTGAGAAATGATAATTTTTTTCAAAATTAATAATTTTCTAAAATGTTGTTTTTATGAAAAACAATTATTTTTCGAAAACAGATAATTATTTCATTGATAAATAATACGAAATTGATGAATTTTCCAAAATGAATTATTTTTTGGAAATTAATGTTTTTCAAAAAATAGAGATACTTAATTTTTTTCGTTTTTTTTTCTTTCAAAAATTGATAATTTAGCAATAATTAATATTTTCCAGCTATTGGTGACTTTTTTTCAAATTGATAGTTTTTCAAAAAATTTCAATTCCCCTCAAGTCTCATAAGCCTACAATTGATGATTTTTTTTTAAATTGTCAATTCTCTAAAATTAGATATTAATTTTTTTTAAATTTGACTAATGTTTCAAAAATTGACCATTCGTTTAAAAAATATTTTACCTATGGTATTTTTTAAAAATTTGATGATTTTTCAAAAAAAATTGATTTATTGAAAATTGCAGAGTTTCTAAACATTTACAATTTATAAAAACATAGACGATTCGATTCTACTTAAAAAAATTGTTTCAATAGATGACAATTTTTTCCCCTAAATTTGATTTTTTTGAATTGATAATTCTCATCTACGAATAGATTAAGACTATTATCAAAAAAATATATATATATAATTATAATCATTCCTTAAAAATTAGCGATGAAAAAAAAATTAACAAATCTCAAAAACTGAGGATGCTAAAAACTCGAGATTTGTTTTTAAATTACTAATTCTCATCAAAAAATAATGTTTTCTTTCCTTTTCTTCAAATCGATATCGTTTTTTGCAAAAGTGATGATTTTTTACCCTCATTTTTGAATTTTAGAAATTTAAAAGAAACGTAGGTAGGTATTTCGTTGCGAGTATTTTTTCCATACTCTTGATGAATCTTTTACCTCTTAAATAATGAAAAAAAAACTCACATTGCTTATCTAAATTCGCACAATACGCTTGACCCAAGTCCAATGGTCCATATGGTAAAATTTCGCAAATAAAAGGGAACGTTTTGTTACACTGTTGAACTCTCCAGTAACGATTTGAATCAATTGTGACGCAATCTTCATTGGAATATTTACTCCTCGGTTCTCCAGGAGCCCAAGAACGGAAAGAAAGACAGTTGAGTGGTTCACCTGAATCATACTCAATTTAATAGGTTTATCATTAGGTAGGTACCTTAGCTGTGATTTAAATAGGTAAGTGTACCAAACCATTAAAATTGGTAAAGGTTCCTTCCCGTTCGATGTCGTTGAGACCAACGTAAGCTTGTAATTGACGATTTTTGGTTGTTTGCGATTTTGTGATGATACTGGCCATTTTGGATGATAATTCTTCGGTAATTACGTTGGCTAAGACTCCACCGTACTCTTCACATTTTGTGACAGCTTCGGAGTAATTTAATTTGTTGTGGCTGAACATGAAGATACCTTCTTTGGGAACGCATGTCATATTTTCTGTGGCTTTTTTGGGGGTGAGGATTTAATTAAAATAATTTCATTACATCATAATTTAAGTGGCAAGTTACTTACGAAAAATTCTGGCATAAAGACTGTAATAATTATACATCGACTCGTATTGTTTCACTGCTGTGATATTGAATTCTGGGCAATCGTACACGATGCAATTCTTTTTTCGATTTTCAAAATTTTCTAACCATTTATTTAATAAATTCCAAACAAAAAGTACCGAAGTATAAATAGATATACGTACAAATAACAGGTAAAATTAAATTTATTTACTTACCTGGTTCAGCAAAATTCAACGCCAAACCTTTATTACGAGAACTGAAATTTTTACAAAATTCTAAATTATCAGCGTACGTTTCCGCGATAATATTTTTACTCGAACTGGTGCAAGTTTGCATTAAGAAATAATCAGATTTAAAAGGTTTATTGACTCGACTACACCGAAATATACCATCATTGAAGGCAAATAAATAGAAAAACGAGATCAATTTGGTTGTCATCATTTTTAGAACAACTTAAATCGAGTAGGTGCACAAGTAGGTAAGAAATTCGTAATACTATTTACCGGAATTAGGAATAGTCAAGACAATCGCCCAAGTTGTGTATTTTGTCATTGAATTATAATTATTTTTATTTCATGTATTGTAGGTACACCAAGTTCTTGTATTAAGGAATACATTTCAACTCGTTTTGGAGTCGTGTATGGGAAAAATTCAAACTATTTAGTTAATAACAACATCCATTTATTAATTCAATTCACAAAACTAATTGCTTAGTTAATTTCATTTTTGTTTTGATACGAAATACTCGTTAAGTACGGTGATAGTGCTGTTGAATACTTCCTTGATTGATTTTTCACATGGAATCTGCAAGGTACAGTAAAAAGTTAATTCGAGTACCTATTCAACTTGAAAAAAGTTAAAGAATTCTTAAGCCAAAAAATTGAAATTTTTGGGCAAAAAAAAAAAAAAAAATAGAAAGATCCTCTTCCAAAAAAAAGAGATTTTTTCTAGAAAAAATTAAAAATTTTCTCGTTCCAAAAAAATTAAAGATTTTTTTTTGCAAAAAATGAACAATTTTTTCCTTTAAAAAATTCAATGATTTAAATGGGAAAACAATTTATTCCAAAAAATTGAAGGCTTTAAAATTAAAAAAAAAAAAAAAAAAAGGTTATTACCTACAAAAAATTAAAGTTTTTCTGCAAAAAAAGAGATAAATTTTCTGTTCCAAAAATTTGAAAAAAAATTTTACCCCTCATTAATTAAGATATTTTTTTCTCTAAAATAAAATGGGAATCTTTTTATTTAAAAAATTTTTAAAAAATCAAAAAATAGAAATTCCCCTTTTCCAAAAAATGTTTAAAAATTCTGAACGAATTCTTCGCCAAAAAAAATGTGTTTTTTTCTCTTAAGAATTTATAAAAAAATTTCCCCTAAAAAATTAAATTATTTTTTTTCTACAAACTTGAAAGATTTTTTCACAAATCAAGGTTGCATTCTAAAAATATTGAGTTTTTTTTTTTTCGTAAAAAAATATATAGATTTTTTCTCCAAAAGTGAGAAAAAATAAATGGCTTTTTCCCAAAAAAAAACTGAACCATTTTTTTTTCAAAAAATTTAAGAAATATTATTTTCTATTCCAAAAAAATATATAATTAGGTATATATTTAAAATATTTTTCCTTCCAAAAAAAAGTTGAGTGTTTTTCCCCCAAAGAACTAAAAAATTTCCTCCGTGAAAATTGAGAATTTTTTTCATTTCAAAAAATTTAATACAGAAAACCAGGGTTTACCTCCAAAAAAAAATAGTTTTTTTCTTGTTTAGAGAAAATTGAGAAATTTTTCTCTTCAGAAAGCAGAAATTTTTTCTCTAAAAATTAAAAAAAAATCTTTTTCAAAAATTTGCGATTTTTTTCTTCAAAAAAAATTTAGGCCACCCCCCCCCCCCCCTCCCTCGTGCATTCAATTTTTGCATTTTCGGAGTTTTCTATTATTTATTTCATGTTCCTTTTGAAATTTTATATAGCTCAATCTACTGTTAAGTTACCAACTTTCAATTTTATTAACTCGATTTTTTTTGTAGTAACCTCACATGCCTGTTTTACTTACTTTACGAATTTTAGACTCATATTTTTTCAAAATATCCGCTTCTGACGCTAAATAAACGTTTATTCGTTTCTCAATGGTGGCCGCATTATCGTCTATTCTGTCTGAATTTTTAGACCGTTTCATCAAACGTTTCCTCAACGTGGGTAACGAAGCTTGCAAAAATAGTACACAATTGATAGGAGCAATCTTGAAAAAATTGAAGATAAAAAAATAAATAACTATAGAAAAAACATCGCAATGGGTAAAATATTCCTACTTTTTCTTCAAATTTGGAACCATGTGTGGCATCTCGAGGAAACCCATCGAGTAAGTATCCATTATGAGAGGTATTTTGTAGCATTTTCTTTTCCAGTATACGAAGAACTATGTCCTATAAAACATCACAATGGAACTCAAATTTCAAACTATACATATATACTTGTAAGTAGAACTGCAGAGTCTGAAGTTTGAAGGGGTTAGTGCGTCCAAAAAACTTCATGGTTTTTTCAATGCGAAATCGAATACGCGAAAAATATCCACTCTTACCACGTCAACATTTTCTCCAGCTTTTATGGCTCGAGCTATTTGATGACTCAATTGAGATCCTGAGTTTGTTTCTACACGTAATAAGTCACCAATGGATATGTGAAATATACCGTAATGTTTTGCTAGTAATTGGCATAACGTTCCTTTACCACAGCCTGGCCCACCTGAAGTTCAAATGTAATTTCCAAGATTAATTATTCCTCAATTTATCTTAAAGGGAAAAAATTACATACCTATTACACTAATAATGGGAACTTTAATTGATATATTAGGCTGAATGTCAATTTTATGTTTTTCCATTTTTTTTTCGGACCAATCAAAGGTAAAATCCATCTTCAAAAAGTACCACATCATACCACATTCCAAGCATAATAATTAATATAACAGTAACCATGTGTTTATTTACTAAATTTCTTTTAATTTTTTTTTCAATTTTTCTGTTTTTCTCATGAACACAATTATTTATTTTTTTTTTTAAAGGAAATTAAAAAATAATATATATTTTTAAAGAGTTTCCAAAAATTATTTTTTGAAAAATTACAGAAATTTTTTTGAAAGTATATGTAGGTATCTAGGTAATAGGTATCTATTTGAATTTTTCCAATTTTACTCAAATTTTTTCAAAAAAATTCTTTGTAACAGATAAATTACATTTAATATTTGAATTTTCTATTCTTATTATTCTCGAAAAAAATTTCAAGTGAATTCTTTTCAAAAAATATAATCATTCCTTAAAAATTAATGATTAAAAAAATTATCAAATCTCAAAAATTGACGATGCCAAAAACTCAACTATTTAAGAAAAAAATCACATCACCTCCTGGGATTTTTCAAACGAATTTTAAATGTGTACCTACGGTAAACCTACCAACTCGTAAATTGAAAATTTTTCTCACAAATGGATTTTTCTTGAAGAGTTCTTATGAGAAAATTCAATTTCCATAGAGACAAGATGATTTATTTATGATTTAAAAAAAAATGTTTCCAGCTAAACTTTTGAAAAAAATTTCAAAGTAAGACGGGATTTTTAAAAGTGTTTCCAAACCAATTTTTAAAAAAAATTAATTCATTTTGCATTTTTTGCAATGGGATTTTTTTCAGAAGAATTTTTTATTAATGAGAAAAAATTTGAATTGGGTTAATATATTATTTGTTTTGAATTTTGATTTGTAAAATAAACGATAAAACTTAAAAGTTAAAAAACATTATTTTTGAAATAAAATGAATTAAAAATTAAATTAAATTGAACAAATAAATAATAATTAATATTAAAAATTTTAAATAATTAAAATAAAAGAATAAATTTAAATAAAGAAATAAAAATGAAAAACTGTAAAGTGTAAACTGATAATGAACTGAAATAGCCAACGTTGATTTCCCGAATCAGTTCGTTACAGTATGACCACTTCACAAACTCAAAGTTCCAACTCAGCGTGTTGTGAAAATAGCACAACTTTTCAGCCTGTTGCATTTATTATTATTTTTTGTTTTCATTCAACAATCATACTGTGTTGTTGCGCCAAGGGGATTAATCGTTCGTCGTTGTTTCGCGCTTTTTGAACTTATTGAAGTGATTGTTTCACTTCAAGTGTCGGTATTTGTGTTCTCAAATACTTAATAGTGTTTAAAAATCTGTTTTGCATTTCTCGTTCGATGTACTCGTCTAATTTGTGACATTTTCTGTGGTGAAACCAGTGTAAACTTCGATGTTGATCAGCTCGTCTACGACCGACGTAAATTTCAAAATCAACCATACGGTGAGTACACGAGAGTACTTAAAATTATTAATTCATAATACTGTGTCCTGATGATTCGAGTGGATAATTCATAAAAATGGTATCAAGTACCCTATATTTTCAATGAGTACTACCGGTAAAATGAAATCACAGCGGTGGTTCATGTCGTACTGGGTATAAGAATTTGGTGTTTGTGCGAATTATTTTTGAGCTCATAAATGCCAAAAATTGGAAAAATACCATCGATTGAATTAATTATTTCGTTACAAAACCGAAAATTTCCCAGCTTCTCGTATCACTGATTTTTGAAAATTTATTTTCCATTTCCTATCAAACGTATCAGTCTTCTATGTTTGAATTCGGTGTTTGCACTTGCATCTATCTAAATCACTACCTATTATTTCGAAAAAATATTACAAAAACGTAAAGAATGCAATTCCAACCCATTATAATTCGGATATAAACACGTAAAGATTCATAGCACGCGCCCAACTGGTCGGATTGGATCGGAGAAGGTAAACCAAAAGACGTCTCTCGAGCATCAAGCCGGAAGTCTCGATATTTAAAGGAAATACTCCCCAATCAACACATGTTCCAACCGTACAATTACTTCCACTCAAAAGAACCACGGTTATAATTATGCCTCGTGATTTTTTGTCGTTTGAATATCTGCCAAAAGTTGCGCACATATGTGAACTATACTCCAAGCTCTATCTCCAGCCCACCAAACCGATCTTTTTCTAGCAGTAAACATTTGCTTACAAATCATACGATATTTTTTTCACGCTCCGAAAACCGAACCGGTGCGGTGTCTTGTTTGAGTTTACCAAGAATTCACAGTTATTGCCGTCGAGTACAGCAATACCTTCGACAATACGTCTAACAATGACGAAATTATTTCCTTCGAAAGATTTTATTGTTGTTTTTGGTGCCACTACTTCTCCCCCGCTAGATGACTTTCCTCGAGATAGTTTCAAATCTATACTTCGGTATGAGTCATTGGTATTTTTGTCGTTCGTACACGTATTTCTTTGAAGTTGATCGCCGATTTTTGTGGGATTATGTCATGTAAAAAATTCGATAAAAATTACGAATTATTTGAAATACTGCAATTTTTTGTTGATAACGTTGCATTGCATGTTTCCAAATGTAATCATTATGTTCATTTTCGTACTATCGAGGTCATTAAATTTATACCGTATAGTTCTGGTCGTCCTTAAAATTATATTTCAAGTACAAATTAAAAAAAAAAAAAAAAAAAAAAAACGAGCTCCACGTTGCTTAAAAAGTTACCGTTGTTAGTCTCTAGTCTCCGCCCATGGATGGTAAATTAGCACTTGCTAAGAGTGCTCGAGCTATGCTAAAAATCTCAAAAGTGAAATGAGCTAGCTACACCTCAGAAGACTGAAAATGGAAAAATTCAATAAAAACTACCTAATAAACCTCTTTATTTTTAAAAAAAATTTCTTTTTTTTTTTTTTTTTTTTGAGAAAAATAATTCTAAATTTTTTGGAAGAGTTAAATTTCTGAATTTTTTTGCTACTCTCATTACTTTTTGGAGTAAAATTTTGTAATTTTTCAAAGATGAAAATTTCGAGAGTTTTTCCTCGAAATATAAAGACTTTTAAAAATCCTTTTGTAGGAAAAAATGAATTTTTTGTTCAATGTTTCAGTTTTTTCGTATTGTTTTTGGATTTTTTTCCAAATAAATACCTACTTAGGTATGAAATTTTGAAATAGAAAAATTTCTTAAATTTGTGTAGAAAATACACATGATTTTTTTTCAGAAAAGAACATTCAATTTTTTAGAAGAAAAAAGTACTCAAATTTTTTTTTGGGGGGGGGGGGATTTTTCAGAGCAAAAACTCTGTTTTTGGGAGGGTGCGGGAGGGATGGCTAATTTCCCCATTTTTTCAAAGAAAATTTTTTTTAAATTTTCTCAAAGAAAAATATAGTTCAAAAAAATTATTTAAAAAAAATCTTACGTGCTTGCAAATTTTTTTGCAATTTTTTTGAAGAAAAAATTTCAATTTGATTTTGGTGTGAGAAGATTTTTTAATTCTTTTGGAGCAAAAAAAAAAATCTCAGTTTTTAGGGTGAAAAACTTTTAATTTTTTCTGTGAAGAAATATATGTTTTTCAAAGTGGAATTCCTAATTTTTTCGAAGAAGAGAATTTCTGTGTTTCCTCAAAATGAAGAAATTCCTTAATTTTTTTGGTGTGGGAAAAATTCACATTTTTTAGAAAAAAACCTGTCCGACAATTTTTTGCAATATTTTTGGAGTAAAAAAATATTTTATTCTTGAAGCAAAAATAGGTATTTCATTGGAAGCGAAAAAAACTTTTTTTCTGGAAAAAATAGGTACCTATTTCTTTTTTCAACTTCTTGGAGTAGAAAAATTTTCATTTTTTTGGGAATAAAATTATTATAACTTTTTCGGAGAAAATCACTTCTTTTAAAAAAAAAGAGGATTCATAATTTTTTCGAGGATGAAAATTTCGGATGAAATTTTTTTCAATTTTCATGATGCAAGTATGAAAGAATTTTACTTCTTTAAAAAAAAAAAAAAAACTTGGCACACTATTTTTTTTTGTTTTATTTTCAAAATAAAATAATAAATGTTTCTTATTTTTTTAAGTCTTGTAAATTGTACCTAATATTAATTTTTTGAAGCAAAAAAAATCTAGTTTTTTAAATAAATTTTTGCAGATCTTTTGGATGAAAAAATAATCATTTAAGTTATTGAAGGAAAAAAATCTCAGTTTTTTGAAAATATTTATTTTTTTTGAGATTTTTTTATTGAAAGAATTTTTTTTTGAACTTTTTGAAATGAAAAAAAAATTATTTTGGGGGAGAGGGGAATTATCTTTAGATTTTTTTTGGAGTAAAACATTAAAAAAAATTTCATACAATAAAATCCTTTCATATTTTTTTTGGGGGAAAAAAAGTCATTCCATTTTTGGAAAAAAAATCGTATCTACCTAAAAAAATTTCGCAAATTTTCCGAAGAAAAAAATTGCAGTTTTTTGAAGAAAAATTTTCATTATTTTTTTGGTGTAAAAAGATTTTTAAATTTTTTGCAAAGATATCTTTCAATTTAAGTTTATTAAAAAATTTTCCAACTAGGTACCTATTTCGAAAAAAATTGTTTTTTTTTCAAAGAGGAAACATTTCGAATTTTTTTAAAATAAAAACAATTTCTCGTTTTTTTTTTGTTTTTTTTTTTGAAAAATAATATAAATTATAAATTTTTTGAAGTGAAAAATGCATCTCATTTTGAAGATAAGAATCTACAAATATTTTTTTGGAGTAGAAAGATTTTCTAATTTTTATGTTGAAAAATCTCTCCGTTTTTCGGGAGGGGGGGGGTCATTCATTTTTTTCACAATTTTTTGTAGAAAAAGTCTGAATTTTTCAATTTTTTGAAGTATATTTTTTTCTTTTTTTTCTTTTTTGAAAAAAAAAATCCCTTGTTCGTTGGAGAAATTTTTTTTGATTTGTTTTGAAGCAAATTTTTGAATTTTTTGGGAATAGAAAAATTTCTTATTTTTTGGAGCAAATTTTTTTTCAATTTTTCTAAGACTTAAGTACCTTTTTTTTTTTTTTTTTTTTTTTTTTTAAGAAAATAATCTCATTCAAGTAATTTTTGAAGAAAAAAGTCATAAATTTTTTTGGTTAAAAAAATCATCCTTACATTCAAAAATTGGAAAATTTTTAACCCGTCGCCCTTCAGTCAGGAAAGAATTGTGCTACGCCTTCGAAAATTCCAAGTTACTACCAGACCTGGTTCGACTTCATCGTCGTTTCAATGTACTCGTATCTTTCGCTTTATTCGAGAATCTGCGATCGTTTCGTACTAAACCCCGATACATCGTATCGATTCGCACCTTTATCAGTGATTAATCTCGAGTATAAAGCTACGAAACACGAAGTGCGTTACGTATTTTTATTATGACAATAAACAGCACCTTTTTTATACTGACAAAACCAGAACTGTCAGCCTGTTTCCACGAACGCCGCCCAATTTCTATACACTTTCAAGACAATACCGTCGAATTTGCCTTTTATTTGGTCTCCGAATCACGTATTTATGTAACGATCGCGATCGGCTTGTCAGCGCCGCGTGATACGACGATTCTTTTTTTTTCATTATTTTTCCTACGTAAATATGAAATCGAAGCCAAGGACCAAGATGAATAACGATGATGGTAAACGATTATGGCAGCTTATTTAATAAAAACATCGTATCGCGCAGGAGGTTAAAAAAAATAAAAAGATTTTCATTTAACGGTATCATGTCAACAAATACATACTTTCTAAAACGGTCCATTCATAATTTTTTTTTTTTTGTATTATAGATCGTGCCTATTAAACGATTATCTGTTTCATTTATACTACGATTACCCTGCCTATATTACTCTAAGGTTAGCTTGTGTGTAAATATATTATCAAAGCCGAATACCGCGAACACCGAGATACATATCTGGGCTTTTTTTCGTGCTTCGCTGTGTAGATTGCTGCGGAGATTGATTTTGTGTACAAATACTCTCCTATTACAAATGCATTGCATTTCCTGTAAGGTCGCATACCGAATGTAACTCGAATAGAATGCAGTTTTTATTCGTTCGTATAGTGCATTCGTATAGTAATGTCTGCGTTAATGTGCGGAGATTTTACGGTGCAATGAAATTAATAAATCATCGGATACTCAGACTCACTCGCGTTGCATTCTTATTTTCTTTCAACACTTTCAATTCTTTAGAATGCGGAACAAATTGATTGATAAAGTGAAATTATTATAAAACTGACAACTTTTTTGCCTGCCTTGTTTACGTACGTATAGCTCGTATATGTTCCATACTCTAATAATGCCAGTGGTGTATTGATGAAGCCCTCGAGATACAAATCGCCTTGAAATAGACACTTATTCTTTGCGAGAAATTGATTGTTTTCGGTGTTTTCGTCCTTGTTCGGTCAGACCCCTTTCTTTCCGATTTTGAAATTCGAATTTCCGCTAGTTGAAAATTTAAATTCGAATGTCTTGGTTGAGATTTCTATCAATTACTTTTCAACTTTTTTGGTTTTTGTTATTATTATTTTTTTTTTTTGAATCATTATCAATTTTTTATATTTTTTTTCATTTTTATGAAATTTTTTAATTAAATATGTATCAATTGAATTGTATAAAACTTTAAAAGTCGATTAAATTTTTTAAGTCATTTCCCATTTTGATGAATAATTTGAATTTTTCTTTGTTTTTCTTGTTTTAGTGATTTATTTACTCATTTTCATAACACATTTCGTGTACTTGGTAATTTATTTGAGATGGGGAAAAAAAATCTTAAAAATTCTCGAATCCTTTGTGCACGATTACAAGTTTGACAAATTCAAAATTTTGAAATCATTTTTCAATTTTTTTTTTTTGATTTTTATTAAAATCGAAATTTTGTTGATTCATTCAAATGAAGAAAAAAATCATCGATTTATCATAAACGAAGAAAATTGCTGACTGATGAAATCGAAAAAAAATTATCGATTTTGTAATCTAATAAAATTTAATTTGATCAAAGCGTAGATTTGTCATAATTATAATTATGTTGGAACGCGTATAAACCGGACGCATTAAGTATCCGTCAAGTCTGATGCGAAGCGATTGGACGAAGCAATTACATGATTTGATGTAAATTCTGGCACGCACTGAATTTCGTCAAAGCAAGTACAGTGTGCTTGCGCAGAATAATGAAATCTAATTATCAACATTTTTATCAGTAAAAATTTCACACATTCAGTCGCCGGTTTATTGTTCAAAAATTTGAAAAATCGATTTTACTTCATTTGGCATTGGGTGACACTGATGCATCTGTTTAGATACTTTTTATTATGCCATAAAATGTGAACTTGACTGTAAAAATTTCATTCTTTTTAGAAAATCGTCTTGTTCAAAAACGAATAATATTTTTAAATGTTTGGAACTTGACAGGTTTTTACACCAAAGAAAAAAAAAATCATATTTCATTTTTTCAAGGTCAAATGAAAATTGAAGAAAAATTATTCAGCTAAAAAACAAATCAAAAACCAATCAAAAATTATCAAAATGTTCTTAAAATCGAATAAAAATTTTTTATAAAAAATTTACTTTACAAAAAAAATCAAAATTTAAAGAAATTGTTCGAAATTGTCAAAAATGAATGAAAATCATCATAGAAAGTGAAAAAATAAGCAAACAAATTTCCGAGAAAAAGAGTTTGTACGAAAAAAATAAAAAATTGAACGAAAATCGGACCAAATCGTCAAAATTGAGAGATTTATCTACTGCATGTTGAAAAATTGAAAAAAAATATAATCTAAAACTTTACAAAACCGAATTACACACTTTTTTTTTTTTTTAAATGTATAAAAAAATGAAAAAAAATACAATTAGGTTGAAAATTGAACAAAAATGTTAAAATTTTTTGAAAAAAATGAAAAAAACGAAATTCAAAATAGAATTAAAAATTGTAAGCAATAAGCTTGATTTTTGACCCTAAAACATCCAGATAAGCAGAAAAAATCGGAAAATTTGTTCAAACTTCAATAGCTCCTTACCCAAAAAACAGAAAAATAGAGGACCCTCCAAAAAAACAACCCCCTCAGAAAAATTAGAATCCATGCTGCAGAAAAATTTTCAAATAGTAGGAAAATCTCAAAAATACCCATGCGAAGAAAAGATCATATATTTTGTTTATAGGACAAAATTGGTTTTTGATTTTCAATTTTGATTTTTTTTTTTTTTTTTTTGAAGAAAACATGTTTTCAATATAGAAAAATTTCTTGAATTTTTTTTGAGCAACAGTCTTTTATTTTGCTATAATTTTTTTAGAGAAAAATATTTTTCAAATTTCTGAATTTTTTGGGATGAAACATACGTAATGCTTGTCTCAATTTTTTTGTAATCAACGTGAAAAAATTCTCATTTTTTGTAGTAAAAAAATACGTCAGAAATATTTCAGCTTTTCAAAATAGAATTTTTCAATTTTTAGAGAAAAAAATTCTCTGAAAAAAAACCTTTCCATTTTTTGGGAGAGGAGAGCTGTAAAAAATGATTTAGTTTTCTCCAAAAAAAAAATCTTGAATTTTTTTTTTTTGGGGGGAATCAATAATATATTTTAAATTTTTTTAGATAAAAAAATTGTAGATTTTTTTTATAATAAAAAGCAATGCTGAAGTACCTAAGGTTTTGATAATTTTTTTTTTGAAGGCTTCATAAAAAAGTTGAAATAAATGAGCAAAAAAATTGTTCATTTTTTTGGGAAAGCTTTTCATATTATTGATTTTTTTAGAATGAAATCTCTTATTTATTTAAGGAACGAATAAACTCAATTTTTCAGGAAATAACTCTTTAATTTCTTTGGAAAAATCCTTTTTTTTTTTTTTTTTTTTTTGAACAAAGTTATTTTAATTTTTTAAGGTAGGTAAACTTTTTTTAGGTAGCTCAAAATGCAATTTCATTTCCATACTTCACTGAGCTGCAACCAAAAATTTCAACCCTTCTAAAAATCAGCTAAAAACTCATCATAACACACAAACACGCTTATTTTTCGAAATTCCTTCGATTCCCACTCACTCCACCATCTCAGCAAACTCCAATTCGAATGTAAATTTCACCTCACGACGGTGAAAAAACGCACTCTCGAAGCCTCATTTATATCCACCTACTCAGAAAACCTCATTAAAACTAGTTCGCTACACATCGGGTAACCTCCATTAGCCAACGACTAACATAAGCCTTCGGCCCATGCCAGGCCAGGTCGAGCCAAGAATAGCTCGACAAACCTCTCGCGAACGATTTCGCGACAGTGACAAAAGACTTACGAACATCGTTGCATTTCCGTCCTGTGTACAAGATGACATCTCATCGCAGTTCGCAGGTCCCACCGTGACAGATTCATTATCAGGTAAAACGACAAAAAGGATTACAATTCATGTACCGAAAAAATAACTTCACTTTGTTCTCATTTGGAGAGGAAAAAAACAAGTGGAGAAAGAAAAGAAGAAGGCAGAGAAGGCAGAATCGTTGTGGGTGCCACTTAAATAAAGGAAATGCAAACGAATGTATAAAGACCAAATTATGTATCACGTTGTTTCTTCTCGGCGATGTCTTTGCATTTACATCGAAATTAATCTCGAACCGGAGACTAATTTTAGATTAAAATTATAACTCAATCACAAAGTGAAAAAACTTACTCACGGTGTAATAATTTGCTAACTTGGCATTTTATGAAATGTATCGACTTATGCATTAAATATGCATAGCTCAGCGAATAATTACGATATTTAGTGTTTAGACTTCCACTCGTATAAGCATCGGATTTCCCATTCAATTTACGAGTGGATCGTCGCAGTACTGGTTTTTTGGCACCATCGAAAATTTATCCAGTCCAATAATATATAGATTCTTGATATTAAAAATTGGAGGGAAGGGAGGGGTCCAATTGAAATTTTTGTAATAACCAAAAATTATTAGGACTTCGAGCTACAACTTTTGTTTGAAAATTTTTTCAATTGGACCTCTCCCTCCCCGCCGATTTTGCATAAAAATTCGAAGACAATAATTTAAAAATTAGAGAAGTGAGGGAAAAAGGGGTCAATTGAAAAATTTTTCAAATAAAATTTGTAGATTAAGATCTTAAAAATAATTTTGGCCATTATAAAAATTATGATTGGATCCCTCCCTCTCTTCCGATTTCACATAATAACATTAAGTACAGTATACTTTTTCAAAGTTGGGGAAGGGGACCAACTGAAAAAATTTTCAAACAAAAGTTGTAGATTGATTTTCTAGAAATAATTTTTGTCATCATAAAATTTTCGATTAGACCCTCCCCTTTTCTCGCCTCCCCTCCAATTTTGCATAATATATGACTTAGATACTTTTATAATTATTATTAAAAATTGGTGGAGGTAGGGGTCGAATTGAAAAAATTTTCAAACAAAAGTTATAGCTTGAAATCCTGGGAATAATTTTGGTCATTACGAAAATTTCGATTAGACCCTCTCCTCCCCTACAATTTTGCATAATACGACTTAAATACTTATATTATTAAAAACTGGTGGAGGTTGGGGTCGAATTGAAAAAATTTTCAAACAAAAGTTGTAGATTGAAGGCCTAAGAATAATTTTTATCATTACGAAAATTTCGATTAGACCTTCCCCTCCCCTCCAATTTTGCATACGACTTCGATACATACTTATTATTATGATTATTATTATTATTAAAAACTGGTGGAGATTGGAGTCCAATTGAAAAAATTTTCAAACAAAAAGTTGTAGATTGAAGTACTAGAAATAATTTTTGTTATCATAAAATTTTCGATTTGACCCTCCCCTCCACTCCAATTTTGCATTATATGACTTAGATACTTATATTATTAAAAACTTGTAGAGATTGGAGTCCAATTGAAAAAATTTTCAAACAAAAGTTGTAGCCAGAAGTCCTAGGAATAATTTTGGTCATTACAAAAATTGCGATTGGACCCCCTCCCCTCCAATTTTGACACATATATTATTGAACTTGAGTAAATTTTCGATGATGCCAAAAAACAGGACTGCGGCGATCCATTCGTTTCAATTTGATAATAAACTAATCCGTAGGAACAACTAATGGTTGAAAAAAAAATCCATATCTAAATATTTATCAACACCTAACACGTTGTTCAATTTGTCTTCTTATTTCGAACATCCCGCGACGACAAGGCGACCAGTTATTATGCCATTTATAACACACAGTCCATTACTCGTCGTTCGTACCAAATCACACCTTGTAAATTACGGTGATTACATCATCTAGGCCATTCTCGGCTCCGCCAGCGCCCAGCGTCAAGTTCAAAATCATTCATCGGCGAAAAACTTTCTACTTATCAAATGCGGCAAATAGTAATTACCTCCATACGAGCAGAGCTTACAACACCGCGAAGCTATCAGAGGAACGCGGAAGATACACGTATAAGTAGCCAACTAGCCATAGATCCACCCGCTTACCTAAATTAACCATCGTACCTATTAAAATGAAAAACACCTTAAAAATTTCATTAAACCGTGCCTCTGCCTATCGAGCTGAGGCAAAAGAGGAAGGCCAAAAAACGTGTAAATTTCACTGATTTGAATTCCTCCTCGACGTGTACATAGATTATGATTATCGTCGTGAGAAGTATTTATAGAGAAGTAATTGCGTTATATCGCCACCATCGAGCACGACCAGAGTGACCACTTTCGTAGTGTACTGTACGAAAACCCAGCTAACCCGTAGTCATCGCCCGTTTGTTCTTTGGTTTTATTTTATGGCGTATTTTTTCCATAAATCACGTATCGGTAACCAGATTACGACCAATCGACCTGTTCGCACCAATAACCACCTGTCAGCCGAGATGCATTTGCCATCGATAATATTTTAATCAATGCGTATCCGGTCACGGTTTACTGGGCTTAAAACCGAACAAAAAATTCCGCGTTTTTATTCCTCCATGTCTTGGAACAAAAAAAAAGGCATTAATTCACTCGCGAATAAACCTATCAACGCGATGGTCGAATCGATAATCAAGATTAATTGTATTTTTTTGTCGTCGTTTCCACCGAAATTGCAGTGGTTTTTTATTGAAATTTATGGGTTGATACAATGTTTCCATTTGATAACGTAGAAAATATTTTTCAAAAATAAAAACCATTCTTTTATTATTTATTATACCTCGCTAATCAATCGAAGATAAATTTTACGAGAAGAATAAGAGAAAAAAATAGCAAATAAAAAACGTTCATTAAGCATTACTAATATTTTTCAACGAGACCGAGCACAGTTCATTAATTCGATTGATTCGGTTATGGTACGTTAAGGGGCGAAATTCGTACTACACTCGACATCGACACTTCGATAGTGCTGCATACCTCAGCGAAGCCATTTTTATCCTTAAGAATGTATAACTTTACACTTTTGTTGTTGAAAATCGACATCGACGTGGAGGTAATCTTTGAAATATTTCAAGGCCATGAAATTGTCATAAATACGATTCGGTTTTTTTTTCTTTCTTTGGTGGAAAGATAATTGTGGTACTCAAGGTGGAAACAATCGCGGGTTTAGATTTTGAATTCGGCAAATTTTCGGTATTTATAGAAATCTCGGCTTGATCTTCAGAACATATCGAAGATGAATCCTTGACCCCGTACATTCAGAATTTTTGAGGAAAATTGTTTTTTTTTTTTTGGGCGAAAAAGTACGGAATTGAAAAAAATAATGCGAGTTGAAGAAAATCTTGATTCTTTTTTCTTTTCATTTTTTTCAATGTCTATTAATTTATTTAATTTTGTTTTTTCCAAATTATTATTATTTTTAATTTTCTCTTTATAGTTTTTTTCTTCTTTCTGTATCTTCCAAAAAAACTGATTCAAGTTCCATCTTCTTCTGTTTCTCGTTTTTCTTCGATTAATTTTTTTTCTTTTTTCAGTTGTACATCGTCCTCATTTTTTTCACATTCATTCTCTTCCAATCCATGTAAATCTCCCCCCCTCCCCCAGGATAAATGTAATAATCTAGTAATTTTAACACCACCTCCCTTCTCTCACCAAGAATAAATTTGTTGGTTCTGGGTACGTCTTTTTCATTAAAAAATTATTTCATTCAATTTTCAATTTTATTTGATTCAGTTTTTGATTTTGACTTTGTTCAATTTTCAATTTTTTTGATTTCATGAATTTTGTTCCAATTTTTTTCACTTTATTGTTTTTTTCTTCAATTTTTATATTTTTTCAATTGTGCGTCTTTCTCGTTTTATTATCATTATTTTTTTTCAATTTTAAATTTTCCCGAGCGGCACATTCGATCGATAATATCGGAAGATGTAACGTATCGATAAAAAATCGTTTGAAAATCTATAGATGTTCTCACGATATTATAAAGATTTATCGGTACAATTTCATAGGCAAAAAATCTAAAAACTATCGAATTCGATATTATTAAGATTTTATGACGATATTCGTCAACGATACTATCGACAAAGAATATTAAATTTATCGATTCCGATTTTCCACCGATTTTGTGCAGATATTTGAAACTACATTATCGACAAAGAATATTAAATTTATCGAATTCGATTTTTTAACGATTTTGTAAAGATATTTAAAACTATATTATCGACAGATTATATGAAATTTCTCGACTCCGATATTTTACCGATTTTTTGACGATATTTGAAACTATATTATCGTCAGATTATATTAAATTTATCGAATCCGATTTTTTACCGATTTTGTAAAGATATTTGAAACTATATTATCGGCACATAATATGCAATTTCTCGAATTCGATTTTCTAACGATTGCGTGAAGATATTTGAAACTATATTATCGACACGTATAATATGAAATTTCTCGATTTCGATTTTTTAACGATTTTGTGACGATATTTGAAACTATATTATCGACAAATAATCTGAAATTTCTCGAATTCGATTTTTTAACGATTTTGTGAAGATATTTAAAACTTTATTATCGACACGTAATCTGAAATTTCTCGAATTCGATTTTTCAACGATTTTATGACGATATTTGAAACTATATTATCGACACGTAATATGAAATTCCTCGAATTCGATTTTTCAACGATTTTGTGGCGATATTTGAAACTATATTATCGACACGTAATATGAAATTCCTCGAATTCGATTTTTCAACGATTTTGTGAAGATATTTGAAATTATTTCCAAATTGGTGAAAATTTTTCTAAGTCCAACTCGTCTGGAAGTACTAAACTGCCTATTATAAGCGTTTTATTGCTAATTCCTCAACGATAAGGTATATTATCGATAAAATATCTTACTATAATCTCGAAATTTTTGCTAACTATAATTCGTCGATAATCTATCTATGTATCGAAAGATAATTTTACGATTTAGGCGGTACTAACGCGACATTTTATCGAATTCGATATTCTGTCGATTTTTTATTTCGATAATTTGTCGATTGTGCTGCTCGGGTTGTCTCAATTTTCACTCATTTTTGATTGAATTTTCATTTTCTCCTGTTTTTCAATATTTAATTTTTTCATCCTCCAAAAAAAACAAAACAAAAAAAAAACAGGTCAAGTTCCATTTTTTTATTAATTATTTTTTCAACATCTTTCTCATTTCTTTTACATTTTTGTTCTTCAATTTTCAGTGGTTTTTGATTAATTTTTGATTTTCTTCTATTTTTAATTTTGTTAGTTTATGATTTTTTCCAATTTCCTCCTAATTTCCACTTTTTATATTTTTGTTTTCTTCAATACACCTGATTTTATCATCATTTTTGATTCAAGTTCAATTTCTATTTCATTTCAATTTTTTGTCATTTTTGATTTAATTTTGATTTTGACATTCTTGTTCTTCAATTTGCATTTTTTTTTGAATTTATGATTTTTTCCAATTATTATTTTTTCTTCAATTTTAAACTTTTTTCAGTTGTACGTCTTTTTTATTTCATTATTATTATTTTTTTTGTTTTAATTTTCATTCATTTTTGGTTCGATTTTGATTTTCTCCAATTTAAAATTCCTTAATTTATAAAAATATTTCTAACTTTATCTTGAATTTTATTTTCCTCTAAAAAAACCTGATTTAAGTTCTATTTTCTTCCATTTTTAATTTTTCTTCAATTAATAATTTTTTTGTACATCTTCCTCATTTTTTTTACATTTTTTTCAATTTTCAGTCATTTTTGATTCATTTTTTATTTTCTTCAAATTTTGAATTTTTTTTAGTTTATGATTTTTTCCAACTTCCTTCTTCAAAACCTACTTGATATTATTATCATTTTTGATTTAAGTTAAATTTTTATTTCATTTCAATTTTTTGTCATTTTTGATTGAATTCTGATTTTCTTCAATTTTCAATTTTTTTATTTATAAAACTTTGTCCAACTTTGTCTCAATTTTTATTTTTTAAGTAATGTTTTTATATTATGAAATTTTATTCTCTTGTGAAAGAAGAAAACTGAATCAAGATCGATTTTCTTCCATTATTAATTTTTTTCTGTTGTTCATCTTTCTGATTTTTTTTAATTGATTTTTTTTTCAGATTTCAATTTTCTTTCAATTTTTAATAATTTTCCATTCGATTTTGATTTTTTTCAATTATTTATGATTTTCCCGCCAATTTTTTCCTAATAATTTCCATTTTGTTTCAATATTTGTTTTGTTTTTCGAGTCAAGTTCCATTTTCTTCAGTCTTTTAAAATTTTTCTTGGATTATTAAAACGTTTTTCTCACTTTTTGGTTGTTTTTGTGTTGTTTTTTCAGTTTTTAGTCATTTTTGATTCAATTACGATTTTCAATTTTTTCAATGTGATTTTTTTATTTGGATAAATCAATAAATTTTCAATTTTGATTTTAATGAATCCATAAATTTTTTAAATTCCTATAAAAAATTCCTTTCGTTAGATATCAATTAATCTGTAGGTTCTTCAATTTCTCGATTTTGTTGAAACGATATAGGTATTTTTTTTAAATAACAAAATAAATGAATTTTTCGTTTTCAGTTAATCTGTGAATTTTTTCGATTACAATAGATCCATCGAATCAATGGATTTTTAAATTTTAGTGAATTATCGATCAATTTTCTTTTGATATTTCTTTCATCTCTCACGATGCTATGGCTTGGCTTTTCATACCTACGTACACATTACACAATTACCGACGTTTTCGTGTCGGCTTCATAATACTATTTTAAAAGCAGCAATAAAACCGTACCCGGTACAAACAAAAGAAAGAAGGGAGCAGAAGAGTGAAAAAAACACATCAAACGGTATCTTTTTACGGGTTTCTTTTGTATTATTGGAAATGTCGGCGACGGTATGCCGCTTTCAATTTCAAAGTTTCTATTTTCGAATGCTCGAAATTAATTTGGAAATGAGGAAAAGTATAACGAGATGCTTGTCGCCATTGCTGCGCGGTTGATTGACTTGGTACAGATACAGATATATGTAGAGAGAAATGGACATGTGCTCGTGTGTAGGATGCTAACGATAGTGCGACGAGAAGAAAAAGTGTGTAATAAATAGCGGTCGTGGCTTAATTTGCATCTTTAAAACGTTCGTTGTTATGATAAAAGATGCCAAAATTCGTCGCAAGTTTGTTCAAATCTATATAGGATATACTCACTCGTGTCTAGATGAGGTGTCGTTAAAGAGAACAGGAACACTACGGTGATGCGGGTGGATCTAGTCATCTAGTGGCAAGAGGCACTCGACAGAGTCAGACTCACGTCAGAGAGAGAGAGAGACACGGTGACGGTGAAAGCGCCTTTTATTTGTGTGTTTTATTAGTAGCATCTCGGGAGATCTGGCTTTGGCTTTTTGAACGCAGCGCATTCACATGTTAGGTTAATTCTATTAAGTTACCCCCTACGGGACATTCGTTGGAATATTTTAACGGGATGGGTATTTATAAAAAGACATATTTATTGATTTCGGACTCGAGCTGAGATGTCTGCTGGCACTGGCACTGGCGCAGCTAACAATTTTTATGGACTTTTTTCTCCCGCCGCTCGAGCTCGCTTTTACTTGAATTATAGGGGTTGGTATTCTCTTTGTTTACCTTCAAGGTACGCCTAGACCTACCTATGCATTTAATACACGTGGAAATGTAAAGGTTATAACTGTACCGCGTGATCGTCCTTAATGGTCTGTTTTATAAATTAAACCTGCCACGAGATAAGAGGGTATTCTTGTTTTAAGAGGGAAAGTAGCCGACGATGAGTGTATTAAAGAAGCATTTTTTAACTCTTTGGTAAACCATACGAGAGTGGACGAATGAAGGAAAAAAATGACTCGTATTTGAACTCGCATTGATGTGATGTGCTCTGTGTGGTGTGGGTCTTCAATTATTCATCGCCTATATAACGATTATATATAATATACGTGCTTTATCGAATACTTACTCCGTCCACAGAGCCCGTTTTCAACTCGATTGTCGGACTTGGAATCGTGATACGTTTCAAATAGTCGTAATTAAACGATAACCACGGGTTCAAATTTTTCCTTTTCATCGTTTTACACGTACTTTGTATTTTATTTCGAGCTATATACAGGAATATGTATTGTATACCAAGGTCTCTATCAATCTGTGTACTTACTACTTTGAGGTGCTCTTAGTGTCACGTTTTCTTGAGCACAACAGGGTGGTTTTAATAAAAATAACCTTTAGTTTGGAATTTGTGCTTGGTACGGAGAACTACGTTCAGTTAATAGGGATGTAGTTTAATTGATAATTAAGTATATTTAATATACGATGTATTTTTCTTTTGAGAGGAAAAAAACACCCTTTGTTGTGATCCGGCCTGAGATAGTGGGTCAAGTTTCGATGCTATCTATAAAAAAACATGTATCATCTGGTTCGCTTAAAAGGTTTTTGAATTGATAGAAAATTTATATCTACAGAGTTGTGTGTTTTCGTTTGGCGCTTGTTTTTTTCAACTTCATTGTATAGCTTTGTGTGATGGTGTCATTGGTGAGTAAAAGGGTTGAGTGATTGGAAGAGTGGATCTTTGTTGTGGTGTCGATAAAAGGGTTCAAAAAATTATTATTCGATTGATTGGGTTATTTTGATGAATGATTTAAATTATCGATTTTATGAGGAAAAAATTGAACAATAAGTAGGTTCGGTTATCAAAACAGTTTATAATATTCTGTGAAAAAAAGAAGAAGAAGAAGAAAAAATTGAGAAATTAATGAATTATTATATTTTTTTTGTTAGAAAAACGTTCTACCTCATCTGCAAAGTCATTTTAATTTTAATTTTTTGAGGAATTGTCCTAGAATGCCATGTGCTGACATTCAATTTCTAGATCATAAATTTTCTTACTCAAGAAAAATTGAAAGTTTTCCCCAAAAATTGAGAAATATTTTTATCCAATGGTAACATTTTTTTTCATCAAAAAAAGAAAAAAAAAATCTTAAAAAAAAAAAAATTTTAATCTCGAATGCAAGAAAATTCATAGATTTTTCTCATTAAAAGAATTGAGAGATTTTTTCTTCAAAACTTGATTGAGATGATATATTTTTACCCCAAAAAATGGAAAGACTCTTTTCAAGAAAATTCGAGAGGTTTTTTTCATATTATTGTGACAAACAATTGATAATTAATTAATTATTATGTTTTTCCAAAAAAAAATTTGACAGATCTTTATTGTCCTCGAAAAATTGAGACAACAATTTGAGATTTATTAACTCAAAAAATGTCGTTTTCTTTCAAATTGAGAGATTTTTTTTCCATAAAAATTGGGCTTTTTTTCAAAAAAATCGAGAAATTTTATTCTCAACTTTCTTTTTACTTTGGAAATTGAGAATTTCTTAAAATAGACCCCAAAAAAATTTAAATCTTTATGTAAAAAGAAATTTATAATTTAACTCTATAAAAAAATTGAGAGATTTTTTTATCAAAATTTGATTGAGATGTATTTTTACCCCAAAAAATTAAGCTTTTTTTCTTCTAAAAAATGGGAAATTTTTTTCAAGAAAATTTTTATTCTTTTTTATATTGTGACATGCTTTCTCGAAAAAATGAAGAAATCTTTTCATTAGAAAAATTGAGATTTTCCACTCAAGAAAAGCCTCTTCTCTGAAACTGAGAGATTTTCTTCATTAAAATTTTTTTTGTTCAACTCCCGAGCAGCACACTCGACAAATTATCGAAATAAAAAATCGACAGAATATCGAATTCGATAAAGTGTCGCGTTAGTTCCGCATAAATCGTGAAATTATCTTTCGATATATAGATAGATTATCGACGAATTATAGTTAATAAAAATTTCGACATTATAGTAAGATATTTTATCGATAATCTATCTATAATATCGAAAGATAATTTCACGATTTAGGCGGAACTTTCGCGACACTTTATCGAATTCGATATTCTGTCGATTTTTTATCGATTTTTTGTCTTTTACTAGCTTTTTTCTATAATTAAAAATCATTAATTAGCATAATTAATACATTAAACTATGCCTAAACACATTATTCATGTTACGGTAAGAGGATCATTTCAGAAAAAGTCAAAAAAAAATTATAAATAATCTGCCACCCGTGGGGCTTGAACCATCTACCTCCTGCATGGTAATCCTCTTCCTTAACCACTATGCCATACCTTATCGTTGAGGAATTAGCAATAAAACGCTTATAATAGGCAGTTTAGTACTTCCAGACGTGTTGGACTTAGAAAAATTTTCACCAATTTGGAAATAATTTTAAATATCGTCACAAAATCGTTGAAAAATCGTTCGACAAATTTCAGATTATTTGTCGATAATGTAGTTTCAAATATCGCCACAAAATCGTTGAAAAATCGAATTCCAGGAATTTCATATTACGTGTCGATAATATACCACAAAATCGTTGAAAAATCGAATTCCAGGAATTTCATATTACGTGTCAATAATATAGTTTCAAATATCGTCATAAAATCGTTGAAAAATCGAATTCGAGAAATTTCAGATTATTTGTCGATAATATAGTTTCAAATATCGTCACAAAATCGTTAAAAAATCGAAATCGAGAAATTTCATATTACGTGTCGATAATATAGTTTCAAATATCTTCACGCAATCGTTAGAAAATCGAATTCGAGAAATTGCATATTATGTGTCGATAATATAGTTTCAAATATCTTTACAAAATCGGTAAAAAATCGAATTCGATAAATTTAATATAATCTGTCGATAATATAGTTTCAAATATCGTCAAAAAATCGGTAAAATATCGGAGTCGAGAAATTTCATATAATCTGTCGATAATATAGTTTTAAATATCTTTACAAAATCGTTAAAAAATCGAATTCGATAAATTTAATATTCTTTGTCGATAATGTAGTTTCAAATATCTGCACAAAATCGGTGAAAAATCGGAATCGATAAATTTAATATTCTTTGTCGATAGTATCGTTGACGAATATCGTCATAAAATCTTAATAATATCGAATTCGATTGTTTTTAGATTTTTTGCCTATGAAGTTGTACCGATAAATCTTTATAATATCGTGAGAACATCTATAGATTTTCAAACGATTTTTTATCGATACGTTACATCTTCCGATATTATCGATCGAGTGTGCCGCTCGGGCTATTTTTAAAGATTTTTTTATAACTATGGTAAAAAATCAAGATGTTCTAAAAACATTGAGCTAATTTTTTATCCAAAAAATTTTGTATAAAACTGTAGATTTTTCTTGAAAATTTGAGCAATTAATTTCTTATGCTTCCAAAAAATTACAATTTTTTCCGAAAAAATTAAATGTGGTTTCCTCCCTAAAAATTTAAGTTTTTTTTTCAAAAGAAATTTTTTCTTCCGGAAAACTTTTTATAAAAAAATTTCTATCGGTAAATTGTTACAAAAAATGGGATTTTTCCTCAAAAAATTTTGTCTTTCCCAAAATTTAGAGATTTCTTTCCATAAAAAAAAAGAAAAACACAGATTTCCTTCTTAAATAATTTTGAAATTAGAATTGAAAGTTTTTTCTCAAAAATTGCGATAGAGTTTTTTTCCGAAAACATTAAGATTTCTTTCTTCAAAAAATTGAGAGATCTTTTTTCCTACATTGAGAATTTTTTTTCAAAAGAATTTGACCTCCTAATATATATATTTTTTTCAATTGAGACAAAATATTAAAAATTCCAAAATATTGAGGTATGAATTTGCTTAAGAATCAAGGGGTTAAAAAATTTCTTTCAATGAATTGAACACGTTTAATCATTTTTTTCAAAAAATTAAAAAATATTATTAATTCCACTTACTTAAAAAAAAAAAATTTCCAAAAAATTTGTATTCATTTTCAAAAAAAAAGAGATATTCTTTTATTCTAAAAAAGTTCAAAAACTTCTTTCCGAAATAAAGCAAAAAATTGAGATTTTCCTACCGAAAAAGTTCTCCTAACATTGAGACATTTCTTTCTGAGCAAAAATCCCTAAAAATTGAGTAACAAGTATTCTTACTTCAAAAAATTTGGTCATATAATTTTTTCTTTAAAAAAATTCTATGAAAAAATTATTAGTCCACCAAAATTTTGTGAGAGTTTTCCTTACGAAAAAATCGAAAAGTTTTTTCTCCAAAAATTGAAGGACTTTTTTCAAAAAAAAAAAAAAAATCGAGATATTTCCTATTCCAAGAAAATTTAAACAAAAAATCGCCTAAAAAACTTCGAAACCGTCCCAAGCTGCCTCGTCAAAAAATCAAAAACTATTATTTGCTTTTTTCCGTCATTTTCGGTAGTATTTATTCTCTTTCGTACGTCTTTATTTGTTCTGTGTAATATTGTTGTTGCAACGCTGGAAAGCATTGTCGAGATCGATGACCCTGAACGAACGGTTCAAAGGTTATCATTGCTGTTACGATGAAATTAACAAAACGCGTGTAATAATCCGTGTAGTACTCGACGGCGGCGTTGTTAATGGTGATAAGACTGGGTACATCAACTAAGTGTAGAAAATATGGCACAATGGAGGGCGACGGACATCGACGACGATTGAAAAATTAGGTTTTCCGAAGCCGATATCGAAGTCGAAACCATTCTATGACAAAACCGAGTGGTCTGCTTCTGCTAGGCTTACATTAGATTCGCGACAAATCGAGCTCAACGTGAAGATTTGAGGCGTTCTTGGTAACTGTCATCTTAACCGTCGCAATTGCAATGGTCTTCATCATCTAACTGCGTACGTCTCCGTAGTCCGTATGTACCCAGATCCAGATCTACGTATATATTGTACAGTTGCTGGCTACATGGCTGAATTGAACGGCGTATTTAACGATGCAAATAGTTCGTTACGGTTGTAATCACGTCCGTTCTCCTCTATGTGCCTTAGAACTCGTACCAGCCCATGAGTCCAAGCCCAAGTTTATCAATCGCATAAGAAATGTACTTTTTATCCGGTGCTTGCGTTTGCGTATATTCGTGATGATCAAATCTGATACTGATTACCAACCGAACATATACGTACAAATGTATGCCATGTGAATACGTGTTCGCCTGGTTTTGGTACGATTACCATGTTTTTTCTTTCCTTCCTGTTGCACGATCAAGTAGACGAGCATCGAGACGTGGGTGCCAAAAATCAACGGTTCGGGTTTTGGATTAGAGAGATAGAAGTGGCACGATGTTGAAGGTTAGGTCGTTACGAAAATTATGCATAAAGGGGCTTGCAATTTCAACGTGAAGAAATGGTGGGATTGGCCTCGATTATAGATTTTTCCAAATTGGGTTCAAAATATTAATCACCTGTGGTTCATTTATGAGAAAGGAGGGATCATGTGGGGGGGGGGGGGGGATTTTGTTATATTTTGAGAATCTCAAGAAAAACCAGAAAGTTGAAGTTCTTGAAGAAAGTATTATTTAATTTGAGTATTCTAAACAATTAAACATGCACATTTCGAACACGAATATCAAAATATCCTTGACAAAAAATTCTCCTCAATAGAAAGTAATTTTTTTTTAAATCGCTCGGATGAGAAATAGCTATAAAAAAGGTGGGTGAAGTCTTTGAAAATCTATTAAGAGTCAAAAAATTATCAATTATCGTAGAAATAATGATATGCTATTTTAAAATATTCAGCTTCTTAATTTTTTTTTCTTTTTTTCAGGAAAAAGCGGTTTAAGGAATTCTCAGAAAAAACTCTCCAATAAGTAAGTACAAATTTTCAAAAATTGTCTTGACGAAAACCCACTTAAAAATTAGCTCTAAACACCTTCATTAAAAATCTATTGTTGTTTTTTTTTGGAAAACAATTTTCCAATGAAACATTACCTATATTTTTAAAAAATTGGATTATCATGAAAAAAATGTTTTTAGAAAAAAGAAATACTCTTGAAAAACACTTGATTTTGTGGGGGGGGGGGGGGGTGGATATGTCTTCCCGTCATAAACTTTTCAGAAAAAAATTAAGAAAAAACTTTTTGGAAAAATTCGCTTGTATAATTTTTTTAGGAAAAAAAAATCTTGCAAGTCATAAATCTTTTAGAAAAAAGCAAAGGGGGAAAAATTGAAAAATTATTAGAAAAAATTTCCAATACAATTTTTCTTTCAAACTCTGTTTTTAAAAAAAAAATTAATTTTTAAGAATCTTTTTGAAAAAAAAAAAATGAAAACACAGATGATTTAAAACAAAATTTTTGGGTAGTAAATCTCTTTAGGCCTAAAATTTTTTTAGAATTTTTTTATAGAAAAAATCTCCCCAACTCTTGATGAAAATTTTTCTGAAAATTTTGTAAAATAAATCTTCCAATACAAAATTCTTACAGAAAGAAAACCTTCATTCTAAAAGAAAATTCTTTAAAAAAATTAAATTAGGTACCTTTGAAATTTGCAAAGAAAATCCTCCACACCTAGTAGTACTCACAACAATTTTTTTTTAAATCGCACCTGGAAAAAAAAAAATCGTCATGGTAAAAAAACATTCCAAGACCGAAATCTTCAAAGAATTATTTTTAAAAAAATTGGATAATTTGAAAAAATTGTTTCAATAGGTAATTATTTTTTAAAACATTTTTTAGCAACAGAAAAAAGTCTGTCAATTTAAAAAAAATTTCTGAAAAAACTTTTTGAAAAAATATAATATTATTCGAATATTTTTAGGGAAAAAGTAATTTTCCCAGATTAAAATATTTCAAAAAATCTTCTTGAAAAAAGATCTTTAAAAAAATGAAAAATTCTTCTTTCTAAACTCACATTGAAAAAAAAAGTGAAAAAACAGTCATTGAAAAGCTGTTTTCATGTAAAGAAATCTTTCAAGTTCGAAATATTGAAAAAAATCACTCAAAACATAGGATAATTTGAAGAAAAAAAAAAATTTGTTCTTAGAAAAATTTCTTCTCAAGTAATCTTGTGGGAAAATGTCTTTCAAGTCTACATTTTTTTTAAAAAAACTGCTTTGAAAAAAAAAATCTATTGGAAAAAATATCTCTTGGATTTTTTTTTGGAGAGGGGGAGGAGTACCTAATCTTTCAAGCCTTGAATATTTCAGAATAAAATTTCTTACAGAAAAAAAAATCTTTGAAAAAACATTGAATAGGTATCTTATGGGATGAAAATCGATAGCAAAAAAATCACTTGATAAATTCTCAAAACAAATCTTGAAAATCATTTTTTTTTTGCAATCCTCCTTTCAAAAAAATACCTCTAAAAATTTACTCAAGAAAAAGTACCCAATCTTCCAAGACTTGAATATTTTAGAAAAAAAGTTTTTGAAAAAATTAATTGAATTTCTTGAAAAAAAAAATAGGAAGGAAAGCTCTTATAAAAAAAATCCTCTTTGAAGTTGATCTTCGACATGATTCCTGGAAAACCCTCGAAAATAATTTTATCCTCAGCAAACTACCCCTTTCAAGATGAAATATCCTCCCAAAGAAATCATTTAAGAAAAATTCCTCCTCAAAGCGACACCCTCCACTTCTTGAAAAAATTCACAAACAAACTTAGCAAACCAAGATTTGAGTTTCAACCCAAGAAAAGACACCACTCGGTAGTCGGTAAAAATGCCCAACATCAAAGAGAAGACTACTACTGTTATAATGCTAAGTTTTACGACCCTTTTAAGAGCACACAGGACGCGGAGGTAAAACCTTGAACCATTTTCACAATTCATTAAACGATCATCAGTGTTTAGTGGAGCCGGGTAGCGCACGTACGTCGTACATCTTTAAGCCATACGATAGTATAGAGATAGGATAGGACCTAAACGCATCCTATCCTAGAACTAAATCACATTATGGTCGTTTTGGTTGAAACACGATGCCGATGCCGCCGCTAAACCACCACCTATGGCAAATGGCTACCGTTTCGGAAGTTTTTTCAACCGTAATAGATCTGGTTTTTAATTAACGCGTGATTTTCAACCGCTGCGTATAATATTTCAATCTACTAATCGTAAGACTGGATAATTTGCGTAATTCGCGAACGTTCACCTCTTGTCGACAAAGACTTCATTTGGAGGTTCGTCTTTGGTATAGCTGTGATTTTCGTATAGCGAGCAGCGAGCTGGAGTACTCCGAGGAGTCGATCCTGCAGCATAAGAAATCCTTCGAGGCGTAAAAATTATCATCGTGTGACCAAGGTAAAGCCAAAGTACGTTGCTTGAAACAAACCGAGCGCACCTACACGACAGAAATCGACAAAGCGAATATAATAATTTGTTAACGTCGCATAGCCGATTCCAATTCACTTCTGGGCTAGCCATAGCCAACTGCGTGTGCCATGTGCTAACGACATATAAATACGAAGAAATTATTAAAGGAGTTTCCAGCATATGAGCTATAAGGCGGTGGAGGTGGCCGCAGTACAATGAACTATCGAAGGAGAGCACTCGCTTATATTTTTTTTGGACTCAACGCGCGCCAAATTAAAAATAGATGCAGCTGACCGCCTGCATGAATGAAACATCTGGTTTTAGGTGCTATGAGGAGAGGTATCTGTACCATTGAACCACAAACAACGTCGAGCATGGACGAAGCAATAACATAGCGATCGATGCTTGTGTGAATTGCATCGGTTCACTCCGTTCACTCCAGTGGGACAAAATCAAACGTGGAGTCAAATTTCCAACCGAAAAAGTTCTACTGTTTGGATGTTTGGATCCCTGATAGGTGCTGGTAGTTGGTAGTGCACTTATACGTGTGCTGCTGTGTCTCAAAATAACCACAGCCTGTATTTAGGGATGATTTACGAAGTTTATCAACCACAACGCGTCGTCATTCCTCATTCGACGTCGTTTATATGTTACGTACATCTCTATCGTCGTAATCGTATATTCCAGCTCGTTTGTGTACAGTTGAACTGTACCGAAGTGTAAACAAAAATTTCCAACTGCACGTGTACCAGAAAAACATCCATGTAGGAGTATTCGACCGAACTTTGGCTTCGAAGTCAAGTTAAACTACCTTCGATGCAGTTTCAAGACATCAGAAGGATCCCTGAAATCAATGTAGTTGATCGAGTTGTCGATTTTTTGAGATCTCCATTCTGTCCTCTGTGTTTTTTTCTTAAAAAATCATTATAGATTAAAAATCTATAAAATTGACAATTATCGGAATAATTCTACAAAAATCGATACATTGGAAAAATAATCAAATTTTTCAAGATTTGTGTTTTTTTCAGAATTAGGTATTGATTAAATTTTTGACTACAATTTAATTAAATCGATTAATTGAAACAAATCGATTTATTGATGATTTGTGTTTTTTGATCGATTATTTCATTTTCGACTAAAAATCGATAAATCCAAACGGTTAAGTATTCATTCATATAGATATATTTTTTAATTTTTTAAATTGATTAAAAATTTTAATATGGTCGAAATAAACGATTAAATTATTTTTTAATAATTTGTGGCATATTAGATAAATTGATAAAATCGATACGATAATAATCGAATTTATTTCATCAAAAATTGATGAATATTTTTGTAAAAAAAAAAAAAAAAAAAAATTGAATGTTTTTTTTTTTTTTTTTTTTTTTTTGAGTAAAGAATTATTTTGATTGATTCTCGACTGCAAATGAAAATAATCAGTTGATCAAATTTATTTCATCAAAAATCAATAAATCAAAAAAAACAATAGATTTTTCAACGATTAGTGTTTTTTTAGAGTTGGGAATTATATTTTTACGAGTTCTCTGCTGCAAATCCACCAAAATGAATGTATAGTATTTTTCCTGCATTCTGATCAAAGATCAATTCTTGAACCTAAAAAGAATGGATTTTTGAATAATTTTTTTTTAAAAATTATTTCATCTTCGACTACAACTGGATAAATTGAAAAAAAAATTGTTCATTTTTTTGTATTTTACAATTTTTGATAAAGAATTGACGAATAAAAGAAATAATTTATTTTGATATTTCAGTCAAGATTTCAAAAAAATACCTACTCGAATGAAATTATTACTTTCAATTTTTTTTAAAGAGGTAAAGAAAAAAGAGGGAAAAAATCAGTTGATTTTTTTCAATGATCGAAAAAGATTGAAAGTATATTTTAAAAAAATGATATAAATTTTTTAAAACATTTTCTTTAAAAAAAATTATCATTTTGGAGTTTCTTTGCATCTGTTATTCTTTAGAGAAATAAAATTTTAATACTTTGAGAAAAAAATCTCAAATTTTGTCGTCTCAATTGAAAAAAATGCATTTTCTTGTAGCAACAAATTTTGAAGAATTTTTTGAAGTAAACATTTTTTCAACTTCAATAAGTTTAGAAGACTTCTCGTTTTTAACTCTTTTTTTAGGATTAATCTTTCAATATTTTTGAAAAGAAAATCTCTACATTTTACTTTGAAATAAAACTCTTTTTTTTTGTGCAGACCATTTTTTTTTTTTTTTTTTTTTTTTTTTTTGTGAAAAGAGGTCTTTTATTTTTGAAGTGAAAAATCTCATAGTTTCTAGAAAAAAAACACTTTTTTTTTTGGAGTTGAAATAACTTTTTTTAAATGCAGTTTTTTTATTTATTTATTTATTTCAGAATTAAACGTTTTACTTTTAGAGAAAAAAAATGTTGATTTTCTTCTTCTTTTTTTTTGAGAAAAATTTTCAAGTTTTTTGGAATAAAAATTTTTAAAACTTTTTTGAAGTAATAACAAATAAGACATCTCATTTTTTTGAAAAAATGAAAAAAAATATATTTTCGTCTACATCTTTTAAAACTCTTCGGCTTCTTGAAAAAAATTCTCAATTTTCTTTGATGTAAGAAATTGTTTAAATTTTTGAGATTTTACTTAATTCAAAAGAAAAAGTTTATTTTTTATTTATTTTTTTGACGATTCGACCTTTTATTTTTAGAGATGAAAATCTATTTATGAAGGAAAATCACTGAATTTTTTGGAATAAAAAACTTTTTCAACTTTTTACAATAAAAAGACTTTCATTTTTCAAAAAAAAAACAATTGTCTCTTTTTTTGAGAAATTTTTTAAAAAATAATTGTTATTAGGTAAATTTTGGAGAAGAGCGATTTCTCAATTTTTTGAAAAAAAAAATCTCCAAAATATTTGAAGTAGGTTTACTCGGGCCCTTAAGATAAATCTGGATCCGATGTATTTTATCAAAAAAATTCCTACTATTGCATAGATGATTTTGAGAAAAAGTGGAAGAAAAAAATTCCAAGTCAAAAATTATTCAAAAAAAACAACAAAAAAACAACTCAAGTTGAAATTGAAACAACGTGTGAACAACCAACAACGCAAAAATGTGCAGAGGTTTGTAAGACACTCGAAAGTTGTAACCAAATGAATAAAAAAATGCTTCACTAAGTTACAGTAATCTAAATTTATAGAGCTGGCTATTTTCAATTGCATGCCTCGCCCTCTCCAAATGGAATTCTATTCTTCTGCAAGATTTTTTTCTAAAATTGGACTGCAATTTAGTAAATCATCGTTGTATGGAATTACACGAAAATATAGGTATTATTTTATTCGGAATTCCGAACCAGTACCATATAGAGAGACTAAAGCGATCAAAAAAAAAAAAAGACCCATTACAAGAATCACCTCCGAATTTGTCTGCGCTTGTTTCCAGTTGAAAGATACCATCAAAAGCCCACGTACGAGTATATCCGGATTGGCTCGCGTATTTCAAAATACATTAAATGATACTTTTTAAGAAAAACACAACAAACATTAGAAAATTACAATAGTGTAGATGGTTTAGAAAGCTGTAAATTATTTCGACCTACTGCCTATGTAAGTACTAAGTACTCGTGTATCTGGGCCTGAGTCTGCCTGGGCGCAACCGTATATTTAACGGAAATTCCCGCGGCTACGACGGTAACGGCAGCCACACTGGATGGCGGCGTAGTTGAGTTGACACAAAAAAAACAACAAGTCAAAATATACCTGCAAAATCACTTTCCAGATGACTTACTTAATTGCAAATAATTAAAGCCGGGTTCTCGATAATCAATATAGCGAGAAAATGACGAGCAATGTGACGACAATGACGATGAGACGCGCTGGTCCGACGCTTATTAGCGCGAAAATTTAAACCAGAACCAGATTTTGCGATATGGTATTTTTTATGTGGGTAAATGTACTGGATATGTACTTGTAACAGTATTACATAAACGAATCGTAGGATAACATAATGGTCCACAGAGATGCGGAGTTGCGATGCCACGGTCGTATAAATTTGAAATACGATACTGTTAAGTATATTTTTTAGCCGAGCAATGAGCATCATCATCATCAATTACGAGATCTTATAGTCGTAAATGTGTGCTTTACTGTAGCCTACGAGTACATGCGTGTATATGTATAAATCACACCATCGCTTCGGCTCTCGCGGTAATGAGTTGGGAAATATAGTTACGTTTTTTAATAGATTCCACGAAATAGCTGGTAATAATTCGATCACGCGAATTTTTCTGCATTTTTCAAATCAAAAAAGTATCTAGTGCTTTGAACTGGTGTAATTTTACGATTAACGACTTCAAAATTATCTCAGATGGTATTTGTGGATTTGATTGAGGCTCGAGTGATTATAACGAGCACGATCGCGATGTACCCGAGAAAAAAAGAAATAGTTAATGTGAGATTTTTAAAAAGCAAGGCTGGATGGTTGATATTGTCCAGTAAAATTAAACCATAAAATATGTACATTGAGCAAATTGCATTTTGGGTGAGCAAATATTTTTTGATTTCAAAATATGAGGTTAAAGTTGATAAGAATTTCTAAAAAAAAGCACGTATTCATTTTTTTTTTTTTTTGAAAAATTGAACAGGTGGCGCAAAAGCACTACTCAAATAATAAAATGATTTATACTTTTTTAATTTGTACCTAATTTATTTACATTATTTTCGTTTTTTTCCACTTTAATTAAAAATTTTCAGTCTTTTCATATATTTTTTTTTTGACATAAGGTACCTACTTATTATTAAAAAAAAAAATTGTTGTCCACTTTTAATTTGATTCATTTTTTAATTGACAATTTTTTCAATTTTCATCATTTTTAATTGTTACCTAGGAAATTTTCATTCAGTTTCATTTTGTTTTTCAATAAGTATCAAATTTTCCTATTTTTAATATTTTCCTTTTTTGTTTTCATTCTTTGGTCATCTTTTTAAATTTTTAGTTATTTTTAATCTGATTAGGATTTTATTCATTTTTTTTACATCATCAATAATTTCCAGTTTTTAATATTTTTCATTTTTTAGTCATTATTTTTTTTTGTTTCAATTTTCGGTCAGGTTTTAATTTGTTTCTCATTTTTTAACAATTCTTCATTCTTAATTTTTTTTCATTTTTTATTATTTCAATTCTAATTCAGTTTTCCCCCAATTTTCGTTTAGTTTTAATTTGATTAAAAATTTTTCATATCTATTTTTTTTTTGATTCTGCAACCAATTAAATTTTTTCATCAAGAAGTTTTCAATTTTTTTCCTTAAAAATTTCACTTTCAATAAATTTTTAGCAATTTTCAACATATTTTTGTTTTTCAATTTCCATCGATGTCATTTTTTATTTATTTTTATTTTTAGTCAATTTTCAATTTAACTTTTTTCAGTTTTACTGAATTTTTTCAATTTTTAGTTATTTTTAACCTAATCTAGATTTTCTTCATTTTTTTTACATCATCGATATAGTTTCCAGTTTTTAAATTTTTTCATTTAATTCTGATTCGGGTTTTTTCCAATTTTTGTTTAGTTTTAATTTAATTAAAATTTTTCCATCTATTATTTTTTTTTTGATTCTGTAATTTGAATTTTTTCTTCAAGAAGTTTTCAATTTTTTTTCTCGAAAATTTTACTTTTAATAAATTTTTAACAATTTTCAACATGTGTCTTTGTTTTTCAATTACCATCAATGTCATTTTAAGTCCCTACTTTTTTAAATTTATGTATAATATTCAATTTTTAGTCATTTTTAATCTGAAATCGATAGTTTCCAGTTTTTATTATTTTTATTTTCAAGTCATTCTTATTTTTTTTTTCCAATTTATTCGAACAGTTTTAATTTGCTCCCAATTTTTAACAATCTTCATTTTTTTTCATTTTTCATTCAATTCTAATACAAGTTTTTCCTCAATTTTCGTTCAGTTTTAATTTAATTAAAATTCTTTCATCTCTATTTTTTTTCTGATTCTGTAATTGAATTTTTTTATCAAGAAGTTTTCAATTTAAGTTTTACTTTCAATAAATTTTTAGCAATTTCCAATATTTATTTTCTTCAGTTGCCATCACTGTCATTTCTAATTTTTAATTTTGATTTTTTCAAGTTTTTTCTTCAACTGCCATCTTTTGTTTTCCTATTTTTCAGTATTTCAATCAAATTGAGACTTTCTTAAAATTTTTCAGTCTTTTAAGTGGTTCAAATTTTTTCATTTTTATTTTTTTTCAATTAAGTATAATATGGATTTTTTCACCGAGAATTTTCCAATTTTTCCCCAAACATTTTAGTTTTATTGAATTTTTATTTTTACCATTTTTTTAAATTGCTACCTATTTTCCCCATTTTTTGTTTTTTTCAATTTTTTGTCAGTGTTTATTTCACATTATTTAAAAAAATTATCTTCAATTTTTCAGTCATTTTAAATTTAAAATTCAATTTTGATTTCTTTTTCAATTTTTTATGTATTTTTCAACTTGAATTTTTGGTTTTGAAAATTTTCAGTTTTTTAAAATTTGATTTTGTTTTTTGGTTCCCATTTTCATTTCTACCAAAAATAGTTTTCAGTTTTAAACATTTTTCAGTAATTTATCAAAATATTGTATAGGTAATTATAGGTATGATATTTTTTCAATTTTTAGTTAGTTTTCATTTGATTCAGATTTTTTTTTAAATCTTCGTCATATTCAATTACTTTTAATAACTTAGATTTTTTTATCCCGAATTTTTTTAAATTCTGTAAATTTTTTTTGACTTGAAATTTTTTTTTCTACCATTTTAATTTTATTAAATTTTTAGCAACTTTTATTTTTTTTCAATTGCCAATTTTTTCCTTTCCAAGTTTTTAGTAAATTTTAATTCAATTTATTTTTGATTTCGTTGATTTAAAATTTTTTAAAGTTTAGTTTTTTAGGTATTCCATTTTTTTAATATTTCTTGAGTTTGGTAGCTTACTTCTGATTTTTTTAAATTTCTTTGAAATTATTGTAATTTATAAATAAAATTTTCGTCAAAATAATTTTTTTCTGCAATTTTTTCTTTTCAAGAGATCTTTTTTTAGGAGAGAAAAAAATGCAATTAGGTCATTTTTTGGAGGGATCTGCTCTGCATAGCGTATCATCATTCGCGTAAATACATCTCCCCCCCCCCCCCCCAATAAATCATATTCATGGAAAAATCTTTGACCTTTTTTTCGTCTTGTACATTTTGACGCTCGATTTAGCTCCAAAGCTGTTTATTGTTATCGGAAAGAAATTTGTATAATTATTATGCTTTTTTGTTGCAAATTTTATGTGCTTTATTTTTAGTCATGATCATTTTATCGTTTAAACGTATATTTCGATTAGTTATAAACGAAAAACAAAGAGGGTATCTTTGGGTTTACATTTGGGAGATATTGCTCAGAGTTTAGGTTCGGAGAATTTTTTGATGATTAATTAGGGGACCCCGAGGGGAATATTTCAAAGTCAAAAAATCTTCACTCGCCCAAAATGTGCTTACTTTTATTTCCTTATTTCATCGGGCTAATAGGTAGATATATTTTTAAAGAGTGTTTTTAGAGAGGTGCTAAATGACGTACATGTGTAAGTTCGAAACGTCGTTATGATCTCTAAGAAGGTTATTTTTGGCCCAACGACGGTTTATTTAATAAATTATACTCTTTTACATGTGTCATATGGCCATCAAAATGTTCTGCCAGTGTTTTGTTATAAATCGTTCCCTACACCGGGCTTATTTATAACGTGCATTGGTACACGTAGCTGTAGGTAAGGTATAAAAAGATGCGAACGAAAATGGAAAAAAAATCAAGAAGACGAGCTGGTGTTTTGCGCGAAATTAACCTTATTTTCGAATGTTTACTAATTTTCGTCTGGTATTCGATAATTACATACACGCAACCTTCGGCGATTCTGTGTAAATTCTGAATCATGACGCAATCTAGAAGTACAAATCGGTAGAATTTGCGTGATTATGACGTGTTAATCGAGTTACAGTATACTGTAGGCTGTTTGATCAATTTGTCCAAGTTCAATAGGTGCATGTGTAAGTGTTCGTTTGCAACAAGAACAAGACGTTTCGAATTGAATTAATTTCTTCTCATTCTCGGACGCCCGCCCGCGCCGTTTAATCGAATTTCGCAAAATTTATTACCTCGAGAATACGATTAATCCTCCTCCATCTTACGTAATCCGTCAATTTTTCTACTCATCGAATTCGTGTTTTCAATACATCTCCATTATCAACATACAACATTACGAAATTGTATCTTCGAAAAAATCCTATCGATCCCCAAAAATACCTCACGCAAACGAACCGCTGACTCATTAAACACAAGAGCTGTATAGATAAAAGAATTCCAAACCAGAGCTATTCCAATTCGATCCTTATGGTATTACAATGACCAATCTGAACCATGAGCTCTGGTATAATAAATTTTTCACACTCGACTATCGCTCATTAGCGTCATTCGAGCGTCAACATAATCGATACTTTCGTTTTCAACGTCTTCTATAATATTTTACGTAATGTCTTTCTATCAATTAAAAACACATCGAAATTAATCCAACGATCGACGCTCAGTGAGAAATTAATTTCCACATAATATTTCGCTTCTTTTTACTATTTATTAAACGAGCCCCATTATAATTGAGTACTCTATTAAAAGTATGTAAAAATACATCCTCGCGAGGTATCACGAAGCGAACAATATGCAACAGTCCGTTAGAGTACAAATTAATCGATTATTACTAATTCATCGACATCGTTACCATTAAAAATTACTCTTCGGGTACTCGGGTAGGCATATTTAGGTCGGCCATGTATTTAGTTTAAATACGAGTACAACTCGACCGAATTCGTGTTACGTAATAAAACAATCAATTAATCGTAATTATTCGACGCCAATTCCGCGAAATTAAATCGACAGCTAATTATTACACCGTCGATTGAGTTATCGATAACCCCGCTCTTATCAAAAATCTAATTAAAAATATAAGGAATTGAAACATTATTTTGACGATGGTGGTGTTTGGTTTCTTTGGCTTGGTAATTAGATCATTGTACAATAATATACCGAAATTACCAGAATACCTCACGAAACCTACTTGTTGAAACAATATACAGTTTTATTGTACTATTCTGATCGATATGACTAGTGGGAGGGAGGGAGGAGGGGGTGAAGAGACGAATTCAGGTTACCACTTCATTCTGAATCCGGTACAAAACATTTTTTTATTTTTTATTTTTAGCGAGGGAGAAAAAACGGCATCTGATTTTTTTTCGGGTTTTGTAAGAGAAGCAGCAAAAAAATTAACTGCAAAAACTGAAAACATTCAATGAATTGTCAGAAAAAAATTGAATTGTTGGAAATAGTAGAAAAAATAACTACATTTTTTTTTTTTTTTTTTTTTTATTGATAGAAAGCTGAAGTAAAATAACGAAGGAAATTGAATGAAAAAAAATGTAATGGATCATTGAAAAAATTAAATTGACGAAAACTGTAAAAAATTACCTTTGAAATTTTTTTATAGGTATGGAAATCCATGAAAAAATTTGTGTAAAAAATATGAATTTTTTGGTAGTAGTCTATAAGAAAAAAAGATGAACGAGAAAACGAGAAAAATTCAATGAAAGTCGACCTTCACAAAAAAAAAAAAAATGAATGAAAAGGTCAAGGAAAACTTTATAGAGATCACTGAAAAAAAAAAAAAAAAAAATTTCAATTTTTTTTTCTACGGTCAATAATTAACCTACCAATAAAAATTAAAAACTGAAAAACTGCAAAAAAATGGGATGAAAAAAATTTCTATGTGAAAATATTTTCAACGGTTTCTAGTAAAGAAATTGAAATTATTTTTTCACCCAAATATAAATCGAAAGAAATTGGTCAAAATAGGTGCAATTGAAAAACTTCAAAAAAATTGATGTAATAGAGTTTTTGTGTGAAAATTTTTTCAACGATTTCCAAGTATTAAAAATTTGCAATCATTTTTCATCAAAATAATTTTTAAAAAATTTAGCTAAAATACTGAAAGAAAAAAATGTAAAATTGTAAAATAAGTTTTAAACAATTTTTTGTAAAATTTGAATGTTCAAGGGAATGAAAAATTTTAGGATTAAATTCATTTTATACATAAAAATTGGTTAAAAAATTAAATAAATGATCCCAAAATTTTAAAAATTCTGTAGCTTGAAAATTTCGATACAGTTAATTTAAAAATTATTATCAAAACTTGAGAAAATTTGTTTTAAAAAACAGTTTTTTGCAGTGGTGACCAAACAAATTTAATGGAAAGCCCTGAAGAAAAATCTGATTCGTCGCTATAAACAAAAAATAATCATCATTGACATACTTAATTTATCAAAAAATTTCTCCAGAAAAAACTTTAGAAAAAATATTAAAAAATACAACAATTTGTTCACCAAAACAACAGAATAAAATTTTAGCTAAAATGTTTAAAAAATAAAAAGTTGAGACACTCCAAAAATTGTTTTGATTTGAGAAAAAAATGAGGAAAATGGTTATATAGTTCCAAAATTTTAAAAATATTTCATAAAAATTTTTATCGACAGGTTGAAAAATTTATTCAAAAAACATCAATTTTTTGGGTAAGGTCCCCCCCCCCCTCCCCCCAAAAACAACAAAAAAAAACCCTGAAAAACCGAGGATTGATAAATTAACCCCCTTTTGCCTCCTCGCCCAAAAAAAGTGAAAACAACGAAGAAAATTTAATTTCCTATCAAATAAAATATTAGGTCTACAAAAATTTCTAAAAGAAATTATAAACGAAAAACTTGACAAAAAAATTAAAATAAATTTTTCATTAAACAACTAAGCAAAATTTTGAGAAAAACGCTAAAAAAAGGTATATGTATAGAATAAGAAAATTGTAAAAATTATTTTGACTATACTCGTATAGTGTTTCATAAAAAAAAGTGTTATGACTTAGAAACACTTTTTAATAGAATTTCTTGGAAATTGAGAAAAATTAAAATTGATGAAAAAATTCAGAAAAATAGCAAAGAAGAGTTGTTAAACGCCAAAAATATTCTCAAAAATTCTAAATCAAACTTCATCCATAAAACTTGATAAAACTGGAAAAAAAATTTGAACCCCAAAAAAAAAGAAATTTCAACTTCATGAATATTTTTAAATTTGAGGTCATTCGCCTTCCTCCAAATTTTCTCATCTCTCACAAATATTTCGCTCCTTTACCGAACACCTTGTACTTATTAAATACACATTACACACACGTTAGTAGTACTCGCAACGTGAAATTATCAACCGAAGGTACACGTATACATAAGACTTGATAAGGTAACAGTAGGCGTACAATAACCCGATTCAGTTCCGCACTCGCATAGTTGAAATTATCGCCTCTTACGCCCTTTTCTTTTACCCATTTCTCAATCGACAGCTCGCAGAACCATACCAGAGTACATACGTACACCTTTTTCGTATGCAATATTTTTCGAAGGCTTATCATCAATGCGTTGAATTTATTCCAAAATGATTAAAAATTCGAAAAAAATATGGCGCTGACGATGGGTGTTGAAACACTCGACGTTTGGAGTGTAAAAAAACCTATAGATGTAGGTGTAAAATGCAAACGTGATAAAATAGTTAACACTTATACGATCGCGATGGTGGTAAAAACTAAAAAGGTGTAAAGATATCGCGGTGACCGACGCCCAAGGTTGATATTAAAAATAGTATAAAAAATTGTGAATGCTTCGAGTCATAAAAATACCCAGAAAAATACTCGAACCTACACTTCAAAGTTTTTTTTACAAGTTCTAGTTAACTCAGTTTGTCAGTTTGTTTACGAGGTGGTGGATCGTTGTTGAATTTTACCAAGTCCAATGCCTACATAGATACGTGATATTCAAAATTGGAGGGGAGGGGGGGGGGGGGGGTCCAATCAAAATTTTTGTAATAACCAAAATTATTTCTAAGACTTCAAGTTACAGCTTTTGTTTGAAAATTTTTTCAATTTGACCCTTACCTCCGCCAGTCTTGAATAATATAAGTATCCAAGTCATATTTTGCTAAATTGGAGGGGAGGAGAGGGTCTAATCGAAAATTTTATGATAACAAAAATTATTTCTTGGACCTCAATCTACAACTTTTGTTTGAAAATTTTTTTTATTTGACCCCTCCCCCAATTTTGAAAAAGTACCTAACTGATGTTATGTGAAATAGGAGGAGAGGGAGGGATCCAATCGAAATTTTTGTAATAACAAAAATCATTTCTTGAACCTCAATCTACAACTTTTCTTTGAAAATTTTTTTAATTGGACCCCTCCTTCAATTTTGAAAAAGTACCTAGCTGATGTTATGTGAAATAGGAGGAGAGGGAGGAATCCAATCGAAATTTTTATAATAACAAAAATCATTTCTTGGACCTCAATCCACAACTTTTGTTTGAACATTTTTTTAGTTGGCCCCTTCCTCTGTGCCTCATACAATTTTTAATTTGTATCTTCGGAGTGTTATGCAAAATCGGTCGAGAGGGAGAGGTCCAATTGAAAAAATTTTCCAACAAAAAGTGTAGCTTGAAGTCTTAGGAATTATTTTGGTCATTACAAAAATTTCGATTGGACCTTTCCCTCCCCTCCAATTTCAAATATCAAGTATCTACGAACTATGCATCTTGGAAAAATTCAACAACGATACTCCATATAAACAAATTGAGTAAACTAGGCACTAGTAAACTTTTTAAAAGACTCGTCAGTAAAAAAAATAGATCACGCTCTGGTTTCTTTTTTTCAAGACTCCACTGGGCGTAAGATATCAAAACGATACCTAGTTTGTATTTGTATTTGAAAAAAAAAAATGAAACAAATTGTGTTCTAGACTCTAGAGTACCTTACCTTACCTACATGTATTTCTTTTTTTCATAACGTGGGTCGTGTTTTGAAATCGGTGCAGATGGAGATGATGTAGAAGTGACAGGCGAACCGCCATTGACAGTGGCGCGAGTCGTACGAGAATATGCTAGAAGCGGATACCGTCGTCGTCGTTAATGATGACGATGGAAAAAACATTGTTGGAAGAGGTGTTGGCGATATGGTCGTCAATGGTATGTGTAACAATAGCGAAGCTGTACAAGACGCTGGTATAGCCGTCGAATCTAACGGAAGAGCGCTCAAAGTCCATGCCGGCGAGACTCCTCATTTGGTCAGTTTAGGAAGCGATAGGTTCAGCACTGCTGTTACTTTACACCCTATACCGAAAGGTACTGTTATTACGTTAATTCTTTCGTGTCGTGTGTGCATGTGACGCTGACGTATGTCTTTGCCTTTTTGTCTTGCGTCCAATGCGGTCTTCATCTTACTCTTCTAATTGTTTTCGCGTAATTAAAAGGCATTTCTTTTAACTCGATTGCTTTTGTGTTCATGTGCTCTGCTGGTATGTTTACTAACCCCCTTTTTACTTGTGTTTTTTTTTTGTTCATCTGCGTGTTTTTGTAATTTACCTTTGGCCGTTTTTTTTTTCTTCTTTCATTTAATTGATGGGTTCGACTAATGAAACAACCATACAACCGTTCGATTGGAATTCTTGTTCTTTTTTTTTCTTTTTAGCCATTACAGCCGTTTAAATAACCACGATAAACGTGAGGATTCTTACATTCGCGACATACAGTACGTGATAAATGTTGTTTTGATTTTCTTCAAAGCTGCGAATATTTCTCTGTACTGCGTGTGTCCCCTTCGTTTCGCCCTCTTCTTGAGTATATACGAACCACGAATCGTAGAGGTTTGTAAGATACATGTTTTAATGACTAAGTGTTTCTCTGGCGAAGTTTAATATAATTTTAAATACAGTATGTACTGTAATTTGTAAATGGGTCGTTGACTATGTGTGAACTTGTACTTGCAATGCGATGTGTTTCAACTGTGCTAAAATAGTATATTCGTAGGATGACAGAAATTAACCTAGTTTTTATCATCCTTTGTGGTAATTCAACGAGTCGAGTTACTCACTTGGGTATCTGGCCTGGTTCAAATATTCCACCGAATTGGAAGAGTGAAATTTGTGCGGATTTTTGATGATGAGGTTTCTCATTTTGATTTTAGGGCGGGGGGTTTGTATGGTTTGAGAAAATTTTCCCAATTTTTAGTGTACCTAATGAAAATTAAAAAATAAAATTTTTCAAACTTTTAACAAAATTTCAGGTATCTACTGAAAAATTATTTTGCTGCAATAAAGAAAATTTTAATTCAAACATGGATTTAATCAATTTTTGTGGGAACGAATTTTCCTAAAAATATTTTTTTTTTAATTTTGCCAATTTAAAATCTATTTTTTTTTAAATTAAAAAAAAAATTTGGAAACACATATTTTTAAAGTTTTATTCAAAAGCAAGTTTTTTGATTTTTTTTGTCATGAACCCATTTTTTCCAATTTTGTATTGCACACTACATAAATAATTAAATCTTTTCAAATAAGTACTCAACTTACCTATTAACTATTTTTTTTTAGTTGAAAATTTCAATTTGAAATCTAGGTCTATAAAATTTTGCTCAAAATCGATTTTTTAAATTATTTTGTGGAAAAACAAATTTTTAAAATTTCCTCACAAATTCGAACTCAAAATTTTGTGCAGAAACTTTTTTTTCATTTTTCCAGAAAGCAATACCTAGTTTTGAATTTTTCTTGGTTAAGATTTTTTTTTTAATTTCTCTTAAAAACAGGAAGTTTTGCCAACAAAAAGTTTCCCAAGTTTTTCTAGAAGACATTTTTTTTAAAATTTTGTTCAACATAAAATTTTTTCAACTCTCCCAAGATGCTAAAATTCAAAATTTTCAAATTATTTTTGGAGGGAGATAGTTCAAACACTTTGATAAAATTTTGATGACATTTTTTTTTAAATTTCTGAAATCTATTTTTTTTTTTAATTTTACTGAAAGTCATTTTGCGTAAACTCGTAATTTCTTTTCAATTTTTTCAAAAATAATTCTTTTTTGTTCTACATCAATATTTCAATATTTTTCAGTTCTCAGATGCTCAAACTCCAAACTTTCAAATTTTAGTTGAAAAAAAAGTTCAAACACAAATTTGAAGAATGATATTTTAGTGACATTAAAAAAAATGATTCAAAAACAAATTTTCTATATTTTGTTGAAAAACACAATGTTTTTTTTTCTTTTTTTTTCAAAAACAAAGCCTCTAAAATTTTCCCATTTTTTAGCTGATTTTTTTTGATAAGTTTTTCTGTTACTTCTTTTATTTATTCTTATTGCGAAACCGATTTTTAAATTTTATTCAGTATCAATTTTTTGAAATTATCCTCTAGTTTTTCGTTAAAACTCAAAGTTGACAGAATTTCAGTGATTTTTTAAAGTGTTGTAGGAAAACATTTTTTTCAATTTTAGCTCACTTAGGAAACAATTATTTTTTCTATTTTTTCAAAAACAGCTTTTTGATTATTTTATTGAAAAACAGATTTTTCAAATTTTGTTCAGTAGCAATTTTCTAAAATTCTCCCATATGTGCTCAAATTCAAAATTTTCAAATTTTTATTGAAAAAAAGTTGCTCAAACACGAAATTCATTTTTTGAAGTCTTGTTGAAAAGTATTTTGGTTCTCAAGGAAATTTAGATTTTTTCCAAAAATCAATACGTACATTTCAAAATTTAAAAAAGAGGTTTTTCGATTATTTTATTAAAAAACACTAGAATTTTATAAAATTTGCAAAGGCGTTTTAAAAAAATTCTTCTCTGGTGCTCAAGAACAGAATTTTCTTTTTTTCATTTGGGGGGGGGGGGAGAGGATGTGAGGGGAGGGGGGAAATAAGAATAAATAATATTTTTAAGTAATAAATTTACCTAAATTTTTGACCTAATTTTGTTCGAAATAATTGCGTACTTACTTAATTGGGCTCCAAAAAGTTGGGTATTCAAAAACCAAAATTTTTTTAAGGAACTATTGTACAAATTTTCCTGAAAACACCATTTGAAACAAATAAGGTATTTACCTGCCTATTAAAAATTTAAAGACCATTGCCATTTTTATTGAAAATCATTCTTTCCAAATTTTATTTAAAGACGATTTTTTGAATTAGTTTTTAAGAATTTTCATGTTCTTTTACCGCGGAATATGTTCTTAAAAATTTTTGTAGCTCTGAGAATCCTTGAAATAAACCAAATTTTGACCTTATTTCCGTCATGAAAAAATTGTTAAAATTCATTTCACATGTATAATTGTTTCAATGTCTAAAAATACTCGTTTAAGTACGTACTTATTGCAACAATTTTAAATTTACGTTCATTAAAAATCAATTTTGAATTTTTTAAATGCTTTGGAAGATACAGTTGTCTTCATGGTTTGTGAAAAACAGACAACAAGTACCTATTAATTTTGACCATCGATGCCCCAAAAATACACCAAATTTGTATAGTTCGTACGTATAATTTTTTTTTGTTTTCATTACCGTTGGGCATATCTTGTGGTTTTGGGTTGGCGCATTATGTAAATTTCTACCGAAATACTGGCCTTATGCCAATAAAGTTTTGTTCGATGTCTGTACGCACGTACGACGCGCTACTTCCTGTTCTCTATTTCCTAGTAATTAATCATCTATGTAGCATTTTTTATTACAAATCACAATAGTAAGGTGAGTTGTCTGCGGGTGGATCTATACTATCTGTTTGCTGTCAATGACATGTACAATTATGATGAATGGCTTGTTATAGATTACGAATTTGTATCTATGTTGTATAGGCCAGGCAGGCAAAAGGCGAGGTGGGACGACGAAATAGTCCATTTCCTGGGATATAATAAACATTACTGTAGGGTGGCGCAGGACCGAGCCGAATGGGCTCGGTTAAAGGAGGCCTTTGCCCAAGATTGGGCTAGTTAAATTAAGCTATCTAGTCTTAATTTAATTATAAGAAGGCTTAAATAATTAAATAAATAAATAAATAAAAAATCTATGTTGTATACCTATGTTCTGTTATTTTGATGGATTCGTTTAAAAAACAAATGTTTTGATCTGTTTTTTTTTGAGTGAATTTGAAAACTATGTCTTGTAATTTTTTTTTTTTTTTTTTTAAGAAGCTAAAGAAGAGCAAATTGATATTAAAATTTCTGACATGTGTGTAGGTTGGTAGTTAGCTAGCTAGGTAGGTAGGTACATGATGTGATATATCACATAAATGGTATATTTCGAGTCCTCTTATATCTAATCTAATTTGAAGCCACCGTCTTGAAAATTCATGTATGTACTTACTTATTACGTGAATGTAGTATCATTCAAGTTCAGTCTTGGAAAATCACCACCAAAGTATGAGTAGGTATGTAGATAGAGGTACTCGAGAATATCATATCACATGCTACATTATGGAGGAGGAGGAGTAGAGGTATTGTTGTAAAATATGTACCCGTACTAGCGTATGATAAATGAACAGCTTCTCAATAATTCGAAGTTTATGGCTTATTTTATGCGATCTCTACCTTCTCATTATCTTGTATTGCGTATACAGGTGCAGCTGTCTGCGCATTAAAGAAGCTATGAAATTTTACGTACGTCTAGTGCAGTAAGTAAAGGTACAAAAGATGGCTGAAAGTGGAACAAATTAGAACGAAGGTCGGGTATGATTGGAATTGTTGCGAATGAAGAATTTCTTGGTTGGAAAATTGAAGAACTTCGAAAAATTAATTTTTTCATTTTGGATCCAATTTTGCATTTTTTAAATTTTTTGAGATAAGTACGTTAGCTTAAGAAAAAAAATTAGAATAAAAATGATAATGAAACTTATTGAAAATATCAAATTTGACAAAATTGAAGAAAAAAGGTTTACTATTTTTTTTTTGAAAAATTAAAAACAGAAAAAATGAATAAATTGGGTGAAACTGGAAAAAAATTCTTAAAAAAATTAGTCAATTGAAAAAAATAATGAAAATTGAAAAATTGAACATTATGAAAAATTGATGAAAAAAAATTATGTACCTATAGGTAAGGTACTTGAAATAATTGAAAAAAATTAAAATAGGTATCAAGAACTTATGTAAAATTGAAAAATGAAACAAATATAGGTGAATTAGGTAACCGGGGGAGAAAACCATGAATTGAAAAAAATGTAAAATGGTTTTAAGTAATTCATCAATGAAAAAAATTTTAAAAATTGAAATATGAAGTCAAATCAAACTAAAAATAGGAAAAATTAAAAATTAACAACATAACAATTTGAGATTAGGAAAAAAATTAAAATTACGGTAAATATTAAAATAAGAACGAATTGAAGAATTGAACTAAAAATAGGAAAAGTTGACTTACCTATGAAAAAAAAAAAAAAAATTGGAAAATATTGAAGTCAGATAAAAAAATTAATAAATATTATATTAAATTGAAAAATCGTTAAAAAAATTAAAAATTGAAAGAAGTTGAAATAGAATTAATTAAAAATTAAATAATTCAAAAATAGGACTAAAAATTGGAAAATTTGACCCGAAAAAACCACCAAAATATCTACTTATTACAAAAGGAAAAAATCAGATAAAATGGAAAATTGTTTTAAAAAATAAAATAAAAATTAAAAAAAAATTGGAAAAAAATTGAATTTTCAGAATAACTTTTTACCTTAGTTCATATTTTTAATTTTTAATTTTTTTTTTTTTTTTCGATTTTGAGCATTTTTTTTATTGCATCGAAGAGTCGAAGTAGATTTTTTTCAATTCTATCAAAATTTTTCCATATTTAAATCGGATCACCCACGTTGTGAAGTTTCATAAAATATCCTGACACTTTGTAAAGTTTCTTCGTAAGTCAGAATCGCCTTTCTTGCTATTCCATTTCACCCCTTTGCATTTTTCTCTCACTATCAACTAGGACGTATCAATTTTCACCTGCTCTAGTGATAATCTTCCCCTATAGACGCATTCTCCCCTTATTTTACTATTTATAGATTTTTGTCGTGTCTTTATTTCACTCCTGTTCCCCAAACTGAACCCCAATAAGATGGCAATTCTTCCCACAATTCTGGAAACTTTTCATGGGAAATTAAACCTAAAAATCATCACTTCGGTTGAACCTTAGATAATGTACCTATTTTTTTCCTTCTAAATTTGAAATTCCAATCGCGTTCCTGCGGTTAAAAGTTAAAACTAAACCCAACTCGATGGTGTGGTTACAGACTACAGTACATACTCGAAGTTATACGACTTGTCGACTAGTACAATGTTAAGTAATTGAAATTACAACTACGACTGCGACGATTGAAAATTATGTACAGGTATTGAAAAGCGATAATGAATTTTCCATTATTCACGCAATACGATTGCGCACCGGGCTGCGCCTCGTCGACTCTAACCAACACCCAAATACTCGTTGAGGGCATAGAAATGCGAGAACATTGAACATAGAACGCATGCCAGTATGTCACATTGAAGAAGCGGTTTTTCTCTTTTAAAAAATTCCGGTTTCAAGGTTAGATAAAAGTTACATCATGGGTTAAATTTCGACATATAGGTACATTCTCGAGAGTGTAATTTTTTTTAGTACTAATGGCGATTTTATGAGATGAAATTGACCGATGAGGCATAAATGTAGAGCATCTTTTGGCAAATCTTTTTGGGTGTTTCCACCAGCCTGGGTGAGTGGTTCATTGAAATGAATCAATTGAATCTACTATTTTATCTGAACTTGAAATATTTCTTTTTATTTTATTCAAAATTGGTGGGGTGGGAGGGGTCCAAACGAAATTTTTATGATAACCAAAATTATTCCCAGTACTTCAAGCTACAACTTTTGTTTGAAAATTTTTTTAATTGGACCTCTCCCTCCCCACCGATTTTGCATTACACTTCGAAATTACTATTTAAAAACTAGAGGAGTGAGAGAGGAAGGGCCCAATTTAAAAAAATTTCCAAATAGAAGTTGTAGCTTGAAGTCCTGGGAATAATTTTGGTTATCATAAAAATTTCGATTGGATCCCTCCCTCTTCTCCGATTTTACGTGACATCAGGTAGATACTTTCTCAAAATTGAGGAAGATGTCCAATTGAAAAATTTTTCAAACAAAAGTTGTAGATCGAGGTTCAAGAAATGATTTTTGTTATTATAAAATTTCCGATTAGACCCTTCCCTCCCCTCCAATTTGGCATAGTATGACTTAGATAAACGTATATTATTAAAAACTGTTGAAGGTAGGGGTCCAATTGAAAAAAATTTCAAACAAAAATTGTAGCTTAAAGTCTTGGAAACAATTTTGGTCATTACAAAAATTTCGATTGGACCCCTTCCTCCCCTCCAATTTTGAATAAAATAAATGTTAATTGAAAGAAATACTGTAAGTCGAGAATCTTAACTGGTGGAAGTAGGAAGTTTGAGCAATTTCGTTCTTGTTCAGCTGTTCACTACAAATCCGAGCAACTACTCACCCAGGCTGGTGGAAATAACAACACCCAATATTTTTTGGTGATTTTTAAAAAAAAAATTCTATTTGGCTGGAAAAATCTTTTACTAAAAAGGGAGGTGGTTTTTTGCAAATTGAAATTATAAAAATATGATCCGAGGTAGTTTTGCAATTTTGCTGATCGTGTGGACATTTACCCATAGAGCATGTAACCTTGTCAATGGTACGATCCGGTATCACGTATCGTAATCTGGATCTTATGTAATGGAGTCATAGTTTCTCATTGTTGTCGTGTCTTTTTTGTTTTTTACTCTTTGGCGAGAATACGAGTACAAAGTACGAGTGCATTTTTTTCGCTGATTTGTTTCCTGTAATACGAATCGCAACAAGGTATTAAAATGGGTGACCGGTTGTACGTTACGTAAATGGTGACTCGCTGGTCTATTCGTATTGACATACATGTATTATTGTATTTGATTTAAATAGTCGACAACACGAGTAAAATAATATCTACTCTAAGCTTCGAGTACTCGTACATGCGACTGCATTAAAGAACATGGTTGATTTAATTCACTTCTATAATCTGATTCTGTTTTTTTTTTTTAATATAATGGTATCGAAATGACAGCACAACGCACCGATTACCGTATTAATGCCTTGTGATTACAATTCGACAACATAATTATGGAATGCGAGAGTGCATGTGTGGTACGTGACGTATTTAAAATATGTGTATTATAAAAAAAATAAAAATAAAAAACAGTACTCGCGCTGTAACCGGTTTGCCCAGTGTTGCAGCGAATTTGTATCGAATTAACATTTTGAAGAAAGTGGAATTAATCGTGGGAAATGAACGGTGACTTTTTTTTCACTTCGATATGAATTACCCACTTCTCGTGTTTACATTTTATATTAGACACGTGATTTGCGAATCGAATATGGATCGGGAGGAGGACTCGTTTGGATAAATATTCGACTACCTAATGATACGTACGAGCGAGAGGTAAATAAAAATGTATGTAATTTCGTCCATGTCGGATGCAGTAAGTTGGGCACGTGAACCGGTTTCTATGCGATAAGATGTTTATTAAGTAAGGTTTTATAATAATGCCTTCGTAATGCATAATACTGTAGGTTGAGAGGAAAGTGGTTTAGATTGGTCTATGGCCAGTGTGGGTAAGATGAGAGTATGGGTTTTTCAGCTGGAAGTATGGTTTGGTGATTGAGGAATTTTTTTATCGTGTTTTGGTTATCGGTGTTCTTAGCTTTTTTTTTGATGAATTAAAAGTACTTACTTGAAAAGGGATTCAGCTGAAATTTAGCTCTCTGAAAGAGCATATCATCCAGGACTCTGAACCAAATTTTTAGCTGCTGAAGTTGATTTTTCGATTTTTGGCAAATTTTTGAAAATGGTGAAAATAGCACATTGGTAAATTAATTTTTCACAAAAATTGTAAATTTCGAGATAAAATTCTGAAAATTTGTTTTTATACTGAAGTCGACCTCTCGAGTCGATTGCGACCCTTTTGGAAGCGATCTGGAGCAATTCAGCTTCTGCTGGAGGCTCCAGATCGACTTTGGTTTAAAAACTAATTATCAGAATTTTATCTTAAAAGTTACAATTTTCGTAAAAAAATTGATTTAACTTACCTACTAATGAAATTTTTTTCAACTATTTTCGAAAATTCGCTAAAAATCGAAAAAGCAACTTCAGCAGCTGAAAATTTAGTTCTGAGGTATGGGTGACATTCTCTTTCTCAGTGAGCCAAATTTCAGCTGAATCGGAAGCGACGAGTTGCAAGGTTCCCTTATCCCTTGTGAGGGTTTTTTCGAGCTTATGGTTCCAATTTGAACGAAATTTCGAAATTTGGATGTTTAAAAGGAGCACCTGAAAATAACCAGAAATACCAAGTTGTGGATTTTTTAATTATAGGAGTATTTTTTTTTTTTTTGAGTTCGCCATTCTGAATCTGAGCGAAAAAAAAACTCCTCTAAAAAAGAGCTACTTTTTCAATTTTCGGCAAATTTTTGAAAATTGAAAAAAAATGATGATGATTCTCCCCTTTCTGGAGACTCCAGCACAATTCAAATTTTTCCAGTATTTCCAAAATTCTCCAAAACTGATTAAAATCAACTTGTATAGTCGAAAATTCAGTTTTAGACTACTTTCGAGGTGCTTAATCGAAAAATCGAAGTTTCCAGTAAATTCCAGTGTATGGTTCCAGGGTGTTTTTTTTTCTTTAAAAAAATCGTAAAATTTTGAAAATTCTCATATTGGGGTATAATCTATACCTATAGGTTGTGACAAAATATGCTCATCTCTTGATAGACTACTCCCGAATCCATTTTTCATATTTTCCAGCCTTTCTGGAGCCTCCAGCACGATTTCGATATTTTTCAATACTTCTAAAATTCTCCAAAAATGACAAAAATAAACTATATAAGAGCGAACATTGGGTTTTTGAGTATTTTCCAAGTACTGACGAATCAAAAATTTCCTTTTCCAGTAAATTCCAGCAAATTAGCTGTATGTTTCCACTTTCCAGAATGTTTTTTTTCCTTTAAAAAATTTGTACCTACCTAAAATTTTTTTAATTTGCAAATTGAGTTGCAATTTGCCTGTAGAGTTCAAAATATGGTCATTTGTTGATACCCACCCCCAGATTTATTTTCGAGCATTTTCAATCTTCCTGGAGTCTCCAGAACGGGTCCCATTTTTTCCAGTATTTCAAAAATTCGCGAAAAATTATGGCAATCAACTTCGAGAAACGAAAATGTAATTTTTGACTAATTTCGAGGTGTTTCCTAGAAAAAAATCTATTTTATATTTTTTCCCAGCCTTTTTGGAGCCTCCAGCATTTCGATATTTTCCAGTAGGTTTCAAAATTTTTTAAAACTGATGGAGATCAAAAAAAATGATTTCTTCAAAAAAATAATTGATTTCTCGTATAATTTTGAGTATTTTAATTGAAAATTTACCATTTCAAATATTTCCAGTGAGATGATTTGAAATTTTTAAAGTAGAAAAACTCAAAAATACGTAAAAATAGGAAAATTCTAAAATCGAGATGTAATTTACTTACAAAGTGGAAAATTTAACCACTTTGTTCAATCGACTTTCCAAATATATTTTCCACCATTTTCAACACTTTTGGAGCCCCCAGCAAGAATTCGACTTTTTCCAGAATTTCCAAAATTCTCCAGAATAAATGAAAGTTGACTTAGATTGCTAAAAAATTGGTTTATCGAGTACTTTTGTGTGTTTCAATTGAAAATCCAACCTTTTCCAGGTGATTCTAGCAGCGAGATACGAAAGCGCCTTTTTTTTACCCATCTAACCGAAATTCAAAAAATGTGAAAATATGAAAATTTTTAAATAGAGATATAATTTACCCAGAAAGTGGAAATTTTGATTATCTTATTAAATCAATTTTCTAAATTTTCGATCATTTTCAGCTATTCTAAAGTCTCCAAAATTAATTCAATTTTTTCAAAAAATTTTCAGAACAAAAAAAAATTAATCTGAAGAGCTGAAAATTTGGTTTTTGATTAATTTCGAATAATTGAATCGAAAAATCTTCTTTTTCAGAAAATTTGAGCAGGTTGCTTCGATAACTTTTTTCTTCTACTAATTTCATCAAAGCTCAAAATTTTGTTAAGCAAGGTATGAAAATTTTCAAATCAAAGTTTAATTAATTGTAGATCAGAAATAGGACCACCTGTTGATATTGGCTTGCTAAATTCATTTTTCACAGAGTTACTCTCGTTTTTGAAGCCTCCAGTGCGAATTCATACTTTTACTATCTTCAAAATTTTTCTAAAATTGACACAAATGAACCTGGCTCTTGAAAATTTGCTTACTGAAATCAATCCTTTCTCAAAATAAATTTCGTACAACGACTCAAGGAATTTATCGTTTCAGTTATATTACAATTATGTCGTAAACATTGCACTCGAATCACCTCTGTTATCACACTCTCGATAAAATTATAATTAATTGAAGGAAAAATTAATTATTTTTTGAGTCCACATACTAATTGCTATAAATATATACGATCTTCCCGATCTACAAGGCTAATTAAAATTATAAAAATTTCCAAAGTGAATGTTATATTGCAAAACATGTTTTTACGTTTCCGTTATAAAAACGTTGCCTTTTTTCCAATACTTACAACAACAAAAAAACGGTATATTTAACTTTTTACAAATTGTCAACTTGTGTTTCGAATTGACCACATAACTTGGTTCAATTGAACTGAAAAGAAATTTCACAACGTCACTTTTTCGTTACGAATTTTTTTCCGATACGATAAAACCGATCGGATACCTCGTTGGGCGGAAAAAATCCCCGATATCTTTTAATCGAGCCGCTATTTGTACATAATTCGTTGAGTAAACACGGACAAGGTTATATACCGAGGCACTATCTAATTGAAAACCGCAGTACGATGACAAGTATTTAAAAATTACGAGTACAATCGCTTCGATATTTTTTTCTTTTTAACTTGATACCTATTAACAACGTAAATATCAAACTGTAAATTGTTCAGTATCCCTTCGACCTACTTAACGAAACGAGCTCCCTAGTTCAATTAAGATGACATAACAAATTTTCAATCAAAATGTCAAACTGATCAATACCTCTTTCAAGTCCAAATACTTACTCTGTATGGTGTATATGAAAACACGATTACTTAACTACTCTCTGGCCTGAGTTGGAAAAAAGCTAGTAGCGAATTTGAAAGCTAAAAGTTTTATGTACGTAACGTATACGAGTTCGTACGAGAAACAATTAGAGCACAAGGACCATCTTGTGACAATATAAAAATTCATCAATTAGCGTTGATTAAGCTGCTGGTGCTCCCTCGTCCAAAGTCAGATGAATTAGTTTCTATGAAAATAATTATTTTCAATTTACCCAATTAGTTGTTCGTCTCCCATACCTATCAACTTCCTCCTCCTACTGCTGAAATCTTCGAAAATTGTTATTTTCAAGGACAGTGCTTCTATAAAAATGAAAAATTGTTTTAAAAACATTTTTAAAAAGCAAAATTTTTACAAAAAAAAATTCTCAAAAATTAAGACAAATTTCTTTGAAAAAGTTCAAAAAAAAAGTTTTAAAAATGCTTGCATCGTTTATAAAATAAAAAATGAAACAGTAACAAAAGCGAACAAATTAATTTTTTTAAATAGTTCGCGGAGCCCATTTTTCTAAAAAAAAATTGAAAAAATTACCTATTCAACAAAAAAATTGAATAGAAACAATATTTTAAAAAATTTAATTTTTTTCTTTCCCTTGTTTTGGGTAAATATTCTGAAAATAAAATAAGCGAAATTTCACCGAATTCAGAAGAGAACTTGCCATTCTCATGGATTCTTTCCCTTACACCGAACATTTTTTCAGGTCTTCTCTGACAGGCATGTTAACGATTCACATTTGAATCGCCTATTTTGAAAACCTGCTAAATCCACTTTTGTTAATTTTGAGAAAACCGCGAAAAACTGTCATATTCTCTGAGAATGAGGTAGAGAGGAGTTTTTAATTTTGTATACTGACTGAAAGCAGTACTATCGAATTGCTTAAAAATAAATGCCAACAAGTTGATAGTTTTCTGCACAGCAGTGTTCGAAAATCGCGTTAGTAGGTTTTCAAACAAAAATGGCGCTTTTAGCAGGTTATGAAAAAAAACCAAATGGTATTAGCTTGATTTTAGCAGATTTTGAAACAAAATGATATTTATTTGGATTACAGGCTTTCAATACGTGTCGATAAGCACTCTTTAACAATTGAATAAAATACCTACTCATTTCCCAATATTTTCACTTAAAACAGATATTTATGGTTTTTAGTATGTTTTCATTCAAAAGTTATTGGATTTAGTAGTTATTGATACAAATAACTACTTTAGTAGGTTTTGAAACTCCAAGGGAACTGGCATTCAGCGGGTTTTCATACAAAACCAGATTTAGAAGTTACAATTTGAATAGGATTTAGTGAATAAAAAAATAAATAAAAATCATCAATCAATTCTGGTGGTTTGAAACTATCAGAAACAATGTATAACTCATTTTTGATAAATTTGGCGTTTAGTAGGTTTTCAAAATAGGCGATTCATTTATAATTTCACATTTTTGTCATTTTTTGCTACTATTTCGCTCAAAGGCCCTTAAAAGTCACTTTTTCTTCATTTTTCTTATTACAAAATCAATTTATTTTTGTTTACTGTTCCATGCAAAAAAAATTTTGCTTTTAAAAAATGTCTATTTTGGAGGTTTTCCTTCAATTTTTTTTAATGGACAAAAAAAATCGTCTCAATTTTTTTTTGAAGATAAATTTTTCGAAAACGTTCCGAAAAAAATTCAAAAATCATAACTTGATCTTTTTTTTAGACAACTTTCACAAAAAAAAATCATTCAATTTTTTTTTTGGAAAAATTGAAATTCCAGATCTATCAATTTTTTAATGCACAAAAAAAATCTAAAAAAATTTTTTGGAGAAGAAATAATGATTCGGTACTTAGATAGGTACCTAATACCTATTTCAAAGTTTTCCTGAAAAAATCAAATTTCTAAAAAAAAGTAGGTACGAAAAATCGTTCATTTTTTTTTTTTTTTTTTTTTTTTTGATAGGAACGACCAACTTTCAAAATTTTTTCAAAAAATTCAAATTAGGTAGGTATGTATTTTATCAACATTTTTTCTTCTATTTTTTGGAATTAAATTATTTCAATTTTTTTGGAAAAATTCAAAACTTTGTCAAAATACCTACTTTCAACGATATAAAAAATTCTTCAAAATTTTTTTGAAATGAAATTTACCAATTTTTTTTTTGAAAATCCCCCCAAATAAAAAATACGTAATCTAAAAAAAAATGCTGTTTTTTTTTCAAGTTTTTTTTTGTAGTTTTATGATTTTTTTGTGATTTTTTTGTTGGGAAAGGGGAGGAGGTACATACATTATTCTCTATTTTCAAGAGAAATTTTGAAATTCTTTCAAAAAAAAAATTACCTACCGAAAAAAGTTTTTGTAGAGGAACTTGAAATTATTGAAAAAATTCGCTTTTTAACATTATGGGAACTTTGTCTATCCGGATTGAGCTGAAATTTAGCTCAACGAAAGAGCATGCTAACCAAACCTCAGAATCAAAATTTTCCTGCCAACGTTAATTCGTCGATTTTTTGGTGAAGCGATTCCAGTGCACTTGAAAAAAATCAACTTTTGCTGGAGACTCCAGATCGTTTCGAAAATGATCGCAATCGACTCGGGGGTCAAATCAAGTCTATAAACCGTTTTTCAGAATTTTTTGTCAGAATTTACTGATTTTGTAAAAAGTTGATATACCTAACCTACCTACTTACACCAAAAACCATTTGTGCAATTTTTAAAAATTTGCCAAAAATCAAAAAATCAACTTTGGTAGCTCAAAATTTGAATCTGAAGTCTGGGTGGCATGACATGCTCTTTCAATGAACCAAATTTTAGCTCAGTCGAAGTCAACGAGGTTCTCTTTTGCTATTCGTAGATGGTAAAAATTTTAAATTCAGATTTTTTGAAAACATAATAAATTTTTCGGAACCATCCAATATTTTCTTTTTTGATTTGCTATTCGGGATGATCCGTTTGGGCATTATTGACCAAAAGAATACGAATGAACCAACCTTGGAAGAAATAATCTGCCAAGATGCACTCACAATCTTCTCGAACCGAACTCTCTTACACTCTTATATGCCTGCACCCTGCAGACAACAAAAACTCGTAAAAAATGCAATTAAACGACTGGTACCATATATCCATATACCCAGTCTAAATATACCGCAGTGAATCATTACACATAAACCATCATCTCCCAACCTTTCATATTGTTTATGCATCTTCCACATGATACCGAGTAAAAATCAACTTCACAAAACGCATAACCAAATCATACCTACTCATAAGTTATACGTACTTTACTTATCCTCATCAGAAAAAAAAAAATATACGAAGCTCTAGGTCTCTAAACAAATAAATCCCACAATAAGTAAATGTCAAGGTAAACTCGACTCGCATCACGCATTCAAAAATAAATAATTTAATACGAAAATTAAAAAAAAAAAAGAAGAAGAAAATAATAGTAATTTAATTACTGTATTATACTCTTGGTCGAGAACATAGCTCTGGCCGTGTGTGGAGGCTAGAAATATGTAACATTTTGTTATGTAAATAAGCCACCTGTAGTAGAAAAAATTAATACACGGTTACCTACATATTATCTCATCATAATTTTAAACCTTCTAGTATCCTAAACAAAGTAAAAAAACAACAAAAAAATCGTCGTCAAGATCCGAGGAAATGGTCGGTTTCGCATAGAACAGACAATCCAGGCAATTTACCAAACCATGACTAAATAACGCAAGAAGGTAATACAGCGATGAAATTAGTTAACAAAAGTATTCGTTGTATACCGAGTTGGAATTCAAATCTATTCATCGGTGATTATCTCCGGACTGTTCTCGTGCGACTACCTCGAATCGTCGAGCGATTAACTGAGAAACAATATCTAAAATTGTATCTGGCATTTGATAATAATAAATTGGATGTGCTCGAGTCTTTGACGATGCTATCGCGATGACAGAGTCGTAGGCACGAGCCAGGCAGGAGGGGGCTCTGCGTGAGAGATTTCACGTTAATGTCATTCAATTATTAATCAAATAAGGCTTCGATTCGAGCCACACGTCGGTAGAATTTTTCCAACAGTTAATGAAATATCATCGAGCATCGATCGGTGTATAAACATTAACCAGAGGGCGATGAAGATGTGTTATTTGAGAAGCGAAAAAAAAAAACAAGCCATTACCACATCGAACCCTTCTCTCTCCTCCCATCTGCATGTACTCGTTAAAGTTATATACACTCATTGACACAGAGAGTGAGTGCCTTCGCACCAAAAGCTATTGGCATTGCGCGGATATGTGAATTTCTAAAATATATATTCCCCCCTGGCCCTCAGCCCTGGTCTCATAATGTAACAGTAATCACACAATGAGAAAATCCAGCACCATGCTTGGCTCTGGCGCCGATATTCTTCACACGATCGTAAAGCTTGCTCTTGCATTCGATGAACGTGCGAGAAAATCAAATAAATCCGTTTCGGTATTTATAATAAAACTGTACAAAACCAAGCAGGCGATTATTTAATTGTTTAATAACGTAAAAAATACCCTTCTACCCCCTTCTTATGCGGTGATAAATATAACGGTACGTGGACAAAGTGTATGTACTTGTATCACTTACTGTGTGATCCACGTTACTCGAACATTTTCCAAGAAAGTGCATTACAATCGAACAATACCACATCTCACTCTCTGTCTCTGTGGCTCTCGATCTCGATGATTCCACGAGAGAAATTACGCTGCTTTGACTCCGCTTGCAGTGCAAATGGAATGGAAACATTTCGCGTGTAATTAACCAGTCGTTAATTTATTTATTACTTCCCGCAATTTCATTTTTATTTCTCGCGCTTGGCTTCTGATTTGCTGCTGTCGATCTGCCGAGTATGCATGTTTGGTTTGTGCAGCATTTCAAAAGCCTTCGCAGAGTCGCATTCGTAGCAATTCTTTTAACGCAAGAAATACGAGTACGTAAGTAGATGTACTCGTACATGGTAACAGTTTTCACTCTGCACTCTGCAGTGCTCCCCTGCCTGCTGCTCCTTTCGATCTCGTGTCGATTAAAATAAACATACCGCGAATGTTACTCATAAACATCATGTTAATTTCACACAATCATCGTAAATCTTAATTCTATCGGATTAAAACTCGTTTCAATTTTTCTCTCTTTGGTTAAACTCCTCAGCTCTCAATGACTTCGACATAGTCTCTTCCAAGTTGGAATAAAAATTACGTGCGATCGCACCGATGGTTTTTTTTAATGGTTCGCAGAATCAATCGGTGGCTATTAATGTTGGTCGGGTTTTATTACATCGAATGATGCACGATGCGAATGAATTACATACTTTACTTTTGTAGGGGAGAAAACCTCGAACGTAGTTCGTAAGAAAAGTTGATTTTCAACTTCGTATACTTAATAATTTTTTTGCAAAATTTTAATAAACAAAACTTGACTTAATATCATCAAAATTTACCAAATTTTCAAAATGTAAGTTGAAAATCAAAATTTTAATTTCAATCAATTTTTTTGCAAGGGGACGAATTTTTAGATGAAGCTAAATTTAAAAAAAAATTGTGGAGGACATTTCTTAAATTTCGACAAGTTTTTATAAATTTTAGAAATTGATAAAAATAGAATTTCTGAAGTGTAAGAATTTGGAAAAATTGATAACTAAAAATTTACAATTTTGGAAATTTTAAGAACAATGACCTACAAACTTTGGTAATTTTTCAGTTTATTAAAAATTTTTAAATCAATTCAAAATTCTCAATGTTTGGTAAATTTTACAATTTTTGAAATTTGGTGAATTTTTAGAAATGGGACCAATTTCAAAAATTTGGTAAATTTTTAAATTATTCAGAATATTAAAAATTTAATAACTTTTAAATTGTCCTATCTTCCTAATTAAATTTTCAAAACTGGAAGAGATTTGGAAAATTTACGAAATTCATGTATTTACTTTTGAAATTTGGTAATTTACAAAAATAGCAAGTTTTTGTTTTTCAAAACTTGTCAGAAGACATGAAATCACAAAATTTTCCAAATTGATGATGCAATTTAAAATTCGGTCATTTTTAATGTTCGACTAATTTCTACAATTTTCTAAATTTTTACATGTTTTTAAATGTAGCAAAATTTTCAAAATTTGTGGAAAATTGAAAATTTAATAAAAGTTTGATATTGGTCATTTTATACATTTTTTTTGTTTATCTAATACATTTTTAAAATTTTCATTTGGTAAAAATATAAAGTATGAAAAATTGGCAAACTTTATTGAAATCGTCAAAATGATTTATTTTTACAATTCCTAAAATTTTCTAAAACAAAAATGATCGAAATTGATAAAATTTTAAAATTTGGTCATTGTTTAAAGGTTGGACAATTCTTATAGGCCTATACAACTTGAACAAAATTTTTGGTTTATGAAATTTTGATTGTCAGTTTTCCAAGTAATTAATTCTTACAAGTTTCAAGATTTTCTAAAATTTTCAATTTTGGGATATTTTCAAAATGGGCTACATTTTTTTTATAATTTGGTAATTTTTCAAGTTTAATCAATTGTTATAAATTTTTTAATTTATAAAAATAGATATTAAAAATTTGGAGAATTTACCAAAATTCGTGGAGTTTTGAGAGGAAAAATTATCAATGCTGATTGAATTTCAAAATTTGGTAATTTATTAAATTTGAATAATTTCTGCAATTTTTAAAAGTGAAAATTTTTTAAATCTTGTAAAAATTGAAAAATTGATCAATCTTTATTGTTAGATAAATTTTACAATTTTCAGAATTTTGTAAAAAAAAATTGAAAATTTTGTCATTTTTAAATAATTTAATAAATCAATATTTTTTTTGATTAATATATTTCGCAATTTTCAAAATTTGGTTAAAATTAGGAAAATTGACAAAATGCATGAAATGAAATTTTGAAATTTTTAACTTGATCAAATTTTTTACAAGATTCAAAATTTGGTAAATTTTGGAATTAAATTTTTAAAAATTTTTAAATTTGATAAGTTTTAAATTCAACCAGTTTTAAAAATTTGGGAAATCAAAAAAAATTCAGAAATTTTATGTAATTTTGATAAACTTTTACGATTTTTTAAAATTTTAAAAATTTTAAAATTGAAACAAATGTGGTATTTGTTTAAGTATGACCATACCATTACAATAATTTTCAAATTTGGTAAAAATTCAATAAAACTTTGATATTTTGCTACTTAATTATACCTAAAAATTTAATTCAACTTTTGTAATTGGATCCATTTTCATCTTCGGATAAATCTTTGCAATTTTCATAATTAGGTAAAAATTTAAAATTTGCAAAATGCATAGAATTTTGAAATTTTTAACGTGATCAAGTTTTACAAGATTCAAAATTTTGGTAAAGTTTTGGAATTTTATTCTCGAAATTGATATAAATTTTAAGTTTGATAATTTTTATATTTCATCTGTTCTCAAAATTTGGATAATTTGACAAATTTAAAAAATTTCTGGAATTTTAAAAAATTTATCAATTTTTACAACTTTTTAAAATTTGAAAAATTGACAGCATTCACGAAATTTTGAAATTTGACATAGGGTCACTCACTTATTTCAAAGTGATCACTGATCAGATTACCAAAAAATTTGGCAAAGAAAAATTGAAATTTGGGGAATGTTGAACATTTAATATCTATAGAAATTTGGTAGGTAATTTAAAAAAAAAATTATGTATAAAAGGGAATCAGTCTTAGAGATTTTCAAAATTTGGTAAATTTGTTGATTTTTAAATTTTGATAAATTTTGGGCATTTTCAATGCTCTCTTTCTTTCTGTAGAACCTTGATTATCCGACTTTTGATTATTCAATATCGCAATTATCCGAGCAAAAAATTGTGGCAGATTTTTTTCGACTATCCGATGTCCAAAAACCTCGAAAAATTTGAAAAGTACAATTTTTTTACTCTACAAAAATATGATGTAGATTTTCATTTCAAAAAATTGAGATGGAATCTTTTTTTATTTCAAAAAGAATAAAACATTTGGTTACTATGAAAAAATTGAGAAATTTTTTAGTTTCCAAAAAAAATTAAAAACTTTTATTAAAAAAAGAAAAAAAAAGAGAAATCTTTTAATTTTGAAAAAATTGAGAAATAAAGATTTTTTTTCAAAAATGAGAAATTTTTCATTTTCCAAAAAAACGAAATTTTCGTTCATGTATTTCATAAAAAATGAGAAATTTTTTACTTAAAAAAAAAGAGAATTCTTCTATTTTGAAAAAAAATTGAAGAAAAAAAATTTTATGTACCTAATTTGAAAAAAATGAGATATTTTTTATTTCAAAAAATTGTTTTTTTCTATTTTTTTAAAAATAGGGGAAAAATTATTTTAATAAAAAAAATTTCATTTCTCAAAAAAGAGAATTTTTTTCATTTTCAAAAATACGAATTATTTCATTTTGAGGAAATATAAAAAAAATTCTATTTCAAAAAATTGATAAAATTTTTTTATAAAAAAATGAAGAAATTTGCAGCACTCAAATTAAAATAATAATTATGTACTTTGTATCTTTTTTCCATCCACTTATTAATTTTTTCCTCTTTTTATTCATGTTTGCAGGACGTGTAACGGTCGGCAGCAGCCCTTGTGCTGACATCTTCATCTACGGTACCGGCGTCGCAGAGGTCCACTGTTGGATCGAGAACACTGAAGGAATCGTAATCGTACATCCGACCAATGAAAATGTCCCGATACAGGTAGACGGATTGAAGGTCACTCAACCAACCAGACTCACTCAAGGTGAGTTGTTTATGAATAAGAGAAGCATTTTTTGATGATATCATTGTTGAAAATAGTACCAGAACCAGGTACACGGACGGGTACATTATACTTACGTGCTCGTATCTGCAATGAATATCGTACGTGTCGACTTTGGTGATTCATTTACCAGCCGATTTGTATGATGTACGAAAAACCGCCAAAAATCTTGTTGTAAATTCTACTCACGTGGTATGTACGAGTGTACCGAGTACGAGAGATGTATCTCGAGCCAAATGATCGATGCCATGCCGTGCCATGGTGGAATTAGCGATGTATGGCTGGGCGGTTTCGTATTATGTCGTATGATCCGCTGTTTACCACTTGTTTATTGTGTTGCGTTGCTAGTTCGCGAATAAATGTATTCGTAATTTCACTAATTTCGTATTGTTAACGCGTTTTTTTGGTTTTCATTTGTCAGGTTGTATGCTATGTCTCGGAAGATCGAATTTTTTTCGATTCAATCATCCGCAAGAAGCGAGATACATGAAAAGTGTTTTGCCAAATACTAGAGTTTCCATAATGCCGAATGCCTTCCATCCGAGTAAGTACATGAATCTTTTTTTCTTCAACATTATCTTACGTCACAATTGAAAGAAGAAAAAAAAAGGAAACGCAAATTACGTGTATCGATATCATTAGACTATGATTATGATGCGTAAACTGATCGCTCGATCGTATAAAAATAAATCTGCCATTTGTTGCGAAATTCGATTACTCTTGGGTTATTATATTCTGTAGAAAACATCTCGAAATAAATCTACCGGCAACTTTTTTTTATTATTATTATTATTTGCCAATATGAAATTGAAATGTTTACGCGTCATTAGTATTAGTAACTTGTGTAGATCTTTGAAAATGGAGCCATGTTTGAAGATTTTCTTTGCAATTTGTAATCGCGTTGGAAATTTCGAATACGAATGTAAAGCTAGTGCTGGATGAATTTACGTAAATAAGTACGCAGGATTAATGAAGCATTGTGTTCCATATAGATGAGGATTTATCGATGCGTTAAATTGACCATAGTTTCGACGTTTCTTTTATTATTCGTTTTGATTTCCTGGATTCTTTTTTTTTCGACAAATGGGTTTGATGAAGCGAAATGACGTCTTTGTGGTTGTCTCGAATAAGTTGACTTTTTCAAGCGATTTTTTTCGCGTGGGGAATTTTCCACCTTGGCAATTTTGTCGAAAAGTAGATGCGTTGTAATGTAGGAATCGAGATTATGCTCGAGGATCAAAACTAGCAAGGCTACGAGTACATTTGAAACATACATTTGTACTCGTAAAATTACACATAAAAATTGAAAGTTGTGCCGAAGAATTTAAAGATTTGTTCAAAAATCAGGACTGTGCCCAAGATTCAAGATTATACCTAACATAAATAACTAAAACTGTTCTCAAAAATTTGAGACTGTGCCCTAAAAATTTTAAATTGCTTCTCAAGATTTTTATAATGTGTCCAAAAACTGCGCTCAAGAATTCAAAATTGCCTCCAAAAATCCAGAACCATGCCCAAAATTCATAACTATACCCAAAATTTTGAATCTGTGGCCAAAAATTTGAGAATGTGTTCAAGATTCAAGACCATTTCCAACTCACCCTCAATTGGCGTACTGCACTCACCCTCGAACGGTGTACTGCGCTCACCCATGATTGGTGTACTGCATTCATCCTCAATTGGTGTACTGCACTCACCCTTGATTGGTGTAGTACACTCACTCTGTGTGTACCGCACTCACCCTCAATTGGTGTAGTGCACTCACCAATTGAGGGTGAGTGCAGTACACGGAGGGTGAGTGCAGTGTACCAATTGAGGGTGAGTGCACTACACCAATTGAGGGTGGGTGCAGTACACCAATCGGGGGTGAGTACACTACACCAATCAAGGGTGAGTGCAGTACACACTGCACAAAATCGATTGAAAACCGCCAAAGTTGGCAATTTCTAACGAAAACACACAATAATCCCTCCTAGAAGGGGCTAGGGGTGAGATATCAAGCTAAAAAATTTTCACGAGGGTTTTAGACCATAGGGACCAATTTCCACAGGAAAATTCAAAAGTCGGTGCTCAGGGCCAAATCACCCCTATAAACCCGGCTAGACTCTTTTTAAAATTGTCTCAATTTTAAGGATTCGCAAAAATTTTTAATTTGATTAATCTCAAAAATTTATAAAAATTAGATAATGGTAAAAATTTAAAGACGACAAAATGTTTTTTAATAAATGTAAAAATTCATGTTATTAATTATTAGAAGAAAATAAAAATGTAAAAAAATTTTAAAAAACCACGCTTTTATTTAAAGTTGGTCACTTTGTAAAATGTTATTCATAGGGAAAGAGTAATGCCTTAAAAAACAAAAAATAAAGTTTACTTGAATACAAAAATGTGTCATGAAAATTTTTTTTTCAAAAATTTTAATGATGAAAAGCGTGGTGGGGTGTGCGAGGACCAAACGAATACCTTTTCGATTAACGCCCCACCACGATTTTCATCATTAAAATTTTTGAAAAAAAAATTTTCATGACACATTTTTGTATTCAAGTAAATTTTATTTTTTGTTTTTTAAGGCATTACTCTTTCCCTATGAATAACATTTTACAAAGTGACTAACTTTAAATAAAAGCGTGGTTTTTTAAAATTTTTTTACATTTTTATTTAACTCTTTTTGTCGTTGAAAATATTTTAATTTCATAGTTTTACTAGGTTCGAATGTCTATCTAAAAAAAAAAAAAAATTCAGCGGCCTCGAAAACCTACATTTCGATACCAATGTTGTGATTTTCTGAAATTTTCAAAACTGAACCCCCTCATAGGGGCTCAATTTGGGGTCGGGGGTAAATTAGAGTTCGAAAATCGAATTCAGCTACCTCGAAAACCAACATTTTGATATCAATGTTGTGAATTTTGAAATTTTCAAAATGAAACCCCCTCATAGGGGCTCAATTTGGGGTAAGGGTAAATTTAAGTCCGAAAATCGAATTCAGCGACCTCGAAAACCTACATTTCGATACCAATGTTGTGATTTTCTGAAATTTTCAAAATTGAACCCCCTCGTAGGGGCTCAATTTGGGGTCGGGGGTAAATTTGAGTTCGAAAATCGAATTCAGCGACCTCGAAAACCTACATTTCGATACCAATGTTATGAATTTTGAAATTTTCAAAATGGAACCCCCTCATAGGGGCTCAATTTGGGGTCGGGGGTAAATTTGAGTTCGAAAATCGAATTCAGCGACCTCGAAAACCCCTAATGTGAGCACTATGTTCTTTCAATTCCAGTAAAATATTAAATGAGAGAGGATTGGTTGAAAACATACTTTTGGTTCCATGAGACATACAAACAAACAAACAAACATACATACCAAGCTAATAAAAGCGTGGTAAAAAAGGTAAAATTTCATGTCATAAAAATCTATTCAATTTCAAAAACTCACTAGAATTTGAAAAGTAGAGATAGGTTTTAATTTTTAACCAATTTTGAAAATTGTAGAAATTTATCAAATTTAAAAATTGATGTAAAATTAGGTACATTTTTATATAATTTTGAATTTTTTCAAATTTTAATTTTAAGAATTGATTAAATTAAAAAGTGTTGGAGACAACTAAATTTTTGAAAATTGTAAAAATTTATCTAATTCTAAAAATTGATCTATAACTTTGAAAATTCATTAAAATTTTGCCCAACTTCAAAAACTGTAAAAAATTTCCTAAAGTTTCGAATTTTTAGCGAATTTTGAAAATTGAACATATTTCAAAAATTGTAAAAAATTATCAAATTTACGAATTTCATCTAATTTTAAAATTTTTCCTAATTTTGAATTTTTACCATAATTTTTAAAATTCATCCAACCTTTTCACGGGGGTTTTAGACCATAAGGACCAATTTTCACTGAAAAATTCAAAAATCGGTGCTCAGGGCCAAATCGCCCCTATAAACCCGGCTAGACTCTTTCCAAAATCCATTAAAAATTGTGCTTTATTAAATTTTAATTTTTATAAATTTTAAAACATTTTTGAGATTGGGTTAGTATTTGAAGTTTGATCAAAAATAACATTTTTGTTCATGTATTTCATAAAAATTGGGGAAATTTGCACTTGAAAGAAATGAGAATAATGAAACGAGAAATTTTTCAGTTCTCAAAAAATGAAAATTTTTTCATTTAAAAAATAAGAAGTTTTTCAGTTTTTTTTTTTTTTTGTTGAAAAAATCAAAAATTTTTAAAAATAATTTTATTTTGAAAAAATAGAAAAAAAATTCTATTCCTCATTTAAAAGTTCTCTTTATTTTAAAACTAGAAGCATTTTTTTTTAAACGCCATGTACAGCAACTAAGGCTAGTGGCGTGTCACGGAGGATTTTTAAGTGAAAAATGTCTCAATTTTTATGAAATACCTGAAAATTTTTCAACACATTGGAATAATAACTTTCAAAAAATTTTCAGTTCTCAAAAAAATATTTCTACTAGTACTTACCTATTCTAAAAAAATTGAGAAATTTTTTTAATAAAATTTGCAGCACTCAAATTAAAATACCTACTTTGTATTTTTCTTCCATGCACTTATTAATTTTTTTCGTACTTTTATTCATGTTTGCAGAACGTGTCGGTGTAGGTAACTAAAATTTTCCTATTTAAAAGAAATGAGAATTTTTTCAGTTCCAAAAATTTTTTTTAAAGTTTTTAAATATTCAAAAAAATTGAAAAATTTTCATTCCTAAAATTTTTACCTAATGCTTTTACCCATTCAAAAAATTGAAAAATCTTTTTATTTTGAAAAGATACCTAGATTTTTTCTATTTCAAAAAATAGAGTAATTTTTCATATCTCATAAGTGATCGTCCCAGACAAAACCGACCTTCGGTGCGAAAATTTTTTTTTCTTATTTTTTCCTGATTCGCACTCTCCGCTCACTTAAAATTCATTTAAACGCGTCCTTCTCGAAAACATTTTTTCGCACCGAAGGTCGGTTTTGTCTGGGACGATCACATATACTTAAATGTTTGAAAATTCTCATTTTTTAAAAAGAAAAAAATTCTCAATTTTTTGGCATAAAATCATTCAAACATTATAATGAAAAGTGTAAAACTTCTCTATTTTTTGAAATCGACAATTTTTTATTTTTTCTAAAATAAAAAGATTTTTCAATTTTTTGAATTATTTATGAGCATTTGAAAATTTTCTTCTTTTTTCAAACTAGAATTTTCAAAGTAAAAATTTCTCAATTTTTATTAAATAGGTACATGAAAAAAATTGCAATTTCTCGTTTCATTTTTTTTCCTCAAGTATTTTTTAAAAATAGAAAAATTCTCATTTTTTTAAAAAAAAGAAAGAAATTCTCAATTTTTTGGAATAAAATCTTGCCAACATTTTTATGAGAAGTGAAAAATTTCTCTATTTTTTGAAATAAAAAAATTCTTATCTTTTCAAAATAAAAATATTTTTCAATTTTATTTTTGTTTTAAAATTAATGCCATGTAATAAATTATTCGAATCGAAAAAAATTGATATGAAAGTCGCAAGTTAATTCGTCGTAATTTCTGCACCCATAATGTTGACTTTTTTCAAATTCGAAACTAAGTACGTATTTTTTTCGTAATCGCAGCATATAAATCTCCAAGCTTAATGCGTCGCGTACGTCGCGTCGCATCGTATACTTCCACAGATAAGAGGCGGGGGGTCCTCGGTAAATATATTCTTACTCGAGTACACTCGTACTTACGAGCTAAGAGCATATAAGTACAAAGCCTACACGGCGTAAAAATTTATTTTATCTTTATTGTTACGGGAGGTTATGTAAACACAAAGCAATTGCGGTTAAATATTATCATAATGTTGGGTAAATGATAAATCGGGAATTATTCTACGAGTATTTGGTTCATGATCTAATATGGTAATGTACGCGCGTTTCTTACGCGGCCTTAAAAAGTTAACGAACCGAGATTCGCGTGCTGTACTCGAAGAAGGCGTGTAGTGTGGTGCGAGAACTCGTTTCGTCTTTGGGAAATATAGGCATAGGTACCTAGATTTATTATACAGTCGACTTATTTATACAAAAATTGTAAAACTCACTAACCAAAGGCCTTCTTATGATTTCAGTTACGACCTCGGACGACGTATCCATATCGGAGAGTAAAATCTCAACCAACTCCAGACGCAGCTACGATTCGCCCGATTCGTGGTACGAGATCAGCTCCGGGACCAGCAGCGAAGATCTCCTGAATACGCCGAATGCTCGAAACGACAGCTCGTTATCGATCAATAAGCACATCTCACCAAAGGTCTTCCTACCCGGCAGCTCGACCCTCAATTCGCCAGCATCTGTGGTCCTAGGACGTCACAAATACCCTGGAAATACGCCCAACACGAAGAGTCCTTTTTATAACTCAGTCACAGTCTACGAAGACCGGATTGAAAACTTTAGAAGTCTCGGATCAGCCGACAGTACCTATAGCTTGGCCAACGGAGACCGAAATAACAATATCAAGGAGCAAAATGGAGGCGAGGATAAGAACAGCGTGAAATTCAGCAGCTCGGAGTCCCTATCGCCGAAACAGAAAATAGTCCCACCGAGTCCTGCCTTCAATCGAAATCCGTCTTATTTTAATAATTCCAAGTGCTCCAGCCCGACCAACGATTATGGCTCGTTTTCAGCCAGTCCTCTGCTATTCACTTCTAGTCCGAGATTTTCCAATGGCAGCGTGACGACGAAAATTGACAGAAACGGTTCCCTATCTAGTCCCACCAGCAGCTACGACTCGGTTGGAAGTTTCTGCGATGCTGGATTCCGCAAAGGTGATTCGGAAATGAAACGTAAACAGGTGAATAGCCCCGGCTTCGAACGTATTATTTAGTAGTTTTACTCTATTCGGTGCTACGATGTTAGTTAGTATATGTATATGGCGCGTGCTATGCCTCTGGTTCGTTTCACAATCGACCAATCACCAACACAACTGGTGCTGAAGCTGATGCCTCCATTACCATGTACATACATATAATGCTAGGTGCAGGTATACAATATTGGTATTGCAGTCTGCAGGTACACCAGGTTCTACACAATCGACATTATATTGTCTTAATTAATGAAACGCAACAGCATGAAGCGTAATAATGTTTTTAATTATAATACACTATGCCTCGATAAAGAAACAACAAACAAGATGGCATTAAATTAGTATACGTTGTTACGTCGTGTATGAAAGTAAACGTTTGTTGGTTTTTTTTTTTTGTTCGTGCGACGCACTAGTGTGAAATCAAACGGTTCAAATGTTTCATTTTATCAGCTAAAGTGAGTTTAAAAAAAAAAAAAAGTAACAGCCGTGAAAATGTGCATTGGAGGTTTTTTTTCGCGAAATTTCTTACAGAGTTACTTACGTGAACTACAGCCGTATAAATTTAACTTATACGAGAGTGATAAGCGAACCTAAGGAATTTTTGTGTTTTCTTTCGCAGGCTCATCAGAATCGTATACTGGAACAGGAAAGAGAACGAGTGGAACGGCTCAGATTAGAAGAGATTCTCACCGCTTGCGCCGATTACGAAAAACAAGCTCAAAATGATCGCTTCAATAAACCACAAGTTCGGTGAGTTTGAGTTTACATGATCTCAATTAATGTATTTTATTACGTGTTGGAAGTTTAATTTCGGTGCCAAAATTACGCCCTTCCCCTCCCCCTCCAACCACAAATTTATACTAACGTTTTCTTAGATGATATGATAATAATATACCCTTCGTGGAATATACCTATTTTATTTGAGTTTTTGTAGAAGAAAAACTTTCACCAGGAAAATACATCCTCGTAGAAAAATAATTGTTTATTTTGAAAATTAAATTCGTACATTTGTAAATTATTTTGGAATACAATTTTCCCATAAAAATAATAGGTATCAAAATAAATTCATTCAATTTCAAAATTTTCGGAAAAATTTTCCAATAATTGTAAACCACAACTTTCTATCTTATAGACTTATATTATAGGGAAGTCAACATTTTTGAGGAAGAATCTCAAAAAAATGAATACAATAGGTGATATAATCTCAAAAAAAAACTCCTGGATTTTTTTTTTTTTTTTTTTTTTAATAAAATGTAATGTATTTTTTTGTAATTTTGTGATTATAAATCTTCAGAAAAAAAATCTCAAAAATAATAATTTTGACTATCTCATAAGTTAATATTCTCAAACAAGAATTCCCAATGTTTTAGGAAATCAAATTCTCTTTGGAAAAATCTCTCATGAAAAATCTCACGAAATGATGGTTTTCATTCTTGAAAATAAATTTTTCATTTTTTTAAATTTATTTATTTTTCAACTGGTCTTTTATAAAAAATGATTAGGTATTGATGATAGATGATGAAAAAAAAAATAGGACTAAAAATAATGGCTTCTTTTCTTGATTTCTCTGTTTATGAAAAATTCTCTAGGAAAATAGCTTTTTGGAGAAAAAAAATCTTGAAAAATTTTTCAAAGCATAAATTCAAAAAAAAAAAAAAAAAAAAAATCGAAGAAATTTTTATCAGAAAATGTATGCAGAGAAAAAGGTTTTCGTAGGTAATTGTGGATTTCTTTCTTAAAAATTAACTTAAAAAAAAAATGCTCATAATTTTTTTTAAATTTTATTTCTCAAGAATTTTTTTCCCTAATAAACCTTTTTTCTAAAGAATTTTTCATTTTTTTAAAAAATCAAGAAAAGAAAATTATTATTTTTACTTCTTTTATTATCTTCATGAATAATTATTTTTATAAAAGGTTTGTTAAAAAAAAAATTAAAAATTGATTTAAAAAAAAGAAAACTATCGTTTCTGTGGATTTTTTATGAAAGATTTTCCCCAGTTCCAAAGTTATTTCTTGTTGTTTCGAAATTGGTCAATTTTTTTCTATTTGCAAATATTATAGTTTTTTCAATTTGGCATCCGAATTCGCAAATTAACCATAATTTCCAGAATTTTGACTCATTTTTTAGATGATTCATGATTTTTTACATTTTCAAATCTTGTCAGTTTTATTTCAAAGTTTTTCATTTTTTTTTTTTTTTTTTTGGTATTTTTAATTATTTTTATTTTTTAAATTTTTTGAAGTTTACAAGCTAATTCAATCTAGTTTTTGTAATAGGTAATTTTACCTACTTCCTTCATTAAAATTTGTCTATCTTCAAAATTATCAAATTTTCCAGAGTTCCAAAATTTCGCTTTGATTTTTCAAAGCTGGCCCATTTTCAATTTTTTTCAATTTGCAAATTTCATAGTTTTCTTTAGTTGGGAATTTATTTACCAAAATTGTCACAATTTAAAAAAATTGATAATTCTTAAAATTTTCAGATTTCTCAGATTTCTAAAATTTTGACAATAATTGTTTTTTTGAAATTGATGATATTTTTAGATTTTCAAATTTCAAAATTTTCTGTAGTGTAGCATATTTTTTACATTTTTCGAAACATATCAATCTATCAAAATTTTTCAATTTTTTAAAATTTTGAATACTTTTTTATGTGTTAATTTTCAAAGTTTACAGTTCTTTTAAGCTCCCACAATTTTGATATTTTTTTTAAGTATGCTATTTTTCATTTTTTTTTCTTCAAGGTGAAAATTTTCTCTTTTTTAAAAATTATTATCTACCTATTTAATTTCTCAAAACTTGTCCATTTTTAAAGTTTTCAAATTTCCCAGATTTCCTTAAATTATTTTGACTTTCTTTTTCTACATTTAGTAATTTTTTATAATTTGCAAACTTTCAAGTTTTTTATAGGTAGTTTTTGGCACTTTTTTTTACAATTTTTTTAATGTTTTTAATTTTTTAAATATTTGTTATTCTATCTTATTTTTTCAAGTTTGTCAATTTTCGTAACTTTAAAAAAAATCTATACGTTTAATATTACCATTTTTCAAACAAATATTTTAAATTTCTTCAGATTTCCAAAATTTTGAATTATTTTTTCAAAATCTCTTATTATTTAAAATTTTCTAAAAAGTTTTAACAGGTATTTTTATTTGTATACCTATTGTATAAATTTAGTCTATTTTTAAAATTTGCGAAGTTTTTCAATTTTTTAGATTTCCAAAATTTTGACTTTTTAATATATTTTTTTTCAAAAGCTGCTAATTTTTCTGTATTTTTTTTAATTTTCAAATTTCATATTTTTAAATATTTCACCAATTATTTTGAATTTGATTTTTTAGTTTTTATATTAAAATTTTTTTCAATTCGTTAATTTGTCAAAATATCCAAAATTTTAAGAATTTCAAAATTTGGCCATTATTTGTAAGGTTGGCCAATTTCTCACTTTTTCAAAATTTAGACTTTTTAGAAAATTTTCAATACTTTTATTTACTGTTATTTTTCCAATTTTCCAAAATTTTTATTTTTTAAAAAATTTACAGGATTTCAAGTTTTGCAAATTTTCAATTCTCTTGGTTTTTTTTTTGTTTGTTTTTTTTTCACAAATTTCATAACTTTCATACTTCACTCATCAAATTTTTTAAATTTATAAACTTTTTAAAAATTTTTGAATTCCCTCAAAAAATGTTATCATAAAAAAGGGTCTTGGTAGAAAAAAGAAAAGAATCCTCGTGGAAAAATATTTTTGAATTTTTTTTCGGTATTGAATCCTTGGTTCATTGAAAGTGAATCGTCTCGTAATTAAAGAAATATTATAAAAAATCCTCATCTGGATAAAATATTCCCAGGAAAATTATTTTCCAAAAAAAACTGAGTTTGCAAATATTTTAGTACAAACCATGGAAAATTGTGAGAAAAAAAAACAAAAAAAAAACAGAAGTGTTGTAAGCTGTTTCATTTCCTGTCCACAGTGGAATTTTTAAAAAAATAGTATTTTTATTTTGATTCTCGAATCGATAACGATTTTTTTTTTTTTAGAATAAAACAGTACGATGGAGGAATAAATTTAATCGATACTACTTCTCCTTTCGATGTCCCCAATAATACATACTTATCAAGAGCTGTGTGAAAATGAAACTGAAACGATATAAATTCCATTATTAAGTGTATTTTTATTGCTTATATTTTTGCAGAATAAAAACGAATGGTTCTTTGCCACGCGATAAACAGTGTCTATCACCTATAGCGAAAACACCTGAGTCACCGCGAAATGGCATAGTTTTCAATTTCGATAAGAAGTACGTGTAATGTGTATTACCTTTTGTGACACCATAGCTACAATATGCACTTTAGATATTGTTTATATGTACTCGTAGTAGGTACAATCGTCTTGTTGTGTATTATCGTCCAAACGCAATAATACGTTACAAAAAAAACTAATCGTAAGAATGAGTTTGGGTGTGTGTGTGACATAAAACAAAAGCTATAGTTTATTTGAATGAAGTACACAATTACCTAAGTGAGAGAGAAGACTACATCGGTATCAAATTTCTATTATTAATGAAACACTGATAAACGTATACCTACGTCGTGATGGAGATACGAGAGGAGTACAGGTAAACGAACATGTGGCTATTCATTGACTAGATGGTAAAAAAATAGCTAAAATTGAACGGAACGTGTTTGCCACCGGCTTGGCTTGGCAGGTATTGTATGTATCGCAATATTCCAACGATGATTGCGGTTATTGGACGATAAAAAATATCCTATTACGACGGTTAGGTTAATAATTATATCGCAGTATCGATTAATTACCTCTACAACGTGCGTCCATTGTTTCTTTTTTTACGTTTTGTAATTTTTTTTCTTTCTTTTCGATTACAGCGAGTCACCTGTATCGAATTCGGATACCCATATGGATAAATCGAGCTACCCGAATAGTCCTAGGACACGAATTAAAACAGTCGCCAGTCCGAAGATCACCAGGTACTTAGGATGATAATCCACGTCGCGACGAGACGACGTCGCGTGTCCGAGTAATTCAATATAGCCATCAACTCGAGACGTAATTCTTGTTATTTCGTTTTACAGGAAAGATTACTCGTTGGAAATACTAGAAAGTAAATTAGCCTTATTGAACGAATACGAACTATCCAATAAATCATCTCCGGCTACGATTCGAAGAGCTAATGTGAAAAACCACGTTAGCGAATTCAACGCCAAAAATTCGCCCAAACCGTACCATCAAGACAGACCAACCAACGGGTTCTCGAGTCCAGACCCCAACTCGAATTCCAACTATTCGTCTATAGCTAAAATAAACACACTGAAGAAGTACAAATTCTTGGGCATTTATCCGGACGTGGTCGATACGCCGAATCAAGACAGCCCCAAACCCGACATTATGTCCAGAAGTTACCACGAATCGTTTGTCAGTAAGAAATTGCACGAAGATGAGAAAGATACCGTCATGTCGACGTCTTTGATTAATTTCGACACCGCAAATAATTCGCACCCGAATAGCAATCAAAACGAGATAGCCAATTTTTCCAGTAACGATTACGCCAAATCAAAAAGTACTACATTGCTTTCGCATAATACGAGTAAGACGGATTCCAACGAGAAGATCGATAAAGACGATGGGATCGAGAAATTAAACGGATTGGTCTTGGAGCTCAATGAAATTGTTCGAGAGAACGAAAAAACCAAAGAAAGGGCGTCCAATGCGGCCAAAGCTAATAAGTTCATATTACCTTTGGACGAGTCTCCGTCTAATAAAGAATCAAAATTCATTCTACCTTTGGAGGAAATTGATATTGCGCTGAAGAGACAACGATTCAGTATGAAGAAATGCGAATTGAAGAGATTGCAGACTGAGCAGTCTAGGTTGATGGATGCTATTAATAATGTCAAGACTAAGCTGTTGGATATTCAACAACAGAAGGATGAGATTATTAGAGAGGTGAGTTCCAAGATGGTAAATTGACTTGTAAAGGTCACAAGAAAATACTCCGGAGAAAAATAATAAATTTCAATTTTTTGAAATTTTTAATTTTTTTTATTCTTTTGTACCTACCTAATAGTTATTTTTTGCCCTTTTGGTTTTCGTTCATTTTTTTTTTTTGAAAAAAAAAATGCTATTTCACATTAAAACTTTACAAAAGAGAAAAAAATCTCTTAAAAAAATTGCCAGTTTCTCTAAAAAAAAAACGAAAAATTTATTTAAAAGTTAAAAAATAAATAATCGTAACAAATTTAAGAAAAATAAAATTAAAGTGAAAAAATATGGAAAATTATCCTAAAAATTTTTTGGTAAAAATTCTTTATTTCGAGTTGAAAAATAAAATTGTGCTAAAGAAGTCCTCTGAAGAGAAAAATATTTCCAAAAAAATTAGAGTATACTTTTCGAGAAAAAAAAAACATTAAAAAAATTGTCCAAAAAATTAAGCAAAATTACCTATCTCTCCCTCTCTCAAAAAAAGTGGCAAAAAGAAGTTTTATTATAAGAAAAAATAATGTTGAAAAAATTGAATCATTCGCCAAAAAAAATTATCAGAAAAAAAATTAATGAAAATTCTTGAAAAAAGTTCTTAAGGAAGAAACACGTACTTTTCAGGGAAAGTTTTTTTTGAAAAAAATTAAAATAAAATAAAAGGAAAAATGATGCTAAAAAAGGTCCTCTAAGAAAAGTGACGTAAAAAAACTTCTAGTTTTTCCGAGAAAAATTTTGTAAAATTTTCTGGAAAATATTTTTCTTTTCAACTGCCGAAGAAATTTCAGGAAAAATCCTCTTTAAAAAAATATTCCAAGGAAGCCCTGTGAAGAAAAAATTATGTCGAATAGATTTGATTATTATATATTTTTTAATATCTGGCTAAAAATTTAAAAATAAATCTTTTTCGAAAAAAATGTCAAAAACAATCGAAGAAAAATCGTCTTGAAAAAAAAGAAAAATTATGCTATTTTTTTCCGAACTTCGATTTTTCTTTAAGAAAAATTTCGTTAATTTTTTTGAGTTTTTCTTTTCAATTTTAAAAAAATTTTATGGAAAATCCTTTTTGAAAAAGAAGGGGGAAAATGAAAATTCAGTCAAAGAAGTCTTCCGAAGAAAAAAATTATGTCGAAAAAATTTAATTACTCTTTGAGAAAATCTCTGATTTTTTAAATTGAATTTCTTCAAAAATTCTTTCAAAAAATTGAAGAAATTTCTCTTTAAAAAGATTGAAAAACTAAAAAAAAAAAATATGGTAAAAAGTCCTTTGAAGAAAAAAATTATGTTTAATTTTTTTATCGTTATTCAAGAGAAAAATCTCTGGGGAAAAATGAAAAGTTTCACAAAAACAATTTTTAACCCCCCCCCCCCTCTTTCACAATAAAATGGCAAAGCCTGCTTTGAAAACTTCTCTCAAACAATTTACAATTCACTTTGAAACAGAAATAAAAAAATTTAAGGCATTTAAGAATTTGATAAAAAATTCATAAAAGAAATGAATAAGACATAAAAAAAACAATTTATTAGGTAATATCTGAAAAATGACTCAAAAAATTGTTTTTTTGAAATAAAAAATCTGCGGTGAAGAGAAAGAAATCAAAAGAAAAATTATCCTAAAATTGTGTCAAAAAAATATTTTAAAATAATTATGTACCTACCAAAATGAAACTTTTCTAAAAAAAATTATTTCATGCAAAATTCTTTTGAAAGAAATGCTCTAATTTTTTAAATGACCTTCCTCAAAAAAACTTTTCAAGTTCAATTAAAAAAATTATCACTAGTTATCAATCGTCAAAAAAAAAGACTGAAGAATGTTTTTCTCGACACACGAATCATAGAAAAAATCGTAATTTTTGTACGAAAACATTATTTGTCATTCTTATGATCGATTAGAATCATTGTTTATTTCTAATTATTAAAATCAAGGTGGGTAAACTCATTTTCAATTTCTTGGTTCGGAATCCCCCCTTTTTAAAAAATTAATTCATATATTTTATTGGGTCCAACTCAACACTCCTTTTAAAAATACGTATTTTAATTTTACAGCTCGAAATGGAAAAAGCCCTGCTCGAAGGCGAATTAAAGGCTGAAAACGAGAAACTGGTCTCCGAAGAAGAATTCTTTTCGAATATTCAAGAAAAAGTGAGCAAATGCGAGAAACAAATCGAAGCTTGTTCGAAACAACAGACTGAAAGACAAGATCAGAATAAATCTGTCGTCGATGAACAACAAAATATTTTAAATGTGTAAGTTGACATAATTCGATTAAAATTCTATTCATACCTAGTTGATCATATTTTTATTATTTCCATTTATTTTACAGATTGCAGTCGAATTTATCTTGTATAAGTAACGAAAATGATAAATCTTCTATTATCGAATCGATCGGAAAAAGCAAAGAAATATTGGAAGAGGAAACTAAAGTACGTAAATTTTGTATTTATTTATTTATTTTTTCTATCAAGTCGAATCAAAACATTAATTTATTTCGACGTTCTAATTTTTCGTTAGAGTTTCGAAGACTTCGAATTCCGTCTTTTAGAAGAAGAAGCGTCATTATTATCGAAACGAGACGAACTGCAGTCGGAACTGAATAAAATTAACAAAGCCATGGAACACACACGATCAAAAATCTCAGGATTATATTCGCAGAAAGAACAACTCCTTCAAAATGCCTCCGACGAAATTAGATCGTTAGAGTTACAAGTTCGATGTCACACACGCACCTTGCAACAAGTACGTTCTTTTGGGAACCCCCTCTAAATAAAGTAATTCATTTTTATAAATTAATTATTAATTTTTATTTTTTTAATCATTTTTTTTGAATAGAATCATAGTAGACTTCAAGATATCAGTGTTCAGCTTAAAGAAACCTCTAAATCATTGAATGAAATTTCTGAAGAAGCTATGGATTCCTGCGACGTAAGTTGAACCTCATCCTAATAAGAATTTCGTGCCAGTTGATAAGATTATTAACTCGTGCGTATTACAGGAAACCGTATATTCGTACAAAACGCAATCTCAAGAAGATTTGGATAGAATTTCACGCGTCACGTCGGATGCTCCGCTTATGGAAAGTGGCAGTACGAATTCGCTAGGACGTAGAACGATCGCATCGTTGCAGCAAATCGAACGTAATCGTCAACTTCACCTAGCTCAACAAGGTTGGTACTTAGTATTGTTGGTAATTTGAATAATTAACTTTGTGCATTATTTCCCTCGTATCATTACCTAAGAAGTATTAAGTTTATCCTTGCTTCATACTGACGTATAAATCGATTATTATTTTTATGGTTGGTCGTTTCGTGTGTAATACAGGAGGTCATGTTATAGAAGAAGAACGTAAACGCATGTTGGCGTTGAAACGTCGTGTCCAAGATGAAGTCAAAGCTCAGTGGGAAGAGGATAAGAAACAGAGGGAGAATAATTGCAGTTCTATTACCAGCATTGGTAGCGACGATAATTCCAGCGTTATGTCTTCGGATCGTGTTACTGAAAGGTGAGCTTTGAGATGAAATTGAATGTTCAATTGTTTGAGGTTGAAAATTTTAGAAATTCACTGAATTCGAAAAATAACCATTCTATACATTTTTTGACGAGTTGATTTTTTTTTTAAACACCAGACTTATGATATTTTTTTTTTTAATTTTGTACAATCAGAAATTATTGATTTGACTTTCAAATTTTTTAAGTATAAAAATTGAGTAAATTAAAATAGTAATACGTTTGTTGTACAAGTTGGCAATTTTTGAAAATTCAATTCCCAAATCTTTTTTTAAAAATTATTTAGTACCTCAGAAAATTTTGAAATTATTTGAAAAGTTGACACATTTTTGTATATTTTGACAATTTAGAAATTTTCAAAAATTCAATTCTCAAATTTTTTGTTGAAAATTTGGGTTTCTGAAAATTTTTATTCTCTTGGAAAATATAAAAATTGGATAAAATTGAAAAACTTACAGGTTTGTGTACTAGAACAAATTAGAAATTTTCAAAACTTATTGAATTTGAATGTTTTTGTATTTTTTGACACGTGAGAAAATGTCTCTTAATTCAACTCTCATTTTTTTAAAAATTCGACTGAAAAATTTTAACGGTATTGGAAACTGTGCCAATCAAAAAAAAATTAAAAATTACAATTTTTGTATGTTTTGACGACTTTAAAATTTTAAAAAAATTTGTAAAATTCGAGGTTTAAAATTTTTTAAATGCTTAGGTATTTTTCTTGAAAAATTAAAAAAAAATTAATGAATTGAAAAAATGACACTTTTTTGGTGTATTTGAACAAGTTAAAAAAAATTAAGTGTAAAAATATTTCTGAGAAATTATTCTTTTGAAAAGTTCTTATGCACAATTTTATAATTTTCTCTACTCAATTCAGCTCAAGAAAAATTTTCAGAAATTCAGCCTTTGAATTTTTTTTAAAATTTCTATGTTTTAAAAACTAGAAAAATGCATTGAATTGGAAAAATGCATTTTTGTTTTCATTTGGGCGGATGAATTCAACTTTTCAAATTTTCTCAAAAGCTGAATTTGAAATTTTTTTGAAATTTGACTCGTATTGAAAAGTTGGAACACGTTCAATACAAGCTAATTAGAAATTTTCAAACAATTTTGACTTTTTATTAGGTTTTGTATTTTTTGACATGCGAGGAATTTTCTCTATTTCTACTCTCAAAAAATTTCAAAAAATTACCCTCTCCAAATTTTTTCAAAAATTCGACGACTGAAAATTTTTTGTAAGTCGTCCTGTTTTCAGAAACTATAAAAAGGGACTAAATGAAAGAAAGTACACATTTGAAAAATTCAACTCTTGACTTTCCAAATAATTGACCCAGTTTTCGATTTTTTTTGGGGGGGGGGGGGGGGTTGTGTCATTCGATGTTAAAATTCAACTACTTAATTTTTTGGGGAGAAACTCAATTTTTGAAAAATTGTTTTACTTGTAAAGCTCCAAAAATTTTCAATTTTCCATTTGAAAATTTTTAATTTTTCATGATTTTGGGAACTATAAAAATCGACTTAATTTGAAAAGTCTGATTTTTTCGTATGTTTTGACAAATTGGAAATTTTTCCAAATTTGTACTCTCAAAATTCGTTGAAAAATTTGACTTTAAAAATTTGTAAGTTCATTTGGACTACCTAGGTACCTAATTGGATAAAATCGTCGAAAATTACGTTTTGAAATATTTTTCTGTATTTTGAAAATTTAAAAAGTCAAGTCTCAAAAATTTTTGAAAAATTGTACCTTGGAGTAGTTTTTTGTTCATTTCGACAAGTTGAAAATTTTTTGAATTTCAACTCTCAACATTTTTTTTAAAATCAAAAGTTTGATTTTTTTTGTAAAATTTTCATATTTTTAAAAATTATACAAATCGACTGAATTAAAAATTTAGCAACTTTTAAAAAATATTTTGACTAGTTGAAAACATTTCAAAAATTCAATTCTCGAATTTTTTGAAAATTGGACTTCGAAAAATACATTTACCTAGTTACTTCTGTGTTTTTTAACAATTTTTTTTTTCAATTTGCACCTAATAAATTTTTTAAAAAATGACAAGCTCAGAAATTATTGATAAATGGGCTAAAGTCGGAAAAAATTCATTCTTGTTTATTTAGGAGGTTGAATTTTTTTTCAATTTTTCTTCAATTCTGGAAATTTAAAGAAACTTTGAATTTTAGGATACTGAAAATACGTTGAATTCGAAAAAACACATTTTATAATAAATTACAATTTTTCTAAAATTCGCACGATTTTTATTTTTTTAAATTAAAAAAAAAATCATTATGTCTCTGAAATTAAAAAACAAAATCTCCGAAATGATTACTTAATCTGAGTTTGTTGTTCTTTTTCAGTCCTAACAATGAAGAAAAATCACCAGTCAAAGTCACCAGCGAAGACGAACGAATAGAACAGAATGGAAATTCGCCTCAATCCAACACTGTAAGTAGACATTTTTTTCTCTCAACTATTAAAAGACGTATGACAAATCTCTCGACACCTTTTTCGCTTGGAAATTTTGCCAATTTTTGAAAATTGATCCAGCTTTTAAAAAATATTTCAAATCGAGTTTATTACGTACGTATCTTTGCGCCTAATTTTCCGTCACTTCCTAATTTCGTTGTTTTTTCCTCTCGTACGTATACAATCATCTGCCAATGTTTGACACTGATACTTACTTGGCGGAGCTTATTTGCAGAAAAACACTTACTTTCGGGTACCTACGTTTAATGTACGTCATCTTAACGATATTAATATGTATTTTGAAAATTCGTCAACTAAAGAAACGCCAACGAGTTGAATGCGTCGTCGCGAGTCGGCAGCGGGCACGAGGGAGATCGTAATTCTACGTTTTAATTTTTACTTAACCGTATTACGTGCACAATCGCATCGTCGTCGGTCATTTTATAGATTTTGGGATGTTTTGTAACACCACAACGCGTCGTCGTTCGTGTTTACCTTTTTTTTTTGTTTCATTTTCAAAGATTGTAAATATTGGAGTACGTCGAAATGTTTTTATGTAACTCGCTTATTACGAGTATGAAGTGACGTAGCTTATTACTTTCTTTTCCTACGTACGCGAGTACACGAATCGAAAAAGAAAAGCCAGACTCGCCTCTCATCCCTTGCCCTGCTGCGTTCTTTTTTAAAATACCAGTGTGTGTGCGGTGGTGATTCATGATTCGTGATTTCGATGTCATAAGACATGCGTCCGTTTCATTACTCACGAGATATTTCTTTCTGCTGCTGATTCAGTAAAGTACCTACGGTTTCGAGACAAATCTCGTCGCCGGGTTTTAATCTCCCGTAATTCTAGAGAGGTGTTCGAATATGCGAATTTTTTTCAAGTTCGGTTATCGAATTCGAGCCTTTGAAATTTAAATACGTTTTAAATTTTTTCGTTTATCGAGTGATTCGCGGTGTCGATATGGCTTTGGTGTGGATGAATTATTTTAAAGCTGATAGCAACAAGAGGCGGTTGAAAGATCGACGTGTTAGTAGCGCGGTTTCAAATTCTGAAGTGAGTAAAATTGAAAAAATTTAATCTAATTTTTTTTTAATTTGATCAAATCATTCAAATCTAAAAAAATAACCGATTTATGAATTTTAAGTTTTTTTTCTCCTTTGATTTATTAAATTGTCCTATTTATTTAGAAAAAACAAATTTAATCAATTCCAAGAAAATCTCACAATTTTAAGTTATTTTTTTCCTCTTCGATGATTGATTTAATCGCATACTTTCCTCAGAAAATATACCCAAAGCAATGTCCACGGTCCACCTCAACATTTTTCATCTTAACATGTCACTCGTCGGTTAACAAACGAAAGTCATTATTTTGCAGAATTCGTCGCGACTACGAGACTGAGATAAATTTTTGGTCGAATTAATCGACCGTAAATAAATTCGCACCATTGTTATTCTAATGTCCAGCTTCACGCGTTGCAGTGCTGATTATTTAACATTTTTCAACCGGTTTTTGGACCGCTGCCACGAAATCCGGACAATAGCCTTTTATAAATCGGAATGTGTTTCCACTTTTGTATACTTTTTGTTTGGTAATTTGGCCAGTGTGTGTGGTTTTTATCAAAGCCATCGAGGTGTTTTGAATCAATTAGGATGATGGTTTCAAAAATTTCGCTGCAGAAGCAGATGTGGAAGTTTATTTTTAGAGTCGTCCAGTTTGTAAATGGAATAATGGATTTGTTGAAATTAATGTTGGCTAATTGGAATTTGGCTCGATTTTGATTAAAATTAGTAAGTAATTCATTGGGAAATTTTCAAAAAAAAAAATTATATCACCACAAGTTACTTTTTGGAAAAATCAATTACCTAGTTATCAAAAATTATCAAAAAAAAAAAAAAAAAAAAATGTAAAAATTTTGAAGTAGGTAGAAATTATTATTAAAAATTGAGTAATATGGAAATGATTTATAATTTAAAAAAAAGAAGGTCATCAAAGTTATCAAATAAATTGATTATCAAAAATTGTACCTAATTAAAAATTGAGTAATATCGAAACTTTTTAGAATTTTTTAAAAACATAATCATCAAAAATTATCAAACAAATTGATCAGCAAAAATTATTTGTAAAAATTGTAATGAAAAATTGGGTGATATCGGGATTTAAAAAAATAATTTTCAAAAGTCAACAAAAAAGATAATCAAAAATTATATTTAAAAAAATAATGAAAAAAATGTAACTTAAAATTGAGTCATTGGTATCAGGATTTTAAAGATTTTTTTTTTTAGAAATATAATAAAAAAAAATTTAAAAAATTAAAATGAAAATTTTCAAGTGATGAATTTTTTACAAGGAAAAAAGTTTTTTTTTGAAAAATTTCGATAAATAAATTTCAAGATAAAATTTTTGAAATCATAAAATTATTTTGAAAAATTTTCAGAATTTTTTATGCAAATCTTCTGTCTCAAAATCCTCAAAATATTTTGCACTTGAACAAAAAATTTATTTTTCAAAAAAAATTGTACCTAATTGAAAAAATCTGATGATATTGAGATTTTTTAGGATTTAAAAAAAAACATTAAAAGTTATCAAAATTGAAAAAAATGGAATGATAGCTGTAATTAAAATTTTTCAAGTAAAATTGTAATTGAAAAGTGATATCAAGATTTTTTCGCATCAAAACTTTTCAAGTAAAAATTGTGATTGAAAATAGAGTGGAAAGTTATAAAAAAAAATTGAGTAAAAATTGATTGATATCGATAATTGAAAATATAATTTTCAAAAACATAATTATCAATAATCATCAAGTAAAAATTGATTAATACCTAGGTATAGGTAGGAATTTTTTAGACTTTTTGAAAAGTAATAATCATCAATTATTCATCATCAAGATGTTATCAGAAAAATTATTATTATTTTAAAGTTCTCAAAAAAAATTATCATCAATAGTTAACAAATTACTGAATTTTCTAGACTTGAAATTTTAGGATCAAATTTTTGATAACTTTTGATAATCATTTTTCAAATAAAATTGTAATTTAGAAAATTGAGTGATATCAAAATTTTTCAAAAAAAAAAAATGACCAAGAATTTCTCAAAAAATTTAATTATCAGAATTTTAAAAAGTAGACGATCAATTGTTCAAAAAAATTGGGAATCTTGTAGAATTTATTCCTTGGCATATTTTTCTAAAAATTTATTATTCTGAAGTAAGTATTTTTTTTCAATAGGTACCTAACAAAATTAAAAAAAAAAATTAAGCTCATTACTTAAAATTTTCATTAAATAAGTATTATGATTTTTCAAAAAAAAAAAAAAATGAATAAAATTTGAAAAAAAAATACCTATAAGCATCAAAATAAATATAAATTTTTATACAATTCAGTCTTTGATTTTTTTTTTTCAAAAAGTTAGGTATCATTTTAAATTGAAGAAAATTTTCTAAATTATAGTAAAAATTGAAAGAAAAAAATAATAATTTAGGCTTTAAACTTGGAAAAAATCTAAAAGCTAAAATTGAAAAAATTGAAAAATGAATTTTATTATCCCATGTTGAAAAAAAGTGACTAGATATAAAATTTGATTTTTAATTTTTTTTAAATCACTTTTTTCCAATTCAGCAAAGATTTTTTTAATTAAAAAAATATATTTAATAATTTTTAAGGTTTCATTGAATTTAACCTTTCTTTTTGGAACATAAAAAATAATGACTCGATTCGAAGAAAATGACCAGCTGTAAATTTCCCTCCACGACCGATTAAAATGAGTCACTTCTTTTCCATCTTGCATCGTAATGAATAAGTAATGAATAACAATCAACTCGAACTATTTTCTTGGCGAGTGTCGATGAAAAATGTTTCCATTACGCGTGATTATCCTATATTTCTATCAAGCAGTTAAGACACCCATTTATTTTGATACTTGCACAAATACATGTACCTACGATGTACGGATTGTACACTCCTGCTAAAAATTCTCGTATCATGAGAAGTAATTCCTAGAAAGTTGTTGTAAAATATTCAAGTTCAAGTTTTGATTACATATGTATTAGAGGCATCTTCTAATGTTGGCTTAATCGTTTACATTGTTAACGGACAGCGCACGTTTTTTTCTCGCAAACTAATTCAGACACATGTATGTAAGATGGCCGAGTGCTGAATGGAGCCAAGAAACAGCGTTTTAGAATATATTATATTTTTAATAGTGATTTATCTCGAGCAACATTCCGGCTCTATTTTTAATCGCATTGTTGATGTTGCATTTATAATCGGGTTTCTGGGTTTGGAGTACGTAGTACAGTAGGTACATGTGTTCTGTTTGAAAGAAATTCGTGGTTGATTGGATTACTTCGAAACTAATGACTAATGAGCTTTAATGGGTTTCTGAGGTGAAAGTTTAGAAACATTTTGTAAAGGTGATTTTTTAAAAAGGCTGTAAAATTATTTTAAATTTAAATTTTGGTAAAATGATAATATTTTAATGCAATTTTTTTGAACTGTTTTTTTTTCAAAATCAAATTCAAATTCAAATTGATCTGGTGAAGTAAGAAAAAAAATTGATTCAATAAAATAAAATGAAAAAATTGTTTGAATTATAGAATGATTAAATAAAATGGAACCCCTGATTGAAATATGATCGATCAAGCAATCGAAATATAAAATTTCACTGAATCAACAAAATTGGAAAACTGGTCAAAAATTGATCGATTCATCATAACCAAAAATCAATCGATTAATTGAAATCAAAAAATTAATCGATTTATGAAAATGGAAAAATGGGAAAATGATTTTTTTTTTTATTAAGAAAATTGATGAACTTATTTAAAAATGAATCGATTCGTCTGAATTACAATAAGGTTTGAAATGGTAAAATCGAAGAAAATCTGTAAAAAGTTATTGGCCAATCGATTAGTCGATGTTGAAAAATTATCAAACTGATAAAGTTTGAAACAGATCAAAAATGGAGCTATTTACCAAAATCAAAAAAATCTCTTGATGCAATAAAAGTGAAACACTGATTGAAAAATCCATCAATTGATTGAGTTCAAAAAATTTTTGAATTGGCATAATTTAAAAACTGATCCAAAAATTTCTCAATTCAGGTAGAGTAAAATGTGCAATAAAAAAAAATTGAAAAATCAATCGATTTATCGAAATTATAAAGGGATTAGAAAAATCGCAGAACGTTAAACAAATTTATCGAATTGATCAAAATCAAAGTATCGATCGATCGATTGATTCATAGATCGGTCAATCAAAATTGAAAAATAATTTAATTATTAAAAAAAATTAAGAAACTGATTGAAAAATGGATCGATTCGTTTAAATCAATAATCTTAAGAAGAAAAGTTGAAAAAAAAATATATCGATTTATCAAAATCGAAATATCGATCGATAAATCGATGTTGAAAAATTGTTATTGTGAAAATTGAAAAACTTATCAGAAAGTGGAAAAATTTATCAAAATCAAGAAATTTCTAATTCAATAAAAGTCAACTAGGTACTTGACTGAAAAAATCGATCAATCAATTCTTTATTGACGAAATTGAAAAACTGATCAAATAATCAACCGATTTATAAAAATTTATTGAAAAATAATCAAAAAATTGATTGATTTGTCAAAATATAATTTTTCATTTGAATATGTATCAAACTTGGAGAAAAGTTTTTAATATATCAATCTGTCGAAATCGAAATATCGATCGATCAGTCTTCAGTCGTTATTCCAAAATTAATAAATTGGCAAAATTAGAAATCTGATGAAAAAAATCAATCAATTTTTGAAATTATTCAACAATCAAAAAAAAAAAAAAAATGAAACACTTATAGAAAAATCGATTTACTGAATCTTCTTTTTTTTAACGTAATAATTATCAAAATCTAAATATCGATCGATTGATTGATTAATCGAAATTCAATAAATTGTTGAATTAAAAAAACTCGAAATCTCATCAGAAAATTGATCGATTTGGCTGAATCAAAAAAAAAATTAATTTAAAAAAATGATTTAAATTAAAAAAGATAATCGGGGAATGGTTCGAAAAATATCGATTTAACAATAAAGAAAAATCGATCAAATTAATCAAAATTGAAAAATCAATCAAAAAATCAATTCATGATTTCTCAAATATTGAAATAAAAACATGGTAAAAAAATGGATCGATTCATCAAGATCGAATTATCGATCGAGTTTGAAAAAATTTTGAACTAGAAAAAAATAATTACCCACACTTGGAAAAATTTTGAAAATTGATTCATATGTTCAGAATTCAATTTGTAAATATGTACTTGAGTAATGCTTTTCTTCCTTTCCATTTTTTCCTCTCCAAATTCCAAAACAAAGAGAAAAAATCAGAATCAAATTTCATACATTCTGCGAAGAAAGTATTTTTTGGTGAAATTATCGTTGAAACAATAATTTTTTTTAGTAGGTAGGTATCTACTTATCTATACTCTACTACTTTTTTAATGCTATCAAAATTTTTGGAAAAAAAATATCTAAAAATTGATTATAGGAAGTTCTGAACAAATCTAACTATAGATAATTGATATGAACCCGATTGGGTGGCCCCAAAATTAATCAGCATTTTAGGTACTTTCCCTGGAAAAAATTTCGAAAAAATATAAATAGAACGAATTAATTTCAAAGTTACTCTCGTTCATAAATCTGCAGCATCCCAATTAAGTATTTTTGATTAAAAGAAAATAAATACTACATTTTTTTCTTAATTCTCTGAACTGTTTACTTTGGCGAATTATTTTGAAATTTCGCAAGCTTATGAAAAAGTAATCTGCAAATTAGCTTCGAATTAAAGCACAAAAATAATATCACAATGTAAAATTAAAAAATCCTTTGTTAGTTTATGAGCTCGTACATCGTCGATTGCTTCATTTGTTTATTTGATATCTAAATTTTTTCTCTTATATTTTGGCAACGTGTACGAAATAGGATGGAATCTATTTGAAATAAATTTTGGCGAAATTTTCTCCAATGCGTAGATTTTATTGATAATCAAGGTTCCAGTATTTCGTTTTAGGATAATCAGACTGACGTAGTTTATAACTAAGTTACTATTACTGATACACAAATAATACGAAAAATACAATTGTTTACATTTTTTGATTACAGCAAATCGCCACAAGTGGTGGTCAAAAAGAAGACGAAGAAGGAGACCGTGCCTCGAAACATAAACGACCCTCGAACGCATCCACGACGACAGAAAATGGAACCGTGGTTAAATTGAGACTGAGTCGAGGTGATTCGAGTCAGGTAAATATAAATTTATGAATAGAAATAGCCATTTGTACCTAAATTTAAGGCTAGCAGCAGTTTACTCGAGTACGAGTATTTTACGCTTCGAAGATATCAAGTCATTAATCTTATTCTATTTAACTGGTGAGGAGGGGGCATGAGGAGGCTGTGGCCACCTCGAGAGATGTACTACGTAAAAGTACTCGTACTTCCTGTTGCAACGTTTCCAAACTGCGAATAATTTTTTTTTTCCAAGTATCAAAGAAATGTACAAATTTACTGTCATTTTTACTTCTTTTTTTCGTACTTTTTACTATATGGGTCATTGTACAATTTTTTAAATTATTATGTGTTTCCGGGATCCACATAGGTAAGAATAAGAGTGTTGAGCGAGATATTGACTTTAATGTGTATTGTGTAGGTAGCTTACACGTAAGATTACTTTTGTCTGTGGCCTGTGGCGTGGTAAGGAAACGCATAAAAGTTCATTAGTCTGCGAAAAATTACGAATACGAGAATACCGATGGTGATGTCATTAACGACGATTAATTGCCAATTGCGAATTCGCTGATTGATGACGGATGGCTTGTAATGTTGTGAGGTGTTTTAGACGTCATGGGACTCATCGTATACGTATTAATTTTATCGTCATCGATTTCATCAGGGTTTGTTTTTCGTTTACGTACATAATATTGGTTACTTGTGGGCGCAGTTTGGTCATTTTTTGGAAGTGACGTGATTGTTTTTCGATACAACATGGTTTATTTTATGGGTTTTGAGAATTGAAAGGTATTTTAGAGTGTTCTCGTAGTTGTTTGGGTACTTTGTGTTAAATATAACTTACAAAATAAACAGGAAATTTGTTTGATGCTCGATTGAAGATTTTTGAACTTCGAAAGGCAAAAATCATTTTTTTAGATAATTTTTCAGTTTTTTTTCTAGAAAAAAATGAAAATGAATAGGTAAATAAATAAAATTTTAGAAAAACAGATACTATTATTAAAAAAAAAACATACCTAGTCTAATTTAAAAAAAAAAAACATAAAAATCACGTCAACTCAGCTGTTTTTTTTGTCAAATTTCTTTCTTGAAAAAAAAAATGTTGGAAAATTTTTGAGCTCGAAATAATTTGAAAACTGTTTTAAAGACAAATTTATTTTTAAAAAAATTTTCATATCGATAAAAATCTCAGAAAAATTACGATTTTGAAAATTGACTCAACTTCAAAAATTTACTCGGAATTAGGTAAATAAATAAAATTTTAGAAAAACAGATACTATTATTAAAAAAAAACATACCTAGTCTAATTCAAAAAAAAAAAAAAAAAACATAAAAATCACGTCAACTCAGCTGTTTTTTTTTTTTTGTCAAATTTCTTTCTTGAAAAAAAAAATGTTGGAAAATTTTTGAGCTCGAAATAATTTGAAAACTGTTTTAAAGACAAATTTAATTTAAAAATAATTTTCATATCGATAAAAATCTCAGAAAAATTACGATTTTGAAAATTGACTCAACTTCAAAAATTTACTCGGAATTAAAAATCATCATGTATATGGCGTTTTATAAAAAAAAAAAAAAAAAAAATCATCAAATTTTGAATTTTTTGTAAAATTTTATAGTCACCTAAATATACAAAGTTTTCAAAAAATTTTCAAACTATGGACATTTATCACATTCACACTTTGAAGATTGGCCCATTTTTAAAAACTTGATAAAATTTTTAAATGACTAAAATTCAAATTTTTTCATCGTACTTGACATTTTTTCAAGTTTGAATTTTCATCAATTTGAAAAAATTCTAAAGGTGTGCTAAATTTTGAAAATGGATAAAAAAAAATCATCGAAAAACTTATCTACACATAAAAAGTTCTGTTTAAAAAAAGTTAGAAAATGTTTGAAAAATTCTTGCAAAATCATGGGAAAAATCGTCGTGATTTTTTACATACAAAAATCACTTGGAAAAAATAAGCTTTCTTGAGATAAAAAGATCCATAGAGAATGTTACCAAAAGATCATGATTTTCAATTGAGTATGAGTTTTCCAGAAAGAATTCTGAATTTTTCGAAATAAAGAATACCTCAATTTTTTGAAGTGAAAAAATATGTAGATTTCTCAATTTTTTTGGAGATAAAAATACCAATTTTTTCAAAATTTTCAAAAAAATCGAAAGTAATTTAGTCATTTTCAATAATTCTTCAGATCACAAAATTTTCAACAAAAAATCCAAATTTTTGATTTTTTTCTGCTACCTAATTAATATTATCAAGCAGCTGGTAGGTAACTACATATTTATTGGTATTTTGGCATAACAATTTTCAAAATATACGATTTCGACAATTTCTGATCGCATAAATCTTTCAGAGGCTCCTTTTAATAATATTGACCTCATTTCAATAAATAAAAAAAAATTACTCAAAATAAATCTTGAGATGAAAAAAAAAATCAAAGAAAAAAAGTTTTCAATCAAAAATTTTAAAATTCAGTAAAGAATTTATAATTTATGTACCTAACATTAAAAAATATTGTAAAAATTTGATTTTGAATGAAAATTTTGAAGATTTATTGTGTTTGAAAATTTAAAAAAAAATGTGATAGTAAAATTTGAAGAAATGTTTTTTTATTCAAATAAAATAATATTCGAACATAATTTATAGTTTTGAAAAAATTATTGATTAAAATTTTAAAAATTCAACTTTCAGTAAAAAAAAAACATTTTTGAAAAATTTGGATTTTTAGCAAAATGAGTAAAATGACATTCAATAAAATTTTCAAAATTTTTGCTCGAAGAAAATTTATAAAAAAATTTGTGTTTCGACAAAATTAATGTTCATCACAAAATCTTGAAACTTCGTCGTTGGTTTTTTACTTTTGATTTTAGAAATCTTCCAACTTCTTGAAAAATATTCACTCACACATAATACGTATCTTATTTTTATAGATTTCAAAAGGACAAAAAAATGTTGAAAACTGAATTTTCAAAAATTTTCAACTCGTCGAAATTACATAGAAATTTTATTTTTCGACATGTGTTTAAAAAAAATCTAAGATGAATTTTCTAACTCGCTAGGATTTGTATAAATAAGTGTTCTTTTTCAAATTTAGCTATTTTCAGTAATTTTCGGAGTATAGGTAAACAAGTAAATTAAATTTTGAAACAATTTTAATTCGAATGTCTAAAAAAATATTGCAAAAAATCTTCAATGAAAAATTTGCTCTTTAAAGACAAAAAACATCTGAGAAAAATTAAATCTTGAAATTTTTTTGATAAAAATACGCTTGGAAATTATAAAATCTCAAAAAATATTGCCTTGAAAAAATTGCCTTTTTGAATAAAACTTTTAGCTGATTTTTTTGGGGGTAAAACTGTTTAAGAAATCATAAAAGAGAATTGTTTCGAATAAGGTTTCTCTAAAAAAAACGTCCTCCAAAAAAAAGAAAGGCTTCAAAAAAATCCCCTTCTTTGAAAAAAAAAATACTACACTACACCGTAAGACTTTTTTTGGATTTTCACTTCGTCGTTTTTTTTTCTTTTCCTTTTTTGAATAAGTGATTTTCCAAAAATCTTTTCATCTCTGTACCTAACGTTCTAATTGAAAAAAATTTCCAACAAAAGTTGTGCTTTGTAATCTTTGGAGTAATTTTAGTCATGACAAAAATTTCGATTGGGCCCCTCCATCCCCTCAATTTCTTACGATGCATATGGAAATCATACAGTAGGTTTCATACATATTCTGAGGAATTAGAGGGGAGGTAGAGGCTCAAACGAAAATTTTGCTATGACCAAAATTATTCTAAGGATATCAATCTACAACTTTAGTTTGAAAATTTTTTTAGTTGGAGTGTTTATAGAGATAGGGAGATTTTTTCAAAAAAGTGAACCTTTGGAAGAAGGAGTCTTTGATATAATGAAGTAAGAATAATTTCTAGATCGCAAATCAATAATATAATAGAGACGACTTTTTTTTTATTCATGATTTTTTGGCATTTTTTCAAAAAATTTTTGCATTTTTTGACATTTTTTTATTTCAAGAAAAAAAAATCGAAAAAAAATCATTTTTTGTTTGAAAAAATCATTGATTATTTAAATTCTAATTTTCCATTTTTCTCACGAGTCACGAGTTCATCAACCCCTCTGATTTTTTTTATCGCTTTGAAATCGCAGATGTCATCGGTGCTGGTTTTGACGTCGAAATACGTCAATTTTTCCTTCAAATTTACGCCTCGTTAGTCGTTACGATGGTTTTGTTTACAGTTGAATTACTTACTTCGTATGTCGAATTTTACTCGAGGGAAATAAAGAATGACATTCGAATGGCACCTGTTTCACGCAAATGATTTTTTTTTTCACGAATATTTTACGATTCGGTTCTTTTCCTTTGCCTCGTGTGAGCCACGAGGAAAATTTCTCGTTTGTGATCTATGATAAATCGTCGAGTGAAGTTGTACATACAACTATAGTACGCTGAATGAGATATAACTAAAAACAAAATTTGTGACAGAAAAAATAAACAAAATGATGTATTATTTTTTTACCTCCAAAAAAACAACAACAGAGAGAGAATCATGTTTTAAGCTGATTTTTTAAGATTAAGTATTTTCTAAACTGTACTAAATTTTTGAAAAATAATTCGCATGTTTTTCAACCCCCTGAAATCTCAGTTTTTTTTACGTCGTTGGCAGTAATAAAATACTTACTTGAAAAATAATACGAAGATCGAAAATGGCCGACGTTTGGTCTTTCGAGTTTCATTAGATTGCTGAAAGATTTACTATTCGTTTTATCATCTTTTCGCAAATATAGACGAAGTATTTGTCGAATAAAATTATAGAAACGAAGCAGATACCTACTTATTTTAATAGCTCGTTAAATTCGGTATAATTTATACGACCTATAAGTACTTAACAAATTTTATACGCGCACTGAACCGAGCACCATATTCGAGTAGATGAATTTTCACATTGTGCACGATTATTGCCAAGTTTCCGCATCTGTGCTGTAAAAAAATGTGAAAGAAAAAAAACTGGCAAATCTTTGCAAAGTTGAAAAAGTATAGTGGTAAACAATGAACCGACTATAAAAAATACTCATTTTTTTACTGATTTATAACACTAAAAAAAAAATTTCCTTTCCTCTTTTTTTTTTTTTTTTTGTCAAAAAGTCCACTCATTACACTGTTGATATTACCACAAAATGTAATGTAACTCTGGTTGTTTTGACATTTTGTCGAGGTATGATTAAAACTGAAAGGTGCATTTGAGGATGAGAAGGGAGGGAGAGTCGAGCATCACCTTGGATGACGCGTGGAAATTAAACTTACGTTCTCAAAATTGTACAAAAGATTTTTATAAAGTAAGCTGAGCTAAGCTCGGTGTATTTATCATTGCGACTACGAATGTGAAATTTAGCTGCAGTTGAAATTAATTTTAAAGGAAGTTTGGCCCAAATCCATATAATATAGGTTGGTTAATTAATCGCGCAACATTCTTTTCCGCATTTAGTACGATTTCGTCTTCACGTCGACTGAGAAAAACCTTGCTAGAGACGTTTCATTGGTCGAAGGGGAGAGGATTTTCTCTTTTTGCTATATCATAATATTCAAAAATAAAGTACAGCCTGTTCCTAATTTATTTGGTTATTTTTTTGATCGATTTTGCAGAGACCAGAATCGAGGTATTCGGCGTATAAGAGAGCCTCGTTGGATTTACGTCAACATATCGAAAGTGCTGGCCACCAGTTGGATCATTGTCCTCAGGTATTCGTGGATAAGACGTCGTGTCGAGGGTATTTGCAAAAGATGACCACGAAATTTAGAACGTGGAATAAACGATGGTTCGTGTTCGATCGCAAGAAGTGTTCCTTTACGTATTATAGCGATAAGAGCGAGAAGAAGCTCAAAGGAGGAGCGTATTTTCAGGTGAGTGGTGAAATCACTACGAGAATCTGGACAGTAAATTTTAGTTTAGGATTTTCTAGAAATGGAAGGAAAAAAGTTGAAGTTGAATAAATTGAAAATTAAAAAACCAGTGCCACTATTTTGAGGACACTTGAACCTTGATTTTGATCTAAGGAATAAAATTTGTGTAAAAATGCAGTAATGGTAATTTTTATTCTTTTAATCTTTTTTTTTTTGAACAAACTTTTTAAAAATTCGTTCAAAACTTTTTTTCTTTTTTGTGAAAGACTCGTTATTTTAAATAAGGATGTTTTAGGCCCAGAAAAATTGAGAAATTTTTTCACTACCAAATAAGTGAAAAAATTCTCAAAAAAAAAATAAATAATATTTAGGTTCTTCCTACAAAATTGAAATTTTCTACTCGCCCTCCCTCCAACCAAAATTGAGAAATTTTTCTCTTAAAAAGAAATTGGTTTTTTTACTTCAATAAATTGTAGAGATTTTTTCAAAAAAAAAAAAAAAAAATTAAAAATGATGCAAAAAATTGAGAGATTTTTTCACTTTCGTAGAAATGTGAAAAAAATTATAAAATTCCAACTCCAAAAAATTTGAGTTTTTTCTTTATTAATTGAGAAATTTTTTACTCCGAAAAAATCATTCTCCCCCCCCCCCCAAGAAAAGGAAGAGATAAAAAAAGAACAGAAAAAATTAAGATTTTCCTCAAAAACACGATTTTTAATTTTTCTAAAAATCCAAAAATATTAGGGTGTCTATTTCAAAAAAAAAAAAATAAAATAACAGATACCTAGGTATTTAAAAAAAATAACTGATGAGAAAAAAATCTCCAAAAAAACAAATAAATACCTAAAAAAAATTAAAATTTTCACAAAAATCAATTTTCTCTCTCTCTAAAAATCTAAAAATATTCGAGTTTTGTTTTAAAAAAATGTATTTAAAAAAACGGTAATTTTAAGTTCAAAAAAATTGAGAAATTTTTTCATTCCCAAAAAATAGGTATGTGAAAGTAAATTTCTTTTTAAAAAAATAAATTTTAAAGAAGTTGAGTTTTTTTTCAAAAATTTTGTAATTTTTCACTCTTAATACCTAGAAAGTGCAGCAGTTTTTAAAAAAAGGAATCAAAAAAGGAAGTTACGATTTTTCTTGAAAAAATATGATATTTTTCTTTAGAAATAATGAGGGTTTTTTGTTACAAAAAAATATTTTAAAAAGCATAAGTATAGTTTTACATTTAAAAAATTAATCAATTTTCTACTCCAAAAAACAAAAGAAAAAGGGTCAACAACTTTCTGTAATTTTTTTGTGGGGTGAAGGGCTATACATTTTGTGGGTAGTATTAAAAAAGGTAGTGAAAAAAAGTGGAAAAGTAGTGATTTTTGAAGAAAAAAAATCCTGTAGACACCATAACTTTAAGCTGTGATTACGAATAATTGAATCTTTTTTATTCCATCTTTATTTGAAATTAATTCGTTCAAGTTATTTTTTCAAATTTTATTTCAAAACAATTTTTTTGAAAAAAATAATTTCATTTTCAAACACTTTTTAAATTTAAAAAAAAAAAAAAAAAACTATGTGAAAATTAGGTATGCACATTTTTTTAGATTTTTTTAGATAATGAATATTTAGCCGTCTTTTGAATGTTTTTTTTTCATTTATTCTATGTTCAGAAACAAAATTTAGAATTGATTCTTTGAAATAATTTTTCAAATTTTATTTTCAAGCAATATTTTACATACTTATTTTTCTTTTCAAAAAACAAAAAAAAAATATGACAATTTTAAAACTTAGTTTTAAAAATTTTATTTTTTAATATTTGCAATTTTTTTATCTAAAAAAAAATTAAATTAAATATTTCCATTTAATTTTTTCAAATTTCATTTTAAAGCAAAAATTTTTATTTTTATTTTCTATTTTACTTATCTATACCTACTTATTTGAAATTGATTCAAATTCCTTCATAAAAAAAATTATTTTAAAAAAATTGAACAATTTTTTCATTTTTTACGAAATTTTATTCGTGAATACATTACTGCTGTTTTATTTTTCAACCATTTTATTCAAAATTGATTCTTTCAAACGATCTTTAAATTTTATTTTGAAGTGACTTTATTTTTTTGGAAAAATAAACTTCAAAAAAATAACCTTTTAGAAAGATTAAAGAAAAGTTTTTCAAGTGAAGGATAAAAAAAAATGAAGTTTTTGAGGAATTGTATTTGTTTTTTTCTTAAGTATATTTTTTTCCTTTCAAGGAAATTTTTTTTATTTAAAATTTGATTTTATTTTGAAGCTATTTTTTCATTTTTTCGAATAACGAACCTGAAAAGAAATATTTTCTGAAAAAAATTCAATTTTTCTTCCAAATTTTGAATCTGAATTTTTTCCCCTAAGAATTAAGCATTTTGCTGAAGTGTGTCAATACTCAGGAGGGAGGGAGGGGTTGCCCTTCAAGCCATTAAAAATCTGGTATAATATGCACACACACGTGCTATCTAAAAACTCCTTAGATGCTTAGAATAATCACTTCAACACCTCGTGTTTTTCTCTTCCTACCCATGGATCCATAGAGAAAAAAAAGTATCTAAAAATACCCACTATAATTATCGAACTTGCACGCGGGGTTTTATTTTTCGACCCATACCCAAGAGCTCATTGCTCATATACATATATACGTAAATCATGATACTTTCTTATCCCTTCGTAGTTCGTACGTACAAAAAAAAAAGTAAAAACCGTAGGATGGCGATAAAAAAATAACTTACAAAAAAACTCTAATTAGGCGCCCCTGCTTCAAACACGTTTTTTATTTTCTCTGATAAAATAAGCCAACAAATGATAAAACTCCATATCGTTTGCCAAATTGCGACCGTGTATTTTTTCTCGGCGCATCGAACCGTCTCAAATAAAAAAATGAATAAAAAAAAAGTACCTAATGTACCTTACCTATTAATTTACGTAACTTACGTGTGATGTTTTCTTGTTCGCAGGGATTACTAGATTTATGCATCGACAACACAAATTCCATTAGATCTCCGAATCCGCCGGCGACTTTCATCGTCAAAAGCACCGAACGTGTTTATTACCTGCTGGCTCCGTCCATCGAAGCGATGAGAATATGGTTCGATGTATTGGCCACCGAAGTCGAAACTTTTCAAGATGCCTAAAAAACTCGCTCCACGATGATGGTGCAATTTTTACTCCTTTTTAAAGAAAAAAAATCAAACTATGTGTAGATATAATGAACGAATTTAATAAGTTTATGGTTTTAAACCGCACTTCCAATTTTTAACCGTTTAATATTTCCTTTAAAATAGGGTGAGTCACTCTAATTTTCGCGTATTATCGTTGTTATCAGACTATTAATTTGTAACAATTTATTATTTTTTGATCAATTTTGAAAATACGAGATATTTTTGCGGAATTAAATTTTGATATAAAAAGACTTTAACTAAGAATCGAGACTACCTCTATAATTTTGTCGATTTTGCATTTTTTTTTCTTCAATTTTTTGTAAAGTTACCAACAAAACGTAGCATTTCTTCGGATGAACGTTTTAAAAAAAAAAAAACAACTCGATGGTGTCTTATATAAATTTGAGCTTCAATGATCGTTGTCAATTATTTAGAATTTTTTTACACTTTCTAATGTTTTTAAAGTTATTTTATTTCTAAATCGGAGTATTACGACTTACGAGCGATTACTTGGTACGTGCATTTTTTTTTTCACCTTTCAAATTAAAAAGGAAAATTTTCTCTAATTTGGTTAGGTACAATATAATGCAATATTTATTTTGAAATTTCCATCATAATGTTATTAAGATGGAATATGACTGATTACTGCTGGACTATTGTATAATCATTTTATAATGTTTACCTTCGTCGTACGAATTGCATTCAATTCAAGGTGAATAATCGTCGTATGTAGGTTTATAACGTCAGTATTAATTTTATTCTTTATTAAATACTAAACTCTGTTATTAAATGTTCGAATTAGGTAACATAGATAATGCTAGAGTATTATGTAAAGCGTAGCAGGATAAGAAAGCATTGTTATTTGTATTTTATATATTTTTTCTTCTGTTCTTTCGTAGTTTGCATTTTAATTAGGGTTCTTTTCTTTTTTCCTTTTTTTTCATCGATGTTGTATCTTTAATTGAACTGTTTTAATAAATATTTTAAATAAGAAATGTTTTTTTTTTTTTTTTTTTTTTTTTGTTGACTCCAAAAATGCACCCACTCTCTAACACAATTGTATCGAATATGGGTACATGTGAATCCTCCTGTTTAAAAATATGATGGTAGCCTTATTTTGAACGTTTCAATTTTTTTCGAGCCCCCCCCCCCCCCCACCGATCACTTAGTTACAGATATGGCGAAAATAATTACATATTTTCCTTTTTTACTCAAATTGAGTTTTAGTGGTTTCACAAAGCCCTCCTTTTATTGACAATTTTTTAAAAAATAACAAAATGGTCACTAACCCACCAAGTTTTTCAAGGGAAATAACAATCAAAATTGATGTTGACCTACTTTTTCAAAAGTGAATACTTAACTGATACATTGTTAAATGTATACGATTTCTCAAAGATTGGTAATTTTTCGAAATTGATAATTTCTCAAAAATCAGTAATTTTACACAAAGTGATAAAATTCTAAAAAATTGACAATTTTCAAAATTTGAATTTTTCAACAAAATTAATAATTTTTCCTACTTTTTGAAATCGGCGATTATTCGAAAAATGATAATTTTTCAAAAATGTATGATTTTCAAAAATCGGCTGTTTTACAAAAATTGATAATTTTTCAAAGACTGATAATTTTTCAAAAAGTAACATTTTTTCACAAATTGGCAATTTTTGTACAATTTTTAATTTTTCAAAAATTAATGATTTTTCGAACATTGACGATTTCATAAAATTCCACGAATTCTCAAATCTGAAGGGTTTTTAAAAAAGTTGATAATTTCTCACAAATCGATAATTTTACATAAATTGTTATTCTTCAAAATTTACAATTTTCAAATCCATTTTTTTTTTTGGAAAGAATTATCACTTGTTGAATAATCACAGATTTTCGAAAAGTAGGAAAAATTGTCAATTTTGTTGAAAAATTCGGATTTTGAAAATAGATAATTTTTGACGATTAAAATTGATGATTTTGTAAAGATTTAAAATGATCAGAATCTGAGTTTTTCCAAAAAAAAAAAAGGGTTCTCATTTTGTTATGAAAAACAAAGGATTTTTTTTATTTCAAAAATTTGAGTAGGTAACTTTTTTTCAAAAAAAAAAAAACAATACTATTTTTTTACAAATTGACAATTTTTCACGAAAATTGATTTTTACACAAAATTTCGAAATTGTCAAATTTACAAAAATGGATCATTTCCAAAAGAATTTGACAAATTATTACTGAAAATTGATTATTTCCTCCCCCCCCAAAAAAAATTATAATTTTTCAAAATCCACGATTTAAAAAAAGAATACTTTGCCAAGATTTATAATTTAGATAATTTTTCACAAATTGATAATTTCTTAAAAATTTAAAATTCCCAAAATCTGAATATTTCAAATATAATATGTATAGAATAATTTTTTAATAATTTATGATTTTTCTAAAATTGATATCTATTTTTCAAAAATTAGACCATTTATCGAAATTTGAAAATTTTCAAAATCTGGATTTTTCAAAAAATTGGTTACTTTCCTAAAATTATTCATTTTATTTTTTTGAAGATTGAACATTTTCATGAAAAAACTGAATTTTCTAAAATTCAAAAATTGGACATTTTTTTTCAAAAATTTATATTCAAAAATCAGCTAAAATGAGGAATTTTTTTTTTAGATTATAATGGTCTTCACATACACATTTTGCCCAAAAAATACCATTCAAGGCGATTTTTCAACTTTACCTCAATAAGTAGATATTTTAGAAACCGATATTTTTCACAGAAATACCTGAAAATTGAAAGTTGAAAAAGTCACCACAATTGGTCTTAAATAATTTTTAATTTTAATTTTTTCAAAAAAAATAAGAAAGAGGCATTTTTAAAGTTTTCCTCTAAAAACAGAGGTATAAAGATGAAAAAAACCCAAAAATGGTCTTGTTGAGTAAAAGTACCTACCTACCTCGATTTTATCTTACTTTTTTCAATATCTGTAACCATTTGCCGCGGGGGGGGGGGGTAGGGGGTCCCGAAAAAATTTCAAAATAAGAACCACCCTAATGTATCAACAGTTTTTCACTTATAACTCTTCAAATATATGTCTAAACAAAAAGATTAATATAACTAAAATATTAAAGCTCATAAAATTTTCAAGAAAAAAGGTTATATTAATTTTTTTCGAGAAGTGAACGGATGGCGCAATTTTATGGGTTAATTAATAATTTAATTTCACTAGGCTGTTATCATTGTTTTTTATTTTTCTTCTTTTTTCGATGGCATAATATGGAAACTATCATTTTTAGGAGATATTTCAGGATGTAAATGGAACCTAAGACAAAAGCTAGTAACGATAAGATCACATCTAAAAGTAGGTATTTATACAAGGGCATATCAGCTCCCTTGGTCCTCAGTTGGGGAGCTCCTTTGTATTTTATTACGTATTCGGACCAATACAAAGCTTCGTCCTGAGGAGGCATTGGCCTGTCTTTGAATATTTTTGATAATTTTTGCATGTTTTCACGATACCTGAAATACAGAGATAGAAATAATGAAGTAAATGAAAGAAGAGGAAGGAGGTACTCTTAATTTGAGGATGAAGGATACTGCTCGTACTTGAAGTTATTTACGACTTCGTTAATCGCACTAAAAAGAGTGTTCTTGTCCATGGTGTGATAATCGACATAAACACCAGCTTCTTTTTCGACCAATATGTTGGCATCTTGGACTTGATCAAACATGAAAGGTATGCCAATTACTGGAGTTGCTGTATGAATAGCTTCCAGTGTTCCGAACAAGCCACAATGACTGATAAATGCGATCACGTTTTTGTGCTCTGGAATTGATGAAGATTTTGTAAAAATTAAGATGAATAAGACGACAAATTGTAATTAAAAGATGGCGGAGGGATTACCTACCTAATATATCTCGTTGAGGCAACCATTTACTTAGTTTCACATTAGAAGGTACGTCTGTCAGATTTAATTCGTTCACTCGCCATATGACTCTTTGAGGTATTGAAGAAAATACATCCATGAATACTTTCATTTTTTCAGGAGAAATACTGCTGGCTTTGATTGTGCTGCCGAAGGAGAATAGAATTACGCCTTGGGGTGAATCTTCGATGAATTCTTCAATGTCCTAATAAAAATTACAGATATTTTTAAGATTGATTTTTGAATAAAAACTTGAGAAAAAAATATTTTCCAAGGTATTATACCGAGTGATTGAAACAAAACCCTAGGTAAGTATTTCAGCACAATTGATGGATTTTTGTTACAACAATCGTTAATGTTCTTGAAATTTTTAATTTTTCCAGCAATTTCCGATTTTGAAGAAAATAAAAAAACATTAGATATAATTTTTTATACTTAATATCAATATAAAAAAAATCTCTCATTCTGAATTTCTTGAAAAAAATTAAGTACTTAGATATAAGATATTAAAAAATTTTCATAAAAAAAAATATAATTTCCAATTTTTTAAGAGGAAATTTTAATATTTCTGAGATACGTACAGGAAAAAAATCTCAATTTTTCAAAAAAAATTTTACCTACGATTTTTTGAGCGAAAATTTCTTTTAAAAAAAGAATTCCAATTTCTAGAAAAAAAACGAAATAATTTCAATTTTTTCAAAAAAAAATTTAACTACGATTTTTTGAGCGAAAATTTCTTTTAAAAAAAGAATTTCAATTTCTAGAAAAAAAAAATAAATAAAAAATAATCTCAATTATTTAAAACAAAATTATTTTCAATTCAGTTGGAGTAAACTTCTGTTGCTTTGTGATTAAAAATATTCTTTGAATCTCATTTGGGGGGGAGGGGGCGGTAATCTCTAAACTTTTTGAAGTAAAATATTTTCAACTTGATAAAAAAATTATGAAAACTTTTCATTTTTTTTAAAATTTTGTTCAATTTTTTTTTTTGAAATTGGATCATTTTTTTTTTTGAGAAAGATAGGTACTTTTCCTTTTACTTTTAGAGATCTCAATTTTTGAAAACAAAATTATTTTCCATTCGGTTGGAGTAAAAAAATTCTGTTTCGTTATTTTTAGATATGAAAATATTCTTTGAATTTCATTTCAGGGCGGAGAGGGCTAATCCTAAATTTTTTCTATTAAAAAATTTTCTAATTGAAAAAAAAAACTTTTCAACTAAAAAAAATATTTGTCCATTTTTTTTGAAATTGGATGATTATAAATTTTTGGGAAAAAATTTCAGCAATTTCAAAATCAAAATCAAAAACTGTTTTGTATGTTGTTCTTATTTTTTATTATCATTTTTTTTTGAGAGTGAGATACTAACCTTTTACCTAGCTTTAGTGAAAAAATTATTTTTTTGGAGCAAAGTAAAAATACTACTTATCAATTTTTTTAAAGTGAAAAAAACTCTTAATTTTCAGAAGAAAAAATCTCACAATTTTTTGAAAAAGAACGAAAAAACTCCTAATGTTTTTGGAGTAAAACTTTGGAAAAAAGAACTTAATTTTTTGTAGTGTACTTACTACAAATTAAAAATTTTAAAAATTGTTTTGGAGTAAAAATGTTTTGATTTTGCTGCTAGCTTTGATTGTGCTGCCGAATGAAAAGAGAATCACGCCATGATGAACCTTCGATGAATTCTTCAATGTCCTGAGAAAATTGGTGATTTTTAGAGATTTTTTTTGAAGAAAAAAAAAAGTTTTCATGCAGGGTAGGGTACTATTAGGTATCTTCAAAAATTTGGAAAATTAATTTTTTAATGAATTTTTAAAAAATGTTAATTCCTAAAAAAAATTTTTTTTTTTTTCAAATTTTATTTTTTGAATTTTATTTTAAAAAAGTGATTTTTTTACGACTAACTTGGCAAAATTTTCCCTAAAAATTTCTAAAAAATCATAAAGTAGGTAAAGAAATTAGAAAATTTAAAAAAAAATTAAAAAGGAGTAAATGAAGTATAAATTTTATGAAATTGAAAATAACATAACATTTATAAAAATTTACAAACAAAAGAAAAAATGGGAACTGAAAAATAATCATTGAAAAAAAACTTCAAAAACCAAAAATTAGAAGTTTTAAAATTACAAATAAAAAACCGAAAATATTAAAAATTTGACAGAGTTATGAATTTGAACAAACAATAATCATTTAGAAAATCGTAGTAATGATAATTAAAAATTGTACCTAATTAATCAACTAAAAATTCAAAAAAAAACTTACAAATTAAAAAACTAACGATTTCAAAATAGAAAATTTTCAAAATGAATTCAAAAATTGGAACAAAAATTATAAAAATGGGATATTTTTAATAAAATTACAAAAAACTGAGAAAATTGGTAACTTAGAAATTGTATGAAAAATCAAAAAATCAATTAAGGATTAAAATTGGCGAATGACTAAAAATTTGAAAAAAATTGAGAATTTAGAAAACTGTACGAATAATGTCAAAATTGATAAAAAAATTAAAAAATAAAATAAAAATGAAGATAAATGAGAGTTTTAGAATTTTAAATTTGCAGAAAATAGTGGAAAAAATTAAGGAAAAAAATATAAAATACACGTATAAAAAAATTATAGGTACCTACTTAAAATTATAAAAAATTTGTAAAATCTAAAAATTGAAAAAATGTTATTTAGAAAACTGCAAAAAAAATTATTCAGTGGTCGTAATAAACTGACAATTTTTTTTTTAAAATGATAAATAATTTTTAAAATTGAAAATTGAAGAAAATTACATAAAAAACCTTAAAAACTGAAATAAAAAATTGCACCGTAATTACCGACAGTCAAAAAAAAATATAAATTTGAAAAAAATGAGGGTCAAAAATTTTTAAGTAAGTATTTAGAAAATTTACTTAGAAAAAATTTCAAATAAGTACTAAGAAAGAAAATTTTGAAAGTAAATATTATATTGTAATCAAGTACGTACTAAGAATTGGGGTTACTTTGAAAATCGCGTTTCATCACCGTAATCCTTTCAATTTCATATGATAAAATTATAACATGAGGGGGTTACTTTGAAAGGTTTTATGGATAATGCCGTATTCGCACAAGAGAAAACTTGGTGCTAAAAATTGTATTAATTACACTCAAAAAACACTGGAAAAAGCTTTAAACGAAGTTTCAAATAATTTTTTGTAACTAACTTGGATGATACAATAACAATAAATGCCATTTTTATATTTCAGTTGATACTTGATATAAGATGTAAATTTTTGATACAGAGTCATTCCATAATATTCATGTAAATTCGATTGATTAGGGTTTCAATCTCATGCCCTTTTGATTGCGCTCAATTCTTTAATGCGATCTGCCTTTCCCACAAAACCACAAAAGACCAAAGTTAGTTTACCCCCAGCTTTCTTGGGTGTGAGCAGGGCCTTCGTTCGTTTGTGCAATACCTCGTAGATAGATGCTCAACTTGAGTGCCTGAGTGGTATATTTCTCCGCTCTTACGATAATAGGTCAAAAGCTTGTCAAAAGTGATTTCACAGTTCAAAGCACATTGATTAAATTTTCATTCAAAAACTTTCGTAAAAGTTTTCAAAACTTGAAAGTTGAACTGCCAAGTTAAAAATCATTTTTGAAAATTGCGCTGTAATTGAGAGTTGTGATAAAAATTTTGCAAAAATTACCAAAGAAATGCTTTCAGTGTTATTTTGAAAAAAAATTCAAGATGGAGACAGGGAGACTCTTAGGGAAAGAGGGTAATAGCCCCAAATTTGTGTGGAAAATCCCCCAAAAACCTAGGTGTATGATAATTATATCGAATGTTATCGAAAAAATTAGGCCATATTCGTGATCAGCACTTCCAAAAACTTATAACATTCGATACATATATCCATTATCCACCAATCCACCCCTATAAATTATTTTTTGAATTTTCTGCCCAAGTTTAGGGCCACTGCACTCTTCCCCTAGAGGGTCTCCATCTTGAAAATGTTTTTGTTTGAAACAACATTAAAAATTACGTAGGAACTACATGGTAATTAGAAAAACTGGAATAAAAAATTTCTAATTTAAAAAATGTAAATTAAAAGAAACTTGAAAATCAAATAAAAATCGAGAGTTTCAAAATTTGAAATCAGGTATAGAAAACTTCAGAAACAATTTCAAAAACCAAAAAAAAAAAAATGGAAATTTAAAACCTTTAAAAAAATTACCAAAAATAGAAAGAAAAGTAAATTGAAAATTTCAAAATTTTACATAAGTAAAAAAATTAAATACATAATTGTAAAATTATTATCAAAATTAAAATAAAAAAAAAAAAAAAATTGAGAATTTAAAAAAATCTTTACAAGTGGCAGCAAAAATTTAAAAAATCGGAATGGAAAAATCGTCAACTAAAAAAATGTTATTTTAAAAATACGACAAGAGTGAACTGCAGAAAAAATTTCAAAAACTGAAACAAAAAATTCAAAATACTGATGAAACTGAAAAAAGGGGGAAAAATTGAATTTGGGAAGTTGTATGAAAAATTTTTATTGAAAAATTGAAAAAAAGAAAGAATCTAAAAATTTGAAAACTGCATATTTTTTCCTTCAAATTAAAAATTTTACACACATTTTGCTATTTTTTTTTCACCTATTAATTCTAAGTATTTTGATTTTGATAATTTTACTGTTTTTATTACCATTTTGAATTCTTTAATTATTATCTCAAAATTGTCTGCAAATTAGGTAGCAAGAAATTTTAAAATTTTGAAATTTTCAATTTTTGTGATTTTATTAGGATTTTTAATTTTTAATTGTTTAGTTCTTTTTTCTGTAATTATTCTCAAAAATTTCAAATTTTGAAATTCTCATTTTTTTCACGTTTTTAAATTCTGAGTGTAATTTTTTTTGATTTTTAATAATTTCATTGCTACTATCGAATCTATTTTTTTTTTTTACAGCTCTCTTATTTTTTTCGATTTTTGATGATGAATGTTGATACAATTTTTTATTTCAGTTTTTGAAATTTTTCTGTAATTTTCTTCAATTTTTAAGTTTATAAAATTATCAATTTAAAAAAAAATAAGTTGTTTTCATTGCGATTATTTTGAATCAAAAATTTTTTGCCCAATTTTCTAAATTCAGTTTTTTCAAATTTTTAGAATTTTTGCAATTTTTGATAATTTGACTATAATTTTCATTTGATAGGTAGGTATATTTTTCATTAATTTTTTCCACAATAATTTGCAGCAAATTTAAAATTCAAAAAAATATTTTTTTTTCTCGCAAGTTTTTAAAAAAAAAGTAATATTTAAGAAAACTTCCTCCAGAATTTTTTCCCTTTTGTTAAAACTCCGAAACAACACTCTGTGTAGGTAATGACCCTATCACTCATACATAAAGATCACTCACCTTTGGTAACTTTTTCGCTTCCTTGATATGAATACCAGCAATATCTATGACATTAGGAGACCTAGGCCTGGCAATAAAGCTGAGATGATTATTATAAAAAGCCAAAGCAGTTCTTCTATTCAATTCTTCATCCGATGGCAATTCCATATTAAACACATCGCGAGCATACTCGGCCATATCTTCATTAAACTTATAAACATGATGCCAATACAACACCACGTACTGAAAAGCGTTCACCAATCGTTGCCAAAAGTCCATTTTCGAAGTGAACATACTCACGACCACAGGTGTAATCGAAGGATTATAAGGATTACCCAGGAAGTAATCTACTCCTGTTAATAAACTCGGTGGTGAGACCAGTATCAATGGCACGTCTAATTTATGGGCCAGTAAATGAAAACAATACTTATGATAAACCTCAGCGATAATCAAATCGATCTTCTTGCATTTACACTTGGAATTAATTAATTGCTTAACGTAGTCTAAACTGAACACCGAATCGCAGGATGTTTTCTCCAATGTGCCAACACTTTTGATATAGTTCATCAGTTCTGTAAATTGGGCACTGTCGTCGATGGCGAGACTGTCTATGAAATGTTTAGCTGGTTTGGGTAGCAGGATTTCCGTGTAGTTAGGTATCGTGTCGTTGGACTTGAAATGACTGATAATGGTGACATTGTGACCTTTGGCAGCTAGTCCTTTGACGATTGGTTGATTTATTGAGTGATGGCTTCTACTTTGGACGACAAAAATTCCAAGGATTTTGGCTGATTCGAGGGGTATTGGGATTAAAGAAATTAATACCGAGAAGGGGACTATTAATTGAGAGTACATTTTGATGGATATCTGTGTGTCTTGTGATTGAATTTTTGATTTTTTTTAGGTCAAAAGATGGGTAGGTATGTTCTTCAGGTCAACTCCTGCGAATTTTCCATCGAATATCAGTCACTTATGCTTACGTGTGATTATACGAATGCTGTGAAAAATTATCAATATTTCAATATTACCTGTTCAGGTGCCTAAAATTGCAGATTGTCATATTTCCCCAATAGGAAGGTAAATGAACTATACTTATTAAACACTTCTTAATAAAAATAACACACAATTTATATCAGACTAACAATGTATTTAAATGAACACAAAATTATCTCTTGGAGTGATGAAATATTTAAATTTATGATAACTGCACATAGCTTACGATTGTTCTTAGATAAATATTTCAAATGAGGAATAATGTAATTATTATTTTGAACTAAAATTTTATCAGAACATATGGTAGGTACCTATATAAAATTAGCTTGTATGTACTTTTACAGAAGGTTGGTTGCATTATTTTTTTTACCATTTTTTCAAGACGGGATTGCAATTTGCATGAAGGTAATTATCTTATGAAATTACACTTAATTATCGTGCGAAGTTTTGTGGTCAAATTTTAATGATATAGGTAACAACGTTTACACGTGTATGTCTTTTCTTACGTGTGTTGGTGTGTTTGTCATCAAAATAACAGCTAATCGTGACATTGTTGAAAATTTCTCAGCATGGGTAAATAATTTTTTTAATTCATTATTAGGTATTTTTTTATTTCAAAAATGATCAATACATTGAATGACTTTTTTTTTGTTAGCATGCATTTTTTCATTTATAAAATTTTCAAGCTTGAAAAAAATTTAATTTTTAGAATAATTACGATCAATTTTTGCCAAGAATTGATATATTTAATTTTTAAAAAAATTAAAAGGAAATCTGATTCAACTTTCTGTAAATTTTTGCTCTTGAAAAGATAGTTCTACATTTGTAGGGTTGAATTCCAAGGAAAAATCTCCTTATCTGATGAAAAATCGAGAAAATTTTTTCCAATTTTTAAACTTGTTGATGTTGAATAGGTACTTACAACGTTCGAATCGAGGAAACTCACGAAGAGGAGGGAACTACGCATTTTGATTTAAATGTTTTCCTTCGTTATGTTTTTCTCAAAAAATAAAATTTATGAAGATTTTTTTATCCAAAAATTTTGAGAAATATTAGCTATTATTTCAGAAAAACTAAGAAATTTTCTTTCTAAGAAATTGTACTTTTTTTCAAAAATTGAAAGACGTTTTTCTTTAATTTTTGAATAGGCAGGTAATTGAAATTTTTTAAATGAGAGCTTCCTTTCTGCATAAAAAACGACTTCTCAAAAAATAAAAGTTTTTTTTTTATTCATAAAAATTGAAAACTTTTTATTTGATTTGAGAATAATTTTCAAAATAAATTATCTAGGTATACTTACTTACTTCACTTACTTCAGAAGAACTTCAAATTTCAGTAAGATGGAACATGCATTCAATTGGAATTTTTTCGAAACGAACCAAATATTTTTTATGCTTTTGAAAAAATCTCCTCACAGAATAAAATTATTTTTGAGAAAAAATGGTCTGAAAAATTTTCTTTCATAAAATATCTTCTAAAATCCCCCCACCCCAAAAAAACACTTTTCGAAATATTCTTTTTGATTGAAATTTTTTTTCAATCAATGTGATAAAATATCATTACCCCGAAAAATTGAAAAACATTTCTATCAAAAAAAAAAAAAAAAATTGCATAATTTTCCAAGAAATGAAAAATATTTTTTCTTTAAAAAAATAAGAAATTTCATTCTGAAAATTTTTTTTTAAAAATCCAATAAATTTTAGATAGAATTGTTCTACTCCTCCAAAAAAATCCCAACAATTTTTCAATTCATCCAAAAATTTAAAAAATTGCCTATTTAGTTCAAAAAAAACGAAAGAAAATTTATTTTGAAAAAGGCATTAAAAAAATTGAAAACATTCTTTAATCCAAAATTTTTATCAAAAAAAAAATGGAAAATTTTTTATATTAAAAAAAAACTGAAAAAATTGTATTCAGAAAAAGCTTGAGATTTTTTTTTTAATGAAGAATATTTTTTATTTTTAAAAAATAAGAAATTTTAATCTGCAAATAATTGAAAAAAACCCAAAAATTGTTTTTTATCCCTCCCCCCAAAAAAATCCAGAATTTTTTCAAGTGATCCAAAAAAGTAAAAATATTTTAACTCAAAAAAAATACTAAAAAAATTTTTATCAAAAAAAAACTTGAGAATTTTTTGGTTAAATGATAAATATTTTTTTTTTCTAAATAAATTAGAAATTCCATTCAGCAAATAATTGAAAAAAAAAAATCAAAAATTTTTAGAATTGTTTTATTCTCCCCCCCCCCCCCCCCACCCTCCAAACAAAAAAAAATCCAGAATTTTTTTCAAGTGATCCGAAAAAATTAAAAAGTTGCTTACTTAAATAAAAAATAAATAAAAAATGTTTTATCCAATAAAAACTTGATTTTTTTTTTTAATGAAAAATATTTTTTCTTCCAAAAAAGGAAGAAAATTCACTCTGCAAGTACCTAAGTAAAAAAAAATCGAAAAACTTGTAGAATTGTTTTATTCGCTCCCCCTTTAAAAAATCTAGATTTTTTTCAAGTGACTCAAAATATTAAAAAATTGCTTAGGTACTCAAAAAAAATTGTAAACATTTTTATCCAAAAAAAATTTAATATTTCTTTTGAAAATGAAAAAATAATTATTTTTTCTTCTAAAAAAATAAGAAATTTCATGCTGCAAATAATTCAAAAAAAAAATCCAAAAAATTGTAGAATTTTTTTATTCATCCCCCCTTAATCCAGATTTTTTCAAGTAATCCAAATAATTAAAAAATCGTTTACTCAAAAAAAAAATAATAAAAAATTTTTCATGCAAAAAAAATCAGGACAATTAAAAAAATTGAAAACACACTTTAATAGGTACAAAAAAATTTTACAAAAAAAATAAATAAATAAATAAAATGGGAAATTTTTATCCAAAAGAACTCGAGAAATTTTTATTTTCATTTCCAAAGAAATAAGAAATTTTTTCTCCAATAATATTGTGAAATAATTTTTCTTTCCAACACATAAATTTATTAAAGAACTTTGTATTCAAAAAAAAAAAAAAAAAAAAAAATGATAAATGGAGAATTGCTCTACTTGGGTACCTAAAAAAACGAGAATTTTTTATGTTCCAAAAAATTGAATGATTTCTCATTCCAAAACAAAAAAATGAGGAATAATTGAGAAACCTGTGTCCCTAAAAAAATTCAGGTAGGTATTCGAAAAAATTGAAATCATTCCTTATTCCAAAAAATTAAAAGATCTGTTATTCCAAAAAAAATCAAGAAAAATTACGCTTTTCAAAAAAATAAGAAATATTGTTACTCTAAAAAAATAAAGATTTTTTTTCTACATTTCCAAAATGCAAAATATTTTTACCCCTAAAAAATAAAATATTTTATTCTGCAAAAAAGTAAAAGATTTTTTATTCAAAAAATTTGCTTGTTCTTCAGTCACTTTTTTTAGGATTTTTTTTCTTATTTTTCTTGATTTTTCTAAAAAAAAAAATATGGTTTTAAATTTTGCTAAAATTTTCCTCAATTTTACAATGAGAAAAATTTTGTCGAAGGAAGTATACTTATTACCTATTTTTTAATTTTGAATCTTTTGCCTGGTTTGAAAATTTAATTGGAAATGATAATTAAAGATGCACATATTCTTTATTGGTTTTTTATAAATTTAAAACACTCTAATTTAATTACAAAATATTCTTATCTAACTTATCATCTCATTTTTCACGGTTTCGTCTCATCAAAATTAAGCTCCGTACCAGCAAACGCCGGAGTAGACGTAGGCACAGTTAAATTTTCATAAATCGCGATAGCATTATCGCAAGCAGTAGATACCAAATCTCTCCTCGTAGACAATGCCAAATTGTACTCCGTCCTGTTTATATTCGCTGTACCAAAGACCAACTCTGCCATCAACCTGTCGCCTACAATTCTGCCTAGAATTAATCTGGAATCTTCGAACGTCTTGGCTCCTTCGGTTTTCAAAATATGCGTCTTGATACGATCGCTGTCCATCAAATTTTCAAAAATCTGTTGACGAGGGTTTCTTCTCGCCACAGGCCAAATGACCGGAATCAGCACGTACAAATCCCTCCATAAGGTCGGTCCTAGTTCGTCTCTCCATTTGGAGATCAGAGGAAATGCTGCGTTTACTTGTAATTGAGACGCGCAAGTTAGGGCTTTAATGGCATAAGTGGAGTATTTACGAGCGAATTGTTTGTAGCTTGGTAAATCTACGGAGTTTTTATCGAAACAAGATTGGATATAGGCATTGGCCATATGCAACATGGTGAAATGATCTTGCGTCGAGAGAGGCGTCGTGCAGTTGATCAAATGATCGGTATCCGAGTAATTACTGTGACGTAAGGCGTACAAACTATCTTTAATGACTCTCTGATAATTCTTCATTTTTTCCTGCCAATTCGTAGACACAGGTGAATTGAAATAAGGCGCCGCTATCGTATACATTCCCAAAACCATATGAGCCAAATCTTTATACATTTCGTACTCGGGACTCGTGGGAGCGACCTGCTTCACTGTCCCATCTGCCAAAAACAAGGTATACAAGCTACCAACGCCTTCGTACCCGGGTTCGGCGTCACTGGCGATGATCAAGGGGTAAATGTTGTGCCCCACTTGGTATATTAATTCGGCGTAATTATCCTTCATCATCGAATTAGCATCTCGTAAGGTTAATTTGTACTGTTGGATTGGGTCACCTCGGTAGGCCGAGTAGTCTATGAACTTGGTCAAGTTTTCGGCCCTTTCGGCCAACATGTCTTTCTGCTCTTGGGCATTTTCGGGACCCCAGTCTGGTATGGGGGTGTCTTTTTTGAGTTGTTCGATGCTGTGCGCCAGGAGTGCGAAGAGGAATGCCGAGGCGAATACGAGGAGGAGGTTTGTTTGGTTGGGTGTCATTTTTGGTTGATTTTTCGTGCGATTATTTTTACAATGTGGATGGCTGCAACAGAATGAATAAACAAATTTATTTATGGTTAATTTAATTTATATTAGTTTGTTGTAATATATCATTGATTGAAAATCACGAGCAAGAGTATTTCTAAGAAATTGCAGTTTTATTTTTATTATTTAATTATGAGTAATTATGAAACTTAAGCAGAGCCTTTTTTTACCTGTTTCTTGCACACAGAATAAATGCAGCTTCAAATTTCAAATTTTTGAGGTTTTGTTGAAGTAAGTGAAGAAGTACACAATTTCTAAAAATTTTCTCCAGAAAGATACATTTTCCAAAATTTTGTTGATTTTTTTTTAATTACAAAAATTTGTTTAAACAATTTTTCTGAAATTTTAAAAAGTAGGAACCTGAGTACAAAATTTTTTTTAAACACAAATTCTCAATTTTTCAAACAACAATTTCCAAATTTTCAGACAAATATTTCAAAAAAAAAAAAAATTAAATCGATTTTTTTTGAACATTCGTCATAAACGAATTTTTCAGTTTTTTTGAACTCGATTTTCTTGAGAAACTTGCATTAGGTACATACAAGAATTTTTTAAATTTTGTTCAAACGAAATTTTTTCAATTTTTTTTCACACAAAACATATTTTTTTAGTCTTTTTCAAAACGACTTTTCTTTAAAATATTTTTTATGCACAAATTTTCCACTTATTTTTCACATTGTTTTTTTTTTTGAACATTTGCATTGTATAAATTTTCAAAATTTTGTTCAATCAAAAACTTTCAACTTTTTGCTCAAACATGAATTTTTCATTTTTTTCCAACCCATTTTTCTCAATTTGTCCAAATCGTCATTTTTTAAAGTATTTATTGTGCACAAATTTTTCAAATTTTTTTCAATTTTTTTTTTTTTTTTTTTTTTTGAAAGATTGATTATCCACATAGCTATTAAAATTTTGTTCAAATGGAAAATTGGAAATCCTCAAAATTTGATTTAAACACAAATTTAGAAGAAATAAATTGCTCAAATCGACTTTTTTTAGACGTTTGTCTCGAAAAAATTTTTCGAAATTTTCTCCAAATAATTTTTTCCCCGAAAATCAAATACAAATTTTAATTTTTTTTCAAATCCTTATTTTGAAATATTTTGTCATGCACAATTTTTTGAAATTCTTTTTCAAAGCGAATTTTTAAAACATTTTGTATTGCACAAATTTTCAAAGCTTTGTTCAAACCCAATTTTTTCAAAATTTCGTTCAAACTCGAAATATTTGATTTTTTCAGATTTTTTTAAAAGCATTTGTTACCTATTTACAACATTTTGAAAAAAAAATGTGTTCGAACACAATTTTTTTTTTCATCAAAATTTTTGTTCAAACACAAATACCTACCTCAGTACCTATCTGTTTTTTCAGATGTTTTTTTTGTTGAAAAATTTGTTATTCACAAATCTTTAAAATTTTGTTTAAACACAATTTTCTCAATATTTTGTCAAACACAAATAATTATATTCATTTTTTAAATTCGACTTCGATTTTGCTTGAACACAGTTTTTCAAAATTATGTTCAAACACAAACTTTTAATTTTTTTAATGCACAAATTTTAAAAATTTCGCTCAAACACAATTTTTTTAGCATTTCATTTAATCACAAATTTTTGAAATATCGTTCAAACCAAAATTTTAAAATTTTTGTTAAAATCCCATTTTGTTGAAACAGTTGTCTTAAAATTTTTTTCAAAACTTTGTCCAAACCCAAAATTTTTTCATTTTTTTACGATTGTCATTTCTTTTCTTAATTTTTTTTTTTCAATTATAAATTCACATTTATTTATATTTTATTTGAAAACTCTTTTTAAAATTTTTTTCTGCATACAAATGTTTAATTGCTAGTTTAAACTCAAAATTTTCACTACTTCAATTTACATTTTTTTTTGTGAACATTTTTGATTAAATTTTGCTCGGACAAGAGATATTTGTAAAAATTTTCAAGCACAAATTAATTTAGTTTTTTCATTGTTTTTAGATTTTTTTTTGAAACACCATTTTTTGAATTTTTTTAAAAACCAATTTACAAAAATTTCGTTCATTTGCAATATTTTCAAAATTTTCTATAAGCGCGTTATGGTTAAAATTTCGTTGAAAAACAATTTTCTTTTACTTTTTTGCTTGAATCCGAAAATTAAAAATTTTATAAAATAAAATGTAAAAAAATTTTAAAAAACCACGCTTTTATTTAAAGTTGGTCACTTTGTAAAATGTTATTCATAGAGAAAGAGTAATGCCTTAAAAAACAAAAAATAAAATTTACTTGAATACAAAAATGTGTCATGAAAATTTTTTTTTCAAAAATTTTAATGATGAAAATCGTGGTGGGGCGTTAATCGAAAAGGTATTCGTTTGCTCCTCGCACACCCCACCACGCTTTTCATCATTAAAATTTTTGAAAAAAAAATTTTCATGACACATTTTTGTATTCAAGTAAATTTTATTTTTTGTTTTTTAAGGCATTACTCTTTCTCTATGAATAACATTTTACAAAGTGACCAACTTTAAATAAAAGCGTGGTTTTTTAAAATTTTTTTACATTTTATTTAACTCTTTTTGTCGTTGAAAATATTTTAATTTCATAGTTTTGAAATTTTCAAAATGGAACCCCCTCATAGGGGCTCAATTTGGGGTCAAGGGTAAATTTAAGTCCGAAAATCGAATTCAGCGGCCTCGAAAACCTACATTTCGATACCAATGTTGTGATTTTCTGAAATTTTCAAAACTGAACCCCCTCATAGGGGCTCAATTTGGGGTCGGGGGTAAATTTGAGTTCGAAAATCGAATTCAGCTACCTCGAAAACCAACATTTTGATATCAATGTTGTGAATTTTGAAATTTTCAAAATGGAACCCCCTCATAGGGGCTCAATTTGGGGTCAAGGGTAAATTTGAGTTCGAAAATCGAATTCAGCGACCTCGAAAACCTACATTTCGATACCAATGTTGTGATTTTCTGAAATTTTCAAAATTGAACCCCGTCATAGGGGCTCAATTTGGGGTCGGGGGTAAATTTGAGTTCAAAAATCGAATTCAGCGACCTCGAAAACCCCTTACGTGAGCACTATGTTCTTTCAATTCCAGTAAAATATTAAATGAGAGAGGATTGGTTGAAAACATACTTTTGGTTCCATGAGACATACAAACAAACAAACAAACATACATACCAAGCTAATAAAAGCGTGGTAAAAAACGAATCTTTCAATTTTTCACATTTTTTTTGCAACACTATTTTCAAAAATGTTGTTCAAATACATTTAAAAAAATATTTTTTTCAAATAATTTGAATTTTCTTTACAAAAAATTTTCAAATTGCGATATAAACATTTTTTTAAAAATCTTCAAAAATTTGCATAAAATTTCAAAAAATTTCGAAAACGTTAAAAAAATAGGTATTGTTGAAAAAAATAGACGATTACTTACGAATTTCATCTTCTTTTGAAAACACCCTTCTTCACTAAAAGCATCAAAAAACACTGGTAAATGGATAAATTATTTTACAAGTAAAAAAAAAAAAAATGAAACAGAATGTTAGCTCAAAGGTGGTTTTATTTTTGTGGCGTCAATCAAATGTACGATGGAAGAAAGCATTAAATGAATTGAAAAAATAATAAAAATGAACACGATAAGTAAATAATGACTATCGATATGTAGTAATCGATAATAGGTTGGTACTTATAATAATGTAACTATATATTTTCATCGATAAACAATATGATAATTTTTTAAATTGCATTAAAATAAGTACCCTACAAAAATGTTGAAAAATTAGAAAATATATTTAAAAAAATTTTTCAATTCAAATTTTTCAATAATATTCGAAGAGCCATATAAACAATTTTAAAAAAAAAGGAAATATAAATTAGAATGTACCTAAACCTCCATACAAATTAATACATTTCTTATTTACATGGGACACATGTCGATACTTTGTAAATCGATGTATGCGAGTAATTATGATTGGAAAGTAATTATCAGATAATTAATCCACGTGCAGCTCCTATCGTGTTATTTACGGCATTCTGATTACTTAATAAAATTTTCTTCGAAGGGCAATTTTATGACAAGCTTCAAAATAATAGCATTTCTTATAATTTATTTGATAAACAGACCAGCACGAGCATCACTGTTATCGTTTTGGGGATGAGTTGAACTACCTACGTGATCAATGCAACATAACTTTACGTAATATGCTCCTTCAACACTTGGAATTGGCAACTTATTGAACTTGAAAATACAGCTAAAATGAATCTTATCACAATAAACATGGTATAAATAGGTACAAGTACATAGGTACCTAGATTTAAAAATATGTTCAAAAATTTCTCAAAGGAAATCATTTATAAATTTTTTTAAAGAAAAAAATTCCTTAATTTTTTGGAGAAAATAATTTCTAAATTTTTTTAAAGACAACAATTTACTAATTTTTTGCGAGAAAAAAAATCCTCAAATTTTTGTAGAGAAATTCCTCAATTTTTTGTAAATAAAATTCTTAATTTCTTGTGGAAGAAAATCCCACACCACGTCTCCATCGTCTAAAACTACTCTTATAATTTTTTCAATATTTAAAATAACAAATTCAGTTTTTTTTTCTATTGATGAAAAGCACGAGCAATTGAGCATTACTGTGTTTTATTTTTCTTCTTTTTCTCGTTGAATAATAGTGAAATTATAATTTTAAGGAGGTATTTTAGGATGTAAATGGCACTTATAATGATACCTATCAATAATAAGATTACATCTAGAAGTAGGTATTGATATAAGGGCATGTCAGCTGCTGCTGTCCTCATATGAGAAGCTCCTTGGTGTTTCAGCACATATTCAGTCCAATAAATAGCTTCGTCTAGAGGAGCCATTGGTCTATCCTTGAATATTTCTGACAATTTTTGGATGTTTTCACGATACCTGAAATGCACAAAAAGAAGTAGTCAAGAGAAGGGAATGAGGAAGAAGAAAGCAAATATTCCCTGCACTAGGGTGGCACCCAAAATTTAAAGTTTCGTAACCGGCCCTAATTTTGTTCCATTTGGTCTTAAAATGAACCCCTATCTATATTTTTGCAAAAAAATTATTTTATCAGGTGCCGTTTTTTTTTTTTGAAGTTTGAGTTTTCATCAGTACTTCTATTCGGCTATCTACAGCCGTCAATTTGCAAGATAGACCAAATTTGTTCATAACCTTTTTAGTAGTACTAAATGAGAGGAATAAAAAAGGTTATATACATACTTTGCCTATCTGTCATATTTAAGGCGCTACAGAATTCTGTATGACTTTATAAGTGCTCTAGCGCCTTCAATATGGCAGATAGACCAAATTTGTATATCACCATTTTTGAAGGCCTTAATTAGTACTGCCATTAAGGTTATGTACAACTTTGCCTATCTGTCATATTTAAGGCGCTACAGAATTCTGTATGACTTTATAAGTGCTCTAGCGCCTTCAATATGGCAGATAGACCAAATTTGTATATCACCATTTTTGAAGGCCTTAATTAGTACTGCCATTAAGGTTATGTACAACTTTTGTCTATCTGCCATATTCAAGGCTCTACAAAGCATCGAATTATTCCAAGCGCTTTAGCCCCTTCAATTCGGCATATAGGCAAGATTTGTATATCAAACAATTTGAAGAGAAAGATAAATACTATCAAAAGGGTTCAGTAAAAATTTTTCTTAGCCAAAACGCAAAAGGTGACCAAATTTCGTCACCAGAAACTTTTAATTCCGATCACTTCTACGTAATCGATCAGACTTTATGAAACAAAAATTCATTTTACAGTAATTTTCAAACTGATTAATTAAAAAATAATAATACTAAGTACCTACTCCAAAATCTATCAATTACATTTTTTGATTTTTATTAATTCTGATGAAATTTTTGAAGCCATACTTAATAACTTAATTAAGAGAAATGATATGTTGATATTTGTTTTTAGGGATATACTTGAGTAAAGATTTTTTAATTTAGCAGATTTTAAACTCCCTGATACTTATTTTTGATTTCTTCCTAAATTAATTTTTCCAACTGCAAAAAAATATTGAAAAGTCCTACAAAAGTCGAGATAGTTACCTACTTCCAATACTTCGCTGTGGTAGTATATTATAACTGTAGATATTTTTTAATACTTTTAATCTTTCAATGTTTTTTTTTTAATTTTGAAAAGTTTTATAACTTTTGTTGACTTACATAGAGGACAGGACTTTAAGTTGCACTTTAATACTCTCAGAGAGTTAGGGTGTTAAACACATAAAATTCAATATGCAGTGTAGTGTAATGTCATAAAAACTTCGGGTAGGAAAAATTTTTACTGAACCTTTTTGATAGTATTTATCTTTCTCTTCAAATTGTTTGATATACAAATCTTGCCTATATGCCGAATTGAAGGGGCTAAAGCGCTTGGAATAATTCGATGCTTTGTAGAGCCTTGAATATGGCAGATAGACAAAAGTTGTACATAACCTTAATAGTAGTAGTAATCAAGGCCTTCAAAAATGGTGATATACAAATTTGGTCTATCTGCCATATTGAAGGCGCTAGAGCACTTATAAAGTCTTACAGAATTCTGTAGCGCCTTAAATATGACAGATAGGCAAAATATGTATATAACCTTTTTTATTCCTCTCATTTAGTACTACTAAAAAAGTTATTAGCAAATTTAGTCTATCTTGCAAATTGACGGCTGTAGGTAGCCGAATAGAAGTACTGATGAAAACTCAAACTTAAAAAAAAACGGCACCTGATAAAATAATTTTTTTGCAAAAATATTGATAGGGGTTCATTTTTAGACCAAATGGAACAAAATTAGGGCCGGTTACAGAAGAAAAGTTGAAAAAAAAAATGTTTTCTTATATAGGAGAGTGCCACCCTACCCTGCACATACTTGGAGTTGGTTACGACTTCGTTGATTGCACTAAAAAGGGTATTTTTATCCATGGTGTGATAATCGATGTAAACACCAGCTCCATTTTCAACTAATATGTTGGCATCTTGGAATTGATCAAACATGATAGGTATGCCAATTACAGGTGTTGCTGTATGAATAGCTTCTAGAGTTCCAAACAACCCACAATGGCTGATGAATGCGATTACATTTTTATGCTCTAGAATCGATGAAGATTTTGTAAAAATTAAGATGAATAAGATGACAAATTGTAATTAAAAGATGGCGGAGGGATTACCTACCTAATATATCTCGTTGAGGCAACCATTTGCTCAGTTTTACATTAGACGGTACGTCTGTCATGTTCAATTCGTTCACTCGCCATATGACTCTTTGAGGTATTGAAGAAAACACATCCTTGAATACTTTCATTTTTTCAGGAGAAATACTGCTGGCTTTGATTGTGCTGCCGAAGGAGAATAGAATTACCCCTTGGGGTGAATCTTCGATGAATTCTTCGATGTCCTAAAAAAAATTACTGACATTTTAAAGATTGATTTTTGAAGAAAATAATTTCAGTACAGGATAATTATGATAAAATAGCATACTTATTTTGGGATTTTATATTATTATCTACATCTAAAAAAAAATCCTATGCATTTTTACTCGTTTGATAGAGAAGTTCGACAAGGAAATTGAAAAAAAAAACAGTTACCTAATTAGGCAAACAAAATCCAAAAAGGTTCTTGTTTTGTTATTAAAAAAATATTTTGGAGAAAAATTTGAAAAAATCACTTTGAAAGATGAAAAATGAAAAAAAAATGAAACAATCTTTTAATACAATTTTTGAGTAAAAAAAATTGGTGATTAGGTATTTTTGCTGGAAAAAAACATCTTATAATTTTGTTGACATGATTTTTGCAAAAAAAATTGTGTACAAAAATTCGGCAAGAAAATTCAACATTGAAAAAGTAATTTATTGTAACAACAATATCGTTGATATTCTTGAAATTTTTAATTTTTTCAGCAATTTCTGATTTTGTAGAAAATAAAAAATTCTCATTCTGAACATTTTTGAAAAAAAAATTCGCAGGTATTAAAAAATCGATTTTTTTTAGAAATACTACATAATAGATAGTTGAGTAATTTTTTTGAAAGAAAATTTTAATATTTTGGAGATAATGTCGCTGCTTATCTGAAAAGAGAAAAAAAAAATTTCAATTTTTTCAAAAAAAATGTTATCTACAATTTTTTGAGTAGGTAAAAATTTATGTTTTCAAAAAAATAAATCCTTTATTTCTAGAAAAACAATTCAATTTTTGAAAACATAATTTATTATTTTAAATTCAGGTGGAATAAAAAAAATTCATGTTGCGTTGTGATAAAAATATTCATTGAATCTCGTTTCGGGGGGGGGGGGGGGGGGGAGGAGGGAGGGGGGTTCAACTTAAAAAAAACTTTTTAATATACTTTTCAATTTAAAAAAATTTGTTGTCCAATTTTTTTTTTTTTTTTGAAATTGGATAATTGAAATCTTTGAGAAAAATTCAATATTTTCAAAGTAAAAACCGAAAAACTCTCAGTATTGTATATTTTTTTTTTTTTTTTTTTTTTTTTTTAGAAAGATACCTACTTACTTTTTATTTTTAAAGATCTCTATTTTTGGAAACAAAATTATTTTCAATTCAGTTGGAGTACCTAGGTAAAGTGAATTTTTTTTGTTGCGCTTATAATTATGATGAAAATATTTTTTGAATTTCATTTTGGGAGGGGGGGGGGGAGAGAGGGATAAATTCCTAAAAATTTTTGTAGTAAAATATTTTTACTTGAAAAAACAACTTTTTAATTTAAAGAAAAAGAAGAAATTTTGGTCAATTTTTTTTTAAAATTGGACTATTAAAATTTGTAGGAAAAAATTTCTAAATTTTTAGAAGTAAACAAATAGTTTAATATTTTTAAAGTAAAAATAAAAAAAAATGTTTTGTATGTTTCTTCTTATTCTTCTTCTTCTTTTTTTTTGCGAGAAAGATTCAAGTTTAACTTTTAGAGAAAAAAATAGTTTTTTGGAGCAGAGAAAAACATTTTGGGAATGAAATCTCCAACTTTTGAAGAAAAATAATTTCAATTTTTGGTCTCAATTTTTTTATAGTTGAAAAATCGTAATTTTTCACAAGGAAAAATCTCACAATTTTTTGGAAAAAAATCTTTCATATTTTTTAAAGAGAAATAATATATTTTTTTAAAGAGTCAATTTTTAGGGTAAAAAAAAATATTTTTGAAGAAGAAGAAAAAAATTATTGTTCAAATTTTCAGGGAAAAAAATCTTTAAAATATTTGAAGTACTAATGTGAAAATCAGTTGATTAGGCTTTGGGGAAAAATTCGTGCCCTTTTGCACCCTTCATCTTCGTTGAAAAATTTGAGGAAATTATTGAGAAATTAAAACAGAATTTGTTAATCAAATCTAAGAATTCTTTAGGACTACAAATTTTTAAATAAAGAATAAATCAAGTTTTTTTAAACGTAAAAAATTCGATTTTCATCCAATTCAAAAAAATTGATTTTTACAAAAAAAAATGATAAAAAAACATTTTTTTTTTATAATATTTTATTATGAGATAAATTACTGCCTGAAAAAAAAAATTCTTGATTTTGTGAACTCCAAATTGACGAAAATTATAATATGAAAGCGAAATCTCTGTAGTTATGGTTGCCGCAGTGACTTTTCAAAAGGCAAATAGGTACAAATACAAATAAATATGAAGTTCACTCACTTTTGGTAAACTTTTCGGTTCCTTGATATGTACCCCTGCAATATCTATGACATTAGGAGACTTTGGTCTGGCAATGAAACTGAGGTGATTATTATAAAAAACCAACGCAGCTCTTCTATTTAATTCTTCATTGGATGGCAATTCCATATCAAAAACATCTCGAGCATACTCTGGCATAACTTCATTACATTTGTAAACTTGGTACAAATACAATATTGCATATTGGAACGAGTTCGTCAATCTTTGCCAAAAATTCATTTTTGTAGTAAACCCACTCGTTACCAAAGGTGTAATTGAAGGATTATATGGATTACCCATTAAATAATCTATTCCAGTAATCAAACTAATTGGTGAAATCAATATCATTGGCACGTCTAATTTATGAGCTAATAAATGAAAACACTGTTTATGATAAGATTCGGCGATAATCAAATCGATTTTCTTGCTTCTGCCTTTGAGATTACTCGTAATTAATTCCTTGACATAATCTGTACTGAACGTTTGATCACAGTGTATTTTCTCAAACAGAATATTCATTTTTATGTAGTTAAAAATTCCTGAAAATTTGACACTTTCTTCGATACTCGTACTGTCGATGAAATGCTCCGGTGGTTCGGGTAGGAGAATTTCTGTGTAATTTGATACCCTATCTTTGGACTTGAAATTACTGATTATGGTGACTTCGTGACCTTTGGCAGCTAATTCTCTGACGATAGGTTGATTAAACGAGTGATGGCTTCTGCTAAACGTTGGAAATATTCCTAGTATTTTTGCCGATTCTGTACATAGCACTTTTAGCAAAATCAGTTTTAAAACAATGATTGTCGAATGAAGGTGCATTTTTGAGGGTTGGTCTTGTCTGTTGATTTTTCAAATCTCGAGCTTGTATCAATGGCCAAGTCGTGTGCCTTTGGGTAAAATAAAAATAATCAAAAATTGATCTTAGTTCAATCAAAATTGACCATATTTGTGGTATTTATAGACCAAATATTATCTAACAAAATTAATATGTATCTATCTATTTACCTGCATAAAGTGAGAGGTAGTTTCTATATGAAAAATTTTAAATAAATTATTTTCACATGTTTCAATTCACTATCAAACTTTACTCGAATCACCATGTATACGTGAAATGTCACAACTGTTGTAATTATTCTCTCAAAAATACGTTCACTTGATTTTTGTGTAAAATATCGCTTGGTACTTATCTACAACGGAAGGTGAAATTTTATCAGAATGTTAAAGTGCAGTCTATTTATCAGGAAAAGTAGGTAAAGAGGTAGAATAGTACTAAAAAAAACTCTGACGCACCTAATATGTCAGAAAGGCTGATTTTTTATTTGATTAATTTATGAATAATTACCAAATTGACCAATTTTCAAATCAAAAGTCTAATAGCCCTTATGGAAAATTACTAGTTCTCTTTAATTTGAAGTATATTTAATATTTCAAAATTATTAATCAGCCAAATTGTTTTTAGTAATTTTTTTTCTCAATATTTAGGGAGAAGAATTTTAAAAGTTGATATAAAAGTGTAAAACAAAAAATTAAATTTAAAAACAGTTCTATTAAACTTTAAAAATTGACTTAATTTCAAAATTTTATGATATCTAATAATTTATTCTAATTATTACTGCATTACCAAAAAAATAATAGTTTTCCCTCAAAAATGTGTAGACATTGTTTTTTCCTACAAAAAAAAAAACTTGGATTTTTATTTTAAACAAAAAATTTAAAAAATATTTAATTTTTTAAAAATTCAATGAAAAAAAAATTCAGAAAATGATTTTGAATTGAAATTTCGTTTCAGTTTGTAATTTAGACAAATTTTTCATTACTTCTCAATCATATAAATTTTTTATTTCGTTTTCAAAACTTTTAAAATTCTTTCCAATTGAAATTTCAGCCTTATTTTTCATTTTCTTTTTTTTTCTTAAGAAAACGTTTTATTATAATTTTTTTGTTCTTCTTTTTATATTTTCCAACCATTCAAGTTTTTGGTTTCATCTATAATTTTCAAACTATCTAAATCTTTTAACATCTTAATTTCATCGTAATGTACAATACCAACAAGTTAACAGGTGAAGATTTTTAATTCAAAATATTTAAAAAATTTTATTTCATTTCAATTTTTAATTTAATTTTGATTTTTCAATTTAAAAAAAAAACAATTTAATTATAATTTTATTACAGTTTATTTTTTTACAGTTTAAAATCTTCTAAATTTTTATTTCGTGTTAATTTTTTCAAAGATGATTTTTTTTAATTTTCAGTCATTTTAAATTCAATTGAAGTAGATACGAGTAGGTATTTAAAAATAAAATAAAATAAAATAAAAAGTTAACAATTTTTTATAATTAACTTATTAAATAGGTATCTATATTTGTTATTTCATTTTAATTTTTTTTTTTTTAGATTTTTCCAAATGTTTTAAAATTGTAATTTCTATCCAATTTTTGAAGTTTTAAAAATTTCTCAATTTTCTCATGAAGTGTTACCTCATTTTGATTTAGGTACTCTTTTGAAAATCCAGTGCTGCCAATTGGTCAGATTTTAAAAAAAATTGATCGCGTGAAAATTTAACTCATTATGATAGGTTGAGTAATGTTCTTTTTTTTAATTTATCAAATTGAAAAGTTTGTTTTTATTGTTCAGAGAAAGACATCAAATGAATCTCATGATTGATTTTACATTTTTTTACTTTTTAAAAAATTATTTTAATTTTTTCAAATGAATTTTTTTCCAATTTTTCAAAAATTATTTCACAAAAAAGCACAATATTATTATATTTTGATAATCGGATTTTTTCATTTTTTTAATTCGAAAAAATATTTTTTGGTCAGTAACATATTTCTTCGAGTATGGAAGTTACTTATTTATTTATTCATTTATTTTTTAGGAGAAAAAATCTTCCACTTCTCTTTGTAATGTTTTTTTTTTTCAATTTTTTGGGAATGAATAGTTATAGTTTGAAATCATTTTTTTAATCCTTCAATTTATTTGGAAAAGAAACTCTGTGGGTTTTTTTTTGGGGGGGGGGGAGGATGAATTCAAAAAAAAATTCTTCATAATTTTTAAATAAAAAAGTTTCCCAAATTCTTTTATGTAAAAAATTTCTTTATTTGTTTGGAGAAAAAAATAATTTTCACATTCAACGTTAAAAATTTTCAACCTGCCAACACCTCTCTGGAGAAAAATCGAGCTACAACCTAGAAAATTCCATGTTCAGGGTACGAGACCAGATTTTTCTTTTAATGAACAATACAATATCGACGTGGACGTGTCAAAACCTCGTATGTTATAATTCCACTTTTTTAGCAAAATAACTTTTTTGGGGTTTCTTATAGGAAAAAAATGGAGAAATCTAATGTTGATCACCTCGTATGTCGTAGTCGAACTCTAACGTTCCAGTTGGCCTATTTACTTTTAAAAACTACGTAAGTCGTGTGTATTTTTGGCGATGTTTTTTGTCTCTCCTTAAATATTTGATTTTTGAAGATACGAGGTTTTGACACGTCCACGTCGATATGTCACTGTGTTTTATTCTTTTTCTTATTCGAGAGGCGTAATACTGAAATTATTATTCTAAGAAGATATTTTAGGATGTAAATGGTGCTTATGATGATACCTATCAAATAAATAAGATCACATCTAAAAGTAGATATTAATATAAGGGCATATCAGCAGCTTGTGTTCTCAAATGAGGAGCTCCTTGGTGTTTCAGTACATATTCGGTCCAATAAATAGCTTCGTCTAGAGGAGCAATTGGTCTATCATTGAAGATTTTTGATAATTTTTGCATGTTTTCATGGTATCTAAAAAACAGAAAATTAAAAAAACTGAGATTATTGGTTGGAGAAGAAGGTATAGTATTGAAATAAGGAATTGTATGTACTTGGAGTTCGTTACGACTTCATTTAAAGCCGTGAGAAATTTATTCTTATTCATGGTGTGATAATCAACATAGACTCCTACTCCTTTTTCGACCAATATATTGGCATTTTGGAATTGATCAAACATGAAAGGTATTCCGATTACTGGAGTTGCTGTATGAATAGCTTCTAATGTTCCAAACATGCCACAGTGACTGATAAATGCGATTACGTTTTTGTGCTCTGGAATTATTGCACTTTGCAAAAATAATGGTAAAATGGATGGCAAATTTAAAAAAATAGCTAAAAAATGGGTATGATATGGATTTCTTACCTAATACGTCTTGTTGAGGCAACCATTTACTTAGTTTTACATTTGATGGCACGTCTGTCATATTTAATTCGTCTACTCGCCAAAGGACTCCTTGAGGTATCGAGGAAAACACATCTTTAAATACTTTCATTTTTTCAGAATGTATACTACTGGCTTTAATCGTGCTGCCGAAAGAAAACAGAATTACCCCTTGAGGTGATCCTTCGATGAATTCTTCGATGTCCTAAGGAATTTACTGACATTTAATACGAGTACATATACATATATTTGAAGAAAAAAAAAAATCTTAAGTGGTACGTAGCTAGGTAGGTACGTAGTAGGTACATTTCGAAAAATTAGAAAAAATAGGAACGTTATTTTTGGTAGGATTCTTGAAATACATTTTTAAAAATGAGAGAATTTACGGTACCTAAGTCTTAAAATTTTTTAAATTGAATTTTTTGACTCAAAAAATGTAAAAATCATACCTATCACTTATCAGGTATTACTTACCGTTATTGAATTTTTTTTAAGGAAAAATTTCTCAACTTTTATGGAGAAAAAAAATTCTCAATTTTTTGAAGAAATTTTTTTAAATTTTTTTTGTAGAAGAAATTTTTAATTTGGGAAAAAATCGTATTTTTTTGGAGAAAAAAACCCTAATTTGGAAAAAAAATCCTAATTTTTTTTGGAGAAAATTTTTTAAAACTTTTTTGGAAAAATTCACAATTGGAAAAATAATTTTTAATTTTTTTGGAGAAATTTCAACTTTTTTGGAGAAAAAAATTTGAAGAAAAAATCTTTTATTTTTTGGAGAAAAAAATCGTAATTTTTTTGGAGAAAAAAATCTTTGAATTTTTTTTTTGGAGAAGAAATTTTTAATTTGGGAAAAAATCGTAATTTCTTTTGGAGAAAAAAACCCTAATTTGGAAAAAAACTCCTAATTTGGAAAAAAAATCCTAATTTTTTTTTGGAGAAAATTTTTTAAAACTTTTTTGGAAAAATTCACAATTGGAAAAATAATTTTTAATTTTTTTGGAGAAATTTCAACTTTTTTGGAAAAAAATCTCAATTTTTTGGAGAAAATTTGAAGAAAAAATCTTTTATTTTTTGGAGAAAAAAATCTTTGAATTTTTTTTTTGGAGAAAAAACCTCAATTATTTAGGAAAAGAATAATTCTGAATTTCTTGTGATTAAAAAATATACCTAGGTATTTAATCTAAATTTTTTCAAACCAAAAAAAATTTCTTCACTTTTTGAAAAAAATGTTTTAATGATTGTTTTGATGAAAACCTCTTTAATTTTTTTCGGTAATAATATCGCTCATTTTTAGAGAAAAAAAAACCTAATTTTTTGCCTCAAATTGCTTTTTATTTAAAAAAGTAATTTTTTCAATTTTCTGATAAAAAAAATCATTGTTTTGAGGAAAGCGATGAAAAAAATTCTCAACTTTTTTGTAGTAAAAAATCATGCAAAATGATTTTTTTGGAGAACCTAAAACTTTTTTCGAATTTCCAATAAAAATAAAAAATATTACCTATAAATTTTTTGAAAAAAAATTAAATTTTTTGAGAAATAATCTGTTATTTTTAGAGAGAGAAAACAAACTATTTTTTGGTTTCAGTTTTCCAAACTTTTCTGCTTTTTGATGGAAAAAAAAATCGATTGCTTTTTTGATAAAAAATTAGATCAGCTTGGAAAAAATTAGGAGTTCCGAACTATTTTTTGAAAGAATTTGACCCATCCAGGCCCACCCCTAGTTACACCACTAGAAACTAATTCAAAATGTTACTGCTCTCAAACATATGAAACATCAATCAACAGAGTACCTGTCTACGTATGTTTATAGATCACTCTTTCTCACCTTAGGTAACTTTTTTGGTTTCTCGATATGTATCCCACCAATATCGATGACATTGGGACTTTTTGGCCTGGAAATAAAACTAAGATGACTATTATAAAAAACCAATGCATTTTTTTTGTGCAATTCTTCCTTCGTTGGCAATTCCATATTTAATATGTTGTGAGCATATGGTGCCATATCTTCATAATAGTAATAATTTTTATAAAAATATAACGCAGCATATTGCAAGGCATTCACCAATCGTTGGAAAAAGTTCATTTTTGTAGTATACGCGCTCACTTGCAGAGGGGTAATCGAAGGGCTATATGGATTACCAATGGAATGATCTACCCCCAAAAATAAACTAGTAGCTGAAATCAGTATTAGTGGCACGTCTAGTTTATACGATAGTAAATGATAACAATGTATATGATATCCTTCAGCGATGATCAAATCGATCTTCTTGCATTTACATTTCGAGTTAATTAATCGATTGACGTAGTCTAGACTGAACACTTCGTCACAGGATGATATCTCAATTTTTTTACCGAATATGGTAGAGTTCACAAGTCCTGCATGGGCAGCAGTTTCGTCGATACTCATACTGTTCACGAAATTCTCAATTGGTTTGGGTAGCAGAATTTCTGTGTAATTTGGTATTGTATCGTTGGACTTGAAATGACTGATGATGGTGACATTGTGACCTTTGGCAGCTAGTCCTTTGACGATTGGTTGATTTATTGAATGATGGCTTCTGCTTTGTACGTGAAAAATTCCTAATATGTTGGCTGATTCAATAGATGGCACATAATATAAGAAAATTAATCCCAAAATGATGGTCTTCGAATAACGGTTCATTATATTTTTACAGTTTGTCGACTTTTTGAATTCTACGAGTATCGATCAGGTTCAGTGTACCTTTGAGTGAAATAAATTTTTTTTAAAAATCTTACCTGCCTTTTATTATGTTTCATAATTTAGCATACAATGTAATATTACCTACTCATGGAGTACAAGTAAGTGTACTTACTTTGATAAATGAAACATACAAGACAAATTATTGATAAAAATCTGGTGGGGCCAAATTACATTAATATTGAACACCACTGTAAATGTTACACTATGTAAGTAATTTAGATCATTAGAAGATGTAGCCGAGGTGGGTACTAAGTAGGTAGTAGGTACCTAAGTATGTGAATAAGATGATACACTTTGAACTTACAATTCCCCCTCCAAAAAGATTTTCGCCTTATTTTCACACACGACATAGTGCTTATCATCTTACAAAGAACCTAATCAATTTTAGATGTTCAAATTTGTTATCAAATTTTATACGTAAGTTGTGATATTGAAAGTAAGCCCTATTCGTTAGATATTCGTTACGTATTCGTAATCTACTTTTAAATACGTTATAAATTCATCCGATAGGTGAAGATTCGTCTAACGAGATTATACCTATCCCGCCGACCCTGTCATGCCATTTGGCAACACTGATACCACAGATGTACAACACAGGACTGGACAATTTCGGAACACCAAGTACAAGCCCCACTTTTTTCCATAGGGGACGCTGTGCACAGATGAAAAGTATGAGAATCCCCACATAAAATAGAAAATAAAAAAAGTTCAGGAAAACCAAGTCGATTCTGAAAGTGCCCAAAGAGCTGAGCAAAATGGCGTATTGATTGATTTTCCCCGACCCCCCATTTCCTCTCCCATCGTGGTATCAATTTTCACATTTCTGTAAACAATCCAAAAAAATGAAAAATTCAAAAATAGCCAAGTCGATATTGATTGTACTCCACAAGGTGAGAAAAATGCCGCAAGCAAAATTTTCCTAACCCTCCCCAATTCCTCTCCCATCCCACTCTTATTTCAATACTCATGAACCTAGAGGGGAGGGGGAAAAATGAAAAAATTGATTGAAACCAAGACGATATGGAATCTGCTCGGTAAGGAGAGTAAAATGCCGCAAACAAAATTTTCCTGCCCCTCTCCATTCCTTCTCCCATTTTTAATTCCGATTTTAGGCAATTTTACACGAGGGGAAATGGCCGAAATGGGTCCCAGGTGGGAGAGGAAATGGAGAGGGGTAGGAAAATTTTATTTGCGGCATTTTACTCTCCTTACCGAGTAGATTCAATATCGACTTGGTCCCCATCAATTTTTTCATTTTTCTCCCCTCCCCTCTAGGTTCATGAGTCATGAACCTAGAGGGGAGGGGAGAAAAATGAAAAAATTGATGGGGACCAAGTCGATATTGAATCTACTCGGTAAGGAGAGTAAAATGCCGCAAATAAAATTTTCCTACCCCTCTCCATTTCCTCTCCCACCTGGGACCCATTTCGGCCATTTCCCCTCGTGTAAAATTGCCTAAAATCGGAATTAAAAATGGGAGAAGGAATGGAGAGGGGCAGGAAAATTTTGTTTGCGGCATTTTACTCTCCTTACCGAGCAGATTCCATATCGTCTTGGTTTCAATCAATTTTTTCATTTTTCCCCCTCCCCTCTAGGTTCATGAGTATTGAAATAAGAGTGGGATGGGAGAGGAATTGGGGAGGGTTAGGAAAATTTTGCTTGCGGCATTTTTTCACCTTGTGGAGTACAATCAATATCGACTTGGCTATTTTTGAATTTTTCATTTTTTTGGATTGTTTACAGAAATGTGAAAATTGATACCACGATGGGAGAGGAAATGGGGGGTCGGGGAAAATCAATCAATACGCCATTTTGCTCAGCTCTTTGGGCACTTTCAGAATCGACTTGGTTTTCCTGAACTTTTTTTATTTTCTATTTTATGTGGGGATTCTCATACTTTTCATCTGTGCACAGCGTCCCCTATGGAAAAAAGTGGGGCTTGTACTTGGTGTTCCGAAATTGTCCAGTCCTGAGTTGTACATCTGTGGTATCAGTGTTGCCAAATGGCATGACAGGGTCGGCGGGCTAATTGTAGTTTTAATTCGCATTCGTATTATTATCGTAATTCAGCTCGTACGCCTGTTTTATTGTTAAAATCGTTGTACAGAAATAATGTAATTTGAGAATACAGATTTTTACATGAGTTGGAGTTTTAGAAGTGAATTTTTAATTTCGTGAATTTTGAGTTTTCTTGCCAATGCTTGGCTAGGCTAGTTTAGCCATGGGCTAGGTAAGTGGTAGTGCTTCGATTTTTTCTTTTTTTTTTCGTCCCCCCAAAATTCCCCAGTAGTTTTAGAATGTAGTTTTAATCTTCGAATTGCGAAATTTAGTCCAAAAAATTCACGAAATAGGTGTAACTTTTTGAGAGGAACAAAAAACGTTATGTGAAAATTTTGCCTATCTATGAAAATTAAGGCGCTACGGAACCTTGAATTTCGAAAATATCAATTTTCAAAACTTTGTAGCGCCTTCATTTTCAAATATGGGCAAATTTTTGACATCAATATTTTTATTCCTTTTAAAAAGTTGAACCTGATTTGTGCATTGTTTTCACAAAATTTTGAAATTTTTGTACACCACTGCCCCTTCAAAATCGAGATAGGCACCATGTGTACATGTAGATTTTTGTTAATGGCCCTTGGTTATACTTATCCAAATTTCAAGTTTGGCAGACCACTCACCGGACACCCTGTATAAGTATATTTAGTTCATACAGGTTCATACTTATTACAAATTTCAATTTATCAAACTTTTGGCAAAGTGTTGCAAATTTTCGATTCTTATTTTCGTAAAATGTTCATAAAAAATGTTCAAAATTTATCATAATTATTTTTGTGACTTGAAAATTTTTTTCCTTCAATTTTATTTTATTGAAATTTTTACAAATTTTCAATTCAATAAATTTTGGGAAATTTTCAGATCTAACTTGAAACGAAAAGTGCAGTCTATTTATTGCAGTACCTATTTGAAAGTTCGGGAATTTATTCAAAGCCTGTCCATTTCATAATACCTAATAATAATAATTTCTCACTATGAATTAAAATTTAATTAAATTTTTTATTGCATCTATTTTAGTTTTCATTTTCAAGAAAAATAAGAGGTGTGGTAGGTCAACACACTTCTGCGAGATATTTTATCGTACCAATAATAAATCAAATAACACTATTCCTTCAAAACTTCAAGTAGACAATTTACAACGAAGTTATGCTTTGTAGGTTGCTAATCATAGGCTAAAAGTAACTCAATTCAAAAGCCCATTTTTTTGAGAAAAACCAAGTGACTTTTTTTTAAAAAAATTTTTTAAAGAAAAAAACCTCAAAATTTTTTTGCACCTAATGATTTTTTTTTGGGGGGGGGGGGGGTGAAGTAACACAAACTCACAAATTTTTTTAAATAAAATATTTTTCAACTTTTTTAAAATTGAAATTTAAAAAAAATTTGACAAATTTTTTTTTGAATTTCCTCGAGTGAGAAAAAATCTATTTTTTTTGAAGAAAATGTTCTTGAGAGAAAAATAATTCCTATTTTTTGGGAGAAAAATAAATATGTACCTACCTATTTCCATTTTGTTTTTTTTGTTTTTTTTTTTTGGAGAAAAAAATGCATATTTTTTAGTGATAAAGATCACATCTAAAAGTACTCTATGAGCAGCTTCTGTACTAAAATTAGGAGCTGAATTTTAAGTGGCAACTATAGTCCTTCCATTTTTTTAAAAACTGAAAATTTTCACCGATTTTCAAAATCTTACGTTATTTTGCTTATGGCTATATTTTTTATTTGCCTCCAAATTTTTATAAGTCGGTGATTTTTTTCAGTTTCCTAAAAAATAATGCGGGGGGGGGCTAGATGCCACTTGAAATTCAGTTAGGAAGAAAATAAAAAACTGGGAATTATTTCTCAAGAAAAGGAACAACTTTGATAAGTTAGAACCAAAAAACGCAAAAATTCAAGAATTTGATAATTTTCATAATACTTTTAAAAAAAGGGACTTGCGGCACCACTCAGAGTTCAGTTTGGGGGAAAATAAAAAATGGAGAATTATTTTCTAATTAATTAGAACGACTTCGAATGGCATGTGAAAAAATTATGCCCATTCTTTACCTTTTTTTTGTTTTTGAGAAATCAGGGGTGCCCAAGGTATCACTTTAAGTTGAGTTTGAGGGAAAATAAAAAATTGGGAATTTATTCTCATGCAAAGGAACAACTTTGATGGGTGATAAGAATGATCAAAAAAAGCGAGATTTTGAAAATCGGTCAATTTTTTTCTTTTTTCTAAAAAAAAATGGGGTGACTAAGCTCCACTTAAAATTCAATTAGGGGGAAAAATAGGGAGTTATTTTCTCATGAAATGAAAAAACTTTGGGGGGTAGGACAATAAAAAAAATTCTCAAGTCCAGAATAAAGGCCACCCTTATACCTACTTACTCAAGATATTCATATTTGTAGTGGGGCCAGTACATGTCAATTCGACTAAATAAAATGTGATTTTTCAATCTCGTGTCTTTCAATTTCACTCAATTTTTTTTTACACGATCTACCCACAAAACCAGGTAGCACACCCTTTGGAAGAAGTATCTTCCATTCATTTTATAACAATCAAAATCAGATTTCAATGGTAAAAGTAATCGAATACCTACAAATTTTTTAAACAGCTTCAAATAAAATTATATTGCAAAAATAAATTACGATAAAGGGTACAAACGGTAGAAAAAATGTTGACTTCATACATTAAAAAGAACAACATGAGATTTTTGGAACAATATTTGAAAATTGACTGGCTTATCTTCTAAAACCACCTTGGTTGAAACCACCTTGTCCAGGTCTAATTCCACCTTGGTTGAAACCACCTTGTCCAGGTCTAATTCCACCTTGTTGGTAACCACCACTACCAATGGGTCTACCTCCGAATCCACCACCACTTTGTTGGTAACCGCCGCCTTCGTTGAAACCGCTACCTTGTCCAGAGGAACCGCCGCCTTGTTGGAAACCACCGGCACCGCCGGAGGAACCAGTTCCGAATGCAGCAGTTTCGGTTTCTCTATGAACGAAACCCTGAGTACCCTGTTGGCCACCCTGTTGGAAACCACCAGCGCCGCCGCCTTGTTGGAAACCTTGTTGACCACCTGCTGAGCCAAATCCGCCAGCTTGCGAGCCGAAACCACCGCCGCCGATAGGTCTACTTCCTAATTGGGCAGAAGCCACGGCAACACAGCCTAATAAGACGAATACCTAGAAATGAATAAACAATCAATTTTACAATACTTGATATAGATTTGTGTTTCTAAAATTCCATTAATAAAACGAAAAGCTGATAGAAGAATTAAGTCAGTTTTAAAAAAAAATAATGCTCAAATTTTGATGCAGTCTAATAAATAAGTAAAATAAAAAAATACAAATAATTAATTGTCTCAACAAGTGAAATAATTAGCTAGTAAACAAAAAAAAAAAAAGAAAAAAGGAAAAATGGGGTGGGGATATTAAAAATTACAGTTCAGATTGAATTTCCAATTTTCCATTGTACCTAATTTTTTCCTTTGAAAATTTTCCAAATTTTGAAAAATTGAAAATCAAAAACAAAAAATAATCAACTTAACAAAAATGAAAAAAATTACGAAACAGCAATAAAAAAAAATACTAAAAAATGAAAAAACTATTTTTCACAACTCACTCAATCAAATTTATTTTTTATTTCACAACTCACTCGATCAAATTTATTTTTTAATAATTTCTCCCTGTAAAAATTTCCAAAAATCCAAAAATAATTAGGTATAACTCAACAAGTGAAAATAATATTAGGTTGGTACAAAAACAAAAAAAAAATAGAAAACGAAAAATAGAAAACGAAAAAACGATGTTTCGCAATTCAATCGATCGAATTTTTTAATTTTCGATATTAATTCTTTGCTTTGAAAATATCTACGAAACTGCAAAAAAAATTACTGAAAAATGAAAAAACTATTCTTAACAATTCACTCAATCAATTTTTTTTTGGTGATTTCTCCCTGTAAAAATTTCCAAAATTTCCAAAAATCAAAAAATAATTAGGTGTAATTCAACAAATGAAAATATTACCTAACAAAAACACACTAGAAAAAAGAGAGAAAAGATGTTTCACAATTCAATCGATCGAATTTTTAATTTTCAATATTAATTTTTTGCTTTGAAAATTTCCACAATTTTGAAAAATTAAAAAATAATTTGGCAGGTATCTTAACAAGTAAAAATATTATTACCTAAGCAAAAAAAACACTAGAAAAATTAATATGTTTCACATTCAATCGATCGAATTTCTAATTTTTATTAAACAGTAATTTTTCGCTTTGGAAATTTCCACAAATTTTGAAAAAAAAAAAATAATTAAGGAACTCAAAAATGAAAATATAAACAAAAAAAACGAGAAAACGAAAAAAAAACACGATGTTTTACAATTCAATCGATCGAATTTCTAATTGTCTGTAGGTAGTAATTTTTCCCTGTAAAAATTTCCAAAATTTTAAAAAACAGAACTGATTTTCTTCATCAGGGAGCAAGATGGGTTCTACTTAAACATCTACGTAGGTGATCAAATGAAACAAAAAATTGTAAAAATATAGACAAATGCCATTGAATTTTTCTTTTTTTTTGGGGGGGGGGCAGAAAACACTTTAGAATTTGAAATCAAAATGTAAGGTTAAGGAACTCCATTTAATAAAATCAAGAAGAAAAAAGAAAAATCAAATTATCCTTTTCACAACATTTCAAAAAATATACTTAAAAATTGCGAACAGTCAGGTACTTACGGATTTCATTTTTCTTTGTTCTGAAACGAACACAACTAGTATAATAAACAAACAACTATTGTAGAATAGGAAACTAACGATCTGACGATGAACTCAAAAGCGAGTTCGCGTTTATATACTCCCGGCTAAATATGAAAATAAACTTGTTTCAGAAAAAGATGTTCAAGATAAATGTGAAGGTTACGAATTAATTTATTTAAAGCTGGGTTCTGATTGGAGGATAATTTACAGATTAAAAATTCACGTTTGGTGTCCATCGCATCATTTAATTTACGATAAGTGTACACAAATTATGATTATTTTTTACACCTCAAATACTCCCCTCGTGGTGTAAAATTGAAACACGACATGTTGGAATATTTCCGTTAATTATGTTTATCGATTTTATTATTTTATAAACTCTTTACGTCTCTATGCACCTTGTGGTAATTTTATTTGTGAGTATTTGCGAATTTAAATGTATTTTTTTGTTTGATTATTTCTATGGAAAAGTACCCAGCATAAAGGTCTTCTTCTGGAATATTTATTAAAAACTTTGTTTTGCTCCTGAAATGGGTTTTTACGAGGAACATTTCCAGGTATAGGTACATGAATTATTCCTAGAAAGGTTCATTAAGCGATAGGTACCTGCTCCTTACATTGGAAATATATGCCTATGAATAACAATTTTAAAAATCATTTCATTATTTTCATTTCATAAGAAAATGAGACTTCTTGTTAACAAATTCGTCGATCGATCAATTTTTACTCGAAAATACCATATACAAACTTACTTAAAAATTTTATTGAAAAAAAAATTCTTCAAAGCGTGCTAAAAAAATTTAATTTTGTAAAAATTAATAACAAAATTTTGGATTTCCTACAAAAAGCAAAATTTTGCATTTTACAAAGAAAAATTAAATTTGGCATTAGGTATGAAAAAAAAATAATAATTTTGCTCAAAACTAATTTTCTAAGAATTAGTTCCACAAGATTTTTTTCAGTTTTCTTTTAGAAATATTATTTAAAATTTTTTCCATCAACTGTTTTTTTTTCAATTTACTAAAAAACAAAAAGTAAAAAAAAAAATCCATTATGATTTTTTAATATACGAGTAGGTCCACCTTTTTTTTTCTAAATTTCAAATGACGACAAACATTATTTTAATTTTTAATTAAAAAATAATAATTTTTGAATTTTGTAAAAAAAAAAAAAAACTATCTTTGTCAAAAAATTTTAAATTTTGTAAAAAAAAATTTAGTGAAAATTTTAATAGGTAGGTACTAGGTATATTTTATTTTTTTTCAATTTTGATCAAAACATTTTGTAAAATTTTGCTCGAAAACCAATTTTTCAATTTTCAAAAAAAAAATTTCTTGGAAATTATAAGTAAAAATAATTTTTTTTTCCTCAACTTTTAATCTACATTGTTATTTTAAAATTTTCTGCAAAATTATTATTTTAAAATTTGTTTTGAAATATTTCGCCCAAAATTTTGTAAAAAAAAAAAAAAAAAAAAAAAAACTTGAAATTTTATTTTTCAATTTTATTTAAAAACAAATTTTTCAAATTATGCCAAAAAATTTGAATTTGATGAAATAACAAATTTTTAAATCATTTATAGTTGGTAAAATTTTGAATTTTGTAAAAAGAATGAATCTTGTAAAACAATTTAAGTTTGCAAAAAAACATATTTTTTTTAAATTGGCAAATTAAAAAAAAATTAAATTAAAACACTTTTAAAAAATATTGCTCGAAAACCATTTTTTCTTCATTTTTGTTTTTCACATTTTGATCATTAAATTTTGATTAGAACTAAATTTTTCTTCTTTTTTTTCAAAAATATATACCTATATTATTTATTCTTTTAATTTAAGTGTCTGGCACTGTTGCACTTTGTCTATACAAATGACCACATACTTCGATACAAATTACCTACATAATTATACGTATAAAATCTTTCAAACAGCTTCGAATATTATTTCATTGTAAAAATAAATTTAGGTACAAACGATAGAACGTATTACAAGGTATGATCATGGAAAAATTAAACTTAGTTTACACTTCTCAACTTCTTAAAAATATACTTCCCAACTTCTTAGTAATATAAACAACTGTTGAACTGTTGCCGGAATAGCTACATACTTTGTTGATTACCTCCACTCTGAGAAGAGCCTTCTTGTGAGGAACTGTCAAATATTTTGCCATTTAAGTATGTATGCCAAATTCATATTCTAAAAATTGGGCGGAAGCTCCTGCAACTCAGATTAATAAAATGAGTTCTTACCGTGAAGCATGGATTTTTTTAAGGTGAAAAATATTGTTTTCTATTTGAAAAATTGAAGAAAAATAATAAGTGAGTTTTTTCTACTTACTCAGTAGGTATAGCTATATACCTACCTTCTTTTTCCCACAGCTTTCTTTCTTTAGTATTAGGTAAGTATTATTTTTTTAAAACAGCTAAAAAATTGTTTTTTGATAAAATTGAATTTTTTTTTCTAGTGTAAAAACCTTTAGAAAAATTATTTTTTAAAATCAATTTTTTTCAGACATTTGGAACAAATTTTCAAAATGTTTCATAAAAAAGATAAGTATTTTTTGACTTATGAAAGTAAATTTAAAAATTGAATTTTTTTTTTTTTTTAAATTAAGAATTTAAATGAAAAAAGTGTAAAAAAATACTCAACTATTCGAAAAAATTTTGATGAACAATAGGTATTAATACTACGAAGAAAATTTTGAAAAAAATAAATTACTACGATGAAAAATTTGTTTGAAAAAATAAACAATCGGAAAAAATATGTATAAAGATAAATTTTGATGATAATTATTGGGAAAATTTCAAGTTTTTTGAATAATAACAGACCAGTTTGAAAAAAAAGAAAAATATAGAAATTAATTTATTTAACAAACATTCAAGAAGAATAATGAAATTAACAAAAATTTTTAAAAGGAAAAAAAATTATTAGGATTTAGAAAAATTTTGATAAATGATTGGAAAAATTTGGAAAATAATTTTTGAAAATGTATGGAAAATATTTTAAATTTAAATTTTTCAAAATTTTCCTGAATTTGTAATTTGAAATCATATTCAAAAATTTTCTGATTGGACTCCCATAAATCCAACAACTTAGCTCTTTATTCAAATCTCCAACCAAATTGACAATTTATTTACTTACCTGTGTATAACGGATTCGTAGGTGGGTTTCAAAATTCAAAATTGAAAAATCTGTACTTATACTTAGCTATCTACCTACCTCATTTTTTTCTTCAAAATTTTGAATATATTATTTTTTTATATGTTTTACCTAGAACAAAATTTTTTAAAAAGTCACAAAAAATTTTAATTCAATATAATTTTGAAAAATCTGGTGTACAAAATTTTTTAACAAATTGTGTTTGAACCTAATTAAAAAAGATTGTTTTTCAAAATAATAAATTACCTACCTAATTAAAAATTCATATTAATTTTTTTGACGAATTCGAATTTACCTATAGAGTTAAAAATAATAATTTTCGAACATTAAATTGAAAAAAATTATTCGTTGTTCTCTATCAAAATAAATTTTGAATCCAGAAAACTTGATTTTTATTTTTTTTCCCAAGAAGATTCGGAAAATTTGCATTTGAACAAAAAATTTTAGAAATCATCCAACTTAAAGAGAAAAAAAATCATAAGATTTAAGTTTTTTTTTTTTAAATAAGTTTTAAATCCAACTTATTTTTGTAAATTTTTTGGGAAAAAAATATTTCAACAAAATTTTTAAAATTTTCCTTGAAAAAATCAATTAGGACACTGTAGGGGCCTAATGAAACCATATGCCACTATTTTTTCATTATGCCAGTCAAATCACAGATCAAGTGAAATTACTTTCAAAAAAACAATTTTTTTTTACTTTTTTGGAAGACATTTTCAAAATATTTCATAAAAAAGATGTTGTAAGTATTTTTAGACGTCTTATTTAAAAAGCAAAAAAATTAAAAAATTAAAAAATTTTACTGAAAATGAAAATTTTAAATAAAAGAAAAAACGAAGAACATTTCACTTGAGAATTCGAAAAATTTTCAATGAACATTTTTGATACTGCGAAGATAATTTTGAAGAAAAATAAGTTACTGTGAATATTTAAATTTTAATAAATAATTTAATTCATATATAACTTATAAATCTAATTTTAATTTTAATGTAAGGTGAAAACTTTGTAAAAAAAATCATCATTCGAAAGAAATGTAAAAGACGAATTAAAAAGATATTTGAAAATTGACTGGTTTATTTTCCAAAACCAGCCCCTCAGATTAAACCAGTTTGTCCCGGTCTAAATCTTTGTCCTTCGAAACCGCCTTGTCCGACGTTCTTCGGCGGGGCGGCATCCTCCTATTCGTTTTTTTTGGGTACATTGGTCTACTGTTTCCATCAGGTGAGTAGTCTCCGTACATTTGAGCAACACCCTCATAATCAGAATGTACTATTTGTGGGGTAGAATCATTTTGATCCATTCTATCTCCTTCAATTTCTCTGTCGTATGAGCGAACTCTTCTACTTATCGAGCCGAAAGCGCCATCAGATAATTTAGTGGCGGAAGCCACGACAACACAGGCTAATAAGATGAATACCTAGAAATTAATGAACATTCAATTTTACATAGGTTCAACTTGGCATAGATTACTGTGTCTCTAAAATTACATTAATAAAAGTAAGGATAATATATTATTAGTAAGAACCAAGACACATGATGTAGTGGGTTGATGGTCTAATAAACCTATTAAGTAAAATTTTGTACGACTTGGAATACAGGGATATAGGTAGCATTGATAATGTGGTAAATTTTACTCAAAATAATGATCAAATTTTGATAAAGCCCAATCATTTTTTTTTTAGATCAAAAAATAAATTAGATATCTAACTCAACAAGTGAAATAATTATACCTACCAAAAAAAAATAAAATAAAAAAAAAATAAGACGAAAAAAATGTAGGTATTAGGGACAGTTCATTTGATCAAATTTCTAATTTTCTATGAAGACGTGCTCAAATTGTGCCGAAACGAGCTGGAACGGAGTTCTGGTTTGTTAAAAAATGAATAATAATATTTTTTAAATTTTTGAGACAAAAATCTTTCAATTTTTCAGAGAAAAAAATCTTTCAATTCTTTTTAGAGAAAAATCTTTTGAAAAAAAGAAGAAAAAAACTACTATTTTGGAAGAAAAAATCTTTATTTTTGTTTAGTATGAAAAAAATGTCAGTTTTTTTTGAGAAAATAGGTAATCTTGATTAAATGATTACCTATATTATACTAAAATGTTTTGAAGCAAAAAATTCGTTTTTCGGTTTGGAATGAAATCTCTCATTTTTTGGGGGAAATTCAATTAATCTCAATTTTTCGAGGAGAAAAAACTAAATTTTTCTGAAGTGAAAGTAGGTACCTATATTTCTCAAATTTTTGGGGATAAAAGTAGGTGGAAAAATCTTCAATGAAATGTTTCATTTTCAGAGAAAAAAATTCTCATTTTTTTGAGAAAAAAAAATCTTACGAAATCTCAATTTTCTAGAGGGAAAATATTTTTCAAATTTTTGAATAAAAAATAACTGATTTTTTCAAAATGAAAAAAATCAGCTAATTTATTTTTTTTTGTAGAAAAAAATACCAATAGATGAATGACATTTATTTATTATTTTTTCTTGCTGAGGAGGGAGAGGGAGGTGCAAAAAACAATTTTTAACTTTTAAATCAAAATGAAGCACGAGTCAACAGATCTAATTTTGAGCTTGGGCAACTCCAGTTAATACCTATGCAAATCAAGAAGAAAAAAGAAAAATTTAATTATAATTTTCACAATATATTTTTTTTCAAACTTTAAAGCAAAAATATTGTTTAAATTGCAAATAGGTAGGTACTAAGTACTTACGATTTTCATTTTTCTTATTGTGAATGTAAAACGAACACAACTACATAATATAGTTAAACAAACAACTATTGCAGAATAGGAAAATAGCAATCTGACGATGAACTTAAAAGTAAGTGTTTATATATATACTTACTTAAAATTCTTGTCTGGTTCAACATTATAAGCATCGAAATTCAAACATCTGTTATTTGCATGAACGTGAGTTTTTTATAGAAATAGCCATAGTAAAATACGTATTACTATCATGAGAAAAATCTGCAGATACGAATGAATATCATCACGAATAATTTTTCTCCTCATTTAAATGCAAAATTACTTATTGATCTTTTGCCAATTGGCAAATTCACCTAAAACTGAATAAAATTCAATATGAATTTTCAAGCAACTTTTTATATACAGACAAACCAGATCTTCACCAAATCACAAAAAAATGACGTCGATTTTGTACAGCTCGCCAATTTTTTCGTAGATCCATTTTCTAAAATCTAAATAAACGGGAATAGAATCGATCCAAAATCTGCGTCGAATCTTGAAAATAGTATTAAATTAAAGTTTATTTTCTGTCGAGCAAATCAACACAAAATAAAAAAAAATCGACACGAAATCGTTTAATAAAACTTTACAATTTTTTTTGTCTTTTTTGACGAAATATCAACTCAAAATCAATTTTCAAAATTCAAAATTGGAAAATCCGTATTCATTATTTTACTTTATAAATCGGTAAAAAAACTGAATTGATTTCTTGGGTGAAGATTACTTGGAGATTTCAAGTGTCGATTCCAGTAGGTATGTATTTTTTCCAAAGGGTTGGGGGGGGGGGGGTGGTGGTGGTCTTTAAAAATTTATTCCAAAACATTATGTTTTTGTATTCTAAAAAAATATATTATACATACGAGGGGCGGCTGATAAGAAATGCACAGTGACGCATAACTCGCGTAAAAATGGAGCTACAATTATGGTAAAAAAAATTTCATGTACTTAGCTACATGTCTCCTCTACACCTCACAAAAATTTCACTCTTACGGGTGTTTGGTCGACTACGTCTGGTTTTATTCGCAATTAAGGTGTCTCTCAGTCCCACTCTGACGAAATTTTTTTGTTTATGGAATCACATGTACAAGTTCAATAAACCTGTAGATGCTTCAGTTAGATATTCAGGTTTTTTCACGACCAAAAGCTCATCACAGAGCTTACCTCAATCATGAATGTCAAATGAAGCGAAGATGCCTCAGTTAAAGGCGAATAACTCAAGAGCGGTTCAACTCAAGTTGACGAAATTTTTGTGGGATATAAAGGAGACAATGTCCTTATCTAAAAATTGTTCAACCACTACTATAGCTTCATTTTTACGTGAGATAAGCCCATTTCTTATCGCAAAAAAAAAAGTTCCATAGTACGTTGATCAACCTTCAGTGACAAAACCCGCGATCATGCCTCAGTTGAAGGCCTATAACTCAAGAACGGCTCAACGTAACTTGACCAAATTTTTGTGAGGTGTAGAGGAGACACATGTAGCTACATGAAAACTTTTTAACCATAATTGTAGCTCCATTTTTACGCGAGTTATGCGTCACTGTGCATTTCTTATCAGCCGCCCCTCGTATATTTTGCGTCATAAAATCAAAATGAAATATATTCCTAAACTTGTTTTAAAAAGGTCCCAAATGACGATAAAGAAATTCATTTTATTCCAAAAAATTGATTTATTTTTCACTTTGAAAAAATAAAAATGGGACTTAGGTACCTATCGACATTTTTTCCCTTCAAATTGATAATGTTTTCATAACTTATTTTTTATTAGTTTATTATTTAGATCAGTTCTAAGTGAACCTACGATTTTCTTTCACCCCAATTAACTCGGATAATCGCGGTTCCACTTTATTTTATCAAGAATAATTTTTCTGTTCAATTTAAAATAATATTACTAATTTATCATCTTCCAAATTTACTTAAAACTATACTTACCTACATTAAATTTGAATGTGAATTTTCAAACAACTTCTTATATCCCAACAAAGTTGATTTTTTTTTTGAGGATTTCCCAGGTCAACAGGAAGAATTGACCCAAAATCTGTGACCAATCTTGGAAACAGATATCAAATTAACGTCTATTTTCTGGCGAGCAAATCAACACCAAATCACAAAAAATTCGACACGAAATCATCAATGAAATTATTTTTACCTAGGTATTTATTTTTTTATTTATTTTTATTTTTTGACAAAACATCAACTCGAAATCAATTTTCCAGAAAAAATCGGCCCAGATTGACTCTGATGCATAGATGATTATCGAGGTCCAATCGAATTTTTGTTATAACCAAAATTATTCCTGAAACTTCAAGTTAAAACTTTATTTGAGAATTTTTTCAATTGACACCCCCCCCACCCCTCCCTCCCTCCACACCAATTTTGGATAATACAACTTACTTAAGATACATTATTGATAATTGGAGAAAGATAATCGGTCCCATTGAAAAAAAAATTCAAACAGAAGTTCTAAGTATAAATAATTTTGGTTATAACAAAAATTTTGTTTGGACCCCTCCCTCCACTCCAATTTTGAATATATCAAGTATATCTATGAAGTACCAGAACTTGGTGAAAGTCAAGAGAGTAAATGTGACACATTGGTTGGATCCATAGACGCTTGTTTTTCACTCATTTTATGAAAATCAAAATCATCTACTTATCAATGTAAAAAAGTAATCGAATACAAATTTTTTAAACAGATTTAAATAGTATTATATTGTAATAATAGATTATGATAAAGGGTACAAACGGTATAGAAAAAAAAAATCTATTTCATACATTAAAAAGAGCAATATATGAGATTTTTGAAACGATATTAGAAAATTGACTGGTTTATCTTACAAAACACAGCCTCTTAGTTGAAACCACTTTGCCCAGGTTCAACTCCTTGTCCGATATCATCACCACCAATGAGGCCACCTCTTCCGAATCCCTGTCTGGAAGTGCCGCTACTTTTCGAGCCTTTAGACCCGGCAGATCCACTACTACTACTTAAATCGGTGGCAGAAGCCATGACGAGACAGATTAATAAGACGAATACCTAGAAATTAATAAACAATTCAATTTTATAATACTTGACATAGATTTGTACTGATCTCTAAAATTCTGTTAATAAAAGTAACGCTAATATAATAACTAAGCAATGATATATTGGGTTGAAGATCTAATAGATATACATCATTTAGTAAAATTATACAACTGAGAATGCAGGGAAAAGGATGTAGCATTATTAATGCAGTAAATTTTTCTAAAATCATGCTCAAATTTTGATGTAGGTAGTCTAATATATATATATATTTTAATTTGAAAAATAATTACCCAACTCAAAAAATAAAATAGTAAAGTTACTTAATGAACAAAAAAAAAAAAAAGTATTACACTTCAGTCGATCGAATTTCTTATTTTCTATGTAGGTACTTAATTTTTTCCTTTAAAAATTTCCAAATTTCGATAAATATCACAAATCAAAAAATAATTAGTCAACTCGACAAGTGAGAATATTATCAAAGAAAATGAAAAAATTGAAAACAACAACAACAATGCTTCACAATTATTCAAACTATCGAATTTTTAATTTTCAGGTAGGTAGTAATTTTTTTGCTGTGAAAATTTTCACAATTTTGAAAAACGAAAAAATAATCAAGTAGTTAACTTGAAAAGTGAAAATATTATTAAACAAAGAAAGACTAGAAAATGAAAAAAACGACGTTTCACAATAATTATTCAATTGATCGAATTTCTAATTTTCTATTGTAATTTTTTCTTGTAAAATTTTTTCAAAATTTTGAAAAATGGAACTGTTTTTTTTTCAACAAGGACCGAGCTGGGATCTACTAAATCATGTATGGTGGGTGAAATTTTTTTTTAAAAATACCTATAGACAAATGCCATTGATTTTTTTTTTTTTGGGGGGGGGGGGGGGAGGGGGCAGGTCAAGCAGAGAATATACTTTTAATTTTTTAATTAAAATGAAGCACTAGTTTAAATAGATTGGTATTTTTAACTTGAGTAACTCCAGTCGATAAATCAAGAAGAAAAAAAAATCAAATTATCCTTTTCACAATTTTTTTTTTAAAACTGTGAAACAAAAATACGTTAAAATTGCAAATAGGTAGGTAGATAGGTACTTACGAATTTCATTTTTCTTTTTTCTGAAACGAACCAACTATAATATAAAGAAACAAACTATTGCAGAACAGGAAAATAACAATCTGACGATGAACTCACAAGTAAGTTGGTGTTTATATAGTACTCTTGTCTGGTAAAAAGTATCAAAATTCAAACACCTGTCTTGACCATGAACGTGAATTTTTTATTGGAATAGCCATAGTAAAATTTTACGATCGCGAGAAAAATTTCCAGAAGCGACTTTTTTTTTTTTTTTTTTTTTTTTAACGCCATATACAGCAACTAAGGCTAGAGGCGTGTCACGGAGGAGGATTACTTAGAGAAGGGATCGTAAACCAGTTTTGGATAGAAAGGATAATAAGTTTTGAATTTTAATGGGGTCATCTGATAGGACTTCTTTTGGATTATTAGAGGATAGGTATAGGGATCTTTCATTTATGTATTTTGGACACTGAAAAATTAGCGACTTAATTATATGTAGAAAAAATGCATTAGGTATGCAACGATTTTATCATGACCACTTTTCTCCTCATTTCTAAATAAAATTAGTAATTACGTATTAGTCTTCTGCCAAATTTACATAAAAACTGCATTGATTTGAATAATTATAAATTTTCACACAACTTCTCATACTTATTAGGGATTTTATTGCAAAATTAAATTTATTTGCAAACAAATTAAAAAATTTACTTTTTGTACATAACAAAATCAGCCTTTCTTAAGATTGAAATTTTTTTTAAAAACCACCCTCTGTTGGTAACCAAATCCAGGTCTGTTGCCAATACCACCTAAGCCACCTGGTCCGATACCACAAATTCCAGGTCTAATTCCACCTCCACCGAATCCACCACCACCTTGAGCGGAACCTCCTTGGGTGAGAGTGCTGGTGGTTTGGTGATGAGTGAAACCATATTCTTCCTTGTGAGAAAACTTAATTATCTTTAACTATTGTTTTCATTTTGAGAAATTTAAGGGGGAAAATGTATGTTTATTGTTTATAGAACTAGTTTGGTAGGTACATAAAATTTTGAAAAATCAAAAAAAGTCAAAAAATAAATAAAACAATAATTGTTAAAAACGTAGGTAGGCCTATATTCGATTTAAAAATAACTTTAAAAATGTTTTCCAAGAAAATTTTTAATTTGACGCATTTTTTCAATTCTTGAAAAAAAAAATTTTTGATTGGAAGTTCTGTTCAAAATTTTGAAAAAAAAATTGACAAAATTAAATTTTGAGTAGGTACCTAGTTTTTACAAAAAAAATGTCAAAAAATTTGAAAAAATTGTATTTTGTTACAAGTTTTGAAGAAAACAATTTTCAATAAAAATTTTAATTCAATACCTAAGTAAAAGTTTTTTCAACTCCTGAAAAAAATGAAGAATTTTGAATCTTGTTTCTTGGCAAAATATAATTTTGAGTAAACTTGAAAGATGATTTTCAACATGTTCAAAAAATGTTCTTCATTAAAATTTTGAATTCAATATAAATTTTTTTGAAAAAAAAATGTTTTGAATTAAAAAAAATATATACCTAGATATAAAAAATAATGTTCTTCAATAAAAATAAATAAATAAATCATTAAGAAATCGATTTTGAACAAAATTTTAAAAAATGAAATTGAGCATACCTACCTACGTATTTTAAAAAATTGTTAAAAACATTTCTTTGAAAAATCATTTTTCATTAGTTATTACAATTTTTTTCAATTCCAACAGCATTTTATATCAAGCATAATTTTAAAAAATGTGTTCAAAAAAAAAAAAAAAAAACTTCAAAAAAAAGGAGTAAGTATGCTTAAAAAATTATTCAAGAAGACTAAGTATATAATACGTTTAAAAAAAATCATTCAAAAAACAGTATCAAATAAAATTTAAAAAAATTAATTTGCAACATATTTTTTAAAAATTTTGATTAAAATTTGGAAAAAATTCCAACAGAATTTTGAGTCGAGCACAATTTCAAAAAATCCCCCCTCCCCCAAATGCAAGTACATTAATGATTTATAAAGTATTGTGGGTTCAAAAAAAAAATCATTTAAAAAATGACCTTAGGTATTGTAAATATTTTGAAAAATCATTTTTGTAAAAGGTTCCCTAGCAAAATTTCAATTTTATACACTCTCCTACTGAATTTTTATTTATTTAATTTTTTTTCGTTACAAGTAAAATAAAAAGTAAAGTTAAGGTTGGTTTTGAATTACTTATGGTATTTTAAAAATCGTTTCTAACAAAATTTGGAAATGCAATCTTTGAAATTTGAGAATTTTTTTTCACAAAAAATGGAAGATTATTTTAGTTAAGAAATTCACATTCGATCAAAACTTAAAAAAAATGCTCTCTAACAAAATTCAAAATCCAAAATAATTATAAACAGACCCCCCCCCCCCCCCCTCCAACCAAAAAATGACTAATTTTTAAATAAAATTTTTAACATTTATTTTTCAACAAAATTTGAAAATTTGAATTTTGAAAACAGTGCGTCCAATTAAAGAATCAGAAAATGTTCTCCAACAAAATTTCAAAAAATTGTTTTCCGACCAAATTTTGAATCAAACGTAATTTTAAAAATTTGTTTTCTAAAAATTGTTTGAAATTTGTACCTACATGAACAAAATATTGAAAAATAGAATATTTTTCACCAAAATTTAAAATAAGGAAGTAATTCTTTTTAAAAAGGAGAAAAATTAAAAATCGGTTTTAATCAAAATTAAAATAATATATTTAATACTTATAGGTATTTTTTTAAATCCTCCCATCAGATTTTGATTTCATCAGAATTAAAAAAATTGTTTTTGAAGAAATGAAAATTTTCTACTTTGACAGAAAAAAACAATCCTTGAATAAAATTTTAAAAACTCGTTTTTCAACAAAATCTGAAAAAACTGACTTAAAAAAAATATTCATTTTGAATAAAATTAAAAAAAAATTAAAAATGTTTCTATGAAAAATTGAAATTTTATTCAAAATTCTCAAGAAACGCTCTCCAAAAACATTGAAAAAAAAATATATTCTCCGATAAAATTTTAAAATGACCTTAATTTTTAAATATTTTTTCGAAAAAAAAGAATAAAGGAAGGACGAAGAAAAGAAAAGAGAAAGGAAGAAAAAAAATTTTCAACCGAAGAAAATTTTTGAAAGTTTGAGTAATGTTTTTCAGAAAAATTAAGGAAATCATTTTTCGAAAAAAAATTTAAAATGAGTTTTTTCAAAAAAGTGAAAAAAAAATTATATACCTATTTTTTTTAATTTCTTCAATAAATTTCTAAAATTTGCTCTTCAGCAATATTTCAAATTTATTAGCTCAATTTAAAAAAAATAAATAAAAATAAAAATTTGTATCTGAACAAAATATTTAAAAATAATTTTACGAATGAAGCTCAAATATTTATATATCTAAAGTGAAATTCTATTATTGGTACTGGGGAATTTCTTTTTTGTTTATCCAACAAATCCAGTTTTATACTAATAAACGAACAATTTATACGAGTGGGTAAAAAGTTAAAAACAATCTAACAACAAATTCAAAAATGAGCTCGCCATCATACAGAACCATACTGTATAATTTTCCAAAAGAGAAATTACATTATTTTGAAAGCGACTAGAGACCGGCTCTCTAATTAGCTCTTCTAGGAGACACTTATGTATTTTACCCGAGGCAACGTCTACAAAATGACATTTTGCAAAACAATAATCGCTTAATTTTCTTACCAGTTTTGAGAAATGATGCCTTATAGCTTCTGCTAGGTACCTTTCTTTCACTTTGTGTTGGTATTTCAGCCCATTATGGGTATTAGTCTCGGTAGCAATCACTTTGGCATTAACCAGGCGAATCCTGCACTTACTCGGTTCAACAATTAGGCATCAAAATCGAAATACGAGCGTTTAGGTAACCAACTAGTTATTTCAGGGGATCGTAAGTTACCTAATTAATTACACGGACGAGAACCTTCATTTGAACGAATCAGAATAATTAAATCATTTTCATACAGGTTCATAGTCAGAGTTGAACAATAGATAACCTACGAATAATTTCACACTTGAAGATAATTCCAGAAATATAACATTTCTAACCGAATGTGGGAAATCCTGCCATCATGGGCGAGAGTTTTGGTAGATTAAAAATTAACTCAGTAGGCAAATGTATCGTAATAACATTGAAATCACGTTAAATAGACAAGCATATTATATATCTATGCGAGATCTCATTTTAATAAATATTTTCCTTGGCGAACTAGCTCCAAGATTCCGATTCGAGAATGTTTTTCCAGAAGTAATTAAGAGTTTCTTAATTAAGCTATCTTTAATTTCCGTTATTTTATCGAAAATAAATACGCAAACAAGGTTACAAGGTTTGTGTTTTGTTTATATTGAAAAAAAATACAGCATTTTAATGTGAAATTAGGTCGTTGGCGAGATACAAAGATCAAAACACCGAGAAACAATTCGCAATATTTAATTCGATCGATTTTATTGCAAAACAGGTGAGTACATTCGATTTCTGAGCAAAACAGATTACTCACTGGGTAGGTATATGTACCTGCATACGTCAGTACTCCTACAAAAATGTAAAATATCTGACTCTTGGACTAGTCTTTTAACGATTTGTAAAAAGTTGCTACAAGTTTTTCGTGATGGAAACCACTTTTGGTGAATATTTTCACCTTTTTATATTTTCTCATTTTTATACGACAGAAAAGTTTACCAAGATAGGTAGGTACATTAAGAAGATCATTAAATTATGCAACAGCCATTAATGTCAAACAACAAACCGACTAGTAAAACCAGAAAATTAGTTTTTTTCCATTTGTTTTGATAAAAAAACAAATAAATATCGTTCGATACACTGTCCTGTGGATTGTGCATAATTTTAACCATCGAGGAAAAATTTTTATAAAAAGATTATTTATTAATAGTAAAATTATTCTAACCCTTCTATAATGTACCTATACTTTGTTTTCAACACATGCTGACTTTTTTCACAAATTATCATACGAGACTATATTTTCCTTTTTAGTTACGTAACATTTTCATGGTCAATTTTGAAATTAGTACCTAAGTATTTGTTACCAAGTTAGGAAAAGTGGCATCTCGGTGAAAAAACTTGGCTTTCGGCCAATTTAATGGTTTTCATACTGGTACATATGGGCATCTTTTGAAAAAAAAAATCTTCGCGATGTATTTCAAGTTTTGAGTTTACATATTCTATTTTTATTTCAGTATTGAACGAATGTTCCCATTTTTGGCCTCAATAACCCCTTCGTTCTTTTTTAACCTTGGATATTTGAAGAGTTTTTGGGTAGGTATTTAAGATTTCAAAGCTCAATTCACTGGTAAGTCGTAGGTAGGTATAGTTCACAAATGAAGGAAAATTTTTCCAAGTTAATGGGAGTAAGTTGATTTTACTCGAGTAACAGAGCGTAAAATTCTGCATCCGTTAGAAGATACCTACTCATTAAATAGCTCGAGTTTGAATTAAAGTGTAAGTTTGGATATAAATTTCAAAGAAAAACAGTGTAATTTTTCAATTAAAAAAAAAAAAAAAAAAAAAAAAAAAAACAGTTTATCGATATTTTGTACAAAGCACTATAATTTTCATCGCATTGAATTAACTGAGGTTATAATTATTTATCATCACTGATTTATTTCGAAATATTTTATTTTGATTCGAGTCGTGAAAAGAGAACCTTCGCTTCGTCGCGTAATGAGGATCTGCCAAATTGAAATGATAACACGAATACAAACGTTTATCTATGTTATGTTGTTACACGAGCATAACATTAACTTATGCACCCGGTTGAAGAAAATATACCATAATTGATCGTTGGTTAATTGGATAAATGTATTTAAAGAATTTTCTACGTATGTGGTAGATACCCCTTGGTTGGTCAAATCAACTGTGAAGCGATTATAATTTTTTTTCCGATTTACGAAGTTGGTCGCGATTAGTTTCAAAAATTCAAAGAGCATGCGAACTTCGGCGAAATTTAAAAATAAAATGGGCAAAGGTATGATTATTTGGATCATAAGTTATCGCAGCACACTTATGAGAGCCACAAATTGTAAAAAAAAGACGTTCTTTTCTAAATGAGCAAATAAGTGGTATCCATATTTTTTCAAAAAATATACCTACCTACTCCCAATCTTGAATTTTTTTCTAAGCTTCTTTGAACGTTTTCTGCTGATTTTTTTTTTACAAAAATCGATTTAGGTACTCAAGAACTTTTTTAAAAAGATTTAAAAAATAATTACATTAAAAGAAATTTTGAAAAAAAAAATTGACACAAAAAAATATATGTGCCTACCTAGATATTTAAAAAAGTTTCCAAAAACATTTTTGACAAAAACCAAGATTTTTTTTTTCAAAAAACTTCCTAAAAATATTTTTTGAAAGAAAATGTTTGGGCATTTTCTTGAAAAAAGTTCAAAAATAAATACCACACCACAACACTGAACAAAAATCACAAAAAATAAAAAATTTTTAGAAAACCTATGAAAGCTTTTTTAAATTACACTTTTTTTTAAAAGATAAATTTAAGAAATTTTCCTGTAAACTTCGAAAGTTTCAGAATAAATTCACGAAAAAATCATCCCAATTTTTTTTAAAGAAAAAATTATTCAAGTAAATAGATATAGGTATGGTAAGTATTGCAAAATTTTCTTTAAAAAAAAAATTAAAAATTCTATCAAAAGTTTTAAAAGAAATGTTTTAGGTATAAGAAATCCTCTTTTTTTATTTTTTATTTTTTTATTATTTTTTTTTTAAAAGATGTATTCAGAATTTTCATATAAAAATCAGAAATATTGAAAATTTTGAAATAAATTGTTTTAAAAAAATTTTAATGGAAAATTTTCAAAAAATTTTGAAAAAAGCAATCATTTTTTTTTAATTTACAAAAAAAACTCAAAATATCTCTGAAAGGAAATATACCATTTCCTGAAAAAATCTCATAAAAACTTTCATTTTAAATCGAAAATGGTGAAGAAATTTTTTTTGAAAGGAAATACTTCAAAATTGTTGAAAAATAATTCAGAAATCTTTTAAAACCTTTTCTTCAAAAAATTCTAAATTTTATTCTTAGGTACCTATTAAAAATTTTCAAAAATAAATTCCCAAAAAATTCTTTTAAAAATTTTTCTTTAAAATGAATATTTAACAGTTTAAAATTTTCCTTTAAAAAAAACTTTCAAATTAAAAAAAAAAAACATTTGTCTAAAAAAAGTTTGAAAAGAAATTATATCTAAATAAGTAAGTTTAAAATATCAAACAAAACTCAAAAATTCTATTAAATTGTTCATATCATCAAAAATTGTTTTAAAATGTTTTCAAAGGAAAATTTTGAAATTTTTCTAAAATAAATTCAGAAATCGTATCAAATTATATATAAAAGGAAATAGGTATTTTGAAATTTTTCAGAAAAAATTTAGACATCACATCAAAAAAGATTTAATAAAAAGTCGTTAAAAAAGATTTCCTTGTATGGAAATATATCGATATTTTTACTTTGAAAATTCAAAAATTTTAACAAAAAATTTTCAAAGAAATGTTTACAAAAATTTAACAAAAAATTTTGAAAAAAGATAAAAAATTTCAAAATTTTTCTGAAAAGAAATTCAAAAATCCTGTAATTTTTTTCAATTCCTGAATCTTTTTTTGAAGAAAATCATTTTAAATTTTCAAAAAACAAAATTGAGAATAAATTATCAAAAAATTTCAACGTTTTTTTTTAGAGTCTAAAAATCTTCTTAAAAATTACTCTTTGTAAAAAAATATTTCAAATTTTCTAGAAAAAAGAATCCAAAAATTGAATCAAAAATTATAAAAAATTGATTAACAAGCATTGCTTAAATAATTTTCTTTGCAGGGAAATACTATCAAGTTTTGTTTTTAAAAAATAAGAAGTCCTACCAAAAAATCAAAAATATGTTTATGTAAGTATAATCATACAAAATCGTACATTTTTTTCAAGGGTAAATATTTCAAAGTTTTTCTAAAAAAATTCAATAATTCTATTCAAAATTTTCAACACAAAAAAATCTACCTACTAAAAATTTTTTCAAAAAATTTTCAGAAAAAAAATCAAAAATCCTGTCAACAAAATTTTTAATAATTTTTTACTCCTTTTGTTGTAAAATGGATCATTCTTATGAAATTTATGAAAAAATCATCAATTTTTATTTATTTGAAAGGAAATATTTTTAATTTTGCTTAAAAATTTAGAAATCCTATCAATTTTTTTTTTCAATAGTACAGTCGCAAAAGGAAAATAAATAGCTTTCGTGCGATTAAATTGTTGAAAGCAATTTTATGACTGAATCCTAATCTAGGGTTTATATAGGATAAAATAAGCCGGTATGCCATTTTTTTAAGGCTCCCATTTTTCGAGGGTCCACCCCCCTTTCCAAGAGATCACTCCATTTCTGTACTTATGGCCCCAATCGAAAAAATTTTCAAACAAAAGTTGTAAATTAACATCCTTGAAATAATTTTGGTTATTACAAAAATTTCAATAGGACGTCTCCTTCCCCTTCAATTTTGCATAATACGTATAAAAATTGCCCTTGAATTTCAATTGCTGATCTTGCTGTTGCCTTTAATCGCCTTCATGCAACTTTGAGTTGTAGTACAGCCAAGAAGGAGAAAATAAGTTCTGTATGCAGTCGAAACTAATGCAATTAGCCCAGACAACTAAAAAAAGCAGTTAACGGGCATGCCATTTTTCATTTCTCCCCTTTTTTGAGGGTCCACCCCCGTCATTAGAATCCTTTTCATCTCCGTTCCTAAGATCCCAATTGAAAAAATTTTTCAACAAAAGTTGTAGATTGTGATTGTTGGAATAATTTTGATCATTACAAAAATTTCGATTGGACCCCTCCTTCCTCTCTAATTTCGTATGATACGTACGGAAATAAATTGCTGATTTCGATACGTATTATGCAAAATTGAAGGGGAAAGAGACGTCCTATTGAAGTTTTTGTAATAACCAAAATTATTCCAAGGATGTTAATTTACAACTTTTGTTTGGAAAATTTTTCAATTGGGGTGATAAGTACAGAAATGGGATGATTTCTTGGAAAGGGGGGTGGACCCTCGAAAAATGAGGGCCTTAAAAAAATGGCATACCAGCTTATTTTATTCTTTATAGACCCTAGATTAGGATTCAGTCATAAAATTGCTTTTAACAATTTAATCGCACGGAATTTCCCTTTGCGACTATACTACAAGTTCAAAATAAATTCACCTTATTCATTACGTAGGTATTAATTTATATTTTGAAATGGAATATTTCAGAATCCTGAAAAGATTTCAAAACTGATACAAATTCCTGTTTTTGATTTCACAAACATCCTCTGAAATGTTTGTAAAAGATTTAGGGGGAAAAAATGACTCAAGTATTTATATTTGGTCATTTTTCAAGAAAAATATGCCTTTATAGCGAAATATGAACAATTGTGCATAGGCGCACCAAAAAATACACATAGAAAGACCAAGTACCTTCTAACAAAACAAATCAAAATAATTTTTCGACAACGCTTTTACGAAAATGAAATGAAATAACATTTTTTATTCGAAAAGTAGAAAAAATTACAAAATTTGTAATTCACAAAAACACTATAATATAAAATTACATTAAACGAAAAGTAATATCATAAATCGAGCTTCAATTTTCCGTCATTTTCCGTCAAATACACAACATCGGCTAAGGTTTGCTCACAAATGGTTTCTTCTGCTCGTTCAAACATCTAAAAAAAAATTATATGTAAAATTTAATTACATACAGCATTTTATACCAGGTACTTCAAAGAAAAGATGAACTTACAGGTCTGTAGTTGAACTGATCTTTGGGAGGGGGGTATTTAAAATCCGGGCCGAAATTCAACGAAAGTACACACGGCTTGTATAAGGAAACGGTCGGGTAATATTGACCATCGTAAATATCAACAAAAGCTTCGCCTTGGCATTCGCCATTCTTGAAGAATATTATTTTACTACCCTTTGAAGGTGTTAGGTTTTTAGTTATTTCGGAAAGATTGTCTTTTTCTTCATAGTACAGGTGACTTTTGAATTTGACTAAAGGCTGAAAAAAAATAGCGATAAGTACATTGAAATAATAATAAGTATACGATTTCAATATTCGTAATTAGGTAGTACTCACCCTATCTTTAAAAGTAGGCGGAATCACTGTTCCTGACTTAGTATCGGGTAAACTAATAAGTAGCCCTAAGGTGTCACCTTCGCCGAAACCACTACTGTAATGTTTACCTCTGGCTTCGTGAAACTTCGTTCCTTTTCTAAAATCATAATTTTAACGATAAATAAAAAATATTCAATTTATACAATCATCATAGATTCAAAAATTATAATCTACCTGGATCTCCAACAATATCCAAACTTATCAAAGCCTAAAGGTGTTTGTAAATTAGCAAAGCTTTGACCCCATCCAATTCTGCAAGCGCTACCGTCTCGCATTTCGTCCACATTTACTTCGTAATACCACGTACCTCGAGAAACAACTACAAAAAATATGAAATAATTATTTTTTAATACCAAAAATACCAATAAGACGAGCAATTGGTCAACTTACAATGCGTAGCTCGAGCCATACAATATCCCTTTTCTCCAATAATAGAAAGTCTGTCTTCGGAAACACGTAGTTGAGGAGCTCTATCGTGCAAAGCTATCAATACGGAATTTGGACACAATGATCTATACAACCATCCGGGTATAGGTTTCCCTGCAGATTCGCTCGATTCGTCAAATTCCTATTAAAATAATTAAACGATCAGTAAGTGACAGAATGAATTTTTAGAATAAGTTCGTAGGTAATTTATTTACTTGTCTGAATGGAGCATTAGGATCGGGCTCAGCTAGGAAATATCTGTAGCCTTCTTTATTATAGGGATGTTCCAGAGGATACCCGTGAGGAGATAATTTCACCGGAGCTGTATCGACTCTGCTTCTTTTACCAATACCAACGTTGGAACCTTCACCAGGGGCTTTTCGTTTAGCTCCACCACGACCTTTCACTCCAGTTCCACCAACTGAAACGAATATTCGGAGTTAGTTATCATCAAAGTGATAATATTATTTATTAAATCTCATTTACCAGGTTGTACTCCCATTTCGGTCTGTTTTAAATGACCACCTTTCAACATAGCTTCGTAATTAGGCTTAATTTGAGTGACATCGTGGTTGGATAATCCAAAAGTGTTTTCTGCCGAATCAGTACATGTTCGGAAATTGGTACCAGAATCCTTGGTCAACGTTCTCAGTACCTAAGGAATTAAATCATAGTAATTAATACAGAATATAAGAGTAAATGTACAGAAAGGTGAGGCTTACAGTAGAATGCCACGATTGTGTAACACGTCGAGCCGTTGTAGTCATTCCTTCCCAATGTGAATCGATATAAGGAATAATATCTTTATCTTTAGAGAAAAATTTCTTTGGTTTTCCGTCTTTAATACTGGCTTGTATAAGATTTCCGATGGCAGTAACACATAATTGAGTAGTAGCTGTGAATATAGACAAACGAAGTGAATGATTACACTTGATACCTTCAATTAAGGCTATAATATAAATATTCTTACTCGACATATTCTTCTTGAATATTTCTAATCCACTTGGTGAACAGTTTTTACAGAGAAACACATAATTCATCATGAATGGTACTAATTTTCCTAACTGATAGCTTATACATGACTCGTGAAACCATCGATTACAGTTTGCGCATAATAACTCGACGATATTCAAATTACGATCTTTGCCACTATAAAAGAAAAACAAAATTTCAATTAGATATACATAGAAATCGACTCAAATACAAATTAATTTTAAAATGAATACCGTACCAGTAACAATGTCCACGATCTTTATCTTTAGGTTTGACAAATATCAGATCGTCACTCAAGACATTATTTTTTTCACTATCTTTATGGTTCTTAATATCGCCATTTGATAAAGGTGCCGGCGAATCTGATTCTGATTTCTTCTCTAGCTTAATTTCGTCCGAATTAGCGCTCGGTGAATCGATAGTTATATTAGCGATATCATTTGATTGAGAGCTGATATCTAAACTAATGTTGGCATCTGACTCTGAAGCTTGCGAGAGATTATCTTCGGATTTAGCATCGTCGAAACTAAAGCTCGTCTCATCTGCCATGTTCGAATCAGATTTTTCTTCGATACTTTCCTTTTCTGTAGATGGTTTATCATCAGTGGAATTTTTATTGTCGGATTGTTCTTCGATTTCATCTTTTTTACTCGGCGTTTCATCTGTAGCATCATTTTTTTCAGAAACATTTTCGACGCCGGAGTCGGTCTCTGTTTTTGAGGAAGTTTCTGCGTTTTCGGCTTCAGAAGTTGATTCTGTCTTATTCTCGGTGTCGTTGGAACTCATTGTAAGTTGAAAAGCATACCAAGTGGAAGTAATTTCTATTTTTTCTTCAGAAAAACGTTGCTGTGTTGTGGAGTGAAATTTACATGATCACACTTCAGCAGCTGTGGTTGTACAGTCGGTTCGGAAGTATTTCAAGAATAAGAGAGTAGTAACAAATTACAAAAGTTTCACCGTACTTTAAAGTATTTTACACAACTTATTATACATTAATTATATTATTTTAATCACTTTTAATCTTTGTTTTTAAAATTATTCAAAACTTCAAAAACTTGGAAAAATAACCGCAACAAATTTTTATGGATGTTTGTTCAACATAGAAAAACTGGATGGTAGATCAAAACTGATAACGAGATTGTTTTTTTTACACTCGAAGTAAACAAGGCCGTGGCTTATTACGGTTACAAATAAAAATTACACGAATCAAGTGATAAGCCTTATCAGCACTTTTTTTTTCAAAAACACGAGAAAAATGAAAATTTGAAAAAAATTTCTAAAAAAATGTCTACATCAAATTTTAATGCATCGGCAATTTTGAAAAATATCTTTTGGAAAAATGTATCTAATTTCGACCACTTGTCTAAAGTTTACAAGCATCAAATAAGCCTGCTGACCATTACTTGTACGGTAGTATTACTTGCTATGAAATATGTAAAAAAAATGGAAACATGGAGAAAAAACAGTCACTCCTAAAGTATTACAAGATATCGTAAAACCAACAGAAATTCTAATAGTTGATGATGACGAATCGTGCTTGCAAGCTGCCAATGAACTGCTAAAGTTGGTATTTTTCAATTAAATTTATGTACATCGTAAAATACTAGTGAATTTTACAACCTAACCTAACTAATGCTCAATTTTGAATTTTCAGAAAAACACACCATTACCGATTCATCGGATTAGATTGCGAATGGGTCTGTGATAAAGTTAGACATCCGATTGCACTGCTTCAGTTAGCAACAAGTGATGGAGTATGCGTTCTTATTAGAATTTCGAAACTATCAACGATACCTCAAAACCTCATTGTAAGCATAAGTTCTAATTTTTTCTCAGTTATTAGAATTATGCTCAGCTTACACTCATTTGTACATATTTCTTACAGAGTATTCTCGAAGATAGTAGTATTATCAAAGTAGGCTCAGCAATAAAATCAGACGTGCATTTATTGCGTTCGGATTATTTTTTTCTTCTTTTTGAAATCATCAACTTTGTAAATAGGCCACCTTGTATAAATAACGATAAGCATTTGCAAAATATGACCTTTTCAAAAAAAAAAAAAAAAAAATTGAATTTATAATTACCCAGGTTTTTTATCTCATTGTAGGAGAATTAATTTGAAATTAAAACTTTTCAAGTCAGCGTGATAAAAAAATGTATCGAAACGCGATCTATTCCACTCGCGAATTGTGGGCCCGATTTTGGTCTGTTTGCAACCCCCCCCCCCCAACACTCCCAAAAAATGCACATTTGCACAATTTTATCCATAATGATAAGTGAATTTCTGTACAGAAACTCCATAATATGTAAGTGCAAAAAAATTGAACATTCGCTGGAAAAAAAAATGAAAAAGTTGGTTTAAAATTCAAGAATGTCTATAATTTAAAATTGAGCCATTTTTCATTCAAGGGGTTTGCCATGCCAGTCATTCTAAAAATGTGGCTCTTGGTAAATAATGTGCATTTACCACTTACAAGGGCATAAAACGGCAGTTTTCAATTTTCTCCTTGAAAAAAAAAAAAAAAAAAAAAAAAATTGAAAAAATTGATAAATTTCAATTTTGCAAAAATTGACCCCTCACCCCCCTGGGGGCGCTAATATGACTAGAAAATTGTTTTTGCTCGCATTCGTCATTTCTACCCAATTTCTTTCAATATTGCCAAAAAAAAGTGAAAAAATCGCAAAAACACCCCCAGGGGGCAACAGGGATCCCCAAAAATTGACCCCCAAAAAAATTTGACTTAGGCCGTCGGAAAGAACTCGAGACGACTGTAACATTAACATAAAATTGACCGGCGTAAGATTTACAGTCGGTTCGCGGCGATTTGAAATATACTGCGAAACTCGGTACATTTCGGTATTTTACGCCAGCCACGAACGCGTAGACTTTTTTCCTCTACCAAGTCGCCTACCAATGATAATAATTCTCAGTCGGTACATTTTGCAGTGTTATTTTACTCTACTGGATGCGCGTGCTTGTTTGTTTACGAATATTTTGTTGTGTACGACGCAGTTTAACGAACTCCGGGTTAAAAAACTTTTTCAAAACGATATTTTATATTTCGCGGTTTTTTTTGGGCTGAAATTTTTTTTTCTTGTGTCAATTTTTTTCGGAGTGCTTGTGGTCATTTTTGAGTGATTGTGTGTTCGGGTGTTTTTTGGTGTGACCGGATCAATTCTCTTATGGAACTTCTGAACTTGAGGATTTTTTAATCCATTAAGGAGCCCTGGTCTGGAATTGCATAGTGGTGAGTTTTTTCCCCCCCATTTTGGGTATTTAATTTATTTGATAAGGATTTGTTGACGAAGTGCTGAGGTTAGCATCCTCCATGGGGTTTGGGTGTTTTTTGATATCATTTGAATTATCTACTCATCTATCTATTTCTAAGCATGCTAAAGAATTTTCTTATCTGTGGGGCAGCCTTGTTCACGACAGTTGCTCACCGGTGTTTTCTCCCATTTTTTTTCTTTCAATTTTTGGAAATTTGGTATATTTGATAAGTGCTAAGGCTGGGTGTTTTTCGGTGACTGGATTGTCTTGATTATCTGCTTATTTGTTTCTAAGCCAAAGGATTTTCTTATCAGTGGGGTAGTTCTTGCATGAACATCATCAACTTCAAAGATAATAAACTCTGGGTGTTTATAAACATGGTAGAAATGTGAGGTGGCCATTTCCAGACATAAGAATTTTGAGAAAATTTTGGGTTGGGGTAAAACCTATTATTTTTTTTAAAAGAATTTTTTCATTATCATAGAATTTGATCATTTTACAACAGTATTACCAATTTCTTAGATAATCAACTCTGGGTATTAATAAACATGGTAGGATTCTTATGGGATCATTTTCAGGCATCAGAATTTGGAGAAAACTTTGAGTTGGGGTAAAACCTACTATTTTTTTGAACAGTATTTTCTCATTATCATAGAATTTGATTTTTTTTGCAACAGTATTACCAATTTCTGAGATAATCAACTCTGGGTATTTTTAAACATAGTAGGATTCTTATGGGATCATTTTCAGGCATCAGAATTTTGTGAAAATTCTGGCTGTGGGGAAAAACTATCATTTTTTTGAACAAAATTTTCTCATTATCCTAGCTTTTGGTGATTTTGGATCAGTATTACCAATTTATGGGATAATCAACTCTGGGTGTTTATAAACATGGTAGGATCTCTAGGTGTCAAATTTCAGACATAAGAATTTTGAGAAAATTTTGGTTGTGAATAAAACCTACTATTTTTTTGAACAGAATTTTCTCATGATCTTCTATCTTGGTGATTTTGGAACAGTATTACCAATTTCTGAGATAATCAACTCTGGGTATTAATAAACATGGTAGGTTTTTTAGAAGACCATTTTGAGACATAAGAATTTTGAGAAAATTTTGGGTCAAGGTAAAACCTACTATTTTTTGGGACAGAATTTTCTCATTATCCTAGCTTTTGGTGATTTTGGATCAGTATTACCAATTTCTGGGATAATCAACTCTGGGTATTTATAAACATGGTAGGATTCTTATGAGATCATTTTCAGGCATCAGAATTTTGTGAAAATTTTGGCTGTGGGGAAAACCTACTATTATTGGAGCAGAATTTTCTCATTATCCTAAAATTTGGTGATTTTGCAACTGTATTACCAATTTCTGGGATAATCAACTCTGGGTACTTATAAACATTGTAGGTTTTTTAGATGACCATTTTCATACATAAGAATTTTGAGAAAATTTTAGGTTGGGGTAAAACCTACTATTTTTTTGAACAGAATTTTCTCATTATCCTAGAAATTGGTGATTTTGCTAGAGTATTGTCCATTTTGAAGGTAATCAACGCTGAGTACTTATATGTAAACATGGTAATATTTTTAAGGGACCATTTTCAGACATGAGACTAAGAGAAAATTTTTGGTTGAGATCAATCCTACTAATTTTTTGAACAGAATTATCTCATTATCCTAGAAATTGTTGATTTTGCAAGAGTATAGTCCATTTTGAAGATAATCAACGCTGGGTACTTATAAACGTGGAAGGATTTTTAGGGGATTATTTTCAGACATAGGAATTCTGAGAAAATTTTGGGAGGGGGTAAAACGGATTTTTGAACAGAATTATCTCATTATCCTATAAATTGGTGATTTTGCAAGAGTATCGTCCATTCCAGAGACAAACAATTCTGGGTATATAAAAACATGGTAGAAATGTGAGCTGATCACATTCAGACATGGGAACTCAGAAAATATATTATTAGGTTGGAGGAGAACCTACTACTTTTTTGAACAGAATTTTTTCATTATCCTAGAATTTGGTGATTTTGCAAGAAAATCATCCATTTCAGAGATGATCAATTCTGGGTATTTTAAAACCATGGTAGAAATGTGAGCTGATCATTTTCAGACATAATAATTCTGAGAAAATTTTGGGTTATGGAAAAACCTACTAATTTTTCATACTGAATTTTCAAATTATCCTAGAAATTGGTGAATTTGCAAGAGGATCGCAAAATTCGGGGATAATCAACTTTGGGTCATTATAAACATTGTAGGAATGTGAGATGATCGTTTTCAGATATGAGACTTCAGAGAAAATTTTTGGTTGGGATCAATCCTACTAATTTTTTGATCAGAATTATCTCATTATCTTGTAAATTGGTGATTTTGCAATAGAATCGTCCATTTTGAAGATGATCAACGATGAGTACTTATAAACATGGTAGGATTTTTAAGGGATCCTTTTCAGACATGAGACTTCAGGGACAATTTTTGGTTGGGATCAATCCTACTAATTTTTTGAACAGAATTATCTCATTACCTTAGAAGTTGTTGATTTTGCAAGAGTATCGTCCATTTTGAAGATAATCAACTCTGGTTATATATAAACCTGGTAGGATTTTTTGGGGATTATTTTCAGAAACAAGAATTCTGAGAAAATTTTGGGTTATGGAAAAACCTTCTAATTTTTCAAACTGAATTCACAAATTATCCTAGAAATTGGTGAATTTGCAAGAGGATCACAAAATTCTGGGATAATCAACTCGGGGTCATTATAAACATTGTAGGAATGTGAGATGATCGTTTTCAGACATGAGACTTCAGAGAAAATTTTGGGTTGGGATCAATCCTACTAATTTTTTGAACAGAATTATCTCATTATCCTATAAATTGGTGATTTTGCAATAGAATCGTCCATTTTGAAGATGATCAACGCTGAGTACTTATAAACATGGTGGGATTTTTTGAGGATTATTTTCCGAAACAAGAATTCTGAGAACATTTTGGGTTATGGAAAAACCTACTAATTTTTCAATCTGAATTTTCACATTATCCTAGAAATTGGTGAATTTGCAAGAGTACCGTCCATTTTGAAGATAATCAACGCTAGGTACTTATAGACATGGTAGGATTTCTAAGGGATCATTTTCAGACATGAGACTAAAAAGAAAGTTTTTGGTTGGGATCAATCCTACTAATTTTTTGAACAGAATTATCTCATTATCCTAGAAATGGGTGATTTTGCAAGAGTATCGTCCATTTTGAAGATAATCAACCCTGCGTATCTATAAACATTGTAGGATTTTCAAGGGATCATTTTCAGACAATATGAGACTTTGGAGAAAAGTTTTGGTTGGAATCAATCCTACTAATTTTTTGAACAGATTTATCTCATTATCCTAGAAATTGGTGATTTTGCAAGAGAATGATCCATTTCTGAGATGACCAATTCTGGGTATTTAAAAACTTGGTAGGAATGTGAGATGATCATTTTCAGACATGAGGCTTCAGAGAAAATTTTTGGTTGGGATCAATCCTACTAATATTTTGAACAGAATTATATCATTATCCTAGAAATTGGTGATTTTGCAAGAGTATCGTCCATTTTGAAGATAATCAACGCTAGGTACTTATAAACATGGTAGGATTTTTTGGGGATTATTTTCTGAAACAAGAATTCTGAGAAAATTTTGGGTTATGGGAAAACCTACTAATTTTTCAAACTGAATTTCACATTATCCTAGAAATTGGTGAATTTGCAAGACGATTACAAAATTCTGGGATAATCAACTCTGGCTCATTATAAACATTGTAGGAAAGTGAGATGATCACATTCAGACATGGGAATTCAAAAAAAATATTAGGTTGGAGGAGAACCTACTACTTTTTTGAACAGAATTTTCTCATTATCCTAGAATTTGGTGATTTTGCAAGAGAATCATCCATTTCAGAGATGATCAATTCTGGGTATTTAAAAACATGGTAGAAATGTGAGCTGATCATTTTCAGACATAAGAATTTTGAAAAAATTTTGAGTTATGGTAAAACCTACTAATTTTTTGAACTGAATTTTCACATTATCCTAGAAATTGGCGAATTTGCAGGAGGATCTACCAACTTCTGGAGTAATCATCTCTGTGTAATTATAAACATGGTAGGATTTTTAGGGGATTATTTTCAGAAACAAGTATTCTGAGAAAATAACAGAAGTGGGTAAAACCTACTTATTTTTCAAACAGAATTTTCTCATTATCACAGAAATTGGTGATTTTTCAACAGTATTATCAATTACTGGGATAATCAACTCTGGGTATGTATAAACATAGTAGGATTTCAATGTGATCATTTTCAGACATAAGAATTTTGAAAAAATTTTGGGAGGGGCTAAAACCTACTATTTTTTTATCAAAATTTTCTCATTATCCAAGAATTTGTAGAATTTGCAAGAGTATTAGCAATTTCTGGGAAAATCAACTCTGGGTATTTATAAAGATGTTAGGATTTTTATGGAATTACTCTCAGACATAAGCATTTTCAGAACATTTTGGATGGGGATAAAACCTACTTTTTTTTCGAACAGAATTCTCACATTGTTCCAGAAATTGGTGATTTTGCAAGATATAAGTGAATTTTGAAGATAATCAACTCTGGGTATTAATAAACAGGGTAGGATTTTTGAGGGATAATTTTCAGTCATAAGAATTTTGAGAAAATTTTTGGTTGGAATGTAACCTACTAATTTTTCAAAAAGAATTTTTTCATTATCCTAGAATTTGGTGATTTTGCAATGGTATGACCAATTTCTGGGATAATCAACTCTTGGTATTTATAAACATGGTAGGATTTTTTGATGATCATTTTCAGTCATAGGAATTTTGAGAAAATTTTGGGTTTGGTAAAACCTACTATTTTTTTGAACAGAATTTTCTCATTATCCCAGAAATTGGTAATACAGAAATTGGTGATTTTTCAACAGTATTACGACTTTCTGGGATAATGAACTCCGGGTATTTATAAACATGGTAGGATTTTTATGGTGATCATTTCCAGACATAAGGATTCTGAGAAAATTTTGGGTTGGGTAAAACCTACTAATTTTTTGAATAGAATTCTCTCATTATCCTAGAATTTGAAAATTCAATATGGGGAATAATCAATTTTCGAGATAATCAAACCAGAATATTGATCAACATGGCAGGATATTTATTTGGCCATACTCAATCACAAGTGGAGCTCCTAATGGATGGGGTGTTGTGCTGAACCTACCAAACTTATGAATCGATTATTGATTAATTTTTGAATCTTTCAACTTCATGTGAAAAAGAAAATTTTTTTGTGATAAAACATTCGCTAGTCTGTAAATTTGTATTGGTCAATTTTCTTTTGAGCCCCCTGAAAAACAAGTTTTTCAAGCCCCCTCAATATTCTGACTTCGGATCTTCCTTGGTAAAACCATAATATCGTGAGAATGATTGATTAGAAATCAATGAAATCATCGAGAATGAGAAGTCGTCCAGTATTCGAGATCATTAATCCAGTGTCTCATTAAGTTGTGCGTTTTGTTGCTTTTGGAGTCATTGCGGAGAGACTCAAATTTTCGTGATGCATTTATCAATTTCTAGATGTACGCTTTTGATTTTTGATTCCTTAATAAATTGTCAAAAATTATTGACAAACAAAAATTCGTGTTTCTGTGGTCGAGGCAAACATTTGGAATTTAATTCAAAAGCTCTGCTGCTTGAAAAATCTCGTTCTCAATCATACAAAAAATACATTCACTGTTTTGTGCCAAATCATCGCACTTTAAAAAATCTATAAAGCTCGGTTCTCAAAAAAATAATTCAAAATTATTTGAATAGAAATTTTTTTTAAATAGGGTGTCTTTCATTAACTTACGGTATTTCAACATTATAATGGTCTTTTACAAAATTTCTATGATTTTTGTGATGTCTAGACAAATGTTTTCCAACACCCCCTTCCTCCTCCTCACATTGAGAAAGTTTTGATTATAATAGGTAAAATTTTATAAAATTAACCTTTTCACTAAAATATGAAAAATTTTGATTCGAAAAAAGTTAATCCAGGTGTCTAACAGATCATGGAAAGTCATGGATTTTGCAAAAAAATCACTAGGTTATGGGAATTAGTCACTGATTTTACAGTTTGTAGCCATGGATTTTTGACTTTTTGGGGGTAAAATTAGCATATTTTTTTCATTAAAAATTGCAAATTTTTTCAAAGGCTTTTTTTCAACAATTCATTTCCATTTTCAATTTTTTTTGCTTTTTTTTTTGAAAACAACTTTAAAATTGTCTCACCATATATACCCAAATCTTTGAAAAATTTGTGGCTTTGTTACCTGAGAGTTTTCCGGACATTCTGAAGTTTCATCAGCACTTCTTAAAATTATAGCTCGAAAATTTTACGTTTGTACGAATTCTTTTTTTGTAAATTGCGACCTATTTAAAAATTGCGAGTTGAAAAAAAAATACTTTTTCAAAAATATTATGGTCCACGTCAGGAGTATAATGGTACTATTGGGCAATTCAGCTTTGTCCCTGTCATGCGATGCTGCGTAAAGCAGATGGCTGAAAATTTTTTCACGTATTTAAGATCGACAACTTTTAGGTATATGGTGTGGTATGAAAACAGACTGCAATGCAAGAGGACTAGTAGTTTGTACCTAGCTACCTATACGCGAAGTAAAAATGTATGTTCTTACACTTGAAAAGTACCCCTCTCTGGTTTCGAAATTCGAGACAAACAAAAAGTCAACACGTCGAAGGTAATCGAAGCCAAGACTATAAACAATAAAAAAAGTTAATTTTTTCCACTCCATATGCGATCATATTTCGAGCGCGGTTGTATTGTGAAAATAATTATAAATCTCGAGCACCAAATTGGGACATGTGAAACGTACAGTACGCACGTAAGTTACTACACCAACACGCGAAAGATATAGAGAACAAGAAAAATAGAAATAGAAAAAGAATAATCAGTTGTGCAAACGAGCGAACAATATAAATGAAATAATCAATTGAAACTGCGATTATGTAAGAGGGGTTAAAGGATCAATCTTCGTACCCTAAATAATATCTCTTCGTTTAATATCCACTTATAACCCCTCGTATATAATTGTAAAATCTCAATGAGAGGGTTAGACTATTTACAGGTCTTATTAGGAACCCTTGGCTTGGTATGTTGTATGTGATGTGCCACCCCAAGTCTGTATAGTATAATATATCACAGAAATCAACTCGACGACGGTGTGTTTTCCTATAATATAAAGAAGTTTTTTCACGTTTTTAAATTTACATGGATGGGTTTTAGATTACGTTATGTAGGTGTATTTTCGTATATACTTGAGGAGTCTTAAGTATCTGTTACTGATGGTTGAGATCGTTTTATCGTGTTTTGTTTTACTGGGTTTGGACAAAAAATGTCTAATGAAGGGGAAAGATTCGTTTCTTTGAAGAAAAATCGTAGTGTGATTAGGTTTCTTATTGTCGAAGTGTGAATATTCTCTCGATTTGTAGTCGAGTCGTGTTTTGTGGTATGGTAATCTTTGGTCGATGAGGATAGGGGAAGTATGGAGATGCGGTGGATTTGTTTTCCATCTTCGTGGTTCTAATTTTTTTAAATTTTAGGCTTTCTTGTTCTTCTTATGTACAAGATAAATCGAAATACTGATTTTTGAAAGTTTTTAGTGTATTTTTTGATGATGACTAATGCTGCCGCTCTTTTTATGGGATGCATTAGGTAGGTATAAAAGCTAGATAGATGTTATGATTCTTCGGTGATTGAATATTTTTTGATAAATCTTCATCAATCTGTTCTTCTGTTCTTCTCTTCCTTGCATAACATTTACGATGAGATTCGAATTCCGATGTTTTCGACAGAGAAAGAAAAAGAAAGGGTGTTTGATCGTATAAATGTTGACTGGTTTATTAACGTCAATAGAGTAGATAAACAATGACTCAGTGATTAGGTTGGACCGCAGCATTATAAATAGGATACGACTATAAGAGTCATCATGTATGATATTATTTCGTATTGTCGAGGTTACTATTTCTTCGATTGAAATAATTATTCTTTTTATTGTAGATGCCTTTACGTACCGATTTCACTTTCCACAGCTTCCGATCCTGAATTCATCATAATTATTCGACACTGCGTTTTCATTAATCTTATAAAACAGTCGAATGAAAAACATGACAGGTCTTCAAAAGAAATAAACTTGATTACAGAGTCGTACGCGATTAATTTGATACGGTGGTGAATCAATTTGATCATTTTGAGGGTACAGGAGTGAAAATTATTAGTGAGTTTTAAAGTTCTTGATTTAGATCATTTTTTTCCATTTTGTTTTCATTTTTTTCACGTTGTAAATTTTACAATATATCTTTTTGACTATGTCAAGAAATTGACAGTTTTGGATTTTAATGAAGGTAATGTCTTACACTTGCAGCTTTTATACAGCTTCCAAATAACTATTTCTGGTACGTGGGAAAACATGCTTAGTTTGTATGTTTATTGACAATGTCGAAAAATGAAAAGTCTTGAATTTCAATTAGGATAATGTCTTACTTGCGTGTGAGTATGTTAATTTTTAATCCCTCTTTTGATACAGAAGTCCCCTCGATTTAGTGGTCGACAGGAGTTGAATAATTTTTGGCGCCACTCTTGAGTGAGGTAATTTCCCATAACTAAGATAATCTTGATAATTATTTTTATGTTGGTAATTCGCATTCTGAGAATAAATTACCCAGTTGGCGATTTTTAGGTGTTTGCTCAATTTTGCTCTTGACAAAAGTTCTGGGTTCATAAGGTATTATTGGGAAGGAAGGTCCCTCGTATTTTGTTTTCTATACGAAATACGCATCAGAAGTGAAGAATGAGTATTACATCATTCTTTTAAAATGATACGGAAACAGTTACCATGTTACACTATTCGTGATTTGTGTGAATCTTCGAAAAATTTTACCATTACAAAAAATCTTGAAAAATTGAAACAATTAGGCGCAAAGATACGTACGTAATAAACTCGATTTGAAATATTTTTTAAAAGCTGGATCAATTTTCAAAAATTGGCAAAATTTCCAAGCGAAAAAGGTGTCGAGAGATTTGTCATACGTCTTTTAATAGTTGAGAGAAAAAAAATGTCTACTTACAGTGTTGGATTGAGGCGAATTTCCATTCTGTTCTATTCGGTCGTCTTCGCTGGTGACTTTGACTGGTGATTTTTCTTCATTGTTAGGACTGAAAAAGAACAACAAACTCAGATTAGGTAATCATTTCGGAGATTTTGTTTTTTAATTTCAGAGACATAATGATTTTTTTTTAAATTAAAAAAAAATAAAAATCGTGCGAATTTTAGAAAAATTGTAATTTATTATAAAATGTTTTTTTTTTCGAATTCAACGAATTTTCAGTATCCTAAAATTCAAAGTTTCTTAAAATTTCCAGAATTGAAGAAAAATTGAAAAAAAATTCAACCTCCTAAATAAACAAGAATGAATTTTTTCCGACTTTAGCCCATTTATCAATAATATCTGAGCTTGTCATTTTTTAAAAATTTATTATGTGCAAATTGAAAAAAAAAATTGTTAAAAAACACAGAAGTACCTAGGTAAATGTATTTTTCGAAGTCCAATTTTCAAAAAATTCGAGAATTGAATTTTTGAAATTTTTTCAACTAGTCAAAATATTTTTTAAAAGTTGCTAAATTTTTAATTCAGTCGATTTGTATAATTTTTAAAAATATGAAAATTTTACAAAAAAAATCAAACTTGATTTTTAAAAAAATGTTGAGAGTTGAAATTCAAAAAATTTTCAACTTGTCAAAATGAACAAAAAATTACTCCAAGGTACAATTTTTCAAAAATTTTTGAGACTGACTTTTTAAATTTTCAAAATACAGAAAAATATTTCAAAACGTAATTTTCGATGATTTTATCCAATTAGATACCTAGGTAGTCCAAATGAACTTACAAATTTTTAAAGTGAAATTTTTCAACGAATTTTGAGAGTACAAATTTTGAAAAATTTCCAATTTGTCAAAACATACGAAAAAATCAGACTTTTCAAATTAAGTCGATTTTTATAGTTCTCAAAATCATGAAAAATTAAAAATTTTCAAATGGAAAATTGAAAATTTTTGGAGAGTAAACCTTTTCAAAAGTTGAATTTTTTTAAATTTTGAATTTTTCCAAACGTACGTATATGTACAGTGTACACTTTGTTACATAGTGGCACGATTGGATATACTTGGTACTGAGCATTACCTGTGTATAACCTACCACCAGTAGCATAATTGAGACTTGACAAAATAGCACTTTAGCACGTAAAGAAAACATTATATTGAAACCGAATCAGAACACATTGATACATATTTAACCGAATCGCGATATACTGTGGTCAGCGTCGACTCTGACCATAGATACCTCCCGTAATACTGGTCACGTTGAAACAGAGTATTACTCTTATACCCTGTCCACCAAGTGGTAGACAGGGCTTCAGTACACGTACATACATACTATATACTTCTCGAATACATACTGACGCGAACGTCAAGACGGAGCTACGTCGAGCCAGCGAGCTGCCTCGCCGTACCCCCCTACCACATTAACTACCTAGAGACAGTGTTACCCTAGTATGGAGGGCCATATCCACCTGTATCATATGCCCCCTCGGGGGTTTGCAAGGGAAAGCCCTTACGCGCCGCCCGAGGAAAAGCACGAGTAAGAAATACGGTGATTCCTTCAGATAGATATGTACCACCATACCAGGTGCCCCCGAAGTACTTCTCATCGGAAGGCGTAACACTGGCTTTTTAGAGATAAAAAAAAATCGAAAGTTTGGTAGTTAAATGGGATGATTTAGAACCAAAAAGAAAATCTGATCAAAGAGTTCCTCACACCAAACAAAAAATAAAAAAAAAATTAAATTTTGAATTTTGATAACCAAGAGATTTAGACCTAACAATTTGGACGAGAGATACTCAGACAGGCGTACTTCGCCCAGCATACCGCGACTCAAACAAAATAAACGGGTAAGCAAAAACAAAAATACATATCAAAAATACATCTGATAAGAAGAAAGAACAATTTGAATTACAGATTGAAATTGAATAATATTACTATTGAAAAATATCGAAATATCTATTGAATATGGATACGTATGAATAATTACATCTAATTAACAACCTTTGAAAAAACTTAACGGATGGTACAAAAGTAAAAAAAATTAAAAAACTAATAATACCAAACAGAGAAAAAAAATTTTTGTGCACGAACACAACGCTCAAAAAGAAACATACATATAAATGCATATACGATAATAGAATGGTCATCATCATGTACGGAAAAATAAACAAAAAATAAAAAAAAATCGTAAGCAAAATAACAACGAACTCGTACATGATGTTTACTGTAATTATTTATAAGTCAAAAATCGGGAAAATGAGAAAGAAGGAAAAAAAATCGATACATCTGTATCTTCACCACCGCACCGGACCGGGGACCTTTTTGGCATAATGCTGACACATCACACGAAGACATCCTTCCTTTGACCGGAACATCGATACGTTGATAAGCTTGAAGACGAGTATAGGTGATCTTCCGCCGTCCGCTCTCAATTCATCTCAGGTACTTTACTAACGATAGTACCATATATGCTCGCAGCTAATACCATGTTACTTGTAGGTATAGCAGCGGCGTCGGCGTTGAGTGGCGTCACCGACTAGCAACCAGGTCTTCTCCAGGACAAGCGTACGGAATGGTAAGTCGACTGGAGTATTGCGCATATCATGTAACGCATACGATTTCTTGATATCGCACTGACCTTTTGTTTTGTTTTCAGGTCATTGAACTCGACCTCAACGCGCCGCGTTGAACCTTTGGTCGATCGGCCACGATCACTGTAAAATTACGACGTAATCGATCGTTTCTTCGTCGTGGATTTTTGGACATAACGAGTGTTGACTCTTCTCGTTTGGAATTGCGATATGCCACGATCGCTGTCGAATTACGATATAATCAATCGTTTCTTCGTCGTGGACTTTTGGACATAACGAGTGTTGACTCTTCTCGTTCGGAATTACGATCAACAGTTTCGTTGGTGTACTTCACCTCCTTGGTTGGTAATGACACCTCCCATTTCTCTCTCGGTGCCGCGCAAGCGAACACCTCGAGACGAGGATGGAATTTCATGAATAGGATTACAGCTTGGAAAAATTTGCTTTTTAAATTCACATCCAGGATGGGAATTGCTTTTTAGGATTACGATTAGTAATGTAGGAAGAGGTGAGGTTATAGGTCGACGACATTGGTACTTTGGGCTGCTTGGTGTTTGACCTTGAACATTTTTATTGGCAGCATCGACGATGATAAACATGGCCCACTGGCCGACGACGTATCTTCGGCGCTTTTACAGGCGAGTATCGTATATTGGACCATAATTAAACGTTTCTTCCTTCCGCAGGTACCGATATATTGGCTTTGCAAGAATAGGCGACTTCCTTCTTCTCTCGGTATCGCTTGACGTTGCGAGGACCGGAGAGTAGTAACGTAAAAATACGAAACGGCGTTCTCAGTAACGGTTTGCGCCTCTGGTGTAACTTTCTGTTTGCGCCTAACTCGGTGCGCCTGCGGTTTGTTACGCTCGTGGTTGCGACTTTTTTGACGACGTTGAATTTTAGAGCAGCAGACGGCGGCACGAAGAATACTGGTTCGACGATGGAACTAGACTGGCAGCGGCGTAATACGCGTAGCCCGTGGGTGGTGAAGCAAGTAATATTAAATCATAAAATATCGTAAATTATCGTAAATATAAGACTAGATTAATTCGTTACTTTTTAAATGAACCTTCACTTCACTCACCGCCTCAGATGGCTACTCAACTGCCTCAGCTGGCCACTTCGTACATTCTACTCTAACTCGGATTTAGGGCACACGTAACTTTTATTTATAAAAAGAAAATTCAATAATAAAAAGAATTTTAACCCTACGGTTCCTTAAATTTTTTTAGCTAAGTGCGACTTACTTATTTGTTGCGGTTCTAAACAACAAACTCGAGGTAAAGGAAATCTCGAGGACACGATAGTACGCCAAAGAAGGTGACTCTATATCTCATCCTGAAGAAAATACCAATTTTTGTTGTAGTACTTGGTTTTGGAAATAAGTTGAGAAGGCTTATACAACGAAAATACCATAATATCGATATATACCAAGTACTACTTTCTTACTAGAAAAAACAAACCAATTTGGTACATAGTTCTGATCATGAACTAGTCTACAAGCCCCTAACTGTTTGCAGGTCCACCTGCCCCTGTATGGAATATTATTGTATCGAAAAATAATAAAAAATGAAAAATGACTGCAGGTGGCTTGCTCTTTTATTTTGATTATTACCATGCATTTTTTGAGCATACGAATTGATTAAAAAAAAAACCAAAAAACCAACGAAGAAAATTCAGAGAATTTCGTAGCGTGCATGGTACTTTCTACCCTTCAAAAACAAACCAAAATTTACCAACGGTGCTGTCAAAACACACTCCATGGTCCAATCCAGTGCGTGGGCGAGATACTCCACGTATACGATATCGATGAGTGCGTGTACGACCGCTGGCATATTCGTTCTGGCGCGATTCGCCGCAAAGAGTATTACTCCGTCGACTCGACACAGCAGAGACAGATTTATACCGCAACGATCTTCATATATGCGGTTTGGCTGGAATTCGCACTTAGCTCAGCGTCCAATCGTAACGAAAAAGGAATCTGGATCCGCCGGCGGCGTACGCACTCGCTATCTGTCTGAAATCAAATTATTGCGAGCTAAAAATGCTCTAACGATTAATTACACATTTCCGAACAAGACAATTGTCTTGCCGGTATACAACAATAATTAAAAAAAATATGCATAATAATAATCGAGCGAATAATAATTAAAAAATTATGGCGTATATCTGGGCGTTATCCAGATCGCAAAATAGGAATTAATCGTGCGTAGGTCCGCACGTACCTTCGGTAGATGATTTTTACCATTCGTCATACCCTTCTTCCTCCACGTCGTCTCCTGCCAATTCGTCATCGTTAAGAATCTCTACTTCCGGCTCCGGCAAACGCCTATCTCTGCAGTAGATGCGCTGCAACGCGAGCAAGAGTCTCAATCCAAAATGGCGTGTCTCTGGCTCGAAATATCAAAGTATACGAGGAGGCTGCCATCTGACAGGATGGAAATTGGCCATTACGTCGTTGAGTTCTTCCAGGACAATTTTTCGCATTCCGCTGGGCATTTGAAATTGGGTAACGAAAGCTTCCCATTCCTGACGTTCTGCCACGTTTCCCTCATGGACAATCGACGGCACGTATATTACGTCGATGACACGTAGTTCGTGGAGGCACTCGATAATGCTTGCAAAAGTATTTCGCATTTCTTCCATATTCGTACCACCGAGAATGTCGACCGCTCCAATCCCGACAACTACTCTTCTTGGAATGGCTGTTGTCGTTTCTAACTCGGCTAACAGCTCGGTTAGCCGCATCAACGGCCGTAAGTGCGGCGTTGTCCTCCAGCTCTGTCTGGTTTTAAGTTTGCTGGTAGATAAGCTCGCCGCTCCTTGCACAACTCCTTCACCTATCTCAAACCAGCGCACGAACATGTAGCCGCGCATCCGGCGCGACCACACACGTAGAATTCCGGCTCTGAACGCGACCATCCTCATAAATGGAGCGATTTCCCTCGGCGTAGGAACGTAGTCGAAAAAACGAACAAAAGTTCCCCTCTCGCCAAGGACTCTCCGCCATACCCGGCGCAGATGTTCCCCATTGTCTTGCCGGTTATCCTCCGGCTCCCATCTACGTATCCTATACATATCAGGCCTATGCCCCTGCACATGACGTGAGTTCGTCGCTTCTGTGTTCGCTGAACCACTGGCCGCTACTTGATTCTGGGACCGGCGTGGGGATGGGCTGCAATGACGTGTCGGTGACCCATTCGCCGACCTTTTGGCGGTACGTCTTCTTGGATCGCGTGGTGTGTCGTTACCATTGCTCGCTTGCTCGCGAGCTGCCACTACAGGTATCTTCGGCGTAGGCGGCGGATGCTGCGCTAACAGCGCCAGCCTGCGATCTCGTTCATTCAAATACGCTGTTACTTCCTCCGACGAAAGGATTGTCTTCGGCTGCGGCATTGGCTGTAGCTGGTGTGCAATTGGTGGATCAAAATGTAACTCCTGTATCGTCGTGTCTACATCCACCTCCGTCGGTGATTCCGTTAGATCAATATTCGCGACCAGTTTCGCAGTTTTCGTTGCAACTACGACTGATCTACGCTGAATTACGTGCGGTGACGATGACGTCATCGGAAATCCGGTAGATTCCATTTCCGTCGGAATACTCGACCATTCCGGCAGGGTTGGTTTCTGCCCCAGCGCCCCTAAATTTTTTAGCGCTTCATGGATATTGGCCGCTGATTTTTTGACTTTTTTCGTCGATGAATGACGGTCCTTGGACGATGGTGGTGTCTGTATTTGTGCCGCGAGTTTCAGCAACGCCTGTTCGTTTGATTCCTGCGGCTCCGCTTCTCCCATCATCCGAGCGATACGGTCCTCGACTGACTCATTCCGTAACTGATGAAGGACAAGGGACTGAGAAGATGCCCCAGTTCCGGCTAATAGAGCCGTCAACAACGTAGATGGGGTCGGAGCGCTCTCCGTCGACGCATTTACCGCTGACTCCGCATTCGATGCACTACGAACTCGTTTTTCCGACGCGCTGCTGGACGGCTTTGATGTTGCTGCGTCTTTGGACGCCTGTACGGTGGTACAGTGTGCCGCTCTCGGCGTATCGATACGTCGAGTCTTTCTGGTCGCCATCATCAGTGTCTTCGGGTCTGCAGGTTTGTCAAATTTCGCCAATTTTTTGGCGACTATATTGGCCTGTGTTGCCATATGATCCGGCTGTCCGGGTGTCCTTTCGAGCGCGTTACGTTCTTCAGGCGTGCACGGTTCAACTGCAGGTGGAATAGACAACCGTGCTGCGCCCACCGGTAACGTCGCTGTCGCTGATGAGTTGAGAAAGAACGGTTCCGGCAGCGGAGGTGGCGGCGGACTGTCGCTGCCGCTAGTTTCGTCGTTTGAATCTGGCCCCGGGCCCGGTGACGTCGGCGGCGTGTGAACGTTTGTAATCGGCTCATAACCCTTTACCTTTCCGATGATGCTGGGTTTTCTTCGCTTTACGGTGCGGTACAGGCGTTTCAACATCCATCTGTTTTCGGTCGCCGCTTCTTCAGCTAATCTCCAGTTGGTGAGATTTGACCGCTCGCGAATTAACGCGTTATCGAGCTGTACATGGGTCTGAGCTGCTTGGGAGCGTGACGCCGCTAATTGGTGTTGAAGTATTCGAATGACTTACTCGCTGTTGTCTAGGATAATGTGAGAGTACGTCGTCGCTGATTCCATTCGAATATAATGGAACTGGTCTACTTCCAGCAGCGTGCCGCAGCTTCGGCATTCGTATTTCGCCTCTCTCGGCGACCCAGGCTCCGCAAACAAGCGCTCCACACAAGCTTCATGGAAAACATGGCGGCAGCCAAATTCATTCGCCGCCAGGATTCCAATTTGGTCCTCGTTACCGACCTCTGGTTGGTCGAGTAACGGATCGAGGCAGATGGCGCATAGTGGAGTTCTATTCGCCATTCTGAAATTACGGTATCACGGTGACAACGTATAATCTGTAACCGAGAGACAGCATGGGAATTAATAAAATAACTACCAATAATAAAACAGAAATTTTAAAATAATAAATAAAATCCTCAAAAAAAATTCTAACCACCAATTAAACTGAAAAAAAAAATCTTCTATGAAGTACGCTATTACTCGAGTAAATAATAGGTAATTTTTACTTTAATCGGAAATTAATATGAAAAAATCAAATTTAATAAATACGTAATTGAAACACATGCCCGGTACGCCACATATTAATAATAATCGAATACGAATATATTAATTCGACCACCACACACTGTAAATACTACCTAACATATGAGACGAGAAAAATACTAGTGTGTGGCTACGTTACGTTGTATACCGATAAGATAAGATAAGACAGACGCGTGCCTCACACTGGAAAATCGTACGTATTTCGTACATCGTATGCGAGGCGATTATCCTATTTATAAGGCTAGAGAGAGAAAGACATACTAATACCTAACAAACGAGAGAAAATCCTACTCTACTCTACTCTGTCTAATTCTACATGCAACAAAAAAAATTACTGCGACGTACTTACGTTATGCACTTTTTCTTATATTAACTAAATAATTGAATAATAAAATTAAAACTTACGGAAAGATTCGAAGACTGCAATTTTACGTTATGTATCACACTAAACAATCGAAATTATTCACGACTCGTTAGAAAAAAATTCGTTCACATGGCCGTGCAAGCCAGAATTTATTACGTTAATTATTACTCAAGTCGGATAAAAGTTTAGAAATGTTCATGAAAAGAAAATAATAATATTATCACTACACATTCGCGCAAAAAACACGTTGTAAAAGCTGAACTCTCGGCTACACGATCATTTGTGCAGAAAAGTGACTTTTACGAGCGAAATACCACAATACAAATGTCGACTGATACTCGAGCTGCTGGATTCGTACGAGCTACGTACGTGACATTGAAGTCCTGTCCCAGCTCTCGATTGGTCGACTCGGTACACCGCACCTCGCCCCTCTTCGGTTCGTCGGGTGAAGTGCGCGCGGTGTGAGAACAGGCTACGACGTTGCCTTCGTGTAGGAATCCTTATCTACTGATTCCCATGTACCACGGCTGCTTGATTCGCATTTCCAAGAAATATGAACCAACTCAACGCACATCTAATGCGCCGACTCGGGTAAAACCTGATCTTTAGGCGGCCGGCCAGGCCTGCGTTTTGTCTGCTCAGCAAAAATTTGTAGACGTAGCATTCTTCATTGTGGGATTTTTCTTCTTTTTCATTTTACTGGCGGTAGAATCCACCTTTGATGTTGTAGCTTCATCTTCATCAGCGTTGCGCTTAGCGTAGCGTTTATCGCGTAGCGTTGTTACGAGTTCATTGGTTAACTCGTCGGTCGTTTTATTGCTGACAATATCCGGATTAAATTTTCTATAAACCTGCGTACGTAGATTTTGCAATTCTTCCAAAATTTTGTGATTCCGCTTCTCGTGATGAATTTCACTGATAAGAGGAACTGAAATTCTTCGTGTAGGTGTTTTACGCTTGGACGGTGTAGGTTTGGGTGACGTACATGTAGATGGGGTGCATACCAGGTGTCTCGACATGGGTTCTGTAGTTCGGTGATCATGTCAGCGTGTCTTCGTCGTCTTCGACAGTAACGATTTCGTTGAAATTATAATTTGGCTGTGTGATTACGTTGACCTTCGATGTGAATGGATTTTTTACCAAACAGTTCGCCGGCGTTGTAATTTAGAATGTATTTGCCGGCGGTGGAAGTTCGTCGTTCAATGTTGGTTGGTTGAAAATGTAATCAGCTAATTTCAGCGGTGACTGCTGTTTCACTGAACTACGTGGAGATTTGCGACCGCTGGTTGTTTCTGTGGCTTGTTGCATCGTAGGTAATGACGTAATTACGTCGCCACTTGCTGCATTCGTAGCTAATGCGTTGTTGATTGTAGTGGCTGCAACCGCTTCAGATACGTTGATTTGAATTGTAGGCGCAGAAACACTCCGCATATACGTTGTACGTTTCGGCGGAATTTTTGGCGTTGTCGTTACTCTTCACGTTTTGTGTTGTTTTCGACACTGTATGCGTAGTTGTATTCTTCGGTGTATGTTGAGCGATTTCAGGTAGCGATGGGTTCGTAGGCATGACGAGCGGCGTCGGATCTGGCTGGTCCGTCGGTGAAATGTACTTCGGTATCGTTGTCTTCAAAGTCGTGTTGATTTCATCCAAAATTGCCTCGTAGCGTCGTACGCACCTGGTGTATTGGCGGCGTATTGATGGTCGTATGATATCTTATCTGACGCTAGGCCGGCCGGCCTAGTGACGTTTATTTCATCACTATTCGAATCATTGACGCTAACCGTCGATTTACCTAATTTTCCCTAATTACCTAAACCATGTAACTTTCCGACTAGGCTAGTACCTTTAGCGTGCATCTCGCTGTTGGTTACGCTGGTTTTTACCAGATTACTAGTACCCGTAGCGTATATTTCGCTGTCGGTTGCGGTAGTGACTACCAAATTACTAGTATCTGTAGCGTATGTTTCGCCGTCGTCGTTGGTGGCATCGCCACTATTCGTATTACTAAATATACCACTAAGCCTTTGTAGGCCCTTACCTAGTCTTGATGTTGGACTGGCTTTGGCTTTTCCACGACCTCGGGTAGATTTGTAACAGTCGGCGATCCCCTCCTTCGCCTTCTCCGCAGCTTGTCGATGATTACGGTCCGCCATGATGAAATACTGTCGTAGAATTAGAAGTATTACTTCGTAATAATAGTTGCAGCTCGACGTGACGAAATATTCGAGCAAAATGCGACCAGTTTATCGCATACGGTAAGATAACGCGCTGTTTCGTCGTCGTTGGCCGAAGAGATAACGCGCTGTTTCCTCGTCGTTGGCCTTGAATAACAGGCACCGTGTAGCACAATGGAATACTCGAGCAGAATACGACCAGTTCGTATATGTTGTAAAAATAGCTCGCTCTATTGTGTACGCAGTACGTACGAAGCGATAAGGCGCTGTTTTCGTCGTCGTCGGTTCGGCAAGATGGCGGATTTAACAGACGATTTTCGTGCAATGTTTGACTGGTATTTTGCGTCGTTGTACTGCACGTTGTCGTAGGGCGGGCGGGGTAGGGTACTGCGCATATGTGCACAGAGATGAAATACCCTATTTTTCACGAATTTTACTCTATAATTACGAATACGCGGAATTTTACACAATTTATAATAAAAAATAAAGATAAAAAAAATACTTCACTGTGGTCACTCTCGCAGCTAAGCACCAACGAGAGGCCGGAAAAAATTGCTTGGACGTTTCCACTTGGAAACGCCAAGATTGAAACTGATTTTTGTGGCAAATTGCCACTCCGCGAATGCGAACTTCGCAAATGCGAAATCTTTTGGTTACTCTCGTAGCAGTACACCACGAGAGGCCAAAAAATTGCTTGAACGTTTCCACTTGGAAACGTCAAGATTGAAACTGGTTTTTTGCAGCTAGGCTGCCACTCGCGGACGCGAAATGTACGTTTTCACAAAGGTTTCGGCACCAATGTTACATAGTGGCACGATTGGATATACTTGGTACTGAGCTGATACCTGTGTATAACCTACCACCAGTAGCATAATTGAGACTTGACAAAATAGCACTTTAGCACGTAAAGAAAACATTATATTGAAACCGAATCAGAACACATTGATACATATTTAACCGAATCGCGATATACTGTGGTCAGCGTCGACTCTGACCATAGATACCTCCCGTAATACGGGTCACGTTGAAACAGAGTATTACTCTTATACCCTGTCCACCAAGTGGTAGACAGGGCTTCAGTACACGTACATACGTACTATATACTTCTCGAATACATACTGACGCGAACGTCAAGACGGAGCTACGTCGAGCCAGCGAGCTGCCTCGCCGTACCCCCCTACCACATTAACTACCTAGAGACAGTGTTACCCTAGTATGGAGGGCCATATCCACCTGTATCAACTTTACAAGTAAAACAATTTTTCAAAAACTGAGTTTCTCCAAACAAAATTAAGTACTTGAATTTTAACATCGAATGACACAACCCCCCTCCCAAAAAAAAAATCGAAAACTGGGTCAATTATTTGGAAAGTCAAGAGTTGAATTTTTCAAATGTGTACTTTCTTTCATTTAGTCCCTTTTTATAGTTTCTGAAAACAGGACGACTTACAAAACATTTTCAATTGTCAAATTTTTGAAAAAATTTGGAGAGGGTAATTTTTTGAAATTTTTTGAGAGTAGAAATAGAGAAAATTCCTCGCATGTCAAAAAATACAAAACCTAATAAAAAGTCAAAATTGTTTGAAAATTTCTAATTAGCTTGTATTGAACGTGTTCCAACTTTTCAATACGAGTCAAATTTCAAAAAAATTTCAAATTCAGCTTTTGAGAAAATTTGAAAAGTTGAATTCATCCGCCCAAATGAAAACAAAAATGCATTTTTCCAATTCAATGCATTTTTATAGTTTTTAAAACATAGAAATTTTTAAAAAAATTCAAAGGCTGAATTTCTGAAAATTTTCCTTGAGCTGAATTGAGTAGAGAAAATTATAAAATTGTGCATAAGAACTTTTCAAAAGAATAATTTCTCAGAAATATTTTTACACTTAATTTTTTTTAACTTGTTCAAGTACACTAAAAAAGTGTTATTTTTTCAATTCATTTATTTTTTTTTTAATTTTTCAAGAAAAATACCTAAGCATTTAAAAAATTTTAAACCTTGAATTTTACAAATTTTTTTAAAATTTTAAAGTCGTCAAAACATACAAAAATTGTAATTTTTAATTTTTTTTTGATTGGCACAGTTTCCAAAACCGTTAAAATTTTTCAGTCGAATTTTTAAAAAAATGAGAGTTGAATTAAGAGACATTTTCTCACGCGTCAAAAAATACAAAAACATTCAAAGTCAATAAGTTTTGAAAATTTCTAATTTGTTCTAGTACACAAACCTGTAAGTTTTTCAATTTTATCCAATTTTTATATTTTCCAAAAGAATAAAAATTTTCAGAAACCCAAATTTTCAACAAAAAATTTGAGAATTGAATTTTTGAAAATTTCTAAATTGTCAAAATATACAAAAATGTGTCAACTTTTCAAATAATTTCAAAATTTTCTGAGGTACTAAATAATTTTTAAAAAAAGATTTGGGAATTGAATTTTCAAAAATTGCCAACTTGTACAACAAACGTATTATTATATTTTAATTTACTCAATTTTTATACTTAAAAGATTTGAAAGTCAAATCAATAATTTCTGATTGTACAAAATTTTTAAAAAAAATATCATAAGTCTGGTTTCTTCTAAAAGACGGAATTCGAAGTCTTCGAAACTCTAACGAAAAATTAGAACGTCGAAATAAAGTAATGTTTTGATTCGACTTGATAGAAAAAATAAATAAATAAATACAAAATATACGTACTTTAGTTTCCTCTTCCAATATTTCTTTGCTTTTTCCGATCGATTCGATAATAGAAGATTTATCATTTTCGTTACTTATACAAGATAAATTCGACTGCAATCTGTAAAATAAATGGAAATAATAAAAATATGATCAACTAGGTATGAATAGAATTTTAATCGAATTATGTCAACTTACACATTTAAAATATTTTGTTGTTCATCGACGACAGATTTATTCTGATCTTGTCTTTCAGTCTGTTGTTTCGAACAAGCTTCGATTTGTTTCTCGCATTTGCTCACTTTTTCTTGAATATTCGAAAAGAATTCTTCTTCGGAGACCAGTTTCTCGTTTTCAGCCTTTAATTCGCCCTCGAGCAGGGCTTTTTCCATTTCGAGCTGTAAAATTGAAATAAGTATTTTTAAAAGGAGTGTTGAGTTGGACCCAATAAAATATATGAATTAATTTAAAAAAAAGGGGGGGGATTCCGAACCAAGAAATTGAAAATGAGTTTACCCACCTTGATTTTAATAATTAGAAATAAACATTGATTCTAATCGATCATAAGAATGACAAATAATGTTTTCGTACAAAAATTACGATTTTTTCTATGATTCGTGTGTCGAGAAAAACATTCTTCAATCTTTTTTTTTTACGATTGAACTGAATTCATGAATTAAGATGATATCAAAATTTGAAGCTAAATTCAAGATTAAATGCTGACTCAAAATTTTAGCATAATTTTTTGATTCAAGATGATATTTTCTTAACTGAATCCAAGAATTGAGATGATATCAAAATTTGAAGTAAATTCAATTCAATCAAAACTGAAGATTAAGTAGTTTGAGGTTCTAGATAATATTTTTGGAACTGAATCCAAAAATCGAGACGACCTCAAAATTTCAAAATAAATCTTAACCCATTTTTTTTTTCTTTTTTTAATTGAAGACAAAAATTGACTAAAATGAAAACATTGAAATGTTTTCTGCATAAACCTAACTAGAAATATTTTATTTATAGGTATTCCCCGAACGAAAATAAATCTTCCAAGTTTAAAACCACGACGCAATGAGATTTTTAACTGCCTTTTCGAACTGAAATTCAACGGTCCGTGCAATTCTGTACAAATTTTATACCTATGCAGGTGCACTAATAAACTGTAAATTGGCGAATAAAATCCAAACAATCCGTTTTATTTGTTTTTTATGGCATTTAATTTTATGCTTTTCGAGTTCTATTAAATAAGTCATGTACTTATGAAAATGTGCCAATGAGTTCATTGAACACTACGGTAGGTGTAATCGAACAGAAAATGAAATTAATTGCGGTAGTTTACGGAATTAAATTTTAACTGCGATAGCGACTCGATGGTTTTTTATATCAATTTTATTGGCAAAATGGAATGATTTTTTCGCTGCGAATAAGTTACTGCGAATGCTTTGTGAGGTAAAATTAGATCAGAGTTCAATAACCCGATGTGTTGTGATGTATTGAAATGAAGGTAGAGTCGTATTGCATAAATGAGTTGAATATTTAATTTTTTTTTTTTTTTTTCGCTTTGAGATGAGCTCGAATTGTATTGAATGTCATAGGCAGAACGATTCTTATTTAATTGAATTCGTACACGAGATACTCGTATCATTCTAGTCTTACTTGGTATTTTTAGCTGTTTTTTTTTTGCTATACGTTTTCCTTGCCAGTGAATTTATTAAAGAAATTTTCCTTCGACATTACCTTCAATTTTGTTATTATTATATAATTATAATAATAGCCAGAAAGAAATTTCAACTCGTGGTATCATTTTGATATACACGTACAAAGTTTATATCAAGGGCATCGTGTTTTTATAACTCGAATTAAAATTATAAAAAAAAAATTTTACGTTTTTAAAATCAAATTTTGAGGTCTAAGTAATAAAAAGTGGTTCAAATTAAATATCACGCGCTCGCTCGTAGGCTTCGATATTGCATTGCTAATATCGCTCGTTTTAAAATTGAAAAGAAAAAAGATACGAAAGATATATTCAAAGGCCATTGGCTTATTAGAGTTTATTTGAAACATCAATAAATCAAGTATTTCTCCTATATCAGAGGATGTACGAGTACATTACATATACGCGCCCATCATTTTTATATCACCTTGGAGTTGAAGATAACGCGAAATTGTAGCATTCAATATTATGATAAAAAATCATTTAGAATTATTGTGCGTAAAGCGAACCTTCCTGCTTGTATTTTTTTAAATTTTCGCTTATTGAGAATGGAATCTATAGTCTGACATATTTGTTTGAGTAAAGTTGTACGTTTTGTGGTGGCATTGGTAGGTAGGTACTTGAAGTTTTTTTTTCTTTTTTTTTTTTTAAGTTGAATTTATTGCTGGTATTTGAGAATGATACGGAGTTGTGGTTATTCGGATAGGTTTATTTGTCATATTATTTTCTCATATTTATAAGTTTTTTTCTATTGTGTTTGGCTTCAAAATGATTCAAGGCTCATTTGCCTTTTTTTTCAAGCAAGGAATTAATCATTTTTTTTTTCTTCAAAAAGTGGTAATTTTCCCGTTTGAAATTCTCAAGTTTGAATCTTCAAGTTGAAAGAAATTCGCTCGTATTTTCTGTTTTTTTTTTTTTTTGATTCGGCGTTGAAAAAAAAAATGAATTCACAGCGTGTCTAAAAATCCAATTAAATCAATTTTTTAATTTTGTAAAAAGTTTTCTTCGACTTGAATAATTAAGTGTACACGCCCGTGTAGCAACGTCGATGCTAATTTCGATATAAATGTCGACACATCGAAATCGGTCACTTTTCGATCGTACATGTCGACACGATTGTGGATGGTTTGTCGAGCATATTATCGACATGTTTGTCGACCGTCCAAATATGGCTCGACATGTCGAGCCATATTTGGATGGTCGACAAACATGTCGATAATATGCTCGACAAACCATCCACAATCGTGTCGACATGTACGATCGAAAAGTGACCGATTTCGATGTGTCGACATTTATATCGACACCCACATCGACATTTGCAATGGTGAGATTTTGAAAAATATGCTAAGTTCAAATATTCAATATATGTATATATTAAAATTACACCAAAAATAGTGTTCAAGCCAACATTTTGACATTTTTTGTCAAATATGCGGCATTGAGGCCACCTTTGTAGCTGGACACATGCGAGTGTCCAACTAACATAGAGATGATTCTTAGACCTTATGTACTAATTCACAACACACTTTATCTGCGAGTATCACAATCACCCTCAAGACGTCGACAGTCAAGTCGATGCATTATTCGACCCTCGACAATTAGATCGACATTAACTCGACTTAAAATTCCTCTGGTCAACACTGTCGACAGTTAAGTCGATGCATTATTCGACCCTCGACAATCACATCGACACTATCTCGACTTAAAATTCCTCTAGTCGACACTGTCGACAGTGAAGTCGATGCATTATTCGACCATCGACAATTATGTCGACAATAACTCGACAAGTCGTTGTATTATTCAAAACTTTGAAAAATAAGAAAATTTTGTGATTCTTTCAAAAATTATTTATTCCTGAGCTTAAAATGTTCTTATTAATTGTTTTTAGTTCTTTTTAGATATAAAATTTGTAAATTTAATTGGCAGAAATTGTCGACATAAATGTCGATGCGTTTATCGAGTATCGATTTTTACATCGACTTGTCTATGTAGAAAAACAACGTTTTCTAAATTATAGGAAAATACTGAGAAAAATTCAAAAATTTTGATTGAACAGTTATGTTTAACATAGAACATTACTTTAAATCTCAAATATCATTTTTAATTCATCGTTAACCGAGAAAAAAATGTGTCTGAATTTTGTCGACATAAATGTCGATGTCGACAATTGCTACACGGGCGTGTGCATTGCTAATTCGACCTCCATAAAAGAAATTTGAAATTAAGAATAGAAATTCTGGACTTACATTTATTTGTTAAATCTAATTCCATTTTTTTTGAAAATTTTTATGATCTTCTTACTTAGTTAAATACTTAAATGATTATTTTTTTCGACAAGTCCAGTTTCAATTTGATCTTGCTAAACTAAATTTTGAATTTTGTGTATGCGTAATTTTCTAATTTCAATTTTTAATCCTTAATTTTTTACAAGGCCATCAGAGTATGCAAGCTAAATTTTTTTATAAACAAAAATTTCAGTTTTTCTTGATTTAAGATTTTTTGACAACATTAAAATAAAATTTGGAAATTAATTTTTATTTTTATTTTTCTTTACCTACCATAGATACCTACTTGTCTATTATTAACAATTTGAAATTATCATTTTGGACGTAAAAAAGATATCGAATGTGGCTTTTTAAAATTTTATTTTTTTTTTTTTGAAATACAATTTTTGAAATTTAAAAGAATTGAATATACATCTTCCCGATTCACCCCCTCCCCCCCAAAACAGATTTCTTCAAGTACCTATGCTCTTAAAAATAAAAAAACAATTAATATTTCTTCAAAATTTTGCTCAAATGTGAATTTTTGACCTTTTATTTCAACCCAAATCTTTCAAAATTCAGTTCAAAATTAATACAAAGTTGATATTTTTCTACAAGCTTTATTCAAAAAAAAAATATTCAGTTCCTAAAAAGGGGATAATCATTTTTATAATTTTTTTCAAAATTTCGTCCAAAAGTGAACTTTTGAAATTTTATTTCGACACAAATTTTTCAAAATTCAGTTTAAAATTAATACAAAGTTAACATATTTTTTCTTTTTTTTCAAATGTTATTCAAAAGAAATTTTTTCAAAAATTTCTGTCCCCCCTCCCATAATTATTTTTCAGAAACGTATTTTTGAAATTTTATTTCAATTCAAAATTTTCATAACTCATTGTCAGTTCAATTCAAACTTGACTAAAAAAAATTGATGATACGGTTTTTTCACCCCTACTCTCATTTCCCCTCCCCCTCCCCCTCCTTCCCTTCTCTTCCCTTCCCTTCCTGTTTTCCTGATAATATTCCGATTACGGTCTTAGAAAAAAATATACAATTTTTAAAATTTTTATTTCAAGCAGGATTATTGCAAAAAATGGGGAAATTCAGGAGAAACGTTTGGAAAACATTTTTATTTGAGAAATTGTTCTTCGGGTACTTTCTGAATTCAAAAAAATGAACGGCAGACTTATGAAACAACTCCTTCTCTCGCCATTTTTAATTTCTTTTAATTCGTGATTTTTGTTTCTATTTTTATTCAATGTGATTTTTTTCTATTTGTAAATTTTACTAATTTATTTTTTATTTTTTTGTGAGCTATTTATTTTTAAAACCTCCAATTTCTTGATTTTTCCTTTTTCCTTCAGTTTCCCTCTCTTCAATTTTCCTTCTATTCCTCCTCATTTTCATTTTTTCCCCTATTTTTCCCGCTCTTTTTCTTATCCTTATCGAACATAATTTTCAACTTTTTGCCATATTTGCTAAAACTTGACATCAATTTATATTTTTGTCCGATTTTTCCACATTTTATGCAACTTTGTTACATTTTTTGTAACTAAAATGTCTAACTAACGTGGCCTCCCACGAAAAAACACAATCGATTTAAACAGAAATTGAAAATAAAAATTAATGGGACATGAAATCGAAATGAATATAATTTTTAGTTTCCATTTTGTTTTAAATTTTATTTTTCTTGATTTCATTTACCTTATTACGATGTTGAAGATTTAAAAAAATAAGTATTAAAGAAAACAAACAGAATATTAAAATTGGAAAAAATTTTGATTAGTACAAGTAAAGTTGATTGATCAATATTTTTTTGATATCTTTGAATAGTTGGTAATTTGACACATTGAAAAAAAAAATTAAAATTAAAACATTTTGATTTTTGATCAAAAACCTGGAATAAAAACAAATTGAAATAGAATCTAAAATTTTAAAAAAAAATGAAACATTTGATTTTTGATTAAAAACTGAAATAAAAATTAACTAAAATCTAATCTGAAATTGAAAAAAAAAAATAGAAAAATAGATTTTATTTCTCAAAGTTTTCAGTTGTTTTTTTTTGCTTTTCTTCTTTATAATTTATTAAACTCAAAAAAATTTATACTACTGCTACTGAGGAGTGACTTTAATAATGATCAATAATATTAACGATTCAGAGGAGAAAGGGAGTCGGAAAAATTCGTTTCATAAAAAATTATAAAAATTCACAAAAATTTCGACCATATTTTTGTAACAATGGAAATTTCAAAACTTGAAATTGATAATTTAAAGAAAAATGCCCGCTACATTTATAACTTTTCAAACTACTTTGTAACAAAAAATATCACATCAATACGTATATTTATTTCACGAGCTATGTTAATATTATAGTTATCATTTCAATGCTGACGTATTACTATCATTTAGATAACGCATTTTAACGATTATTTTTTCGTAAATGAGTCTTGAGACGAAAATCGTAATGTACATATTATACGAGTATGATAAGTATAGATATATTGTACTGACTTGTAATGAAAAATGTCGAATTTCCATTACAGTGGTATTAACTATAGCTCGTTTATTACATATTTCGTGTTACTGTACGACTTAAAAAATTTTAAACAAAATTTTGAAAACATATTCAAACGTTATAAAATTAAATTTGAAACTACGTACCTATTGCTTTAAATAAATATAATTTTAAAAATTTGTGTTGAAAAAAAAGTACATACCGAGTTCAGCTTCTGATAAAAAAAACACACGAAAACACGATAAAACGAACAACACGATAAAACGAACGTAAACACACTTGCTTTAAATAAATATAATTTTAAAAATTTGTGTTGAAAAAAAAGTACATACCGAGTTCAGCTTCTGATAAAAAAAACACACGAAAACACGATAAAACGAACAACGCGATAAAACGAACGTAAACACACGTCTAGTCTGTAAGGAACACGTTTGAAATCGGTAGGCATTTAAAACGTACGTAAATTCTGATTAGAGAAATAATTTTGGTTAAATTTTTCACTGAAAACTTTAATACAATTTTTTAAACTCGGATATTTTTTTCAAATGTTATTCTTTGTAAATTTAAAAAAAAAACTAGGTAAGTTTTGTTTGAGATAATGTTTTCCATCTTCTTTACAAATTTTTTAAAATTGTGTTTAAAAAAATATTTTTCATGTTATTAAAAAAATTTATATTTAAATTATTATTTAAAATAATTATAGTAATTGCTCTTGATAAAATGGGAATTGATAAAATTAATAAAATAGTAGTAATAATAATAGATCAAATATATAAAGAAAAATTATAATTCTTTTTTTATTATATCCCTTTATTTTTATATTAAAAACTCAAAATAATAAATTTAATTTCTTTAATAATAAAATTAATAATATTTTTTTTCATGTTAGACAATACTACTTTTAACAATTTTTCATCAAATTTTGTCTGGATTTTTGTCACAATTTTTGTTAATTTTTTTAAATATTTTTTTTCTTTGAAATAATTCTTTCAAAACTTTGTTTCAAAACCTTTTGAAAAATTTCATTTACTCGAAAGCAATTTTTTTGAAATTTATTTTTATTTTTCTATAATTGAAATTTATTTAAAAATATACTAAAAGTAGGTATGTTTAATTGGGAGCCATTTATTGGACATCTGAACCAATTTTTTCCCACTTTCAGTCGATCTGAAACCTCCATGCAATTAAATCATTGCCAGCATTTTCAAAATTCTGGAAAGTAATATACGAGTAAGTAAACTCGAGGAGCTAAAATCTTGACTTTGGTAACAGCATAATGTATTTTTTTCGAAAAATTCATCTCATTGTCTCGAGAAATTCCATCCTTACACTTCCATTTTTTAAAACTGCTTTGCAAACATTAAAAAACGTAACTCTCAGACATCGTTTCGCTTTTTCTCCATCATCTTTCAGTCTGCTCGTAAAAAAATTTCGTACGAAAGTAATTCGACGCATAAGATTTAGAACGCTATTAAAATCATAACCGATTCATTTCGATTATCAATTAACGATTTTCACTTTTTCACTCGGCTCATGACGACAGCACTGGCAATAAAATTCGAAGACTGGTCATGACGTATTTGTAATAATGCCCGTGATCTATGACACAGTTATTCTTAGAAAATATTCTCAACTAAGTGCCAGATAGGTACCTATACAGCGAGCTGCAAAAGCACACTGTGGCGTTTTTCAACCTTCAATTTGGTATTCGAGTTGGCCTGTTAACCCACAGCATTGTCTCCGAATTTCGTCTAAGGATTATTTTATCGTCGCAGGTGTTGAAATTGAAATTTTCTTGAGGTGGAGGAATAACAGGGGACGGGTTTGTGTACCCATTGACACTTGAGGTATTCATTTTAGTACTTTTTTGAAAAAAATTATGCACCCCTTGGCCCTGAAGGTAGAGATTCAATTTGGGCAATTTTTGAAGAGAAAAAATTTCAAAAATATGTTGACGTCTATTTCACCTAATTTTTTCTGCACTTTCACGATTTATTTACCAATTTGGTCTAAATTTTTCCAAACTATAAAATATCTAAAAATTCAAAAATTGAATGATTTAAAAAAATATTTTTCAACTTGAAAAAAATGATAAATTTCTTCACTCTGACTCTAGAAATTTGTGATATTCTTTTTTCAAGAAAATTCAATTATTTTTTCTCCAAGTGAATTGAGAGAATTTTTTTCCCTGAGCACTCACCTTGGGCAATTAAAAAAATAAAAAATAAAAAATATGTTGATGCCTATTTTACCTAATTTTTTTATTTTCACGATTTATTGCCAATCTGCTGTAAATTTATCCAAACAATAAACTATCGAAAAAGATCCAAAAAATTGAAAGATTTTTAAAAATAGTTTCCAATTTGAAAAAAAAAGATAATTTTTTTTACTCCAGCGCCAGAAATTTGTGATATTCTTTTCCCAAGAAAGTTCAATAATTTTTTCTCCAAAAAAATGAGAAATTTTTTTTCTTGAGATTCGTCTTTTGAAAAAAAAAACTCTCAAAAATATGTTGATGCCTATTTTACCTCATTTTTTCATTTTCACGATTTATTTACCAATCTCGTCAAAATTTTTCCAAAAAATAAAATCTCCAAAAATTGACACTAATTTAGCCAATTACCCCTTCATTGTTTCCTACCACTCTTGAAAAAAAAATTAGACGCAATATCCATCCACTTTACAGCACAATATGCCATCTATCGAACAATACGATAAAAAAACCACATTAAAAGATGTTTTTAATCATTTATTTGGTGGAGTCATTCACGAATAAATTCGTGCACCCTCGTTTTTCGCTCTCGCTATTTATTTCTATTCAAACACAACGATAATTGATTTTTTAAAGCATGGTGAAATATTTCCTTTTTCCTTCGCCGATATAATTTCCAAATTCGGATAGAAATTTTTTAAGTGTGAGGAAAAAAGAGTTATAATAGAACAGAGCGGTGTTGGCAATGTCCTAGAAATGGAAATGAATATGTATTTGCTTCACACATAACTTTGTAACGAGGAAATTGAAAATATGAACATTTAAAAACAATAATAATAATATTAATTAATCCACGTACTCGTAGATGGTGTTACCAAAGTGTAGAAGGACAGGTTTATTGTGGTGCTGCAATATGGATGATGACCTTGAGAAAAAAATTTCCAACTCGTAACAAACTGTATGATATGTATTAGGCTTATACTGGTGTATATATTTTTGGAATTATTGATAATTTTGAAGTGGGGGGGGGGGGGGGTGAAAAATTTTTGCTAAGGTTTGTAATCAAGTCTCACTCTCTTTCAGAATGGTTTCAGCATAATTTACTAATTTTTATCAAAAAAGGCCTTCCGTGGTGGGGGGGGGGGGGGGTATCAACTCTGAAGTACCCTTGAGAATTTCTTAAAAGCTGAAAACATGAAAAATCACTACAAATGGTTTTTTCGGATGAAAATGTACGTTCTAAGACTGCTTTATTATTATTATTATTAGTATCTTTTTTCAAACGTGAAAAATGGCATTTTTGGTGTTGCACAAAAATGAGGGTTGAAAGAAAAAAATCGACAAAAAATTGTCTTGTTGGGTAAAAATACCTACGTTGTAATCATACAAGGTATTTTCTCATAAAAAAAAAAAAATTAAAACAACAGCTAAAAAAGGAGCAAAAAATCAAAAATTGAGAATAATGACAACTCAAAATGGTCACTTCTCCAAATAAATAAAATTGTGCATTTTTTGATTTATTTCTCTAATTAATTTTTTTGTGTGATAGAACGAAGAGGAATTGACCATTTTTATTCGTTTTTACGAATTTTTGTCATTTTTTGCGTTTTTTCGATTTAGGCCTAATTGATTTAGTTGTGTAAGTACAATTTTTTTAGAACGTTTCATATCGTACATGAAGAAAAGGGTCGAGTCACAAGTGGAAAAATTTCCTAAATTTTTTTCGAAGTTTTTTAGAATTTTTCCTACAATCTTTTTTGCAAATTTTCTTTACGAAAACCATGTTTTTCTTAATATTTTTTTCAAAAGATAATAATTTCAGAAATTGCTACAAAAAGTTTTCTTGAATTTTTTTTGAAATTTTTTTTTGTTTCTTTTTTAAATCCAACAAAAATATTTTTTGATACAAACAATTTTATTGGAAAAAGTTCCCAAAATGAAAGTATATAGGCCTAGGTATTTGTCTCAAAATTTTCTCAAAAAATATTTCTGACAAAATATTACAAATTATTCCATAACAATTTCATAAAATTTGTTTGAATGGAAACATCAATAAATTTTTCTAAAAAATACCTCAATAAAAATTTTCTGTAAAAATTAAATACCTACCTACTTACTTAATCCTATTTTTTTTTCATTTTTATTGAAAACCGTTAAGTTAATTTTTTCAGAGAAAATATTACAATAATTTTTCCTGAAAAAAAAAAAACTGAAAATCTTATCATTTTTTTATAATAATACCTAATGTCGCAAAAAAATCAACATTTTTTTTTGAAGATAAATGATTTTTCTAAAAAAATCAAAAGATCCTATCAACATTTTTCTGAATAAAATTTAAAAATTCCATCATGAATCAATATGAAAAAAAATCGTAAAAAATGCTCCAACTACTTATTTTCAAATTTTTAAGGAAAAACTTAAACAGATTAAAAAATAACTGAACAGAAATTTTTTTGAAAGAAGCTGGTTCTCTTTAGCCCTTTCTTGAGTACACTCGACTTCAAATCAATCAAATTGACTTTATGAGCAAGAATTACAGAAAAAATAAAAATATAAATGCGAAATTTATTTTTTTTAATCAGTTGTTCTGTCAAAATTTTGAAAAAATCTCCACGTCCAAGTGTTTTGATCAATTTTTAAAAAAAAGTTTCTGAGAAATTTTCGCATCATTTATCAGGAGTCAAATTTTCAGTAGGTAGGTAAACAGGATAATTTTGAAAATATCTGACGTTTCATTTATAAAAATTTTCTTCAAGGTCAGAAATTGTGAATAAGTATTAAGTAGGTACATATTTTGTAAAAAAAAAAAACGAGGGAAAATAATTGTGAATATTTTATAATTTTTGGAAAAATCGTTCCCTGGCCTAAAATTACTAATTTTTTCATTCTATTTTTATAAAAATTTCAAAATGAATTTTTGTGATTTTTTTTAAATTACTTTTTTTTATTTTATCAATTTTAGACAAATCAAAATCATTTATAAAATATTTCAAACAATTTTTAAAGTACCAAGGTAAATTTTTGGATTTAATTTTAATTCCTATTTTTTCCTTACTTTTCCCTCTTCTATTTTTTCATGTTTAAAATTTCAACTTGATAATGCAATTTTTTCCCTCAAAAATATCCCGAACAAGTTCTGCCAAAGTCCATTTTTTGCCCATCAACCTGAAAGTACAAAAGGATTTGAAGGCTAAGGCGAATCACTAATACAGTGTAGCGAAATACTTTCGCATTTACCTCTCGCGAATTCTCGCTCGCTCGTAATGCTATTCTTAATCATATATCACCTATCTATTGTTACCTTTTAATTCATCGTCTCGGTTAATTACTATAATTCAATTTTTAACACCGTATAAAACTGTTCCTGCTTCGGGGGGAAAAATGCACGTCAGTGGAAAAAGTACCCATCAACGTTTAATCTGTCGGTAGCATCGTGCATTCTGTAGCACGCGACGCGACAGTTCAGAAAAAAAAAAAATACCGATAAGGTAGCCAGCGTAAGTCACAGGGTAATTCTTCATTCTGTTGGGAAACGCTGTCAAGTCAGATGTCAGAATAGCCGGCGATTTTTCAAAATAACCTACAATTCGGTGCATGAAGAGTGAATATTGGACACGTGAAAAACGTTGAGAACGTTTTTATTCCGGGACATTGCTTGCGTCGGCCTTGCTCACGCGATAATCTAGTTTTAATGCACTTTAATTGCATCACTGGCACGCCATCGTGTGTTAACGCAGCTGCATTCGCCTTGAACGATGCACTGTGTCACTGGGACTTGGAACTTGGACTTGGCGATTCTTACGTTTGTCGGTATGGACGATGCAGTGGATATCTGATGCATAATCTTCTTATCGTACCTGCATATTTCCAACAGAAGAAGAATCGCTCGAGCAGGTGTATCGACGTGTACGGTATTGCAGATCACCGGATCAGATCACCGGATCGTAGGATTTTTCCAATACGAGTCACCGGCGGCTGCCTATGTACACCTCCTCATCACCAGCAAGGTTTTATCATCGTTACCGACGGATGGAATAGTCTAGGTCGTCGGTTGTCGAGTCCTGATATTTGGGACCAAGTGTAGGTGTCAGGTATGAGAGGAAGGGAAAATGAAAAAAGTTAAAGTACCACTTACGCTGCAATACTTCTTTTGGCCTATGTCTTTGGTTTTATTTTATTTTTGATTAGTTTTAGTAAAGTATTGTATGCAAAAAAGGTAAGTGGTACCAAACAAAAATTAAAAAGAGCATATCTACCCAACGCCATTTTTGTACTTTATAGTTGTAGTTTTTCGAAAAATGTTGTTTCACGTAGGTTGGGTAGATCAGCGCAATAAATTGGGATTTTTTTTTTTTGAATTAGACCAACTTTTAGGTTGGTAACCAGAATTAACCAGGATTTTTTTTATTTTTGCAGTACTCGGAAATTTCTCTACTTTATTGTAGTCTGAGTTTTCGAATCTGTCATACCCTCACTCTTACTGCATCAAAATTTATTTAATTTTACCTACTAACCCTAACCTGTACGGCGAATACGGAGATTAATTTTTGGTTGTTGTAAGCGTACAGAGAGTCTCCTCTCTGAGATTGTAAGAAGGTACGCTACGAGCCGGCATATTCGTAATAAGTCACACGTAACTATAAAAAATGTAGAAACAGGGATTTGAGGAGTCAATTTTTATTTTATAAAAGTTACGTGTGCACAAAATTTAAAAAATGTAGGAGCGGCCAGCTGAGGCGATTTGCGACGATGCCGACGGAGGCAGGTGTGAGTGCCATCTGTGGCAAAATGAATTAATGAGGTGCCGTCAGAGGCAGTGCGTGAAGGAAGGCTCAAATCCATAAGAGTCTCAACAGGCAAGGTCCAATGCGACGATTTGTCGCAATTTGGTTACCGATTCATCGTACTGTTCAACATCGAGCGGTCATCATCAGCCATAGTCATCCACGGGTCCTCAGTCCAGTCGCTGTTCATCGTCATTGCCATAGGAGAAACCAATCACAAGCGTGTTATATGTCAACGCGAGCGGAAAAGTAGCACCTAGGCGCAGACTCGAATCATTATTGTGGTTGTCGCATATGCTCTGATGACGCGGTCGTCTGACGGCCACAAACCTGAAACAGTAATCAATACGGCCGTAACCAGCGTCACCAACGACCGTAATCGATCATACCCACCGTCATCAGTAGTGGCTATCATTACGCAGCCCTATTGAGTAATGAAAACAGAACCGCGGCTATTCACTTGTTAACCGATGGCCGCGAAGCAACGTAATCACGAAACTATTCGCTAACGATCCGATTCAATAGAAAAGTCTGTCGCCGCTACATGCTGAACGTGCCCGCTGCTACCTGCGAACAAAAGATTTTTATCAACCTCAAGTCCGTGGCTGTCTTATATGCCCTGACCAAGCTGTCGCCCGATAGTCATGGTCAGGTGTCCTTGTACACCGTTGCAACGTCGAAGACGATACGATGTGAACGTCAATCACCGACGGTCATATGGCGATCATGATCTCTTTCTTTCCAACTAATATCATTTCGTTATCTACAAAAATCCTATCTTGAAGCCACGCTCTTATTTCAAAGTAAAATGATCCTCGATATTATTCTTTCCGCAATTCCATCCTCAGCTCTTGGTTTTCGCAACGTTAAAGCGAAACCAAGAGGGAGTCGTCAAGCAGATCACAAGCCAAGCTGTCAGTTTTGTCACCGAACCGAGTTAATTTCATCTCCAGTCTGACGTTACGTCAGTCGACATCCATCGTTGTCAGTCGTCGCCGATCCATTGTCATCGCGACGAAACACCGTGTATACCACACTCGTCTAATTGAGGTGACCAGTAGTCGATTTGCATAGTCGTTGCTTTCAATGCCGTGGTCGGCGGTGGTGTCTTCTCAGCAAGCCGTAAACTGTCGCTGTCGCTAGTCGCAGCTGTCCAGTAGCCAATCGAGAATCAATACGTCGCCGGCAGGTACCATGTCTAATGGTCATTTGGCGACCACTCTAATTTCCTAGAAATTCCAACGATACGTCTCGCAATTTCCATCCTTGGCTAGGTTCTAAATTCAAAGTTAATTACGTTATTTCCCGTATCCATCCTCATTCGCAATGTCGTAGCGAAGCAGGAGGTACCTGTCAAGCCTGTGATCGTTTCTAATTTGTTAACTGTCGTTCAACGACCACAGAGAGAAGAGCCCGAACGACGGTGTCGTTGACGGTGCAATCAGGCCCAGCCTGTTAAATGGCTATGCACGTTCGTTGCCAAGTACGTCGAGATGCATCACGAAGTGTTGCAGAGCGATACCGCCAACCTGCGACATAGAATATTCAACTATTATTCGATATCGACAGTGATACTTACGAAGGATTTACGTGTTAGGGTGATGCATCCAAATCTGCGAGAGTCCACACACGAAGCATATATGTTATTGTATACAACATGATGGTGCATTCCATTTGACGGTTATGTGTCTGGTCATCGATCAAGGACGCGATAATTGTGTACGCTATAGTCACAGTAAAAGTAGCCAGAACTACTTTCTACCTCGTATACGTACCTATACGTCCAAGCTGGCACATCAGGGCTATACGTCCGGCGAATCCGATGGTCCATTTCGTTATGTGACACCTGCAACAAACATTGTAATGGGTATTTCGACCTAAAGCTACGAAGCTAATACGTAGCTGCTTACCTGCTCGTTGACCCGTGGACTGACTCGTCGATATGCCAAACGTGGCCAACGAGGGATTGGCTAAACGAGGCCCTGCGAGGGAAACACCGAAGAGGCCTGAGTGGCGTCGTCGCTTTTCTAATCAGCACCGCTCGGGGCCTACCTACCTGTCAACTTACCTGCCAAAATGAGTCCCTGGTCCGGCGAGACCATTTACCTAACTACGACTTTGTAAATAGTTATTAATTTTTTTAATGAGCATTCATTTTCTCTTTCGAGCTCATCATTATCATTTATCATTTTTTTTTGTTTGTTGATCTTTATTATTTCTTCTTCTTGACGATATTATTTCGTTATTATTTTTAGTGCCTTTATACTTTTGTAGAGTATTATTTTGTTGTAATATTTTATGATTTTTTTTTTTGAATCTTTAATTCGGATGACAGGTCGCGGTTGAGTGTACGATGCGTAGCTAGTATAGCTATCAAAATTGTTAGGTTCTTTCTCTCTTTCGATTTTCAAAATTCAAAATTAGTTTTTTTTTTGTATGAGTGAACCCTTTGGTTTAAATGTTCGATTTTCAAAATTACCATTACCTATTGGCTTCTTAGATCTTCTTCTTGTCTTGCCTTATCCTGATATAATCCTTTCGTCTACGCCAGTGTTGCTTGACCTCCGATAAGTACTTCGGGGGCAGGGTCTAGTGGTCCATATCTGGGTCTTTTCCCGAAACCTCTATATGAATCGTGCTGTTCCTCGGTCGGCGCGTAAGGGCTTTCCCTTGTAAACCCCTGAGGAGGCATATGATAGGTAGATATGGCCCACCAGTCTCGGGCAACACTGACTTCCCAAGATAGGTAATCTGTATAAGGGGGGGGGGGGGGGTATTGGCGAAGCTTCGGCTGAGCTGGTGCTCCGCTCTTATAGCCTTCATCAGTTCGTTAATGTATTCGGTGTGCATCGCACGTCGAGCTTAACAGCTCGGTTTCAACCTACGGGTAACGGTGTGGAAGGCTGTGTGATAGCGCGCATCGTGTGGCTCTTCCGCGGCTTAGTCTCTCGTGACTAAGTCTAACCATGTTAAATGCTAAGTCAGTATCAAAGAGTGAATATAATGTTGAGTTACGAATCCATTGAGTTATTTCGCGAAACGTCTCAACATATGATATACGGTATAAGTCAGTAAGTATCAGCTCAGTATGACACTGACGATCCTTTCCGTCTCTATCACTGTATCTAAAATTTCAAGCAGGTGAATATTACGATCAGTCTATGCCAAAAAACTTTCAAATTCAGATTTTCAATCACAAGAAAATATTTTTAAAATTTTTAACAATTTTTTTGAAAATTTGAAAAAAATTACGATGCTAAAATTTTGAGATTTTCTTGAAGTTTTGAAATTTAATTTTTTTTTAAATTAAAAAAAAAATTGAAAAGCACATTTTAATATTTCCGAAAAAATTGCATCCAAAATTTCAAGTACATAAATGAATGTGACTTTGCTATTACCTTTGTCAAAAAATTTCAAATTACTGGGTACCTAAAATCCTTTTTTTAAATTTTTTTTTAATTCATTTATTTGAAAAAATTATTTTTTTTTATTCGAAACACATTTTTTAGTAATTTTGTGACTTCAGATTTTTTATGAAATTTTTTAAATAATAGGCTATCTAATAATATTAATTTTTTTAGAATGAATGAACTCATTTTCCCAATTTTTTTCAAAAATGGAGAAAAATTGAAAAAAACATTTCAACTACTGAAAAATAAAATTTCAAGTAGGCAAATATCAACATTTTTTTGCAAGTTAAGATATCAAGAAATTCTTAAAGAATTTTTAATCAACAGAACAAATTGGGAATTATTTTAGAAATGAAAATTCAAAATTATTTTTGTGAAATTCTCAAACACCCATATTTTATGTTGTTTTGTGGTTTCAAAACATCAAAACATTTTCTTGTGTTCTTTTAAACAACTTCATCTTTTTTTAAAACGAATAAGAATGTTGTTTCTCAATTTTTGAATTTTTCCAAATTTTCTCAAAAATGGAAAGAAATTGAAAAATTCGTTTTAAATGCTGAAAAATTTGTGCCTAAAATTTTAAATAAGTAAACATCACGATTATTTTTTCTTGGGTAATGATTTAAAAAAAATTCAAGTATAGGTAATTATTTTGGAAATTTTTAAAAAATGTAGTTTTGAAATTTCAAAATCTTGTTAAATTCTTTCAAACACATTCCAACGTTGTTTTTTGGCTCAGTTTTTTTTAAATTTTTCATAGCAATTTTTTTTTTTTTAGTTTGAAGAATTGTGGGTTTTTCAATTTTTGATATTTTGCTTCAAAAATGAAGAAAAATGGAAAAAACACATTTCAACTGCATTTCAAATAGACGATTATTTAGAATATTATTTTCACAGGTGACCATGTCAAAAAATTCTCAGATTCAAATTTTCAATCAACAGAACTTTTTTTTGAAATTTTTCCGTAAATTTCGAAAAAATCGCGATATCAAATTTTTTGAAAATTCTTTGAACACATTTTTCAGTTGTTTTCTGACCTCAAAAAATTTTCCAATATTGCTAAACGATTTTTAATTTTCCTAGAACGAACGATGCTCTATAACAAATTTTTAATATTTTTCCAACATCTTCAAAAATTTACCAAAAATTGAAAAACGAACCTCAGCTGCTGAAAACTTTATACCTAAACCTACGTACCTAATATTTTTTCGACTCGTTTTCTCCACTCAATCTTATTTCTCCTGCCCCTCCCCTTCTACATGATTTTCGCACATTTTGGAATGGTAAAAACCCCACGAACCTGATCGTATTTTAATTATCTTTATTGTTGAGTAAACATTCGTGTTTACTGTTCGTATTTCGTACACGTAGTAAGGTACATACGTCTATGTACCATCGAAGTAGATAAATATAGAAAACAAGTATATAGTATAGATGATGGTTCATCGTGGACACGTGTTAACAGCCTTTAATAGATCCAGTTCAGGGTGCTTACATGTTAGAAATTTGTTACATTGAAGATACACAAGCCTTCTCTTTTTATAATACCTAATCATTTTTAATGGCGACGATAAACGAGATTTTAATGTAACGTAAATGTCTTTATCATCGTTTACAGTTTTACACTTTATAATAAGCCTTTCTTTGATCGTTATGAGAAAATTTCTCTCCAGTGTGCAGATTTTTTTTTCTTTCTAATTTGTCACTGAGTAAGAGAAGTTGTACAGAAAAAAATTCAAAGCATGAGAACAAGAAGAAATATTCTGGAACTCGAGTTGAAAATTTTTTTCCTTCAATTTCTTATTCACTCAAAAGAGTACCTATTAAAATCCGTAAAAATGTCGATCATTTGTCAAAGAAAAATACAAGCAGGTATAATAGCCTACCAAGAACACGAGTTATCTGACCATTGGACTTTTGGTACCAAAGTCCAATAGTACAACTTTAAACATCTATTTATTTATACCTACCGATTTCTCTCAGACGTAAATCTTTTCATTCTCTAAACCCATCTTCCCCTCTGCAAACAATAAATCACTAATCGATCACCCCTACCCCTGTTGTTCAGATAACACATTTGTCGAACAATAGGCTCTCTCAGAATGAGTCGAATTTCAGATAAGATTAATCTTATCAATGTCTCAACCAATGAAATGCTAGAAAAAGTCACGTGCAAAGAAATCCATTAGCGACATCTACATTTTAAAAAGACTTTAAATAGCCCAGCTTTTCTTTTGATTTTTCAGTTCGTTTTGGAATTTCGGTCCGCGAGTCGGTCTCGACTTCTCGAGTCGAGGCGAGTAGCCTAGTTCGGGGCACGGTGTGCTTTCTCATTTCGGTGTCTTTTTAAAAAAAATTTATTATTTTTTTCGGAATACCTATCGAGGTTTTTTGCAAATTTTGGATGAAAATCCAGGTAGTCTTTTACCAGTTTAATAACTATACCAATCTAACCCATTAGCTTATCGTTTTTAGAAGAGTCTAACATGGGTATGTTAATTATTTTAAATAATTATTGCTTTTTTTATCATAAATATTTTATATTTTAAGTAGTAATTTAAGATCGAGCAAAAAATTTCAGTTTTAAATTCTGGCTTAGGTTAATTATTAGGTATTAAAACCAATTTTAAAATTTTCTTTAAAATCTTTTAATTCAGTTAGCTTACTTAGGAGAGACATTTTTTGAAATAAAGCCTTAAAACTTTTAAAAAAAATTATTCAAAGCAACCAAATGTGCAATTTTTTGATAAGTATTTGAAAATTTTTCAAAAAAAATTTCAAGTTTGGTGGTTTTTTTTAATTTAAGAAAAAATTGATAAAAATTTTCAGGTGTGAATTCAGATATGTAAAATATTTCCATTAAACTTTAAGATAGATTTTTTTTAATTTCCAAAGAAATATTCAGTTTAGGAAGCTTTAAAACAGACAATTTTTGAAGTGCTTAATGCTTACGTAAAAATTTTGAAAAAGAATTCAAAACAACCAAAGTTGAAATATTCAATTTTTTTTTCAAAAAATTTTCCAATGTGTCGATGGTTCTAAAAAATTTATTAAAAAATTACAGATGATGTAAATTTTCAACATAAATTTACTGAAACGAATTTTTACAAATTTCTAGCGAAGTACCTATTCGATGTAAGAAGCTTTATCAAGCCAGAAAATTTTTAAAATTGTGTTTTTGTGTAATTAAAAAAATCGAGGCTACCTACTAAAAATTGCAATTTTTCAGATTAAAAAAAAAAGGTTAAACAATAGTAAATTAAAATATTTCAGTCGTAAATTCAGGTGCTTTAAAATTTCTAGGAATGAGAAATTTTTTATAACGAAATAATCAATTTTAAAAAGCCATAAAATTTTTATAGGTTGTCGTAATACTTTCAGTGTTGTTTTTTTCACCTTAAAAAAATTCGCAGCAACCAGAGATGCCATTTTTAAATTTTTTTATCTCTTTAAATTTGAAAAAAAAATGTCTACAAATTCGTGATGCATATTTTTTATCAAAAAAAAGTATCAGTACTATAAGGGCCGACTTGATTTTAAACGAATCGTTTCGTGGTTAAGAAACTGATAAAATTCCATTTCAAGTTGATAAAAACGAAATATTTAGTGGTATTTTAAAATGTTTTATTCAAGAAAATTTTCAATTCAATAGGTAATTATATTTTTTTATTGTTGAATTATTTTTTTGAAAAATCACTTTTGATTACCTACAATGTTTTATTAATTCCAAAAGAATTTCAAATCAAGCATAATTTTCAAATATCTGCTCTCTCTCCCTCTCAAAAAAAAGAAATAAAATAAAATAAGTAAAATAATAAATAAATAAAAAATAAAAATTTTTGATAATTTTTCTTAGAAAAATCACGTGTGATTAAAATTTAGAAAAAATTCCAACAGAATTTCGAGTTGAGCATAATTTTAAGAAATCACCCCCCCCCCCCCCAATCAAAAAATTGCAAGTACATTATCAATGCCATAATAAAAATGTACCTACTTCTTAAAAATTTTAAAAAGTTGTTATTTTGCACAAAAATTTTGAAAAATCATTTTCAATTAAAATTTGTAAAAGGTTCCATAGAAAGATTTCAATTTTTAATGCACTTATTTGGTACCTACTGAATTTGATTTTTTTTTTTTTTTTTGTTAAAACTGACGTTGAATTATATTTTAAAAACTAGTTTCGATCAAAATTTAGAAATGCGACTTCTAAAAAAATTAGTTAAGAAAAAAACATTTTTTTACAAAAACTAGAAAATTATTTGACTAAAAAAATTTAAAAAAATCACTTCTAACAATAACGAAATTACAAATCCGACATAATTATAAGCAGTTTGCCCCCTCTCCTCCCCTCCTCTCCCATCCTTCCTCATAAATACAAAGTTTTGAAAAATTATTAAAAACTCATTTTCGATCAAATTTGAAAATTTTAATTTTGAAAAAAGTAGGTACCTACCTACGTTTAATAATTAATTAAACGTTTGAGAAAAACGTTCTTCAACAAAACTTTTTAAAAAAATTTTCTCAGCAAAATTTTGAATCCAACGTGTTTTCTAAAAAAGATTGAAAATTTGTGCTTAGAACAAAGTACTAAAAGTACAATAATTTTCAACAAAATTAAAAAAGGAAATATTAAAGAAGAAAAATTGAGAATAATTTCGGTTTTAAGCGAAATTCAAGTACGTAGGTACTAAGTAGGTACAGTTTTTCCGACAAAAATTCGAAAAATAACTTTTTTTCAAATCCTCCTATCAGATTTTAATTTCAATAGAATTATTTTAAAAGTGTTTTTGAAGAAATGAAAATTTTATAATTTGACAGTAAGAAAGTTAACTCTGGAAAAAAATTTAAAATTTAAAAAATTACTAAAAAATGGCCTCTATTAATTTTTTTCATTTTTTTTTTCATTTTCTCCCTTACCTACTGGCTATTTGACATTTTTTATTTTTTTCTTGTAAAAGACTTCGTTATGAAAGCAAATCTTCAAAATTACAAATAAAATATTTCTTTTCACTTCAACAAAATCTGAAAGAAATAACTTAGGTAGGTAAGTATAGAAAATTTCATTTTGAACAAAATTTTTAAAAAAATGAAAAAGTATTTCTATGAAAAATTTGAAATTTTATTTAAAATTCTCAAGAAATGCTTTCCAACAAAATTGAAAAAAATCTTCTTTCTCCGAAAAAACTTTAAAATGATCACAGTTCTTAAGAATTTTTTCAAGAAGTAAATAAAAAAATAAATGAATTTCTATCTGAACGAACTTTTTGAGTTTTAATTAACGTTTTTTTTTTCAAAAAAATTTAAAATGAGCTTTTTTAAAAAATTGAAAAAAAAAAATGAAAAAATATCCTTCAATAAAATTTAAAAAAAAATGCTCTTCAGCAATATTTCGAATTGAACTTAATTTTTTAAAATTAGTTCACAAAAAATCGTATTTGAGCAAAATTAAAACAAAAACTACTTAGGTTTCCGAATTTTGAATACAAATAAAGTTTCAATATTTGTACCTAAAATGAAGTAAAATATTTCATTACTGGCACTTACGAATTTCATTTTTGTTTATCCAACAAAAATCCAATTATATACTAAAATGAAAACAAAATATGATTCATACTACTTGGAAAAACAATCTAAAAACAAATTCAAAAATTAGCTCGCTATTATACAGGATCTCATCTACTTATACCTAGGTATAATTTTTCAAAAGAGAAATTAGATTATTTTGAAAGCGACTGGAGACAGGCTCTCTAATTAGCTCTTCTAGGAGATACCTATTTATTTACTCGAGGTAACGTCTACAATGACATCTAACAAAACAATTATGGCTTAATTTTCTTACCAGTTTTGAGAAATGATGCCTTAATCACTTTGGCATTAACCAGGCGAATCCTGCCTTTTACTTGGTTCAACAATTAGGCATCAAAATCGAAATACCAGCCTTTAGGTATAACCATATAGGTATTTCAGAGGATTGTGCACTAGTTAGTTAATTATACGGTCGAGAACCTTCATTTGGACGAATCAGAATAATTAAATTATTTTCTTACAGGTACAGCAAGAGTTGAACAATAGATAATCTACGAATAATTTCACACTTGAAGATATTTCCAGAAATATAACATTTCTAACCGAATGTGGGAAATCCTGCCATCGTGAACGAGAGTTTTCGTAGATTGAAAATTAACTCTGTAGGCAAATGTATCGCAATAACATTGAAATCACGTTAAATAGACAAACTTGGCATAAATGCGAGATCTCATTTTAATAAATATTTTCCTTGGCGAACTAGCTGCAAGATTCCGATTCGAGAATGTTTTTCCAGAAGTAATTAAGAGTTTCTTAATTAAGCTATCTAAATTTCCGTAATTTTATCGAAAATAAATACGCAAACAAGGTTACAAGGTTGGTGTTTTATTTATATTGATAAGAAATACAGAATTTTAATGTGAAACTAGGTCGTTGGCGAGATACAAAGATCAAAATACCGAAAAACAATTCGCAATATTTAATTCAATCGATTTCATTGCAAAACAGGTGCGAGAACATCCGATTTCTGAGCAAACCAGATGACTCATTGGGTAGGTATAATGTACCTAGTACATACGTCAGCACTCCTACAAAATAATGCAAATTACCTGATTCTTGGACTCGTCTTTTAACGATTTGTAAAAAGTTGCTATAAGTTTTTCACTATAGAAACCACTTTTGATGAATATTTTCACCTTTTTATATTTTTCTTATTTTTATACGACAGAAAACGTTTACCAAGATAGGTAGGTACATTAAGAAGATCATTAAATTATGCAACAGCCATTAACGTCAAACAACAAACCGACGAGTAAAACCAGAAAATTAGTTTTTTTCCATTTGTTTTGATAAAAAATAAATAAAATATCGTTCAGTACTTTGTTCTGTGAATGGTAATTTTAAAAATCGAAGAAATTTTTTTGAAAAGATTATTTATTAACCCTTCCTACAATGTATACTTTGTTTCCAACACACGCTGATTTTTTTCAAAAATTATCATACGAGACTATATTTTCCTTTTAGTTACGTAACATTTTCTTGAAATTTAGTATCTAATTATTTGTTACCAAGTTAGGAAAAGTGGTATCTCGCTGGAAAAAACTTGGCATTCGGCCAATTTAATGGTTTTCATACTGGTACATATAGGCACCTTTTGGAGAAAAAAAAAATAGTCGTGATGTATTTCAAGTTTTGAGTTTACATTTATTCTATTTCTATTTCAAAATTGAAACGAATGTTCCCATTTTTGGCCTCAAAGCCCCTTCGTTATATTTTAACCTTGGATATTTGAAGAGTTTTTGGGTAGGTATTTAAGATTTTAAAGCTCGATTCACTGGTAAGTCGTAGATAGGTATAGTTCACAAATGAAGGAAAATTTATCCAAGGAAATAGGAGTAAGTTGATTTTAGTCGAGTAACAGAGCGTAAAATTCTGCATCCGTTAGAAGATTGAAGATACTCATTAAATAGCTCGAGTTTGAATTAAAGTGTAAGTTTGGGTATAAATTTAAAGAAGAACTGTAATTTTTCAATTTTTAAATTAAAAAATAAAATTTTTTAAAAAACACAGTTTATCGATATTTTGCACAAAGCACTATAATTTTCATCGCATTGAATCAATTGAGGTTATAATAATTATTTATCATCACTGATTTGTTTCGAAATATTTTATTTTGATTTGAGTCGTGAAAAGAAAACCTTCGCTTCGTCGCGTAATGAACATCTGCCAAATTGAAATGATAACACGAATACAAACGTTTACCTATATTACATATGTTGTTACACGAGCATAACATTAATTTATGCACTCGGTTGGGTAAATTATACCATAATTGATCGTTGTTTAATTGGATAAATGTATTTAAAGAATTTTCTACGCATGTGGTAGATACCCCTTGGTCGGTCGAATCAACTGTGAAGCGATTATACTTTTACGATTTGCGAAATTGATCGCGATTAGTTTCAAAAATTCAAAGAGCATGAAGATGTTGTTAATAAGTTTTGAACTTCCAAACGAACTTTGGCGAAATTTAAAAATAATATGGGCAAAGGTATTATTATTTGGAGCATAAGTTATTGCAGCATTATAAAAGAGCCACAAATTGTAAAAAAGCGTTATTTTCTAAATGAGCAAATACGTGGTATTCATATTTTTTCAAAAAATATACATGATAATACCTACTCTCCACCTTGAATTTTTTTGCAAGTTTCTTTGAATTTTTTCACAAGAACCGATTTTTTTTTTGTTGAAAACCCCATTTCAAAAATGATTACAATTTTTTAAAGAAATGTTGAGAAAAAAAATTTGACACAAAAAGACAAAAATATTTTTAAAAGATTCACTAAATGTGCTTACATAGATTAAATTTTTTCAAAACATTTTCCACAAATATTTTTTTGAAAGAAAATATTTGGAAATAATCTTGAAAGAAGCTCAAAAAGTAATCCCCCCTCCCCAAAAAAACCATGAAAAATTCTATCAAAATGTTTAAAAGAAAATTGTTTATAAGAAATCCTCTCATTAAAAAAAAATATTCATTCAAAATTTTCATAAACATCAAAAATATTGGGTACCTATGTACCTATTAAAAATTTTGAAATACATTGTTTTAAAAAAATTTTAATGAAAAATTTTAAATAGTTTTGGAAAAAAGTAATCAACTTTTTTCAATTTACAAAAAAAAAACTTTAAAAAATCTCTGAGAGGAACTATATTGGTTTTCCTGAAAAAATCCCATAAAAACTTTTTTGAAAGGCGAAATATACTTCAAAATTTTGTCGAAAAAAGATTCAGAAATATTTTAAAACTTTTTCTGCAAAGAATTCTTAATTTTATTCTTAGGTATTGAAAATTTTCAAAAATAAATTCTCAACAAATTATTTAAATAACTAATTTTTCCTAAAAATAATAATTATTATTTTAACAATTGAAAAATTTCCTTAAAAAAACTATCAAAATTTTTTTTAAAAATCATTTTTGTCTAAAAACTTTTTTGAAAAGGAATTATCTGAGTCAATTCAAAATTCCCCTGAAACAAAACTCAAAAATTCTATCAAGAATTTTTCTTAAAAAATTCATCTAAAAATTTTTAAAAAAGAAAAATTTTCAAAAAGAATTAAAAAAAACAATATTCCTTTTCTTCATTTTTCTAACTATTTTTTCAAAGAAAAAAATTTTCAAAATTTTTTTGACAAAAATTAAGAATTAGGTAGGTAGGTATCAATTTAAAAATTTTATCTAAAAATTTTCAAAGGAACGTTTACAAAAATTCACCAAAAAATTTTTAAAAAGGAGAAAAATTTCAGAATTTTTCTGAAAAGAAATTCAAAAATCCTGTAATTTTTTTTTCAATCCCTGAATTTTTTTTTAAAGAAAATAATTTTAAAAAAATGCGAATTACCAGAAAATTTCAATGCAAAGAAATCGTTAAAAAACGTTTTTCAAAATAAATAAGAATTTTAAATTTAAAAAAAAATCAATGATTTTTTCAAGGTCTAAGAATCTTCTTAAAAATTATTACTTTTTGAAAAAAAAATACTTATTTCAACTTTTTTCGAAGAAAGAACCCAGAAATTAAATCAAAAATTATAAAAAATGAATTAACAAGCAATTGCTTAAAAAAATTTCTTTGTATGGAAATACTGAGTGCAAAGTTTTCCGTTTAAAAACTCAGAAGTCCTGCCAAAATATCAAAAATACGTTTATGCACCTATAATTATACAAAAACCGTACATTTTTTCCAAGGAAAATATTTCAAAGTTTTTCTAAAAAAATTCAATAATTCTATCCAAAATTTTAAACAAAAAAAAAAAAAAAAAAAAAAATCACCCAAGAATTTTTACAAAAAATTTTCAGAAAAAATCAAAAATCCTGTCATACAAAATTTTAAATAATTTTTTACCCCTTTTGTGTTGTAAAATGAATCGATCTCATGAAATTTATTAAAAAACCATTAATTTTTTTTAAAGGAAATATTTTTAATTTTGCTTAAAAATTGAAAAATCCTATCAATTTTTTCAAGTTCAAAATAAATTCACCTTATTTATTACATACCTACTCATTTAGGTTTTGAAATGGAATATTTCAGAATCCTGAAAAGATTTCAAAACTGATACAAATTCAAGTGTTTTTGATTTCACAAAAATCTTCTGAAATGTTTTTACAAAATTTAGGAGGAAAAAGTCAAAAATGACATGTAATAATAATTGTAATATGTACCTACTTATATTTTTGGTAATTTTTCAATAAAAATATTCTTGAAAGATAGGTATACCTTTATAGTGATTATAAAGAATTATGCATGGAGAAGAACACCAAAAAATACACAGAAATACCGAATACCTATCAACAAAATAAATCAAAATAATTTTCGACAACGTATTTACAAAAATGAAATGAAATAACATTTTTTATTTGAAAAGTAATATCATAAATCGAGCTTCAATTTTCCGTCGTTTTCCGTCAAATACACAACATCAGCCAAAGTTTGCTCACAAATGGTTTCTTCTGCTCGTTCAAACATCTAAAAAAAAAAAAAAAAAAGTTATAAAATAATTACATACAGCACTTTGTACCAGGTAGTTCAAAGAAAAGATGAACTTACCGGTCTGTAGTTGAACTGATCTTTCGGAGGGGGATATTTAAAATCTGGGCCAAAATTCAACGAAAGTACACACGGCTTGTAAAAGGAAACGGTCGGGTAATATTGACCATCGTAAATATCAACAAAAGCTTCGCCTTGGCATTCGCCATTCTTGAAGAATATTATTTTACTACCCTTTGAAGTTGTTAGGTTTTTAGTTATTTCGGAAAGATTGTCTTTTTCTTCATAGTACAGGTGACTTTTGAATTTGACTAAAGGCTGAAACAAAAATTGCAACGATATCAGTACGTTGAAATAATGATATTTAATGAGTATACGATTTCAACATTCGTAATTATGGAAGTACTAACTTACCCTATCTTTAAAAGTAGGCGGAATCACTGTTCCTGACTTAGTATCGGGTAAACTAATAAGTAGCCCTAAGGTGTCACCTTCGCCGAAACCACTGCTGTAATGTTTACCTCTGGCTTCGTGAAATTTCGTTCCTTTTCTAAAATCATAATTTTAGCGATAAATGAATATTCAATATTTATACATCATATGTAGATTCAAAAATTCTAGTTTACCTGGATCTCCAACAATATCCAAACTTGTCAAAGCCTAAAGGTGTTTGTAAATTAGCAAAGCTTTGACCCCAGCCAATTCTGCAAGCACTGCCATCTCGCATTTCGTCCACATTTACTTTGTAATACCACGTACCTCGAGAAACATCTACAAAAAATATGGAATAATTATTTTTTAATACCAAAAATATCAATACGACGAACAATTGGTTAACTTACAATGCGTAGCTCGAGCCATACAATATCCTTTTTCTCCAATAATAGAAAGTCTATCTTCGGAAACACGTAATTACGGAGCTCTATCGTGCAAAGCTATCAATACGGAATTTGGACACAGTGATCTGTACAACCATCCGGGTATAGGTTTCCCTGCAGATTCGCTCGATTCGTCAAATTCCTATTAAAATAATTAAACGATCAGTATGTGACAGAATAAATTTTTAGAATAAGTTCGTAGGTAATTTATTTACTTGTCTGAATGGAGCATTAGGATCGGGCTCAGCTAGGAAATATCTGTAGCCTTCTTTATTATAGGGATGTTCCAAAGGATACCCGTGAGGAGATAATTTCACCGGAGCTGTATCGACTCTGCTTCTTTTACCAATACCAACGCTGGAACCTTCACCGGGGGCTTTTCGTTTAGCTCCACCACGACCTTTCACTCCACTGCCACCAACTAAAATGAATATTCGGAGTTAGTTATCATCGAAGTAATAATAATTATTTATTAATTTTCATTTACCAGGTTGTACTCCCATTTAGGTCTATTTCAAATGACCACCTTTTAACATAGCTTCGTAATTAGGCTTGATTTGTGTGACATCGTGGTTGAATAATCCAAAAGTGTTTTCTGCCGAATCAGTACATGTCCGGAAATTGGTACCGGAATCCTTGGTCAACGTTCTCAGTACCTAAGGAATTAAATCATGGTAATTAATATAGAATAATATACTTAAGAATAAATGTACAGAAAAATGAGGCTTACAGTAGAATGCCACGATTGTGTAACACGTCGAGCCATTGTAGTCATTCCTTCCCAATGTGAATCGATGAAAGGAATAATATCTTTATCTTTAGAGAAAAATTTCTTTGGTTTTCCGTCTTTAATACTGGCTTGTATAAGATTTCCGATGGCAGTAACACATAATTGAGTAGTAGCTGTGAAAATTGACAAACGAAGTGATTTATTATACTTAATATCTTCATGGAAGGTTATAATATAAATATTCTTACTCGACATATTCTTCTTGAATATTTCTAATCCACTTGGTGAACAGTTTTTACAGAGAAACACGTAATTCATCATAAATGGTACTAATTTTCCTAACTGATAGCTTATACATGACTCGTGAAACCATCGATTACAGTTTGCGCATAATAACTCGACGATATTCAAATTACGATCTTTGCCACTATTAAAGAAAAACAAAATTTCAATTAGATATAGAAATCGACTCAAATACAAATCAACTTTAAAATGAATACTTTACCAGTAACAATGTCCACGATCTTTATCTTTAGGTTTGACAAATATCAGATCGTCACCATTGCGACTCTTACGACTCACTTCATCGATTCTGAGTCGCCCCAGCTCTGAGATAAATTAGTAAAAATGTACACTCTACCATTGCTGAGCAGCTCTCAAGCTCTTTCGACTTTAGAGCTAAGTTCTTTAGGTTTAAGCAGCTTACAATGAGGTAGCTTCGAAAGCTGAAGCTCTAAAAAGGAAAAAAATGCCCAAAATTGCTCATTCAGTCGGCTACGCCGCCGAGCAGCCGCCGATTTAGTTGTTAGCGGCGCGCCATCTACGCCGCCGCCGCCGACCAATTTTTGAGTTTATGCCGCCGCCGCCGATTTCTCATCGGCGCACAGCTCTAACCACAGCAGCTGAAGTGTGATCATGTAAAATTTCACTCCTCAAGATAGCAACGTTTTTTGTAAAAAGAATATGTCGGAAGCGATGGATACAGGTAGTCAAACCATTCCTGATGAAATTGATCGTACCACTTCCGGCCATGAAGATGGTAATGTTCCGCCGAATCAAGCATTAGTTGTTGAGGTAGGCAAGATTGTGATCCCTCTCACTGAAGCCAAGAAAGAGGCGATCCGGGATGTTATTTTGGAAAATGCAGCTGATATAGAGAATCCCACGCCGTTTAGAAGATTCGTATTCACAGTCCTCACATTTTTTGACGAATTAGGATTCCATATTGGGAATGACCACAGTGAAAGTGCCGCTAAATATGATGTCGGCGAATTCGGCCTTCCGACTAAATGGTTGGATGCTATAGACGAGAATATGCGTAACTGTGAAGCCATATACGTAATGTACATTGGTAAACACAGGTTTGAAATATTACTTAACCGCCTGTTCAATGGGCACACATTACAAGCGACTTTAAATTATTATATTAATTTCTTTAAATAAAATTTTTGATTTAATTTTTATTTATTTAATTAATCAATCATTACTTTCAATAATAATTATTTTTTTAATTATACTATTTAATTCTATATTAATTATAAAATTTAAATTATTATATTAATTTCTTTAAATAAAATTTTTGATTTAATTTTTATTTATTTAATTAATCAATCATTACTTTCAATAATAATTATTTTTTTAATTATACTATTTAATTCTATATTAATTATAAAATTAAAAATTATTAAAATTATTTTAATTAATATTAGGTATGTATTCAGCAGAAAGTATCCGTAAAAACATATTCTTTCACAAAGTAAATACTGTTTTCTATTATTGTTACAGCACTTCAGTACAGAACGTGAGGACATTGCCCATTATATAAAATATTCCTGGTTCGAAGATTCACCTGCCTCAGTTCCAAAAATAGACTACAAGGAAGCTTTATTAGATACAATCAATTTGATCGAGAAGTACTTTCGGTATCAATTAGATTGTGTGTTTGGTAAATTTCGTTTACCATCTAAACCTTCGACATTTTCGAAGAGTAGTTCCACTCGTTCTCATTAAAATTAGTGACAATGGTACCATGATTAAAGTTATGATTTTTTGTCAATTTAAAAGGACTGTTGATTTTTTTTTTACTTTAAAATTTTAAGGTGGATTATACCAAATATCATTTATTACTTTTTAAATTTTTTTTTGAATTCGATGTTATTTTTTTGAATTTTGTCATCAACAAATTAAAAAGATACGTACTTATACATTATTTCATAAAGCAGACCCCAAGAGACTTTTTAACAATTTCTTTTTCTTTGTCATACGTACTTCAAGAAGTGAACCTACATGAAAATTTAAAAAAAAAATTCTTTATTCAATTTTTTTAATTTAGGAAAATTTTGACTTCATGGCCTAAATAGAATGGCCAGATTTTGAAAATCGAAATTTTTAGGGCCATTTTTGAATGAAAAATCTTAATTCTGGAATCAAATATCTTCACTCAAAAAAATTACTTGAACAAATTAAAGAGAATACACGAACTTGAGAAAGAAGGTTTTAGTACCTATACACAGGCTCAAATAGGTCCAATGGCTCGAATACTGTTTGTAACATACATCAAAATGTGAAATATTTTCCGTGCAAGATTGGCTGTGATTGGCGGGTGGAAATTAAGTACCTTCTGTTGGAAATTATTCGAAAACATTATGCAAAAGATTGCCAGGGAAAAATAAATGCAAAAAAACTCTTGACGCATTAATGCGTCAGAAAAGCTGATTTTTTAAATTATTATTTTATCAATTATCATTATTAAATATTATCATTTTTTCATTTCAAATCAATAATTTTTGTCAAAATGTTTTTTACTCACATTCTCATTTAAGTATCAAAAATAAATAAAATTTCATTTTTCTCAATAACTTTAATATTATTATAATATTTTCAAATTTTCATTTATTTTCATCATTTGAAAAAACAAAAACTAACCAAGTTTCGTTTTTCTTTGAACTCCAATAATTATTTTTAAATTATTTTTTTTCTTTTTCAATTTATTTTATTATTTTCTCAGAAATTTTCAAAATGTTCATTTTGTATAATTTAGTCTGTCTAAAAATATGGTATTTCTTTCAATTTTCTCCAATCCAGCAAACTTTTATTTCAATCCGCAAAATTTTATTTCATTTAAAATTTTATTAATTTTAAAGTCACTTCTTTCAATAATTTTCTTTCCTTTTTCATTTTTTCCTTATCAATTATTAGGTATGAATAAAAGCGGCGAATTATTTCTTAATTGGCAACACTGATTAGAGTTTAGATCGAGTAAATCGAGCTTATAAAATTTGATGCATTTTTTTAATAATGCCTAGCATATTTAAATAAAAAATGATATGAAGTTTTAATTTTTTTCGACCTGAAATAAAATGCTAGGCAAAATATTTTTCGATTAATGGATTAAATTGGTCTAATTTAATTCTGACCATTTCTTCCCAAATAATGCGTAGTAATGGTCCAAAATTGCTCAAAAACAATAGGGTTCTATTCTACATGGTACCCGACCTCCCATTAAAATTTGAAATAAATCGGTCCATTAGAACGAGAGTTATCGCGCGGACAAAATTCAGTCAATACATACATACATACATACATACATACATAAATACATATCGCAAGAAATACCAAAAAAATCGAAGATCAAAACTAATAGCTGATTTTGAAAAAATCAGCTAAAAGACGAGGTAAGTGCCAGCTTGGTATTTGAAAAATTGTTCGCGATTTTTTTTATCGGGTAATTGTTTCAAATTCAGAAAATAATTTTTAATGATGATTGAAAAATAGCTTTCCATTCCCAATACTATAAGTGAGAAAAATTGACACAAGAATTTCGAAAGAAGAGAGAGGTTTCCAAAATAAAATTTAAATGATCACCACTTCCTTGAAATTGAAGTTCAAAAAAAGTATGGAATTTTTTTCTTCAAACATTCGTGGAAACTTTGAAAATATTCCAAACAAAACTAAGTAGGTATGTGTTAAAATTTTTTTAAAAAAGCAGGAAAGGAAAGGAAAGAAAAAATGAAAAAAAAAATTGAAATTTTGTACAAAGTAAAAAATTGAATTTTCATTTCATTAGGAAAGATTTTCTAAAAAAAATGGAAAATTATGCAACCTTTTTTTTTTTTTTTTTTATATATATTTTTTTTTTTTTTTATTTTTTTATTTATTTTTTTTTTTTATTTTTTTTTTTTTTCTTTTTTAGCTCAGTTTCAAGGAGCAAAATCTCCGAATATATAATCATCATAGCTTAATTTAGAAAACACATTGATGCCGACGGCTTCTACAATGTGTTTATATAATTTAGAGGTCGAAAAAGACATTTTTAAGAACCTAAGATTTTAAATCATACGCCAAAAGTTTTTTTTTTTTTTTTTTTATTTATTTATTTTTTTTTTTCAAATATTTACAGAAAGATGCCGTCGTTTTGCCAAAATTAACCAAAATCATTTAATATCCAGAAGGAATTAGAATAAACCAAAGTGGAAATTAATGGAAACATTTTTATACTTACATGATAATTATAATATGTACAATGACGACATAAGTGAGATAAACTCAACGCGGGTATAGAATGCTAATCGGGTAAAAGTTTGAGTATTTGTTAAAATATGATGTCAGTATTACTTACTATGGAAAACCATATCGTGTGTATTGCCTCTCCATAATTTCCCTCGATAAACTAAGGAAATACTTACTGTAGTAGGTTTCAGGATTATTAAAATCTATTGTGTCTTTATATTTATTACGTAGATCATAATTATATGGACAATCAAATAAAAGATGAGTGGATGTTTCTAATTGCTGTTCATTAAATAATACGGTACATCTACACAGTGGTGATGATGCTTTTTGAAGTTTGGAAAATCTAAATTCTGAGAAGTTCCCATGGTTGCTAAAAATTTGTGCTGTATGATAGTTTAATTCTGTATCGGATTTTAACCAGGTTTTAATATTTGGTATTAACCTCTTTGTTGAAGGACCATAACCATTGCTCCCAATCGTATATTAACGATGGTAATATTATTGAAAATAGGATGGAGGGGGTAGAGGTGAAAATCGAGTACGGCACAAATCTCTACTCGCTTAGCACAAACGATTGACAGTATCAAAATTTTCATTGGACCCCTTCTTCTCCCCTTACTTGAAACCATTTCCCCAGCCCCGCCCATAGAAGGGGGGCAGCACAAACGAAAATTTTTGCGGCACAAATCAGCACAAACCTAGCACAAACGAATGACACCAATTTTGACCCAAAATTCGAATTTTGAAAAAACCATTTCCCCAGCCCCGCCCAATGTTTTTTCAAAATATCTCTGGAAGGGGGGCAGCACAAACGAAAATTTTTACGGCACAAATCAGCACAAACCGAGCACAAACGAATGACACCAAGTTTGACCCCGAATTCGAATTTTGGTTTTCACCATTTCCCCAGCCCCACCCATAGAAGGGGGGCAGCACAAACGAAAATTTTTGCGGCACAAATCAGCACAAACCTAGCACAAACGAATGACACCAATTTTGACCCAAAATTCGAATTTTGAAAAAAACCATTTCCCCAGCCCCGCCCAAGGTTTTTTCAAAATATCTCTGGAAGGGGGGCAGCACAAACGAAAATTTTTACGGCACAAATCAGCACAAACCGAGCACAAACGAATGCCCCTACTCCGAATTCCAAATTCGAAATGGGCGGGGCTGGCGAAATGTACCCATGAGAATTGGAGAGACGGCAAGCCTACGGGAATTTCCGCCGCGGCCAGACGACGCTCGGCAAATTCCCTTTACCTTACCCCACCGGACGACTTTATAACCTGCTACAGTCCATCGTGCTCGGCACTTCATCAGCCAGAAGCGGCACCGAAAAGACTTAGAAGAAGAAGACTCGAACAGCTCGCCAGCTCCAGCCAAAGGAAGAAGAAGCTTGAAAAACCTACCACGAAAATACCAAATACCCCGAACGGCACTCTGTACCAACACCACCTATATGAATAAGGCCTCGGCGCAGGCATGGAATTCTGAGCCGGCAACGCAGCCCGTAGGCTGATGGTTTACATTGGTCTTATGGGAAATAGCGTGTTTTTTTCGTTTTTCTTTAATAACTCAAAAACTTCCGCTGGGACATGGGTTTTTGAAACTTGTGGATAAATCTACTTTTCATCAGCTATCTCCTCATATTTTTTTCAAATTTTTTGCCCCAACCAAAAAAAGTTATGAAAGCTTAAAGCTAAAAAAAATCGCGAAAATCATGTTTCTCAATGTTTGAATTATAATTACTCAAAATTTTGAGTGAGCACATAGGTGTTTGAGATATGTAAAAAAATCTACTTTTCACCAGGGTTGCGAACCGTTTGAGAATTAATTGGTGGTGGTGGTGGTGGTTTTGAAAATTTTCGAATAAATGGTTTTTGGTTTTGGTTTTGGTTTTTTTTTTGAAATGATTTTGGTTTTGGTTTCGGTTATTTCAACTTTTGATTATTTTGGTGGTGGTGGTGGTGGTTCTCAAAAACCAAAACCATTTCAATTGGTTTTGGTGGTGGTTCTCAAAAACCAAAACCATTTCAATTGGTAAAACCAAAACCAAATGAATTGGTTTTTAATTATTATATCGTAAAATACCGAGATTTCTGTGATTTTATTAATTTATTTTATTTTAAAATTGTTTTCTCATTTATTTAGGCATTTTGGCATTATAATCGAAATTGGCTCGAATAAAAGTCATAAAACAAAGAAACCGATTCAATTGATTTGGTGGTTTTTCAAATCTAAATGATTGTGGTGATGGTGGTTTTTTTTTTAAGCTCTTTTTTGTGGTTTTATCAAATGGTTTTTCCATTTTTTCTGCTTGCAAACGGTTTTGATTTGGTTATGGTTTTACAAATTTTCCAATTGGTTGTGGTGGTGGTGAAAACCATTTGAAAACCACCACCAAAACAATTTTATTGGTGGTGGTTCGAAACAGTTTGCAACCCTGCTTTTCACGCTCTACAATCTCGTTTTTTTCCCAAAGCTCTAGCACCAACGAGTCAAAAGTTCTAAAACCTCAACTTTGAGCTTTCGCAACTTTTGACTTGTTGGTGCTAGAGCTTTGGCGAAAAAACGAGGTTGTAGAGCGTGAAAAGTAAATTTTTTTACATGTCTCAAACACCTATGTGCTCACTCAAAATTTTGAGTAATTTTAATTCAAACATTGAGAAACATGATTTTCGCGATTTTTTTTAGCTTTGAGCTTTCATAACTTTTTTTTGGTTGGAGCTAAAAATTTGAAAAAAATATGAGGAGATAGCTGATAAAAAGTAGATTTATCTACAACTTTTAAAAACCCATGTACCCGCGGAAGTTTTTGAGTTATTAAAGAAAAACGAAAAAAATCGCGCCATTTCCCATAAGACCAATGTAAACCACCAGCCTACAGTAGTGACGTCAAAATTCCTGCGCCGAGGCCTTTATTCATCTAGGTGGTGTTGTCTGTACTCAGAAAATTCCCCATCGAAGGCGAATCGACTAAAGTCGGTTCGAACGAAAAAGTGAATAAGTTCCAGCCATTGCAGCCGGATCTTTTCCATCTACCGCGACATGAAAAATTGATTGCATTTGTTCTAAAAAAAAAAATTGGGCGAACTTTTACACTCCAAAAAGCTAAAAAAACGGTTTTTTTCTAAAAATTCGTAAAATTTTTACGCAATAATTTAAAAAAAAAAATTATTTACGTACTCCTAATAATTAAAGCAGACAAACAAAAAAAACAGCAAAAATTGAAAAAAATGAATCCCAAAATTATAGAAAAAATTCTGTTTGAATTACATAGAAAAACTATTTCATTTTTGTTTCATAAAAAATGAATGGAAAATTTTCAACTTTAAAATATTAAAACAAAATTATTTCAAAAAATGAAATTTTTTTACTCTAACATTACTTTTTATAAAGGTAGAAAAAAGTACTTCTTCTGAAAAACTCTGAGAAAACTTTTCACGTTCAGTTCAAAAAAAAAATGTATACTCCAAAATTAAAAAAAAATTATTCAAAAAAACGAAAATATTTTTTATTTTTAAACAATTGACAAAATTTTAGATTTTTGCTTCAAAACAATTGAAAGGTTTTTCCTCCAAGAATTTTTGAATTTTTTTTATTCCGAAATTTTTTAAAAACTTTTGGCTCTACTAGAGTGATTTTTTTTCTAAAAATAAATAGAGCTTTTTTCTACAAAAAAATTCAATCAAAATTAGATGAGAATTTTTCCTCAAAAAAATAAGATTTATTAATTTTGTTTAAAACATGAGAAGTTATTTTTCGTAAAAATGAAACTTTTCTATTTTTGTGAAACATGTATTACGTGATTTCCTTCCCACTCACTCCCCCCCCCCCCCAAAAAAAATCGTAAGATTAAAAAAGAGTTGAAAAATTATTTTAGTTATTTCTCTTCTCTAAAAAAAAACGAGATATTTTTCATTACAAGTAAATTATTATTATTTTTCTCTAAAAATTTACCAAAAAACATTTTTAATTCAAAAAAAAAAAAAAAAAAAAAGAAAGAAAGAAAGATAGGTCAAGTGTATTTAATTTTGTGTCTTCGAAATTTTCTAGTGTTTATCTCATTTCATTTTTGAAATTGATAACAGACATACATGAGAATGATGAAAATTTTCATTTTCAAATTATTTTTCAAGTATTCTTAAATTCCATCTCTTAATTTTTGTTCACTTGATTTTTTTAATTCATTTCTTGAATTAATTGAGAACCACTGAACAAATTTCGAAAATGTACTACTCATTCATCAAAAATTTAAATTACCTAAGTAAGTATTATAAGAAATTAAAATCGTTTTTCAATCGATCAAAGTGGATAGAACAAGAAGTAGTCAATCGATAACCATCACCAAAAAAAAAAAAGAAAAAATATTCCACATACCCTGAGTTCTTTCTTCAAACGATCGACTCGTTTTACATTGGTCAACTCGTCCATTCCAACAGTCAATACCATAGCGTCGAAAATAGAACTTAGAATCAATTCTCCGTCGTTCAATACAGACTGCTTACTAATCAAGATCAACGATAACCTGCGAAGAAAAAATATTTTAGAATTTTCAAAATAATAATTCAGCGATGAAAAATAAAATATCTCACTTCTCCGTGACATTTTTCCAATGAACAAAAAAATCCTTTCCTTGGGTCGATTCAAACGTGACTGCGTGAACTTTACCGAAGACTTGAATTCCGTTGAGTGGAGCTACTTCGGAAAACGTAGGCTGAAAAACGAATCATAGTTATAAACACTATTTAACTCTGAATCATCTAAGAACGTAAAAATATCAACTCACCGAGGTATCGGCGCCGGAAGATCGGTTGAATATTGGTATACCTCCGGATACCATGCAGTACACATGTAGTACCATTTTTTTTTATTTAAGTGTTTTAAATTTGTTTAGTTTTATGCAGGTTATTGTTTAGACTGCGATTCCGATAAAGAGAAACAGAAATAAATAAGGAATCAATTACAAAGTAAAGAACGACTTGCTTAGAAAAATAACAACGGTAGGGAATTAAACAGAATGCAAATTTGCTTCGAAAAGAACCACTTCAGGTTCGAGGGTGAGATTCGTGCCATATTCGCTTTCTTCATCGTCATCAACCGGTGGAATGACTGGGATCGGTTGAGACTGAGCTGCGTTTTCGGCCACAGATCGTAATATTTTGCTGACCATATCCACGTCGGTGGGATCGACGGGGTCGTTTATATTTTTGGCAGGCATCGGTACAGTTGATTTTATATTTGGTGGCTCTTCAGGCTGCGAAGGTGGTTGAATTTCTGCCTGAGGTTCGGCAACGGGTAACTGATTCAGCTGAGGTTCGGGAACAGGTAACTGATTCAACTGAGGTTCGGTATTGTCGACGACAGTTTCGTTTTCTTTGCTTTGATTTTCGGCAGATTTATCGAGATCATCTGCTTTACTTTTGGATGTCTTTTTTACTCTACTTGCGGCGTGTTCGTCGAGCTTAGGTCTTTTCTTACGATGTTCATCGGCATCAGTAGGTGATTCTCGTTTTTGTTTTCTGGGCGTTTTTCGTGGAGTTTTGCGAGGTGTTTTACGAGTGCTTTTAGTACTGGTACTTTCTGAAACATCGACAGCGTAAGTTCTCAGGTTTGAATCCCACGGAGGATCGATTAACGGCGGAGGTCTTTGTAGGAGCGGATTTTCGGAAGGATTTAATCTCGGAACTTGTACATTTATTTCTTTATCGATTAATGGAGTAGGTTTCGAGGCCGGTTTCACCAGAGGTTCGTTCGAATCTGGTTTTGACTTACGAACTGTCGGCAGTTTACCTTGATTTGGAACAATACTAGGATCTAAGGACTGAATTTGTTTATCGTTTGATGTAGCAGCTTTCGATGCAAGTTTACACTGAAGTTCGTTGGAATTTGATTTTGGTTTAGGGACTGGATACAGTTTAGCTTGATTCGGAGCAGTATTCTGGTCTTTTTTCTCGTTCGACGAAGTGGCTTTGGGTGCAGGTTTCAGCGAAGCTTCGTTTGAGTTTTGCATATCGATCGGCGGAAATGTACCTTTATTTGGAAGAATATTAGGAATTACTAAATGCATTTCTTTATCGTTCGATGAAGTAGCTTTCGGTGCAGCTTTCACCGCAGCTTCATTAGCATCTGGTTTTGGCTTACGAGCTGGCGGGGGTTTACCTTCATTTGAAGGAGTACTTTTGGGCAGCTTGGTTTTCGAAGGATCTCGCTTATTCGATGGCCTGAGAATATTCGGAATCGTTTTAGAAGTTAGCTTCTCCGGACTGGCAATTTCTACGAGTGCATTATCGACGATTGGTAACGCAGGTTGAAGCGAATTGATCGAAACTGGTCTCGGACTGGATTGGAAATCATCTACCCGTGAAATTAAAGAGGATTCATTGCCTTGATCATTATTCACATGCAGAATTGTATGACCAAATACATTACCTCTCTTTCTTTTCAGAGGAGTGATGTAACTGTCTCGTCGAAAATGAGGATTTAAGGTTAAATTATCGAACACCGTTTGAGAAATACGACTACTTTTTTCAGCCTCTGGCGGAGTATGCAAATCGTCCGATTGTTTGGTTTCGCTAGATTTTGTATTTGGTAACGTCGCTGGTTTGCTTTGTAGAAGATTTCTCAGTTTAGCTTTACACTGTTGATTTCTAACTGCATTTGTTCTCAGTTTCGCTTTGGCATCAACTCCTGTGCAAGACTTTCTTTGCTTATTAACATTGGTATAATTATCAATAGGAATAGTTTCACTCGTTTTTGACGTAGAAGGAAGACTAGTAAGCAGATTATTTTGTATTATATCGATGGGTGGATCTTCTTTGGATTTATTAGGTACATCATTACTTTGATTAGAGTTCGACGAACTTTCATCTTCTTCCAATAAACTAATCACTTCCATAGGTTCGGTTTGGACAGTTTTTTCTACAGTTTTATTTAAATTTTGAGACTCGTTGACAGCTGAACTACTCGATACGTCCATACTTGCGACATCTTGACTAGCTACGATCGAATTATCGACAGAACACATGGCGATTTCATTCACTGAATTATTGGCATTCTTCGACGAGTCGTTTAAAACACTTTTATTCGCCGAATCATTAACCTCGTTCTGTTTCGCTTCTGTCGAATCACTACAAACGGAAGCAGCGAAATTGAAATTCTGCACTTGCCCATCAGCTGTTCGTTTAGGTTCTGTCGTATCACTAGAAACGGTAGCGGCGAAATTGAAATTCTGCGCTAGTAACTCGTTAGCTAATTGTTCGTTGTATTCGCGTACTTTCGTATATAGAACTTTCTTCAAAACGTTCAAGACGTTTTGATGGATACATTCTGAACTAGAAACTTGTTTAAAAATCAACGAACATAATATAGAATACCGATCTAGTATGTTGACCAATGTTAAGCCTTGCACTTGTTCTTCGATTTACGACATTCTTCCATGACACTACTACTTTTCAGAAACAAATCTGCCAATTCTTGGTTGTCCTCCGATAAATATCCGTAGATTAGGCGGCCTATCTCCGAGGGCAAAAACGACTCCATTTATGACGAACTGGGACATACGATAAGTTAACAACCACGATCGAACGTAACCGTCGAATAAATCAACCGATGTTTTTACGAATTATCAAACAAACTGAAAAGGTAATCGCGAAGTATTAGCTTATTTTATGCACTAAAATACAATAATTTTAATGAAATCTACCCGAATAATCCCGAAATCTGCATAAAATCCGCGGCGATTTATGTGGTCTTGTGATCTTTTGAGGCAGAAAAAAAAGCATCACTACAAAACCCTTTGACTATATACAATAATGAACTGGTAAAGCCTCATAAGAGCAATGTTAAATTTTTGATCCGATATGCCGGCGTTCCGATTATGCAATTTCATAGGCAGAGTGGAAAAAAATCTTCTGCACATGCGCCAAAACAGTGAAACATCACAGTAGAGAACCGCTCTGCCGCCATATTGTGCCTTGATATTTTTTCAAAAATTTTCAACTCAAACCAAATTAAATTTTTTTTATTGCATTCGAAAATTTTTTCAATTTTATACAAAAAATATCTCTTGACATTTTTTTGCTTAACTCGTATTTTCAGAGTTATGAGCAAATATAAAATTCAATACTACGCAAAATGGCGGACCAGCATACCCGTACTGAAAATTTTTTCCACTCGAGATTTTTGGGGTTTCTGCTAAGGGATTCCAGCTGTTCTACCAGTCCATTATTGTATGATGCGAAGTGCATAAGGCCGTGGCTTATTGCGGTTACAAATAAAAATTACACGAATCAAATGATAAGCCTTATCAGCATTTTTTTTTCAAAAACACGAGAAAAATGAAAATTTGAAAAAAAAATCTAAAAAAATGTCTACATCAAATTTTAATGCATCGGCAATTTTGAAAAATATCTTTTGGAAAAATGTATCTAATTTCGACCACTTGTCTAAAGTTTACAAGCATCAAATAAGCCTGCTGACCATTACTTGTACAGTAGTATTACTTGCTATGAAATATGTAAAAAAATGGAAACATGGAGAAAAAACAGTCACTCCTAAAGTATTACAAGATATCGTTAAACCAACAGAAATTCTAATAGTTAATGATGACGAATCGTGCTTGCAAGCTGCCAATGAACTGCTAAAGTTGGTATTTTTCAATTAAATTTATGTACATCTTAAAATACTAGTGAATTTTACAACCTAACCTAACTAATGCTCAATTTTGAATTTTCAGAAAAACACACCATTACCGAGTCATCGGATTAGATTGCGAATGGGTCTGTGATAAAGTTAGACATCCGATTGCACTGCTTCAGTTAGCGACAAGTGATGGAGTATGCGTTCTTATTAGAATTTCGAAACTATCAACGATACCTCAAAACCTCATTGTAAGCATAAGTTCTAATTTTTTCTCAGTTATTAGAATTATGCTCAGCTTACACTCATTTGTACATATTTCTTACAGAGTATTCTCGAAGATAGTAGTATTATCAAAGTAGGCTCAGCAATAAAATCAGACGTGCATTTACTGCGTTCGGATTACAACATCAGCGTGTTCAGTTGTTTGGATATCGGCGTCGCTGCGAAAAGCCTCGGATTACCTGCAGCTTCGTTGAAAAAAATTGCCAAAGATATATTAGACATTGACTTGAATAAAGATAAATCACTACAATGCAGTAATTGGGAAGCAGAAAGTTTATCGGACTTACAAGCTGAATATGCATCAATGGATGCTCTTATACCAGTAAAAATTGTCGAAAAGATGATGCTCAACGGTGTACGGATTTAAGAAATAATTTTCAAGCCTTTAATAATTTTTGAATTACTAATGTTTATTTTATTGATTACAGGGATCTCGACAACTTGACGAAGACGAAGCTTGGAATCTTTTTTTGAATACCTGGCATAACGTATTAGACGTGAACTATTCGTTCAAAAATAAGCCAAACAGGAAAAAGAATAACTTGGATGATAGCTTTTCAAATATAAAACAACACAAAGGAATCAACATTAAAAGAGCCCTGTACGAGAATTGTTTCCTACAAGATCCTGAAGGCAACGTGTTATGCGTTTGTAATAATAAAAAATTGAACTGGTAAGGATGATTAGATGATAACATGAATTTCGACGATTCATTTATTATTTTATACCTTCAATGTTTTGTTCAGGTACATCGAAAAAGGTTTAGGCGTGGAAGTCTCTGAATCTCCGAGAGCAGTTAGACTCAATTTTATGCCTCGTGTATTCAATAGAACTCCGGACTCGCTATATTATATGAAAGAAAAAGAAAACAAATGTGTGGTTTGTGGCCAGAAAAATAACCTAAGACGAAAGAACGTAGTTCCTTGCGAGTACCGAACTCATTTTCCAAGTACGTTGCAGTTTTTTCACTAATCCGTATCTGGTTCGATTTTGAGATAACATTTTCAATATATTTTTTCAGAAGAAACAAAAGAATACAAATCACACGATGTAGTATTATTATGTGCCATATGTCATACCAGAAGTACCCTGTATGATCAAAAATTACGTCGTGATTTAGTCCTCAAATGTGATGCTCCTATTTTACCATTAAAATTGGTCAGTTCGTTATTCTCATCTCTACTCAAATACGACCTAACAATTCATTTTTGAAAATTATGTATGTATTTTTTCAGACTGACGAAGGTCGCAGAGTGAATAAATTGAAATACGCAGCGAACGCTTTGCTGAACAAAAATCCTCTAATTTCATCGAGCAGAATAGAAGAAATCAAATCCACCATCCGTGATATTTTAAATTGCGAAGAAGTTACAGATGATATTCTGCAAGAAATTAAATCAATGAAGTAATTCATTTGTACTTATTTAATCATAAAAATTGAATATTTTCAATAATCGTACGTGTTAATTTTTTCCTCAGACTACCGTTACCTGACGATCGTGGTATGTCACATGGTCAAAAAGTAGTCAAATATTTTGCAGAACGAAATGAACTAAATGAGCTGGAAATTTTATGGAGAAATAATTTCGTCGATAGTATGAAACCGCGTCATTTACCTGAGCTGTGGTCGGTTACCCATGATCCAAAAAGCTCCGAGTATTCGAATTTCCATAATGCTCTGATTACCTATAAGTGAATTTACCTCAATTTGAACCTATCAAAATGTACGTGATTTTTTCTATACTTTTTTGTCCCATTCAGTGTGAGTTTTTTAATTATTAAAATTGTGATATTCGAGTTGTTAATTTTATGATTTATTTTTATTGAAGTAACGCTTATTTATTTGTATTAAATCGTGTTTGAAACTTTTTAAATTAAATAACGATTCTATTTTTTATTTTTTTTTTATTTTTTACTGTGTGCAGTGTCATCTTTTCAGCACATTTATTCTCACGGAAAACAATTCCTGCTGGACGGATTATTTTGAAAGTAATGTGCCTGAAAAAATTTACCATTAACTTTGTATTTTATATTTCGGATATCCATCTTTCTTTTATGGATAAGGTATGCGAAGAATAAAGAACTTTTATTTGTATATTAATCGAGTTGGTACCTAACATATTTTTATAAAAATATTCTTCCAAAATGGTAAATTCAAACTTCGTAGAAGTAATAATTTAGCAAACTGTCTGTGTACCATGCTGTGTATCTTTTGTCATATTATTATTCACATTCTAGTCTCGTCTCTCGTGAATAAAAAATTAATTTAAATTCCAAAGTCTCGTTATCAAACATAGTCAAAAGTAAACGAAGGAGGACCAATCAGAGGCCAAGACTCTGGAAAAATCAAAGACAGCCATTTTAACAGCCATATTGGTTGACGATTTCGTTTATCATTTCCATCGAAATGGAGGGGAATGATTAACGAAATCGTCAACCATTTGACTACCGACTATCTGTTGAGGGTGTAGAGGGTTGTTTTGTAGCGATCATGTTATTTTTAATGAAATTGTAATTAATGTGTTTTGTATTAGAAAAACAAAGAATAATCGTTATTATTTTTGAAAACCTTCCCGTGATCACTGACTTCATTACTTTGTAACGATCATCATGACCAGAAAAGTCTGTATCGAGTAAGTACCGATTTTTTGTCAAAGAATAGCTCTAAGATTTGAACGAAAACTCAATGCAAGGCTGTTGACAGTTCAAAGTTTCGCACCCATTTTTTCGGTGTATCTACTTTGCTGTAATAATCATACAAATCTAAGTGGAACTACAACCATTTCAAACAGCATTCTGTCATCACACTAAAATGGACATGATACGAGGATTAAATCAGAGTTGATGTGAATTGAACTTTCGTTCTTTTGATTCTTAAAATATATGTATTTATTGTGACAAGAAGAAGTACTATGCTCTAAAATTGAATAAGAACTTATACTTTTTGTTGTGAAATGGCTCTAAAATTAGTACGAATTCTTTATCTTTACAGTTCAAAGTTCGGTAGCCATTTTCTTGATGCCCCTTGCTGCGATAATCACACAAATCTACGTGGAACTAAAAACATTTTTAATTCTTACAGTGTTTGGTCATTGGTGCACGCTGAAATGGACATGATACGAAGATTATATCCGAGCAGATTTGATTTTAATATTCATACCGTTGATTCTCGAAATATTTTTACAAGGTGGCAAGAAAAAGACGTATGCTGTAAAATTAAGTGAGTATCTATGCCTATATTTTTTTATCGTAAAACAGCTCTTCAAGATCAGAAGAACAAAAACTTAGTGCAAAGCGGTTGTGGTAGATTAAATTTTGGCAGCCATTTTCTCGGTGACCTTTGTTAACTATAATAATTTTGTTTACATGGAACTGAAACATCATTTTAAATCATTATTACAGTATTCCGTCGGTGGGCAGATGGGCACTGGAATGGACATGATACGAAGATAGAATTCGAAATCGATGATTTCCGTTATCATACTGTTAGTTCTAGAAATATTTCTACATTGTGGCAAGAACAAGGATGCTGTGAAATTGAGTAAGTACTCTTGTTTTTTTCTTCTTCTTCTGTAAGATGGCTTCAAGATAAGAATCAGACCAGAACTTGGTACAAACTTACGAAGCAGTTGACAGCTCAAAGTTTATTAGCCATTTTCTTAGTGTCATTTCTATGTATCCAAATTATAATTATAACTATGTCTTTGTGGAAGTTATTTAATAAACAATAAACATTATTTTGCTCTATTCTTGCAGTATTCTGTCATTGAGCATCGGAATGGACATGATACGAAGATGAAATTCAAGTTGATCAGTGATTTCCTTCTTCATACTCATCTTGTTTCTGGAAATATTTCTTCGCCGTGGCAAGAAAAAGTATACTGTGAAATTTGGTGAGTGCCTATTTTTGCCATAAAAATAGCTCTAAGATTAGAATCAAAACGAAGCAATTTGACAGCTGAAAGTCTGGCAGCCATTTTCTTGATGTCATTATTTGCTATAATAATCGTTAACCTACGTCGAACCTGAACATTCATCATTTTACACCATTACAGTTTTTTGGGATCATTTCTATTTGAAAACTTTTCTCCCAACAGATATCTCAAAAGTGAAGCCCAATCAATTATGATGGTGTTATTTTATTCAATTTATGAATAATTTCATTTACTGAAATTACTGCCAAGAAGAATACTCTCAACAGGAGTATAGTACCCAGTACCCACTGTCATCTTTTGTCCCATAACAGCAGAATTAACTGCTGAATTATGGAAGATCGTAGCTCCTAGTTCTAGTTCTAGTGTACTAGTGTAGATATTACATAATAATGTTGGTAATAATGTATGAAAACGATTTTACTCGAAATCGAGACCGTTTAGTATGCATTTGATATCATAAATGAAGGCACTTCACCTACAACACAATCTTTTTCCCGTTTAAAAATTCATTACAAGTATAATTTGATGCTAAATTTGCAAAATGTGAAGAGTAGGTACGCTATACAGCGACAGCCCTGAGGCCACACGAAATTAAAATTTACAGCTATATAGCTTGAAAATTTGAAACAGCCAAAACATCGTGAAAATATGGAAAATTAAACAAATAAGGAAATTTCAGTCTAGCAAGATTTTAGCTTGCTCTTGTAAAGCCATTAGGTCTATACTCGCGTATTAATTCGTCATTACCATTTTACTCAATTACACGTATATTACCGCATAGGCGAAGATATAATTATTTGTAAGTTACATTACGTCGTCTCGTGCTATATTTATAAAAATACTTTTGGTAGGTGAACTCATGTATTACGGATCATATCGCAATGAACTTTCTCCCAAAGAGTGTACCTAGTGTATCGCCCGCACTGCACCTTTCTCCTTTCGTATTCGCGTTGAAGATACACCTGATATAACAACACTCTCGGTTACTAACCTCAGATTGCCTTCTTTCCTCGCACATCTCGTACTTTTACTGTCTATAGGACCGATCAGCTGGTTGAGGATCGAGACAATGAAATCAATCTGTAGTGAATTTATCAGAATGCTTGTCGGGATGGGGATTTTAATTTATCCTTTGATTGTTTTTTTTTTTTTTTTTTTTTTTTTTTTCATTTTAAATGAAAGTAAATTTCTAATAGATTGATACTAATCAAGATAAGGATTTTATATTCTATCCTTCTATTGGATTATTTTTATTTTTATTGTTTGTTGAAAGCACGATTTAAAATCGTTTCTGAAATTTCACAGAGAATGCACTACGAGCCTAGTCATATTTCCTGGTCATTTCATTTGAAATTCTAAAATAGTAATTATCCTTTAAAAATGTAAAACCGTTTAAAAAATTGAATATCAATTCGATCAGTTAAATGTAGGCAGGTAAAGTTGTTTTTTAAGAGTAAGCCTTGATCTTCGAAATCAACCTCAACCATTAACAAGGTAAAAGGCGATACTAGCCATTTCATAGTGGGTAAACAGTTTTTGTGATTTAATGATCAGTTTTTTGAAATTAATAATTGCTTGTTTACGACTTAAAGTTAGCAGCTTAACAATATAGATTTTTTTCTTATTAATAAACTGATATTCCAAAATATTTTAAATTAAAAAAAAAACTATCTTAAAAAATAATTAAAATGCAGGGCCAATAATTTGAATTTTTTAGAGTGTTTTCTTGATTTTTTTTTTTTTTTTTGACGAGAAGATGATGAGTTTCGTTGAATGCGGAAATCATTTAAGCTGCGTTTATACACGTCTGTAACTTATTCGTAATTTTTACAGGAAAATAGAAATTTTTTTATTTTTCTGTAAAAATTAAAGATTTTTAATTTAAGTTGTACCGCTGATTATAAACAAATGATTAGTGGTACTTAGAAGTAAAAATGTGGGATTAATTGCAGAAAAATCAAATTTCTATTTCTCCTCTGTAAACGGACAGTATGAACTACACCATTGAATTTTCAAGTTTTTATTTTTCTGTATTTTTTTCTGTAAGAATTACGGACGTGTATAAACACAGCTTTATTTTTCTCAAAAAAAATTGAAAAATTTTTATTTTTAAAAAACTGAAATTTTTTTCTGAAATTAATGAGAGATTTCTTCTTCATTTTTTTTCTTCCAAAAGAATTAGGAATTTTTTTACAGATTCCTTTACACTGACAAAATTGAGATACTTTTTGTTCCAAAAAATACTGAAAAACTTTTCTATTCTAAAATTTGAAAAAAAGTATGAAATATTTTTAAAAATAAGAGAATTTTCTTTCCTGAGCGATTGAAAGAGATTTTTCCCAAAAATTTGAAAAAGTTTTAATTGCTCCAAAAAGATGATAAAATTTTTTTCTCAACAATATTATGATATTTCCTAAAAAAAAAATGAGATATTTTCTCTCAGAAAAATTATTTCATTTTTTGAAATTATTTTTTACTTCAAACATAGGTATAAAGAAAATTTTATGTTCTCATGAACTGAAAGATTCTTTTGTCTTATAAATATAAATATAGAGATTGTGCCATACAAAAAATTGAGAAAATTTTTCGCCCAAAATTATTGAGATTTTCTATTTTAAGAATGTGAAGATTTTTTCTCCATAAATTAGTTGAGAATTATTTTTACTTTGAAATAATAAGGACATCTTTTACTTTGAAAATATTATACCTACTGATTTATTTTTTTTCCAAAATTCAGGTTAAAATTGCTTTTAGCCCAAAAAATTTAGAATAATTGAGATTTTTTCTCAAAAATTTAGTTGAGGATTATTTTTATTCAAAGAAATTCTTATTCTTGAAAAAAATTATAAAATATATCCCCAAAAATTAATAAAAAATACATTATTATTATTATGAAAAAGTTTAGCATTTTTTTTCTTCAATAAATTGAAAAATTTGTATGTAGGTATAGGTACTATCGTAGTATGTATTCTAAAAATATAGAGAATTTTTTCAACAAAAAAAAAATGTAGGTAGTTTTCTGTAGCCTACATGCAATAATTGAAAAATTCTTTTACTCTAAAAAAAAGTCAAGAATTTTTTCCTTTTGACCCCAAAATGATTGTAGGTAAATTTTTCCAAAAATCAATTAAGAATGTTTTTTACAAATAGGTAGGTACTTCAAAAATTGAAGTTTTCTATTCCAAAAAAATTTGAATAGGTGACCTATTTGAGAGATTTTTCTTCAAAAAGTTGGTTAAGAATTATTTTCACACCTATAAATGAGGATATTTTTTACTTTAAAAAAAATCTTACAGGGTCTTCATTTAATCTTAGCACCCCTTCACAGATTTTCATGTCTAAAAACCGGTAGTTGGTAACATTTCACATTATAAACAATGCAAAATGTTACCAACTACCTTTTTCAGACGAAAAAAGCTGTGAAGGGGTGCTAAGATTAAATGAAGACCATCATGAAGACCCTGTATTCTCTAAGAATTTGAGAATTTTTTTTTTATTCTTCCAAGTACTTACATTGACTACAAAATTTAAAGAAAAATCGTGAGTGAATGTCTTTTTCCAAAAAATTAAGTATTTTATTTATAGGACATCAAAAACTTAAAAATTCTTCTATCCCATAAACATTAGAAAAAAAATTTCACTCCAACTTCAAAATAAATCGAGATATTTCTTAGTCTTTATTACATGAAAGTTCATATTAATTTTTCATTCTTCAAATTAATTGAGAGATTCCTTTGCCAAAAATTGATTAAGAATCATTTTTACGAAATTGAGATTTCTTTATTCCATAGATAACAATTGAGATTCGAAAAATCTTTCGATCAGTTCAAGACAGATTAGCTGACTTCTTCAATCTGAAAAGTACGCTGAAACAAGACAAAATTGAGTTTATGATGATTTTTTTCAAAAAGTTATTTTTAGAAAAAATTAGAAAATTATTATTTTGAGAAAAAATTCAAGATTTTATATTTTGGTGAATTCTTGAATACAATTATTATTCTTGTGTAAATTTTGAAAATTCCGTTATAAAAATGAAATAATTTTTTGATTACTTTTTTCTTGAAAAAGTTTAAAATTTTCTTCTGAAAAAAAAAAAATAAAAAATAAGCTTAAAATGGATATTACATTGAAATTGTTTTTCTAAAAAAAAATTTTCAACATACAATTTTGAAAAAAAAAATAGGTAAGTTTACGGTGAATTTTTAATCAAAATATCATTTATAAAAAAACTTTATGAAAAATCAGCTACAAAAAATTAAGTCTATAATTTTTTTCTCTCAATCAGTTACCTATTTATAGAAAAATTTAGAAAAATTATTTTCTGAGAAAAAACAGAAGATTCCAATTTATGGTGAATTTTTAAATCAGAATGAACTGAGCATGTTATGTTTTTTTTTTCAATTTTTTTTTTTTGATAGACAAAAAAATATTATTTATGGTTAATTTTTTAAATACAAAAATAGGTATTATTTTTAGAAAATCTTTAAGAATTCAGCTTCAAAAATCATCGCAAGTTGATTTCATTGACATTTTATGCATCTATAATATTTTTCAGAAAAATTTCAAAAATGCAATTTTTGGTCTTCTTGAGAAAAAATTATTTACTTTAAAGCATAACTTAGGTACGTAAAATTTCCACTGGTTTAATTCGAAGCTACTTTTTATACCGGTGGTATATATTGCTGAATTCAATTAAGAAATAAAAATCATCTCAAAATTTAAAGATGATTCCAAAATTTAAGTAATAACTAGGTAGTCAATAATGTTTTATGTCAGTTGAAAATTTTAGTAGAATTTGAGATTTATTCAAGATAGCGCATATTAGTGAAGCTGAACCCAAGAATCAATATTATCTCAAAATTTAGAGCTAATTCCAAATTTGAAGTGAAATTTCGGATCTACAGTTGCCTCAAAATTGAAACAAAATGTGAGATGTTAGTTTTAAAGCTAAATCCAAGAATCAATATCATTTAAATATTCGAAGACAAGTCCTGGAAGTAATAAGGAGATGTCAAAATTTGAAGAAAAATTCCAAGATTTAATATCAGCTCAAAATTAAAGTACTTAGAATTTGAAATTTTGCATGATATTTTTAGAGCTGAATCTGAGAATTAGGATAGCATTGAGATTTGAAGCTAAATTCAAGACTATCAACTCAAAATTGAAGCATGTTTCGAAATTCGAGATAATATTCATAGAACTCAATCCAAGAGTGGAGATAATCTTAAAATTTCAATATTAATCTAAAAATAAATATCAATCCAAAATTTTGAATAAAATTCAAGATTTGATGTTTGTTCAAGATCAAAGCAGAATTTGATTTGTCAAGATAATATTTTCACAGCTGAATCCCAGAATCAATGTCATCTTGAAATTTAAAGCCAAATTAAAAATTAAAAATTAAACGAGAATTTGAGATTTAAGATCATATTTTCTCAGATAAGTTCAAGAATTAAGATCATCTTAAGAATTCTAAACTAAATTCAAAAATTAAGATGATATCAAAATTTGGAGCTCAATTCAAAATTTGGCATTGACTCAAAATTGAACTAGAATTTAAGATTCAAGGTAATTAATAAGTATTTTCAAACCTGAATCCAAGAATCAAGATTATCTCAACATTTAAAAATAAATCTAAGAATAAATATTCAAAAAAACAAAAGTCAACCTTCAATTTCAGCCCAAATTTGAAGTTTCAGATAATATTTTCTTAGCTGAATCCAAGAATCAAGATTATCTTGAAATTAAAATTGAATTCATGAATTAAGATGATAACAAAATTTGAAGCTAAATTCAAGATTAAATGCTGACTCAAAATTTTAGCTTAATTTTTTGATTCAAGATGATATTTTCTTAACTGAATCCCAGAATTGAGATGATATCAAAATTTTAAGTAAATTCAATTCAATCAAAACTGAAGATTAAGTAGTTTGAGGTTCTAGATAATATTTTCGGAACTGAATCCAAGAATCGAGACGACCTCAAAATTTCAAAATAAATCTTAACCCATTATTTTTTTTTTTTTTTTTTAAATTGAAGACAAAAATTGACTAAAATGAAAACATTGAAATGTTTTCTGCATAAACCTAACTAGAAATATTTTATTTATAGGTATTCCCCGAACGAAAATAAATCTTCCAAGTTTAAAACCACGACGCAATGAGATTTTTAACTGCCTTTTCGAACTGAAATTCAACGGTCCGTGCAATTCTGTACAAATTTTATACCTATGCAGGTGCACTAATAAACTGTAAATTGACGAATAAAATCCAAACAATCCGTTATATTTGTTTTTTATGGCATTTAATTTTATGCTTTTCGAGTTCTATTAAATAAGTCATGAAATTTTCTCACTTCGAATACAAAATTATGAGACATTTTTATTTCAACAAACTTAAAAAAAAAATTTCTTCAATAATTAATTAATATTTTTAAATTATTCCTCAAGAAATGGAAAAAATTTTAGTTCCAAAAAATTTAAATGTTTTTTATTTAAAAAATATAATTATAATATCTATGTTCAAATTTTTTTCTTCAAAGCAAGCTAGAGATTTTTTTCTTCAAAAATGAATTGAGAATTATTTTTATACTAAGAAATTGAGAAAATTTTTCACTCACACTCCAAAATAATTGAGATATTTTATATCCAACAAAATTAAGAATTTTTTTTTCGAAATAATTATGTAAAAATAAATTCTGAAAGTTTATAAAAGATTTTTTTCTTAAAAAACATTATTTTGGAGTTTGGTAATGTGTATCTCATTTCACTCTTGCAATTTTTGATGCATTTTGGGCACCCTAGCTGCTATTAAATTTTTGGCCATGCCTCCATGTACAATGTACATACTAATTGACATCGTAGTATTCAATTACAAAGATGTTTAGATTATGTACGCTACTTAGTAAGGCCTAAGAATCATTTTAAAATAAATTAAAAGATAAAATCGAAGTATCAATCGATAACCTTTTCAATCGTTACGCCTAAATTATTTGAATTTATTCGTACTGCTAATATAATTAAATCGATATCACAAGCACTTAATATAATTATTAATTAATAATTATGAAAAATCATGCGGGTAACTTGATTACTTGTCAAAGTTATCCTGCTACTGAGATTACGTCTCATAATGGGTGTCCACTGTCCATTCTTTTCGCCTTTATCTGAACTTACTTATTTGTATTATTTGAACGAGGAATAATTTTTTACTAATTTTTTAATTCGTATTAAGTATATAGTAGTTGCAGCTTGAGGCTGTATAATATTATCTTTTTCCCGAATCACTCCAGAAGTTGACTCGAAACAATGAAAAGTTTTAATTTTTTCATTTCCTCGTTATTGTGTGGACGCGATAATTCGAGCTAACTGTTTATTATCTATGGGTTTTATTAGTTTAAGAAAGCTAAATCCTTCATTGTTTATCCACACCGTAAAGCGGGAAAGTGAACACTATACGATCGTATTATATAATTTAGAAAATTCCAAACCTATTCCCATCAATGGAATAAAATAACCGTACACTTTGAAATGAATTCTGCCACAAATACGTCAAGTTTTAAAAATTTCAATGAAATGTGCTCGAACGAAAATGAAAAATGAATCGTTTAAATGAGCGATTTTTTTTTATTCTAGGTATTCGTCGTATATTATCTTCTATTTGTTTGAATACAAAATGCCAAATCGTGGTTCACGTTTGGTGCGGAACCAAGGTGAATGACTTCTTTTCGTCTTTGCATATTTTCCGTTCCCTTCTTTATTTCCCTTTTCCCTTTCCCATTCATTGTGTCAACGTCATTGGCGTGCTAATTTTTCACCCACTTACGCTGTATCGCTTGACAAAAGTGTTTTCACCCCTCGTGGTTCGTCTTTTGAGAATACGAAAAATATTTGTCTATTTATACCTATCCCTTGCGGAAAACTACAAGTTGTCACAAGTAGAATTTATGATAAGTTGTAACAACTTATTTTAGAACAACTTATTTTAGGTATGAGTTGTCTCAAGTATTCCTAATACAAGTAATCAGGACAACTACCAAAAACAAATATTCGATTACTATTGATACCTTCAAGTTGTGATAGTGTCAACTAACTTGTAACAACTAACTGAGGTATAACTATTTACTACATATACATAACATGTTCACAACAATACATAATGGTATAACTATTCACAACTTATTACAGCAAGTATTCACAAAATGTGAGGTACAAAATGAGTTTTTAGAACATGCTTATTCACAACACACTATATCTGCGAGTATCAAAATGACCTTCAAAATTTCTGAATGGATAAAAATCTCACAACTCCATGCAAAATTGTGAAAATTGGCTTGTGGGGGTTTTCCGCAGCGCTGAATCCATTTTTCATTTTATTTTGACTCTAGACCCAAAAGGGGCTTCAGGGGGGAGGAGCAAAACTCAAAATTACCAATAATGGCATGTGGGGTGTGTAAATCTAGGGTTTCCTAGGTGCTGAATACGTTTTTGATATCGATTTTGACAAATTCTCAATAGGGGCTTCGAGAGGGGAGGGGCAAAACTCAAAATTAACAAAAATGACATGTGGGGTATACAAATTAAGGTTTTCTTACTTCCTGAATTCGTTTTTGATATCGTTTTCAAAAAATTCTCAACTGGGTCTTCAAGGGGATGGGCAAAACTCAAAATTCATCATAATTTTGAAGCATTTCTGGTATATTTTCGATGGAAAATTACTGATAAGTTTTCTATTTCTATTTCGAATTGAAATTTCATATTATTATATTTTTAAATCAAATTATTTGTACAGTCATGCTGGAAGCCTAAGACCACGATGATCGATGGGGCAGCAAAAAAACAAATAAATTTGGCGTTATCCATCATGAGAAGGGTACAATTTTCTTTAAAAAATGAGGTGGAAAACAATCCTAAAAAATGTTTAAAATTTCAACTTTTTAAAAGAATACTTTGGAGACCTGTATGTTTCATAAATCATGATTTACATAATCCAAGAGTGATGCATGGACAGTTATAAAAAAAATCATTTTACAAAACGAGTTACTGAATTTTTTCAAGTTGTGTGAAAATACGATATAGTGAGATAATAATGGTCTGAAACTTTTGTCAATAAGTCCAAGTATTCAGTTGAATACTTGTCCATTGAAAATTTTCCAACTACAAAGTATTCAAAGTTGTAGAATACTTATCTACTGACAACAACTTCTGAAGAACAAGTTGTTTTCACATTGAAGAGTTGCTACAAGTAAATGAATACTAATCCATTTACAACTATTCTTAAAAAATAAGTTGTTTTGTAAAATACAACTTGTTAACAACTATGGATTACTTGTTGATCACTATTTACAACTTGTACTTTTCCGCAAGGGATGTCTTTATATATTTTCTTTTTTAACTTTTTAATTCTTAAATTTTTTTGTTTATTTATTTATTTTTTTTTAATGAAGAAATTTCATCAAACGATTTTGAGATACTTCACATCATCATACCAAATGCTTACTTTCCATACTCCACACCCAGAAAAATAAAATTCAAAGTCAATTACTTTAGTTTTATTATGTATGTCCAACAAAAAAAATATATAATAGGATCGAATGAGTGCGAGTGATTTATAATACTTAAACTATTTTGTAGTAATTACCTCTTTTTAAAAAAATATTCAAAGAAATTCTCAAACATTAGTTACGATGTTTCAAGTTCTGGAGGGTACACATGATTCGCACTATCGCACGTAAGAATATACCAAATTTTAAAAACTAGGAAAAGCTTCCATGTTCACACAAACCAATCGTATTGCCCTTAAATATGTCAGTTTTTGAATTAAAGCCAAAAGACTAAGTCAGCATTGGAGAAAAATAATACTACGGCCATCGAATATACTTCTTCAGCAAATAAATCATTCTGTTAAATGTTTTAATTTTGATCAATCAAAATAATCAAATGAATTATAGATTTCAATAAAAGGTGGTGCTATTTATAAATTAGGCTTTGAGAAGGACATCCCATTTTATTTGTTATCCAATAAAAAAAACATTCCCTATGACTTTGAGACCAACAAGGCAATAATATCCATCGTCCCAACTTTTAAAGTTCCTAGGTTAGGTACGCATGACCTTACTATACTAACCTTACTCCTCCCAAAAAAATGAGCTAAATCAATATCTACTCATACTTTACAACGTACGAGTATGTCTAATGAAGAAGGGAATTATTTTATTAATAAATAATAGAAGTGAATAAGAATGTGCTGTGTGACTTAATCAACTATACTGAATGTTATAATGACTAAGAATTCAAAAAGAATCTGCTTGAACATTATGCACGATATTTTGCATTTTGCAAAGTTCGCATGATTTGTATGTAAGAATACACTGAATTCAAAAAACTGGGAAAGGTGTCCATCTTCACCCGAACTATTTTCATTGCCCTCAGATACATTGGTTTACGAATTACCGTCAAAAGAGTCAGCACAGTTTTACGTTGCTGTGGGGAAAAATAATACCACGGCATCGAGTACACTTCCTCAGCAAACACATCATTCTGTACAAATAAAATTTCATAATATGCTATAAATTATTTTTTTGAGACCTTATTTATTAGAGTGATCCTTACCTTGGACTTTGGATTTCTGTATGCCTTACCCCAAAAGTTTTTTCTTTTTATGATAGAATAATCCCCATTTGTATTTTTTCCTGAACTGAATTCCAAGTGGCACCAGAACATCACCTTTTCTTGGAAAAATAGTGGAAAAAATAGACTAATTTTTATAATCTTGCATATCTTTGGTTATAACCCATCAAAAGTATTCCTTTTCATGAGAATAAGCCCCCAATTATTTATTTTATCATACTCAATTTTAAGTAGTGCCTTGGGGTACTTCCAGTTTTTCAAAAAACAAATGAACAAAAAATGAAAAAAGCAAAATTTTTTCATGTAGTATTTTGAGTTGTTGCATTTTATCAAAAATGATACAACTTTTCATTTTTACCCTAACTGAATTTTAGGTGGTGCATCTAGGGCCCCATTTTGAGAAGTAATGAAAAATTTGATGAAATTGTAAAATGAAAGGCTAATGGTACCGCCTGAGACGAAACTTGCTCAAAAATTGCCAAATTTTTCGACTGAAATTTCAGTAAAATGTCACCAAAATATTAACACTATAAATTCACCAATTTTAAGAAAATTAATGGCAATTTTTCCAAAAATTGCCGGATTTACAGGAATTTGTCGACTTTTTACAGAAATTTTTGAAGAGCTCTGGGCGCAGCTTGAAAATCAGTTGGTATAAAATTACAATGATTTTCTAACAAAGTAAGGTACTTACCTAACCATAAAATATATTTATACTGGATAAAAAATCTCATTTTTAAAATTTTTTATTTTTAATGAATGGGAAGTGCCATAAGTTACTACTCGGAATTAAGTTGAAGAGAATAAAAAATTGAGAATTCATGTCCCATGAAAAGGGATAACTTTGACGGGATATAATAACCAAAAAAATGCAAGATTATGAAAATTGGTGTTTTTTTTTTTTCATTTTTCTGAAAATCAAAGAAATTTCCTGGGGGACATTAAAAATTATGATAAAAATAAAAAATTGGCAATAATTTTCTCGTAAAAAGAAAAACCGTTGGAGATAAGACCTGAAAAAGTCCACAAGTCCAAAATATGGGTCACCCTAAATTGTACATAGTTAATTAGGTATACTTATTAGGCTGAAAAAATGAAAATAACCATACCCATTTTGAAAATAATTCTCCAACCAAGCAATTAATATACCATGCGGTACCATATACAAAAAACCAAAGCAGAATTTTAATGATCGTTTTCAAGTCGAAGTTGACTTCCGCCAAAGCCTAATCGACAAGCAATAAGCATTAGATATATTAGAAATTAGAACATATCGGAAGTGTTTTGTGCAGGATTGACATTTTTATCGTAGGACCCTTAGTTTGGCCAGAAAATCGCTCTGTGTAAATGTGTTCTGATAAAAATCGTATTTTTTTCTTCTTTTTGAAATCATCAACTTTGTAAAGTTTAATTGATTAATTTTAAATTTTTATATATTTTTAATAATTATTTTTTTTTAATAAATTTTTTTTAAATTTAATTTAAATGAATTTTTTTTAATTGAATATTTATTTTATTGATTTTTATGATTTTTATATAATTATTTTATTTCACCTTGTATAAATAACGATAAGCATTTGCAAAATATGACCTTTTCAAAAAAAAAAAAAAAGATTTGAATTTATAATTGCCCAGGTTTTTTATCTCATTGTAGGAGAATTAATTTGAAATGAAAACTTTTCTAGTCAGCGTGATAAAAAAATGTATCGAAACGCGATCTATTCCACTCGCGAATTGTGGGCCCGATTTTTGTCTGTTTGCAACCCCCCCCCCCCCCCTCCAACACTCCCAAAAAATGCACATTTGCACACTGGATATATGGTAAAATTTTATCCATAATGATAAGTGAATTTGTGTACAGAAACTCCATAATGCGTAAGTGCAAAAAAATTGAACATTCGCTGGAAAAAAAAAATGAAAAAGTTGGTTTAAAATTCAAGAATGTCTATAATTTAAAATTGAGCCATTTTTCATTCAAGGGGTTTGCCATGTCAGTCATTCTAAAAATGTGGCTCTTGGTAAATAATGTGCATTTACCACTTACAAGGGCATAAAACGGCAGTTTTCACTTTTCTCCTTGAAAAAAAAATTGAAAAAATCGATAAATTTCAATTTTGCAAAAATTGACCCCTCACCCCCCTGGGGGCGCTAATATGACTACAACATTGTTTTTGCTCGCATTCATCATTTCTACCCAATTTCTTTCAATATTGTCAAAAAAAAGTGAAAAAATCGCAAAAACACCCCCAAGGGGCAACAGGGGTCCACAAAAATTGACCCCCAAAAAAATTTGACTTAGGCCGTCGGAAAGAACTCGAGACGACTGTAACATTAACATAAAATTGACCGGCGTAAGATTTACGGTCGGTTCGCGGCGATTTGAAATATACTGCGAAACTCGGTACATTCCGGTATTTTACGCCAGCCACGAACGCATCGACTTTTTTCCTCTACCAAGTCGCCTACCAATGATAATAATTCTCAGTCGGTACATTTTGCAGTGTTATTTTACTCTACTGGGTGCGCGTGCTTGTTTGTTTACGTATATTTTGTTGTGTACGACGCAGTTTAACGAACTCCGGGTTAAAAAACTTTTTCAAAACGATATTTTATATTTCGCGGGTTTTTTTTGGGCTGAAATTTTTTTTTCTTGTGTCAATTTTTTTCGGAGTGCTCGTGGTCATTTTTGAGTGATTGTGTGTTCGGGTGTTTTTTGGTGTGACCGGATCAATTCTCTTCTCGAACTTCTGAACTTGAGGATTTTTTAATCCATTAAGGAGCCCTGGTCTGGAATTGCATAGTGGTGAGTTTTTTCCCCCCCATTTTGGGTATTTAATTTATTTGATAAGGATTTGTTGACGAAGTGCTGAGGTTAGCATCCTCCATGGGTTTGGGTATTTTTGGTATCATTTGAATTATCTGCTCATCTATCTATTTCTAAGCATGCTAAAGACTTTTCTTATCTGTGGGGCAGCCTTGTTCACGACAGTTGCTCACCGGTGTTTTCTCCCATTTTTTTTTCTTTCAATTTTTGGAAATTTGGTATATTTGATAAGTGCTAAGGCTGGGTGTTTTTCGGTGACTGGATTGTCTTGATTATCTGCTTATTTGTTTCTAAGCCAAAGGATTTTCTTATCAGTGGGGTAGTTCTTCTCCCAGTCATTTCAGCTGTCACAATAGTTGAACATCTGTGTTTTCTCCCATTTTTCCAGTTTTTTTTTTTTTTTTTTCAATTTTTGGAAATCTGGTATATTTTGATAAGGTTTACTTGAATAAGTACTAAGGCTGGTTGTTTTTTTGGTGTGACTGGATTAATTATCTCAAGGAAATTTTAACTTTAAGGATTTTTTGATGGTTGCACATCTGTGTTTTTTCCCATTTTTCCAGTTTTTTTCTTTCAATTTTTGGAAATCTGGTATATTTTGATAAGGTTTACTTGAATAAGTACTATGGCTGAGTGTTTTTTGGTGTGACTGTATCAATTATCTTAAGGAATTTCTAACATTAAAAATTTTTTTATCAGTGAGGAGCCCCTGTCAGGAATTGCATACCGGTGAGGTTCCCCTCCTTTCAGATATCTAATTTACATATTATTTGATGAGGATTTGTTAAATAATTATTGAGGTAAGCATCCTCCTTGGGGTTTGGGTGTTTTTGGACATGTCTTAATTATCTATTTCTAAGCTAAAGGATTTTCTTATCTATGGGTAGCTCGGTCACGAGAGTTGCACACCGGTGTTTTCTCCCATTTATGTTTTTTTTTTCAACTTTTGGAAAATCGGTTTATTTGTAAGTTTTAGTTGAATAATTTCTAAGGCTGGACGTTTTTTGGTGTGACTGGATTAATTATCTTAAGGAACTTCTAACTTTGAAGAATTTTTAACAATAAGGAGCCCGGTCAGGAATTGCATACCGGTAAGCATCCTCCTTAGTGTTTGAGTGTTTTTTTATTTATTTTTTTAAATATGTTTTTTTAGTGTTTGGGTGTTTTAATTTCTAAGCTTGAATTTTTTTTATCTGTTGAGGGGAGGGGGGCTTTCATGAATCCCGTGCAGTATTTTTTTCTTTAAAAACTTAAATTTTTGGTAATGGAGGTGAACTTTCTCCATTTGTACAATCAGGGGGCTTTGATACAATACAAAGTCGTCATTTTCAGTTAGCCATTTTTAAAAATTTTTTGAGTCACATTTATCTAACTAAGAGCCCATGAAAAATTTCAAAATGCAGTGAATTATTTATTGAATGGTAGTCATTTTTTGGGTTATATTCATCTATGATGATTTGAAAATTTTTGACCTACCTATTATTATGAAGAGTCCATAAAAAAATTGCATAATATAATGAATTAAGAAATTTTCAAAAATTCTAATTGAATAAGACGTATGTCTAATATTGAGAAAATTTAAAAAGTGAGTCAGTAGAGTCTACTCGTAGAGTGTATTTGATTACTGTAATTCTGAATTATGAAAGTAGAAATAAGTTTTAAAAAATTATTGAGAGATCTTTTTATTATTTAAATCATACCTATTTTGAAGGGGGAAAATAAATATTATTATATCGGGAGAGAATTTCATCAACATTATTTTATCTAGAAAAAAAAATAGGTATTATTTTGAAAATTTCAATCTAAGCATATTGTAATGATTTTATTATTCAAGTGTCTGAAAAATTCTTTTTTTTTCTTGATTTAAAACCCACTTGGATAAATGACGTGATTGTTGATTTCAAATCATGTAAGTTCGGTTTGAAGCACCATGTCATACTTTTGGATTTTTCTAAAAAAAAAAAATATTCCGGATTTGTATAACATTTACACAACATAAAATAGTCACGTGTCTGAATCTATTCACTAACACATTGCACGCCTGAATGTATTCATTGTCCCTTCTCTTTTGACAAATTTGGTTAAATATCTTTTACATCCAAGTTTTTTTCTAAATTGAATTTTTTAGTTTTAGTAATTTTTAACTTTAAAAAATTTTTTTTTTTTTGTCACCCGAGAAAAAAATCCATAGGAAATCGGTAACTACGAAATCGGTAACGACGATATTTTTCCAGCCTAAACTTTTGACAAGACATAAAATATCAAATTGAAATAAGAATCGGTGGCCATACGCCAACTCTTTTTATATATTTTTATGATAACTTTTTGCCATGCTTTCGCGAATGAAATTTATTACTCTCGGACTGATAAAAATTTCAGCATTAAATCTTAATTGATTAAGGATATTGCAAAGTACCTATATCAGTATACGTGTTCCATCGGCCTCAAAAACACCATCAACGCACCAGGAATTTAGTTAATTTGCTTAATAGCTCATCTCAGCTTCAATAACTAGATAATTTTCTCTTATATTAATACACAATGTTGGTTTAATTTTTCGCAAGGTTGTAATCATCTGTATATGACGAGCAAATTGAAATATTGTTATAATAATTAAAAAATTAATGCGGTTGCAGGCGAAACCTAGATTGATTTTTAGCACCGGCTTGTATTACATACACTTGCACTTATATATACAATTGACATAGTTTTTTTTTCTCTAAATTTTGAATGTCGCTGGATGATCATAACGACCAACGACCTCTTAATTTAGTTAAAGTGCCTAATATCAATTTATTAACCGCATTTAAAATTGTCGCGCGTTTCCGTCTCGTTCGTATATTCGAATTTGTATAGATTGAACATATTCTTCGTGGTTCGGTGTGGAAGGTTGAAGACTCCCAGATTTCGTTGAAATTAAATTTAGGTCATGTAAAAAGTAAATTAAGATTTTTTTCAAAACTTCAATTGGTGGAGAGATTTCGTAAGTTTCTTTTCCCACCTTGCAATGGTTTTTGAAATTTTGATGTAGCATGGAGCATCAGATGTCACGGTCCTCGTGAGTCTGTTCAGCATTGTCATGGTCAGGTTGGAATCTTCCAAGTGTCTGGAGAAAGAACGTTGAAGTTTTTGGAGGTGCTGCCCTTCTTGACCATTTTTTTCAATTATTGTCTATGTACTAGTAGTAAGTTTTGAAATGTGCACCATGGAGGACCTCTCTGCCTCACTCCTTCGTTTATTGCTGAGTTTTGATTTTCACTCTGATTCTTGTTTCTCCATACAAGTTTCTATTTACTATTTGTAGTTTTTTCTTGAATTTTTCTTATCAGAAATTTTATTTTTTGGTGTGGCTAACAACCATACTTCCATCATTGATAATATCCTCGGTGACTTTTGTGCACTATGGAGGACCTCTCTGCCTCACCCCTCTGTTTATTGATGGGTTCTGATTTTCACTCTTGAGATAATTGTTTCTCCATACAAATTTCTAATTACTCTTTGTAGTTTTTTCTTGATTTTTTTATCAGAAATTTCATTTTTTGGTGTGGCTAACAACTAACAAGTATAGTTCCATCATTGATAATATCCTCAGCGACTTTTCTCCCATTAATTTGCCTGCATCCTCTGGAATGACCTTATGACTTCACCATCACCCTCTTGAATTCTTCACCAACCTGTAGTCACAGAATTAGAAAGACTACTGGCTTGTGAAAAATTTTTGAGGGCGAGGTTGGCGGAACATGATCTTCCCTTTTGAAATTATTCTAGCTTTCATCCATGATATCGTCTGCAATTTTTTCCAGTTGTTTTGATACAATTTTAAGAAAAGTCGTCAAAAGCCCCAACCTCTGCTTCCAAGAAGTTGAGACTTGAGGACTATCTCAAAATTGGTAATAAAATGGAAATCCTTAAGGTAGAATTAGTTGCTGCAAAATCGTTACAGACTCCAGTTTTCGGCTCATCCAATTAGACTTAAAGATAATGGATTTCTTGGACTTGAAAATTAACAGCTGGGTAAATCCAAATCATTGTAAAATAGATGTCAAGTTTGCCTTCTACATCTCTTATTAATATCCAACAGATTAATATTAAGAACCTCTTGATGAAGACACAATCTTAATTATTCTTAAAATAATGAAATCAATATTAATAGGATTATATTAATGTGGCTCGATAGTTCGATCCATATCACATAATATACCTATTAAATGTGCGAAAAAAAAATCGTCTCGGATTACATTCTGATGCGAATCGTGCTAATACAGAATAAAACCAGTTACGTTAATTGAAAATATCCCGGAAAAGATAGTCGCTGTGAAACATTGTACTTGAATACATACACAAACATTCGTGGTTACTACTGGTTATTTCAAAGTCATCTAGTTTAAGTTGCATTGACAATGAGACAGGACATTTCAGTTGCGTGGGCCGATTTTAGCCGAGTTGAGGCTCACCTGCCCATGACCTATTTCTCTTGGCAACAACCTTCTTACCACCCCCTCGCTTTTACATCCACCATACTCAGGCTGTTGCTAACTTGACCTTACGCACACTTCTCTCCGGCCAGATTACCTTCCTTAAGCGTTATGGTGGTACATATTCGCAAGTGTATGTACGGTAATGTGCCCGTGCCTGTGCTGTATTGCTAAAAAAAAATATCAACGAGTACCTACGGTCTCATAGACGGATATACCACTATGGTATTGATAGGTTCGCGCATACGTTTGACAAGTGTGGCAACCTTGGTTTGTCAAATTTATTCTTATGCTGCGATGAAAGCTAGATTAATTGGAGGTGGTGATGCTGGTTCTGGAAGTGGTTCGGTGTGCAACTTGGCATTTCGTTTTATACTTATTGAAATTTTTCAGAGCTTCGTGTTTTGATCTTCGTGAAGAGAAAGTAATTTGGTAGGAAGACTTACCGTATGATGTATCGATGGACTATGATGATTCTTTTTCTCCCACAGTGGATGTTTTTCCAGACCTTGAAAAAATGCAAAAAATCAAATTAGAATTGTGATGTTTTTTGGCAGACTTAGATATATGGGGTTTGTAAAATTTCTAGACTGAATTTATGAATTTTAGAATGGCTGCATTGACGTATTGCAAAGTCAATTTTTCTATTCCAAATTTATTTGAGAAGAGCACAATTCTTGCGTATTTCACCTCTCCATCTCACCCCACTCAAAGTGCTATTTAGATATGATTTGTGGTTGCTTTGTGTATCCCTGTAATAGGATTTTAATCTCCTTTTTTTTCTTGAAAAAAAGCAAATAGGTATCAAATTGAAATTGAGATTTGAAAAAAATCTTTCAAATAAGAATACAAAATCTCTGCCTTTCTTCTCTCGCGAAATCAAAAATTTGGTATTTTTTCTCTGTTCCCTCACTTCAATTTTTCTCCCAGCTCAGTTACAACCTGAACCTCTTGAATATTTTGTATCACTCTCTCTTCTCCCAAAAGGAAGGAAAGCTTTGCCCCTCCTGCTCTTCAATTCTCCTCGCAGCCAGATAACAACCTCAACATCTTGGAAACTTTGTACAGATCCCTTTTTACCATGGTCAACTCTGAAACACATTTAATTGACTATCTGCAAGTTCACAAAAAGTTTACCTCTTCACCAAATATTGGTTTACATACGAATATTATCAGCATATTGATTTGAAGCTTCCACTAATAAGACATTTTAGTTCAACGCAGTAAATATTTCATCAGAATGGTCCACTTGTCACTGAAAGGCAGAGAAATCAAAAATTGACACGTCCAAAAGATCAAAGATATTGTTTAGTTTTTGGTACAGCTTTCAGCGTTTAATGACACAATTTTATATGTTACGAACCCCTTCACGTTTCTCCCCCACCTACCATTCAAAGTATTTCGATCGAGCCCGTGTGGAAAATGATGTACACCAGAGAGACGCTATTGAGACGAAAATGAATAACCTGTTGGTAAATATTGGAGACCATGCTGCGTATTGTCAAAAGTCAATATTTATAAAGTGAACTTTACTCCGGTGCGCTTTACATTCGATTCGTATGTATTCACAAATCAAAACCGACCATAAATGGTGCATTCGTACGTCATTTGAAACTCTTGTATGGTGATTTTTTTCGTGAAGAGTTTTTTCTAAATTTTAATATAATACTTGATATTTAAATCAGGCCTAAGTCTAATTAATTAAAGAATAACTAGAAAGTAATATCCCCTATAATTATTTAAGCAAGGTTTTACTTTTAAATAAGCATGTATAGGATTGTAGGTACCTAACCTTTCACATTTTACCTGACTTCCTGTTAATAACCACCGAATTTATTTACTCCATTTTCAGTCTTGTTATTAAAAAAATATTCGGAGCTGATTTAAGAACTTCCGCGATTTTTTTCGGAATTAAAAAAAAATCTTAATGATATGAAAATTCTCGAAATTTAACATACTCACGTGATACTGTAATAGAATTTCTTTTAAAAAAATAATAAAAATTGATTTAAAATTTTTTCCTGATTTTTATGAACTTATCAAAAAATTAAACTAAACATCAATTTTGAATTCCAATTTTGATAAAAAAAATAAATCATTACTTACAAGTTCCCATCTCTAAAAAAATTCAAAGTCAATTTAATTTACATAACAATAAAAAAATCTCGACACGATCAACGTCTCGGTCCCAGAATTTAAAAAATTTTGGCCCTGATTCACCGCACCAATAAGCAGATTACCTTAGAGGATACCTATGTATACTCTGAAGTATCTATAAAGTGAAAGGAAATAATCACAATGTGAATACCTGCTAGTGCATTGTCATAATCAAATGCAACAAAATGCCCTATGAAAACACTCGGACACGATGACCTTCTGCCAACTAATGGGTTATGGGTATATTCCTCGCAGCATTTATTAACAAAAAAACCCTTGGTCCTGGACACCTGACAGAATCGAACACACTACACTAACTTATCGTAACAATGAAAAAAAAATCATCAACGAACATGAAAATCATAAAATTCGCGAGTCTAATAGTACTTTGAAGTACCTACAAGTTCAATTGATAATTTAAATGACATTAGAGGATGCCAAGATGAGGCGTGAAGAGGAAGCAGCCTCGGTTATCTTACGGTCGTCGTCGGTTTTTTTCGTCCTTTCTCATTCACTTTTGTAGGCAGAATGTTGCATTGCAGCGTTTTGCACATTTTCATCACGTTTTATTTTTTCTTTTCGAAAAATTTTCAGTCATACTTTCGTTCTGGTGGTTTTGTTATCATCGTGTTTGGTTTTTAAGTCGAACGCTAGAACTATGAATAATTTGAATTGTCACCAGCCATTTGATAGGAGACGTAAGGAGGTGTGTATTATGAAGGATTTTTATCGAGTGTAAATTCAATAAAAATATGACGCATTTCTCTTTCTCGATGAATTATGTTTTTTTTTCTTCAAATTATTTTAAAATTTATTTCATTTGATGGAGACAGGAGGGTGAAAATACAGGAATTTTTTTTCAATTCCATTTACCACTCATTGTCAAAACCCCAAAATAGTCGTAAAAGGGTATCATTTCGTATCTTGATTTTAATCTAATCGAACAGCAAACAAAAAAAGAAAACTGCAGTCGTTAAGTAGATAATCAGTGCTGTCATATTATACTGACGTAATTTGCACTGTGCATAAAATGTGGCTAATTTTTCGCAGAAAAAATTCATTTCCAACTCATGGCAGTCGTTAACATTTCAAAGTTGTCTCGAATGCAACAAGGTATGCCATTTCTTTTGAAAAAAGAAAAGCATTCCACGTGTCAATGACAAGTCAACATTTTAATACCGAGTACGTATTCGTTCGATTTGATAAACATCTTCGAACTAGCCCAAGCCCACGTTAACATCGAGTACATTCAAACGACTCGATTAAAATTGGAAATATTTCCATTCGAAGTGGAATCACAATAAAAAAGGAATATGGATATTTTTCCAATTCATCACTCCATTAAAGGAGTTAGAGAGGAAATAAAAGTGTAGAAATACTTCCCATAGTATCATTTTCCAAACACCCTGCCCCAGTCGTGTTCTTTAACCCTTACGTGCCTGAGAAGGAACCAACGGTCACTTTTAAAATAATTTTCTGTTAGAGTGATATCTAAGGTAGGGTTGAAAGAAAATTTCGATAAATTTTCAAAGTGGAAAGTTTTTGGATTACAAATTCTTTAAATAAAAGGTACAGGGAACAAAGAGGGCGTTTTTGATTTTAAGGAAATGTCGCACAGGAAATTGAAGTTTCAAAATCATTCGAGTTTTTAAAATAAATTACCCAAGTTATACAAATTTCGAAAAAAATTAGGGTTGTTGACTTGAATATTGCCAAACAATGTATTGTGCACAAATATTGTAGGTACAAACATAAAAATGGCACAGGAAATGGACATTGAAAATTTCAAAACACCAAAAAATATATAATTAAAAGAGACACTCACACCAAATTCCTGTGTCTGGTTTACACTAATCAAAATTTCTTCAATTTTATTTTGCTGCAGTTACTGAAATATAACTCGAGGGATGAAAATTTTACAGATGAGAGATCATATTTTTTTTCACTTCAGTTAGATATCGACCCATCGACCACAGTCAAGCGCCTTTTCTGCTGTGAGATTTCCAAATTCCTGTGTGGTATTTCATTTAAATCAAAAAAGCTCTCTATGTTGTATGCATTTTCTATTTATTTATTTTTCCACATTAAAACTTTTTACATTGAATTAATAGTATCCAAAAAATGTTGCACCAACTTTTCAAGATTTGGATTTTTTTTTCAACTCTTGTGATTTGAAAAAGGAGAGATTCTGCGGTACAGGGGAAGTGAAAATGTAAAATTTTATATACGTTCTTATGAATTTTCACCAATTAATAGTTTCTTCACTTTTACCCATAATTATGCATATATTTCACACAGGAAATGCAAATGTAGGTAAATATTTGCAGCTTAAGTAGGCATTTATTTCCTGTGCAAGGGATCAAGCTTTCAAAAAAATTTTAAAACTTTTTTGTATTTTATAGCATAGAGAATATGTCTGCATAAAATTTTTTAAAAAGTAACCGTCAGTTTTTTCTCAGGTACGAAAGGGTTAATAAAAAACACGACTACGTACGATGAATTTTCTCAACGTCATTTGGCTTTTCCACGTATTTACAGTGGCACTCGATTTACCATATTCACCTGTGTGAATATTCTCGAGCTGTGACTCGCAATTTCAGATTCATTCACGAGGTACAGGTGACGATATTCAAATAGGTATCGATAAAATGCCTAAAGAGTTGTTAACTCGCGATTCCAACTCCTTCATTATGACGATGGCGATAACGAAGTTTATCGTCGGTATTGGAATTGGAAATGAGCACGCGACATGACTTATATTAAATAATTAACTCGCGAGTTTATTAAAACTCATTTACTTATTAAGTATAGGTCGCTCTTGAGATAAAAATTATAAAAAGTTTGCTACCAATGTATGATCCTTCAATTAGGCAGTAGCCTATAAGTGAACGACGAGTAATCTTTTTTTAACTGGCTGAATTTCTTTTTAAATCGAGTTAATCGAGAGCAATATTGAAGTGATTAATTAATTAATTTTTTAGATATGGATTAAATTTTAGATACTTTTTTGCTAGAGTATTTTAAAAATCATTGAGTGTTGAGATTTCAAGAGAGGATAATAATTTTGAGTTGGGTTTCCTTTGAAAAAATACAATTGTTTGTTAAGAAGTAAATTTAGGTGAGTAAATTTTACTACAACGTTCTTAGGTATACCTACACTTTGTAGATGGGTAGTTGATGAGAATTTATTATCAATTCGATATGATTTGAAATACTTTATCTAATTTATAATCAGATAAATTGTGGTGAATTAAATTTTTATCTTAAAAATTCTAAAATAGGTAGGTACCTACTAAAAAAAATATGGAAAATTCTAGAATATTGAACATTTTATATAAATTTTAAAATATTTCAATTTTTATTGATTTATTTTTAAAAAGGCTATTCAATTCCTAAATGCACCATTTGATCCTAAATGGAAAAAAATGAGAGAAAATGTGCCAAAAATTGATACCTAAGTCAAGAAAATAAAATATACTTCTATTTTAATTTTTTTTTTTTTTTTAGTGCCTTATCATTCATGAGATTTTGGAGTTTTTTTTTACTACTAGTGAATTAATATTAAAAAAATTAAAATCACCCCTGCCTTCGAAAAAAATTCAAAATCACGAAATTCTTATCTATCTGATATTGAAATTTTTGAAAAATTTAAAAATAATGAAAGTCAAGTTTAAATGGTCAAATCTGTCAATTTTCATTTGTTTAAATTTTTTTCAATGCATCCACGCAAAATTATTGCCAAAAATTGAAAGAAAATGTGACAATAATTGAAGTATCAAGAAATATGTAGAAAAAATTTTCTTCGATGTCTCATCATTCGTAACAGTCGAAAAGTTTAAAAAAAAAAAATTTTTTAAATTATTATTTGAACAAAAAAATTTAAATCACCCTCTCCTAGAAAAGAATTGAAAACATGGACGAAAAAAATTCAACCACCCCTCCTTCCATTCAAAAACACGTAAAAACCTCGAAATCACGACACAACAATTCGAGAATAAATTTCCCACTGGTAAAAAATAAATATAAAAATCACTCTTCGAGTCTTCATGAATGGTTGCAATCTACGTACCATCTCCGGTATTCGTACTTTTCAAATAAAATAAAAACTTGGCAATAAAATAATGTACATGTACGTGTTGTGCCCTGAAACCCTTCAATTAAACCATTTCATCGCAAACTCTCGCGCAAACTTTTATACTCCGCCAAACAAATTTCATAACTTTTGCACAGATCTCGTAAAAATACACGAGCAAGTACCACCACTACGTCCATCTCGCATCCTCATCTTATATGTATTCCTCGATTCGTGTTTTTTCATCCCTAAAAAAATATAAAAGACGATCCGGTATTATCTGTAATAAAAAACTGGGTTAAAAAGTGACCTTGTCGAACGCAATCTGATCTCAGCTCGAAACACTCAAACAGAATTCAATTTCGCCTAATTATGGCTCGGTTATTCGAATTTTTGCAAGCAGTTTGCGGGGGGTTGGATGTTTTTTTTTCTTGCTTTTGAGGGGATGAAAATCTTTCACGCATGCTTTGTTTTAATATCGAGATACGAAAAAAGGGATTTTAATGAAAATAAAAAAGAGCAGACGTCATAAGAGAGATAAAGTCGATAACTAGGTCACCTATATATTCGTTACCTTAGTCAATTGTATAATGTTTAATGTAATGTGCAAAAATGTAATCCCGACATTTAATATTGGAAATTATTTGCATAGAGAATTACGTTGTAAATTCTGCTCAAAAACATTTTCTCGAAAAGATTCACGCTGTAGTTAGCTTCGCATCATAAGCATGAACTCTATACCCATGGAATATTGCTCGTAAAAAGATGAATCCAGTCGTCTAAGAGCGGAGCAAAAAAAAAAAAAAGGTCAATTAGCCAAATAATAAAATTTCAAACATTGTAAATTTCAAACCGGTTGTAAATTCTTTGAATAATTAGAGCTATTTTCATTTTAAAAATTATCGACTACATGTAGACAGTAGACACAGACACGAAGAAGGAAAAAAAACTACAAATACATTGACGTCAAACTAAACAGATAAAACACAACAACAATAAATTGAAAAATCTCTGGTACGGCGCTCTGCATAATATTTCTGCTTGTCTGGCCTGGCGCGTATGCGACAATATCGGTCTACGAGGGTGACGACGAAATTCGATCAGATTCGAATTGATGTAGGTCAACATCACGTTTAATTAGGCCGTATGACTTTTATTACGTTATATATTTTAAACATAACATTGCTTAGTTAATTTTTCGATTATTTGGGATAATTTTTCGCCGAGATAATTAGTAGGTATTTAATCGGTTGATTGAAAAATGTGCTCAATTTTAGACTTGAATTTTTTTTTTATCTTTAGTAGTCTGGCAAAAAGTATAAATAAATAATAATTCGTATTCCTATAATCGTGATTTCTTTATTTTTTTCAAATCGTTCTCATACTATATTTTATCTCTTAAAATGAACTTCACGTTCAAAATTCAGTCAATGTTTTCATGGCGAATTCAAGGCAATACCAGGCAAATAACCTTTGTATTTCAAATTACATGGTGAAGGTTACTTGCCTACTATGCTTCTTTTTTTTCATTTGTTGTAAATTTATTATCTTATTTGCAATTTGTTGCAATCATTATATTTAATGATACCAAATAAATAGACAATTTGGACCAAAAATAAAAATACACACTCGTATTATCCAATTTTGAAAAAATCACGTTTATCCAATTTTTATAAAAATTGGATTAAAAATGTAAAATCACATCGAACACTATCTTCTCATACATCAATCCAATTTCAACCACGAGTTTCAAACGTGATGAAAGAGAAAAACGTCTCAACAGGCAAGTTCGACATCCAACAATCTCATCATCTATGTCACAGCATAAAACGTGCCACTGGCAAACAAAAAGAAGATCGTCTCTGAGACTCGACTAAAATCAAAAGTTACCTTCACACTTTGATTAGATTATATCTGAATTAATCTTGCAAATGAAAGAAAGAGAGAAAAAAAAACTGATGAATGTGACAGCGGAAGCATTATTATTATAGATGCCTTAACCCATAGCTACATAGACAATAAGTCTGTGTGCGTACACATCGATAGAAAGCAGCACCTCACACACAAAAAAAATATACATAATGAAGGAAGGCAGAAGAAGGAAAAACAGATACAGATAACAAGCATAAAAGTAACGGTACTGGAGGTCATCGTTACGCCGACAGCCATATTTTAACAACAAATCGCAACCGGCTTCGGTACAAGACGAAGATTCTGGTCGCTGATCTGTGGTTCTGCGCATACGAGTTTTCCACCAGTGCAGCGTGGTTCGCGTGTTTCTTTCGGTTTCTTCTTGTCTTGTATAATGCGTTGTTGTTGTTGTTGTTGTTTATGACGACGTTCGACGACGACGACGATTACGATGATGATGCAGCAGGAATAGGAAAAGTGATGGTTAGTTTACATGGAGAGGGGGAGAGAGAAATTTGCAATTAGATGCGAATTTGTGGATGTGTCGAGGATAGAATTTTTTTAGAAAAAATTATTCTCAATTGTACGATCCAGTGTTATAAATTTAAAATGGGATACCTATTGATTTCTTTCCAATTTAAAAATCAAAAAAAAAAGTAATCAAGGATGCCAAAAATTTATATTGAATTGGCTACTACACAAATTATCCAATTTTGGCTATTTTTTAAAAATTTGTGGCAAATTTGCCAAATAATGCCTAATTTTGGCAGAATTTCTAAGTTTTAGCTAATATTGGCAAAATTTACCAAGTTTTAGCTAATTTTGATAGAATTTACCAAGTTTTAGCTAAGTAATTTTGGCAGAATAACTAAGTTTTAGCTAATTTTGGCAGAATTTACCAAGTTCGAGTTAACATTGGCAGAATTACTAAGTTCAGCTAATTTTAGCAGAATTTAACCAAGTTTAAGCTAATTTTGGCAAAATTACTAAGTTCAGCTTTTACAGAATTACTAAGTTTTCGCTAATTTTGGCAGAATTACTATGTTTTAGCTGATTTTTGCAAAATTACCAAGTTTTAGCTAACTTTGGGCAGAGTTACCAAATTTTTGTTTATTTTGATAGATTTGCTAATTTTTTTACTACTTTTAGAAAATTTTCTATTTCTGCTAATTTTGTTCAATTTTTCGACTTTTTGCCAGTTCAACAGTTTGAACAAATTTTTGATTTCTCGTAATTTTTTGACAACCAACATTCAGTATTTTTGACATAATTTGTGTTGCGCGCAATTAATGAATTGAATGAAAAAATTTTTCTCTAAATCATTTTACAAAAATTCATGTTTTTTGATGGCTTTTTAGAAAGCTTGTAGTATTTGAGAAGTTTCCTAAGCAATGGTTCTCTTTTTTACAAAGTGCAGAAAAACTTTACAAGTTTGAAGTGTTCAATTTTCAGACTTCTCTGTAGCGTTTACTACAAACTTGAATTTTTATACTTTTCATTGAAGAATTTGAATTTTCCATTTTATTTGAATACATGAAATAAAGTCCCTTTCTTTAGAAATTTTTTGAACATTTTCAGTACAGAATTTAAGGTAAATCAATTAATTTGAAAAAATGGACCAAAACTCAATTAAGAAAATTTTTACTATTTTTTTTTTTTTTTGAAATTACAAAACTTTGAGGCTAAAAAAAACACACATTTCCAAGTCAAACGATGAATTTTGAAAAAATGTTTTTTTTTAGGTTCAAAATATTTTTAAAAAAAATATTTAATCCAAAATTTCAAATTTTTTCAAGATCAATAATTATGATTTTTCATAATATTTTTCAATTTGAATTTTATTTTCAAAAAAAAAATGATTTTTACCTGTTCAAAAATTGTGTTTTTTTTAATGCTAATTTCATGTAATATTTTTCTCAATCTACTTTTGGGAAGACTAAATTTCAAAATTTCGAACAATATAAAATTTGAAAAATATCAAAAAAGTGGCAAAAGTTTATCTAGGATATTTCGACAAAATTTCATTCAAATTTTTTTGGCAGAATGAAGGAAGTAAAGTTGAAAAATTTGGGGAAAATTCAAATTGAAAATTTTTGCAAAATTAGGTTCTAAAAATTTCGAAAAAATTAAATTAATTTTTTTTGATCAAGCTGAAACTTGAAAATCAAAAAAAAAATTATTTGCATAATTGGTTAGCTGAAATTTCTGGAAATCATTGAACCCAATTTTTTTTTTAAATTGATTATTTGCACGTTCGTTGTCCAACCCAACTCGATTTGTTTCCAAACTTAGAAAAATATTGGCAATACCAATAGGAAGAAAGTGAAAGCAGCGATCCACCTGCTCGTACATAAAAGCTTAATTAAATTACAGAGGAATTTTTTTCTTATATTATTATCAAACTTTGTTGGTAATTAACAGATTTCTACTTCTGCCTTTACCTCTGCCTCCTCCGTTACATCATAATTACTGCATAGTTGCTCGGATACATAAGTTAGCTATGCTAATTAATAACTAATTATTAAGTACAATGTGATTTTCAATTAATTCGAAAACTTTTCCAGCGTTGAAATTGAAATGGGCAACATTTTCCGTAAATACAATACCGTTAACATTTCTTTTTACATAACTTTACGCTCAAAGTGAACGTTATAATTATCTTATGTTACATATTATATACCCATGTTCTCTTCTTGCGAGATGAGAGCATATCGTATGTAGTATGTTAATCTGTTTAGATATTGATAACAGTACAGCATGATGGAAGGAAAAAATATTAATAAAGATAGGAGGCATCGTTTCAGATCATGCTTTAGAAGTACATTTATATAGATTTAGCATAAATTTATTCAAAGACTGGCTGCCTATACGAGAGTAGTTTGTCTTCGTATGTAGCGATGAAAGTACGAGTAATCGCCAAATTTAACATTGAAAATACGTACAAACCAACTCTAGAACATAATTTTGCCATAGCTGAAAGAGACAGTTCATGGTTGAATGTGTAAAACAAAGGTCATATAAATGAATAATGAAAAAATACCTAAAGTGTGTGTATCGATATTTATTATGATGTGTAATTGAACGTTTAGAAATATTTTATGTAATAATTATCGTCGAAAATTTACTCTCGTGTTATTAATTGCGAACACAGGCTCGAACTCAATCATAGCTTAGGAGTAGAATTTTTTCATCATTTTTATAGGTACAGGAAATAACGAGGTCGATTTTAGGTAAAAAATTATATAGGTATATGAGTCATCTTGGGAAAATTACCCCTCTCGTTTCGCCCTTGCCCATGCAGGTATCGAAGACACATGACATTGTAATTCGCAACACTGCAAAATAAAATCTTAGAAAGGACTGGACGAGTAATACGATCCAATTTTTTTTTCGACAGTTTGAAAATTTTTTAATTAGTCGCTTCCGGCGACGAAATGTAGAAAAGAAAAGATACAAATATCGTAGACACAGTACACATGTCGTAGACTTTCTACAAAAGAGGTCCCTCGTATATGCCTATTGTCGAGTGTGAGCGAATTCGAATTTCGTAGCACCTAAAACGAGAGTAAATTCGCTTACGTCCTATTAATTGGCGTGTATAAAAAGAAAACGGCGCAAATGATAATTTGGTTAGGGAATGTTTTGTAAGACTTACCGTTATGCGAACATTACCGTGCCTCGTCGCACTTGGGAGGAGGCAAATGGAAAAATTAACGAGCTTTGGAGAGCGAGCGGAGCGGAGCTGGAGGTGCGAACAATATGTATAAGAGATAGATAGCGCAACGGCAACACGAACGGCACCGTCGCTCGACGTCGTTGGAAAAAGAAAGAAGAAAAAAATCTGTAATAATCGACGACGACCAAGTAATAACATACCGTAATAGATCTTGTTCGCAGATGTGAAAGTGAACGTTTTATGGTGAAAGTGAGCACGAACCGAGTGGAGTATCGGAGCAAGGCTCGTAGTAAGGGATAAAATGGTTAAAAATGCAGTCATCTTGGTATGCCTTCTTACGTTATTGAACAATTCCTAACGGTATTCACGGTGAAATTTCCATAACTGGATTCGTACGTGGTAGTAAGATAACGGGAAAAGTTACAGAACGCAATGACGACCTGAACAAGGCCACTGTACTCGGATTAATCGCCGAGCTCAGCGTTTTGTCTCTGCGAAAGTTTTATCAAAAACCCAGCCTGACGCTGGAAATAGGTAACCTTCCCATTATTTATCGATTTTAAAATTCCAACCGGTGATTTGGTATTTTTCCAGCCGCTTAGTTCGCGGCGACGAGACGCTAGACGTTTGGGTGGAATTTCATTTCGAACAATGAAATTGAAAAAAGTACATGGTTTCTTTCAAAAGTCATCGGTAGTGTTGGAGATGTGATTTTTGTGAGAGGTTTCCTCTTCACGAATTTTTGCTTTCAAATTTTTTTCTCCAAAAAAAAATTTAGTAGGTAGTTTTCCACAGATTTTTTCTCAGAAAAGATTGAAAGTTATTCATTGTTTATTTTTTGCTTGGTTTTTCTTTTCAAAAAAAAAATTGAGACATTTTTCTCTAGAAATGAAAAATTCCTTTTTCAGAAAGACGTTATTTTTTCATTGCATAAAAATTGGAAGCTTTTCACTTGGGGAAAATTAAAACATCCTTTACTTCCGAAAATTTTAACAAAAATTAACACAAAAAAATTAGAAAATTTTCTAGTATCAAAAAATTTAATCATTTCTTATTCCAAAAAAATCTTTATTATAGATATACATTTTGAAATTAAAAATATTGAGAATTTTCTCAAGCAGGTACCTTTGCTTTTGTATAGGGAACCGAAGCGTGACGTCCCAATCGATGTTGTTGTTGTTGAAAATCTCACTTGGTCCCAAAACAAACCTTACTCCCATAAGAAACAATGTAAAATACCCAACTTTGAAACTAACAGTACTCGATGAATTTTGCATGTATTATCAAAAGAATTATTTCAAATGAAAAGTACAACCTTCCTTCACAACATATTTCAAAATCCTAAATTTTTAATGAAAAACAACAGAATGATTTGAAAGTGAAAATGCAGTGTTTTGTTCATTTGATCCATGTAATCAACCAATCACATCGCAGTAAACAAACATAAAACGCAACGCTATTGGCTGAAATGTTGAAAATATCACTTAATACTCGTTCAAATTTCTAAAAATTCAACACAAGGATATTAATGAAAAAATTATATATTCAAGAAGAATGCTTAAGCTTTCCAATAAGTCCTTTTTCAACAAAATTGAACCACAATTGTATTTTTAACGATTTTTTGAAAATTCGTAATTTCCCATTTAACGCCATGTAAAACTTTATCAGTTGGGACCAAATGAGGTTGTTTACGTATTGTTCTTACGCACACAAACGCAGGCTTCGGTTCTCTATTGCAAGCAAATTCAGAAATTTTTTCTCCAGAAAATTTAGATTTTTTATCTGAAAAAATGTAAGAGTCTTCTCTCCAGAATAATCAAAAAAAATATCTGGAAAAAAATGTCGTTTTTTCTCTAAAAATGCTAAAGAATTCCTTTCTCCTCCCCCCCCCCCCCCCCACCAAAAAAACCCCAAAAGTTTTTAGAAAATTATATGAAAAATGTTTATTTTTTTTACTCATAAAAAATTGAGATATTTTATATTACAAAAAACTCAGAATTTTTTTTGCAAAAAATTGAGATTTTCCTTTTACGAATTTTCAGAAATGACTGTATTCCTCCAAAAAAATACCTCAGATTTTTTTGTTCTAAATAAACGTAGATTTTTTCCTATGAGAAATTCAAAAAAAAAAAAAATGAAAAGTAAATAAAAGTGGTATAAAAATTTATTGATATACTTAATTCAGAGGCGTACCGTAATGATTTTTTGAGGGGGGAATATACCTTCAGAATGCCAACTTTTCAAATTTTTTTTCAACATAATACTGAATTTGCCAACTTTTTGCCAACTTGAAACTCAAAATTGCCAACTTTTCGACATTTTTTAAATCTTTGAGGGGGGAATGTCCCCCCTAACCCCCTGCACGGTACGCCCCTGATTAATTTCTCAAAAAACTGAGGTACATAATTTATAAAAAAAAAAAAAAATTTCATCAAATGAAACTTGGGTTTGAAAAAATAAAGATTTTTTAACGCTGACTCCAAAAAATCAAAAATGTAAGATGTTTTCATTCCAAGGGCATTCGAATATTTTTCTCCTAAAGGATTCAGACAACTTGTTTCCTCATAAAATTGACTGAAAAATTCGTATATTTTTATGTATTACAAAAAATATGAATATTTCTCAAAAAAATTAAAAAATAGATTTTTTGTCCGAAGAATTCAGGGACTTTTTTACTCTAAAAAAATTTGAGATTTTTTTTCTCCGGAAACTTTGAAAAATGGTTTTCTCAAAAAATCCAATTTTTCTGCATAATATAAAGTTTTTTTGTTCCAAAAAAAAAAAATTGAAAAATTTGGAATCTGCAAAAATTGAGAAAAAAAATTCTCAAAATTGGAACAACTGATAACATTTTTCATTTTAAACAACCTTTATCGAATCTAAAAATTTGTCAAGTTCCTTTAAATTTGGCATAAATTTTCCAAATCCATTTTTTTCTAGAAATTTGAAAATAAAACTTTGTTGAAGTGATCTTTATTAAATTTTGCCAATTTTTTTCAATCCCAGAAATTTAATTTAACTGAATTTTGGAAATTCATTTTTACAAATTTTTCAAAAATTTTATTCGGCTAAAAATTTGTAAACGAAATTTTACCAACGTTTTCTAGTTGGTAAATTCAGTTTTGTCAATTTCAAAAAAAAATTGTTTATTTATTTATATATTTTTTTGAATATTAATTGACCAAAATGTTTCAAATTTAATTTTATCAAAAAATTTTTAATTAAAATATATACTTTAGAAAAATTAGCATTGAAGCTTGTCGAGTTTTATCTAATTGAATATATTGCTTTAATTTTTGAAATTGAATTTTGTCAAAAATTATAAAATTGACCTTCAGCACTTGAATGTTTAAAATTTATTTTCATCAACTTTTTTTTATATTCAATTTTTCGAAAAAAAATCATTTTGATTCTGTTAAAATTTTTACGATTGAATTAGTCAAATTTTTAGCTGATTAAAAAAAATAATGTTCTAATTTTCAAAATTTTATTCTGTTGAAAACTAGTGAATACATAAAATTTTGTCAGAATTTCCTCGTTTGAATTTTGCGAAATTTTTTCAAAGTCGATTTGATCAGAAATTTTGAAATTAAATTTTACCCCAATTTTGTGAATTCAGATTTGCCAACTTTTTAAAAATTCAGTTCTGCTAAAAGTTTGTAAATAAAATGTTGACAGAATTTTTTGTTCGTATTTTTCTAAATTAATTGATGAAAAAAATAAAATTCAATTTTGCCAAAATTTTTGAAAACTAATTTTACCATAAAATTCCAATTAAATTCCGTAAAAATTTTCTGAATTAAAAATTTGATCAATTTTTTCAAGATTCTACTTTGCTCACTTTTTTGCTTCAGTCATTGCAAAAATTTTAAAACTGAATTCCACACTAACTTTTTCAGTTCAGTGTCGTTTTGAAAAGGGTATCAATTTTACCGAAAAATTTGCTGTTCAATTCTGTTGAAATTTTCACGATTGCATCTTGCTATTGAAAAAAAAATTTTGATCAAAATTTTGAAATTTAATTTAATTTTAATTTTGCAAATTCAGTTTTGCATGTTTTGTAAAAATTGAATTTTGCTAAAAATTTTATGTTTTTTTTTTTTTTTTTTTTTTTAATTAAATTTTGTCCAAGTAATTGTTTTTAAATTTAATTTGGCCAAAGATTTTCAAATTCAATTTCACCAAGAATTTTAAAATTGAATTTTGTGAAAATTTGTTGATACCTAACTTTTTAATATTATTCAATGAATCCAAAAATTTTGGAATTTCAATTTCTCATTCATGAATTCAGTTTTGGCAAAACTTTTCAAATTCAGTTCCACCAAAAATTTTTCAATTATTTTCACCATCGAATCTTGGCAAATTTCTAAATCACCCAGGACGGAATCACGATCAAATATCCGGGAAAAATCGTATCTATCGATTACGAATTTTTCGATATAAAACTTAGCATAAATTCTTCTCTCGTGGTCTTTTTATTAGAACATTAATACAGATAATACATTATACATGTCGGTTGCTGAATAATCGTTACCTTGTATAACCTTCAAAAATATGACGACGGTATTAAAAAAACCGAACAGTGATATGCACAGACCGGTCATTGACCTGGTTCGGTGGTATATCTGGCAGCTCATTGGCTCACGCGGATTATGAAGTAGTGATGTTTATTTAACGGAACGGAATCGCCGTGCCGGGCGGTGCGGTGCGGGCGCTGCCCGAGCCCGGCGTTGTAGAAAACAAACGTTGTTGCTTTTTTTAAACCTCTTCTCAATTAGCACGTTTTAATATGTATGCATATTTTTAAATGATTTTTTTTTCTTTCATTTTCGCATATTAATTTCGTACTTATCGATTACGCAGCCGAGGTGATTGGCCTCGTTATTAAAATTTCTATAATGTTCACGCGCTTCGTCGATACACCTTATCGAGATTGTAGCTTGACAAGGGCAGCGGAAGAGACGAAAGGGAGATTGCAAAAAGTGTGCTAAGAAATCTCGTCGAGAGAATATTTCTCTTTTGCCCAATTCCGAGTAAAAGTTTAACACGTGTTGGTCGAAAATTAAAACAATATACGATTATGTTGTTTTTGATTGTTTGTATTTTTCATTACAAGTATCACACGAGATAACGTGATTTTAACGTGTTTTCTTTTTTCTTTTTTTTGCACGAATACTTTGTAGCTTTATTCGAGCTTACGTCAATTTCATCATCGCGTCTACGTCATGTAGATGAAAAATTCCACCGAAGAAGGTAATTTTTTACCAACTTTCTTTTCAATTTTTTATACAGTGTTTCAGATGGTCAAACTATTAATATATTGAAACTAAATTTAAATAATATGACGATCAAACTAACCATAATTATGATGTCACTCGAAATTTTCATATTTTACGAAAGCTCCACCAGACTGTCTTCTGATTACCAATTTGAACAATAGTTCGAGTCGCTGAAACAAAGACACATTGTATTTAATAATTTTTTTTTGTAAAAAGCATCAACACACTTGTTGCTAATGAAATATTAATATATCGTCCTAGTACGTGGAATTAACGCGATATTGCATTCGAAGAGCTTAATAGCACCTTAGCACTCGATACCAATCGTCAGTCATGACAGTAGATTTCTTTTGTGTATTCGTGAAGGTCGGTTACTTTCTTTTCGCCCACGATGTTTTATCGCTTCATTTGAATAGTCGATTGGATTTTTTTTTCAACAGTTCGCAAACTACAAAGTCGTTTTTCATATTTACGTGAATTTTTTCCCTACCTCGAGAACCCTTTCGATCGTCTACTTTCTCTCGGGATCAATCTTTATTTTTGTGTTTTTTTCTAGGCTCGAATTATGATATTTTTGACAAAGCCTAGTGCTACTGGCAATGGCGACGAAATACGATAAAGTATTAATTCGCATCCGTGAAATTTTTTGTTTACCTATTCACGTTTGGTTTGTGCTCGTATTTAGCGTTATGCAATTTATTATAGGTTAGCAGGATCATTCTATGTTTATGTTATTTGTCTCGACGTAAGAATGTTATGCTTTGGGACGATGAATATTTCAACACGATCGTTATAAAGCTACTACTCGTAATTTGTCAACAATTTACAAATTTTTTTTCTCGAAGTCAAACAATGGGTGAAATGAAAACAGGAATATAAACAGTCGCGTGAATATATTGTCCAATGTGGGATTTTTTCAAATCGAATTGCAATTAATACTGGCGCAGGTGTGAATTTGAATTTTAACAATCGAGCAAGTTTTTAAAAAAAATAAATTGCCTGTTTCTTGGCTATTTTTTCTCGAATGAAATTTTTATTTTTTTCTGAGTTATTAGGTAAATTATAATTATTTAATTTTTGTCACGTCTTAAAAAACAAAATAATAATCATTTTAAAAAATACTCGAGAAAATTCGTTTTTCATACATAAATTGAAAAATAAATGAGATTTCATATTTTATAAGCCTCCGCTTTCTTTGGAGGGGAGGGGGAGTGAACTTAGGGTACAGAAAAAATAATTCAATTTTGGTAAAATTGAATACATAAATGCTTGTACTGTACCTATACTTTGTACTTGGTAGATACGTACAAAGTATACATATGTAGATACTTATTTCAAGTGAAATTCAGGGTATTGACATTAGTCCACGAACTTGGAATAAAAACTTGGTAAAAGTGAAAGAGTGCCAAAGTAAAATGGAATATTATTATTTCGAGATGTCTTTGGTGTGGGTGTCAAACGTGTATGAGTCATTTGAAATTTTTGAATCGATCGTTTTTCTCTAAGGAGTGTTTGTATTGCTGATAATGTATTGAAAACTTTGAATAAATTATTTTAGACCATGTAAGTACCTAATGAATCGGATACGAGTTCTACAAGAAGGTATATATTATACTGTGTTTGACATATTTATTCGAGGGATGGAAAATAATTGAAAATGGTTTTGAATCAAGCATCCTATGCCGGTATGGTTCCAAAATGAAACATTGTGGAGAGAATTTCTCGACTTTTGGAAATATTTTGAATTCATTTTTTATTGAACAAGTTCGTTTAATGCTGAAAAATGACGTGAACAAGTTGCAAAATTTTTTGATGAAAGTAATTCACTTTTTTGCAAAATTGAATTTTGGAAATTTAAATGAAATATAATTTTTTTTTCAATTTGTCAAAGTTCAAAACTTCAAACAGAATTGTATTGAAATTTTTTTAGTCAAATTAGAACGAATCGGAAAAATTTAATCAAAAAATTTCCGACGAAATTGTATTTTCAAATTAACTTAAAAATTTTTAGTCAAATTAATTTTTTTTTAAAAATCAGCAAAATTCAATTAAGAAAATTGTAGGTATGAAAGATTAAATTTTGAGTGTGCCGCTCGGGTAATATGATTTTGTCTCTTTTACAAATTATGCAAAATTTTGTTTTAAAATAATATATTTTTGTTGTCATGTTAAACAATACGTCTTTCAATTTCAATTTTTGCTTTTTAAAAAAAAAATTGTTCAATTTTTTTTTTAATTCTTTAAGGGAATCTAATTTCTTATAATTTGTTGTAAGTAAATAATTTTTTCAATTTTTCATATTTTTTCTTGAATTATACTTACCTGCCTAATTATATAAAACTTTTGATCCAGAGGTTTACAATTTTTTCTAGTTGTATTTTTAAATAATTTTTTTTCCAATTTTTCATTCTTTTTTTTTCAAGTTTTTTTGAAAATAATTTTTCATGTTATAGTTTGAAAATTAAAAAAAAAAAAAAAATACTGTTCGAAAATGATTTTTCAATTTTTTTATTGAAACCGTACCTATGTTTTTTTTTAGAATAACACTTATTTTAATTTGAATTTCCACAGCTTTTTTTTGAAAGTTGTATTTTATAACATTACAAAAAAATGCGTTGAATCTTCACCAAATATTATTAAAAAATAATTTGTCGTGTTTTAAAAATTGAAAAAAAAAAATTTTATTATTCTTTTCAATTTTTTTTTTCAACACAAATTTTTAAAATTATATTTATTTAAAGCAATAGGTACGTAGTTTCAAATTTCATTTTATAACAACGTTGGAATATGTTTTCAAAATTTTGTTTAAAATTTTTTTTCTCGTTTTTTTTTTTTTTTTTTTTTTTTTAATTCATTTATTGTGCCATATACAAAGTGCTATGCTTAGAGGCACATTCTTAAGATTAGGATAGTATGTAAGTATTAAGTGTATATATTAGAAGTTAATTTAGTTACATGCTTAAAAATTCAGGTAAAGATCATACTTACTTTTTAAAAATTATGTTTAAAGATAGGTACATACTAAATACGTATATTTTTAAATTATGTTAAACATTACTATTTTCGATTTGAAATTTTAAAGTGTTCTTGAAGTTCATTTTTAAGGATTTCTCATAATATTGTCTCGAATTTCATATATTAGGTTATTACTGATTACTTCTTTCAATTTGAATTTTTACAATTTTTTTCCTAACTTTGTTAATTTTTTTTTTTTTTTTACCGAAACCCAGTTTCTTAAATGTAGTTGGAAATGTATTTTTCCCCCCTATTTTTTTAATAATTTGATGTAATATGTACCTACTTAGTGTTTTATTACCTTACAAATACTTCTTTTTTATTTTGAATTCTATATTTTTTCCTATATTTTGTTTTGAAACAATTTTTAAAGAATTGCTTGAATATTTTTCCCTCACATTTTGTTGAAAAATTTCTTGTAATTTTATAATCGGTTTTAATGATCACAATAATTTTTAACCGAATTTTTTATAATTTTGGGCAGAAAGTCAGTGTCTTAAATTTTTCTTGGAAATTTGGAATACATTTTTTTCTTTGTTTTGTTTTTACGTATAGGTACATATTAATTTTCGTAGGTTTACTTTATTAATGAGTAGCATGCAACAAAAATAGATAGTCAAAAAAAAATTATAAAAAATCTGCCACCCGTGGGGCTTGAACCATCTACCTCCTGCATGGTAATCCTCTTCCTTAACCACTATGCCATACTTTATCGTTGAGGAATTAGCAATAAAACGCTTATAATAGGCAGTTTAGTACTTCCAGACGAGTTGGACTTAGAAAAATTTTCACCAATTTTTAAAATTTGGAAATAATTTCAAATATCGTCACAAAATCGTTGAAAAATCGAATTCGAGAAATTTCAGATTACGTGTCGATAATAAAGTTTTAAATATTTTCACAAAATCGTTAAAAAATCGAATTCGAGAAATTTCAGATTATTTGTCGATAATATAGTTTCAAATATCGTCACAAAATCGTTAAAAAAATCGAAATCGAGAAATTTCATATTACGTGTCGATAATATAGTTTCAAGTATCTTTACGCAATCGTTAGAAAATCGAATTCGAGAAATTGCATATTATGTGTCGATAATATAGTTTCAAATATCTTTACAAAATCGGTAAAAAATCGGATTCGATAAATTTAATATAATCTGTCGATAATATAGTTTCAAATGTCGTCAAAAAATCGGTAAAATATCGAAGTCGAGAAATTTCATATAATCTGTCGATAATATAGTTTTAAATATCTTTACAAAATCGTTAAAAAATCGAATTCGATAAATTTAATATTCTTTGTCGATAATGTAGTTTCAAATATCTGCACAAAATCGGTGGAAAATCGGTGAAAAATCGGAATCGATAAATTTAATATTCTTTGTCGATAGTATCGTTGACGAATATCGTCATAAAATCTTAATAATATCGAATTCGATAGTTTTTAGATTTTTTGCCTATGAAGTTGTACCGATAAATCTTTATAATATCGTGAGAACATCTATAGATTTTCAAACGATTTTTTATCGATACGTTACATCTTCCGATATTATCGATCGAGTGTGCCGCTCGGGTACCTAATCACTTGAATCGAATTATAAAGTCAGAAAAAAAAAATGAAAATACTTAGGAATGATATTGAAAACTTTGGAACATGTTTTATTTTAGATTTTATTTCAATTTTCTAAAAATTAAAATTAATTTTAAAAAAATAGAAAAAATATGCTAGAAATGGAATTGAAAACTCAGGAAAAAAGTGCCTAAATAATTTTTTTTTAATATTTTGCAGATATACCTAAGCACGTATTTCAATTTTTTTTCTCTCAATTTTCCAATAGGTACATTTTTTAAAACGAGATAGGAATTTAAATAAAATTTAAAAATTGAGAAAAGTCCAAATGTCGAAATAAAATTATCTTCCAAATGCTATTGACTCAAAGAAAAAGCTCAAAGTCTACTCTTTATCCCTTGGCTCTTGGCTTTCCTATCTTTAAATGTTTATTTTGATAACCAAACAATCGATTTAAGTCCACAATGCACCATCGTGGTTGTCGTTTCGTATCACTAAAGATGGCACAGGCAATCGTTATCTGGCAGCGAGGAACGATTGCTAGTAATCTGAGTGCTCGCTGCTGATAACAGAGTCGAAAGAGCGACAGATAGAAAAATATAGTAAAACGAATCATACACTCTAGAACGTACTTCGTATAGCCTATACTTTCGGCTGGTGACCAGTTCTCTATTCCCGAAGTCAATGACCTTTTGCTAATGATAATTTATACTTATGCTCTTAAGTATTTTCCTCTTTCACCTTCCTATCTGTTGCGGTTGTGTTTCGATAATACATACGGTGTGGTGCTTGAAAAAAAAAAAGGAGCATACGAATGTACGAGTACGGTGCCCGTGTGCCAAACCGAAACACACCGCTACCGTTTCTCTGTTTGAGTTTGGCCTGTTATCAAAGCTAACAACGATCTATGTCATATTCTGTCGTCGAGAAAATATATAGCAGGAAAATAAAACGACGATACATTGTATAAAGAGAGTATATTTATTCGCATTGGCCACTTGACACCTTTATCAAATTGATAAAAATCGAAAGAAATTCGCCAATAGATTTACGATTCTCACGTATACTAAGTCGACTTGCTTGAATGAGGTTTTTGAGGTGTGTTTGTCTTTTTTATTTAGTCACGTGACGTAATACGCGGAAACGACTTGAAAGAATTGTTTCCATTTTCGTATTTTTTTTACCAAACTCGTACAAGTGTTCGCAGTCGAAAGGTTAAGCCACATTTTAAGGGAGAAAAATGAAGGAAATTTTGGTCTAAAAAATTCCAAAGTAGAGAAAAATTTTGCCATTTTATGAATTATTCGAGATTTTGTATTTTTCATTTTTTTTTTCCTCAACTTGGAAATGAAATGGGAATTTTTAAAATTACGAGCAACTTATTCGTATCCGAAACACGAAATGTAACTCTTGTAACTTACAAGTGCTCTCGCTTGGATTGGTAATCCTCTTATGGAAAAATACTTATACCGAAGATGGGTTGAAGGTATCGTACAAAAGGGATATTTTTTTCGCGACCCAGTCTTACGTATTTGTACGATTCGGCGAATGAAATTAATTCAAGAATACGAGAAATGATCGAAGCTCGCCCAGCAAGAATGAATTTGACAGAGTCGTCTCGTATTCTCGAAATAGATTTATGACTTATTTTCAACATTGACATTTAATGAAAAAATTATTCTAGTGGCTTCGAAATGAACCCAGTACGTTTATGTATCGGCTTTGATATGTAAATTTCACAAACTATTCAGTATCCTCGTTGCGTGAAATTAATGTAAATAAGAATGGCAAATGCGTTTAAGATATAAGGTGAGATTATACACGAACCATACGTACGTAAACGTATGTACGACTTGGCTAAAATTGAATAAATAATCGTACATTTCGATGTTTGTCAATGGTAAAAAGGAAGCCTTTTACGCACAAAATGCTTCATTCTTTACGTAGGTACTTTTATCTTACTCGACTAGTCGAGATATTCGTAATGATTAGCAAGCACGGTTGACTTTATATTTTTCCTCCTTTCGAAGAACCAACTTATATGTACATATACTGTGTAACGTGTTGAGAACTTAAATGGAACAAGTGACATTGTACACGGTACAGAGTGTAATTTATCATCTTATTATTTTTGCTTTTTCAATGTTGTATTTTTATGTCAAGAAGTCAACATCCATTTGGGAGTATCGTATATATTGTTTTCGCTAATTTATTAAAACTGGATGCCACAGTTCGGTAGAGTGTTTTTGAATATGTGTCGAGCGAGAGATTCGTCCTTATTTGGTGAACCACCCTCTGGCTTCTTCGATTCGATTCAAGTCTAACATATCACATATTATGTAAGGAGTGGTTATGGATGATGAAAGATTCAAAAATTGAGGATTAAAAATGAACGAGGAAATTCTTGATGTGATCTGTCATAAAGAAACCAGGTTCTGATCCGAAAGACAAATTTTACAGGAGAGCAGTACAAATTTTAAAATTCTCACACAGTCCATTCCGTTCATCATCAGATCATCTTATTTTTGGGGCATCATTCAACCACTCCATGTGAACCCAAATTCACTGCTTAGGGCGATTGAAATTTTTTTTTACAAGCAGTGTTGCCATTCTTGAAACAAAAATTTTCAAATTTTGAATGAAATTTCAAATTTTCAAGTCATGATACCGGCTCAAATATTGAGCAACTCAAAAAACCAAGACTAATACATGACAGGAAATCAAATTTCCATCAAAAGAGGTTCTCTTCACTTTTTGCCTATCTTCAATATTTCAGGAGTTTACATCTATAATTATTTTTGATTTTCTCAAAAACTCCTGAAATATTGAAGATAGGCAAAAAGTGAAGAGAACCTTTTTTATTAGAAATTTGATTTCCTACCATGTACTAGTCTTGGTTTTTTGAATTTCTCAAAATTTAAGCCAGTATACGAGATGAAAAGTGAAAAGAGTTGAATTTTCCACTTTTTGCTAATTAAAAATTTCATAAAAGTGTCACAGACCATTCAAAACTGGCCCGAACAGGCTGTAAATTTGTACGTAGACAACATTTGATCTACCCTCCAAGAAAAATTGAAAATAATTTTCTTAATAGAAGTATTGATTTTTTTCTGAATTTTTAACTATGCTGTGTGCTCGAACAGAATCGTTTGAGAACGTTTTCTCCATGACCAGTGAAATCACCGTCAAAATATCACCAATATCAACAGAAAAACAAAAAAAGATTTTTCGGACCAGAACCTGGTTTTCTTATAACAGGTCACAAAGTAGGACAATTTCACATGTTGAATTTAATCAGGGTACATATTTTCAAGTGGAACTGGGAAATTTTCACTTTTCAACATTTGATAATTTTTCTTATGGAAATCGCACAAAATAGTTGAAAAACACAATTTTCGAATTCGAATCTATTTTTTATTCCCAGAGAAATCTAGTTGGGAGGAAAAAATTCATCAAACATAAATTATTCCTCGTTCAATTTCCTATCAAAATGATTTCTTACATTTTATTTTATTTTTTTTGTAGTTTATTTCCTTTGAAAGGAGTTGTGTTATTTTTAAAATTATTCATTTCATCATCCTTGTTTTTATCCTTGATGTCCTCTGTAATTATTGTCCATTGTCTTGAATTGGATTCTCTGAATAAGAATTCACCATCACTCTCTTGAATTTTTCACAAACCTGTAGGCTGTAGTCATGGAGATGGAAAGACTGCTGGCTTGTGCAAAATTTTTGAGGCTGAGGTTGAGGATTGGTTCCATTCTCCTTAAAATTAATATTAGTTTTTCTTTAAATTTTGCAACAAAAAAGAAAGTATTCATTCTATTTTTCTCTCAAACACATGATTAAAATAAATATTTACTTACTTATGTGTGGTCTTTTGGACTTGACGATTCTTACGTTTGTCGGTATGGATGATGCAGTGGATATCTGATGCATAATTTTCATTAATCGTGTCGGTGTTTAAAAAAAATTCATCGAAAGTTTTTCATTTTGTCTATGTTGATTTTACATACAAAAAATCGTTAGTTTGTATATATATATTTTCTGAATAAAAATTAAACTATGAAATTCGTCATCGACGAAACGCGACGTCGAAAAGGAATTTTTTAACCAATCGTAATTTTGGCGGAGCCGCGCCTTAGATCAAGATTTTTTTATCGAAACAAAACAACACCGCATCCACCATCCACGAAACACTTTAATGACTGAATCAATATTTATGTATACGAAATAGTCACACATATCGGGTATAGATTCGTGATAAGAATTATCTTAAAAAATAAAAAAGATGTCAAGTTTTTCAACATCAAACAAATTTAAAATTTAAAAACCTAATCGCAATTATACTTTAAAAATATTTCATAGGTACACTTAAAATTAATTTTTCTTTAAATTTTGCAACAAAAAAAAAGTTGTCTTTCAATTTTCTCATCAACATAATTATTATTAAAATGAATATTTACTTACTACATATATCTGGCCCTGATCCTCTGGATTTGTATGAATTCACCATCAACCTCATAAATTTTTCACTAACCACCAATCATAAAAATGAAAAGATTACTGGCTCGTGAAAAATTTTTGAGGCTGAGGTTGTGGATTTCTTAAAAATGTTCTAGGGTGTATGGCTAGTTTCACGGAATTAAAAATAATGCATTTTTTAAACTTATAAATTAACAAATTAATTTAAATTATCTTAAAAAATAAAACAGATGTCAAGTTTTTCAACATAAAACAAATTCAAAATTTAAAAACCTAATCGCAATTATACTTTTAAAATATTTCATAGGTACTTACACTTAAAATTAATTTTTCTTTAAATTTTGCAACAAAAAAAAAGTTGTCTTTCAATTTTCTCATCAACATAATTATTATTAAAATGAATATTTACTTACTACATATATCTGGCCCTGATCCTCTGGATTTGTATGAATTCACCATCAACCTCATAAATTTTTCACCAACCACCAATCATAAAAATGAAAAGATTACTGGCTCGTGAAAAATTTTTGAGGCTGAGGTTGTGGATTTCTTAAAAATGTTCTAGGGTGTATGGCTAGTTTCACGGAATTAAAAATAATGCATTTTTTAAACTTATAAATTAACAAATTAATTTAAATTATCTTAAAAAATAAAACAGATGTCAAGTTTTTCAACATCAAACAAATTCAAAATTTAAAAACCTAATCGCAATTATACTTTAAAAATATTTCATAGGTACTTACACTTAAAATTGATTTTTCTTTAAATTTTGCAACAAAAAAAAAGTTGTCTTTCAATTTTCTCATCAACATAATTATTATTAAAATGAATATTTACTTACTACATATATCTGGCCCTGATCCTCTGGATTTGTATGAATTCACCATCAACCTCATAAATTTTTCACTAACCACCAATCATAAAAATGAAAAGATTACTGGCTCGTGAAAAATTTTTGAGGCTGAGGTTGTGGATTTCTTAAAAATGTTCTAGGGTGTATGGCTAGTTTCACGGAATTAAAAATAATGCATTTTTTAAACTTATAAATTAACAAATTAATTTAAATTATCTTGAAAAATAAAACAGATGTCAAGTTTTTCAACATCAAACAAATTCAAAATTTAAAAACCTAATCGCAATTATACTTTAAAAATATTTCATAGGTACTTACACTTAAAATTAATTTTTCTTTAAATTTTGCAACAAAAAAAAAGTTGTCTTTCAATTTTCTCATCAACATAATTATTATTAAAATGAATATTTACTTACTACATATATCTGGCCCTGATCCTCTGGATTTGTATGAATTCACCATCAACCTCATAAATTTTTCACTAACCACCAATCATAAAAATGAAAAGATTACTGGCTCGTGAAAAATTTTTGAGGCTGAGGTTGTGGATTTCTTAAAAATGTTCTAGGGTGTATGGCTAGTTTCACGGAATTAAAAATAATGCATTTTTTAAACTTATAAATTAACAAATTAATTCAAATTATCTTTAAAAAATAGATACAGATGTCAAGTTTTTCAACATCAAACAAATTCAAAATCAAAACATAATCTTAAAATTATACTTACTTTAAAAAATATTTCATATACTTAATAGTTTTTATTTAAATTTTTTCAATTTTTCTCCTAATATAAACGCATTGTCAAAATCAATACTTACTTACTCACGCCTGACTTGGATCATCCGCTTATGTATTCTCCTTCAACCTCATAAATTTTTTCCTATATTTTGTTTTGAAACAATTTTTAAAGAATTGCTTGAATATTTTTCCCTCACATTTTGTTGAAAAATTACTTGTAATTTTATAATCGGTTTTAATGATCACAATAATTTTTAACCGAATTTTTTATAATTTTGTGCAGAAAGTCAGTGTCTTAAATTTTTCTTGGGAATTTGGAATATATTTTTAACACGATAAAACGAACGTAGAAACACACGTCTAGTCTGTAAGGAACACGTTTGAAATCGGTAGGCATTTAAAAAGTACGTAAATTCTGATTAGAGAAATAAATTTGGTTAAATTTTTCACTGAAACCCATTTTGTAAAATTTTGTTTTAATACAATTTTTTAAACATTTATGGAAATGAATATGTATTTCCTTCACACATAGCTTTATAACGAGGAAATTGAAAATATGAAAATTAGATCCACGCTGCTTTTCAATATAATTAAAAAATTTAATAATTTAAAAACAATAATAATAATATTAATTAATCCACGTACTCGATATCAACTCTGAAGTACCCTTGAGAATTTCTTAAAAGCTGAAAACATGAAAATCACTACAAATGGTTTTTTCGGATGAAAATGTACGTTCTAAGACTGCTTTATTATTATTATTATTAGTATCTTTTTTCAAACGTGAAAAATGGCATTTTTGGTGTTGCACAAAAATGAGGGTTGAAAGAAAAAAAATCGCCAAAAAATTGTCTTGTTGGGTAAAAATACCTACGTTGTAATCATTTTGTATCATTTTTTTTATTTAAAAAAATAATAATAAGGTATTTTCTCATTTAAAATTTTTTTTTTTAAAAACAGCTAAAAAAGGAGCAAAAAATCAAAAATTGAAAATAATGACAACTCAAAATGGTCACTTCTCCAAATAAATAAAATTGTGCATTTTTTGATTTATTTCTCTAATTAATTTTTTTGTGTGATAGAACGAAGAGGAATTGACCATTTTTATTCGTTTTTACGAATTTTTGTCATTTTTTGCGTTTTTTCGATTTAGGCCTAATTGATTTAGTTGTGTAAGTACAATTTTTTTAGAACGTTTCATATCGTACATGAAGAAAAGGGTCGAGTCACAAGTGGAAAAATTTCCTAAATTTTTTTCGAAGTTTTTTAGAATTTTTCCTACAATCTTTTTTGCAAATTTTCTTTACGAAAACCATGTTTTTCTTAATATTTTTTTCAAAAGATAATAATTTCAGAAATTGCTACAAAAAGTTTTCTTGAAATTTTTTTAAACATTTTTTTTAAATCCAACAAAAATATTTTTTGATACAAACAATTTTCTTGGAAAAAGTTCCCAAAATAAAAGTATATAGTCCTAGGTATTTGTCTCAAAATTTTCTCAAAAAATATTTCTGACAAAATATTACAAATTATTCCATAACAATTTCTTAAAATTTGTTTGAATGGAAACATCAATAAATTTTTCTAAAAAATACCACAATAAAAATTTTCTGTAAAAATTAAATACCTACCTACTTAATTCTATTTTATTTTTTATTTTTTCATTTTTATTGAAAACCGTTAATTTAATTTTTTCAGAGAAAATATTACAATAATTTTTCCTGAAAAAAAACCTGAAAATCTTATCATTTTTTTATAATAATACCTAATGTCGCAAAAAAATCAACATTTTTGAAGATAAATGATTCTTCTAAAAAAATCATAAGATCCTATCAAAAATTTTCTGAATAAAATTTAAAAATTCCATCATAAATCAATATGAAAAAAAAATCGTAAAAAATGCTCCAACTACTTATTTTCAAATTTTTAAGGAAAAACTTAAACAGATTAAAAAATAACTGAACAGAAATTTTTTTGAAAGAAGCTGGTTCTCTTTAGCCCTTTCTTGAGTACACTCGACTTCAAATCAATCAAATTGACTTTATGAGCAAGAATTACAGAAAAAATAAAAATATAAATGCGATATTAATTTTTTTTAATCAGTTGTTCTGTCAAAATTTTGAAAAAATCTCCACGTCCAAGTGTTTTGATCAATTTTAAAAATAAAGTTTCTGAGAAATTTTCGCATCATTTATCAGGAGTCAAATTTTCAGTAGGTAGGTAAACAGGATAATGTTGAAAATATTTTACGTTTCATTTATAAAAATTTTCTTCAAGGTCAGAAATAATTGTGAATAAGTATATTTTTCACTAACCACCAATCATGAAAATGAAAAGACTACTGGCTATTGAAAAATTTTCGAGGGTGAGGCGAATCAGTTCCATCTAAACTCAAAAGTTCTATGGTGTACGGTTAGTTCAACTTGAATTTAAAATCAATGGGTTTCTGAACTTAAAAATTGAAAAATGAATTTATATCACCTTAAAAAATAGAATAGATGTTTTAAAAAAAGAATCCATATCACCTTAAAAAATAAAATAGATGTTGAGTTTTTTAACATCTCTTATTAAAATCTAACCAAACAGTATGAAAAACTTCAAAGGGTTTCTGAACTTAAAAATTAAAAAATGAATCCATATCACCTTAAAAAATAGAATAGATGTTAACTTTTTCAACATCTCTTATAATAAAAAAACGAAGTCAGTTAGTAAAGTCCAAATCACTATCTAAAACTCAACTGTTTGTCAAAATCAATTCGATATACTTTAATAATAATAATTCTTATAACAACATCACCACATATTTTCCAACACTTATTGAAATCTAACCAAATAGTATGAAAAACTTCAAATGAAAACATAACCTTTATTGCACTTGAAATATTTGCTATGTAATTGATAATTTCATAGAACCTAATGAACCCTAATTTTATTAAAATTGATAGATTGATACTTTTACAAAAAATAAAAGTTAAAATAAAATTGGCAGAAGTGATAAGTTTCTAAAAGTCGATGGTTTCATCAAAATTTACAAATTCTACAATTTTTGCAAACAGTAGATCAAGTTGTCAAAAAAATTCATGATTAAGTATAAGTACTAAGTAATAAAAATTGACGAATGAAATTTATAATTTTGCAAAAATCGATGATTTCGCAAAAGTTTTAAAAATAATTAAATTCATGGTATCATAACAAGAATTTTTGATAAAATTGATAATTTTACAAAACCTTGATGAAACTGATTTCTTTATAAAAAATAAAAATAATATTGATAATTTTACTATAAAAATAATATAATAATGAAACAGTAATAGTTTTTCTAAAAGTTCATGATTTCTCTATAATGAAAAATTTTATATTTACCTATAAAAAAAATTAATGATTTCATAAAAAATGAGAAAAATTATAATTTTCTAAAAATTGACGATTTCATAAAAATTGATGAAGCAATATTTAACTAACGTCTAGTTTGATAGTTTTGTTTACATGCATGGGGTGCAACTTCGATGAATTTTTACCAAGTCCAGTGCTACATAATACTTTATATTCAAAATTGGAAGGGAGGAAGGGGTCTAATCGAAATTTTTGTAATAACTAAAAGTATTTGTAACACTTCAAGCTACAACTTTTGTTTAAAATTTTTTTTAATTTGGCCCCTTACCTTCTCACAGTTTTTAATAATGTATTTCGAATGAGTGTGAATAAGGTATATTACTCAAAATTGGTGGGGCAGGAGGGGTCCGATTGAAATTTTTGTTATAACCAAAATTATTTCTAGTACTTCGAGCTATAACTTTTGTTTGAAAACTTTTTCAATTGGACCCTTTCCCCTTCCCCCATCAATTTTTAATTAGTATTTTGGAAGTATTTTGCAAAATAAGTGGAGAGAGAGGGGCTCAATTGAAAAAGTTTTCATACAAAAGTTGTACCTTTGAGTCTCACTAATACTTTTGGTTATCACAAAAATTTCGATTGGACCCTCCCCTCCCCTTCAATTTTGGACAAATATATTATTGAAAACTGGGGAGAGGTAAGGGGCCTGATTGAAAAAATTTTCAAACAAAAGTTGTAGCTTGAAGTACTAGGAATAATTTTGGTTATATCAAAAATTTCAATCGAACCCCTCCTTAACCACTAATTTTGAGTAATATAACTTTTTCACACTTACTCAAAAAACATTATTGAAAACTGTGGGGAGGTAAGGGTCCCAATTGAAAAAATTTTAAAACAAAAGTTGTAGCTTGAAGTGTTACAAATACTTTTAGTTATTATAAAAATTTCGATTAGACCCCTTCCTACCTTCCAATTTTGACTATAAAGTATTATGTAGAACTGGACTTGGTAAAAATTCATCGAAGTTGCACCCCATGCATGTAAACAAAACTATCAAACTAGACGTTAGTCAATATTTATAATAAAAATTGTTTAAATTTATAATCTCGTAAAAATTGACAATCAATGATTTCATGAATTTTTATTAAATTATCAATTTCATTAATTTTGATGAAATATTCGACTTTTATAAAATGATAATTTCTATCAATTTTTTTTTTCTTCAAAATTTCATTTTTTTTTTTTTTTTTTGTCAAGTAACCAATTCTACCAATTCGTCAATGGGAATTACCACTTTATCAAGTGAATAATATGAAATTGTAAGACCTACGAATATTTTATAATAACCTTATGAAATGTTATTCGTTTATAATTAATTTAATAATCCAGTAAAACACATCAACATTTCAATGCATATAAGTTTCTTCCTATCTAGTGAAAATTATAGGCCTATTAGGTAATTCTTTAACATCGAGGTAACAACTTCCGCAATCGAGGAAGTGGTTCTGGTTAGCTCTCTGAGGCAATATTCATTTAAATATAAATATATAATTAAGCGGATTACCACGCGATAGAAGTATATTATGCTAATAAAATTAATATGTAGATAAGACATTTTTTTCATTTTCTTTTTCTCTTCTCGTATACTTAGTATACTAAATTGTACTTTGAATCTTTCATTCGAGTTGATGATGAAGAATTTGTATAAATTAATCCTAAAATTTATCTCAATCAGACTATTAGTAAGGACAAGGAGGCTCACTGTCCTCCCTGCTGGCAACAAAATGAACAATTTAGAAATCTGCCCGAAACATAAATTTACACATGTACGATTTGTAAAGTAGTGAAATAAAAAATATACATTTGCGAAAAACTTTCGGTAATAATTTCACTTTCCCGTTAAGTTTAAAAATTGTAATTGAAATTTAAAAGATGAAAAAAATAAGAGAAATTATTCTTCCGCGTAGATGTTCGAGTAACAGAACTCAAGTAACATTTTGGTGGCTATTTTATAACGTGAAAGTTGATTAATGGCCTTGTTTTCTGAATGAATGCGTAAAGATAAAATGAAAAAATTGACCGGAGCTATTTTTAAACGAATTTTTTCATCGGTTCGACCAATAAAAATTTGACGAACCGGTACTCACATTTGTTTATTGTTTTACTGGCTCATTGTGTTACAATGATGTGAGAAACGATGTTGTTTTATTGACTCAGTTTTTACTTTCCGAACAGCGCGTAGCGTTGTAAGGAAAGTATTGTTTTCGGTGCGAAATGCGTTTTCACGAATATTGCACTTAGACAAATTTTGACTTCGTACAAATTTGTTTTCAACAATTTCCAGATGATGTTCCGTATGTATGTATGTGTGTGTGTGTGTGTGTGTGTATGTGTGTGTGTGCAGAAAAATTTGTTAACACGATTCTAATCGCCCTAATTGAGATATCTCGTTGAAATTCGGCGATGAGAAGTGGTTTATATAAACGAAGGCTACGCAAGAATTTGGGGCCTTTACGTTGAATAGAAAAAATTTTACGAGCGTTTTTTGCGAAAAATTTGTTAACACGATTCCAACCGCCCTAATTGAGATATCTCGTTGAAATTCGGCGATGAGTAGTGGTTTATATAAGCGAAGGCTACGCAAGAATTTGGGGCCTTTACGTTGAATAGAAAAAAATTTACGAGCGATTTATGCGAAAGATCGTCGAGTTTCACATTTGTCGCGTTTTAGATGTCGATAAAGGGAACGGTTCAAGTGTTTATCTATATCCGGACATGTCCGCGGGTGTACCGGTTTCCTCTCCTTTCCTTAACATGCGCATTGCGCAATGCTTCGCATTTTTGTCTTATTCATGATAAGATGTACGGGTATTCGAATGGTTGTTTTGTTTACATCATCATGATATTTTTTCACGATTAATAATAATGGAGCAAGTGTGATTTTGCCGAATATTTTTGTGTCATGTTTAACGTTTTTCAGTGTAATTGCTGACGTTTTAAATACAAAAAATATTTTATAGTCGATTTTTTCACAAATATTCGATAATCAATTTTTTTTACATAATATTCGATGACCGATTTTTTTACAAATATTTTTTTGTTAATATTTTTTAAAATACTTTTTGATTCGGAAAGTTCGTGATGCTTGCATCACTGTTTATTTTTTTTTTTTTTTTTTTTTTTTTTTTATGAAAGATGCTACGAGTAAAAGTGAAAAAAATGTGCTCGTCAATTTTTTAGGCAGACCTGCCCTGTGCCCATCGATGAAATATGTGCGTGAATTTATTCTCGTGTAGGTACACAATATAACGTATTTAACATTCATACGCGCATTTACATGTAACATATTTAAATAATGAGAAATGTTATTGGAGACCTTGCATTCGCACATAACACTGTCCACAGCCTTCGAGTGAAGGTTAGCCTTATAGCAAGGTCTGGATCACCGTTTTTATCTCAATATATTACCAAGCTTTGTATAAAATTCACCTCTCTTTGTTTCCTGGTGATAACAAGCGGTACGATTATTTTCTCCCACTTTTACAAGTTTTCCAAACGATCGAGTCGCTTGCCAAGCATCTTCCGTTTACGCCGAATATTGAAATTCGTTCTTCGCCGAATTCCTATAAAGCGATGGTAATTTGGACGAATTTTTAACGTTCGCACTAACGACGTTTACTTAATTTTTTTTTCTTCTTCGAGTACCTAAGACTAATGCGCCGAAACGAAGAATATAATTTTCTACGTTAATGCTTAGTTAGGTAGTTACTTATAGTTGTGATTTTTTATCCACCTTCTTTTTTATGTAACGGTTTATGATAAACAACGAGCCATCGCAATGCAGGTTCATGGTCTTTTTTTTTTCGTAATCCATGTTCACCGTATGCGTGGTTATGACTTTGATCTACATGATCAGTGGGAGTGGGGGAAAGGGAAGAAACTTAAGAGTGATAATTGCCAGCAATTCCACAATCATCGTACTTTGTCAAAAATAACTCTTCTCTCGAGGTTTGGAATTTTTTCATTTTTTCTGTCTCTAGGAGAGAGAAAGGGAAGGGGAATACCCATATGGTCTCGAGTTAATATACCTATCTGTGTAGGTAGCCTCAATTTTTTTCCATTATTCCACCTTGAATTTCTTTCAAGTGCAGTATTATACTCTATTATACCCTGTAATCAAGTTCGATTATGCAGATGTGCTCGTAATTTTTTTCATGTGGGTTGTAAGTATTCGGCAAAATTGTAAATAAGTCTATTTGTATTGATTTCGTCGAAGCGGTGACGAATTCGACGTCATATTTTGGTGTCTATTTTTAACTTGAGTGAAAAAAGAATAAATTATTTACTTCTCCTGGGTAAGATTTTGTAGGTGTGCACTATTGTACCGTAATTTAGCGAGCTAAAAATTGATGAAGAATTATGAAAGAATACTACTTGACCATGAGTGCTTTGCTCTTGGGTCAGGGATGATTCTTTTCAAAATAAATACCTATACTTACGTGATCAAAAAAAGTTGAGAAATTGTTACTCTCATTATGTTGAATACCTACATCATTTTCCGTAGAAATGGAGTAATTATGTACCTATCTACGTATTTGACTCTCGCATATTTTTACAATTTTTTTTTTTTTGAAAGCGAGAGGAGAGGGGAACGATCATCCGACAATTTTTGAATACTTTTGATAGGTAGTAAATTGAAATCAAAATTTTCAAAAATTTAGTATTTTGAATTTTTGGAAGAATGTCCCTATTTTTCTTTCACCTGTGATCTAAATATTGGAAAATTATTTCCGAAGGAGGCCCATGCCCTACCGATTCTTCATTGTAAATATAATGTTATTATAATAATAATTCTTCAAAAAATTAACAATTTTGAAAATTTTCTTTTTGAAATAAGATCTAATTTTAAAATTTTGCAAAATTTTCAAAAATTATAAAAAAAATTATTTATCATTTTTTAAAGTTCGATACAATATGTTCACAATTTTTTAAAAGTGACAAAAATTGAAAATTGCTCATTTTTGAATTTTAATGAACTTTAGAAATGAGACTAATTTTTAAAATTCAAAAAAGTTTCTGAAATTTTTCAAAGACCAATTATTTTATGGTTTTATTTTTAAAAGTTTTCAAAATTTAGAAAATTTTCAAACGTTAATCAATTTTGTAAATAAAAAAAAAATTAAAAAGCCAATTTTAAAAGTTTGAAAATTTTTTCAAATATAGGTATTAAAAATTTGGTCATTTTCAAATTTTTGTAAATTTTCATATTAAATCAATTTTGAAAATTTAGATGAATTTTCAAAAAAAAATTTAAGTTGATTTTTGAAGTTTTATAAGTCATTATACAATTTTAAAAAATTAGCCAATGTTTAAAATTAAGCAATTTTCAAAATATCTAATAATTCGTTGAAATGTGACCAATCTTTAAAATTTAAAAATATTACAAAATTTTTTAAATGATTATTTTTCTAAGTTTGATGAATTTTCAAAATTTTTAAATTTGGATAAATTTTTAAAATTCAGCTCAGTTTTTAAAAATTATTAAAACGTCAATTTTTAAAGTAAGAAAAATGTTTACAATTTTTTAAAAATTGACAAAAAATTCAAAAATACGTGTAAAATTTAGAAAATTTTTCTTAAAAATAATTTACGTTGTTTAATGAATTTTTACAGCTTTCAAAATTTAATTTTTGGAAAATCTCCTAAGTAAATTTTTTTCCAATTTTTATTATTTTGGCAAAATTCGCAATTTGATCGTTTTTTAATTTTTAATGAATTTTTTATGTTTCTTCAAGTTTGGTAAATTTTGAAAATTTCATTATTTTTGAAATTAGAACAAAATTTTAAAATTCGCAATTTGATCATTTTAAATAACTTTTAAAATAATTAATTTTATTCAAACTTTCAAAAAAAATTGTTAAGAAATTTTACATTTTCAAAATTTGGTACATTTTTTAATTTGACAAATCTATTAGGATTGTGAAAATTTAATAAAATCCAATAAATTTTGAAATTAGATTAATGTCATATTTCAAAGTGAAAGATTCATCAGAAGTTATTCCTCTTTTCTAAATAAGGTATAATCATTACTAATCTTTCCGAGCCTGGGGTTTGGATGAGTGAGGCGGGGGGGGGGGGGGGGTCGTAAAAAGAGTAAATTACGACCATAATTCGATATACTTAATTGCTAGAATTTTTTGGAAAAATTTTTTATCAAAGACGAAAGAGGCGGTGGCCTTGTCATGTGTCAAATAAAATTTTCACTCGAAAATATTCTCTTTGAAATTTAAATAAAAAATTTCCCTATTTTCGCGAGAGTTAATTTTTCACGAATTTGAAAGGGAATGACGTAACGCTTCGAAACGGATTTCTTAAATTTTCGTTTTCCAACAGCGTTAAAATAGTCGAAAGTCAAGGAACTTCTTTCTAACGAACGTTTGTTTGCCAAGTTGAACTTAATCAAGAAAATAAATTTTCAAAGTTGAAATTTTTTACAGTTTAATCACTTAGCAAGGTTAGGTTCGGGTGTCTAATGCTTTACTACTCGACTTGCCTTACGAAACTTTGAGATCTCGGTATTTAGGGGGAGGGGGGAGAATTCAGAGATCTTCAAAATTGAAAACAAATTTTTTTTCAATTTCAATTTCAAAAATTTATTATGGAAATTTTGGTGTGATTTTTTTGCTGTAGATTTGTTTCTCGTGTAGTCTGGATGTTGTTGTTGTTGTTGTTGTTGTCTTTCATTTATGTTGAAAATATCGTCGATGCATTTTCTACTCTTAGTACATACATCTAAATACGTAATATTGCGTTGTAAATATTTCTTTCTGTGATTCATATTTGTAGATATAGTTGCCACGATAGTGTGAAAAATATTTAAAACGTGTTTCATTAATTTTTATAGTTTAAAGTACTGTAAGGAATTTTTAATAAGATGAATTTATTGTTAATTTAATATTTTATAATTGAGATAATTTTCATTCAAAATATAACCGCACCTTTATATCTACCCATATAATCCTTATATATTAAATTATTTTTATTTTTAAATATAAAAATGTTTTAAAACAATTTTTAGGACCCATGTAGCTCAATGCATTATCCCATTTATGGAAATAATTACTAATGCACATAGCCATCATTTTATTATTTTCAAACCATCACCTTGAACGCATATTGAATAAAAATTATTTCAAAGTCAATGAAATTTGATTGTTTTTTATTCGGATGGGTTTATTCCCGAAATTGTGAACTTATTTTAAATTACCAATAACATGCTGATGACCGTCTGCAGATTTACAGTCACCGGTGCAGCGTAGCTGGCTATGAATCTGTCTGGAGTTGTATTAGGTGAAGGTTTTTACGTCACTAGACGTTCCTCTCTACTCCAATCGATGGACTGGGTATTAAAATAATGGCCAGATTTTTGCCAAGAGGATTATTCGGAAGTGGCCATGTTTTCCTCTTAATTCAACTTGGAATTCGATCTTAAAAATGAGCAGGTTTTTGTCTCAGTTTTTTAGGTAAGGCACGGGGGGGGGGGGGGGGGAGGGAATGACACGATTTTATCGATGATATAAACAGGTGAGAAAATTGAATTAACCGTTGAATTTACAATACAGTTGGCTACATTGTTATGTCGTTGTCACTTTTGTTATTATAGTTTCGTGTCATCTTTTCATAAAGCAAAAGTAAACACACTGGTGGTATTTTTCTTTCCATGGTGACAGAAGAATTCAATTATGCAAACTGCATAACTGCAAATTGATACGTTTACGTTTATTTACACTATAGAAGAGGATTACATAACACGATGAAATTCTCCCACATGTTTATACCAATAATAAAGCCAACCTGAGGCTGAGGTACCCTCACCTACCTTCTACAGTTTGAATAATGGGCCTGGAAAAAAGCACCCAGCTTTCGCAGCTCGGATCTTTCTTCTGAATAGACTCGACGTAAACAAATGCCGAATTACTGACCTTAGACTTAACACTAATGAGTAGTTTCTTTTTCGAAGGTTTTTTTTTTTTCAAGAAACGTGTACCAAGCTAACTATCCGCACTATCTGCTGGTACATTAAGGTCAATTTATCAACCTTAACATTTACTACGAGTTAACCTTGTTCGTTGTAGTGTATTCACGAGGTATAGCCATAGCCACCGAGCTCGTAATTCCTTCTCTGCGACTATGTCGGTCCGGCGATCGTTTTTGTACCGATGCATTGTTGTAATACATAATTGATAAATGAAGATAATTTTACCTCGAATTATACTACGACTAGCAATACGAACGATGCCGAATTCTACCGGTTTAAGGACATATACGAGTATATGATCGACGCCGACGTCAACGTCGTCGTCGTCGCTGGTAAGTTTTGACCGTAATAAATTCGCATAACGTGGTGTAAATTTTTTACAAAAAAAAACTGAACCTAGGGAGGGTATAAGTGATGTAATTTTCCACTCAACTTGAGGCAGATTTTGTTTTTTAAATGGACGAAATTTTCGAAGGTTTTATTCTAATTTATTATCGAGTATGAATCTATGGCAATGAATGAAGGGTAAAAAACCCATATTATTTTTTATGAAGTTGAAGTTGAAGTGCATGTGCTTGTTGGTAATGGGTGTTTTCCTTCAATTATTATTATTATTATTAAAAAAATCTATCTATTGCTTATAATTAGATGCATTGCATGTAGAAAAAAAAATGTAAACTGATCGAGGTTTCGTTGTGTTTGATTTTTATAGGACGAATTATCAAATCTGCAAATGGCATACAACTTGAGGCAGGCGGCTCCAAGTGTACATTTTTCCAAACTCGTGATTGGTATTCTGCTTTGAGGTAAGAATTTGATATTTTAATATATTATATAATATAAATATATGGTATAAGTATGGTGGGTCAAAATATTACTCCCCCCTCCATGCCCCAAAAAACTCTATGCTTCAGCATTTTTTGATGAATTATTTCCTGTTTCTGGTAAATATCTCTAGACATTGCAGGCCAAAAAATTCCAAAAATTGAATTTGAAACGAATCGTGGGTCAAAATATTATTTTTTAGGAATTTTTGAAACAAAATTGAGCTTTATAATGTTTCTTTTTCTTCAAAAAGTTATTTTTTTTAAATTGATTTTTTGTTGAAAAAATTTTAAAAAATTATTCATGGTTAATTTTAGAATAAAAATATTATTTTGAAAATTCTATTTTTTAAGAAATCGGATATTTTTTTAATTTATAACATTTTTTTCCTCGAAGTATTATTTTCTTTACTTAAAAAAAAAAAATAGATTCAAAAATTCAATTTTTGGGAAAATTAAAAATTTTGATTTAGGTATAATGAATTTTGGAATCTATATAAAAATATTATTTTTAGAAAGTGCTTTAAAAAATCAACTTCATAAGCAAGTCAAAATTAAATTTTTGATGATTTTTTTTTTCAAAAAGTTATTTGAAAATTATTTTTTCCTCAATTTTTAAAAAAACAAGAAATTTTGATTTTTGGTAAATTTTTATATCTGAATAATAACTACGGTTTTTAGAATTTTTTTTAGCTCGAAATAATAACTGACTTTTTCATTATCAGCGAAAATTTAAAAAAAAATAAATAAATAACTCGTGATAATTTTTTTTCTACAAGCTATTTTTTTTTAAATTTATAAAATTCATTTTTGGCGGGAAAAAATTTAAAAATGTTTATTTATGGTGAATTTTTGAATGAAAACATTAAAAAGTTCAAAATTGAACATTTTTTTGTCAAGTTTTACTTTTATAAAAAGTTTGAAAATCCTATTTTGAAAAAAAATGAACTGAAAATTTCGGATACTTTATCAAAATACTTATTTATTTTTAGGAAAAAAAAATTCAAAAATTCAATTTAAAAAAATTGAAAGTTTGATTTATGATAAATTTTTGAATCCAAATGTTATTTTTAGAATGATCTTTGGAAATTCAGTTTAAAATCTTAGTTGGCTTCTTCAATCTGAAAAATCAGCTAAAATAAAACAAAATTGAGTTTATGATGATTTTTTTCAAAAAGTCATTTTTAGAAAAGTTTAGAAAATTTTTCATATGAGAAAAAAATGTGTACTAGATTTCAGATTACCTATGGTAAGTTTTTAAAAAGAAATGATTTCTTGATTACTTTTTTTTTAAAAAGTTAAAAATTTTGTTCTGAAAAAAAATTGAACATTAAGCTTAAAATAAGTATTATTCGTACATTAAAATTGTGTTTTTTTTTAGAATTTTTTTCAACACACAATATTTAAAAAATTGAAAGAATGAGTTTATAGTGAATTTTTAATCAAAATATCATTTTATAAAAAACTTTATGAAAAATCGTCTTCAAAATAAATCATTATAATGTTATTTATAGAAAAATTGACAAAAATTATTTTTTGAGAAGAAGCAGAAGATTTCAATTTATGGTGAATTTTTAAATCAGAATAAACTGAGTTTATGATCTGTTTTTTTTTTCTTTTTTTTTCAAAAAATTATTTTTTTCAAATTTCAGAAATTAAATTTTTTGAGAGATAAAAAATATTATTCATGGTTAATTTTTTAAGCACAAAAATAGTATTATTCTTAGAAAATCTTTGCGAATTCAGCTTCAAAAATCAACCCAAGTTGATTTCATTAACATTTTATGTAAGTTTTCAGAAAAATTTCAAAAATGCAACTTTGGCGAAAAAATAACAGTTTTATAGTGGTGAACTTTTGAATTTAAATATCATTTTTTGAAAAAGTCCATAAATCTGAAACCTATTATGAAAGAAAATTTGAGATTTCAGCTCAAGAATTAAAAAATTGAATTGATTATTTTTTTATCAAAGTGTTGTTTTTAGAATATTTTCAAAAATTTTAACGATTTTTTTATAAAATTTTGTTTTTAAAAATTTGTTCTCTTGGCGTTTTTAAAAAAAAAAACGAATGAAAATTTGAATACAATTTCTGCGTTTAAAAATGGAAATGGGAGAAAATTCGTATTTCTGAGTATCTGTATTATCATTCTAAAATGAGTTCAATTAAGAAAGAAAATTGAAATAAGTAGTCCAGTTCGCCAAAACTTGACCTTCTTTATTTTCGTATTTCAACCGAAGTTGAGTTTTGTAGATCGAGTAATTTCGCAGAAAATAGAAATTTCAAGCCCCCCCCCCCACCCCTCCAATAAATTCATGGCAAAGCAAGTCAGAAATATTCTGTAATTTCTGTAAAAAAAAAATAAAAAAAAAATTCATCTTCTAGTTCAAAATGTACAAATGTACGGAATGAGCTGCTGATATAAGTTCAAGTTACTCATTCAATATGGTAAAACTGGATGCTTCGTTCAAAAGTATCAACCAAAAGAGAAAGAAATATTGTAAAATAATACATAGATTACATTCTTCTTTCTTGGTCAGCATCATTTCCCAGCTGAATTTGCTTTCCCGACGAGTTCGTCGATATTGTAAAACAAAAATGTAAATCACCACCCTGCATTTTGACATCACCTCTTGGATAATTTACTTTGGAAATCTTTTCTCTTTCTATTCGCGCGATCCTTGATTGAATCCGCAATCCGGATAATATAAGGGAATACACTCTGACACGCAATCACCATTCCCATATTGATATTCGCTTTGATTCTGCAAATCTCGAACCATGTATAACATTTGAAAAGTAATTTTTCACGTGTTTTCGAGTTGGAAAAAAGCAGCGAACCGAGAATAACGCTACCATCTCGCTAAAGTCGCAACTCGCAATCGCATTACAGCCATCTATCAATTTTTATATTCGTCGATGTTTTATATTTCCATTTCGGTTGGACGATATATCAATAGAAATTTATAACAAACCATTTGCAAGATGAAAATTTCATACTTAGCTTTAAAAATTGCATAGGTACGTAATAAATAGGGAGAAAATGCTGCAAATCTGCGCGTTCAAAGTGTTACTGCAATGTAATAAAAATGTTATTCACCTCGGTGTAAATAAATGAGATGAGATAAATAGTTTTTAGTAAACAACAACGTATCGTGATATGATGTTATTAAGTAAAACGTCACTGTTAATAAAAACTATATCAATATAATATCGCATTATATTAAATAATGAGACTCGTAGGTTGGTCGTGAATCTAGAGATGAGAGAGAGTATTACATTGTATGAAACTTATATGTATATTTTCTGGGGTAACTATATGTTCTATAATATGTACATACATTTTTTACCCTGCTATGTCTTCTTGGAAAATTGGCGGGGAAAAAATTGAAATTATAATTTATGGTGAATTTTTTAGTAAAAACGTTACTCTAGAAAAAAACTTTGAAAATTGAACATTTCTTTGGAATTGTAATTTTTTTTGACAAGTAATTACTTCATCAAAAAAGTTTCAAAATTCTATTTTGAAAAAAATCATCTGAAAATTTTGGATATTTTATCAAAATATTATTCTTAGAAAAATTTTGAAAATTCAATTTTAGAAAAAATTTAAAGTTTGATTTATGGTTAGTTTTTTGGATTCAAATAGTCCTCTTCGAAAAATCTTTCGATCAGTTCAAGACAGATTATCTGACTTCTTCAATCTGAAAAGTACGCTGAAATAAGACAAAATTGAGTTTATGATGATTTTTTTCAAAAAGTTATTTTTAGAAAAAATTAGAAAATTATTATTTTGAGAAAAAATTCAAGATTTTATATTTTGGTGAATTCTTGAATACCCCGAGCAGCACACTCGACAAATTATCGAAATAAAAAATCGACAGAATATCGAATTCGATAAAGTGTCGCGTTAGTTCCGCATAAATCGTGAAATTATCTTTCGATATATCGACAGATTATCGATGAATTATAGTTGGCAAAATCCATCAACAGATAAACTTTCGATAAAATCGAACGATTTTTGTTTTAAAAATCTCAAGATTATAGTTAGATACTTCATCGATAACCTATCTATAAATCGAAAGATAATTACACGATTTATGCGGAACTAACGCGACACTTTATCGAATTCGATATTCTGTCGATTTTTTATTTCGATTTAGTTTCGATATTCTATCGATTTTTTATTTCGATTTAATTTCGATATTCTATCGATTTTGTATTACGATTTTTTGTAGATTATCTAGTTTCGATATTCTATCGATTTTTTGTAGATAATTTAGCATATATGGGTATATGCGCGCGCACATTTTCAAGACCGGCTGGCGAGTTTGAAGTCGTAGTTACGCTTAAGGCTGGCGAATTTCGTTCCAAATACAGCAGTTTCTACCAAAACAAGCGTCTGTTGCGAACATCGGAGTTCGTTCGCATAATACGAATTGGATTATAATATTCAAACATCTTATGCAAAATTGGAGAAGAGGGAGGGGTCCAATTGAAATTTTTATAATAACTAAAATTATTTCTAGGACCTTAATTTACAACTTTTGTTTGAAAATTTTTTCAAATTGGCCCCTTTTTCCTCCGCTCCTCCAATTTTGAATAAGTATCAACGGAGTATTATGCAAAATTGGAGGAGAAGGAGAGGTCCAATTGAAAAAATGTTCAAACAAAAGTTGTAGCTTAAAGTTCTAAGAATAATTTTGGTCATTACAAAATTTTCGATTGGGCGCCTCCCTCCCGTTCAATTTTAAATACTAAGTATTCACATAGTAATCGTAGTATTGAACTTGGTAAAATTTTATTTAAGAACAACGATCTGGTTTCAAGTAAAATACCTAGTAAACCAAAAAAACTAGATAACTTGTTTGAAAATTTTTTCAATTTTGATTTCGCATATTACTGTTACACGTAAGTAGGTAAATGCAAAATAATAGAGGCTAGAGATGAGGTCCAATTGAAAAAACATTTCAAACAAAAGTTGTAGAATAATATTCTGGATTTAATTTTGGTTATTATAAAAATTTCGATTTGGCCCTTTCTTCCCATCCAATTTTGAATATAAAGTAGGTATTTTTTGACTAGAAAAAAATCAATATAGTTTCAACAACTATCGTTACAAAATCGTTGAAATATCGAAGTCGATAAATTTCATATAATGTGTCGATAATATAGTTTTAAATATCGTCACAAAATCGTTGAAAAATCGAATTCGAGAAATTTCATATAATCTGTCGATAATACAGTTTTAAATATCTTCACAAAATCTTTAAAAAATCGAATTCGATAAATTTAATATTCTTTTTCGATAGTATAGTTTCAAATATCTTCACAAAATCGTTAACAAATCGAATTCGAGAAATTTCAGATTATTTGTCGATAATATAGTTGTAAATATCTGCACAAAATCGGTGGAAAATCGGATTCGAGAAATTTCAGATTATTTGTCGATAATATAGTTGTAAATATCGTCACAAAATCGTTGAAAAATCGAATTCGAGAAATTTCAGATTACGTGTCGATAATATAGTTTCAAATATCTTCACAAAATCGTTAAAAAATCGAATTCGAGAAATTTCAGATTATTTGTCGATAATATAGTTCTAAATATCGTCACAAAATCGTTGAAAAATCGAATTCGAGAAATTTCAGATTACGTGTCGATAATATAGTTTCAAATATCTTCACAAAATCGTTAAAAAATCGAATTCGAGAAATTTCAGATTATTTGTCGATAATATAGTTTCAAATATCTGCACAAAATCGGTGGAAAATCGGATTCGATAAATTTAATATTCTTTGTCGATAGTATCGTTGACGAATATCGTCCTAAAATCGTAATACTATCGAATTCGATAGTTTTTAGATTTTTTGCCTATAAAATCGTACAGCTAAATCTGTATCATATCGTGAGAACATCTTTAGATTTTTAAACGATTTTTTATCGATACGTTTCAACTTTCGATATTATCGATCGAGTGTGCTCGGGACAATTATTATTCTTGTGTAAATTTTGAAAATTCCGTTATAAAAATGAAATAATTTTTTGATTACTTTTTTCTTGAAAAAGTTTAAAATTTTCTTCTGAAAAAAAATAAATAAAAAATAAGCTTAAAATGGATATTACATTGAAATTGTTTTTCTAAAAAAAAATTTTCAACATACAATTTTGAAAAAAAAAATAGGTAGGTAAGTTTACGGTGAATTTTTAATCAAAATATCATTTATAAAAAAACTTTATGAAAAATCAGCTACAAAAAATTAAGTCTATAATTTTTTTTTCTCAATCAGTTACCTATTTATAGAAAAATTTAGAAAAATTATTTTCTGAGAAAAAACAGAAGATTCCAATTTATGGTAAATTTTTAAATCAGAATGAACTGAGCATGTTATGTTTTTTTTTTTTTTTTTCATTTTTTTTTTTTTTGATAGACAAAAAAATATTATTTATGGTTAATTTTTTAAATACAAAAATAGGTATTATTTTTAGAAAATCTTTAAGAATTCAGCTTCAAAAATCATCGCAAGTTGATTTCATTGACATTTTATGCATCTATAATATTTTTCAGAAAAATTTCAAAAATGCAATTTTTGGTCTTCTTGAGAAAAAATTATTTACTTTAAAGCATAACTTAGGTACGTAAAATTTCCACTGGTTTAATTCGAAGCTATTTTCTATACCGGTGGTATATCTTTAGCTTTAATTAAATGTAATCTTAATAGCTGGCTGATAAAAATTGAAATATGTCGAGTTATACTATTAGTATGTCTATACGTATATCGTAGAAGGCCAAAGGTGATTCATTAAAATGGCCATGAACGCTAACATTCGCCAGCGAAAACACCACCTACATCTTTATCCATTGAACTTGCTCACCTAAAGTATAGGTAAAGGTAAAGGTACATCAATGGCATATTACGTCCTATGATACAAATTAATCAACTACCCATCGATTTAAATTTACTCGAATCCGTTGTAATGGAAATAAAGGAAATTACGAGTAATATATTCCAATGTACTCGTACGTGTAATTGCAATGCTTAATTATAGGTAGGACTCGATGTCAGTGTTTAATTATCGTTATCGTGTATGGTTACAGTGCTACCGATGTACGTATAGTAATAGAAATTAACCTATGATATAATTTCTACAACTGTACATTGTAAGTACGGTGTAATCATTGTGATGATTAATAATGACTGGCTGTTTACGTCGATGTGGTTAGTCTCTCTGAAATTGTACATTATGATGGGTATTCTAGTTGGGTACCTAATGAGAGTTGGGTTCAATTTTTCTCCAGCCAATTGTTTTTTTTTTTTAATTTTTAAATTTTTTAAAAATAAAATAATTCACTCGAGGTGCAATTTGTGAATTATTCTCATGATGAAATCTTAAAATTAATTTAATTTAAAATTCTACTCACTGTTGCTCCTTCCTGAGAGGTTTGAAGATGCGAAAAATTGAACGTGAAAGTTCATTCCAAACCATTCTCCTTTCATTTGATTGAGGAAAAAATTTTGAAACCTGAAATGAAACACATTTTTTTTTTTTTTTTTTGAAACGATACTTACGATAGTCCCCTCCAACGCACCTACAGTTTTTTCGTAATAAGTTCTTTTGCACCAGAAGATGCATTGACTTGTCTCATGAGGCATAACCCACGGCCCGTGTCGTGTTCCTTGAACCATGAATTTGTCACAATGTTATGGGAAGGATTCGAGATTCTAGATTCAAGGTCCAAGCTTATTAATCAGGTAGCGAATACGAGTTTCCAAAATCTGCGAGACGTTTTCAAGATTTTTTTGTGTAGTGGAGAGGTGGAGGGGGAGGGGTTGAAAGAAATGAATGATTGCGTTCGTGTTCGGAAATTCGAGAATATTGAATTGGAACCTGAAAAACTTGATACTTCTTGGAATTTCGGAAGCTGTTTCAATTTTTTTTTCTCAAGTAAATTTTTTTATTTGAGAAGGTAAAAGTAATTCTAAGTACTTACTAAAATTGGATCAGAATTTGAAGTCGATCTAAGAATCGAAATTTGAAGTTTTCTCAAATTTTCGACCTTAGAACCAAAATTTATCTACTTATTTCAAAATTTTAAGCTCAATTCGAGATTTTTGGATGAAAATTTATTGGATTTTAATCCAAAATTCAATATTAGAAATTCAAGACTATTCAAGGTTCAAATTCAGCTTAGAATTTGGCTTCATACACCTTAAGTTTTGGTCTTTCTGAATTATGAGAATTTAGAGCATGAACTGAAAAATCAAGATGAACTTCAATTTGAAGCTAAATTTGAGATTCAACACAAGATCAAGATGTTGAATTTGAAGCTAAATGAAAGAATGAAGATCATGTTGAAATTTGACGATAAAAGTAAAATTGAGGCAGATTTTGAGATTCTAGATTATACTTTTAGAGCTGAAGCTGAATTCAATTAAAAAATAAAAATCATCTCAAAATTTAAAGATGATTCCAAAATTTAAGTAATAACTAGGTAGTCAATAATGTTTTATGTCAGTTGAAAATTTTAGTAGAATTTGAGATTTATTCAAGATAGCGCATATTAGTAAAGCTGAACCCAAGAATCAATATTATCTCAAAATTTAGAGCTAATAATTCCAAATTTGAAGTGAAATTTCGGATCTACAGTTGCCTCAAAATTGAAACAAAATGTGAGATGTTAGTTTTAAAGCTGAATCCAAGAATCGATATCATTTAAATATTCGAAGACAAGTCCTGGAAGTAATAAGGAGATGTCAAAATTTGAAGAAAAATTCCAAGATTTAATATCAGCTCAAAATTAAAGTACTTAGAATTTGAAATTTTGCATGATATTTTTAGAGCTGAATCTGAGAATTAAGATAGCATCGAAATTTGAAGCTAAATTCAAGACTTTCAACTCAAAATTGAAGCATATTTCGAAATTCGAGATATATTCATAGAAATGAATCCAAGAGTGGAGATAATCTTAAAATTTCAATATCAATCTAAAAATAAATATCAATCCAAAATTTTGAATAAAATTAAATATCAATCCAAAATTTTGAATAAAATTCAAGATTTGATGTTTGTTCAAGATCAATGCAAAATTTGATTTGTCAAGATAATATTTTCACAGCTGAATTCCAGAATCAATGTCATCTTGAAATTTAAAGCCAAATCAAAAATTAAAAATTAAACGAGAATTTGAGATTTAAGATCATATTTTCTGAGATAAGTTCAAGAATCAAGATCAATCTTAAGAATTCTAAACTAAATTCAAAAATTAAGATGATATCAAAATTTGGAGCTCAATTCAAAATTTGGCATTGACTCAAAATTGAACTAGAATTTGAGATTCAATGTAATTAATAAGTATTTTCAAATCTGAATCCAAGAATCAAGATTATCTCAAAATTTAAAAATAAATCTAAGAATAAATATTCAAAAAAACAAAAGTCAACCTTCAATTTCAGCCTAAATTTGAAGTTTCAGATAATATTTTCTTAGCTGAATCCAAGAATCAAGATTATCTTGAAATTAAAACTGAATTCATGAATTAAGATGATATCAAAATTTGAAGCTAAATTCAAGATTAAATGCTGACTCAAAATTTTAGCATAATTTTTTGATTCAAGATGATATTTTCTTAAATGAATCCAAGAATTGAGATGATAGGCCTAACAAAATTTGAAGTAAATTCAATTCAACTCAAAACTGAAGGTTAAGTAGTTTGAGGTTCTAGATAATATTTTCGGAACTGAATCAAAGAATCGAGACAACCTCAAAATTTCAAAATAAATCTTAACCCATTTTTTTTTTTTTTTTTTTTTTTTAATTGAAGACAAAAATTGACTAAAATAAAAACATTGAAATGTTTTCTGCATAAACCTAACTAGAAATATTTTATTTATAGGTATTCCCCGAACGAAAATAAATCTTCCAAGTTTAAAACCACGACGCAATGAGATTTTTAACTGCCTTTTCGAACTGAAATTCAACGGTCCGTGCAATTCTGTACAAATTTTATACCTATGCAGGTGCACTAATAAACTGTAAATTGGCGAATAAAATTCAAACAATCCGTTATATTTGTTTTTTATGGCATTTAATTTTATGCTTTCCGAGTTCTATTAAATAAGTCATGTACTTATGAAAATATTCGTAAAATTTCGCGTCTTGTCGCATACGCGAACATCTTCGCGATCTTCGACATTCAACTTCGACATTCGTTACTTTCGATTTATTTCTGCCTGCATTCGGATGGTACAAATCGAAGGGAAAAAACCAAACCATCGAATTCATCGAAGCATTAAAACGGACAATTTCCTGGTTTTATGTAAAATAACGATTCATTTGATTGCTGTCGAAAGCGAGCAATGGGAGTAATGCTACCCGATGAGATATTCTGTGTGATTGGTCCGGGAGCGTAATGCGGATGGTTATCGATCGATTGAGTGATTGTTTTTCAATGCAAATTATCAAATTAAAGATATGAGTACTTCTTGGAATAATCGTTGGCTTCTTTGTGCATTTCTATATTTTTTTCCATCATTAAATATCTTTGAGGGCTCCTTAACTCACGTTTAGAATTATTTTATCTGTGATTTTTTTTTCTATTTCGAAAATTTTAACAAACTCGTCATTTCATTGAGTTTTTTTTTTTTTTTTTTTTTTTGTAAAAGAAATACCTACCAATTTTTTTGATGTGTTAGGTAGTCTCTAAGTTCATTTTCCAATTCTCTGAGCTCTATAAAATTCACATTGGAAAATTAGAAAAATCTCTCGATTCCAGATATCTCCACCCACACTCTAAATATGGTTTAAAATAGCTCTGCCGAAAAATTGACAGATACTCGACAGCTTACGAACCACTCAACCGCAACCACTCTCGAGACATTGTAAATACGCAGCCGGTAAATCTTGTCATCGTCGAATGATGTGCCAATGAGTTCATTGAACACTACGGTAGGTGTAATCGAACAGAAAATGAAATTAATTGCGGTAGTTTATTAAAAGCTTGGCTGATTGGTCAAGGATACGTTCCCTGAGGTCGTGACCTAATTCCTTCAAAAGTTGAAAATTTTCGAGGGAAAAAAATTTCCAATCTTTTGTCATTTGTAATAAAATTTTGACGAAAAATTAGTCGCCTACTTATACACGAGACACGACAGACATTCGCGAAGTCATCTTTTAAAAATATAATTTCGAGTACGTACGAGTTTAATGGCATTGAGAAATGCTCTAAATGTCGTAGTTGAAGTATTATTTATTGCAGCCGTTTTACCTTCGCGTAATAAATATCAAAATGATAAAATGAGCGAACTTTTTACGAATTTTTATTCTCTTTGAGTTTTACATCTATGTACAATACGTTACGATACCGTCTAGACGTTGCGGAACACCCTATGTGAATTATACACTTGGCAAGTACCTGATAAGAAATCTTATGTCAAAGTTTGTTCACATTCCAAATTTTTTTTTTTACCAAGGATTATCATATGTTCTGTACGTGTTAGATACATACACTCGAGTACACAGTGGTTTTTTTCTTCGTTGGGTTCGAATTCAGTGTACCTACCAATATGGTTTTGTGGGGTATTTTTAAATTATGAATATTGATAGAATGACTTGTTAATGAGTATCCAAAGAGTGTAATTTAAATACGCGACCCGTTATAGATCATTTTGCGAATAGATCAAATACCTGCGGGTCACATAGCTTAGGAATTATAAGTAATGGTAATTTTATGTTTATTATAAGCTATAGGAATTAATTCGATAAGGATTAAAGATCAATTTTTGAAAATCGACAGTTTTTAAAAAAAAGTAAAGTTACAAAAAATCACTTTTTTTTCTTCAAAATTATCAATTTCTAAGAATCGTCAGTTTTCAAGAAATTTACATTTTTTGATACACAATTAATTTTTTAAAGCATAAATTTTTGAAAAACGCTTGTTTTTTGCGAACTAAAAATTTTTGAATAAATATCAATTTTTGAGAAATTACCAATTTTGCGAAAAATTTATCATTTTTTGAAAGATAAAACAATAATTTTTTAAGAATCATCTTGAGGATTATGTTTTAAATTTTTTTGAGAAGTTATCAATTTTTTAAAAATTATTGGTTTATAGAAAAAACACTGCATTTTTATTTTTTGAAAAATTTTCAAAATCATCATCGTTTGAAAAATTTTATAATTTAATTTTTGAAATATCAAGTATATTCGTTTTCTGGGGCAAAAAAAATCTCGTTAAACGAACAAAAAAATTATAATTTGTAAAAAACTGTTAATTTTTGGATTCTCATTTTTTGAGTGTTAATGATCTTTGAAATAGTCACATTTTTAGATAAATCATCAATTTTTAAAAATATGTCTTAAAAAAATTATTTACTTACTGAAATATCATCAACCTTTGAGCACTTACTAATTTTTGAGAATTGTCAATTTTCAAAATCATCAATAATTGAGGAATTTTATATTTTTTCATTTTTTGAATAACTTGTGAATTATCATTAAAAAATTATTTTTCATTTTTTTCCCTGAGAATTACCAATGTTGAGAAAAATCAGAATTTTTAAGAAATTAGTATTTTTTTTGGAAAACTGATAATTTCTCAAAAAATGATCACTTTTTGGAAAAATCATTGAATACTTTTTTTATTTTTTAAAAAATCGCCAATTTTTGAAAACTTAGGTATTAATTTTGGAGAAATAATTAGGTAGGTAATTTTTAAAAACACCACTATTTTTTGAAAATTATCAGTTATAAAAAAAATTAAAAACCAGTTGTCACGATTTTATCTGTGTTTGAAAAAACCGTGATTTTTTGAAGAAAAAAAAAGAAAAACTATCAATTTTGTGATTTTTTGATAGTTTTTTTTTTTTTGAATGAATGAATGATTTTCGAAACAACATCTATAAAAAATTAACGTTTTGAGAAATCAACAACCTTTCATGGTCCTTAATTTTTCATAATTGTCAATTTTTGACCTAGTAACAATTTTTGAGAAATTATACCATTTTTTTTGAAAATTTGTCAATTAAAAAAAATCCTTTAAAAAAAATCAATTTTGAAAAAATGACAACTTTAGAGAATTGTCAGTTTTTAAGAATTATCAACAAGTTCATAATTTTTAAGAAATTTTCACTTTTTGACTAGAAATTACATTTTGAAAAATCGTTGATTATTAAAAATTGTCAATTTTGGGGAAACCGTTTATTTTTGAAAAATTGTTATGTTTTGAAAAAAAAAAGTCAAGTAGGTATTTTTTTACGTGAAAATAATTTTAGAAAAATCATAAATTTTTGAGAAATTAGGTACCTAATCTTGAAATTATAAACACCACCTTCCTCCCTCCCTCCCCTCCCCTTCCAAAAAAAGGTACCAGTTTTTGAAAAATCATTACTTTTTGTTTAAAAAAATCAATTTTTGAAAGATTATTAATTTTTTTTTAAATTTATGGTAGGTAATAATATAGCCTTACTTTTTTTTAAAAAGATGAGTAATCATAATTTTTTGTGAGTCCGTCTGTTTTTAAGATTTTTCAGTTTTTGAGAAATTTTCAATTTCAGAGAAATATTAAGTACTTTTTGAAAAATCGTCAATTTTAAAAAATTCTCACTTTTGGAACCCCGTCATTTTTTTTAGAAAAACGATTTTTGAAAAATATCAATTTTGGAAAATTGTATTTTTTTGAAAAATCATCAATTTTTGAAAAACCATTAGTTTTTTGTTAATTTAAAAAAAAATTGTTAGGTACATTTTGATAAAAAATTAATTATTTTCATACATACTTTTTGAAAATTCTACATTTTTTTGATAAAAAAATAATTTTGATAAAATATCAATTTTGGAAAATGGTTAGTTTTTGATATCATCAATAAAAAAAAATCATAAATTTTCACGAAATTATTACTTTTTAATAAGAAATAATTTTTCAATTTTTCAAGAATAACTAATTATTTTTTAGAGGAATTGCCAATTTTGAAAAAATCATCAATTTTTTGGAAAGTATTACGTTTTGATGAAAAATCAAGTTTTGAAAAATGATCAATTTTCGAAAATTTTCGGTTTTTGATAAATTGTTGATTTTAAAAAAAATTTCGATTTTTGAAAAATTATTTATTTTGTAAGAAATTATTATCGATGATTTAAAAAAAATCATAATTAAATTTTTTAAAAATAATAAATTCCTGAAAAATTATAAATTTAAAAATAAAAATTAAATTTACGAAAATCGTAACAAAAATACGAGTTAAAAATTCACGTTGATGAATTTAATAGAATCAAACACACAAAGTATAGACCTACCTAATTACCTAATTCACACATGTCGTACAAATTTATTACTTAGAAAAATGGAAAATTCTCATCGAAAAATCCCTGCGACGAAAAATGTCTCGAGCTCTCTATTAAATGCTGCGTAACTAACGCAAATATTGAAATTTCATCGCCTATTGAACCCGGTCTAAAATTCAGGCTCGAGAACGCCCAAACGCGAACGTATTTTCGCGTTCGGTGTCATTGCCCCAAAATGTAAACAGTACGTAGGATACGTCTCGTAAAACTACATAGTAAATGTCGTGAATCGCAAGGTCGTCCATCAACCCCTTGATACCGTTGCTTGGTAACAATCGTTGACTCCTCCGTTTTATAACAAATATTGAAATCCAGCGCTTTGATTACGAGCAGAAGCTATAAAAAAATTTAAGAAAAAAAAAATTAATTTAGACTAGGAATTAAATTTTAACTGCGATAGCGACTCGATGGTTTTTTATATCAATTTTATTGGCAAAATGGAATGATTTTTTTCGCTGCGAATAAGTTACTGCGAATGCTTTGTGAGGTAAAATTAGATCAGAGTTCAATAACCCGATGTGTTGTGATGTATTGAAATGAAGGTAGAGACGTATTGCATAAATGAGTTGAATATTTAATTTGTTATTTTTTTTTTCGCTTTGAGATGAGCTCGAATTGTATTGAATGTCATAAGCAGAACGATTCTTATTTAATTGAATTCGTACACGAGATACTCGTATCATTCTAGTCTTACTTGGTATTTTTCTCGAGGGGTGTTTTTAGCTGATTTTTTTTTTTGCTATACGTTTTCCTTGCCAGTGAATTTATTAAAGAAATTTTCCTTCGACATTACCTTCAATTTTGTTATTATTATATAATTATAATAATAGCCAGAAAGAAATTTTAAGTCGTGGTATCATTTTGATATACACGTACAAAGTTTATATCAAGGGCATCGTGTTTTTATAACTCGAATTAAAATTATAAAAAAAAATTTACGTTTTTAAAATCAAATTTTGAGGTCTAAGTAATAAAAAGCGGTTCAAATTAAATATCACGCGCTCGCTCGTAGGCTTCGATATTGCATTGCTAATATCGCTCGTTTTAAAATTGAAAAGAAAAAAGATACGAAAGATATATTCAAAGGCCATTGGCTTATTAGAGTTTATTTGAAACATCAATAAATCAAGTATTTCTCCTATATCAGAGGATGTACGAGTACATTACATATACGCGCCCATCATTTTTATATCACCTTGGAGTTGAAGATAACGCGAAATTGTAACATTCAATATTATGATAAAAAATCATTTAGAATTATTGTGCGTAAAGCGAACCTTCCTGCTTGTATTTTTTTAAATTTTCGCTTATTGAGAATGGAATCTATAGTCTGACATATTTGTTTGAGTAAAGTTGTACGTTTTGTGGTGGCATTGGTAGGTAGGTACTTGAAGTTTTTTTTTCTTTATTTTTTTTTAAGTTGAATTTATTGCTGGTATTTGAGAATGATACGGAGTTGTGGTTATTCGGATCGGTTTATTTGTCATATTATTTTCTCATATTTTTAAGTTTTTTTCTATTGTGTTTGGCTTCAAAATGATTCAAGGCTCATTTGCCTTTTTTTTCAAGCAAGGAATTAATCATTTTTTTTTCTTCAAAAAGTGGTAATTTTCCCGTTTGAAATTCTCAAGTTTGAATCTTCAAGTTGAAAGAAATTGGCTCGTATTTTCTGTTTTTTTTTTTTTTTTTTTTGATTCGGCGTTGAAAAAAAAATGAATTCACAGCGTGTCTAAAAATCCAATTAAATCAATTTTTTAATTTTGTAAAAAGTTTTCTTCGACTTGAATAATTAAGTGTACACGTGTACATTGCTAATTCGACCTCCATAAAAGAAATTTGAAATTAAGAATAGAAATTCTGGACTTACATTTATTTGTTAAATCTAATTCCATTTTTTTTGGACAATTTTTATGATTTTCTTACTTAGTTACTTACTTAAATGATTATTTTTTTCGACAAGTCCAGTTTCAATTTGATCTTGCTAAACTAATTTTTGAATTTTGTGTATGCGTAATTTTCTAATTTCAATTTTTAATCCTTAATTTTTTACGAGACCATCAGAGTATGCAAGCTAAATTTTTTTATAAACAAAAATTTCAGTTTTTCTTGATTTAAGATTTTTTGACAACATTAAAATAAAATTTGGAAATGAATTTTTATTTTTATTTACCTACCATAGATACCTACTTGTCTATTATTAACAATTTGAAATTATCATTTTGGACGTAAAAAAGATATCGAATGTGGCTTTTTAAAATTTTATTTCATTTTTTTTCAAAATTAATTTTTTTTTTTTGAAATACAATTTTTGAAATTTAAAAGAATTGAATATACATCTTCCCAATTTACCCCCCCCCCCCCAAAACAGAGTTCTTCAAGTACCTATGCTCTTAAAAATAAAAAAAGAATTAATATTTCTTCAAAATTTTGCTTAAATGTGAATTTTTGACATTTTATTTCAACCCAAATCTTTCAAAATTCAGTTCAAAATTAATACAAAGTTGATATTTTTCTACAAGCTTTATTCAAAAAAAAAATATTCAGTTCCTAAAAAGGGGATAATCATTTTTATAATTTTTTTCAAAATTTCGTCCAAAAGTGAACTTTTAAAATTTTATTTCAACACAAATATTTCAAAATTCAGTTTAAAATTAATACAAAGTTAACATATTTTTTCCTTTTTTTCAAATGTTATTCAAAATAAATTTTTTCAAAAATTTCTGCCCCCCCCCCCCCATAATTATTTTTTAGAAACGTATTTTTGAAATTTTATTTCAATACAAAATTTTCATAACTCATTGTCAGTTCAATTCAAACTTGGCTAAAAAAAATTGATGATAGGGTTTTTTCACCCCTCCCCTCTCCTTCGCTTCTCTTCCCTTCCCTTCCTGTTTTCCTGATACTATTCCGATTACGGTCTTAGAAAAAAATATACAATTTTTAAAAATTTTCAAAGTTTTTATTTCAAGCAGGATTATTGCAAAAAATGGGGAAATTCAGGAGAAACGTTTGGAAAACATTTTTATTTGAGAAATTGTTCTTCGGGTACTTTCTGAATTCAAAAAAATGAACGGCAGACTTACGAAACAACTCCTTCTCTCGCCATTTTTAATTTCTTTTAATTCGTGATTTTTGTTTCTATTTTTATTCAATGTGATTTTTTTCTATTTGTGAATTTTTCTAATTTATTTTTTATTCTTTTGTGAGCTATTTAATTTTAAAACCCTCCAATTTCTTGATTTTTCCTTTTTCCTTCAATTTCCCTCTCTTCAATTTTTCTTCTATTCCTCCTCATTTTCATTTTTTTTCCTATTTTTTCCGCTCTTTTTCTTATCCTTATCGAACATAATTTTCAACTTTTTGCCATATTTGCTAAAACTTGACAACAATTTATATTTTTGTCCGATTTTTCCACATTTTATGCAACTTTGTTACATTTTTTATTACTAAAATGTCTAACTGACGTGGCCTCCCACGAAAAAACACAATCGATTTAAACAGAAATTGAAAAGAAAAATTAATGGGACATGAAATCGAAATGAATATAATTTTTAGTTTCCATTTTGTTTTAAATTTTATTTTTCTTGATTTCATTTACCTTATTACGATGTTGAAGATTTAAAAAAATAAGTATTAAAGAAAACAAACAGAATATTAAAATTGGAAAAAATTTTGATTAGTACAAGTAAAGTTGATTGATCAATATTTTTTTGATATCTTTGAATAGATGGTAATTTGACACATTGAAAAAAAAATTAAAATTAAAACATTTTGATTTTTGATCAAAAACCTGAAATAAAAACAAATTGAAATAGAATCTAAAATTTAAAAAAAAAATAGTAAATACCTGTTTATTTTGTTACTCAAAATTTTTACTATATTTTTCGCTTTTCGTCAAAAAAAAAATGAAACATTTGATTTTTGATTAAAAACTGAAATAAAAATTAACTAAAATCTAATCTGAAATTGAAAAAAAAAATTAAAAAATTGATTTTATTTCTCAAAGTTTTCAGTTGTTTTTTTTTGCTTTTCTTTTTTATGATTTATTAAACTCAAAAAAATTTATACTACTGCTACTGAGGAGTGACTTTAATAATGATCAATAATATTAACGATTCAGAGGAGAAAGGGAGTCGGAAAAATTCGTTTCATAAAAAATTAGAAAAATTCACAAAAATTTCGACCATATTTTTGTAACAATGAAAATTTCAAAACTTGAAATTGATAATTTAAAGAAAAATGCCCGCTACATTGATAACTTTTCAAACTACTTTGTAACAAAAAATATCACATCAATACGTATATTTATCTCACGAGCTATGTTAATATTATAGTTATCATTTCAATGCTGACTTATTACTATCATTTAGATAACGCATTTTAACGATTATTTTTTCGTAAATGAGTCTTGAGAGGAAAATCGTAATGTACATATTATACGAGTATGATAAGTATAGATATATTGTACTGACAAATGTCGAATTTCCATTACAGTGGTATTAACTATAGCTCGTTTATTACATATTTCGTGTTACTGTACGACTTAATTAATGCTGGGTTGTTTTCAAAATCTGATTTAACTCGAGTTTACTCGTAAAAATAGAATACGAACCGAATTCAAGGTTGCCATGAGATATCGAGAATTGAGAAGAAAAAAAAATCATTTCGATAAAACATTTCTAATTACTTATGTTCGATAGATGAGAATAATTTATGACGAAAAATTTGACCAAATAACATAGGAAATTTCAATCGGAAGGATATGGTCTGTTGAAGCGAGATGGTGAGAGGGGTGCGGAAGGGTCAAGAGGACGATGGTCGTATTTCGTAGTACATGAAACTTTATATTTTTGAAATTAAACGAGTAAATTGAATCACGGTGAAAGGTATTAAATAAAGATGGAAACTGGAAGAGTGTCCTGGTATAGGTTACGTGCCTATCATGGCCCACCTACTCGTACCTATCTGTATAAAATATAGATATACAGGGTGAACCAACTTCGTTTCCGAATATCGAACCAGGAGATACCTGAGTGTTGGTGCATTACGTCCAAGGCAGAAGTTACATGGGTGTAAAATTTTGGTCTTACAAATATTTAAAATAGAAAATTCTCAACAATAATGCGTTTGAGAGAAAAATTGATATAATGCTTTTTTATAGTAAATTTTAATTGGAACAACTTTTGTATGAAACATTTTTTTATATAATCAAAAAATCCAAAGTTATCAACAAAACTCTGAAAAAAGTGAGAAAAAAACATCAATTTTCAACGTATTCTCAATTATTTCAGGAAAACTATCATCGTTAGAGAAAAATTCTTCAAACAAAAAATGTTCCTCATTAAATTTCCCATCAAAATGCTTCTATTCATTTTTTTGTTATTTTTCACTGGAGGAAGTTATATTTGCTTTAGTATAAATTTTTTTGTTTTTAGAAAAAAATTTATGAATAATTTTTTGATACTAAATGAAACCTAACTTTCTCCAGTGAAGAGTTACCAAAAAAATGTATAGGAATATTTCGACAGGAAATTGAACGAGGAATAATTTTTGTTTGAAAATTTTTTCTCTAACGATGATATTTTTCTATCGAGCATCAAAAGAAATTTTTACTGGTTTAAGGTCGGGGAACGAAGTTGGCTCACCATGTATGTATAGCCAAACTTTTATTAATTTTCGCCTTTTCGCGCGTTGTCTTTGTAAAAGAAAAGTTCTTTCACCTTTCGATACGATTTGATTATAACCTACTAGAATAGATTCTATACACATGTCGAACAATAACCATATTTGCTTTGTATAATACGTTTACTACCGCTATAATGAGAATGTGGTGTGGTATTGCGGCGGCCTGAACCAACACTGACGCCGATTCAACTATTCGTTTTGCATCTAACACCTATGCATACTCGTACATGCAATAATAACGGTACATTGGAAGCTTTTTTGTTTTCATTTTACCTACACGACGACTACAGTACGACTGTGACTCGCGCCACGTCTCGAAAAACTTCGCATTTTACCCGGAAGAATTTACACCTTTTTTTCTATTCCAAACACGTAGAGATACTTGGATTCACAGATTCATCGTTTTAACCGGTTCTATAAGTTCTAAGGCTAAGGTGTCATTGAAAATACGTACACATAGAATGCGATTCTAACTCCGTTTTAATGATTAATCAGAATTTTTTTATTGTTGATTCATTAACGAAAATGATGCAATCGATAGTGAAAAACTACGTACATAAGGCAATATCTAAGCCTATACCTGGCTTATTTGGCTTATCTATTTTTTAACTCTTTTTTTGAGGGGGGGGGGGGGGAGGGGGGGTTGCCACCTTGAGTGAAATTGACACCATCTTTATTGGTGATTTTTTAAAGTCCAATTATCAAATACATGTGAAGAATATTTTTACAATTTAACGACCTTTACCCCCATCCCTTTCATTTATAATTTTTTTCTTGTTGCTATTTTACCCACTGTACCAGGTACCTAAACCTATTACTTCCTGTTTTGAATCTTGGAATTTGCTCGATGTTTTTTTTCTTCAATCGTACCAGTAACAATTACATACGTATAATGGTTTAGAAATATTTTTCGTATTGGAAATTGGCCAGTGTACCTGCTCGTACAGTTGGAGTTGAACATTGAAAGTAAATTATGCTTACATGTGAACGTTAGTTGGTTGGGTACATAAATCATACTTATGTTTTTAACGTTCATTAACATTATGTCAAAGATTTGCACCGGTGATGACTTCGCATCCGTTTTCGTTTTTTATAATTTGTAGGTGTTTTTATTGGTACTTTTGAAAAAAGTGTACTTTTCTTAATCGAGGGGAAAATTTTTAGTTTCACCTATGTAAATACATATTTCGAGTTGCCAAAAATTTTACTCGATTCATTCAACTCTCTGAAAAAAATTGAGGAATTTCTTTAAAAATAGTTATTTTGTGAGAAGTTAAGAAAAATTGCTGTGCAGTCCACCAAAAAAATTGTGATAACTTTCTTCAACTCGAAATTCTTCTAGTTTTTAAAATATGATTTTGCACTTTTTAAAATTTTAAAATTTAAAAAAAAATTGAAGTAGGTAATTCAAAAAAGTTTGTTTATAATATTTTTTCTCAAATTTTGGCATCAGGTTAAGCAATAAAAATTCTAATTTTAATTTTTACATTGTTTTTCAAACGTTGTTCAAGAATAACTTAATAATTCTTGCTGTGACTTTTCTTGAATTTTGTAGTTAAAATATTTTTTTATCGTGATTTTTTTTTTTTCAACGTTGAGTTATTTTTTGAGACATTGGGAGAAATTGCTGTGCAGTCCCAAAAAAAAATTGATATCTGAACTCGAAAACAATCCTAACATTGAAAAAAGTACATAAATTATGTAGTTTTATAATTTTTTCTCAAATTTTGTCAAAAATAAGTATAATATGATTTTGTCTCTTTTACAAATTATGCAAAATTTTGTTTTAAAATAATATATTTTTGTTGTCATGTTAAACAATACGTCTTTCAATTTAAATTTTTGCTTTTAAAAAAAAATTGTTCAATTTTTTTTTTAAATTCTTTAAGGGAATTTAATTTCTTAAAATTTGTTGTAGGTAAATAATTTTTTCAATTTTTCATATTTTTTCTTGAATTATACTTACCTACCTGATTATATAAAACTTTTGATCCAGAGGTTTACAATTTTTTCTAGTTTTATTTTTAAATAATTTTTTTTTCAATTTTTCATTTTTTTTTCAAGTTTTTTTTAAAATAATTTTTCATGTTATAGTTTGAAAATTTAAAAAAGGTTTCAATTAAAAAAAAAATACTGTTCGAAAATGATTTTTCAATTTTTTTATTGAAACCTTACCTATGTTTTTTTTTTTAGAATAACACTTATTTTAATTTGAATTTCCACAGCTTTTTTTTTAAAGTTGTATTTTATAACATTACAAAAAAATGCTTTGAATCTTCACCAAATATTATTGAAAAATAATTTGTCGAGTTTTAAAAATTGAAAAAAAAAACAATTATTATTCTTTTCAACTTTTTTTTCAACACAAAATTTTAAAATTATATTTATTTAAAGCAATAGGTACGTAGTTTCAAATTTCATTTTATAACGTTGGAATATGTTTTCAAAATTTTGTTTAAAAATTTTTTTCTCGTTTTTTTATCATACTTACTTTTTAAAAATTATGTTTAAAGATAGGTACATACTAAATACGTATATTTTTAAATTATGTTAAACATTACTATTTTCGATTTGAAATTTGAAAGTGTTCTTGAAGTTCATTTTGAAGCATTTCTCATAATATTGTCTCGAATTTCATATATTAGGTTATTACTGATTACTTCTTTCAATTTGAATTTTTAAAATTTTTTTCCTAACTTCGTTAATTTTTTTTTTTTTTACCGAAACCCAGTTTCTTAAATGTAGTTGGAAATATATTCCCCCCCCCCCCTATTTTATTCATAATTTGATGTAATATGTACCTACTTAGTGTTTTATTACCTTACAAATACTTCTTTTTTATTTTGAATTCTATATTTTTTCCTATATTTTGTTTTGAAACAATTTTTAAAGAATTGCTTGAATATTTTTCCCTCACATTTTGTTGAAAAATTACTTGTAATTTTATAATCGGTTTTAATGATCACAATAATTTTTAACCGAATTTTTTATAATTTTGTGCAGAAAGTCAGTGTGTTAAATTTTTCTTGGGAATTTGGAATATATTTTTTTCTTTGTTTTGTTTTTACGTATAGGTACATATTAATTTTCGTAGGTTTGCTTTATTAATGAGTAGCATGCAACAAAAATAAGTAAGTATAGATAAAGGTACATACGAGTTCAGCTTCTGATAAGAAAAACACACGAAAACACGATAAAACGAACGTAGAAACACACGTCTAGTCTGTAAGGAACACGTTTGAAATCGGTAGGCATTTAAAAAGTACGTAAATTCTGATTAGAGAAATAATTTTGGTTAAATTTTTCGCTGAAACCCGTTTTGTAAAATTTTGTTTTAATACAATTTTTTAAACTCGGATATTTTTTTCAAATGTTATTCTTTGTTTAAAAAAAAAACTAGGTAAGTTTTGTTTGAGATAATGTTTTCCATCTTCTTTACAAATTTTTTAAAATTGTGTTTAAAAAAATATTTTTCATGTTATGTTAGACAATACTACTTTTAACAATTTTTCATCAAATTTTGTCTGAATTTTTGTCACAATTTTTGTTAATTTTTTTAAATATTTTTTTTCTTTGAAATAATTCTTTCAAAATTTTGTTTCAAAACCTTTTGAAAAATTTCATTTACTCGAAAGCAATTTTTTTGAAATTTATTTTTATTTTTCTATAATTGAAATTTATTTAAAAATATACTAAAAGTAGGTATGTTTAATTGGGAGCCATTTATTGGACATCTGAACCAATTTTTTCCCACTTTCAGTCGATCTGAAACCTCCATGCAATTAAATCATTTCCAGCATTTTCAAAATTCTGGAAAGTAATATACGAGTAAGTAAACTCGAGGAGCTAAAATCTTGACTTTGGTAACAGCATAATGTATTTTTTTCGAAAAATTCATCTCATCGTCTCGAGAAATTCCATCCTTACACTTCCATTTTTTAAAACTGCTTTGCAAACATTAAAAAACGTAACTCTCAGACATCGTTTCGCTTTTTCTCCATCATCTTTCAGTCTGCTCGTAAAAAAATTTCGTACGAAAGTAATTCGACGCATAAGATTTAGAACGCTATTAAAATCATAACCGATTCATTTCGATTATCAATTAACGATTTTCACTTTTTCACTCGGCTCATGACGACAGCACTGGCAATAAAATTCGAAGACTGGTCATGACGTATTTGTAATAATGCCCGTGATCTATGACACAGTTATTCTTAGAAAATATTCTCAACCAAGTGCCAGATAGGTACCTATACAGCGAGCTGCAAAAGCACACTGTGGCGTTTTTCAACCTTCAATTTGGTATTCGAGTTGGCCTGTTAACCCACATTGTCTCCGAATTTCGTCTAAGGAGTATTTTTTATCGTCGCAGGTGTTGAAATTGAAATTTTCTTGAGGTGGAGGAATAACAGGGGACGGGTTTGTGTACCCATTGACACTTGAGGTACTCATTTTAGTACTTTTTTGAAAAAAATTATGCACCCCTTGGCCCTGAAGGTAGAGATTCAATTTGGGCAATTTTTGAATAGAAAAAATTTCAAAAATATGTTGACGTCTATTTCACCTAATTTTTTCTGCACTTTCACGATTTATTTACCAATTTGGTCTAAATTTTTCCAAACTATAAAATATCTAAAAATTCAAAAAATTGAATGATTTAAAAAAATATTTTTCAACTTGAAAAAAATGATAAATTTCTTTACTCTGACTCTAGAAATTTGTGATATTCTTTTTCCAAGAAAGTTCAATTATTTTTTCTCCAAATGAATTGAGAGATTTTTTTCCCCTGAGCACTCACCTTGGGCAATTGAAAAAAAAAAAAAAAAAAAAAAAATCAAAAATATGTTGATGCCTATTTTACCTAATTTTTTTATTTTCACGATTTATTGCCAATCTGGTGTAAATTTTTCCAAACAATAAACTATCCAAAAAGATCCAAAAAATTGAAAGATTTTTAAAAATAGTTTCCAATTTGAAAAAAAATATGAATTTCTTTACTCCAGCGCCAGAAATTTGTGATATTCTTTTCCCAAGAAAGTTCAATAATTTTTTCTCCAAAAAAATGAGAATTTTTTCTTCTTGAGATTCGTCTTTTGAAAAAAAAAAATCTCAAAAATATGTTGATGCCTATTTTACCTCATTTTTTCATTTTCACGATTTATTTACCAATTTCGTCTAAAATTTTTCCAAACAATAAAATCTCCAAAAATTGACACTAATTTAGCCAATTACCCATTCATTGTTTCCTACCACTCTTGAAAAAAAAATTAGACGCAATATCCATCCACTTTACAGCACAATATGCCATCTATCGAACAATACGATAAAAAAAACCACATTAAAAGATGTTTTTATAAGGTAGTAAGCGAATGTAACGAAGGCTACATAGAGTTAGCAACGTACAACGTAGATAGGTATGTATGTGTTTTCTTCATAAACCCGTTACCTCTCTCGTAATGGTATTATTGAAAGAGTTCAGTCGATCCGGGGACCTTGAAATTACTAGGAAATTCGCGACTCGGACTAATTTATCTTGCTATACTAACCTATACTAACATGAATGATACTAAAGCGTCCGTCGACTTGCGTTTTATTCGCTATCAACAACTACCACACTAAATCAAAATATTTATATCTATTTTCGCGTCCTTGAAGCCGTTGCTTAAACTTTACGGGCTGCGTTTTGTTGCGCCGAATTTCCATTTAAAGTCTATATAAACGATTTTACTTCTCTTTACGTGTCTCGTAAAGTGGTTTTCCGAGATTTTTTTGCCAGACTTTTCGGCTCGGTGGTTTTGATTTTTTATCGTAGAGTTTTCAACGAGATTACAGACAGTAGATTTTCATCTTTAATGCGTGTGACGTCGTTTATTTAATATTTCATACGTACGTACTCGTTTTTGTTTTTTTTTTTTGGTCTCGACAGGTTGTAATGTTGAAATCCAGACTTTCGTACGATTAATTTTCAAAACTGTAATTTTCATTGAGATTTTTCGTAATGTGATATCTGACATAACGTGGACTTTTCTTATTCAAAAAAAAAAAAAATTGATGGTAAAATTGGGGAGAGGGCAAATTTTCAAAAAAATACCCCCAAAATAAAATAAAAAAATTACTAAAAAAAAATTTGTAATTTGATTGAAATAGTTAAAAAAAAATTATAGGCCTACGAATATTTTCAAACTAGAAAAAATTGATAATTTTCCCATTCTAACCTCGACAAAAATAAAGAAGAAGACATTTTGATAGTATTTTTAAAATGACTCTTTTTCCAATCCAAATTAAAATACACCTAAAAAATACAAATTTTGTACGAAATAAATAATTGATAAAAAAATTAATTTTTTGTAAGTGCGTACGAAAAAAAAAAACGTAAATTATCATTACCTTATGTAAATTTGAACACTCGATTTGAAATCCGATTACACCGTTCGAAAGTAAATAGAATCATTTATTTGGTCGAGTCATTCACGATTAAATTCTTGCACCCTCGTTTTTCGCTCTCGCTATTTATTTCTATTCAAACACAACGATAATTGCTTTTTTAAAGCATGGTGAAATATTTCCTTTTTCCTTCGCCGATATAATTTCCAAATTCGGATAGAAATTTTTTAAGTGTGAGGAAAAAAGAGTTATAATAGAACAGAGCGGTGTTGGCAATGTCCTAGAAATGGAAATGAATATGTATTTGCTTCACACATAGCTTTATAACGAGGAAATTGAAAATATGAAAATTAGATCTACGCTGCTTTTCAATATAATTAAAAAATTTAATGATTTAAAAACAATAATAATAATATTAATTAATCCACGTACTCGTAGATGGTGTTACCAAAGTGTAGAAGGACAGGTTTATTGTGGTGCTGCAATATGGATGATGACCTTGAGAAAAAAATTTCCAACTCGTAACAAACTGTATGATAAATGTATTAGGCTTATACTGGTGTATATATTTTTGGAATTATTGATAATTTTGAGGTTTGGGGGGGGGTGAAAAAAATTTGGTAAGGTTTGTAATCAAGTCTCACTCTCTTTCAGAATGGTTTCATCATAATTTACTAATTTTTATCAAAAAAGGCCTTCCGGGGGGGGGGGGGGCTATCAACTCTGAAGTACCCTTAAGAATTTCTTAAAAGCTGAAAACATGAAAAATCACTACAAATGGTTTTTTCGGATGAAAATGTACGTTCTAAGACTGCTTTATTATTATTATTATTATTAGTATCTTTTTTCAAACGTGAAAAATGGCATTTTTGGTGTTGCACAAAAATGAGGGTTGAAAGAAAAAAAATCGCCAAAAAATTGTCTTGTTGGGTAAAAATACCTACGTTGTAATCATACAAGGTATTTTCTCATAAAAAAAAAAAAATGTTAAAAAACCGCTAAAAAAGGAGCAAAAAATCAAAAATTGAGAATAATGACAACTCAAAATGGTCACTTCTCCAAATAAATAAAATTGTGCATTTTTTGATTTATTTCTCTAATTAATTTTTTTGTGTGATAGAACGAAGAGGAATTGACCATTTTTATTCGTTTTTACGAATTTTTGTCATTTTTTGCGTTTTTTCGATTTAGGCCTAATTGATTTAGTTGTGTAAGTACAATTTTTTTAGAACGTTTCATATCGTACATGAAGAAAAGGGTCGAGTCACAAGTGGAAAAATTTCCTAAATTTTTTTCGAAGTTTTTTAGAATTTTTCCTACAATCTTTTTTGCAAATTTTCTTTACGAAAACCATGTTTTTCTTAATATTTTTTTCAAAAGATAATAATTTCAGAAATTGCTACAAAAAGTTTTCTTGAATTTTTTTTAAAATTTTTTTTTGTTTCTTTTTTAAATCCAACAAAAATATTTTTTGATACAAACAATTTTATTGGAAAAAGTTCCCAAAATGAAAGTATATAGGCCTAGGTATTTGTCTCAAAATTTTCTCAAAAAATATTTCTGACAAAATATTACAAATTATTCCATAACAATTTCATAAAATTTGTTTGAATGGAAACATCAATAAATTTTTCTAAAAAATACCTCAATAAAATTTTCTGTAAAAATTAAATACCTACCTACTTACTTAATCCTATTTTTTTTTTTTTCATTTTTATTGAAAACCGTTAAGTTAATTTTTTCAGAGAAAATATTACAATAATTTTTCCTGAAAAAAAAAAAAATTAAAATCTTATCATTTTTTTATAATAATACCTAATGTCGCAAAAAAATCAACATTTTTTTGAAGATAAATGATTTTTCTAAAAAAATCAAAAGATCCTATCAAAATTTTTCTGAATAAAATTTAAAAATTCCATCATAAATCAATATGAAAAAAAAAATCGTAAAAAATGCTCCAACTACTTATTTTCAAATTTTTAAGGAAAAACTTCAACAGATTAAAAAATAACTGAACAGAAATTTTTTTGAAAGAAGCTGGTTCTCTTTAGCCCTTTCTTGAGTACACTCGACTTCAAATCAATCAAATTAACTTTATGAGCAAGAATTACAGAAAAAACAAAAATATAAATGCGAAATTAATTTTTTTTAATCAGTTGTTCTGTCAAAATGTTGCAAAAATCTCCACGTCCAAGTGTTTTGATCAATTTTTAAAAAAAGTTTCTGAGAAATTTTCGCATCATTTATCAGGAGTCAAATTTTCAGTAGGTAGGTAAACAGGATAATTTTGAAAATATTTTACGTTTCATTTATAAAAATTTTCTTCAAGGTCAGAAATTGTGAATAAGTATTAAGTACATATTTTGTAAAAAAAAAAAGCAAGGGAAAATAATTGTGAATATTTTATAATTTTTGGAAAAATCGTTCCCTGGCCTAAAATTACCAATCTTTTCGTTCTATTTTTATAAAAATTTCAAAATGAATTTTTGTGATTTTTTTAAATTACTTTTTTTTATTTTATCAATTTTAGACAAATCAAAATCATTTATAAAATATTTCAAACAATTTTTAAAGTACCAAGGTAAATTTTTGGATTTAATTTTAATTCCTATTTTTTTTCTTACTTTTCCCTCTTCTATTTTTTCATGTTTTAAAATTTCAACTTGATAATGCAATTTTTTCCCTCAAAAATATCCCGAACAAGTTCTGCCAAAGTCCTTTTTTTGCCCATCAACCTGAAAGTACAAAAGGATTTGAAGGCTAAGGCGAATCACTAATACAGTGTAGCGAAATACTTTCGTATTTCATACATAATTACTACCTCTCGCGTATTCTCGCTCGCTCGTAATGCTATTCTTAATCATATATCACCTATCTATTGTTACCTTTTAATTCATCGTCTCGGTTAATTACTATAATTCAATTTTTAACACCGTATAAAACTGTTCCTGCTTCGGGAGGGGGGGGGATGCACGTCAGTGGAAAAAGTACCCATCAACGTTTAATCTGTCGGTAGCATCGTGCATTCTGTAGCACGCGACGCGACAGTTTAGAAAAAAAAAAAAAAATACCGATAAGGTAGCCAGCGTAAGTCACGGGGTAATTCTTCATTCTGTTGGGAAACGCTGTCAAGTCAGATGTCAGAATAGCCGGCGATTTTTCAAAATAACCTACAATTCGGTGCATGAGGAGTGAATATTGGACACGTGAAAAACGTTGAGAACGTTTTTATTCCGGGACATTGCTTGCGTCGGCCTTGCTCACGCGATAATCTAGTTTTAATGCACTTTAATTGCATCACTGGCACGCCATCGTGTGTTAACGCAGCTGCATTTGCCTTGAACGATGCACTGTGTCACTGGGACTTGGAACTTGGACTTGGCGATTATATTTTCTGAATAAAAATTAAACTATGAAATTCGTCATCGACGAAACGCGACGTCGAAAAGGAATTTTTTAACCAATCGTAATTTTGGCGGCGCCGCGCCTTAGATCGAGATTTTTTTATCGAAACAAAACAACACCGCATCCACCGTCCACGAAACACTTTAATGACTGAATCAATATTTATGTATACGAAATAGTCGCACATATGGGGTATAGATTCGTGATAAGAAGTACATAGCGTCGTACGAATGCATTATATCCATTGAAATTTGGACCTGCATTGTATGCACAAATAATAGCCTTATCACTCGAGCCTATTCGCGTTCCTTAGACATTAAAACGTCTACCTAGGTACTGTGCCTCTAGTTACATACGTAATTATCCAAACTATGCAGATTTCTTACTATCTATCTCGAGGAAAGAAAATTTTCGCCAGGTAGTTTTCTAATTTCTGAAATTCTCAAATTTAATTCGTTAATAATTGAAAAAGTTCATTGTAACAGTTTTACCATAGTAAGGTGTAAAAAAATGCAACCTCGAGATTTAAACTTGGAAAAAATTCTTCAGACTCATTTTTAATTGTTTCAGGCCTGGAACAAATTTTTGATATTTTAAAAGCAAGTTCAAATTTTTATTACATAAATTGGTGCCTCGTTTCAAATTCTGCTTACCTATATTTATCATTTTTTTCTTTAATTTTTGGAAAAATTGAAAAACATATTTTAATCAAGTATCTACTGAAAATTTTGCGAATGAGATGATAATCAGGTGAATATTATGGTCAATTTTTTCCAAGGTTATCAAAAAAAATTTAATTAAATTTTTCCCTCAGTATGGCCATAATTTTTCAAATTTTTTGGAATTTTGAAAAAATTCAGGTATTGAAATTTTAAAAATTTCCAAAACTCTTCGAAATATATAGGAAGAGGTACCTAAATAATTTTAAAAAATTCAAATTTTCATCTTAGTTTTTTGAATATTTTTAGTACCGACTTGAGAAAAATTACGCAAAAAGCCATTTTGTATTAAAAATTTTAAACAATTTTTGGCGAGTTTCACGTGCGATCAATTTTTATCAAATTCAATTTTTTAGTTACTAAATCTTACATATTTTCCAACTTTTGGCTATGTTTTTTTTAACTAAAAAAATTCCGATGTCAAACTTTTATTTATTTTTAAATTCTTCCAAACATAGCATCTAGACCTACTTCACAATCAGTCGTTTTGTGGTATCAATTTTTTTTTGTTGATATTTTTGAACAAATTTTTAATTTTTTTTTAAAAGCGGAACCATTTTTAAAAATTTTTAAAGCTTAAAAAAATTTCTTTTTAATTTCCCGAGCGGCACACTCGATCGATAATATCGGAAGATGTAACGTATCGATAAAAAATCGTTTGAAAATCTATACATGTTCTCACGATATTATAAAGATTTATCGGTACAACTTCATAGGCAAAAAATCTAAAAACTATCGAATTCGATATTATCAAGATTTTATGACGATATTCGTCAACGATACTATCGACAAAGAATATTAAATTTATCGATTCCGATTTTCCACCGATTTTGTGCAGATATTTGAAACTACATTATCGACAAAGAATATTAAATTTATCGAATTCGATTTTTTAACGATTTTGTAAAGATATTTAAAACTATATTATCGACAGATTATATGAAATTTCTCGGCTTCGATATTTTACCGATTTTTTGACGACATTTGAAACTATATTATCGACAGATTATATTAAATTTATCGAATCCGATTTTTTACCGATTTTGTAAAGATATTTGAAACTATATTATCGACACGTAATATGAAATTTCTCGATTTCGATTTTTTAACGATTTTGTGACGATATTTGAAACTATATTATCGACAAATAATCTGAAATTTCTCGAATTCGATTTTTTAACGATTTTGTGAAGATATTTAAAACTTTATTATCGACACGTAATCTGAAATTTCTCGAATTCGATTTTTCAACGATTTTATGACGATATTTGAAACTATATATCGACACGTGATATGAAATTCCTCGAATTCGATTTTTCAACGATTTTGTGGCGATATTTGAAACTACATTATCGACAAATAATCTGAAATTTGTCGAACGATTTTTCAACGATTTTGTGACGATATTTGAAATTATTTCCAAATTGGTGAAAAAAGCTAGTAAAAGACGAAAAATCGGAATAAAAAATCGACAGAATATCGAATTCGATAGTGTTGCAAAAGTTCCGCCTAAATCGTGAAATTATCTTTCGATATTATAGATATATTATCGATAAAATATCTTACTATAATCTCGAAATTTTTGCTAACTATAATTCGTCGATAATCTATCTATATATCGAAAGATAATTTCACGATTTATGCGGAACTAACGCGACACTTTATCGAATTCGATATTCTGTCGATTTTTTATTTCGATAATTTGTCGAGTGTGCTGCTCGGGTTCTCAAAATTTAAGGATCATTACAAACACTATTCGACTGCTTAAAATACTTCTTGGCATTAAAATTATAATCAAATTGGTAAACATTTGTGATCAATATTCAATCAAAAAACATTTTTTCAAATTCTTGAAAATTTTTGAGAAATTTGAAAATAAGGTGCTTTTTCGTAGTTTTGAGGGTTCAATAAATTTCTTGATTTTTTTTTTTGAATAGTACTTACTTAAAATGCTTTTAGAACGAACGAATGAAAGAACAAATGAATGTAATCCCTTTTCTAAATTTTCGTTATTACATAAATTTTTGCAATTTTCTTAAAACTTTTTAAATTTCTCCAATTTGAGAAAAATCGAAAAATCGAAAAGCACTTTTCAAACGAACGATTTTGTAGAAGCTGTATCTAAAATTTCAAGCAGGTGAATATTACGATCCGTCTATGCCAAAAAACTTTCAAATTCAGATTTTCAATCACAAAGAAATATTTTTAAATTTTCAACAATTTTTTTGAAAATTTGAAAAAAATTACGAAGGTAAAATTTTGAGATTTTCTCGAAGTATTGAAATTTAATTTTTTTTTTAAATTAAAAAAAAAATTGAAAAGCACATTTTAATATTGCCGAAAAAATTGCATCCAAAATTTCAAGTACATAAATGAATGTGACTTTGCTATTACCTTTGTCAAAAAATTTCAAATTACTGGGTACGTAAAATCCCTTTTTTTAAAATTTATTTTGTTTTATTTATTTATTTGAAAAAATTATTTTTTTTAATTCAAAATACATTTTTTAGTGATTTTGTGACTTCAGATTTTTTTATGAAATTTTTTAAATAATAGGCTATCTAATAATATTAATTTTTTTAGAATGAATGAACTTATTTTCCCAATTTTTTCAAAAATGAAGAAAAATTGAAAAACACATTTCCACTACTGAAAAATAAAATTTCAAGTAGGCAAATATCAACATTTTTTTGCAAGTTAAGATATCAAGAAATTCTTAAAGAATTTTTAATCAACAGAACAAATTGGGAAATTATTTTAGAAATGAAAATTCAAAATTATTTTTGTGAAATTCTCAAACACCCATATTTTATGTTGTTTTGTGGTTTCAAAACATTTTCTTGTGTTCTTTTAAACAACTTCATCTTTTTTTAAAACGAATAAGAATGTTGTTTCTCAATTTTTGAATTTTTCCAAATTTTCTCAAAAATGGAAATAAATTGAAAACTCCGTTTTAAATGCTGAAAAATTGGTGCCTAAAATTTTAAATAAGTAAACATCACGATTATTTTTTCTTGGGTAATGATTTAAAAAAAATTCAAGTATAGGTAATTATTTTGGAAATTTAAAAAAAAATGTAGTTTTGAAATTTCAAAATCTTGTTAAATTTTTTCAAACACATTCCAACGTTGTTTTTTGGCTCAAAGTTTTTTTTGATTTTTTATAGCAATTTTTTTTTTTTTTTTAGTTTGAAGAATTGTGGGTTTTTCAATTTTTGATATTTTGCTTCAAAAATGAAGAAAAATGGAAAAACACATTTCCACTGCTGAAAAATCTCCGTAAAAAATTTCAAATAGACGATTATTTAGAATATTATTTTCACAGGTGACCATGTCAAAAAATTCTCAGATTCAAATTTTCAATCAACAGAACTTTTTTTTTGAAATTTTTCCGTAAATTTCGAACAAATCGCGATATCAAATTTTTTGAAAATTCTTTGAACACATTTTTCAGTTGTTTTCTGACCTCAAAAAATTTTCTAATATTGCTAAACGATTTTTAATTTTTCTAGAACGAACGATGCTCTATAAAAATTTTTTAATATTTTTCCAACATCTTCAAAAATTTGCCAAAAATTGAAAAACGAACCTCAGCTGCTGAAAACTTTATACCTAAACCTACGTACCTAATATTTTTTCGACTCGTTTTCTCCACTCAATCTTATTTCCCCTGCCCCTCCCCTTCTTAATGATTTTCGCACATTTTGGAATGGGAAAAACCCCACGAACCTGATCGTATTTTAATTATCTTTATTGTTGGGTAAATATTCGTGTTTACTGTTCGTATTTCGTACACGTAGTAAGGTACATACGTCTATGTACCATCGAAGTAGATAAATATAGAAAACAAGTATATAGTATAGATGATGGTTCATCGTGGACACGTGTGGATTGAAAAAATAATAAAATAATCATGATAAAAGCATGCGACTTGTTAGCGCGCAGATAAACAATGGCGACGCAACAGTGGCGACATGCGTTCGTATGCTTCGTCATTAATGAACATAACGTATGATTTTACTCTTATAAAATGAAACGGTGTTGGTAAAAATTGAAAGTGAGAGGTTTGTGACGTAGGTACGTACCTACATATGACAGCAAATTCACTTGTTGGTGGCTGATCTCGTCGATCAAATCGTTTGTTGGGATTGGAGGGAAGTAGTGAGTAGTTCGGTCCAATAAATTAAGATATTTTTCTAAAAATTATTTGAAATTCGATGTGAGACTCGAGATGAGTTGAGTACGTAATTTGTCAAATTATTAAGCTTTCGGGTGAGTAAAGGTCTAAAAATATAGACCTCATTAGAAATTTTATCTTTGGGCAGGATGTTCAAAGATCGAGGTCTCTTGTCAACCTGTCTTTTGTAAGATAATATATTTTACGTCTTTTGTTCAACACGAAAACAAGTGTTATCTAGTTGAAATTATTTATTATTTTTGATGATAAGTTTTAAAACAAATATTAATGATCTTTTTCTTCCATTGTTTGTTACAGAATCTGTCGACAGACCTGATTATTGGAATTGTTGTTTGGAGTAGGTATGTACTCTGCTAATGTAAATATTAGACATATTTTCCCACAGATTTAAACGATAATTTAAGTAAATACTGCAATTATACAAATATTGATCGAAAATCATCGTAACGAATTGAATTCGTTAAGGTTCAAAATTCAAAGTCGTCATAGGAGTTGGAAGACTCGCGATTGTGGAACAATTTTAGGTTTTTTTTTTTTAGCTTGAAAAATTTGATACAATAATGTAAAAAATTATTGAAATGAATTTTTTTAGAATTTTAAAAATTTTGCTTCGAAAATACCTGTGAAAAAATTGAAAAGCTATAATTTCATTTTCATTCGCCATAAATACGTATCTAGTCCAATTTATTACAAAATGTAGGATCGTTTGTTTAAAAAACTAGGTAACCGTTTGAAGTGGTAAATATTTAAACCAGAGTGAATAAATTATCACCAAAATAATTATATCCATTTAACCAGGATACGGTAACCTTGAAAACGTTTTTTTATATTCCGTTTGAGACGATTAAACACGAATGTTCTCACTTTCTTTTAATGAATTGAAGTAGGTATGTACTCGTACTCGTACGTTAACGTGCATCGAAAATATTCGCATTTCCTTTATACTTAGATTATGCTTTCACCCAATTTTTCGCATCATTTTTTTGCACGTTTGGCCCGTTTCTTTTTCGACGATTTTTTTTCATTTTAATTTAATTAACGGTTGTAATTAAAAAACGAAGTTATCCGGAGGTTTTGGTATGAAATCAAAATTTCACTTTTTTTGGCAAATTTTTTATTTTTTCAAGTCCCCTGTCAATTTTGTATTTTTTCTTCGTAAAAATGGATTGTTTTTCTAAAATTACGTAGGTATTTGAGTTATATTTTTACAAGTGGAACTGATCGATAATAAGGTGCCTGCGATGTAGGCCTATTTTTATTATGAAATGGAATATTTTTGCTCCAGGTTTCGATATTACGAAACGCAGATGTATTTTATACAATTTACCAGCCTTTAATAGATCCAGTTCAGGGTACTTACATGTTAGAAATTTGTTACATTGAAGATACACAAGCCTTCTCTTTTTATAATACCTAATCATTTTTAATGGCGACGATAAACGAGATTTTAATGTAACGTAAATGTCTTTATCATCGTTTACAGTTTTACACTTTATAATAAGTCTTTCTTTGATCATTATGAGAAAATTTCTCTCCAGTGTGCAGATTTTTTTTTTCTTTCTAATTTGTCACTGAGTAAGAGAAGTCGTACAGAAAAAAATTCAAGGCATGAGAACAAGAAGAAATATTCTGGAACTCGAGTTGAAAATTTTTTTCCTTCAATTTTCTTATTCACTCAAAAGAGTACCTATTAAAATCCTTAAAAATGTCGATCATTTGTCAAAGAAAAATACAAGTAGGTATAATAGCCTACCAAGAACACGAGTTATCTGACCATTGGACTTTTGGTACCAAAGTCCAATAGTACAACTTTAAACATCTATTTATTTATACCTACTGATTTCTCTCAGACGTAGATCTTTTCATTCTCTAAACCCATCTTCCCCTCTGCAAACAATAAATCACTAATCGATCACCCCTGTTGTTCAGATAGCACATTTGTCGAACAATAGGCTCTCTCAGAATGAGTCGAATTTCAGATAAGATTAATCTTATCAATGTCTCAACCAATGAAATGCTAGAAAAAGTCACGTGCAAAGAAATCCATTAGCGACATCTACATTTTAAAAAGCCTTTAAAATAGCCCAGCTTTTCTTTTGATTTTTCAGTTCGTTTTGGAATTTCGGTCCGCGAGTCGGTCTCGACTTCTCGAGTCGAGGCGAGTAGCCTAGTTCGGGGCACGGTGTGCTTTTTCATTTCGGTGTCTTTTTTAAAAAAAAATTATTATTTTTTTCGGAATACCTATCGAGTTTTTTTGCAAATTTTGGATGAAAATCCAGGTAGTCTTTTACTAGTTTAATAACTATACCAATCTAACCCATTAGCTTATAGTTTTTAGAAGAAGAGTCTAACATGGGTATGTTAATTATTTTAAATAATTAGGTATTGCTTTTTTTATAGTAAATATTTTATATTTTAAGTAGTAATTTAAGTAAATAATTTAGAACTAGGGTTGACAGAGCAATTTTAGCTTCATTTACATCTTTCTTAAAAATTAAATTAGACATGAAAATTTGGTTGTGATCAACTAATGATGATTGATCTGAAAAAATCAGACATAAATTTCGGTGTTAATTAGTACTTAAAATGAATTTAGAAAGTTTTAAACAAAACTGCCAATTTAAGAGGTTTCAGGCCAAACAGTTTTTGAAATCATGATATTGAAAACATTAGTTTTAAAAAATATTAAAAACAATCAAAGATGCAAATTTAGAATTTTTTTGCAATGCGTACTTATTATTTTTTTTTTTTTACAAAAATTCTGAGCATAAAAATTTGTAATTTTTTTTATTAAAAAATATATAGAGTGAGAAATTCTATAAATATTCATTTCGTACAGAGACAATTTAAAATTTTTTAGAAAAATTCTAGAGGCAAAAATCTGTAATTTTTTTTATTTAAATTTTTTTTTTAATTTTAAAAATACTATAAATACACCTGTACTCGCTATTAGAATTGAAATTTTCAACGAGCCATTTCGTGACCTGAAAATTGAGAAAGAGATTTCGGTTGTAAATTCTATTTTCGATATGAATTATTTTAACGAATTGGGAAAATTTCCAGTGAAATTGTCAATTCGAAGAGATTTTAGTCCAAAAGTTTTTAGAATAATATTTTAACGAAAGGTGTAATTTTTCAATTTTTTTGTGATTTAAAATTTTTTTTAAATCTAGGACTAGAGATTTGTAGTTTTTTATTTAAAAAAAAAAAAAAAAAAAAAAAATCAGAAAAAAGTACCAAGTATTTTTCACGTGCTGTTTGGTAGCCTGATTTTTTTTTCCTTCAATATTTCAGATGTCACTTTTGGTACGAATGTCTACTTTTAAATATTTTTAAAATTTCGTAATGAAATGTTCAATTTCATTTAGGCAGCTTCGAAACAAATTTTTTAAATAAATTTTCTAAGTGTAAAGACCTGCGATTTTTTTATTAAAAATATTTATTTGGTAAATTTTCAATAATATTGCCAATTTAAGGCTTAATAGGCCGAAAAATCTTGAAATAATGTTTTAAAATAAATTTTAAAAATAATTCAGAGTAATCGAAGGTGGAATTTTTCAATTGTTTTGTAATTTATTTTTTTTTTAAATCCAGGTCTACAAATCTATATTTTTCCACAGTGAAAAAAAATGAAAATTTAATTAAAATTGTTTCATTTGGTTATCTACAAAATCGAGCAAAAAATTTCAGTTTTAAATTCTGGCTTAGGTTAATTATTAGGTATTAAAACCAATTTTAAAATTTTCTTTAATATCTTTTAATTCAGTTAGCTTACTTAGGAGAGACATTTTTTGAAATAAAGCCTTAAAACTTTTAAAAAAATTATTCAAAGCAACCAAATGTGCAATTTTTTGATAAGTATTTGAGAATTTTTCAAAAATAATTTCAAGTTTGGTGTTTTTTTTTAATTTAAGAAAAAATTGATAAAAATTTTCAGGTGTGAATTCAGATATGTAAAATATTTCCTTTAAACTTTAAGATAGTTTTTTTTTTAATTTCCAAAGAAATATTCAGTTTAGGAAGCTTTAAGACAGACAATTTTTGAAAGGCTTAATGCTTACGTAAAAATTTTGAAAAAGAATTCAAAACAACCAAAGTTGAAATATTTAATTTTTTTTCAAAAAATTTTCCAATGTGTCGATGGTTTTAAAAAATTTATTAAAAAATTACAGATGATGTAAATTTTCAACATAAATTTACTGAAACGAATTTTTACAAATTTCTAGCGAAGTACCTATTCGATGTAAGAAGCTTTATCAAGCCAGAAAATTTTTAAAATTGTGTTTTTGTGTAATTAAAAAAATCGAGGCTACCTACTAAAAATTGCAATATTTCAATTTTTTTTTTGTCACTAGGTTTGATTAAAAAAAAAAGGTTAAACAATAGTAAATTAAAATATTTCAGTCGTAAATTCAGGTGTTTTAAAATTTCTACGAATGAGAAATTTTTTATAACGAAATAATCAATTAAAAAGCCATAAAATTTTTATAGGTTGTCGTAATACTTTCAGTGTTGTTTTTTTCACCTTAAAAAAATTCGCAGCAACCAGAGATGCCATTTTTAAATTTTTTTATCTCTTTAAATTTGAAAAAAAAATGCCTACAAATTCGTGATGCATATTTTTTATCAAAAAAAAAGTATCAGTACTATAAGGATCGACTTGATTTTAAACGAATCGTTTCGTGGTTAAGAAATTGATGAAATTCCATTTCAAGTTGATAAAAACGAAATACTTAGTGGTTTTGTAAAGTTGAAAAAAAATTATAGTCAACCATAAATATGCAATTTTTCAATATTTTCAAAAAAAATTCTAGGCCATGAAACCATCTGTATTTTTTTTAAATTGAAAAAAAAAAATTAAAACCAAATCTAAAAATTATTATTTTCTGTCAAATGTCCCTTACAATCGGGGAAATAGACAACACGTATATCCGTCTGATTTCTCGTACGTATCCAGGACGAATTCCCCCCCCCCCCAACTCACTTCTCACTCTACCCTGATTCAAACACCATGCGAATTACTTTCAATTCTCCGCACTTCATCCCCTCTCACCACACCACATGCAAAAATAATTCTCTATTAATTTTTTTTCAATCATTACGTCGTATGAAATGGGAAAAAAACTCTAAATTCAACTTTTCGTTTATATAATTAAATTAAAAAACGTATTTGATTTTGAAAGTTCTATTCCATCTCGACAATTACCACGTTTCAATATGCATCCAATCCATCTATAGATACTCTCTGACCTCTGTAAACTTTTTCCAATATCTCGACGAGAAACGAAACGAAACCATATAGAAGTAGTAATTTATACGTCGAAGTTGAACAAAATTCACGGTTTTATTAACCTGTTCGCGAAGTATTCTGGAATGACAAGATAAAGATTGGGGGAAAAAAATCAACGTTTTGTTGTGCTATCTACCGAAGCCATGAGAGAGAAAGACAGGTACGAGCATATCGTACTCGGTACGTAAGTATAATGATTGAGAGTGAATATCAATCACTGTACACCTACGAGCGTGGTAGATGAGTTTTTTACCCAGATAATTGTTATTTTTACGTTATTTAAACGAATTTTTTTAGAAATTAAATTACGATTTGCGTCGTCCGCGCGGTTATCTCATCGTAGCACGAAGACGAGAATCGCAGCACAAAAGGTTAATTCGCGCTTCGAACGTCCTTTGCTATTAATTTTAAATTTTCTGAAATTCCTGAAGTAAAAGGAAGTGTACAAGTTGGCAAATTACAGCTTTCGGATTGACGACGAATTAGCAGGGTAATTGAGTTGAAATAGAAAGTATACAGGTCTGCGCAGCTGGTTTGATTTGATTCTAACACGATGTCGGTCTTTTCATTATTTTTGGAGAAAGGGGGAGGGGAATAAATCGATATCATTTATTATGATTTTTGGTGGATCATTTCTAACAGTTCTAATTTCTGTTCGGTCGTTACGATGGTACTTAATTATGCCATTGGATGAACTTCCTATATCCCTCGATTCATTAGTAAAGAGAGGGGAATTTTTCACGCAAATGATTCGTCATTGAAGGGGAAAAAGTGGGGGGTTTATCTAATGAAATAAGGATAAAGCAGGGACCCATTGGACAATTTACGTAATTCGTCGACTGATTTGGTGCGATGGTCTCGCATCCAGATACCTCATACTCGTCGATTGACGATACCGCACCAGTGACGTATTATGACGTTAATGACAACCTCATCATGAAGTACTCCGACTTCCGAGCGACGATAAATCAGAAAATTCACTTACGATTAAAAGTACGTACATTTTTGTCGTCGATGTCTCGTATGTTGTGCGGTTTAAAAAAACAAAACCGTTACAGTTTTAAAAGGACTAGTACATGTTGAGGCAGAGATTACATTTGCGGACGTTATAATGAGTAATACCAGTTAACGGGGAATGTATTTTCTGAGTGAAAGTTCCGTTTTTACTTTCACCCTCGCACCGTTCGGTTCGCGTTCTGGTTTGTCTGCGTGGTAAGTAACGGTTGAAGTGAAAGTGGCCCACCGGATGCGACCGAGGTACCGCTTCGCCTCGTACAATAACAAATAATTTGCCTGTCTGATGGCGCTCTCCGTGTATTGCGTTTCGCATCCTAACTTGCTCGAAAAATGTACCGTCAGTAATTTCTAACTGTAAAAAAAGCCTTCGCTTTGCCGAAAAACTTCATTCCGAGATGGATGGAGGTGGGATCGCGTGACGTGATTGGTGCTGGTGTGATCGTCGTGCGGAATAGGGTGTTCTGTAAATTTCCTACGAAATTTTTTACAGAACCTATAGAAAAATAAAATTGCGAAAAAATTCTTTCAGTCAAAAAAATATTTTTGAAAAGAAATCTCGAGTAATTTTTATTGTTGAATTTTTCAAAAAAAACTATCAGTTTTGTTTTTTAAAAATTTTCAAAAAAATGATTTGAAGATGAAAAAAAATTTCCAACATTGGTAGTTTTGAAAAAAATTATGAAATAAGGTTATAATTAAGTACCTACTCTGGATTTTAAAAAAAGAATTTAAAAAAAATATAAAGTAATCTCCAAAATTTCTGTTGAAAAAAAATTTCTCAAGCAAAGGAAAAAAATTGATAAAAAAATTATCCAAATTAGAAGTATCCTTTAGAGAAAAAATTGCGTCTAAAAATAATTTGAAAAATCTACATGAAAATTTTTTCAACTTTATTACTAAATTTTTTTTGGAAAAATGATTTTCTAAAAAAAAAAATTGTCAACAAAAAATATATCAATGGAAGTTCTCTTTTAAAAATTTATTTTTATCTAAAAATTTTGTTGAAGAAATCGTTGAAGAAAACGTGATGATACCTACTCGTATATTTTAGAAAAATAAAAATTTTAAAAACTCTTGACTCACTTTTCAAAAAATTCAAAAAAAAAATTAACTCTAGAAGAATTATCCTCAAAATTTTTTGTAAACAAAATGCTCAAGTAGAAAAAAAATTGAAATTTCTATCTTAAAAAAATCTTAATTTTTTTTAGAAAATTCTTGGGAAACATTTTTTTTAAAATGACCCACAAAAAAAATTCAAAAAATTTCTGGAGCAAAAGAAAAAAGTTGATTGGAAAATTATCCAGATGATAAAGTATCCTCTGGAGAAAAAATTACGTAAAAAAAAAATTTAAAAATCTACATGAAAATTTTTTTGACGTTCACTAATCAACTTTTTTGAAAAAAATCTTCTGGAAAATATTTTTGGAAAAGTAGTTTTCTTATAAAAAATTGTTAACAAAAAATATTTCAGGGAAAGTTCTCTTCCAATTTTTTTTTTTTGATGACATTGTTTAAGAAAACGATATTATATAAAAATAAAAATACCTAAAAATTTTAAAATCTGGTAATTCACTTCTCAAAAAATAAAAATAAAATAAAAATAAAGAAAAATTATCCTTAGAATTTTTTTAGAGCAAAATGGTCAAGTATAAAAAAAATCGTATTCCTAGCTCAAAAAATTCCTCATTTTTTTACAAAATTCTTGGGAAACATTTTTTCAAAAACACGACTTACAAAAATAATTTTGAAAAGTTTCTCGAGCAAAAGAAAAAAGTTGATAGAAAAAAAAAATTCCAAGGGATTTTCTCTTTTAAAAAAATTATTTATGTCAAAATTTTTTGTTAAAGAAGTTGTTCAAGAAGACAATGTGATATTTAGAAAAATGAGAATAAAAATTATAAAAACTGCCAATTCACTTCTCAAAATATCAAAAAAAATTAATTCAAAAAGACTTATCCTCAAAATTTTTTAGAAATAAAATTCTAAAATAGAAAAAAAGTTGAATTCCTCGTTCAAAAAAAATCATAATTTTTTTAAACAAAATTCTTGGGAAACATTTCTTTATTTTTAAAGAAATCGAAGCACAAAAATAATTTTTAGAAAAAAGTTGGTTAATTTTTCAAGAGTGAAAATTGTATCCAAACAAAAAGTCAGAAAAAAGATGATTTGAATTTCTACGAAATATAATTCAAGAAAATATCCCCCTCTTTTTCTTCAAAAGTGGTTTAATTATTTTTGGATCAATTTTTCTGTGATGTGATTTTTTTCGTATTTCAAAGACTTTATTGTGTTGAACCCCAATTAATTAGAATTCTGTTAAAATAAATTTTCAACCCTGAGAAGTTGAATAAAAAATCTCGTTCGAAGTAATGCAAAATACGTAGGTAGGTGTTGAGAACCACTTAGAGCTTTTGTGAAACAAAAATATTCTCTAGTGATTAAAATTTCAGCTAAATTTTCAATTAATTTCTTTCCCAAATAAAACCCTTCACAAATAATTAGTTTTTCTGACCGAAATTTTATTTTTTTGGGCTTAAAACGAGTATCGAATAAAGCCTAAATTTAACCCTACTCGGCGGATCAATTTCTTATCAAAGAAGAAAAAAAAATCATCCAAAAAGTTAGACTTTTATTAATATAATTTGGTCCATTTAAACGTCAACGGCGCGGGCGTCATTATTCATCGTGCAGCGAGTGGCGAAATAGAACAATTAACCGAGGCATTGTAAAGCATACAAGAGGAAAGTTGAACGATTCGGGAGAAAAAAATAAGGATTAAATTAAAATTTATAGCGTAAAAGTTTGGGCTATTTAAGAGAAAAAACGAACAAAAGAATTAAGCTCGTGGTATTAATTTACGAGTAGAAATAAAAACAGCACCGATCATCGTGATGGTAATTTCCATTTTCGTATAATTCTTGTAGAATTAATTTATTTAATGAGTCATTAATCCGGATCTTAATTTTTGAAAATTTTTTAGCTGCATTCGCCCCCTCGATTCCCTTTCGAATTGATACGTTTTGGTATGAATCTGTGTTAAAATGGATCTCCATTAGAAGGGGCGGGGGTTGCGCCAGGAGTAGTATAAAAATGTAATATAAATCGTAAACGAGTAAACTCCAGCGTTAGTCTTCGAACCGAAACCAAAATTGTCCACTATTCCAGGTCAATGGCCTCGTGAAGGGGTGAAACGAAGCAAAAGTGATCGTTGGTCATCGTAAAATTAAAAGTTGCAAACTGAAACTGAAAACTTGGACAGAGCGTTGAAAAAACTTTCAGCAATTTTTTTTTTTTAATGTGATGCTCTAAATGAATCTTGTGAACCGTGAACTCATGTCGGTCGTGTCGTGTGTCGTGAACCGTGACGATGAGAGTCAACGATCAACTGATCGTGAATTTACTGTTTAATTCGATAATGGGAAAATGGAGCTGGAACGAGTTTTAGAGGTCAGATTTTTTTGGAGTGGTTTGGTTTCATTTTTGCGAAATAGGAGCTTCAGTTTTTGGAGATTTTTTTTTCGTTGAATTTTGAAATTATTAATTTTTGAGGTTTATTTTTATTTTAATTAAATTTTTTCTTTTAAATAATACCAAATTTAATTTTTTTATCTGGAAAAGGTTTGTACTACTTTCTTTCATCGTCCTATCATCGATGGAAAATTTTTTCCAATTTTTTGCTCATTTTATTTTTTTTTAATTTTGATGCTATTTGTACTTTCATAAGAAATATTTTTGTTATTTTTTTTCTCTATGCCTTGGGAAAAAATTTCAAAAAAAAAATAAATAGAATTGTTTTGAAAATTATAAAAGTGCTAAAATACTTTTTTGCCCCCCCCTCCCCCCGGGATAAACGCTTATGCTTCTACCACACTCTTCCCTCCTTGCCCTCTCATAAATGGAAAATTTTGTCCATTTTTTTTGCTCAAATTTTGAAACAATTTATATAATTAGGAAATATTTTAAATTCACATTTCATTTTTAATTGCTCCTTCATTGTTGAAAAAAAAATTCAAACAATGTATGTTCAGTAGGCATTTCAAGTTCAGCGATAATATTTGAAAGTATAATCGGGAATAAATACGCGAGCTTTACACGCACAAAAAAAACGAGAAATGAGAAAGACGATTAGATAAAAAAATTACAAATGGGTATACTTACTTACAAATTGTAGGATTGAGGACGTATACAGATAGCATGAAGACAACAATAACCTTGCCTGAAATAGCGATATTTTTCACTAAAACATACAATATCGGAGCACCATAAAGTATGCTTCAGATTCAAAGTACAGTAATATCTGTCCTATTACAAAACCCAGGATATTTTAGTACTCGAGTCTTGAAATGCATATAATGTACGTAGCTATGCAATATTGTATAAATTTTGCTGCTCGGTGCACATTGGTCGTAAAAATCAAACTGAAAGTTTAATTAATCGAAATAAGTTATGGGATTCGAATACGACCAGTGTAGTACCTTAAAGAATAGGCTTAATTGTACGTACTCGAGTACTCGTACATTTGGTCGATGAATTATTATACCATTGGTGGGTATCTTCCATCGTGTAGGTTCGTGTATAATATTTTAATACTAAAGACGAAACGCCATGACAGTGAACGAGTTGATATTGAATAGTAATTGTCAAGAACTCTATTCCATTGCCATTTGTATTTCAAATACTTCTACGGCAAGGTTAAAAATTTATTAGCCGTTACATACTTACTACGAGTACTAATATGTGGACTAGTAATCGCAACGAATATCTGGCTATATTTCATGGCACGTTGTAATGGAAAAATTCGAACGTAAAATGAATACGAAAACTGAAAGTTGGACGAAGTTTAGTGAGGTTCTTTTTAAATCGAGATTTCCTTTGTTTGTTTTGGTAATTTTTGTTTTTTTAAATTTTGTAATGCTTTTTCTTCTTCTTCTTCTTCTTCTTCTTCTTCTTCTTCTTCTCCAGGAACCTTGATATAGGGCTATTAGCTTCATTTTCATTTTAGAAAGATAATGAGAAAATTAGTGATTTTTTCAGCAATTTATTCATTTTTAATAGCAATGTTTTCATTGAATAACAATTCAAAATTAGACAAATTTTTTAATTAAAATTTTTGAAATTTGATAAATTTTAAAAAGTTCAGCTTAATTTAAAAAAAATAAATAAATAAAAAAAATAAGGCCAATCAAATTTTTTTTGCATATATCTTATGTTGAATACCTAGACCTGAAATTTCCGTCTCTACTGTGGTCGACTCGATTTCCTTTCGCTTCCCTCCCCTCTCCTTTCAACAACCGAAGTTATGGCTGAAATTTGGATAAATTTTTAGACCATTTTTCCCATTTTTTTTCAACAATTTTTTCATATTAGGCAGTATAATTAGGTATGTCATTTTTTTGGAATAGAAAAATTATATGATTCCATGATCTTTCTCCACTTCTCCTCCTCTACTCTCCTCTCCTCACCTCTGCATTTTTATGAAGGCTGGCTTTCTTTTTATCTCAGAAATAGAAAAAGAAAATTACCAATTTTTCATCAAGTATTCGTAAGTAGCTAAGTACATACCTAGATACTTTCAATAATTCTTCAAAAAATAAATAGTTATGACCAAAACATTGGCAGTTGAATGCATTTCTTCCCCTTTTTTCTCTTTTTTGATTTTTGAACAAATTCATTTAATATATTTTTTTAAAATTAAACGTATTCATCTCAAGAATTGAAAAAAAAAAGATTTCATCAACTATTATTCACGATGATTTTTTCGAAAAAAAAACTTGGGTACGAAAAAATTCAAACAATATAATTACAGAACTGTACTTACAAATTGGTCATTCTTTTATTTTACAATTTTTTTCTGCCCAAGAATGGGGAATAGTTATGGCTGAAAGAAGTATAAAAAAATCTAAAAGTGCTCTCACTATCTCGAGATATTTATTTTTCCAGGGCTAGAGGGAGGGGGACTTATCCGACGAAAAATTACCAATTTTTAGTGCTCTAAAAATTTTGTTCAGAGGGATTTTCTCGTAATTGCATTTTAGAGATTTTATTGAAGATGCTGCCAATCTCTTTCTGGAGCTTATAGCTCACTTTGCAATTTACTCCGATTTGTCCTTTCACTCCTTTCTCCAGAGTTAGACACAGGAAAAGTTGTCAAACAAAAAAATAGTCAATTTTCAATATTTGTAATTTTGGTCCAGAATATCCTTATCTTATTTACATTTTTTGAGATATTATTGAGGATATTGCCAATCTTCCCTTTCTCTTCGTTAAATCTTCTATACAAAAAAAAAACACTGAATTTTTTGTGGAGCCTCAAGCTCAATCTCCCAGCAATTAGCTACAGTTTCTCCTTTCTCCAGATTTACATACAGGAAAAATTGTCAGACAATGTTCTAAAAGGTTCGGAGAATTTTTCTCATATTTAAATTTTTTAGATATTTTCGAGGATGTTGCCAATTTTTTCCAATTTTTCTTCGCTGAATTAAACTTTTTTAGTGTTTTGAGAATTTACAAAGTGAATGGCTTGAAATTTTTATCGATCCTCGGGCTTACTCTCTCTACGATTTACTCCAGATTTTCCTTTTTCTAGAGCTAGGTATTGAAAAAATTGCTAGACGAAAATTTAGTTCTCTGAAAATTTGGTCTGAATGGTTTTCCGCGTGTTTCCATTTTTTTAGGTAGGATATTGGAAATATTTCCTTTTTCTTCCCTGAATTGAGATTTTGTGGTATCTTGAATTTAAAAATTGAATGATTTGGAATTTTTGTGGACCCTCATAGACTCACTCTCTCTGCAATTTACTCCGACTTTTCTTTCCTCCAGAGCTAAATACAGGAAAAGTTTCTAGACGAGAAAAATGAATAATTTTTAATGCTCTAAAAATTTGGTCCATAGAATTTTTCTCATATTTTCATTTTTTTGGGATATTATTGTAGATTGCCAATCTTCTCTTCTTCTTCGATGATTTTTCTTTTTGCAGTACGTACCTTGAATTCACGAAGTGAATGATTTGGAGTTTTTGTGGAGCCTCAGGCAGTCAGGCACACACTTTCTGCAGTTTACTCCAATGTTTCTTTTTTGTGGGGTTATATACAGAAAAAATTATCAGGTGAAAATTGATCAATTTATTTGTGTTCTAAAAATTCAAAGTGAGGATTTTTCTTATATTTACATTTTTTTTGGCCCTTTTCTTTGCCAGATTGATTTTTTTTTTGGGTCTCAAATTTAAGAACTGAATGATTTGAAATTTTTGTGCAGCCTCTAGCTTAATTTCTCTTCAATTTACTCCAATTTTTCTTTTGGATATTGCCAATTTGGCATTTTTCTCCGCCAAATTGATTTTTTTTGGGTCTAAAATTTACAAGCTGAATGACTTGAAATTTTTTTGGAGTCTGTGGTTTAATTTCCCTTCAGTTTACTCCAGTTTTTCCTTTGGCCAGATCTATCAATTTTGTGCGCCAAAAATTTGGTCTAGAGAATAGAGAATCTTTCTTATAGTTGCATTTTTTGAGATATCAACCATTTGTATAGGTAGATCCTCATCTTTCTCTTCATCGAATTGAGCTTTTCTAAGATCTTCAATTTACGAAATGTCTGATTTGGGATTTTATTTGATTCTCAGGCTCACACCATTTCTGCAAAATGAGCACTATTTTAAGGAAGAAATTGGAACAAATTGGTAAAATTTCATCTCCGATTCTTCGTAGTCGATTTCATCTCCCTTACCACTCAAAACGGTGCAGGTCGATTGCGGGCCAGCTAATGATTTGGCCCGCAAATTTTCGACTCTATTGCGGGCCAAAAAATACTGCTGTCAGTGCCTTTGTTATTGAGAACAATGGTCAAATTTTAATGCCTATTGCGGGCCAAGAAAGTAAGGTTGGCTCATTCGATTCCTTCGTGTAGGTAACTACATATCCTTCCAAAAGTTTCCTCGAGTTTGCATATGAACACACCAGTTTTTCAATCAAAGTGGTATTTTTATGAAAAACATAATAATTACACCAAAAAAATAAGAAATTTTTTGATCCCCCCTCCAAAAAAAAAAAAAAAAAAAAAAAAAATTTCTTACAAGAAATAGGAAATTTCATGGTGCAAATAATTTTTAAAAAATCCAAAAAAGTGGAAAATTGTTTCATCTAGGTACTTATTCCAAAAAAAACAACGGAAAAAATCATTTTTCAAATGAATGAAAATTTTTATCAAAAAAATTAAAAGAATTTTTATTCCAAAAAACTTGAGAAATTTTCATTTTCATTTCCAAAAATATTATCTTCACTAAAATTGAGAAAATATATTTTTTTCCAATAAAATTGAAAGACATGAAAACAGTTGCTGCGGCCTAGGTAGGTACTTATTTCAAAAATAAATAAATAAATAAATTTATAAGTGTTCCGAAAAATTGAAAGATTTCATTCTGGTAAAAAGTAAATTTTTTATTCAAAAAATTGCTTTGAATGGATTCTGGTCTATCAACTTTTATTTTGGCATATTTTGAAATTATAAAATTTGGGGCCCTAACTTGGATTTACAGCCCCTTTATCAAGAGGACCCCTATTGCTGCCGCAATACTGCAACTTGTCTCTGGGCGCCTCTGATGTTCCGAAATAAAAATTGAACGATGAACACTTCAACTGGTTTACAGCTGAATCTTCGTTCACTTCTTGGCCCGCAATAGAGCATTTTTTTGCCACCACAATCATTAATCACTTCCATCTTTTGTTTACACTTGGCCCGCAATCGTACCGCTTTTTTGGGGAGAGAAAACAATAGCTGGCCCGCAATAGATCAACGGCCACTCAAAACTATGCTACGAATCGAAATAGACCGACCTTCGCAAGTCGGTTATAGCTTTTGCAAGTTTTTTTCGCCTTCTATCTGTCTCACCATCTCGATACCAGTGTTGTTAAAACTTAAATAATTCAGTTTGAGTTTGAGTTTTCAGTTACCAGTTTTCCCTATTTCAGTTTACTTCCAGTTCCAGTTTTGATTTTTTTTCAGTTTCAGTTTTCAGTTCCAGTTTTTTGTATAAAAAATTGAAATTTTTTTAAAAATCAATAAAAATAATATAAAAAATCAAAAATCAATAAAAAATTGGAATTTAATTAAAATAATTTAAATCTATGAATTTGAAATTAAATTATAGAGATTTAGATCTACAACTTTTGTTTGAAATTTTTTTTAATTCAACCCCTCCACCCACTCCATTTTTCAATATTGAGTGTCTTTGTACTATTATGAAAAATTAGAGGGGAGGGGAGGGTCCAATCGAAATGTTTATGAGAACAAAAATTATTTCTAAGATCTTAATTCACAACTTTTGTTTGAAATTTTTTTTTATTAAACCCTCCCCTCCCTCCCAATTATCAATAATGAGTGTTTTCTTACTGATATGCAAAATTCGATGGGAGGGGAAGGTCAAAACGACCTAGACACTACAAGCCATGAAGTTAAATTTGGCAACCTTGCCGAAGACGGCCGACTTGAGCAATTGAAAATACGTTTTCTGGGCAAACGAAGTGTTTTTCGAAAAAATTGATGCGAACCAAAATTGTAGAGGGAAAAATTAACTTTCGTTTAGTGTATTCGGAATTTTGATTCGACTAATATTTCTCGAGTTACGGTCAAAAAACTGATTTGAAGATGGGCCGTCTACCAGATTTTCCCTATTTTCCCGGCCAAAGAAGCGATTTTCGTAAAAATTGATAAGAACAAAAATTGTAGAGCAAAAAATATCCTTTCATCCTAAAATCATTGAAGTTTTGATTCGACGAAAATACATTCATTAGCAAAAACTGTTTTCTCAGATATGCAAATTTTCATATTTTCCTATTTCGCGGATAAACAAAGCGTTTTTCATGAAAATTGATAAGAACTAAAATTGTAGAGCAGAAAAAATCCTTCAGTTTTAGTGCTTTTAAAATTTTTGATTCGACCAATTTTTTGAGTTATCGTCAAAAAACTATTTATTTTTTCATTTTCGTGGTCAACGACCCCTTTTTTGTGAAAATTGATAAAAACCACAATTGTAGATCAAAAAATTTACTTTTGTTTGGTGTAGTCGGAATTTCGAATTGATGAATATTTCTTGAGTTATCGTTGAAAAACTGATTTTGAAAGTTGGCAGTCTACCAAATTTTCCCATTTTCCCGGTCAACGAAGCGATTTTCGTGAAACTTGATACGAACCAAAATTGTAGAGCGAAAAAAATCCTTTCACTCTAAAATTTTTGAAATTTCGATTTGACGAAAATACCTCGATTTCTCAGCGTAAAATGTTTTCTTGGATATGCAAATTTTCACATATCATTTTCAGAGCGAACGAAGCATTTTTCGTGAAAATTAATCTGAACCAAAATTGTAGAGCAGAAAATTTCCTTTCGTTAGTGTGTTGTCAGAATTTCGATTAGATGAATATTTCCCGAGTTATCGTCAAAAAACGGATTGGAAAGTCGGCCGTCTACTACTCGAAAATGCGACGTTGCCTTTCTACGTTCATGGCTTGTATCTCTAAGTGGTTTTGGGAAGGTCCAATTGAAATTCTTATAATAACCAAAATTATTTCCAAGATCTTAATCTACATCTTTTGTTTGAACATTTTTTCAATTCAACCCCCCCCCCCCCTAAATCCAACTCTAATACTCTATAACTCGAACTCAACTCGATTAATAATAATTAATTATACCTATAATTAATATTTCAAAATTCAAATTTTAAATTCAAATCAGAAAGTGAAATAAGTCAAATAAGTCATAAGTGAACTTAAATTGAAAAAATGAAAAAAAGAACTAGCCTAAAGTAGAAAAAAAAAACCTAAAAAAAAAATTGAAAACTGAAATAAAAAAACTGAAAATCATTTCAGTTTCATTTCAATTTTTTCTATTTCAGTTTTTGTCATTTCAGTTAAGTTTCTGTTTCAGTTTCAGTTTTTACCAATCAGTTTAAGTTTTTTCAAGTTTTTTTCAGTTTCAGTTAAAGTTTCAGTTTCAGTTTTAACAACACTGCTCGATACCGGTCTTTGTCGTCAGATTGTTTTAAAAATGATGACAAAACTGGCATGAAGTGTCTCTGTCTTTGCTCGATTCGATCCCAACTGTATATCTACGAGCTCACTGCACAAAATCCTTGACAACAAATAAAATAACTACGACGACGATAAGAAGAAAAAATACGCCGCTGCCGCGATAGTTTTTTTTAAAGTACGCGATAGATAGAGTCGGCTAGGTTGGTCGTTTTAGCGTTCAGGAAGGTCGTTGGTCTATAATTCCGCGCGCGGCAACGTTGATAGTTGAAAAAGATGCACACTGTAGCATTTCTTCGTTATAGTTACAAGATACGTTACGTTTGTGTGGACGTTTGTAAATACTAACATACAACCGAAGATCACGATACGCCGACTGAATGTGTCGACCTTGCCGATACAGGAAGTTAAACAGAACCTTCACTATTAAATACCCGGCTCCGCTGCCTCACTCCTTACGATGATCGCGCCATCGTACGCGGTTTACCCGTCATACCGCCGCATGCCGCCCGAGTCCTCCCTGTCACATACGTACACCGCACCGCGAACCAGCGCAGTGATCACTCTTAATAACAGTTGTTTGCCTCACCTTCGTCTCTAAGGTAAAATGCTTTTTTATAACGTCATGCCGGACGCATTTTAACAACGTTGTCGACGTTTTTCGCTATATTTAGAATCGCGTCGAACGCGCAAATTAGCGAATCTGTAATCTTTTCCTCGTAATGGGTACCTGAGTGTGAGTGGACGTGGTGTAGGTTTTTTTTTTTGCATGAGTTTGTACCTTTCTTTGTATACGTAGATACCTAAGTTCTGTATCGATGCTGGGGGGTGAGGATAATTATGATGACGCTGCAGCTGATATAATCTTACGCAAGCAAGAAATGCTGCATACTGACTTCGTCGGCATGTTGCTGCGACAGTTCTATTTTTGTCGTTTTCGGTTTTTCTTTTGTGTCAGAATTTTATCTCTGATCGTTTTTCTGGGTGCACAAATAGTGGGTCTCAAAAATTGCAGTTTTGCAGTTTTGCAGTTTTTTCTTAAACTTTGGTCAATTTTTAGGGACGAGCAAGGCCTCTTTAAAAAGTAGTTTGGACTTTTCAATAATTTTTTCTAAGTTGCTCCATTGTTTTCAAATTATAATAATTAATCAAAAAACGAGAGATATTTTATCCAAAAAGTTTTAAAAAAATTGAATAAAAAATCGAGATTTTTTTCTTTAAAAATAGCAGATTGTTTTTCCCAAAAAATTGAAAGATATTTTTTTATTTCAAGAAAATTCAGAAATTTTTTTCTCCAAAAAAAAATGAAATATTTTGGGAAACAAGTAATTTTTTTCGAAAATTCGAGAAAAATTTTCAACTTTTAGGTACCTCCAAAAAATCAATAAATTTTTTCCTTCAAAAATTTGAAAAATATTTTTACTGCAAGCAAATTAAGAAATTATTTTCTCCATTTTTTTTTCTTTCCTTAAAAACAGAGATTTATTGCATCCAATTTTTTTCAAGCAAATTTGTGGCAAAACTCTTTTTTTTTTTTCTATAAAGAGATACCCGAGCGGCACACTCGATCGATAATATCGGAAGATGTAACGTATCGATAAAAAATCGTTTGAAAATCTATAGATGTTCTCACGATATTATAAAGATTTATCGGTACAACTTCATAGGCAAAAAATCTAAAAACTATCGAATTCGATATTATTAAGATTTTATGACGATATTCGTCAACGATACTATCGACAAAGAATATTAAATTTATCGAATTCGATTTTCCACCGATTTTGTGCAGATATTTGAAACTACATTATCGACAAAGAATATTAAATTTATCGAATTCGATTTTTTAACGATTTTGTAAAGATATTTAAAACTATATTATCGACAGATTATAAGAAATTTCTCGACTTCGATATTTTACCGATTTTTTGACGACATTTGAAACTATATTATCGACAGATTATATTAAATTTATCGAATCCGATTTTTTACCGATTTTGTAAAGATATTTAAAACTTTATTATCGACACGTAATCTGAAATTTCTCGATTTAGATTTTTTAACGATTTTGTGACGATATTTGAAACTATATTATCGACAAATAATCTGAAATTTCTCGAATTCGATTTTTTAACGATTTTGTGAAAATATTTAAAACTTTATTATCGACACGTAATCTGAAATTTCTCGAATTCGATTTTTCAACGATTTTGTGGCGATATTTGAAACTACATTATCAACAAATAATCTGAAATTTGTCGAACGATTTTTCAACGATTTTGTGACGATATTTGAAATTATTTCCAAATTGGTGAAAATTCTTCTAAGTCCAACACGTCCGGAAGTACTAAACTGCCTATTATAAGCGTTTTATTGCTAATTCCTCAACGATAAGGTATGGCATAGTGGTTAAGGAAGAGGATTACCATGCAGGAGGTAGAAGGTTCAAGCCCCACGGGTGGCATATTTTTTATAATTTTTTTTGACTTTTTCTGAAATGATCCTCTTACCGTAACATGAATAATGTGTTTAGGCATAGTTTAATGTATTAATTATACTAATTAATGATTTTTAATTATAGAAAGAAGCTAGTAAAAGACAAAAAATCGGAATAAAAAATCGATAAAAAATCGACAGAATATCGAATTCTATAAAGTGTCGCGAAAGTTCCGCCTAAATCGTGAAATTATCTTTCGATATTATAGATATATTATCGATAAAATATCTTACTATAATCTCGAAATTTTTGCTAACTATAATTCGTCGATAATCTATCTATATATCGAAAGATAATTTCACGATTTATGCGGAACTAACGCGACACTTTATCGAATTCGATATTCTGTCGATTTTTTATCTCGATAATTTGTCGAGTGTGCTGCTCGGGTATTATCTCCAAAAAAAGTAAAAGGATTTTTCTTCCAAAAAATTAAGAAATTTTTTAACTTTTCTTTGACTTCAAAAAAATTGAGATAGGTATCTTGAATTGCAAGAAGTTTTAAAATTATTTTACACCAAAAGAATTAAAAATTTTTCTCTCTTGAGAGATTTTTTAAAATTTTGAGTGTTATTGGTGGAGCACCAGAGCTATCACTAAGTTACCCCTTGCGTACTTTGCCCTTGTGGGCTCATCCAAAAATGAAATTTAGTCGGGTAATTCTCAGAAAATCGGTAAATTTGAGTAACCAACTGATTTCTCAACTCCTGTACTATGCACAACTTTCATTTTTTGGTTATTTGTACATTATAACGTCCTTAATCCACCATGCCCAATTTAATGAATACCACCCCCCTCCCATTGAGTACAAGTTAGTCTAAACCTCAAAATGTCCTTCGTCGTGGCCTGTAGCACAACATGTTTTTGAAAACAGATTTCAAAAATTATGGAAATCACCATGTTTTTCTGAAAAAAAAGTAAGTACACGTCATTAGGAAGTTCAGGGTATAGGCTAGTGTGAATGATGATCACAAAAAGTGTTTAGTACAACTACACCTGATCATTGAAAACTGTAGCAAAGATTTATGTCCATCGTCGTTGCTAATTTTTAAAAATTTGTCTCAGCTCGCTGAGTGAATATTTTTTTCTGCTGAATGGCTACACTGATTTGTTACTTTTATAATAATACTATCCGCATTTGAAATTTCGAATGGCAATGCACAGAGCGATTTTTTACTTAATCATCTGTAAAAATTTCAATTTTTACAAAAATAGTGTCCATCGTCGTGGCTTATCATTCCTCCGGTATAAAATGTCCCATCTTCCTGAAAACTGAGAAAATTTATTCTAATTAGTAAGTATCCTATTATAGCTTATTAATAATTAATAAAATATCAGTATTATAGCTTATAGAATAACTACATGTCGAATTGTCCATCGTCGTGGATCACAAGTGTTTGTCTTTCGTCGTGGCAATGATGAATTTTTACAGCCACGACGATGGACAATTCGACAATTAGTTATTCTATAAGCTATAATACTGATATTTTATTAATTATTAATAAGCTATAATAAGATACTCACTAATTAGAATAAATTTTCTCAGTTTTCAGGAAGGTGGGACATTTTATACCGGAGGAATGATAAGCCACGACGATGTGAGCAAAAAAATCAAATTTTCTCAATTTCATGAAAATTTCTGTTTATGACAAATATCGGTTTGAAACATGTCCAAACATGAATTTTAGGCTCTCCAGACACCTCGAGGGACAATTGAGTGTTCCCAAAATGGCGTCACTCAGTTAATTTAAATGAAAATTTTAAAAAATAGAAAAAATCAACGAATTTCATCCAAACTCGGGTTGATGGTGTATAACTACGTATTTAGTGATATACTACGACGACAATTTTTTTCGACCAAAAATGACTGTTTTTTGCGCGAAAAATGATGAAAAAATCAGTTTTTTGCGTTTTTGAAGGCCTTCCACCTATATAAAAAATTCTGAAAAAAATATATGTTGTACATCCAGACTAGGTGTGTAATATATCTTTTTTCCATTATTGCACCTCTGAAAGAACTTGTCGAAATAGCCGTTAGAAAACTTAAAACGCGCATTTCACAATGAAGATAGGTTTGAAATTTTTTTTTTTTAATTTCCATGGATGACCCTTGAGTATACCTAACATCTACCTGAGTTTGAAAAAATTTGGTTAAAAACTGTCAAAATGAAAAATTATAATCGAAAAATCACATTTTTCGCTCTATGAGGGGGTGGGGGTGAGGTAGCGACCTAAAAATTTGGTCACGGGGGTTTTAGACCATAAGGACCAACTTCCACTAGTTGGTTTAAAAATTCGCTCTGGGGGCCAAATCACCCTATTTTACCCGGCTATACCCCTTTTTGAATCGTCCTCCCCCCTCCCTTTTGGGAAATGAATTGACCCCAACACCATAAAAGTACTCGGGGGCATATATATTTTCAATTACCTTAAGAAAATTTTTTTAAAAACTTGTCAAATTTCTGAACTTTTACAGTAGTGAAATTTGCCGATTTTCTGAGAATTCCCCAGTCACACTTTATCATAATGATTTTTTGATGAATCAAAATTGTAAAAGTATGTGGCTTTTTTCAGCCAAAAATAAAAAACTCAAAAATTTTAATTTTTTTCCAACGGGTCTTAATAATATTTTTTGAAATGCAAACAAAAAAAAATTTCCAACATTTTTAAAAAATTGTTATACTTTGGATATTTTTCTAAAAATTGTCAGGAAAATAATATGGAAATCCTTCCAAAATTGAAAAAAATCTATCTATCCAACATTTTCATTTAAATTTTTTTGAAACATTTTCGAAAAGCCATCAAGACACTTTTTTTTCAAATAGGCATCAAAAACTTTCTTACTTAATTTTTTTGGAAATTTCTCTAGTTTTTCAAAAATTTTAGAAATTTTGAAAAAAAAAATTTACAAAATATCTTCAGTATTTTTAAAAATATTTTTCATATTAATTCGTTTTAAAATATAGAAAAATTTCTCCAACTGTAATTTTTTGAAAAATTTTAAAAATTTCCTTCAATTTATCTTGGAAGTATTCTGCAACTTCTTTGAAATTTTCAAAGTAATTTTTTTTGAATCAGTATTTCCCCAGAAATTATCAAAAATTTATGCGATAATCCCTCCTAAAAAAAGAACAGAAATCATCCAGGTACTGAAATTTTTTTTTTTTTTAAGTTTTCTTTTAAACCCATCTAAAATATTTTTATTATTTCCAAATTTTTAAAAATCCTCTCAACAAATTTTCCTAATTTTTTCACATATTTTCTGAAAACTTGTGTTCAAAGTTTAAATAAGTATTTTTTTTCAAACTTTGAAAATTTTATTGCCCCCCCCCCTATCTTCACCTAAAAAATATCAAAAAATTGTCTGAAAATTTTAGCATAGTATATGCTTTTAGGGAGACCAAAATAGAAAAAAACGACCCCAAAATCCGACACCAATTTCTCAAATTTCTTGAAAATCTCATCCCATCTTAAAATCCATTGAATTTTTGAAAAAAAGTTCTCCTAAAAATTCCCTCGGTACTTTCTAATTAGGTGCGATTAATTAAAAATGTAGGGACATTTTTAATATTATCAAAAATTTCTTGATTCTCTCAAAAACTTACATTTTTCTTCAAAATTCGAGTGAATTTTTGTAACTTTGAGAGAGTCATCTGAATATTATTATCTATCCACAAATTTCTCTTAAAATTATTCAAAAATCTCATACACCCAAAAATCTATTAAATTAAAAAAAAAAAAATTGAAATCCTGTCCCATCACTTATTCTTTGGAAAAAGATCTTCTGAATTGTCTGCTAAAAGTCATTAAATTTTCTAAAAATCTCGAAAATCATCTAAACAAATTTTTTCATTTCTTCAAAAAAATAGGTAATATTTTTTTTTTAGTAGGCATGTACTTCTTTTCCTTTCTCTCTTTATGTAATTTATTTATTTATGTAGCCAATTATTCCTAAAAAATTTTATTATGAAAAAATCAAAAGTTGAAAAAATGTTCATACGTGAAAAATAAAATAATATGAAAAAGTGTAATTTTAAATTTTGTGTACGTAGGTATTTTTTTTTAAAGTGAAAATTCATAAAATTACAAAATAAAACAATAAAAATGAATGTTATCAAATTTTGTATATTAAAAAAATGTAGTAAAAGATTGAATTTATAGAAAAAAATTGTTTTAGTTTTTCTTGTCTCTTTTATTGCCCTGAAAAAAATCGAGATGAAAAAATAACTCCTCTTTCTTTTTTTCTTGCATTTTTTTCAACCTACTGCCAATTCGACTTCTTTTAGGCACAAAATAAGATGAACACTTCCAAGCTGAAGATTTTTCATTTTCATCGAAAAAATTTTCAAAATCTCTTCAAAAAAAAATTATACTTACTTTTGAGTCGAATCTCAAACCGACATAATTACTTTTCAGTTATTTCGAACCGCGTTGTATGTAGTATTTTTCAACAACCTTTACACTCGCACATACGCATACCGTTAAGTAGAAGTACAACAAGGTCACCGAGTCTCCGAGCAAATTCAACTTATCGCTCGATTTACGTAGAAACGACAATAAGAAAAAAAATATTTCAATATTTTCTTCCCTTCTTTGATAATTATTATGATTAGAAAAAAATTCGCAGCTCGGATCATTTCGCCGAATTTTTTTCATTTTGTCGACGTATTCGTCGAAACCTCAACTCCCGCAGGCTCTCCCTTCTTATTTCTTTCCTCGATGACCTTGAAGTTGCCTTGATATTTACTCGCATAGATGCAAACATGTGAAGTGAAATATTGTAGATATAAAATACTTGTACTCGTATCTCAATGCTCTTGGCCTTAAGGTTCAAGATTAACTTACACCTTTTATGGACTTAGAGGAGTAATTTTGAAGAAAGGTATCGCTATATAAATATTCGACCGAGTATTCTGTCGTCTTTCACTTTTATAGGGTGTGAGAAGTGAGGACTGGTAGGAGTGGATTTTTTTGCTTTGTTTTTTGAACGTCGAGTGGACCCAGTTGGCGCGTTTTTTGACGTCTCTTGATTTCTTACATATGTCAGAAGTGGTTTTGGCATTGACATTATGATGGAGAATTCAATGATTCGAAATTATCGCATTGCGTTGCCTTCAATTGTAGTATGAAAACAGCTAAATTTGCAAATGACCTACTTTTCAGTACCTACCTATTTTTGTGAAATTTGCCTATCTTACGTATCGAAGGCGTCAGAGTTCGATATAAAATAAGCCTTATTTTTCCTCTCAAATAGCAATTTCGTCGAAATTATATTTTTCAAAAAAAAGAGGAAAAAAATCAAATACACTCGAAATTTAAAATACCTTTCGACACATTAAATAATCTCGAGGTTGAAATGGAATAAGTAAAAAAAAATAATGACGTCAATGCTTACATTTTGGATTCCGGCAGCCGGCATTGAATATTCAGATAAGAAAAAAAAGTAGCTGTTTGCTTGAAAATCTAAAACTATACGTAAAAATTCGTTCACCTAATTCTACGCTCCTCGATGCTAAAATAAGAACGAAACTACGCCAAAAATATTCAAGGTCGTTCACCCGCCAATTTCGCTATATTTACGGCAAAATAAATATGCAACTTAACCAACACGTGCAATTCGTCCGCGTCCGATTCGATCGTGTCCTGAACCTGGGTTCGAACTCGTATTTTCGTGGCCTGAACTGAAACCAGTACAATGTTTCGATTCGATTAAATTTTTAAACGAATTATGAAAGATTAAAGCGAGTGGTTCGCCATTGGCCGCAGGCCGCAGGTAGATCAGAAATGCAATCAGATTCGATAAAACACCAGGTACTGTGTATACCGGTCCATTTGCAATGACATAATCAAGCCCTACAATCAACTCTTTCCGGGTTATCCACGTACATTTTTGTCTGCTTTAATTGTTTTCTTCTGTAAACTTCGCCACATCTCTTTCGACCTCGAAATTCCATTACACTCGAATTTATTTTTATCGTCGCTCATTGTGCGTTCTGTGTCCTTATGTCGTTGTTTAGTGTAATTTTTGGACCGATTCTAGACCATTATGTAGTTGTCGTTTTGTTCGGATTTACTGATTTGTATGTATGGACCGAGTTGGATGCTAAATTATGTTTCTAGATTTATTAATTATTTCTTCTTCTTCATTTTAGTACGGTTGCCAGATTTTTGTTTTTTTTTCTCGCATTGGATTAAAAATATTAATCTTGATATCATTTTTATAAAGTGGTGTATTTTCGAGGTTGTTTGAGCTTTTTCAAGTGTGGGTTTTCGCATTTGTGAAATTTTTGAAAAGGTAATATCAATTTAACGACTTTATAAATTTTTTTTTCGCTTAATAAATTACCTATTCGAGAAAAAGCCCATTGTAGATTTCAGGGCACAAAATACGAAATTAGTAGTTGAAAAAAAAATTTTAAAAAGAAAAAAAGCAGGGATAGAAAAAAAACAATTTTTTAAGAAATTGTACAGTTGGAAAAATTTTCAAGTTTTACAATACCTACCTACCACTTTTTTTTTTCTTAGAAAATAAAGATTGAGAAAATTTGAAAATATTTTTTGTGTTTATTTTCTATTTCTGGAAAAAAGTTTTTAATTTTAAATTTTATTATTTTTAAAAATATACGCGATAATATAATTAAAAAAGTTGACACATGAAAAAAAAAATGAAATTTTTCACTTTATTATTGGAAAAAAATGAAAATCAAAGCTATTTTAAAGTACAGGTATAAATTGTTTAGAATCTTCTTTTTTTAAATTTTTATTGGAGATTTAATCTTTTTAATGTTTACCTGTTTAAAATTAAATTTTATCAATTTTTTTTTCGAAAGGTAACCTTTTCAGTTTTTATTCAAAATTGAACTTTTATAATTTTTATTTGAATCAAGGTTTTATACTTTTGCTGAAAATTGTGTTTGTTGAATTTTCGCTCAAAATTGCATTATTCAATTTTTATTTAGAAGTTGATTTTTTTTCATTTTTTTCCCAAATGCACTTTTTAGGTTTATATTCGAGTTTTTAATTTTTAAAATTATAACTCATGATCGAATTTTTAAATTTTTGTTTCAAGTTTAAAATTCTCCAATTTTTTCTTGGCATGCATGGAATTCTCAGAATTTTTATTCAAAATCCATTTTTTCGAATTTTGCTTGAATTTTATAATTTTTATATTATTTTTGGGTAAAATTGTTCACTTTTAATTTCTATTTAAAAATGCACAATTTAATTTTTGCTCGAAAATTGAATTTTTCAAATTTTGTTTCAAATTGTTTTTTTTTCTGGTTTTGATTCATTTTTTTTAAATTTTGCTCAAAATTATTATTTTTTTTTTTTGAATTTTTGATGAGTGAGTTGATTTTTTTTCTAGTTTTGAGTGGATTTATTATTTCAATTTTAAAAAAATGTATGTATTGAATTTTTGCTCAAAACTGATTTTTCCAGTTTTTCCTCAAAATTTAGCTTTTAAATTTTTGCTTCAAATTCAGTTTCTTTAGCTTTGACTCAAATTTGACTTTTTAAATTTTTCGTGGTGATAAATTTTTTCAACTTTTCCTTAAAATTATTGATTTTTTCCAATTTCTTCTCAAGATTGGTTTCCCAATTCTTCGTTAAAATTGTTTTTTCCAATTTAGTTTTTAAATCAATTTCTCGTATTTTTCCTCTCTAATACTGATTTTTTTAAAATTTTGGATTCATTTTTTTCTACACAGAAACTTTTTTTTTTTTTTTCATTCATTTGTACAAAATTGATTTGTTTTTTCCATTTTTTTCGAAACTGGGTTTTTAAATTTTTTCTCAATAAAGTATTATTTTTTTTTCAATTTTGCTTCAAATTTTAATTTTTATAGTTTCGATTCAAAACTGAATGTTTCAAATTCGGCTCAAAATGATTTTTTAAAATATTTTTGCTGAAAGTTGACTTTTTCAAAAATTTTGCTTCAAATTTGATTTTTTATGTAGTTTTGAATCAAATTTGAATTTTTAAAATTTTTTCTCAAACTTGATTTTATCAATTTTTTTATTGAAATTGTTTTTTTTTCAATTTTCTTTCAAAATTTATTTTTTCTTTTTTTCTCAATTTTTTTTCTTCAATTTTTACTTCAATTTATTATGTTTTGTTTCGACTCAAAAATTATCTTTCAATTTTTTCTTAGAATTATTTATTTTTTCTCAAAATTAATTTTCTTGGCTTTTTATTTTAAAAGTTTTTTTTTCTCATTTTTCCTTCAAATTTTATTTTTAACTCACAATGGGATTTTTTTTAATGTTTGCATAAAATAAATTTCTTCGATTTTTTCTCATTTTTGCTCCTAGTTTATTTTTTAAACTTTGCTTCAATTTTTTTTTTAGTTTTTACTCAAAATTTATTGTTTTTAATTTTGTATTTTTTTACCAAAAAAAAAGAAAGAAAGAAAGGGAAATGATGAAATTAGTTTATTATTCAGAAAAATATGATACTTTCAAAAATAATTTTGTATTGTCCATTTTCTGACCAATTATTTACGAATTGATAATACTTCTTCAAAATGTAGCAAATTCAAAAAGAAAATTGGGAAAAAACTGAAATCGAAAGACTTCCTGTAACAGCTTTCGTCTTCGTACAAACGTTAGTCTAAAATTTAAACCAAACATGGTATAAAACGCCTTGATGGAGATTCGAATTGCTTTCCATACAGAAACGTTAATAAAATTGCATATCATTGAATATACAAGGAACTCGTATAAATGAAAACGTGATTGAAATATAGAGCTTATTTTTACTTTCTCGCACGAATAAACACATCGAATAGTCTGAAAATTAACAATATACGTAGGTATTTTTTTCTCTCTCTTCTTCAATCTCGGAAAATGGTTCGGTTGATTTTTTTTCGTTCCTTTGATAATATCAACGAATTTCACATTTTTATTGTGTGAAAAAAAGAGTCTCGGTTTAACGAGCGAGGTTGGTAAAAAAAATAAGAATTAATTTGACGCCGGTGAAAAAATATTCGACTTTTTGATTGCGAAGAATTTAATTCAAAATTTTCTTCCTGGAAAAACCTTTGTTGACTTTTTTCCCCTCGAATCGTTTACTTTTGAATTTCAGCTGCAAACCTGGAATCGATCGATAAATGTGAAAAAAATAGGAAAATTTGGTGTCGAGTGAAATTTTTTAGAGGTTTCTTTCGTTGGATGAAAAATTGTACTCATTGTTGTTTCACCTTAAGGTTGATTTTATTACCAGTCACGATCGGTGAGGATATGAACGAGTTTGGATATTGAAATTTTTGTAGGCCTGTGTGAGATGTTGATTGAGAGGTATACCTACGTTTTGGTACCTACGATACGCGTTAAAAAGTAAACTTTGTGAGAGAAGAACGCCTTGAGTAAACGAATTATATAACAGGAAGTAAAGATTAGAAATGTAGGCGCCGGAGTAGTACTTGAAATACTGGTAGGACATCGTAGAGTCGTTTCCAAGCTGAAAATATTATTGAACGGCTTCGAGTAAAGGTAATAACCTTTCGTCGTAATAATTCCGGTCATTCGAATCAACTCTCTATTTTATGCGAAAACACACAAATATGTAATCACACCGTCACCGTTCAGCAGCCCGAGAGATTATCCATGTTTGTAAACAAAATACTTACTTATCCATGCAGCTACCTAAAAATATTAAAAATAAGACAACGACTTTCGTGTGAGCTTTCATTCGTCGATGTCGCGATTTTTTGTACCTCTTTTTCGTTTAAAATCCCAACTACGTTCAGATATTTTTAGTTGACACGTTGACAGGCATTAGTGCGAGGTTTATACTTTTTCAATTGTACCTTTCAATGGTGGATAAATTGTACGACTATTGTCGCATTTATTCGTAATGGCGAAATTTACTTCGTTTTATGCTCGTGTAAGTAGCTGTCTGTGACATGCTTTCGTCGAATAGACGTACTCGTGTTTGGAAATTGCTCATCGTCGGTTTGAAAAAAGCTCGTCGAGCAAGATCACGAAGAAATTTCGTACCATATGCGAACACGTACTGTCGTAAATAGTTTTTTTGGAGGGGAGGGGGTGACTTCGTAAATGACAATTTTGAGCAGCGAGGTTTTTTATTTATTTTTGTAGAATTTTTTTTTTATTTTGGAACGATTTCCTCCAATTTTAAATTTTCACTTCATTTTTTTATTTTTTTTAATACCTACTTATCTATTTTTTTTTAGTTATTCTGATCGATTGTCAAAAATATTGAAAATTGTGAGTAGGAATTTGATGAAAATTTTTTAAACTAATTTTAATAACTTTCAATTTAAAATTTCGAGAATGGTCAATTTTGTGGAAAAAAAGAATGAAAAAATAAGACACTGTTTTGAATGATTTAAAAAAAAATTATTCATGTCAATGAAAAATAGGTTCCTATTTTGTGGAAAAATTCATTTCATAAAAATGAAGGATTACATGGTTTAAAAAAAAGAAACAAAAATTAAACAAATTTTTTTGAAAGAACAATATGTTGAAAAAAAAACCAACTTGGGTGAAATTGAAAAAATAAAAAAAAATTGATGCAAATGGATTACTATTCGTAATTGGGCGTGAAGAAATTCAAAGGAATATTTTTAGTTCAGAGGGGGGTGAGGGGAAAATGCTGAAAATTTTGAAAAATTTCGAGGCGGACAATTTTGAAGAAAAAAAATCGAAAAAAATTGATTTGAATACCTAATAATTATAAAAGAAAAAAATGGATTCAGGAGGAAAAACAGAAAATATTTTTTTAAACCGAAATAAATTCTTATGTGTGAGGGAGAGGGGTGCTCAATAAATGGAATGTCTACATACTTGGTTTTGAAGAAATAAAATCTGGGGAAAAATTCCTAAAAAAATCGAGGTAAAACATTTTTTTTTTTTCAAAATGAAATAAAAGTCTAACGAAAATAGAATTCTGTGAAAAATCTAAAAAAATAGGCAATTTTTTGAATAATATTGAAGAAGAAAAATATTAGAGAGGAAAACTTTTAAAAATTTCGATGAAAATAGATTTTTATTTTTTGAAGAAAATTGCAAAAAAAAAAGTAAAGGAGAAAAAACTAAAATTTTATAAAACCGAATCTCAAAGAAATAGATACAATTCTGAATTCTTATTTTAAGGGCGAGGGGGTATCAAAAAATCGAGAGAAAAAATTGTTAAAGAAATGAAAATTCTCTAAAATAAAATTTCAAGAAAATACAATTTTGAAAACAAAGTTGAAAAATTAGGCATGGTTTTGAATACTTACCTAATTTTGGTTAAAAAATGATTCAGGACGAGAATAAATTTTTTTAAAATGAATTTTTGATAGAAATATATTCCTGTTTTTGGGGGGGGGGGGGGGGGGGGGTATGAAAAAATGAGAAAATTTACTAAAAAAAATTAAAGAAAGACAATTTGAAAATTTTCTAAAATAAAAAATATAGACAATTCTCAAAAAAAAAAAAATCTTGAAAAAATTGGGTATTGGACTACGATTGGTTTAGAAAATTAAAAAAAAAAAAAAGATTTAGCAGGAAAAATAGAGAAAAAATTAATTTTTGATGGAAATTTAAATCTGCATAAACAAAGGTACCTACTTGATTTAAATAAGAAAAAATTGATGAAAATTTAAAAAAAAAATTAAAAATAAGAATACTCAAATATTATAAATTTACTTGGCATGAAAAAAAACGAATTTTTGATAGAAATAAGTTCATATTTCGTTAAAAAAAATTGAATAATTAGAAATTTTTGATTTTTGAAAAAAAAATCTTTTTTAAATGCGGAATAAAAAATAGTATAATTTTTTTGGAAAAAATCCACAAAGAAGATAGGATAAAAGCAATTTTAATTAAATAAAATTAGGAAAAAACAGCATAAAAAAGTTGAATATAGAAACATTTCTTTCTTTTTTAATAGAAATAGTTTCCGTAAAAATGGAATGAGATAATCACCTATTATGGTCTTGAATTAAAAAAAAAATTAAATAAAATTAAAAAATTAAAAAGCAACTCGAAAAAGGTTTTTGAAACAATTTTTTTAATCCAAAAAGAAAGATGTGTTTAAAAAAATCCATTTTTTTAAATAGGCTCATGAGGGAAATTGGGGAGAGGGAACTTATTTTCCACTGGAAATAGGTTCCTATTTTGTGAGGAAAAAATTTCTTTAAAAAATGAAGGGAAAACATAGATGGTATGTAAATAGATGTACTAGGTTTTGAATGAAAAAAAAATTCGAGTAAAAATATATTTGAAAAAAGGTACAGGTTCTACTCGAGCAAGTACGACACAACATCAAGTTGAAAAATATTTTAAAAAATTCATAACATTCCATACAATTTTCAAGTTTCAGTAAAAAACCTCGTTAACACTCTAATAATAATTATCAACAATACCAAGTTACAAATATTCACCTTGGAAAAATTTGGTTATCAGTAATTCAGCATTTCTACTCAATTTTTATTTTTTATTTTCAGTGAAAACCCCCATAACACATTCATCACAATCAACAATATCAAATCACATTTCGCTTTTAAACATTTGGTCTTCAGTATTTGTATCTAACGTAACAATGACGATTTGTTCACCCCTGATTAAAACTTGGTCGATATGTCGTTCGCAAATTTCTCTCCGTTTTAATCTCTTCCTAACTATAATTTTTGGTTTCTTTACATTAATCGTTCTTCGTCTATTATCTCTCTCTCCTGGATCAATTTTCATCGCTGAAATATCACATTGTTCTGATTCTTCGGACGGAACAGAACCTGGAATAAAAAATGAAAAATTACGATAAATTTGAAATTAATTACTCGCGTTACCGTATTAATCACTCGACCACTCGATCTATCGTGATTTCTACCCATTCAACTTGTACCCAAGAATTACGTCGTAGTATTGTGGTTTCTCGTAATAAAAACTCTTACTCGTGCAAATTTATTAACTTGTTAGGATAAGAATTGCACTCTGGTGCAGATTCGAAACCGGAAATGCAATTAAATGCAGCACAACCGAGTAAAAGTTCAGTTCGTGGTACATAATTACGAATTTTCACGCATTGTAATTATTTCCTCATAATAAAATATCTTAGATAACTTTACTTTTTCCTATTTTAATATATTTAGATTTATTTCCACTCGTTGGAATATTTTATACAGCAGGAAAAAAATTAATTATTTAGCTAGGTCAAAAATTCAAATAGATTAATTTCGATGCAACATTGAAAAAAATACGTCATTCGATTATACTTTTTCAACCACTCGAGAAATTATTTTTAGTATTCAAATTTACATTATCTTTGAAAAAAAAATTGACGAAAATGTTAAAAAGGCGTACAACGTTGATAAATAAATTACGACTATCGCGAAAACGCGAATAAACTTTGCACAGTGTTAATAACATCGATATTTTGTTAGCTTTATGATAAACTAAGTAGCTGAATTGACGATTGTGTCGATCTGTAGTTAAAACCACTCATCGGATTAGGACGAATTGCACCATTAAATTATTACAATGGAGAAAAAAATCACCTAAAAATGGCGTTTTTCGTTTCCTTTTCCTAGTCCACGTTTCAAAAACGTCTTTCAGCACTAAATTCATGTGTTTATCGAAAGCAACTACAAAACCGATACAAAATCCTCTAACTTGAACTGCTCCTCTGGTATATACCTATAAATTGAAAAAGAAAAGGGTTGAAAAATAAATATAAAATTCGACATTGATATTATTGACATAATTATTCAAGTCAAGAAGAAAAAAATCATTCATAAAAGCCAATATTACTGGTTAAAAAATATTTCCAACTCAGGTCGATCGTTAAAATTAATAAAAGCGAAGGAAACACGAAAAGTATGACATAATGGTGCACCGAGATTAATAACTTTTAGTTACCCTTCGAAAGAGGAATAATTGATTAATCGTTCTTTTTGAATAAGGACGACTCAAATACCACCATAACGCCCTATCTTTTTACCATATTCGATGAATTTTTACCGTGATTTTAACTCGTTAATAATACTAGGAAGATAAATTTTAAACCATTCGACGAATAAAGCTTGCATGACACGCCTACATAAAATCTTCCAATTGAGTTTCGATTTTTTCCACCGTACAAAGTTCCGAGTCGAATTTGTTTTTAATACACAAAATGTGGCCTTAAAAGGGATCGTTTTCGGGCTGGAAATGGTTACAGAAGATGAACACGCATAAAGTTTCCATCGGAATTAAAAATTCATTTTTTTAACTCACTTTTACTCGTAATTTTTCATCCATACATTTTTTTATAAACGTTAATGGGCCTTTGACCGTGTGTTCCATTCTTGAAATAACATTTTTGCATTTTTTTAGATGTTCTTCGATTTCTTCTGTACAAAAAAAAAAAAAAAAAAAAAAAGTAAATTTGAAATTACTTTTGCAGTAAGGAAGCTAAATTTGCATCTATGTGCCAAAAAAAGATGGATCATTTTCCTTATTTAGCAATACTTGGAATTTGGTTCATCAATTTTCCAAACATGATAAATAGTAAATTCCAGTATTCACCTGTGTACATCTAAATTCAATTAGAATAGACGACAGAAGGGTGAATAAACCCTGTGGGCTTTAACATCTGTAGATTTTATTGGTATATGTTTTGTTGTCAGAACGAGGTTAACGACCAACCGCTCAACTTTCCAATGTAACTTATTCTTTGCACATGAGTTCATTAATTTTACACTATTAAGGGGTACTTTGCAAAGATTAATGATTAAAACTAGCAGTCTAAAGTTTGTAGAAATTTTTAAAAGTAACAGGAAACTCGTGTCAATGCTCATTGTCCAAAAAATAGGTTATTTAAAAAAAGTGTTAGGTGTTTTCCCGCCAAAAAAAAAGGTAATAACAACAGTTAGAATTTGATTTCAATATTTTTTTTATTGAAAATATGATTTGAAGAGTACAAAAGCTTAGAAAAATATTGGCAAAGGAAATTATATCACAGAAATGATAATTACATCAATTTAAAAAAAAAAATTATAGCAGTTTTTAATCATTAATCGATGTTCAGTTAATCATAATAGAGAAATATCACACAGGTTGGTCATTACATCCCACGTACCTTTTTTCATTTCTGAGTCATCTTTGCTGGTTCCAGCTTCAGCCGGTGGAGCTTTAGGTTTCGTTTCCTGTGCAAAAATATACTTTGTTGGAATTATTCTGAACGATTGATAATTTAGAATAGAAATAGCTTACTTTAGGCTCTCTTTTCGGTTTTGGAAAAATTCCGTCTGCGGTTTCAACGAAGCACGACAGATTATCGAACGGTGGAGCAAATGGAAATGGGACTTTAACTTTATCCGGATTTTCTAAGGCTTTTAGAGGGTTAAAATCTGAAGAACTGAAGTCCAGCTCGTCTTGTTCTTTTTTCGACATTTTTGGTTAAGTAAAATCGTACACATGGGAAATGAACATTTACGTTGTTGATACATGATTTATATTACATTTTATGGAATATTATTCATTTAAAACGTTAGAATTAATTAGAAATCTTTGATTTTTCGTAAAAAATTACATTACCGGCGAAATTTAGGTCAATGTGTTATCACTCGTGTGAAGAATGTTGATAAGAGATGTTAGTTCATCATCAAATGGTAAAGATGTCGTTGACTACCCATCCCATTTTTTTTTTTTTTTTTAATTCAATCTTTGACAAAAATTTTGATTTTGAATAAAAATTTACAAAATAACAATTCTTTTTAGAAATTTGACTTCTAAAATGAAATTAATTCAAAATAAGAAAATTCCTCGTGTCTTATTTTTAAAAAAATGAAAAAAAAGTTAATTCTTGAAAGGTAGGTAGTAAAGTAGGTATCCATTTTTCGCTACTCTATCCAGTTTTTACTGTACGTTGTTTGTTTGTTTATGTTTACATATTACGTCTGATAATTTTTTATGCAAAAAATGCAAAAGTTCAGGTTTTTTTTCGCGATCGCGAATTCGAAGTTAAAAAATATACTTTTCGTGGAATAATTTCGATAATTAAATAGTTTTCGGTCTAACATATGCTTGAAAGTACATCTGGGTACATCATGTTCTTCGAAAAAACATGCTACTACCCCGAAATAATGTTCTTGATCCACCCCAAAGTTACTACGTCGCAAAGTTGGGGTAAGAAATCGTTTGAGAAATCTATAGATTAAGATGAATCTAAATGAATTGCAGTATTTACACTATTCTTATGGTTTTTTGATTTGAATATACTATGCAGACATGTAATATTATTTCATCTTTTTTGTTTAGGTGGTCGCGAGAAACCTACGTTCATGCGGTGGCGAAAGTTCCAGAAATACCGCGATATATCGAGGTACACCTGTGTGATTTAAATTTAGAAGTTTTATTCTGCTTGTTTTGCCCGTTTCCTCCATCCACAGGAAATTGTTTGACAATACATCACAAGTATCTATTTTAAATACATATTTTACGAGAACATTCGGCGTCGTATTGGCGTTTTAAATCTCATTAGAAAACAAGACACTTGTGGGAGAGATTTATTAGTAATTTATTTATCCTATAGTATGGTTCAAAAAGAGCCTAAAATATTCGATTATCTACGTATATTTATTTACTCCATAGTCCATATGCATTACTATTAGATTATTCAACACTTAAAATATTGTGTAATTAATTTGAAAATTTTATTTTTCATTACAGGTCGTTATTAGAAAGGTAGAGCGTATATCACGCTGGCTTACCTAAAGCCAGCAACAAATTGTATGACTGCTGGGGACCATAACTCATCAATCCCTGCTAGTGGTATGCCATTTATCGAAGATGATCTTCTTTGGTGTCCCGAGAATGATACCAAAATGGTGGACATCTCTCAATGCCTGGTTAAAATTTACTTTAATTCTCATTAAAGCTTATAAACAATTACCTGCATCAGCCTGCATACTCTCCTGTACTCATTCGTTTCGAAATATTAAATAATTGTGTATTTTTCAGGAGAACGGAGGTGGCTTGGGAGAACTATCGCATTCTGATCTCAGTGGTTTGGAAACCGGCCTAGAGCAAGGAGAGGACGAGGATATTTTTAAGCAGTTGTCTGATTCTTCCTTTGAACTAGAACAGTTCTTCGATTTTTCAAACGATGTTAAAGTAATTTCCATTTCTATTTCCACCTACGATGATTCAATTTGAAAAATGAATCGATAAATAATTTAATTTTTCACATTTCTTTACTTTTGCTTTGCTAGTTCGATTGACCTCGTAGATCATACGTAGAGAATAATACTATAAAAATGTTTATTCGCCAATTTAAATATTTTTTCTGTATTTTAGGAGGAGAATAACAATAATGTCATATCAAGTAGTAATAAAAATCCCGCTACAGTAGCATTACTTCACGAGTTACAGAAAAATGTATCCTCTTGTAGTAGAAAGTTCAACATTGCTGCAGCCAATCCTCTCCTTGCAGGTTCATATATTTTTTTCCATTACTTTACTTATAGTTTTATTATTTTTCGATATGTGAATTTCAAAGGAAAATACTTGATATTTTCGTGTCAGTTGAAAAATCACCAAAAAGTTGCATTTGTTATAATATTATCTGAAAAAAGACTCGAACGAAGAATTGAAGAAAAAAAATCTTACCTAATTTTGTAAATCGAGTCTCGTGTGACGAAACAAAATATTTTACGCCTTCATTGACTTGATTTCTATCTTGTATGTGAACGAAGCATCAACCTCGTCAGATAGATTGCCTATCCTGATCATTGAAGGAAAAATCAAATCTAGGATTGGTGATTTTTGCTGTAAAAAAAATATGTCTCAGAATTTCTTTGAGCTATTAGATGGTTGTATTATTTTCTAAAATTGATTTTTTTTTTTTGTTAATTTGACTTATTTATGAATTTTATTTTTATACTTAAAACTTGGTGTAAATTTTTCCAGAAAAATTATCATCTCCTTCAGTTGCCAATGCCAATAAAAATAATGGACAAATTTTTTCCAATCCTAATGTTAATCAACGAATAATCAAATCGGAGCCAGGGACGCTTCAAAACAGAACAGGTTAGTAACATGAAGAAAAAAAAATTACCTAAATGATGAATAATTATGTGTATGCATTGTGATTGTGAATTAATTTTCACGTATTATGTGTTTGTTTATTTTTGTTGTGTATCTCATTGTCGAGAGGCCAATGCCAATGACGCTTAATAATCCCCTTATTCTACCACTAAATTAAATGGGCATGATTATTTGGGCGAATAGAAACGATTTTTCAAAAGTACCTGTTTTAATATTGGAAAAAAAAATTAAAACTGGTTTTTAAAATATTAAAATGCATCGCAGAATTTTTATTCTGAAAAAATTTATATTTTTGTATAATCAGATTGATTAATTCTACCTATTGCAATTCTTATTGATCCAGATTACTTCTTGTAAATATAATTTATTAAAAAAAATTTATGAAGTTCAAGAGGTAGAAAAATGCTTCCTTATTATCGAGGCTTCTTATTTGAAAATTCTATATAAATTAGTCGAATTGAAATTTATAAAATTTTTCGTACATTGAAAAGTGAAAAAAATCCACAAACGTAATAAAAGTTTCAGAAATAATAATTCTATGAGATCATTAAACCGAATTATTTTTCTCAATAAAATAAACATTAAGAAACCTTTGAAGAATTATATTTTTGTGATAGGTAACCCTAAAAGTACAAATTAATTCTTACGTAATACTGGTATTTTGACAAATATTCCATGAATGAAAAATAAAATTTAAAAAATGGAAAATTTTCCACCCTAATTCACGAATCACTTTCGTAAATTACGCGTGAAATATTTCGTAATCTAAATATATCTTATGTCAACATTTATTCGTGAAATTTTTGGGATAAATTTAAAGAACTTGACGTTATGTAACTTTTAAACTTCAAATATTTACTTGTAAAAGTTATCGATACGAATTGATTATATTTATCAAAATTTTCTCACATGTAATTACGCCGTTCAACATGCGTTTATTTGTCTCCAAATTCCAATTTCTAAGAACATCGCCCTTTGATTATTCGTTTCATCTTTAGTGCATGAAAGATTACGTGACATATGTTTGTCCGTCAAAATGCTCGTAATAATGGAAAGTTGAGTTGATCAAATATTTGATTTCAAAGTGTTATTATGCTTGTTTTGATATTATAAACTTTGAATACAAACAATAACTTTATCGAATGATGATATTTTTCAAAAGTATTATTATTTCTTTGCTGTAATTATGTCAGGTTTTTAACACGTGGAAATTTTCGTTAACGACCTCGAATTCGAGATGAAAATAGTTCCTTAAAATTGTTTACGAAAAACAAAAATATCGTAGAAATTGAAAAAATGGAAAAAAATGTACTTTTGGTTTTTCATTCGAAAAAAAATCCCCCAAAAAAATTATGTAATTTTTCTTGACAAAAAAAATCTCTCTTGATGTTTTTTTTTTCATTATTTAAAAAAAATTATCACTTATTTTTTCCTAGAAAAATTTCAAAAAACAATTTGATACAGAATTCTAAAAAAATCATCATACCTAACAAAAAATTTCTCTGAAAAAAATATAATAATGTACATTTTATTCAGAAAAAATATCAAGGTTTGCATACGAAAATGATCACAAAATATACTTCCTTTATTAAATAATTATTAACCTGGAATGAAATCCTTGTAGAAAAAAATTAAAACAAAATTTTCATACATTTTTTTTTTAAAATTACGAATAAGTACAATATTTTGAGAAAATAAAATAAAAAGGCACATCAATTTTGTTTTTGACAACAAAAAAAAACTATTTTTTTTTCAAATTTAAAAAAAATATAATAGGTATATTTGCATTGAAAAATTATACCTAGCAAAATAATTCTTTTAATTTTTTAGGAAAAAAACTTATACCAAATTCTTTAGATAAAAAAAAGGCAAATACATAATTATTTTAAATTAATTTTTCTTTGAAGAAGAAAAATTGTCAAAGTTTACATTGAAAAGTCATCAGGTCATCACAAATAAATATTTCAGTGAAAAATATTTTTTTAATTATAAAAAAAATTAAAGAATATTCTCTTTAAAAAAATTGAAAAAAAAAATGGTTTTCAAAAGTATCTCAAAATGTATTAATTTATAAAAAAATTATAAAATTTTCTCTTTCGTCACAAAATTACATATCACAAAACAGTTTTTTATTTTTTCCAGAAAAAAAATTCTAAAAAAAAAATATACCTTATATTTTCCGAAATTCTAAAAAATGATTAAAAATCTACTTCTAAACGTCTTTTTAAATAGAAGAAAAATGACGTTTTGTTTTAAAAATATTATCTAATTTATCTATAGGTACTTTTTTATCAAAATCTTTCAAGAACAATTTTTTTTGAAAAATTCACAAAGTTGGGTTTGCATTTTAAAATTATTACAAAATAGTTCTTTGTTTGGAAAAATTTTTCAAATTGCATTACAAAAGACCCCAAAAAAGTTTCTTATTTTTTTTTAGAAAAGAATAAAAATAAAAGAAATAATTTCTTCAAAATTCTTCTAGACAAAAAATATACATAATTATTTAAGAATTTTTTTTTTCGAAAAAATGTAAAAATTTCTGTTTGTTAAAAAAAAATCAGTTTGAATTTTCAAAAAAAAAAAATAATAATAATAATAATTTTTTTTTAAATCGTTACAATTCCTCATTGGAAAATTATCACAAAATACTTACTCGTAGTTCATTATAGTTTTACTTTTGAATTATTTGGGAAAAGTTCTCTTTAAAAACATTGAAACAGTTTTTTTTTTTGACAAAATTCTTCCATTTTTTTTTTTTTTTTTTTTTTGTTTAATTGTAATCTGCAATTGCATTAAAAATTATCACAAATAATTCTGTAAAATTAAAAGAAAAAATCTTTCAGGAAGAAAAATCTAGAAAATGTATTTATGCAGAATTTTTAAAAAAAATGGAAAAGTTTTTGTGAAAAATATTTTTAAAATTCTACTTTAAAAAGTGGATTTATTTGTTTGAATAAATTATCGCAAAATAGTTCATTAAGTTTTTCTAAAAAAAAAAAGAATGAATATTTCAATTCCTCAAAATGTAGGATTCTTAAAAAAAGATAGGTAATATGCCTTTTTCGCCAAAATAAGACGTCATTTTTTGCCACTTTTTTCAAGTGTTTTAGTCGTTATTGTAATTTGTAAGTACTAAAATCAGAGTAAAATCATTTCCATGTTCTGGAAGTTCAATTAATTTATTTTTTCATCTATGATGCGCATGTAATGAAATGATTTTAAAATAAATTTCCTAAATCAAATTTAATAAATTAAAATCTACATAAAATTACATTAAATAATTTGTCGAATTTCATCAATAATTTATAAATAGACTTACAAATGAGATTTATTCAGCCAAAAAATTGCATTAGGTAATAAATTTTCAAATTTATGTAAAATAATACACGATCGAGCATTAAAATTATAAAAGTTGGGAGAGAGGAAATCATAATTTTAATACCTTTACGATATTTTTAATTTATTATAATTTTTTTCCCAATCGAAAAACAATATCGAAACCACCTGCAGCTCGAGGTGTTCATGTTAACGAATTTTCGCTCAGCGAGGAAAAAAATACAGTGGCACCTGTTTTGTTCTTATATGTTGGGTTCATTGAAAAGGTGGTCTTATCTTGGTTACACTGCCGTACACTTTGTATACGTATGAAAAAGATAGAGGGAATTGACATTGAAATTGAATGCATTACAAAGCATAAAAATTGCGTTGTTGATACATACGCGAGAGAAAAAAAGAAAAAAGGTAGAAGTTAGGCGCCCGAGGCACTATGGATGCGCCGCCGTCCGGCTTCATCCCCCTCGCCCCTCCACTCATTGCTCTTTCGATGATACGAAATTTAAGAATGTTTTAACGCGAATATCGCATCTCGTGAAAAGACTCTGGCGTGGATTCGATTAAGAACAAAACTCGACTGGCTTTGTAAATCAGGGTCATTAACACATTATAAATATCGAAAAAAAAACAGACAGAGAGAGAGAAAGAGAGAGATAGAGAATGAAGACGATTCAATAAGTGTAAAGAAAGTATCGAAAGGAAGCATCATTAAAGAATGAGGAATCATTATGCGATATATTATAGATTTGTTCTGATCTGATATTTTACTGCTGGCCTCCGGCGTCCATCGCGTATCCGTGTACAGGTTTTCTTTTTCTTCTTGATTTTTTTTTTTACACGAAAGCATTCAACTTTGGCGCTCTCTGTGAGATACGGTGGCCGGGTGGAGGAGTTTTTCGAACTTTGTATGTGGAGAAAAACTAGTTAATTTTCGGCAGTATTGTGCGCCGCGAATAACATGGCGAAGGAAACAATAGGTTTGTTCTTTTGTGAAGGAAATCGACAATAGAGTCGAGGTCCTTGACGGTTCGCTTTTGCGCCATATACTCTCGTGGCGTATACTTCTTGGAAGTTGTTGGTCATTTATGTTGCACTATCGATGTGAATGGACTCCTTCCTTAAATTACTTTTTTTTGTGATGCATTTTCATTACCATCGAGGTTCGAGGTGTGCGTAGGTACATACGTGTGTAATATCTATCTATATATATATATATATTTATAGACTATTATGTCGTCGAACACCAACACCGGTAGTGCCATCGTTAGTGCGAACATCCAAGAGCCAACGGAACCGCAAGAGACCGAAGCCGAAGCCTCTTCCAGTTCCGTCTAATGCTGTTATGTTATTTTAATTTAAAAGCTCGATGCGATGTAGGAAATAGCTCATTTGCTCGCCGGGTCTCGTCATTTTCTCGAGTCGCGGTTCGACAACAACTTGGTGTCTTGAAGCGTTAAAGGAAGAGGAAGAAGAGGTTCAGCGAATTCGAACCCTAAAAAATGTAATGTCTGGGATGAGTTGTGGTGGTTTGAGAGTCGAATTTTCTTCATTGGTTTCCTCTTTGCTTCACTTCAACTCGTGTAGGAAAGTTGAGGAGGAGAATATGTTAAAATCTAGAAATTTCGTTATACTCAAGTACTTGTGTGGTGTCTGTGAAATATTTTTGTCCAATTTTGGACTCTCTGGAGTTCCTAAGCGATAAAAAAAATATTTATATATATTTTAAAATAAAATGGGAGTAGGAGTCAGAAACAGACGACTAATAAAAGGCTGAAACATTCTGAAATTTGGGTTGGAGATCTTCGTGATTCTTAAGAAATCTTAAACTATAACTAAAGAATTGATGAAAGTTTTATTAATAATAATTGAAACATACATAATTAAAATTCAAAGTTTAAATTAATATCTGATTAAAATAATTATGAATAAATGTTGATTAATTTTTCAAGTTTAATTCTTTGAAGGAAAATTGTACAAATTACATTTTTTAAAAAGAAGTTGAACTTCGATCGATGAGATATAAGCCCTAAAATTTTTGTAAAATTACAAACTGCCGAAATTTCTATTGGTCGAAAGGTAAAGTGAGGTAGGAATTGCCTTTTTTCCTATTTCCATTCGTTTTCAATTTTATTTTAATTATTTGAAAATTTTTTGACTGTGTAATTGATATGTTCTATTTTTATTTTTTTTTTATTTTTTAATTCTTTCGATTTATAAAAGTTTAAAATTTTGAATTTTTAGTAAATTTAATGAATTTTTATAATTTTCAAGTATTACCAACTTCACTTTTTTTCTTGAAATTTCTGTTTTGTTCATTTATCTATTATGTTTTTCAGTTTCACATAATTTTTATTTATTTTTCATTTTATATTTAAGTCGAGTACCAAATCTTTCCAATTTTCAATGTTTTTCCAGATTGTATTTTTTTGAATTTTGAATTTGAAGCTGTTTGAAACGTTGTTCATCATTTTTGATGTAAATATTTGTTTTCTAATAATTTTGGTTTTTTGACATTATTTTTAGTAATTCTTTCCCAAATGACTTTTTTTTTTTGTTTTTGAATTTTTGATTTATTCTTTATTAATAAAATTTTCCTATTTTAATTGAGTAAGAGTTAATCCTCAATCTTCATATTTTGCCTTTATTTCTGAATTTAAACTTTTAAAGAATTTTTCATAATTTTCAAGTTTTATAATTTCTGATAATTTTTATTGTTTGAAATTTGGACAATTTTTCAATTTTTCTTTTTAATTGTCAATTTTTTCTTAATTTTCGTATTTTTCCCCTTGCTTTTTTCACAATTTTTTTTTCTTTTTTGTGGATTTTTTATTAGAAGTTTTCTCGTAATTTTTAATGTTTTTATTTGTAGGTGATTTTTAATTTTCTTTAATAATCTTATTATATTGACAATATTGACAATTTCTAATTTTTTTCAATTTTTATACTTATTTGCCCATCCTTTTGCCTTTAATAACTTTTTCTACTTCTTCCGATTTGTTTGCATCTACTCGTATCTTAATTTTATTTACTTACTGATTTGTTTTTTTTTAATGTTTTTGTTTGTAATTTGTATTAGTCTTCCTTTTTTTTTTTTTTTTTTTGAAATGGCGTCCTAAGTTTTTTTGAAATTGCCAATTATTTCCAACATTTGCTCAATTTTTCTACTTTTTATTTTTTCTGATTTTTTTTTAATTTAAATTTTTTGATTCAAAACGTTTTAATAATAATTTTTAATGTTTTTTTTTCTTCAAAAATTTCAATTTTTTCCTATTTTTATATTTTTAAATTTTTTTCCAGAATTTTTTTACTTTGGAATAGGTTTTTTGAAATGTGGTTTTTAAATTTTTTTCCTATTTCCCCCCAATTTTTTTGGAATAAAGATTTTGGAATTCTAAATTTTTTAAAAAAGGTTTATACCATTTTCAATGTGTTACTTTTTCAATTTTGATATTTTTTGAATTTGTTTTCAAATATTTTGTCATTTTTTACTTTTACTGAATTTTTCTTAGATTTTTTTAGTTTCGGTTTTATTTTCACCAATTTTCATATTATCCATATATTTTCTCTTTTACTGAATTGCACATTTTTTAAAGACGTCTTCGTAATTTAATTTTGGTATTTTTATTCCCCCTCCCCATCTCCCACCAATTTTCATATTTTTCTCTTTACTAGATTTTTTGAAATTTAAATTTTAAATTTAAAAAAAGTAATCCTTTTAAATTTTTAATAGGTAGGTACCTAAGAATTATTATTATAGTTGTTGTATGAAATTTTGGTCTTTTTTCAAGTTGTCAATTTTTATATATTTTTTTCTTTTACTGAATTTGACTGATTTTAACTTTTGTTAATTTCAAATTTTTGAATTTCAAACTTGAATTTTTAAAATAATTTTTAGTGTATTTAATTTTTAATAATTTCAATTCGTTTAAATTTTTATTTTTTTCTGATTTTATATTCTTCCGTTTTTTGTTTTTGCTGGGTTTTTCTACTTTCACATTAATTTTTTTTGGTATTTTCATCCTCCTCAATTAGGTAATTTTTTCTCAATTTGCATTTCAAATTTTGGTTTTCTTCTACTAAGTTTCTATATTTTTCCAATTTTTTTAAAAATAGACCATGAATTTTGCAATTTTTAATTTTTTGTAAACTCTTAATTTTTTTATTTCTTATAATTTTACTTGTATGAAATTTTGGCAATTTTTCTTCAAATCGTTATTTTTTGATTTTTGTATATTTTTTTTATTTTTATTTGATTTTTTTTGCTAAATAGGTAGGTATTTCATTATTTTTGATTTAATTTTTTTTAACTTCAAATTTTTGAATTTTAAACTTATGAAAAAATTCTCTGTAAAATCCACGTTTTTTGTAGCTGGAAAATTCGGCTAAGAAAGTAATTATCACGTATTTTCAGAATAGTTAGAGATATTTATCGTGATCTTAATTTTTTCACAGATAAAAATGATTATCACTATCATAAATATCAGTTTAAAAATAAAATAATCGCATCGAAGCTCCAGAAAACTTATCACGATCGTTACTGGCGCCGGTTGTAACTTGCCTTCTTTTCCATCGGTCCATTTGATCGTCCGCCTATTACTTTTGATATTATTTTTCGATTTATGCCAACTCGTATTTTTTATTTCAGTCTACAAAATTCTAATCAGCTCTGCTGGTAAATATTTTCATTTCGTTGTCATCCGGTTTCTAATGATTAGGTATACGAGGAAATATCGTGGCAGCTTCCGCTTTTGAAAAAATATGCAGAGGTTGTACCTTTATAAGTTTGTTTTTTGGTGACATGTTTCATTTTTTTTTTTTGTCATTTGTTCGTACGCATTTAACCATAAAAAGAGTTGTACTTAATGAAATGTTAACAGATAAGTTTGATAGATTTGAAATGTTTGACGAATCGAATAATCAAACTTATAAACTTGAAATACGTATATTTCTCGCTTTAGTAAATCGTAAAAAAAACACACACACAGCGGAATATTTTGGAGAAATTACACGGTTTTTTTTGCGGATTGTAATGCATGCTGATTTAATAATTCGAAGATGAACGCGATTCGGGTCAATAGGCTGCGTATTGAAAGAGAAAACACGACGATGAAGTAAATAAAAGTCTTATTTACATGTACGACTATCGCTTTCGATAAACGCTGCTGAAATGAGGCGAAAAAAATCACGAGGAAAAGAGAAGGAAAAAGGAAAATATGAAAATACAGAGAAAACTCGGTATTCGTCAATATTGTTCGGTGTAATAATAATAAATTAATTGTAATGAGCATATTTTTTGCCTCTCGCCAAGGAACAGAACGTTGTATAGGTGAATGATTAAACCTTCACTTCACTTTTAGAGTTAATTAATTCGAGCATCGAAAGTATAAATAAGAGATATAGATATTAATTCGCCTTACCGAAGGTAATTAATCGTAAAAGGTGGTAATGCATTATTTTAAATTGAGGTATTTTGAGATATTTTGGGACGATTTTTCACTCAATCTGGGAGATTTTCTGGGTTCGATGAGCGAATTGAATTGTGTATTTTTTTCGATGGCGATGGCGATGGCGTCGAGTATCCCGCTGATTGATCAAAGTTATACGCATCTTTTCATCTCCTACACGGTTAATGCCACTGCCACCGTTGGTTCGAGTGTTTCATTAACCATCGGAGTGATCTAATATCCGTAGGCGACATCCAATCTTCCTGTAGCAAATTCCTGGTTCCGTTCTTGTAAGTAGTCTATTATCAGAAAAGCATCACCAATCCGCACTCCGCCTCTGTTCCCTAGTACGTATTGTATGATACGTCTTTTCCAAGAACTCGATTGATATTGTGCTCCGTTGTGTTGCTTGATACTAATTATCGTCTATATTATAAAACGTATACACGTGAGAAAGAATTGGGCAACGTGGTTAATAACCCTTTGAATTTTGGATGAGTTTTTCGCTTGCAATTCGTGGACCGTGCGTTGAAAAATTTATTTATAAACCGGATCGCAATCGAGTCTGGAGTGAGGTTATTTTATGAGGATTTGATTTCGAAAATTCCAGGTTATTAATTTCATCAAAATGCAATATTGTTTGTTGGTAATTATTCGAGTTTTTGAGGCATGATTGTCGAATCGTTGAATTGTTATTTTTTTCGAGTGATTTTGATTTCAATTTTTTCACTTGAAATGATTTTTTTTCATTTCGGAAATTGCAACACTGTAAATAAAAAAATACCTAAATCCATTTTTCAATTAAATCTTTAATTTTTTCCAAATAATTTTAATTCTGATTTTTTTCAGTCGATGTGATGTTTTTTTTATTTTGAGAATTGGCAACAATGAGTGGGAAAAAGCCTGAAACTCTTTTACAATTGAATTTCTATTTTTTAATTTTTGTGATTGTCAGAGGTTGAGGAGACGATTTTGTTGAGTTGTATTTGACTGCTTGAGTTTGGTATGGTTGTCTTGCTTTCGAATTTATTGTTTGCATTTGTTTCGTTTTTTGAAGGAGGAGTAGGAGAAGAAGAAAAAGAAGTCTTTTGGCAAAAAATCTGTAGAAAAAATTCTCTCGAGTCATTAGGTAATATTTTTTTTTTTTTTTTTTAATTCTGAAAAACACAAACAAATATATATATTTTTTTAAAGTTCTAAAAACATATTTTAGAAATAATCTCGCTGAAAAATCTCTTTTGAAAATCATTCAAAAATGGTACATGGATATGTCTTTATTGTCGAAAAATATGGGTTTAATTGGATGAATTTAATTTTTTTTTTCAAGTCTATCCAACAAAATATTGATAATAAATTGTATGTATTTTTTTTTCAACTTATTTTCTCAAAATTCTACAAAATAGGTATCGAACAGCTAAAAAAAAGTCCAAAATTATCAAAAATAGGAGGGAATTAAAAAAATAATTATTGATAAATTGTACCATTTGTCTTTTCAATTTATTAGTTTTCAAAAGACAATTTTATTGTTTTATAATTTTGTAAAATTGATAGATTGGAATATATTTTTTAAACGACATTTCCATGGCAATTTAAAAATATTTTAGGAAGTTTTGATTTTTTTTTTCAAATCTAAAAAAATTTGGACATTTGATAACATTTTTTTTTTAATTTATAAGAATGGGCTTATTTCAAATTTTTTCTCAATTATTGATATTTCTGGTATTTTTTAATGTATAAATTTTCGAAAGCCTAAAACAATGTTCATTAATTGAAAAAAAAATATCAATAGATTGGATTTTTTTTAAATTTATATTTTCAAAAGTCTAACAAAATATCAAAGAAGTGACCAAAAATATTACAAGTTACTGCCAAAAAAGGGGTTAAATTAGATGAACTGAAAATCCAACAAAATATTGATAATAACTAAATTGTAGAGCTACCAATTTTTTTTCAATTTATAATATTTTCAAAATACTACAAAATCTCGAACAGCTAAAAAAAGTTTAGAAATTACCAAGAAAGGGGATTAGGGATTTAACAAAATATTGATAAATTGGACCATTTTTCTTTTCAATTTATAAGTTTTCAAAAATCTAAAATAATGAGTATTTTTTGATTGAATTGGGTGTTTTGTGAAAATTGATAATTGGATTTTTTTAAATTTCTACAAGTTTTAAAAAGTCGGACAAAATGATAATTATTACGTCATTTCAAGTCCTATAGTGAGATTTTCATGGTGATTTAAAAATGATTTAGGAAAATTTTAATCTGTTTTCCATTTTTTAAATATTTTCTTAGACATTTGATTAGGTAAGGTAGGTACATAATTTTTTTTTAATTTATAAGAATTGACTTCTCTCTATTTTTAAAAATTTTCCTAATTATTGACCTACGAAATAAGAATCAAAAAATCAACGAAAACTTTTTTATTTTTAAATAAGTAAAATGAGAACATGGAAATGGAAATAAAAAATAAAAAAAATAATATGCCAAAAAATTCAATCAAATTGATTACGATTTTCATCTCCACCTCCTCCTCCTCTTCCCGATCTGTTATTATAAAGTCTAAAAGAGTTTTTTTTTTTTTTTTGTAATTATTCATAAATTCTTTTCAAAAAATTGTTATAAATTTTGTTAATGGTTTCTGTCGAAATGAGCTTTTTTATTGAAAAATATCATTGGCAATTATTCTCAATCGTCGTAGCTATTTTTAGGGTACATCACTTATCCTTTGGCTAAAGAGCAAGGCAAAATTTCACTTTGAAAAATTTTCTCATAAAAATTTATAGATGTACCATTGATGGGTCGAAGAGGGAAAAAAATTATTAGCTTAAAAAAAATTGAGACACATTTTTTCTGTTTGAAAAAATATCGAAAAGGCGATTGAAATAAAAAATTGCCTCCATCAATCTTTTCTAATAAAAGTACGTACCTATTTTAAGAACATTTCATTTCAAGAAAATCCGTTTAAAAAATTAAAAATACGATCGAAAACATTTTTAAATTGAATGCTCAAAGTGAAGCCAAAATTTCTTCGTGGTCATTTTCTCTCTCAAAAAAACCTTTATAGATGAAAATTTAAACTTTTTTCCCTCAGTATATTCAGGTGTATTTAGATTAGGGAGGGGGGGGGGGTAAAAATAACTCATCTTTTAGTTGTAAAGGAAATTGACATTTTTCTAAAACGATTTTTCATTTCATCGAAGCGTTTGTTAATTTTTTTTAGTAAGTTACTCATCTCGACTTCTCGACTTTAATTTATGCTAAACGAAAAATAAAAAATTCGCTTAATTTTTAAATTAAAAGTACTACTTTCGTAATTGATTTTTTCTGTTGCGAGACACAAAAGTTAGATAATTTTAATTCATTCTGAAATTTAGGCCTATGCTGGTATTTGTGAAGCTAGTCTAAAAGATAAACCGTTTTTGGAGCATTTAATTCGTCTGGAAGTAAATTTCACTTTCAAGTTGGAAAATTTTGTATAGGACTAGTGTCTCGTTATCTGGGCTGCCTCAACATCCCCGAAGTAGGCCTTTTTGTAACGTAAAATTTTCTCTCTTTGAAAAATATTTTTATTAAATTCGAACCACTGTTATTATTTCTTTTGTTATTTTAATTATTTATCTTTTTTATGGCCTCAAGATACGTACGCTACTGTCTGTACCTCGATGTTAAATTTTAAACGCGAATAAATTATTCTGCGATGTGAAACAACTTCCATCTACCGTTTTATTGTATTTCTACCGTCTGTCTGAGGGAAAAAAATACCTACGAATAAACAATTTTACAATTTTCAATCCATGAGTAACTCTTAACAAAGCAGCATCTCTCCAATTTAATGTGAATAAATTTTTAAATAAACATTCGCGCGGCGCTGTTTTTTCTCCAACTTGGCGCTAGCCAAAATACCAATCTGACAGAAATAAAATTTCGGAATTTTTTCTCTACTCTGTTTATTTATTTTTATATACCGGTTGCAATCTTTTTCTTTGCTACCGGGTTGCTGTTTTCTTTTCAGTAGTTTACCATAGTTGAGTTTGTCGAATTTTAAATCGGTAGTTTACTTTGGTACCTTATCGATGGAAAATTGAAATTTTTAAATCAATTTTTCAAATGGATCGAAAATATTATTCAATTTTTTTTTTTTTTAAATTTTGATAAGATAATTGCACCAGTGGTTGGCCACGACCCAGTGGTTGGTCACTTGGAATGAAAAATGTTTATAATTAAGCGTAATTTTCAAAATAGCTTCAGAAAATTTCTTTAAAGCAAATCTGGAACATTTCTTCATAGAACCACATAAAAGTTTTTAACCGATTCTGTTCAAGTAATTAATAATGATCAACTGAAATTTTTTTGTTAGAACAAATTTCAAAATGATGCCAATTCTAAAGATTTCTGTTAAGCCGAAGTATTATTAAAATATCAATTACACACTACGATGATGAATAAAACTTGAAATATAACCATTAGGACCTGAATCAGAAGAGTTTGGAGATCCCATTTTTTTATTTGAAATTAAAAATATTGCCAAAATTCTATTAAATATGATGGTATCAATTTTAGCCAGTATATTGATCATTTTGATCAACTACTGGACTTACGAAATTTTTGTAAAGTTCTAGTGGTTGATCATGCAAAAAATTGGTAAATATTTATGAAAAATGATAGTTTCTCTTTCTCATGGCTAATGAGTGACAATTTTACCGAATACTTATTGATTTTTTTTAAAATTAAATGGTTGAGAGCCGTTGCCATAATCTGATTGACCAACTACTGGGTGATCAACTACTAGCGCGTGACCAACTACTGGGTGATCAACTACTAGATTTTCTTGACCAACTACTGGACTTTTCTATTTTTTACTTAAAATGATTGTAATTCTCAGTGAAATAAATTAAAATAAAAAAATTATAGATTGTTTTGTAGTAGAATCCAAAACGAATCGTTTGGTATATTCACCATTTCGCCAAGGTTCTTAGTTTTCAAACCAGAACTCATTTAATAAGAGACTTCCACTATTAGGGTCAACCACTGGTGCAACTACCTTACACGAGTCTTATTTTTTTTTAAAACTGCAGGATATTATTTTTTGATTTTTTCCCCTCAGGCCGCCCAATTTGTTGATTTAGTTATATGAAAATTTAGAAGAGAATTTTTTTTTTTGGTCATATTTTCGCCCTGTTGGCTCCTTTGAGTTTTGATACTACATATTTTTGTAGAAGTTTCACCGAAGAGTAGAGAAATAAATTTCGGATCAGCATATAAAAAATAAAATATGTTAAAAAATTATTAAATAAAATCTTTCAGTAGAAAAAAATATATTTTTGAAAAATCTTTCAGCCTAAAAAACCCTCAAGAAGTATTTTTTTCAAAAAAGTTTTCAGTTCACTTAAGAAAAAAAGATGATGATCCAGAAATTTTTAAGAGAATTAAAAAAAAAATTGAAAAATTTTCCTTGGGAAATTCACCTAAGAAAAAATTGTTTGTATAAGAAAAATCAAATAACTTCCTGAAAAGAAATATTTCCAGAACGACAGATTCTAAAAATCTTTCTTATATTCGTACTCAATTCGTTGAGGAAAAAAATCACAAAAAAAAGATGAGAAAAAATTTCACGAACAAATTGAAAAAATTTCTTTGGATAGCTAATAAAAACATTTTTTTTTTCTAAACAAATCTTTCAATAGTGTATTGTTTTAAAATTTGTCAAAATGATAGCCAGTTCAATTATTTAAAAAATGTCCATCATTTTTTTTCAAAAAAGTTGATAAAAAATAATTTTAAAAACTTCAAAATAATCTTTGAATTTTCTGTCAAAAAGGCTAATTTCTCACATTAAAAAAAAATGGAAAGAAAAAATAGCAAGGCAGTATTTTTTCAAATGTGTCAAAAAAAATTCAATTCACTTTGAAAAAAAAAATCCAAAAAATTTTCCCCGAGTTCTCTAAACACAACTTTCTGTATCAAAAAGGCTAAAAGATGATGTTCGTTGGTATAGTTGGTACCTAGACCTACACAAAAAAATTCTTCATAAAAAAATTTTTAAAATTTTTTATACAAAACTCGAGAAAAAAAATCCACATGGTTAAAAACTTACTTACTGCTTTTAGTTCTCTTGAGAAAATTGTTCATGATCAAAATAAATAAAAAATAAATACTTAAATAAATAAAGGAAAAAATAGTAAGGGAGTATTTTTTTTCAAAAATGTCAGTTCACTAATCACTTTGGGACAAAATCTTCCTCGAGTTCTCTGAAAAAAATTTCTGTTTCATAAAAGTTATAAAAAAGTATTTAGCATATTATTATTATAGAAAATATTCTTTAAAAAAGTAATTGAACTTTTTTTTTTCCAAAAAAATAATGTATTAAAAAAATATTTAGTTCTCTTTAGAAAAATTTTAAGATTCTTTTGTCAAAAAAAATATTTCAAGAAACTCTGCGGGGAGTGAGGTGGAGTTCTTTTATCCAAAATTTGTCCAAAAAATTTTCTTTGATAAATAAATGAATAAATAAATAAATACTCACCTAATAAAAGTTCGTCTAAAAAAACCCTGATAAAAACCAAAACTTTTTTGAAATAAAAAATTACTAGCGTTCCCTAAAGTAAATGTCTTTGTCAAAAAAATTAAAAATTATTGCTTAGAAAATTTTCTTGAAAAAAAGAGCAAAATTTCTTTTTCAAAAAAAGGTACCTATTATTTTTAAAAAGTACTTAATTGTCTTGAAAAAAATTCAAAAATTTAATTTTGGTCAAAAATCCCAAAGAGCACTTTTTTCCAAAATTTTACTTGAAATATATTGCCAGTTAAGAGCGTGACCTGGGGCTGTTATCAGTAAAAAATTTAGTGACGTGATTTCTCGGCGAATACTGAACGAAATGTCATGAAATTTTGATATTAAGTATGCTTCTTTATAACAATATCCAGGTGAGTTATTTTCAATATTTTGGAAAATGTATCTATTTATGGAAAAAATTGAATCCAAAGTTTTTTTTTTGGACAACTCAAGGTCACGATGAAGGTCCCAAAATTTATCGCTTAAACGCAATTTTTTCCATAAATAGATACATTTTCCAAAATATTGAAAATAACTCACCTGGATATTGTTATAAAGAAGCATAATATCAAAACTTCATGACATTTCGTTCAGTATTCGCCGAGAAATCATGTAACTAAATTTTTTACTGATTTTGCCCTCCAGAGCACACCCTTAACTTTCTTTTAAAGAATTTTCTGAACATTTTTTAAAAGTTTTTTTTTTTTAAATTTTGTGTGAAGAATAAATATTGAAGTAAATCATCTCCAAAACATTTTTTTTTTAAACAAAAATTCTTCGAATTCTCTGAAAAAATTGTCTAGGTATATCAAAATACTTGATTGATGAAAAAAAAACTTCTAAAAAAAATCCAAAATATTTTCTCATACGAAATTCGTATAAGGAAAAAATATTTCAAAATAATGTATTCGAATATTAGGTATAAAAATAACTTCTTTAAAAACACGTTGAAAGAACTATTCGCCAAAAAATTGTCCCTTTTTGCTAAAATTATACCATTTCTTTGATCGATTCAATCTAGTCTTATTATTATTTAAAACAGCATAAAATTATTTCCGAGTGCTAAAAATAGTACATATTTATCTGGTTTTAATAGAGCTAACCAGAAATTTATCTGTACATTGGGTGAGCATCCTTTCATGCGAAAGAAATATAATTGATTCATCTCGTGTAGAAAATTAGGCTTAATTTTTTCAGACCAGTGAATCCTCTTAATAGGTTTAAGATTTCCCAATATCCGTATTATTTTGTGAAGCCTTTTCCATAGATATTTAAAAATTCTTAAATTAGAATTATACGCCTAATTTATTATATTTTCTTTTGTTTTAGGTAAGAATTGATTTCAATTGTTGGAATGTGGAATGAATTACTCTGGGTAAATAATCCATATTTTTGTTAATTATACTTAAACATAAATTTACTAATTAATCAATCTAACATCATCGAGTCAAATTTAACCACATTTGCTCCCGAATGCGTATACTAAAACATAACATCGAGTATATAAATCATATGTCTAAATAGGAAAGAGGTTTCGCTACCGTTACGCGTAGTCACCTTCAAGACGTCCCGTTACGTAACAAACAGATATACCTGGTGTAATTTTTTCTTCTTCTTTTTACATCTACGTACAACATTGGTAATAATTGTTTCTTATGACGATTACAGCCAACTCTGGCAGGATCCTAGTCTCCCTAGATTTATGATAATTATGAAGTTTCCGCACCGATGGCATTAGTTCTCCCCCCCCCCCCCCTACCTCCCCCATTTTTATTCGTGGCTGATGCTCATACTCACACATAGCACCCAAACCTGTATAGAGCATCCGTATATTATGCAGTTACAAAATACCACTATGTTTACCTTGCACCTGATTCTGACCATTTCGCGGCGCCTGCCTCTTTCTCTCTCTCTCTGGCTCAGTCTTATTGTCAGCAGATGAGAACGTTGGCAATATTTCACACTTGTGTGAGATTGTATGGTAATTAGCGGTGAGCCGGTGACTTTTGTCGGTGATGAAATCGTTGAATTATGGGAGAATATGATCGTACTTGCGAACAGACCGGTATGGAAGTGGTTTATCTGTTTGGCGGATTATTTTATAGGTTAGGTGTGTCTGGCGTTGTACTGTTGCTCGAGTGGTATCTATCTTTGGTGGATTTGCAATTTTTTCCCTAAAAAGTGAGGTCCAAACTGGGCTAGAAATTTAATACAAAAATATGTAAATAGGGTAATTACGAATTTTTGACTCTTTTTAAGGAGGTGCCTTCTCTCTCTTCGAGGAATTTGACAGATTGTACATCCAGTGGTTATTTTTTCTAAAACCAAAAAAAAAAAAACGAAAATTGAAAAAATTGTACGATTTTCTTTCTAGAAAAATTATTGAGATTTTTTTCAGAATTTTTTACTTTTGTTTTTCTGAATTGTTACTGTTGAACTTTCACTTTCCTTATTTTTTAAAAAATTTTCCATTTCTATTTTTTGCACCTAGTTTTGAATTTGGAAATAGTAGAATTCTGGATACTTTTGGAGTATTTATTTTTATATACTCGAAATAATTAAGATCGAGTAATTTGTATTTTGGATAATTATATTGTTAGGTATATATATATTATGTATTTTCATAAAATCAAGACTTTTCCTTCTTGGCCTTAATTACGCTGGTCATTTTAATGAGATGATCATTGCGTGTTGCGGTAGTACATTGACCATAACAAAGTGCATGATTCTGGCTAAATTCGTTGACCAGGATGTGACATATTATTTTATTTCTATTTCGTATAGTTGAATTCGTTTTTAGATGAGTTTTTACAAAAATAACATAATAAAATTCGTAGCAATAATAATAGATAATAAACAATTTCGTTTTTAAAAATTTTGAAATTTCTTTTGCAATTTTTCATAATTTAAAATAACACAAATTGCACACAAAAAATATCTGATTTACTTACTCTGAAAATTTCTAAATTAGAAATTTATTTTTTAGATTGAATGAATGGATATAGTTTTCATATAAATAATCAAAAATTACCGAACGAACTCCTTAAATTCGTCATCGATATAGTCTCAAACTATCAATCTCAATTTATACGTATAATCTTCCAAAACCACCTAGAGATACAAGCCATGAACGTAGAAAGGCAACGTCGCATTTTCGAGTAGTAGACGGCCGACTTTCCAATCCGTTTTTTGACGATAACTCGGGAAATATTCATCAAATCGAAATTCTGACAACACTCTAACGAAAGGAAATTTTCTGCTCTACAATTTTGGTTCAGATTAATTTTCACGAAAAATGCTTCGTTCGCTCTGAAAATGAGAATATGTGAAAATTTGCATATCCAAGAAAACATTTTACGCTGAGAAATCGGGGTATTTTCGTCAAATCGAAATTTCAATAATTTTAGGGTGAAAGGATTTTTTTTGCTCTACAATTTTGGTTCGTATCAATTTTCACGAAAATCGCTTCGTTGACCGGGAAAATGGGAAAATTTGGTAGACGGCCAACTTTCAAAATCAGTTTTTCGACGATAACTCAAGAAATATTCGTCAAATCGAAATTCCGACTACACCAAACAAAAGTAAATTTTTTGATCTACAATTGTGGTTTTTATCAATTTTCACAAAAAGGGGTCGTTGACCTCGAAAATGAAAAAATAAATAGTTTTTTGACGATAACTCAAAAAATTGGTCGAATCAAAAATTTTAAAAGCACTATAACTGAAGGATTTTTCTGCTCTACAATTTTAGTTCTTATCAATTTTCATGAAAAACGCTTTGTTTATCCGCGAAATAGGAAAATATGAAAATTTGCATATCTGAGAAAACAGTTTTTGCTAATGAATGTATTTTCGTCGAATCAAAACTTCAATGATTTTAGGATGAAAGGATATTTTTTGCTCTACAATTTTTGTTCTTATCAATTTTTACGAAAATCGCTTCTTTGGCCGGGAAAATAGGGAAAATCTGGTAGACGGTCCATCTTCAAATCAGTTTTTTGACCGTAACTCGAGAAATATTAGTCGAATCAAAATTCCGAGTACACTAAACGAAAGTTAATTTTTCCCTCTACAATTTTGGTTCCCATCAATTTTTTCGAAAAACACTTCGTTTGCCCAGAAAACGTATTTTCAATTGCTCAAGTCGGCCGTCTTCGGCAAGGTTGCCAAATTTAACTTCATGGCTTGTAGTGTCTAGGTGGTTTTGAATCTTCCCTTCTCATGAACCCGAATGGTTGCCTACCCGTCACCCGGTAGGTAGGTAGCTAGGTACAGGCTGTTTTGCAACTTGTCCTTGCGTGATAAGTATCAACGACCTGATATCAACGTACTGCAAAACCTTATCATTTTATTATTAAGTATAAAACTACGTACGGTATTATGGTTTGATGCAATACTAACCTCTCACACCTCCTGCCCCCTGGCTCCACTCTCGCACCTCGCTGTTTTTCTCGCCTCCTTTTTTTCTATCTGATAAATCTGATCAAGGCAACCACGATACTGTAGCCTACCTGTTCTCTTTACGTTGTTCACCGGTTGCTACGTATTTCCTACAGAAGAAGTTACACTGTACAATGTGCTGAGTTTCATGGACGGAGTGGTGGTCAGTTTCACAGCTGCGAAGGCGTTTCCTCGGAAGATTTTCTTTAAAGATAATTCAAACAAGGAGAAATTTTAGAGTGAATTTATTAGATTTTTTTGACATTTTTTTGAACTGCCAATAAAGTCATTGAAGGCGGAATGCGGAAATGAGGGTGAGAAGAGGTTGTGTGAGTGGATTGGCTTTTGAAAGATTTTTTTATCATCTAACAAGAGCTTCTTTTGAGTCGAATTAGTAATTAGGGGCATATTTGTACCAGCGCATAAAAAAAAAAGATGAAAACGGTTCATTGGGAAAGTTGGTGAAATGAAATTCTCTTAAGTAATATAATTGAGAAATATTGAAAAATGATGTTGTTTTTACCAAAAATCCTGTCTCTTCGAAAAGTTTTAAAAGAAGAAATAAACCAATTAAAAAATTTTAAATACCTAATTGATTCCTTATTTTCAAGTAACGATGAAGATTTTAAGTTTATTTTTCATTTTGAAGAGATAAATATCTACATGAATAATTTGAAAATCTGAAAATTCTCAAAAAATTGAAAAATTACTTACTTTTGAATGATTTTTACTCAAGAACATCATTCCGTTTATGTATTCTTTTTCGTCGGATAGGTTGCATATTTTTTATTCATTTTCACGAATTCCTTGAGGTTCCGACTCTTAATAATACTGAAATATCCATCAATATTTTGGCCTTTCCCTTCTTTTTCATGCCTACAAAAAACCACGAGATGGGAATTTTCAAGGGCCACGAATTTAATGTAACTGTTCCTGAAAAAATAAGAAATTAAAAAAAAATAATGCATAAGAATTACTAATCTAATAATAGTACATATAAAAATGATTTCTAGCAATGAATTAAAATAAATATGCTGCAATTAATTACAATTGATTTCGCTCATACGGAGTGATAAAGTGATAACTCAAAAAATTTAACTCCTTTATTTTTGTGCATTTCAAATCAGCACGAAGTACTCAAAAATAAAGAAAATCAATTTTTTGAGTCATCACCTCATTGCTCCGGATGTAAGATTTGGACAAAACATTAAAAAAGTTCTATTCTGAGGTCAGTGACCTTTTTCCAATGATGAATACTTTTACTCTTGAATATTTTCCTCTTTCACTTTCCTCCCTGTTGTGGTTTTGTTTAGATGTTGAAAATAATTCGGGGCATATTGAGGAAAATAAAAAACTTTAGATCCTAAGATTCAGTCTTGACCCCTCCCCTCCCTAAACTTCAGAGATAAACGTTTTTGTTTTTGTTTTTTTCAAATTAACGAATAATTATTTCAATTTAAATTTCAATTATTCCTGCTGGAACTAAATTTTTTCAAAATATTTATTTCTGCAAATTTTGGTCAGATTTTAGTGGTATATTTTTGAAGAGATCTTCTCCTTCCCCTTTCCTTATATTTTCATTCCAGTTGGAATACTTCTCGAAGAATGAAGAATTGCCAACTATGGCGATTCATTAAATATTTACATTCATCTTAAATTCCATTTCCATCCTCTCGGCGGATTAAGTACTCATACGCCGTATTACAATAAATATACCGCAAACATATCGAAATCGAAACCTATAAGCGAACTCGTCAGATCACGTTTTTTTTTCTGCTATCTGCGAACGTGCAAATACGACGAGAAAATCAAATAGTCGAAGAAATAGCGATAGTTGGCGACGTCAGGGGAGGCATTTGACATATTTCCGGTGATCCTTGGCCGCCTTCAGTTGTATAACCTCTCTCTTCTTTAGACGCGATTACTGTGGCTCGACTGTGCATGCAACGAGACACTTACCTGGCAATACTGGTAATGAGAAAAGTCGTTCTTATAGTCTTTAATATTTGTACTTACATTACGCGAACAGGTTTCCAGAACAGATCGTTTGTTTACAAATCGCAATCGCCTCAGAAACGTGCGATTTTTTAATGTCGTTTTACGAAGACCACCGCAATAATGCAATCCCTTTAACGGGACATTTTACTTTTAATAAGATTAGTTAAGAATTACAGAATTTTAGTAGCCCATCGGGGCTAAAACCTAACCATGGGATACCACAGTTTACAAAAAATCCAATCTTCTTCATAACAACGTCTCCTTTCATAGCACTCCTGTTGTATATTTCAAGAGCAACCGGTTCAAATTTTTTGCCATTATTTTGTGTTTGCATTGCCTCTGAATTTTGAAAATACAATTTTTCGTAATTTCTCCTCCTATCAATTCCATAATTGGAGTAATTTAACCCAAAACCCAGTTTTTTCTCTCGAAGGGAATGAATTTTTTCCCATTTTGCACGAGTTTCTTCAATTTGAGCGCCTTCCCTAGGATGTAGTGAAATCATTTTCCAAAGTTCAGCTTTTTTTTCACGGGTAATAAAACGAAACTCGTCGAATAAACGAGCATAAAGTTGTCAGCTTCACAAATGCTGTCGATTACAGCGAAGAAAAGTTGCTGGAGTTTAAAATTTGGGTCTATTGTGCTTATACATTGGAATCTCCACGCGCCAGTTATTTCTCTGCAACTCACTGGTAACATAATTAAAAGCTCGAATTGTTGTCCAAATAACTTTGTTCCTTTCTTTCAAAGTTTAAATTTCACGCTTATTTAAGCTCGACGTTATAAATTCCTTGTTACACGTACGAAGCGTGTCGTCTTTTTTGTTTGATTTCTTTTCTCTCTCGTTTGTAAAGTACACAGAAGTATTCGATCACTTTCAGTTGTACTTTACTCCAAAACATGTCAGTTATTCAGCCAACAATTCCAACCGTAGATATACCTGGTTCCCCTTTTCTCCATTTGGTCACTCTCTCGAACACGTGATAAATAAACGGCGCTGTGATCGACAACCGACGTCTGTTCCGTTCAAACAGAAGAAAAAATTGATTCGCGAATGCCGAACGACCTTCTACATGACTTCACGTCATAATCGGTTAGCTTTCGCGGGGGTAAAATCGGTACATTTTGGGCCGAGGACGACGAGCTTCCTACAGAGAGCGAGAACCTACTGTATATGTACGCTTTTCTGCTGACTCCGAGTTTTGATTGAAATTATTTATACGTGCCCGTGCAACCAACGGTGCTGCGTTTCCATTGCTTAACCATACCACGGTGGTCAAGTCACTCATCTTTTTGTCGGCGGTTCTTTCTCGGTGATGACGCAGATGACGTCAGTCGGTGTGTACCGAAGTGTTGAAGTATGCGGAGCGTTGCTGATCTCAGGAGCGTTGTGCTTATGGCACAGAGAGCTCAACAAAATTATTGTACATGGAATTATCGACTACTGATTCTTAATTTGCATCTATTCTCAGTTTGTGGGGCGGGGGTGCAAGTGAGAAACCTGCAATTCTTGCATTGAAGCAACGTGAAATATCTACTTAAGAATGATGAAGTATTTTCGCAAGTTGTTTGCTCGTGTTTTAAACACAAAAAATAAAGTGATTATCTTGAAGGGTTGTTTGTCGCATTTTCAATCCCTCTGGGAGACACTTGACCAGCATCATGGTCAAATGGTTGAATTTTCAAATTTACTCTTCTTTCCTCTCTTCATGTAAAAAACATGAAAAAGACAATGGAATTGGCTCGATGTGTTAGCGTAGCCGGATGGTTAGATTTTGGGGTTGCCCCAAAAAAAAATTGAATTGGCTCACTGTGTTGATGTAGCCGGATGGTTGGGTTTTTGGGTCTCCTCTCACTCCCCCTCCCTTGGTTCACTCGTCATCCCTTGATATTGAAATCAATGAAAGTGGCTCACTGTATCAGTGTAGCCAGATGATTGGATTTTCTGGTTCATCCTTCCCTCTCTTGGTATAAAAATCAATAAAAGAAGCTCACTGTATTAGTGTAGCCAGATGGTTGGTTGGATTTTTTGGTTCACCTCCCCCCTCCCTTGATATAAAAATCAAAAAGCGTGGTAAAAAAGAAGCTCACTGTATTAGTGTAGCCAGATGGTTGATTGGATTTTTTGGTTCACTCTCCCCCCTCCAGTGATAAAAGGCAATGAAATTGGCTTGCTATTTTAGCATTGCCAAATGGTTGGATTTTTTGGTTCACTTCCCTCGCCCTTGATATAAAATCAATAAAAGAAGCTCACTGTATTAGTGTAGCCAGATGGTTGGTTGGATTTTTTGGTTCACTCCCCCCTCCCGTGATGAAAGGCAATGGAATTGGCTTGCTGTATTAGCATTTGCCAAATGGTTGGATTTTTCGGTTGACTCCCCTCTCCTTTCCTGATATAAAATCAATGAAAGTGGCACACTGTATCAATGTAGCCAGATGGTTTATGAAATTTTTTGGTTTACTCTTCCCCCCCCCCCTCCCCTTCATAAAAAGAATTCGAGTGGCTCACTGTATTAGTGTAGCCGGATGGGTGGATTTTTTGGGATATCGCCCTTCCAAAAAACCCAAAAATGCAGAATTTGCTGGAAAATTTGACAAATTTTGAAAAATACAAAGTAAAAATACTTTGGGGTGTATTGACGAGCAGATATCGAATCTTTTGGTACAGAGATCACACAAAGTACACACAAAGAATGACATCAAGGGGGTAGATGGGAGCTTGAAGTGTTACTGATTGCATGACTTCATGTTAGACTTGGGAGAGTTGGGGCTAGTTTCGAGGCGAATGACAGAATTAAGAAAGCGGTGAAAAATGTGATTCAGGATTTCCTTTCTTTGTGAAAAGAGTGTGAATTTGCATGCAGAAAATTCGACTCTTTGTGATCCTTAAATCAACATCCTTTGAAAGAGTTTGTGATCCTGGTGTAAAGTTCAGTTACTAAACTAGAATGTGTGACTTGTAGAGCCAGCGAGTTCTTGAACCCTGGGTATTCTCTCAAGTCTGAGTGTATTAATGGGGTAATGATGCTAGTAATCTTAACCCCTAAAAAAAAAAAAAAAAAAAATGAAAATAATATTCACTTGGAACTTGAACAAAAGTCCAAGTTCAAGCACTGTACATAATGCACAAATGTAAATATCTACTTAGAAGTTAGTTATAATGCTTATCAAATCTTTAAATCCTTCTCATTTTCCATAAAATATAAATAGAGTCACCTAATTCATATTAAGAAATAATTCTCCATCTACCTGGGTCGCAATTTTACGCTGGGATTAATTCTGAATGTCGACCTAATGACCCAACTCTCTTCTCGACATGAGGTAATTTTTGATAATTCCGACTTTTGCCGGAAATATCAATATAATGCGATTATTTGTGCATCACGTACTTACTGATATCGATCAGTAAACAATTTGAGTCTCATCTTCCTCCCCTTGAGTGGAGCATTCATAAATAGTGATTTTCAGCCAGTCAGTGATAAGATATCGGTTCGACAAACGTTCACATAATTGGGGAGAAAATTGTAATTCGGTGAATGGGACTGCACCAATTATATAAAATATGTTTTTAAGGATGATAAAGGGGTATCTGTGGGGCAAACACCCTTTGGGTCATGTTTACCAAGTCTCAACTAGACCAGAACAAGCAACTTTATTGAGTATGTGCTCGCAGTAAACCTCTAATTGGGGATCGTGACCAATTTCCGTGGGAAAAGTAATGATAATTTGGAAGAATTACTCCACAAGAGGAAACCTTTACTCAAAAAAATGTTTCAAAAATTATGTAAAAAAAAAAAAAGAAAAAAAGAAATCACTTTATTGAAAAGTGTTGCTGAAACGGATGCAAACAACCACGAATCACATCTTATCAATTTTAAGTGATTTTTTTTTCCTCACTGCACTCTCTCCCCACGAGAAGAATTTGCCAAGTGATTCGAACATTTTCTAATGAAACTTATTAGAATTTGTACTAGTCACTAGTCAAGCAACAATTTTCATCTGGCAAATTGAGAATCATGTCATCCCCAAATTACTCACTGACCTCTTATAAATCATTTTCTCACCCATCAACTTGAGTATATGCAAATTCCAGCACATAATAGCTCTAGCTTTACCCGCATGAATTTTTTCACGAACTTCAAACACACACCGGCTTCACATACGAGATCAACTTTCAATGAAATTCCTTCATTGTTCACTTTTACATAAATACCTAGTTTAGTTTCCCGGTCAGCATGCTGCTGCAAAAAAACCACATCGACCAGGTAATATTGGTTACCGAGTACAGTCTAAATAGCCGATGACTCTGTAGTTTTTTGTTTACTCGAAATACAACAATCGCGCCTCTGTAGGTTATACCAATTCCTGGATTTAATCTTAAGCCGTATTACAATGAAAGAATACACGCATTTAATTCGATTAGTTATTTGAATAGTCGACGTCGGGCTATTACCGTTAGAAGATCATACCGGCGTTCGGTTCACATGAACCTAAGAAAATTATTAATAACGCCTTGGCCGCGATTCGCTATTTAAGAATGGGCAATGACAGATATAAAAATTTCCTATTAATATCAATCTATTAATATCGCGAGAAAATGTATAAAAAAATGCATTGCGAGTTATTAAACGTTGAACAATTTTTTTTATATGGGAATTTATTATGATGGTTCAGCCTTCGGTAGGCTAATGCCGGCGCTGCTTATTATTGTCGATGGATTGAGAGTAAGAATTGTGCACTGTGCAGTTGGGTATGTGGATTTGTTTTGAATTTCTTTCTTTAGAGTAGTGAAAATTGAAACGAGGGCGTTGGGTTTGAAAAGAGGTGCAGGGTTTGAAAGACCAGTGGGTCATTTAGGTCTTAGGATATTTGATTGACAGAAACGCCTAAATTTTAGTGGAGGCTTTTGAATGGTTGTGGGGCCATTTGTGTAATTGAAAATAACAAAAGGATGAGATGGTGGGATCATTTCGATAAATGGAAATGTAGTATACTTATGAGTTAGTTTCACTTTCCACATGACCTCCAATTTGTATGATGAGTTTTGGATTGAGATCTTGCCGATGGTACGACAAGAACAGATTCAAAATTTTGATACCTCGAAAACGGAAATTATTAATAAGCTGTCTTTTGTTCTTGTTGAAGTTATTGAAGATTGCTTCTCGAAGCTCTTTTCCCATACGTCGAAGAAATTGCTTCTCAAAGCTCTTATTTCCCATATGTCGCTGAAATTACTTCTCAAAGCTCTATTTCCCACACATCGATGAAATTGCTTCTCGAAGCTCTATTTTGACTTGACGTAATGTAAGACTTCATTCCTATCACTCTGTTCTGTGATTGGTTCCTGCTTAAGTTTTATGTCAGATTTCCTATAAAAATGGGAACCGTAAATCTAAGTTTAGTTTTTTGCCTTTCTTCCTCGTGTGGTATCTCTGCGCCCCTCCCCCCCCCCCCCATTTCAGGATCAGGACTATTATCCCAGAACCAGATCTGAAGTTACTTCCATAACCTTTGTTTCAATTTTACTCCTTGCTAAAGAAGTTTCACTTTAAAAAAAATCGTTATAAGTTTTTAAATAGAAAATACTCCCAAAAAAAGTAATTCAATAAAGAAATAGAAACTAAATTAATGTTTCGTGGCAGTCAAATTATTCAGTTTCAAAAAATGCTGCATTTTGATACAAAAGCGGAAACAGACTGGAAATAAGTCAGATACCCAAAAACCCACTTTCTGGTTGCCTACATAATACTCGTGCACTGCCAAGTACAAAAATGCAAGCTACCTGTTACCGACACCATACAGCACAAGTTCCCAACGACGCTCCATTTAATAATAGAACCGTCGGATAATAAGTAATGGGTGACATTGGCGAAGATCACAGCGCCGGGACAGGGTGCAGACGTTCTGCCTTACCCGATATAAGGCATTTTAGAGGTGAAATGAAAGAGTAGCAGGAACACGAGTCGACTCGCGTAAAAGCCAGAAGGAAAGGCTAAAAGACGCTCGCGTAACGGTATCGGCACCACCCCGCCTCGCCTCACCCTAAGGCCTGTCGACGAGAGCTACGACCTGTTCAAGGTTGCACCGCCCTTAACTAGCTACCCCTTTATGTGACTGCACGCTTATTTCGCAAGACTCCCGCTCTATCGTGTGCCCTTATGGTGTGCTGTACTCTGCTCTCTACATGTGTAGCCGCCTACACGCGCTATCCCCCATCAAAAATGGTTCACCGGGTAAATCGAACTTTTAATGGAATTCCGTCTTTTTTCCCTTTTGCTCTCTCTCTCTCGCTCAACGACCCAGCAATGATAACCCTGCGCTCGGTGCGTCTCCGTCGCGCTCTCCTGGATTCTCTTCCTCTTCTCACGCGAAACCTTTGCTCCTCGTGTGATATTGAAAAAAGTTGAAGAACTTTTATCAATGAGAAATTTCTTAATTTGTTTTTTTCTCAGGTAGGGTTTCATTGTATGTAGGATATTTTAATTTAGGTATTATTTCGATATGAAAAACTTTATTCTTTTGAGCAAAATTTTTAAAACTTTTATTTAAGACATTTTTGATCATTAAAGTCTTTCACTCTTTCTTTTGACTCAAATTGCACTCGTGTGCCAATAGACTTATCCAAGGTACAAAATTACATCAAAATAGTCGCTCAGCAAATGAGGTTGTGAAGAGGTATGAACCTTTCTTCCATTGCTAAAGAATAAGGCTGAAAATCGCTGAAGTAAAATTCTGAATGACATAGAAGAGAAAACTATGAGTAATATTGCAGATGAAGTTGAATTTGTTGAAAAAATGTTTGTGATGTTTGGCATCATCTAAATACTTGTCTACTTGATAATAATTGATCAATTTGACTTCAAGTTTTTTAAAATTTCGCATTCATTTTTACTCAGTTGATTCAGAATAGAGATTTATCCTGCCCCCTCTCTCACCCTTGTTGGTTCTATAGGAGAGTTCGTAAACTTTTAAAATTATTGTATATTGATTTTCTTTTTTAAAAAAAGTATATATATGTTATGTATTCAAGATAGAATTTTAAAATAATCACCATCTAAATTTTTTCGATCGATCGACGACCGAACTTGTTCAGGTAATAATGAAGCCAAATTACAAAATATTAAAATACCTTGAGCTAATATTTCGCCAGATTTTTTTGCAAGCTTGGATAAACTAGGAACATAAGACTGACGAGATGCTAGTCTTATTTTTTTTTTTGAAACGTGCTTATCTGTTGTTAATTTTCAATTTAAAGCAAAAATGAAGAAGTTCATTTTTTCTGATATGTGGTGTTATTGCACTGGATGTGCGAATATTGTATTGATGGATGGAATTTGATGCTAGATGAAATAATGAAAACTTATTTCTTCATTATTGAACAATTTTCTAAAATTGGCATACATGAAAAAAAAGTAGAATGAAATAAAAATAAAACCATATAAAATACTTCTAAACAAACTTTTTTTTTAAATATGAATTTATTCAAAACAGAATTTAAAAACAAATAATCCCCATCTAAAAATTTTGGATCGATCAACGACCGAAATTTTTGAGGTAATAATAATGAAGCCCAATTACAAAAGATTAAAATACCTTGAGCTAATATTTCGCCAGATTTTTTTGCAAGCTTGAGCAAACTAGTAGCATAAGACTGTCGAGATGCATATTGCATTCATGGAAGCTTCCAGTGGAGGCCATGTTGAAATAGCCAAGTTGTTGCTTTTCTTCATTATTTTACAGGTGAACACACTGTATAATTTTCTTTTTTTTTTTCTTTTTTTTTTTGTAATTTTAAAGGATGGGAATAAAGGTTCTTTTTTTAGCTGGAAAAACAAAACTTACATTTGGCGTACTAAATACCACTTACTATTATTGCCTTTTCTTTCTTAGTAGCAATTAAAATAGTGAGTACAATTACGTGGTTTTTACGTGTAAAAACAAAATACAAGAGGCACGTATGTTTCTTAGAGGTAAGAGATAATTTACTCGAAAAATTTATGGATTATTATTAGAACCTTTTTCCTATACATATTCTTTCAAAAATTCATTTTGAAGAGAAATTAAATAAGGTATCTACTATCATATGAGACAAAAATATCCACTTGTGGTTCAGCTCAATCTGCCAATCCAATAAACGTTTACTTTTTGAAAAAAAATATAATATATTGAACAGTTTTCTAAAATTGGCGGTGGAACACATAAAAAAGGTATAATAAAACCATATAAAATACTATTCTAAACAAAGTGTAAAAATTTATTCAAATAAACAGAATTTTAAAATAAATAATCACTCTCTAAAATTCTTCGATGGATCAATGACTAAAATTCATCAGATTTTGTAATTTTAGAAAATTTTCAAATCCATCACAACAACTCAGTTTGAAAAAAAAAAAAACTGAGAAGAAAATTAGAAAGCTGGAATCTGTTGCATTTGCCCCTTTCAAAATTTTTAATCCAATTGTGACATAGAATCAGCTCCTATAAAATATATGTGACCGCGCATAGGGAAATGTACCTAAGAGACAAAAACGAAATTTTACAGGAGAGCACTTTAAAGTTTACCATTTATTTTTGACGTTTTTTCTTTGTAATTCTGTATCCACGTAACAAACAAAATTCAATTTTTTTTTTTTGAATTTTTTGAATTTTTTTTGAAAATTTTTTGGATTTTTTTTTTTTTTGAAATTGAGGTAAAATTTATTGAGAAATTGAATGAAACTGATCCGAGGTTCCTGAAATCATTTTTGACGAAGATACAGCTGCTTGAAGTGAGTAAGGTAGAAATTGTTTTCCAAAATTTTCCAAAATTTTGATAATTCTCTTCTATTTTACTCACTTGAAGCGGCTGTATCTATGTCAAACATGACTTTAGGACCCTCGGACCGGTTTCATTTAATTCCCCAATAAATTATACTCCAATTTGAAAAAAAAATTTTTTTTTTTGAATTTTTGACTCTTAGGTTGCTTTCTCTATGCGTGGTCACATATATCGAAAAAGTAAACCTAAGTAAAATTTTTAAAAAACAAGTTTAAAAAATTAATTTATAAAATTAATAAGGATCTAAAAATTTTAAATCGATCGACGACCAAATTTTCCAGATTTTGTAAATTTGAAAAATTTCAACAGCACTGAAGTTGAAAAAAATTACCCCAAAAATTTTTTTTGATCAAAATATTTCAATTTTTCTTCTTCAAGGATTGAGATTTGTTCTGGAGATTTTTTTTTTGAAAAATTATGGAGTAAGTACCTAGAGCACCCTTCTATGTGAAAAAAGTGATAAAAAAATGAAAATAATGTTAGATCAATTTAACTGTATAAATGATCAAAAAACTGCTTTTAGAAAGAAGTACTAAACTTGGCCACCCCTTTGAATTCAAATCATCGTTAAAATAAATTTCAACTTGGTCAACAAAAACTTCAATGTTAACATTTTCTTTGTTTCAAAGACGACCAATTTTAAAATAAGAAAAACAACATTATGTTACAAAATTTGAAGAAATTCAATGTCTTTAACCTCTCAAGAACGTCAGAAATTAAAAATGCAAAATATTAGCTCGTGGAATGTCATCGCAGACAATCATACCCTTTCAATATGAATTTTTAAAGCGATTCGAATCCGAATAAATGGCTACGTTTGTCGGGGGAGGGAGGGTGTAAAGTGAATGTTGGTTAGTAGATAAAAGCGTCGAGTACGCTTAAGGACGTTTAGAGGTAGCTGGTTTTTTCAGCCACACGCGATATGAAATTTAACGCGTGGGTCAGAATAAGGGTGGAAACAGGCTGCGAGTAAATTTATCGACGATCGCGACTCGGTCGGATTGAAAATTGCGCGAAAATCGATACTCAGCACGAGGATGGAATGGATTCCAGTCTGTGAAGGTGGAATCGTCGGTCTTGGAACGAAATTTCAACTAGAAAGCTCGCTAAATTGAGGCTTTGTCGAGGGATGCGAACCTTTTAACCTGTTAACGCTTTTTCAACAATGTGATACGTATATTTGGCTGGTATTGTAAAACATTGAAATAAACGTGCCCGCAAACGAGAACGAGCTATTCGTGTAGTACCATTTTGACGATGAGGAAAGCCACCTCGCTGGTCGTGGACCAGGCTGAGGTAGGGTTCGCAGGAGATTTTATATCTAAAAGTGGAACGCGTTCGCCGCACTTTGCTTTTCGTAAAATTGACTCTGTGGAGGTTTCATGTTTAATAAACCTACCCACGTTGGGTTGTTCGGCTTGGGCCGGAGCCGGAGCCGGAGCCGGAGCTCGCAACCGTCCTCGAAATTTTTTTCTCTCTTTACAGGGTTGAAGGTCGATCAAAGACAAGATGGAACGGTCGTGGTAATTGTTTACCGTTACCATGGCGACGTGAAATGTCGACTGGCTATATCTATACATCTGCTACTATATCTATATTGTACATAATGTACGTGTTGAAGGTCGCATGCGCTACCCTTACCTTCGAAATTTTTGGTCACTGACCTCCCGTAAGTCGAGCTTTGCCGCACGCGGCTCTTCATCCACCCCAGTCGTCATTCCTTTAATCCCTGCCCCTCCTCAACATCTCCCCGCTCCGCGCCGTCCTCTCTGGCCCGCAATTTCGAAGTAATTTCCTTTTATAGGCGATACGAGAGCGCGTTTTTCCTTTTTCTTTCTGGTTTTTCGCCTTCATCCCTGCTCGCGTTCGGCGTTCGTGTCCTTCGTCAATGTTAAATTCGATATAGAACATGTCATAGGGTCGTATAGTCGCGATTCGAACAACCCACCGGAGTCACCCCCGTCCACCGATTCGAGGTTAACTCCGGATAGATCATTTCTGTAGGGCTGAAATTCCGCCGCCGCGCCGGTGGGATTCGAAACGACGATGGGGATTTTCCACTCAATAGTTTCCGCTCGAGCTCGTGTATTTTGCTATTTTCACGCTTATGCCGACTCGAATGAGTTTGAAGTTTCGTTCGAATCGTACACGTGTTCCGTTCCTACTTATACCTGCTAAATCGGCTTAAATCTTGGAGCTCGTTTCGGAGATTTTCCAACCTAATAGCTCTTTTTAATCTTATCAGAGCTGAGAACCTTTTTTTGAAATAACGGGATTTTGATATTTTTTTTTTCTCGTTAGTACGTATCAAGTATTTTTTTTCTACGGTTTTTTCGTATTCAGAATTTTTTGATGAGATTTTGAACTATTAAGGTGTAAAGAGAAAGTGCCAATGCTTAATCTGGGTGCCAAAATTATAATAGGTATTTTTTTATTCAGAAGATTGAGATTTTTTCTTCAAAGATGAGATACTTATTCCTAAAAATTTTCACTAAAAAAATAAAACGGACGTTTTTCTTCTAAAAAATTGAGAAAATTTTCATTTCAGGTTATAAGAATTTTTTATCACAAAAAATTGAGGCAAATAATTAATAGGTATTTTTTATTCAAAATATTGAAATTTTTCCCTTGAAAAATGTAAGGGACGTTTACTTCTAAAAAATTGAGAAATTTTTCATTTCAGGTTATGAAAATTTTTTATTTCAAAAATTGAGGCAAATAAATTAATATGTATTTTTTATTCAAATGATTGAAATTTTTCTTCTGAAAAATGGAAGAGACATTTTTCTTCTAAAAAATTGAAATATTTTTGAAAATTGATAAATTTTTCATTGCAGAAATTGTAAGAATTTTTTCATCTCAAAAAATTGAGGCAAATAATTAATAGGTATTTTTTATTCAAAATATTGAAATTTTTCCCTTGAAAAATGTAAGGGACGTTTACTTCTAAAAAATTGAGAAATTTTTCATTTCAGGTTATGAAAATTTTTAATTTCAAAAATTGAGGCAAATAAATTAATATGTATTTTTTATTCAAATGATTGAAATTTTTCTTCTGAAAAATGGAAGAGACATTTTTCTTCTAAAAAATTGAAATATTTTTGAAAATTGATAAATTTTTCATTGCAGAAATTGTAAGAATTTTTTCATCTCAAAAAATTCAGGCAATAAGAATTAATAGGTATTTTTTATTCAAAAAATTGAAATTTTTTGCTCCAAAAATTAGATATTCTTTTCTCCAGAAAAATAAAAAGGACGTTTTTAGCATAGTATATGCTTTTACGGAGACCAAAATGGAAAAAACGACAGGAAAATCCGACCCAAAAATGCCACAGTTGGGTTAGGTTAGGTTACATTAGGTTAGGTTTGGATGACATAAAAAAACAGAAATTTTTTAATAAATTCTATTTTTTAGACATTATGTCAAACTTTTTGAAACTTGTAAATTTTTTTGAAATTTCATGACTTTTGGACATTTTCTAGACATTTTGTCAGACATTCTGAAACTTATAAAAAATTTTTTAGAAAGATGACTTTCTGACATTTTGAAACTTGAAAAATTTTTAGAATTTATTTAAAGAAATTTTTTATATTTTATTTTTTTTAGAAATATGTTTTTCTGACATTTTATCAGACATTTTGAAACTTGGGAATTTTTTAAGAAAGATGACTTTTAGACATATTTTTTTTTAGACATTATGTCAGACATTTTGAAACTTGTAAATTTTTTAGAAAGATGACTTTCTGACATTTTGAAACTTGGAATTTTTTATTTTTAAATTTCAATGGAAATTAATATTTTAATATTATTTTTAAAATAAATTTTATAACTTTTAGACATTTTGAAACTTATAATTTTTTTTAGAAATTTTATGACTTATAGGCTTGTTGTCAGACAACAGACATTTTGTTACAGAGTAAAAGCATATACTATGTTTCATACTTTCAAACGTAGTGTGGAAATAGAGCCAATTTTTCTTTCAAAAAATTGAAAAAAATGAGAAAAAAAATTTCAAGAAGTTGAGGAATTTTTTTATTCTAAAAATTTGAGAAAATTTTTAATGTTTAAAAAAAATGAAAAAACTATTTTTCTCCAAAAATTTCAGAAAATTCTTCTATTCTGAAAATTAAAAATCAAAAAAAGTGAAACAAAAATTAATATTTCCTCACACAAATATTGAGAGCCTTTCATTGGTGCTCTGTAGACGAGTGGATCGCCACAATACTGAATTTTTTTACCAAGTCCAGTACTACATAGATACTCGATATTCAAAATTGGAGGGGAGGAAAGGGTCGAATCAAAATTTTTGTAATAACCAAAATTATTTCTGAGACTTCAATCTAAAACATTTATTTGAAAAAAATTTCAGTTGGACCCCTATCCCAACCAGTTTGTAATAACATAAGTAGCCAATCCAAATTTTTATAATGACCAAAATTATTTTTAGGGTCTTAATGTACAACTTTTATTTGAATTTTTTTTCAATTGGCCCCTCCCTCCTTCAACTAATTTTTAATTAGTATTTCGGAGTGTTATGTGAAATCGGTGGAGAAGGAGGGGCCCAATTAAAAAAAATTTCAAACAAAAGTTGTAGCTTGAAGTCCTAGTAATAATTTTTGTTATTACAAAAATTTCGATTGGACCCCTCCCTCCCCTCCAACAAAGGTCCACGTCCATTATGCATTATTTGACGAGAAAATTGAATTGACAATTGTGTGAAAATGTAATTTTTCTCCCTCCTGATACTTTTAAAACACTATTCTCTCGTTTAAAATTCCACCGACGAGAATGTATCGCCCTAGATAGCGTTTAACTCCATAACCCAGCTTTAGACCCTTTTTTTTTTGAGCGTCGACGACTGAAACTAGCTGAAATTGACTTGAAAGGCGAATATGTCAGCTGAGTCGATTGGATCGCGACGTGCTTCAACCCTTTTTACACACGAGTGTCGAGTTCACCTCTGTGTACACCTGCAATTTCCACGTTTCGCACTCTCGTTTACGATGGAAAAGTTTATTTAACCTTGAGCATTTTTCCCTAGGTCGAGTCACGTGTAACTTAAATCAAATTATATATACCTACCTACGAATTACCTATAATACGAATCCGTAGATACTTCAAAGACCAATTTCGAATATTTCTTCGGCGCAAAATCGAAGTAAATTCGGTTTTCGAGGGTAAAAAAATAAGCACTAGTTTAATGGTACAAATAAATTGTTTTATCAAAAAAAAATTCACTTACGAGAGAGATGCAAAGCCTCGTAAATAAAGTTGCCCAATAAATGATGAAATTTTGGAAAAGACATCTCGATTAATTTTTTTCCATTCGAAGAAAGCTGATGAAAAATTTACCCTCTTGAGGGAGATATACTCCCAAATGGTTCAAAAAGTGAGAAAAAATTCTCGCGTGTGCCCATTTTATAATGGAACAAATCGACGAGTGACAAAAACAGAGCATTCGACGTACGGTACGTGCTTTCGAATATAATTCGTCTGCCGAATAATTCACCATCACTTTTTGTTCTGCCGCTTCATCTGTCAAATCTGCGAGTAAATAAAATTCGCCACGTTAATGGTTTTTATGAATTTTTTCCCATTCTCGCAAAATGAATCCCTTTTTTTGTTTTCGAACGCAGAGTCAATGATCTGCTCGATGAGAAAACAAATATCACGAACTCGAGCTCGATGGAGCTTTTTATAGCGATTCGAATTTCTCTTCTAGAATATTAGGTGCGTATAAATAACAGACGAGGAGGTAAAGGGGGGTTGTTTATATTGACGAGTTTTTCATATCGATACAATAGATGTGTAATTTGAGCTTTTGAGAAGGTAGCTGGAGGCAAGCAGGGCGCGAGATGAGCATCCAAGTTTGTTTCTAAGATGATTTAACGACGGATATATTTTTAGTCGTAGAAATTTCCATCGTAGGATGTTTAATTTGTCAACTTGGTTCGAATGGGTTTTGCGTGAAAATTCTAGATTAATTTTTATGGCTTGAAATTAGTCGTTTATTAATTTTTCGCTTCGAGAATGGTACTTTTTTTACCCTCTTGGCTCTTGTCATTTTTTTTGCTCTTTTGAATTTTTATTCAAGTCTTTGATTGAAAAAAATATATAATTATTTAAAATTTTCTGGAGATAGTTGAATCAGAAAAAAATTGAAAGGAAAAAATTACGATGAAAATATTTTTAGAAAATTTGTTGTAAAAAATCAAAAAAAGAAGAAGAAAATTAATTTTTCGGAAAATAGGTAGGTAAATTGACAACAAAAAAAATTAGAACAGAAAAAATTAGGAAAATCCTGATTCATGTTACATGCATGGAGCATTTTTTTTAAATCAGAAAAAATTGTAAAAATTTGTATTAGGAGGTAAATTAAGGAGAAATAGGATCAGAAGAATATTCTTTTTTGAAAAAGGAAAAAATCAAGACTATAATAGCTATGTTCTTTTTCAGAACAATTATTGAATCAGAAAAAATTGGTAAAACATTTTTTAGAACGAAAATCTTTAAAAAACAAACAGCAAATCAGAAAAAAAAGTAACACGAATTAGAAAAAATAAATCAGAAAAAATTGAAAAAAATTACGGAGAAAATAATAATATCAGAAAGTAAAACGAAGTCAGATAAGATTAGAGGATAATATTTTTTTCAGCAGAAAATAATCAGGAATAAGAAATTTTTTGAGAGGTTGGTAAATCAAAAAAATTCAAAAAAAAAATTGGTCAAAAAATACATATTTTTTAGAAGATTGTGAGAGAAAAAATAAGAAAATAAGAAAAAAAAGAAAAAAATGTAAAATATATAGAAAAAAAATTGATGGTGAATAAAAAATATATAAAAATATTGTGAGGATCCGAAAAAAATCAAAAGTTAGAAATTTTTTGTGAGGTTAATCAAAAAAAATTCAAACGAAAAAATTCGGCCAAAAAATAAATATTTTTTAGAAGATTGGGAGAAAAAAATATGAAAATAAGCATCAAAGAAAAATCAGGTGTAAATCGAGAAAAAAATTCAAACAGATAATTTGGGAAAAAAATTAAGCAAAATTTTTTAGGAAGATTGAACAAAAAAAAATTGAAGAAAAATTGGATAGAAAACAAAATATATTGTGAGGATCTGATGAAAATGAAAAGGTATTTCTTAAAAAAGATTTTTTGAACAGGACTCAGAAAAAAATTATATTTTATTCTCTTTTTTTTAGTAAGAAAATTGATTTTTTTTTTAGCCAAAACTAGTAATTATTTTAAGTTGACTTGAAATCAGAATAAAATCATTTCTGAATAAATGATTTACCAAGTTGGGAAATTCAGTTTTCGAGGTTCCTGGTATTTTTCCCCCCTTCAAAAATGGATTTTATTAAAATTGATCTAGGGCTTTCAAGTCATAATGTCACAGAGTTCAACTACGAGTACGTAGTTCTATTTACATTGAAATGCTTACAATTCTTCAAATAGGTACTATTCATAGGTGTTAAAATCGAATAAAATTACAAAGTAATTAAAAGAAGTATAAAAAATCATTCCAATAATCACCTTATAAAAAGAAACACATTAAAAGTCTATCTACCTTTGGTTTCGCTTTGTCATCTTGTGGAAAAAAATTCAACCTTCAATTTTTCCATAATTATTTTTAAAACACCTATAAAGAAATGCCAGAAAAAAATTAGCTCTTAAATTTCATCGATGCTAAAATTTGAAAATTTATTACCACCTCGTCTTAAAATAAGAAATTTTATTCACGTACGTAATATTTCTCGTATCCTATTTCAAAGGAGCACATATTGGAAGTGGGTTTTTCATCCAATGAAGAGAATTTATTTCAAACAATTTTTTATTCCTGATTCATGGAAATTATTCTGGGGAGAGAAATCTTATAAAATTTCAGCCACAGACTCGAGGCTCCACAATGGTGGTGGCATATTTGCAAAACGCATTCATCACGAATAACCCAACCATGAGGGTGGCCCTTAAGATGATATCAACGTGGTTACTGGGCCAAAAGAAAAGGCACATAGCTGCAGCTTTTCTGGTGCAAAATTTTAAGCAGCACGAACGAATGCGATGGGGTTCGTTTCAAGGTTAATAAGAAACATTACCAAGTTCAAGGACGAATGTAATTAGGTCACACGAGGCAGCTGGCCAGGGATGAGGGGTGGCGTCGCCGTCCGAAGAAAGTCGAGTCGACGTTGCGTGAAGTACACCTCCGACTCCGGCTTGATAATGAGGGAAGTAGCGAAAGTGAAAGTCTAACGGGGTCGTATATCGTTTAAATAACGAGCTCGAAAATGGTGGAAAAAAAATTCCACGAAAAATCATTAAAAATAACTCGAACAATTAAGTATAAATTTGAATATGAAATAAGGGTGGAAATTGCGAAAGGCGAATAGGTATTAAAAAAACTTAAGTCGACGCCGTCAGCGATGAAAAAAAAAACGCCAGCCTTTGTAGTTAGGCAAGGTGTCAGTGGGGGCGAAGGAGACTGGCGCAAGCGGCACAAAACGTGAAAATTCCTCGTCTTTGCGGCGGTTGAGGGTGCAAAGGGAGGAAATAAAATTTGGCTCGTGGCTTACGATGAAGCGAAAGGCTGCAGTGTAAAGTGTCATCGTTATGGCAACGACGTTCACGTGCAATAGCATTAACCGCGCGGCCGACAATGTCAGAACATGTCCCAAGGTCAATTCTGGTGCGCGTGAATTTCGCGCTTCGCTACCTAACTTCCCAACTTTCCAAATTATACCGCCACCCTTTCTCTTTCCGGTTCTCGGCGATGAAAATTTTCATCATTGTGGCTCTTGCGATGACGATCAGCCTGCCTTTGGAGCGCGAGCGGCGCGCCTCCGTCGAGGTTTTCAATTTACCGCACCTTTATTGTATATGGCGTACTAAACAAGTGATAAAATTATAAACGGATCGTATAAATAACCTACCCACGTTAGCGAGTTCACGACCGCCGCGAATCATTAATTTTATTCCAAACACCTTTCCTTTTGCGCGAATCTACTCTTCGATGGCTTTTCTTTCTCTCTCTGCTTATATAAGTCTGACAACTTGTAGCAAATTACACCAGACTTGTTTTTTTATCTTACCCTTTTTCCCCTTTTTCTCGTCCAAGTAGCCTTTTCGACTTTGAAGAATTTTTTTCAAGCATTTTGCTTCCAAGAGTTGTTTTTATGCGAGTAATTAAGCCAAAGACAGAAAACAAATAATTGCCAAGATCCAATGCTTACTGCAAAACGAAAAAATAGAAAAAGAAAACAGATTATACAACAAGTTGGCGAAAGTCAATTTCATTGTACATAAACATACTTTTCATTTATAGGTATGACAATATATCGATATGTTTAGTCCATCTCTTTGACTTGCTCGTGCCTTGCTTCGGCATCCAAAATGGTATGTTCTGTAGGTAATTTTGAATAAAAGTGAGTCCCGAAAATGTGCGTTTTCATCTGGTCTTCTTTGGTGAGCTTTTCTTCATAAGGACAAAAACAAAAATAGTGTCAATTTTGTAGTTCATCACCCGCCTTGTCTTTGAATTCAGTACTCACCTAAAATAAAATTCATTAACAGCGTCGTTTATGAATCGGCCCTTGGTCAATCTCAAATAATCATCTGTATTGATTTGAGAATTTTTATAGTTACAAGAACTGTGTTGTGGTAGTCCACTCACAACACCGGTTGGGTAATCATTAGGAACTGGAAGCTGCAATACTCTTGACTTCGTTCATCCGTCGAGCTCAGTCAGTCTTTTAAAACACCAACATTTGACGCTTTTTGTATTCTCGTGCCAATTGGCTAAATGGTATTCGAAGGTGCACTGGTTATGGAACACTTCAAAACATTTTGAGCAATTGTATGAACATTCACTAATATATTTGATATGATTTTGGAGCTCTGCATCGGTGTGCTCGACTCGAATTGAATGGTTCCCCACAGTGATGACAATGAAAATGATTCCTGACATAGAAAAGTAAAAAATAAAAATCCCTCTTGTCAATGATTTCTTTAGAGACGGTAAAGAAGAATGTATCTCTAAAAAAATGTTGTTTGCTTACTCATAAGATTGACGAATTCGATTGCCACTTGTACCCCCATATGACTGGCGGTTGTATCTGGGGTCGCTAACCAAACGATTATTGTCTTTGTTGCGACTCCAACAGCCACTTGCTTCGCCACTTGTCATTTCGACGTCTGCTGCCATCGCCAAACCCACTCTCGCCTGCTGCTGGGTCATGCAAGCGGCTGTGGCTACCGCCAACCTTGCTCCCGCTTGCCACATCACTGTCACTCTGACGATTATGATGGTGGCCACCAGCCTGGCTGCCGTGCACTTCTTGGGCATCATAATCGTCAGAGTGACATGAATAAATTCTCTTTTGTATACAATAGGACTGAGAGTAATTTCTTGGTGGAGAACAAGCGTTTCTCGGCTAAAAAAATAGAATAAAGTCAGCATATTTCCCAGAATTGGTAAGTCCCCATCCTAAAATCTGAAAAATTGATACTGGAAATATTTCTAAAACGATGCTTTCAAGTGTATTCAGAAATAAGTATTCACTCTGCCCATAGTGTCCTCTTCCCTCTAAGATGACCACACGATCCTTTAATTTCCCTAAGTCCAGACAAACTAGGTGCACAAAAGGACTTGAGAGTAATTTCTTGATGGAGAACTATAGGATTGCTATGTCGGTAGCATTTCTGCCTCTCTCGGGAAAGTAACCTTTATCTTGGAATTGAAAGATTTCCACTTACGCATTGAAAACGAATCAGTAACCGCTGACGCTGACGGAATAACCTTGAAACATGTAATTTTGTAGCAGCGAAAGTAAACCGAAAAAATGTACACACGATACATATTATTAGCGCAGATGACAGCAGCGTGTATACATTACAGAAGAAAATATGTCGGTACTACACAGTAGGTACATTAACAACAGTGAGAGTGTTCTAATTACCGATGAATTTTTCCCATTGCGACCGCGAATACGAGACCGCGATGCGACTTTCCGTATTAACTCGTCAACTTGCAACAACTTTCATTACCAGGTCAGAAGCGAACCAAACTAACCAGTAACTAAACATAACTTTTGTGTAATAAACTAGTTGTTAGTGCTAATCACTGTGTAAAATTACGAATATGGTTCGAATCCCATAATTAAGATTCTATTTTCTCTTCGTCGTCGTCTGGTTTTTATGCACGAAATGCACCATCGTGTGGCGTAGCAATGTCAACAAACCGAATGAGTTTTTCCCATCTTATATGTAAAATGTGATAATTCACTGAATCGGAACTATTAAAATGGCTAAATACCGGTCTGAGTTGTGCGACAGCAGGCAACGAGGTCAGTGTTGTAAACTTCCATTTCTATACGCGACAGTGAATTTTTCCACCAACATTCCTGTTTTCAATGCAAAATATCCTCATATAGGTAAATTAAACCCAACCAATTAGAATATGTAATTAAAAATTAGCTTCTCTTCTCTCCCTCTTTGGATATAAAACGTTGAACTTATAAGGATTTGTGTAGTCGAAACAAAACAAAACGGAACAATATGTCTTCATTAAGTTGAAAACGAGTTTATCACCCAGCCAACTTGTGCCGGCTAAACTTGATCAATTTTCAATACCAATTATCTCGGCTATTTTTCGAATACCTACGAAAAGTGAAAACACCGGCATGGGCAGCCAACGAAATTTGATATATGTAGATCCTCATCATCATGAGCGGTACTGTCCTCGAACCTTTTCAAGTTCAATTAACAAACATAATAGCGAATTTGTTGCGCCTAACGTTGTATCAATTAGTAAAATATTACAACGGTGGAAATTAATTCCGTTGAAAAATGTTTTTACTCGAAACTTTCAGGCTCGTAAGCTTCATTGGTTCGTTACAAATTCACGAAACGTTTCATTTTACAAATTTTCCGACATTCGTTAAAGTCTCTGGCGTAAAATTTAATTTAATTCGCTTGTAAGAGAATTTGCAACAAACCCGCGCGAACTGGTGAAAAAAGTCTAGAAAACGCGAAGAAAACTTTTCATCGAAATACGAGCCCAAGTTGAACCAATAGCTCGATGTAGTGGAAATATTAAACCGAAGACGGAGCGCCCAGCAGGGTGGGAAAATTTTTATAAAAACGGAACCGAAAAACTAAGGGTACGCATTTAACTGTACTCGTGCGCTTTAACGCGTTCGAAACCTTGAAAAGATGATAATGGCGGACATAAAAGCCACGTGCAATCCCGGCTTTCTCACCGAAATTCCACTAACCTCGTGTTTTCAGCTCGTGAAAAAGCTACATTTTGGAGAAAATCTTTGCCGCATAGACGTCCATCTCCAACCCCCGGCCCTAGCCAATTTTCCCTGTTTTATTACATCCGCCGCCGTAAATTTTTATATTTCGCTGGGCCTCATGTAGAGCTGCTCGCATGCTCCAATCGTTACGGAATATAAAATTTCATACGCCCGAGTCGAGTCGCAGTCGCCAACCAAGACTCGAAACAAATTTTTATACGACTTTGGAATATCAAAACGATGCTGGATTTAATATTACGCTCGAATTTACATTCGCATCTCAGACCCAGACACAGACGTCTGCTGCGTGCAAACCATATTTCACCCAAGGCTCTACCTTAACCATAACTTAACTGTTATAGGGTAAAAGTTTCGGTGTTTGAATGGTACAGAAGAGTTATAGGTAAGGAAAGTTATCCGTTTGTATGAAACATGGCTCAGAAAGGGTTTTTGTAAATTCCCCTAGGGGTTTAAGGGATATTCTTACTGTTGAAATGTGGGGGTTTGCCTGTAACTCCTAAAATAATGGTTTTAGCGAAAAACTGCTTTGGTTAAGTTTTATTCAAAGTTATATTTCTGATCAGATCATTGTGTGGATTATGTGAAATTGACATAATTTGGAGATGAGTGGGGAGCGGAGGGGGTGAGACTGTGAATTTCTTTTTCCAAATTTCTGCTGGATTTTTTTTCTTTTTGTGCAACTTCTCAACTTCTAAAAATGTAATGATTTAGCCAAAAATTGCTTTAGTCATTGACTATTTAGTGTTCCACAACAGACTGGCAGAGCTATTGTTCGTTTTGAACCACTTTCACTTTTCTTTCAGTAGTTTATAATCCAACCAGTTGCCGCGCTGCGTCACATTCGCATGGTTAGAAGGGTGAGAAGAGATGCAATTTTACACGCAGCGCGGCAGCTGGTTGGGTTATAAACTACTGAAAGAAAAGTGAAAGTGGTTCAAAAACGAACAATAGCTTTGCCAGTCTGTTGTGGAACACTAAATAGTCAATGCTTTAGTGAAGTTTTATTCAAAGTTGTGTTTCTGACTGTGTCATCTGGTAGATCATGTAAAATTGACCTAACTTGAATGTGTGGGGAAAAGGGGAGTGGTACCAAGATTTTTTTTCTCATTGTAACGCTTCAATTCTGTTAGGTGTCTTTGAAAGAACAAGAGATGAATATTATTAAAGCTTTTGAATTTTCCAAAGGGTTGAAATTTTTTTTAAATTGATAATTTTCACCCCCTTTGAACGAGGGATAGGGGTGGTAATTCATATTCACTGCATTGAATTATGTTTGGTCCAACGAAAAAAATCATTTAACGCTGGAGTTATTCAGCTACAAAATTTCAGCGGTTAAAAAAATGATTGTGACCTTTTCACCCCTTCCCAGAACTTTTTTACCTCACTTCTCGCGAAACAAAGGAACATGCAAAGTTAATTGGGGAGATATTTTTTCCTGCAAAGTCTCATATCAACTACTCCTGAAAATTATTTTTTCCTCACTTTTTATTAAATTGCCACGATTACAATCATTTCTAAAAGGGACAAACAAAATATTGCCATTTTTCACGAAAGTTGAGCTTTCACTTAAAAAAGATTAAACACGAGAATCACAGCGTAAATTTTCCGAGAATTAGTAATTTCGTTAATAAAATCAGCCAGTGTTTTTTCCCTCGTTCAAATCTCTCATTTAACCCCCTCCCTCCCTCCCTCCTCCTCCTCCTCCTCCTCCTCCTCCTCCTCCTCCTCCTCCTACTCCTCCTCAAAGCCACATCTACATTTGAGAGACAAATATAACTCGACTCCTTTGTAAACCTTTGACTAACAAAGTAAATTTCTAGCGAAAATGCAAATGCCTCGTGTGTAGTGTACTCAAAAAGTACATACTTAGAATTCACGATTATAAATTGGCTCTCTAACATAAGCTCTAAGCTCAACCTAGACAAGCCTAGACAGAGGCTCTGGTAACCCTGTCTCGAAATCGTTATATTTAACCTTGCAGACTCGAGAAGGATAACCCTTAGTTTGAAAGCTGAAAGATTTAACCTTGATTTCGTGTGCTGCCATTTGAAGGAGCGAGTAGGAAAAAATTTTTAATTTCGTTTTGTTTCGTCTTATGTATACTTACCCGCCATACTAGGTTCGAATTTCATTTTAACGACGAGTAAATTAGCTTTAAAAAAGCTGTAGTACGATGCGATGCTATAGCTGAGCCTCGGGCCTCGTCATAAAAAACTCATCGAAAAGAGTGCGTAAATTTGCTGCTTGCAGTTTTCGAGAGCTCGAGTGGAAATTAGCTGTTGTTCATGTCAGATTTGAAATTTCATTTAAATAATGTATAATGCCGGCGCGCTTTTAGGCTGTATAAAGTTTCAGAAATTTTACTTTCAGTGTTGTATACACAATAAGGCGAAATTTTCTGCAGAGATGAAATTTTCTACGTATACGGTATGTTTTGCCCGGAGCGTGCTTCTCGTGTTTTCTCGATCGTGAAAGACGAAACGTCGCTCGGTTGATTTTTTTTTTAATTGTCGTAATGAACACGATGATCCAATTAAGATAATCTGGTCTGGCGAGAAGGCCACGTTACGTTATGAAAAAGAAAATGAACTCATCGAATGACCAATTTTGGAACATTGTTTCAAAATTTTTAATGCAACGGGGTGATATTTTTTTCTCCATCTGAGATGAGTGGATCAGGTCCTCTGTGTGTGGATGTGGTATCGAGACGAGATCTGCGTGATCGAAGATGACCCTCTCTGGCCCCCTGCTCCATGCAGAGATGATAAGAAGTGCATTTGATATAGAGCAACGATCATCTGGTCTCTGGGTTCGCGTAACCGGTTACTTCACGTATGGAATAAATCTCCACCGGGCAATATGGTTACCTATCAACATAGGTTCGATGTCAATAAACGCTCTCGCGTACAAATGAACGTAGCCAGGAGTAATTTGTATATGTACGATGCTTCCAGTGCCATATTATACTCGTACTCTCCTCGTACACATTGAAATAATACATATAAAATTCGGGAGGATAGAATATACCTAGGTAGAGATGGAGATCTGTACAACGTCGTCATCTCGGGCTCGGGATCAGAGAACTATTTCAAGGTTGAAAGACTATCTTTCTGCGATTCGATTGGAGTGAATTGGATGCTGCATAATGTATTATTCTCTCATTGTTCTACGTGTTAGGAAATGAGAAAAATCACCAGCGAAGGATTTTCTCGACGAAATGATTTTTCGCAATTTTACCAAATTGCTGCCTTTTTCTCCTTCTATGATACGTGAGTAATGGGTATGAATTTCTTCCTCTTGCATAAGAAAGACATTAAAATAGTTTAGATTTCAAATCACAGGAGACTAAATGAAATATGTAATTTTATGGTGAAAATTTCGACCTCAGATTAAATCAAAGTGTAATGGTGATTGGTGAAATGCAAAATTTGAACCAAGTAATTCAACTGGCTATCTCGAAAGCTCATTACAAAAAAAATTACGAATTCTATTAAACGCTCACATTAGCGATTTGAAATGTGTGGATGTGGAAAAAATACGGGTTGATAAGATTATCAAATTACATAATACAAAGGTACCCTCGCTCGTGCTTCCGGGTTTGTAACAAAAGAATCAAAGTGTCGAGTAGCAATTCGTGGAATGAGAAAAAAATTCGAGTTATTTTCCAAAGGCTAATTTGCTAATTTGTTATCGCACGTTGTAAAATTCTAGTTCATGATCAACCTAAGGTGTTATCTTCTTTACCTAAATTATCGATCCACGTGTGAGATAAAAGAATAATTTATTGGGCCAATTTAGACAGCTTATCCGTTTTCATGGCTCTCTATTTACTCGACGAAAAGTGTAACGAATTTTTTTTCCTTATTTTGGTTATATGTAGAATTGTAGATAGGTGTTCTATGGCACGTATGATTTTTAAATAAATGAGTTACGAATATTTTTCGCTCCCTTTATGAATGAGATGATCGAAGAAATTTATGAAATACATGTTCAAATGTACCTAACTCGATTAACCCATTAATTAAATCCATATTTTACGTAATTTTCCAAATCTGTGGTCAAACATTTATACAGGCTCTTGTCGTTTCACCCCAAGTTTTATGCCTACCTTGTATAATTATACCGTATACGTAATCGAAGTAGACTTTAAATCACGCAGGTAATTTGCTCGTAAATAGACTAATTTTTATTATTAAGCGAAAATGCGTTTAAATTAAGTTTTATACCGGTCTCGCGGATAGACAGGCGATTATTAAATGTTAATTAAGAGTACGCTATTTCGTACGAGATCTCGATTATTTCCCAAAGTATTTAAAATCGGATATAATTTCGCGAAATTATACACCCAAGCAGGTGTTAATTTTTTCCTCCGATGAGTTTCTGTGCTTCTTATTAGGTTTTTTTTCACGTACTCGCGGAATGTCAAAATGTCACGATTAAGACGGATAGGTAGGATTTGCTATAGGGAGTTGCCTGCCATAGAGTTTAGGTGAAGGTCTAGGTCAGTTTTGGTTTCGAAATAAAGTATTTTAAAAAATTATATCGCGAATTGTTTACATTTTAACGTTGTGTCATGTCAGTGGTACGAATGTACCGAAAAAGTATGGAAAAAATAATTAAGGAAGGTAATAAAATTTCTCGTACTTACAATAATAATTAAGAACTTTGCTCTTGAATTTACACAATAGGATTAGGATCATATATTCAGATTTCAGAGAGTTATATTTACTCGAGTCATCCACTTTTTTTTTTTTTAAGAAATAGGTATAAAAAAATTAAAAATAGACAATTTATTTTCAAAATTCATTTTCAAAATGGGTAATTTTAAAATTTAAAGCTTATTTACTACGTTTATAAAACGCGATTAAAATAATTTCCGAAGGACAATTTTTCATAAGTGAGGGTACTACAGTAAGATCACTGTTTTCTTCATCTTCTGAGAGTTGACTCATTGGCAGCCAGTTGACAGTTCCAGTGTTTATCTTTCCTGTTTCGCCGTTGTTCTTGATTTCTTCAATAGTCAGTTTGGCAAAGTAATCAAATTTTGATAATTAAACTATCACGAAATTTTCCTGAGTGACTGCTTTGGGTTGAGTGTGAATCCTTTGAGAGATAAAAATAAGAAAATATTTGTATGATAAGTACTATAAGTAGTAAGTATCAAATTAGAACATTAAAAAAGGCAATTTACTATTTGGTGAAATCCGGCTTGGTTTACATGGCTCGGACGGACCCACGGTGCCATTTTCATTAACAGCATAAACTCGAAATTGATAGTAAACACCGGGTTGAAATGAATCCCTAATTGCAGCGTGTTTATGAGGAGTTCTCTTGACAACCGTCCAGTTTTCAGTTTTATATTCGATCTCAGTTCCGTCGTAGTCGTGTCTTTCTTCAACAACGTATTGAATCGGTTCATCCTTTCTAGTGTACAATTTCTTTACACCACTCACTTGTTCTAGTAAAGACAGATCTTCTTTATAGGTGCCCATAATACTATGGAATAGAATCTGAGGTCCAAAATTTGTTCCGTAGCTTGCAGGAACGACGAAGGTGCAAGTCAGCAAGGAATTGTATGTCTCCCACATACATCGGCCTGAATAGTCTTATTTTAGTCGCAATATAGGAGTCTAGTCCATCCGGTGCAGTATTTAAGTACTTACCGTTTGTCGCTTTTGTCAAAACGTGGATCTTGTGGGGGTCAGTCAGCAAAACTGAAGACAAACTGTTGCACGGCAATACCGCTCTATTTGCTTCTCGACCTTCGACGATTAGCAACACATCTGCTAATGCTGTCATCAATTCCCTGGTTTCTTTTGGCTGCTTTCCGGAAGCATCAATTTTATTATGACATATTATTTAGAAAATTGAAATATTTTTATTCAAAATAGAAATCACGAGTACTTCTCGAATGTTCAATTAAATCTTTCAGTGTTTTAATTTTTTTAATCGCTGGGGGAAGTTGTTGCCGTGTGAGCCTGAGTTTTCTATTGATTTTATATGATTGAAATCAATTTCCCTAAGAAATTGTTTCTATTGATACTCAGTGTTGAACTTGAGTAAACTCTGTTTTTTGGAGGACTTATAGATCTTAGCTCTTATAAATTTGGGAGCTTAGCTCCAAAGAGCTAGCTCTAATTTGAAAACGTAAAGAAAAGAGCTTAGCTCTAAAAAATGCAAAACTTAATTCAAAAATGAGTAAAATTTACTTATGAAAATTTTTCATTAAAAATTTACTCACTTTTTAGATAGGTACTTAATTGGTATTATTTTTTTTTTCAATTAGAGATGAACATTATCGCACGAATATACGTTTATTCGTTGCAAATGATTCATTAAAATATTGACGAAAGGGCATTCAAAAAAAGTAGTTTTTAAAATTTTTATCTTCAATTAGAATTTTATTGATATTAAAAATTGATTTTTGTTTAAAATTTAAAAAAATAAAAATAATAAAAATTGTTCTAAAATAATTATAAAAAAATTTCCTATTAGAAACAGTATTCCTTGAAAACAATTCTGTCAAGTAGAACTAAAATTTTGGAAAATTGAAAAAAATTCAATCGAACTAAGAATAGTTGAAAATGAGAGGAAAAATAAAATAATAATTATTAAAACGTAAAAAATTGAAAATTTTTGATGAATTCAAAATAATCCAGTAGAAGTTTGATAAAAATTGTGGAGAATAAGTAGAATTTAAAATTAGAAGAAATTAGAGCAAAAAATTAAGGGTGCGCATTTAAGAAATTTAAAATGGAATCATGAAATTCAGTGTGAAAAATAAATAAATATATTATAAATTATTTAAATAATCCTGACGGGTCAATCTACTTCATTCATCACATCCCTTTACAAAGCTAGCTAGAACTTATTAGTCCCGCTAATTGTGGTCCCAATGACATGACGTCTTCTTTGTTTGCCTATTTCGCGAAGTCAGCAACGTTTATCCAGTCTACAGTTCCCAACTCGATTGAGTTGTTGTTTTGCTTTGCGTGGTTCTCAACCAGCTTGAATTGGTTTGATAGGGAATTTTCGATATATCTCTGATCCTGGGTGTAGATTTTCATCTGAAGTGTCCTTGCTTGGGCTGCTTTCCAATAACTCTTGTTTACCAGTTGCCCCTTCTTACCTGCAAACTTGGAGCTGCAATGCACCTGCAGTTCTGCCCCAGTCAGCAAAGATGAGGGAGATGCAGAAGAAAGTTTTGATATGAATTGAATCTTGGGCAATTCGAAAGTTATTACCTTGTTAGATGTGCCCATGCCTCTAAATGTATCACCGAAATCTTTTCGTTATAACCAGTTCTTGTGATCCCTAATTTTTCCCCCTCTAACCACAAAGTTCGTCAAGTTTGGCAAAGTCAACAATAAAGAAAAACACGAGCTCTAATCAACTCGGCGTAGACCGTATTTTTTCCATTTTGCAACCTCTCGTTCATTACTGTTTTATTAATTCATTATATACCAGTAAAAGTACACCACACAGTTGCCTAACTCTACCTAATAAGAAAAGGGATTCATATAAAATGTATGAAGTGATACATGCAACGAAATCCAGTTTCTATTATCTATATGAAAATTTAATTACTACGGAAAGGCTGAACTGCTCTTTGAATTCGCAATCGTGCGCCTCATCGTATCGTATTCAAAATATACGAGCAGTCGAGCACACACCCGATGCATTGCAAATTATTACCCTCTGCCAGCCCCTCCTCTCTGTCTCGTTATACACCGAACAACCCCTTAAAATTCATAACATCCAGCACTTAGCAAAGAGAATCGAAGCGTTCACCTTTCTATATAAGCAAGTTGAATTACGTGCTTGTGTTTTGCTCCTGTGTGTGAGTCTATGAGCTGAAGGTGTGCTGAGGTAACGAATTTTGTTTCACCCTTCCACACAGTTTTGGGAATTGAATTTTCAGACTTGGGTAATCCAAAATTGCTCCATATGCATGCCCTGCCTTACCCTGCCCCCAGACTACTGTCTCCTGTGAGTATGCTCATTGCTGGCGCAATACCGCAGACATTGTTACTAAACCATGAACTCGCGTCTATTGTATCATAAAACGAAGCGCGAAACGAGAGTATCTTTGCATCAAACCACACCACATAGGAGAAAAATCTGAGCTGGAGGCGTTTATATGTACCTAACCTTACAATTGGTAGTTACATGACGGAAAATCTTTCTCTATGTTGGCGTATATGATGCTCGAAACGCATTCGAGTATAAAAATATAATAAGTAGGTCTATATACAAACGTATATTAAGTTATTTTCCTCCCAGACGTGCAACTTTTGCTTTTTTTTCATTTTCCCATACCGAATTTAAGTTACGAAGAATTGTCATATAAATAAAATAATTTAATCTTAATCGAATTAGAAAAACTCGTATGTTTTAAAAGCTGACTGAGATCGTATTAAAAAATTTAAATTTTTTACATATGTGCACTTAAACGCCCACTCGGTTAAATTTAATCTCTGTGCAATTACCCAATGTATTTCCTTCGTACGTATAAAAGGGAATTAGCAAAGTGGACTGTTTCGTTTCGAAGCAACAACGAAGCAAAGACCACATCGCTGCGATTTACTTATTATGCCATTTCGCGGTGTGATTATTATTTTTTGCATATATGGTCATTCTCGAGTCGACTTGCGATGAAATAAAATCGTTATAGGCGAGATCATGGAGCTTTAGCATGTAAAAGTTTTTTGTTTTTTTTAAATTAGTCGTTGAAGTAATTTTTATTTTTTAAAATTGGTTTTATTCAAGTTTTTACTTTACAATATTCACATTAAATTCTGTTTTTTGAATTTTTGTAATAAATTATCTTTTATTTCTCGACGGATAAAATATTTTTCAAATTTTTAAATAAACAACCTAATCGTTTAATTTGATTTTTGGTAATAGATAAATTTTTTTTTCAAAATTTCGAAGGAAATCTATTATTTATTTCCCAATTTCTCCGAAAAAATGAGGAATTGTTCACTTCAAAGAAATTAAGAGATTATTTAATAATCTCATAATCTCTTTGAAGTGAACGATCTCCGCATTTTTTAGAGCAAGAAATTTTTTCAATTTTTTGGAATAAAAAAAAATCTAGAAAACACAATTTTTAAATTTTTTTAAGAGGATATTTTCAATTTTTTGGCCATTTTTTTATTTTTTTCAGTTTCAGGAACTTTTTAAACATTTTCTTTATACAAATTTACTTTCAAAATTTTTTTTCGAAAAAAGTTCTCCTTTAAAAAATTTAAAAAATGTTTCGTACGAAATTCTTTAAAAAATATACCTAATATGCTAATATATTTTTCAAAAAATTTCCATCAAAATGATAATTATATTTTTTTAATGCTACCTACTTTTGAAAAAAATATTAATGTTAAATTTTTAGTAGTATTTTTTTTTCAAAAATTTAAAATTAAAAAATAGCTCGGCGCCTCGCGCCTCGCCAGGGGGGCAAAGCCCATCCTGGACCCTCCCTAGTTGGCTCTATTTCCACACTACGTTTGAAAGTATGAAACATAGTATATGCTTTTACTCTGTGACAAAATGTCTAAAAGTCACGAATATTAATTTCAATGGAAATTTAAAAATCTAAAAAGTATAATAAATATAAATCATGACAGAATGCATGCATCGGAACACGGTTACTTTTTAGTAACTTGGTTACTTTTTTAAAGGCAAGGTTACTTTAGTTACTTTTGGGCTCATTTTGGTTACTATGGTTACTTTTGGACTCATTTTGGTTACTATTTCGTCAAAAATCTGACGAACAGCTGCCATTAAAATTTAAAATTTTTTTAAAAACGTTTTGAAAGTTTTTTTCAGAGATTTTGCTTCCAAAAAATTTGAAATATTTTATTTAAAAATGAATTAAGTAAGGTCAGTTGGGGTAACTGGGCCACCGGGGTATCTGGGCCATTCTCTTCCTAATCCCCTCCAAAATCGTCTTGACGTAAATGGTTGGTTGCATGGTAACACTGACATCGTAAGCCCACCATAACAATTATCATTCGGTTCCTAGCACCCCTTGAGGAGGCCTCAGTAATTTGAGTAACATGACATGGCCCAGTTACCCCCAACAACTGTGGCCCAGTTACCCCAAAACTCAGATTTGAGTGGGGGTAAGTGAATTTCACATCTTGAATCTTCCTTAATAAAAAAAAAAAAATTTGGTGGCCCAGTTACCCCATTTTTCGGGGTAACTGGGCCACCATTCTTTGTGTAGAGTGAGGTGTTCCTCAGCTCAGGTATGTGCTTCACCCTCAAAATCAAAAAAGTGAGCGTACCTCTATGACACTCCTCTACACGTCCCATTTGAAGATTTAAGGTTATTCTTCACTAGTGAGGCATTTTTGAATAAAGATTTTTTAGAGTTGTAAAAACGTGGCCCAGTTACCCCAACTGACCTTAATTGAACAATTTATTGAATCTTCTTTTAAAATTGAGATTTTTTCTGCTCGAACTTCAGGAATATTTATTTTGTACTTATGTATTGAAATTCAAGGTAGAAAAATGTTTGCTCCTAAAAAAATTTAAAGTTCTTTTATAGGCATTTTTCAAGTCAGTATGAAAAATTGTGATTTTTTTTCTTGAAGAATTAAGATTTATTCTTGTCTAAAAATGAGCCACATTTCTTGAAAAAAAAAATGTAAGTAGATAAACCGTATTTTTTTGAAAAAATTGAGAAATTCTTTTCTCGACAAATAAACGATTTTTTCTCAAAATTTCTTTTCAAAAAAAGTAGAGGCCGTCGAAGAATAAAACCGATTTCTCCTCATTAAAAACTTTTTTTTTAAATGAGAATACCTAGTAATTTTTTCAATTAAAAAAAAAATGTGTTCGAAGTATTTGAAAATTATGTTTGAAAAATAGAGAACTCCTCAAAAATGAAACATAAAATCGTTTCAACTCGTGAACTTAAAAATGCTTCAAAAATTTGATATTTCTCAAATGAGCAAAACTTTCCTTTTAAAAATTTTGAAAAGTTGTGAATTTCACATGTTGAAAAATAGTTTTTTTGTGGAGAATGAAGACTTTTCAAAAATTAAAATTTTTTTGTATCTACTCATTTTGTAATAAGCCAATCAAAAAATTGATTTTTTTAGACTTTAAATTCTTAGGCATTACAATTTTTATAAATTGGAAATTTTTTATTTGAATAAACATGAATTTTAGGAACGGCTATTTTTTAAAAATTAAATATAAATTGTTTAAAAATCAAAAAATTGAGAATTTTAAGTTTTATTTTTTGAAATCCAGAACTTTTTAGAAATTACAAATTGTTAATAAATTTAAATTTATAGAAATTAAAAATTGTTTAAAAAATAAAAAAAAACGAAAAAAAAAAAAAAATTTAAAAATTAAAAAAAGGACAGTATTGTTTGTAATTTAAAATTTTTCTAAAATTCACGTTTTTTGAAATCAACAATTATTTGAAAACTGAAAACTATTTCAAAACAAATAAGAGTTCAAAAACTTAAAAAAGTTGATATCAAGTATTTTCAAGAAAAAAAATAATTTTTTTTGAATTTTCAATATTGAGTTCAAAAAAAATTAAGATTTGATAGGAACTCAAAAATTATTTATTGTGAGCTTCTCAAGAATTGAAATTTCCTATGATATAAAAATTGAGCACCTATTAAGCCAACTATTCTATTAAAATTCGTCATAATTATAGAAAAAGAAAAAATGCATAAATTATTATTTTTGAATTGAAAATTTTGATTTTTTCAAAATTTTTACCATTGATTTCAAGAGTTGTGAAACGTCAAATTTAGCGAAAATATGAGAAAAACGGTGACGAGGGGAGGGGAGGGGGTTATGAGTCATTATATTCAAGTGGAAATGGAAAATTTTTGGTTACTTTTTTCCATAATTTTGGTTACTTTTTTTGAAATTTCAGGTTACTAAAGTTACTTTTATTTTTTCAAATTTCGCTCCGATGCATGCAGAATGTCAAAAAGTCACCAATTCTAAAATGATGAAATATTTTATTTCCATGGAAATGACAAAAAGCCTAAAAGTCATAAAATTTTTTTAAAAATTTCCAAGTTTCAGAATGTCAGACAAAATGTCCAAAAGTCATAAAATTTATTGAATGTCTGATAAAAAGCCGAAAAGTCATAAAATTTTTTTAAAAAATTCCAAAATTTAGAATGTCTGACAAAATGTCGAAATGTCATAAAATTTATTTTAAAAATTTCTAAAATACTTAATTAAATAAAAGTTTCAAACTGTCAGAAAGTCATCTTTATAAAAATAAAAGTCGTAAAATTTCTAAAATAATATCAAAAATTCATTAAATTTATAAAAAAAAATTCCAAGTTTCAAAATGCCTGACAAAATGTCTGAAAGTCAACTTTCTATTTATAAAAAAATCAAATTTATTAAAAATTTTCCAAGTTTTTTTATGTCATCCAAACCTAACGTAATGTAACCTAACCTAACCTAACCCAATGGGGTCGGATTTTGGTCTCTGATTTTCCTGTCGAATTTTGGTGTCGGATTTTCCTGTCGTTTTTTTCCATTTTGGTCATCGTAAAAGCATATACTATGCTAAAAAAGATCTCTATCTCAAAATATAGTTGGATTAGATTTTGATTCGAATCATTGTAATTTTTTCAAATTATTGATTAATTTGATTATCAGATTTACTCCTTCTGTTTCATTCATGAAAAAATTGTACCTAATTTTTAAAGCCATTTTTTCACACATTCTTCCCAATTAAATATTTATCGCGATGAAAAAGAACTGTAAATTCACCAAAATAGTTCAATTAAAATGGAGCAGATAAGTCTGTATTTTGGATTCAAAATATTGGCGCGTGTTTCTTATCACTACGCTTGTTCGGGTTTCAAGGATTTCAAAACTAAAGTGATTTTATCAAATAGTGAACTAAGATCGAAGTTTTTCCTTGTACATATTTTCAGTTCGATTTAATTACCTTGAAATGGTCTGTTTCTTTAGAGTAAAAAAAAAAACATTCATGGGATGAGCCACAAATTAAGCCTGCGATTACCCCCCTCTCCCATTAATTTGACATTTAAAAATCAAATTCGTCTTGTGCAAAAAAAATAGGTAAAAATGAAGAAAATGCGTTGCAGAGATAATCTTTCAGAAAATTTATCTCTTAAGATAGGAACAGATTTGATTTCCTTTTGCTGCAAATTAGCTCGATTAGGTATAACGATTATTTAATTATTAGCAATTGCGCAATTTGTTATCATCGACACAATTCACGTCATTAATTTCGACCCAAAGAAGATCGAAATTGAATTTATAATCGGCCAAATGAGTAATTTCTAAACGACGTTTTCTTCCTGCAATTTTTCATCAGTCCCCCGAGGGATTTTTTTTTTTGTTGAAAAATAGGTGAGAAAAATCAGACCCGTCTGCAAAAAGGTATTTCACACGCGAGAATAAACTGCGTGAACTAGAGAACAGAACATGTCAACTCGGTATCATTTTTTGGCACGTGTACGGATTTTTCGACCTTAACCCTTTTAACGAGACGTACCTACGAGAGAAGTTTTTGGAAAAATGTCACACATTTCTATCGAGTATTCGACGATGGAACTGAAAGCTAGTCTGTTCGAAACACAAGCACCTTCTCCCGGTAAATTTTCGTCTTTATAATGAAACTCGTGCTCGTGTTCAATTCAGGGTACCTATCTTTTTTGGCAAAAAAAAAATTTCGAATCGATTTTTCATCTTATTATACGAACTGATGAGACCGAAAAACGAAATTAAACCCGACTAGAAGGATGTACAAAGTGTACGAGCCTGGCATAATTTACTTAGTCAAGTAAAATTCATTAGATAGTCTTGAGGGTACATTTTTTCTTACCCTTGTGAAAGATCAAAGCATATGCTTGCATTAGTTTGCTACAAGGTCCGACTTTACCACCAAAATGAATTTTATACTCGTAACCGAGAGCGAAATTTACTGAAAATTTTATTCACGGAGGAGAATTTTCCACCTTATAGGATTTCGTTTATTCCAAAGGGTATTTTATTAATGAAAAGATGGCTTGAAATTTTTACCATGTTGGTATAATCCTATTAATATAGATAACTTGGTATTTGAGCAGAGGAAAAAATTTCCATTTGGGTGAAAATTGAGGTAAAAGTTCTAATTAATTAAGGCTGGGTGGTGGAAACCCCCCTTAAAAGTAGTAATTTCCTCTGTGGAGCTTTGGTTGATTCCACTAATGAGAATCAACGCACGAAGTAGACCAACTTACGATTTTTAAACCTCTATAACTCTGCTGGTATTGCTCATAGGAAATTTTCCGAAGGAATGAAAATTGAAGAGAATTTAACGTGGAATAAAATTCTATGGAGGTATTTTTATCGTAAAATCTATTCCCGAAGAGATATGGCCGGTGAAACGTTGATTTTATGACGCTTTACTTCACTAATTAGTAATCAGGGTGGTAAGATTATCATCTATATGCAGAATATCATTCTGATGGGAAATTTTCCTCGTGTATCTTTTGTAATTTTAGTGCACCGAGTCGTAAATTTTCATTTGGTAATTAGTTTAAAATTCAGTCACATAAAAAATACACTAAATAAAAAAAATTGATCCAGAAGAAGTTATGTTGGTAACACGGTTATGACATTTACACGAAATCCATCAATTACCTGTAATATCACGAGGATTGTTAAATTTTATAATTTTTTTCCATTAATAAGGTAATCTATTAGGCAAATACTTCATAATGAACCATGCCTGCATTAAAATCACTTTATATGGCACATATGACGAGGAAGAAATTAAATTTAATGAGATAGGAACAAAATTGAAATTAATGCTCGATTAATTCTCAATACTCGTCTGTCCATTTGTCTGCTCCTCTAATCCACGAAAGCTTTTACCATCTGCGTGAATTAGGAATCACAAATGTTACAGATTATAACAGTTGGACTTGCGATGTGCTAGCTTCGTAATTAAGTGCCCTTCGTTGTCGTTTGTCCCCTTAATTCGCGAAATAGGTGTCGCAAAGGTTGTCATTTGGCATTTATTGCTTTTCAATGTACCGCTGTCAAGTCATTTCAAATCTGGTATGGATAGACATGTCATAGATTATGGTTTCCACTTAGCACAGTGCAGTATCCTCCAACGCTGTCTGCGTTTTGGGATTCGATTCGAGTTCCTATCTGGCTTTTTTCACCCGTCTATAGTCCACTTGTTATATTATGCCCTGTCAAACTAGGTACGATATTGATGAAACGCCTCCAGCTTCGTAAGTTCTTTACCAAGTTACAACATCGAATCTGGAAACTGGTTCGAATTAACGAAATCTGCATCGATTTACAAATCGCTACGTTCGCTTGTAATTTTATTATTCGTATTTTCGCGCCAACGTTCCCATAATTTTGTGTCGTGGCATTGAAACCATACCACGTGCTGGATATTGCGATTCTTCGGTGTGAAAAAAACCAGGTGTTGCTTTCCTTTTTCACAGGCTCGTGTTTGGTACATTCGATCAGATTCCCAAAAATCCTCGTTAGGCTCGAAGTGCAAAAATATGCCCAAGATGAGAATTCAAATCCCCTCGAGGAGTAAAAAATATCGATTCGGAATGCTAAAAATTCCGTTATGCGGTTAGATTGTCACCATTGCCAAAATACCAACCTGTGTGGATGAAATTTGAAAGGAAAAATGCGAAGAATTTCCACCACTAGGAGATGATTTCCTGTAGACTCAGGGCTACATCAATAGATCGTTTTTTTGCTCATTCGTTAAATCATCGGGTTCGAATTTAAGCTAAGATTACAATGATAAAAAAAAATTAGAAAAGAATATAAATCTATCGAAGGTGACCTATTCGGTATCATATTTCATTTAAATAACAGTCCGATATACTTAATTGGAATGGACCAGACAAAATAAAACGTTGAAAAGTAAATAAACTATACGGAATGGTGATTAATGACTTTCAACTGTACTTAAGAAGAAGAGGAAATTCAAATTGAGAATACGTAACATAGATTTAAATTCCGTCTCCGGACTGCGGCACCGAGTTTTTTAAAATGTATTATAACCCTGGCAGTGCATGGTACAAGTATAAACAACAACAACAACGAGCATAGTCTTACATAGATTTTTATTCGGTTTGCGGAAAACGCCTCTTTATTTATATAGACGTGATTTTATACATATACATACGAACAAAATATATTAACCAGTTTTTTATTAGACAACATCGTACGTTTTAGCTCACGTTGAATTATTTGCATTGAAAAATAACTTATTTATTTGTACGATCTGCGTAGACATTTACATGCAGTTATCGTACCAGTCTCTCTGAATACCGCACACACTACACATGGATAAAATACGATTACAGTGTAACGTTTTGTATGCCTAATGCGGATTCTTCAAAAATTCTCGTAGTCAGTAAAATAGGCCCTTATAGCGAATTACGACCAGAGGCGTTTTGCTTTATGAGTTCTCCAAGCGAATTGCAGAGGCAATGTTTGGTTTGACGGTTATTTCTTGTTCAACGTAGACGAATTCCGGTTGCTGGGCTAAGGTCTTGAAAAATTACCGTTGAGAGAAGTTGTCGCAGTGTCGATATCCGTTTTCAAGGTGCTTACCGATCGTGGTAAGTTATGTAGTCGGGCGAGTCGTTTTGCCACTGAGAAGATTTAAAAGCTGCGTTTGGGCTTGAAATAGGCCAAAAGTCTCACAAAAATCGTGCCTCGATTCATACTTAGTCTGAATTATTGATATGGTTACGCGGTTAACAAATGTTTTGATAAAGTTTTTCTCAATAACCTACCAAAAGCAATGATTTGGCTTAAATTTTGCAGAAAGTATTGTTTATGTTTTGTCTCAGATTGTGCCAAAAGTAGTAAATTTGCTCAAATTTTGCAAAAAAAAAAGAAGAAGAAAGTAATGCTGAAGTTGAGAACCCGCTTAACTAGCTCAAACTTTGTAAAAAAAAAAAAAGTAATGCTCTAGTTAGGAATCTGCTAAAAGTGATGTTTTAGCTCAAATTGTGCCAAAAGTAAGGTTTCTGTCCAAATTATGCCAAATTCAAGATTTTAATTCAAATTGTGCCAAAAGTAATGTTTTGGCATAAATTGTGCCAAAAGTAAGGTTTTGGCTCAAATTCTGTCAAAAGTAATGTTTTAGCTCAAATTCTGTCAAAAGTAACGTTTTAGCTCTAATTCTGCAAAAAGTAATGTCCTGCCTCAAATTTTGTCAAAATAAGTAATGTTTTAGCTCGAATTGTGCCAAAAGTAATGTTTTGGCTCAAGTTTTACCAAAAGTAAAGTTTTTGTCAAGAGTCTGTCTAAAGTAATGTTTTAACTCAAATTTTATCCAAAATAATATTTTTTCTTAGATTGTGCCATAAGTAATGCTTTGACTTGAATTTCGTGACAAAGTGTAATACTTTGGCTCAAATTTTGTCAAGATTGGTAATATTTTTGGTATTTGGTAAGAATGTGTCAAAAGTATAATGTTTTAGTTTTAATTTTATCTATTTTGGCTCGAATTCTTCCCAAAGTAAATTTTGGCTCAGATTTTGCAAAAAATGCGTAGTTTCCTTGCTTAAATTCCACAAAAAATGGTGTTTTGGCTCATACTGTGCCAAAAATTAGGTTCAAGCTTGAATAGAAACTTGGTATGAACTGAGTTCAAAGGGTTGAAATTTTTCAAAAATTTGAATTTCTGCAAATCTTTCTTGAAAAAAATTAACTCAAACTAGATCCTTTTGCGCTCAATGTTCATAGATAATAAGCAGCTAATATCCAATTCCAATAATTAACGTCTGCACGAGCGTCCAAGCTCGATAAGCGATTCGGCTTGGCGGCGAATAATGATAAATTTCCGCTAACTTGTGTGTAGTAAAACCGTCATTCGCAGGCGCCTGTTTCCGTTCATTTCCTCTTTGTGTTCACGATAGCGATAGTTTAAACTGGTAACCGGTTTTCCTGCGAAATTCTTTACCTTGACACATCGCGTATGACTTCGACATACCGCGTCGTTATCCTCAGCCCGTCAGCATTATTATATTCCACGTAAATCCACACACATAGTACCTTTCACCGTTCGTGGAAGTTACATCATCGAAACAACCTGGTTTTCGGTTGCATATTTTGAAAGTTTAATGTAACTCGTTGGAACACGTTTATTTTGATAATTATATTGTCCTTAACATACAAAAAAAATATAAGAAAAAAAACTCGAATTCTTTTTTTTCCATTATTGCGAATTAACACGTCCGTTTTTTTTCATTTGTAAGATTATTATTTCTTTTGCTGGATTTCGATTATTTTCTCGTGTTTTTAATTTTGTTTGCTCGTCGAGCAAGCCTGTCGTATGATTTATTGACAAGTTTCTTTACGTTTTGTTTGTTTCGTTATAATGATTACATTTCGATGATCACCTTGGACTGTACCGTTCGCCCGAGTCTTTTTGACGCTCTGTTTGTAAACAATGTAAAGAGTGTAGGTTTCCTCGATGGTTCAACGCCTCAACGGACAACACTTCATTTATCCCTTTGATCGGTTGCTCACATGTTGAGCTTTTGTAGGCTTTTGGAAAACAAACACGTATTTTTAAATGTTTTATAACTTTTAGTGGTAAATTTTTTTTAGTCAACGGATTTAGTTTTTCAGACTGCTGTCTAGGCATGGCGGAAATTCTCAATTATAGAGGACATGACGCGAACACGCTAGTCACAGAATAATAAAAAAAAATTAATAAAAATTTGTGGGGGAATGGGAATAACAAAAGCGAAATTTTAATGAAAATTGATCAATTGGCTTAATGAGCGTAAAAATAGCTGCTCGAGCTCGGTTTCCTTCTTACCCTAGTTATTGGCTGCTCGGAAAAACACTTTTTGGATGGTGTCGAGTACAGTATTTTCAATTCAGGCAATTTAGCGTAGGTAATTTGGTCGGTTTTCTGTTTTGATTTTTTTTTTCAAGTATGTAAATTTCAAGGGGCGAGTAAATGCGTATTCTGGGAAATATTTTTCAGGCTTCCTGAGAATAATAACTCAATGGTGGAATTTTATTTACATTGTTTGTCAGCATTTTACTCCCATTTATTTTCTTGGGGAGGGGATTAGGTAAATGAGGTTTTTAATAATTTTTTGAATTACAGTGATTTGAGTTCCATTTTGAGGATTGTGAGGGTTCCTTCAAACTACGAGGACTAAAGATTCGAGGAGAAAATCATTGAAATTATTGTTCGAGATGTTCAGGAAGATTTAGAATAGTTTGAAGACATTTGAGAGGATCTTGCAGAATTTTAGAAGACGCGACAGACTGGGATACTTAGCACTATATTGCCGAGAATATTTGCCTGGTTTTCTGAAACTTTTTCAGAAGATATGATTGTAATGACTGATGATAGATGGGATAGGGTATACTTACAACCATATGATCGAGAATATTTACCTAGTTTTCTGGAATATTTTCAGGAGATGTCTGATGACAGACTGAGATAGTGGATTTTAGCAGCTTAGCACCATACTATCGATAATATTTGCCTGGTTTTCTGAAACATTCTCTGATTCTCAGGAGATGTCTGATGACAGACTGGGATAGGGGATACTTAGCACCATACTACCGATAATATTTTCCTGGTTTTCTGAAACGTTTTCAGATCTAGACAATCACATGGAAGTCTCATAGTTCCAAAAAATTCTAAAAAATAAGTAAATCAAAAATCTGTGAATTTGAGAAATTTTTGTAGTCCATAAAGTTTGAAAAATTTACAAATTCGATAAAATTAGAAATTTTGGTAAATTTCAAATTTTTTCAATGTTGTAGATAAATCTTTAAAAATTGAAAAAATTTCAATTTTGCAATTTTTAAAGTTTTAATGATTTTTTTTCAACTTGAAAATTTGAAGTTGGGAGAATTTTTCATTTTAAAAAATTCTGCTGAAGGTTCTGCAAAGTCCTGTAATTTTTTTTTTTTTTTTTTTTTGATAATTTGTTACACAGACACTTAGATAATTTAAATTGAAATTTTTTGGTGTTTTTGATACAAAGTGGTTTCGGCTCAAAATCGGAAAAATATTTCTTCAGAAAAGGAAATGAGCTGACTGGATTGGCTGCTGAAATGTGCCAAAGAAGACTGTATTCCCAGTTATTCATCTGGGGAAAAAATCAGCATAAAAAATCAATAGGAAAATAATATCCATAAAAATAGAATAATTATTGTAAAAATTGCCAAGATCCTCGCTCTGCTCCTCTCCAGATCTATTAATCCTGCCTATGATCAAATCGTCGATATATTTGCACATTGCAGACGACTCGACGAAACATATTGTACGTGTAGATCCAATTTACATAATCTGTACGTAATTTTACGATTGTGCCATGTTAATGAAAACGAAATGCGAAAACAAAGCATGGGAATTAAGAATGGAATAAAGATACGCAGACGTGTGTACCTACATTCGTACATAGATAGAGAAGGAAAGGAAGAGAAAGAGAGAAAAATGAAGCTAAACAAAAAAGGTGGCGGCGCGAAAATGCCATTAAGACGTTACGAAATTTGAATAAATCGTTAGACCATGAGACGTGATGGTAGTGGGTACTGGGTACACCACCTTACGCGATACGTTTGCGTGGTGAACGCAATCCACAAAGCTAAAGCTAGAGTGAGGTGATAGGAGTAGAGGAGAGGAGAGGCTTAGGCAGAGTTTTAGAGGTAAGAAAAAAAATTGACTCGCGCCGCGACGACGTACATCGGAAGAAACCAGCACGATTGAACGTATGAGAGACGGGAAGTGAAAGTAGAACGGTGGATATGGTGTGGATGGCATGAGGTAGAGGGGGCCCAGCGGCACAGGAAAGGTGAAGCAAAGAACATGTGTGTGTTATGTTTACTATATTAAAAAATAATGGCGGTGGTGTGTGGTATGGATGGTGGATATGTGCAATTTATAGGCGACGGCGGCGTGCAGGGCAGAGACGAGAGGTATGTTTCCAAGACAAGACTTTAATTGTGCCAAGGTGAAATGTACTGTGTTTGTAATGGCACACAGAGCAGAGAAGAGTTAGGCAAAGCTACAGTCGTCGCTACGTTCTCCTTCTCATTTACAAACGACCACAAATTCGGGTCACCCCTTACCCGCTTGTGTCCAGTTTATTATTAAGAAGCGTGTTATGTCATCCGAGTTCCCTTTCAGAAGAACTCCGATGTCGATATATTTGGTAGCGAATGCTGAGTGGATAACCTTTAAAATATACATAAACCCTCGCCTCCCCTCGTGCACGCTGCTCTGCATTACCCTTACCTTACCTACTGACTCGATTGTGCAGCGTCGTCGTCTCTTTCTCTCTCTCTCTCCTTAGTCTCGTACGCCATAAAACTGAATAATCAATCACACGCCGTGTACCTTATCTACCTCTTTGATACCTCTGTCTTCGTCTGGCACGATGCACAGAATCAGCTCAGAGCAACCAATTCCGTAATCTTACCTTCAAAAAGTTTATTGTACGGTGGTGCTGGATGTTGCATGCTTCGCAATACGTATACTTACACTTGTTTTTCTTTCTCACATTGCCTACTAAACGTACACTGAACACTTTCTTCATTAGAGTAGAATAGATGTCAAGTTTTTCAACATTTCTCATTAAAACCTTATCAAATAATCCAAAATTAAAACAATCTTAACTGTACTTGAAAAAAAATTTCTTAACCCTTCCGGACCCAAGGTCGAACTAGCCCAGATAGAAGCATTATCTTTTAATATCCATATAGTATAAAATATTCCAAGACTCCTTGATTTTTTTCATCCCACTACCCTCAATACCCATATCGAAAAATCTGTTTCTTAAAAATTTATGAAAATGCGTTATCGACTAAACTATATGGATTTGGAAATTGAAAATTTAGTAGAAGGGTGGAATTAATTTTTAAATTATGGTAATTAAAAGAAAAATGGATTCCCACCAAATAAGTATGAGAAATACCAAAACCACCTAGGGCTAGTTGTACAATACCGAGTTAGAGCGAGTTAACTCTCACTCCCGGGTTAACTTCAGGGTTTGTGCAAAATCACGTTGTTCAAGGTCGAATAACAGTGAGTTAGAAGTGAACTATAGGGTTAATACATTTCAGTTAACTCCTCGTCGAAGCTAGAGTTAGGGCTAGTTGTACAATACCGAGTTAAATTGAGTTAACTCTCACACCCGGATTAACTTCAGGGTTTGTGCAAAATCACGTTGTTCAAGGTCGAATAACAGTGAGTTATAAGTAAACTCTTCGTTAACTCTTACCCTAGCTTTGACGAGGAGTTAAATATTAACTCTAGTTTACTTTATTTCACTGTTATTCAACTTTGTAATCGTGATTTTGAGCAAACCCTGAAGTTAACCCGGGAGTGTGAGTTAACTCGCTTTAACTCGGTATTGTACAACTAGCCCTTAGAGTTAACGAAGAGTTTACTTATAACAGTGAGTTAGAAGTGAACTATAGGGTTAATACATTTCAGTTAACTCCTCGTCGAAGCTAGAGTAAGAGTTAACGAAGAGTTTACTTATAACCAGGGTTCGGATTTTCATGCTCGAGCATGTTTTTTTGTTTAATACTAGATCGAGAATTTTCAAGTTATCTTTACGTTTCAGAAAATTCTAAGTAAAATTGACCCAACTTGTTTTTGCATGTTTGAGCATATTTCACCTTTCAGCGAATATAAACGCATATTTTGGGTATTTTTAGGGAATATTTTAGGTTTTTCGAGAATATTTCACGATTTTCGAGTTTTTTCGAGCATATTTTGACAAATTTGCAATTTCTCACCTAAAAATTTAGCAAAACTGATACCGCTATTTTTTTTTCACCCGAATGTGCAACACTGGTGGTACTTTTTTGCATATGCCGGCTTGGCGAGTCGATTTAATTTTCAAACTTACCTACTTATTTTGATAAAATACAATTTCGTTATTTTCTCTGATTTAATTAGAATCAGTAGAATTACCAAATTAGAATTAGAATTAGAACGTTTTTTGCTTTTGAGTAAAAATAAAATTCATTTTTCGTTCTTTTTTGTGTAATTTCTCAATATGTGTTCTAAATACGTCCAATTATGAATCAAAATCATGTAGCTGGCGTTTTCCTCTTTAAATTGACACCCATGTCGTTCGAGAATATTTTTAGGTTTTTCGCGCATATTTCGTGTTTTTTAAGGGAATTTTTATGCGCATATTTCCCGTTTTTTCGAGAAAGAATGTCCGAACCCTGCTTATAACTCACTGTTATTCGACCTTGAACAACGTGATTTTGCACAAACCCTGAAGTTAACCCGGGAGTGAGAGTTAACTCGCCTTAACTCGGTGTTGTACAACTAGCCCCTAGAGATACAAGCCATGAACATAGAAAGGCAACGTCGCATTTTCGAGTAGTAGACGGCCGACTTTCCAATCCGTTTTTTGACGATAACTCGGAAAATATTCATCGAATCGAAATTCTGACAACACACTAACGAAAAGAAATTTTCTGCTCTACAATTTTGGTTCAGATCAATTTTCACGAAAAATGCTTCGTTCGCTCTGAAAATGAGAATATGTGAAAATTTGCATATCCAAGAAAACATTTTACGCTGAGAAATCGAGGTATTTTCGTCAAATCGAAATTTCAATAATTTTAGGGTGAAAGGATTTTTTTCGCTCTACAATTTTGGTTCGTATCAATTTTCACGAAAATCGCTTCGTTGACCGGGAAAATGGGAAAATTTGGTAGACGGCCAACTTTTAAAATCAGTTTTTCGACGATAACTCAAGAAATATTCGTCAAATCGAAATTCCGACTACACCAAACAAAAGTAAATTTTTTGATCGACAATTGTGGTTTTTATCAATTTTCACAAAAAAAGGGGTCGTTGACCTCGAAAATGAAAAAATAAATAGTTTTTTGACGATAACTCAAAAAATTGGTCGAATCAAAAATTTTAAAAGCACTAAAACTGAAGGATTTTTTCTGCTCTACAATTTTAGTTCTTATCAATTTTCATGAAAAACGCTTTGTTTATCCGCGAAATAGGAAAATATGAAAATTTGCATATCTGAGAAAACAGTTTTTGCTAATGAATGGAGGTATTTTCGTCGAATCAAAACTTCAATGATTTTAGGATGAAAGGATATTTTTTGCTCTACAATTTTTGTTCTTATCAATTTTTACGAAAATCGCTTCTTTGGCCGGGAAAATAGGGAAAATCTGGTAGACGGCCCATCTTCAAATCAGTTTTTTGACCTTAACTCGAGAAATATTAGTCGAATCAAAATTCCGAATACACTAAACGAAAGTTAATTTTTCCCTCTACAATTTTGGTTCCCATCAATTTTTTCGAAAAACACTTCGTTTGCCCAGAAAACGTATTTTCAATTGCTCAAGTCGGCCGTCTTCGGCAAGGTTGCCAAATTTAACTTCATGGCTTGTAGTGTCTAGGTGGTTTTGGAAATACCCAGTCAAAAACATAAAAAATGAAAAAAAGAACGAATTAATGCGCCGTTTTAAAAATCCAATTATTGAATGACAGGAAATGTCTTTTAATTTTTGAACAACAAATGGAATTATCTGAATGGCTACGTGGGGTTTTTTGGAAAAACGAAAAAATGGTGTCGAAAATGCATTTTAAATTTTTGACAAGTTTTTGAAAAAAAAAATTCGGCTCCAATTGAAAAATGTTTCAAATAAAAGTTGTGTATTTTAATCTCAGAAACAATTTTGGTTATTACAAAAATTTTGAGTGGATCGCTCTTTCTCCTCCAATTTTGCATTGTACATGTTCATGTAGAATAATTTTTCATTATACGTACGTGATTTTCCATGTGACTTTCATACGTAAAGTGCAAAATGGAAGGGAAGGAGTGATCCAATCAAAATTTTTGTAATAACCAAAATTGTTCCTGAGATCAAAATACATAACTTTTGTTTGAAAATTTTTTCGATTGGGGCCTTGAAAAAATTTTTATCACAATATTTATTTGTCAAAAACTTTGAATTTTTCAATGGATTTTCAACACCAATTTTTCGTTTTTCCAAAAAACTCCACGTAGCCATCCAGACAATTCCATTTGTTTTTCAAAAATTAAAAGATATTTCCCGTCATTCAATAATTGGATTTTTAAAACGGCGCACTAATTCGTTCTTTTTTTCATTTTTTATGTTTTTGACTGGGTATTTCTCATACCTATTTTGTGGGAATCAATTTTTATTTTAATTGCTATAATTTAAAAATTAATTCCACCCTTCTACTAAATTTTCAATTTCCAAATCCATATAGTTTAGTCGAGAATGCATTTTCATAAATTTTTAAGAAACGGATTTTTGGGTATTGAGGGTAGTGGGCTGAAAAAAATCAAGGTGTCTTAAAATATTTTATACTATATGGATATTAAAATATGATGCTTCAATCTGGACTAGTTCGGCCTTGGGTCCGAAAGGGTTAAACAAAAAATATTTTTTATTTAAATTTTGAAGAAAAAAAAATCGTATTCTTTCAATTTTTTTCTCAAACATGCACATTGTTAAAACAAACTATTTTTTAAACTTAAAAATTAACAAATGAATCCAAATTATCTTAAAAAATAGAAGAGATGATTTAAAAAATATTTCAGGTAGATATACTTACACTAATTTTTTATTTAAATTTCACCAAAAAAAAAAAAAAAAATCTTAAAATAAATATTTACTTACATATGTCAAACCTGAATCCTCTGGATATTCATGACGTACCAAAAACCTTTAATCATTAAAATGAAAGGACTACTGGCTGTGAAAAGTTTTTGAGGCTGATGTTAGGAGTTGATTCTTTCAAACTTCTAATTTTTAACCTAAAAAATTTATCAAATCAATTCAAATTGTCTTAAAAAATAGAACTGATGATGTCGAGTTTTTCAACATTTATCATTAAAATCTTACCAAATAATCCAAAATTAAAACCATCTTAATTATACTTGAAGAAATATTTCATAAACCCTACTTAAAATTAGTTTTTATTGACATTTGGCAGCAAAAAAATGGGTACTATTCTTTCAATTTTTCTCTAAAACACCTTGTTAAAATAAATAAAAATTTACTTACTTATGTCTGGTCTGGAGGCACTTGTTGTATGAACCCTCCGAAAGTTATGCTATAATTACTGCCAAGAAGAATACTCTCAACAGGAGTAGTACACACTGTCATCTTTTTGTCCCATAATAGCAGAATTAACTGCTGGATTATGGAAGATCGTAGCTCCTAGTTCTAGTTCTAGTGTACTAGTGTAGATATTAGATAGTAACGTTGGTAATAATTTAGGAAAACGATTTTACTTGAAATCAAGACCGTAGTATGCATTTGATATCATAAATGAAGGCACTTCACCTACAACACAATCTTTTTTCTATTAAAAAATTCATTACAAGTATAATTTAATGCTAAATTTGCAAAATGTGAAGAGTAAGTACGCTATACAGCGACAGGCCACACAAAATTGAAATTTACAGCTATACAAGGTACAAAAATGTCAACATTCCGCCAAGACAATGCATGAACCAGGTGTAACTTTTTGATCATTCTGTGTAGATACTCACCATCAACCTCTTAAATTTGTCACGAACCTTTCATCATTGAAACAAAAAGACTAGAGGCTGTGAAAAAAATTTAAGGCTGATGTTAGTTGTTCAGTCGAAAGTTCTGATGAATTGAGGCTGATGTTGTGGGTTAGTTCCATTAAAAATAAATGTTTTTTTGAACTTAAAAATTAACAAATTAGGTAATCCAAAATTATCTTAAAAATAGAACTAATGTGATGTTATATCTCATCAAATAATACAAAAAATATCATTATTTAAACAATCTTAATTATTGTAAAAAAATATTTCATTTGCAAAAAAAAAAGTCAAACATACTTTGTTAAAATGGAATATTTACTTACTTATGTCTAGTCTGGGTCATCCAATTATGTATTCACCTTCAACTTCTCACAATTTTTCACCAGCCAACAATCATAAAAATGAAAAGATTACTGGCATGTGAAAAATTCTTGAGGCTTAGGTTAGGAGTTGATTCTATCAAACTTCTACTTTTTAACTTTAAGAATTTATCAAATCATTTCAAATTGTCTTAAAAAATAAAACCGATGTCGAGTTTTTCACATTTATCATTAAAATCTTACCAAATAATCCTAAATTAAAACTATCCTAATTATACTTGAAGAAATAAGTATTTCATAAAGAGCACCTAGGCACTTGCTGTTTGAACCCTTCAAACCTTATGCTATAATTTCTGTAAACTTTTACAAAGTATTTGGCCTTTTCATTGTATGTTTGTAGATTGGGTTTGCCACCTATATTTCCCATTTCCTTTTTCATCGAAAGCATTAGTAAAATGAGGAATGTGAAAATATATGTTTTAATTGTCCAAATCTAACATCTGCTATCAAATGCATATACTTATAATGATTTTTTATTTAAATTTCGCAAAGAAAAAGTATTCTTTCTATTTTTCTCTCAAACATATTGTTAAAATAAATATTAAAAATATATATATATATATTAACTTGAAAATAAACAAATTAATCCAAATTATCTTAAAAAATAGAACAGATGTCGAGTTTTTCATTATTTTTCATTAAAATCTCAAACAAATCATCCAAAACTGAAACATAATCTTAATTATACTTTTAAAAATATTTCGTATAGCTAAAAATTAGTTTTTATTCAAATTTTGCAAAAAAAAAAAAAAAAAGTATTTTTATTTTTCTCTTAAACACATTGTTGAAATGAATATTTACTTACTTATGTTTGGTCTTTATCATCCTGGGTAGATATTCACCATCCACCTCTTAAATTTGTCACGAACCTTTCATCATTGAAACAAAAAGATTGGCTGTGAAAAATTTTTAAGGCTGATGTTAGTTGTTCAGTCAAAAATTGTGATGAATTATTGAGGCTGATGTTGTGGGTTAGTTCCATTAAAAATAACTGCTTTTTTGAACTTGAAAATTAACAAATTAGGTAATCCAAAATATCTTAAAAATAGAACTGATGTCATGTTATCTCTCATCAAATAATACAAAAAAAATCAATATTAAAACAATAGGTAATCCAAAATATCTTAAAAATAGAACTGATGTCATTTTGTGAAGTTGATCGGAAAAATTGACGTTGAAAAGGCTAATTTTAAACAAAATGCAAATTAAAAAATTGAAATTTAATAATACCTATTTTTTGAATTGAATGTACATTGTACACGGAGTCAATTTTAATGAAATTTTGGTACCTATGTTGTTGGTAAAATTTGAAAAACTGTGAAATGAAAAATATTAAAATTTTGAAAAATTTAGTAAATTTGATAAATTTAGAAAAATTGTTGAATTCAAAATAATATTCATTTCCGAAAAATTGGGAAACTTTGAGGAGCTAAAAAATTTAGTGAAATCGAAAATTCCAATTGAAGAAATATGTACCTATTATTTAATTTTTAAAATGTAGAAATTTTTGGTCAATTTTGAAAAAATATTCGTTTTAAAAACGTTGACAGATTTTGATAAACTCGCAAATAATTTGAAAAAATGAGACAATGGTAAAGATTGAAAAATATGGAAAAATTGTATATTGAAAAAAAAAACAGTGACTAACCTTGAAAATTTAGAAAACTCACTGTTATCATCCTTCAGATTCAAAATATCTATGGATCTTTAGTTTTTATGTTTCAATTGGTTTTCAAAAAATTCTAATACCTATTTTCAAATAATTGATTTTTTTTTTTAATTTATCATTTTTTTCAATAATTTTATAAAAACTAAGTGCAGTTACACAGGGCGACGGGGCTACATCACGGGGAAGAACTCCATATTGCCTTTCCGATTCAAGATCTGGTTCTTTACATTTCAAGATGGATCTTTTAACACTTCAGGGCATTTATTTCAAATTTTTCTCAAATAAGAAGACCAGCAAAATGCATTTAAAAAAAAATCAAATAATTAAACGTTCTCAAATCAAACATTAACGAAATTTTAAAATAAAAGAATTCATTGGGAACTGTAACTCTAAAATTATAATTTTTTTGAAAGAAAATTTTGAAAAATTCTCATTTTGAAAAAATTGATAAAAGATGATTCTAAATTTTTTTTTTAAATTACTTTTTTCCACCAAAATTGAAAAAAAATTTAAATGATAAAATTTGAAAATGTTGAACTTTTTAAAAACAATCTTCAATAATAAAATTCTGAATAAGTATTTATTCTAAAAAATGTTATTCAAATAAATTTTCTATTCCAAAGTTTAATAATAAATATTTTGGTCTTCAGCATTTTTTTTTTTTTTTTTTTTGTCAACTCATGTCTCATTTCAACTTTTATTGTAAAAAAATCAAAATTATCTAATCTATCAAGTATCCAGACAGTCATTCATTTCATAATATTTATTTTTGTTTTCAAAAAATTCTAATGGCTATTTTCAAATTTTGTAAGTTGATTTTTTTTTCAATTTTGATAGAAAGTTTTCATTTTTTGAAATTTTTATTCAGAATCGTTTTTCATCAACTTTTTTTAAATAATAATTTTCCAAATTTCCTTTCTTACTTTAATAATTTTATTATATATTAAAAATTATTTGTTGAAAATCGTGATTATTATTATTATACTCAAGTTTTTTTCATAGTGCAAGGCAAGTACATTATGGTACAGTACATACAAGTGCTATAAACGGGGCGACGGAAGCTACAGGCTACACCACGAGGAAATGAAAAGTAGGGAATTATTTTCTCCAGTATAAATGTCACCATTGACTCCTGATATTCAAAACATTTTCAAAATACGGGGTCACGTCACCCTTAAGTACATACCAGTGCAGTGCACGGGGCGACGGGGCTACACCACAGGGGAGAATTCCCTATTATCATCTTCCCAAATTTCCGATTCAAGATCTGGACCTTTGCATTTTATATTTTAAGACGGATTTTTTTACACTTCAAGTTCAATTGAAAACAGGCATTTATTTAAAATTTTTATCAAATAAAATCAAAAAACTTCAATAGATATGTACCTGTTTTTTCAAATTTTATCTTTTTTTTTTTTTAAATTTTATTTCATCTTTTTTTAAATTTTGGTTAAAAAATTCCATTTTAAAAATGAATTGTTTAGAATAATTTACGTTTCTTCAATATAAGGTCAAAAATCTATTTTAAACTTGAAAATCGAATTGTTCCAAATTTTGTTCTAAATCAATTTTTCCAAAATACGAGTAAGTACATTTATAAAATACCTGGAAATTTTATTTTTTTATAGGTAAATCAAGCATTGAATTCTAAAGAAAATTCTGTCTTCTTATTTTTCCAAGTTTGAAAAAAAATTTATTAATGCTTTTTTGAGGTGTGATTGAGAATGAGAACTTGAAGGAAAGTATATGATAATTCTGAACAATTTCTTTTTTTAAATGGTATTTTTCAATTAAAGTATTCATTTTTTAAAACGAAATAAATTTTTTGAAAACAAAATTCAAAAAATAAAAATTTGAAAGATTTTATTTGAGTAAAATTTGCAAAAAGAAAAAAATTTAAAATCATTAAACGTTCTTAAATCGAACAAACAGGATTTTAAAAATTTTCATAATACTTGAACATTAAAAATTTGTTTCAAAAAAATTAACGAAAATTTTAAATAATGGAATTCATTGAAAACGGTTACTCTGAAATTATATTATTTAGGTAAGTATAAGACAGTATTATTTTTTTTAAAGAAAATTTTGAAAAATTCTCATTTTGAAAAAATTGATAAATAAGATGATTCTAATTTTTTTTTAAATTACTTTTTTCCATCAAAATTTTAAATTTAAAAAAAAAATCATTATTTATTAAATTTTTAGTTTTAAAATTTGAAAAATTCTTTTTTCTTCTGTTTTCTAGCCGTCGCGAATCTCGCGACGGGCTTCTTCTAGTTCAAATTTGAAGAGTTTGGAAATTCCTTCAAGTTCAAAGACCAAACCTTTGAAAAATAAAAAAATGTATAGAAATAGTTTTTGTTTAATTTTTTTTTTTTCAATATAAACTTGAAAAACTAGAAAATTTTGATAAACTGACAAGCTTTTGATTAGGTATTCATTCGAAAGTTTAAAATTACATTTTCGAATAATTTCAATCCATCGAAATTTTACTCTCCAACCTGCCCAGTCTGTGCATCTGGATACCGCTCGATCACACCACACGCCTCTGCACTTCTTGCTTCTTCTGCCCATTCGCAGAATCAGTTCAAAGCAACCAATTCCGTAATCTTACCTTCAAAAAGTTTGTTGTACGGGTACCGTGGTGTCGGTTGCTTCACGTACTCGCACTTACTCGTATACTTACACTTGTTTTTTTCTTTTCGCATTACTTCGTAACGTAGTTGGCAATTTTTTCCAATGACAAAATACTTTCCTTATTAGGTCGTCCATTTACCCGCCGAATACTGATAAGCATATCGTCAAGGTCGGAAGTTACTCGATGAAATAAAACTGTCTTTTTTCAATTTTTACTTTTACTTTTGGTGGCTTTTTCTTTTTCTTCTTCTTTTTTTTTTCCACGTAAAATAAAAACCCAGTTCAATGTATTCGCTTCAAGGTTATGGAAAACATGAGTTCGTTTATCTACTCTATACCAATTCGCAGGTAGAGGATTTAGATTCGCTATATCTACGAGTACCTTTCGACTCCGCGTACCATACTTATACATAAACCAAATGGAAAATAATCAAAAATTTAAATCTCAATCCCGCCATACTGCACTCTAATTGGTCTGAATGCTGTGTAATCCTTTATGTACCAGGAATTTTCATCTTATCTATGGCTTCTTCTTCGGTTCACATAGGTATTAGCAGCCGGCGCGTTTATTAATTTTTCAGCTTCTCGTTTCCTCTCATTTAATAAATGCTCGATGAGAAAACATCTCATGGATACGAGCTCATCCTTCCCTTTTCCCTCCTGGCCCTTCTTGACTTATTTTAGGGGTATTTTTCGAACTTTATTTCGAAAATTTACAGCTCAAAAGGAATTGTAAATTTTTTTAGTGAATTTAGATGCAGACTTGGTTCAGGTTTCGAGAGTTGATTGATAGAGTGTGGAATTCAGAGTACTATATATTTGCTAAATTGAAAATTTAAGTGTTGAATAAAAAAAAATTAAAAATTAAATCGGCTCCAAAGACGCCAAATTGGCAACACTGGTCAACTAACGGTGAATAGAATCTCACTCCGGGTGCTTCAAAAGTGTAAAAATGTTATCTAAAATTTTTTTATTCAATTAATTAAATTTTTCACCAATTTGAAAAATTATTATTTTTATCTTCTTTATTTTTGGGATGAATTGGATAATTTTGACTCTGCTCCATTCAACTCTTTTTTCGTTATCTTATCATTATAAGTTTTAATTTAAGGAGCATTCAATCACTTAATTTAGGTTTTCCTCTACCCAGTAAACTTGCTCATGAAGTGCCCACAGTCAGAAAAATATTTTGACTAATTTCTTCCCCCAGCACATTTTACGATTTTTTTTTGGAATCACTGATTTCTGATCCTAACTCTGGATAGAGCATTCGATCATTCAATCATTTCGATGTAAAAATTAAAATCTGAATTATTTTTTTATTCAATTAATTAAATTTTTTACCAATTTGAAAAATTATTATTTTTATCTTCTTTATTTTTGGGATGAATTGGATAATTTTGACTCTGCTACATTCAACTCTTTTTTCGTTATCTTATCATTATAAGTTTTAATTTAAGGAGCATTCAATCACTTAATTTAGGTTTTCCTCTACCCAGTAAACTTGCTCATGAAGTGCCCACAGTCAGAAAAATATTTTGACTAATTTCTTCCCCCAGCACATTTTACGATTTTTTTCTGGAATCACTGATTTCTGATCCTAACTCTGGATAGAGCATTCGATCATTCAATCATTTCGATGTGAAAATTAAAAGCTGAATTATTTTTTTATTCCGGTTGACTCTCGTTTCATTTCCGTCAACTCGACAATTTTTTTTTTACCCAGACGAATTACAACATGGAAATTATATAAAATGCAGACTAATCTTAATATTTATTAATATTTACATTTGCGACGAGAGAACTACCTAATTGCAATATAAACAAAGTATTACTCAGACCATTTGGTTGCTTCGTCTGTCACAAGTACAAGCATATAAAAATAAACCATAATTAAACTCGCTTCTCAGCGTATAATTATCCGCTTCAATTCGTTAAAAATTACTTACTCATCGTTTAAATTATACTATGTATCGTTCGAATTTATTCGTGCATACTCTTTTCACTATGGGTACTTTTTCTTCATACGTGGGGATATCTACATACTCAGATGAGATATTACAATTTTGTTAGGTCAGTACTTACCTTTTAAATACGAGTTAGTAAAGGTGAAAATGAAAAAAAAAACAATAATAAAAATCCAGTCTATATTTCCTTATCAATAGACTAGGAAATTTCGAAAAATAAAAAAATAAAAAAACACGTCAGTTCATCTACACAACCATAATATAGCATTGAGTTGTAAATAGGTTAAAGAAATTTAGATAACCTAATTTCTATGTAAAAGTTGGCAAATTCTAACTGATTAAATTCCATTGTGACATCATAAATGACAACAATTTATACTATAATATTATACCAACGATGACGAAGTAGTAGTTTTATAGTAAAATTTTAATATAGTTCGTATAAAAATAAAAGATTCGAGAGGTCGAGTAAGTGGGAAAAAATTCATTCGAAAGGAAGTACAGAGGTAAGAAACCTCGTCGTCGTGTAAATCTGAGCCTCTCTGAGGCACGTTTTGTTGTTGAAATCATGCCATAAAAATATGGTATCCGTTGAATCGAGCATTATTTGAAAATTATTTCGTAATAGTTTTATCGTCGATTGGATCGTTTATCGTAGGTTTAATATTTTTTATCAGATTATTCGTAACGGAAAAGGTGCGCAAATGTGGGAAATCATTTGTAGGAAACTGTGATCTGGAAGAGAAAAAAAAAATCGGGAAATTATTTTCACACAGAGGAGAGAAAACTTGAAGAAAATCATTGTAATGATTGAAATAAAAGTAATGAGTGTAAAATGTGAATTTGATATCATGATTTTTGTGTTGAAAATAATTTCGAATGTAAAAAAATAAGGGGGAAAATTATAACTGAAACAAAAAATGAGAAAATGTATGTTCTTCAATCGCCCTTTCACTCCCCTCCTCCTCCCAATGATCAAATTATGATTATGACATATTACGGAATTTAAAAAAATTAAATTAATTCAAAATACTATTGAAAAAATAAACTCTTTGATAAAAATAAGTAAATTTGTTTGAAGAACCAAATTTTTGAGATTTGAAAATTACTTGAGAATAATTTTTTATGGAAGTTTGATAATTTTGATTAATAATGGAAAATTTGGGTAAGTTTTGAGAAAAATTGACAAATTAAAAAACAACTTTTGAACGAGACAAATTTAAAAAAAGAAATTAAAATGTTCAAAAAAAACTAATTTAAAAAAAAATTGAGATTCTAGTGGCTCTGGACGCATATAGCCCGCCTGAGCAGCTAAAAGTGCCGGTATTTTTATTTTGTATTTTTTTTTGCTAATAAATAAATAAAAATTACCCATATCCAGTAAATTTAGAAAATTTTGAAAAAATTTGAGTTCAAAGTGTTAAATCATTTTGAAAGAATTGATAAATTTTTAAAAAAATCAATAAAACTGGCAATCTTTTAAAAAGCGAACAAATTTTTAAGAAATAAAATTTTTTCAGATACTTAAATTAAATTTTTTAATATTATTTGAAAGATTGATAAAAATTTCAATTTAGTTGAAATTGGTGAACTTTAAAGTTACCAAATTTCAAACACTGTTGAACTTGAAATTTGATAAATTTTGAAAAGAAAAAAAAGTAGAAAAGTTGATAACCTTTGAAGAAATTGTCAAATTGAAAAAAGAACATTAAAAAAATTTCAAGTGGAAAATTTTTAAAAAAATTTCCAAAAAATTAGTAGATTTAAAAAATTCTTATACTTACTATTATTTTCAACAACAAAAAAAAATCAAGTTTAAAAATTGATGAATTAATTTTGCTAAAAAAACTAGGAAATTAAAAAAAAAACAGAATATTTGAAAAATAATTTTTCAAAAATTTTTAAAATATAAAAAATCGACGCATTTTGAACATTTTTCAATTTATGTGAAATTAGAAAATTTCAAGAGCTGTCAAATTTAAAGAATGAAAATTTTTAAGAAACTATTTTTTTTTTCAAGTTTGATGAATTTTGGGAAAAAAATTGATGGTAAAAGTTCAAAGTAGTCGTTCCTGATGAAATGAACGGATGTCTGCTGACAAAAACGCTACCAGTTAGAAGACCGAACTCGACTACTAGAGATATTTGCAAAATTATCTCTCACAAACAAACAAATCATTCTTTACAAATAGTGCTAGTTTAATGCTTTCGTGGTGCCACGAGCAATTATCCGAATTCAGTTTGATTTTCAAAGTAGTTGTTCCTGATGAAATGAACGGTTCTCTGCTGACAAAAACGCTATCAATTAGAAGGCCCAACTCGACTACTAGAGATATTTGCAAAATTATCTCTCACAAACAAACAAATCATTCTTTACAAATAGTGCTAGTTTGATGCTTTCGTGGTGCCACGAGCAATTACCCGAATTCAGTACGATTTTCAAAGTAGTTGTTTCTGATGAAATAAACGGATCTCTGCTGACAAAAACGCTATCAGTTAGAAGACCGAACTCAACTACTAGAGATATTTGCAAAATTATCGCTCGCGGGTTTAGAATTACAAATCCGCAAGATTACGCTTAGTTTAAATTAGTTGAGGGAGCAGAAACGCCAATGAACGATCTAGAATGGCCTCAAGATATGAAAATCAAACCAGCCAAAGCTGGAAAGCACTGTATTTTCGCCTATAAAAGTCTGGACGCTAAAATCGCCTGGCCTACGACGACAACGTCGCAGACTGTCAAATTGTGATGACGATGACTGAATCCCGAAGACGACTTTATCAGAAAAAAATTGATATTGTGATTAAATTCTGTGAATTGATTCGCGTAGTATGTGTTTATATGACGTGTGAAACATGTCAACAAAGTTCAAAAAAAAAAATTGAAAATATTGAGCTTTCAAATTTGAAATAGGTAAATTTTAAAAACAAATTCAATTTGGAAACATATTGACAAATTTTTAAATAAAATATAGTAAAAAAAAAAATTAAATAAAATGATAAATTTTAAATAGCTGAATAATTTTAAATACAACTTCTTTCCTTATTACTTACCTATTTAAAAAATTGACAAATTTGGTGAATTTTGAAGAAATTGAAAATGAATTTTTTTCAGAAATTTTTGTTTTGAAAACATTCATAAATTTTGAAAAAGTGGCAAATTGTAAAATATACGTAAATGTATTATAAAAAAGTACCATAGTAAATTTGGAAAAAATTAGAAGAAATTTCAAGTTGAAAATTTTAAAAATTTAGATTGAAAATTTTGAATTAAAAATTGATGTAATCAACTTGGGTATAACTCAAATAATAAATTTACAAAATTTAAAAACCACGAAGAATAAATTATATATGAACAGGAAAAAAAGAAAAATTATGAGAAATAGTTAGTTATGAATGAATAAAAAAATTGAAATTATAAAAAAAAAATCAACAAACAAATTATGTGATAGGTAATGTAAAAGAAATGAAAATTTGTAAACAAAAAATTTTGAATATAAAAATTGAATAAAATAAAATAATTTTTGAAAATCTGAAAAAAAAAATGTAAATAGTTGATGAAGAACTGGAAAATTGTAAAGAAGAAAATTATTTTTTTCTTTACAATTTTCCAGTTCTTCATCAATTATTTACTTTTTTCAGATTTTCAAAAATTATTTTATTTTATTCAATTTTTATATTCAAAATTTTTTGTTTACAAATTTTCATTTCTTTTACATTACCTATCACATAATTTGTTTGTTGACATTTTTTCCTTCTGTCCAATATGTATCACTTGAAACGAATCAATGACCCTACCTCTAAGGTATTCCATATTCGGCCTCCAATGTCTCCATTATGATCTTATTTTTAAAAACAAAACCTCCTCATCGACCAAGTATTTGATTCGAGCACGTAAATAAAAACCAAAACTTACGTGTCTATTTTACAATAACCCTCCCCCCCCCCTGGTGATTGGATTTTACTCTCTCTTCGTAATCGTAATACAATCACACGAACGATTTATTTAATAAATAAATATTACTGCATGTCTTCAAACAAACGTTTTTTTTTCCTACTCTGTTTCAGGTAAGAATATTTACGAATATGAAACCATACTAGATACAATGGAATAGAACGGGTAATCTTTTTATTGTTTTATTCGAGAGATGAATACACGATCACGTATGTATTGGCAAGTATGAAAAAGTTAAAAAAATAACACCGATTTTGTTGTTGTTTTGCCATTGTACCTTGTGGTCAGTTTATATTGCAGTGAGTTTAGTGAGCACTGGACAGAGAGAGCGTTTTGTTTTAACTCGATACATGGCATTGTCAATGACATTATTTGAATTGGTAAATCGTACATGAGCGTACGTTTGTTTCAACATAATAGAGAAATTTTTAGCTTGTTTGTGGTTTATGCGATCGAGAAAAATTCCATATTATTGTTTATAAACCAAACATTTTTTCTATTTCGAGTACGTGGGACAGGTGGTTGAACTTGTTTAGAAATTGACGTAATTTGTCCAATATTTTGATGCTACGATCGAAAACGAATTCTGATTCAATATGTACGGAAGTTTCGGTTATAACCTGAGTTGTAATTATGAAAAATTTAGATCATCGTTGATAATCTTTCGCCTCCGAAAGCACGCCCGATTAACTAGATGTAATTCTCGTCTAATATTCGAGATAACTCTCTATTTCCAGACGTAATATTTCGAGTTCGATGCACCTGCCTGATACACGACGATCTGTTTACGAGTCGAAATGTTTCGAAAAACAAAAAAAAAAAAAAAATAGCCAAAATTTCACCAACTCTGTTGTTTTGTTTTTTTGCGAAAGTATCTCCGCATCCGCTTTCTAAATCCATGCAATTCCATAGGCAGGGTTTCACTTCTATTCAGTGAGGGTTATAAATATGTCCACGTATTGTTCTCTGGTCGATTGTCGTCTTTATAAGCTTTTTCGGGGGTTGTCAAGTGGCCAGAAAAAAACCACTGATGGACGTGAAAAGAAAATATAGGTCGCGAATTTGAACCTTTGTTCGAGGTAACGAGTTTCTTCTCCATTACAGATTAATTTATCGATTAAAAACGCATGATGCAATTTTATGGATGCAGATTGCTCGTTGCACAAATCGTATCTTATCGTTGAGAAATTTATTTTAAGTTTTGAGCTCAACGAGATCGTGAATCGTGAATTAGGTATCTGGTTGGAAATAAAAATATATGAAAAATTGACGAGGCTATTGGAACGTTGGAAATTTGTTATATTTGAATATAAATATGGTATCTTATCAGTTCTATTGGTTTTAATGTCTCTCAAGTAAACCTCAATAGATTATCAAATCGTATCCGAGAAATATTGTTGATTTTTTAAAAATATTTCCTAAATTAGATAACAAGCTTTTTGATAATATTATGTAAATATTGTACAATTCTCTCGATAAGGCAGTTGTCAATTTTTACACTTGAGAGAATTGATGAAAAAATGATTTTTATTCGATTCGAGAAAAACACAGCTTTTTTTGCCCAAAGGTAAATTCGAGGATAATGAACTTTTTATACGTATAGAGATCTCATAATATGCTCTCTTTTTGCTCTTTTTTAATCGAAGAATTCGTACCCTTTGAGGAAAAATACAGTCCTGTAAATCCTTCGACGGTATATTCTTTTTAGTCACTGTATCGGAATTTTCCACCTTTTTTCTATTCTTAGCTGATATTGAAAGACATTCGCCTTTGATGTTATTTGGTCGAGAGAAGCTCAATTATGAAAACAAACGAAAATATTTTTCAATATTATCGTTTCGGTTCGTATTCGTCTGCTTAATTCGGGCCCAAACCTGGAAATTGCCATTCGAGCAGGCGTTTTGTAAAAAAAAATAACCACATAGGATCTTTTCTTTGGTGTCTTTAAAGCATGAAAAATTGATACCTGTGAAAGGGCCAGGTTTAATACAGCTCACGAGTAGCCCTTGGTGGTTTTTGCTTTACCGCCAACCCCAAGATGCTATCTTTTCTTTTTGTCTCTTTGTTGTAATGGAAGCATTTGAACGAGTGTAATGTAAGAGTATTTTACAGGTTAATAACTCACATTTTGGTTCGTTTGTCGATAAATAAGCTATTATAGCGATAGTTGACTTTTTTTTACAGAACTTTTAACCGATATTGGTGTGGTGACGTTGTAAAAAAATGCTGCTTCGAAAAATTCGCTTTCTGGTGAAGTTACTAAGTACACGAGGAACGAGGAATTTTCTACGAAATACTAATGAGTGTTCATGACGTTTGAGATTTTATCAATTACTTTGTTTCGTTTCGAATAGGGATTTAAATTATTGACGTAAGGAGCTTAAGTACGATGTGTTTTTTGACGAGGTTCCGAGGAAGTATCTGGATATTATTTTGGTAGTAATTAGAAGAGTGGTACTTTGCCAGAGTTTTTTTTCGTACAGATTGGATACGTACTCTTATGGTGGGAAATTTACTGGCAGCAGGTGTTGTCAAAATATTCCACTGTTATTTGGGTACTAAGTTAATTTTTGTCGGAGGAAAAAATTTTAATTTTGTTTTATTTAAAAATAATTTCATTTTAAATTTTAGTTGAAAAATGATTTGTTAAAAAACAAATTCTTTGAATTTTTGCTAAAAATTTTTTTTTTGAGAATTTCGTTCCAAAAATTTAATTTTTAATTTTATTCATTTTAAATTTTTTTTATATTTTGAAATTTCTTTTTCAACTCTGTCAAAACATCAAATTCTTTAGAGTTGAAAAAAATCATCAAAAATTTTTTAAATGGTAATAAAAACAATTTTTGTGTATTTTGCAGAAAAAAAATACCTGTACAAAATATAAACTATTTTTATTTTGATAGAAATCCATTTTTTTTTTTAAAAACGTATTTGCCAAATCAGATAATTATTCATGAAATATTTACAGTCTCAGAAGTATTTTCAAGACAATGAGCAGGGATTTCATTTTTTAGGCTCTTTCTTTCGAGGGTCCATGCACCCTTTACCATTCCAAAAAAATTCTCTATCTCTGTATCTAAGGCCCCTATTGAAAACATTTTCAAACCAAAATTGTAGATTGGGATCCTTAGAATAATTTTGGGTATTACAAAAATTTCTATTTGACTCCTCCCTCCCCTTCAATTTCACATAATACGTAAGAAAATCATCCGCGGTTATTTTCACACGTATTATGCAAAATTGGAGGGGAGAGAGGGGTCAAATCGACAATTTTGCAATTACATAAGTTATTTCAAATATTTCAATCTAGAAATTTTGTTTGAAAATTTTTTCAATTGCGGCCTCAAGTACAGAGATAAGGAGATTTTTTGAAAAAGATGTTGAGAGGGTCTTGAAAAATGGAATCTCATATTTTATATAATATATATATTATATATATATATATATTTGGAATAGGTATTTTGCTAGTTTAAAATTTAAAAAAAAATATTCGGGCAGAAATTTGTTGAGCTCAATTAATCCGTTTTTTTTTAAATAAAGAAAAAAAAAATTGTTCAATCTACGAAAAATTCAAAAATATGAATTTAAAAAAATTGTCGAAAAATTCAAAAAATGAAATGTTAATGAGGAATTCGTTGAAAATAATTTTAAAAATTTAGAATATGAATTGAATAACAATTATTTCAAATGATTTTTTTTTCAGAAAAAATTGATTTTTTAAACTTGAAGAAAAAAAAATTAACACATTGTTGGTATTTCAAACATGAAAAAATTTCATCTCGAAAATTCAAATAGAATAGTTTTCGTGTTTTTAGTCAATTTTTGACTGATTGAAAGAAATCAACCCATTTCTGTCAAAAGTGAATATTGGCATAGACTTCTTGAATAAAATAGACTTTTTGTCAAATCAGTAGATAAATTTTTTGTCCCAACTTTAGTAGACCATTGGATTATGCTAGTTTTTTAAAATCAGACTTGTCTCTTTTTGTCGATTCATCATTCTCGAGACTATTTTTGTCAGAGCAGAATTTATGAAGGCAATTTTTTTTTGTTTTTTGGCCAAATTTACTCCTTTTTTTGGTCAATTTGTGTTGATCAAAATTTTATTGTGCAACTATAGGTCAAATCAAGGCCTCTTTGGGTCTGGAGTGACTTTATATTTTGTCAAATAAGCACTTTTTCTTCAAAATTGTGTTTTATGTCAAAATTTCTTTTTTTTTTGTTAAAAATCAACAACATTATAGAATTTTTATTTTTTTATGATTATTTTATTATTATTTTTTTTTTTGTCAAAACCAGCTATTTTTTCAAGTTACGAATATTTTAGCCAAAATACGAAACGAACTCAAATTTAGGAAAAAAATCTACCAATGAAAAAATTTCTTCAAAAAATAAAATGTATGGGCAGAAAAATTTAAATAAAGCAAAAAATGCCATTGAAAAAATTGAACGAAAAAATTGGGGAAAATATTTTTAATTGAAAAATTTGATCAAAATTATTTATATTAAAAGTTTCTTGATTTATCGAGCGAATACCTATGCAACAGATGGGCTGATAAATAAATTTGAGATCAGACCACGAAATTTTTAACCAGATCAGATCAAAGATTAGATCACAAAATTTTTTACTAGATTAAATCAAGATCTTTTTCAAAAAAGATCAATTTTCAAATTCATAAAATTAAAATTAAATTTTTTATTCAAAAAAAAAAAAAAAAAAAAAAAGATCAGATCACAAAATTTTTTATCAGATCGCGATCATGATGTGATTTTTCAAGATCTGATATTTTTTTGATGATCTGTCCATCGGTTTGCTATGCAGTGAACAAAATGATATTTTGTGCTTTCCTAAGGCTCACGAGTTAAAATTTTCGTACGAGTTTGAGATCACGAAACATGCAAGATTTTTTTTCCAAATAATCAAAGGTCGTCGATTGACCCTTTCACTCCACGAGGTCCGAGCGGAAATCAAATGTCGTACGGTGGACGTGAATTTAGACAAGGTTTTTTCGGATACGAAAAGGAGGTAACGACTGTTGGCCACCAATAAACAGATCTTGAGCGAGTAATTATGCATTAGTCGCATCGTACATGCTCGTATTATGTGATCGTAAATATGCAGCACGAACATAGTATACGATAAAAATATGCCAAGTACTTGGTTAAATTCAAGTTCATTTATTATAGGTATTAGTCATTGTAATTTATATAGAGGAAGATCGTAAATAACTGACGTAAGAATGCGCGAATATTTTTAGATAATAAATCGATACGATGGGACGGGGACGGGAGGACGGCGGAACTGCGCGAAACGTCTCGGTAATTACGTAATAATCGAATATCGCGAGCGGAAAAATTTTTACCAATAAGAAAGGCACGTATGCGAAACCAGTTCCTCTTTTTTTTGGGAGTAGCATCTGCTTCTGATCGCGTGAACGTGAAAAAAGTACGTTAAAAGTATGGTACGTAGGAGGTGCCCGTTCGTCTACTCGATCGTGCTATCATCTTTTCAAATTACCTACCGTGTGGCTAAGTAACCACGATCGCGATCATTGTAATTACCTATTTGATAAGTACAGTTACGTAATCTTCGTTTCGCTCGGATGAACGTTGAAAACATAAACAGCCAGTGCGCTCGAGTTTGCCACTTATCGCCACTCGCCAGTGCCAATAGTCTGCGCATTCCGAAGATCCCATACAACAATCGGTTTACTTACTGGCGATTTTTTTTTTTTTTTTTTTTAATAAGGTACTCGACGGATTTATATTTGTATTCGGCCAAATGAAGGATTTTCTTTAAAAGGTATGCGACTGAGAGTGAGACAACGACATCAGTTCCGATTCATGTTGCTCAGTTCCGCGCACAGCGAGTTGGTCGATTAATTAACTCGCTTTTGGCGAATATCGAGGTGAAGTATGGTCGTCCATGGTACCATGTTTTGGTACAAGATAGTTTTGGTAATTCTATACTCGATTTTTGTCATTCGTATTTGCATCTGAATATTTAATAATTCAGCACAGGAACAAAGTGGGTGTACAAAGTAGAAGTACTTGGTTCGGAAAATACCAAAATTGGCGTACCAAAGAGGTGTCCAATTGAATACATTAAATCGTTGAAATTTTATTTAAAATGGAAAAAATCTCAGCACAGCGAATACATAATTTAATTGGAAGAAATTTTACTTAAAAATCACACAAAAAATAGAAAAATGAATTTTGATCAACAAATTTGAAAAAAAAATTAAAAATTGATGTTGAATGAATTTTTTTGAAAATGATTTTTTAACGAGATAAAAACAATTTTTACAAGTGAAATGTTTCAAAAAATCGAATTTTTATCGTTGAGGAAGACCCCGCACAAAAGAATGGTTTAATCACTTGAAATACCTATCTACTTGTCAGTGAAATCTTTCCAAAAAAGAAATATTTATTTTCAAGACTGGCGTCTCGATCATCAATCTGGTAGGCGCCAACCAGCTTGATGATGAAGGGCTAGTCTTGAAAAGCGTTTCGAAGAATAAAATGCATTTAACACGAGATGAAAGAAATAGCTCGTAGAAAAATTTCAAATTAATTTTTTATAAAAATATCATTTGAAATAAAATTTTAAAAAATTGATTTAAAATTTTAACACTTTGAAAAAAACTTTACTAAAATTTTGAAAAATTCATCGTACAAAAAAAATTAAAAATTATTTTTCAACAAAATTTAAATTATTTGTGTTGTATTTTCTAAATTTTTGCTTTTAACAAGATATAAAAAATTAGTTCTACTAAATTAAGCTGTGAACTATGGATTTCTTTTTTTACAAAATATCAAAAAAATCAACACAGAGAATTTTTTTCAACATTAAAAAAAATTTTCTAATTGAAGAATTTTTACGAAGTTTCAATAAAAAATCCACAAAATTGAAAAAAAAAATTATTTTTTTATTTTTTTACGAAATTTCAAAAAATCAGCATGGAGAATTTTTCACATAATCCCAAGAAAATTTTTTGCTCGAAGAATGTTTTACAAATTTTCTACAGAGCATTCCTCAAAATTCAAAAAAAAAGTTGTTTGGAATTTTTTTTACTAAATTTCAAAAAAATCAACATGGAGAATTCTTTCAAAACATTAAAAAAAATTCTAACCGAATATTTCACAAAATTCTAATGAATAAATAAATAAATAAATAAATAAATAAAATATAAATGTTGCACAAAACACCAGAAAAAAATTACAGGGAGATTTTTCAAAATGCAAGAGAATTTTCTGCTTGGTGGAATTCTATAAGAAAATTACTTGAAAAATGTTTCACAAAATTGAATTTTTATACGAAAAATTTTTTTATGAAATTTTTACACGAATTTTTTTCAACGAAATTTTCAAAAAATCATCCACTAAACTTAGAAAAATTTTACTTTGGTAAATAGATGTTTGACCAAAAAATTTCAAAAAAAACATCTAGGTACTTGAAGAATTTTTCAAGAAATTTCTAAAGGTTATTTCACAAAATTCTCAAAAAATGTAGATTTTTTTTTTTACAAAATAATTCCAAAAAAAATAAACTCAAAAATGTTTGTTTGTTTTAAAAAGTTTTTTGCTTGAAGAATTTTTTATCTAATTATTATAGTAATATTCCACAAAATTCTAAAATAAATCAACATGGGAAATTTTTTAAAAATTCTAAAAAAAAATTGTTTGAAGGATTTTTGACGATGTTTCAACAGAATATTCCACAAAATGTTTGAAAAATTACTTGAACTTTTTAATTTTTTTTTTATAAAATTTTAACAAATTCAACTTGCAGAAACTTTCCAACATTTCAAAAAAAAATTCTGCTTAAACTGTTTATATTACGACTACAGAATATTTCACAAAATTCTAAAAAAAAGTCTGTGGATTTTTTTTTAAATTCAAAAAAAAAAAAAAAATTAGATAACTACGTACATGAAGATTTCTTAAAATCCAAGAGAATTTTCTGTTTGAAGAATTTTTCTATTTTTTCCCACAAAATTCTAAAAAATCATTATGGAAAATTCTTTCAAAAATTTCAAAAAATTACTAGATACTTTATTGAGAATATTTGCCAAGTTCTAAAAAAATTTTACACAAAATTATGAAAAATTTTCATAGGTTATGGAATATTTGACCAATGAACTAAAAGAAAATGATGAGAGATTATTTCTCAAAATTTCAAGTAAATTCTACTTGAAGAATTTTTTACGAAATTCCTACGGAATATTTCACAAGATGCTCAAAAAAGTACTTATGTTTTTTTTACCAATTAAATCTAAAAAATCAATAAGAAATTTTTTCCCAAAATTCCAAAAAAAAAAAAAAAAAAAAAAAAAATGCTTAAAGAATTTTTTTACAAAATTCTTACATAATTATTATAATTATGAAAATCTGTGGACTTTACAAAATTCCAAAAAAATCAACTCAAATATTTTTTTCCAAATTCCAAAAAATTTACTGCTTGAAAAAATTTTCACAAAATTTCTGCAGAATATTCCACAAAATTCTTAGAAAAATTGTGTAGATTATTTTTCATAAAATTCCAAAAAATTCAACTTAAAGATTTTTTTACAAAATTCTAAGAAATTGTACACGAACTCCGAAAATAATTCCATTTAACATTCGTAAGAAAAAAAAGTAAAAATTTGCACTCTGCCAGATTCTAGTCTTTCACACCATCGTCGTATACTTTTAAATCTTCGGATTGAATTTTTCTCGCTCGAAGAGCATTAATTTTTCATCACCACTCGTGCGACATCAGACATGGCACAGAACGAAGCCAATGAAATGGCATCTGTTTCTGTTTGCGCAAAACCATTTACGAACTTCGCCACCTACTCCGAACACGCTTAACCTGTACATAAGTCGATTTGGGATTGGGATTGGAATTGCCTGATGCCGATGCCCGAGCTTGCTCACCTTCGGTTGCGATTAATCGCGTCAAGAAAATGTCGAAGTGCGATTAACCCGAGAGAGTCGAGAGCAGCGTGTTTCTGTTTATTTTATTCAGATACTTTTACCATCGCGTCGATGTGTTTTTTTTTCTTCTTTTTGTTTTACATACGCGGAATATAGCAGTCGCTTTTTCCTCTGTTTTCAATCCGGTTTTGAAAAATGGCGAACACGATTTACCCTGTTATGTGTGGCTTGGTTAGGTTAGGTTTTCTTTGAGAGTATCGAAATATACATATATAAATAAGATAGATTATTTCGTTTAGCAGCACCGGAAATGCTAACGATTAGATGCTGGTTTTTGCATACTTTTTAACATAATATCTTTATATTTTTTACACCGGTTTCGTTGGCTGAATGGGTGGTTTGATTTAAGCAGGTATTCCAGGATAAAGAATGTGCTTGAGAAATTTGCAATCTGGTATGATTTTTATGGCAAAAAAATTCGCAGAATTTTGTAATTGAATGCTTGATTGTTGAAAAGTATTTTCCAATCAAAAAATTGATCCTGAAAAAAAAATTCAAATCAAAATATTGAATTTAAAAAAAAAATCCTTCAGGCCCCATTTATTATTCCTGTATTGATCATAATTATCCTGTAATAATCATCATCATCATTGTGCATGTATCAATCTAATTAAAAATCCATCGGTTTAATTTCATCCTCATCAGTTCCGATTAAAAGAAAAAATTACATAAGCAGGTAGATATATGACAAGACGAGACGTATATTGAAGAAAAAACCTCACTTAATGTGCTGAACACCTGCACGAAGACTACAGAATCAATACAACGCGACATCGTTAACGTATTCTCAACCAGAGATTAATTCGTTATTCAGCACTATATCATTCTGCTCATTCAGATGAAAAATCACAATTAGTAACCACTGCACTGTTCGCATAAGCAAATTTATCGATTCGTGCTGATTCTATAATAGAAAATTCGCACACGTATTGTTTGCCTATGCACCAGAGGAGGAAAATCTCGTCTCGCGATCACTGATCTCTCTGTGTAGGTCTATTTACGAGTTTTTTTTTTTTCTTCTTTTTAGCAGGCAAAAAATCAACACCGAATCTCATTATGTCATTATCAAAGATTACGAACGAGTGATTTTTTTTCCTGAATCTGAAATAGGCAGTAGACAATGCAGAGGTAGCGAGTTGTTGTGCTGGTACAATGTGCACGCACTCCGTCATCCGAATTAGCCGTAAAACAAAAACGTTGTCCTGGTCCAGATACTTGTACCTAGACGAGATTATATAAGTTTTAACGCTTCAACAGATCGAAGTTATTTGATCCATATAGTCTATTTTTTCGTTAAATTACGTATTAGGTTGGTATAGGTTGGGGATAGTATGTATGTTGAATATATCTGAGTTATAAATTTAGGTAAAAAAAATTATATCATTTAAATGAGCAAAGACGCTCGTATTTTGACGTAATTAGGAAAAGAAACCCTTGATGTGATCATTATTGATTAGTATTTCTACGAATTAAAATTCTTGTAATTTTTTAAAATAAGTTCAATCCTGTAAAATTCTTTGAAATATTTTGAAAAATTCTCTTTATTTTAGAAAAAAGTCTCCACGAATGATTTTTAAATATGTATATAAATATATATTTTTTAGAAATATTGCATAAGTATTATTATTTTTTTTTTTTTTGAAAAAAATTCTCGAAAAAATAATAAAATATTCTTACCTAATGCAAAAATTTTCTGAAAGTTTGTGAGTAAATTTCTGAAATTTTGTGAAAAAATTTCTGGAAATTTTGTTATAAGTTTTCTGAAATTTTTTTAGTAATTTTCTGGAGTTTTGTGAAACATTCTTGAAAGTAAATTAAAAATTAAATTTTTTCATTTTCTCATAAGAACAGAAATAGAATTAGAAAAATAATTTTGAAAAACAATTGAGGGATTTGAGTTCTACTAGTCAAACTACCACAATTTAGACTCAACCATTTTGTCTAAATAAAATTTAAAAAATTAACATTTTAAATAAAAATTCGACTTGAAAAAATTAAAGTAAAAAATTCATTATAGTTTTGAGGAAATTTGAATTTACGAGTTGAACGACAAATTTTTCAAGTCACTAATTTTCCATCAAACAAAAAATTTATAGAAAAAATTCTCCATGGTAGGTAATTTTTTTTGGAGTTTCATTAAAAATTTTCTGTGATTTTTTTTTTAAAGATTTCGTAGAAAATTCTTCAAGCAGAATTTTTTTGAATTTCGGGGAAAATATTCCTGTTATAGTTTTTGTTGGGGGGGGGGGGGGGTAAGCTTCCTCTTGAAATTTACTTTTAAAAAAATCTTTAAAACATAATTTTTTTGGAATTTTTCAAGAAATTCTCTTCGTCAATTTTTTTTTGTATTCTGTTGGAAAATTCTGTAAAAATTTCGTAAAAAATTCTTTAAACTGAAAATATTTCTGAATTCTGTAAAAATTCTCCATCTTGTTGCTGTTTTTTTTCAAATTTATAAAAATATCTCTAAGTGTATAAAATAGTTTTTTATTTTTGTAAAAAATTTTGCAAAAAATTCTCTATGTGAAAATTTTTATGAAACTTTGTGAAATATTCTGCCAGCAAAAAGTGGTCTAGGTTTTTGTAAGAAAATATTCATGTACCTAACTAGAACTACCTACCTACATTTTTTTTGAACTTATAAAAAATTCTTCAGGTAATTGGCAGGGAGAAGGGGGAGCTTCCTCTCGATATTTCGTAAAATATTTTCTGTAATTCAAGTTCAAACAGAAAATTTTATGAGAAATTCTCCTCGTCAATTTTTTTGCATTCTGGTGAAAAATTTTGTAGAAATTTCGTAAAAAATCTTCAAACCGATAATTTTATAAAATTCTGTTAAAAAAATTCCTGTTGTTGTTGTTGTTACCGTTTTTTGAATTTTGTAAAAACAATTTAATGAAACTTTGTGGAAAATTTTCTAGAAATTTTGTGAATTCTTCATGTGAAAATTTTCCTGAAAATTTGTGAAACATTTTGTAAGCAGAAAATTTTGTAGGATTCTGTAAAAAAAAAAATATCTTTCCACTTACATTTTTTTAGAATTTTGTGAAAAATTTTATACATTTTTCGTAAACACATGTAAAAAAGAACGAAAGAGAAAATTCTCGATTTAGTAGAAATTTCGCCATGTTTTTTTTTTTTTTTTTTTTTTTTTTTTGTTGAAAATTCTTTAGAAATTTGGAAACAAATTCTAAACTCACATATTTTTTTGTTGAATTTCGTGAAAAATTCCTCGTTTTGTTTTTTGATCAATTTTGTAGAGAATTCTGTGACAGTTTCGTAAAATTCTTGAGGCAGAAAATTTTCTGGATTTAGTATAGGTACTCATAAAATTCACCGTTTCTTCCTTTTTTTCAGAATTTTGTGAAAAAATCTCTAAAAATTTCGATTTTTTTTTTGTAATTTTGTAATTTTTAAAAACATTTTTCATGAATAAAATTTTTCGGGATTTTGTAAAAAAAAAGAAATTGTGTACCTAACTTAACATTCTTCAAAGCAAAAAGTTCTGAAGAAAAATGAAAAAATAATATTTAAATTATACATTATACTGAATTACGAATTAGATATTAAATATGAGGTTAGTAACTAAAAACAAGTTGTTAAAACAAAAAAATCGTACAATAGAAAAATAATTAATTGAATAATACCTACCCAATAATTATAATAAATTGATTTACAAATCTTTAAATAATTAAGTAGGTCTAACTCATTTAAATTTACTTAATCTTAATTCAAAAAATTCTCTAGGAATTTGAAAATATGTAAATCAAAAAGGTATGAAACCGCTGATTTACAAATCAACCTCTTTTTTCCTAACAAAAATTTCACCTTAATTACGTACTTAGATAAAAATCTTCAAAATAAAATCAATTCCTCTTCCTCATAAACCATTTTTTTTTACACTGGTTTTAAATATCAAAAAAGTAATATATTTTTTGATGGTTAAAGCATCGACCACGTGTGCTTTCCAAACACGATACCTTGTACAACTTGACCGATAAAAATATTATCAATTTACCTATATCCCTTTTAAAAATGAATTTCCACGTTAACCTAAGCGAACGAACAGAACAACTACATTTTTATTGGGTTCATTGCAAACCAAACTGCAAAGTATTATCGCGTTTTCGAAAAAAATGACTCATTGTTCGCCTAGCATGGTGTAAAAAACCGAGAATTTTTTCCGTTACTCGAGGATATCTATACCTATAACGTTTTCTTTTCACGTATTAGGGAAAAAAAGCAAAGTAGAAGATAGTAATTTAAACAAACAAGTGATTTTCTTATACATTGGTTGAATTGTCTACACATGGTACGTATTTTGTATAGTATTCAAATGAGTAGGAAATTTATGGCGGAACTGAATGTGAGACGAGAGTATTTGGGGTAGATATGTAGGTATTTTTTGTTATTTTTTCGACGAAGATATATTTTCACAAAAGGCACAAGGACGGTGAACGACCTGTTGTCGTCGTCTTTCCACACGCGGTCACAGCTCACGACGACAGTTATCTGTGGTTTTGACAAAAGATTCGAAAAGACTTTTGTATTCTCTGGTAATTTGTACCATTTATTATACTGTCCAGTCTCTGTGAATATGGCAGATCGGCACTATTGAGGGTAGGTTTAGTGACCCAGCCACAATGGTGAAATTGCATCTAAAAAGCCATTCTGTTGCATTTTTTTCCTTTCCTGGCGCGCTGCATATGGGTATGGTAATGAAATGCAAAATAGAAGGCGGAATAGGAAAAGGAAATGCTGAAAGGAACAGGAAAAAAACAATTCGCTCGGAGATGAAGTTGATTTGGAAAGAACATGGGTACATAAAAACCACAAGAATGGCAGGAAGAGAAAGAAAGCAGAGTGATCTGTGTTGTTCGATACCAAACGTCCACCAATGTATTGTATTCGTGGTCGTCTCTCGCCTATCTGGATGAAAAGATCGTCTCCTATTGAAATATTGCTCGCGAACCGTCTAAATAATGGAGCCAATCGTGAGGTGATTTTTTTCAAAGCGCAGGTGATTATTTTTTAATAAGTTCAATCACATCGGTATGATTTACCATTTTGCTATTGGCAAAATGGCAATATAAATATGATGACCTTGGAGTGTAATATCGACCCGATGTTGATACTTTTACCCTCTTTTTTTTTTTAAATACGCGAACTGGTTCTTAGACTACTTTTTCTGATCCACGAGGTACCCTCCCTTTGGCTATTTACCGAGTTTTTTTTTTTTCATTTCGAATTAAATGTACCAATTAGCGTACTGTTTTACCAAATTAACTCGGATCAAAGATTTTTCTGTGGGCTATTTTTTAATACGACTGTCTGTTGAATTGAAACCAGAGAAATAAACCTGCATCGAGCTGTAAAGCTGGAGTTGGTCGTGGTGTTATCGAACACGTTTTTTTCTTCTCTCGTTCCTTTCTAACCGTATTAAGGATGTTGATGATGTGGTTGGTCTAGTACTTGTTCACGTACGAATACGATACATAGTCATACCTTTATGTATTATAGGTAATGTACTTATACCTAGGTTGGTATCGGCAAATGGTAGTAGTGCTCCTTGACATAACATCCCATCTGCACTTTCCCTCTAAATGTACATACGTACGTACGAAGTCGATGAAATGAAAAAAAATTATCTAGCTGTTTGCGTCCTATATAAACCACTTTTGTTTTTCAACTTCAATTTTTAATACCGGTTTGTACGCGAGTAAGACAGTTCAATTTGGTAAGGTGTTTGGGATTCGGTTTTTAAATGCATTTTTAATTTTTTTCTTCCAAATATTGCAGCAGTATTTTATGTAGTTTGAGGTAGAGATGTGTGAGGATTGTTTTAAAACATTAGGGCTTAATTGAGGACTGGAACTGAAACAAAAAAACTACCTAGGAAATGGTTGAATTGAACTTATTACCGCAGTGTTGACAAATTTACATTTCTATTGTGAGTGTTGGTTTCGTTGAAATTGAAAAACATTAATATATTATTTAAATGTAGACAATCAAATTGAAAATTGACCCAAATACTGTTTCAGTTGATTTTTCATTTTGAAAAAAAATCATTTATGTCAATTAAGTGTCATATGACAATTGATTGAGAGCTTACGTAAAAAAATACCTATTCCATCGAGTAACCCAAGATCAAGAAGAATTTGTAATAGACTACGTTGGAAAATTACAACTAATCCAAAAAAAATGAATGGCAGATGAGGGAAAAGAAAATTTTTTAAATTCAAATAAATTTCGAAATAATCACGTATAATAATTTTTTCTATTTACAATCTTATTCTGAATGTACATTTAACTTCTTAGAATTAGATCTTAAGTTTCTTACTTATTATTCGAACAATAAGTAAAAAACTTAAGATCCAATTCTAAGAAATTAAATGTACGCTCAGAATAAGATTGTAAATAGAAAAAATTATTCCGGACTTGAAATAGTGTACGTAGGGCTGGGAAGGGCTTTGGGAGACCCAATCACAAAAGTAAGTGAATATTCGAATTCAGCACCCTCAAAAACATAACAAACGATATGCTGCACCCCACCATCGTCCTAGCCCACATTTTTCAAAATTTGAGGGGTCGTGGGGGGAGCGTGAGGTGGTTTATCAAAAAATGAAGTCGAAATTCGAACTCAGCACTATCGAAAACATAAGAAACGATATGTCACACGATTTTTTTCATTTGGGTCAATTTTTCTCCAAATTTGGGGGGTTGTAGAGAGCTTGGTAAGGGTCCTATCAAAAAATCAAGATAATATTCGAATTCAGCGCTATCAAAAACGTAACAAACGATATGTCACTCATTTTTCAACAAAAATTTGACTTTGGGTCAAAATTTTGGGGAGCCATGCCCCCCAGGGGTCTTGAGATCCCACGACGAAAAACATTTCAGTTAATGTAATATGAAAATACCCACTCACAGGAATTTTTTAATTTTTTTAATTATAGCTCCCGAATTTGGTAAACTTTTGAAATTTGAGCTTTTCTCAAAAAAGCTCAACTTTTGATTTTTGCAACTTTCAATAATGATTCTGAATCGGCTTTCAATGCTCTTAAAAACCTCGTTTACAGATTTTCGTTATCTATTATCAATCTGGACTTATGCTTCACTTTGGAAAATGGTTTATTCAGTAACACGAAAATAAACTTTGAACTGAGCTTTATTAAACGACGAACTTTCAAACGTACAAAATCGACTTAGCTTATTAATGAACGAACGGAAGTAAGAAGTAGCGTCACAGCACAAAACTTAAGAACTACAACTAGAATCTACCGATGTGTTTGGACGATGTAGGTGAAGGGGGGAATACCTTCCAACGCTTCACCAAAGTTGGGTATCACTATCATAACAACAAATCGCCAAAGTTGAAAAATAAAAGAGCACCCTCGAAAATCCCCCAAGGGGTTGAGGAGAAAAAAATGGCAGTTCTCTCACTTTTGGGATTAGGAGAACTCATAAATTTTTTTTGAACGAAATCGGAAGACCCAAGTGACAAAAGTGGCGGTCTTGGTATGGAATGACCCCTACTTGAAAAAATTTGCAATAAAAGTTATTTGCTTAGTCCATCTCAGTGAACCTGTTCTCAAGATATCTGCAATAGAAATTCCATACACCTTCAACACTTGACTAAAGCTGATATATGAAAATTTGTAGATGACATTTTTTATGCCACTTAAAAGATTCTAAAATAAAATGTAAGTAAGTGTTTCAGTTTCAGGTGTGGGAAATTTCTATCGCCAATATCTCAAAAACTGGATCACTTGGGTGGAATCTATAAATAACTTTTCTTGTAGTCTACAAGAAAAGTTATTTTTCGATCCCATCTCATGTGAACCAGTTCTGGAGGTATCTACGAAAGAAGTTTCCGGCATCTATAACACTTAGATACATTTTCCTGGAAAAAATATAAGAACAACACTTACCTTTTTGGTTACTTGGCTCTATTTTGTTCATTGATTGATTCAAAACCCTTCAACATTATTAATTTTTTAGATTATTTTTTTTATGGTTACAATTCACAAGAAAAATTCTTTGTCAACTTTATTCTGAGTAAACTGGTTCTCGAGATCAGAGATAGCTGAGAAAATTTCTATTATTATTGAGAATTTTCTCAACGAGTACGAGCATTTCTGAGGATATTCTTTGGAAAGAAATGCTGAGAATATTCTTTTTTTCCCCCATTTTCAAGTTAATTACGTTAGAAAAAAATGATTGAAGGGGCAAAAATGTGAGTTTTTTGGGCTCACGATGTACTCGAATTTAGACAAATTTTATATCTATTAATAAGGACATCTTTACAAGCAACTTTATGAAAAAAAAATTTAACATAATTTTTTTTTTTTTTTTTTGAGAAAATAACAGAACTTTAAAGTTGATTTGCCACTTTACTATCATTCCTATCAAAAAATTGTACACAACTTATTTTGTAGGAAATTTAATTTTGTACATATTTTGTGAAAGAAAATTTTCTCTAGCTTCATTAGGGACTGAGATAAACGCGAAGGAAGTAAAAACAAATGAAAAATTTACATTTTTAACAAAGTACACAATTTTATCATTTCCTTTTGTGGGAAAAAGTGTAAGAAGATGATACGTAAATATGGAAAAAGATTAAAATATGCTTACAAAATACTTCCTTATTTACAATAGATAGACAATTCTACCAGTATAACGATGTGATTAAGCCAGCCAATGGTCAACCGGTAGCGGTAGTGTAATCTAGAACAAAGTAATTCTAAATGTATGTTTCTATTCAAAGGTCACCTTTTGCTGTGTACTCGTCTCGGTGCGTAACCCCCTTTTGCACTCTGGTTCCGTGTTTGCTTTTTATCTGAAATCTTCTTTATTATGTATTTGCTCTTGAAATAACACGTTATTTATTCTTATTTTTGGAGAGATTATTGCGTACAGAAATATAAGATAAATGATAAAATATCGATAATAATATTTATGGAATATTACACTCGTGCTCGTGTCTGGTTGTACGTACGTATTTAGTTGAAAATTAATTACCCAGCCATAATAAATAAAAAATTGTACCTACAATTTAAACAGGTATCGAGATATAATAATTTAACGACCACACAAATTGAGAAAAAATTGCAGCCAAGAAATCGTATCAATTTTCGTCAAAAGACGACACCCAAATATATTCTCTGGGTCCCCTCAATTAAATAGATTGAAAAGGGTACAAAATTTTTCGCAGCATTGCTACCGAAGTGATTCGATACTCGAAGCTTTTTGCAATCAGTTTCAAATTTTACTTTCACCTTCAGGTGTCGATGAACCTGCCACGATGGATAGGTTTATTAGTCGAAAGTCTTATTGATTTTTTATTAAATTACCAGCCCGAGTTATTCTTTAGAGGTAGGTTTTAATTGACGTAAAATGAACGGATTGATTGTAATTTGATTTCTATGCCGTCGAACTAGACGAATGTTCTTTTTTGGGTGCTTATACCTAATACATCATGCGAAGCAAAATTCGTAAATTCACATTCGAACAATTGAAATTCTATTGGGTATCGAAAAGATCGATTATTTTCATAAGAAGACGAGTAAATTTCTCTAAAAAATTGGGAAGGTCATGAGGGGCTTGGGGAGGGTTCTATTAGAAAATTGAAGAAATATAATATAAGAACTCAACTACACATCAAAACCATAAGAAACGATATGCCACAAGATATTTTTGATTTTTGTTAATTTTTTTCAAAGTTTGCGGGCTTTTGGATGCCTAAGATTTGAGTGAAGTTGAACCATTCATTTTCACAGCCATGTAACACAGATCTTGCAATTTTGCACTAGGTAATTCTTAACTTTGTCGAAATTTGAAATTTTATTTTGATTTTTGCAAGAAAACAATTTTTTGAATTTATTCATTATCAATTTTCGTTTGATTTTCAATTTTTGCAATTTTTTGCTATTTTTTAAAAATTTATTTGATTTTTTAATATTTTATTAGGCACTTTACGAGTTTTTTGATTTTTATGGATAATATTTAGTTTATAAAATAATGATTTTCGTATTACTTGGATTTTTTTAAATTTTTAAATAATATGAATAATTTTCAATTTTTGTTCAATTTTTAATTTTTATAATTTTTTTAATAATTCACGAAATTTTAATAGTTGCAGTTTTTTCCGATTTTCAACAAATCGTAAATTTTATGGAAATTAAATTTTATTCAGAATTTTTCAATTTTGTTTTAATTTTTCGTCCTATACTAAATTTAAAAAACAATATAATATTTATAATTACGTATATTGATTTCAATTTTTAATGTAATTACATTTTTTTTTAAATGTATTGTTGTCAAATTTTGAATTTTTGTTATTTAAAAAAAAAAAAAAATGTTCACGATAATAATAGGTAAATTGTCCTTGATTTTATACTTTAAATAATTTTTTACTCTTAAGTTTTATGATTTAAATTTTTGATTAGTTGTATTTTTTTTTTTTTTTTTAATTTTAGAAAAGAGGAATTTTTTAATGGTCAATTTTTTCCTACTTTTAATTTTTAGAATTTTTTTAACTGATTGAAATTTTTACTGATAAGTACCTTCATTGAATTTTTGTTTCAAATTTAATTTTTCAACTCCCTTGGCGTTTGCTATTTTAATTAATTTTCAATTTTTTCAATTTCAAACAATTTAATTTTTTGTTAAATAAATATACATTTTATTATTTTTCTCAATTTAATGATTTTCTAAATTTTCATCAATTTTCAATTTTCCCTGTTTCTAATTTTGCGACAAATTTAGATTTTTATGAATTATTTTTCTCGGTGAATTAGTGCAGTCCTCGATTATGCGACTTTCGATTAATCGATTTCTCGATTATCCAAGCCAAAACCGATTTCCTATTATAGTTTTGAACATACGACCTTTTTGATGCTGGAAAAAAATTCAGAAATTTTTTACTCGAAAAATTTGAGAAATTGTATTGTTTTTTTTTATTTCAAAATTTTTTGAAAAAATTTTAAAAAATCAAATAATGAGAAATTTTTTATTTAAAAAAAAATTAAAAATTTCAATTTGTAAAAAAAAGTTATTCCAATAAATTGGTGAATTTTTCTATTACCAATAAATTGAAATTATTTTTTACCCCAAAACAATAAAAATAAAATTTTATTAGTCCAAGGCGAAGATTCAAACGTCGGCGGTTAGGTACAATTTGAGGTCCGATTCGGCTATTGGATTGTAATGTATGGTGGTTATTTCAACAACAAAAAAAAGTAAAAAGTCCCAATATTCCTTAGAAAAAAATTTAAAAAATTAATTCTAAAAAATAAAGAATTGAAAAAAAATTACCTACTCCAAAAAATAAAAAATTATTAGTCCAAGGCGAAGATTCGAACGTCGCTGTGTACAGTTTGAGCTTCGATTCGGCTATTGGATTGTAATGAATGGTGGCTATTTCAATTTTATTTTTGAAAATTTACCAAATCCTGGAGAAATTTTTTTAAAAATTTTTTCTAAAAAATGAAGAATATTATTTTTTTTGATTTTAAAAAAATACCTAGTTTAAAATAATTAAAATAGAATTTTATTAGTCCAAATTTCTAAAGAATAAAAAAAATTAAAAAATTGAAAGAAAAAAAACTTACAAGTACACTCTGTCCCATGCAACGAGGCGAGGCGTTTCTGTAAAAATGATGAAACTTAAGTATTGGATGTATTGTTGATGCATTGAACTTCTGAGTTATTTTAAATATTTATGTACCTACGATACGATTTTACTCTCAGCTCTCTTCACTCTCACTCTTTATAGTATAGCTCAAGTATACCTTAGATAAATAAATTCCTGCACAGATACGATGCTCGTACTGGTGCATCTCGTAACTATGACATTATCGAAGCTCTCACTGCTCTCAGTTTCTACAATATTACTATACGTAGGTACCTCTAGCTCGAGCTCGCGATGGTGAATCGGTTACAGTAAATACGCACGTCTATTTGCAATTTTACGAATCGGCGTATTCAACGAGTCTCTATGTATAGATACTAGGAAAGCGTCTAGTCGGCAAGAAATAGGTCTAGATAGACGATATTGCAGAGGTATGGAAGCGTAGGCGGCGTATATATTGTACGCATAAACAATGTGTTTGTGCACCTAGTCTGTCGAGCACAGCAAAGAAGCAGAGCTCGCGCGAATTACCGCCTATTTAGTTCGATATCTAGATAAGTAGGCTTGTTAAAAAGAGAATCTATTGTGAAAAACAGGAATCAGAGTGGAAAACTACTTATGTAGAAAAAAACTAATATCGCCGGCTTTTCTGCTCGCTATTCGCGGATCCGAGAATCAGTGGGCGGTAAAATAGGTCTATATGAGGATGATTACGCGAATACCAACAGGGAGCGCGGGGCAGGGGAGGTGTTTTTTTTCATCGTGTCGCTGGCTGGCTCTGTTACGTGGATGGCTAACGACTGCGACTTCGACTAAGGCTGCAGAATATTAAAATGTTGCCTGGGCCTGGGTAGATACGTAAAAGGTGACGTGTAGGATTATGTAATTGAGACGAATTTGGATTCGGAGGTTTTTTCTCGGTGCTGGAATATGGATCGAGGTACGATGGTGTACTCGTGGAATGATTTTATGGAGATGGGAAGATGGATGAGATGATTAATGGTATGGTCTTGCCAACTGTTGAGCATTTTCTGGAGTTGGTAACTGATTGGAAATTTCGTGAGAATACTGGCTAGGCCATGAGAATGATAATTGTTCAGTTTTTGCTCGAAATATAGCAAAAATTGGTCAAAAAATTGTGATTTTCATTTTCCATCGTTTATTATAGTTTTTTGAGAAAATTAATCGAAATCTTAGAATTAATTCAAACTTTTACCCAAATTATGCGAAAATTGGCATAAAGAATGAAAGATTACTTACTAAGTTACTAAATTCGTCATGTCGCATATGGTCATACGGTTTTATTACGAAGAGGTTGTCGGTGGTTGTGAGCATTATTGATAATTTTTTTCAAATTTTTAATGGTAACTCTGGTTAAAATTTTAAAAACATTGAAAATTACAAAATAATCTTAATATGTTAATTAAAGTTATAGCAAAAATTGGTCAAAAAATTGTGATTTTCATTTTCCATCGTTTATTATCGTTTTTTGAGAAAATTAATCGAAATCTTAAAATTAATTCAAACTTTTACCCAAATTTTGCGAAAATTGGCATAAAGAATGAAAGATTACTTACTAAGTTACTAAATTCGTCATGTCGCATATGGTCATACGGTTTTATTACGAAGAGGTTGTCGGTGGTTGTGAGCATTATTGATAATTTTTTCAAATTTTTAATGGTAACTCTGGTTAAAATTTTAAAAGCATTGAAAATTACAAAATAATCTTAATATGTTAATTAAAGTAAAAACGAAAATCTGAGAAAAAAAATACAAATCGAATTACTAAAAAATGGCTAAAAATTGAAAACTGAATAGCTAAAGCGTTTAAAATATTTAAAAAGGTGAAAAATTAAAAAGAAATAGAAAATTAAAAATAATTGACGTCTAATTGAAAACTGACAAAAATGAGAAGAAATTGGAAAAAATTATAAATTCTTGAAAATTGAAAACTTAAAAGAATTCTAATTTTAAAAAATATTAAAATTTACAAAAATTGATTTTTTATGAAAATTTAAATCAAGAGGAAAAGATGGGGAGATGGTGGACAGAATCATAACATTATTTAAAACTTTTGCCCAAATGATGCGAAAATTGGCATAAAGAATGAAAGATTACCTACTAAATTCGTCATGTCGCATTTCGTGATTGCGTTTGGATTTTGTGTTTCATGTCGTCGTTAGCATTAATGATATATTTTTTTTTTTTTAATTTTCAATGGTAAATCTGGTTGAAATTTTAAAAACATTGAAAATTACACAATGATCTCATTTTAATTAATAACGAAAATCTGAGAAAAAAAAATACAAAATCGAATTACAAATGGTGAAAAATTGAAAAGAAATAGAAATTTAAAAATAATTGACACCTAATCAAAAACTGATGAAAATCAGAAGAAATTGGGGGTAGTTGTTAATTCTTGAAAATTGAAAACATGAAACAATTAACATTTTAAAAATATTAAAATTTACAAAAATTTATTTTTTATGAAAGTTTTAATCGAGAGGAGAACATGGGGAGATGGTGGACAGAATCTTAACATTATTTCAAACTTTTGCCCAAATGATGCGAAAGTTGGCATAAAGAATGAAAGATTACTTACTAAATTCGTCATGTCGCATGTCGTGAGAAATTGCCTGGGAAATTTTCGGCTGTAGTCGTCGTTAGCATTATTGATAATTTTTTCAAATTTTCAGTGGTTAAAATTTCGAAAAATATCGGCAATTAGAAAATGTATCATTTTAATTAAAATAAAATCGAAAATCTGAGAAAAAAATAAAAATCGAATTACGAATGGCTAAAAATTGAAAACTGAATAGCTAAAGCGTTTAAAATATTTAAAAAGGTGAAAAATTAAAAAGAAATAGAAAATTAAAAATAATTGACGTCTAATTGAAAACTGACAAAAATTAGAAGAAATTGGAAAAAATTATAAATTCTTGAAAATTGAAAACTTAAAAGAATTCTAATTTTAAAAAATATTAAAATTTACAAAAATTGATTTTTTATGAAAATTTAAATCAAGAGGAAAAGATGGGGAGATGGTGGACAGAATCATAACATTATTTAAAACTTTTGCCCAAATGATGCGAAAATTGGCATAACGAATGAAAGATTACCTACTAAATTCGTCATGTCGCATTTCGTGATTGCGTTTGGATTTTGTGTTTCATGTCGTCGTTAGCATTAATGATATATTTTTTTTTTTTAATTTTCAATGGTAAATCTGGTTGAAATTTTAAAAACATTGAAAATTACACAATGATCTCATTTTAATTAATAACGAAAATCTGAGAAAAAGAAATACAAAATCGAATTACAAATGGTGAAAAATTGAAAAGAAATAGAAATTTAAAAATAATTGACACCTAATGAAAAACTGATGAAAATCAGAAGAAATTGGGGGTAGTTGTTAATTCTTGAAAATTGAAAACATGAAACAATTAACATTTTAAAAATATTAAAATTTACAAAAATTTATTTTTTATGAAAGTTTTAATCGAGAGGAGAACATGGGGAGATGGTGGACAGAATCTTAACATTATTTCAAACTTTTGCTCAAATGATGCGAAAATTGGCATAAAGAATGAAAGATTACTTACTAAATTCGTCATGTCGCATGTCGTGAGAAATTGCCTGGGAAATTTTCGGCTGTAGTCGTCGTTAGCATTATTGATAATTTTTTCAAATTTTCAGTGGTTAAAATTTCGAAAAATATCGGCAATTGGAAAATGTATCATTTTAATTAAAATAAAATCGAAAATCTGAGAAAAAAATAAAAATCGAATTACGAATGGCTAAAAATTGAAAACTGAATAGCTAAAGCGTTTAAAATATTTAAAAAGGTGAAAAATTAAAAAGAAATAGAAAATTAAAAATAATTGACGTCTAATTGAAAACTGACAAAAATGAGAAGAAATTGGAAAAAATTATAAATTCTTGAAAATTGAAAACTTAAAAGAATTCTAATTTTAAAAAATATTAAAATTTACAAAAATTGATTTTTTATGAAAATTTAAATCAAGAGGAAAAGATGGGGAGATGGTGGACAGAATCATAACATTATTTAAAACTTTTGCCCAAATGATGCGAAAATTGGCATAACGAATGAAAGATTACCTACTAAATTCGTCATGTCGCATTTCGTGATTGCGTTTGGATTTTGTGTTTCATGTCGTCGTTAGCATTAATGATATATTTTTTTTTTTTAATTTTCAATGGTAAATCTGGTTGAAATTTTAAAAACATTGAAAATTACACAATGATCTCATTTTAATTAATAACGAAAATCTGAGAAAAAAAAATACAAAATCGAATTACAAATGGTGAAAAATTGAAAAGAAATAGAAATTTAAAAATAATTGACACCTAATCAAAAACTGATGAAAATCAGAAGAAATTGGGGGTAGTTGTTAATTCTTGAAAATTGTAAACATGAAACAATTAACATTTTAAAAATATTAAAATTTACAAAAATTTATTTTTTATGAAAGTTTTAATCGAGAGGAGAACATGGGGAGATGGTGGACAGAATCTTAACATTATTTCAAACTTTTGCTCAAATGATGCGAAAATTGGCATAAAGAATGAAAGATTACTTACTAAATTCGTCATGTCGCATGTCGTGAGAAATTGCCTGGGAAATTTTCGGCTGTAGTCGTCGTTAGCATTATTGATAATTTTTTCAAATTTTCAGTGGTTAAAATTTCGAAAAATATCGGCAATTAGAAAATGTATCATTTTAATTAAAATAAAATCGAAAATCTGAGAAAAAAATAAAAATCGAATTACGAATGGCTAAAAATTGAAAACTGAATAGCTAAAGCGTTTAAAATATTTAAAAAGGTGAAAAATTAAAAAGAAATAGAAAATTAAAAATAATTGACGTCTAATTGAAAACTGACAAAAATGAGAAGAAATTGGAAAAAATTATAAATTCTTGAAAATTGAAAACTTAAAAGAATTCTAATTTTAAAAAATATTAAAATTTACAAAAATTGATTTTTTATGAAAATTTAAATCAAGAGGAAAAGATGGGGAGATGGTGGATAGAATCATAACATTATTTAAAACTTTTGCCCAAATGATGCGAAAATTGGCATAAAGAATGAAAGATTACCTACTAAATTCGTCATGTCGCATTTCGTGATTGCGTTTGGATTTTGTGTTTCATGTCGTCGTTAGCATTAATGATATATTTTTTTTTTTAATTTTCAATGGTAAATCTGGTTGAAATTTTAAAAACATTGAAAATTACACAATGATCTCATTTTAATTAATAACGAAAATCTGAGAAAAAAAAATACAAAATCGAATTACAAATGGTGAAAAATTGAAAAGAAATAGAAATTTAAAAATAATTGACACCTAATCAAAAACTGATGAAAATCAGAAGAAATTGGGGGTAGTTGTTAATTCTTGAAAATTGAAAACATGAAACAATTAACATTTTAAAAATATTAAAATTTACAAAAATTTATTTTTTATGAAAGTTTTAATCGAGAGGAGAACATGGGGAGATGGTGGACAGAATCTTAACATTATTTCAAACTTTTGCTCAAATGATGCGAAAATTGGCATAAAGAATGAAAGATTACTTACTAAATTCGTCATGTCGCATGTCGTGAGAAATTGCCTGGGAAATTTTCGGCTGTAGTCGTCGTTAGCATTATTGATAATTTTTTCAAATTTTCAGTGGTTAAAATTTCGAAAAATATCGGCAATTAGAAAATGTATCATTTTAATTAAAATAAAATCGAAAATCTGAGAAAAAAATGAAAATCGTATTACGAATGGCTAAAAGTTGAAAAATTAATAATTAAAGCGATTAAAATATTTAAAAAAGTGAAAAATTAAAAAGAAATAGAAAATAAAATTTAAGGAATATTGAAAAATACAAAATAATTTTCTTGTACCTACAAATTTCAATTAAGAGAAAATTTGAGATAAACTCAAATTTACTTAAAAACGATTAAGAATTTAAAATAAATCAAAAATTTCACAATTTTGAAAATTGAAAAATGAAAAAATTATAAAAGATTGAAAACTGATGAGTACAGTGGAAAACTAAGGAAGAGATGATCGAGCGTTTTATTGCTTGACAAAGCTTTCCAAGCACCAAGTGCTCATCATCAGGTCTCATTCGTGTGAATGAGACCTGATGATGAGCACTCGGCGCTTGGAAATATTTGTAAAACTGTAAGCAGTCGAATTTCTAAGAACTTCTAAATTGGGAAATAAAAGTTGAAAAATTGAACATTCTACTACAAAATTAGGATGAATTAAAATTTCGGTACCATTGAATTGAAATATGAATTGAAAAAAAATTGAAAATTGAAAAATAAATAAAAATTATCAACTAGAAAAATTAAAAACTTCAAAAAAAAGTAAACCGAATAAAATAAATTTCGAAACTTCAAGTAGAGCAAAAATTTAAAAAAAATCAAGTTTAATTAAAAACAACTTATTTTTTTTTCAAGTCAGAAAAAATCAAGAATAGCAAAAATTTGAAAATTGAAGAATAAACAAAGTGTAAATGACTGAAAGTTTAAAAGTATAGCAAAAAAACTAAGGAAAGGATATGATAAAAAAAAAAGTAAAAATAACTATTTTTCTGTATTAAGCGTTCTATTGTTCGACAGAGCTTTTCCAGTATCAAGTGCTCATCGTCAGATCTCATTCGTGTGAATGAGACCTGATGATGAGCGTTTGGTTCTTGAAAAGGTTTGTCGTGCAATGAACGACTTGATACAAAAGCACACTTATTTTTTTATTCGAGTGTTTTATGATTGGAAATTGAACGTACTTAATTAAAAACTGGAAACAATCAAAATTTTAAAAAATTGTAAATTTGAAGAAAAATATTGGAAAATTCCTCATACTAAAAAATTTTACAAATTGAACAGTCAGCAAAATTTAAATAAAATTTTAAAAATCTAAAATTGATGAGAATTTGAAATTAAAAAATCAAATTTCCTTTAAAATAATAATTTTTAAAAAAATGAAAGGAAAGAATTGAAAAAATTAATAACTGGAGTAGAAACAAATCGAATAAAATTAATAAAAACTTCAAACAACTGAAACGAGTTACAAATTAAAAAATTTCAGAAATTTAAATGAAGCAAAAATTTGAAAAACAGCGAAAATTTTAAAATCACACTAAACGAAAAATGACTAGAATTTTTTCAAATTCAGAAGAAATAAAAAATTGCAAAAAAAAATTAAAAATAACAAAAGGCTGAAAATTGACCAGTGTTGTTGAAAAGATAAGCAAGGGATATGATAAAAGAATAAAAATAAGTCTTCTTCTGTATCAGTGTTTTATTATTCGACAATGTTTTCCAAGCACCAAGTGCTCATCATCAGGTTTCATTCGTGCGAATGAGACCTGATGAAGAGCACTTAGTGCTTGGAAAACATTGTCGAACAATAAAACACTCGACACAGAAGAAGATTTATTTCTTCAATTAGGTATTTTACGATTGAAACTTGAATGACATTGAAAATTTGAAAAAATATAACTTTTAAAAACCTACAAATTGAAAAAAAAAGTATAAAATTAATAAAGAATTTTGATAAAGCGAAAATTTGAAAAAAAAAAATCAAATTCATTTAGAAATGGGGAAAAAAATGAAAAATGAAAATAATTGAAATTGAAAATTATTACAAGCTGGAAAAAATTTAAAACTGAGAAAAAATCAATTATAAATTGAATGAAATCAATAAAAATTTAAACCAATCGATGAAATTAATTTCAAAATAAAAAATTTCAAGTTTAAATAAAGCAAAAATTTGTAAAAGAAGCAAAAATTTAAAAGAAATCAAATTAAACTAAACACTTTTTTTTTGAAAATTTGAAAAAAGAAGATCTAAGGAAGGAAGGAATATAATGAAAGAAAAGAAAAACTTTTCTTCTTTATCAAGCGTTTCATTCTTCGCCGAAGCTTTCCAAGCACCAAGTGCTCATCATCAGGTCTCATTCACACGAATGAGACCTGATGATGAGCACTTGGTACTTGGAAAGATTTGTCGTGGAATGAACGACTTGATGCAGAAAAAGAGTTATTTTTTCATTCAAGTATTTTATGATTGAAAATTAATTAAATAAAATTTTTGAAAAATTTGAAAATTTTGAAAAAATTGGAAAAAGTGGACGTTAGAAAATTAGAAGTAATTGAATATTCGCTAAAATTGAAATAAAATTTATACCTAGTGAAAAGGCTGGAAATTATGAAAACTTCTATTAAAGTGAACTTGATGAATTAAAATTTTAAAACCCTAAAAATAATAAGAATTAAAAATTGTAAAATTTAGATAAAGTGTAATTTCGAAGAAAAAAAAATCGAACCAAAGTTAAAAACGAATAAAAATTCTGTACCTTAAGGCTCCGAAGATGGAAGTGTCATTTTTTTCGATTTCGAGATTTTTACGTAAAAACCTCAAAGCTGAAAAAAGAGTCACTTCCATCTTCAGTGCTTTAGAGGGTACAGAATTGAGAAATACTTGAAAAATCGATACATCTCAACTATTCTCAACGCAACATTACAACACCTGAACGCGAAAAAGGAAGCACGTTTATTTTTTTGCACACCACTGCCTCATTCATCACAGTCGCTTTCCATTTTCCCATCTTTAACTAATTTCTGCACGGTTTAGCCGGCCGATGCGATGCCATGCGAAGCGATCCGACGATGGCAGGGCAACGATGACGATCCTTTCTTGTCTTGAAAATATACGCCATACGATGATACCACCACCACAATCACTCTTACTATCGACATCGACCTCTGTATCGTAATCGTAACTTCTTCATCTGTGGCTGGCTCCGGCTCTGGCTGCCGCTTCAATTTTACAACCATCCATCCTTCGATCTCCTTGGCCGCCTATCGTCGCAATTTCGTTGCGACACTCTATTTAAATTTACAGTTCACCTACTTTCGTCTTCGAATTATTGAAAGCGATTTTTCATTAATTGAACGCTCGACAATCGATTTACAAACCATTGTTTTTGGGCCAGATCGTGTATTCGATGGTGATGAGGGCGATTGCAGAATGGGATGGAAATCAGGAGCTGGTTTTTTGAGCAGTTTGGTCAATGGTGGTGGAGTGAGAGAGGGTGGAGGTAGAGATAATGTACATAGAGAATAATCTACCTTTGAGTAATTAATAAAATAGATTTAGATTGTGATTTTAATTTTTTGGGTTTTTTTTCTCTGTTTTAGGTAAGACGACGATTTCTGAAGAATATATCTATTTAATTAATTACCCATTAAGTAAGTGAGAAATTCTCAAAAAATTATTTAATATTTGAAAAATTGACTCAATGGTCAAAAAAAAATTAAATTCGAATGAATTCTGAGTTGAAACGAAGCACCTGGGTCAAACTTTTGAAACGCATTGATGGCATTTTAAACCAGATCCACCCTCATCCCACTCCTTACCTTCAACTGAATCGAAGCTAGATCCTTTCTCAGAACCAATCCTCAATTTTTTGCAAAATCCAAGTATCGAGGGAAAAAAATCTCTTCACGTAGGACGTGACAAATTGATAAATTAGACTCTGGAATGGTGAAAAAATCCATACCTCGTTTCCATTTTCCAATCGACCACTCTCGATCTGAAAATATGGAACAAAACAATCCAAGAATAGTCTCCATATATTTTTTTTTATCCATCTTGAATTTTCTTCGAATACTTTACAGTTCCACGTTATTTGCCTCGTTTACGCTACAATAGAGCCCGAGTCCCGTTCTAGTATTTACAAACATAGCTGGCTCGTTTTATCGCACTACTTCCAATAATTTCCATTCAGATAAATTCCCAAATCGCGAGCCAGGGTGGAAAAAAAGCCACGTAAATCGATCGATCGTGTAGGAAAAGAGCTACAAGTTTACCATGGTCAAAGAAAACAGCCGTAAATTTGATCTGGTAGGGAAATTAAAAGTGACAAGAGAGGATTCGGTGGCAGAGTGGAAGGCAATTTGGCCAACTTGATAATAAAATTCCATTCCGCAGCGACAAGCGTTAATTACATTTCCTTATTGATGCTGCTGCCCGCTGCGGTGTGGTTTTTAGCACTGTGTGCGTGCCTGGCCAACAATGGCGAATTTTTCGCTTGCATCGGAGCGTAGGTGTGGGGGAAATACGTGGAAAATTTAATCGATTTAAATTGCACGAGATCGAGCGGTCGCAGATGCCTCCGAGGTACTATTTGTACGAATTTGTCAGCATAGTTATCGTCAGTCACATACTGCGAATATTATGGCTTTTTAATTGATTTACCAAATTGTGACGTTTATTGGTTTATTTGAATGGGTTTAGTTGAAAGCTTTCCCTCACTTTTGCTGTAAAAATTATTTTTATACGACCTTTCTTCCTTCGAAAGTTCCTTATTGTGTAGGTAATCATTTCGATGTATATTTTCAATTAATTATGAGTCTACAAGGAAAAGAATAAATTAAAATGTTTTTTTTTCAAACTCTCCTTTTATGGGATCCTCCCATTTCTTTGGAAGTTTCTTATATTCTTTTCTAAGGCCCCAATTGAAAAACTTTTCAAACAAAAGTTGTAGATTTAGATCGTAGGAATATTTTCAGTTATTACAAAAATTTTGATTGAACCCCTCCCTCCCGTCGAATTTTGCATAATACGTATATTATGTGAAATTCGAGGGGAGGGAGGGGCCCGATCGAAAATTTTGTGAGGACCCAAATTATTCCTAGGATCTCAATCTACAATTTTTGTTTGAAATTTTTTTCAAAATTGTCGTTAAGAACTGAGGTAGGAGATTTTTAAGGAAATGGAGATGGCTCTTAAGTACTCAAAAAAGTCGAGTCTTATAAAAAAGGGCATATCGGCCCATTTTTTCCCTCATGGACTTCAAATTGAGATTCGGCCATGAATTCTCTTTTAACCAGTTAATCGGGTGGAATTCACCTTTGCGAATATGCTACAGATAAGATAATACAAATACGAGTGTACGTATCTCTAGATGAGTTGCATTTCCATTACCAATCTGTCTAGCAATTTGTAATGTTCAACTTTAATTACTTTTTTCCCAGTCATTTCCGGTTTATGTGTATTTGAAAATAGATTACATTCGCGTGGGTCTGTAAGTAGACCATTTTTTGGTTCATGTCTATCTGCATGATTTACATTGCAACGCAAATTTGTCGCGTCGTCTCTCGTCTGCCTAGGCTAAGTACCTACAAAAGTACAAATACGAGGCTCGCGCGGAGTCGCGGAAGATTTCTAAATAGCTCACATTTCCGTTAAACGTTCTGCAATTGATATTCTCTACTCGATTGTCAACACGATGAAACGTTTTATTCGTGTAATGGCTCGTTAAAAGAATTAATCCCTTGTATAAATTGCATATTATCGTCTCGATCTTACGTCAAACCTTGTTCTAGTAACGTGAGCCACGAGGTGGATGAAATTTAGTTTTTGGGAGGTTTGGTTCTGAGGTCGTTTCGAATGATTTTTGAAAACTTTTATTCGAGGCAGGATTTTCATTGAAGGAGTTTGAAATTAATTTTTTTGAAATTTGGATCTTTTTTTTTTAATTTTCTTTTCAAACATAAAAAATAATTGAATATTAATCATAATTTCTATAAATATCTATTATAAAAAAATAGGGTAGAAATTAATATTAAATTTGGAAAAATTAATTATTAAATAAAAATATTTTTAAAAAATAGCAAAAAATATAAAATTTGAATTTGAAAATTTCAAATAAATTTTCTATTATATGAAAAAAATTAAAATTAATAAAAAATTTACTTCATTTTTAATTTTACAAATAAATTTTGAACAAACTCAGTTTCTTTTCTAATTTTTCCTGATCTAATTTTTTCAAACTTTTCAGAAATTTTGTTAAATTTTTGTCCAAAATTATTTTTTGACAATTTTGCTCAAATTATTCTTGAAGAATTTCGCTTCTTTTGTTCTAATTTCTAAAATTAGATAATTTTTACAAAATTTCGTTCAAAATTAATTGTATTATATATTTTTCATTTTTTTTTGTTCAAGTGCCTACAATAATATATTTAAAATTTTGTTCTATTTTATTTTTTAAAGTATCCATTCTAACACAGTTTTTTAAATTTTTCTCGAAACGTAATTTTTTTCATTTTTTTTTTCGTGGCGAGGGGGGGGGGTTAGTTGAATTTTTTCGTTGAATTTTTCTCTTTTTTTCAATTTATTTTTTAAAATTCCGTACCTATAGGTACGAATGTAATTTTATGTTTTTTTTTTGTTTTCAAAATGTTATATTTTAAAATTTTTAACAAATTCAATTTTATTATTTGAAGTTTGTTCCCAAAGAATTTTTCAACTCTTAAAAAAAATTTCAATTTTTTTTTTTAATTGTCTCAAAATATTTCATTTAGGTATAATTTTGCTCAAAAATACTTTTGAAAAATTTGGCTCTCATTAAAATCCTTGAAATTATATTTTTCTGAAGTTTGATATTTTAAAAATTATTAAGTACTTTGTTCGAGTGTCAATTTTTTTAATGTCAAAAATTTTATTAAAAATTTGGTTCCATTGTGTTTTTTTTTTTTTTTTTTGGATTCAGTACAAAAACCATTTTTTAAATTTTGATTTTTCTCATAAATTTCGATGATTTTCTTTTCTATTTTAAATGAATTATTGTTCAAAAACACTATTTTCAGATTTTGAAGAAATTCAATTTTTTCATATTTTTCTCAAAAATCATTTCTTGAATAACTAATTTTGTCGAAGATTTTGTTTAAAATCAATTTTTGTAAATTTGGTTCAAAAATATTCTTCAAAAATTCTTTAGCAAAAACCTTTTTTTCCAAAAAGCTCACTCAGCAGTACTGCTTTTTTAAAAATTTTGATCAAATTCAATTTTATTCAAATTGTGAGGAAGTAGATACAATTTTTTATTCAAATTTTGTTAAGAAATCTTTATAAACGTATTAAAGTAATTTGGTCCAAAATAAATTTTCTTAATTTTTTTTAATGCCAATTTTTTTATTTAGTTCAAAAAAAAATCTTTTCAAATTTTGAGAAACCCCCTTTTTTTAAAATCATGCTCAAGAATTTTGACAATTACCCAAGTATTGCTTTTTAAAAAAATAGGTAATTATGATTTTTTTTTTTTTAATTTTGGTCATTTTTTTTATTTATTCAAAAACTGGTTCTAGGCTATTTTAATTTAAATCAAATTTGATTCATTATAAATTTTGTACAAAATCAGTTTTATTCAAATCTTGTTCAGAAATCATTTTAGAAATAATTTTCCCCCAAAACCAATTTCCTTAAACACTTATTCTGTTCAGATCAATTTTTTTGAATTTGCTCCTTGAGACAAAACATTTTTTCAAAAATCTTGATAAATTTTTCCTTTTCAAATTTTAAACAAAAAAATATGTTTCAAATTTTTTTTTTTTTTTTTTTTTGAGAAGTTTGTCTTGGTTGTTTGAATTTCTTCATTTATTAGGTAAGTATAGTTTTTGAAATTTTCTATTCTTTTTTGGGGAATTTTTTTCGAAAATTTTTGTTCAAAGATCATTTTTTATCTATCCAACTTGAGCTTATTTCAGAATCCAGAAACGACTCCACCAATAATTTCATATCTTTTGTGGAAAATTTTCACACACTTATCCGAACCCTTCCACTCGAGATATTCAGTCCAATTTCTCAGAAATACGAGTATTTTCTCGCACAGGTCATCTGCTAATTTTCTTTCTTATACGTAATTAAATTGAAACCAATTTACTCCGCCATAAAAGCAACTTGAAAAAAAAAATGAAATTTTCCTCTCATCGTACAGACGATACATTAATATTGTTCGCTTATTACTACCGTCGAAGCTGAAAAAGTCATCCGTTGTATAAATTTCCTTTGCATTTCTTAGAAATTAATTCGAACATACGTCAGTATAATATTTAACAAGCTCACAATGTAACGAAACTTTAACCATCTCGCTGTGAGCCACCATATGATCCGGCGTTAAAAGTTCATTCCTTGGCGAGCGTTTCAATTAAGTCTCAACTGGTTACTTGTTACGTTAGTAAAACGATGCGACGATGGAACGTAAAAAAAAGTGGAAACGGGCTCGTACCGAGAATAAAAATAAAAACAGGAAGCGTTTAATCTAATCTTAGCCTTACGTACGCGTAATTACAGGCCAGACTCGGCTAATTCTTTGGTCGTCGTCGTCGTGTGTGCGATGGTATTTTTTATTGGGATTTTCTCGAGCTCAAAATTACTCTTGTAGTCATTGGAGGTTTTCATTTTTCCTCCTTATATTTTTTGGTGATGATAATGATGAGGTCGAGTTGCTGTTAAGAAACTGATAAGTTGAAGTCTTCAAGCCCAAGAGAGGATTTTTTTGGATGAGCTGATCTGGGTGATGAGAGCTGGGTTCCTCATCATATGTGAGGGACTATGGAGCCAGAATTTGAGTAATTTTACTTAGCAGTTCTATATTAAATACTCAATTATTTCAAATAATCACATCATTAGATTGCTAAATCATAAACGAGGAAAAACAACAGCAACAACAGCAGTCAGCAAAGTAGAATTAAAAAGTTCTACTAAAATGAGTTGTATACAGATGGGTTGCTATTTCCTGTATACGAAATGCCGGATGTGACTGCGTTTTTCGGTAGGCGTAATTTCCACTTTATAGCTCGTTCCCAAGACGTGTACGAAGGAAATAACAATAGAAAAACACAACAGACACAACCAGTTAATAATTATCCGCGTTTTGTTAACGTATAGGTAACATAACGTCATTATTTACCATATCGTTAACCATCAAGTGCCTGGATTCTCTTACTACATTCTAACCAGTCCGACTATGTCTGTAATGTACGTAGACACGAGGCCAGTGCCAGATTCAAAGCTCTATATTTCAAAAGCACTCGTTAGAAAGGTTTCAAATATGAATTAGTTGTAACTCGAGCCATCCTCTAGAAAAATCAAATCTCCCCAGTCCCCATCCCCCCCTAAAAGATTACTTTTTAATGAAACATATTTCTACTTCTAAAAATGAGAAATTCTGTTCTACAAAATTTTTAAAAAAATATCTAGAAAATTAAGAGTTTTTTAGCAAAAAAAAAGCAACATTTTTCTGAAAAAATATTTAAAGATTTTTACTCCACAAACTTCGAGAAATTTTTTTCTCTCTCAAAAAAAATAGTTTTAACCCAGAAAAAATAAACAAAATCTTTTCAAAAAAATAGAAATATTTTGACACCACTGACCACCTCATATGTACACAAATATAATATAATAGTATCGAATTTGAAGTAATAGGAAATGGTGTGAAAAAAAGGAACTAGCTCTGATAAATTTTCATTTCCCAATAAGCTTTTCTATTTTTTTTCCTGTACGAGCTTTTCCGTCGCTGCTGCAGCCGCATATCGAGTATTGATTTTTCAACACAGGAAATAGTGTGGGCTTGGTATTGAGCATTGTCTGTATCGTAATTGACACGATGCGATCGATGAAGCTTTTTTCGGTATCGTACTCGCTTTCGTACGTCTCAAGTTCACCGAGCGACGGCTTTTGTAGTCGACTTCCTTGAAATATTCAAGGTGACGTTAAAGTTTTATTCGCCAAAGGCTGCATGGGTAGATAGATATGGCCTTTTTCGTCCGCGTATTTTGTAATATGACATGAAACGCTTGTCGAATTACTTTTTCATGATAGCGATCTTAAAATAATAATATTGGAAAGTAGATAGGTAATTTTTAATACCTAGAATTTTTTTTAGCGTTGGAATTACCGAAAGGATTTTAAAAAAATATATTTGACTGAAACATGAGAATCTCGAAAGGATACCTATTAAATTGAAAAATTTTGTAAATTGATTTTTTTTTTCATTTTTTTTTTTTTTTGTGAATTAAAATAATTATTATTTTAAAAAAATTTGGAAACTGTATCAATACGAAATATAAAATAATAGGAAATTTTAAGAAATGATTTTTATACTAAAATTAAAATATTTTTTTTCAAGTTGAAAAAAAATTGTTTTTAATTTTAGTCTAAAAATCATTTCTTAAAATATCGTATTTTTCTATATTTGGTATTGATGCAATTTCCAAGTTTTTCTTTTTTTTATCATAAATTTTGTGATTTTTTTTTGAATTTTTAATTTTGATTTATTTTAAAAATTAATTATAAAATAGTTTTTAAATTTTTGTCTCTTCCTGAATTAATATTTTGTGTTTGGGTTCTCATAAACTTTTAAATTTTGTGCTTAACAAATTTTTTGAATAAATTTTTAGTTATTAAGTATTTTAATTAAAATTTTCAATCTTGTTTCTGAATTAATTTGTTAATTTTGTTTTTGAAACGAGTATCTAATTTTGATTTTTTATGATGTTTTGAATGTATTTTGCTTCTGAATAAATTTGAAAATTTCAGTTTTTGAATAAATGCTTGAATTTTAATTTGTAAATTTTTAAATAATTTTTTAATTGAAATAATTTCTTAACTTTGTTTTTAAATGAAGCTTCAATTTTGCTTTTATTTGAAAATTTTCGGTTTGTTTTTGGTGAAGTAAGTAATTTTTTTTTTTTTGATAAATATTTTCAATTTTGTTTTTAGATACATTCAATTTGGCCTTTTTTTTAAAAATAAAAATATAGGGATGTCTGTGTTGTGAGAATTTTGAAAGGATATTTAAATTTAAAATTTCGAAAATTGAATTTTTTCATTCGTTTTTTTTACTTTTGCAGATTGAAAAAATTTAAAAAACTTGGAAACTGTATAAATACGAAATATAAAATAATAGGAAATTTCAAGAAAGTATTTTTAAATAAAAATTAAAATCAATTTTTTCAAGTTGAAAAAAAAAAGTTTTTAATTTTAGTTTAAAAATAGGTACTTAATTCCTTAAAATTTCATATTTTTCTATATTTTGTGGTGATGCAATTGCCAAGTTTTTCTTCTTTTTTAATCCTAAATTTTGTGATTTGTTGTAAAATTTAAATTTTGATTTTTTAAATAAATTTTTCATTTTTCATTTTGTTTTCGAATACCTAAACATTTGGAACGGATATTAAAATTTCATTTTCAAATTAATTTTTGGTTTTGAATTTTCGTGTTCAGTTTTTGAGTAAACTTTATTTTTTGATACATTTTTTTATTTGATTTTTGAAAGATTTTTTTTCCATTTTATTTTTGATTTTTTTCTTTTGAATAATTTTTTCAATTTTGTTTTCAAGTGATTTTTTTAAAATTTCGTTTTTATTTCATTTTATTTTCAATTAAGTTTCTGAATGTTTTGCTCTAATGAATTAAAAACTTTTTTTCTTCGACACATTCATTCAATTTTTTGGAATCAAACTGCATAAAAGAATGATTTTGCTTCGAAATTTTTTTTATAATTTAAAAAAATACACAATCATTCTTAATTTTTTGATTTTTTTTTTATCTTGAAAATTTTTTGCAATTCTCGAGCACATTGGCTTACTTGAAGGGAATCTAGTAGGTGCACTCCACTTCCCTCCCCTCATTCCAATATTTTCTCAGAGTTAGGTACAACATAATTCAGTGTTTGCAATTTTTGAAAAAAAATTGTGAAAAAAAAATTTCTCAATTTTTTTGGCTCGTGTGTACTTTTGTTTTGAATTTAAATTTTCTGTCAAAATTTCTTTCACTGTTCGGTTTGTTTAAAAAATCTTCGAATCGTGAACTTTTTAAAAACATTTCCATTTTTGACTAATACGTGGTCAAAGAAGTGGTGGTCTGTCATTTTTTTTTGTAGGTATTTTTTCTGTCTTCGAAATATTTCTGGTTTTCTATCATCTTCAATTATTTTGTAACGTCGCGTCATTTGTAAAATATTTCTATTCAGATTGGTCCTTGAATTTTCTAATTGTCTAAACTTTGATACTTCGTCACATTATTCCGTTTTCCTGTTTTTGTGCTAAAGTACGCGAGCACTAATATATCATTATTTATTTAGCATGCGAGTATCAGTATTTGTGCCCAAAAAATAAAAACTACCGGCTTCGTAGTCGTAGTAAATACCCTTAAACAAATATGTATTCTCGGATGATTTTCACCATTTGAAAATGATACTTGGAATTGGTTATCTCGCGTCTTATCTGAAATGGAAATTACCAAAACTATGTACAATTTTTTTACACATTATTTATTACATGTGTTAATCGGTTTTGGATGCGAGAGGAAAAAAAATTGGTAGGTTACCGTTACCGATGTATAAATGTATTTATGTGGTTTTGTAATGTACATTACGTATACGCGAACGCGATACGGATCAGGATGAAGAATCGCACGTGTAGGTATAGATTGATTGTTTCGTCAAGGTACTTTTGATTACCAAAATTTTCGCGTAGTAGGTCGAGAGAGGTACGTAACATAAGACGTTCGACTTGGTCGACGAGGTATTCGGCGTAGTTTTTCAGCAATTTACCACGTTTGACGTCACCAGAGTAAATAAAATTATCGCCAAATGTACCCCGAGCCCCGGAGCCGAGATAAATAAAAAGGAAGAGTTTAATTACGCGGATGAAAAAAAAAAAAACTGAAAAAAATACCACCTATAGTCTTGTTCTATATTCGAAGAGAGGATTTAGATGTCGGTTTTGGACAATGTCATGGGATTGAAAAGGGGGAGGGGTACAATTGAGGAGTCGCAGACGCATGGATCAGGTTTCGAGGAATTATCACGTCGTAGAGTCGGAATCGTCAATTGTGGAATTAATTAAACTTGGCGAGATTATTTTCTCTCGCCGGTATCAGGCGTTAATTATTATTAATTGACATTGGCAACCCTGAAAAATAGCCAGGGATGGGCAAACTCATTTACGGAATAAATCGCGATTTCAATTATTGGAGTGAATTATTTGAATGCATGTTTTTGAATATTTTTTCGTAAAAAAAAAATCCAAAGGAATAATTTTGTTTGAATTAAAGAATTTTTTTTAATTTTCAAAAATACTTTTATAAACAGGTTTTTTCAATTTTTTTGAAAGAATTCTTGAATTTTTTCGGAAAATTCAAGAATTCTTTCAAAAAAATTTAAGAAAATTCTTTTTATAAAAACATTTTTTTACGTCAAAATAATTTTATTTTTTTTTCATTTTTGGAAACGTTTTTAAATTTTTTTTGAAAAAATAATCTTTTTCGTGATATATATATTTTTTTGATATCTGGATTTAAAAAAAAAAAATTTCAAGAAAATTTGTTGATTACACATTTTTATTTTCTGCCAATTCTTTTCAAGTTAATTTTTTAGACCAAAAAAGTTATTTTTTCAAATAATTTTTATAGGAATTTTGAATTTAAAAAAAAATTTAGTAAGTAATTTTTTGTTAGGAATTTCACGTTAAATTTTTTCTTTGTATTTTTTTTCTGAGCAGAAATTGTTGTACAAAAAAAAAGAATTCAACATTTTTTGAAAAAATGTTTTTATGAAGAGTATGCCCTTATAATAGGTAGCATAAATTCTAAGGGTATTCTCTTTATAAAAACATTTTAAAACAATTTTTCGAGAATTTTTTTTCAACATAAAATTTTAAAATATTTTCTGCTGGATAAATTTTTTATGGTTTTTTAAATTTTGAATTTTTGAATTTTTCAAGATATTTTTTGGTTACTTTTTTGCATGAAAAAATATTTCTCAAACATTTTCTGTAAAATAAGTATAATATTTATGTTTTTAAATTTTTCGATAGAATTTGATTTCTCAAGAAAATTTTTTAAAATATTTTTCAAAAGAATTATTGACGGATTTTTTGAATTTTTCTCTTTGAAGAATTTTGAAAATTATAGTTTTACGATTTTGACTTCATATCACCTGAGATTTTCAACTCATCGTTTCATCAGTCGATTTGTTTAACATCTATAGAATTTGATTGAAAATATTTTTGTAGGTGAAGTAAATTTCAAGAATTTTGGAAATAATTTCATGATTCTGACTTAAATCACCTTAAATTTTTAGATCGATTAATTTAACATCTATAGAATTCAACGTAAAAATCTCGAGTGCGTTAAAATAGCATTGTGTGAAAAATTTGTGAAATCGTAAACATAAAAGCAGCCATGGGCTCTGTGCCGTTGGATTTATTAATTAGGTACCAAAAAATGCAACTCCAAACATGATCATCCTTCTTTAGAAAGATGATCATGTTCGGAATTGCGTTTCTTGGATAAATCCAACGGCGTACATTCCATGTCTGTCGTTTCTTACATGGCTCACATTATACAAATAGAATAATAGATTAAAATCATGATTGAGAAATTTGAAAAAAATTATGATTTTTCACTTCGAATCACCTCGTTTTTTCATCGATCCATTTTTTAAACATCTATAGAATTTGATTTTGAATTGATTTTCTTGATTTAAAATTTTTATGATTGAAAGAATTTTTTTATAATTATTTTGACTCTGAATTTTTATTTTGGTCGTTTTATCAGTTGATTTTAGGAGCTTATTACCAAAAATATGGACATCCCAACATCAGTTCTTGATTGGTAATTCAGAAAAGGAGGCGCTTGGGTAGGTTAATACGCTTGTACTAGTATCAGATTTTCCCATTTATTTAACATCTAAAGAATTATTCTATAAATGTTAAATAAATGGGAAATCTCATACTTAAGTACGGGCTTACGAACCTGCATAATTACCCCCTTTTCTAAAATATAGTCCTACCCTTAAAAAAGTTCTACTTGTGAGTGAACCGTGTGAAGAATTTGTGAAATCACAGCATTACAGCAGACATGGACTTTGTGCCATTGGATTAATCAACCAACAAAAATGCAATCCCGAACATAGTCATCCTTCTATATTAGAAGGATGATCATGTACGGAATTGCATTTCTTTGTTGGTAGATAGATCCAACGGAACACAGTCCATGTCTGCCATCATGCTCAGATTTCACAAACCCTTCGCACTATTCATTCACAACTAGAATTATTTTTTAAAATTGATTAATATAGTAAATTTTAATTTTAATTTTGAACGCCATTGAAATGGAAAAAATCCACATTAATCATCCTTCCTAAAATTTGCCTTAATATTTATTAAAAATTTGTGAGTGCATCCTGTGAAAAATTTGTGATCTGGTTAACATGACGGCAGACATGGTGTGTGCTGTTGGATTTATCCAAGAAATGCAATTCCGAACTTGGCCATCTTTCTATGTTAGAATGATGATCACGTTCGGAATTGCATTTCTGGGATAAATCCAACGGCACGCAATCCATGTCAGCCGTCATGTTACCAATTTCACACATTTTTCACACGCGTTGCACTCACAAATAAAACAATATTAGAATATTAATTAACATAGTAAGTAATCTAAAAATTTCATTTAGAACGATTAACACAAAATTTGCTCCCATTAACACTTTGGAGATCAAGCCCTACAGTCCCACAAGGCAGAAAGCATGGGTAGTTGAGCCGTTTGTTCCAAATGGAATCCTTCTGAAGATGTTTTTCTTGTATTTCGTAACCAAAGTGTGAAGCAAAATAGCCAAAAGGAGGGTAGTGGAAAACCGTGATTTTGAAAATGTTAAAATTGTTATTTCTTGATTTTGAAAACAAATTGTTTGTGTGATTTCAACGTTAAGTCACCTGAAATTTTTATTTTATTGTTTCATCGGTCGGTTTTTTGAAACATCTATAGAATTTAATTTCGAATATTTTCATTAGTGTGAAATGAGATGTGAAATCTCATAATATCTGTATCCTAAAGCACCAAAGATAAAAGTCACATTTTTTTCGGTTTCGAGATTTTTATTAGTAGTTCATGAATCTACAATAGTGTCATAGATTCAGAATGAAAACGTAAAAACCTCAAAGTTGAAAAAAAATGTAACTTCCATCTTCGGTGCTTTAGAGTATAGATATGTATTGAAATGGAAAAATTCACATTATTTCTCCTTATTAAAATTTACTTTATTAGGTAATTATCGAAAATTGCATTATTTGTGATTGTGAGTGCATCCTGTGAAAAATTTGTGAATTCGTTAACATGACGGCATACATGGTGTGTGCCGTTGGATTTATCCAAAAAATGCAATTCCGAACTTGGCCATCTTTCTATGTTAGAATGATGATCACGTTCGGAATTGCATTTCTGGGATAAATCCAACGGCACGCAATCCATGTCAGCCGTCATGTTACCAATTTCACACATTTTTCACACGCGTTGCACTCACAAATAAAACAATATTAGAATATTAATTAACATAGTAAGTAATCTAAAAATTTCATTTAGAACGATTAACACAAAATTTGCTCCCATTAACACTTTGGAGATCAATCCCTACAGTCCCACAAGGCAGAAAGCATGGGTAGTTGAGCCGTTTGTTCCAAATGGAATCCTTCTGAAGATGTTTTTCTTGTATTTTGTAACCAAAGTGTGAAGCAAAATAGCCAAAAGGAGGGTAGTGGAAAACCGTGATTTTGAAAATGTTAAAATTGTTATTTCTTGATTTTGAAAACAAATTGTTTGTGTGATTTCAACGTTAAGTCACCTGAAATTTTTATTTTATTGTTTCATCGGTCGGTTTTTTGAAACATCTATAGAATTTAATTTCGAATATTTTCATTAGTGTGAAATGAGATGTGAAATCTCATAATATCTGTATCCTAAATCACCAAAGATAAAAGTCACATTTTTTTCGGTTTCGAGATTTTTATTAGTAGTTCATGAATCTACAATAGTGTCATAGATTCAGAATGAAAACGTAAAAACCTCAAAGTTGAAAAAAAATGTAACTTCCATCTTCGGTGCTTTAGAGTATAGATATGTATTGAAATGGAAAAATTCACATTATTTCTCCTTATTAAAATTTACTTTATTAGGTAATTATCGAAAATTGCACTATTTGTGATTGTGAGTGCATCCTGTGAAAAATTTGTGAATTCGTTAACATGACGGCATACATGGTGTGTGCCGTTGGATTTATCCAAAAAATGCAATTCCGAACATGGCCGTCTTTCTATGTTAGAATGATAATCACATTCGGAATTGCATTTCTTGGATAAATCCAACGGCACACAATCCATGTCTGCCGTCATGTTAAGAATTTCATAAATTTTTCACACGCGTTGCACTAACAAATTAAAAAAAAAAAATGGACATATTAGTTAATATAAATTTAAAATTTTCAATTATAAAGATTAACACAAAATTTGCCCCCAATTGACACCCTGCGGATCGAGCCCCCTACAAGCCCACGAGGCATAAAGGTAGAAAGTCCGCCTATAGCATCACATTTTAATGGAATTTTTCCGAAAATTTTCTTCTCGTATTTGACAAGCAATGTGAAGCAAGAGTAGCCCGTGAGGAGGAGGGTAGAAAACTCCACGATGTTGAAAAGCTTAATCTGAACATGGGACGGCAGTCTCCACCATACCTTCACGATGAAGAGCGAAGAGGAACGCAGGTTCGAGCCGCGACGACTTGAAAACTTATCGCGGTGAACACGAACGCCTGGCGGAACACGCCGAACACTTCCGAGCCTACTGAGTCAGTGTGCCAGGACCCACGACAGCAAATCTTCATGTTTTTATCAGTCGATTCGGCAGCTATTGCGTTCACTAACGTGTGTTCTGTGCAGTTGATTTATATTGCGCGTACGATTACGTTTTAATTATACCGGCGTTTTTATTTAGTTCAAATATTATCGCAATTAAATTATTTATTTTTTAATTCTTCGTTCTTCGGTCGATTCGTTTTACGGAATTAACGTTTGAATAGGGAAAATCTCGAATCCGGTAAAATGAAAAATTTCGCGTTACTCGTTCGTCTAAAATATTACTATAATAATTAATATTCGTAATTAGTTCTGATTGTGAGTGAATCGTGAAATTTGTGAAATCTCAAAATGACGGCAGACATGGATTGCATGCCGTTAGACTTGTCTATCAACAAGAAGTGTAATTCAGAATTGGACCTTCCGATTAAAAAATTCAAATCAGAATCTGAAGATCAGGAGAAATTCTCGTCATCAAGCGAAGATGAATCCTCAGAATACAATTCGGATCACACTCAAGATGGTGCAGGTGGACGACCCAAAGATAAAACCAAGTCGAACAAAATGTACAAGAAAAATTTAATCAAGAGATATTGTAAGTGATTTTCCAACTTCTTATCACCTACTCCACCTATAGAATTAGAGCAATACATCTCTTGTTGTCATCTAAAGTACCCAAACCCAATCGTAGAAAAGTTCACCTCAGGTGGATTTCGATTTCAAAATTTCAATTCCATTGATCTCACCTCTCAAAGAGTGGTTATTCTACTCTACCTGTTGAGTATCGACTAGAAAAATTCCCATTTTTTTTGTGGAAAAATTTGTTCAAGTGTTGTTGAAATTTTCAAAACTTGTACCTGCCAATTTTTTACTCAATTAAAACTGATCGTAGGAAGTGTGCTATTAACGTTGTGAGTCGATTCGTTGATAAAATTGCTTTTGATAACGAAACGGAAGCTCACGTCATATTTAAATAAGAAAGAGTAACCTACCGATTGCAGTAAAGTATATTTTATTATTTTTTATCCATGTTTTAATTCAAGATAATGAAGTGTGCTCGTTGTTGAATTAATTCGTATCATTCATTGGTGTGATTTTTTTTTTTGTATTGTTGGCTTTGATTCGAGTTTGGGAGTAAAAATTTAATTTATTGGTTCGATTAATTAGTTATGAATCATACTTCGAGGATGGTTTTAATCATTCGACCAATTTCGAAAATTAAATTAAAAATAATTTTGTTCTTCAAAAAAAAAAAAAATAAAAAAATAAAAGGAAGATAGGTACCTAATAAAAATAAATTTAAACGTCAAAATGATCTGTAATCTAAATTTTAATCTCAGATAAAAATAATTTATTCTAATTGCAATATTCTTGGTTCTCCAAAAAAAGGGATCGTACAAAGATGAATCTTCCCTGCTGACCCACTTATAAAGTCCATAATTTTGATTAATCGATTTTTGATCAATGTTCACCTTTGAGAAAAATACCCAAGAAGGTGAAAGAAGCCGAAAAAATAAGATAATCTAGGTCTCCAGTCCTTCTACCGTAGAAAATAAATCGAACATCTGTCTTATAGAGGAGTAAATAAAATCCATGTGAAAGCTGACATTTACGTGAATGTATGATTGTTCGATAGGTTGTATATGCTAGAGTAACGTATTAATTAAGGGTGTGAGAAAATATGGTGTTTTGCTTCTTTCTTTCTTTGTGTGGTGTATATAAAAATATTTTCAAATATCCTAGGTACCTACTTGAAAAATATAAATATAGGTCCGCAGATGCGTGGGAAATGGGTCAGCAGTACGAGTATCTGTAGTATAAAAGGATATCAGATGGTCTAGAAGAAAAAGGGCCCTTTCTACCTTTTCCTGCCTTTTGTCTGGGTCTCTAGGTACACACGAGTATACCTCATAGAACCAATATTGATAGTGAAAGTGTTAATCGAGTTGTAAAAATTACCCTTTTGAGGTATACCTAATTGTTGAGATATTTCCAATAAAAATGTCCAAAAGGAGAAAAAAATTTACGATTACGATATGCTCGAATTTTAGCCCTGTAGGTTGGATAGTGGGTACGTGAAAATGAAGGCAAAAGGCACATAAGCCGGCAAACGGTGGCGATAAACTGAATGGTTGAAATGATTCGTCGGGTGGTTTAGTTCACGCCGCGCACACAGGTAGAAAGTATCCATCCTTTTTATTCCTTTTCCTTTTCCCTTTCTCTGTTCTATGACATATCCTTCTCGGGCATTTCAGTGGTGCGTCGGCTTCGTGGGGTTGAGGGGGTTCGCAGACGCTTTCTTTTCTTTTGTTCGAAGCTTGTTCAGCGTATGTCGAGTGGAGGTTTGTTTGAACAGGTACTTCGGAGCGTAGGGCAAGCGAGGGAGGTGCTCTTTAGGAAGAGGTTTTCGGATTCCTTTTGCCCCTGCCCTGGGTTTCCTTCTCTATGCTGAGATTATAAGTACCCTCGATCTTGGCGGTGGTAATAAGAGGGCGATGTTAAACGTGTAACCCCTTTCTTTGTATTATTCGACGCGAGATGACGACTGCTTTACTCTTTTCATTTTTTCGTGCGTTATTCTTGCTTTTTGTAAACCCGTTATTAAAGGCCTAGAGATTTTATATACATTTTTGGCGAAATGGGGAAAAACATCAAAGCAGGAAATACGCCATGCATTTTCCACAATCAGCGAATTAAGCTCGAGTCGTCGTGGGAAACGAAATATAATACTGGCAGGTAAATTATCGCCAATGGAACTGATGGGTTTCCAAAAACTGTCGAATTTTTTACCCCCAGTAAGGTCGTTGTATACGGAAGACGCGGAGGTAACCAGTTATTATTGAGAATGGTATTTTTTTATTTTAGATAAAGGGTGTGTCATTTTGGGAAAATAACAGGAACCGATGATAATTTCTACTAAAATGCACCCTAAGATGATACAATGTACTAGAAAGTACAGTTAGGATATGGGTCGAGTTTTCGGTGCTGATAGTTCCTTGTATAGCCGTTGGTCTAATACCAAAGATGTATGTGACCTTGACGATATCTAAGGGTACAGTTATGTGATTTTGTTTCCGCCAAGATTGATCTTATTATTGTAACATAGGGTTTCGAGTTTGAGAGAGATTTAGTATAGAGATGAGGATTACGATGATGGGAATCAAAAGTGAATGACAGAAGCCTAGCACAGCATTTATTTGGTGTTCCTTTTTATAGAACTTTATTTATAAGCAAACTTGTAAAAATTTACCCTTAATTTTAACCAAAATTTTCTTAATTTGATGCCTCTGCCTGTTTTTGTTCATATCTCCGAAAATAATGATTTTGGACAAAAAATGCTTTGGTTGAGTTTTATTGTAAACATGGTTTTCGATCATATCATTATATTTATCATATGACATTGGACAATTTCGGGAGTGGCTAAATCCACAACAAGTAATCACCAAAATGAACGAACGAGAATTCATATCATATTCTTGTTTGAAAACTCGTTGTCGTGGACAATGGACATCGAGATTTTTCCACCAAGCTTAATAAAATTTAATAAAATATTTAAAATTTTTCTTTTGAAATTTCTTTCAAGTAAATTTTTTATCAAGTTTATTTTTCCGAAATTTTTTCCGACTTTTTTAATTTTATTTTTTCAAGAAAATTGTTCATACTCCCCTCATTTTCCAATAAAATTTTCAATTGATTTCATTCTCAAATTGGTCATCAGAATGTTCCTATTTCTTCTCCGAACTGGCAACTTGAATTCTCATTCGAATTTTTCCAATAATTTTCATCATTATTTTTTTGTCTTCTAATTCTTATCGAGTAATTTCTAAATTTCTTCAAGTAGATATAAATTCCAATTTTTCTTCAAATTTACTAAAATTTTAATATTCAAAATTGAGTAAGTACCTAAGTAGCTAAGTACTTAACTACTTACTGAGGCTACTGACAGTACAGACTTGTTGAAAAAAAATTGAAAAATTAAAACATAAAAAATACCTAGGTAGAATGAAAAATATTTTGAGTATTTTGTGTAAGAATAAATTTGTTTTAAATAAAACATCAAAGTTTTCAGAAAAAAAACTTGAAAAAAACTTGTACGAAAAAAAAAATCATACAAATAATAAAGAAGAATGAAGATGAATAAAAAAGAACGAGATCGCCCTTACAATGTGATTACTTATTGTGGATTTAGCCACTCCCGACAATTTCGAGGGGAAAGGGGACTATAAGTGGGTTAAATTTTAGCAAAAACCATTTCTTGGCAATTTTCATCCAGATTTTCTTCAAAATTTTGGAGCTCCTTCCATGATTTCATCCATATTTCAAAAACTAATGATTTTAGATGAAACAAAGCTAAAAAAAATGCAGTAGTCTAAGATTCATTTGGGGATAATTATATTTTTGATCTGGTTATCAAACTGAACTTATGGTATTCACCTTAAGAATTGTAAGAAGAGGGAGAAAGTGAGCACATCTTCAATTCAAGTTCTCTGCAATCATATAATCCATTGACTTTTTTCTTCTAAAATGCAGTATGCATTCATTATTTATCACTATATCATATTGACAGAACCCTGGTCTTCTGCTCATTCTCTTGAAATATGTCAAAGAACACATTAACTCTTATACCAAGTAACTTTTTACACTATTGAGAAATTTTAAAACATTTTTCTCCTCCGCTGCTGCGAGGCCAAAGCATGAATTTTTTGCAACATATTTTATCGAAACACATTCGACATGTACTCGTATTCGCGAAATATGTCAACGAACGTGTTTCCTCACCCACTCTCCGCTCATGCTGACATTTGCAGCGACAAAGATGTCCAACCTGGAGACCCAAAGTGTTAATCTGTGCTCACTTACAACAAGAATATTGTGAAAATTGTCGGCTATTGCAACGAGAAGGCGTCGGCGTAGTGACGATTTCATTAAATGCCATCGTCTCGTAAACGACGACAAATTGGAAAATGCAGTCTGGCCGTTTTAACTGGTTGAAAAAACATGTTGGCGATGATTTTGTAATCGATGCGATGGCGCGATTAAAATATGATTACCAAATGCATTCGATGCCCGTGAATCCGGATTTGCGATCGAACCAGTTTGGTGCAGATTGCTTTATTTAAAAAAAAGGGTAGAAAATGTACGAAATCCAAATCGAACCAAAGTTAATTAGTAGATGGATTTTTTATGTGTAACGGTAGAGGTATAAAATGACGTGGAAAAAATCACTCCTTTGATAATTCGCGATGCGCTACACCCCATTTGGAGAAAAAAAAATCTTTAAAAAACCGCTAAATTGATTAAATTGGTAAAAATGCTGGTGTAAGGGTCGACCTAGGATAGGAGGATATGGCGATGTATTTATATACCTGTTTCACGATTCTGATCCGATCCTCATCATAATCATAATTTCCAATCGATCCTTTCCTTTCAGCTTTTTGCGAACTGCCTACATATGTATTGTTATGGTTGTATAGCCCGGTGACCTATTTCCTGTTTTTAAAACCGAACCAGACTGTCAGAGCAGGTAGTAGAAATGAAGCTGTTTTTGCCAAGTGAAACCCCTTTGCGGGAGTATTCGATTCGCTTTACAACTGTTTAAAAACCAGATCCCTTCTGGTCCTTTTTTTTCGCAAACACTCCTCTCGTCTTCACCCATTGGTTGTTATCGCCACGCTGCATTGCGACTTGTACTCACATCAAAAAGGTTTTTCCCTTTATGTACGTCTCACTAAAGGTAGTACTAACTGGGTTATGGTGTTTTTTCCCCTTCGTCTTTTCTTTTCTTCTACTTTTTTTGTGTGTGGTAAAAGGATTTGTATTTGGTTGCTTTTATACTCGGTGAAAGGCTTTTTACGCGGCGGACTCTGGATTTGGAATTTCTACTAAAAAAAAAAACTCAAACAGAACAAAAAAAATGTCGTAAATTGAGGTTTTTTTTTCTATTTCTGAGTGTACAACACGGAAGAGAAATTTTGAGAAAGTTGCTACTCGCCAGCGAATCATTGTTTGAGGTTCTGTTGTTGTTGTTTTTCATTCTTTAGATGTGGTAATTTTTTTTTTTTTTTGGATGTTAGAAAACGGGGATTGTTTGATTGTAAAGATGATTAAGGATGTCGGAGATAACAGAGTGAGGTTTTTTAATCAAGTTTCCAGGGGGTTGAGATCTTCAAAAGATGACAGCTCGGTCGATTTTCGAGATAGGAAAATTTTATTGATTAATTTTGAAGAATTTTATTGACTAATTTCACGATCTGAGGCGCAATTTGGAGTTTGAAATCTTCAAAAGGTGATAACTCGGTCAATTTATTCATACTTGACCAATTTTAAAGATCAAGTTAAAACGTGTAAAATAGGTTGTGTGCAAATTTTGCCTATCTAGCATGTTTGAGGTGCAACAAGGAATTGGAATCTTTAAAAGCCGATAACTGGCTGAGTTTGCCTATTTTTGAAAATCTGAAGGAAATAAGTAAAATAGATTATGCACTATTTTTGTCTATCCATCATATTTGAGGCACTACCCATGTTGAACAGTTGAACTTCACAAAATACTTAAAATCGAGCAATTTTCTATCATCGAAAGTGACCACTTTCGATCGAAAGACCACGTCATAGTAATTATTTTCATTATTAGCTGGAAAGAAAATGAGGACCATAATAATAATTACGATGGAATGAAAGTGATGGTTACAAGTGTCATTCGCGAAGAACATATCAGTCGTATGAGCTGAAAGCGAACTCGAACGCGCGGTTCACACACTTACGAACTGTACCGTCAACTTATTGCACATTTTACTCTGTTGTATGTGTGTACATTTACAATTCATGTATAGCGTACTTCTCTACCTGGCCCGAAGAAGAAAGACAGACTGGGTTCGGTGTGCGTTAAAGCGTTCAGACCATGACACAATTTTGAAAAGGCGGTAATTAAAAGGAAATTATTAACCGGTTGATGCGAGGTACGCTCGAACAAGAATGGTGGTGATGAAAGCTACACGAGAGAGGATGTGGTATTAGGTATTGTGACAAGTTTTTTTTTTATTATCATTTCTACGAATAAGATAATACAACTAGGTGATTTTTCGCCATTCTCCTTTCCATGCCTGGGCATGGCAGTGGCATCGAAATAGGCATAGAATACTATTTTCATACAACGACAGCGCACACAACCATATGACCGTGAACTTTCACACAGTTTATGGGTTTCTTCCGAGACTGACGTAATGGACGCGTTTGTTATTCTTAGGTACGTTGACGTTGTAACGTGTGAAAGGCTTTCTGATGCTCCCCTCCATGGCGAGATTGAATTATCCTACGTCTAGTGAGATGATATATAGAATGGAGAAGCAACTTAGCCAGATTTCACGTCTCTGTAGGCCATTTTTCTGCAACTCCATTCTGAATATTCTGGTTCTCCATGTGAGGAGTGTGCAGGGTCATGGGTTGCTTCTCCATGGAACATGCATGGAGACTCGCTAAATGGGGCACACACATGCACATGCATGGGTGCCACAAACCCAACCAAGACATTGACTCGGTTGCATACAAGTTGGAAAGTGGGTTATTAACCGCGATATTGCGCGTGGTTTTTTTTCACTCTTTCCTTTTTTTTTTTACAAGCGTTCGCTTTCTTCCGCGCCGAGCGTAATCGCATCGAGTAGAAAACGAATCGGCCGGAGGACGTAATTACAAGGTCGTAAAGACAAGAGTACGAGAATTTGAGAATACGCGTTTATAATTGCATTAGAACGCGAAAGTAGGCTCGAGACGAGGTGTAGTTTCGGTGAATGAACTGCCATCTGTGCCGTGTGCGAATACCTATGACTGATCGATGTATGGAGTTGTGGTTTGATCTAGACGGGATCAGTAGTTGTCATAGATGGTGGATTGGCTTAGCACAAGCTCGTGGTTGGATTGTTGTTTTGAGTATATGAGAAGGAATGGCTGCAGAAAGAGGATAATCTAGTGATTGGACCATTTCAGATCATTTTTTGGCCATATTCATAAAGTTCTATAGGCCCAGGAACACAAAATGTTTATTTCCTCTCTTTTTCCTTGTTCAGTTATTAAAAGCCTTCATTTATTTACAATTTCAGCCCCCTAAAACCTCTGGGCCCGAGACACCTGTTCCACCTAACACCCTCCCCATCAAATAATGCTAGGCTGAGTAAAATTTTTTTGCAAGCTTATCGATCCAAAAATTGAAAACTTTCGCTGACACACGAACTTGAAGTTCCAAGAAGAACAAATGTGAAATATGTTTGAAACAAATTGTGTGTACTGATAAAATTGACATTTTAGCCTGCGAATCATTTTCAAAGGGCCAGAGCTACGTTTACAAATCAAAACCAAATGGTGGAAATATTGGAACACGTTTCCTTTCTGTACGGTCATCTTCAGAGAAAATGAATTGTTTAATGTGCCAAACAAAAAGAAAGGAAAAATACCGCGAGTTCTTTCATGGAGAAAAAAAAAGGAAGGAACAGTATAACATATCCACTTGAAAGACACTTAAGTATACATAGTACGGTGAATGTGTTAGATATGGTGTGACATTGACATTGACATCGGTTTTGTACAACATCGTCGTTGCCTTCGTCGTTTATGAGCGCAGAGATAAGAAAATTCGACCATTGTGTGATTTGTGTGAGATATTGAAAAAAAAAAAAGATTTTAAAAAGAATAGCGAAGATGCTTTAAAAAATTTCAGTATGGAGAGGATTTAAAAATGGCGGAAGTTCTGAAAGAAAGTTGCATTTTACAATGAACATTTGGCCAAAGAGAAAAAATAAATAAGTTTCATAGCCCCAATTCATTCTGACCTCGGTTAGAATTTTTGTGCCGAAATAAATCCGAATATCGGGGTTATCGGCGGCACGTCTATGTATAAATGTTGAGAACATGCACAGTATCAGTATTTGTGTAGGGAACATTACAGCGAGAGAATCGGCATACTGTACGCTCGTACAAATTATAGTAGTATATGTGTATTAGTATGTGCAATAAATTAAAGACGGAAGTTACGGTTCGGAGACGATAAATTGGCGACTGTGTGACCTTGAACTTAACGAACAGCTGTTGATGGCCCTCGCGCGTGCCGGCGCATTGGCGAATTCGCACCGCAACCACCCTCCGCCTACCATCTCGCACACGTGGCAACATTTTTATCGCGTTCTGTATTCTGAGCCGATGACGTAGAGGTTGGTTTCACTACCGCCGTCGCGTCGCTGACAGCGTTGTACCCCCCCCCCCTCTTTCCATCGTGCTCACCCATCCCACCAGTCTCCTCTGTTCCTTGACGCTCTTCCTACATCGGTGCGGCGCGACGTGCACCGGTTTGTGTACTTTTTCGTTTTCATTTCGTTCTCGATTTCGTATTCTTTTTATACTTTACGGCTTTTTTTTTGGATCGTGTACTTATTGGTTCTTGGAAAAAAATTGTTTTTGTGTTGGGATCAAATTTGATGCAAGGTTGGATATGTGGTTAGAACTGAAAGGAGTGACGAACATTGTGAGGTAACTTTGGCTGAAATGCGATTACTAAAATGCAATAATAAATTTCTTAATATATAATAACTTACTTTTGTTTACCAAAAAGTAACCATTACTACTATTTCTTAAGCAATATCTGCTAAAAAAGTAATAATAATTTCGCAATAACAGCAATATTTTTTTGCTAAAAAAAGTTGCTATTACTTATTGCATTTTTAGTATTTTATTGTTCGAGAGGTAGTAGTAATTTCTATATTTTTTTAGTGAATAATAGTAATGTAATTGAAAATAATCATCACTTTTTTCGAAACATTTCTTAAAAATAATATATTTTTTATTTTTTATTTTTGTTAAATTCTCTTAAATATTTTTGAAAACTATTGTAATAATCTCCGCATTCGTATTAATAATCAAAGTATTACTTATCTTAATGTACAATGGCAACTAAAAATTCCCTAATTGTTTCACATTATATATTGCCACATTTTAATAGTATTCGCTAAAAATAAGAAATAAATTGGCTAATGCCGAACATTTTTAGCTAATCTGGCCACGATAATGTTGTTAATACTCATCTCTCCACACAATTTTTTTCATATTCGCATACGTGATGTCGGTACAACGACGAAGGAGTCAAAAATTTTTTTGTTCTGTCTTCTATTTATGTACCGCGCGGCTGTAAAGGTGACCTTGACAGTGTGTTAACGAACTCCTGCGATAGTTGGCGGTGGAATTTTTCCTTTACCTATAAATACTATAATATTTAAAATTTATAATAAATTTAAGATTTTGATTTACCCAAGTTCTAGTTTGCATTAAGATTGCAATGATGTAAGATGATGATTCTTGAGGTTGGAAGGAAAGCAGGGGATTTTCCTTGAATCCCCTGTTATCAAAAATGTAATTGACTCTTTTTTTTTTTTTTAATACTCCCCGAGCAGCACACTCGACAAATTATCGAAATACAAAATCGACAGAATATCGAATTCGATAAAGTGTCGCGTTAGTTCCGCATAAATCGTGAAATTATCTTTCGATATATAGATAGATTATCGACGAATTATAGTTAGCAAATATTTCGAGATTATAGTAAGATATTTTATCGATAATATATCTATAATATCGAAAGATAATTTCACGATTTAGGCGGAACTTTATCGAATTCGATATTCTGTCGATTTTTTATCGATTTTTTATTCCGATTTTTCGTCTTTTACTAGCTTTTTTCTATAATTAAAACTCATTAATTAGCATAATTAATACATTAAACTATGCCTAAACACATTATTCATGTTACGGTAAGAGGATCATTTCAGAAAAAGTCAAAAAAAATTATAAAAAATCTGCCACCCGTGGGGCTTGAACCTTCTACCTCCTGCATGGTAATCCTCTTCCTTAACCACTATGCCATACCTTATCGTTGAGGAATTAGCAATAAAACGCTTATAATAGGCAGTTTAGTACTTCCAGACGTGTTGGACTTAGAAAAATTTTCACCAATTTGGAAATAATTTCAAATATCGTCACAAAATCGTTGAAAAATCGTTCGACAAATTTCAGATTATTTGTCGATAATGTAGTTTCAAATATCGCCACAAAATCGTTGAAAAATCGAATTCGAGGAATTTCATATCACGTGTCGATAATATAGTTTCAAATATCGTCATAAAATCGTTGAAAAATCGAATTCGAGAAATTTCAGATTACGTGTCGATAATAAAGTTTTAAATATCTTCACAAAATCGTTAAAAAATCGAATTCGAGAAATTTCAGATTATTTGTCGATAATATAGTTTCAAATATCGTCACAAAATCGTTAACAAATCGAATTCGAGAAATTTCAGATTATTTGTCGATAATATAGTTGTAAATATCTGCACAAAATCGGTGGAAAATCGGATTCGAGAAATTTCAGATTATTTGTCGATAATATAGTTGTAAATATCGTCACAAAATCGTTGAAAAATCGAATTCGAGAAATTTCAGATTATTTGTCGATAATATAGTTTCAAATATCTGCACAAAATCGTTGAAAAATCGAATTCGAGAAATTTCAGATTACGTGTCGATAATATAGTTTCAAATATCTTCACAAAATCGTTAAAAAATCGAATTCGAGAAATTTCAGATTATTTGTCGATAATATAGTTTCAAATATCTGCACAAAATCGGTGGAAAATCGGATTCGATAAATTTAATATTCTTTGTCGATAGTATCGTTGACGAATATCGTCCTAAAATCGTAATACTATCAAATTCGATAGTTTTTAGATTTTTTGCCTATAAAATCGTACAGCTAAATCTGTATCATATCGTGAGAACATCTTTAGATTTTTAAACGATTTTTTATCGATACGTTTCAACTTTCGATATTATCGATCGAGTGTGCTGCTCGGGTCAGACCCAGCGGTAACTCACTTGGGTGACCTCACCAAGGGGAGGTTCAAACCCTAGGAATTCTCCGCAGGGAATTTATCATCATAGTATTAACTAATTTTGACACACCGATACCAACGGTTTATACGGTGTGTTGAATTTTTGTGTTCCAGAAATAAGACGTTTTAACAGAACCTAACAATTTCTTTAATAGCCAAAGTAGTAATTTTAAAGAGAAGGTGATTATTTACATGTTTATTATATTTATTGTTTAAAAGTAACTGTCAGCCAAAGAATATGCCAAAGAGTATCCGAAGTTAATATTTAGGATCTTTGCAAAAAATTTGAAATTATAAAATTATATCTAAGGCGTAGTAATTTTAAGGAAAACCATACTGTTTGTACTGGTGTTTCATTATCTCATTGCAGAATGCGAGGAAAGTTTTACTATAGAAATTAAGCGTATCATTAAAGTCAATTTGGTTGATATATTTTTGTCTTATATGTTCAGTATTTATACATTCAAAAATAAGGTGTACAGAAGTTTCGGGTTGGGAACATTTGCAATTTGGAGTGGAAGATTTTTTCAGTTTGGAAAATTTGTATTCAAGAAAATTACCATGACTTGAGAAAATTTGGGCAGAATGATAATCAAGTTCGATTTCAGAGTTTAAAAACGCTTTAATTTGGGGGATAAAACGATGCAGGAAGTAATCGCCGATCTTCAATGAAACTATTCAGAATGATAGTAACGCTGTTTTAAGTTGGCAGTAATGGCATCTTATCGATTTCTTCTAGTTTTCGTGTCCCAGTAATTAGTGAAGAGAAAAAAATGAAATAAAATTAGCTGTGACTAGTGGCATCGCGATTTAGATTAGTAGAATTTTAGAATGAATTCTGCATTTTCTAATTATATTTACAATTGAGCGAATAGAACTGGTGGTGTGGGGGCTGAGGGAGGGAGAACAAATGGTAATAAAAATTCAACCGGGTTAATTGTTTACCTAGAGTCTTTATTAAATCGATGCGTTTCCGCAAATTAAGCACGAGCTATTACAATGTTTAATGTTGCGAATTTTTGGTACCACGGTTTTATCGCATTGTATTCCCGGCAGTGCTGCCAAATTGAGATTTCTTGGATTAAAACCGAGTATTGCAACTTGATAATATGGCCTTAGGTATGGAACGGGGAGGAATTTTTGTCTTTATCGAGCCACTGGCAAAAGGCGAATTTTCATGGGAATAAATTTTTTGCACCGTGCGTGCGGCCATTTGCATCGTGTGTGTTTGAGCGTGGCGTTGGCTGCGAAAACCCGCGTTCGGCGCAGGCTTGCGAAACAGCGTTATTCAACTTTGCCCTTGAAGGAAGGCGCGGCCACTACAACTACGGCGACGACTGCGAAAGCGAAATAAAAAAAAGAACGGAAACGTGCCCCGAAAATACTCCGCTTTAATTTCCTGCCTCGAAGCCGCTCTCCACGTTTTAGAATTTGGTCGCGCAGACGGAAGCGTTAATTTGGCAAACGAGGCGTATGCAGAAGAGGGAAAAAGCCCGCCAACGCTGCCGCGATGCGCAAGTCGACCATTTTTTTTCTCATTTCGCCATCCTAATAGACTGAAAAGTCTGCCGACAAGGTTGCATCGTGACACCACCGAGGTCGGCCCGACCAAAATGCATGCGTAAGGAAAAGCCCATTGCCATCGTAGTCTCCCAACACCCGCGCTTTCCCGGCTTGGCAATGGCTCGAATCGTTGAAATGCCATCGATCCCTACGAGACTGCCGCGCAATTTCGGCGGCGGCGCGTGTATAATTGACGTCACGAGCGGCGTCTCCTGCGCCGCTGTTTCCCCGCCCGACCATGGGCTTGCCGAAAAAGGGCTTTTCCGAAGCACACGCGCAAGCTCGCACCGCCACATCGACTCCCTCGCCGGCTACCGGCTTACCCAATAAAAGTAAAAGTCGCTGGTACTAGTAGCCTGAATTATGTACTTGGAGCCGGCGCCCGAGCCCGCATCCGACCCATGGCCACGTTATCAGCTCGGCGACCAGACTGAGAAGCGTACTAGACAATTTCACCCCGCTCCCTGGAGCTCGCCGCGACACCACCATTTTAAAAAGGTGTTCTCCAATTTGGCGCGTGTTACCTTCGTCGAGATTTGCTCTATTCCTTTTCAAGTATGCGAACCCCCGGATCCTTGCTCTATCTGTTTGCGAAATCGCTCACAGGTTAATTGAATAACTGAAATTTTTTCCAGTCACGCGAACCCTTTTCAAGACTTTTTGCTTGGGAGTCCAATTACCATAATTTCCTTCGCGGTGACTTTTATATATTTTTGTTCTGATTTTTCAAAAAAATTTCCGAGGTTGTGAACGTTTATGTTCCTCCACCCCCATCCCGTTCTCTGCTCATTGCACCGAGTATGGCGTTGATTTACAGTAATGACGACGCGACGCGAATGTTTCGCTTTCATTTAGGAATTCTTATAAAAAGCGAAGGTTTTTTTTCGTCTTCGACTCGCGGTGGTGTTTTCTTGTTCGGGTTCACGCCGTGTCGATGAATACGTACTGGCTGGATACGAAACTGCATAATTTGGCGGCTTGGCTTGTGAAACTGGGTCATAAAGAATGTGTAATGCGAACGACGCGACGCGGCGAGAACTGCAAGCGGGCAGAGGGGCGAAGTGTGACCGGCTTGTTGTACTACGATCGTTTTCACTTGTTTCCTGCGAAAGTAAATGCGGCGAAAACGATTTCCGGTTTGATGGTGCCGTGTTTACTGTGTCGAACTAGAAGCAATGTCAACAAGTAATCGTCAGCACGGATAGAGATGGCAGCGGAGGGGCAGAGGGTGACCCGGGCAATACGAGTACGCGATAATTGTTCACTGTTCGGTTAATGGTATTGTAATTGTAACGAGTATCTAGCTTCGTATTTTTGGAATACCAGTTTGGCAAGGAATTGGATGTAATGGATCAGTTGTGCAGAAAATTTTCCAAAATTTTTGCTGAGTTAATATTTTTTTTTTTAGAATTTTGAGCTATACCCTTATTATTTTTTTTGTACCTATCTGAAATTGAGTACTCAATTGGAAATTCCTTAGAATGGAACTACCCCGAGCAGCACACTCGATCGATAATATCGAAAGTTGAAACGTATCGATAAAAAATCGTTTAAAAATCTAAAGATGTTCTCACGATATGATACAGATTTAGCTGTACGATTTTATAGGCAAAAAATCTAAAAACTATCGAATTCGATAGTATTACGATTTTAGGACGATATTCGTCAACGATACTATCGACAAAGAATATTAAATTTATCGAATCCGATTTTCCACCGATTTTGTGCAGATATTTGAAACTATATTATCGACAAATAATCTGAAATTTCTCGAATTCGATTTTTTAACGATTTTGTGAAGATATTTGAAACTATATTATCGACACGTAATCTGAAATTTCTCGAATTCGATTTTTCAACGATTTTGTGACGATATTTAGAACTATATTATCGACAAATAATCTGAAATTTCTCGAATTCGATTTTTTAACGATTTTGTGAAGATATTTGAAACTATATTATCGACACGTAATCTGAAATTGCTCGAATTCGATTTTTCAACGATTTTGTGACGATATTTACAACTATATTATCGACAAATAATCTGAAATTTCTCGAATTCGATTTTTTAACGATTTTGTGAAGATATTTACAACTATATTATCGACAAATAATCTGAAATTTCTCGAATCCGATTTTCCACCGATTTTGTGCAGATATTTACAACTATATTATCGACAAATAATCTGAAATTTCTCGAATTCGATTTGTTAACGATTTTGTGAAGATATTTGAAACTATACTATCGAAAAAGAATATTAAATTTATCGAATTCGATTTTTTAAAGATTTTGTGAAGATATTTAAAACTGTATTATCGACAGATTATATGAAATTTCTCGAATTCGATTTTTCAACGATTTTGTGACGATATTTAAAACTATATTATCGACACATTATATGAAATGTATCGACTTCGATATTTCAACGATTTTGTAACGATAGTTGTTGAAACTATATTGATTTTTTTCTAGTCAAAAAATACCTACTTTATATTCAAAATTGGATGGGAAGAAAGGGCCAAATCGAAATTTTTATAATAACCAAAATTAAATCCAGAATATTATTCTACAACTTTTGTTTGAAATGTTTTTTCAATTGGACCTCATCTCTAGCCTCTATTATTTTGCATTTACCTACTTACGTGTAACAGTAATATGCGAAATCAAAATTGAAAAAATTTTCAAACAAGTTATCTAGTTTTTTTGGTTTACTAGGTATTTTAGTTGAAACCAGATCGTTGTTCTTAAATAAAATTTTACCAAGTTCAATACTACGATTACTATGTGAATACTTAGTATTTAAAATTGAACGGGAGGGAGGCGCCCAATCGAAAATTTTGTAATGACCAAAATTATTCTTAGAACTTTAAGCTACAACTTTTGTTTGAAAATTTTTTCAATTGGACCTCTCCTTCTCCTCCAATTTTGCATAATACTCCGTTGATACTTATTCAAAATTGGAGGAGCGGAGGAAAAAGGGGCCAATTTGAAAAAATTTTCAAACAAAAGTTGTAAATTAAGGTCTTAGAAATAATTTTAGTTATTATAAAAATTTCAATTGGACCCCTCCCTCTTCTCCAATTTTGCATAAGATGTTTGAATATTATAATCCAATTCGTATTATGCGAACGAACTCCGATGTTCGCAACAGACGCTTGTTTTGGTAGAAACTGCTGTATTTGGAACGAAATTCGCCAGCCTTAAGCGTAACTACGACTTCAATCTCGCCAGCCGGTCTTGAAAATGTGCGCGCGCATATACCCATATATGCTAAATTATCTACAAAAAATCGATAGAATATCGAAACTAGATAATCTACAAAAAATCGTAATACAAAATCGATAGAATATCGAAATTAAATCGAAATAAAAAATCGATAGAATATCGAAACTAAATCGAAATAAAAAATCGACAGAATATCGAATTCGATAAAGTGTCGCGTTAGTTCCGCATAAATCGTGTAATTATCTTTCGATTTATAGATAGGTTATCGATGAAGTATCTAACTATAATCTTGAGATTTTTAAAAGAAAAATCGTTCGATTTTATCGAAAGTTTATCTGTTGATGGATTTTGCCAACTATAATTCATCGATAATCTGTCGATATATCGAAAGATAATTTCACGATTTATGCGGAACTAACGCGACACTTTATCGAATTCGATATTCTGTCGATTTTTTATTTCGATAATTTGTCGAGTGTGCTGCTCGGGACGCACATTTTCAATCTTGCTTCCTGCTACGTCTTCATTCTGATGCAACAGGGTACAAAGGTTCCCAAAAACCAGAAAAATACTACGTATATAAATTTCCTGTAAGGATAAGAATTATGTAGATCAGAACAGAAATTATTGAGCCTCTATAACGATATCCCGGAAAAACAAGCACTATATTTTATTTGTACGGAAGAGATATGGATATTATTAGGTTTCGAATTGACCTTTTATACTAAATATTACATCTACAATGTTTACATGGCACGGAATGATTGCTTCTTTACTAACTGCTTGTGCATTATGAGTACACAAGGGACGAAGTTTTACTCATATCTTATCTCGAAATGTGTACTATACTCAAATTAATTGGTTCCTTTTTCTTTTCTTCGCTTTTATCTGTTCGCTTTTACGCGTTATTGGCTTATTAAATTTAGCTTGTGAGTTTTTGAAATCGGTCTTAATGAGAAATTATAATTAGGTTGGGAATTGGAAATGCATTTTTCGGTCAATGATTTAGGATGAACATTGTATGTATACGTGAGGAATTTCACTTGATTCGTGTAATCGGTTCGAGGATCGGAAAAAAACGAAAATCTAAAAATAAAATTTCACCTTTGCGAGGGCAAAAATGTTGACGTACTTTGGAAAAAATTCTAGTGCTGTAAGTTGAAATTTTTAGCAGAAAAATTTATGTTGAGGGGGGTGGGAGGAAGTGTATACGACTTTTGGCGGTCGTTAAGTGGTGAAGGGAAAGTAGGGTGCACAAGCTCCTCAGAGTCAGAATTCATCATAGAAAATGAGTTCTTTCAGAAATGCTCAGTTTGGACCTTTCCTGAATACTTTTTTGCTCATAACTTTTTTCCTAATTGAGATATTTGAAAAATTCCAAATTTATAATGAAGCTGATCAAATTTGGGATAAGAAAAGTCATATTGTATTTTACCAAAAAAGTGATATTTTCCTTCCTGTGAGATCATTTTGGTGCTAATTTTTTCCTAAATCAAGATTTTTCTTCCCGTGAAAAGTTTTTTGCTCATACCTTTTTTTCTATTTGAGATATTTGAAAAATTGAAGTTTCAAAATGAAGCTGATCAAATTCCTAATAAAAAAGGTCAGAATGTATTTTCCCCAAAAAATGATATTTTCTGTCCTATGAGCAGAGTTCGGTCACAACTTTTTTCTCTATTGAGATTTTTCTTCCTGTGAAACGTTTTTTGCTCATAACTTCTTTCCTAATTGGAATATTTTTGAGAAATTGAAACTCTAAAATGAAGCTGATCAAATTTTGAATAATAAAGGTCAGATGGTATTTCCCCCCAAAAATGATATTTTCTGTCCTATGAGCACAGTTGGGTTTTAACTTTTTCCTTAATTGAGATTTTTCTTCCTGTGAAAACTGTTTTGCTCGTAACTTTTTTTCTAGTTGAGATATTTGAAAAATTTAAGTTTCAATATTGAGCTGATCAAATTCCTGATAAAAAAAAGTCGTATTGTATTGTCCCCAAAAGATGATAGTTTCCTTCCTGCGAACACTGTTGGGCAAAGACTCATTTTTCTTCAAAACCCACTGTAGTTGACTCGGATAAATTACCAAATACTTGGAAAAAATTTCGATTCAATCTGCATTCTTCTTGAGTAGACCATCTTTCAAACTCTGCAGTGTAGAAAATCGACAAAAAAAAAAAATGAAAACAAACCATCGATAGAGAAACCTATTAACCTAGTACCCTGCAATTCATCCCTGGAAATGACCACCGATGATGTCACATTCGCATATCCTCAATTCCTGTCTCGTATCACCGCAGGATACAAAATTGTACCGTTATTCGGTCTGCTCTCAGCATTACCGTATTATAAATTCATCGATGAATACAACTTTGGCGAATTCGCGAATCTTCATTCGACCACATGACACAATTCTGCCAGCAACAATACGAAAAGAAATCTTAGATGGTGAAATGCGCGGTAGTACATCCCACAAACAATACCCTATCTTCGGTTCGACTCATATGAAAATGCAAATACCAGAGAAACGAGTGGTTGCCACCCCTAATACTGTGCTGGACATATATCGACGTAGAAAACAAAAGTCTTTAGAGAAAGCGTTCCGAATTCGACAATTGAGACTTTCACGACACATTTGGAAAAGAAACAACAATTCTTTGATATAATTAAACCCCTAGTCAATCTCTGGTAAGGGACAATGAAACCTCACGCGTATTACATAATAGCCACCGATAGAGCTAAAGAAACACCACGTCACGTCAGGCCGCAAAAAATCATCCTTTATTTAAAGCACATACAACCTGTAAAGAAGACTTGGAGAAAAAAAAACAAGAGGGAAGTGTATAAAATAAAGGTCAGTAGGACGATATGCGTGCGTTTTCAAGGGCTCGAATTGAAGAAAGACGTCGATTAGGAAAGAAAAAAACGTACAAAATGTCTGACATTGTTTGAAATTTCCCTTACTGACCTATTTCCCAAGTATTTTCCCTTTTTATAACCCCTTATTCGTTACGCGTACCAAGGCTATTGTATGTTTACAATTTGGTCATTTTGTATTAGTTCGATTAGTCTTGACGGTTTTTAAAATGCTTTTCATTTCGAAAATTAGAACAAATTTGTACAAGGCCGGGCCGAAGCGGAGTCGATTCTTAGAAATACTCGTGTTTTTTGCAGCAGAGGAAACCAAGTAGCACGTTCGCGTCCTAATAATGCGAAATATTTCGTAATCATTAAGCACTGTATGAAAGGGTCCATCTCGCGGATACGTTGCTTGTGCCATTAGTTCTGATAAAATTAGGACGGATGGGGCTGGCAGAGATTCGGTCGAGGAAAAAAAACGACGTTAGACGCCAAGCAAAACACAAAAATATGGTAACACGTCGTTTGCAGTGACAAATTTACGTATTCGCATTAATATAGGTCAGAAATATTAGAAGAAAATTTAAATATAATTTTGAAACCAGGGCAGTACCCCTCGCATTGCCAACTTTACAACTCGATGGGAGCTTTATCGACAAGATACCAGTATCGAGCACAACACTGTAGGTGTCTTCGCACATTCTGCCAGTCCCACCGTATTGATATCTTCGCTCATATTACGTGGCATGCCTCTAAAGGGTTAAATAACCCTTTTCATAAAAGCTACCAGTCGACTTGGCTGAAGCAACAAGGGGACTTTAATTCACCATTTATCACACCTGCTACTACCTGTAGAGTGTGGACCTACGTACGAGTAGGTAGAAGGTACATTACCATATATTAATAGCAGAAAAATCAACAGGCTATATGCTCCAGCAAGTCCCTCCTTACGTAGGTATTGTTTCACCTGAGCAGACTTTTTCCATTACGTATTAATCGAGGTCATGGGCAAATCCACCATAATATCATCCTCCCAGCTCTTATAGTTCGTATATCACTACCAAGCTATAAAAAAATTATATCAACTTTTTCGCCAAACAGTCTAATATAAAAGTTATTTTCGTATTCATCATCGCGAAATGCATCGCATCGGTATCCATATAAAATAAAAACATAAACAAATCTGGCTCGTACCGTTGAGCCAATTCTGCTTCTGTCCAGGGTTTATGGCTTAATCTACTCATTCGATGATACAAGACTATATCGTCACAACCTTTCTGTTACAAGGTTAACTCGACCCAGGTAAGAGGTAGTACATGAAACGTGCGGAGGTGGAATTTATTATTTATTATTCTCGTGTAAGATGAAAAAAAGTTTTCTCATCTACGTGTTTCTTTAGCACGAATATAGATAAGAGAAAATGATATCGAGTAAGTTAAAACTTCGCGCGTGTTAAAAAGGAAGTGGTATGTGATATTGAAGATAAGAGTATTCGGGGAATTGTACGAAAAAAGACATTGGAATATTAAAGGTGATTTATGTCAACTTGGTATTCATATTTTTGAAAAATATATCGTGTTTTTTTTTTTTATTTGGAATTTAATCAGCTCTGTTTTGGAAATTTCAATTTTTTTAATATCTCAATTAGGAAAAAGTTAAAAGCAAAAACTTTTCACAGGAAGAAAAATCTCAATTGAGAAAAAATTAAGACCCAAGCCCAACTGTGCTGAAAAGACAAAAAATATGATTTTTGGCGGTGGGGGGGGGGGGGGGGATACAATCTGCCTTTTTTTATTCGAAATATGATTTGCAATAAATTCTTTTAAAAAATCAAGTTCCAACTCAATTTTGAAAAAAATTGTTTTTTACGAAATTTGGAAAAAGTTACTACCTACAGAATTATAAAAAGAGAAAAAAAATGTGTTACAGCAAAAAATTTCTTTAGCCACAAAATTTAAAAAAATAGAAGTTTTAAAAATTTGCAAAAATTGTACTTTGACATTGTCAGAAAATTTTTCTACATTTTTTTAAAACAATAATTTAAAAAAAAAAAGGTTACTCAAACAAAGTATTTTCAGAAAATTAAAAAACAGTATTTCAACGAAATTTGAAAAATTGACTTCAGACAAGATTTTAGAAAATTGTTCCTGAAACAAATTAAAACAAAAAAAAATATATCAAGTTTTCAAAAAAAATTTGTTTTCAAAAAATTTGTAAAATACAGTTTTAACTGAATCTTGAAAATGTTGTTATTTGACAAAATTTTTGAAAATTTTATATTTAAAAAAAACTGCAAAATTAAAAAAAAATAATTTTCAATAAAATATTAAAAAAAAATTACTTGAACATTTTCAAGTTCCCCCCCCCCCCCAAAAAAAAACACGGAAAATTCGTTGGGAAATTTTAAAACCTGTAATAACACTAACAGTAAAAAAGAAATTAGTTACACATATTACAAAATGGATTTTCAAAAAATAAAAAATAAAAAAAAGATTCAAACGAAATTAGAAAAAATTGAGTGATGAAAAAATTTGAAAAAATTAAGTATATTTTCACAAAATTAGAAAGAAATTTGTGTTCTAACGTAATTTGAAAAATTGACATTCAACAAAACTTGAAAAAAATTGCTGCTCAAAAAAAAATTCAAATAATCACGTTTAGGAAAATTTTGAAAAATTATGTATTAAATTGAAATTTTTTTGGCAATGAAATTTAAAAAATCGATTCTCATCAAAATTTTGAAAAAAAATTACAGAAAAATTTCCTTGACCAAAATTTGAAAAAAAAAACATGTTCACCAAAAAAAAAAAAAAAAAAGTTGCAGTGAAATTTTGAATTTCGATTTCTACAAATAAAAATAAAAATAATGAAAAATTGTATCTTTACAAAAAATTTCCCAGAATTCCGAGAGTGATTTTTGCAATATTAAAATTGGGACACATCGCTCGAGGAGTTAGTTCAATTTATATTTGAACCCCTTTCTCCTTCACGACCTTGTTGTGAAAGAAGAAATAAGGAGCATTGACCTTGCAGAGTTGAAATTTCCATTTCAATTGTGAAATGTGAGATCTGGTGATTCTGCAATAATTTTTCGCACTCTTCGAATTCTCGTCCAATACTTTTTCGAATTTTATGAAAATTTTAAGAATTCTGCACCAAAATTGGGAAGGGGGTGAGAACCGTAAATTTTTCAGAAATTTTTATCATTTTTTTTCTTCAAATATTCGTAATGGAAATAAAGTTCCAATATTCTAGTACGTTACACCTATCTGCATTTATGTGTTTGCCTCGCCCCCCCCCCTCCCCTCGCCTGGTCCTTTTCCACGGTCTTTATCACTTATCAGAGGTTTGAGCGTTTAAACGGTGCAAATATATTCTCGTACTACTTGACACGCTCGCTATTATTATCTTCTCTCACCAGCAGAGTTATTAGTTATTACCATTAACATGGGACGTGGTCGTTTTCACTTTCGTAACGACGAAGGGAACGAGCGAGCGAGCGACGTCGACGACGTTATCATTTCGCTATAACCCCGCGCCGTGATTAAACCTCAAGTTCCTACTGCTCCAATTTCCCTATGTTTGGCTTTTCGCTTTCCGTCGCTCGTGTACCGCATCGCGGCGTAATGTAGGTAAATAGGCCAAATCTGACAGCGGTCGTTCGTCATCCACGGTAAGCGTCGAACGTCCCTAGCGTCTCGACGTTCGGTTTTGTTTTTATTACTTTTCTTTTTCTCGGCCATGTTTTTTTCCGCTCTTTCTTCTGCACTTCCACTTCGCATCTCCATCTGCACGTTGCATTGCCTTTCCTTGCCTTTCCTTGCCTTGCCGCGTGCGTATATTAGTGATTCGCGTCGCGAAGCCGCTCAACCCAGAGTTTGTTGACTTCCTTCTCCAGCACTGTCGAGAGATTTCTCTTTCTTCGCCATTTTTTCTTTTACTTTCTTCCGAAGCGCGGCACTTTCATTGTTTTCTCGTTACACTTGACGCTTTCTACGCTCATCGGCAAAACTGGTCCACATGTTTTCAATGTCAATAACCTGCCTTGAAATTATTTTGATTTTATTTACTCGTTTTACTAGTTCCGACGTCGTCGTCGTCTTTCCTCTCTCGCCGACACGACGAGTTTATTGTTTTTGTTTTCGGGCTATTTTTAGAACGAAGATCTGCTGTGCAGAGTTTTAGGTGCTCTTTGCTCTGTGCAGAATGGTTTTGATCCCTGTAATCTCGAGTATGGCTAATCTACTATGTCAAGTTCGACCTTATACCATTGAGTTTACATCTTATTGTAAGACTCACGCTGTAATATGGGTTAATCACGACGAAAAAAATAGTCGCCACGATATCTGTGGCCGATGACACAAAGACCGAGCTGCACTAAGCGGTCGCTTCGGATATACTATATAATTAATACGTTTAATCTGATTACCTTGTGTATTGTGTATTGTCATCGCTATAACATGGATGAGTGGGGCTCGACGTGTCGTATGTCAACCATAAGTGGGTCAGTTATGTATTATGACATCGATTTACAAGCTATTAGATGTTGTAAAAATTGAAAATAGTAAGTATATGCGACAGGTATCTATGTAGCTGTTGAGTTGTGTGATTTGAGGCCTCCCACGCCTCCCCCTCGATCAATTAAGGTGCGAGCTTGAGAAATAGCTGAAAATTTGGAATTAATTGTCAAAAAATGGGATTTCAATTGAAAATACGTTGTAAAATTGAAAATTGGATTTTTTCGTTTTCGGTTGAAGGGCAGTGGGGTTGGAAAACTTTTTGGTTTTGGTTGTTTGACTCTTCATTGATTCTTCGAGTATCAAATTTGTTCGAAAATCTTCCAAAAATTTAGCTCGATGAAAATTTTGACGAAATTAACTGAAAATTTAGCAAACAAAAATCCATTAACATACTAAAAAAATTAAATACAACATTTGAACAAATCCACCAAAATTGAAAAAATTGAAAAATTAAAACTAAATTCTAGATCGAGCCACCAAAAAAAAAAAAAAAAAAATTGGACAAAAAATTGAAACCAAATTTTAAAAAAAATTAAGGAAATTAAGAACCGGGGGAGGGGGACTGATTTAATTTTTTTTGAATGAAAATAGGTACAATTTTTCATCATAAAAACAGAAAAAATGAAATGGGGTAAAAATTTGAGAAAAAAATTGTAAAATTATTGAAAAATGGAAACTAACCTAATTAAAAAAAATTCAGGGTATCAGGAACGGGGGGAGGGGGTTTTGACTTAAATTTTTTTAAATAAAAATAATTATAATCTTTCAATATAAAATGATGTGAGGAAAAATTAACTTGTAAAATTATTGAAAAATCGAAAATGAAATCGTCAAGAAATTTTAGGGAGACAGGGGATTGAGGGGGAAGAGAACTTTTCTGATTTGAACTAAAAATAAAATTTTTGAATAAATTTAAAGAATGACTAAAAAACTGCAGCTAAAAATAACAGAAAAATTAAAATTAAAATCGTTAAAAAAAGTTAATGGTACAAGAAATCAGAGAGAGAGAGAGGAAATTTCTGTTTGGAACTAAAAAAAGAAGAAAAAAAATACACGAATACACTGTTTGAAAAAAAAACCCAAACAAACAAGAAATACTGTAATTTTATTTTCAAATTACAGAAAAATTGAAACTAAAATTGTTGAATAATTTTTAGAGTTGTAAGAAACCGGGGGGGGGGGGGGGAGGGGGTGAATTTGAAACTGAAGCTGAATCAGTAAATCTTCTAAAAATTCAGCAAAAAAAATGTTTAAAAAAAATTAAATTATGGAAAAATTGAAACTGAAATCTTCCTGATTTCTTATAATGAAAAAAAAAGGGAAAATGGGTTTCTGATTTGAACCAAAAAATTGATTTGAAAATACAGATCTTAATTTTAGAAAAAAATCATCAAACAAAAATAATCTAAATTTTGGAAAAATTTCGAAGGCTCGCAAAGAAAGTAAAATGGGATTCTGATTTGAACCGAAGCCCCCAATTTTCTCAATTTTCTTCGTAATTTCCCCTCTTAATCCTCACATTCGCTCAAAACACTCGAAAATAGATTCCACGTTTACAATTTATTTCAATCATCGATAAGCCGCTCCATTACTCCACAACACGAAAATTCTCGAAATAACCTCTATGATCGCCCGACAATACCTTCCATAATCGCGAATTTCTATTTATAGGTAAATCTCAACACATAATAAAATTTTCACGAAAGGATTACAAACTATAATTCGCTCGTTAGTTAACTGGCGATAAAAAAAAAAATACGAGACGAAATAACACATCACGCGTTAAATACGTGAAACTTGGGATCTGCTTGTGGATCGGTTTTCTTATTATAATCCGAGTGATTGTTTTCGGTGGGCTCATGTTACCCTGTTTTAATCGTCGAATTGACAATAGGAAATTTCTGGCGGGTGCTGTGCTGACGACAGTACGTCCCTTGAAACACATCCTACACTCAACCCGTGCGAAAGTTCAAGGTTAAACAAGGCCGATACAAATTTTAATTACGATATTAAATTGATGGCTCCGATGGTGATGGTAAAATGTGGTGTATGGAGTCGTCGTCGACGTTGTCTCGTTTTCCTCGTTAAATTATTCTCATTTTCCGTTCACTTTTTCACGAGAGAATCGATATATACGACATGTGAGTCATTAACACTTTTGCTTTTTGGCATACTTTTCGTGGATGCACTTTTTTTTCTCATTCATTAACACTGCGATCGCTCCTAAAACAATTACCCGCGTACTTTGTGCGTTTTAATTTTGAAAGTGAAACGGATCGGTTTTAATTTGTCGTATGCACGCTTTGCACAACCGACCGGAGCGTTCGCTGTGCAGGCCTCCAGCGGCTTGATGACCGAGTGAAAAAATCTACGTACGCGGTGTCACCGCAACCTTAACGACCGACGAATTGTACGTAGGAATGGGAATGAACAACAATGGACCAGGGAGCAGAGAGCAAAGAAACACCGTGAGAATCCACCTTGCTCAGCTCTGCGCTCTACTTTTCCAACGATGCGTTTAATCGCGGAAACATCTTTATTACGAAATTTTTTCAAGTTTCTACACTGTGAGCTCGAGCTCGAGCCTGCCGTGACCATGTAGAATTCGCGAGAGTGCCGAAATTTGTGCCAGTCTTTGATTCCCTTCCACTCCACCAGTCCTAAGGTGGATTTTTTTTCTCTAGCCGAATAAGGCAGGGTGTACGGAGAGTGTGCTCGATCGTGCGAATGATTACGAAAAATAAAAGTGATAAGATCGGTTATCATAAGTTGTTTATGGGGCACCCCCGTGGATATTGAAGTGGGACTTTTTTGGTCGGAGTTTGTTTTGAAATGGGCATCGTAGCTGCCCCCTGCTGGCAGGTAGGGAAAAAGTTATGGAATGAGATTTGTGAAGTTTTTAATTGTCTATGATTTTTGTTTGGAGATTTTTTTCATATTTTACATTTTTTGGGAAATATTTCTGAAGTTGAGTGAAATGCTCAAGAAAGGCTTCTGTTTTAATTAAATTTTTTTCAGGAAATTAAAATTGAAAAATAAATCAAAAAAGTTTTTAAAAACAAAAAAAATTTAATTTCGAAAAATTGTAAAAAAAAATTTGAATTTTTTTTTTAATTTTTAAAATTTTTTGAAAACTTCAAAAATTATTATTTTTTTAAATTAAAAATAAATTTTGTTTTAAAACTAAATTTTTTTTTGAAAAAAAATTGAAATTTTTTAAAATTACCTAATTTTGAACAATTATTTTTGGAAAAAATGAAAAATGTTTAAAAATTGAAAAATTATTTTTCAAAAAAAAATTCAATGTTAGTAAATTATGAAAGAATTTCTTCTGACAGGTGATCATAATCTTCCCCTGCACCGAATCGATCTTCAAGAACCATATATTTACATATTTTGGAAACCCCTGCGGGTAGAAGTCCCAAAAATTTCCCCTCTGCCTCGTTTCCACCCTCACTTTGACCTACTGACTTATCCCTTTAATTCGAATACTAAAGCCGAATCTGGATCTGGAGAAAAAAATGCCGTTAGGTCGTATTCGAAGCGCTCGCTATCTTAGGTACCTAATTTTTTAAAAGTCTATAAATTAGAATACACAACAAAAGGTAATTTTATATCACCGCGTGTGTACGGTTGAAGAGCGAGAGAGAGAAGCACGAGACGGACGGGTTTCCGGACCCCTTTTTCTTTTTTTTATCCAAGTCATCGGTCAGGTGTAATGGTTAAAAAAGAGATAGACGCGGTGCGTTCGGTTCGGTGTTGGAAATGCCGTCGAAGAAGCCTTCACCTCATTTAAAAATAGTCGAGGGAAGGCATAATGTTGGTCGCGTACTCGTAGTATGCGTGTATATTATACATACGATTGGGTATGGGGTATGGGGCATGGGGCAGGGTACTCGAATATATGAGAGAGCAAGAGAAAGACTTGACACTTAACCCGCGTGCTCGTTTCCCGTTTTGTTTCACGTATACTATATAAGAATGCAGGTACAAAAAAAAGAAGAAGAAGAAACCTAAAGTGGAAAATTTTAAAAATATGTGGTGGTTGCGATGTGGAGGTGGCTGCCCCTCGATGTATGTAACCTTATAGCTATGGTATAGATACGTATTGAATTTATTTTCCGAGAAAAGAGATTGAAAATAAAAAAAACGTCGCCTGACAAACGTTCATTACGTGCATCATTTAGTATTGTAACATGGTGACACTGCATTGTGATCGCGCCAGCGTATTTATATTTATTACAAGTACAAGTACTAGAATCATGACACGACCGACGGCGCAATAATAATAATAATAAAGTCGTTTAACATAATAATCGTACAATTTTTCTCTTTTTCTTTCCCAGTACAAAGAATGGCGGGGAAGAATTATCGATTCTTTTAATTCTTTCTTCGGCTTTTTGTATTGTACCGCGAGACGTTTATGCAGAAAAATCATTGGCCTAGTTAAATAGCGACAAATACGAGCACACGTACAGCTAGGTGAAGGGTGAGGAGTTCCTGGTGTTAGTTGTCTTTGTGCCGCGTCGTGTGTATGTGTGTGAGTGAGGTGTGGCTCTGGGGAGAAGAGGGGTGGTAGGTATCGAGGAAATTATACTACCTGGTGTCCGGTGAGTAGTGGAGAATAGTTGAGATTTGCTGTAATCGAGTTCAAATAACAAAAAACTTCATGTGTATTGGGTGCCTATCTCAATTTTGAAGGGGCAGTGGAGTACCAAAATATGTGAAAAAGATGTAACTTCTTGAGGCCAACAAATGAAGTAATTTGAAAAATTTGTCTATCTTTGAAAATGAAGCGTTGAAAGATCATTGTTGTCTTCCATACTAGTAATTTCTGCGACAACATCAAAAGTTTGAAGCTCGCTTTCATTTTCAAAAATAGACGAATTTTCCACATAACTGAATTTGTTCCCCTCAAAAATTTGCACCTGTTTAATGTAGAGTCTCCATGAAATTTTGTGATTTTCATGCGTTGTGATGCCCTTTAATGAATTGAGGAAGATGCCGCTTTTGGCAAAGACTTTCTTGTTGCTCTAGATCTCTCAATTTCAATGATAGACGTTTCGATGTGGTTAGAGCTTTTTTTGATGTTTTTTAAGTGCTATCCACTGGCAGGGTCAGAACATTTTTTGCATGCAGTGTTGTCAAACTATGCTCTTAGAAAATATCAATTTTCAAACCTCTCTAGCACCTTCAATTAAAAAGACAGGAACCATGTATTCATGAAGTTTTATGTCAGTTTGCCTCGGTTATATCCAAACCTCAAAAATACTCCATCACAACCCGGACACCCTGTATATTCTTCCGATTATAACTACCGACGACATATCGAGCATAGTGTTATTACTGGTAGTTTACGTAATCTACGATTTTACGCTTTGGTTTTCCTGCTGCTAGAAGGAAAAAAAACTACACAAGGTATTGAGAATCTTAGGCAGGGCAACCCGACCAATCGAGAGTAATGATCACGACGCACACATACGGACGTACGTTGCACTTACGTCGTTGGCCAGACGAGGTGTTCGGTGCGGTGTTCATTTTTCAATGCAACGATGATGCACGCGGCGGTAATGCGTCCGTGCGTACGCGGGATGCGTGTGTTGTAAGACTGTCTGTTGTAAACTAGGTCAAGGAGGTAATAATTTTAAACCGTTGCCGCACTGGATACCATTGAGCATTTTGGTCGGCCTGTGTGACGGTAGTGGCAATATCGCTGTCGACCCACTTTCCCTTCCGGACAAGTCTCCCTTGTTATGTTACCATAGAGGTATACGCGGTACACCGTACACATATCGAGTACGTTTATGGTAGATATAGGTATATTGCACCAGTCAAATCGCTCGAGCAGTCGCCCAGGTAGAAAGAGAAAGAGAGACGTGTGTGCCTGTGCGGTAATATATATGTGGGTACACCTTATATAGGGATAAGACGTATGCTGAGTCGTTATACTCGTCTTGTGTATTATTCAAATCGACTAGACCGCGCGGCAAGCCATCAGCCGCCCCCGATACCCCACCATTGCCTCCGATCACAGATATGTGAAGATACTTTCGAAATTCAAGGTGTAAGACCCGTGTAAACTGTAGTATATGGAACTGGAAGATGCTACATTTAGAGTGCATCAAACATTTTCATGCCAGAAAGGCATCATCTCTTTTTCTTTTTACCTATGTATAATTAAGTGTAGGTATAAAAATATCTATAGACTCATCAGGAAATGCAACACACAGACACGCGATAAGAGACCTAGCTATTGTAACAATAAAGAGTGTGGACCCAGGGTCAGTGTACTAAGCTATGATCCTTGATCCTTTTTCCACTTTTATTTTAAAAATTTTCCATCTACAATGTAAGCACACTATTTGGGAAGCTTTATTTGTTGTGTTGTTGGTTTCTTTATCAGTCACTATATTTAGTGGTATGAGTGAATACTCACTACTTTTTCGATGATATCGATTTAACCCACATTAAAGTTGGGATTGGTTCAACACGTGTGAAATGTCTGGTGAGGTTCTTTCCCACTTTTGTGTGATAATGACTGACATCTTTTTCTTTCTATTGGTTTTAATCGCGGAAAATAATTATGTTACTGGGTAGAGGAGTATCAGTTTTGAGGAAATAAGGTTTTGTGAATGTGTCTCTATTTGGTGGGAAGGGCTTCTTACCTAAAACATTTACAAAGAAAACAAAAATCTTTAGGAAAGTGATTTTCTCAATCAAAAAATTGTTAAGGGAAACCCAAAAAATGTGTATCAATTTATTAGGAAGCAGTAATGACAAAGATTAATCGAAGGAATCACTCTTGACACTCTCTCTTCAACACTGATTCAGTTCTGCAGCTTCATGAGTCACTCTCCAAAATCATATGCCCATGCCCTTACTCATGGACGACCTCGTTCATTTCAGGAAATTCCAACCAAACTGCTGTACTTTTGAACAATTAAACCAAGTGAAGAGCATCTTAATTAGTCGAAAAATAAACGGTCGAGGAATTAAAAATACCAACAACAAACGGCTCGTTGTCCGGCTCTATGTAGCATGGCACTTTCACGGAAGGCTGAACTCATACATACGGTAGCTAGCCTAGCCAGCACACGATACAAAGCTCAGATCGGTTTAGCTTGGCCATGTACACATACGATGCGATAGGATAGGAGAAAGGTAACCGTGTGGCACGTCATAATATCCGGTAAAGATTATAGTTCAAAGCTGAAAACTATCCGATGTACCTATCTATACATAGAGGGAACCGGATGTTTGAGTTGAGAATATCGGAAGTTGACCACACAATACTCGCCTAAGAAAAGCAACGTCTTCGCCTTATGTCGTATTTTTTTTTCTTAAGCAAATGGCAATCGACATTTGGGCTTGGGCCTTAGCTCGATTCCGCCTTGGTCATAAAGCCGGAAATAAGTGTCCAAAGTTTTTTATTCCTTCGATATGGAAAATATTCTATATCGTGATACGTTTAGGAATGTCGAAAAATTAACGAATTGTGGCAAGAATGGTCGGTATTTTAATCATTCATCTGTCTCGTTAAAGATTTACACGCCAGAATTGCGGTATTATGTATAGAAAATTGTGCTGGTGGTATGCATTAGATGGTGTGATTTACCTCCGCAAAGGTATTCGAGCAGTACGAGTCTATGGCCATGCTAATTAAAGCTAATAGGACGTGTGTAAGTAGATAGGTGGAAGATGGTCGCCTCGGTGAAACAACTTCGACATCGATGCATCTTCGGTGAACCTTCGAACGTTGGTACATTTCCGGCAAATGAACCGGATGGACATTTCTTTTAGGTGAAATAGCCACGCCTACGTCACCGTGGTCGTCGGTCGTTGTTTCTTGAGTAGAATAAAGCCGCGTACATACAAGGATATTGTATAAGACGTTCATTATGAGAATAAGACAAATAGTAGCACTGGTTTTTGGTCGAAAATCGATAGCTGCTGGTATCCGTTGTTAATTAGTGCAAATGTTATGTCCACAGTCCTTACAAGTGTGCATGGATTATTTCCGAGACTAATATAGATTTTTCTTCTTTTTTGTTTTTGTCCTGACAGTAGATACCAATGTCCCACCTCTTGTATCAGGATCTCCTTCGGACCACGGATCGGTTGTATCAAACTCATCTTCGATTGTATCGACACCATTGTACATAAAACGGGAACCTAACAGCGAGGAACAGCATAAAGCGTTACTTCACGGTATCCTCAGCCATCACCATCATAGTAGTCAAGTAGCAGCGGCTGCCGCTCATCTCCTAGGATATACTGGTACCACCACCGCCACCACCACCACAGGTAATATCGTTTATATATTCTAAATACGTACATACGCTCGTAGATACTCATAAGTACTCGGCTATATTTTAATGCCAGCTTTATAAGACACTACATATAATAGCACGCAGCAAACGTTCGATTCGGTTTGGGCATTTCCAACAGAGTCGCGATCGCGACTACGACTGGTAAATCGTCGACCATGGCCTAAATTATGGCGATGGCGTTCGCCTATTATGACGTAAGGCTCCATTCGGTCGTAATAATTTCGCGTTTTTTTTACATGTTTTGATTCCACACGTTCAATGTGTTCGATAATTACGTTGTGATAAGCGAATGAATGGGAAACCATCGTCTATGTCTGTTTTCCTCATTCGGCCAACTACAATGAGGCGCCTGTTTTGTCATCGCGGTTCGCGGTGTCGAAAAGAAAATTGATGTTGATGATTTGAGGTGTCTGTAAGTTGTAGAGTCGATGGATTTTTTTTTTCTTTTGGAAGAGCTTTTTTCTTGAGGAAGTTGTCGAACAACTTGGATCATTGGTGGTATAGCTTCCTGAGGGAGGAGGGATGGGTAAATGAGCTTTTGAGCAAAATTGTAGAGATCCAGTTGTGGCTCCTGAAATTCTGTGCATTTTTCTGAGGTTTTCCAAAAGATCTTTGGAGGAGGAATAAATGGATGGATGAATGTATGGGTAAATGAGCTTTTGAGCAAAATTGTAGATACCTTATTCTAGTAAGTCTCCTGCAATCCTATGAATTTTTTGGAGATTTTCTAAAAGATTGTTGAAGTGTGGAGGGAGGGGAAAGGGTAAATGAGCTTTTGAGCAAAATTGAAGAGTGGCAAGTATCAATAGTATAACTTCAGATCACCTTTCCAGTTATTATCAGCATAAGTCATAATCTGCTCGACGCTGTGCACATTGAAACACATTGCTCTGGCCCTGCCATTTTTTCCTTTGGGTTCATTCTTTTGACTTCTACTATTGGTGGAAACCTTCTACACACAATATAAGTCAAGAGATTGAAGGCAAGGAAAGAAAAGGCAAGTTAGGAGCAATGTGTTTTTCTGTACCAAGAGCCCAGCTGATTTTGACTTATGCTGTTAATAAGTACTTTTGAAAGGTGATCTGGACTTATACTGGTGATACCTGCCTCTCTTCAATTATAGAGACCTAAGTGAGTTTCCTTGATTTTTTTTTTAATTTTACATTTTTGACCTTTTTTTTGGTAAAATACTGTAGTTGAGTGCAATTTTTCAGGGGAATGAGGTTCCCAAAGTATTTGTAAAAGAACTTCTATAAATCTTGAAAATTGAATCCGAAAAAAATGTCATATTAGATAATTCTATCAAGTAGTATACTTTTTCTCTCACGGTACGCAACCGACTTTTCGCTTGACCAATCGAAAAATTGAAACCAGTTAAATTTATCGAGGCATTAAACGAAACCCTTTCGTTATGTCCATGGCAGTTCATTTAGGAGGAAGAAGGATTAAAAAAAAAAGAAAAAAGGAAGACGGACACTAAGGTTTAATTTCCCATATGGGTATTGGTACGACAACGCTATTTTAAAAGGCCACCATCGCAAAAGAAGAATTAATATCGGTACTAGTTCTAGAGAGTATAGTTTATCGAAATGTCCGGTTGTTCTTGTAATTAAAGGATGAGTCCCACGATCTCGTCGAACGCAAAGGTCATCGTAAAGTCTATACTGACCACTGACCAGTAGGGTTCCTACTCCTGCAACTTTTTCGAACAATGGCCGCAGAAGTGGACAGTGTCCAGTGTAGACTTGACCATTCTAGTTATAAAAGGTACACGAATCGCACCCCAACCTTGATGGACATCACTATGTCTTTTATCTTTGTATACTACGTTTGCGCTGCCCGTTCGATTACACGTTGTTTATTATCGTATTATTTATAACAATTAATTTCGCCCCTTTGCCCGGCACCACCTTAAAATCGTGTAATCGGTTTTATTATTTTCAAGGGTGTTTCGTAATAACGTATTTTTTTACGCTATATTTTCCTCTCTCTTGGTTATTTTATTCTTACGAGACGTGTTTTTTTTTCTTTCTTTTCTAACGTATTTTCATAGGCCTACGTGTCCGGTTCCTCTTTATAGTGCTACTGATGATTGTTATAAGGGATGTGTGAGATGAATAGTGTGAAATTTTTTTCCGTTTTCCGTAACTCTCTGGTCTCTCGTTGATGACCACAACCACATCGATCCTACATGTACCTAGTTAATTAATCCTGTACATGGGGCAAATATTAAATCCCAGGTGTCTTAAAAGGATTGCGAATAATTTATACCTGCGGAATTGGCGAAAAAAAGGATATTTGCCTATTTTTTGCCGCATAAAAGATTTACCCGGTTGCGGAATTGGTTTTATTGGGATTTTTGATCGGAAATACTTGTAAAGATTACATAACGCGTGTCCCTTTCAAAGTTTCAGTCGGCTAAGCACCTGGCTATGGCGCGGCACGTTTCTTACAAAAGAGCCACAGCAGCCTTCGGTTGGCAAACAACTCGTCGAGGTATCCTTTTTTCCATTTTTTCATATTCGCGTAAACCCTTTTTATATATTTCGTCGAATTTACCCCAAAAGATTTACCGCACCGGATGCGACAAGCCGTGACATGAAAATAGGCTGAAAATTAATGCGTGATAGGGTTATAGGGCGAAGCACGCGTTTTCCATTTTTCTGCAATGTTTTTAGACTGACGGATGTGGACGGATTATGTCATAAAATAGTGGCGTTTTGATGACACGCAGGCAGCTTCGCAGAAAGGGTGAATTTTCGATTGTCTTTTTCTCTCTCTATCGGGCTATAGGCTTTATCTGGCTGCTCGAATCGATTTAGATATAACCCGACCATTGGCCAGAGTTGTAATGGATACCGAAGTGAATTTGTAATGACAGGTCGCGTGCTGCAGGCCGCATATGTATGGATAGGTATGGTCTAATAGACCTACATATATCTCAGATGGAAATGTGATAGAGATGTACTCTGCAGGAAACTTAATGGATTCAGAGATAAAACACCTCGAATTACGCATCGAAAATTAATTCAAAATTTTTTATGGGAGGGGGCTACTCGGAACAGAAACTTATTGATCTTGGGTAAAATTTGTCAACCAGTTCTGGAGATATGTATTTGAGATGGAAATTTTCAGCGATACTGGAAATTTATGTGGAACCCAGATATTTGAGATTCAAAATAGGAGGGGAAGGAGGGGTCCAATCGAAATTTTTGTAATAACCAAAATTATTTCCAAGACTTCAGGCTACAACTTTTGTTTGAAATTTTTTTCAATTTTACCCCTACCTCCCCACCAATATAAGTATCAAAGTTATATTATGCGAAATTGGAGGGGAGGGAAAGGTCTAATCGAAAATTTTACAATAACAAAAGTTATTTCTAGGACTTCAACTACAACTTTTGTTTGAAATTTTTTTCAATTGGACCCCTCCCCCAATTTTGAAAAATTATCTACCTGATGTTATGTGAAATTGGAGAAGAAGGAGGGATCTAATCGAAATTTTTGTAATGACCAAAATTATTTTTAGGATCTTGATCTACAACTTTTATTTGAACATTTTTTCAATTGGACCCGCCCTCCCTCCTCGCCCTCTATTTTTAATTAGTATCTTCGATGTGTTATGCAAAATCGGTGGGGAAGGAGAGGTCCAATTGAAAAAAATTTCAAACAAAAGTTGTAGCTTGAAGTCCTAAGAATAATTTTAGTTATCATAAAAATTTCGATTTGACCCCTCCCTCCTCTCCAATTTTGAATATCATCAAGAAAAAAATTATATTTTCTTTTGTACCAATTTTGTTTCTTCGAAATGATTAAAAGTGATCATTGATTTTCGCGCCAAGGGGAGCTCTGTTATTTTATAACCATTTCAAAAGAAAAGAGTATTTTATTGAAGAGCTTGTGCTTTGGCTTTTATGCTATAAAAACTAAAACTAAAAATATACAAAAAGAAGCAAAGGGTTTGATAAAGTGTACATCTGTTTATATGGGTATGAAACCGCGTGTGCCATAATTGGCATTTTACCCCCCTACTCCCCATCCAATCTCCCTACTAGAAGGATTATTCTTGAACGAATCGAATACGTAACGACATTTTGGGTAAAATACGCGAAAAGAGAGAAAAATTTTATTAATAAACGTTTGTATAATATGTCCTTGCGCAGATGCTCGAGTCCACGATATGGGTAAATAAAAAGGATTCGACATTAGGTTTTTGATAATAACAGTTGCACAATCGTTTTGGCGAAAATCTGCGAAATAAAGTATAAAAACAAGATATAGTACGAGGGGTTGATTGCGTAAAAGGGTTTTTCTTTATACTTGTTATACATATATACATAATATTTCATAATGCACGCTGCACGGTGCTAGGTGCAATGCAGGGTAGCACGGGTTATGCCAACCCATTGAAATTCTTAGTCGGTTTCCAATTTTAGGGAAACCCGATAATCGTCGATCGTGGATCCCTTTCATAGCGAACCGTGTCCCAAGAAGGGTTGAAGGAGAGGTAAAAACTACTGTAGGCATATACCGCGAAATATGAAATAAAAGGTAACGAAGCGAGCCCAATATGGGCAGATGTACCTAACTACGTACTACCTTACCTATGTTGATATGTAAGTTTTTAATTTTTTTTCCTCCGAGTGCGTCTTTTTTCTTAAAATCTAAGCCGACGAGAGGACCGAATTGAATACTCGGTTCGATCTCTTTGTATAGAAGTATAGATGAAGTGTCACCTGAAATATCATATAGTGTGGCATGTGTCTTGGGGTTGGATTCTGCAACCATCAGTCGGTTCTGATTTGGCCATAATTGATCTAATAATAAGGGTCGTAGATGAGTTCTTGAATTTTCCAAAAAAAAATTGTTTTTAATTTTGCCTCAATTTTTTAGCATTGATTTGAAGCGAGAAAGGGCAAAAATTTTCCTTCCAAGTGGTCATAAAATTGACTAGAAATTTCGAAATCAACAAATTTTTAATTCAAACTCATTTTTTGGTAAAGATTTCAAGGAGGGGAAAGGGAATGATTCGAAAGCTGAAAAATATCAATTTCAATTCCTTAATTTCTCATACGATGTAACTCTCAAAATGCGGAAACGATTGCAAAATTTATTTCTTCGAACGTATCTGTTTTCAACTGATAAGAATTTTGTGGTCAGAAGGATGCAACACTGGCCATTTCGTTCTGGTTTAATTTCTTCCTCATTGAGTAGGCTTCTTTTCTAGAAAAAAATTATTACTCGCGATCAATGAATTATTTAATTGCCAGATAAGTGAACCAATTAATGTGAGAAGTTTGGTATAATATCGACAACCTGAATCATATATTTATGAACGGAAATCGATATCAGTTCCTTAAATGGCAACAGCGATTATGGTAATATCGATTAATGAACACAATCGATTCGATATCTTTAACGATAAAAAAATTGTATAGGTGATGAATTCGATAGATCGTACACGATCTCGAGGAAAAATCTGGAAAGGAAAACCCCTTCTGATGTTTACTTAATTTTTCAAAATTTGGTGTAAATTTTTGAGTAAAATTTTAAAATCACTGAGACGAAACAGGGACGATTTAACTAAGAGTGAAAAAAAAACTAGGTAATTACGTCAAGCTGTGCGCACAGCTGCACGTCCGGCGTCTCCGCTGTGTTGCTAATACGATCAATTACTATATATCGCGAGTGGTTACGTAAGGTCGGGGTAGGAGAGACGGTGAAAAACAAGGAAAATCTGTATTCGTGGTAACTTGTAAAATGTAATACTCGTACATTGAATTTAGAGCAAGCGTTCGAGTAATAATTCCAAAATATCCGTCCAATTTAGAGCTATGGTCATTCTTACCCGCACTGCTGGCGAGCACCTTACTAATCCAAACTACTGGTCGGCGATTAAATTCGCATGTAGCTCGAGCGATTATGATGGAATTTTCCGCAAATATCGTCTCGCTCTCTTCAGCCTTCCACGAGCCTAGCTCGGTATTCCAAATGGTTAGTTCAAAGCTACCTAAAACCAGCTCTATCGTACGATACGATACGGGCACATGGCCAATTTTTTCTCTCCCATTCGAACGGAGATGGAGAACGGTCCGCTCACTCGGATCTCTCTGTGTTCGTATAATGACCGCGTACACAGCTTCCAATTAGCAGCGAAGTCATTTTGCACGCGTCCAGGTCCGAGGGTGTAGTAATGTCGCTTTTTACACCTTCGAGGTTGGAAGATAATTTGGTAATATGGCGTGGCTTCGGGTTCGGGTACCACGAGCGGTACATAGACGATGGTATAATGTAATCTTTTATCGTAAAAATCTGTTTACGAGGCCATGAAAATCTATACCTATATACATTACATGCCGCAAATTACTTGTAACATCATCGATATGCTGGTTTAAAATGTTAAGAAGGATATGGTCGGCAATTTTCCGCTATTATAGTGTTGCGAAATGAGAAAAGAAGTTGGTTTCGGCTTCGGTTAAAATTTTCAAAAAAAAATTCGCAAGTAATGGAAAATTTTAATTTTCTAAAGTCAAAATTGAAATCGAAAAAATTGAAGAAGTTTTGTTTCCTAAAATTGAAATTGAAAAAATTAAAGCTCATAATTTTCTTCAATCGAATTGAAAAATTTTCAAGATTTAAGATTTTCATTTTTCAAAATTAGCATTAAAGAATCTCTAATTTCTAAAATTGAAATTGAAGAAATTAATCCTCGTAATTTTCCTAAATTAAAATTGAAGAGTTTTCATTTTTCTAAGTAAATAAAAAATGAAGAATTTTTATTTTCTAAAATTGAAATGGAATCATCTTCATTCCCTTAAATTGAAATTGAAGGATGAAACTAGTAATTTTCTCAAATGGAAATTGAAGAATTTTCAGTTATTGAAATTGAAGAAATTTAAATTCTTAACTTCCTTAAATCAAAATTGAAGAATTTTCATTTTAGAAAATTAATTGAAGGAATTGAAATTTGAAACTCGCGATTTACTTAAATTTAAATTGAAGAATTTGCAACAAAAAAAAATGAAGGCTTCTTATTCTCCAAAATTGAAGTTTAAGGAATTGAAAATCATAATTTTCTTCAATTGAAATTGAAGAATTTCCATTTTTCAAAAATAATTGAAGGAATTAAAACTCGTAATTTATTTAAATGTAAATTGAAGAATTTTCCACAAAAAAAAAATGAAATTGAATGATTTTCCTTTTTTGAAATGAAAATAAATTGAAGAATCTTCATTTTCCAAAATTGAAGTTTGAGAAATTGAAAATCATAATTTTCTTCAATTGAAATTGAAGAATTTTCAGCTTTTGAAATTGAAATGGAAGAATCTTCATTTTTACTATTTGAATTGAAGAAATTCAAACTAGTAATTTACTTTAATTTAAATTGAAGAATTCGAGGGTGATGAAATTGAGGGTTTTTTATTTTCCAGAATTGAAATCGAAGCGTCTTCATTTTCCAAAATTGAAATTGAATAAATTAAAATAATTGTCATAAACCAAAATTGAAGAATTTTCATTTTATGAAAATAATTGAAGTAATTAAAACTAGTAATTTACTTAAATTTAAATTGAAGAATTCAAGAAAAAAAAATTGAATGATTTTAATTTTCCAAAATTAAAATTTAAGGAATTGAAAATCATAATTTCTTCAATTGAAATTGAATGATTTACATTTTCTGAAATTGAAATTGAAGAATTTTCATTTTTTTTTTCAAATTGAAATCAGTGAACAGGAAGAATAAAACTTGTAATTCTCTGAAATCAAAATTGAAGAATTTTCATTTCGTTTAATAAAATAAAAAAATAATAATAATTCAAAAAATATATAAGGTAAATCTCAAAAATTAAAATTTTATCATGCAATTTTTCAAAATTTCAAAAAAAATTATCAAAAATCAAACACAATCTCGAGTGGCAAAAAACTCTTCTTCACGTATTTTAAAAAAAATCTCACTCCAAATTTTATCACTTCTTACCCAACGCAACACTGCCTTTGACGTTTGACGTAGGCTAATCCCACTCGAGATAATACACAATTTGGCTAAATTTCATTTGTCAAGGTCTTATCAGTGCGCGAAAAACCACGTAAGCGAAAAGATATCTCTTCTTATCTGCCACAAAAGTGAAATGAAAATTACTTAAACAAAACGTAAGTAGGTAGGAAAAAAATCAGAACCATCGCTTCATTTAACTAATTTCGCGATTAGAGCGAAATTTCCATTAAAAATTGGCGCTTTTTGAGATAATTTAACGCGGAAGCCGCGCGATTACGAAATAAAAATAGCCAAATGGTGAAAATGCGATAATGTACAAGATCAAGGTAGCTTCTACTCGTATCAGTCTTCTCATTTGGTAAAATATCAGGCACAGTACCCTGCTCTTTGCTTTGTTTAGACGGAGCGGGGCCGGGCTGCTGGGCAGGGAACCTTTGGTTAATTCCCGAGCATTGTTTAACCCGTTCTAAAAAACAAGTTCATTACGTTATCACGTGCGATGCTCTGGTCAGACGTGGTAATCAATTGGTGTCAATAAGTACTCGGAAGGCGGTATATTAGCCGTCATTAGAACGTACGATAACAGATACGTCGTGTGTAGATCTAGGTACCCTGGCGAAGGCTTTTATTTTAATATTTAGTAATACTTACCATGTACATGGGATGTCTTTGTATTTGAACATTTTGAACGCGAACACATTCGTTGGAAACTGGTTTTGGATTTTTTCTTCAGTTCAACGAGGTGACTTGATACGGTTTCATTTTTTCAACTAGACAACTTCTCCGGAGGTGAAAAAAAAATTACCAATCATTAATCAAATATTTGACGAGAATGGGCTTGGGTTTTCATAAGGAGGGTTAGACAACCGGTCATTGGACAGGGTGACCCTTTTTCTTCTCAGTTGAATTCGTTTATTCGGTATTTGGGATTTTTTTTTTGAATTTTTTGGTGTAATTTTGGGACTGACGTGTGTACGTATGCTCGAGTAAAATTTCGTAAGGAAGAAAGTGAAAAAAACATTGGTAAATTACGTAATAAAAATAGACGTACTCGTCGTATATGTACGTATATATGCGAAAATATAGGTAATATGGCTCCAATACGTAGGTATTTGTTTTGCTTATCGTTCTTACATCTTTTTTTCGATAAGAGTGAAATTAGTTGACGTATTTACTTCAGCAGGAAATCGCTTTTGCGTCTAAATGAAAAGCCTACCGTGACTCTTTGCCCTCCTCCAGAATATTCTTGCGCAATGGTGTTTGTTTCTCTCACTTCTGGTCGAAAATAAAAAAATAAAAAACGTTAACGTATTAATCGAGTGTACATACTCGTACGTACATATAGATAAATCATACACGTCTCCGGTGCCAGGTTTGAAAAAAAAAGTCATAACGTCCAGTCGAGCTCTCGAGGTATTACAAAAGATCAGCCGATTCGGTGGTATGGCGTGACTAATGACGCGGTAGTGTCAATTGACGTCCGGTAAATAGCTATGATGGACAGTAGTGGCATTCTCACGGAAGGGGTTAACAAATCTTGGGCCAGGACGAGGGACTGGACGATGGCTATTGTTGCACCGGACACGTTAAGCCGATAAAAGGTGAGCGTCTTGCTCTTCTTGGGGCCGATGGACATGGAATCTCGTCGTGTTGATTAATAGGCTAATGTGGTATGATATATGGCGGAATATACAGCGAAGCAACCTGTGTTTGGATTCATCTGGCAGTGGCGGAGACCGAATCCGAATCTATAAACATGATGGCGAATTTTGCAAGTTTAGACTCGCGTTATTAGACATAGAAACCGATGCGATGGCGCAGATGTTTATTAACAGATTCTTCGAATTGGTCATTGTTGTGTCCGCGGACGCGAACGGGTTATCTGCAGAATAGAGTTCGAGGGAGAGGTGGGGTTCTTCTCCGGGTATCACGTGACCGTGAAATGGCCAACTCGCTTTTATGAAGCTAGTCACTTTCGCTGAATCGTAACTATACAAAGATTCGATGGAGTATCCGGAAATATGCTTTAATAATTGCGAAGAAATAGTTGAAAAATCAGAGAAAAAATCCTGATGATGGTTGAAATATTTTTAAATTACAAAATTGAACGAAAAGTTGGGAAAACTAAACTTATCAAAATTATTGAAAATTACCAACAAAAAAAAAATTGAATTTGAAAATCGAAGGAAATTAAAAATTCTAATAAAATCCAAAATCACAGAAAATAAAAATAAAATAAAATAATTAAAATGTAGGAAAAAATTAACATTGAAAAAATTGAAAATCGAAGAATCTAAAATATGCTAAATAATTGAAAAATATTGAAAACTGTAACAAAATTGCAAATTAAAGATCACAAAAAAAATACTTAGATGAATAAAATGCAAAAAAAAAAATTAAAATTGGAAAAATTTTTATCTTAAAAAAAAATCAAAAATAAGTCGAAAACTGAAAATTGTGGAAATTTGCAAACTGGGCAAATTACAAATTTAAAAAAAGTGAAAATATAAAAAATAATAGGTACTCGATTGAATGAAATTGAAAAGTTATAAAAAATATAACAAAATCCAAAATGGTTAAAAAATTGGAAAATTAAAAAAATTTAGATGCATAAAATGTAAAACTATCAAATTTGATAAAATTTTAATTTAAAAAATCGAAAAATATGGTGACGGCAAAAAATTGAAAATTGTGAAAAAATTGAATGACAGACAAATGGAAATTGCAAAAAAAAAGAATGATACAAAAATAAGATGAATAAACTGTGAAAACAATTTTAATTTAAAAAAATTAAAAATAAAAAGGCAAAAATTAAGCAATTTTATACAAAAAGTTTCAAATAATTGGTAATTGAATAAATCACAAAAAAAAACTTGATTAGGAGAAATTTAAAATTCAGAAAAATTTTAATAAAATCCAAGAAAACTAAAAACTAAAAAATTAAAAAATTGAGAGGAATAAAATTGGTTTGAAGACATTAATAATTAAGAAAAAAAATTAATAAAATCTAAAAAGACAAAAATTTAAATTAGAAAATTTTCAAAAAAAAGTATAAAGAAATAAATTGAAAAATTACAAAGAAAAGAGAATAGGAAAAAATATGCAATTAGAAGAAATCAAAAAATCGAAATAAACTCCAAAATGACTAAACATTAAAAATAAAGAAATATTTTTAAACTAAGAAAATTGCAAAAATTGGAAATCTACAATCATAAAAAAATGTACCTACATACATAAGACCTAAAAATTTGAATGAATTGAAAATCACAAAATAAAAGTTGAAAATTGAAAAAAAATAATTGAAAGAAATTGAAAGTTCAAAGTAAAATTTCAAAATAAGTTGAAAAATCAAAAACTTGAATAAAATGGAAATTCGAAAAAAAAATTAATTAAAACTGAAAAATTTGGAATTTAAAAAAATCAACGATTTCAAAAAACTCATAAAAAATTATGGAAAATTTTAATTGACTGAAAATTAAATAAAATTGAAATTTTTGATAAAAACCTGTGCTAATTGAAGAAAAAAAGTTTGAAAAATCGATCATTCCAAAAAATTAAAACTAACCTACAATAAAAAAATTAATTAAATGAATATTAAAATTTTGGAAGAAATTGAAAATCGAAAAAATTAAAATAAATGAAATTAAAAAAATAAGGCACTTGAAGTTTTTAATGAGGAAAAAATTTGAAAAGATAAAAATAAAATCACAAAAAATTGCAAAAAAGTAAAAATTTAAAATTGGAAAAAATTTAGAAAAATTTTAAATCACTGAAAATTGAATAAAATTAAATTTGGAATCCATTAATTGTGTGGAAATCAGACTTGGATTTTTAACTCAATCGATTTGGATTTGATCGGGTAATTTTATCTTCCTTTTTTTTAAAGGAGGGGGGAGGGGGGTAAAAGTGATTTTACTGGTAAACCTAGCAGCATGTGAAAAAAAAATCATAGAATCAAACTTGTTGAGAATTAAATTTCCATTCTTAATTCATAATTAGGTAAATCAGTTCAGCCCAATCTACCACTTTTTGTGTGACCCATCCTACTATCTCCAGAATTTGAAGGGGAAAAACGAAGATCCTGAAAAACTGATCCATCGAACCACTTCCCCTCCCCCTCTCCCAAAAATTCAAATATGTGCCTATGTTCGCTAATACGTAATTTCGATTAAGAAATAAAATAAATAAACTACGATACGATTTAATTTAAAAATTCCTTCGTACGTAGCTACGTACGATACTCCTAACTTATCTTCGAACGTTTGCTGATAATTTGAGTTTTTAGACCTAGATGATAACAATCAATTAATCAATAATGGCAATATTTTGATTGAAATATTTATTCGGGATATACTCACTATGTATCTGTTTTTATTTTATTTTTTCAAGGCTCATTACCTCCAAGTCCTGCTGACTCAGGTGTCTCAGACGTCGATAGCAGTAGTAGCGGTCATGGATCGAACGACGAACTACGTGCTAGATTACAACCTTCTCTTCACATTCATCCTCATCATCACCACCCGCACCATCACCATCAAGGTAAGTATGGCTCATTGAAGAATGAATCAAACAAAACAAAAAAACACTACCCCTAGTAAAATAAAGAAAGCTTGGTGGCGAAAGAAAACGAAAACTGGCGAGAAGGATTCGTTGATGTGGGTGGTCAACCCATCACTTCTACCCATGTTGTCTCTGCGATGATCTTTCTCTTTGTCGCGTTAATTATACCGAACTCGACGTGCGACTTGTTTAGTCCATTGGCATACGAGGGTGGTTTCCTTTTTCCGCGAAAAATATTATTAGCGTAGAAATTGAAAGTTTTTTTTCTCGCATAATGGACTGGAGTACACCGTGAAGACTGCAGACAACACAGAAGACCGAAGAACCGGTTGACGAGCTAATTGAATTTGTTTCTGTTTCGCTACCTACTGGTCGAGGCTTTTTATCTGCTCGCGCCTGAGCCTGACCCGTTCAATATATACGAGTCTGGTGTCAACGCGGAATCGCAATTTATTTAACGCATTTTTTTCCAACTACCACAACCTAAAGAACGAAAAACGAACCGAGGATTAATGACGTGAAAAATAGTAGAAGCATCGTGAAGGGTTCTCGACGCTACGGTAGTTGCGTTTACGGGTTAATGGATTTTTTCTAAAGGTGGAATTATACTACGAAAGCAGAATGCAGAATGCTCGGAATTTCGCAAATTACATTCGCCTTTGAACATCTTCTCTGCGAGTCGTCTCGGTGCCTATGCCCGGCTGCGTTTCGTGATTAAGTTGTTGTCGTTGGCGAGAATTTGTTTCTTTTTCTCTTTTTGTCGCTTTATTCAGTTTCCTTTTTCTTTTTCTTTTTTGAGGGTGCGATTCGAGGATTATGTGGGGCTGTATCTGGGTGTATTTGCTTAATTAACGAGTTGTGCGAAGCAACGTGTGTGTCGGAGTGGTTGTAGTTTTGAGGGAGAGGGGCAAGGGGAGGTTATTAGATTGATCTTTGAGCAGGCTAAGAATTTAAAATTGAATTAGTAAAGTTTTTTTTTTTTTTTTTTTAATAGGTAGGTAATAAAAAAATAATAAATGGGATCAATTTCATGGAATCGATTACTTTTCAAAATTTTTGAAAAAAAAATCGATTGTGCGGCAATTAGTCAATTAAAAAATAGGGCTGCAATTTTTTTTTCAATTTTTTTGATAATTTGTCAATTTTAATTTTGATTGTGAATCGATCGATAAATCGATTATCGAAATCTAAAACTCGATTTTCGATTTGAAAAATTTTATATTATTTACGACAGAAAAAATATTGAAGAAAATCGATCGTCATCGATATCAAAAAATCGATTTTGGATTTTCTAAAATCGAGGTGTGCAAAAATCAAAATCGATCGATGATTGATTTATTTTAGCTCAACCCTCAAAAACTGATAAGAAAATTAATTTCATTTTGATCAACTCGATTGTCGACTTTTTTCGATTCGGTCGATTTTTTGATAATTTTATTGGGTTTATTTTGGATATTTTCAAGAAATGGTCAATTTTAGTATCGATTTCAAATCGATCGAAAAACCAATTATCAAAAAATTTTAAATCAATCGATTAGGTATCAATTTTAAAAAAAAAAATTTTAAAAATGGTATGAAAAAGTCTTGAATCGATATTAATGTAATTTCGATCAATTCGACTATCGTTGATTTAAAAAAAAAAAATTATTTCGAGTATTGAAAAAATGTCAATTATTTTGAATTTTGAACATCGAATTTTTTTCATCGACTACTAATCAATCAAAACATCGATTATCAAAATCTGGAATTCGATTATCGATTTGAAAAAATTTAAAAATGAAAAAAAAATGATCGAGATTGTCGAAAGAAAATTTTTCAAATAATCAATTGGCATTGAAAAATCTTTTTTCAATGATCGATAATCGAAAAGTCGAAAATGGTTCGATTTTTTTTTGGAGAAGATTATGAATCAATTTTGATCTAAAATCAATCTTATTTCGATCAATTCGACAATCATTTTTTGTCGATTATTGTTTGAAAAAATCGAACAATCGATTAATCGAATTTGTGTAGGTTGATTAATGTATCTAATAATTTTGCACGAAAATGAAAACAAAAAATCTTTCGACCAAAAATCGTGATTTATTGATATTTTTATTACCATTTTGTTACGTGCAATTATCAACGAATTTATTAAAATAATTAATCAACGAAACGCGATTATGATTGATGAATAATTTCGACCTTGAAAAATTTGATTTTTTTTCTCACTGCGTAGGTAATCAATAAAAAGATTACGCGAATTTGGTTCGTGGAAATAAATTTATTAATAAACAAATCATGCGAATAATTCGATCTACTAATTAGTAAAATGACCCCTCGTGGGTACGTCGATTTTTGCAATTTGATAAAAATAAAATTGACCGAATTCTTCGAATATTATTTTAATGGGGATGGACACTACGGAAGCTATAAAATAATTATCGTTTAAAATCGCTTTCATTACGAATGCATCATTTAGAGAAAAAAAAGCTACGATATTGATAGTGATAAGGAATTACTCGCGAGGATATCGCGTTACAGCTCATCGTGTCGGGTCTTGCTTTGAGATGGACAGAGACAGAAGTAGCGAATCCGATACCGTTGACAAAATTTATGTATCTATGTGCATTTTGCCATCGTAATGGAATTGATTTATCCGGTCGGACGCGAGCAGAGGCGGTCGCTGAAAACACATGTAGGATTTATTGGCGCTTAATTATTCTCGCAAATGGTTTTCCGTTTTCGCGCAGCTCGTTCCTAGTCCTAGTAATCGTCTTTATTAGTGGTTCTCAGGATGAGGACGATGAGGCGGTTGAATAGATAATTCAGAGAGATGAGAAGGTTTTGGGATAACGTATAATATGGGAACGGTTTCTCTAAAGAGCTATTCCATTGTGGAGGAAAATTAAAGCAGGGATATCTTAATTATTGAAAGATGGGATTTTCGAACCAATTAGGCAATACAATTGAAGTAAATTGGTGGTTAAATTTTTCGTCAAGATTGAATGAAAAAAATTCGGGGTTCGAATTAAACTCAACCCAAATTTCGTTTTCTATCGTCTCCAATTGACTTTTCAGACTTTTTAGATCGATTTAATTGACTTTTTTTTGTTTCTTCAGGTGTTAGCTCGTCCTCGCCATGCAATGGTAGCCGAAGAAGTCCCGAATCTTCGACAAATTTGGGCCATCTGTCTCCTGCGGCTGCGGCCGCCGTTGCCGGTTACAATACCGCGAATTCTTCCGGTAATCACTTTCTAAGTCACTACTACAGCAACCAATACTCCTCGTCGAATTCTACAAGCACGAATACGGCCACATCTACAACGAGTCCTCCTGCTGCCCTGAGACCGCATCATCCCTTCTATTCGAATAGAACGAACCGTAAGTACTTCTTTTTTCACTAAGGCTTCCCCTTAAGGGGTGATTGTGCAATTTGAGCATGTAAAAGACGAGTGGATTGCTGCAGGACTGTTTTTTTAGCACCACCATCGAAAAGTTGCCAAGTCCAGTAATTCATAGATACTTGATATACGAAATTTGAGGGAAGGGAGGGGTCCAATCGAAATGTTTGTAATAACCAATATTATTCCCAGGACTTCGAGCTACAACTTTTGTTTGAAATTTTTTTCAATTGGACCCCTCCCTCCACACCTATTTTGCATAACACTTCGAAAATACTAGTTAAAAAATGAAGGAGTGAGAGAGAGGAAGGGGGTCAATTGAAAAATTTTTCAAATAAAAGTTGTAGATTAAGATCCTGAAAATAATTTTGGTCATTATAAAAATTTCGATTGGATCCCCTTCTCCTTCTATTTCACATATATCAGGTAGATATTTTTTTTAATGGGGGGGGGGTCTATTTGAAAAAATTTTCAAACAAAAGTTGTAGATTGAGGTTTTAAAAATAATTTTTGTTATCATAAAATTTTCGATTTGACCCTCCCCTCCCCTTCAATTTCGCATAATATGACTTTAATATGACTTAGATACTTACCTAAATTATCAAAAATTGGCGGAGGTAGGGGTTCAATTGAAAAAATTTTCAAACAAAAGTTGTAGCTTGAGGTTTTAGGAATAATTTTGGTCATTACAAAAATTGCGATTGGACCCCTCCCTCCGCTGCAATTTTGAATATCAAGTATCAATGTGGGTAGTATTGGATTTTCGATGGTGCCAAAAAACAGTAATGCTGCGATCCACTCGTTCCAAAAGGCCGAATGGTTGCCGATATCTGAGCCGCAAATACATACGTATCTGGTGCTAGTGAATTTGCCATTGAGAGGGTGAAGAAATCTAAAGGCGTAATTTCGCCAACTTCGATAAAACCAAGTACGCGTTGTTTTTTTGAGCGAAAACGAAAAACAATCGAGTCATTGCTTATCTGTGAAACGATTTTGAAACCGAGACAACAAAAAACTTCAACTTTCTACGTTGTCGAGCCACCTATAAAGATAGGTAGATATTACAAAGCAACAAAATATGTACATTTTGCCTCCTCGACCTGGCGCGAGCGCGGAAGTGCGTTACCTTTACGATGTACGAACGACGCTGACTGAAGAGGAGCGCTCAAAGTGTGGAAAGGGGGACGAGAGAGGGTGGGGACTGGGGAGTACGGCGGCGCAACTTAGTATAAATGTAAATGTATAAATAATCGTCCGATGTGGCGGACGTGCCAGAGAGGTGGCGGAACGACCAGAAAGAGTAAAGACGAGATACGATGCAAGAGTTAGAAAGAGAGAAGTCGAACTGAACCGAACGAACAGATATTAAAACATGACGCACTTTGGTACATTTTCAAGGTTAAGATGTCTTCCTGCCATTTCGTGGTCATTGGCTCGCTGGGTTTCTAATGTCTGGCCCCTCTGCCCCTTCATACTTGCTCGCTTTGCCTCTGTACTTGCCCCATTTCAAGGTTATTCGGTTTACAATTTCTGGTTTTTCTTTCCTGTATTCGGTTGTTCGTCTTTGCGCTCCGGCTCGCACTCTTTTCGTATAAATATATTTTTTCCGATATTTGTGTGAAAGTGTGCGTACATGCAGGTACACAGGTAGAGAGACGGAGAGAGGTAGGTGGAGGAGATACGTTACGATGCGATCGTCTTCTCTGGTTCGTCGCGAAGCCGCCTTTCTTAAAGTACCATACCTTCGTCTTGTCGATCTGCCATCGTTTATGTATGTGTATGAGTAAATGTATGTGCTTCACTGCCCATGTGCATGTGAATACTTCTTACTTCTTATGTATGTACTTGGGTAACATCTGACTTGAGCTAGGAGGAAATTTCTAGCTTGTTTTTTCTCTTTTTTCTTAACCAGTAGTTTATAGTTGTGAGGTATAGGAGGAGAGAGGGTAGAGGGTAGAGAAGATGGTACCCTCTTGGGTTAGTTCCTTGTACTGGTAATGTAATGCCACGTGTTTTAGAATGCCAATTTTTTCCACTAAAATTTTAAAGAAAGACAGAAATGAGGAGTAAATTTCCATTTTTCTCAGGAGATATACAATTTTGATTATTTTTTGCCAAAATCTCGGAATTTTTGGAAAAAATTGCTGATTGAGTCACTTTCATTGTTCATTCTAAAATTATCATTTTGGACATGTTATTTTGAAGGAGTTATTAAATTTCATTTTTGAAGATGTCATTATGAAAATTTTTACTTTGAAAATTGGTACTTCTAAAAGTTTTTATTCCAAAAGACATCATATTGGATAAAATCATTCTAAAAATGCTCAATATTTTGAATGATTTTTGGAAAATTGTCATTTTGGAGGTTTTTGTTTCAAAAATTAACATTTCGGCGAATTCTCATTTCAAAAAACATCATGTTGAGTAGTCATTTCAAAAATATGTTTCGAAAATTTTCATTTCAAGAACATCATTTCAAAACTTGACATTCTACAAGTTGTAATTTCTTAAGGGCATCACTTCAGGAATTTATCATTTCAAAAAAAAAAAAAATCTCAAAAATTTCATTTTAAAAGAATCATTTTAGAAGTTTTTGTTGTAGATAAGTTGTGAAAATCAATTTAAAAAAATTGCATTCTAAAATTTTTCATTTTGAAAGCATAATTTCAGAAATTTTCATTGTATTTGTACATTACTTTTTGAATGATTTTCATTTCAAAAATTGACATTTTTTTTAAATGGGCAAAGAAAATTATTTTAAAATCATATTTTTGAGATTTCATATTTTTCAAAGTTGATGTTTTCAGAATTTTTCATCCAAAATGACACCATTCTAAGTATCATCACTTCAAAATGATGCACTAAAAATTTTCAATCTGGGTTTTGGAGATTTTCATTTCAAAGTCGACATTCTAAAAGTCGATAGATACGTATTTTGAGGAAATCATCATTATAAAAATTGTCATGTTAGATTTTGAAGATTTTCATTTCAAAAACTGACTTTCATCTTTTCAAGAACATCGATATCATTTAAAAAATTACCATTTTAAAGGCATCACTTCAAAAATTAACGTAACAAAAATTGTCATTTTGAGGGTTTTACTTCGAAAATTAACATCCTGCGAACTTTTATTTGAAATGACGTCATCTTAGATAATATTTCTTCAAAAATATGTCATTATTAAAAAATGTCATTTTTGAAAGAATTATTTCAAAAAATTGTCGTTCTAAATTTTGAAGATCTTTATTTCAAAAATTTGACTTCTGATTTTATATTTTGGAGGTTTTAATTTCAAAAATTGTCATTCTAAAAAATGTTTGTTTCTAACAGCTTCATTTTAGAAATCGTCATTTCAAAAATGGACAGTTTGGGAATTCTTATACCCAAATTGTCATTTTATGAATTTTCATTCTAAAACTGGTGTTTGGGTTTAAATGTTCATAATAAAAAACGCGGAATGGAAATAGTTGTTGTATTAAACAAATTAATAATAATCATGGCTAAACATACAAAAAATGGACTTTAAGTAGTTATTAAAAAATTTACATCTTAACAGGCAAAAGTGGACTGTATATGGGTAGATTATCAAATTGGTGAGAGTAACAGAAGGAAGAGACTAATCATGGAATTTTAAAGGGAGAAAATCAATCATACTAAATAAACTGAGATAAGGGATGAACTGGTTGTATGAAGGAAGCCAAAAATAGGTATAGGAATAAACAAAACTAAACTAACTAGGCTAATTTAAAAATAACGCTATCTAGCGGAACATACTCCCCGCCTAAAGCGCGACAAGTTTAGCGACATGGCGCTTTACGGTACCCTTAGTGGTGACAATATCGGCTACTCTAACTAAATCATCAGTACCCGGATAGACCTTTGAAACACGGCCCAAAATCCAGGTCTGAGGCGATGTGATCTCTCGAAGTAAAACGAGTTGTCCTTCTTGGATGTTGGGTTTTGGTTCCATCCATTTTGGTCGCTGTTGAAGTCGATGGAGGTAATCGGATTGCCATTCGCGCCAAAATTGTTGAACCAAACGCTGGCGGATTACAAATCTGTCACGGTTATTCTTCGAATCGATGTGATTTCTTTCGGGTACGGCAAATAGAGGGCGACCGATCAAAAAGTGCCCAGGTGTCAGAGCTTCCAGGTCATTTGGATCGTCGGATAATGGGCTGAGTGGTCGGGAGTTTAGGAATCCCTCAATTTTGGTGAGGATAGTGGAAAATTCTTCATAGTCAAATTTTCCCTCGTCGAACTTTTTCAAAAATGATTTTACGCTCTTAATCCCGGCTTCCCATATTCCTCCGCAATGGGGAGCGCTGGGAGGAATGAATTCCCACGAAATGCCTTCGTCAGCGGTCACGTTCTGAATGCGTTCGCTACGTATAATCTTTATGAGATCATTATACGCGCCTTTAAAATTAGTGCCGTTGTCACTGCGAATGAGTGCTGGTTTGCCGCGACGAGAGACCATTCGGGATAAGGCGTCCAGGAATGCATTACTAGTCAAAGATGTAACTGCTTCAATGTGTATGGCCTTTGTGGCCAGACACACAAATAGACAAATATAGGCCTTCTGGGTGGTGCGTCGCCTAGTACCATTTACGGCGATTTCGATAGGACCGGCGTAATCGAGTCCAACATTTAGGAACGCAAAGCTGGGATTGACTCGATCTGGTGGTAATCGGCCCATTTGTTGAGAAATGAATTTGGCTCGTGCTTTTCTACAGGTGATACAGCTGGTGGAAATTTTCTTTATGAGTTTCTTGGCTCCTATAATCCAGAATTCCTCTCTAAGTATATTCATGGCGAGTTTATGTGGCGGATGGCACCAGTTGCGATGCTGTTCACGGATGATGGCTACGGCAAATGGGTGAGAACTGGATAAAACCATTTGGTGTCGTCGATTTCGGGATATTTGAGCATTGTGGAGTCGACCACCGACTCGTATAATGCCATTTTCATCGACGAATGGAGCTAGAGGTCTCAATTTGCTTTTCTTGCTAATGATTCCTTTCTTTTGAAGTTTTTCAACATCGAAATCATCCTTTTGGGCCAAGCGTACGAGTGCAATTTTCGCAGCAGCTAACTCTTTAGCTTGGAGTGGTGTTCGAATACGGTCAGCGTTGTTTTTGATTCGCAAATTATTTTTGAATCGTAGCCACCAGGCTACTACTCGAATTAATTTGGTTGCACTTTCGTAACGATTGAATAGGTCGAATTCTTTAGCGATGCTGACAGATAGAACGCTTACTTTAGGCTTCTTGAATTCTCGAGTGGCTTCGATTGGTTCGGAGTTTTCAGGTGGATTAATGGGTAGAATATCGCCATACAGGAAGGCTGGACCTTTCCACCAAAGGTTGGAATCACGCAGATCATCGCCGGTGGCGCCTCGCGATCCAATATCAGCAGGATTTTCATGAGTATTGACGTAATGCCAGGCAGGGCTTGAAATCAATGATTGGATTTGTTGTACTCGATTTCCAACAAATGTTTTCAACTGGCCGGGATCTTTTCTTATCCAGGCTAACGCGACTTGCGAATCGCACCACAGGTGTATGGCAGTTGGTGGTAGCGGTTGATGGGCGGTAATTTTGGATACGAGATTGGCGAGTAGAACAGCTCCCATGAGCTCTAATCGATGTATGTGTTGTTCTTGTAGCGGAGCGACTCTGCTTTTTGAACAGAGCAGTTCAGTGTTATATTGGCCATCATTTTTACAGCGAATATAAATACATGCGCAGAATGCTTCCTTTGAGGCGTCGCAGAACCCATGAATTTCATATTCTCGGGTGGAGCCAGGTAATACAAGTCTTGGTCGTTCGATGTGGAGCGAAATAATGGATTGGCGGTAAGATTTCCACTGGTCACGGAGATCGACATCGAGGGGTTCGTCCCAATTGCAACCACGTTTCCACAGTTCCCGCAGAAACAATTTGAATCGAATTACAACTGGAGTAACTAAACCGAGTGGATCGAAGATTTTAGCAATTTCTGACAATATATTGCGCTTATTGAATTCGGGCTCTTCATTCAGGTTAACTTTAAGTACGAATTTGTCTTCGGTGGGCACCCAAGAGATTCCCAGAGTTCCAACGGTCTCGTCAGAATTGACTAGAAATTCGACATTGGAGGCTTGAGATTCCAATCCTTCTAGGACACTAGGTTGATTCGATGCCCATTTTCTGAGGGTGAATTGCCCTTCGGCGCAAAGAGCAATCAGTTGGCGTATCAATTCTATGGCTTCGGCTATGGTAGCGGCACCAAATATGCCGTCATCAACGAAGAATGATTCCAATAAAACTTTCAATGCGAGTGGAAATCTGTGGCCTTCCTTTCGAGCCAACTCAATCAGGCTACGGATGGCCAGAAACGATGAGGCGGTCATGCCATAGGTTATGGTTGTTAGGAGAAAGTCGACGATTTCTCCCAAGGCGTCAAACCAAACAATACGTTGGAAATCTTGGTCTTTACGTTGTACCATGATCTGCCGATACATTTTTTCCACGTCGACGCAAATTGCCACCTTGTGGAATCGGAAACAGAATAAAATGATGAATATTTCAAATTGCAAAGTTGTCCCTTTCATTTGGATATCGTTGACAGCTACGCCTGACGAAGTAGGTTTTGAACCGTTGAATACGACCCTCAACTTCGTCGTTTTGCTGGTGGTTTTAATAACAGGATGGTGAGGCAAGTAGGCGTGTGGAATAGTGATATCAGGATTGGGCAATCGTACCATGTGGCCTAATTGTTCGTATTCGTCCATGAATTTCTTGTATTCAGCTCTCTGCGCGGCGTTCAAACGTTTTTGAGTGTATTTTAGTATACGAATGGCGATATCACGACTAGTGCCAAGTACACTAGGATCAGCTTTAAATGGGATGGCGACTTCGAATCTACCATTGGCTAAACGAGTGGTGTTTTCGATGAAATGTTTTTCACAGGCTTGTTCTTCTAACGTTAACTGACTTTCGGTAGTATTAACGTCTTCGATGGACCAGAATTTTTCTAAAGCTGCGGAGATGGCGCAATGACTAACTAGCGGCGGTGATGTGGTTAGCGAGCAATGGTTAACTAGTAATTCGTGCGTATCGTCTTTGGTTTTCGCAGTCGTTGATTTTCCGGCGACAATCCAACCAAATACAGTGTTTCTCATCGACGGTGTTTCGTTGGTTTCTGGTATATGACCATCGATGAATAGGTCTAAGTAGTTTTCGCCTGATAACAACAAATCAACTTCACTAGGCTTGTGGAATTCGGGATCAGCGAGTAATTTATCGTGCAGCGGTAATTTAACGGTCAATACGAGCTGGGAGGGTAGCTTCGTACAAATCTCTGGAACGACGACAGCGTGTAGCGAAGTTTGGAAATCGGACGTTCGAGATGAGATTACGCATTCTACAATTTGGTTCAACTTGCGCTGCATATTTGTTACACCGCTCAAGGTAAGATCGATCGATTTGGTGGGCAGCTGTAGTTGATCAATGAGGCGTTTCGTAATCATGTTGGCTTGGGCTCCTGGATCTAAAAATGCTCGAACGCGTTGGTGTTGGCCATAGGCATTCTCGATGAATAACGATACTGTAGCCAGGAGTACTTGATTTGTGGCTAGTTGAGTAATGGTACACACTTTGGCTTGGGCTTCAGTCGGTGTACTGGCAGCTGCAGATGGAGTGACGGATGGCGCAGCTCTCTTAGGCAGATGCAGCATGGTGTGGTGCTTTTGGCCGCATTCCTTGCAGGAGTTTTCATCGTTACAGTTGACCGCTCGATGGAAAAAACGGAAACAATTGAAACAAACTCGATCCTTGGCATTTCGCAATGTTTCGTGGCGTTCGACGACCGTTTTACGACTAAATTGTGGGCATTTGTGCAACGGATGATTGCCACTGCATTCAATACAGGCTCGGTATTTTGGAGTATTGGAGTTCGGCGTGAATGGAACTGACGCAGCGGATGAATTAGTCGACGACGAGGTAGTTGACGGAGTGAGCGTGGTGATTTGGTGGACTTTTACATCGGCACGTTTAGGCTTGTATTGGTGGGTGGTTTGAGGTGTTAAATCCCTACCGGAGGGAATATCAGCTAAGTTATTTACACGTCTGGTTAGGAATTTTATTAACCGAGCGTAGTCACTTTCGGTACTTTCCATAGGAGCTGGCTTACGTTCTTCATTGAATAGCTCCATGGTATGTTGATCGAGCTTACTCGTAACGATGTGGAATAAAATGGCATCTGATAGGCTACTTGATTTGAGTTCTAGGTTTTCTAACGATGTAACGTGGATGGTTATGGAGTCTAAAACTTTTTTCAACGAATTCACGGTTCCGTTGCATTTTTCCAGTGAGAAAACTTGGGATAGATGGGCTTTGATGATAAGAGATTTATTGGTATAACGTTCTTCTAAATTTTTCCAAGCTTTATCGTAATTCTTTTCAGTTACGTTAAGCGCTCTTATCATATCTAATGGTTCGCCATCTAGTACATTTCTCAAGAGAACTAGCTTACTAACGTCGGATGCTCCTGGACGGTCGATGAGCATGGATTGAAAGATATCCTTGAAAGATGTCCATTCGAGAAAATCTCCGGTAAACTTTTTCATTTCAATGGTAGGGGGTTTGAATAGTTGATCATTGATGCGACCATGACCATTACAACATTCGGCGGTGTGATTGGTATTGGTAGTGGATGGAGTGACATTTTTGATAAAATCGAGTAATTTGGCTTTTACATCACAGTACGAATCATCAAAATGTTCACTTTCTTCTATTTCTTTTGGTAAATTGTCTTCATCGGTCATGCTTTCGATTTCGTCTTGAGCTTTGTGAAACGAGGCATAGTATTTCTCGAGTAATTCTAGCTTTACTGATAACTTGGATGGTGTGGAATTGGCGGCTTCATTTTTAACAAACGTATCTGCTTTTGTTAATTGGATTTTTGCCGAGGTTCTGGCCTTCTTGGCCTTATCCATAGCGGCTTTGTCCATAGTAAACGAGTTACTTACGGACGTGGATGGTTTACAACGACGAGATGGATACGCGAGACAACGAGATTGATTCGCGACACATTACACGGATATTTCGACACGATTCACGAAATTAAATCCGGCCCGAAGGACCATATGTTTGGGTTTAAATGTTCATAATAAAAAACGCGGAATGGAAATAGTTGTTGTATTAAACAAATTAATAATAATCATGGCTAAACATACAAAAAATGGACTTTAAGTAGTTATTAAAAAATTTACATCTTAACAGGCAAAAGTGGACTGTATATGGGTAGATTATCAAATTGGTGAGAGTAACAGAAGGAAGAGACTAATCATGGAATTTTAAAGGGAGAAAATCAATCATACTAAATAAACTGAGATAAGGGATGAACTGGTTGTATGAAGGAAGCCAAAAATAGGTATAGGAATAAACAAAACTAAACTAACTAGGCTAATTTAAAAATAACGCTATCTAGCGGAACAACTGGTCATTCTAGAAATCGTCATTTCAAAAAAAAAAAAAAAAAAATTACACATTTTCATTTTGAACGGTGTCATTTTAGAAGTTGTCATTTGGAATATTTTCATTTATGAATTTTCATTCTAAAACGTTTCGTGATTTCAAAAAAAGTTAATTTAGGACATTTTTATTTTGAAAAGCTTTGTTTTGGAAATTATTAACATTTTAGAAATTGTCATTCCAGAATGAGTGATTTTAGCATTACGAAAATTTTCATTTCAAAAAAAGTCATTTGAGAAATTTTCATTCCAAAAATTGATATTTTAATTATTTTCATTCTGAATAGACTCATTTTAGTAATTTTCATTTTAAATGTTGTAATTCTAGCATGTCATTTTAGAACCTTTCGAATGAAAAAAAAATTAATCAAAAATCAAATTCTATTAAAAACTGATATTAAAAAAAAAAAAAAAAAAATGGTTCCCTTAATATCACGTCTTTATAAAATCCGTTCATTCAAAGTACCTTGGTGCACTAAAATTTTTTAAAAATTACGTTGACGTAGTCTGGCATAATGAGCGAAATGATCTAGTTGGAACGTGCTGGGTCGGTGGAAAAGCCGCACGTATCCATATAAAATGCAAATACCGGTGGATTTATTGTAAAAGTTTGAACATTTTGAGGAATTTGTTTGCGCCCGGGCCGAGCCCGACGTTAATAAAATTTAGTTACTTTGGCTTGGAAAATGTGCCAAAGCGAGGGAAAACCGTACGACGGAGGCATTCGGCTAATGATTTTCTCTTGTAAGAGAATACTAAAGCCATTAGGTAGGTAAATGTAGAATTTTTTTCGTCTTTTGAAGCGTACAGTACACTGTGGGAGTTGAATTACTGAGAGGCAGGTTATTAAAATTTACGTCTCGGTGTGTTCTAATTGAATTACGAGAGGTTGAAATTTAGGCTACGGTACAACAAAGGCTGTAAAATTTGTTGTAAAATTTTATGTTGTACTCGGAGATCTGCGATACAAAAATAGAGAGAGCCAACTAATGGAAGTATTCCTGCGGGTAAAAGGATGCTTTTCACCTCTTGGGCGACATTGTCTGCTTGTCTGGTTCGAAGGTAGTGGTAATTTACTTTGTCGTAAGTGTATGACGAAGGCGAAAAAGTCGATTTTTTCCAACACTCATTTGACTAGCGTTACTCTTTTGATCGTTAAAACCGGGTTGAGTACTCGATGGAGTGCGCGGCGCGGCTGAGCGCGATTTAACAGCTTTTGTTCATCGTTTAGCTGTTGATATAATAACCAGTTTCAAGGTTTTTAAATATGTGTACGTTAATTCGGTGTGTATGTAAGTTGAAAATTACATTTCTGTATCTTCGGCGCACGACGCGACGCAGCGCAGCGCGGCGCATTGTATAAACAACACTGCGCAGAGCGCACCGAGCAAACCGGTATGAAGCGGTTGGCCCACCTGTACTACTATGAATAATCTTTTCGTCCCCTTTACCTCACCCCTTTTTTTATCGGGCGGCGGGACCGTCCTTTGCAGGGCGCGATGGTGTTTCTTATGTGTGTATATTATTTTGTCGTCGAGTGAGTTTTTTTTTCTACTCTTCTTGTCTTATTACCGCTTCTTGTCAACCGTTTGAAATTTATAGTTCCTCCCGCACGTTGTTTTTTCCTTCCAGTCGCCCTATATACATATTTATACGAGTGTTTCGATACCGGTAATAATTTAATTAGATCTTTTTCTTTTTCTGGATTTTTTTTTCTCTCTTTCTTTATTTCGTAATCGTTGGTATATTATACCTGTACGAGTGATCATTACATAATAATAGCCATGGTGCGCAAAAATACACAGAAACGAGAATACATTTCTGTTTTGCCAACCAAGTCACAGTTATGCTCTTGTACTTTGGCAGTGTTCTCCACTTCTCCAGAATCGAGTTTTTAATGAAAAAATGTTCACTGCGTCGAGTCTCGAGTTCGCCAAAGGATATTTCTTAATGAGATTCGTTAATGGTTTTACGTTTGCTTAGTAGATATGTATTCTTTTACCGGGGTAACATTTTCGTTTAGAATTTCGCCGCCAATGTCGTTTCTTTTTTATTTTATTTGACTTATTCATAATAGCAAAGTCTCTCATCTGTTTTCGTTTTTTTTTCTCTGCTTTTCCGCACAAACGCGAGATTTTAAAATTAATGAATGTCTGAGATTTCTCTTTCGCGGATCACAACGCGACGAAGGTCCCTTGTAGGGTTATGGGGTGTATACGATTGTTTTCAAGTGCCAGAATATTCATTCTTTTTCAAGAGGGGAAAAGAGAAGGGGTAAGGTGAGCTGGAGTTTTGATGCGGAGTTGGAATTTAAGCAGTTTTACGAGAAAATATGGAAAAATGAAGGCAATCTTGGAACTGATTTTTAATCAATTTTTTTGCGCTAAAATTTGATTTTTTGAAATTTATTCTGAGTTAGTGAGAATTTTTAGTTTTTCATTCAAATTGTGTTTTTTTTTAAAAAAAATTTTCAAAATTTTATTCAAAAATTAAGTTTTTTATGGGGCTCTAATATTTTGTTTAGGAGCAATTTTTCAATTTTCGTTTAAATCAAACTCTTGGAGTTTTTTTTTTTTTTTTTTTTTTTATGAAAAATATTTTCTTTTTGATAAAAAGTGATTTTTTAAAATTTTACTTGAAATAAATTTTCGTAAATTTTGTTTCAAATTCAATTTTTATTCCATTTTTTTAAAAAAAACTTGAGAAAAAAAATACTTAGTACGTTTCTTTTAATACTTCAGTTCCTCTACTAATTTCGGGCAAATTCTTCTCAAAATAAACCACGATAGAAAAAAATTCAAACCCAGCTCTCAATAGCAATCTTCGTCGATGGAAATTTTTCCAGTCTAAAATTACTTCCGAAAACCGCGAACAAAGGGAAAAAATTTGCCAAATAAATTAACGCTAATTGACAATCGAAAGAAAAGAATAAAAAATTGTCGGTTTGTAACCTTGAAAGTACGCCACTCATGTCAAGCTGAGTTATCAGTTAAAATTTTCTGATTGTTTGATTTTGATTTAGAGTCTTCGAGTATGTGGCTTGACGAAGAGCAGCCAAGAGGGTTGACAAAGGGTGCGGTATCTTGTACGCTCGTGTTGGTCTTCACTTGTCAAATTTATCGAGCCGGAGCGGAACAGAAAATTAAATTCAGTTAGGAAATTTTCTCGTACTTGAAATTTTTAACAACCAACAGGGGACTTGGGACACGATCTTATAGTAGAATTTTCACGCAGTCGAGGAGTGACGATGGGCGAATTTATTTTTATAATCTTTCTCGTTGTCGTTATTGTAGTCTGAGAAGGAAGGAGGTGCAGGGGTGCACAAAGAGAGAGGTACTTGTAGTCGTACGTTGATTTTTTCATTTCGCTTTCCTCTCTTCTCTCGAGTACTTGTACGACGATACGAATGGGTAAAGAGGGGCAGTGAGGCAGTATGGACAGTGTGGAGGTGATAAACTTACGTGTGTGGAAGTATTTGCAAGTGTAAGTCAAGTACGTGCGAGTGTTCCGTTGAAAATCGCGATTCGCGAATTCTCTTATCGTTATCTTTATTGGCACTTTGTTGCCTCTTGGCTTTATGGGCGCGGGGGGCGATGCGATGCCAGGCTATATACATACGTACAGTATACGTCAAGTTCGCTGTTCTTCCTTCTTTTTGAACTTGAAATTTTGCAGAAAATTTACGCCTGGCCTTGGTCGCGGTGCGGCGCGTTTAATCATAATTAACCGTTTCGAGTGTGTTGCGGGCGGCATAACCTTGCGATAACTTTTGCACAACTGAAAATTTTTCCCAAATTGGACGCGTGCGCCACATCGGAAGCGAGTGAAATGGTGATGAAATCGAGGAAATTTTTTAACGAGATTTTTATTTGATCAGGGGGGCCAAGGGGGCATGATTATCGGTGCCTTAGACGAGCTTGTTTGTGTTATCGCGGATGTAAGTTTACGTAAAAATGATTAGATTTGGGTTCTTAATTTCTATATTGTTTCGAATTGGCCAAATTGTCCAGGGGGTGGGGTGACGGAGCGGGGTAATGAGATAACCAGAGGCGAACAGCCTCCGGTGATCTTCATATAACCTTTTTTTTTTTTGTAGGTATTTCATTCCTCTTTTTTCCTTTCATTTGTATGTTTCTCTCGCTGCTAAAAACGTAGTAGATATTTTTACTACCGAAAAATAAAGCGCGTGTGAATGTTATGCGCTTTGTATGCAAATACACGTTGGAAGCGATAGAGGTCAAAAGCTCCGGCGAGCTTTTCGAACTCACGTATTTGTGTTGGCGTCAAAAAAAAAACAAAGGTGAATAGTGAGGAGAAATTTTACCCCTACATTTGTAGAATAATTTTTCAAAATTTCATTTTAGGATCTTCAGGTTTAAAAATTCAGAAAATAAATCAAATTTTAAGAAAAATTTCCATTTTTAGTGGAATTTTGAGCTCAAAAAACATTTTTGAAATGTTCCCCTCACCGAACCAAAGTTGAAAATCAAAACGCCACTTTTTGCTATAATTTTGGCACATTGACATTACAAAAAAAAATTGGACTTAGAAAATTTTCTAGGTGGCGCGTTTAGGTTCCAAAAAATTTTTTTTTCTTATTTTGGCTATTTCGATACCGAGGATCACGTTCGAAACCAAGAAAGCTATTTTTAGCAGATATTTGTAATTTGAAGACGTCAAATCGCCCTTAACTTGCGAGATAGACGAACAAAAATTTACGCGTGACTAATTTTATATTTTTATAACCATTACTTCAAAAGCAGTTCTACGAATAATTCGTCTATCCGGCATATTGAAGGCGTAATGACGTTCGAAACTAAGGCAGGTAATTTGGTGATAACATTTCGGATAATGGAATCGATTGTAATTGGAAGAGAAAAAAAGTGTCAAACTTGTCTTGTTTCTTCAGGATGTATTGAACCGGTGAAAATGAAATTAGCAAAGACGTGTAGGCTTATGGTATTCAATCTCCAAGTTCGAACAGACTGGCTGGACGCTTATGGCATACGAGAGTGCTAAAGAAAGCTTCTATAAACGGAAGAGGCTCGTTGCCAAGTTCAAAGTCGCATTTTGTCGTCTGTGTGGAATGCACGATGCTGATTTAGGCGCGAATTGCATTATCGGAATGTTCGAAAGCGATGTGCTAGCGTGGTCGCGAAATAACCTAGGATAATGTGTTTTATTTTGCGTACGAATGCAATTGTGAATTCGATTTGGTTTTTTCTTCGGATATTTGGCTATTTTTGGGTATGGAACGGTGAAAGTGATGCCAAATGGTGAGCTATGCTAGTTATTCGGACTGATGCTAATATTGCTCCTGATTAAATTGGGATTAACGGTAAATTGGCAGGGTGAGGAGGTAGATGAGGATCGGGGATGGGAGAGGTGTACATGAAGAAATGGAGAGGATTGATTTTTGAATTAGCTTGAGTGCCTTGAACGTGTTTTAATTTGAAACGAGTAAAAAAAAATAAGTATTACACGTGCACTCGATAAAATAATAAACGACCTAAACGGAAGCTCGTCTAATAAATATTTTAACAGCGACGTTCGAGATTGCGTAATATTTACATAATGAGGACGAAATTAAAAGAGAAAAAAATTACAAATTTTTCGGTAGGTACAGCGAGATATAAAATGGCAACGTCGCTTGAAAGTATAAAAAAAAGTATATTAAAATTATTATAGAAACGAGGAAATTAGAAAATGCGCCAGAAGCGAAGAAATTTTCTCATGGTCGTTCGGGTGTGTGTCTGTGTACTTACATGTAAAAAATCTCCTCCTGCGCACGTTGTAGTGTAAAAAAAATTTTCGCTAGAAGAGGAGAAGTTTGCAATTTAGTGAAGGAGGAGGCGAGAGAGGGTAAAGAAAGAAATTGCGTTGGCATTTCAGCTTCGACTCAGGCCGGGCGTCGTGTTCCCTGTTCCCTTCATTTTAATGGTGGCGTTTCGGCCTCTGACCGACTTCAAGGTCGCTATGTACTCTCTTGTCACTTTGGCAAACGTGGTATCTGCAGCGTTCCCTCCGCCATTCCGGCCCATGCTCAATTTAACGCTCGTTTTCTTCGCTTTTCCTTCTTTTTGCGCCCATCTTTTCATGTGACGCTGAAAACTGATGTGATTTTTTTTGCGTCTGTTGTTACAGTACCAGAAGCGTATACTAATGGATATATGCCTCCGCCGCTAAGTCAACACGCAGCCATGGCAACCAATGGCCAGATCACTCACGGTTACGGGAATCCGTTCATAATGCCGACTGGTCCGTCACCTACTCATCAAACCGCGCTGCGGACTTCCTCCATACCGACTTCTGTGATACAGGCTGCGGCCGCCGCTACTTCCAGCTCACCTCATGATGATCTATATCTGTTAGATCTCGGATTTCAGCAACGAGTCAAGAAGAAGTTGAAACGAGCGAAATCCGAAGGAAGCGCACCGTGTACCGGACCCAAACGCAAAAGTCGTGAAGGTAAATACCATTGATGAAGTTGTCACGTGATTTATGATGTGATATGAGACACATTTGGCAATAACAGGCCCAAAATTTTACCATAAAATGTCTTCAAAACAATTCTAAAGGGTTAAAAGGAACCTTACCCGTAATAATAGGCGTATAACTCATTCCAAAGTAGAGAGTTTCGAGATAAACCACTTTGAATTCACTCAAAGGGTTAAAAACCGCCGAAAAATCATTTCAGCTCATTTTGGCACATTGTCATTACAAAAAGAAATTGGACTTTGAAAATTTTCAGGTTGGCACGTTTAGGTTCCAAAAATAACTCCTCAATTTTTAGACCATTTTGAGGTCGTACATCACATCTGAGGCTCAAAGTGACGTTTTTCTTGGTTTTTGCTATCATTTCTACACGCAATGCCCTCTCTAGAGCAGAACCAAAGGCAGGCAGAGTATCAAAAAGCAAATCTGAGGCTACAAATGGGGGGTTGTATGCGAAACATGGCCATAAATTGGAACCAAAAGACGCGTATCTTTCGTTCGTCTCGCCAGAATACAGACGCAGCTTCGAAAAAATATCGCAGATACTCATAAAAATGTTACGGCGGCGGATGCAAATACTAATAACACGTGGATACGATAATGCTTGTAAAAATTTCAAGTTCACCCAAGCACACCGCTTTTTAAATTTCTCCACATGTCTATGTGGCTGACGTCGCTTCGCATCCGTTTTTCTTATTGCGTGGTGTTTTCGCGCACAGCACGCCCATATTTCTTTTTTACTTTTCGGCTCACGCGGTAGTCAACGTGATTGATTAGGGTTCTGGGTTTTGTTTTGTGACAAGTATACATACCGACAATTGAGGTGTGAATTTAATGGAAATATGAGGTTAAAGCCTTTTTTTGGTCAAATTTAAGAAGAGAGCCATATAACTTACTTAATTTTTGATATGGTATGGTACTTGTAAAATTTGAATAGCATTAATTTGATTATTTGAGGAACATGGTAGCAGAGCGTGTTTTTTTTATACAAAAGTACCTCGATACTATCCTTGCATATTAGAACATTAGTGATTCGTTTAGATTCTATGCAAAAGAGTTCATAAGATTGAAATTCATCTCGGTACGATTTTTAAATACTCTCTGTGCCTTGTCTCAATTATCTCTGGGGTCGCTAGTGTAGTTAAAATTTCAATTCGGAACGACAGACGCGCGCGCGACTCGTCTAGTAAATTCGTTAATTCAAATGGATACGACTTCAGCTCGGCAATTTGCATTACTTGATGTATGAAAATTACATTTTTAATTGGAACGTGCTCCGCGTTATGCGGTAATTGTACGTAAATATCATCGCAGGACGTTCAGCTCGACGTTACGAGTACAGTACACGACGTATAACGCTGTACCAATATAACGACGAGTTGAATATTTATTCGCTATATCGTTTAATTTGTATATTGTCGGTGTAACGCGTCGCGTCTTCTGAATAATATCGTGATTATTCGAGTACGTAAACCGAATGATATCTACTCGGATTTTCTAAGAATCTTCGTTGTAGGTGGTTGCGAAATTACGATCGCTGTGGCTCTGGCAGGCGAAAAATTTCTTAAAAATCGTCGTAACACCTTCCGTATGGGAGATGAGCCAAAATTTTGTAGGACTCGATTTAAAGTATAGGTCAAAATGAACAAAATAGGTCATGTGCAAATTTTGTCTGTATGGCATGATGAAGGAGATACGGTAGTTTTAAACATTTAAACTGCTCAGATGTGACATAAAATTGATTGGTGAGCTTCGATATTATGATCTACAACCTTGAAAATGGGCAAAAATTACGATTTTTTTTTGGAACGCAAATGGGCCAGCAAAATGATGACCCTAGTCTTTTCTGCAATGTCAATGTGCCAAAAATATATTGTGTAACTGATTTGGGATCTTAATGAATCTTTGACGTGTGTTTGTCCAGAGCACAAGAATATTTTTGTATTTTTTGTTTCATGTTCTACCACCCCCCCCCCCCCCCCCCGGGCCGCCACGAAAGTAAAATTGTAGATACTTAGTGCTATTTTTTCCAAGTTGATGTATTTTTAAAAATTTTAAAAATTCACTTTTTTACAATTTTTCAATAAATTTCCCCAATTTTCACCTAGGTATTCATTTTTTTGAAGACTTTTTTTTCCACAAAATTGTACTTATTTTGTTCAAAAATTTTTAATCAATTTTGGTCTGTTTTTTTTTATCATCAAAAAGATTAAATTTTCTTAGCATTTTTCAACGTTTTTTTTTTTGGTCAAAAATTTTGATCAATTTCTTTCTTTTATTCTTTTGTGATTTTCTGTCTAAAAAAAATTAAATTTTTCATATTTTTCCAAAAATTATTTTTTTATCAGAAAATTTTTAAAACATGTGATTACAGAAAAATGTCAGTACAGTTTTTTAATTAAAATTAATTTTTTCCTTAGAATTTTTTGATGATTTTGCCAAAATGTTCATATTTTTTTTGTTGATTTTTTTGTGATATTTTGATCACAAAAAATATCACAATTTTTAATATTTAAAAAAAATCAATTTTCTAAAAATTGAGAAATTCGAAAGAAATTGCAAATTAAAAGGAATTGAAAAAAACAGAATTTTTCAAGTAGGTAACCAACTTCTGACACCTTCTTTTACTTGAATTTTATTCCATTTTTTCAACTTGTAAAACAATCAAATTTTTTCTTGGATTTTTATTAGGAATTTTTTGTGAGATAATTTATTGATACTTTTTCATATTTTGGATTTTTTTTCGTCAAAATTTTGGAATTGAAAAAATTCTAGGTATTTTTTCATCATAATTTTTCGATGGTATTTTTTACCAAAATTTTATTCAATTTTCACTTTAACAAACTTTTTTTCCTAAATAAAAAATGAACTATTTAAAGAAAGTCATTTTTATTGCAAAATGTTTCTAAACATTTTAGGTAGATTTTTCTCATAAAATTCATTTTCAAAAATTTCAATTTTCACTAAATTTTTGTTCATTTTTTTTATTATTATTTCAAAACTGTTTTGGCTTGAAAAATATTCAATTTTTTCACCTATTTTATAAATTCGAATGGAAATAGAATTTTTTCAATTTTCTGTTGGAAATTTTTTATATTATTTTTAGAAAATACTTTTTCCACATTTTTAAAATCTTTTTTTTGGTAAAATTTCTTTCTAAATTTTTGTAAATTATTATTTATTAATATGTTCTGAAAAAATTTATTCTTTAGAAAAATTTCAATTTTCGAGTCTTAGTACAATTTTTTCGACTTTTTAAAAATAATCCAATCAAAGTTTATCTGGATATATTTTTTTGGTGAACAAATTTCCCAAACTAGGCTCAAATTAATTTTTAGCATTTTTTTTTTTTTTTTTCAATTAAATGATCCCAAATGTGTTCTCGTTCTCAATTTTCCTTTGTATAAAATATTATATTCACGATTATATCGATTTTGACAACGATTTTACTAACCGTTTAATTTTTTTCATCAGGATCAACAACCTACCTTTGGGAATTCTTACTGAAACTCCTCCAAGACAGAGACTATTGCCCAAGGTACATCAAATGGACGAACCGAGAAAAAGGAGTGTTCAAATTAGTCGATTCAAAAGCCGTCTCCAGGCTCTGGGGTTTACATAAAAATAAACCGGATATGAATTACGAAACGATGGGGCGCGCGCTAAGGTAAGCTAAATCAAAACAACCTACATGGTTGTAAAATTACGTAATATTTTCTTGCCATTCGCACATCACACGTGCTTTTCACCTAACATCGTTTCACTAACATTGTATTTTTCCATTCGCAGATATTACTACCAACGTGGTATCCTGGCTAAAGTAGACGGCCAAAGATTGGTTTATCAATTCGTCGACGTACCAAAGGATATAGTCGAAATCGACTGCTCGGGCACCGGAACCGTTTAAAAAACCGTACCGAAAGCGTTCGCTAAAAACCAAGATAGAGTGAAGCTGGATCACCAAGGGGGTATTACCCTGATCGCCCCCTTTGGTGCGTTATGTTTAGATTATCTTACAACTGGTTTGCCCATGTTACTGTGTACATTATTATTTTATCAAACAAGATCTCTGTCTTAAAGTCAGTTTATTTGCGTTTGCTTATGTTGTTTTGCTCCTTTTTTTTGTTCTATCCTTGTTTTTATTTTCTTTTATCTCTCTCTATCTCTCTCTTGGTAATTTCTTTTTAATTTTGTACATATTCATACGTAAATTTTAAGCAGCAATTCGCGCTATTTTTTTCAATTACAAAGATTTTTTTGATGATTAACGTACGCGTATAAATTAATTTTTAAAACTTTTTTTTTTCCTCATTTTAAGATTTATTTTTTTGTTTTTTCTACTACATGGTTACCTTTATATAATATGTATTTAAGTTATAATGGAAGTAAGTGGGGAGCAATGAAGAAAACATTCGAATTAGACTTATCTGTCACGTCCTTATTTTTTTTCCTTTAATCTCTTCTTTCTTCGTTGTTTTTATTATTACGTAAAAATATTCGGCTTTTTTATAATTTTTTATATGGTTTTTTACATGTAATTTTTTTCAATTCACGATGACGGAATTATATGGCTGATTCCTCGCGAGGGTGTTTGCGCGCGAATGGACGAATTTTTTGGCATTTTTTTTAACGATTTTTTTTTTTTTTTTAAAGCTTTTTGTACGTTTCTCGCGATTAGGATCAAAATTTTTCGGGCTTGGCGAAGTACTGGCCGAGTCGACGAGTTGGGGGAGGGGTAGTCGCCGAAGGCATTTTTCGAATAAATTAAAAAAATTATATTGTATGAAAAGCTAGCGAAATGATAGAAAATTCGAATTAGAATGTAAAAAGTTGGCAATTTTTTGGGCGTAAAGTCGAACTCCGGTGACCTCGAATGAATTTTCATGTACAAAAATTTTACGACGAAGTTATATTTTTCCAATATTGTTACCATGAAAAGATATGTACAATTATTTTTTCGTCATTTTTTTTTCTAGTTTAGTCTTATTAGAGTAATATTTATGTATATAAATGTTTCCGTTTGAATTTATTATTTTTTTTAGTAAAATTTCAATTTTAGTAGTTTCTGGGCCTGATTTTTGTTTCGTGTGACGTAGTTGCCGATAAATGTTTTCATGTAGGAATTATTTATGTGTTTTTAGAAAAAAAAATTAATTAGAAAAATTGGCGCGAAATTGAACGAGATGGTTCTTAAGTGTGAAATTTCGATTAAAATAAAAGCTCGGTATAGAAAATTACACGTTTTTTAGAAGAAGAAAAAAATAATAATACGACTTGGAGTAGACGAAGATGTCTTATCGAGCGTTGATTTTGTTTTGAAATGGACGATTTATGAAATAAAAATTAAAGAAAAAAGGTTCTAGTAAAGTTAACCCTGCGATGAGATTGGTCAGAGGAAAAACCATTGCACAAAAAAAAACTTTTTTACCATTTTGAATTATTTTTTCGTTTTTTAATGTATAAAAATATTTTACTGATTTTTTTTATTATGACGAGTTCCTTTCAATACTGCGAAGTACGAAAGCGTTCGTGTTTAGAGTGATGATAGTACAAAACAAAAAGAAATATTCGTGCTGTGTCGGAAGTGCCTTAGAAGGTTTCTATAAATTATTGAGGTGATATTTGGATGTCTGAGACATGTGATATTGAACCTTGATACGTTTTTAAATTCCTAACTCTTGAGACAAAATTTTGTAGCTGAAATTGATAATGTTGTATCGAAGTATGAAAATCGCAATCGTTTCGTTTGTTTTTCGCTTCGACTTTGTTTGCGTTGTGAAAATAACTAGAAAATTATTCGATGTATGGTAGTACAAAAAAAAACACATTCCAATTCAATTATTATTAAATAATAATTTTGTAAATGTTTTTTGTACCTTGTGTTAACGTTTAACCCCCTCCCCCTTTAGAAAAACTCCCCTATAAGGGGTAGTTTTTTCATTATTTTTTTTTTTGGTGGTTTTTATTCGCTTCTGGTCTATTTTTATTTAGTAAAATTTTAGATTTCGTTTTTACTCGTAATTTTACCATTGAGATGTTTTAACACGTGGAACAGTATGGGAAGTGATTTTTTTTTTAGAAAAATTTTGTACGCTCAAAAACGATTTTTTTTTTACGACGAAATTTATACGTTGAATATTTTTTTTCACGAGGAAATCTTTAGTTGAGGTGTAATTTTTAATATCGACGAGGTTGAATCGAAAATGATTGAATTTTGTTTACCTGGGAGTTTGAAATGAGGAAAGTTTGGTAATCGAATTTTAATCATTTCCCATTTGACTGAATTTTTTTGTTGAGGTTTTTGGATGTTGTGAGGGATTGGAGCTCGGCTCGATGAAATATTACCATAAAACGAGGAATATAACGAAAACAATGAACTCTCACAATGTAAATATTATTAAGTCTATGTAAGGAGAATTTCTAGCTTAAGTACCGTTTGTATTGAAATTGTGTATATTTTTCAAATTATATGTCAACTGTTACAAAAAAATGGTTGTTTTTATTTATCTTCGAATACGAGTATAAATACATCGAATGATTATTTTCGGTGAAAATATTGTGGAGTTTGAATGTCATTCTGGACTTCTCGATTAATGATTTTTGATAAATATTTTTTCTCAATATTTAATGATGTATTTGCCTCGAAATTGGTTACATTGTTCGAATATAGGAAATGAAACAATTGGAAAAAAAGTATTCCAGTATAGTAAGTACGTAATACGTATACCTGTAGCCTGCCTTAAATTTTTCATACATACACATGTCAGGTAACCAGGTATAAGTACGTACTTGGTCGATGAAATGAAAATTCTCATGATAATATGAGGATGATAATGCTGTATAAAAATCTGTCTTCAACAGCCTGGAAATTTCACATTTTTAAAATCTGAAGATCGGAACCAACCTCTGCGAAATTGTTCTAATAAGTACAATATGTATTTGAATTGAAAGAAAAAACTAAACTGGCCCCTGCGAATACGACCAATATGCAACTTAATCAACGCAAATATTACAGAGGATTTGATAAATTTTTTGAAAAACTGTAGGGATTCTCAAGTAGCAATTTTAAAAAATAAAAAACAAATGAATTTATGATAAGGTTTCTCGTGTAAAAACTTGGAAAAAATTTAATTATTCTGAAGAAACTAGGTTCCTCGAATAATAATTTTTGTTACGATTTTTGCTCGAGACACATGCAGATGGGGATAATCGGACTTGGCAAATCGATTGGCGTCATCGGTTTGGCCGTACGACTTGTAGTTTCGCTGCGTACACCCTTTTTTTTGAGTCATTTTTTGAGCAAAATTTTTTCAACTCAAAAAATTGAAATACAAGTGTATTTTGACTAGTTTTGGGTCGTTCTGTTCAGATTTGCAGTTGATTTTGTTCTGCGCTCATTTTTGGAATTTTTGGAATTTTTTACCAAATTTTGAGGCGAATATCTCGACAACGGTTGCTCGGATGGCAAAACCGACACCGAATCTGAGACCGCAGACCTCGACTCAGTCCCAAAACACCGCTATCTCGATTTTTTTGGAGACTCAAAAAATGGCAAAAAAAACCTCAACTATTTTCTCAATTTATTTTTTTTAGGCTAAAATTTCTCAATTTTTTCGAGATGGGAATTTTGTGATTGTTTTCGATAAAAGTTTTCAAATTTTTTTGAATGAAAATTTCTCATGTTTTTCGATACAAATTTCATCATTTTTAAAAAATAAAATTTCTCGATTTATAGAAAGAAATTTCTAAATTTTTTCCAAATTTTTTCAGAAAAGTTTTATCAAATTCTTTTATGAAAAAAATTACTTCATTTAGTTTAGATAGAAATTTCTTAGTGTCTTTAGATGAGAAATACTACATAAATTTTTTTATACGGTTTCTTATTTTATTTAGTTTCAAATTGTCTTGTTGGAAAAAATTTCATAATTTGTAGGTAGGTATAGAAGATATTTTCCCAAGTTTCTTGAAAAAAATTTCATTTTTTAAAGGCAAATTTCTCAATTTTTTCAACATAGAAATTTTTTGTTTGCTTTTGATAAACTGTTTCGAATTTTTTTAGATGAAAATTTCATAATTTTTTTAAAATGAAAATTTCTCAATTTATCAACAGAAATTTCTCAGTTTTTTAGATAAAAATTCCTCGGTTTTTTGTTGAAAATTTCTAAATTTTTTCAGAGTAATTTCTTAATTTTTTTAGAAAAATTGTTTCAAATTCTTTTGTTTGAATTTTTAGAAAAACCAGCTTAAATTTTCCGAGTGAATTATTCGTTTTTCTGCAGCGCTTTTGAATTTTTCTGACTAAAAATTTCAACTTCAACTCAGAAAATTCAAAAAATACGTGTGCATTTAAACTAATTTCAGTTCGCTCTATACAAATTTTTGGGTTTGTTTTTTTTTCTCCGCCCATTTTCATAATTTTCGAGCTCAATTTTTACTTTTTTAGCCAATGTCCCGGCAAAAAAGCGCCGAACGGCCGATTAGATGCCCGATTTGAGTCCGATGACCTCAAATTAGTCAAAAACCACGTTTATCTCAACGTTTTAGTGGCTCAAAACAAAAAATCGAAAGGAATCGAAAAATTTGTACATTTAGACTAATTTTAGTTCACTTTGTACTAATCGAGTGTTTTTCCCTGCTCATTTTTGAAATTTTCAAGCTTGATTTTCGGCGAATATGTCGTCGACAAAGGGCCGGAAGGAGTGGCTGAACTCCGCACCTGGGTCGGCAGCGATATTCCATTCGATTTTTCGTGAGTGGGATTCGCACTCTCGACCTTCTGTGTACAAAGCAGCTCTTTGCCCGCTATAATGCAACACAAGTACAAAAACTAGGCATACATTTTAGCAGCCCAGAACTCACCACGAGGAGGTGGCTGCCAGCGAGTTCCACCTCATTTCTCCTCATGCTGGATACCATTTTTGTTACGCGCATTTATGCACATTTTCACGATTATCTAGCTTAGTATACTCGTATATCAACTTTGTTCGTTCATGTAACTTTACCTATACGTAATTTCTCATTTTATCTATTTTCTTCTAATTTCTTATCTCGATACCACCTCTCTGTAATATTTTAATTTGTAGCTACGATCACATATTCGTTCTTTTTGTAGTAGCAGTCCACTTTTTACCTTCGTATATGAATATACGTTTAATCACGTCTCTCTCGTGCGTTTATTTACCCAACAACTTTTTTTTTGTTTAAATTAAATGTAGAACCGGAACAACACTTCAACAATGATATAACTTCATTGGTTTCAATCAATCTGGAGGGCTGGGGGGCGCTTCGGGAGACCCCAATCACAAAATTAAGTGAATATTCGAATTCAGCACCCTCGAAAACATAACAAACGATATGCCTCACCCCACCATCACCCTACCACACATTTTTCAAAATTTGAGGGGTCGTGAGGGAGTGTGACGGGGTTTAATAAATAAATAAAAAAACGAAATTCGAATTCAGCACTATCGACAATATTGTTGCGACAGAGGTCGAAGACCTCGTAATAAACTTCGAGAGCTTGAATGAAAAACGTATATTACTTGACGAAAGTATACAGGCGAATGAATGCGATATGAGATCGCATTCTTTGGAGTATTTGGGTTTTGGGTCGAAAGAAGCGGCCAACGATTATTCAAAATAAATTTTGAATAAACCCAACACAACCCCCTCGAACCAAAACCCAACCAAAGAGGTTATAAAGATATCGTATGTACAACGAAAAATAAAAACGAAAAATGACGAATTTAAGTACGTACAAAAATAAAGATAGATAATTAAATAAAAAGAAAAAATTATCAATAATCTAAAACGTAAATAAACAAAAAATTCCGAACGGATTATCGCTACAAAATCTTTTACATCGCAATCTACCACAATACCGAATAGAAAATATATATAACCGAAGAATAGAATTATAAAATCGGACATACGATCGACATAATGATCTGTATCTAAACGAATATTCAAGAAACGTGTTGCGAATCCAGAAATAAAAATGGGCCAATCGATCAAATACGAGTCGACATACCGATCAACGAATGGCGAATTAAAAAACGAAAACAAGTAAGACATCGTAAAAATTAAGCTCGAAAATAACATTTTTATTTTTACAGAAGCTTTGAACGTGATGACTCGAATTATATCACCGTTTATCGAAGCTATCGACTTGTCGGACGTTTCTTTCGCAGCAGAGATATCGCCTACACTTTTACTCGTACTCAGAACAATATTCGTACCACTATTCGTATATTGGACGCTGTTCATACATGGAAAATCGTTCGGATTATCGCCGTTTGAAATATCACTGCTCTCATCAAAAATCGCACTATTTTCATTGCTCGTACTGTTAAACGCGATATCGTAATTTCTCTTAGTCGCTAATTTAAATTTTACCGCAAAAAGTCCGTTGTCGAGAACAACTTTCGTGATCTCTTCGTTCGTATCGCGTACTATTAGATTAATCTCATTACCGATGAGCAAATCGCACCCTTTTTCTCGTAATAAATTAACAGAAAGGAGATTCTGTGAGACATTCGACAACTTAAACTTAATACCGAACTCGTTACTTACGAAGATGTTACCTATGCCTACACATTTAATTACTACATCTTTCGCAGCGACATGGACGTCTCTCTCATTCGAAACAACGAATTCTAAGTCGCTGAATAACGACGCATCGTTCACCATATGATGAGACGCGCCGCTATCCAAGACAAAATCGACGTTGTCGCTCGAATTGAGAGGAGACGTTGACGATAGGAGCGCGCGCGAGAAACTTATCGTATCTTGAGACATGGTCGAACTAAAATTAGCAGAGGCAGACGGAGCCGGACGCGGATGATCGTTAACGTTATTAGAATTATTACCGAAATTATTATTCGAATTCGAAGACGAGTTATTAATATTTTTATTTGCATCATCGCCAAATTTAGGGCAAGTTCAACCGATATGCCCTTTATTGCCACAACGATAGCATTGAAAATTTATAAGCCTATCGGTACCTGAATTATTTTCCCAGCAATTACGAGTAATATGACCAATTTTACAACAATTTCCGCCCGTTGGTGGGTTAGATTTACCGTTACCATTCGATCGACGCCAATTTTTCTTATCGTTCTTTTCAATTTTGTTACCAGAATTTTCGGCAATCATCGCAGCTCCCCTGAAAATTTCATTGTTACTGGACGGATCGCTATTCGATGAACCAGACGCATCACCGCTTCCACCGACATTGTCACTATATAACAATCCTCGAATAATTTTAGGTTTGGCGGACGTTATGTGTACCATAGCTTGGGCAGTATTCTTTACGAGTTTATACGCGTCGTGATTTCTCAAACCAGCTAGGAGATAGGCGTATTCCTCGGACTCGGATACGATGACTTCACATTGGTGCAATCGATTAACTAGGCTCGATACTTCGTCGCAATATTCCTTCGCTGACTTAAAGTTGCCGATATCGATGGTGGCGAGTTTTGACCTCAACGAGACAATCTCGGCTTCATCGATTTTAACGTAATGAGAGTCAAGTTCTGCAAAAAGGTCAAACGGGTCCTTTTCCTCTCGAATCAAACGAAGCACATTATTATCTACGTGATTAATAATAATCTCATAGGCTTTATTCAGTTGTTTTTCGTCGCCTCCGCCCTATTTTTTAAGGGTTTCACAGAGGTCTTTTGATTTTATTAATAATTTTATACAACGTTTCCAGGATTCGTAATCCTGACCTTGGAAAAACAAATGAACGGGAATATTCGACGATTCGGTCATACCTGATGACGAAGATGAATCGGAATCGTACACGAAATTATTTTCGACGTTGACTGGTTCAGTGTTTGGCTCGACAGTAATTACCGGAATAGTTTCTTCGACGTCCAAGAATGACTCTGATGACGACGATTGAGACGGTGACGTAGGAGGTATCGGACAAAACGAAGTCGACTGCTCTGCACTAGGATCTGGAATCGAGACGTTAACGGTATCGGACGCGGTATCGGACGTGACAGTTGACGGGCGTGGAGATGAAAAACTGTCGGATAAATTACGCGGCTGTAATTTCAGCTCTAGCAATTTTCATCTAAGCTTACGGGCTTTCGAACGTGTATTGCGAGCAGCGGTACTCGATTCGGAGTCTGTAAATCCAAGAAATGGATCTGACATCCGACCATACGATAATTATTACAAAAATATCGTATAACGAAACGACGAAACAACGTAAAAAGATCGAAGAACCAACGCTACTGCAACCATGTTGCGACAGAGGTCGAAGACCTCGTAATAAACTTCGAGAGCTTGAATGAAAAACGTATATTACTTGACGAAAGTATACAGGCGAATGAACGCGATACGAGAGATCGCGTTCTTTGGAGTATTTGGGTTTTGGGTCGAAAGAAGCGTCTTGAGATCCCACGACGAAAATCATTTCAGTTAATGTAATATGAAAATACCCACTTACAGAAATTTTTTAATTATAGCTCCCAAATTTGGCAAATTTTTAAAATTTGAGCTTTTCTCAAAAAAGCTCAACTTTTGATTTTTGCAACCTTCAATAGTGATTCTGAATTGCCTTTTAATGCTCTTCAAACCCCCGTTTAAAGATCTTCGCTATCTATTATAGTTCTTGACTTATGCTTCACCAAAGTTGGGTACCTATCATAAAAAGAAAATAATAGTCAAAGTTGAAAAACAAAAGAGCCCCCCCCCCCAAAAAAAACCAAGGGGGTTGACGAGGAAAAAAAACAGCGGTTTTCTCACTTTTGGGATTAGAAGAATCCATAAAAAAATTGTCAACCAAATGCGAAGACCCAAGTGACAAAAGGGCCATCTTGGTATGGAATGTGAAATATGCCTTTTTGCACATCAAATTATACCAAAAAAAATTTCAGTGTCAGCATAGACGTGTCTAAACTGACATCCCTTTCCAGCTTAAAATGAGCTTTAAACCGGATTTCCAATTCTGTTTTCAAATGTTTTCGATACTTGAACGCATCCTTCTCTTCTTCTGTTAGCATGATTGTAGTGAAATTATTCACTATAAAGTCGATAGTTTGCACACGCAAGCTATCAATGTTGAATATACTTGCCCAAAGTAAGATTTCAAAGGCATTGTTGGTGGTTAGTGCCTTATATAACCGATTGGTACAAATTAGCATTAAATGAGATATATTGTACCGATCTGCGATGACAAATACTTCCATTACTGACCCTAGGTCCTCTATATCAATCTTTTCGTTATTGTATATGTATTGTAATACGATGGAAAAAGCGACTTCGTTGATTTCTTGTACATCGACTACGTTTAGTATGTTTTCTCGCGTGTTGTGAAAAAACATGCGAGAAAACACGTCGCTTTCTTTTTCTAAAATTTCTTTATGGCAGAAGTACTTTGACGTACTATTTACTAGTAAAGTTGCATCAGTTTTCAGGTAAAGTTCTTTTATTGATTTATAATCAACGGGTTTGCTTGGAATGAATGGATATTTCTCAATCCCACCGCACAAGGTCAGATACGATACTGAACAGGAAATTGTCATTTTAGTAGAGCAACCAATTTCTGTATAGAAATTGCACACTCCGTGATGTGCTTTGTTGTTAATAGAAATTTCATTAAGTGTTGGTGTACTTACAAAAGTAGCATCATGTCCGAAATTTTTAATTTCACCGATCGAACTTAAAACCGTTATGTTGGAAACGCAGTTTATGAAGAACGCGTTGCGATTCTCTCGCTCATTTTTTTCATACCGTGTACTTTGCCCTCGGTCATAATCGTTGATATAAACTCCAAGTATGAGGTTCCAATAACAGTAGGTTTTAATCCTTTTTTGTCTTTCTAACCAAAACCGAAAATGAATGGGCGCGGATTCCTGGTAAGGCATCGGAGATACCATTCTGTCAGCCGTGTAGTAATAATGTTTTTCAATGTCAATGTCCCATTCTAAGGTACATGTGTGTTCGGTGGACATCGTCAAAAGTTGAAAGTTAATTTTCGTAATAAAATTAAAATAATTCGAGCAAAAAAAAAATATGCCAACGTTAAACTTAACGTGTGTCTTAAAACACAGCTTCTTTGCTACTGGGTACATTTATGATTCTTTGATTCTATGTACCTATTTTATTCGATATACGTAAATTTTACGTAGAATTTGATCGACGAGGTGGGGATGCATAGGGATGCATGTGTCACCATGTCTTGGCCTCTTGACGCCGAGGTGGGGATGCATAGGGATGCATGTGTCACCATGTCTTGGCCTCTTGACGCGTATTAATTAGAAACCGAACACCATACTCGCAATTCCGGGCACGCGCGCCCTCCCTGCACGCCACTACGGAGCTCCAGCCACGCGTTGTCAATTTGTCTGGACTATGCCGGAACGTAACGATAACGGTAATCAAAAACGAAAAATAACGGAATTTTTTCGTTACAAGTAACGGAACTGTAACGGTAACTTTATGTTTGAACAGAAATTGTGTACTTAAAGAAATAATAACGTTACAATAAAATTGTCTTTATGTAACGTGATAAATAACGAAAAAATTTTGTTTTGTTCAGTTACCTTTTTTGTTATTTTTTTTTTTGTTTTTTTGTTTTTTGTTTTGCCTCTGCACTGCCAACCCACGCCAATCGCAGAAATGTCCTTTTGATGTAACGTTATTTTTTCGTTCCGTTCCCTTCCGTTTTTTTTTTTATTGTCACAACGTAATTTTTTCAGAAAGTAGGTAGCAACACCACCAAACTTGTATTATTTTCTTCTTAGTTCTCGAAGCTTATTTTATTTTATTGGACTTGATAGTTATTAATTTACATTGAAAAATGAAGATACTTAACAATTTTTTTATGATTTCGCTATTTTGGAAAAAATTACATTGTAACGAAAAAACCGGAACGGAATGGGGAAAAAATGATTTTCGCTCGCGACACATGTAGATAGGGGTAATCCGACCTGGCGAATCGATTGGCGCCATTGGTTTGGCGGTACGACTCGCCATTTCGTCGCATACACGTTTTTTTGAGTCATTTTTGAGTAAAATCATTTTTACTCAAAATATCAAAATAGGTGTGCATTTCGACTAATTTTTGTCAGTTCAGTGTAAATTAGAATTCATGGGTGGAAACATTTTTATTCAATAAATTTTTGATCGATTTTAGCGGATTTAGCAATTTTTTTCAATTCCAGAAGATTTTGAAATGTTTTCGGTTTTTTCAACTCCTAAAACTGTAGGTTTCCTCAAATAAGAAAGAAAAATTTCATTCAACATTTTTTTTTTTTACAGTATCTTAGCTTTTGTGGTATAATTATTGTTCATTATGTTTTTGATAGTACTGAATTCGATTATTTACCTTCTTTTTTGATTGGGTTCTCCCAAAGTCTCTTACTTGGTCTATTTTAAGACCTAGAGGCTAGTATGGCATTATATAGGTACTTACAAGGAAACCTCGCCAACTCGTCACCTCCGATTGAGCTGAAATTTGGCTCACTTAATAAAGAGCATGCCATCCACAAACCACAACCAAATTTTTAGCTGCCGAAGTTGATTTTTCGATTTTTGGCGAATTTTTAAAAATGACTGAATTCACCCTCAAAAACCAATTTTTGGAATAAAAATCCCAAATTTTGAGATAGAATCCTGAAAATAGGTTTTTGCACTAAAGTCGACCCCCCACCCCCGATTCGATTGGCGCCATTTGCGAAGCGATCTGGAGCCTCCAGGAAATGTTGACTTTTTTCCAGCACACTGAAACTGCTCCAGACGGCGCTGTAATTAACTTCGGCAGCTGAAAATTTAATCCTAGCGTTAGTATGATGTCATCTATCGATTGGCATAGTTGAATCGAAAATTCGAGGTGACGAGTTCGGACGTGTAGTTACGTGACAACTTGAAAATTTGACATTTTTTAAAAACTTCCAAAAAATTAGATTCTCCAGAATATCCTTTGAAACTTTGTTTACCCCCTAAAGTTGACTCCTCCCCCCCCCCCCGAGTCGATTGGCACCATTTCCGAAGCGATCTGGAGCCTCCAGAAAAAGTTGACTTTTCTCCAGCACACTGGAATCTTTGCAGACAGTAAGAGTCAACTTTTTCTGGAGGCTCCAGATCGCTTTATAAATTCTGCCAATCGACTCGGGAGGTCGACTTCAGTGTACAAACCGATTTTCAGGATTCTGTCTCGAAATTTGGGATTTTTATTCCAAAAAATGTTTTTTGGGGGTGATTTTAGCCATTTTTAAAAAATTCGCCAAAAATCGAAAAATCAACTTTGGCAGCTAAAAATTGGGTTGTGAAGTGTGGGTGGCATGCTCTTTCAGTGAGCCACATTTCAGCTCAATCGGAGGTGACGAGTTGGGGAGGTTCCTTTGTTAGTTAAAATTTTAAAAAGTACCCGCGTTTCTTACGAATGAATAACCGCTTGTTTTGCCTTCAACTGAACAGCATAGTATGCAACTTATCTGACTTCATTCGCGAACCATGACGTAGAAAAGAAATTACCTACGACGAAGTTCAATATTTACCTCAAACTACATCACCTTGAGCACCTTGAGCTTGGCGAATACGAAACAGGTTTAGTAATGACGTGCTGCAGAAAATTTTTAGGTTAGAGCTTATTGATAAGGGAAAAAATAATGATAAATAAAACAATATCGCGTTTGGCATTGGTCAGTAAGCAATAAGCATGCATGGCGAAAGCCAAGACCGAACAATTTCCTATTCCATAAAGTAAGCCATAAGCTATCATTAGTCATTAAACCGATACCGCGAAATTAACTGGGCGTGGTAAATGATAAAAGTTTAGTTTACCTAAGAAATACATTGTTTTCGAATGACGAAACCGTCTTCGGCCATCGATGAAAAAAATTCATAATAAGTTTAAACAACCAAAATTAGATGAGCTTTCTTTGTTTGAAAATTCGAAAACTTGAACAACGTGCTTTGCATAGTTTCATCGCCATGACGAGCATACATTCTAAAACCATCGAAGAAGTTTATGACGTTCCTATGGAAGTCATTAGAAGACCGTTGCAATCTGTGTTGGACGAGGAAAAAGTATCCAGTTTGATGAAAACGATAAAGGTGAGTAAAACAATAGAAGATTATATAAATTTACATAGAATTAATCGCATGTTAAATGTTCATCTACGTACTTACTCGTTGTTGTTATTGTTCATGTTTACAAGTAGGTATCACTTGTAAATAAACAAGCAACAGATTTAACTGATAACTCTAGAATTTTATTGTAGCATAAGTAAAAATTATATCTAAAAAATAGAGAGAATTGTATTTTGGGCCAGTGAAGATTTTTTGATTTTTTTCGGTGTCCTGATTACCCATCAAAAATTCCCCGAACCTCATCTCTCAAGAAATCCCCCAAAAAATCCCCCAAAATATGGACTCCAAAAAAGCCCCCTCCTCGTTTTTCGTTCATAACTCTTCAAATATGCATTTAAATGGGAAAATGATAATAATTAAAAATAAAGTACATAAAATTTGCAACAAAAAAAGTTCTATTCACTTTTTTCGTTCAGTCAACGGGTTGTGCAAAAAACAAGGGTTGAATTATACAGGGTAAAAAAAATTAAGATGATCCTCATTTTTGTAAGATTATCATAAAATTTCTTGGCAGACCACATGTTTAGGAATAATAATACACCATAGACCACATGGAAGTCCCCACTCCACTCTCCCCTCTTCCACAATTGTGTCATATGTGGACACGTGTGAACATGTCTTTTTTCAAATGTTAATAACTCTTGAATGCTGCCCCCAATAAAAAAAATTTCAAATAAACATTAAAATATGTAAAATTCTCTACATAACTGCTTCATTCATTTTTTTTTTTTTTTTTACAAAGTCAATGGCGATATTTTAGGTTTCTGTATTATATTCATGGAATGCAGAAAATCTTCATTTTTTCACCCTATATATTTCGACGGATGTTTTTGCGCCACCCGTTCACTTATTGAAAAAAATGAATGAAATCTTTTTTATTGGAAATTTTGTTTTCTTTATTTTTACTCATAACAATTTTTTCGTTTAAACGCATATTTGTAAAGTTATAAACGAAAAACAACAGAAGGTTTCTTTTTGTAAAAATCATTGCTGACTCAAATTGCAACTTTTTGTTTTATTTCCTTATTTCACTGAGTTATTCCAAGTTATTATATGGCCTGTTGATTAAACAGCTCATTGTTTATTATACTAGCGACTTAATCGTCCATTAAAATGTACCCATTTTTATTAGACGTGCTTCAAAATAATTACGTAAAAAAGCAGCTGGCTTCATTTGAACCTTTTAAAATTCTAATTGCAGACTGAAAGCGAAAAAGTACCTCCAATCGACGTACTTTGGATAGAAGGCACCAAGGGTGGAAATCACTACTACAGTTTCGGAGGATGCCATAGATTCGCAGCCCATCAACGATTAAATCTTCCGACCATTAAAGCGAAATTGGTACGGTCGACGGTTGACGATCTGAAATGTTACCTAGGCGCCTCGACGCCGCAATTAGAATAAAAACAGTCACCTAAACATAATTAAAATAAACTATTACGAGTATAAGCGACATTTTTACGAAAACCAAACGGAACTAGTCATAAGTTAAACATTTAATTTCAAATAAATGTTACGAGTATTACTTGGTTATTGTGAAAAATTAACATTTTTATTTTTACGAAATGTTTCCATTTGTTTTTTATTCCTGATATCCTGGTTTGAGGATTAAAAATTATAAATGAAAAATATCTGAAATTTCAAGTTAAGCTGAGCTTTGAATATAGTTATTTTTTATATTTTCAACCCACGTGATCTGTCTTTTGTGATTATTCATTTCAAAAAATGAGAAATTATTTTAAAATCTTCAAAAAAAAGTAATTAATGATAAGTTTTTCTTTTTTTGAGAAAATATAGGTGCTTGCATTCAATTTGTTGATATAATTTTTGATTTTTTTTAAAGACAATTTTTTAAACATACACATTTTCCCAGTTGTTCTGGATTTAAAAGTTTTCTCACTTTTTAGGTGGGGGGGGGGGGGATGTTGGAAATTATTATGTTTTGTCTGAAATTTTTTGAAAATATCTCTATTTTTTGTAGAAAAATGTATTTTTATTATTTTTATAAAAAATGTCCTAATTTTACAGAAGAAGAATCTATCAGTTTTTTAAAATAAAAAATCTCAATTTTTTGGAAAACAAAAATTCTCAAATCTTTGATAGGCCTAGTAAAATCATTTTTTAAAGTTTTAGAAAAAAAAAATTTTCGGAGAAAAATCTATCAATTTTTTGAATTGAAAAATCTCTCCTTGGAACGAAAAAATTCCTCATCATGTTATTAAAGTAAAGAATTGGAGAAAAAATTCTCTAATTGAAAAAAATGAGGGAGATGAAAACCTGTTTTTTTAAAGAGGAAAAATATCTCAAATTTTTGGGAATGAAAAATAATATTTTTTCAATTTTTGGAGAAAAAAATCAATCTCTCAAATGTTTCTGGAAACTGGAATTTAAAAAAATGCAGTGAACGATTTTTTAATTTTTTTCAGAAAAAAAATAGTAGGTACCTAGAAGAACTATTTTTAAATTTTTCAGATTGAAAAAATATGTTTCTCAAATTTCTGGAGGAAACATCTCTAATTTTTTGGAATGAAAAAATTTCTCAACGTTTCCAGCATGAAGAATTCCCCAATTTCATTGGAGTAAAAATTTTTTTCGAGGTATCACTGATTTTTTGTATAAAAATTCCTTAATTTTTTTATGAAAAAAGTACCTACAATTTTTGGAATAAAAAATTCTCAAATTTTTTGTACTTGGAACTTTTTTCAACTTTTTTGAAAATAGTACGTTTCAACTCTTGGAGAAATGTTTAATTCAATTTTTCGAGAGAAAAAAGTCTTTAATTTTTGGGAGTGAAAATACTGTTTTAATAATCGTTCAGTTCTTTTGAAGGAGAGTGCCCCAACGTTTTTAAAATAAAAATTCCAAAATTTCTAAAGAGTAAACAATTCTAATTATTAATTTTTAATTTTTTTAGAGCCCAAAAAATTAGTACAGCAATTTTTAAATTTTCGCGAGAAAAAATATATACCTACCTACCTATTATTTTCATTAACTTTTGGATTTTTCAGTGAACATATATTTTTTTTAAATTTGTTAAGTAACAAATTAAATTTATCAAAAAATAATTCTAAAATTTTGTTGTTATTTTTTTTAAAAACTTTGTATGAATGTTGTATTTTTCTTAGTTTTGTTGAAAAAAAATTGTTTGGAAATTTTTAAAAATCAAAATTAAATTTTAGTTAGCTTGATTTTTAAAGTATTTTTCAAATTTAAAAATTTGGTTAAAAATTAAATTTTTTAATCATAAAATCTTTGTTTGAATGCAAATGTTTTCAAAAACTATTTTTGTAAAAAATTTTAAATAAGTACAAAATTTTAATTTTTTTTGATCCATTGGAAAACCAAATTTTGTAAATTTTTTCAATACATTTTTCTTGAAATTTTATTCAAATTTATATTTTGTCAAATTTTTAAGCATAAAATGTGTGAAAAAAAGTCAAATATTTTAACCCAAATTAAATTTTAGGATTTCAATCAATACAACTTTTGTTTTAAAAAATTCAATTAGATCCCTCCCTCACCTTCAATTTTTATATTAGTTATCAGCATAGTATTAGGCAAAACTGGAGGGGAGGGAGGGGTCCAATCTAAATTTTTGTGAAAACCAAAATTATTCCTAGAATTTTCTATCTACAACTTTTGTTTGAACAGACCCCTCTCTTCTTTCAAATTTTGAATATAATTTCTTATTTTTTTAGCGTGAAGGAAATTTTAATTATTTTGAAACAAAAATCAAAAAAAAATTTCAATTTTTCAATTTTTTTGAAAACACAAATTTACAATTTTTTGGAATAAATCTCTAAAGTGATTTTTTTCAAGTTTTTGTAGTGAGGGGGTCCAATCAAAGTTTTTTTAATTACCAAAATTGGAAAATCAAAAATATCCAAAACCAGGAGTAAGTGATTCAGCCAGCGAGTTTTGTGCTAAATAGACAAATGAAACCATCTTCCCAGGTAGTTCATTCAGAATACTCGTATTATGTCGACTAAAACCCTTTGTAAACAGGTTCACTGCTAATGATAATTGTTAACTGATAAACGTAGGTATCACTATACCTTTGTCTCACCACGTCAGCTTCAACTTCTCACTTTTTATAAGTACCTACCTACTTAATGTAACACAGAAACAGATAACAACTAAATCACTTGGCCTGTGTGTTTCGAATAGTACACATGTGTAATCTTGGGTTGGTGAGCGTGTAATTGTGTCAATTTAAAAATATGGAAGTGAATGCGGTAGCAACAACTCCTAAAACTATTTCATACGATGTGAGTGAAAATACAGTTGAAACTCTGCTGAAAGAAAATTACAACATTGTTGGAGAAAAAATACAACGACTAGATGGCTACGATGATTTCAATTTTTGTATTTTACCACCAGTGAGTATATATCTCGTACTAAATATAATCAAAATATTAATTTTAAAACTAAAAATACTTGAGTTCATTTTATGATTTGGATGTCTACCTACTTGTTTATTTAACTAATCATCTACCTAGGTATGAATTGATTTTTTTTCAAACTTGAAAATGTTGCGAATTCTAGATAAAAATGAACGAGCCCAACGAGTACACTGAAATATGTCTGCATGGCTACGCACTAAAAATAATAAGCTGGGAAAATACAGTCAACATAGAGTTCATAAACGAGTATATAAATATATTGCTTCACTTAAGTAAGAACAAAGAATAAGAAATGTAGATAGATAATAATGAACGTAGACCTCATCTACGATAAGCTACTTACTCGTATTGCTATTAAATACCACTCTTTTTTAGGAGAGCAGGGTATGCCTGTAAAATGCCCTTATCCGATAAAGAATAATAAAGGCGAATATAAGACTTTCTGGAGAAAAAAAAATGTCACCAGCGATGTTAAAATGGGTAGGTTAGGTACCTACTACCTACGCATAGAAACAGAAGCATTCACATCAAGAGTTCAATAAATAGGAATGTAATTTTACTCAATTTTATTAATAATGTTGTTTACTATCTACAGCTGATCTTGATCCAGTCAACTTGGCCTCAATTGAAAGTATTCACGTGGTATTGCTTTTCGAATATATCCCGGGGAAATTATTAGATAACGTAAAGTTTGGCATAAAACTTTGTGTTTCAATAGGAGAAGTCATGGGGTCACTGCACCGTGCTATGAAAGTAAGTGCATAGCATAATTCACATAATTGATTAACCTCTATAAGTCTATAGGGTACCAAAAAGTTCATTAGAATAAAAGCGCCAAAAATTCGAAAACCAATCAAAAAACTCGGCGCTTCGCGCCCCCTGAAGGGCTCTATTTTCACATTACGTTTGAAAGTATGAAACATAGTATATGTTTTTACTCTGTGACAAAATGTCTAAAAGTCACGAATATTAATTTCCATGAAAATTTAAAAATCTAAAAATTCTAATAATAAATTAAGAATGTCTGACAAAAAGCCTAAAAATCATAAATTTTTTAAAAATGACAAAATGTCTATAAAATGTCTGAACCCGTGTAGCAACGTCGATGCTAATTTCGATATAAATGTCGACACATCGAAATCGGTCACTTTTCGATCGTACATGTCGACACGATTGTGGATGGTTTGTCGAGCTTATTATCGACATGTTTGTCGACCGTCCAAATATGGCTCGACATGTCGAGCCATATTTGGACGGTCGACAAACATGTCGATAATAAGCTCGACAAACCATCCACAATCGTGTCGACATGTACGATCGAAAAGTGACCGATTTCGATGTGTCGACATTTATATCGACATCCACATTGACATTTGCAATGGTGAGATTTTGAAAAATATGCTAAGTTCAAATATTCAATATAAGTATATATTAAAATTACACCAAAAATAGTGCTCAAGCCAACATTTCGACATTTTTTGTCAAATATGCGGCATTGAGGCCACCTTTGTAGCTGGACACATGCGAGTGTCCAACTAACATAGAGATGATTCTTAGACCTTATGTACTAATTCACAACACACTTTATCTGCGAGTATCACAATCACCCTCAAGACGTCGACAGTCAAGTCGATGCATTATTCGACCCTCGACAATTAGATCGACATTGACTCGACTTAAAATTCCTCTGGTCAACACTGTCGACAGTTAAGTCGATGCATTATTCGACCCTCGACAATCACATCGACACTATCTCGACTTAAAATTCCTCTGGTCGACACTGTCGACAGAGAAGTCGATGCATTATTCGACCATCGACAATTATGTCGACGATAACTCGACAAGTCGTTGTATTATTCAAAACTTTGAAAAATAAGAAAATTTTGTGATTCTTTCAAAAATTATTTATTCCTGAGCTTAAAATGTTCTTATTAATTGTTTTTAGTTCTTTTTAGATATAAAATTTGTAAATTTAATTGGCAGAAATTGTCGACATAAATGTCGATGCGTTTATCGAGTATCGATTTTTACATCGACTTGTCTATGTAGAAAAACAACGTTTTCTAAATTATAGGAAAATACTGAGAAAAATTCAAAAATTTTGATTGAACAGTTATGTTTAACATAGAACATTACTTTAAATCTCAAATATCATTTTTAATTCATCGTTAACCGAGAAAAAAATGTGTCTGAATTTTGTCGACATAAATGTCGATGTCGACAATTGCTACACGGGAAAGTCATAAAAATTTAAAAAATTTACAAGTTTCAAAATGTCTGACATAATGTCTAAAAAGTCGAATTTATTGAAAATTTTCCAAGTTTTTTTATTCCATCCAAACCTAACCTAATGTAACCTAACCTAACCCAATGGGGTCGGTTTTTGGTCTCGGATTTTGGTCTCTAAATTTCCTGTCGTTTTTTTCCATTTTGGTCATCGTAAAAGCATATACTACGCTAAAAAAAATTAATAACATTCACTACACGTGACAACATGTGTAAAAATCACGAATATTAATTTTAAAATTTTTGAAATAATAAAAGTCATGAATTTTTTTAAAAATTTTCTAAGTTTCAGAAGTTCTGAAAAAGTGTCTAAAAAGTCATAAAATTACTTTAAAAAATTAAAAAAGGTCCAAAAGTCATAAAATTTCTAAAATAATATCAAAAAGCCGTTAAATTTATTAAAAAATTCCAAGTTTTGAAATGTTTGACAAAATGTCTGAAAGTCATATTATTTCAGAATGTCTGACAAAATGTGTAAAAAATGTCTAAAAGTCATAAAATTTCAAAAAAAATTACAAGTTTCAAAATGTCTGACATATAATGTCTAAAAAGTCGAATTTATTGAAAATTTTTCTAAGTTTTTTTATGTCATCCAAACCTAACCTAATATAACCTAACCTAACTCAATGGGGTCGGATTTTGATGTCGGAAAGTCTCAAAATGTCTAAAAGTCATCTTTCTAAAAAAATTTTTAAGTTTCAAAATGTCAGAAAGTCATCTTTCTAAAAAAAATTTATTATAAGTTTCAGATGTCTAACAAAATGTCTAGAAAATGTCTAAAAGTAATAACATTTCAAAAAAAGACAAAATGTCTGGAAAATGTCTAAAAGTCATAAAATTTTTAAAAAATTACAAGTTTCGAAATGTCTGACAATGTCTAAAAAGTCGAATTTATTGAAAATTTTCCAAGTTTTTTTATGTCATCCAAACCTAACCTAATGTAACCTAACCTAACCCAATTGGGGGCGGATTTTGGTGTCGGATTTTCGTGACGGATTTTTGTGACGGATTTTACTGTCGTTTTTTTCTATTTTGGTCTCCGTAAAAGCATATACTATGCTAACAGCAAAGAATGATTTTTCACACTTTTAGCCATTTTCTGGTTCAGAGGTACTCCAAAGACCACATTTCTTATGGTCATTGAGATACGTAATCGACTCGATGAAATATATAGAATATGTTCAAGACGAAATCAAACGTTCAATGGCAACCAAAGCAATATTGGATTTTCAAAACGAGGTATTACCACGAATGAACGAATTGGAGCAAGGTAAAGTAAACTAAAAAAAGATTCCTTGGAAATATATACTTTTTATTTTTATTTTTTTTTAAATAAAAATCGATTTAGGTATTAACATGTTTAAATTTTTTTTTTTTTCGAAAAAAATTCTCAATTTTTTAAAGTAAATATTTTTTTTTTTTTAAATTCGGAGTAAAAAATTATATTTTTTGATTTTTTTATAGCAGAAAAAATCTCTAAATTTTTTGGAACTATGTACCTACCTACTACCTACCTAAAAAACTTTTTTTTTTTTTGGATGTGAAAATCTCTAAAACTTTATACAGAAAATATTTCTGTTTTTGAGAAAAAAATCTCAAAAATGAAAAAGAGGATAAAAATTCGTGTGAATAACATTACAAACAGAAAATAAATCAAATTAACACGAATATATTGAAAATATTATAAAAACGAGCGACGTTCCGATCTACAACGTAGATCATTATCAAGCAAAGTGGAAACGAAATTTCCACTTTGCTTGATAATGATCTACGTTGTAGATCGAAACGTCGCTCGTTTTTATAATATTTTTAATATATTCGTGTTAATTTGATTTATTTTCTGTTTGTAAAAAATCTCAATTTTTTTGTCTCAAAATTAATAAAAAATACTTTCAATTTTTTTAAAGAAAAAAAAATGTGCCTACTTATTTTAAAGGGGACCATATTTGAAAAAAGAATTCTTTTGTGCTTTGAGAGTATTTTGTTTTCAATTCTTTTAAATTAAAAATTTCAAACAACTTTTTGAATTAGGAAATTATGCCAATTATTTTTAGTAAAAAATTTTATCAATATTTCAGAGATAAGAATTTTCTAATTTTCATGGAAATATTAAAGTAATTTTTTTTCAGTATTTCTAAATACCTAGATAAAAATTTTCTACATTTTTTGAAATAAAAAACCTTTCAATTTTTTAGAATAACTACTTCATATTCAAAAATTAAATATTCCAACGAGGGTTCATATTTGAAGAATTATTCTTTATTTCACGATTTCAAGAAGGGTCCATGCCCAAAAATTAAATACATAGGTATCGTAATTTTTTATGCAGAAATAAATCTCATCTGAAATTTTTTTCAAGAAAAATGAGACAAAAATTGAAACATTGTTTGACAGAAAAATGGAAGATTTTTTACTAGTTTTTTCACTTGAAAAGAATGCGAAACTTTGTCACGCATTATTTTTCATTATAAGAACCCATTTTTTTTCTCTTCAAAAAAATAAGTAATGAATGATTTTTCACGCCATACAACTTGAAAATTTTTTTTATTCCGTAAAAACTAAAAAATTTCCTTTAAAAAAATCAAGTAAACAATAAAGATTCCATCGGGGAAAAAAATATAAAAATTAATGATTTTTTACTCCAAAACATTTAAAATATTTTTCATTTCGAAAAAATTGCAGAAATGGAAAACTGAAAAAATAAAAGTTTCAGTTTCCGTTTTCAGTTTTTCATGTTTCAGTTTCAGTTTTTGGCTTTTCAGTTTCAGTTTCAATTTTCAGTTTTTCATGTTTCAGTTTCAGTTTTCAGTTTTCAGTTTCAGTTTTTGGCTTTTCAGTTTCAGTTTCGATTTTCAGTTTTCAGTTTCAATTTTTTTCAGTTTTTTTCAATTTTTAATTTTTCAATTTTTGTAGCTAGATATGTATTTACAGGGAGGAGGCTTGGGACTATAGCCCGAGCTCCAAATTTTGAGGGGTGCCAAATTTTGAAGAAAAAAAACGAAGAATTAAAAAATGTGCGATGGTAAAATCCTTTGACTATGTAGCTACATAGTCAAAGGTAAAATCAATATAATATATTCATCTATTTGTTTGACCAAAACATAATTTGAAGGGGTGAATGCTTATATAAGAGTGTGTTAAAGTTTAGCACAAGGGCGCCAAAATCCTAAATTCGTGCCTGTTTGTAGCTTTAGATCAACGTTAATGTGATATTTATTTCTCATTTTTCATTCAAAATAATAATTTCATTTCAAAATGAAGTTCTATAAAGCCAGAAACTGAAACTGAAAAAATAAAAGTTTTAATTTTCAGTTTTCAGTTTTCCATTTAATTTTTTTCAGTTTCAGTTTTCAGTTTCAGTTTTTGAAATATCAGTTTCAGTTTCGATTTTTTTTCGATTTCAGTTTTTTTCACTTTTCAGTTTTCCATCCCTGAAAAATTGTAAAATTTTCTTATTCCATGAAGTTACCTAAGTTGAAAATTAAAAATCTCAACTTGAAAAAAAAAATTCTCAAAAAACAGAAAGATTTTTACTTACCTATTTCTTCCTTCGAAAAATGAGCCATTTTTTTTACCCTAATTCTAAACAAAATCAAGATGAGCATTATTTTTCATTTTTTTTTTAAATCAGAAAATTTTTCTCCAAAAAAATTAAGAAAATATTCTTAGGTACTCTAAAAATTAGGCTATTTCCAAAAATGAAGGCAAAAAGTTTTTCAAAAAAATTGAGATTTTTTTTCTCTATAAAAAAGTTTCCTTCAAAAAATTGAAAAAAAAATTCTTCAAAAAATTTTTATTTTGAAAAAAATACTTAATTGAATCTTTTCATTCATTTTTTACTTTAAAAAAAAAAAAATTTCCTGGAAAAAGTATTTATAGGTTAGTCGTGTCAAAGCACACTTGGCACCAGTGCAGTTGCACCTGTCAATTAATTGAAAACTATTTGCTTTATCATTTCCATTTTGCAGGAATCATCCACGGTGATCTAAACAAAGCAAATTTCGTAGTAGATGAAAAGGGTGAAAATGATCCAGAAATATGCGGAATAATAGACTTCAGCGACATATCGCATTCGTGTTATTTGTTTGATTTAGCCATAACAATTTTATACATAGCACTGGACACGCCAGACTGTTTAGAGCAATTTTCTGCCGCCATTCTACTAGGATATCCAAGGAAAATAACTGATTTAGAATTGAGTTTATTAAAAGTAAGGCAACAGTACTACCATAATAATTAATATTTTAACTGAACTAAGACTAGGTACCTATAATTTCCATTTCAGACTTGCATATGTGCCCGTGTTGCCCAAAGTTTAGTTCTAGGATTATACTCTTATCACCTATGCCCTTCGAACACCTACTTGCTGACAACGCAAAAACAAGGATGGCCTTTATTAGAGAAATTACAGAATCAGAAAAATGAAAATTTCATCGCGAGTATTAAGGAAAAAATGTCACATTATAATTCATAATAGTTGTCGAAAATCTACTATTATTTTTTATGCATTAATTATTGTAATCAACGCTCAATATAATTCAGTAGGTACCTATGTACCTATACAAGAAGAGTTTGTCATTCGTTACAATTTTTACTCCAAAAAAGATGAGAAATTCTCTTCTCAAAAAAAAAAGAAAATTTTAAAAAATTTCCCCTATAAAATAGGTATCTGAGTTTTTTTTTCTCGAAAAAAAAAATTTCTAAAAATAGGAGATTTATTTCTCCAAAGAAATTGAAAATAATTTGAGAAATATTTTTAAGGTATACTCAAGAAATGGGAAAAATTAATACCTACCAATCTTCTAAAAAATCCAAAAAAGTTTTTTTCCTGCAAAAATTTGAAAAACGTCTCCATTCCATTTGTCACTTCTAAAAAATTAATAATTTTTTTTACTCCCAAACAATCGAGTTTTTTTTATTCTCAAAAAATTAAAAAATTTATTCTCCAACAAAATTTTAAAAATTTTCAAATTAAAAAAAGTATTTATTTTTACTCCTAAAACTTATAATGTTCGCATACTTACCTACTCAAAAGAAATTCAGAAAATTTTTTGCTCCATAAAAATTTTTAAATACCTATTTCCATTTCAAAAAATTTTCGAACTTCGTTAAAAAAATGGAGAAAAATTTTTTTCTGGAAAAGACCAGAAACATTTTTACTCCAAAAAAGTTGAGAATTCAACACGCATCCTCTAAAAATCTCAACAAAAAAATTATCGTTTTTTTTACAAGAAATTTTAAAAATATTTTCATTAAAAAAAATTGAACAATTTTTTGTTTCTGAAAAATGAGAAAATTTTTTGCCCTCGAAAATTTGGGATTTTCATTTCTTTTCTCAAAAAAAAAATGATTTTTTTCCCAAAAGAGATTGAAAATTTTTCTATTTTAAAATTTTTTTGAAAATTTCTTACGCCAGAAAAATTAGAAAAATTTTACTACTTAATTATTTCAAGAAAATAAAAAATACCTATATTTTTAGTCCAAAAATTTGAAAAATTTCTTATTATAAACTAACTTCCAAAAAATTGAAATTTTTTATCTAAAGAAATAGAAGAAAAAAATCTCCAGAAAAGTTTAGAAATTAAAACATGCATCTCGTGAAATAACTCTACGAAAATGAGTTGTTTTCTTCTGAAAAAATTATAAAATATTTTTACTCAAAAAGAAAAGAAATTGAGGATCTTTATACTTCTTAAAAATTAAGAAAGTTTTTTGGTCTCAAGAAATTGAAGATTTTTTGTCTTTTCCGCAGTTAAAATCATAAAGAGGAAAAATTCAAAAACCGATTCGCCATTTGAATTTCAAGAACCCATTAACGTAATAATTTGAACAAATTATGCTGTAAATATTTTATTAAAATTATTGTACGTAGATACATAAATGTTAAAATAACAAAAATATTGCACGGTTGACATTTTTATAAAATGTTCCAATTTAATTTACGATTACAATACGTTGATTTTCATTCACCTTCGAATTTCAAATTCTAAAGTAGGTACTGCTTAATAAATTACAATAAGGGGGCACGTTTTCCGATTTAAAATAACTCAAGTTTCAGGCCACAATCGTTATAATGCAACTTAAAAATTACGAGATCCAAAAAAGTACTGAGTTTTAGGCTATTCACTTCGACTTTAGTTCCGTTTACGTCCTATCATAAATATAATTCGATCGATTGTCAAATTATTCGATTTAAAATGAGCAGGTATCACATTCATAAACACTGATAAGACTATGCTTACTTAAAAAAATACACCCTCGAAAAGTATTTTAAAAACATCCTAAATTAAATCAAATAGGTAGAAAATTTCACGAAAAATTTCATACTTGGAGGGGAGGGGGGGGGGGCACTCGAATTTAAACGCAATTCTAAAATAACAAGCCATGCTTAAGGAATCAAAAACATAACAAAATAACACTTTTTACAAAAATACCTACTAATTTTATAAAACGTATAAAACTAAGCACGTCTTACGTTTAAAAAAATACAAAATCAATCATTTGGTGTCAAGCCTAAAAAAAAATTGGAAAATTTCCCTCCTGATTCAAGGCGAACGTACAAAAATAACTTAACAAAATATAAATAGTTATCTAATTCGAAACGTGCATAAATTAACATTACTAATAAACGGTGCTCCTAACACTGGAAACGTGCCTCGGGCAAGTATTTAAATGCAATTAATACCAAAGTTATATTTTTAAGAATCATTCAAGTCATAATTAGATAGTCGAAAGTCAGGATACGAAAAATTCATATTAGAGCAGCCAATAAGTGATTATTCGGCATCTTGAAGAGAATAAGCCGCATTGAATTTTCTTCTCATACCTAGAAAATATAAAAATCAAGGTTAATGTGGGAAATTTCCAAGGTTGTTGAAGAGACTCGAAAATACAACCTTGCTTCGCATATGAGATATTGTTTTTTTGAGAATTTTTCAAATGAGTTTTCAAACGAGGTGGGATGTCTTTTTCCTTCATGTGCAGTAGACGAGTATCAGTGACTGTGCAGTCGATTTGCATCATGGTGATTGTATCGGGTGATAAGAATGAACCTGTTAAAATTGGGGGGAAAATTATACCAATTATGTAGAGCTCAACATTGAAATTATTTTGTCAAATGTTATAATTACTGTTATTAGTAAGCGACGGTAGGACTAATGACATCTTTGGTCTGAACGTTTGATTATGGGAAATAGCAGGTAACAAGAGATGGTCTCCGGAAAAGGACACCACATAAAAAGTATCTTGTTTGCGATCCATCGCCTGATACAAGGGCTCATTAACATCGAAAATGTTATTATTCAAACTAAACATTTCGACATCTCTATTGACATTACGTGTTCTGAAAGCAAACATGGAATGGTGATTAGTAGTGAAAAAAACGTAGCAGTTAAACCACTAAAAATAAGAGCCGAATTTTTATTCAATTAGGTAGTACAAAATTCGAAATTCAATTTTTGGAGCCTAACAGTAGGTGGGGGTAATGTAGGAAGCTGACATTTGAAATATTTTGGAGATAAGTCTTCGTTACTTGAGCAAATTAAATTTCCATAATTTTGGACCTAATTTAGAAACTTTCAAAAAAAACAAAAAAAAAACACATAATTCCAAATTTGAGACCAAAGGTAAAATATTTTGAATTTTGAAAATGAAGCAAAAAAATACGATATTGGCTTTTTTCGAAAAAAAAACTTTCTCTTTTTTTTTTTTTTTTTTTTTTTGGAATGAGAAATCATTCAATTTTTTGGAACATTTGATTTTTTTAATACCCAGGTAAAACGATTTTTTTAAAAAATTAAGAAATCTTTCAATTTTATTGTAAATAAAAATAATTTTCCAATTTTATTGCAGAGAAAATATTTTCTCAATTTTTTAAATAAAATATTTTTAATTTTTTTTTTTTTTGGTGAAAAAATTCTTATTAATTATTTTAAAAATCTATTGGATATCTAGATAAAGAATTTTCCATTACCTAGGTATTTGATTCATTATTATATTTTTTAAATAAAGAAAAAAAATCTTCCAATTTTATTAGAAAAAAAGGAAAATTCCAGGGTTGTAAACAACGAAACTTTTTTTCGTTACTTTAGTAACGTTATTATTTCGTTACGGAATTCGTGTGATTTTTCGTTATCGTTTCGTTACGATTTTTTGTTATTTTCAATTTTTCGTTACGTTCCGTTATAACATTACTTCAGATCACCTCAATTTCGTTAATTCTTCAATTTTGTAGTTTTGTTACGTTATAACGAAACTTTTTTCGTTATTTTGTTACGTTTCGTTACGCTTTGTTATGGTCAATTTGTTCGTTACGTTTCGTTATTTCGTTACGTTACGTTTCGTTCCTGCAACCCTGGGCAGTTGGTAGGTGAATAAGTAGGTATTAAATGGTGAATTGATGCTCATTTTTATTGCAATGCTAAAAAAATAACGTAACGAAAAAATAACGAAAAAAATGAAATTTTTTCGTTATTTTATTACGTTATTTTTGAAATTTCAATGTTTTGTTTTCGTTTTGTTTTCTTCAAACATTTCGTTTCGTTATTTCGTTTGGTTACCATTTTTTTCTTGTCAGGTTTTGATATTTCGTTACGTTTCGTTATGGTCAAATTTTTCGTTACGTTTCGTTATTTCGTTACGTTACGTTTCGTTCCAGCAACCCTGGAAAATTCTATATTAGTGGAGAGAGAATTTCTCGTGTTTTTTTTGGAAAAAAATCAATTTTTATTTTTTTGAAAATAGGAAATGAAAATACATACCTAAAAAAATTTCGGTGAAAAATTTTTCGACTTTTTTGGAATAAAGATATGTCCAAATTTTTTAGATTAAAGAATGTTTTCAATTTTTTTCCATTGTTGTGTGCGTGTTTATTTTTATTTTATTTTAATTTTTTTAATAGAAAACTTTTCAATTTCTTTGTGAAAAAATTCTAATTTATTTTTTTTAATTCCTTTTTTTGGAATACTGAAATAACACAATTTTCCATTCTTACCTATTTTATTTATTTATTAAATAAGTATTATTATCATTTTTTAAAATAAAAAGTCTTCCAATTTTATTGGAAATAAAACTAACTTTTCTGTACTATTGGTAAGAAAATTTCTCATCAATTTTTTTTTTGAAAAAATTTCTTATCTTTTTGGAAATAAAAATAAAAGTTTTTCAGTTTTTTTTTTGTTTTTTTTTTTTGAAAAAATTCACTAGGTATTTTTTTTGAAAACCTAAAATTTTTTCTAATTTTGTGAATCAATTATTATTTTAAAAATTCTGAATAAAATAATTTCCCATTTTTTGGATTTTTTTTTTAATTTTTACACAATAAAATTTCTTATTCTTTTGGAAGAAAATTTTTTTGGGGTTTTTTCCCTCTTTTTTTGGATAAAAAAATTCAGCTATTTTGTGAAACAGATTTCTCAGTTTTTCAGATGTGATGATTTCTCATAAAAATATCATGCGCACTTTGATTAAAAAAGATCTTTCAATCAAAAAATTTTTAAAAGTGCTTTTTTGAAAGGGAGGGAGGGTGGGGGTAAAAATAATTTTAAGCAAGAACATTTTTTAGGAACTTTTTTAAAAAGAATTTTTTATTTTTCAAAATTTTAAAAAATTAAAGAAAGGATTACTTTAATAAAAGCTTTCAAGATTTGTTTTCCGTAAGAAAATCTCCAAAATTGGGGGTCCAAAGGTCAAGACAAGCACAATGAATAACAATGGCCTATACCGATCTTACGTGGCAGGTTTTGCCTTCCTAGGTAATTTAGTTTGAGTTGTAGGTTGATTGAATACATTGTAGGTAGAAACAAAAGAATTAAAATATTTCGATTTTCGACCTTACTGCACCAGGGTCGAAAGGTACAAAGGTCAAAACCTCCATCAGGTACAATAGAGGCGTCAACTGAACCTACTATGAACCCTAGGCCAATTAATGAACCTGTAGGCTAATCAGCGTGAAATAAATGCCCCAAATTTTTCATTTTTTTAAAGTACCTAAAAAGAGGTGGGGATTGCCTAGAAAGCTAAAATTTGGGCAAGTTAGAGATATTGAGAGCACCCATCACTGGAGCAATTTTTAAAAAAAATCATTTTAGGCCTCTGATAAGAATCCTCACTAACAAGAGCCTTATTGCAAAATTCAAGTGAGGGCAACAAAAATTTTGCCGTACTATACTTCATACAACAAATTTCATCTCAATTGAACCCCACCTCACTTTTAAATCAGAGCCCAACTCAACAGCCATAATTTATGAGAAAAAAGTCGGCTAAAAAAGGTAGCTCTAATTGCGACACAAATCGAAAAAACTATCCGCATTAGTGACACGCAGCAAAAAAATAACACATTGGCTGCATGCCACATTAGGTGAAACGATTTTTATCTAAATTTAAATACTCAACGTCAATACGTTGAAAATTACGTACATTTCAGCACTGGCGTAGGTTCGTCTACCTAATGCGTTTTTCTTTTCTTTCTTATTCGATGAAAATATCAGTGGCCAAGCAGTAAGTTTAGACTCGTTGGAGAACTTGGACGATGTATTGGTGGTATTGTCTGCCGGATACGTATCGATCCATTTACGAAGTTCACTGTCGAGCCTACACAAATAGATCGAAGTCAATGTTAGAATTGTTGGCTACGGTTTCGAAGCGTTTTTAAAAAGTATTAGGTACCTTAACGATTCAGTCTGGTTTATATACATCGGGCATTTCAAATCAGACGAGTTAGTCCAAGCTGGATACTCAGAGTTGGTATCATTGTCTAGCGATTGTTCCGTCCACAGTAAAGATCTGCTTTTAAAATGGTCCTTGTTTACTTGAAATAGCATAGTGTTTTCAGAAATTTTATCATTTTCTGCGGTTGGGAAATTCCTACAGAAAAAAAATCGATTAGATTCGAGGATAAAAATCTATTTCATCATTTTCATCGAGTTAGGTTTTTATTTACCTCAAAGAAGCGACGTTGAATGAGATCATAAACATAACAGCACATACAGCTGTGATTTTTTTCGTATTATCGAATATTTTACCGTGTTTTTTCCAAAACGACGACTCGTTTTCGTACAACGATAATTTCTCCTTGAGCGATTTATTCTCCTGCACATTAAAATGAAGAAAAAAAAACGATTAACATGTTGTTTACACAGCTCGTCAGCGTTGTAAATTTGAAATACCGTTTTCAATCGAGAATTTTCCCTGCTCAACTCATCCAGTTTGATTTCTAACGCAGATACATATTCTTTCTTCTTCTTACGAGATAAACTCGCAGATTCTCGATTCTTAATCATCCTCTGCTGACGTTTAATAGCTTTAACCTGTGGAATTGAACTCAATTAAGATGGCCATTCTGTTAGTTCTGCGCTAACTGCAACGTACCTGATTAGCTGAAAGAACTGTGACAGGTTTGTTAGCTGCCACGAGTAAACTTTTCTTTAATTCGCAGTTGGTAGGCGGAGGAGCGATATTCAATGGGATTTTATTAACGCCACCCTCCTTATCACAATTTTTAGTTCCGTTCATTTCAGAACTGGTTACATTATGTTTATCATCGTGCAAAGGAACTTTAATAATACAATTTTTTCTTGTTTGAGATCTGAGAGGTGTGACAGGAACTAATCTCCTACCTGAAAATAGTAAACAAGATAAATAAGCACCATTATTAACGTACGATGCGGGCAGATAACGGAATATTCGTACCATTGCAATTAGTGGAAGACAAAGGATAAACGGTAGCACTAGGCGAAGTAGATGGAATCGAATCAATAACTAGAATATTTACAGGCGCCGAACCGTTCACTGGTACTGGACTTATTTCAGGCGAAACCGGAGGTGTTTCGATTATACCGTTTGTACAAGTCTGAAAAATATGCACAAAGTATCAATCTAAGCATCCCTTAGAAGTGAAATGATGTCCAAAGTATGATACTAACAATCGATGACAACCGAGTTGGTAGATTTGTGATCGACATCGAATCATCTGTGTTATCAGTTTCGTCTTCCTCTCTAACTTCCTGCTTAATATAGCAAACTGAAATAGTACAAAATTGGGTATTAAATTGGGCGGAAAATCTTGAAAGAATTTCATCGTTAACGTTTCATATACCTGGACTATTTGGTAACGTGTCAAAATTATGCTCGTTTAATTCCCAGCTCATGATTAAATTCTTATCATCTTCATCGCTACTACTACTGGTAGTCGGTTTTAATTGGGCTATTTCGTTAAATACCGAATGGACGCTGTTATTTAATAACGAACTTCTCTGCAACGTATACAAAAACATACTTACGCCGATTAGATTCAAAATAAACGAAAATAATGAACCGAAGAGTGATATGAAACACTTACACCGATAGAACCGAAACCGTAAACACCATCGTTGTGATTTTCAACGTCGTTTATGGATAATTCTATATCTACAAGAAAAACATGAATAATTGGTGGGATTAAGTGGTGTAAATTGCCTTATATGTTATAATAAAGGAATGGAAATAGTTTTACCAGAGTCATCTTTGAAAGAAGTACAAAGAAGATTATCCATATAATCAACGCCGTAATTCGAATCAATCATGTTGGCATCGTACAAAAATTCAGTCATTTTAACAGCTACTATAAAAACTCGCGGAATATGAATAACAAACTACATTAAATAATCCATTTTGAAATGCATTTCAAATTCAAATTACTGCACTACGTAGTACATAGTAAAAAATTTACAAATCATAGGTATTGATAAAAAATTACACCGCAGCGCACATGGCGAACATGGACGGTATTACTACCACAACGAAGACGTACACAAGTACACGAGTCAGTGCCCTTTCACTTCCCCCACATTCCCACCACTTCTTTCTTCTTCGTGCGAATGCAATTTAATGGAAACGAAAGTAAAACAGTACTGCAGAAGTAGAGAACAATGAGCTATTTAAACTTAAACGTTGTATTTGAAGTTTGAACGACACACTGAAACTGAAAAGAAAATGTTTCAATTACTTACAAAGTATAGTGAGCAGTCAACTCAGCAGTTTCAAACGTAGAATCGATTTGTTATTCCGCTGGAATCAACACTTCGCTTAATTTTTTATTTTTTATAATAAAAATGTTGACAATGTCAAGTCAACTTTTTCTTCAAAGTTCAAACTTGACATATTGAAATTGTATTGTTAAGGTGAAATTTACCGAAGCAGTCAAACGATTCGGCGAAAATTTCTTCGTATGGGTAGATAGAATAATATTATAGGTATACTTACCTACTTTATTTTTGTTAGAAAAAATACTTAAACACAAGTAGTGACAACAGTATACGACTTTATGATTCTGTAAACACGTTTACAAGCATACAAAGTTAACAAAGCCTTCTAAAAATGAATAAAATGCAATAATATATGTCGTTACAAGTAGGTACCTTCCATAGGTACTCGTACTTTACTTTCATTCTTTACCCTTACTTTACCCTTTCATCATTTTAAAAATTGTTGTTGATCAATTCAATACTTTTTGCTTATTTGAAAATAAAACAGTTAAAAATATTTTAAAACACTTTTAAAATTAAAAAATAAGTATACTTATGTACCTACATGTATGGATAAATAAAAACTTAAGACTCGTTCACAATGGAGCTTTACTTTTTGCTTTTGCTTAACCAGTACACTTACAAGCGTGTAAATACACAAATTTCTGGCCACCAGATTGGTGCAGACAGTAGTGAGTGTTAAGCAAAAAGCAAAAGCAAAAAGTAAAGGTGCATTGTGAACGATCCTTTAAACTATTTAGGAGCTTGGGAGCATAAAAAATATCCAGATAGAATCAATGTTGATGAAAATTGAAGATTTTCTCCAGAATGATGGCTACTTAGCAAGATTATTTAGGATATCCTAAAAAAAAATCCAAAAAATTCTCAAAAAATTCCACTAAAAAATTCTTTGAAAAACACGACGATGAAAATTAGACTAGGTACGGATTTTCCGAAAAATCTAAAAAATTATTGCGTAACTAACAAGTTTCACAATTTTTTAGTAGAACATGAGTAAATTAAAATTAAGGGCATCGTTTATTTTGAACCAAGACCAGTAATTTGAAATTTTTTAGGGCAAATAAAATTAAAAATTTCTATCAAAATACTTGAGAGATTTTTCTTTAAAAATCAAATCAAATCAAATCAAAGTTTATTTTATATGAGATCCCTATGCGCAATGCGCGAACGGGCTCATAGATTATTGAAAGAACAACATAAGAAAATAATTAATTGAACTTTACAAACTTAAGCTAACAATATAAAAACAAAACAATACAAAATACAAAAACAACAATTAGGTAATTTTATTCCTTTTTTACTTGGAAATTTTGCAGTAATTTTTTTACAATTTTTGTTCTTCACAAAGTAATTTTTTTAGTGAATTCTTGAAAGATTTTAGGGATATTTTATTTTTAACATTTTCAGGAAGTTCATTAAATAAACTTGGGCCTACAAAAGCACACTGCTGTCTAGAATGGGTTTTATACCAATCAGGTACCAGTGCAACTTGGGTTTTTGCTGAGCGAGTTTTTCCCTCCTTTCTTCCAATTTTAAATTTCTCAGTATTCTTTTTCACATATAGGATAGTATTCAATTTTACCAGGTTTTCAAGCTTGAGTAAATTTAGTTCTGAAAACAGATTTTTTGTAGATATTTTTGCCCCTACTCCACAAATGTTTCTTATCGCAAGTTTTTGTAACACTGTTATACTAGAGAGGTGGTCTTTAGCCGAGTTTCCCCAGATTGAAATTCCAAAACTTAAAACTGATTCAAAAAGTACTTTATAGATTACCAAGAGGTGCTGTTTATTAAAAAATTGTCGCAAATAATACAATAGATATCCTAATTTTGATAATTTTTGTTTTAGGTATAATGTATGCTCCCCCCACGTTAATTTTTGGTCTAAATATATTCCGAGATATTTCATTTTTTCTACCTGTTCAATATAGGGGCAGTTACACATCGTGTCACATAGGGGTGAAGAATGTAGTTTAATACAATTTTGAACATTGATTATATGTTTATACCCGAATATCATAATTTTTGTTTTTTTCCCATTTAGTTGTAATTTATTAAGATGGTACCAAATGGTAATCTTTTTCAAGTCAGCGTTTATATTTCTCAATAGGATTTCTCGATTTACCGCATTGTGTACAATCGCAACGTCATCTGCGAAGCAGTAAATTCTACCTATTAGTTCCATATCACATAGATCATTAACATAAATTAAAAATAACAAAGGTCCTAGAACACTACCTTGTGGTACACCACAGGTTATTTTTACATCTTTACTTTTGGTATTGCCTATTTTAACCCTTCTTACCCTACCTTTTAGATAAGTTCTGAACCAGTCTAATATTTTCCCTCTAAATCCACATTGTTCCAATTTTTTTAGTAATATATTTAGATCAACTGTATCAAAAGCTTTAGAAACATCCATAAAAGTAGTTGACACCACATGTTGAGAGTCTAGGCAGCTGGTCAAATCTGTTATATAGTCATTTAGGGCACTTTCGATGTCTTTGTTGGGAATAAACCCATACTGCTTTTTACTAAAAAAATTTTGTTTCATAAGAAAATTTATTGTGCCTGATTTGATTATGGATTCAAAAATTTTTGAGATGGTGGATAGAACAGAAATAGGTCTATAGTTCCCAATTTCAGTTTTTTCCCCTTGTTTATAGATTGGCACTACTTCTGCGATTTTTAGGATCTCTGGAAAAACACCATTTTCTAAAGATAAATTAAACAAAAAAGTTAGAGGGGGGATTAAATGTATTTTATATTTTTTAAAGATGTCTATTTGTAGATTATCTGACCCTGAGCTCTTTTTATTTTTTATACTACATATCGCTTCATTTACATCATCTTCTAATATTTTTGCCACAAAGAAAGATTGTATACTCTGTTTTGGGGATGAGACGGGGCCTATGTTTATTTCATCGAATGATTTTGCAATATTTTCTACCAAAGTTGAGAAATATTCATTAAAACTATTTGCAATGGTCTCCTTATTATCTTCAACACTACGTAGGGTTCCATTTATGTTTATTTTTTGTATGCTGTTTATTTGATTGCTGCCTCTAACTTTGTTTATTACTTCCCAATATTTTCTTGTGTCATTTTTAAATTTATTTAGCAAATCATCATAGTATGTTTTTTTATCAGACCTTCCAATTTTTTGTACTAATTTTGAGACAATTCTAAATTCTTTCTTTAAATTTTCGTCATTTGGATTTTTTTTAAGCGCAAGATACAGTTTTTCTTTGTTTTTAGAAAATTTTATGAGTTGAGGGGAAGCCCATGGGTTTCTTTTACTTTTGCGTTTAGAAATTTTTTTAGTAACAGTGGCTTTAGTTTGTATTTCTTGTATTGTCTCTATGAATCTTTCGAATGCTACATTGACATCTCTTTCACAATAAATTTTGGTCCATTTTTCATCTGCAATTAATTGCTCAAACTTTTCTTCATTTATTTTACAGAAGTATTTAGTCGATTTTTGACTTTTAATCAAATCAATCCAAGATACATCAATTAGAATACCTTTGTGGTCAGTAAAAGAGGCATTCACCAACTCATAATTTAATAACATAGGATTATTTTTATTTTCTATTCCCTTTGCCATTACATGGTCAATACAAGAGTTTTTATGTATACCTGATCTAGTTGGCTCATTGTTGATACTTTTATATCCCTTCATCTGTAAGAAAGCCAAATATTCAATCGCACTAGGTGAATCCAAAATGTCAATATTTACATCCCCAGTTAGAATCGTATTTTTTTCACATTTTTCAAGCATGTTTCCTAATTCAGAGACAAATTTAGTATTATTCATTCCGCAATATTTGTAGATCCCAATCAGATTGATGATTTTATCTACATTACGAAGAACACATTTAATTGCACCAAAAGTAGATTCAGTAATTTCAGTTATCTCATGTGACAAAGTTTCATTAACATACATCACTACCCCTCCTGATCTCTTTCCTTCTCTTTCTTGTACATACATGCAATAGTCATCTAGATGATATCTACAAGATTCACTTTTCGATATCCATGACTCTGTAAAAATCATAATGTCAAATTTTGTTTGAAGGCTATCTAAGAAAAGTAACATAGAATCAAAATTTTGCCTTAAAGATCTAACATTCAAAGATAAGATTTTCAAGGACATATCTGGTAATTTCTACACAAGAACAAGTAATAAAAACAAAAACGGAGACACAAAAAACTACAAGAAATAAAATAAAGAAATTAGAATACAAAAAAGTGGTTTGGTTATCAAAGGCAATGAATTATAAGATAATAACACAAAGAAAAATAATACAGTAACACTAACGATTTTTTTTTTTTTTTTTTTTTTTTTTACTTATTTTCTTCGGAATCTAGATTACGTAGCTTCGAGATCGACGTAATCTTAACTGCTTTTGACTTTTCATCTTTACGAATAAATACATTGCAGTCTTTGGTCCATACATATTTATAACCACTTTTCTTCAATTTCAGGGCCTCGTTGAGAATTTCAGTATTCTTGGTAGTAAGATGCTCATTTATGTAGATATTTTGATTTGATTTTCCACCAATTTGTCTCGATGTTATTCTATTTTTCTTGGCTGCGTAGTATATCTCTTCTTTCATCCATCTGTTCACGAATTTTACGATGATCGGTCTGTCAGCTTCTTTGTTTTTAGATGGGAGTCTGTGGCATGTTGATATGTCAGAAGAAGTCAGTTTGATTTTCAACTCTTTTGCAATATCAATCAGTTTTTTATATAGATCTTCTTGCTGTCCTTCTTCTACTCCGAATATCTTTAGGTTATCTCTCCTACTGTACTGTTGCAAGTCTCTCAGCTCATTTATAGTATCTTCTTTTATCGCGTTTATAGTTTCCAAGCTTTGGCACTTCTGTTTTAAATCATCGACTTCATTTTTCAAGGTACTCAAATTATCGGATAGTTCATCAACTCGTTTAATCACAGGTTCAACATACTTTGCTGCAAAGTCTTGAAAAGCTTTTCCAATGGCAGTTGTTACGTGCTTTTCGATTGCTCTTTCGACTGCTTTTTCCACTGCATTTTCCACCATTTTTTCAATTGAGTCGCACGTATCATCGTTCTGGATCTGGTCATTATGATAATCACCATTTTTCATCTGTTTATTTTCTTTACATTTCTTGCATTTCCATTCCTTTCGAACAGTACTGCTCATTCGTTTCCATGTAGTAGTGGCTATTCCAGCACACTTGAAGTGCAATTCGGCTTTACAGGTTCCACAGATAGCATTATCACCATCTGAGGGAAGGGGATCTTTACACGACTGATCGTCACAGTTTTTTGTCATGTTATTACGCGACAACTTCCCGAAAAACGCATTTATAGAACACGACGTTGAACCGACGTTGACGCAATGATAACGCGAGATAGTACACAACACAACTTGTTACGTGTAACAGTTTCTTACAGTTTCTTATCAAAGCATGCGTTATTTCAATTATTTTAATTACCGATTTTCTTAATTAAAATACTATTTAAGAGTTTACTTCTTATGTCGATTCATTCACCATCACTAACTACACTTCACTAAACAATTTCTTGGCTTTAAAAACTAATTTGACCACTAAGAAACACCCGCTGATATAGGAGCGGACCAAAACACGTCTGTCAAGTTCAATAATAATAATAATAATAATAATAATAATAATAATAATATTTCACTCTCCAAAAAATTTAGAAAAAAAAATTGAATTTTTTCTAATTATTTTGAAACAATAGAATTAAAAAAAAAATAATAGGTACCTAATAACGATTTTTTTCCTCTCCGAAATACCTGAGATATTAATTTTTGCAGAAAGAAAATTAACAATTGTTTTTTCTAAAAATGATTTTTTTTTTGAAAAAAAAAAATATTTTTGTCCAAAAAAATTTAAGATTTAAAAAACATTTATTTTTTTCTGAAATGATCCAGCGATTATAATTATGGGAAAAAATTCAGATTAGAGAAAAATCATCAAAACAAGAATCAGAACCAGACACTCTAGGGCAAAGAAAATTCAAAGTTTCTCTCAAAATATTTGAGAGGGGTTTCTCCAAAATAATAAGATTTCACCCTTCAAAAAATTTAGAAATTTTTTTTTTTTTCTAAATTATTTCGAAACAATAGAATTTAAAAAAAATACCTATCGATTTTTTTTCCTCTCCGAAATAACTGAGTTATTTAATATTTTTTTGCAAAAGGAAAATTAACTATTGTTTTTTCTAATGAATTTTTTTTTTTTTTTGAAAAAAATATAATTTTGTCCAAAAAATTGAAGATATAAAAAACATTTTTTTTTCTCTGAAATGATCCAGCGATTATAATTATGGGGAAAAATTCAGATTAGAGAAAAATTGTCAAAACAAGAATCAGAACCAGACACTCTAGGGCAAAGAAAATTCAAAATTTCGCTCTTCAAAAAATCATAGAAAAAAAAATTGAATTTTGATAATTTTATTTCGTACACTTAACTAATTATTATGCACTGTATTAATCTCTTTCCTCTTTGATTAATCTACCTTCCTCTAAAACGAGTGTAGATTTTCTAAGAGAAAAGGTTACAAAATTGGAGATCCAAGCTTTTCCAAAGTTGAAGAAATTGTCCTCATGATATTGAAAAGTAGAAGTGAGAGTAGGAAACAATTTTACCTATTATTTTTTTATTGGAGAAATTATGTTTTACTTTTAACTTTTTGTTCTTTACTCGGCTTTAACAGATGATGATATTAATGTAAAAGTTGCAGAATAATTTATAAATTATATTTTACTGATTTCATTTTTTACATTACAATGCTAGATTAGCGAAATATATATATATTCGTTTGTAAATTCTAAATTCTTAGGAATTATGTTCATTTTTATGATATTTAAATTTAGGATCATTAGTCCATCCTTTTCATTAATATCTCTTTCATAAAAGAGATAAAAATTTCATTTGAACATTTTTCTGACCTTTTCAACTTTTTTTATTTTTATATTTCGCATAGTTAAATCAAGTTAAATCTTTATAAAAGTGAGATGAAGTAATATGAGAATAAAAATTCAAGGTGCATGAACTTTGAAGTTGTTTGAATATTTTTATCTTCCACAACTTAATTCATTTATTCACTATTTCAAAAAATAAATCAAATTTGGAAAAAGGAAAACACGTCTGAAAAAATATTGAGAAAAATGAGAAAACTCAAAACAATTGGCCTTTTGGAATGAATTGAATCTAGTAATTTCACCGTATTTAGTTGAATGTTTATGGTTATTTCAGCGAGCTTACAGCTTTCACATTATAGACATTATTTATAAAAAAAATTAAAATTAATATAAAATAAAAATAAAAATTGATACAACAATTTTTCATATAATAATATTTCTGTACACTAAAGCACCGAAGATGGAAGTCACATTTGTGAAATTTTACAGGAGAGCAAAAAAACGTTTTCACTGGAAATTTCAATTTTAGTAAAAATCTGGTATTGAAATTGATAATATCAAATTTGAAAAGTATGAGATCTGTAGTTTCAATTCAACTATTCATTTTTTTAGAAATATTGAGAAATGATAGAAAAAACTCAGTATTTTTTTGGCGGTAATTGGACTACCATCTTTTGCGAATTAGTAACTTTTGAACGGAGCGTTTTACAAGACTGCGGTTTGCGCGATTCGATAGCATTTATTTCACAGATTCAGAATATGCAAAAATCTCAAAATCGAAAAAAACGGACTTCCATCTTCGGTGCTTTAGGGCTAGTTGTACAATACCGAGTTATTCTGGGAGTTACATAACACTGCCTAACTCAGAGTTATTCCTTACTCACGGATTAACTTTAAATTTTGTTGTACAATATTTTCGAGCTCACGGATTACATAACCTAAGGTGAGTTTGCATGAAGTTGAAAAAACAGTGAATGCTGAATCAAAAAGCACAAAAAAATACAAAAAAATCACGCGCCAAAGTAGTGAAAACGGAAGAATGCGTCGCATCCTAGGGAAAGCGTTTCTACAAAGGCAACCTTATCGGTCTACCTTCTAGCGCGATATGGGAAGTTGGTTTCATGTACCTCAAAGTGTACATTTGGGTTACCGGTTACCGCGTATCACCACGGTATCACTATTTTCAGACCTTATTTCGTGTGGAGTGTAATAATTATTCGATCATAATACATTTTTTCATTCTAGATATTATTTTAACTCAAATTTCATTGATACCACCCATTAAAATTCGATACGATTCTATACGTATTTTTAACGCTCTTTTCGAATATCAAAAAATAAATCCGATTCGATAAATATTTCAGCTCCATTTCGATCAAAAACTTTGAAATTTGTCGATTTTTTCGGTACTTTTGGTCAGAAATGTCCATTTTGAAGCTGAAAACTCGAACGGATTGAATTTATTTCTACATTTTTGGAAAGAATGAAAAAAATGCGACTAGAAAATGATGAAATATATTTGAACCGTAAAGATTTGTGAGATTTTAGAGGAAAAAAATGATGAATTTTTCAAAAAGTGGGAAATTGGTTTCATGCGAGGTAGACCGCATGGTTGCCTGTGTTTTAATTAAAATTTAATTCGAAATCCATCGCGGCATGCTATGAATATTTCATTTGTTTCTAGAAGTATTTTTAACGCTCTTTTCGAATATCAAAAAATAAATCTGATTCGATAAATATTTCAGCTCCATTTCGATCAAAAACTTTGAAATTCTTCGATTTTTTCATAATTCTTCGATTTTTTTGGTACTTTTGGTCATAAAAAGTCCATTATGAAGCTGAAAACTCGAACGGATTGAATTTATTTCTACATTTTTGGAAAGAATGAAAAAAATGCGACTAGAAAATGATGAAATATATTTGAACCGTAAAGATTTGTGAGATTTTAGAAAAAAAATGATGAATTTTTCAAAAAGTGGGAAATTGGTTTCATGCGAGGTAGACCGCATGGTTGCCTGTGTTTTAATTAAAATTTAATTCGAAATCCATCGCGGCATGCTATGAATATTTCATTTGTTTCTAGAAGTATTTTTAACGCTCTTTTCGAATATCAAAAAATAAATCCGATTCAATAAATATTTCAGCTCCATTTCGATCAAAAACTTTGAAATTTGTCGATTTTTTCGGTACTTTTGGTCAGAAATGTCCATTTTGAAGCTGAAAACTCGAACGGATTGAATTTATTTCTACATTTTTGGAAGGAATGAAAAAAATGAGACTAGAAAATGATGAAATATATTTGGACCTTGAAGATTTGTAAAGTTTTACAACGAAATGATGGATTTTTCAAAAGTTGTGAAATTCGTTAAAATTCAAATTTTTTAAAAATCGATAATTATTAAGTATCGATATATTTTTTTTTTTTTACAAAAAGCGGCCATTCCTGAAAAAAATGAAGTATACTTTAATCAAGATTTTCTTCTCGAATCTTTTTATCAATTTTTTGATATTTTCAACTTGAATTTTGTTTTGAATTTTTTTCATGTAAAATTTGTTTTGAGACTTTTTTCTAAACCTTTTTAAATAGTAAATATGTAAAGTTTTTTGATGTTGAAAATATTTTTCTCAATTTTCTTGTCAACATTTTCTTTGCATTTTTTTCCTCAAAAATTGTTATAATGTATCTATCAAAATTTGAAATTTTTTCTTTTTTTTCTAAGTATGTGATTGCAATTTTAACCTAAATTTTTTTTCAGTCAAAAGTTTTATCATAATTTTTTTTAAATTTTCCAACAAATTTATCATTCGTTTTTGGATTTTTTAAAAAATTTTCATGAACTTACTTCTGGAAAAAAATTTTCTCGTCGGATCTTTCCACACAATTTTTCTCAAATATTGTTCAATAAATACCTAAATTTTTTCAATATTTTTTTTCTTGCCAAAATTTTCATAATATTTTTTTTGCAATCCGATAAAGCTTTCAGCCCCAAATTGAGATTTTTTATCTGAAATTTACCAAAAAAATAAAAAAATAACCAAAATTTGGGGAATTATTCTTCAAAAAATTCTAGTCGCATTTTTTTCATTCTTTCCAAAAATGTAGAAATAAATTCAATCCGTTCGAGTTTTCAGCTTCAAAATGGACATTTCTGACCAAAAGTACCGAATAAATCGACAAATTTCAAAGTTTTTGATCGAAATGGAGCTGAAATATTTATCGAATCGGATTTATTTTTTGATATTCGAAAAGAGCGTTAAAAATACTTCTAGAAACAAATGAAATATTCATAGCATGCCGCGATGGATTTCGAATTAAATTTTAATTAAAACACAGGCAACCATGCGGTCTACCTCTCAAAAACCAATTTCCCACTTTTTGAAAAATTCATCATTTTTTTTTCTAAAATCTCACAAATCTTTACGGTTCAAATATATTTCATCATTTTCTAGTCGCATTTTTTTCATTCTTTCCAAAAATGTAGAAATAAATTCAATCCGTTCGAGTTTTCAGCTTCATAATGGACTTTTTATGACCAAAAGTACCGAAAAAATCGAAGAATTATGAAAAAATTGAAGAATTTCAAAGTTTTTGATCGAAATGGAGCAGAAAGACTGATCGAATCAGATTTATTTATCGATATTCGAAAAGAGCGTTAAAAATACGTATAGAATCGTATCGAATTTTAATGGGTGGTATCAATGAAATTTGAGTTAAAATAATATCTAGAATGAAAAAATGTATTATGATCGAATAATTATTACACTCCACACGAAATAAGGTCTGAAAATAGTGATACCGTGGTGATACGCGGTAACCGGTAACCCAAATGTACACTTTGAGGTATATGAAACCAACTTCCCATATCGCGCTAGAAGGTAGACCGATAAGGTTGCCTTTGTAGAAACGCTTTCCCTAGGATGCGACGCATTCACAACTTCGGCGTTCATATACAGACTTAGTAACATATCTCTCTATCATAACAAGCTTAAAAATATACGTCATTCGGTTTTAAGAACACGCTATCTATAGAACAAACTCGATAGTCTTGATAAGTAGGTAAACTAACTAAATAGGATAGGTATGACATGCAGACGAAACCCCAAAACTTAATATTAAGGGTATTCTTCGCGAGATTTCTTTTCATACCACAATCCTTCGACTTTACGTGCGAACAAGATCCGAACGTTGCACCGAATATGATCGAATCTTACGTTCACCACTCATCACCAGTCGGCATATTTTTAATTTTTTTTTTTTTTTTTTTTTTTCACAGCTTCATCAGTTCATTACTTTTTACACTCTCACATATCCGCGCATATTAAAAAAAATTATTTTTTCGCAAATGGTCAATTTTTTTTATTTTTTATCGCAATTCAAGTAATTATTCAACACTTCTTTACACACTCACATAATATCAGCTAGCTCCTATAGTTTTCACTGCGGCACTAGTGATTGAGCAGAATTTTTACAAGTCCAAAATGCTTAATATACGAAATTAGAGAGAATAGAGAGGTCTAATCGAAATTTTTATAATAACAAAACTTATTTGTTGGACCCTAATCTACAACTTTTGTTTGAAAACTTTTTCAATTCAACCCGCACCACACCCCAATTTTTAATGAGTGTCTATATATTTATATTAAAAATTTTGGGAGGAGGGAGAGATCAAATTGAAAAAATTTTCAAACAAAAGTTGTAGATCAGGGTCCTAAAAATAAGTTTTGTTATTATAAAAACTTCGATTAGACCTCTCTGTTCTCTCTAATTTCGTATATTAAGCATTTTGAACTTGAAAAATTTCAGCTCAATAACTAGTGCCGCAGAAAACTAGGAGCTAGTATAATATCCGCGCATATTAAAAAAATTTATTTTTTCGCAAATGGTCAAATTTTATTCTATGAAAAATCAAATTCAAACAGTCGTACAAATAAACCTAATATAAATCTGAATAAATGCAAAATAATCATTAAAAATAAAAAGGCATATTTCCGAGATGAAAACTTGAAAGTTAATGAAGTAGAGTAATATTATTAATAATTATTTGAACTCGATAGGGACAAAAATTGTTAAAAAATTAAAATAAGAGAAAAGAAGTAAAAATAATTTGAAAACAAAAACTTAACAAGTTAACGAATAATAAGGTAATTCTAAAATGCAAAGTGCATACTCCTTTGGCAGAAATGTAGAAAATTATAACTCAAAAGTAATTCAAACACAAACGAATACAAATAATTTTAAAAATATAAAGGAAAACAAGTAAAAGTAACTCAAAAAACCATGACTTGAATTAATACTTTTGGTGCATTTTTAAATTATTTTTTAATGCGCGTACGAAAATTAGAAAGTTGAGCTTGAGCGCCGGAGATACTAAATGTAAATAATTTTAGCGGGAGGCGAGTGATCTGATAAGTGATAACCGATATTTTGTTGGATTGCGGGATCGCGAAAGGAAAACGAGTTTGGCGGCCGGCCCGCGAATGAATCACCTTCGCACGTAAAGTCGAAGGATTGTGGTACGAAAAGAAATCTCGCATATTCTTCACAGTCTTATCAATTCGTGTTATTTCTGGTTGCATACGTATTTGCCTTTACATTGGTGTTTACAAAAAGTGATTTGCCAATTGAACGACTAAAAATCACGAACTGCAGAGGTCTTTGACTATTAAACTACATGGACTGTGCGAATGATAATATGAGAAAGCCAACATCAACAAAACTGGCATAATAAATATCTTTGTGTTAGTGTGTATTTACTTGGCTTCTTGTGTTAGTGTGGTGATTATGCGCACTGACGAACGCGTTATTCCAATTTTTTTGGACGTTTGCGGTGTGTACGGGGAAAGAAGGGCCTCCTATGTTGGTTTTCGATTTTTATCATTTTTATTGGCTTTCGCACAGTCCATGTAGTTTAATAGTCAAAGGCAGAGGTGCATTTCTTTTCATCAATGGCACAATATTAAAAAAAGTACACCCCTTCACCCCTCATTCAAAACCAGTTCGCAGTTTTACTTTTACCTTGCTTTTACTAAAAAACGAAGATGCTGTTTTGACTGTTGTCTTCTAGACCTTTTTTGGTAGAACAGGTATAGCAAGAGATACAAGAAGGATTTCTTTATGTTGTACACACTACACTATACCACTACTCACACACACCGGCATTGTATTATTATACATTTCTTTCAGTGGGTTTTTATTTTTTCTCCAGTTCGCGAAATGTTTGAAAAATGAGTCCTTGATTCAGGGATAATAAGCATTACCTAATCATAAATAATTATTAGATGCATGCACCTAGTACAAATTTTTGATTTACAAAAATTTAAATTTTCCAGTTATGCCTAGATAATACAATAATATCAAGTTGTTTTTTTTTGGGGGGGGGGGGTAATTTTTTGTACTAATTTATTGTACTTACATTTGTAAATTATTTTATTCATTACCCGAGTGCCAACAAAATTTTTGAGATTGAAAAAGAAATCGAATAAAAACACTGAATGAATAAATTTAGAGTTGGTGGTATAGGTACTTAGGTAGGTACCAATTTTTCAAAAAAAAAAAAAAAAAATCAAAAAATTCATTTTTTAAATTCCAAAAGATGGGTATTACGTATTATTCAAAATAATGAAAAATTGACTAATTCTTGGGTACATTTCGCCAGCCCCGCCCATTTCGAATTTGGAATTCGGAGTAGGGGCATTCGTTTGTGCTCGGTTTGTGCTGATTTGTGCTGTAAAAATTTTCGTTTGTGCTGCCCCCCTTCCAGAGATATTTTGAAAAACCCTTGGGCGGGGCTGGGGAAATGGGTTTTTTCAAAATTCGAATTTTGGGTCAAAATTGGTGTCATTCGTTTGTGCTAGGTTTGTGCTGATTTGTGCCGCAAAAATTTTCGTTTGTGCTGCCCCCTTCTATGGGCGGGGCTGGGGAAATGGTTTTTTCAAAATTCGAATTCGGGGTCAAACTTGGTGTCATTCGTTTGTGCTAGGTCTGTGCTGATTTGTGCCGCAAAAATTTTCGTTTGTGCTGCCCCCCTTCCAGAGATATTTTGAAAAAACCTTGGGCGGGGCTGGGGAAATGGTTTTTTCAAAATTTGAATTTTGGGTCAAAATTGGTGTCATTCGTTTGTGCTAGGTTTGTGCTGATTTGTGCCGCAAAAATTTTCGTTTGTGCTGCCCCCCTTCCAGAGACATTTTGAAAAAACCTTGTGCGGGGCTGGGGAAATGGTTTTTTCAAAATTCGAATTTTGGGTCAAAATTGATGTCATTCGTTTGTGCTAGGTTTGTGCTGATTTGTGCCGCAAAAATTTTCGTTTGTGCTGCCCCCCTTCCAGAGATATTTTGAAAAAACCTTGGGAGGGGCTGGGGAAATGGTTTTTTCAAAATTTGAATTTTGGGTCAAAATTGGTGTCATTCGTTTGTGCTAGGTTTGTGCTGATTTGTGCCGCAAAAATTTTCGTTTGTGCTCCCCCCCTTCTATGGGCGGGGCTGGGGAAATGGTTTCAAGTAAGGGGAGAAGAAGGGGTCCAATGAAAATTTTGATACTGTCAATCGTTTGTGCTAAGCGAGTAGAGATTTGTGCCGTACTCGATTTTCACCTCTACCCCCTCCAACCTATTTTCAATAATATTACCATCGTTAATATACGATTGGGAGCAATGGTTAGGTTGCATCATTTTCCATTTTTTTTAGAAAATCTTTCCTAATGAAATGAAAATTCAATTTTTTACTTTGTACAAAATTTCAATTTTTTTTTTTTTTTTTCATTTTTTCTTTCCTTTTCTTTCCTGCCTTTTTAAAAAAATTTTAACACATACCTACTTAGTTTTGTTTGGAATATTTTCAAAGTTTCCACGAATGTTTGAAGAAAAAAATTCCATACATTTTTTGAACTTCAATTTCAAGGAAGTGGTGATCATTTAAATTTTATTTTGGAACTCTCTCTCTTCTTTCGAAATTCTTGTGTCAATTTTTCTCACTTATAGTATTGGGAATGGAAAGCTATTTTTCAATCATCATTAAAATATATTTTCTGAATTTGAAACAATTACTCGATAAAAAAAATCGCGAACAATTTTTCAAATACCAAGCTGGCACTTACCTCGTCTTTTAGCTGATATTTTCAAAATCAGCTATTAGTTTTGATCTTCAATTTTTTTGGTATTTCTTGCGATATGTATGTATGTATGTATTGACTGAATTTTGTCCGCGCGATAACATTTCGAAAGAAGAGAGAGAGTTCCAAAATAAAATTTAAATGATCACCACTTCCTTGAAATTGAAGTTCAAAAAAAGTATGGAATTTTTTTCTTCAAACATTCGTGGAAACTTTGAAAATATTCCAAACAAAACTAAGTAGGTATGTGTTAAAATTTTTTTAAAAAGGCAGGAAAGAAAAAATGAAAAAAAAAAAAAAATTGAAATTTTGTACAAAGTAAAAAATTGAATTTTCATTTCATTAGGAAAGATTTTCTAAAAAAAATGGAAAATGATGCAACCTAACCATTGCTCCCAATCGTATATTAACGATGGTAATATTATTGAAAATAGGATGGAGGGGGTAGAGGTGAAAATCGAGTACGGCACAAATCTCTACTCGCTTAGCACAAACGATTGACAGTATCAAAATTTTCATTGGACCCCTTCTTCTCCCCTTACTTGAAACCATTTCCCCAGCCCCGCCCATAGAAGGGGGGCAGCACAAACGAAAATTTTTGCGGCACAAATCAGCACAAACCTAGCACAAACGAATGACACCAATTTTGACCCAAAATTCAAATTTTGAAAAAACCATTTCCCCAGCCCCGCCCAAGGTTTTTTCAAAATATCTCTGGAAGGGGGGCAGCACAAACGAAAATTTTTGCGGCACAAATCAGCACAAACCGAGCACAAACAAATAACACCAAGTATGACCCCGAATTCAAATTTTGAAAAAACCATTTCCCCAGCCCCGCCCATAGAAGGGGGGCAGCACAAACGAAAATTTTTGCGGCACAAATCAGCACAAACCTAGCACAAACCTAGCACAAACAAATGACACCAATTTTGACCCAAAATTCGAATTTTGAAAAAAACCATTTCCCCAGCCCCGCCCAAGGGTTTTTCAAAATATCTCTGGAAGGGGGGCAGCACAAACGAAAATTTTTACAGCACAAATCAGCACAAACCGAGCACAAACGAATGCCCCTACTCCGAATTCCAAATTCGAAATGGGCGGGGCTGGCGAAATGGACCCCTAATTCTTGAAATTTTTGTTAGATTTTGAATTTTTTTGATTTTTGTTCCCAATTTTTTTCACAATGAAAAAAGTTTCAATTCAACTTAGGTACTGAAATTTGAAAAAAATTATATTTTCAAATTGCATAGGTACATTTTCTTACAATTTTGAAGAGCATTTGTCTTTTTTTCCAATATGGAAATTTTCCTATTGTGTCCTATTTCAAAATTTTATCAATTATCAAAAAAAAAAATCCTTCCATCCCATTTCGAAACTGTTAATTTTTCCAATTTTTTCAAGTTTTAGAAAGACTAAATTTTTGGTTAGAGTTTGAATTTTTTATTTTTACGGATAAAAAAGTTTTTCTCTGTACCAAATTTGTATTTGACGCAGTTGCAAATTTTTTCATTTTTTTTTTTTTTTTTTTTTAATTTTCACCATTGCGTTGAATTATTTTTTTTTAGGGGGTGCTTTTGATTTTTATTTAACATAGGTATAGAGAATTTTTTATGCACGCCACTTATATTGGTAATTTTTTTGAATTTTTATTTTAAAAAAATATAAAAAACTCTTTGATTAAAATTATTTTCTTGTATTAAAAAGTCTGTTTATTTTTCTTCAATAACCGTGAGATTTTAGATTTTGATTATTTTTAATTTCTCAATTTTTCGTCAAACTTGTTTTTTGAATTCTTGAACGATTTTCAATTTTTTCATTTGCTCATATTCCAACATTTGTAAATTTAATTTTAAATTTTAAAAATGTTTTAAATTTCAACAAATCTTGGATATGCCTTTATTATTAGGTAGGTAGTTTTTTTTTTTTTTTTTAATTTCAACATTTCTTATATTTTTTCATAATTCCGAAGTTTTTTGAAAACTTTATTATTTTTTAGCTGATTTTCGTTCTGTTATAGTTTGGTATGACTTACTTATCTCTAGAGACCGGATTTTTATGCGCGAAAAACTTCGAAATATGCGCATAAAATATGCGCTTATCCTAGTTCAAATATGACGTTAATATGCATTTATTCATCAAAATATGCAAAATATGCAAAATCAATATGGGTATCTATAGAAAGGATTTTTTAAATAGAATAACATGAATCATGATATTCTAATTTTTTTGGACATTTCACATCTAAATTCTCAGAAGTTCAAAATATGAATATAATTGCAAAAAAATATCGTCAAATATCTTCTGGTTTTATTAGATTAATACAAAAATAACGAGTAAAAAATAACAAAAAAAGCTTAAATTTTAGCAGAATTATAACATCTATTCGCATAAACGAAATGCCTCAACTTGACAAAAATTTTTTTTGATTTTTTTCCGGATTTTTCTTGGCATTTTTCCAGGTGTGGCGCTTTTTTTTTGTAAACAATTAAAATTCGAAATTTTGGTCAAAATCTTGAAAATATGCTGGAAAACGAGTAAAACGGCCAAAATATGCCGAAATATGCGCTTAAAGCGTCTGAAATATGACGTTTTATGCATTTATGGTCAAAATATGCAAAATATGCAACAACAAATGCGGCTTAATCGACTCTAATTGATATGAATCGTAAAGATCAAAGTGATATGCGCAATCATCTTTGTAAAATCAAAATATGCAGAATCATAAAAATCCGGTCTGTACTTATCTCGTACACGGCACTGTCACTTGCTCGTCATGCCAAAATATATACACGATTTTGACGATTTACGTATTTATTCGTACTTTACATTTATATCTACATTAGCACAAGTCACATATCTAATTTGAGCAAACACTACTTTGGCAAACAAACCATCACGTCGATAGGCCACAAGCCGATCCTTCTTGCATGCCTACGGCGCCGGGAATGAATATCTACCAGAAAGGTGGTTATACGGCAAGCCGTAAACCAATTAGCAGGGGTACCAACCACATTATCCAGTGTTACACCAGGTAGACGGGCCATACTTACCCATGACATATGCCCCCACAGGCTTTGCCTAAGCATCGCCCGAGGGAAACAAGTGTAAAATCATGGGTAATCACGCCAGACCATGACGTGTGGACACCGACACCCGGCTGCCCCCACTGCTTTATCAAGGGCGGTGGAACCTGGATAATTTTGGGGTGGAGCGAACAGTTGGCAACACAGGGGACACGGCTGCCGCTGACTTGGGTATATAGTAATTCAGCCCCGAGGGGTGAACTACCACCGAAGTCCGCGGATACCTAGTAGGCAGTCAGAACCAGCTGATCAGGCGTCTCCATCACCGGATAACTGTCACAGACTGATCAAGAAGCCTACCGGCCCAAGGTGCACAACCCGTTTCCACTGGAAATGCCAAAGATGGCGACCAGAGAGCTGTGGTGATCCACCAGGCTAATATAATTTGAAAGTGATCAAAAGATCAGAAAAAAAATAATAAAACACACGCATCAGACATCAGTATCAATGTGAGTGGAGACCATAGTGTAGTCTATCAACAATCAGTTCACAGCCTCAGTAGATTTAGGGATACTTTACGTTAAGTCAGAACTTTAAATTTTTAGGCTAGTGTGGAATTGCTATCATCACACTGCAAAAAGGATATCAAAAGGATAAAATTTTACGTTAAGAACCAAAATAATGCACCAAGGCCATCTTGAGGGATGCATTTGACCAGAATTATGCATGATTACTCCGTTGCATTAGGAGGTCAAGCAAAAAATAATTTTGAATAAAAATAAAGGGGGTAATTTACGCATCTCGGGCCTGTGTCTTGACACGAGAGCAAAAAAACTATTTTAAAATTAAAGAAAAAAGAAGGGTGTGCTAATGCAGAGAGTTACCAAGAAAAAAAACAGCAAAACATCAAGATACAAGCACGTTACAAGAAACGTATGAACTAAAATGCAATATACAAAGCATATACACATACAGGAACATCCGCGATAAAAAATTGACAAATCAGGTATGATTGATTCTAAAAATAATCGCCGGAATCTCTCGTCATCAGCTTGCATACATAAATCAGCAGCTCTTAGCACATAACTCAGGAACAGGAACACAGACGGTACAGGAACATGGCAGTGGCTCACACAGCGCATCGACGAAACATTACATACGTCTGAGTACATCACAGCAACAATACAATTATCGCGTATACAGAAATACCAATCGTACAAAAAAAAATTACAATCGAAATCAAAAATAAATCTATAAATCGAAGCTATAGCTATGTACATCATATTGGTCTCACGTGAGCACCAATCAATCAACGAATTTCAACACGTTGATACCTAAATACTAATTACTCACGTGTACGAAAACGAACGGGAGTATCTAACGTAGCGCGTACACTAACAGGTACGTATATTACTAATACTCAACCATCGCCTATGCGATAAATGGAAGAGAAAATTAGCATATGTCGCACTACTGCGACAAAAATGCGAATTATAAATCGAAAATAAAACTAAAATTATCTATAAGTACATCAAGTAGGTCTCACGTGAGAACCTATCTTTCAAACGAATTACACCGCGCTGCCTATTACTACATGAGTGCGAACGCGACGGAAACGCGACGACATGCGATGCAAAAATCGCTGAATCAGCATCCAAAAAAAAACGATGCACGTAGGTAACCATCACACCATCAGTCGACGTAAATATCAATTGTCAAACTGGCTACTGGAATCAAAAAGTTTCTGCGAGTGGAATGAGCTTTTTGTGCTTATCGACAGCTGGACAAAAGTAATAGCTGCCATTTTTCGCTATTATTTTTTCGCATCGCATGAATAGATGCGCAGGTTCTTTCCATACAGTGACTCGATCATCTTGTGCAAACTTTGAAAGCATTTGTCTATACATAATATGACGACTAAGAGACACTGAAGGTTCTTCAGCGGCTTGAGGCTTCACAAAGGGGAATAAAATTACGACATCTTCTGCCACAACAAATCTACAATCTTGTACATTCCTTCATAAATTGTCTGGAGAGGTTTTCTTGAGAAACTGTAATCGCTCTGAGTCATAGAAAGTATGAATTTCTTTTTCTGAAATTCTTTCTTCGACAAAGCTAAGTACAATTTGTCCAAAAAGAGGTGCTCTTTTAGGTACGGTTTGTCTGGCTTTGGAACCTCATGACGTCTCATATAGTAAGCCAATCCATCTCCAATGAATTCAAAATCGTTGAAATATTCACCTTGCTGCACGCGTTGATACAACGTGTGCGAATTTGGCGACAAAAATTACACAAATAGGTAAAAAAAAAATTAATTCACATATCAGTCATCTACCAGCAATTCAAAATTCAATCGCTTTCTGAAAACTCTCGCGTATAGTATTCGCCTTCGCAAATACACACACGTACTCGTACACGCAACTTTCTGAGCAAGAATAAATTTGGTCAGAAATTCACCTTCGCAAATTTTGTGACCAAAAATAAAATCTAAAATCAAAATTAAATTCGATCAGAAATTCACCTTCGCAAATTTCATGACCAAAAATAAAATGAGAAATAAACCAAAACTGATACCTTTTGAAAACCAGAACCAAAACCTAAACCAGAAAAAAAATTTTGATGGTTTTCCAGCCCTGATTTCCGTACAAGTCGAATTTCCCAAATTCGGACTTTTCCATACAGTTGGCAACTCTGACAACTTTATTGAAGGAAGAGAGAAAATTGGTACGTAAAAGATGAAAAACGAAAATTTACTTCAATGAAATTCTTTGATTTTATATAGCGATCCTAGCGTTTTTTTTAACAAAACTAAATTTTAAGATGAATAATACGGCCGAAATCATGTTGGTCGCGTGATGTTCACGAAATATTTGAACTGATAAGGCCATATTTTTATAAATTTCAAAGGTATTTGCAATGTAAATACTTCATTAGAAAGCTGATTTCATGAGCTTTCCACCTACAATTTTTCCATTATTCATAATTTTCATTTTCATGATTAAAAAATCACTTCAAAAACAATGCAATTTTGGATATATGCGAAACGCAAAGAGTTAACGTTGTTTTCAATTTTCTACTGTCGTGCCTGTATGTGTCTTTGTGTGAGTGTGTATCAACATAAACAGTGAATCTTCCTTCGAATGTTGTCAATTTCGATTGAACCCCGCCCTCCCCTCAAATTTTGAATTTCAAGTATCCATGCAGTATTGGACTAGATAAAATTCAGCAACGATCCACATTCACATAACTATACGCAAGTCAACGATTATATAAATTATCAAATAAACCGTAAATACGAAATTACCATCTGGGCTTTTGTTTGGCAGCGATTTCAATAGGTGTCTGGGGTCGATCGTAATCGATCTCGCATTCAACCAGCAGCTGAGCGTCGAATCTTGCTCCGTTACCGAATCGTTATCTAGCGCAGATTGGCTCATTTCTTCATAGTTTTCATCATTCTCGTTTTCGTCCTGCAATTTCATAAAAAATAGCACAATTAGACATTAATATATTCATCGAATTTCTCGTGTGAAAATCTAGTGTCTAGTTGACTCAATTTATTTACATGGATATGGATCATTATTGTTGAATTTTACCAAGTCCATTACTACGTAGAGCCTTGACATTCAAAATTGGAGGGGAAGGAGGGGTTCAATCGAAATTTTTGTAATAACTAAAATTATCCCTAGGACTTCAAGCTACAACTTTTGTTTGAAAATTTTTTCAATCGGACCCCTCCCTCGCCACCGATTTTGTATAACACTCCGTAGATGATATCTATAAATTATAAAAGTGGGAGAGAAATGGACCAACTGAAAAATTTTCAAATTGAAGATTGGGATCATAAAAATAACTTTGGTTATTATAAAAATTTTGATTGAATCCCTCAGTCTCTTGTCTGATTTCACATAAATCAGGAGGATACTTAATCAAAATTGGAAGAGGGGCCAAAATGAAAAAAATTTTGACCAAAAGTTGTACATAGGGGCTTGAAAATAAATTTTGTTATAATAAAATTTTTGATTGGACTCTTCCCTCCCCTACAATTTCCCATAATCCGACTTGATACATGAATCATAAAAAACTGGTGGAGGTAGGGGTCCAATTGAAAAAAATTTCAAACAAAAAATGTAGCTCAAAGTCTCAGAAATAATTTAGGTTATTAGAAAAATTTCGATTGGACTCCTCCGTCCCCTCCTCTTCAATTTTGAATCTCGGGTATCTCTGGAGTATTGGACTTGGTAAAATTAAACAAAAACAATCCACAACATGCTTCATTTTCATACGCGAGAGTGGCTTTTATTTTACCTTTGTAATGCGTTCCGAGGTGATTTTCATGTAAGGTTCAAGTGATGACCTTGATTGATGACCAAGTCCTTTGTATAATTAAGACATTAGCTTATTCAACAGGGCGGAGTGAAGTGAGCTGATCTGGTAAATTTTTTTTGTCAGTGTCCGTTTACATAGAAGACAAACTCAACAATTTTCAACATATTTTCTTCTAAAATATTAATGGGTAATTCTCAGAAAATCGGCAAATTTCACTACTGTAAAAGTTCAGAAATTTGACAGGTTTTTAAAAAAATTTTCTTAAAGTAATTGGAAATATATATGCCCCCGAGTACTTTTATGGTATTGGGGTCAATTCATTTCCCAAAAGGGAGGAGGAGGACGATTCAAAAAGGGGTATAGCCGGGTAAAATAGGGTGATTTGGCCCCCCCAGAGCGAATTTTTAAACCAACTAGTGGAAGTTGGTCCTTATGGTCTAAAAACTCCGTGACCAAATTTTTAGGTCGCTACCTCACCCCCACCCCCTCCTAGAGAGAAAAATGTGATTTTTCGATTATAATTTTTGATTTTGACAGTTTTTAACCAAATTTTTTCAAACTCGGGTAGATGTTAGGTATTAGTGAGTATCTTATTATAGCTTATTAATAATTAATAAAATTTCAGTATTATAGCTTATAGAATAACTAATTGTCAAATTGTCCATCGTCGTGGCTGTAAAAATTCATCATTGCCACGACGAAAGACAAACACTTGTGATCCACGACGATGGACAATTCGACAATTAGTTATTCTATAAGCTATAATACTGATATTTTATTAATTATTAATAAGCAGGGTTCGGTCATTCTTTCTCGAAAAAACGGGAAATATGCGCATAAAAATTCCCTTAAAAAACACGAAATATGCGCGAAAAACCTAAAAATATTCTCGAACGATATGGGTGTCAATTTAAAGAGGAAAACGCCAGCTACATGATTTTGATTCATAATTGGACGTATTTAGAACACATATTGAGAAATTACACAAAAAAGAACGAAAAATGAATTTTATTTTTACTCAAAAGCAAAAAACGTTCTAATTCTAATTCTAATTTGGTAATTCTACTGATTCTAATTAAATCAGAGAAAATAACGAAATTGTATTTTATCAAAATAAGTAGGTAAGTTTGAAAATTAAATCGACTCGCCAAGCCGGCATATGCAAAAAAGTACCACCAGTGTTGCACATTCGGGTGAAAAAAAAATAGCTGTATCAGTTTTGCTAAATTTTTAGGTGAGAAATTGCAAATTTGTCAAAATATGCTCGAAAAAACTCGAAGATCGTGAAATATTCTCGAAAAACCTAAAATATTCCCTAAAAATACCCAAAATATGCGTTTATATGCGCTGAAAGGTGAAATATGCTCAAACATGCAAAAACAAGTTGGGTCAATTTTACTTAGAATTTTCTGAAACGTAAAGATAACTTGAAAATTCTCGATCTAGTATTAAACAAAAAAACATGCTCGAGCATGAAAATTCGAACCCTGTTAATAAGCTATAATAGGATACTTACTAATTAGAATAAATTTTCTCAGTTTTCAGGAAGATGGGACATTTTATACCGGAGGAATGATAAGCCACGACGATGGACACTATTTTTGTAAAAATTTAAATTTTTATAGATGATTACGTAAAAAATCGCTCTGTGCATTGCTATTCGAAATTTCAAATGCGGATAGTATTATTATAAAAGTAACAAATCAGTGTAGCCATTCAGCAGAAAAAAATATTCACTCAGCGAGCTGAGACAAATTTTTAAAAATTAGCCAAGACGATGGACATAAATCTTTGCTACAGTTTTCAATGATCAGGTGTAGTTGTACTAAACACTTTTTGTGATCATTATTCACACTAGCCTATACCCTGAACTTCCTAATGATGTGTACTTACGTTTTTTTTCACAAAAAGATGGTGATTTCCATAATTTTTGAAATCTGTTTTCAAAAACATGTTGTGCTACAGGCCACGACGATGGACATTTTGAAGTTTAGACTAACTTGTACTCAAGGGGAGGGGGGTGGTATTCATCAAATTGAGCATGATGAATTAAGGATGTTATAATGTACAAATAACCAAAAAATGAAAGTTGGGCATAGTACAGGAGTTGAGAAATCAGCCTGTTACTCAAATTTGCCGATTTTCAGAGAATTACCCTAATTTAGGATTACTTAATAAATGTGATGCGATTTTGGAAAAGGTGGCTTAGGGTGAAAATCGTAATTTTACAGTAGAGCGAAAACATCAAATTGGGTTGAAAAAATCGATTAATTTTTTTTTTTTTTTTTCTTACTGCAAAACCTTCCTCAATCACACTGGAAGTGGTATTTTTCATGGGAGGTTACGTTTTATCCGATGGCAACACTGTAACGTGAAGCCTATCCATTTAGCTTCCGTACAATGATATCTTAAGATGTGCGATTTTACGTGTCACCCTAAGGCGTACTTATGTAGAATTTCGCGCTGTACACAATGCAGCAAACTGGAGCTCTCTATCTCAAAAATTCGCTGAGTTATGCTTATTTATGGTTTGTTGTCATAAAACTTAGTTTATGATTTTCTCAAAACTATAATTTTAAGACAACAAAACTTTAAGTAAGAATAACTCGGCGAATTTTTGAGATAGAGACCTCCGGTTTGCGGCATTGTGTTCAGCGTGAAATTCTACATACGAAACCATCGAAAAGTGTATATCGATATCATTCACCCTAAGCCACCTTTTCCAAAATCGCATCACAAATAAATACCTAGTTTTAAAAAGTTACAAATACATTTTTGTAATGGAAAATTTACAGTATTTATCAATTCAAATAATTTTATTTTTTATAAGGTCAACTTTTTTTTTTAAAAATACATAAAAATTACATTCTTTCGAATACGCGATTCTTACTTCAAAAAAATCAATTTAAACACTCTTTTAAACTAAAAAAAATAATAATACTTAAAATTAAAAAGAAGAAAAATTTTAAAAAAATATTTACAAACCACCAGCAGGCAGATTATCAAAATAATTGTTAGAGCTACACGATTCCCATTTGTAAGTGGTTGAATTGGTATCAGTGAGGTTGTATGTCGTATGAACCAACCAGCTCATGTTTCCATGGAATACGATTCCAACAAGTTTTATGGTTGGGCGGGTTCTACCGCAATATACTGCAGCATACTCAAATAGTTGATTTTTTGCCGATGTTAATTCGGTTTTGCACAATGCTTCTAGTCTTGGTCTGAAAATAGCGTCATTTTTTTTATCTGCTGCAGATAACTTGAGTTTGCTGTTACTCACATGCTTGAGTTCAATGATGCAGTGGTATGAATCATTTGTCGATATTAATATAACTGGTTTTTTGGTGCCGACTGCTATGTTATTGTAAACAAATGAAGTTTCTCTTAGGCAGTAGCAGAAAATCCCGTGCATTAACCCGTTATAATCTTTCTCTTTATCTTACATAATCCATTCTAGGTGCCTGATACATTCGAACAATCAGTCACAAAAGTCTTGATAGCTTCCAGCCACAAATAGATCTCACAATGATTTTAAAGGAAGTTTAAATTCGGAACTTAATGAAGTGCTTAAGATTTCTGATAAAATAAGTTTTGTTACGCTGTTCGCCGCAGTTATCTCAATATTGTCCAAAGTTCCGGAGCAAGAAAAATATCCGCCATAAATGAAAAAATAATAAAACATATCACCTTTCACTGTTTCTGTTCCTCTAAAATAATCGCACAGATCTCTAACAGTTAAATCACGTTTGATATTTATTTTGAGCGCGGTAGAAGAATTAATTGATTTCATTATTAATTCAGTATCTTTCGAGCGGAAGAAACTATCTACCCAAATCGACTTGGGGTTCAATTCGACTTTAAAGGAGCTTCCGCTGCGTAACGATTGTAGTATCAATACGGCCAAGTTGGGGTTAACAAAAGTATTGGTAAGAAATGTGAACTTCGCATTTTCAAATACAATATTTGGATTTACTTCAGTCAGTTTCCATTTTAAAATAACACGCTCAATACTTTCTAAGGAATACGTGAAGAATTCATGATATGTTGTATCGGTGGAAGTGATACTGGACACATTTTTCAGTTTTAATGTCCGTGTGAAGAAGTTTGTCACCCCGAAATACAAAAAAACGAAGCCATCGAAAGCATCATCTGTTGGCAAACCAGTTATACAATGTTTCAGGTAGTTAATCGCTTCATCTGAATCGTCTCCTAATCTTAAAGCTACGTTGAATGCGCAGTCAACGGAGTCGATAATAACAAAAATTTTCAAGTTGAGATCCGGTGATGATATTAACTGTAACTTTAACCTGCTCAGCATGCAATTAAAAATGGTCCATGGAGCTGCACCTTTATCTGAAATATCCCTAAGAGTATTAGCCGTATCATGGTCCAAGTGTGCTGAAAGAGCTAATCTTATTGTGGAGTATAATTCGTTATGAAACATTTTGAGTGTGTTGATCTTTGTGCATATGTTGGCAAAAGACATATAAACTACAGCATGTTTAGATCGATTTTCGATAAACATTTGTTTTTCCTGCTTTGAAAACGCACAATTCACCATCCATCTGTCAATTTTTTCATAAGTTTCATCATTTTGGCAAAATTTTTCGTGATTTGATGCAAAATACTCGAAGCATTTGGCAGTACAAGTTTTACCAAAGCCGGGGGGATATAAGAAAGCATGACTGCCTCTCAGCTTCAATAACTTTCTGAAAATAAGAGAGTTATCTTGGAAAAACTCTGCATCCATTATATCTACAAAGGGCGGCCTCTTTTCAGTGGTTTCATCAGATGTGGTTTCTGTAATCATATAAATTTAACTAGGTATAAGTAGGGGTTGTTTTTATTTAAATTTAAGGCTGTGATTAGTTCCGAAATTTCAATGTATGAGAACGCCGCAACAACGAGTTCAAAAACATACGACGCAATGATACGTAATAATGAAAAGTTCAACTTGAATGACGAAAATGCAAACGCCGGAATGCAACTTTCAATAGTGATTCTGAATTGCCATTCAATGCTCTTCAAACCCCCGTTCACAGATTTTTGCTATCTATTATAGATCTTGACTTATGCTTTACCAAAGTTGGGTATCATAACACGAAATCGCCGAAGTTGAAAAACAAAAGAGCCCCCCCCCCCCCCCCCCCAAAAACACAAGGGGTTGAGGAGAAAAAATGGCTGTTCTCCCACTTTAGGGATTAGGAACACCCATAAAAAAATTTTGAACAAAATCTGAAGACCCAACCGAAAAAATTGGCCAAATTGGTATGGAATGACCCAGTGGTGGTAACTTGAGGATTTTTTTGACTCATAACTTGAAAAATTAGAGATTTTCTGAGGGAAAACCTTACAATATTGAAAAAATTTTCAAACGAAAGTTGTAGACTGACTGATTGAGATCCTAGAAATGATTTTAGTTATTACAAGAATTTCAATTTGACCCCTCCCTCCTTTGATTTTATCAAAATGAAACGTAGATACTTATTATTCAAATTTGGATGGGAAGGAAGGGTACAATCAAAATTTTTGTCAGGACCAAAATCATTCTTTGGACTTCAATCTATAACATTTGTTTGAAAACTTTTTCAATTGGACTTCATCCCTCCCCTCCAATTTTACATCATGTCAGCGCCATATACTTGATAAAAAATAGTCTGTGTGTGGGAGTGAGGGAGGGTCCAATTGAAAATTTTTTCATACAAAAGTTGTAGATTGAGACTCTAGAAATCATTTCGGTTATAATAAAAATTGAAAATTTTAATTGACTCTCCCTTCTATCGCTTCTCTTCAATTTTTCTAGATAAAACTTATAAATTATCCAAAATTGGGGGTAGGTATTGGGTCCAATTGAAAAAAAATTCATACAAAAGTTGTGTATTAAAATCTTAGGAATAATTTTGGTTATTTCAAAAATTTTGATTGGACCCTTCCTTCCCCTTCAAATTTTCAAAATAGGTATCTAATGTAGTATTATAATTAAGTACATTCGTATCTCGTAATTTTTTTTTTCATTATACAAAACGTCGTCAAAAATAAATCAAATTATATTTTAAAGTCATTAAAAATGATTGAAATTATGTTTGGTCAGTTTGGTTCAAGTATGTACTTTTGGTACTTGACATATTTTGTAATTTTATTCCAAGTCCAGAATCAGATTCAACTGTATTGACATCCGTTCACTTGATGCAGTGTAACGGGGTAGGGTATGGGAATATGCGAGCTGCGCGCTTGCCGAATGTTGCATTCGAACATGTTATCCGGGCAGAGACGGTTTGAGCAAATTTTTTTTGGGGGTGTAAATCAAAAATTCCGAATGAAAATTTTCAAAATGCCGAATGATAATTCAGTGGGAAGTAGCCCCTGCGCTGAATTTTTTGAAAAAAGTGAGTTTTCGAAAGAAGAACTTCTCACTATCCTCATAGAAAAAATTTCAAGAACTTATGATATCATTAGGATTTGAATAAAAACGACGCTTGCTGCCCGAGCAAAGCGAGGGCGAAAATTTTTGAAAAAATTGCACTTCTAAAAGAAAAGATGGGCTTTTTGTGCAGAAATTTTAAAAACGTACAATAATTTCTGGTTTTTTAAAAGATGAAAAAGTGATACGTTGCCCGAGCGAAGCGAGGGCGAAAATTTTGAAAAAATTGGAATTTTTAATTAAAAATAATGCAATTTAAGCATAATTTTTAATATTTTCAAAAAGATCATGTTCATTTTTTTACGTTATAAGTTATAAAAATTCAAATGTGCTGATTTTTGATTGCTATTCTGATTCTGAAAGTAAGATGAAGTAGCAGAAGTACATTGCCCGAGCGAAGCGAGGGCGAAAATTTTTTTCAGAAATTTACCGAATTTGTGATTCGGAATTTCTCTAAAATTTATCGAATTTATGATTCGGAATTTCTCAAAAATTTACATATTTGAAATTCAAAACTTTACCAAATTTAGTGAACATACCTAATTTAATTTGTCGGAAGTTTGCCGAATTTGTCGAAAATATTTCGAAAATTTGCCGAATGGAAAATCACTGGGGGGTGTTCCACCCCCCCCCCCCAACCCCCTCGCTCCGGCTCTGTATCCGGGGTTACTTTTAACAAGCAATTTTTGTTACGTGTTTAAAGATGTGTTGTAAAATGATGTTGTAATGTTTGCCGCATCATGGAGAAGGAAGAAAGAGAGTACTTTTTAAATTTTCAAACCGCATTTTGATACCTTTTTTCATTATTGTTTTAAGTGGTTCCAAAGTTGGGTAAATTTTGATTGAAAAAAATTGAAATGTTATTGTATAAGTTTCAATTTGCGCGGTTTCGCGCGATGTTAATCGTGATAGATGATGTATTGTAGTGTGTGCAAAACTACTGGGATGGTCATTTTTATTTAAGAATGCATAACTACAGGGACAAAGTGTATTTTTTTTTTCAAAAAATAAAAAACAAAAAAAAACGCCAGAATGAGATAACGTTTTGAAATTTGGTATATTTGCTACTTGGGTCAAATAAAAATTTTAAAGAACCCACACCACATTTCCCGAACTACCCTGTGGGCCCAGCACTTATCCCCACCCCTCCCCACCCCCTAATCAAGGGTAAAGGTAAGTCGAAGTTTTTGGTGTCAAAATCGCATAAATCGAACCTCCTGAATACGAATATGACGTTGGTTTTTCGATTTAACCCCTAAAAGTATCCCTTCTGGAGGATAGTTTTTCATAAAAAATTGAATTTCCGTCAAAAAATACACAAATACAATTTTGGAGGGCTTATAACCTCTAAATTTATGGTTTAAACCACCAAACATGCTCAGAGGACCGTATCTAGCAACCACCTTGCCCAAACAACCCTGAGCCAGACAACACTTTGCTCCACCCCTATTCTGAGTAAAGGTATGTTTACATGAAGTCGAAGATCAATATCATTCAATTTTTTTTCAAATTTGAGTTCAGTATCATCACTCCCGAAGATCAAACACAAAAAATACCGGAATCATATTTTTTGACCCAAAAAACCTAGATTTTGATACACAACTCAATATCATTCAACCTTCTTTTTTTTTTCAAATTTGAGTTCAGTATCATCACTTCCTAGAGTCAAACTCACAAAAAAATACCAAAATCGTATTTTTTGACCCAAAAAACCTAGAAGTTGATACCCAACTCGATATCGTTCGATTTCTTTCAAATTTGAATCCGGTAGCACCTCCCTCCCCGAGGGTCAAACACAAAAAATAACCTCAAAATAGTATTTTTGGACCTAAAAAACCTAGACTGTGACACCAAACTCGATATCATTCAATTTTTTTCAAATTTGAGTTTGGTAAAATCCCCCCACCATGGGGGCTGAATATGAAAATTGATCCCAAATTCGAATTCTACGTTGAAAATTACTTCCAGAAACATCCGTCATAGGTTATTTTGGGTAACCATTTTCTGGGGAAAGGATATGCGCGTGTTTTTTTTTTTCATTTTGACCCACTGTGATGTCTTCTTAGTAATCGGGTCCATTCTGAGTGTTTAAGGTATGATGGAAAAATTTGAAATTTTTCAATTTTTTTTAAATTTTTGGAATAAATTAATTTTTGCCAAAAATAAGAACAGAGGTCATTTCATTGGTTCTTATTGCATGATGAGTTACACATTTTACTTGAAAGTTAATTACTTTGAAAAAATTTCTTAATTTTTTTTCGTAGTTAACCGAGGTATAATTATTTAATTCGTTAGTTCCAGCATAAAAAAGATTTGTATATTCTTCGCTTCAAAAAAAAAAAATAATAATAATAATAAAAATAAATTGTTTAATGATGATGAAACGGACCAGTGAGAGACGCGGAAATAGCGAGGTTGCGTTAAATATATTGAGGTAGGAAAAAAAAATGCTAATTTTGACTCACCATCCTTAGGGACCAGGTTCATGGTAATATTCTGATCTTCTTCTTCTTTTACCGATATCCAAACCGAAGGGTCCAACTTAAGGTTATTAGTCTGTCCACTTTTCCTCATGACAGCATCTGAAAGCAACAGAAAACATTAAATTACACTTTATCTAACTCTAATCAATTACAGAACCTATGTTTCGAACTGATTTCAAGAAAGTATGTAATTAATTACTGAGTTTTTACCACAGTTTGATATCAGGTAACATTCAGTATAGTATGGGAGCGGTTACATCCACAAGACGTAATCACATTGTAAGAGAAATGTTCTTTTTCATTCATCCTTTTTTTTTTTTTGAGGGAATATGGTACTATTGTACAATATTTTTTCTGGGATGCCTTAAATTGAAGCAAATCCAACACCAAACGTTGCCAATTCTCCATTTTGACGAATATGCCCGTTTTTTTATTGCTTTTTTTTCTAAAATGGATAAGAGATCCCGCCGAGCGGTACGCGGGGAAAGATCCCGCCGAGCGGTACGCGGGGAAAGATCCCGTCGAGCGGTACGCGGGGAAAGATCCCGCCGAGCGGTACGCGGGGAAAGATCCCGCCGAGCGGTACGCGGGGAAAGATCCCGCGTACCGCTCAGCGGGATCTTTTTATTTGAAAATACAAGTAGTAGAATCGGTAAAAAAAATTAATTCGCAACAAAAAATACGAAAAGAGGTTTAAAAAACTGAAACAACAAAAAAGAATTGAAATTTTCGTAAAAAGAATGATTTAAAAAAATTCTAAGTCAAAAAAAATTTTGAAAAAATTTCGCCTCCACGAGGATTCAAACCCGGGTCCATCGGTTCCACAGGCCAGCGCTCTAGCGCCTACGCCACCAGGGCAGCTTGCCGAAACTCGTTTTAAAACGGTATACATGCACCTTAACTGCGAATACTACCCCCCCCCCCCCATGCGCGCGTACATGTATACGCGTACGTACGAAGCGGCAACAAATGGTGTTGGATTTGCTTCAACTTAAGGCATCCCATTTTTTCTCAACAATTTCCAGAGCTGGCGCGACTCAGAGTTTCGAGTGTGAGTCGCGAGAGTCGCATGCGAGCGACTCTGAGTTCGACTCTTTTTCACAAGGAGTCGAAAAAAATTTGAAAAAATCGACTCATCACTAAGAGTCGAACATTAAACTGATTCACGACTCTTCTCAATTTGCGACTCTTTTTTACTCACAACTCTTTTTTTACTTGCGACTCTTTTGATTCACAACTCTTCATATCACGACTCTTTTCATCTCTCAAACTCCCTTTTTCCGCGATTCATGGGTAGTGCAACCTTGTGTGTTGTGTTAGTTTAGTTTTGATTTCAATTAATTTTCTAATTGTTTCAAAATCATTCAGTGATGAAAAACTTCGAAATCTATTTTAAACACACAAGATCTATAAAAGGCAATGATACTGTGGTAAGTATAAACTTTCTACTTACCTTTTTTTCAAAAATTTTTAGCTTTTTCCTTTTTTTACGAGAATATGAAACATGAAAGTTGAAATAAATTTTATTGATCAATTTATAATTGATTACTGTACTTGAAAATTGAAAAATAATAAATATGTCGCACTAAAAAAACAAAAAAAGAAATTAAATTACAGAACATTTTAGTTTTTAAATAAAATGAAATTTGAAAAGTGAAAAGAAAAATTTAGAGAAAAGAGTTGTAAAAGAATCGTATGAGAACAAAAATAAGAGTTTAGAAGAAGTCGGGGGAGTGAGTCGGGAATTAGTTGAAAAAAAAGAGTCGCGAGGAGTCGGAAAAAAAAAGTCGCGAGGAGTCGTTCATTAAAAGAGTCGGACTCATGAGTTTAATAAAATTTGTAAAGAGTTGCAAATTGAAAACTCTTCGATTCAACTAGCAAAGAGTCCGACTCCCAAAAGAGGTGAGTCGCGCCAGCTCTGACAATTTCTTATTTCAAGTTTCAGATTTTGACAGATTCCAATGATTTAATAATTTTGAAAAGAATTTCAAATGTTCAAATTTTAAAAACATTAAAATTATGAAATCACCTAAATTCTACTTTTCATTAAAGTTTGCAATTTTTTCCCATCTTCAATTTTTCCAAAATTTTAGAATTCTGACTGAATTTTTGATACTGGATCTAATTTTAAAGTTTCGTCAAAATTTATCACTCACGCAAATCGGCCATTTAGTGCTTACTGTTAGTATAGTGTGGTATAGTTTGGTCAAAATTCAAAATTAATTTGAATTTATTCTAAGACCCAATCGGGTGTTTTCAGTTAGATTCGTCCACTTCCGTGTGAGAGAATATTCTGGGTAGAAATGCAATTGTATGAAGAGTTGAATTTTTGTTGTACGTTTTGATATCGATTACGAATATTTTTGTTTGTTTGAATTGAATATATCAAGTTATAGTTGAATGATGTTGTGAATTAATTAGCAAGTAAATTGCTCTGAATAATGGAGTAGTCAAATCTGAAGGTACTCGGTGCCTTTGGCTGAGTTTGAGGTGAGACACTTTGAGGTGATGTGTCTCACCTGAGATCAATATGGGTTAAACCCAAAATCCCCCTTCTTCGGAAATGGCCACCTTGTTGGTCCATGATGTGTAAATACGTGAGTAATTATAATTTAATTTAGTTGCAATATGATCACTTTAATGATCGAAAGTTCAATAGTAAAATAAATATGATTTTCTTTAAGATCTCATTGATAGAATTAATCCAAATTTGATACGGTCGCCTTGCAATCCAATTTTGAATAATGTAAACCAAAACTGAAATTTTCAGCTAATTAAGTAGGCTATGCCTATACAAAAAATCCGTTTGATAAAGATTGATAGGTATAATACCTATCATGTACATAGGGTATATAGGAATTTTCAAATAATACTTGAATGAGCTAGTCTTGACTATTATGTTGTGTAGGTGGGTTTGTTTCCTTCCTATTTTCTCATATTTTCCCATGTAAAATTCCTACGACCTTATTTATCTATAGCAACTTTTCTATATACCTATTTCCCCTGTTGAATCCTATTAACCCTCGAAATTCCAAAAAATGATTTTTTCTCAAGCCTACTGTTACACCACAATAGTAAGTCGGCAGTATATGCGTCGTTGGGAATTCAACTTGGCTGGGCATGTACTTCTTACAAAATAAATTGACAACAATCTTACTCACCTAATCCTAAACATTGTTTCTTATTGGCAGGTTCGAGGCTCGACGAAGGTCCGCTTCCGACTGACATTTTGAGTCCTATACTGCTTTGCTTCAGTAACTTGCAAAAATCTAAAACAATACATTACATATTTAAAATAAAATTGAACAACACCGCAAATATGAATTGGTCAATTGCGGCCCTACGATTAAAATCGAAAATATTTTTATAATAATTAAATTTCCAATACCTCAAGCTACAACTTTTGTTGAAAATCTCTAATTTTGAATAAGAAGTATGTAAATCAGAGGCAGAAATTTTGAAAAGGTACAATAATTTCTGGTTTTTTAAAAGATGAAAAAGTGATACGTTGGCGAGGGCAAAAATTTTGAAAAAATTGGAATTTTTAATTAAAAATAATGCACTTTAAGCATAATTTTTAATATTTTCAAAAAGATCATGTTCATTTTTTTACGTTATAAGTTATAACAATTCAAATGTGCTGATTTTTGATTCCTATTCTGATTCTGAGAGAAAGATGATGTAGTAGAAGTACATTGCCCGAGCGAAGCGAGGGCGAAATTTTTTTTCAGAAATTTACCGAATTTGTGAGTTGGAATTTCTCTCAAATTTATCGAATTTATGATTCGGAATTTCTCAAAAATTTGCCGAATTTGTGATTTAGAATTTCTAAAAAATTTGCATATTTGAAATTCAAAACTTTACCAAATTTTGTAAGGGAAGAGAGGGTCCAATTGAAAAAATTTTCAAATAAAAATTGTAGCTTAAAGTTTCAAGAATAGTTTTGATTATTAAAAAATTTCAATTGGGCTCCTCTCTCCTCTTCAATTTTGAAAATTGAGTATATTTGCAATTTCGCATAGCATTGCACCAGGTAAAATTCAATAATAGAGTTCTGGTTCCAAATAAAATACCTAGAAAACTACACAAGAGTAAAAAAAACTCAAAGCTCTAAAAAAAAAGTAAAAACTATACAAAAATCAAAAAGTAAAAAAAAAAATTAAAACAATTAAAATACCAGTAAAAAATAGAATTCCAGAGAGAGGTTCCTAGGACAAACAAAGATAGCCAAAGTAAAGTTTTTTTTTTCTGCAAAAATCACACTTCATCCGTATGCAAGTAAATGAACTGGGACACAATAAGACTAGCCTCTTCCGTACGAACGCACAGTCACCCCCCCTCATGCGACACAATCTGAAAACACCAATTGGAAAATGAAGAGGGGATATACTTCAAAGCCTCTTTTCATTTTTTAAATAAAACGAATGAAAAACAGAAAAAAAAACAGAATTAGATCAAAACAGATTGATAAAAAATACATTTTTACCTAGGAATGTGATTTTCTCAAAACTATGAAAAAACCAAAGTGGGACCTTTTCCAAAATAATGCCACAAATATCGACTATTTTTTTTCTGATAAAAAAAAAATCAATGTTTTTGGAGTAAAAATTTTCTAAATTATTCTGAGTAAAATAAGAAAATTAAAAAACGCGTAGCAGTCAAGATGCTCCCGGACAGCCAAATTTTTTTTTCCAAGTTAGTGTACTACTTTAAAAACGTTTTCATCCGTAGTATTTCAGTTTCAATTGGAAAGTTCACAACTCGCTTGGAGCGCTGATGTTGGCGCTACTAAACAGACCATTATGGGATACTGGATGATTGTGGCTTTCCATTTTTTTGGATTTTTAGCCGAATTTAAAAAAAAAAAATTAGGCTATTGTGTCCGACCCTAATTTAGAAGGAGGGGGGGGGGTAGAAGAGTTCTGACCCCATTTCTCGACGTTTGGGACCAAAAGATGACGATCTGACACATGTCACATATTTATATATATATATATATAATATTACCGCTACTTTTGGAACTCTGGGGCCGAGCCTAACAGGTCAAATGAGGTCAAACTTGATATGTAGGGTCCCCTCGGTGTAGGAATGATGCAAAAAAATTTTTGAGGCCCTAACTCAAAATTGGATTTTTGACCCCTTTTTGAGGGGGTGCGGGGGAGCCCCTGAATCATGAAATTTTTTAAAACTTGCCCCAGGGATGAGAACCCTAATTACCTACACCATAGTCAAATTTCAGCCCCCTAAGTCATCCCCACCCCATTTTAGGGCCCAAAAAGTGGATTTTGGGGTCATTTTTTTCACGTTGATCTGGCTACAGACCCCCCAAATGGGGCTGGGGGCCAAAATTTTCATCATGGATCAAGTTTGTGCCCCTGATGTGCCTTTTGTAGGTTTCAACTTTTGGGCCCTCTTTGACCCCTGTCAAGGGTCAAAAATCAAGATTTTTCACAATTTTTCATGTTTTCTTATTCTCTAAAAATAATGTCCTATAAAAATTTCACCTAAACCCGCTCAATTTGCTAAAAAATTCAAAAAACAGTATTTTTCCCTTATATGACGTATTTACTCGTAGGTATCCCATAATCATACAGTTGCAAGAATGATCTGTAGAGCGCGTATCTTTGGTGTGAACTTTCCAATTTCAGTTTTAACTTTTAATTCAGTTTAAAAATGTCAGGTTTTTTTCTTCAGTTTTAGTTCCTGTCTGCATTGAAGATTTAATCATCAGATGGGGGCTCCGCCCCCATACCCCCGTTGAGACTCCGCCCCAACCACCTCGTCACTTTCAGCTCTTCAAATGCAGGCTTCGCCCCCATGCCCCTATTGGGGGCTAGCCCCAATAGGGGCATGACAGGAGGGAATTAGGGGCTTCGCCATCAACCCCCTTCACACTTTTAGCTCTTCGGACAGTGACCAACACACCAAAAAAGGGGTTAAAACGTGAAAATTTATGATTTTTGACCCTGTACGGAGGTCAAATGGTGCTCAAAACTCGAAACCCCCAAAAGGCACATCGGTGACCTCCACTGACCCTACATCCCAAATTTGGACATTTTTGGTATTTTGGTTTGGGCTGTAGGCTGTTCAACGCATCAGAAAAGACAGTTTAAAACTTGAAAAATATTTATTTTTGACCCTGTATCAAGGTCAAAAGGGGTGTAAAGGTCAAAACCTACAAAAGGCACATCAGGGGCACGAACTCGATGTATGATAAAAATTCGGTCCCTCCAGACTCATTTGGGGGCTCTGTAGCATGATCAATGTAAAAAAAATGACCCCAAAATCCACTTTTTGGAACCTAAAATGGGGTGGGGATGACTTGGGAAGCTGAAATTTGAATACAGTGGAGACAATCAAAGTCACTGTTGTTGGTAGAAATTTCAAATCATTTTGTCACATTGGGGCTACTTTAGAGCCCCCCTCAAAAAGGGGCCACCCTCAATTTTGGGGCTCGAAGGTCAAAAAACCCAAAAGGCACCTGAGTGATCCTTACCGATCCTAAATACCAAATTTTAGCATCCAATGTCATTTGGTTTGGGCTGTAGGCTGATCAACGTACCAAGAAGCAAGAAAAAACATGAAAAATTGTGAAAAATCTTGATTTTTGACCCTTGACAGGGGTCAAAGGGAGCCCAAAAGTTGAAACCTACAAAAGGCACATCAAGGGCACAAACTTGATCCATGATGAAAATTTTGGCCCCCCCAGCCCCATTTGGGGGGTCTGTAGCCTGATCAACGTGAAAAAATGACCCCATTGGGTCCTAAAATGGAGTGTGGATGACTTAGGGGGCTGAAATTTGACTATGGTGTAGGTAATTAGGGCTCTCATCCCTGGGGCAAGTTTCAAAAATTTCATGATATTGAGACTTCCCCGCACCCCCCTCAAAAAGGGGTCATATCCCCAATTTTGAGTTAGGGCCCAAAATTTTTTTTGCATCATTCTGCCACCGAGGGGACCCTACATATCAAGTTTGACTTCATTTGACTTGTTAGGCTCGGCCCTAGAGTTCCAAAAGTAGGGGTAAAATTATATAATTATAAATATATATAGGTATAGGTTTCCAGACATGTCGGCCACCTTGCGGGTTATTCTTACATTACAAGTCAGCCACTGTACATCTCGGCCACAGTTTGGCGCATACGGGTTATTTCTACATTACAAGTCGGCCATTCTCAGCCACCTCGACTGCAGGGTTTCACAAACTCCAGGCAACCCTTAGAAATCAAGTCACAGGGATGAACGCGGGCTCTATAATTAATGCACAGTGTGTAGAATCACAAGCACTAGCCGAGGTGTGCGGAAATATACCGAAACTAGATATACACGACTTCAAATTTGATTCATAATTTTTCATTGTTTTATTGACGGACAGAAAAGTTATTGATACCAAAAATTTTAGTACACTGCAGGCTTATATTTAATCTTAAGACCTATTTAAAATTTGAATTAGTGGAGCTAATTTTTCAATTTTTTTTCGCAAACTTCATCCTAAGAGTTTCATTATTTTTTCCCAGGCGTATTTCTTGTACAGGGTGTTCCGTGACCAGTGCACCGCCTTCGAACCTATGATGCGTCTACTCAAACTACACAAGTGTATGCATGTTTGCCGACCCTAACATTTGAAGGGGCAAAGTTATACACTCGTGATGGTGATTTCTTCAGAACGTCATAACTTTGCAAATAATGTAGATAGACAAAGTTTGCCTGAGGTTTTTTGTAGAACTCTTCAAGTCCTACAAAATCAGTTATATTCATGTTTTGCCTAGCTCCAAAATTGAAGGAGCTACAACGATGTGAAAACTTGTACGGCCGATAACTCCTTCAATTTTCAAGTTAGGCAAAATTTGCAAGAATCATTTTTTCTTCATTTTTTTGTGTTCTACAAAATGAGCTATCAATGTTTTGCCCAACTCGAAAACTGAAGGAACTACAACATTGAAAAAATGAAAAGAAGGGCAATTTTCTTAAATTTTTACTTAAATTCAGGGTTGCAAACTGTTTCGAACCACCACCAATAAAATTGTTTTGGTGGTGGTTTTCAAATGGTTTTCACCACCACCACAACCAATTGGAAAATTTGTAAAACCATAACCAAATCAAAACCGTTTGCAAGCAGAAAAAATGGAAAAACCATTTGATAAAACCACAAAAAAGAGCTTTAAAAAAAAAACCACCATCACCACAACCATTTAGATTTGAAAAACCACCAAATCAATTGAATCGGTTTCTTCATTTTATTACTTTGTGTTGTTTTTTGTTCCTTTTGTTTTATCCTAATTTTAATTTAGTCAGTTTCAAAGCAGTTAATTTTAAGGTGAAACTAATAGGTGCCATGATATTTCGTTCCTTTGATTTGTGAATTATGATTAATTAATTGATTATTTGATTACTCGTTTCTTTGCCAAATTGGCCATTAAATAAAGGTTTTTTCTTTTTCAATAACTTCTTTATTTTTTAATTCATTTCTTCTCTTTGTATTTGTATTTGATATTTGATTTCTCATCACTTCATCAGTAACTCAGTATAATTGTTAATTATTGAATTAGAATAATAGAATTAAAATTTAAAACATAGGAAATGGTTCCATCTGGTTGTATCAAGTCTTCGTTAGTATATTTTTTGCTCCATTTAAAAACATGAAAAATCGATTGAAAACCAAAACCAATTCATTTGGTTTTGGTTTTACCAATTGAAATGGTTTTGGTTTTTGAGAACCACCACCAAAACCAATTGAAATGGTTTTGGTTTTTGAGAACCACCACCACCACCACCAAAATAATCAAAAGTTGAAATAACCGAAACCAAAACCAAAACCATTTCAAAAAAAAAAAAAAACCAAAACCAAAAACCATTTATTCGAAAATTTTCAAAACCACCACCACCACCACCAATTAATTCTCAAACGGTTCGCAACCCTGCAGTTAAATTTGAAGGAATTTGCCTTCCTTTTCATTTTTTCAATGCTGTAGTTCCTTCAATTTTCGAGTTAGGCAAAACATTGATAGCTCATTTTGTAGAACACAAAAAAATGAAGAAAAAATTATTCCTGCAAATTTTGCCTAACTTGAAAATTGAAGGAGTTATCGGCCGTACAAATTTTCACATCGTCGTAGCTCCTTCAATTTTGGAGCTACGCAAAACATGAATATAACCGATTTTGTAGGACTTGAAAAGTTCTACAAAAAAACCTGAGGCAAATTTTGTCTATCTACATTATTTGCAAAGTTATGACGTTCTGAAGAAATCACCATCACGAAAGTATAACTTTGCCCCTTCAAATGTTAGGGTCGGCAAACATGCATACACTTGTGTAGTTTGGGTAGACGCATCATAATATATATATATATATATATATATGCATGCATGCATGCATGCCCGTTTCCGTATATCTCGGCCACTTTTCATATATATTTGTCCAATTTACGAAAAATGTCAAAAGTGAAAAAAATTTCTTGACTCTGTTCTAATTAATTGAGCGACAGCGTCGAAATCTATTGCTCTCTTGAACTCTGCAATTTCATCAGAGCTGGAAAATAGCCAGTTGAGAAAATTTTTGAATTCATTGATTTTCTCCTCGAGATGATCATAATAATAAAGAGACTTGGCGAAAAACGACTGGAGATGGGGCGCAATTTTATGTTTCTTTATTTGAGACAGAATTTCATCTGTGGGGGCGAAGTTATTTACGAATTCCACGATAGAATTGAAAGTGGCAAAACTAAAACAAGGGCTTAGGTTCTCGATAACTTTGAAGTCAGATTCCACGAGCAGCTCGTTTTTGAACTCCTTCGCAAGATCTTTGTCCTCGTACCCATCATCGATGAACTGATCGAGGTGATCTCACATCCATAACGTGCATAGTAGAAATGGTAAAACCGTCGCGCAAAAGCTTCAAACGAATCTCCTTAATGGTTCGCTCATTCGGATACCAAAAACTTGGCCGTTCTTCGAGGAAAGATCGAAAAAAAAAATCAAACTTGCAAAGATGACTATTGTAGTTCTAAAGTTCGGCTTGTTCAATATTGCAATGAGTCATTGAGAAGGAATTTAACTGAAAACGAACACAATGAAAAGTAATACGATTCCTAATCCTAAAAAGATGATGAAAACGATAGTTTTTACATAATTAATCGAATACTTCATTTCTCCGGCACCGGCAGAACGATATTTCATGGGGAGTGGAAAGGGGTTCAACATAAACACACGTGTTTATCCTTGGCGTCGCGACTGAATTTTTGTATTTTTGCACTAAAAAGATGATAGTTTCGATGATTTTATAATTAAACTGTACAACCAACTTGATCTAAATTTGATCAGGTGTACAAACAAGTGTAAACACACATTCCTTTACTTGTATTCTATGTAACATGACTATAGATACTGGACCTAACCAAGATACCCAACTCCAGGTAGGAGGGTCCCGCGTACCCTGCCAGATTCCTGAGTTATTCCAATTTATCCCGCTGGGTGAAGATGATGTCACTGCAGTCGAATTTTTATAAAAACCAACTCCTGAAGTCCAAGATATCATTTAAAGAGTTGCATTTTTTATAACTGATACAATCCAACATTATGTCATGAGAGGCAAAATATTTTTTTAGTTTTATTTATTGTGAATTTCAATTTGAATTGACAATTTTCACAACAAATAACAGAAATCAAATAATTCAAATCACATACAACGTGTTTTTCCGCGTACTTTTTTGTTTATCACTTTGAAAAAACGAGAACAGCGTGCTCATCTGCACCCAGCGGGATAAATTGAAATAACTCAATATATCAGGCCAATATGGCGGCGGGTTGGGTATCTATAAACATGACGGATACCGCCGGTGACCATTTTAAGCCAAATTAAACACCGCCAACGGTTGAATGATGTAATTAAAACATAATTGATACACATACAACTCATAAATCGTCTCATTAGTCACATTATTTCAGAACAATTTGTGACCGACTTGTGGCCTTAGTGAAAAGAGCGAGTTTTGTGGACAACCATATTAAATGTATAGATAGAATTAAATATAAGTGGAAACTTACTACGATCGAACTGTTTACTATCACTACCATCAGGATCGATGTCTTCAACGTTGAAAATATCTTCAAATAAAATTCCGGCTATGTAAAGTTCGCGAAAATCAAATAAATTTCAAGAGCAAAAGCAAAATCGAAATCAAGACGTATTTTCGAAAATTTCATCGATTCGGGAGTTGCTAAATGCACGGCGAGATTTCTTTTCGTACCACAATCCTTCGACTTTACGTGCGAAGGTGATTCATTCGCGGGCCGGCCGCCAAACTCGTTTTCCTTTCGCGATCCCGCAATCCAACAAAATATCGGTTATCACTTATCAGATCACTCGCCTCCCGCTAAAATTATTTACATTTAGTATCTCTGGCGCTCAAGCTCAACTTTCTAATTTTCGTACGCGCATTAAAAAATAATTTAAAAATGCACCAAAAGTATTAATTCAAGTCATGGTTTTTTGAGTTACTTTTACTTGTTTTCCTTTATATTTTTAAAATTATTTGTATTCGTTTGTGTTTGAATTACTTTTGAGTTATAATTTTCTACATTTCTGCCAAAGGAGTATGCACTTTGCATTTTAGAATTACCTTATTATTCGTTAACTTGTTAAGTTTTTGTTTTCAAATTATTTTTACTTCTTTTCTCTTATTTTAATTTTTTAACAATTTTTGTCCCTATCGAGTTCAAATAATTATTAATAATATTACTCTACTTCATTAACTTTCAAGTTTTCATCTCGGAAATATGCCTTTTTATTTTTAATGATTATTTTGCATTTATTCAGATTTATTTTAGGTTTATTTGTACGACTGTTTGAATTTGATTTTTCATAGAATAAAATTTGACCATTTGCGAAAAAATAAATTTTTTTAATATGCGCGGATATTATACTAGCTCCTAGTTTTCTGCGGCACTAGTTATTGAGCTGAAATTTTTCAAGTTCAAAATGCTTAATATACGAAATTAGAGAGAACAGAGAGGTCTAATCGAAGTTTTTATAATAACAAAACTTATTTTTAGGACCCTGATCTACAACTTTTGTTTGAAAATTTTTTCAATTTGATCTCTCCCTCCTCCCAAAATTTTTAATATAAATATATAGACACTCATTAAAAATTGGGGTGTGGTGCGGGTTGAATTGAAAAAGTTTTCAAACAAAAGTTGTAGATTAGGGTCCAACAAATAAGTTTTGTTATTATAAAAATTTCGATTAGACCTCTCTATTCTCTCTAATTTCGTATATTAAGCATTTTGGACTTGTAAAAATTCTGCTCAATCACTAGTGCCGCAGTGAAAACTATAGGAGCTAGCTGATATTATGTGAGTGTGTAAAGAAGTGTTGAATAATTACTTGAATTGCGATAAAAAATAAAAAAAATTGACCATTATTGCGAAAAAATAATTTTTTTTTAATATGCGCGGATATGTGCGAGTGTAAAAAGTAATGAACTGATGAAGCGGTGAAAAAAAAAAAAAAAAAAAATTAAAAATATGCGCGGGACCCTGGACAACCGTGTTGCCCCTGGCTTGTTTTTCCCTTTTAAATGACACCCATATTGAATGTGCATATTTTTGCATATTTAGCTTTTTTAGAGCATTTTTTTTGCATATTTTGCCAGAATAAATGCATATTATATGCGCATATTTCATCCATTTTTAGCGCATACATTTCACTGCCCTACGTTATCACGTACGTGGATTTGGATTTCATCTGTGACATCGAGCTTTTGTTTATCTTTTTCCTTTATGTGTGTGTGAGGGAGTGGCTAAATCCACAACAAGTAATCACGAAAATGAACGAACGAGAATTCATCTCATAATATTCTTGTTTGAAAACTCGTTGCCGTGGTTGTATTTGTCATTTCAAAACCACCTAGAGATACAAGCCATGAACGTAGAAAGGCAACGTCGCATTTTCGAGTAGTAGACGGCCGACTTTCCAATCCGTTTTTTGACGATAACTCGGGAAATATTCATCGAATCGAAATTCTGACAACACACTAACGAAAGGAAATTTTCTGCTCTACAATTTTGGTTCAGATTAATTTTCACAAAAAATGCTTGGTTCGCTCTGAAAATGAGAATATGTGAAAATTTGCATATCCAAGAAAACATTTTACGCTGAGAAATCGAGGTATTTTCGGCAAATCGAAATTTCAATAATTTTAGGGTGAAAGGATTTTTTTCGCTCTACAATTTTGGTTCGTATCAATTTTCACGAAAATCGCTTCGTTGACCGGGAAAATGGGAAAATTTGGTAGACGGCCAACTTTCAAAATCAGTTTTTCGACAATAACTCAAGAAATATTCGTCAAATCGAAATTCCGACTACACCAAACAAAAGTAAATTTTTTGATCTACAATTGTGGTATTTATCAATTTTCACAAAAAAGGGTTCGTTGACCTCGAAAATGAAAAAATAAATAGTTTTTGGACGATAACTCAAAAAATTGTTCGAATCAAAAATTTTAAAAGCACTAAATCTGAAGGATTTTTTCTGCTCTACAATTTTAGTTCTTATCAATTTTCATGAAAAACGCTTTGTTTTTCCGCGAAATAGGAAAATATGAAAATTTGCATATCTGAGAAAACAGTTTTTGCTAATGAATCGAGGTATTTTCGTCGAATCAAAACTTCAATGATTTTAGGATGAAAGGATATTTTTTGCTCTACAATTTTTGTTCTTATCAATTTTTACGAAAATCGCTTCTTTGACCGGGAAAATAGGGAAAATCTGGTAGACGGCCCATCTTCAAATCAGTTTTTTGACCGTAACTCGAGAAATATTAGTCGAATCAAAATTCCGAATACACTAAACGAAAGTTAATTTTTCCCTCTACAATTTTGGTTCCCATCAATTTTTTCGGAAAACACTTCGTTTGCCCAGAAAACGTATTTTCAATTGCTCAAGTCGGCCGTCTTCGGCAAGGTTGCCAAATTTAACTTCATGGCTTGTATTGTCTAGGTGGTTTTGGTCATTTGCAAAGTAGACTTTGTCGAAATTGATTTTTAATCCAAATTTTTACTAATTTTACATAAAAGATTTTCTCAAATTTTTCATCGAGATTTTTCCACCAAGTTTAATTTAATAAAAATATTAAAAAAATTCCAGGTTTTTTATTTTTTTTAATTTTTCATTTTTTTTTCGTTTGTCGTTTAAAAGTTGAAACTTTTTTTTAAATTTTTCAATTTTTTCATTCAAACTCAAACTTTCCAATAATTTTTACATCAAAATGCAACTAATCATCATATTTTTTCAAATTCATTTTTTGAAATTTTTAAAATGAATTTTGTAATTAAATTTATTTTTGAAATTTTTATCTGGATTTTTAAAGATTTTTCATATATATATATATATATATATATAATGCTTCTAAATCTCTACCATATTTTTTCAAATTTTTCTTTTGAATTTTTTTCTCAAGTAAATTTTTTATTAAGTTCATTTCTGAGTTTTTTATCTAAATTTTTTCCAACCTTTTTTACTATTTTTTTTTTTCAGGAAAATAATTGTTTATCATCCCCCCTCATTTTCCAATAAAACTGTCAATTGATTTCATTCTCAAATTGGCCATCAAAATGTTCTTAACTTCTTATTTCATCTCCCAACTGGTAACTTAACTTCTCATTCGAATTTTTCTAATAATTTTTATCAACATTTGTCTTCTAATTGAGTAATTTCTATTTTTTTTTTCAAGTAAATTCCAATTTTTCTTCAAAAATTTTTTTAAAATTTTTTTTCTTCAAATTTACTGAAATTTTTAATTAATTTTTTCAAGTACCTAAATTCAAAATTGAGTAAGTACTTAATTACTCATTGACTTGTTGAAAAAAAAATTAAACAATTAAAACATAAAAAATGATAAATACTGCATCTTACCTAAAATGAAAAACATTTTAAGTACACAATTTTGTGAAAGAATATAGATTTATTTTGTTTTAAATAAAACATCAAAGTTTTCAGAGAAAAACAGCTTGCAAAAAATTTGTTTTAACTTTGAAAAAAAAAATTGTGCAAAATAAAGAAGATGGACGAAAAAGAACGACATCGCCCTTACAATGTGATTACTTATTGTGGATTTAGCCACTCCCTGTGTGTGAGTGTGAGTGAGCGAGTGATTACGTTACGATGAAAAACTTTCATAGTGAGTAGTAGTGAGTTTTGCATTCTAGAAGCCTGCAATCTAGAAGGGTCTGGAATTGTCTGGAACGTTTGAGGAAGTTTTGATGTACAATCAGCCGGTGTTTTTCTTTCTGGAATATTCCTCTGTACGGTTTATAAATTGAATCGGCACCCTCAGTTGCACATAGTTAATTTGTTCACTGTGCTGTTCAAATCGAGTGTTAAATTGTGCGTTTGTGCTCTCTTGCGATTTCGTTTCCTCGTACAAAAGCGTTGATAATTTGTGTCAGTGTGATTATTGAATAAGTTTTACTCGCGAATATTTTATTAATTTTGTACCAAGGTAAGAATAATAAATTTTCAGATTATCTATCGTATCGTGTAATTTCATACTTTTTCGAATTTTTATCACCTCGCGTGAGCTCAAATTTTTTCCCTGTTGTCTTCACGTGTGTTTAAATTTTGAAATTTTGAGTCGAAATTTTCTGGCTATGGTTTTTCAAAATTTATTTCGAAATTCTCTGTGTCTGTTGTTGTTTATTTTGGTGTGATATCACGAACCAGTTCATAAAATTTCTGATTGTGATAAATTGATAATAGCGTAATTAGATATCTCGTTTTTGTGTATTCGAGTTACTAACTACCGGTGTATTTTTACAGATGCCTGAAGACGTAACTATGCAGGAAGAAGTCGAAACCTTCGCTTTCCAGGCGGAAATCGCCCAGTTGTTGTCTCTTATCATCAACACTTTTTATTCTAACAAAGAAATTTTCTTGAGAGAATTGATTTCCAACTCGTCTGATGTAAGTATACGACATACGTGATTAATTTCGTCAATCACGTTGTTCTTATTTCTGCATTACTAATGATCATTTCGTGTGCTCGTTTCAGGCTTTAGATAAAATTCGCTACGAAAGTCTAACGCATCCCGAGAAATTAGAATCCTGCAAAGAATTATTTATTAAAATTATTCCGAATAGAAATGACAGAACGCTCACCATCATTGACTCGTAAGTATTCGTATTTGTTTATTGCACGATGAAATCATTGTTATGAAACCATTGAGATGATTTATTTTGGGTTCCCCACTTTTTTTTTTTTTTTTTTTTTTTCAATTTAAAAATAGTTCGAAATCGATGTAATAATAGAAATTTTTCGTTTTTCAATTTTTTTATCATATCTTTGGTTTCATTCGGTCGAGTCGATTGTTTTTGTTTTCCTATTTCTCGATATACCAACGTGCTTTTATTTTTTTCATGTTATAGTGGTATCGGTATGACCAAAGCTGACCTCGTGAACAACCTCGGTACGATAGCGAAATCCGGTACCAAAGCCTTCATGGAAGCGTTACAAGCCGGAGCTGATATCTCAATGATCGGTCAATTCGGTGTTGGTTTCTACAGCGCTTACTTGGTCGCCGACAAAGTCACCGTTTCATCGAAACACAACGACGACGAACAATACCTGTGGGAATCTTCAGCCGGCGGCTCCTTCACCATCCGTCCAGACCCCGGCGAACCCCTCGGTCGCGGTACGAAAATCATCTTATACATCAAAGAAGACCAAGCCGAATATTTAGAAGAACGTAAAATCAAAGAAGTCGTCAAAAAACACTCGCAATTCATCGGCTACCCGATCAAATTAGTCGTCGAGAAAGAACGTGATAAGGAGCTAAGCGAGGACGAAGACGAAGAAGAGAAAACAGAAGAAGAAAAAGACGAAGGCAGCGGCGACCAAAAGCCAAAGATCGAAGACATCGACGACGACGAAGAAGACAAAGATAAGGAAAAGAAAAAGAAGAAAAAGACCATCAAAGAGAAATACATCGAAGACGAAGAATTGAACAAAACGAAACCGATCTGGACTAGAAACCCGGATGATATTACTCAAGACGAATACGGCGAATTTTACAAATCGTTGACCAACGACTGGGAAGACCATCTCGCCGTGAAACATTTCTCCGTCGAAGGTCAGCTGGAATTCAAAGCTTTACTCTTCGTCCCACGTCGTGCTCCATTCGATCTGTTCCAAAACAAGAAATCCAAAAACAACATTAAACTGTACGTTCGTCGTGTATTCATCATGGATAACTGCGAAGATCTCATTCCGGAATATTTGAGCTTTATCAAGGGCGTCGTCGATAGCGAAGATTTACCTTTGAACATCTCTCGTGAAATGTTGCAACAAAACAAGATCTTGAAAGTGATCAGGAAGAATTTGGTCAAGAAATGCCTAGAATTATTCGAAGAATTAGCCGAAGACAAAGATAACTACAAGAAATTCTACGAACAGTTTAGCAAAAATATCAAATTGGCTATTCACGAAGATTCCGGCAATCGTAAAAAACTCTCCGATCTGTTACGTTTCCAGACGTCAGCCAGCGGCGACGAAATGTGCTCTTTGAAAGACTACGTATCGCGAATGAAAGAAAACCAAAAACATATTTACTACATCACCGGCGAGAACAAAGAGCACGTTGCTAACTCTTCGTTCGTCGAACGTGTCAAGAAACGTGGTTTCGAAGTCGTCTACATGGTCGAACCGATCGACGAATACGTAGTCCAACAGATGAAAGACTACGAAGGTAAAACTCTCGTCTCCGTCACCAAAGAAGGTCTCGAACTGCCCGAAACCGAAGAAGAAAAGAAAAAGACGGAAGAAGACAAAGCGAAATTCGAAAACCTCTCCAAAGTCATGAAAGATATCCTCGACAAAAAGGTGGAAAAAGTCGTCGTCAGTAACCGAATGGTCGAATCACCTTGCTGTATCGTTACCTCGCAATATGGCTGGACTGCTAACATGGAACGTATCATGAAAGCCCAAGCTTTACGCGATTCTTCCACCATGGGCTACATGGCAGCCAAAAAACACATGGAAATTAATCCAGACCATCCGATCATCGAAACGTTGAGACAGAAGGCCGACGCCGACAAGAACGACAAAGCTGTCAAAGATTTAGTCATTTTGTTATTCGAGACTTCTCTACTTTCGTCCGGTTTCAACCTCGAAGATCCTCAAGTTCACGCCACTCGAATTTACCGAATGATCAAATTGGGTCTGGGTATCGACGAAGACGACGCCGTAATGCAAGAAGACGACGTTAAAATCACCGAAGTTCCGGCTGCCAGCGGCGAAGACGAAGAAGATTTATCGAGGATGGAAGAAGTTGATTAAATTCCTCCTTTTACCGACTGATTTTTACTTAGCGTTAGTGATGCTTTGTTCCTATCCAAGAATCGTACAATTTTATCGTACATTCTCATTTCTTTTACACGTACAATCGAAAATGATATCTCAGTAATTCCATTATGTATTATTTATTTCTTTTTTGTGTAAGTAAGGCTACGTAATGTGTTCATTGAGATGGTTTTAATGTGAAAGTTTGATGGAAATAAACTCGTTGTGTATTGTTTCGGATTATTTGTATTCTTTTTTGAAAATTGGTTTTGATGAGATTTTTCCAGGTAATTGAAAATTATTTTGATATAATGTTCGTCCACTCATTTCACAAAAAATCTTTGTATCTGTATCTAGGGTCTTAATCGAAAAAATTTTCAAATAAAAGTTGTAGATTTTATTCCTAGAATTATTTTGGTCTTTACAAAAATGTCGCTCAGACTCCTCCTTCCCCTTCAATTTTGTACAAAATGATAACCATAGGTATTGATACCAAATTGAAAGGGAAAGAGGGGTGTGATCGAAATTTTTGTATTACCAGAATTATCTAGAGATCTCAATCTACAACTTTTGTTTGGAAATTATTTCAATTTGAGCTGTACATACAGAAATACGAATTTTTTTTGGAATGGGGCTTAACTCAGCCCATTACAAAAAAATAGGTTCTAGATTACAAAATCAATCAAATAAGACGATTGTGACCTTTCGATCACTCAAAATTTGCATTTGCGAGGTACTAAAAATCACACATGATTATGATAATCAAAATCGTTTATTAAAATAACGAAAAAAATATTTCGAATAAAAACATCAACAAATTCAGTTCATTTTGCCCAATTTTATTAAATGATCCCTCAGTCGAACCTAAAACAAAAAAATACCCATCGAATGTTAGTAATTTCGTCTTGAATAACTCAAAATTGGATAAGATCAAAGGACATGTCACTTACTTGTTTATCCTTGAATGATTTTTTCGTTTTCGATTTCACTTTATGTTTTATCATCATAAAGGCCTTCTTTTTAGATCGTTCTCGGTTGGTCCTACTGCAAAATGGATTCTGCCTACCGTCCTTGTAACCGAATTTCTCTCGACCCTCTCTTCCTTTCTGTAAATTGAACAATGCGAGTTAGTATAATATTATTGAGAAATGGTTAATGGTACGAAAATTTTATAGGGTGGAAAAACGAACCATCACAGTTTCCAATCTGGCTTCTTTATCGTGGCGTCTTTTCTTGAAAATATTTTCTATGTCTGCTAAATTGACCAATTCGCTCCTGAAAAATGTCATTGAACGAGTAAATAAGTGAGATTGGAATTAAGAGAATTGTTCGAACCAGGGCTGACAATTTAAAATTTTCTAGAGTGGTGGGTTGAAAATTGAATGTGAGAATGATCTTTTAAAATTTTAACCTTGAATATTTGAAAAAATTTTCAATTTTTTAAATTTTTTCCATTGAAGAAGAAAAATAAAATTATTTCACAAAAAAATTTAGGCATGGAGAATTTTTTTCCAAACATTCCAGATATTTTTTTACTTCAAAAAATTCAAGAAATTTTCTTTTTCGAAAAAAATAATATCTAGGTAGATAAATGTAAAATTTTTGTTCTCCAAAAAAAATTGAAAATTTTTTTCATGAAAATGAATGATTTTTGTAAAAGACAAAAATTTTCTTAATTCAAAAATAAAAAAAAAATTTCACTCTAAAAAAAATGCGACAAAAAATAAACCTTTAAAAAAAATATTAGAAAAATTCCAAAAAAAAAACTGAATAATTTTTCATTTTAAAATTTTGAAAAATAGTTGAAGTACAAAAAATTAATTTTTTTCCTTCGACCAAAATAAATAACTTTTCATCCAAGTACAATAAATTGAAAGATTTTTCTAAACTGGATTTTTTCCCTCAAAAAATGAAATTTTTTTTTTCGCCAAAAAAAAAATCGATGTTTTTTCAAAAACACTTGAAAAACTACAAAACAAGAGATTTTTTTTCTAAAAATTGAAGTTGTTTAAAAAAAAATGAGAACAAATAAGGATTTTTATCTCGAAGAAAAAATGAGATTTTTTCCAAAAAAATTAAATCAAGACGAAAAATTAAGATTTTTTTTCAAAAGATTATTATTATCAGAGAAATTGCGATTTTCTTCTCTAAAATCAAGAGATTTTTTTTTTAAATCAAAAAATAGATTTTCTTTTTTAAATTTTCTAAAAAATCAAAAAAAAAGACTAAAGTTTTTTTTTGTTAAAAAAATTCTGAATTTTCTTCTCTAAAATTAATAGATTTCCTATCCAAAAAATTTAAAAAAAATTTCTTCTCAAAAAAATCAAAAAAAATTTATTTTAAAAATAATTCATAATTTTTTTTATCCAAAGAAACATACATTTCAATGTAGTGTAACTCATTATTCAATTTCTGTATTTTCGGGGTGTACCTCAATTCACTTCTGAAATTTTAGGTAAGCTCAAGAATTAGAGCTAGTGCTAATTCGCCAACTATGGTTCGAACCTAATTTTTTATTCGAAATTCAAAATTGAATTACTTATTGGTATCCGGCTCAGCGACACGTTTTCTACCCTTGGCCGAAGTAACCTGTTTACTCATCTGGGCAGCTTCAATTTTTTTGAAATCTTCATCAGTCAATATTCTGGTAACGCTAACCTCGGCTGCTAATTCTTGTCGTTGAGCTACAACTTCCTTTTTAGAAACGCTGGTAGTTTTCGTTGACTTAGGTGGCTAAAAAAAATTAAACGAAAGTTGATTTTAAAAATCATAAATTGAGTCACGTATCATCAGAGGTGAAAAAGAAAACGAACTGGGTTAGTTGGAGGGTCCATGGTGGTGTTGGTAGGTTCATTATTTACTGGTTTAGATGTAGACGTGGTAGATTGACTTTCGTCTGCTGGCAATTCGTCTTCGGTTTCTTCTTCTTCTCCTTCGTCTTCACTGTCTTCTTCGGCGTCGCTACATTCGTCATCGCTTTCTTCGTTTTCGTCGGATTGCTGATCTTCAGCGTCGCATTCTTCGTCGGAGGAGTGTTGTACGTCGATCCATTCGTCGGAGTCGTCACTGTCGTTGTCTTCTTCTTCTTCTTGAGATGGTTCGACCTAAACAGATTGCAACGTTACTATTTCAGGTAAAACTTCATCAGTGGAATTATTGATAACTCAAAAAAAAATTAATCGTGTAAATAAAAATCACAAAAAAAAAGATAGGAATAAATTTAAAAGAAAAAATTAAAAAAAATTATTATTTGAAAAAAATTGCAAATGAAAAAAAAGTGGGAAAAAATTGGGTTACAATAAAAAAAATCAGAACTAGCTCGAAAATTGGGGAAAAAATACAAAAAAAAATGAATTTGACCTCAAAACTTCAGAGAAAAAAATGAAAATTTCTAAAAAAAAAATAAAACTTGAAAAAATCAAAAAATTGAAATTTTTTATCAAATAAAAAAATCGGAAAACTGAAAAAAAAGTTTGAAAATTACTTTATTGTCTTCTTGTAAAATAACTTCAGCTCCTGGAACGAATTCTTTTGCATCTACTTCGCCATATTGTCGAGCTTTAATTTCAAGCGTAGCTTCCGTAGGTCGACCCTAAAAAATGAACAAATTGGTTAAAATGATCTTTAATTGGTCGATTCAAATGCGAGAGTATTTACTCTGTCTTTTTTATGTAACATCGTGGGCATGGAATTACGATAAACGTGAATCAAAGCCTGGGCTGCCATCATTACGCTTCTTTCTCGATACTTTTTATACTCTGCTAGATCTTTAAGTAAATCTTCTGACATGATGAGAGGAGCTCTGACGCACATTTCTCGTATGGCGTTTAATCTGTCGTAAATTCGATATTCAATTAGCTCGATGAAATAAAGGCTGAATAAAATAAAAGGCTATTTACCCAACAGCCATCACATCGGAGGAATTTCTTTCGGTAACGAAATTATTAGCTATTGTTTTCAAAACTGGTTCCATGACCTAGGATAAAATCCAAAATCAATATTTCAATCGATCTAGCATGATTTGAAATTGAAATCTACTTACATCTGGAGGGACCAACTCGTGAGTAGCTTGAGCGACATATTGGAGTAATTTTGTTACTTCTGCGATAGAAAAAATTATAGAAATTAGATCAAGCATGAATATAAAGGTATAAAAAAAAGGAAAAAATTCTAACCGAATCTTTTAGGTTGTAAATATCGTTGCACGTATGGATAAAAATTGAAAACGAACACCTGGTGTACGCCTATTAATCTTGAAACGAGATCCAAAGTTAACATTTTCACTTCGATTCGATCGTGTCTTTTTTCTAATTGGTTGAATAATTTTTCGGCGAACTCTGCAAATTGAAAAAATTAAAATATTTTCCACCAGATTTAAATTAGAAATAATTAAACGGAACATACCTTGAGGATCGTGAATCAGATGAATAGCGTGGAAATTATTGGTGTAATTTTTCTTCTTCTTTTTGGTGTTCTGAAACAACACACGAGTAGTAAATTCAACTGCTCATTCAGATTATATACTTGAGATTTTTTTTTCTGATAATTACTTCGACTATTTTCTTGACTTTTTTCAGCGTTTTTTCTCTTTTTCGTGTTTTTTTGTTGAATTTATTTGCCAACATAACATCCCTGACATTTGGCGTATCCTAAATACAAAATGAAATGATTAGAACGATAAAATTATTAAAATCAGGGAAGCTAAACTGCGTTTACTTACGTCTTCTGAAGACGATCCGTCTTCGTCAGAGTCGTTACTCGATTGTACAGTGACAAAAAATTTTAGAGCTGCTACCATAACCTAAATAAAAATAATAATGATGAATTCGATCGTTTTTATTCGAATAAAAATCGTACGATAAAAATTTTACCTTGACTATTTTAGAAAAACATGCTTCAGAAATAAGATTAACGGTTTTTGCATCGTTCCATATATTTTTTCTGTATAAATCAATCATTATGCTCTGAAAAAAAATAACAAATACAATCGTATTATTATCGAAATATTTTCTGAAGAAATATAGTTCAATTACACGTATTTATACTCACCACTGACATTTTAGCAGCTTTGGCATTATTATCTTTCAACATGGTGAACATGAAATTTTGAAGATTCTAGAAATTATAAAAAACACACATTACGATTTTACTCGTACAAAATAGCATATTTTATGTGATAATCCACCAACCGTATTCAATCTAGCGTCTTTATGCTTGGCGTTCATATTTTTAATATCTGTGATAATGTGCTCTTGCAAAAATTTACGAAGTTTTTTATCTTTACAGCGTAAAAGTTTGAAAAAGAGAGCCAGTAAATCCATCGGCTTCAATAATCCTTTATTTCGTAACAGGATCAATGCTCTGCAGAATGTCTGAAATAGAAACCACAATCGTCATCGAGTGTACAAACAAGGTGTTTGAATATTTACAAAATTTCTCTAACCATTCTCATTTCAGCATCTAAAATCGTATTATGAGTTTCCAATATATTGATTAATTGTTCAGCGAACGTTGTCAAGACATCTGGGTAACAATGAGCGACCTGAGCTTTGAACATGATCAACTCATCTAAGCCTTTATTGTATTCTGATGGATGCAAGGCAAACACCTCCAACAAAGATTGATAGTGGCGGTGTTGTTGTAAGAACTGTAAGAATACATTACATAGTATGATTAATCAGGAGTTGAATTATTATAAAAATGTATTAATTGAGACTTTACCTCATCTTTATACGATGCTGGATCTCTTTTGATGAGATTTTGTAGTTGAGGTAGGTTATCAGGTAACTGATTATTCCGTTTTTTGACCATTTTGAAAAGACTGCAATGGAGATATTAACTTTTGTACATCATCTTATAGTAGCAGTGTTTGTGAAAATGATTTTTATATTATTTTTATCGCGATAAAATGGCAAAGTAATTGAAAATGTTCAGAATTTCACAATTTTAGTTCGGCGAGAGAGCAAGAAAGAAAAACAAAACTCCGATGTTTATGATCCTTTTTTTTTATGGATGTTGACCATTGAATTTGTGCGTCTGTCAACTTGGTCAGCATTATTTTGTTTGATAATCGAAGGTGTTTTTTTCTTTTTTTTTAATTTTAAATTTTTCAATCAAATTTAATTTACAGCTTTGAAATTGTAATTGAATACTTTCCTAATTTCACAAGTGGAATTAGAAATGAGACACGAACTTGACAACTGTACCATTCAATTATATATTGAGATAATATATCCTTATCGACTCTTTAGCGAGCAAACATCAAAATCAAATCAAACAAATCTCAGGCAAATATGAAAAAATGAAATTTCTCTCAAGAAAATAAGATCATCCATCAAAATAGACCATTTTATTAAAAAATTAAAACGAAACAACATTGAATTTTTATGCGAGTGAACATTGAACATTCAAAAAAAAAACATTTCAAGATTTTACCGAAGGGAATCCATTCAATATCTTTTTTTGCGGAACGAGCATCCTGAAAAATAGAAAAATATTATTCATTACAAAGTTATTCGTAATTCGTAAATACTTAATTATCTACAATAATAATGTCATCATCTGTCACAGGCCCAACTCACTATGTGAGGGAGATATAGTTCGTACATTTACATTTGTACTTAAGCCCGGATTGTAATTTGTAATAATAAATTAAGCAAATTTCGACTTCAAGTAACTGTGCACAAAAAAAAGTAAACGAATTTTTTGCCCCTAGACTCGAAATTTGATGTATAGAGCCTGGTCAAATGGTCATAACAAAATTGGCTCCTTACCTTCTGCTAATCGGGCTCTTCCACCCGTTGGTCTACTGAGAGTCATCATACAACCTGAACATAGAACTTCAGTCGAGCTGTTACTAAAGATCGTACAGATTTTATAGCATCCTACGAAATGGAAAATAACCAATATTACAAGAATTGCTATTAATTAGGTATGTACAATATGGACTACAAATTAATAACCTGGACATTTCACATCCATAAAAAACGAATTTGGATGCTGCACCAATCTTTTCAACTTGTGTTTTCTTCTCTCCTCCGAAGGCAGCGGATTCAATAAATCTTTGCACAGCTGAAACCATAAAAAATTCAAGAATTACGGTTGCATTCCAACTAAATGTCGATGTAGTTTACAAAGACTATAAATTTATTAACTGGTCTTCGATTTTATAATGTTATGTAACCAAAAATTGGGGAAAATAATTATGACAACTTGGCGGTATCGTGTGTACGAGTTTGCTATAATAATAATACCTAAATTGTGCAAAATGATATTATTTGATAAATTCAACTTACCGGCATTGTAACTGTGATTATAACTTTCAAGGGTTATCCAACGTTTCAATTTTCAAACAGTAATATCCGATAAAACTTTCAAACTTTTTTCCAAGTTTTCAAATTTTTTCCAACAAATTGCACAACATTGCATAAGAGATAACTGGATAGTGGTTTTGAATTTTAATGACTTCTTTCAGATTACTTTTTTAGCAGCATAATCGCACATTGTCGCACATTCACAGCTAAATCACAGATCAAACCACAAAATTTTAATTTTAATTAATTTTTTTTTTATTGAAAATTGAAAAACAAAACGGGAAAGAGGAAAGATCTTTGACTATTTAGCTATAATGGACCGAGCTATGCAATACAAATTATGCCAAAAAAACGTCTGAGAATAAATTCCAGATGGTTCCTTATGCGCATGCGCCAGTTGATAGCGAGATAACCAAAAATATGAAATATTCGCGCGTATTTGTATTGAAAAAATTATGAAAATGTGTGCATTGTGTGCTTTTTAGATTATTTTTTCAACAATTTAAAGTTAATAAGTTCTAGTGTACTCAAAGAATGAAATTTAAAACATGTCAAAAAAGAAAAGCTACAAATATTGTGTTATTTGTAATGCAATAAACAATGATGTGCCAAGTTTTGGGTAAATATCAGTTTCACAAATTTTTCATCTTCAATTCAATTTTGGAGTCGAAATATTGTTTGAGTGTCTTCTTTCTTAAATTTTAGATTTCCAAAAGATGAATCGGTGAGAAACGAATGGATATCATACTGCCATAAATGTGGTATAACGCCTACAAAATTTATGAATTTAATAAAATTATTTCGTATATTTTCCTTTATCGTTGCTTTATCACACGTACATTCGATGATTAGAGAAGTGTTGACGCATGCGCAGAAGTTATCCTCTGGAATTTATTCTCAGACGGCTGAAATACATTGGTAGTTCGGTCCATTATAGCTAAATAGTCAAAGGGAAAGATTTATCATTCAAAAATTTCAAATCAAACCTTTATTCAAACACCGTCGCCGCTAAATTTGGTAACTAATCGAACTTTCGTCAAACAAGCATCAAACGATGATCAACTTGAACTTTCAACCAAAGTGTAAGTCATTCCTCGTTAGATAAGTAATTAATTTTTTCATAGTAGTAAAATAAACAACTTATCATAATCTTTTTATCAACGACAAACCGATAATTGGTTTCAGCTTGTATTCCACCTTCTTATTCTAACAACATAAGATTTATGTTTAATCGAAAAACACGATCTAGATGTATGTTTCATTTTATTATTCTTACAGGTGCGATAAAAAAACGCTCCGTGCTAAATTAATTTTCCTAATGAGCACCGCTCATGAATCGCAAGAAGAGATAAAATGTTGAAAAGCAATTATTGGGATAGGCAGTAACTAATTCGATATGGAAATGGATTCTTCGAACATCGATACAGAAAGGTAAATAAATAGAAAAAAAAATCAAGCTCAATGTTTCATTTTAAACTCGAAATAAAATGAATTCTTTTACAGGTTGATTCATTTGGATTTGAAGGTTTGCCCATTGAAAGTAGACTATTTGGAAAAGGTACTTGGAAAACAATTCTTATGATATACAATGTATTCCTCGTATAATTTTTTTTCTACATTTGATATTAGTTGTTTAGAGTATTTCGCGAATGGGGAGGTACCGGCTTATTGATAGAATGGGAAGATACATTTCCATACGAAGGAGAATTAGAAGACATTGGTTCTCTTCACACCCAACTGGCATACTCGATCGCAGATGTGAAAAAAATACTGTCCTTAGCTGAAGAAAACAACCTCATCGTGGTACCTTTGGTACAAACTTTCGGCCATTTAGAAGTACGTACGATGCACCATTATTTAATCCTTTTTTTTTTTTTTTATCATCTCATGTGTTCGAATTACAGTTCGTACTGAAAACACCAAAATGGAAACACCTGAGAGAAGTTCCTAAATACGCTAGTTCAATGTGTCCCACACATCCCGAGTCCTTACCATTAGTCACTTCTATGATTAAGCAGATTATAAATCTTCATCCAAACAGTCAATTTATTCATATCGGAGGAGACGAAGTTGGTATTTTAAAAATTATCTAACGCTGTCAATAATTGATGGTTGGAATTTATTTTGTATTTATCGTTCAGGTGTGGCATATGGGGTTTTGCCAAACTTGTCAGCAGCATAATAAGCATCAAATGTTCATGAAACATATAACATCTGTTTTACAATTCGTCAAAGAAAATTATCCTAATGTTACACCGATTATGTGGGATGATATGCTACGTACGATCGATTTGAAAACGTTAGAAGGTAATATCGTGCATAAAATTAAATTTTAAAAAGAATTTATTATGGTACTGTGGGAATAACCTTGTAAATGATTATTTTTCAGAATTCGAAATTGGAAATTATGTCGAACCGATGATATGGGAGTACCATAGAGTTGAAACTTTTTCATTAGGTACAGGTAGGTCTAGGTACCTACTTGAATGAATATTCATCGGATTTTTCCTTCAATAAATAAAATTGATTATTTTTCCTCGACGCAGATTTATGGGAAAAATATAGCAAAGTGTTTGATAATATCTGGGTCGCTTCGGCGTTCAAAGGAGCCACCGGAAGCTGCCAAATTTTACCCATTGTTGGGCATCACCTTAGTAATCATGAAAAATGGCTCGACGTTGTGTCTAAAATTCGTCATCAATTCAAATCCGTTCGAGGAATCGCTTTGACCGGTTGGAGTAGGTAAATTATCCTCGATTCTTTTATTCCTTTGTAATCTCACAGTCACCGGAATCGAATTCGTTTTACAGATACGATCATTACGCTACATTATGCGAGCTTATGCCAACAGCATTGAGTTGTTTGGCATTATGTTTGAAAACTTGGATTAGTGGAAAATACGACGCTGCTGTTTATAAAGAAATAAGTACTTTGTTGGGATTTAGTGACGAAGCCCCACTCATACTGTACCCTCTTAATCGGTAAGCTCATCGGTTGATGTTTTTCACACACGTGGTACATATCGCGTTATTATTTATTAAATTTCCTCAGACCGTTACCCATTGCCAAGTTTCTTAATTTCCCCGGCTACCAGATTTACATTGGTGTTGAATGGTTCGCCAATATACGTGCCAAGTATAATTATATCGCCTTCAGTGACCAGTAAGTGATAAAAAAAAAATACCCATTCGGTGAAAAAAAAAATCTTTCCACGTTTCTAATCTCGTATTTTCAATTCCAGAGCGGTGACGTGGTTGAATAATTGGAACGTTAAACGAAACCATACCAGCGTTATGCAGGTCGAACACATAATCGCCAATTTTAAAAGGTACGTGTCGTATTTTTTCGTGATTATTTTTCCTTCGAGTATTATTTACTCATTACTCGATTATTTTTCCAGTTTACTCGACGAATTATGCGCCGTCGAACGTCATCTATCGATGAACATGCCCGAAGCATTTTTCGATAATACCACTGAGGAGTGGTTAGGCTGTTATTTGTATCCATTAAAGGAGAAATTAATAGAACTGATTAAAGATGCCGAGTCTCAGCTGAAACTTGAATAATCTAGTAACTGTTCTAATCATTTTTTTTCATCGTTTATTTAAGTCCAATTTTGGTTCTTCGTTTTATATTTTTACGACTTTTAATCGTATATTTTTAATAAGCAGTATTTTTCTGTTAATAAATCATCGTGTACTTTTTATTAAGTACCCATTCTCGTCACCAGCGTCCACACTTTTGGGTACTTACCGAGGGATGTGGTTCGAGTACTTTTTTGATGATTATTCAGGGGATCGAAATGATGATTTCAAAATTTAAAAAATACTTGTCTCAAAAATGCAATTTGCTCTATTTTTTTTTATCCAATAAAAATTCGCAACCTACTTATTTTCCCACAAGAGCAAAATTCATCTTATTGCACTGAAAAAAATTGTAAACTCGAATTTGTTATTTATGCAAAAATATTTAATCGTGAAAAATATTATAAAAAAATTAAAATAAAGGAAAATTTCACATCACAGAACGTATTATATTTTCGAACGATAATCTCATTCCGAAGAATTCATTCGCAAATAAAAAACCGCAGCGAGGATGATACTCGTCAATGCTCCAGCTATGGCCAAACTGAAAGAGATTTTTTTCACTGGAATAGATTCGTCTTTTTTTCTTCGAACGTCCTAAAGTAAAGAAGAAAATTCGTACAAGGTCAGCAAAGCAATTCGACGATATTATGGACGAATCAAAAGCTTGGTGAGCAGGACCGGCAACTTGGAAGTTTCTATAGGGTGTAACTCGATTATTTCCAGGTGGGCAGGCATGACAATTATTCAATGTTGAATATGAGAATGATTTTTTTTTAATCCATAAAACTTTCAAAAAATCAAAACATTTTCTGTTTCAAAAAAAAAAAAAAAAATGAAACCCCCATATCCGCTAAAAAAAATGAGATTTTTTTCTCCAACTTTTTTCGAACGATCTTTACTTAATATCCAAAAAAGTGGATTTTATTTCGTCAAAACTGAAAAAGATTTTTTTTAATTCCATAAAATTGAAAAGTTTTTTTTCCTATAAAATTTGAAAAGTTTTCTATTCCGAAAAAAATTGAAGAAAATTTTTTAACGCCTAAAAAATTGTCCTTGATTAATTTTTCTCCAAAACATGAAAAAAAACGTGAATAAAAATGGAATTTTTTCTCAGAAAACTGATCTTTGAAAAAAAAAACTGAGTCTCACAAAAATGAGAGATTTTTTCAAAGATTGAGAAAAAATTTCTTTAAGACCTATAAAAAAATTGAAAATTTTCAACACCCAAAAATTTTAAAAAAATCAAGATCCAAAAAAATTGAAGATTTTTTTTTTCAAAAATAGTTGAGAATTTTTGTTTTTTAACTTTTTTTTTCAATTTCAACACCCCACAAATTGACAGATTTTTTACCCAAAAAATAGAAAATTTATTCATTGTCCAAAAAAATTGGGAAATTTTTTCACTCTAAAAAAATCAAAAAATTTTCATTCCAAAAAACTAAGGTTTTTTTTTCAAAAAAAAAATTATAGTTTTCCATTCTAAAAAAAAAAGAATTTTCAATTTTCATTTTTAAAAAATGGTAGGAAAAAAATTGAATATTCAACAATTGAGATTTTCACTCATTTTTCAAAACAATTCTGATTTTTTTTTCTACAAAACAATCGGGACAAAAATTTTAGAACCCCGAAAAGATTGAACTTCAAAAAATTGAGGTTTTTACTTATTTTTCAAAAAAAATTTATTCTAAAAAAAAAACAAAAAAAAACCTAATCCAAAAAATTGAGTTGATCGTTTTTCGGTTCTATTTCAAAAAAAAATTATGCCCAAAAAATTTTTGATCGATTTTTTCCATCAAAAATTCATGAAATATTTCGATTCCAAAAAATAAGATTTTTGACGAAAAAATTGAGGCAATGTAGGTATTTTTCACTGAAAATTGAGTTTTAAAAATACGATTTTTTTTTTCAAAAGGTATTTACCCCAAAAATCCAAAAATTTTAATAAAAAATAATATTCAAAAATTGACCCCCCCCCCCCCCCCCACAAAAAAAACTAATAAATTATTGATTTTTTTTCTTCTCGAAAATACTTGAGTTTTTCTCCGAAAAATTGAAAAATATTTTTATTGAATGATTTTTTTCTCCAAAATGTGAACTACCTAAGACAAAAAATTAGAGAAATATTTTTACAAGTTCATGGATATTAAAAAAAAAAAAATCAAATTCAACGCGAATTAATTTTTTTTCCTCCAAAAATTTGGAAAAATATTTACAAAGAACATGGAAAAATTTAAAATCATTTTTCCATTTAAAAAAAAAATTAAAAATTGTTCAATAAGTACCTATCCCAAAAATTTATATTTTTTTTTCAGCGAAAAAAATTGAGACAACGAAATTTATCTCTCATTTTTGAATCATAATTTTTTGAGGAAAAGTCTTCATTTTTTGGGATATTAGAAAACTTTTTTCAATTTTTTTGAAGTAATGAAATAGATATTTTTTGTAGGCCCTTGTAAAAATTTTGTTGTCTCAATTTATAAATTTTTTGGGTAGGGTACTTAATAGAACAATTTTTTAATTTTTTTTAAATGGAAAAATGAGTTTAAATTTTTCCATGTTTTTTTGTGGTAAAAATATTTTTTCAAATTTTTGGAGAAAAAAATCTCTTTAGGTATCAAGTACATATTTATTAAATCATTTTTACAAGATCCTACAAAAAATTTATTTCATTACTTTAAAAAAGTTTTAATTTTCCAAAAAGTTAAGACAAAAATTATGACTTCTCCTCAAAAAATTAGAGATTTTTTCTCCAAAAATTTGGAAAATATTTTCACCTCAAAAAAAAAAAAAAAACAAGTTTACTAGTAAAAAATGAGATATTTTTGAATTCAAAAAAATTCAGAATGAGATTTTTTCAAAAATTTTAGAAGTGTTTTCTCTACAAAAAAAACTCATGAAATTTTTTCCTTTCAAAAAGAAGGGATTTTTTGAGTAGATATTGTGTAGGTATTGAATTTTTGCATTTAAGGAGTTTTCTAAGATGTATATCATTTCACTTTTGAGTGTAACTTGCACATCCTAGCTACTGCCAAGTTGTCGACCACTCAAGAGGTAAGAAATCTAACCTTCATTAACGAATCTATCTCATTTATAATAGCTTCGTTTTCGGCCTGAATTTTATCGCAGATCGTAGCTATGGCAGAACTAGCAGCTGTATCGTTGTGAACAATAATATCCAAAGGTTTGCCATTTTGCATACTCTGCTGAACGAAACTACAAGCCACATTCGCCGTATGCAAATATTCTTCGGTATTTTTTAATATCTCGGTTATTTCTTCGAATCTAAATAATCGATCGGATTGCAATAAATCGATAGGTATTTAGAGTATAGGCAAAAATAACAACCCAACTATGACTTACTGCAGATTTTTCGGATCTGGCCATTTCTCAATTTTGCGGAATTTTTTCGCGTATTTAATCAACGAATCGTTCTCTTCCTTGTCTTCGATTCCGATCGTTCTCAAGTCTTCTTCATTCAACGATAGAAATAAATCCAAATTAATGTTGTGCTTTTCAAACAACGGCGCGTGTTTGTCGAGATCTATACCATTCAGCATGGTCACAACCATGCGATCGAGTTTACTCTCCATTTCACACTAAGGCACTTTCTCTAAACAAGCAAATTTCATCAAATTTAGATCTTAGGCCCGACATGAAGAATAAACGATCATTTTTTTGCAAAGCGGTGTAGTAATTCGGCCCAAAATATCGAATGATTTAGCCCCAGTCGTACAAAAAAAAGAAAAATGTAACAAAAAAGAAAAAAAATACAAGTCCAGAGATTACGGTGAACCATTATATTCGCAAATATATCCAAATAAACCAAATAAACTTAGTAATACGGTAAGCCTAGGATTATCCTAATGTAAAAAAAAAGGAATTAAAATATTCATTCATATTATATACAAAAAATAAAACTTTTTAAATGAACTTGTAATCGAAAGATAAATACCGTTAGTTAAATAAATAAAAATTACTGTAAAATATCCAACTTTCGATTATCGTGGGTACTCTGGGGAGCAGAGAGAATAAATTATTAAAACGTATGTACGTACGCATTGTAATACAAGCTACAAGTGTTGACGAATATGTAACAGTGATTTCAATACAAGTACGTCGAATATACGATCACATATTTGCACGAAGGAAAATTACCTATCTATCGGAATCATTAACAAATCGAAACGCCAAAAAGCATTACAACACTTTACACTGTAAAGTACCATCACGTAGGCTTTCTTCTAACGAAAGCATCATTGAAATACACGAAAATACATTACATTACATTATAAAATTGCTAATTCTAAGTAAAGATGTTGTACCATCGAGGGGAAAAAAGTAATAGGTTTTAGCTAAATTTTTAAAATAATAAAGATGTTACTCGACCGAATGATTGTGGTTTGAATAGATTATATTTACAATGTGTTTTTTTTTTAAAGTTACAACTGGTTCGGTGGAAAGAATCCAATAACCTAACGGGGTTTATCTGAAAACATACTTCCAAACAAACGATTAAAAAATGATGATTTTTGTATAACAAACAAGCACTTTCGTAAGTGACCGAACAGATAATGGATAATAAAAACAACTTATTGTATATACACGCGCAGTATTATTGCTGAGATACAAACAATATTTTCTTTCTTTTATTAACTATCATGTGTAAGATTAAGTAGAAGATATATTTACAATCAATAAACGCTTCCTTCTGGAGGCTGTGAAAGCTTCATATTATCCTTGAGAGTCATCAATCTTCTTAATTCTTGCAATACGGTTTTGATGGTGTAATCACGATGCCATCTGGCTAACACAGGGACATGTCTATTATCCACAACACCGGTAGCTCCGTTAACACAGTTCATGTTGATTTTAGTGATGAATTTCGCACTAGGTGCTTCATCTGGATAACGAGGACCGCATTCGATTTTTAAACTATACATCTTATTTTCGTATGGCGTTCTAGGAGGCCCGATTATCATACCGGTCCAATGCGTTAAAGTCATATCATCATCGTTTTCTAGACCCCAGCTGATGGTACCATCGCCAACACCTCTTTGCCCTTGTTCTAACTCTTCTAATAGGCGAAAATTTCGGGGAACTACTACACCGCCCGTATTTGAAGTCATATTTAAAACGAATTATTAATTAGAACGATTATTTTAACGATATTACCTGACTTTTTAAACGATTTTAAATACTTATACACTTCACTGACGTTTTTAACGCCGCATAATTGCAACACATTCTTGAAATCAGAATACCAAAAACAGAGTTGCTCGATGAGTAAATTGGAATCTGCTCGCCGGAAAGACGATTCTTACGAATAATTGTATTATCACATCTTTGGTTTGTTTCGTATTTTAGAATTTTTCTATTACAATGTCAAGTAATAATTAATCCAAAATGATTATAATTATTACGTATTTTGTTTGAAAAACATTTTATATAAAATATAAAGAAAATATTCTGATAAAACACAATGGCAACATTGTTTCATTTTCAGGGGTGCTCAAAATCCAAACAAATGCAATCACTCAGGTAGATATTTTTTACTTTTTTTTTAGTGATGAGCCTTTTTTGAGGTTGCTTTTCTTCTTTTGTAGCAAATGTGAGTTTAAATAATCTTGATTGGTCGAAAAAGGGTGAAAACTATGCTGATTGCTCATGTATGAGTAGTTGAACTTTACTTTTTTCAGAGGGAGATAAAATTCTCAGCTGTGTTTGTTCAATGAGTTTTTGAACTTTGAAGTTACCATGAGAATGATGACTGAATGAATTTTGTTGTAGTGTTTGATTGAGAAACACACAAAGAAAGCATCTCATTTCGACTTTCGACCATTTAATAAATTATCTCACACGTGAAATAGTTTTACCAAAGGTTTTGCCTCTCACAAGCTTCGATAACATTCAATTCAACCAACGTAATAAAATTCGTATTTGTAAATCATAATTTGCTGAACAAGGATTATTTTCCATCACTGCAAAAAAAAAAAAAAAAAAACGAAATAATTCGTTCACATTTTAAAATTAAAAAAAAAAGGGTTTAATCAACAAAAATAAATGATTAGAAAACTCAATAGATATCATTAAGGAAGAACTGAAAAAAGTATAAAAAAGATATCATCTTAAACAACCTAATCTAGAGCTAAAATTCTTCATTAAAATCGAATAAAATGACTTATTAAAAAAAAGTTATTCCACGATTAATAATTTAAAATCACATTCTGCATTCCTTTCTTCTTGAAACAATCTTTTATTACAGCAAAAATGAGTAAAAGTCTTCTATCGAGAGCTTCAAAATGCTTTTCATCGAAGACAAGATCAGGATCAGTTGCCATAAGTCGACGTAGCCAGTACGATAAATTGCCACCTCTTAAATGCAACAGAGTATTCCACGTTGAGTTTCTAATCCTGGAAATAGATTTCAGAAAATATTATGAAATGAAAGAAGAAAATTTTGGGTGTTGTTATTTCCACCCGCCTGGGTGAGTAGTTCATAGAAATGAATCAACTGAATCTCTGGACTTAAAATATTTATTTCAAGTTTCGATTGACATTTATTTTATTCAAAATTGGAGGGGTAAGGAAGGGTTAAATCAAAATTTTTGTAATATCCAAAATTATTCCTAAGTCTTCAAGCTACCTATAACTTTTGCTTGAAGTTTTTTTAAATTGGACCCCCTCCCCACTGATTTTGCACAACACTTCGAAGATATTAATTAAAAATCCCAGATAAATAAGCGAGGATTTCAAATAAAAGTTGTAGAGCAAGATCCTAAAAATAATTTTGGTCATTATAAAAATTTCGATTGGATGGATGTGTGTGTCTTAGAAAGCTTCCTCGCTCCCTTTCCTCAAATTTCACATAATATCAGGTAGATACTTTTTCAAAATTTGTCGAAGGGGTCCAATTGAAATTTTTTTCAAACAAAAGTTGTAGATTGAGGTCCAAGAAATAATTTTTGTTATTATAAATTTTTCGATTAGACCCTTCCCTCCCCTCCAATTTGGCATAATGGCTTGGACACTTATATTATTAAAAAATTGCGAAGGTAGAGGTACAATTGAAAAAAATTTCAAACAAAACTTGTAGCTTGAAGTCTTGGAAATAATTTTAGTTATTACAAAAATTTCGATTGGAGCCATCCCTCCCCTTCAATTTCGAACAAATTTCATGTTAATTGAAAGAAATTTTTCAAGTTCAGAATCTGAACTGATGGAAGTAGATGGTGTGAGCAATTTCGTTCATGTTCACTACAAATCCGAGCAACTACTCACCCAGGCGGGTGGAAATAACACCCGAAAATTTTAAGTCGAAAAAAATAAGGGAATACTAACAAACAGCATTGATATAATGGAGCTAATATATCGATATGGTCAACGTAAGGGTTCCCAAAACTGAAACAAAAATACAAAATGAGGTATAATTTTTGTTTAAAAAAATCCTTTTAATTATCTTAAGATCTCTAACCTTTTGCCATTGTCGAAAAAAATCAGTCTTGGTATAATCTCACTCACAACATACTCAAAATGATGGCGATCTCCGTTATCTATTAAGAAATCGAATATCGACGCATCGATGAGATCGAAAAATAAAGCTGTATTTTGTTTCTTCGAGTAAAACTTTGAATTGCGAACATAGGTGCAGTAATTATCATCGGTTTCCCACCTGAAAAAAAATCAAAATATAGGAACATTTTTTCTTCTGTCATGTCACTTATTCCTCGTCGTTATGAGGGGCTTACATTGATAACTTATCACATTTGTAAGTTCTACTCCAAGGGTGTCTGCTCAATTTTAATTTATGATTAAGAGACGCGTATACGATTGCGGATCCTTCCAAAATATCGTTATCGGTACACAGTAAATCTGATGAACTGCAGTAAGCGCAAACTCCGAACAAACAGGTGTAATTGTCTGAAAAGGAAAGATCAATTAATTACATAGAATGTAGGAAAAATATTTTAAAAATGGCTTACTTTTAGAAATAAAAGTTGGTAAAAGAACTTCGTCAGATACGAGTAATAATTCTTTTATATTTAATTTTCTTATAGCTGCCACAGGTACTTTTCTAAAACCGAGAAGGACTGATAAATAAAAAGCTACCACTTCTCCAAAATGTCTATCTTTACCAGCATACACCGATCCATTGATAATTTCGTGAGTTGTATACCTAGAAAAAAGTTCATCATGAAATAAATTCATTTCATTACATAAGTATGTAAAAAATGAATAAAATACCATTTAGGTTTGAAAATTGCGGTCACATTATTTGGCAAATGAAGCAGAATTTTAAGCTGAGATCCTTTTTTAGCATTTGACGCTTTTAATAGAGTTGCATTTTTCAATTCTTTAATGAGCCCTCCACAGGTAAAGTACTTTTCAACGGTTGTCTAAAAAGAAACATAAATTGAGTTGAAATATCAAAATAATAAATGTAATTTTATAATGGTGTAAAATCTTACTTCATCATTAAGATTATTTTGGGTTAATGTCCCCGTAAATTGATTATATCTTTTTGAAAGCTCAACAGAATTTGGTGTTTTTGAGTAAAAATCACCTAGTTCGCTCCTAAGTTGCAGTATTTTAGTATAACGAAGAGTGGTTAGATTGGAAACAACGCATTCAACTTTTCGTTCATTGGCTCCGTTTTTGTACGATTCTTGGATTTTTTCTTCATTTTTCTGCGCAGTTTGTTTGCTCTTCTACAAATAAAATAGAAATGAATGCAAACGAAAATGATTTGGAATAATTATGTTAACTTACCAAAATGGGAACTGTGTTCTGAACATATCCTATAAATTTCAAATTGTACAATAATATGAAATTTATTGCGAAGAAGAGGAATAGTATTAAAATGAAAATTTTAAAGGAAACATTGAATTTGAAAATATTTTTAAAAACCAACATTAATATTTTGCATGACTATCGGACTGTGAAAAGTATTGAAAGTTGCTCGGTTCATTGAGCTTGAGCTTTTTTCAACATTACGATGAATTTATTTTCTAATTTAATTGAAATCGTCCATGAGGGTTTTTCAAAAGAATAAATTAGAATTTTGAAAAATTTTCATAAAAAATTTCAAATCGTTATCAATTTTTTATCAAAAATTAATTTGTCTTATTTTTTTCCTCAGCCATAATTTTCGAGTGAAAAGTTCTTTCAGTGTTACCAAATTTCAGAAATAAATTCGATAAATCAGTACTTTTTGAAGTACTAGTTGAATTATTATGAAAATAGAGCTTTTCAGACTCTGGTCTGTTGTCTGTTCCAAATCTACCTGTGAATTATCACAAATTTCTGAATCTTCACTTCACTTCAGCTTCACTTCTTCAGCAAAGTAAAAAAAATAATAATAATGATGAATTATTATGTAAAAGTGTAATATCCTTAACTTTTCGGTTTTCAAAATGATAAAAATTCAAAGCCAATCGTCTAAAAACACTGTCGAAGACGTGCTGAAAAGAAGTGTCATTTCTGAAGGCTTTGAAAAGCTACATACAGTTCCACTAAATCATGTCAGCAAGAAAAGATTACACAAACAGCGTCAAGTAAGTACATCCAAATTCAAACATCTCCACTCTTCTCACCACAATATGAATCTGTAATTTTAATATCTTTCCATAGGAGGAACGTTCGAAAACAAAAGGTGCCGACTGGTTCAATTTCCCAGCCACCAAACAAACCGAAGAAGTCAAGAAAGATCTCGAAGTACTCCAGATGAGATCAGCTCTCGATCCTAAAAGATTTTATAAGCATAATGATATGAAAACGTTACCAAAGTACTTTCAAGTAAGAAGTCCTCTATTACCACCTTTTCGCGTGAATGTTCATTCAGTCGATATCTAACTGCAAACTTTGTCAATTATTTACAGATCGGTCGTATTGTTGATTCACCAGTTGATTTCTATAGCAGTCGTATTCCTAAAAAAGAACGCAAACCTACGTTAGTGGAAGAACTACTCGTCGATGCTGAATCAAAAAAATACACCAAACGAAAATACCAAGAAATATTACAATCCGATCCCAAACGTAAACGAAAAGCATTAAAACACGCCAAAAAGCTGAAAAAACTAAAACGTAAATAATTTCAAATGAAATTCATATCGATTTTAACGCTCTTATGAAGTCCTATCATTTTTATTTCCATTTATTCGATTGATTCGTGAATATGGACGGAAGATCCATCCGTATTGTACAATTTTTTATATTTATTTTATAAAAGTGAAACTCTTTTAAAAATATAAACCAGACTAGTGGAAAACATGTATTTGTGAGAAGTAATTTCGCGTACGTTACTTTAACATTTTTATTAAATTGGGAAGAAAAAAAGGTAAAAACAAAAAGCACTAAAACATGCCAAGAAATTTAAACAGTGCACAAAATTAACATGATTATAGAAATGCAAAGGGAAAACTCAATTACCACTACTTTTTCAGTACAAGAAGACAATGAAATCAAAGAAGACATGAAAGGTATCAAAAAAGCACGAAAAACACATTTTTACGTTTTAAAAAAAACAAACGAGTGCTTGACTTTACTACTGGTCAATATTACAAATTGTACTGTCGTCTTAACTCTTCTACGGTCGGTGGTGTTAGATTACTGGTTAATTTTTTCAAACTATCTGTCATTTTGGTTCTGGTTTCTTCAATGAGCGTCGATGCATCATCTACCGATAGATTTTCCGATCTAATTGGCGGTATAATTTCGATTGTGATGTAACCTAGATGAACGAAAGGTATCGGAATTAAATACAAATAAATTGCCTACTTGGATTTACAATGAAAGTGAAACTGAAATTACCAGGATCGAATATTTCGTGTTGATTATCGATAAAATAATAGTTGGAAAATACCACAGGCACTATAGGTAATTGTTCCTTAATTGCTAAGATGAAAGCACTCTTCTGAAAGTCATCGCTGCTAATTTCAGGAAATATTAAAATACTCACCTACAAATCAAACATCGTTATCAATCGATTAGTTGGTAGTTACCTACTGTATTATTCAAATACTCACATTATCGTTTTTCAGCTGCTTAATTCTAGAAGGCAACAAGTTTATAGGACTAAATAGCTCATCGATTTCATTTACCAAAGTAAACCTGCTGAGTTGAGCACACAGCCCAAAGGGACCTGCATAAATAAGATCATTTTTCGCAAAAGCAACGCAAGATGTTTCCAATTGAGCGTATATTTGTGAAACACCTGCAAACAGTGAACCGTATTAGAAACACAATCGACGATGGTTTGTTCATTTTGATGATTTAGGTACCTAGCACGTCTAAATAGCTCTGGTGGTTTGCTACCAGTACACATGATTCGTTGAGTTTTAGGTTTTCTGTACCAATAATTGTCCATCTAATGTTCAGTACCCTCGAAATGAAGCTGAATAATCTTCTGATTAATCTGAAACAGAAAATGAACTTCAATTCGTATACCAAGCCATGTACACTCTAAACAACGTAATAAAAATATCGTGCTTCGAGTTAATAATCATTCGAGCGTTAAGGTATACGACCTAAATGACAACACCTAATTCTCTTCGTGAATTTCCTACAAAAGCCAAACTTTTTCGGAAAAAGCTATACCTACTTTGCCGGTGTATTTTTTACATGTCCTACGTGTGTCGAAACATTTCAATTACATAATCTTACGCAATAATTCAGCAGGCTTTATTCGATATGTCATTTCAGCATTCATTATACCTATCTTTTGGACAACCTCTGCGTAAATAAACATCAATAAAAAGTACTTACGAAGCATTGGTAAAATGTAATGGTTTGCATAACGAAAATGGTACAAAAACAATACTAATACAAGCGATTAATGCTTTGAATATGAAAAATTTAAAATAATATCTGAATTTAGCATTCAAGTCGTACAAAAAGGGTAATATAATTAGGAAAATTAATAAAAAAGATTTTAAAATAAACGTTAATAAAATTAGGGCCATGTTTATGTAAAAAAATCGATCCAACACAGTGTTACCATTGCGCCTAGTTGCACTTGACACGTTCACTCTTGCTGAGGATTCATCTGTAGTGGGTTCGCAGCCTATTAGCCTAAGTAAAAAAGCTTATACTTAATTTAGTAATTAGCAATAAAGTATGAACTGCAAGTCTGAAGTGTTTTAGGTGTTTGATTAAATTCAGTACGAATGGGTTCCAATATGTTTTATCGTTTCATGTTATCAAGAGAAAGATCACTTGTTTTTTACTCCTCTCGATAGAATGAAAAATGTATATTTGGAAGGTTTCTATCTAAGGGTGGTTTTTTAAAAATTTATCAAATACGTTTAAGCCTCTCTCATAACTTCAACGGTCACAAAACACGAATAAAATTTTCAAACGAGGATAATTTTGCAAAATTGGTCGATATCTCTATTCTGGAAAATTCTAGAATTCCCAGAGGTCCAAACTAAACAACTTTTTCTCTCATTAATTTGATTCTACGTAGGTATCTAACGTCAATTTTATACCTGCCTCGTAAATTAAAACTCGACTCTTTCCCCATATTAGATGCATAATTATGATGGAAATTTTCAGTAATAAACACGATCAAAATGAGCTTTCATTCAACTTTCAAGTACCTTGCTAGTTACCAACCCGAGAAAAACTGCTGATCAGCAAATTAATAACCAACTTTGGACGAGTCGAGAAACATATTTTTAATCTGGAAAGTAAACATTAAAACTGATTCGATGAATGTTTTTCGTTCTCGTTTCATCGCTAGGACTAGGTAGGTATATTTTTTATCTCATTATTTTTAATGAGGAATACCTCCGAAGGTACCTACAGCTTTGTCGTGTTGGAATCTTATTTTTTAATTTGACTCTTTCTAAACGTTCGTGTAGATATGTTAAACGTTTACTTTAGTTTAAAAACCAAAAACCAACAAATTCAAAGTGTTGATAATTATAAAATTTGAAATTATGCTGTTTATTTGACTAAAACCTACTTCTATTTTTTTTGCAGAATAAATTTATTTTTTGGGAGAAAAAATATTTTTCATTTTGAAAAATTTTCTCATTTTTTATGCGAAGAAAAAAATTTAAAAAATTTCTTTATTTTTCGAGAGTAGGTAGGTAAGTAACAAAAATATTTCTCATTTTTTTGAAAAACGTATTTTTTCGATTTTTTTGGGATAACATATCTTTCAATTTTTGGAATAAAAAATGTTTTTAATTTTTCTGAATACTACCTATTTTTTGGGGGTGGGGGGTGGGGGAGAGATTTATCAACTTTTCTAGGGTGTAAGTATTCCTCATTTTTTCGAGAAAAAAATTCTCAATTTTTTTTTTTGGAATAAAAATTTCAATTTTTTTGGAAAACCTTACACAGATACCTAGAGCAATTTTACATTTTTTTTAAAAACACAATTAGTGATTTTATTTTACCTAAGTACCTATATGGAAAAAAAAATAATTTCTCAATTTTATTGCAGCGATAATTTCCCATTTTTTAAAATAAAAGGTGAAAAAAAATATTTTAGGTATTTATTATTATATTTTTTGAATAAAAAGTATGTAGGTAGGTATTTTTCGGATCACTTGAAAAAAATTCTGGATTTTTTGGAGAGTAAAACAATTTCACAATTTTTTTGAATTTTTTTTCTTCACTTCTTTGCAGAGTGAAATTTTTTATTTTTTGTGAGAAAAAATATCTTGAGTTTTTTTTTTGTTGAAATTTTTATCAAAAATAAACCCAATGTAGTCTCTCTGGGATCTCCTGTGAATCTGAAAACTTTAAAAATGGACCTAGAATACTTTTTGTAGTTTTCTGATGATTTGGAAAATTTCACCAAAATTATCTGGAGTGCCACGTCCTACGTCCAACCTTTGCAATAATTCAGAATTATTTTGAATTTCAAACAAAAGTGATTTTTTAACTTGTTCAAAAAAAATTGAAATTATTTACCACTTCTTTTATTTTTTAAAATGAATTTTCAATTTGAAAAAAAATCTTGAAATTCTCTCTAGGTTAAGAAATAAGTATTTTTTATTTTTTCAAAAAATTTCATTTGTTTAAAAACCAAGCTATTTTATTTTTTCCAAAGAATAAATTTCAAGGGGTTTCATTAAATTATTATGCTTAAAAATTCTACTCAAAACGTAGGTAAAGATTTTTCAATATTTTTTTCTTCGTAAAACAACCCTTCTAAATACCGAAGAAAAAAGCACGCTTAAATTGAATAACAATATTTATTTCCAATTAAATTATTTAAATTAATAAAATTTTCATAATATACATATAGTACAAGTTCGAACATTAAACAAAGAAATTTTGAACAATGAAAAAAAAACCATTAAAAATAAATATTTATAAATAGATAAAAATATTAATATGTCTTTGAATAAAAATCAAAAAAAAAAAAATCAAGTCAGCGAAAACAAATAAGCAATCAGGGTAGTAAATTACAATCGTATAGAAAAGAAAGAAAGAGAGAAAATAGAAACAACAGACGAGACGAAACAAAAGATAAAATTTACATCGAAACATTTTTATCAACATCAAACACGACATTATTATTAACAAAATGAACATGAGCGTACATGTTCGTGAACCATAAGTACCTACGATGAACCATTCTAGGATAAAAAAGAATTCTTGTTACTGGTAACAACAACATCTTGACTAGTCAAATTTGATAATTCGCATTTTATGCCGAACCATTGGTCGTACAAATATGATTGGACGACCTCACTTTGAAAAAATCACATCGTAGTGGTTCACAAACAATAATCGATCCCTTCCTTTATACACGATAGATGGTCCAGTCTCAAATGGAAGCTCTCCAAGATCGAAAGGGTCAAAAACAATTTCATAGTATGATTAATTCATCGTAACCTACTATACGTATTTTGAAAAAAATGAACTGGAGTTTTAAAAAATTCAAGGCCCCTATTTTCTAAAAATCCCCATATCTCACAATCTATTGCTCTAATCGAAAAAATTTTCAAACAAAAATTGTAGGTTGAGATTCTTAGAATAATTTTAATTATTACAAAAATGTCGATTGGACCCCTCCTTCCCATTCAAAACTGCATATATTATTTCGTTTGAAAATTGCCTGATGATTTCCAGACGTTTTATTGTGCGAAATTGGAGGGGATTGAGTGGTCCAATCGAAATTTTGGTAATAACCAAAATTATTCCAAGGATGCCAACCTACAACTTTTGTTTGAAATTTTTTTCGATTGGAGCCTTAGTTCCAGAGATATGGGCATTTTTTTGAAAGGGGTGGAACCTTGGAGGAATAAAACAGATTTTTGTATTTTTCTCAAATTATTTCCTAGATTATGAACCTATCGCCAAATCAATTTTAACCTTTTGATCAAATTGACGACTTTTTTCCATTCGTCACTAGACCACCAATACCCCTAATTACGTAGGTACTTAGTAATAATTAAAATATACTTAATAAACATATCACAATAAATTAGAAAAAATTAAAACAAACAGCGTAGAATGATTTTTCATTAAATTAAAAAAAATTCCCAACACGTCTGGCAGAAATTTAAAAAAAATCTTCACATTTTTCAATTTCCATTCGAAAAATTAAAATTTACACTACGATAAAAATAATTAAAAATACGTAATATTAGGTAGGTACATAGGTAGGTAATACTCGACCCAGCATTTTACCTTTCTCGTCTATTTTCACATTTAATAAAAAAAAATTTAAACGTTTCAATTAAACACTTCTTTCAATTACCTGCAAAGCAAAATAAAATTACCCTGGTAATTAACCCAAACGGGTAACCAATTAAACTTTCAAATACGACCGAATTTTTTATACTCTGCAAATTAAATTCTTTCTTTTTTATTATTTACATACGAAGCAAAAACGACGCCATCGCCGGGATTTTTCAATAAAAACCCAAGCCGAGCTGAGGTCGACAAACCGACTCGTATTTTTATTAAAATCTCGCTCGAGGTGGCTGAAAATCCGGCTATTTTCATAATTGTCACTTCTGGTACCTTCGTCGATAGAGCTAAATAAAAACATCGCAGGCGAACGAAAATCCTCACGTAGGATTTTTCCAACCTTCGTACGAGATATCAAGAGGCAAAATTCGTGTCGAACCGACTCGACACACGAATATTTTCGACTAAATTAATTCGCTCGAAATATACGTCTTTTTTTTTTCTTCAAAAAAATACCAACGAAAAGTTAAAAAAAGAAACAAAAGAAGGTACAGCGGATTTGAACTGGGGCGAAAAAAACCGAATCTACGAAGCATAAGAGATTTCAAATTCACAGACATTTAAAATATAAGTATCATACTTCGATAAAAAAAAGCTCCAATATCACAACGTTGCGACGCACAAATACGAAATAAAAAATATTTAGGGGTAAATTACTTACTCTACCTATCAATACACGTACACAATTTTCCACCAGATATTTATATATTTTATTTAAAAACTACGTCGAAACTTGATTTAAAAAAAAAGAAAAAGAAAAGAAAAATAAGTCGTAGATATAAAATATACCATTTTCTCGTCCACGTGGACGATTTACCTACGAAAGGGGGCGACAGATGGTCATTTTTTTGACGACGGTTTCATCAGAAGACAATCGAACCGAAATGTAAAGGGAAATTTTCCAAGTAGTTCTCGTAATCGTCTACGCCGCGTTAATTTCCAATTTTAACGTATTAAACCAACTTAAGAGTAAAACGAAGAAGAGAAACGAAGGGACAAAAGGAGCGAATACACTAAGATTAAAATTACAAATACGATAAAAATCATCGAAACGAACAACGGAACGACACACAACACGAGAGTAGTAATCACTTATATAATTCATCTCTATACTCACAGCCATTTTACTTTCCTTACTCGAAACATACGATATTAGAGAAGAAGACGAGACTATCCCTTACAGCGCAGAAAAATTTAACCGAAAACTGAAAAGTGGACCTAAATTACATTTTGGGTGAGAAGGGTTTTCTCACTTTTAAAATCTTCCTTCGATGTGCTGATTAATCACAAGAAAGTCCTTGAACCTCATCCCTTGTTTTGCCTCCCAGGTCCCAGAAGTCCAAACGTTGTAAACTTCAAGAGACCCTCAAAGTGGTTTTTGCCTTTTAACTCTTCAAATATGCGTTCAAACAAAAAAGTAGTCTTGACTAAAATTAAAGTACATTAAATTTCCTATAAAAAAGTATAATGTTCATTTTTTTCGAAAAGTCACCGAGTGGCGCAAAAAATCGCCTCGAAATTTATAAGGTAAAAGAAATAGGATTTTTCAAGCCCACTTTGACAATTTTTTTAGTAATCAGTTTTGAGAGAATTTTGTAAACAAAAAAATAAAAATAAAAAACTATTTATTTTATTAAAGCCGAAATATTCTTTTTTTTCATTTTTTTAAAATAGGTAGGTAAGTAATTTTTTTGATGAATAAGATTTTTTTCCCCAAAAAAGTTTGTACCAAAGTACTGCTTATAATTTTTTTTTAAAGAATTCTATATCACCAGTCTATTTAATTTGTTCAAAAAAAATTCCTAGAAGAATTTTTTCCAATTTCCAAATAAATTCATTATTTTTCGAAAAAACTTTTCAATCATTTTTTTTCATGTTTTTTTTTCTTTCCTTTTCTAGAATTGTTTCCCCATAAATTATTATTCTATAATTTTTTCGAATTGTTTTTTGCTCCACAGAATTATTTTTAGAATAATTTTAACTTTTTGTTCAACTCGAGAAATTTTGTTTTCAAAAAACGTTCTTGGGATCTTTTTTTTATTTATACAAACTTCTGACATGACATTATATTTCAATTTTCAATTTTTCGAGTGATCTTATAGTAACCTTTTCTAGGGAAAATGATTATTCAAATTTTCGAGGAAAAGGAGCCTACTGACTCAAACTGCAGCTTGGTGCGCTACCAAAAAATCGTGAATTTTTTTTACTGAGAGAAGAAATATTTTCAAGATTTTCTTGGAAAAAATTTCAAAATATTATCAAAAATTGAAAAAAAAAAATCTTATTTTTTTGAATAGGGAGTGCCTAAGTATTTCAATATTTTTCTCAATACGAATTTACACTAAAAAATGAAAGCTTAGAAAAGTTGTTGTAAAATTTCAATTTTTGATATGTAGGTAGGATTTTGATTTTAAAAAAGAAATCTGTAAGTTGAAGTAAAGATTTTGAAATGCTTATCTGTTTTCAAAAATATTTTTCATACAATTTCTTGCAATTCAAAAAAAGAAAAACTCTACCTATTTAAGAATTTTTTTTTTTTAAAGGAAAATTTCAAAAACCTTTTTTTAGACATTTCTTTCGCAAATTTAAAAAAATGCATAAAATTTTCAATTTTTGTTACCTATTTAAAAAAAATGATAGAATTTTCGTTGTTGTAGGATACAATGGAGAATTTTTTACATCTGTTTCGTACCTTATAATGACTTATTGCAGATTTATACGTACAACCAAAAAGAAAATTGATCAAAATGTGAAACAATTTTTCCATCCCCCACCCCAACAAAAAAAAAATTGACAAGAATTTATTTTAGATTTTAAAATTAATTGTAAGTTTTCTTCAAGTTGACTTTTATCGAGAAATTGGAAAAAATTCTGTTTAATATTTTTAAGGAATATTTTTAAGCAATTTCCATTAAAAAAAAAAAAAAAAAAAAAAAAAAAAAAAAAAAAAAAAAAAAAATGAATTGCAATTTTTCAATGGACACTTTTTTCAAGAGTTTTTTTAGGGGAAATTTTTATGAATAATTTCAATATTTTCTTTTACTCAAAAGATTTCATTCCCAAAAATATTTTTTGAGATTAAGTTGAAACAAATTATTTATTTACAAAGGCGAATTTTAAGTTTTTGGGAAATTAAAAAAAAATTTTCAACTGTTTTCATTTTTGAAGAATTTTTTTTCTTATTTTTTATCTTCATTTTCTAACAAAAATTTCCGATTCAATTTTTTCTTCGAAATTTTTTTTTTAGTATAATTTATATTTATATCATATTTTGCTTGATAAATTTTATATTATTTTGAAAATCTTCTGTGGTAGGTCTAGGTACCTATTTTTTTTACTCGTACAATTTTTTTCAGAATTTATTTCTAATTACTTAATAAATTTTCAATTTTTTGAAGTGAACTGGCAATTTTTTGGGAAATTAAAAAAACACTTCTGGAGATTACCGAGATTAAAAACAAACTACAATTTTTCAGGTCTGCTTTTTACATTTTTTTTTTTTTTTTAGAAGAAGAATTTATATTTTATTAATTTTCTTTTTTTGTTGACAGAGGGTTGTTTTCAATTTTTTTTCAATTCATATAAAATTTGTTCATAATTTTATTTTACGTAGAAAATGTTTTCAAGATTTTGAAACGATTTTTTAAAAAGAAAATTTGCATTAGGTATTCTGAGAATTTGAAAAAAAAACCGAGAGAATTTTCGAAAACAAATCTCAACACCTATTTTGAGAATGTCTTCTTCAACAAACTCTACATTTTGAAAAACTTTTCATTCAATTTTTTTTTTGAATACTCACTCAGTTTTATTTTTTTTACTCAAAAAATCATATTTTTAAAAAACCTCTTTTACCTACTCACAATTTTTTGTTTTTTTAGAAAGCTTACTTGGTCGGTAAGAAAAATTTCCAATTTTGAAGTATAATTATTATGAAGGCATTATTGACTACTTTTCGTTTCCCTAAAATTTTATTTTTGCGACTTTTCTAAAAAAAATGATTTTTTTGCATTTTTTCCTAGCAATTTCAATAATATTTTTGGGCCAATTTTTCTTCTGATGATTTTTAAATATAATTTTTCTAAAGTTGGGGGTCTATCGTGTATCATTATTCTCGTACATGCCTCCTCAATTCCTATTCACAAAAATGGAGAGGACAATCTTTATTTTTTCCACCCTGTATATTTTGATGCGTATTTTTGAGTCACTCGTTGACTTTTCGAAAAATATTAATAGAACCTTTTTAGTTGCAAATTTCATTTACTTCAATTTTACTCGTGATCATTTTTTCGTTTAAACCCATATTTGAATAGCTATAAGCAAAAAACAGAGTGGGAGTCTGTTTTAGTACACACTTTTGGGTACTTGCTGATGGATGTTTGATGATTAATCAGGACATCGAAAAGAAGATTTCAAAATAAAAAAAATCTTTCTCTCAAAATGCAATTTCATTTCCATATTTCGTTGGGATAATCGCAATAGCTTGTATATAAAAAAATATAACAACGAGGACAAATATACGCACATATATAGTATAAGATCATTCGAGTAATAATATACAAAATAATGAGCGAAAAAGGAAATCGATTGAAGGGGTACTCTTTTTGCAGTTAAAATGTAAATCGACGTAGAGAATTTTAGCTTTAAAAAAACAATAGAGATCGCTGAATTAGAAGAGGAGAGAGAAAAAGAACAAACAAAAAAAAAGAAAAAAAACGATTACGTAAAATATATGTCAGCAAGTCGTAAATGTCGAATTAAAAAATAATAAAAATAGAGAAAAAAATCACGTAAATACACAAAATATACATCGAACATAAATTACAACACGTCAAAAGTCGATACCACTTATTAAATAAACAAAAAGAAAAAAAAAAGAGAAAAAAAAAACGAAAACGAAGAGGTTTGATCGAATAAAAATAAAAAGATTAAAGGCGAAAGAGGAGAAGGTTCGAAAAATAGTAACGAGTATTAAATAAATCCGGCACTCGGACAAAAGCTAAATTCATCGTAAAGCTGAAAATTACCCGGCGATTTAGGAGACGAACAAGGGTAGAGGAAATCATCCGAATGAAAGTGAGTACGATTCAGATTAGGTTCGGAAGTTGAGCGGTGTAGTTTTGGTAATGAATAGAGGAGACTTTCGACGCTGCTGAGAATATGTCTGAATTGAGGCCTTTCGTCGCGATTGTATTTGATACAATCTTCCATAATGCGTTGAAGTACTTTGGGCGTATCGGGCGATATTTTGCTGATTTCTGGCTTGAGGTAGCCTCGGCCAACCATGAAGAGGATCTGATCCTTGTTATTGATGTGGGTATAGGGTAGTTGGCCGGATAATAATTCGTAGAGCACTATACCGAAAGCGTACACGTCCGACTGAAAGCTGTAGGGGTTTTCTTCCTTCATTTTAATCACCTCTGGAGCCATCCATAATATCGAACCAGAAGGCTGGTGATACTGCTGGCCACCGGACCAGCGAGTTTTGACGGTAGCCAGACCGAAATCTCCTATTTTGACTACCATGTCGTTGAAAAAGATATTGTTGCTTTTGAGATCGCGATGGATGATATTCTTGGCGTGCAGGTAATCCATACCTTGAGCAGTTTGACGAGCTATTTCGATAATCTGCTGCACGTCGAAACGTTTCTCGTGCACGTGAAGACATCTGTACAGACTCGAACCTTCGCACCATTGAGTCACGATGGCCAAATTGGGCTTCCTTATGACGCCCATGAACAGCAGAATATTAACGTGTCTGGTCTTACGCAACACAGCTACTTCGTTCTTGAACGCCTGCAACTGGGCTGGCGTCGGGTCGGTTACATTTAGAGTCTTAATTGCGACAGGACCGTGCCAGTGGGCTTTATACACAGTTCCAAACGAACCGGAACCGATTCGACTGCCCATTAGGACCTCGTGAGTGGGAATTTCCCAATCTTCGATGGATTCTTGGGCTCCTACTTCCTTGTGGACTTTCTTATTATTGGTATTGTTGGCGCTCTCGTCTGCACTCCTGGCTCGAGGTCGCCATGGCCGCAGTGCGTTGGTCGGCGAAGCTTGGGCGCTTTGACTTTGGGTCAGTCGACTGTTGACCGAAGGCATCAGTGTGTTGTTGGTAAACGAAGACGTGAATTCGTCCATGGCCACGACGTCGTGACCGTTCAGATTAATCAGATTATAACAAACATTCGGCGCCGAGCTGGACCGTTCGTTATGCCCGAGTGTCTTCGGATGCCTCCTTGGAGTCATATTATTCGTATACCCCGAAGGAATTTGTAATATTCCGGCGGGCGAGATTTCGGTATTTTGAGACAGCAAACGATGGTAATACGTATCTAGTCTGCGAATCTGCTTACACATGGCTGGAACACCTGTAGCGCACCGCTGGTGGAACCTATATCCGCAGGTGCGACAGTAGAAGCCTTGGAACAGTAACCTTCTGCAGCATTCGCAGAAAGCCAACGAAAAGAAGGTTTTTCTAACGAAATTATGCGATATGCTGGTAGGAATCGGACACCTGTCGATGATATCCACTCGGATTTCTTCAGCTTTCAAAGCAGAGATATCCTCGTCCCAAGGAATCGTCTCTTCCGTATCGATGGCGTGAACCACGCACATCTCGGGTTCCAAATTTCTTAATCGTAACGCTTTATACAGAGCCACCCTCAACGTGGTACCTGTTTTAATCTGTACGCTGGTACGTTGCTTATTAGGTAAATGGGCTCGAACGAACTTCGAATACGATTTTTCACTACGATTGTTTACGAAAACTTGATCATGGCAGTCGGATATTTTCGTACTTGGTCTCCTCGATTCTTTCAACTGCTGCATCAGTTCCACTTCCTTATTCTGTAGTTCGTCTAATTTACCTCTAAGCTCTTGCTGCTCCGAAAGGTACAACGAAGGAGGATGCTCCAGTCCGGATACTTTCGCCTCCAAGGCTGATAAATTTTCCTTGGTCAGCTGAATTACATTGCGTATATTCAGAAGTTCATTCTGAATGAAGTACGCGTCCTGCACCTCGTAGCAGGCCATTTTCCGCGCGAACCAAATTATCACATTAATTACCGAATTTTAAATATTATTTCGCACTCATCGTATTATAACAAACAACCTTACAACTCTTTAAATGTTTTTCCATTATTTCATTTTTTTAGAAATTTTTTTTTGTGATTTTACAAAATACAACAGTTTGAAAAATGATTCGAACGCGGCGTTGCCAAGTGTTACTTTTGGTAAAATTGATCGTTTACGTAATTTACCTGGTAAATACGGATTTAAGAGTTTTGATGCGAATGAAGTTTTTTATTTTTTTTTTCGGAGATAAAAAACTAAAAAAGATAAAAAATAAAAAATAAATCATAAAATTTAAAATATTGATTGCAATACTTAATTTCATACAAAAAAATTGTAAACAAATTATACTTTTTTTCAATAATTTATTTTTTGGAATAAAAAAAATAAAATAGGTAGGTAAAAAGTGTAAAAACAAAAAGTATTTCTTAAAAAAATAAAATTTCTCATTTTTACAGAAAGAAACCCCTTATTTAAAGAGAAAAAAAAAATAGGTACTTAATTTTTTCTCAACATCTCAACTAAAAAAAAAATCTCAATTTCTTTGGATAAAAAAATCTTTGAAATTGAAATTTCTAAAAATAAAAATAAAAATCCTCTAAAAAATTTAGGACTTTTTGAAATGATGTTGATAATTTTTCAAAAATGATGACTTTTCAACTCTTACAAAATTCTGTACACTAAAGCATCGAAACTGGAAGTCCAATTTTTTTCGACTTCGAGATTTTTATAGTTTATGAACCTACAAGTGTCGAAAATTCATAAAACGTAAAATCCTCAAAGTTGAAAAAAATGTGACTTCCAGCTTCGGTGCTGTAACAGAATTGAAAAAATTGATAATTTGATAATTTTTTCAAAAATTGATGATTTTTCTAAAATGATGACTTTTAAAAAATTGGTAATTTTCCAAAAATTAATAATTTAAAAAAAATTGATAGTTATTTTTAAAAAAAATTGATAATAATATTTTTACAAAAATTGATAGTTTTTTCAAAAATAATGACTTTTAAAAAAAAATTTCAAATTTTTTAAAAAATATAACTTTTTATTAGGTTTTAATTTTTTAAAAGTCATCAAGTGAAGCGTGGAAATGCAAAGTATTATAAGCGCCAAAAATTAAATTTTACAGGGGAGCAAAAACAAGTTTCCTACTCGTGTCGCGTGATGAAGAGGGGAAAAGTGGAGTTTCTTATGCACCATGTGATGAAGAGGGGACATTTCTCTACACATAGGTTCAAAAAAATATCGAAATGAACGATTTGTCTCCGAGTGAGAGCGATTCTTCGAAACCCATTTTTGTCACTTTTTCGCCCGAGCAAACGCGTATTTTTATGGAGCGCTGTGGCGAGGTGTAATATTGCGCCCGGGCTTTTTTATATCGTCATTTCTTCAACCATATTTTATTCAAAAAATTTCAATGTAATGAGGTTTTGTGCACTTTAATAGGTTGTATTGTGTCAGTAATGAGTAACGCAGTAACACGGGTGAACATCCAAGTACGAAACAAATCGTAGTAGGTGTAACATGCGAAATTATAGGCGCGCACGCTCTGTTTGGACGTGATTTTGAACCACTTCGGTTGGTCGGAGGTTACTGGGAATACTTTCTTCGTGTCAGCTAGAAAACGTAGAATATTTTGGGTGAAAAAAAAATTTTCGAAAAAAATAGCGCTTATCATACATTGCATTTCCACCCTTCAAGTCATCATTTTTAAAAAACTATCAATTTCTTGAAAAACTATCAATTTTTTGAAAAATTATGAATTTTTGAGAAATTATCAATTTTTTGGGAAATTATCAATTTTTGGAAAATTATCAATTTTTGATAAATTATCAATTCTTGAAAAATTATCAATTTTTAAAAAATTTTCAAATTTGGAAAAATTAACAATTTTTGTAAAATTATCAAATTTGGAAAATCAACAATTTTTGTAAAATTATCAATTTTTGGAAAATTATCAATTTTTGAGAAATTATCAATTTTTGAGAAGTTATCAATTCTTGAAAAACCATCAATTTTTAAAAAATTATCAAATTTGGAAAAATCAACAATTTTCGTAAAATTATCAATTTTTTGAAGAAATTTTCAATTTTTTGAAAAATTATAAAATAAATTTTGAAAAGTTATCAAATTTGGAAAAATCAACAATTTTAGTAAAATTATCAAATTTGGAAAATCAACAATTTTTGAGAAATTATCAATTCTTGAAAAACCATAAATTTTTTTAAAATTTCAAATTTGGAAAAATCTACAATTTTTGTAAAATTATCAATTTTTTGAAAAATTATCAATTTTTTGAAAAATTATAAAATAAATTTTGAAAAGTTTTCAAATTTTGAAAAATTATCAAATTTTGAAAAATTATCAAATTCTGAAAAATTATCAAATTTTGAAAAATTATCAAATTATGAAAAATATTAATCATTCACTCAATTTTGAGGATAGAGAGGTGGGACCAATTATTCCTGTAGAAAGAGGAAGGTCTGAAGTGTCCAAAACTATCAAAACCGCAAAATCGAAAATTTAGGCGTAAGCATCTGTTCTTGGGGCAGGGCCACATAAGATAATTTCTTAGAAACAACTTTTTTTTAATCGATAGTTTTTCAAGAGTTGTTCATTTTTGAATACCTACCTACTTGATGTTTTTCTAAATTATATAGTTTTTCAGAAATCTATAGTTTTTGAAATATTTTTTCAAAAATTGACATTTAAAAAAATATAGCAACATGCTTTTATTTTTTTCAAACTCCGATCACTTTCTTATGTTTTCACAAAATTGATAATGCCCGCAATTAACCTATTTTTCAAAAAACTACTATTCTTGAAAACTGATGGTAGGCTACATTATTTCTACTCACCTCGCCTATCCATCCGTCTGTAATTTCGTGATGTTTCTGATTGCAGTGAAAAGCAGAAATACCTACTCATTTTTAAATTTTTGCCTGAAAACCTAAAAAACTAGGGCACTATAGATGCCTTAAAAAAACGAAACATACTTTGTTCAATGTATTTTTCTACATCAACACAAATAGAATTATTTGTGCAAATACCTACAAAACTTTGAACAGAACAAAGCAACCTTTTAACATTTGCAGCAAATGCAAAGTAGGTACCGAATTACTAATCTTTATACCAAGCCTCGTAACAGTTCGTTGAAAAAAAAAAAAAATCAAAATAATAATTCTTATACACTCGTTCGCCGAATCGACGAACACAATTAAAAACGCATTCTGCAAGAAATCATTGTTATTGTCCAAAAAAAAAGTACATAACATGAAATAACAATATCCGGACTGTTTTATACAATGTTAAAACAGATTAAAGGCTATTTCGTATACAATCGTTTCTTTTTATAATTCACAGATAAAAATTAACATATTATGCAAAGAATTAAATAAGTTAAAACATTATACGTATCCTTTTACATGCACATATAATGCCAAAGAAAAAGAAAGAAAAAAAAAAGAAAAACACACATTGGAACGATAAAATTTTAAAAATAAAACGTATCCCAAAAATTATATAAGTAACAAAAGAACATTATCAAAAGCAAATTAAAATTAATGTTACATAATAATCCGATTACGTTGAAAAGAAAATCAAGCCAAAAAAACCCTACTCTCGGTTTGAAAAATTTAAAGGACTAATCTCGACATGTTTGAGACGATTTACCTTGATCAATCGTTTCTTCTCTAAAACAAATTTGATATGAATAAAAAAATGCATTTTACTACAAATAAGATGATTTTACTCTTTTTTTAACCAATTCTAAAAGTAGTATGGTTTCTCGATTTATATGGGACAAAATAATAATAATAATGATAATAAATATTACGATGTGCGTCAATGTCAAAAATAATGGTAACTCGTCTACGAAATTTTTCATTATCATCGGATTATCAATCGAAAAAAATTTTTCCACTATTTTATTTACTTAGGTAAGTTCCATAAAAAGAAGATTGTATTGATGGGGAAAAAAAGGGGGGGGAGGGGGATCGAAAAAGAAAAAAAAAGGGAATATAACTTTATTTATTAAATAAAAATAAAAATTAATTTAGTTGTGCTTAAATACACATTAAAAGTACAGAAAGCTTCAGCGCATTCGTGTAACGAAAATTAATTAACTACAGAACGAAGCGAAAATTATAAACTTACACATAGGTTTTTTTTCTTTATACACAATGCCTTATCAATAGTAAAACTTTTAATAAAAATTTAATACTTTATAAATACAATAAAGGTCGTATACGAATAGAATAAAGGACATGTAGCGCCTTTATCTTGGTATACAGAAAATCACAATAGAATGGGCTCGGTTCGAGCACTCATTCGCCATGTTAATTTTTTTCTCCACAATACAAAACCACATAATCCGTATTGCAAGACGACCTACAGCATAGGAAGAAACGTTAATCAAATTTATACGCCAGATCGAAGACCAGATTTCGAAAAAAATCAAAAACCAGACCTGCCACGAACAACCAATCTAAATTCGTTTCTGATTTTTCAATTTTTCAGCTTTAAAAAAAATCATAACATCGTTCGTAAGTTTTAAGTAGTTTTTTCCTCCAACAAATAACCCCCAAAAAATCAGAAAAACTGGTAAAAAATTCCCACAAATCGACGTATAAATTGGACCAACTCGTAGTAATTTTTTTTGGCGCGTAATACTAAAATAACAAAGAATATACAATAAAAGTGATGTGTATATAGTACGTATACTCAGGTTACCAATGGATGGTCCAGAGTTATGAAAATGGTATTTCAACAATGGACCGATCCATAAGCTCTTAAAAAAGGAAAAAAAATATAGGATGCAACGAAAAAAACGAAGAAGAATCAAACATTGAAAAAAAGGAAAACAATTTACAATTAAAATTATCATACGTGTACAAATTAAATGGTTTTACCAATGAATTCTCTCGTTTTATCATCTCTTAAAACTTAAGTCCTATCGATAGTTACAAAAAAAAAATCCTTGACAATTAACTACCAAAAAAAAAGTATACATACAATTGTATTAAAAACATTACATTAAAAATTCGTAATACTTTACAAAAAATATCTTCGTCGAGAAATCTTCTACAGACAACACTCGAGGTGGAGACAAAACTGCGGAAAATTTCGACAAATACACATTTACAAAATGTATATGATTCACACCATCAAGATCAAACGATAAGAGCGATTTTCAACGTACGAGCTTCCAGTGTAGCCGGACAAATAAAGAAAAATTCTACCTACGTAAGGTACAAGTTGTAACAAAACAAAAATCAACCAATTTAAGAAAAAAATTTCACCCAAAAAAGAGAAAGAGAGGTGCTGATGACTTGGGAAGGCGACAGAGAGAAAGAGAGATATCCCAATAGCAAAAAAAAAAAAAAAAAACTTAAAAAATAAATTTCGTATACAGAAATTTCCATCAAAAGGCACATAAAATAAAAAACACAACAGATAGAACAGAACTGAAAATCCAAGCTTAAAATAAGTATACTTTCGAATGTGAATGGATAAAAATTGGCCAAAATTCATCCTACTATTCGTATTTATATGGTAACAACTAAACAAAAAAAAATAGTAAAAATAGCAATTCCAGTATTCGATCCGGGTAAGATGAATTTACTAAAATAAATTAGTAGGTACATTTTGAAAACACGTAAAAAAATAATAATAAATAAGTATACATAGTTGCTTTCAATATTTTTTTTTTCATCGTATACCATTGTGAAAGAACACAAGAGAAAATTGTTTTTAAAAAAAAGTATACAGAGTGTTACATTATCACGTGTGTGCGAAAATTAAGAGGAGTGTCTCGAGGTACGTACAGAGTAAGTTTTTAATCGTGCGACGTTTTTTTTCCATTGTAATAATTTTTACAATTTTTGGGAAGCTTGGCATTGGCCTTCTTTGGGTATTTTGATAGGAGAAGAAGCGATGAAATTTCAGCGATGTGATCATTTCTCTACGTAGGTCAGTGTGAGGTGGAATCGTTCGGTAGATTTCTTATTACATTTTAGGTCGTTTAATATCGATATCCGAAGAATCACCGCTATCGTCCGGGTGCAATGGTTGAAAGTCTGGTATTTGCTCTCTCGGTGGATTCCAACCGTCTGATCTCATCGGTGGAGAACCGGATGTTTTTGGTGTTATAACTCCCTGGACAAAAATTACACATATTTTGAATATAGTGTGGTACCAGTATCATCAGGTAGAGGGAAAAAAAGCTGAGTGTGGGCGTAGTAGGCAGGCACATAACGCACACGTGTCTCGTACGAGTTTGGTATGGTTTGGTGACGATGACGATGACGAGTTTTCGAGTTGAAGCGAAGAGCGTGTGATATTATTCGGATAAATTGTGTTTATGTGGTTTCAATTCATTTTACGTATGGATTTGTTTGTCGTGGTAAAATACAAGCTGTTTGAGAGTAGGTATTGTTAATTGATATTGACCCCTCTCCTCCACTTGTTCTGTTCCCAACCTCATAAATCGAATTACAGTGATTTGATCTGATTAGATCTGATTTTCAATTTTTGTGATTTTTATTTAGGCAAAAAATTAATTTCGATTTTTTAGAAATTCATTGTCAATTTTCGATTTTTTTATAATTGATCTTAAACATCAATTTCGTAATAAATCGACTATAAAAAATTTAAAATACAGAAATTGTTTGAATAATTCAATAACTACACGACTTACAAATTTTCACCAAAGCCAGAGGAGAAAAATGATAAACACTGTACAACCTTGATTTTTTTTGATGACTAAAATAATTCTTTTCTGTAAAAATTAATTTTGAAATTACCTAAATTAGGTACAAATATTTCAAAAATTTTTCAACTGTTTATTTTTTTTATTTATTTTTTTTTAATTCAAAAAAATTTACAGAAAATATTGATTTTGATACATTTTAAATTTTTCAGCAGAAAACTATAACGGTTATTTTTCACAAAAAAAAAAGAGTTGACTTGCTGTTTCACCAGGTATTTCTTATTGTTTATAAAAAGTTGTTTTGAAATAAATTTGTTAAAAAATTCAAAATATCTCAAATTGAAAAATATTAAAATTTTCTTTTGAAAAAATTATTTTCCGTTGAAAAAAACTTCAAAATTATTTTTTTCTAAATATGTTATCGAGATAATGAATAAAAAAACAGTAGGTACACAAAATCAAAAACAAACAACATTAAAAAAATCTAAAAATGTTTTAAAAATATTTTCTGTTGAAAAAAATTAATATTTTTTTCAAAAACAGAATCAAAAATAGATATTTTTCTCAGATACAAAATTGACAAAAAATTCTAAAAAAAAAAAAAAAAAATAGTTCTATAAGACAAAAAAATTTTGAAAATATTTTCTGTTGAACAAAAAATTAGCGAATATTTTTCAAGTAGGAGACATTGGGCACCACAAGGTAGGAATTCCATACTTTAAAAAATCACGTGCAGGGCACCACATTAACCTTATAAAAAAATTTTAAAATCGGGCACTACAAATTACTTTTAATACTTCAAACGGGCACCACAATAACTAAGATTAAATCTATATATATATATATATATATATATATATATATATATAAATATGTGACATGTGACAGATCGTCATCTTTTGGTCCCAAACGTCGAGAAATGAGGTCAGAACTCTTCTACCCCCCCTCCTTCTAAATTAGGGTCGGACACAATAGCCTAAATTTTAAAAAAAAAATTCGGCTAAAAAATACAAATTTTTTCTGAAAGTTTTAGATTATTTATTTCCATTTTTTTTTTTTTTTTTTTTTAGTTTGATTGTGTTTTGAAAAATTTTTAATTTTATTTTAAAAAATGATCGACTTTGCAATAAATGAAATCGATTTTAAACAATATTTAAAAAAAACAATTTTCGAGTATCGATATAAAAATGTCGATTTGAGTCGGTTTTGCAAAAATTGAAACCAATGAAAAAAGAGTTCTACATCGATTATTGATGATAATCTTTGGAAAAATTGAAATCGATTAATTGATTTACGTAGAATCGATTCTGCAAAGAACATCGATTTCAGAGATTCTTTGCAAAAAATTGAAAAAAATAGATCATCAAAAACATTTAATCAATTTTGGATAATCGATTATCGATTATTATTGGGATTTTTTACTTTCAAATCAATTTCAATCCGAACGAGAACGAGACCAATGATTCATTTTATTCATCAACATATTTTCAAGTTCAATGTATTTTTTGAAAAATATTACATTTTAAAATTTCAATAAAAAAAAATTATTTGACAAATTTAATTTGAAATTTCTACACCCAAAATGTTTTCAATTTTAAAAATATGAAAAATTTCAAATTTTGAATTAATAGAAACTTTAAAAAGTTTAAAATTATTTTTATTAGAATGTTTTTCTCTCCAGTCAATAAGAATTTTTTCAAATTAAAAAAAATTCTCTCCCATTAATTCAAGTACATATTCAAGTTTGATGATTTGATGATTATAATGAACCTTAACTTCGAAAGATCGCTCGAATAATCGATAGACATCGTAAAAAGACCTACTCTTTGTGCCAAATCAGCATTTCGGCAAATTCATTCGAATTCGCACCTATCTAACAAAACATCGCTCTCCCTCCCCCCTCAAAAAAAAGAACAACCTACTTCGAATAGCATTAGCAATTCGCTAATAGACACAATATCCACGTTCGTTCGCATTCGCTGGCAACGAAACAACTACACAACGACGAAAACCGTATCCATAAATTTTTACGGCTTTGGCGTAGACGAAAAGACTCTCAATGTAAGACTAACAGGCTGCAAAAATCCTATAATGAAGCGCGTTTTCATTTTCTTCGACAAAAGCATAGTACGTAGGTACGCAAACACCCCATTGTACAATTTCGTATAGTTATCTAAACCAAAGCTCGCAGCGCTGTACGAGGTACGACAGACCGACACACACAGCTACCTTTTCCTTTTCTATTTTAGTATAATTACGAAATGAGCTTTTTTCCAGATTAGTACTACAAATCACCTGCAACAACGAAACCGTGTAATTTATACGCCGTATTTAGTTTAGGTAGTTTACCCTTCCTTCACTCGATGCTCGTTTTCTCGACTCACTCCTATACCTCTCGTACTTCCTACGCAATCTCCTCGTATACAGGGTGTCCTGGTAATGAATAACATGCTTGAGATTTGGATACTACTTGAAAATGAAGGAGCTTAGTATTTTGCCAAACAAAATTGGTTGGCAACATTGCTTTCAAAAAAAATTTTGACCCCTGCAAAATTATTTCTAGGACTTCAACCTACAACTTTTGTTTGAAAATTTTTTCAATTGGGCCCCTCCCTCCACACCGATTTTGCACAACACTCCGAAGATACTACTTAAAAATTAGAGAAGTGAGGTAGGAAAGGGCCCATTGAAAAAATTTTCAAATAAAAGTTTTAGATCAAGACCCTAAAAATTATTTTGGTTATTATAAAAATTTTGATTGGATCCCTCCTTCTCCTCCAATTTCACATAACATCAGGTAGATATTTTTTCAAAATTAGGGGAGGGGAATCGAAAAAATTTCAAACAAAAGTTGTAGATTGAGGTCCTAGAAATAATTTTGGTAATGACTAAAATTGCGAATGGATCCTTCCCTCTCCTCCAATCTTGCATAATATGACATAGATACTTATAATTTTATTAAAAACGGGTGGAGGTAAGGATCCAATTGAAAAAATTTTCAAACAAAAGTTGTAGCTTGAAGTCTTGGAAATAATTTTGGTTATTACAAAAATTGCGATTGGACCCTTCTCTCTCCTACAATTTTGAATATCAAGTATCTATGTAGCATTGGACTTGGTAAATTTTCGATGGTGCCAAAAAAACAGTACTGCAGCGATCCACTCGTACTGTTATCTACTGCTACCCAAATCTCAAGTCTGGTTACTCTGAACTGGGACACCCTGTATACTTTACATTCTTCTAATTACGTTTGGAATATTTCAACCCATTATAGATTTATCTGAATTCGAAGCAGGCAAAATATAACCGAGATCTTAATGACACTTTGAAATTAAACTCCTTTATACATTATCGAATTGTACTCGTTAAAGATGAAGAAAAAAAAAAATAGCTGTATCATTGGAGGAGCGGTACGAGTAGGAGAGACGTTAACGTCGTCAATTCTCACATAAACCAAACCACACTGTAGGCAAGGAGAAGCACACTATAAGGTAGGTACGTCTACGGTCTGTCTACTTGCGCACGAACCGCACTGCAATGACAGCGAATGTTTCATCAACGTTTGAAATTAATCAAGTTGTAAACGAGGTAGCACATAAGCACACCGAGTATCTTGAAAAAGAGTGTGGAAAAAAATTCACTACAAAGAAATAAAAAAGAAGAAAGACTAGCGCCACCTAACTAATGTTAAGGCATTTGTCATTTATCAAAACCTTGGCGTACTGCGATCTGTTTTTACTGTGTCTTATTTATAATGTCCTCTCTCTACGGATCTTTTCATTGTGCGTATGTAAGTGTCGAGCGATCAATTAATCAAACCAGGCTCTTTATATTGCTCTCTCGCCTTCACACTTCGCAGTCGATTCGGTATTATTATTTATGTACATAAGATCGGAAATATTCCCTGACTAGGTGACTCTGACTGCCTACGATTTTAGCCTGAAATTTCCAATGAAATAGGTTCGATTTTGTTTTGCCTATTTTTACACGTTTTGAGATTTGTCAGTTTTTAAGAAATAGCCAATTTTTTGAAAAATCACAAATTTTTGAGAAATTATCAATTTTCAAAAAATAAACAATTTCTAAAAAATCATTACCTTTTGAAAAAAAAAATGGGCAAAATCTTTTTTAAAAACCAACTTGAGAAAAAATATTGTCAATTCAAGAAAAATCATCAATTTTTGCAATGGTCAATTATTGAAAAATTATTTATTTGTGACAAATTATAAATTTTAAAGAAATGGTGAATTTATGAAAAATATGATCAATTTGTAAAAAATTATCAATTTGAGAAAAATTATGAATTTTTGATAAATTCTCGACTTAAATCAATTTTTGAAAAATTATTAATTCTTCAACCTAATTTATAATTTTAAAAAAAATTATCAATTATTTGAAAAATTCAATTTTGATAAAAAGGGGCCCAATTTTCGAAAAAGAATCAATATTTTGAAAAATTATCGATCAATTTTTGAAAAATCATAGATAAGTTAAGTATTACAAAATTATTCTATGTGAAATAAAGTACAGATTTTGAGAATTGTCAAGTTTTAAGAAATTAACAAATTTTCAATCTTTGCAAAAGTATAATTTTTTAGAAAATCATCAACTTTGAAAAATTAATTTTTTTTTTTGGGTGGATCAATTTTTCAGGAACTGTTAATTTTTTTTGTAACAAACAATTTGTGATTTGTAAACAATGATTGGGTAATTTGTTAAAAACGGTCAATTTCTTGGAAAAACTCGGGTTCTAAAAAGTGTAAATTTTTAAGAAATCGTCAATTTTTGAAAAATAATTTAGTTGGAAAAAATTACAAATTTGCAAAAAACTAACAATTTGTGAAAAAATATCACTTTTTGAAAAATTATTTTTTTGGGAAAAATCATCACAAATGTTCAGAAAAATTCAGATTTCGAAAATTGTTAATTTTGAAGAATTATTAATTTGCGTAAGATTAACGATTTGTGCAAAATTATCAACTTTTTTTGAAACCACCCAATGCTTAAAAAATCATTAATTTTTGAAAAAATAATAATTACCAATTTGTGAAAAAAATTAACTTTTTGAAAAATGATCAGTGTTTGAGAAATTATCAACTGATGAAAAACTACTGATTTTTGACAAACATACATTTTTGGAAAAATTATCACTTTTGAATAATCACAGATTAAAAAAAATTATCATCTGAGAAAACTTATAAATTTTGTTGAAAAATTCGGATTTTAAAAATATTGTCAATTTTTAAAAATTTTATCAATTTGTGTAAAATTACCTACCGAGAAATTATCAATTTTTAGAAATTACAAATCTTTGAGAAATTTATACATTTGAGAATGTATCAATTTCTGAAAAAATTATAAATCTTTGAAAAAATGTCCATTTGTGGACAAGTAAGTAAGTACCTAACAACAATTCTTGAAACAAAATAGTTTTTGAAAATAGTCAATTTTTAGGAAATCATTGATTTTTGAAAAATGAATAAATTGTAAGAAATTATCAATCTGTGAAAAATCATCGATTTTTGAGAATTCTTCAATTTTTGAGAATCACTGATTTTTGAAAAATTCTTTAAAAAAACACGTTTTTGAAAATTGAGAATTCTTATGAAATCGTAAATTTTTGAGAATATTAATTAGGTAGGTTAAAAAGAGCAAAATTTTGAAAACTTGAACATTTTGTAAAAAAATTTCAATCTGTGAAAAATTTGTTGGAAACGGAAAATTTCTGATAAAATATCACTTTTTGAAAAACCACAGATTTTTGTAAAATTATTATTCGAGGAAAAATGTGATTTAAAAAAATTCTAATTTTGAAAATTGTAAATTTACTTAATAAGAATAATTGTATTAATTTAATGTAATAAAATTACGGATTCATGAGAGATTATTAATTTGTTGAAAAACTGTATTTTTTGAAAACCCCAGTTTCAAAAATTATGAAGTTTTATGAAATTTTCAATTTTTGAAAAATTAAAAATTTGGTAAAAATAAAAAATTAACAATAAAATTGGCGAAAAATTATCAAACATTAAAAAAGTAAACTATCCATTTTTGAAAAAAATAGTTTTCAAAAATTGTTAATTTTTAAGAAATTACCAATTCTTGGAAAATTATCAACTTTTAAGAAATTATCAATTTATGAAAAATTGTCGATTTTAGAGAGATTTTCAATTTTTGAAAAACCAAACAGATTTTTATCCTTTTTTTTTTTTTTTTTTTTTTTTTGAAAAAGAAAATAATAGTTTTTGAGAAATTATTATTTTTAAAAATCATTATCAATTTTAAATTATAAGTGAACTGCTGTCTAATGGTGTATTTTTATTTTATAAGATACGATCACCATCTGGAAATTTTTTGAAAAAGGTCCTCTGATTTTTTTTTTAATTTCTCAATTTCAGTCAATTATATCAAAGGCCCACTTTTGCACATTGAAAGCTCTAAATCATTCTAAGGCCTAATCATCTCTTCGTATATTTGCTAGATAACTCGTCATCGTCTTGCCTATGCATCGAATATTACACTTACTTGGTGTCCCATCGGATCGTACCCTATCCCTCCATCAGAATATGGTGGCTGTAACAAAATAAAGAAAAAAAAACAAATTAGATTACAAAGCACGTGGCAACTTTAATCAAAACTGAAATCAATTTTTCTGTCTTAAACTAAACAACGAAAACATGCAATTCGTCGCATAAGCCAAGCGTTTCTGTGGAGGGCACCCATGTCCCATACGACGATATTTTTCATATTACAGAGTAAGCGTTAATTGGTTAAAGCTGCTAAAAAATTACGTAATAACGCCAACGTTTATATTGTATTATATTTTCTGGTTCGACGGAGGTTGGCAGACCTGTAGTATAATCAACCAGAACAACGTATCTACGCTCGGCGCTCGCAAACCAGCTCCTGTCAAAATTTTTAATTACGCCATTCTTCAAAACGCATTTCAGCATTTATCAAACATCGTTCGAGGAATAGAGAGACCCTCGCTCCCCCTCTCCCCCGGTACATACTACATGCTTACAATTACTCGTATAATCGTAACGCTCCCACTGGTGCACTCGCGCAACAAAATTTCATACTCTCGTACTCGTTTTGATTGATTCAATTAGCTTGTTATTGTTTTTTTCCAGATTACTTTGAAATATGATTTACAACTGCGCGAAATTTTTTCACTAATTAACCAACTGATCGGAAATTTTACCGTGGTGACGCACATAATGAGCAGCAGAAGGTGAGGGGACACCTTTCACACTCTTTTTTTCGGGGGGGGGGGGGGGGGGGGCACAGCTCGAGACAAACCTTTTCGTAGGCCACATCTGCACGTGAATGGTTTTTCCCTCAGACAGTGCTCACTTCATTTCCAACTACCACACGCTTTTTTTCCTCGTAATAAAAGTAATTTGTACCTGCGAACCAGACATTGGAGAAGCATAATCGTTACCATTCATATTGAGACTGTAGCCCATGCTATCTTGCGGACCACCAGGAGGTGCTGGCGACATCATCGGCGTTGGTGTACCTTGCGATGTAGGACCCATACTGTACGGCGACGCTCCTGCAATTGCAAGCAAAATTAACACGTTAGTTGGTTCGAGACGTGAAAATAAAAAATGTCAATTGTACAGTAGTTTTATAAATTTTGCACGCGAGTTTGAGAACAGGGGAGGCTATTTTCATAAACAAATATTTTCAAAATCAAAAACAATCAAAATTTTTCAAAAAATTGATAATTTTCCAAAACTTTATAAAATTGATGTTTTAGTTAGGAAAATTTAAATTAATTTCACAAAAATTCAAAAATTTAAAAAACCAATGATTTTTCAGAAATTGTTAATTTTACAAAAATAGAAACTTTTCAAAAATTTGATACTTAATTTTATAAAATTCATATCTTCAAAAATCATCAAATTCGCATGAATTCAACATTATTCTATTTTTTTTTAATTTATAAAAATTGAGAACTTTTTGAAATTTTATGATGATGTTTCCAAAATCAACGGTTTGACAAAAACCAATTTTTTTTTCCAAAAATTGATGGCATTACAAAAATTGATGATTTCTCATGAACTGATGATTTGTAAAAATTGACGATTTTTCAAAACTTGGTGAGATAATAAAACTCGATGAAAGCTTTCAAAAATTGATGATTTATCAATTGACAATTTTCTTTAAATTGATAATTTTTCAAAGATTTAAAATTTTTTATAATTTTTCAAAATTTTATGACATTACAAAACTTGATTAAAAATTTGTATTCAAAAATTGATGATTTCTCATGAATTGATGATTTTTCACAAATTGACAATTTTTTAAAAATTGATGATTTTTCAAATCGACGATTTCTCATAAATTGATAATTTGTCAAAATTGATGAATTTTCAAAACTGGATGAGTTTTTCTTTTTTTCTAAAATTGATAATTTGCCAAAAATTTATGATTATTTTCAGAATTGATGATTTCTGAATTGATAATTTGCCAAAGTTGATGATTTTTCACATGTTGATAATATTTGTTAAAAAATGATGATTTTTCAAGAATTGATGATTTCTCAAAACTGATGGATCTTCACAGATTGACGATTTTTCATAAATGACGATTTCTCATGAATTGATGATATTTTGTCGAAATCAATAATTTTTCACAAAATGGTCATTTTTCAAAAATTGATGAATTTTTGGGGACAGACGACCTCTCAAAAGACAATTCTCAGAAAGTGGATTTTAAAAAAACGGGTATTTCTTCATCAAAAAGCTGATGATTTCTCAAAATTGATATTTTTTCATTAAAACAATAATTTTCTTACAAACTGGTAATTTCTCATAAATTTATTTCTCAAAATTGATGAATGATGATTTTTTAAAATTTACAGACTCATTTTTTTTAATTGACTACTTTCCAAAAATTGGTGACTTATCCTCAGAATATTGACAATAACTTATAAAATATTGATGATGATTTCTCAAAAATTAAAAATTTTCAAAATTAAATTTCATTTTCAAATTAAGTGATTTTTTTTTGCTTGGTACAGCCTAAAATTTAAAAAACGAATTTCTTGATATTTCATCAACTTTGAGTGAGAAAAGTCGGTTTTTCATTATCATTCCTCAACCCTTATTTTCATTCAATTTAATTTCGAAAAATTATTAAAATTTAAAATTCTCAATTTTTAAACTTGAAAATTTTTAAAACTAATTTTAACTTTCGAGGTCTAGGTACTAAATTTTGTGAAGAATTATCATCGAATTTTATAGCTTTTTCGAGAGTGATTTTTCATTTCAATTTTTTTTTTCAAAATTAGTTGAAGATGATAAAAGAAGGACACTGCACATCATTACCGATCAGTCTGCACGGAACTGATGGAAGTATACCATACTTGGAGGGAGACTCTTTCGCAGAAGAAAAAAAGCAATAAACCCGACATAAATAAAAAGTTATCTGAGATTTGTGCGATACAGAAAAACGGAAATTTCTGCTGTTTTCGCGTCCACCTCCCCGCCCCTGCGGCTTCTCGGGTACAGCACGATGCAGCGCGCACCAAAGTAGGTGGGGGGAGAGATGGCGACGTCGACGGCGAAAAAAAGAAAAAAATGAGATCTTTTATTGAGCTGGTTGGTGGCGCAGCATGCTGTTAATGTTTTGACTTTTGTCTCATGCCGGAGAGAAAATGCTTGAAATGTGTTTCACGAAAATGTAGCTTGCCTAGCGGAGCAGAAATGGTCCCTGGAGGAAAGGAGGAGTTGGCAGAGACAACCAACCAACTGAAATGGAGTTAATATATCAAACGGTTAGAAGGGATGCAAGGGTTGCTCTTGACAGCTTGAATGGGTTTTCTTAGTCCTGCTTCTTACCCGAGTTTCTTTATACTGGACCGTCCTTCCTCCTTTATCCGCCTTTATTACTTTCTCCTCGCTGTATTTCACTCTATGGTTTGCGCCATCTCTTTCTGCCCTCTCCTGGCATCCTTCTCTCTCACTCCAACTCTTTTCTCTCTCGCCACACTATATAAGGTTACATTTCATCTTATTATCCCTGGCATGGCGTTTTCTCTCTCTCTCTCTCTCACACACACTGTCTTTTTCACGCTGGCCCCTGATGGAGTCCCCGCACCACACTGTTTCCTATATCCTTCTTCGTCTTCATCGACGGCACCATTTTAATTTCGTTCCTCTAGGTGACAACGGAGTCAGATTTGCTACTTCTTTTTTCTTTCTCCTTTTTTCCTCTCTACCGAGTTACACACACCGCTGCTCCACAGTCCGTAGTGTATACCACCTTTAATTTTCTTTCCCTATTTTCGCCGTTTATTTCCTTTTCGTTGACCTCTATTTTCTACGTACCTCTACGAAATGAAAATACGTGTGCAACTTATAACGGTCGCCCATGAAGCTTTATGAGATTTTCGCTTTTTGCAATATTGAGACGAATACGGGTCTAGCAGGCCCGACCTCAATGTAGGTTTTGATTTGATTACTTTTTCACCCTGTAATTTGTGGATTTTCTACGGAGTAGAGTAGTTGTGATATTCCCCAATTTCGATTCCAATAATTTCTTTGGAAATGAAGACATTTTTTAGGGGAGTAAATTTCGAGATAAGTTAGATAGAAAATTTATTTTGAAAAAAATTGACTTTATTAAAAGAAAACTTATTTTCTGACAAGCGAATTAATTTTGACAGAAAAAATGACCATTTTTCAAAAATTTGAGATTTTTATTTAAAAAAAAAAAAAAAAAAAAAAAAAAAAAAACTGACATTAGGTACCTACTTGGAAAAATTGTCATTGTCATTTTTTCAAAAACGTAATGATATAGGGCCCGGATTTTTATGATATTGCTTATTTTTTCCTGCTGCACTAGATAGGGCATATCACAATTTTCTTTACGTTTCATGCAATTCTGAGACGAATGGTGAAATTTTTAAGCGCTTATTTTTGCTTATTTTAGGTATAAATGCTTAAAAACGCTTATTTTTGCCAAAAAACGTCAAAAACCCGCATATTTTGCGCTTTTTCTTAGTTTTCAGCGCTTTTTTTTTGAAAAAAACTGAAAAACCTGACCACAAAAAAAATTTTTAAAACACAATTTTTTGTATTTTCAATTTTTTTTTTTTTTTTTACTTTTCAAGTTGCAATTTGAAGGAAATTTCAGTTGTGGAGGGGTTTTTCAAACTATAATTTAATTTTAATTCAATCTAATCGATTTCGATTGTGAAATCTCAACGCGTTCAAATTTATTGAATTTCGCATTATTTATTTAAAAAATAAATGTTTTAATGTTTTTCTGCTCTACATTTCTTTTAGTTCCTACATATGTACGATTTGATAGGTTTTTCGAAAGCGATTTTAAAATACCTGCATTTTGATACCCATGAATGGTCATGATGGTATATTTTTAAAGCACTCATTTTTGCTTTTTTTGGTTTTATAGGGCATATTTATGCTTATTTTTCATATTTTAACCGCTTGACATAAGCGCTTATTTTGCTATTTTAAGCGCATAAAAATCCGGGCCCTAGAAGTATAAATTTGCATTTTATTATAAAAATTGTTTTTTTTTTTCAGAAAAATTCAAAAATATGATTTTTCTAAAAAAAAATACCATTCAAAATAAAACCGTCATTTTTGAGAAAAAAAATGGATTTTGTGGGAGAATCGATGTTTTTTAGAAAAATTGCAAAAATATATGTGACCGTCCACGAAAGAAGGGACCTGGTGTATGAAAATCCCATTTCGAGATATACGCGTTTAAAGTTTTAACTTATGCGCGAATTGGTTTTAATCGCCACCAATCCTGATGAAACTTCATTCTCGACTAGATTAAACATATTAGGAAACTCTGAGAAAGTTTTGTGACGTTATATCAATATTTAGTGTGAATTCGATGACATGTAGTGGGGCTATATCAGGGTTTTTCCGAAATTCGGTAATCCATGAAAAAAGGGACTTAGTGTAAAAAAATCTAAATTTCCAACTTAAGTGCAATTTTAATTTAATCTGACGTATGGTAATGATATTAAACTTCATCCTCAACTAGAGACCTGGGAGAAGTTTTGATCGATAGATAAGACTTCAGAGATACCGAATCCGCTCATAAGTCATTTCACCCAAGATGTGACACTAGGTCCCTTTTTTCATGGACGGTCACATATTTCGTTAGAATTTTGTTTGGAAAATTTAAATTTCTGATACCTAATTCAAAAAAAATGACATTTTGAGCAAAAAAAATCCAAGAAAATAATACTTACTTAAGCAAAAAAAGAAAAAAAACAATATAAAAAATGACTTCTTTCAAAAAATGGCAAAATAATTAAGAAATGAAAAGAGAAGAATTAAAAAAAAAAAAAAATTCAATAATTTGGCATTCTTCCCCCACCCCTCCCCCCATAAAAGTCATTCAAAAAAATGTAAATTCTCTTCTTTTCGATAATTCAAAAAGTTACTGACATTTTGCTAAAAAAAAAAATACAACTGAGAAAAATTGATGTTGAATATTGATTTTTTTAAAAATAGAATGATTTTTTTTAAAACGACATTTTGTCGGAAAGATTGGCGTTTTTCAAAAAACTGAGGTAAGTAAAACCTGACATTTTTCAAAAAAAAAAAAAATTCTTGAAAAAACCACATTTTATTTCGAAAATTTTGTTTTTCTTCAAAAATACCTACTGACATTGATATTTTTCTGGGAAATTTTCAATTAAGTAAGAAGTTGATACTATTCTAGTTGAAAAAAACTGTATCATCCAAAGAAATTGTCAATTTAAAAAAAAATGAATATACTTATAGTTATAAAAAATTTATTTTTGTTAAAAAAAACTTTCATTCCATAATAATAATATGAAATTATTACCTAGGTAGGTATTTTCAAAAAAAAAAAAAAAAAAAAAAAAAAAAAACGAATGAAAAAAATTAAACAAAAAAAATTACATTTGTTGGGAAAGTAAGCATTTTGCAAAATATGGCATTTTGTGAAAAAAATCTCCCACTAATTTTTATTTTTCAAAAAAAGGGGAATTTTTTTTAATCAACTATTTTTGTTGAAAAATTTCAATTTTTAAAAAACGTGGAATTATTCAAAACAAATGTTGATTTTTTTCCAAAAATCCATAAATTCAACATTTTCTTTGAAAAAAAAAAAAAAAACAACAACATTGTTAAAATTGACATAAATCTCGTTAAAAAACGACATTTTGTCGAAGAAATGATAATTTTTCAAAAAATTAAGATCATGTACCTATGAATAAAAAAAATCAATTTTGCAAATAAGATTTTTTTCCTTGAATAATTCAATACAATAATATTTTTTTAAACTGTATTTTTCTTTTAATTAGCATTTTTCAAAATATAAAACCAAAATCTGTTTTAGAAAATAACATTTTGTTAAAAAATTGTTTGTTTTTTTGAAATTAGAATTGATGTTGACTTTTACCTAATTAAGAAAATTAGCGTTTTGTTAAAAAATTGTCATAATGTCAAAGAATTGGCATTTTAAAAAAAAAACTGTCTTTTTGAATGCATCAACACAAGCATTTTTTCGAAAAATTCTTAATGAAAATACTGACATTGATATTTCGTCAGAAAAAATGACACTTTGTTAAAAGAACGACATTTTTTGAAAAAACCAAATTTTTGGAAGAATCCATACCAAAATATATTTTTTTAGAGAAATCGACATTTTGTTTTGAAAATGTGCATTCAAATTAAACTTGACATTTAAAAACAATAATTAAAAAAACTTGGAAATTAATTCTTTAGAAAATAGGTACCTATGTACCTAATACCTATATTCACACCATTTTGTCAAAAGTACCTACCAATCATTTTTAAAAATTACCATTTTGTTTTGAAAATCGTCAAAAAATTACTTAACTTTTGTTAGAAAAATTGTCATTAAAAAAAACCTGTAAACTTGAAAGAAAAGTAGTATTTTTTGGTTTAAAAAAACACAATTTAATCACATCATTCACATCTGATAATTTGAAGAAAAAAAATTGTAAAAAAACTGACATTTTGTTTTTAAAAAATTGAACTTTTAAAAAATATGTACTGATCCTGACATTTCATCGAAAAATTAGAATCCTCTATTAAAAAATTGACAATGTGACATTTGTCAGGAAAATCTACATGTTTAAGAAAATTTAAACATTTTTTCTCGTAAAATTAAATACCCACACATACCAGATACCTATCTCAGAAAACCAGAACTTTTTCCAAGAAATAAAATCCCCAGATCAACATACTACTGCATAAGTGGCTCACAATCAAGATACCAGTAAAAACACCCAGTACAACGAAATTTTTCCATTTCGCTGAATCTCACATATAGCCAAGGAAAAAAAAGGGCAACCTACGAGTAAAAATACCCGACACAATTGCACGAAACGTATTTGTACGTATTTTGCTTTTTACCCTTAGTACGACGAGATGGGTTAGTCGGATCGTTGTTTTTTCTATCTCTTTCTCATTTCTCCATATACCTAGGTAAACGTACCTACTACCTATCTACGTATACCTAATACTCCACACTGGCACTGCACTATTTCGTTTCAAAATACACACGAATCCTATTGTATTAATCCCTCTTCTCGTACATGTACTCCGCCGTTTTGGTAGTCACAGGTGTGCTTTAGTATTTCCTTCATTCTTAATACACTACCCACTTTCTCATGCCCCGGTCTCCTCTTTTTTCTCTGCTTTTTTTTTACCGATATGTTATATAATTGCTCTTTGTTAAATGAAAACATTCTACCCGTTAAAATGTGCCCTAGATTTTCCGTCATGTACATACGCGTTCGCGTGCGTTATTTTTATTACTACATTCGGGTACATTTTTCCAGCCCAGTTTTCCTCCTCCTCGTCGCCCAAGTTGGTCTGTTTCTATTTCCATTTTTTTTCTTTTCCTTTTTCAAAAACCGTATTAAATTTCGCACGCTGTCGCTATTTTTATATACCTGTCAGATGGCCTTATCGCGTCATGTTTCCCCCACGAGTATTGGAGGCCTCATGGCTCGTGTGTTTGAAATTTCATAAGTTGATAGCGATCGAGAACGACAACGAATGTAAGATGGTGAGAAATTGACCAGGTTATTGTAATTATTTTATTTGATAATCAATTCGTTTTAATTTCTCTATAGTCGAATTTACAAAGTGGAAAGATAGGTAGATAGGGGGTACTCACCGGCAGCTTTTTTCGCGGCATATAAATTCGCTTCTTCTTGAGCTTTTCCTATGTTCTTCTTATATCGAATACGTTTATTTCCAAACCAATTTGAAACCTAAAAAACGTACAAAAAATATATTAGAAAAAATGCTTAAAAATATTTTTCAAATATAATAATACCTAAGCCTAATATCTAAAATCCAAATTATAATGCCTGATGTATAAATCGACCAATCAGAAATTCATCAACTAATTGCACCACATCTAAGGTAGGACATCCATATACCATTCGAATTAAAATTCTACGAGGGTCCAATATGAAAAATAATTTATTCTAAGCAAATTACTGCGGTTGGAAATACGTAGATTCTACGAGTAAATTAAGATATTCGTCGTCATTTATTAGAATCTGTGCCAATAATGCGAACCATCACGTTATAAGAAATACAATATCATTTTCCCTGCCGAGACAACACGCGTCGTAAATTCAAAAAAAAAAAAAAAAAAAAAAAAAAAACCTCAACCGAGACGCTCGATTTATATTTCACAATTCATCAGTCATGCAGAACACGACATTCACGTAGTTTACGAACAATTTAATAATAAATCAATTATGTACTTCGGAATTGATTAAAATAATTTCGCATTTGATGAGTAAATGAGATTATAATCGATTCTGAAATCGTGATGGATGCCAAATGATGGGATATCTAATCGTGTCTTAGTATCGATATATCGAATTATACTTAGTTCAAATTTCGACGCGATTAATTTACATTCAGGTATTAATAATTTGCGGATCGATTTTTTTTTTTTTTTTTTTTTTTTTTTTAGAAATCTGTTTAGAAGAATTTTCTACTGAAATTTTTAAAAATAATTACTCTGTAATAATTTTTAGTGTGAATTCAAAAAAAAAAAAAAAAAAATATGAAAGAAACATTTAAAAAATATTTTTATGCAAATTTTGTTGAAAGAACATTTCTTCTTCAAAATTTTCAATTATTCTTTTTGAATCATTTTTTAAACACAGCTCATTTTTCCTTCAGAGGGTTTCATTAGGATACCTCAATATCAATTAAAAAAAAATTGTTTGAAAAATATTTGGGTATATTTTTTTTAGATAATTGAGTAACTTTTTGACCCTTTTTAAAGAGTACCGCCAAGTGCCAATTTTTCAAGATTTTTTTGACCAAGAGAAATTAAAACAGATATTTTATATTATAAGAAAAGAAATGGTTAAAAAAATATTTTCATTTTATTTTTGTTCAAGAAATTTTGTTTTCAAATAGGTAGACCATATTATTGGAAATAATTTTTCAATACCTAACCTTTTTTTCAAGTTACTTAACTTTTTTTTTTTAATGACAAGTTTTTCTTAGGAGGCAATTTTTTCAAGAAAATTTTATTTAGTTTAAATTTTTTTTTTCTTTTTGAAAAGTATTTCATTTTTTTCTGTTGAGAAATAGCCTAAAAATAATTTTTTCAGAGGATTTCTTCAGGATTTTTTTTATCAAACAAAATTTTGCAGGCAAAACAATTTTTGGGGACAATTTTTTATCAGATTCTCAAATAAGTATACATTTTTTTTGTTTTTATTTTTTGACTTTTTATTTTCTTGATAAAAATAAAATAGATTACATAAGGGCGTACTAATTTCTCTGAGATTCTTCCAAAATAAATTGAATTAGGTACCTACTCTTTTTCCAGAAAGAAATTTTTTAGATTTTTTCAAAAAAAAAAAAAAAAAATCAACAATCATTAGCATTACCTAATAATAATTTTTCAAGCAATTTTTTTTCTTTGCAAAATTTCTAGATATTTAAAAAAAATTATTCAAGCAAATTTGTTCGCATTACAGAAAAAGAGATTTTTTCCAAGGTAGGTAAGTTTTCCACTAAAAAAAAAAGTTTTCTCTCTTAGTAAAAAAATTTCCATAACAAATAATTTTAGATTTTTTTCCAATTTTTTTGTGAATAACTAAGATAGTATTTTTAAATCACTTTTTATAGACATAATTTATTATTATTTCATATTGCCAATTTTTCTGAGATTTTTTAAAAATAACATCTTGAGAGAATTTTTAATAATAGTATGAGTTTTTATGATTAAAAAAATGATTTTGAATTTAAAAAATGGTCATTTTTTGGACGCAATTTTAAAGAAAAATTCTCGGTGATAAAAAATACTTAGTCATTATTTTTTAGGCACAATTTTTTCCGAAGAGAATTTCCGTACGGTGGAATTAAGTATAATAACAATTTAAGTCAAAAATCAGTTTGGCTCTTCGCACATTGAAACACATTGCTCTGGCCTTTGTCATTTTTTTCCTAGCCTTCGTTCTTTTGACTTACATTAATTATTGATGGAAACCTTCTACAAAAAAAATAAGTTGAAAGAACGCAGCCAAGGAAAACAATGGCAAGGCCAGAGCAATGTGTTTCAATATGCGAACGCGAAGAGCTAAAGCTGATTTTTGACTTAGTTTGTTATTACCTGATTTCACAGATATTCTAACCATTTTTTTCTTTTAGTAAGTACTCAATTTTTTTGAATTTTCACTCTTTAAAGAAAACACAAAATTTTTAAGAGAAAATTGAGAGAAAAATGCTATTTTAGGAAATCAAAATTTTTTGACAAAACATTTTTTCATAGGGTGGTTAGTGGTTCTGTAAAACTATGACGAAAAATACCATTTCATACAATTATGAGTTTTCAAAGTTGAAGTAATTTTGAAAATTTTGACAAATTTTCCAGAAAGTGTTGAAAGGGTAATTTTCAAAATGAATTAAATTTTTCGATTTTGGTAGGTACAGTTTTGAAAATTTTCAGTGCTAAAAAAATGGAAATTTTTGGATATTTTTAAATTTTGTTGAATTTTCAAAGTTGTAATAATTTTTAAAATTCAGTCAAATTTTCACAAAATGTTAACAAATCAATTTACAAAATTTAATAGCCTATTCGATTTTTTTTTTTAATTTAAAATTTTCAAAATTTGACAAAAACGGAAATTTTGGTCATTTTTGAATTGTAATATTTTAAAAAGTTTAATGAAAAAAAGCTAAAAATTAATCAAAATAACACAGATTTTACGAAAACATTAGGACCTAAAAAAAAATAATGCTGAGAATCTGAAAATGGGAAATATAAAAGAAAAACAACAAGTACTCGTACATGTTAAAATTTTTGCAAAAATTCTCTGCTCATTACTCAAACTAGATCATCCAAAACGACAATATGACCATGAATGAATTGCTAGGCAGGGTGTTAGATGCTACTACCAACCCATAAATCTACCTCTGGGCTCTGGTCGACGAAATCTCGTCTAATTTCGCCTTTTCCCCCGGCACTACAACAATCACGCAGAACGAAGAAAAAACAGCTACAATCCCGTACTCTCGAGCCATACAAGAGGGAGAAAAAAGCTAGCAACGTCGAGAAACAGAATAATTAACTCGGTTTTAGAAATTCAAATGACCCTGCACCCTGTGCACCCAACATCGGGTAACATTTCTCTCGTTGGGCGAATGAAAAATAAATTCACTCAGCTATCGCATTCGCAGCCGAGAACGGAACGTAACGCAACACACAGCACACAGAACGTAGGGATAATTCAACAGCAGCCCGAGAAAATATATTAAGCAGATAAGCGCGATAAGAAAAAGATTTCATTTGATTATAAAATCTAAAGGGTAATTTGGATAAAGAAAAACGGATCTCTCGTATTCGCGTTTCGCGCTCCACGCTCCTCGGCTGCGAAGTCAAAAAAAAAAAAGGAGAAAATAGCAAAGGCGAACAAAGCCAGACAAAGATAGCGAAACACACCGAAGACCGAACAACCCGAAACGACGAACCGAGCACGTTGAAATAGAGTAGGAGGTGTCGGCAAGCTTTAATACTCAGTTTTAATCAAATTTCTCAAGAAAATGCTTCGGATGTTTTTACTTCCCTCAGTACAATTTTCTTCTTCTTTCCTTCTTCGCTCAGCTTCTCACCGTGTGCTCCTTTCTCACTCCTCTCTTTAGATAACGACGAAAATTAAACTGCTGCTACTTCTTTTTCGCCTTCGCCTTCCCAGCTCCCCCTCCCCTACTCTACCTCATCATCCTGTCTGCCTTCCCTGGTTTCTTCTTCTGCTGCTCCGCACATCCTGTACACGGCAGCGTAGGAAAAAGGAAGAGACGAAAAAGCCCCGGTATTTATACAATAGGGAGAAAAAAGAAAAGAAAAACTCCCAATATACGCGCTTTTCTCATTTTCCTATACTTTCTTTTATACGGCTTATACAAAAAGTTTTTTTCTCTATTTCGCCTGCCTGCCTTCTCTCAACACTCCGATGGGTTTTTCTCCCAGCACCGTCGTACTCCTTTTTTCTCTTCTATATTTTTTTTCGCTTTTTCGCTTTTTTTTTCTTCTTTTTTTTTTTTGTAAATTTAATTCACGCGCCAAAATCGCGCCGGCAACTTTACAACAATAAAATATATAAAAAAAGGAAAAACCCAGAGAACGTGTTTCGGTTTTTTTTTTTTTTTTTTTTTTTTTTTTTCTTTCAACAATACGTAAACGTATTCGCCGCATCTACGAGTAGAATTCGCACATATCGGGAGAGGATGCAGAGCCCGTCAAAAAGACGCTTATACCTCAGCTCCGGCTCTGACTGCGAGAGCGAGTTGAACGAGGAACGAGCGACCCGAGTAAATAATATAATTTCGTGTAGACAAATAACTCGAAAAACGCCAACTGAGCGAAATTTTTTTTCACAACTCACGCTTTGCTGAATAAAAAAAGGCGAGCGAGTTCGTTTTGCCATTTCCTGTTACGTATATATGCGAGCGTGTTTTTTCCATCGTATTTTCACGTTGGGTATCTCTCTCTGACGAGAGTAGGTTCCCGCAGGAATACGCTAACATCGTTTGCGAATTTGGGCATTGCGTATTCTGTATTTCGTATAGGTGGAGTAAACAACAGCAGCAACAACAACAACAACAACAACGGGGAAGATGATAGAGATAGGGTAAAAATGGTGGAAATTTTTTACTCACTTGTGATACCGTTATGCTACACTTTCTGGCTAGTTCTTCTTTAGCTTCTTCCGAAGGATAAGGATTACTTAAATGTGAATAGAAATATTCGTTTAAAATTTCTGACGCTTGTTTACTGAAGTTTCGTCGCTTTCTCCTGAAAACCAATCGTAATCATTAAAACTTTAGAAAGACTATCATATTACGTAATAAAATCATATAATTATAATAATATGAAAAATTTCAATATAAATGTGCAAATGTAAGTACAAATATTGTGTAATTGAAATTAACAAAAATTCAAGTCTTGATTCATTCATGATCATGAAGCTTCCAATCGACTCGAGTAAAATTTTTTAAAACTACAGAAATTTCTGAGATTAGAATGACATACGTGTATTTTCAACATGGAAGTAATGAATTTTGAAGGTAAGAATTAATTCGAGGAAAAAAACCAACAATTTTCATAGTTGGATAGGTACCCTTCGTAGGAATTCTAGAAATTGTGTTTCTACAAATTTCGATAAATATTCTAAATCGACTGAAATTATAAATGAAGTTTTCGAAAAATTTATAACACAAAATCTGACAAAATTGGAGAAAATGATTTTCAAAAAAAAAAAAGATCAAAAAATCGATTTGTCAAAATCCTAAAAAGTACAGTTTTTATATAAAAAAAATCAATGATTCGAAATCAAAAATTCAAAAGAACTGCGAAAATGATTTTTAAAAATAAGAAAAATAAAAATTTCAAAATACTTACTTAAAAATTCATTTTTGAAAATAAAAAAAAATGTTGCCAAAAATAATTGAAAATTGAAAAAAATTTGAATAAAGTTTTTAAACATGATGCCATCAGGATTTCTCCCCTTCCCTAAAATATTGAAAAATGTTCATTACTTTTTTTACTACTATCCGCAAATTTTTTAGAGTCTTCTGGTCCCCCCCCCCCAAAAACCCCCCAGACAATTAAGGACTCTTCCAAAAATTTAGGATCCAAATATATTACAGAAAAATTTTGAAATAGCAGGAAAAAACATAATGTTACCAATGTGAAGAAAAAAAATCAGCTATTTTTTAGACTACATTGATTTTTTGATTTTTAATTTTGATTTTGATATTTTAAAAATTGAACTGAAAAATTCCCACATAAAAAATTGCTAGAACAATTATTTTTAAATTAAACAAAACTGATTACTTTCAAATCTTTAGGTAGAAAAAACAGAAAACACATTTTAAAAACATGCAATGAAAAATTGAAAAAAAAACAACTTGGAAAAATTGGCGAGAATAATTCCCCTCCCCCCAAAAATCTCTGTTAGAAATTATAGTTATCTGTAGTATAAGACTACCAAGAAATTACAATTGAAAAAATTTTATCTCAAAACCAAGTCAATTCATATAGAAAAAATTTTAATTCTTCAAAAAAAACATACAAAATCAAAAAATGGCAAAAACAATCATCTTTTAATTTTTAAAAAATGGCAATCGTAATTTTCGAAAATTTCCAAAAACTATTTTACGTTACTAGGGAGATAAAGTGCTACTTTATATAGCTCTCGCTGATCTTTCGGTAGTATAAAGAAGCCTTTTTCTCCCTCGTAATGTAAAATAATTTATCCAACTACTATTATACAAAAAAAATTTACGACAAATATTCGAAAAAATACATGAAAAAAATTGCAATAAAAAATTTAAAAAAAAACATTCGGAATAAAAAAACTTGGAAACATTATCAAAAATAATTTCCAAAAATTCCAAAAAAAAAAAAAAATCGAAAAAATTGTTTAAAATGTAAGTGAGTGTTAGTACGTATTACATAGAAATCCTTCAAAAAATCACAATTGAAAATTTTCTGGCTTGAAAAAATAAGTCTCTTTGTAATAAAAAATGTGAAAGATAACTTTCAAAATATTAAAAAAATCTTAATATGAAAATTATCATTAAACAAAAATAGAAAAAGAACATATTTAAAAAAAATTGCAAATTCAAAAAATAGCAAGCATATTTTGTACCAGCTAATACTTAATAATAAAAAGCCTTTAAAAAATTGGCAAAAATAATTTTTAAAAATTAAAAAAAATGTTCCTGAACATGAAAAAGTTCAAAAAATAAGTAAGTACCCACAACTAAAAAATTGTATTTTTTGGAGATATTGAAAAAGTTTTTAAAAAAAAGTTATGTAGGTACAATAAAAACTTCCAAAAAGTGTCAGTAAGCACTATTTTCAAAAATTAAAAAAATAGGTATAATACCTAATATTATATTTTTTATACTGGAAAATTCATCATTTTTTTTCATTAGAAAAAACAGGTAGGGATAAAAAAAATTGTAGAAAATTCAGAAAAAATACATAACATAATGAATGTACCTATCAGAGGAAAAAAAATCATCCGCAGTTTATTAAATACCATAAAAATTGGTAAAAAAATGTTTCGAAAATAATTTGTCAAAAAAACACCTGCAATAAAAAGACCAAGAAAATATGCAAAAATAATTTTCAAAAATTCAAATACCTAAATATACAATGTACCTAGCTACCTACTTCTGATTTTTTTTTCTTCAAAAATATCGAAATTTTAAGGAATTAAGTAAAATTTATTATTGAAAAATTCATTTAAATATGAAAAAAATTTTAATGTTACTAATCAGTTTGGACAGTTTTCGGGGTTAATTTTAAAAAATCAATATCGCTTGAAAACTGTCGAAATCATTCAATTTAGTTTAAATTTCACTGCAAATGAATTCTATCAATTTTTTTTATTTCGACAAGAAATTCTTTTTTTTAAAATTGGTTAGATCCAAAAATTACTTGGAGTACCTAATTTTTTTTTTTTTTGATTTTTCAAAAATTATTTCAAACAGTTTTTTATAATTTTTATTTTGATTTATTTCCAGGATTTTTACTAAAAATTTCAACAAAAAAAATCGATTTTAGAAAATTAGGTAGATTTGGAATTTATTTTAACTAATCAATAATGTTTTTAAAAAATGGAAATTTATTTTTTTATTTTTTTTAAAAATTATTTTAGATTTTTCTAAAATACTTAGTTTTTAACAGCTTAAAAAAAATATTGATCGTTTATGGATTTTATTCACACACAAAAAAAAATATTCAGAATTCAGAAGTCCAATTTTTGAAAAATTTTGATCTGTCGAAATAAACGTGTAGATAATTTTGCTAATTTTCGAAAAATTTCAATAAAAAATATCAAAAAATGAAATTTTTTTGTAATGGTCGATTTTCACTTTTTTAAGCCACCTAATACTAAATTACTCATAAAAAAATAATTTTTTACATAAGAAAATTAAATTTTCTATAAAATTAAAAAAAAAATTGAAATACATCTCTGACAAAAAATTCTAATATCACATTTTTTTAAACGAAAAAATACTCTCAAAAGTAGGGAATTTTCCAAAAAAATCCATTTTCATCTCAGATAATATAACTTTGAACAATGCCGTTTAATTTGCTATTTACCTACTTGAATTTTCAAAACCGCGATCTCAACACTCTACAGGCCCATCTAAAATTACACCACTCGCAGCATCAGAATCACTGGCACCAACCTACGTCCTTCTATTCTCTCATAATCTACGATTAATTACCGTACAATGGTTCTTCCAACACCATCCATTGTATCATCGCGATAAACCTGCACACGCGTTTCAGATATTCCGATGAAACATCACGTTTCAACTTACATCAACAAAAACCTTGGCTTTTTAACGATGCCAAGTAATTTAACGAAACGTGACAAATGATAATCGAGGAGTTTTCTTTTCTCGCGCTTCTCAAGTGTCAACATCATATCCTATCCTATACTCGTACTGTCGTACATACGATTCCAACACGACACACATAAAGCTTCACACACCCGATAAAAACTTTTTCTCCTTCTTTGTTAACTTTTTTTTTTTTTTACCAACCCCTGATTCTTCTAGTATTTATATATTTCCACTGCACCCCGCCACGTCATCGTCCAGAGAGACAGTCAAAGCTCCGAACAGCATTCAAAATACCATTCTGTCCTAAAGCAGCATCCATGTTAAATGTAGCAAAAGGCGGCCAAGCGTGATGTACAAGGCCGGATATTACAACAATATTGTATACACCGGAGAAGGAAAAAAAAAAACTTGTTAAAAAATTTCCAAAAGTACCTTTTTTGTAATTTTTTTTTACAAACGCAATTTATAAATTTTCCTTTTCAGTCGCCCGATCCCGATCTCGATCGAATACAAAAAATAGCAATTTCGACAAGAGGCGAAAAAATTTTTATGCTTCGAATCTTTATTAAATTTCGCATGTTCGCCTCGATTTTTTTCATCGTACTTTCACAACGTTTGGGTTTTTTCCTTCTTTCTATTTTTTTCTTTCTTCGTATATTATATATCCGAAGTCGAAAAACTTTGAACAGTAAATCTCTGACGAATTTAATGGTTTAATTTATAGACGACGGTGATGCGGCGCGAACAAAACCGCCAGACATTTTAATACGTCGACCGTGAATTTATACCGAGTGTTTTTTTCTTCCTTCTTTATGAAAGGAAAAGAAAAACGAGGAATATAAATAAGTGAACTTAAGAAAACCTCTCCGGATCGATAATGACAAATCTCACAAATAATATGCAGATTGGAAAATTAAAAAGTATTTTATAATATTTCCAGTGCTGCCGAGAGAAGGTCAGAGAGAGGAAGGGAGGGGTTAAAATTAAAAGTTCGTCTTTATCAAAAGAACGTTGAGAATTTCGACCAAAGTTACCACTGTAAAAAATTTATCAACTTTGAAAAAACATTGCCATTTCAATTGGCTCGGTTACAATAAAAATAAAAAAATTGCCAAAAATACCCCGAATATCGATCGCGTATAAATTCAATTCTAAATTACTTTCGTCGTTAGCAAAATACCAGAAAAATTTTCAAATTGAAACGTTATTTATAGACGCGAAAAATTTTTAACCTCGAGAAATTTGTCTCTTTTTTGATTTTGCATTTTTCAAAACCAGCTCGAATATTAGGAATTAAAAAAAAATCCATCTGAGAAAATTCGTAATAAGGTACAAATGTTTTCAATGATTTTCCAACAGTGTTTAATTTTTTCATCTATGAAAGGTCAATGCTCCCCTGTTGTACTTCCAATGCGAGGAAATGATTTTACCCTGATGTTAAAATAACGATAATGAATAAAATCAATCAAATAATAAATGACAGATGATGACTTATTTTTGCAAAAATGTGGCAATTCTTTTGATGAGTCATATATTTTGTAACACTTCAATGTTGTTTTCTCATGTTTTTCGTATTTTTTTTTTCGAAGAATTTTTTTTGTAAATTTTAAGAGATTAAAAACACCCTAGAAAAATATTTTTTCAGCTGAAAAGTTGAAAAATTTGTCTTTGAAAATTTTTATAACTTTTTTCTACTCGTACCTATGTAATGTGTTTCCTAAAGAATGCATTTATTTTTTTACATTTTTGATTTTTTTTCAGAACTTTCGACCTTCATTAAAAGAACCTTCCTGAAAAATCATTTTTTTTAAATTTTTTGCAAGACAAGGATGTTATTTTTCATTTTTTCTGAATATTTTTGTTCTTGAAGAATTTTAAACCAGAATAACTTACTTTTTTTGAACAAAATTATTTTTCAACAATTTTTTTTCATTCTTAACAATTTCATTCTTTAAAATTACTTTTTTAAGAACAAAGAAATTTTTGAAAACAACGTTTTACTTATTTATAAGTTATTATTATTTTTTTGATAATCTTTCAGAATTTTATTTTTCGAAAAAAAAAAATGAAAATTACCTATACTTATTTATATTCATTTTTTGGATACTTTTTAAAAAGAATTTTGTATAATCAATTTTTTTAGAATTTTTAAAATATTTTTGTTTCATTAAAATAATTTTTTGACAATTTTCTATAGAAAATTAATTACCTACTCTTCAAACATGCTTTGTTTGAATCAATTTTTTTTAGTGAATTTTGTAAAAGAAAATTTGTTACAATTTTTTTGAAAGAAATTTTCCTAAAATAGTTTTTTGACAGTTTTTTTTCCAAAAAATTATTTTTTCAACTATTTTCGTCTGAATTATTCTATTCTAAGAACATTTTGTACCGAAAAAATAGATTATTTTTTATGATAATTTTTTTTAAAATTTTTACCATAAAATTTTAAAAATATTTCTTGACAATCTTTTTTGAACAAAAAAGAAATATTTTTTAGACAATTATTTCAAGAAAAAATTACGATTTTGAAAATTTAGTGGATTTTTAAAATTGTGAAATGAGTAAAACAATTTTACACAAGGAAATTTTTTTATAATAAAAAAAGAACTTTGCTAAAATATTTTTTTTGGAAATTTTTTCCAAGCAAATTATTTTTAGTATTGTTTTCTAGTTGATTTTTTCAAGAATATTTCATCGCAGAAACTTGTTCTCATGGGAAATTTTTGGACAATTATTTCAAGAAATTAATTTTTTGATAATTTTATACAGAAAATTACTCATCATCATCATAATAATTTTATTTTACGACGCTAGACTATTTAGTCATTTGCGTCGACAAATCAGGTACAATTAACAATGTATAATATAAGACAATAATAACAAAATAACAGGTTACTCTTCAAACATTTTTTGAGTCAATTTTTTAGTGAATTCTGTCAAACAATTTTTTTAATAATTTTTTGAAGAAAATTTTCCCAAAATAGTTTTTCAATAGTTTTTTTCCAAAAATTATTTTTTCAATAGGTATCTTTTTTCGTCTGAATCATATTTTTATTCTCAAAGTATTTTCTACCAGAAGAATATTTTCCACTTTTTTTCAATTAAACCCAGTTTTTCTGATAATTTTTCAAAGAATTTTTTACCATAAAATTTTTATAATATTTTTTCACAATTATTTTTTTGAAGAAAATTGAAAATATTTTCAAGAATTTTTTTTACGATTTAAAAAATTTATTGGATCTTTAAGATTTAGAAATATTTAAAACTCAAAATTTCACAACTTTTCCAAAACTTGGAAAAAATTCAAAAATCGGTCGTATTCAAACTTTAAAAATTTAGTTGATTTTTTTGAAAATTGAAAAAAAAATAATTTTGAAAATTTAACATAATTTATTGGGAATTTCAGAAAATTATTTAAAATTCGGCCAATCCTTAAAATTTGGGCAAATTTTCTAAAATTAAAAAAAGTAAATTTCCAAAGTGTTCTAAAATTAACTTTTTCTGATTATGGAATTTTCTACATTAAAAAAAATACATGCGAACTAAAAAAAAATGAGCTTTAAATCATTCGACTTGAAAGAGAAAATTTTTCAAAAAATGTGAAAACTCAAGATTACAATTTTTTGAGAGGGAAGGGGGAAGCTCAAAATCATATTCCGAAGCATTGTTTATTTTTTTTAAAATTCTTTCGACACAATTTAATTTTCGACTCTCAAAATTAAACCTTGACCTAGGGTACTGTATACGTCAAAGTGCCACCTTTGGCACTTCAATTTATCCAATCACTCCATAAATATCTCAAAACCCAAACACACAACAAAAAAACACATAAGTTAAAATATATCTAAGATGAAGAAAAAAAAAGTCAAAAAACCGCAAACCACGATATAAATAATTTACTGACCTCGCATCAAGGAACCTGGACCGTAAGATCATAACAGCTTCGCACGTGCTCTGTTTCAGCTGCATCTGAATAGATGAGAACTTCTTGTGAATTATTTGCACCATTCTTTCAATTTCTTTAGGCGTAATCGGTCTGGTCCGTGACTGTTCTCTTAACAGATTCATTACGTGCGTGGTGAATTCGTTGCATGCCTGCAATTCGTACATAAAAATAAGACAATATAGCCGCCTTGTAAAAAACCTTTTACCTTTTTACGCGTGTCTATCAAACGAATTTATAATGATAGGTTTCGCGTATATTAGGAAAAAGCAAGAAAAAAAAAAGAAGAAATAATAAATAAATAATCGAATATATATACCGCGAATACGCTCGGCTTGTAAAATACCGCTATATTTATGGTATCGTGTTTCCACAATCATTTTCGTAGTGTTCGCACACACCGGACAACTTGTTACGCTACATGCTACTTTAAAATTTGGTATTTTTGGCCTTATATATGTACGAGTGAGTACACCACATTATATTACATTAATAAGGCACGCCGACGCGGTTTTTAATACCATCGTGGACATTTCTTGTCTCTTTGTAGAGGTATGCTCGTGTGAGACTTGAGAGAAATATACCCGTCCTCCTCGTCATTTAAATGTCATCCGAAAAAAACAGACACAGCGAGACGAACATACAAAAATATATTTGTACGAATAAATATAACGGAAGTTCCAGCATATACATGAGAAACAATTCTTCAATAAACGACCATTAAAATGGCCATCGTCGTTGTCGTTCTGCGCGCGGAAATGACCAATATAAGCGTTAAACTTAATTCTCTATAGCGTTTAAGTGAGTATATTGATGTCTTTCAACAAATTAAATCATCCTACGTATCGTACATACATTGTTGAGAAGATCACCTGCTCTTGTGACAAGAGACAAGAGTCTGAGTACTTCTGTATTGGTTGAATTTTTGGGGACGAAATGGAATAAGGCTATTCATGACTTGAGATCAAGATAAATCGTTCAGCTTTTTCAAAATTCATGTTTTTTTTTTGTAAACAAATTTACAAAAAATTTGACTAAAAAACATATGATCAAATCAAAAAACATGAAAATTGTAAGAAAGTAGGTACTCTTCTTTTGGTCAAAAAGAAAAAATCGAAATTTTATTAAAAAGCATTTTTTCCCAATTTCGTAAAAAAAAGTATTAATTTTTTTTTCAACTTTCAAATGAAGTGAATTTTTTCTTCAAATTTTGTATATAAAAAAAAATCAAAATCTTGAAAATTTTTGAATGGATTAGGTAGGTAGTTTTTTTTTAAAATTTTTGCTACTTAATCATTTTTATTCAGAAATTAAATTTACCAGCATTATGAAAATTTTGTACCTAGGTAATAATGAATGATTTTGAATATTTTTCAATTCGTTAAAAGATAGGCCTACTAATATTTTCTAAAAAATTCAAAAGCAATAAAAATCGACAATTTTGTTTGAAAATCAATTTTTTGAAAGTAAAAAAATCTGTTTTAAAAGCAGTTTTTTAAATTTTTGTGAAAATTTTGTTCGATAATGATTTTCTTTAAATTTGGTAAAAATCAAAATAGTTTGTTTTCTAATAAATACTTAGCTCATTTTTTAAATAATTATACCCAACTACTCCTGCGATTTTTTTTTTTTTTTTTTTTTTTAAGAACAACTTTCTTAAATTTTTCTCAAAAACATGTTTTTTCAATTTTTTTAAAAATTGAGATCTTTTGGAATTTTGTAATGAATAATGAGTAATGAATAATTCAGATTTTTTTAAAAACCATTACTTGAAGGTATTTTTTTTCTCAAGGAAAAATTGAAATTTTGTACTTATAAATATTTTCAAGTTTCTTAAAAGCAAATATTTTCTGTTCAAGAAATAGATAAACAATTTTTTTCAATTTTTCTATGAAAACAAAATTTTTATAATTTTTTATAAAATAATAATACTTATTTTCTTTAATTTTGTAACGAATACTTTGATATTTTTTTTCAATTTTACTTATTAGAAGCTAGGTAATCTTTTTTGGAGCAAAACAATTTAAATTTTGCTCAAAAAATAATTTTTTTGAAATTTTCTTCAAAAATAAATTTTTTTAAATTTTTAAAAAAAATTCTTGATTTTTTTTTTGTAAGAGCTAGACAAAATATTTTGTGGTTGAAAGAAAAAAATCAAGTTTTGTTCAAGAACCGTTTTCTAAAATAATTTCTAACAAGTGCACCTTACCAACTCGTCGCCTCCGATTGATCTTACACCAATTTCTCAAAATTTACAATTTTTGAAAAAATTGTTTCGCCATTTTTTTAAAAATTTGCGAAAAATCAGTTTTTCTCAACTTTGAAAAAAAGTGAAAAACACAAAAACTTTGGATTTTGGGACCCACTCACTAGAAAAAAGATGCTGGTGATGGAAATTCACCAAAAACTACCTTGTTTGGGGCTATTCCAAAAGAAAAATATTATTTTATTTTATTGTAATAGGTATTAAAATTAGAAATTTTACGAACCCCTGAGATAAAAATGAAAAATAGTCTAAATTGATAAGGAAAGCATTAGCATTAGATTCAATCAGGTTGAATTATTCTAAATTATTTTCAAATTATAATTTTTTTGAAAATTGTGCGCTGATTTTTTCACCAAATATTTTCAAATCATGGCAGAAGATTCCGGAGAAAAAAAAATTCTATTCGATACGCCATAATAATAATATAATATACTCGTACATAATATATTTTAATAACCTTCTTTTAACGTCTCGTAAGGGTCAGCTCTAATACAACTGTCTGAGTCACGATCCTTCATCACGGACGTTAGTATATCAGATCATGGCTTTTTGAATAGCTGGTTCGGTTTTTTTAATAGCCTCGAAGGCTCGAGACTGATCTCTGTCTTCCTGTGTGATGTTCATATAAAGCGAACCAACTCCAACGTTTTAAATTAATGGACCAGTATTGACGAAGCGAACATCTCGCTTAAATTTTTAATCATCTCTTGTCCGCATCGTCCAGTCTTCCTCCCCCTCACACGTCCTTCCCACCTCATAACACGAAGGAGAGTCCACACATAGACGTACGCTGCTCATCAGTCCATCATCCAAATACATATTTTCAACTCTTTCATCTGCATTCGTTGGCTGGAAAAAGCTTTGCAGGTATAACGGTGAATTCATCTTGCACTTTGGGCGCTGACTAATACGACTTAACGAGGCGGTAAAAAGTTGAACGAAATACGAGTAAGAAATACTATACGGAGTAGTATGATACAGCTATAAAGAATTAACGAGCTCGCAGCTTTATCGAAGAAGAAAGCTTAGCGAAATCCTAGCGCAAGCACAGCGTTCTCGTTGCCCAAGTTGGACGAGGATGAAAGAGACGAACCTTGCTGCGTCGAGCGAACGGCATGATAACGACCAAAGACTCTTTTCGCAACACCACCACTCTCCAGCGCCACATACAGAAGCGAGGAGAAGAAAAAAACAGTTAGAAGGTCTGACATTAATCCTTAGCCGGAGCCTTTCGCTTTCGGCTCACCAAAAAAGAAGGATATTTCTTCTTCGAAAGCGATGCGATGTTGCTGAATCTTCAGAAAATTAACTACGAGCGAGGCAGGGTAAGACTCGCGATGGCTAGTTTTTTTCCTCCTCTATAGTCTATCCTAATAGCTTTTATGTTTTTTTCCTCCGCTTCGCTTTTCTTCGTGCACTCTCGGCTCGTTTGGAAAATTCCAAACAAGCTTCTCGTATAAGATAGATAGTTTCCAATTTTAGTACAACTCATGGCCGCCATCGTGGCCCGTATCCGCATCCTCCAATATTCACACTTTTAATGGTTCGGTTAACGGGTTGTTTCGCCCAATCTATGGCTTAATACGTTCGTGGATTACAGATAAAGTTTGGAGTACCTCCCCCCCATTCCAACAAACTTGCGATAAAATCGATCCAATTTTTATACTACTTTAAAACCAATTAATACGTTCGAGGAGCGTGAGAACCTAAGAAATTTAACACATCTGCTACTCTAAGAACGACCTGCAAGTTTTGGATTCATTTCGACTAATTTTCTCCAGGAGCCTACATCCCCTTTCAAATTTCAAACAACCGAGTCGAAAAATCAATCAATTGTCGGCAAATTATCTCATTTTTCTGATAGAAAAATTCCCCTCTCCTGTGCAATTTTAACGAGGTTTTCTCGAATGATTTTTTCAACTGCATTTTGAAGTTTAATCATTTTGAAAATTGAAAAAAAAAATTGCAATTCAATTTATTAAATTTTTTCAAATTTGAAAAAAATTTCAGAAATTGAAATGATTTAATTTGAGTTACATCAGACTGGCGTTCAAAAGGATAAATGAGAAAATTACTTCTGATTTTTTTTTTTTTTTGAAATTACTCTAATTTTGATAATCACCCAATAAGCCCATTTTCTATTATTTCTGCTTCGAAAAGAAACGCGAAAAGGGAACGGAACCGAGTAAAATCAGCACACTAAAACGTTTAACCATTGAACAATAAATAACACCAGACATCAGCGAGTGGTGCTAAGATAACGACCTGCAGACGATATGGCACATCGAGCCTCTCATTTTACTCGCACCCACCCACAAATCCAGCATCCGACATGTACAGTTGTACACGCAGATCGCAGGAGAGAAAAAAAGTAAGGGAGATCACCGGTATCGGGGCTGTTACAGAAAAACTAGGGGTTGTAAGAGAATACGACAAAATCAGACGTCCAAATAGCGAACTGGGGAGAGGTGCGATAGTGTAATATAGATAAAAAGTGACAAAAATGCCACCATTAAAGACGCTATAATCGGATCTTTTAACTAGCAGTAAACTTAACAGTAACAATCTCTTTAGGTTTTCACGCCGCAATGTATATTATACGACACGGCATGGCAGCTGAAAAAGGCGATCATTTCGCGTGACTGATTCGAATTCTCTTATATCCGCACTCTTCTCTTGTTCTTCTTCGTATACTTCGGACGACCAATGCGACCATGTATAAATCCCACACTTTTCGAAGCCTAATTAAATACTATGAAAAGGTTTTCTATTCTTTGCATAATCGATTTAAGAATAAGAAGAAAAAAACAGTACAACGTAGCCAAGCCCAACATACCATTTAAATTATTCCCATTTGTGCTGCTGGCTTCTCGTCAATCCGCCACATAAAAACACTCTTACATACTTAGTCTTTGAGTACATACAATGGTATCATTTAAAAATCTTTTTATTTCTTTTTTTGTACCATATTAATCGGAAAGGTAAACCCGTCCACTGACTCGATACCTTGGATCGTCTTCCATTTTCCTTTCTCTCAGAAATACAGGGGCTCAGTGCAATTACACGTGAAACAATGAACTACTCGATGTACGCGCTTCTCGAGAACCGGTACAGAGTTATAAATCAGACTACATCGTTAAAAGAAAAAAACGCGAATAATTGGGATTAATATTCATTTTGGTGAGTAACGCGAGCGCAGAGCAGAAACTTCACAAAGGTCTTTTGTTCATCTGCAAAGTGTTGTAGTTTATTGCACCTCTGTTTTGAGCCGTGAAAATCTGAAAATCTTCGCAGCGCTTGAAAATAATTTTAGACGGATTTTGATGACATTTAAATTTTTCATAATTTTTTCTAACCGATTAATTTTTCAATGATTTTGTTGATAAATTTTTCTACAGGTTCAATTCACCCATGCACCATGTACATAGCATCCCTTAGAAACACCGATGATGTAATAATTTAGCCTCTCCCACCACGATAAAGCATAGAAGGGTAAGTAAAACAGGTTTTATCCCACTGTGACCTTGATGATACAGACTCTCCCACTATGATAAAGAATAGAAGGGCGAGTGAAACAGGTTTTATCCCACTGTGATGGGCGGAGCAACCACTGGAAACCTCGATGATACAAACTCTCCCACTATGATAAAGCATAGAAGGGCGAGTAAAACCGGGTTTATCCCACTGTGGTGGGTGGAGCAACCACTGGAAACCTCGATGATACAAACTCTCCCACTATGATAAAGAATAGAAGGGCAAGTAAAACAGGTTTTATCCCACTGTGATGGGCGGAGCAACCACTGGAGACCCCGATGATGCAGACTCTCCCACTACGATAAAAAATAGAAGGGCAAGTGAAACTGGTTTTACCTCAACCCTGCCATGATGAGTGGCGCAATTACTAGAAATTTCATTCAGTAATAATTCATCCCCCCAACAAAGAAATTTTCCTCTCTACACTGAAACTAGGACAACCACACGAGTATTCCATCTTCATACGTGCACAAATGCGAATCGTCATTCGCAGCATCGAGCTTTCATCTTGCTTATCCTAAATTCCTCATCCTCATCCATCGTACTCCTCGTATCCTAGTAGGTACCGGCACCAGCACCATTTTACGAGGCTTTTATGAAATCGTAACTTCTGACAAAATGGGGGAAAAAACGTCGTTTTTACGATTCCCTTATAAAAGGCCCGGCTCATCGATAACACTTTACACGGCCGTTTTTTTCGAAATTACAAGCTTTTACGATCTTTCTCCCACATTATGTGGGCGACTAGAGACAGCGCAGGATAACCAACGTAATAAGATATTTATTCGGATTAAAGAAACTTACATCCATTATCTTAATGTAACAAATGGTATAAACTGTCTTATAAACGCCGCCTTCTTTTTATCCAATTATCAAGCAACCTTATCGCAATCAAATTACCCAACAATACCCCCCGCACCTTTTGCGTAAATGGCTAAATGCCCATCCATCTGTACACCTTTCGCGACGCGTACCACAATTACCTAATGAAATTATCCTCTTCCCCGACCCCTACCACCCCAACACCTTACCTTCTGTGGTAAAAAATTAAACTCTCCTTTAATTATTTTCTATTTCTTTGAAGCGTATAAGAGGATGAGGTAAGGGGGTCGGTGTCTCACAGGGTGCGATACGAAGCTCCAATCATAATAGAAACAATATAAAAAGAAAAAAGAAAAAAAAGGTTAAAACCTCGATACTCAGGTTTTGATTTTTATGTTAAACTGACAATAATGATTGACGGCGAATCTAACGCTAAGAATGGGCGGTAAGCGGGCGTAACCGTTTATTATGTAGAGCTATCATTACTGAGGAAACGTTTCATTACCACAGGGACTGCTTATATAGGTTTAGGTTTTCCCTTTCTTTCACATGCTGTTACTATTAATTTCAACAGTTCCCCTCGCCCACCTTGTTCACGTGCGCCGCCGAGTATTGTATTTTTTTCCATATACCTTTATTTTAAAGTGGATGTTTTTCTAAATCGCGTGATATATTGTTTTTCCCCTCTCTACCTTATATTCTCGTGCTTGCGACAAAATACTATTACAGTTACAGTTTCCTCCTCACCTCTCGCTCGTTCATTGCTGGACCCGAGTCCATGCGAATATACATATAGCGTGCAAATGCAGCTTTTACCCGCGTCTCTGGGGTTCAAGAAAAACGTCATCGTGGTTGATTCGGCGACGTAAAACGCGGCTAATTTTAGTATTTCATCGTGTATCCGCGGCCTACAGCCCAAGTTTGAATTGAAGTTACACATGGAGTAGAACTTTCGCAGTCGCAGGCGAGTTTTAATTTAGCACGAAATTCGATACACGGACATACGCTCGGTGTTAGGGACAGGTGCTGGATGGAGGGGGAGGGTGCTTGCGCGTGGGCTCACCATAGGTACCCGAATGCCTCATTCGTGCGTATATATTTAAAATATTCATCGAATGTGCGGAAATAACGCGCTATATTTTCTTTCTGCTTCTCTTCCTCGCCACCACCCCCTCCTGATTATATTTTTTTCACGACCTCACGCTAGATTAAGCCGATGATTTTCTTTTTTCTTTTTTTGAGAAGAAGAACAAAGCTGTTTTGCTATATGGCACGCGAGAATCAATAATAAATGTGACGAGAAGTGGGCAAACAACAAATTGCTTTTTCGACGTTTTGCCATTTTTAGAAAGAAATAGAATTTTTTCTCAAATTTAGAATTTTTTAAATTGAAAGAGATACGTGACGTGATATGGGTCAAAATTTAGATTTTTCGTGCAAAAATAGTTAGATTTTTGGGTATCACTGGAAAAGTGTTGACAAGAAAAATTGCCATTGTTTAGAATGAAAATAAATTGTCATGTCCAGATGAATCAAATTTTCTAAAAAAATTTACACCGTTATAAGAATAAATTTATGGGTAGGTATAAGGTACATTGAGAATCCCTGAAAAGTGATGAATTATTCAAAATTGTCTCAACTTCTTTTTATTTGAATTTTCTCAAAAAAAAAAAAAAAAAAATTAAACATTAAAAAATAAAAAATTCTGTAAGAATCGTATAAATTAAAAATAATAAAAGAAAAACAGTTTCAAAAAATATTTCGAAATTTTTACAAAATTCATGTACGAACAAAATTGAAAAAAAAATGTTCTTCAACAAAATTTTCATCAATTTTCAAAACTTTGCCTCAAATAAAATTTTTCTAATTTTTTCAACGAAATTTGAGGAGACTTTTACTCAAAAATCGTTCCAACAAAATTTTTATAAAAAAAATTGCCTCTCAAAAAATTGAAATTTAATTTTGACTTCTTAAAATTTTTCTCAGAAAACTTGAAAAAATACTTTAAATTAGAGATTATTATTGAAAATAAATGGGAAAAATTTTAAGTAGGTATCAAAAAAAAATTAAAAATTTTTAAAACATAGGTATTATTTTTGAAAAAAAAACTGAATGGAATTTCTTTTGCGAAAAATTGATAAAAACTTTCGAGCAATGAAAATATATACATATTAGGTGGACACCTACCCCCCCCCTCCCCCGGAAAAACGTGCGGTGAAGTTCGATGTTTTCCTGAATAAGTGAGGGGGTTGCTAAATGTGAAAATGATTTCTTCTCTAAATTATAAAGTTTTTTTGGTTTACAAAATTAAGAAAATTTTTACTCTAAAAAAAAACAGAAAATTTTTCTATAACAACAAAAGATTTTTTAATCCGAAAAATTAAAAACTTAAAAAATTGGGATAAAAATTGAGATTTTTTTTTAATTTGTTCGAAAAGTTCGAACTTTTTCAACATCTCAGTTGAAGTTTTTCCTCGACAATTTCCAAAAAGTACTACCTCTTTTAATTCCAAACCAGTCTCCAAGTTTCCAAACTAGGTACCTAGATTTTTGTATATCTCATACCAATTTGCAAGGAGCCATCAACCCCTCACAGGCCGCCTTCCTCGAATCATACATTGCCAAATTTTCCACTTATTTGTTTTACGACCAGTACGAGACATCTCGTACACAACAACCCAATTCGTACACGGAGAAGACGAATCAAAAATGCGAACCTAATGTAATTTTGAGCGTTTCGCGTAGTTTGCACGTATCTCAAGCGGACGCTATCCTATGCACAGAGCGAGAGAGAGAGACAGAGACGGCGATAGATATAAAGGTTTTCAGCGTCGCGTCGTCGTTTTCTTGGAAGAATTTTCTCATAAAATATTCACGCCGGTATGGCGAAACGATAGCGTTAGCGCGTTGGAAACGATAGAGCGTTGTAACTTATCCGACGTGTATCTGTTTGGAAAGTTACGGTCCGTCGGTTGTGAGTGACATTTTGACAGAAGAAACTATCGAGTTTAAGTCGCAAAAGGTGTATTCTACTTTACCAACTGCCATGAAGCTTCTCGAAACGTGTACACAATGTGTATGTGTACTGTGTAGTACCTTCGTAATGTTCTGGACGGTCGTTTTCACTTATATATTGTTCCAGCATGAGCATAGCGCAAAACGCCACTACACACTTGGTAGCTCTAACTACGAGTGTAGCTCATAAATGTGTAATAGACGAAAACCAAACCATATTTATTTCACTTTTTCATTTTACCTGTCTTGTTACCGTAATAAAAAGCAAAAACTCGAGCGAAAAAGGTAGATGAAACTTCGCTTTGAATTATAATCAAAGAAATAACCCCCTCCCACGACTCCACCCCTTGGAAGCTTCTTAAGATGGGTGAATTGGCTTTGTCCATATTTTCTTTGGAACTTTCAGGTTTCAGATATTAGAGTTGCATAAAAAAAACGTGATATTTGAAGAATTTGAGGATTAATTTACAATCCAAAGGGTCAATATTGTCAAAAAAAAGGTCAACTAGAGTACTCCCCCCCCCCCCCCCCCTAAATCAAATATTGGATAATTTTTTGAGAGGTGGGAATTATTTTTTTGTTAGTTCCATATTTTGGTTCCACAAATCCTCAATTTTTTCTCAAAAAATTTTCTTCTCAATTTTCCCCAAAAAAACTTTCTTTTCAATTTTTACTCAAAAATATATACCTAGCTATTTTTTAAATTTTTGACAACTTCTAACTTAAACAATCCTTCAATTTTTTGAAACAAAATTTTCAAATTTCATTGAAAAATTCTTTTCCCAAAAATTTTGTAAAACATCTCATGATTCAAATTTTGTAAAATTTAAAAAAAAAAAAAACTTAGTTTTATAGAAGATTATTTTTTTCAAATTTTGTTTGCACATGAATTTTCTAAAAATTTTTTGAGTGGGCACTGGGCAAGAGTTTTTTAAAATTTTGCTGAAAATATTTTTTTGATCAAAAACTTAATTTGAAGCAAATTTTTTTGATTAAAAAAACATTCATTTGAAAAATTTTGTTGAAAAGTAAGTAATCCCTTCTCAAATTTTGTTCAAACTGGAATTTGCTCAATAATGATCTAATTTTGAGTTTTCTATTTTTTTTAGGGAGGGAAGGGGGAGGGGAGAGGGTAATTAAGTAAGTTTGTATAGCACTTGAACCTGGATCAAATTTTGATTTTGAACAGTTATAAAAAAACCTAAGAATTCTGGGAATTTTTGGAAATTTTTTCCAAAATTAAAACTTTACTAAAAAGCAATAATTACAAATGATAGTATTTTCTTTCAATTCGCAGATTTTTCAAATTTTTTCAACACAGGTTTGAAAATTGGAATTTTTCAAGTACAATCAAATTGGCAACACTACATTTAAACAGTTTTTTCGACCCTGCCAAGGGATAATACTTCAAGAACTCAAAAAAATGTTATGACATTGGGATGCCTATCTTTGAAAGTGAAGGTGCTAAAATGCTTTAAAGTGAGGGAAATTTTCAAAATGACTGTTACTTTGGTCATTACAAAAATTTCAATTGGATCCCTCTCTTCACTCCAATTTCGCATTATAAGTTTGCAAATCATCCAGTTTCTTTCATATTTGTATTATGGAAAATTGGAGGGGAGAGAGTAAAGTAATCGAAATTTTTGTAATAAACAAAATTATTCCAAGAACTTCAATTTAAAACTTTCGTTTGAAAATTTTTTCAATCTGTATCTTAGGTACAGAAATAGAGCGATTTTTAGGAAAAGAGGCTCTAATTTTTTTTTTTTTTGTACAAGTTACAAAATATAATTCATCAATTCATAAAAATTTCAAAATTTTGTAGAAATAGGTACCCATAATTTGTTTACTGAACACGCATCCAATTTAAAAATCGGAAAAAATTATCAAACGTCCCAGTTTTGGAAACCCTGGCAATTTTAAAATTTATTTTTCGACTTAGAATATGTTTCAAAAAATATTTGAAATACTACTTTGCTACCACTTCCTCTACATACCTCAGAAATTTCAAAAATGTTACTCAAATGGTTCCCAAAATGCGAATTTTCAATGAAAAATAGTGATGGCGATGGGGGGGGGGGGTGAAAATATCCCTTAATTTTTTTATAGATTCCTCAGTAAAATTTCATAAAATTGAGACAAGACCAAATCACCCATCTCAATCAAGGCACCCTTCTCGAGTCATTTGCTTGTAGGCTGCACTGTCGATGGCTATTCGAGTTATTATTATTTTAGTAGCCCGGATTGAAAAGTGACGTGGAAAGGAATCAAAGTCGCGTACCAGACGCGATGGAATCTTCAAGCAGCATTTATCGACGCGGCGTTTAAATTATCATAAATTGAAATAATGGGTTAGGAAAACAGGCTGCTAATTATACTGCTAAGCACGATACTGCTTTAAGTTATTACATCGTCGGGGTTAATCTGTAATTTAATACGTTTGCTAATAATTACACGTTATTGTTAGTTGGAGATGTAAAATTACAGTGTAATTTCTATGTTTTTACCAAAATAATAACAGTTTTTATCGTGAAACTGTTTTACATTTACAGGTCTGTGTGTTGTATTAATTGCTAAATGCTCGATTTGTGTACCTCTCGCGATGATTATTAATAGAAGTGGAAAAACGAAAAAAAAAAATAACCGATGAGAATCGTGTTCGTGTGTGTGCCTCATCAGCCTCAGCCTACGATTCGAATAAATGGTTTCTGTTTTATCGACGAGCCCACCCCTGCTCTCCTGCTCCGCTCGTTAGTCGATTTTTCATTTATTACCTGCATTTACCTTTTCATTTCTTTCCTAATTTTTCGATGAAGAAATACCTTATTCATTTACATATATCTGTATTTTTTTGCATACGTACTTCGTACTTTTTCCCCATTTCTGTTTTGTTGACAAGGTTTATCTGTCTCGAATTATTTATTCATTTATTTTTTTTTTGCAGAATACATCGAGTGATAAAGTGTTACAATATTGCTATCAAGTCTGAGTAATGTTTGTTGGCGTGTTGGGTGAACAAAGTGCACCGTAGTAATGTACTTTTTACGTTATACACGAATGATTTCCTCTCCTCCTGCCGGTATCAAAGACTACCTAGATGCAGACTATGTGCGTTGATAAATGCATTAACTATGTCGTACTTTGTCGTAGCTTGTAAGCAGCCTTGTTTGGCTGTGATGGTGGTTGCGAGCAAATTTACCTATGTGAATACGAGGGCAAGAGGTGAAGGGGAGGGTCTGTTGCGAATATTATAATTACGTATTTGCTTTTGATTGTGCTACTACGTTTTTTATCGTGGTGATTATAGATAAACGATATCTTTTTATGCGACGAATGCGATTAATGCAGGTTGACAATTTGCATTTGCCTATTTAGTATAGTTTAAGGCAGATGGTGCGATTAAAATTTTCAAAAATTTATAACTAAAGTGAATATACAAATTTTGAACTTTTAACAGAACGAAGAATTTTAAATAATCACAACAGAGTTGAATTTTTTTTAATGTCAAAAAAAGTTTTGGTTTATTGATTCTGTACTTATCTACACGGTGTCCCAAAAATCACGCAACCTGAATTTTTTTCTTTTTCAATTCAAATGAGAAGGGATATATGTTTAGAAACTGGTCTAGAAACAATATAAAATTAAAATGAAGATAAATGTGAAACCGGTTCAGTGGTTCTCAAAATACCAATAAGATTATCCAAAATTCACCCTTCAAAAAAAGTTTCAAATAAATGTTAAAACGGACTAAAAATCAATCATAACAATTTTAAAACCGATTCAGGGGTTCTTCCAATAATTTTTGATTCTCCAAATTTTAAAAACCGGTTCAGTGGTCCTTGAACCTGAAACAGATTACTAAAAATTCTCCCGAAAAAAAGTTGCGAAATTCTAAACAGCAATAATTCCATCCTTATAACTGGTTCAGGGGTTCTTAAATTATCATCGTTTCGTCGAAAATCTCCTAACAGAAATAGATGAAAGGGAAAATAACAACAAAAATTGTGAAACGTAAAATATCAATCATTATTCATTTGAGGCTTTTCAAATTCAGAAACCGGTTCAGTAGGTCTCAAACAACGAGCAGTTCATTAAAAATTCTATCAAAATAAAAAAAATTAGCAAAAGTTACAAACGAAAATTATGAACGACCAAATACCAATTAATTCATATTCATCAATTTTGGAAACCGGTTCAGGGGTTGTTAAACTATCAACAAAATTTCTCAACAGAAGTGGACGAAAGGCGGAAAATGATAAACAACGTCATACAAGAAGATCATTGAACAGTGAACTTTATTCATTTTTTGTTTGATCTTCAACTTTAGAAACCAGTTCAGTGGTTCTCAAACAGCAAAAAGACCACTAAAAAGTTCCTGCTCCTTGCAAAAAAAAAAAAATCCAAACGAAAATTAACCAGTTCAGGGATTCTCAAATCATTATTAAAATTTTTTTTGTTGAAAAAATTAAGAAGTTTTATTTCCAAAAAGGGGAATTTTTTAATTTTTACCTTTAAAAAATATTTTAAATTTTGAATCTACCTTCCTATTACCTATTGTGTTTACAATTTTTCAAAAAAAAGATTCAATTGTTATAAATTTATTTTGTTCATAAACTTTTGAAACCGGTTCAGTGGTCCTCAAACAGTAATCAGGTCACCAACCCTCCACCTCAAAAAATTAGAGGGAAAACTGGGAAAAGTTACCAACGAAAATAAGTAAATAACAATCATTATTCATGTTTTCCAACTTTTTAAACCGGTTCAGGGGTCAACCAGCAAACAGGTCATCAACTCCTCTATTTCCGAAAAGGAAAATAGGAAATAGTTACCAACGAAAATTATGGACTATTGAAATCACCAACCATTTCATATTCGTTCGATTTTGAAACCGGTTCAGTAGTTCCCAAACAGTAAACAGGGCATCAACTCCCTTCCAAAAAGGGACAAAAAAAAGGGGAAAAGTGACAAACGAAAAATATATTCAACTAAATAATTTGAATACCAAACATTTTTAATGTTCTTCAATTTCGAAAACCAGTTCAATGGTTCCCAAACTACCATCAAGTAATTCCTAAATAACAAAAACCCACCAGAAACATATTTACGTAACAAGTTGTGCGGCACTAAACATAGACAATTCCTCATTTTACACTTTTGAAACCGGTTCAGTGCTTCGTAAACCACTACCGATAATTGATTTAAAAAATACATAAAAAATTAAAAAGCTTCGAGTCTTCTTACCTGTTCGTATTTTTCTAATTCTTGATGGTAAATTTGTCTAATTTGAGCCAATTTCGCTCGGTAATCTGAATGTTCAATTGCGTTATCTGGTTGGCCCGGACCTCCGGAGGCGGCGGCCGATGCGCTGGCTGCGGCACCAGCACCGCCGCCTTTTTCTGGTCCAGCTACTCCTTCTGCGATTAACATATTATCTAGCCTCATTAGCTGCGGATCTGGTGGCTCTTCTTCTTGTGTATTTCGTAAACTTAATACTGAAACAAAATCGAAAAATCATACAAATTAGATAACTCGAAAAAAGAAGCAATGAAACAACCGCAAACTCAAATGTACAATTGGAATTCTTTATTTATTCTCAAAATCCTCTCCCATATCGCAAATAGCAACATGTAAAACTCAAACTATACATATAAATAAACATGCACGTTGCACGTTCGCGAATGAAAACTTCCTCTTTTTTGCGCTCCTCTTATCGCGTATACATACCGAAAATAAATACATAATGCGAAATTTATTTGAAAATAGTCATCAAGATAGCGAGAAAGAAGGCAATAAAAAATCTTCATTTTCTTTTAAAAAGAATTCGTTGAAGGGTTGTATTTTCGATGGTAATGTTTTTCGAGTACGGTAGGCTATAAAAAACCCCTTACTCCGACGCTATTCAATGGTTCCCAATTTACGCCCACCTCGTAAGCGTCGTCGTCGTGTCTCCTCTCTAATCGAATTTTTCTTCCAAGCCCTCCACATCCAAATACCACTACGAAACTGGGGGGAAAATATTCTTACTAAACCACCATCATCGAGCCAATAAATTCACACCGAATGGGCATCGATTAACCGAAAATAAACAACCACGGTATACCGTGTACCGATCTCTAATTAACGACACATCTGCAACGACGACAAGCACAGGGTAAAATTATACCCGTGTCCGGGCCAATACTCCGGTACTACTCTCTATTTTACGTATACACGGTGGTTGTGCGAGTAAGTAACCCTTTTTGACGACAACTTTGCCTTACCTCACCAACAGCCATGTTTTGCATCGAACAAACGCGCTTGTCGCTTGACAATGTGCTAAATTTTAAATGAAAGCACGTGTTTCTAAGTGTTTTTTATGAGGGTTATCCTTGAAAAGACTCGACTTCAGATTATATGCGGCATGAAAAACGCTCCGTCGCCGTATTCACGACGACAGCGAAAGCGTTCTTATCAAGCTTTTATAATTTTCTGCTTTTTTTGCTAGCTACGTATAACTTTGCTAGAGCGGAAAGGACGCTGCATGAATTTTATCACCTTTGCCTCAGTCTATGTGACATTTTTACCAGCTCGAGTAAATTCATTTTTTACACTATTTTCACAAGGAGCCCAGAATCCTGCAATTTCTGCAAAATTTGGGGCAATGAAGAGAGCACATTTCAATTTTCAGGTCATTTTAGGTCAAATCCTTGATCTAAATCAAAAAATAATAAATCACCAGCAACGAATTTTCAAAATTCCAATTCATTTTGTCAATCCAACCTTCCAACTCGAGTCACACCTCTAAAATAGATAAGGAGAGAGGCAAAAACCCTCAAATAAAAAATAATAATCACCAGCAACGACAGCAACGAATTTTCAAAATTCCAATTCTTTTCGTCAATCTGATCTTCCAATTCGGGTCACATTCCTGAGTGGAAAAAGAGAGAAGCAAAAACCCTCAAATTGCAATTCTCTGCCCCCACTTGACCGAATTGAACCAAATTCTCGATCTGGTCCAGTTCACAAAAAAAAAAAAAAAAATTAACCACCCTCAACCAATTTTCAAAATCAAATTCACTTGATCAATTCAACCTATCAACTCTATTCACTTCACACACCAAACTGCAAAACCAGAGAATCCAAACAGAAAAAAGCCCAAAGCCCTCAAACTCCACCTTTCCACCCCTCCCCTGAAAGAATACCAACGCAGAACTACATAGGAAATGAAAAAAGAAAGCTCCGAATGGAACTTGGAAAAAAAAATGTTAATTCGTTGGAATATTTTTCGTCGGTCGTTTTATTCGGCTTCCGGTATCCAAAAAGGTTATTTTTTCAAACCGTTTATACCGCTTCACGTTGGACGTTTTTTTCGTCTCTCTCTTAGCTTAGCGTATGCGAAAAAATAGGGAGAAAAATTTAACGCACACCGAGGCGAGTTTACAAACTCCGCTGGAAAGTTAAATACTTTAGATCCGGCAGTGGCATGGCCGTGCACGGTGCTAGGTGAAAAGCGAGAGCGACCCGACCGACGTTGAATTTAAAATGGCTTTTCGCCGCTCTGCTTCATGAGGATCGCGTGAGCGAAGCGAAGTTCTCCCTGGAAAGTGTACAAAACACGGTGGCTGGACATTTACAATGTTTTCCCCGCACTCGTTCTCTTTTTTTGAAACGATTTTTTCGAGGCCTACGTCCAGGCTGAGATTACTTATTCAACTTTTGTGGGTGTGTATAGTTCGCTGAAGTACTTGTCGAATGTACCATGACAGAAGTAAAGTTAATGGAAGGTCGAGTTGAGGGGTGGGGGAGCTCAGCGTACTTTATGGGGGAAGAGAAGCTGTAAGAATGTAAAGGACACACTTTTTGTAGATAATGAAAATACAGGGTGTCTCAGGGTTGGTGGATACTTTTAGAGATTTGGATAAAACAGAGTCCAACAAACAAAAAATTTCAAGTACACTATTTAAGTTTGAAAATGAAGGAGGAACAAAGTTTTGAAAATTGATATTTTGCTCAGAAAAATAGGTTGGCAACACTGCATTCGATTTTTTTCGACACCGGCAGTGGATGGATCTTTGAAAAAACAATAAAAATTGTAATTAGATTGGAATGCCTATCAGTATCTTTGAAATTGAAGGAGTTAGAAGAATACTAAATTCCAGTCAAAAGTATTGCCTACCTCAATTTATTACGGTACAGCGGCGATACATGGAAATTGTGAAATTCGGTCAAAACAATACATTAAACAGGAGTAACTTCATGAGGGAAGAAAAAATTGTCATGTTGAAATTTTTCCTACCTTTGAAATTTGAAAATTAAGACTGCAGGAGCCTCAAACACGAATGGATCACCGCATACTTTTTTGTCATCGATACTAATTTATATTCAAAATTTGAGGGGAGAGAGGGGTTCAACCGAAATTTTTGTCATAATCGAAGTTGTTCTCAAGACTTTAAGCTGAAAATTTTATTTGAAAATTTTTTCAATTGGGCCTCTACCTCCACCAGTTTTTAATAATTTATAAGTATTTAAGTCGTATTATACAAAATTGGAGGAGAGGGAAGGATCCAATCGAAATTTTTATAATAACCAAAATTATTTCTAAGACCTCAATATACAACTTTTATTTGAAAAAAAAAATCAATCAGACCCCTCCTCCAATTTTGAAAAAGTATCTACTCGATGTTATGTGAAATCGGAGGAGAGGGAGGGGTCCAATTGAAAAAATTTTCAGACAAAAGTTTTAGATTGAGGCCCTAGGGGTAATTTTGGTTATGACAAAAATTTCGACTGGACTCTTCTCTCTTCTCCAAATTGGCCAAAATTGGAGGGGAAAATATTTTCAAGATCTAGATCTAACTATATCTTTTATTTTAACATTTTTCAATTGGCCCCTTCCTCCTTCATTCCTCTAATTTTTAAATAGTATCTTCGGAGTGTTATGCAAAATCAGTGGGGAGGAAGGGGTCCAATTGAAAAATGTTAAAATAAATGATGTAGTTAGATCTAGACCTTGAAAATGGAACCCTCCCTCCCCTCCAATTACGGCCAATTTGAAGGGGAGGGAGTGATTTTTGGTAGCAATCAAAATTATTCCTAAAATCTGAATACACAACTTTTGTTTGAAACATTTTCAATCAAGGCATTGGAAATTTAAAAAAAAAATTTAATGGATTTTCGACATCATTTTTTCAGACAATTCCATTTTTTGAGGTGGCTGAAAAAATTCAGGAGTCTAGAATATTTTATATTATAAAGATACTAAATTTATCTAAATTATAATTTTGACTCTCGAGCCATTTTTAGGAGCTGGAAATTAGCTAAAATTATTACTACTGTAATAATTGCCAAACCATTGGAAATATTCCACCTCATACTCGGTTTATTAACCCTTTTCTTATTGGTGGAATTCCACCCACGATATGTTAATATCTTTTCAAGGTGTGGGTACACGCGGTAGAAGAGCAGCGGGCTCATTGCTGAAAAGTACTCCTCGTACATTCGCACATCTCGTCGTATAATTTCAAATATCCGGCGATTAATTGGTACGATGATTTGTACATCCGTTGACAAAAATTTTCATCGAAATAGTGTTATCGCGAGCGGTTAATACACCTGTCTGGCGTATACTAATTACCTCGCCGCACTACGTACGAATTTTATACCCGAAATCGAACTGTTTTTTTGTAGCTATCGGTTCGAAATCGAAATTTCCTGTTAGGAGTATAATATTGCGAATTTTACTCGAGTCGGGTCGCGCCTCCGGCGCTGGCCATCTAATCGAGATTTTTTTCCATAGATTGTCTCCGCGAATATTCGTATGAGAAGCGTATTTCCGTTACAAGAGAAGAAGTGAAAAAAAAGGTATTTTATTTTCTTCTAATAATTGCGACGAATTACGACGGAAATTCCGAGCAGCGGTGGTTGGTAATTACAAGAAGAAAAATTTTTCAGGAAGATTTGTCGCGACAAATGGCATTATTAGTCGACGATAGTAAGTTTTTTTTCGTGCCAGCGTTAGAAGGAAGCGAGGGAAAAAAGAGGAAAAATGGTGTCTGAGTTTTTAAAAGAAATGAAACCCGTCTCAAGAGTAATACGTCTTTGGCGCAGTCGGCTTTTTATGAACAGCGTCTCAGGAGACTCATCAGGGAGTCCTTTCTCAGTTACCTGCTACCGATATAGAGATAAATAGTTTATTACCCTTTAATAGAAGAGATATTTCTTTTTACGATGAAATATTAGTTCGTTGGGTCTTCTTATATACTTATTTGCGGCATTGTTGCTAGGTTTTTTAGCCCATTTTTTTTCCAATGCGAATAAAAAGTTTTTTAGTTGAAAATTGCATCTCGATGGTCGTTTGATTGACAAATTACCTACGTCTGTGGTTGTTTTCCACACTTCACGTATACAGACGACGGATTAATATGACGTGAAAAGAGTGCACCCGAGCCAAAGAGGGGAAAAACGTAAAGAATAGGTCGTTAAAAAGTACATAACAGTTTTTGAATAATGGATACACCACCAGAATGGGAGCTAGCTGGAAAAAAAAAGGAAGAACTTGGCGTAGGTACCTATCTTATACTACTCTGGTATGATAAATATACTAATATTTCAAAACTTCGCTTCCTTTGCCCCACATTGTACCAGTTGACTCTTTATGTACCACCGCAATGGTAATGGTGTTGAAACATTAATACTACTGTGTCATATTTGGCGTGTTTATTATGGCATACGGTGGTGATTGGTGGGTTTACCTACATGCTCTGCTGCCAAGTGCCAATATTGTGGCTATCACATTAACATCCCGTGACGATCGTGGCGATTGATTTTATTGATAGGGTAGGTTCTTAATATTCTTTTTTTTTCTGTCTCTTTCGACCTGGACCTGCCGTAATACACGATCGTGTCGAGGTGCATGATGTTATGTCTGGAGGTTTTGTTCTTCATCTTTTTAACCCTTTCGGACCCGAGGTCGAACTAGTCCAGATTAAAGAATTATCGTTTAGTGGACGTGATAATTTCCTCGAAGACGTTAATTAATAGCTTCAAAAGTTTCTAATTTTTGACCAAAACTTTGTGTTTTTTCGTATTTCCTAAACTTTGAAATTTTTCGAACTGGATTTTTTATAAAATCAATTTCTCATCAATTTTTGAATTAAATAATCAATATTTCAAATTTTAGATTTGCTTATTAAAATTTTTATTCTCTTTTAGAAACAATTTTGTGAAATTTCAATTATTTTCCAATTTTTATATTTTTTAATAACAATGTTTTTGAATTATTGTTTTTTTGGAATTTTTAATTTTCTTGAATTTCTTTCAGAATCAATTCTTTTATATTGGAGTGGGAGGAGGGGGTAGTTCTTTCATTTTTTCAATGGATTTTTCAGATTTTTCACTTATTAATTTTTTGATTTTTTTTTTTAGTATAATTTTTAAAATGTTATTTTTAATTCTGAGTTAATTTTTGTGAATTTGTTACGATTCAAACAGTTTTTCACTGTATCTTTTTTTCAACTTTTTTACCAGATTGTATTTCTTTTGAATTTCGATTTTTTGAATTTTTTTAAACTTTTTTTTTTTTTTTTTTGGATTTTAATTCTTAATAATTCTTGTGAATTTCAAATTTTGTTTTTTATGGGAATTGTTTTTTAAATATTATGTAATTATGAGTTCCCTTGAATTTTTAAACTTTTTATTTCCAGTTACAAATAATTTTATAATTCCTCAAGATTTTTAAATTTTTCAATTTGTTTTAAATTTATTCCTGTTTTTAAGTTTTTCTGTTCTTTTTTTTTGGGGGGGGGGGGGAGACAGGTTTAATTTTTTGATGCTCTTAATTTTTGTAAATTTTCTATGTTTAAATAATTTTTACTGTATCATTTTTTTCAATTTTTTTTCCTCAATTTTTAATAATTCTTGTAAAATTAAACTTGTTTTTATGCGAATTATTTTTTCAAATTTCAAGATTTCATGAATTTTTAAACTTTTTGTTGATTTTTTTCAGTTTTGAATAATTTCAAATTTTTAAGATTTTTAATTCTTTCAATTTCTTTAAATTTCTTCTGATTTCAAGCTTTTTCTGTTTTTTTTTTTTTTTTTTTTTACCCAATTCTAATTTTGTTGTTTGGCTATACTTGTAAATTTTTGTCAGTACCTAACCTACGAGTATCTTATCAATTTTTTCCAATTTTCTGTTATTCTGGTTTTTTTTTTTGTCTCAAGTATGAAGTTTATAATTCTTTGAAACTTTCATATTTTTTCTGAATCAATTTCATTCATTTTTATTTAATTTTTTTAATTTCAATCTTCTTCATTTTTTTTTAAATTTTCAATATTTTTAAAATTTTATTGACTTAATCTATTTTTTATTATTTTTTTAATTGCTCAGATCAATTGCATAAAAATTCGTCTTCCCAATCAATCAGTTGATTCTATAGTAGAAAACAAAATAAATATTTACCTAAGTACTAAACTTTAATTATTTCGAAACCCGTCTCAACCAAAACTAGACTCATCCCGCTCTTTGAAATCCCCTACTAAAAAAGAGTTAGAGAAGGCGACGAACCGTAAGCATTATTAAAGCAAGATTGCGTTTCAGGACGCTACCGCTGTTCCTCATCCTGTTCCGGATTTTAGAAAACATTCTGCCCTTCACATTTTATCGAAGTCATTCGTTCTTCAATCCGCTACTATGGAGTTAAGTCGGCGTACACGGGGCTGGGAGCAGTTTGCAGGGTCGGCAAGCTTAATCGAAAATCGGAATGCCAAATATTTCCAAGTCCCCATTTGGATGGTATTAATAATAAACCTCGCTCTCTCGGTTCGCGCTGCGCGTTATTTCCAAGTCTTGGCGGAGTGTTTGCATCTGATTTGTATAATTTCGTAAAATTGCTACAGTATTAGAAGAAGACGAGCGTAGATACGGAGAATTTGTATAATTCGACGACGACTGTACGACTATGCATGAGGAAGATTGTATCGAGATGGAAAAATTTCAAATTGAAACGAATATGGGTTTATGTAGAATTGTAGAGAGACGACGAATCGACGAATGTGAGAGAAATATTCGAGAGACGAAGTCGTATATATACAAAGTGCAATGGTACGGTTTTAATAGGGTTTTGAATTTTTCATGATGTGTCGTAGAATATACTGTATCCCAGTTATACTGTGTAGCACGTATTTGTAAATACATAGAATCGATAAAATATGTAAAATTCAAATTTTGAAAACTTTCCAAATTGTAGAAAAATTTTGAAGATTAATCAATTTCAAAAATTACGTAAAAGAATAGAAATCATTTCCTTCAAGCTTGAAAAATCAATTGCACAAAAAAAAAACAATTTTTTAAAATTTTGGTTGTACCATAGGATTTTTTCAAACTTTTATTTAAAAAAAACGATTTTTCAAAAATTTTGTATAGCATCATCAGCTAATTTCTTAAAATTCTGTTCCAAACACATTCATTGAATTTTGCTCGAGATGAATTTCATTTTTCATTTTTAGAATAACAACAACAATTCTGGGAAATTTTTGTTACAGAGAAAATAATTTTCACCAACTTCAAAAAATAAATTTCATGGGGAAAAAAATTTTCAACTCTATTTTCGGGGGAAAGAATTATTAAATTTTTGTTTGAACATAATATTTATTCTGAAGACAACTTTTTCAATTTTTACAAAGCTCAGTAGTCAGTATTCCAAATTTTATTTAAAACTTTTTTTTTTAAAGTATTGTTCAAAAGCCAATTTCTTAAACTTTTATTTAGAAACACGTTCCCTAAATTTTGCCCATAATCAATCTTTTTTTTCTTTCCTATTTTTTTTTTTTTTTTTTGAAAAACAATTCTTTTGAATTTTGTCACAGATCATTTTCTTCAAATAATAAGGAAAATCAACTTTGAGCAAATGAATTCATAGATATTATTTTCCGAGACAATTTTTTAAAAAAATTTTAAGGAAGTATTTTTTTAAAGTTTCATTCAAATTGTATTCTTAAAACCAATTATTCAAAATTTTATTTAAAAATTGATGTTTTTCAAAAACCTATAATTTTTTTTTGATTCTTATTAAAGCACATTTCTAAAATTTTGCTCTAAAACGTTTTCATTTTTTTTTCTTCTCCCCCTTTTTTTTGAATTTTGAAATTTTGTTGAATATTATTTTCTATGAGTTGGGAAAAATCTATTTCAATGAAAAAAATTTCAATTAATTTATTTACAAAGTTTTCAAAATTTTGTTTAACCATAACATCTTTTTATTTTTCTAAAATAAACGTTTTAAAATTTTTCTGAAGCTCTTTTTTAATAAAATATATATATATTTTTTTTTTGTTGAGAAAAGCTTATTTTTTCACTCAAAAATACCTTTTTAAATTTTCTGAAAAATGAAATTTGATGCACTTCTATTTTTATTAATTTTTGTCAAATTTTCTTACAACACTAATTTTTTAATACGTTTGAAATTATTTTTTTGATTGCACATTTCTAATTTTCTGAAGAAAAAAAAATTGATAAACATATTTTTACACAAAATAATGTATTTAATTGATTTTTTTTAATTTATGCTGAAAACAAAATTTACTTATAAATTTCTTTCAACAAAAAATTATAATAATTATTTCAAAAAGATATTTTGATATTTTTTAAGATATGAATTTTTACACGAAGTTAGGATCCTCCAAGCAATAAAAATTTTGGAACAAGTTCTGCCTTTCTTGCCTCCAAAAAAATAGAATAAAGTATAAAACACTATAGCAAAACAAAAATTCTTTCAATCAAAAAAAAAAAAAAAAAAAAAAAAGTGATAAATGACTCTTTACTACAATTTAATTATCCAAAAAACACCTTCCAACATTAAATGGCATTTTCCTGGAAAATAAAAATTCCCGACTTGTATATTATAACAAATGAACTGAGAATACAATAAATGAAACAGTAACATGGTATCGCGTACTTTTCATATACAAAATACTCGAATACTTGATCTTTCCAGCACGAACATGAACATCACACTCGCATTTGCGGTCGTCGTCGCTTATGCGTGAAATTCACCGTGTTGAGAATTTTATTGATTTTAAAAGAAATGGAATTCGGGAAAAAGATCAATCTTTTCATATTTTTCTCACACATACAAGTACACAAACTAAAACGTGCCTTCTCTTCAATTATTCATCGACACTGAATATTTTGGCAAACCAAAAATGTTAAAATTTAAAACTTCAACAGCGAAGTTGACTTTCGAAATGTTGGTAGATTTTTTAGTAGGTGGTAATTTACATTATGAGAAATCTTACCTACCTAAAATGTGACGCTTTACTCGTATCTTGGTAAAATGAAACTTTCAATCGGTCTCTTTTTTCAACTAGAAATTCGAGTACGAAAAAGAAAAACCAGCCAATATCTTTCACAAATTTCCAAAAATTTACATTTTCATCAACTTTACAATTTTCTTTACCAATTAATTTCCTACACAAAGGCCACTTCTTCGCGATTTCTTTCTCGAGGTAAGTATTTTTCGTACTACTTTTTTTTTTTCTCTTATCGAACAAGAAAAAAGCTCGACTTTCCTCAATTAAATTCTTCGGAAATTAAAAAGTTGTGAGAAAATATTTATTTTCTCGCGATTCTCGTTCGCACCGAAGGAAATTTCCATTAAAGACGCCAACGCCTGGTTTCTAGCGTAACCTTACTCTCCCCCTACCGCGTATAACTTTCAACTTTTAAATTTTATTCGAATTAAAATTCTCGTTCGCGAGTACGACTGGTACGATAGTATTTTTTTCCCGGCTTCGCCATCGCGAGCTCGCTTTAATAAATTTTCATCAAATCGATTATCATCGGCGGAAGCGCAGCACGAAGTAGCGAAAAAATGTGTACGATTCGAGGGTTATACGTAGTTAGTTACCTGCGAACGAAAAATTTTCTTCCCTGTAAAAATACTCGCATTGCGCCGGTCATCCGGTAAAATAATAACTTCCACCTGGTCATACAACAATATTGCAACTTCTTACACAAATGGAATGTTTAATAATCGCGTAATCCCCGACATAGTGGACAAGCAGATAACATTCTGCGAGAGCCAGCTCGGTATATACGTTTACGTATTATTCAGTACACTGCACTACACAGTCGAGAGATGAAAACCACATTCTTCCAGGCATGAAATACGATAGGACCACAAGTCCGTATTGCCTTCTATTCTCGAAACGAATTCTTCAGCGACAGGCGAAATGTTTAACCAGAGATGTAAACTTACAAATCGCATTTGTGTTGTACCAGTATGAGGTGAACCTAGATGCACTGTAGCTCAACTTTACCCAAAGTTCACTCTCCACTTGCCTCCTTCTTTGGTTTTTCTTTTACCAAAAAAAAAAAAAAAATGATGAGAAAAAATAAATCAAATTTTGAATTTTTTGAAGCACCTCCCTCTCCTCTATTCTTGTTCATGGGCGTTTGTATCTAGAAGTTTTCCAGTCGAGTAAAAAAAAAAATTCAAAAAAGAAAGAAATAAGTCGAGTTATCAACAAGTAAGTATATCTTAGCGGAAATGTACCGCTGATAAATGTCCGCATTTATAAAATAAATTTACTAAAAAAGAGGAAAGGAGGTTAACGCTTGAAAAAAAAACCTCTTAAAAACAGCTATAAATGAAATAACTCGGAAAGCGAGCGTTTTGTCTTTTTTCTAAATTCTAACGTAATATCTGCCATCAGTTTTAAAACAAGCTCGATGAATATGCTATTTTTAAATTTAAAAAAAAATCTGTTTTATTTTTTGGTCTCCACAACTCCACAAGATGAGCTACTTTTACAAAAAGCGTTTTTTTATCCGATATGTATGATTGGCTGACCAAAGGAGGGAGTGAAGTACTCTACAAAGACTCTTTACTTCGATTATTAGATTTAAATCAGCGTAAACCAGTTGATGGTTTCTAATTTCCATTTTTTCAAACAAAATGTTTTACCAGTGTCTAGTTTACTCAATTTGGATCATTGTTGTTGAATTTTACCATGTCCCATACAACAGAGATACTTGATATTCAAAATTGGAGGGGAGGAAAGGGGCCAATCGGAATTTTGTAATAACCAAAATTATTTCTAAAAAAAATCAGAAAATTTTTTCCTCTATTTTTCAAAATCAATTTTCCATAAGTACTTGGAAATTTTTAAAAACAATTTTTTTCCCAATTTGTAAAAAATGAATTTTCTCAAAGTCGAATTTTCAAGGATTCTTATTCATAATTTTATGATGGTAGAATCAAAATTCAATGAGATTTCTTTGAAAACATTTTTCTTAATTTAAAATTTTGCCTGTCTTTTCCATACAAGAATACTCGTAAATATCAACTTTCCTAATTTTATGATGCACTCTAAAAAAAAAGGTTTTAAATTTTTTCAAAACCAAACTTAATGAGATATTCCTTGAATTTTACCTACTTTGAGAACGTTCTTTTTTTAGCATTTTTGAAATTCAGTTTCAAAATAATTTTCAATTTTTTCAAATTTTATGAAATTGAATTTTCTTAAATGAAATTTTTATTTTTAAAAGCAACTTCTTATCCATTTTTTTGAATTTGTTTTAAATTTGTTTAAAATCTAATTTTGCCTTTGTTCAAATACAATTTCAAGTTTTGCTTGAAACGATTTTTTTAAAGCTTCAGACAACTTTTTTTCAGAATTTAACCTTAAGACTCAAAAAAAAAAAAATTCGAAGTTTTACCGAAAAATTTTTTCATGCAGTTTTATTCAGATGGATAATAATTTTTTTATTTTATTCAAAATCAAATTTTTCTACAATTTGTCTAGTAATTGAAAAAAAAAATTGTTCAAAATAAGGTTCTTCTAGACTTTATCTTATTAAAAAAAATTAAATTTGGCTTAAAGTAAGAGCAAAAACTTGAAACTTAACATAGATAGTTATAATTTTTTTAATTAAGACTTTTTAAAAAATTTCTATTTTGTTTAGAACAATTTTTTGAGTCTTCACAAAATAAAAAATTTATGGAATTTTTTGGAAAACTGTTATTTTCAACCTCGTCCTGCACTTTGCAAAAACTGTAATTTCACTCATCTTTTAAAAAATTTTAAATGATTAAATTTTGCATTTTCTCGAAATTAAAATACGATATTATTGGAATTAAATTAGGATTTTTTTTTGAGAAATATTATTTATTTAAAAAAATTGTTTTTAACATTTCAAATCGAAGGAAATTTAAAAAAAAATTCTTCGTACTATCCAAGAGCAATTTATTCAATTTTTTTAATATCTTCATCAAATTTTTTGAAAACAGTTTTTTAATTAGTTGATATTGAAATTTTCTAGATTTTTTTGTTTTTCAAAACTTCGCATTTGTTTCACCTGAAGAAAAATCCCCCTTGATGTAGATGAATGGATGACAAAAAATTTCACCTCAGAAATTAGTTTTAACTCTACCCTGCTTCTAAAAAATCGAAATGTTGGTTCCTCATCTTTTTCCTCTTATTGAGAGAAGGGAGGTTGAGGACACAAGTACGAACGACAAACGGGCGTCTCCGTCTCGAAAATTGAGGTTTTTGGCGCGGGCTACTGCTACATGCACAACAACATATTTGCCAAAAAGGCTACGATACGGCCGGAGGGAGTCTGCGGCAGCAAGAGCAAAGGCGAAGGCAAAGGCGAACTCATTTAAAACGCATTTTCTCCATGTCGGGCGTAGAAAGAAGAAAAGTATACACCGTTAATATTTCTCTCATTAGGGGTCTCTATCTAGGTCTTGGAAGCAGATAGAGAGTATTTTGGTTCGTGTCCGCGACCTCGTCCCTGCCCCGGTTCTACTCGTACTTTGTCGTCGTGGTCGTGCATATGAGCAACGCGATTCCAAATTAAGGGTACGATGACTTGGGAAACATTTAGAAACGCTGGAAACCCCTACTTTTGCAAAATACTATACATCTTACAATCTTTTCACCATCTTGTGCGACCCTTCGTTAACCTAGCTTTTTTTCTCTCCTTTTTTCTCCGTGTTTTTTTTTCTTACTTATTTTGTCTTTCTACTTTTTCTTTTCTTTTAAATTTTATATCGCTCCCATGCCGTTTCATCGTTAAGGCGCTTCCTGCGACAGCCATATATCTTCGTTTTTCTTTTAACGGTAAAGTAAAAAAGACGCCACGCCGAACGCAACCGTATATATTATGTCACAAATCTCGTAGTCGATTAAGCCTTCTGTTGAGATCGCACATTTTTTCTCCTTTCTTCTTCTCCACCGCCTTCTCTTTCTTTTTCCTCTTTTTATAATTTCTTTATCTCGTTAATGACGAATTAATATACTCAGCTATTCTTTCGGTTCAACTGTTGAGGGTGGAATTGCTGTACGTAAGTAAATGTTTTCTACGAGCTTTGGAATAGCTAGTTTTTATGTCATTCTGTTTAGAATTTTCGCCTTTTTTTCATGCATTTTAATTGTAAAAAAGAAATGGAAAAAATTTGTTTAAAAGAACTTTTGAAAGAGATTTTAAATAAAATTTAACAAAAATTGTTTTGGAAATTTTTTTCATCCTACATTTTAAACAATTTTTTTTTCAAGTCTTCAGACTAACATGCATCGGAGCAAATTTTGAAAAAATAAAAGCAACTTTAGTAACCTGAAATTTCAAAAAACATGCATCGGAGCAAATTTTGAAAAAATAAAAGCAACTTTAGTAACCTGAAATTTCAAAAAAAGTAACCAAAAATTTTCCATTTCCACTTGAATATTATAATGACCCATAACTCCCTCCCCTGCACCGTTTTCCAAATATTTTTGCTAAATTTGACGTTTTGCAACTCCTGAAATCGAGGGCCAAAATTTAGAAAAATTAAAATTTTTAATGAAAAAATAATAATGTATTTTCTGTATAATTATGACGAATTATAATTGAACCGTTGGCTTAATTGGTGTTCAATTTTTACATTTTAGAAAATCTCAATTCTTGATAAGTTCACATTTGAGTACCTATCTAACCTTCAATTTTTTTTTCAAGTTAATATTGAAAATTCAAAAAAAAATCATTTCTTGAAATATCAACATTCCTAAGTTTTTGAACTTTTATTTGTTTTGAAATAGTTTTCAGTTTTGAAATAACTGTTGATTTTTTTAAAAAGAAGTGAATTTTTGAAAAATTTTCAATTGCAAACAATACTTACTGTTCATTTTTTTTAACTATCTAATTTTTTATTCTTTATTTATTTTTTCTTTTCAAAGTTTTCATTTTTCAAACAATTTTCAATTTCTATAAAAAAAAATATCAATTTTTGAACAATTTTCAATTTCTAAAAAGTTCTGGATTAAAATAAATTAAATTTTTGAAATTCTCAATTTATGTTTTCAAATAATTATGAAAAATTTTGATTTCTACATAATTTTTATTTTTTGAAAACTTTTGAATTTTTGAAAAATGATCGTTCCTAAAATTTATGTTTATTCAAACAAAATATTCCCAATTTATAGAAATTGTAATGCCTAAAAAAGTTAAAGTTCGACAAATCAGTTTTTGACTGGTTTGCAAAATGGGTAGGTAGAAAAATTTTTCATTTTTAAAAGTCTTCATTCTCCACAAAAATCAATTTTTAATTTCAAATTTTTTAAATTTTGAAAAGTTTTACTTAGGTACCTCTTAAAAAAATCAAATCTCTATTACATAATTTTCAATTTTCAAACATAATTTTCAAATACGCTGACCACATTTTTTTCAAAATTGAAAAAAAAAAAGTTTTTAATGAGAAGAAATTTTTTTATTCTTGAACGAAGTAACCTCGTCTTCTTTTTTTCGAGAAAACTTTTCAAAAAAGTCGTTTATTTGTCGAGAAAAGAATCTCAGAATTTTTCAAAAAAAAATTTACCGCTTATCTAGTTAATGTTATCTTTTTTTAGTAATTTTTTTTTTTTAAAGAAATGTCTCTTATTTTTAGACAAGAATTAATCTTAATTTTCCAAGAAAAAAATTACAACTTTTCATACTGACTTAAAGAATACCTATAAAAGAACTTTCAATTTTTATGGAGCAAACATTTTTGGCCTCAAGTTTCAAGACATAGGTACAGAATAAATATTCCTGGAGTTCGTGGAGAAAAAAATCTCAATTTAAAAAAAAGATTCAATAAATTTTTCAATTACTTAATTTATTTTTAAATAAAATCTTTTAAATTTTTTGGAAAGAAAATCTCTGAAAAAAAAACTTCCAACAATTTTTTTCAATTTCAAAGCGCTTTTAAAGAAATTTTATATTTTAATGGCAGCTGTTTTTTTTTCAAGTCAGATTTTTGACGAAATAGTAACCAAAATGAGTCCAAAAGTAACTAAAGTAACCTGGTCATAAGAAAAGTAACCAAGTTACTAAAAAGTAACCTCGCTCCGATGCATGGACTAAATTCTGAAAAAATAATATATTGTCAGAAGCTTTAAAAAAATCGTTTCAAGCAAAATTTGAATTGTACTTGAACAAAAGAGTAAAAAATTAGATTTTAAACAAATTTTTTAAAATTGTTTTTAAAAATAAATATTTCATTTGAGAAAATTAAAATTCATAAAATTTGAAAAAATTGAAAATTATTGTTTTGAAACTGAATTTCAGAAAATATTTAGAAGAAAAAAAAGCACTCTCAAAAGAGGAAAACTTCAAGGAATATCTCATAAGATTTGGTTTTGAAAAAATTCAAAACCTTTTTTTTCAAATGCATCATGAAATTAGGAAAAATAAAAATTCATTCTTGTTTGGGAAAAACAGGGAAATTTTTGAAAAAAAAAGGTTTTCAAGAAATCTCATTGAATTTTGATTTTGAAATCATAAAATTATGAAAAAAAAATCTTCGAAAAGTTTTCAGGAAATTCATTTTTTATAAAAAAAATTGGGGAAAAAATTGATTTTGAAAAATACACCACAAATTTTATTGATTTTTGTTTCTGAGGAAATGAAAAGAAAAACTGTTTTTACAAAAAATTGAAAAAAATTGAAAAAAAACATGTTTTTGAATAATTTGAATTAATAAAAAAAATACATAGGTATTCTTGTTTGGAAGAGGCAAGAAATAAATGATTTTGAACAAGAATGAAAAAAAGACCCAATCTTGGAAAAATTTCATTTGATAAAAAATTATTAAAGGTACCTTCTAAAAAAAAATTGATGAAATTTTTTTTCACAAAATTTTGGGAAACATGTTGTTCAAAGAAAAAATTTGTTTCATTTGAAAAAACAATTTGAACAAATATTTTTTTTATTTTTTATTTTTACAAAATTTCACACATTGTTTCGAACTAAGTAAAATTAAACAAAAATTCTTCTTTGACCAAATCTTTTAAATCTCATTTTTAAACAAAATTTTGAAATCCTGTTACAATGTTATAATGGAGTACTAAATCACAAATTTTTATGTAACTTCCTCTTCCTCAGTTTCTCGAGCTATAGGCACCTACCAGCTCCAAAAACAAACCCCCTTCGTCCTCCTCTTCACCGAAAAATTAATCCCTCAAATTGGAAAATATTTTTAAAAATATTTTTCCTCGGTACCCAGCTTAGGTAGGTATAATTTTTGCTTTCGAGATTGAAATTTATTACGAGTGTAATTCGGCGAAAAGCACGAAAGGGAATATTGACCGTGCGGCTGGCGGGCAAGGATATGCGAAAGGATACACGTTGAGTAATCATTTCACGTAACGCCATTTTTCTTTTAGGTACACGGTAAAAATTGCGTTCTCGTTATCGAAGAGGTATTTTTTCCCCTATCCTTAAAATACGTATTTATTTTTATAGTTTCGTATAAGCTAGACGCGGTCAGGGATGTGCCACGAGCGGCAGGAGAAAGGTGGAAGTATTTCGGTCGAAGCCGGAGAAGCAGAGAAAAACAGCTGAAGAAAGTTCTCTCGTTTCATGGGTTTCGTTTCGTTCTCTCCCTTCATTTGTTCGGTCGGTATGCAGTGTATAACGATTTAGATATATGTATGGTAATGTTACATATGTATACGAGGAAGAATGTGCAAAGGGTAAGGTAGGGTAGATGGAATAAAATGCTACAGCAGGAGGCAGGCAGTAGCGAAGGAAACGTGTATACGTCGTATATGTATACTCGTGCAAAAAGAGCTAACTCAAATGAATGAAAGCAACTTCGATGAATAAGAATACGAGAGAAGAAAGGTGCGTTGCGATGATGGGTACAGCAGAGTGGTATGCAGAGCGCAGAGCGATTCGACGCAAAGGGTATGAAAAGCTGAGATAGGAATTGAATAAATAGGAAAAGCTTGAACTAACAGCAATTCAAAACTCATCCACGAATACCCCTTTTATAATACATGTTGTGCCGCATGACGAATGAACGAACAACCATTTTCCCATATGTGTACGTTTGTACATTAACATTTCCTGCCCGTTCGCGTTTCCTTTTGCTATATCCTCCGACGATGCGAAATACATTTTTTTTTTCAGTCCCTCTCCTCCCTTTCTCACTCTTGCTTCATCACGTTGTCTTTCTTCCACGCTTTCGTTCGCCGCTAGCTCGGTTTTCTTTCTATTAATGATTTATATATGCGATATAGGTACGTAGAATGTATGGAAAACCAAAATGTAGCCTTCTTTTAAAAACAGTTTATACATTTAGAATGAATTTTCCTTAAGCAAATTGAGAAAAAATTTGAGTAAAAAAATCAACCATACACCCTTCCAAGTACATTTACTTGAAAAAGGGTTTACCAATTTTCAAGATATGAAAATTCTACGAAAAAATTTCGAAAATTTTCATAAGATTTGTGGAAAATTATCTGAATTTCTCAAGAAAATTTCCTAAATTTTGTAAGAATTTTCTCAAATTAATTGCGTGGAAAATTCTATAAAAATTCTAAAATTTTAATTTAGTGAAAATGTTTTGGACATTTTTCAACAAAAAAAATTGAAATTTTATAAAAATTCTCAAAAGCTTTATGAAAAATAATTCGATAATTTTCTAAAATTTTATTTTGTCATTTTTCTGAAATTTAGAAATGACGTGTAAACGAGAAAATCATCTTTCAAATTAAAAAATAAATGAAATTAAAAGAAATTGCTGTCGTTTTCATTTTTTTTAGATTCTCTAAAGTTTTACAAAAAAATATCTGCGTCTAAAGCTCTGCGAAATTTTTTATATAATTTCATGGCTGAATTCTTGTGATTTTTCTAAAAAGTGATGTTTTGAGAAATCACTTTTAATTTTGTAAAAAATACTAATAAATAAAATAGAATGAGAATTTTCTATTGTTGTTTTGTTTTAAATTTCTGAAGTTTCGCAATAAATTCACTCAAAATTTTCACATTTTGTGAAAAATTATCATGAAGCTCCACGAAAAAAAATCTGTAATTGTATGGAGCATTTGAAAATTTAGTGATTTTTCTGGAATTTGCGATGATGATGTTTCGAGAAATTATTTTTAAATTTGAAAAAAAAAAAAAAAATTTAACGCGATTTTTCTGTTGTTTTCCTAGATTTTCTGAAGTTTTACGAAAATTTTCTGAAAATTTTGTGAAAAATTCTCTGAGGCTCATCGAAAAAAAATTTCTACTTTATACAATTCTTTGGAGAATCCTATGATAATATTGTAATTTTTCTGAAATTAAAAATATAATGAAAATTTTCTGTTGTTTTGTTTGAGATTTTCTGAAGTTTTGCAAAAAATTAACTGAAAATTTTGTGAAAAATTATCTGAAGTTCTACGAAAAAAAAATCCTATATTATGGGAAATTCTTTGAAAATTTAGTGATTTTTCTGGAATTTGGTGATGGTCTGATAGTGTTACAAGAAATTTTTTTTTAATTTGAAAAAAAAACTTGAAGGGGAATTTTATGATGTTTTTATAGATTTTCTGAAGTTCTATAAAAATTCTCTGAAAATTTTGTGAAAAATGATTTGAAGATCAGCGAAAAATATTCTGTAATCTATGGAGAATCCTATGAAAATTTTATGCTTTTTTTGAAACTTGGTAATGGTGTATTGAGAAATTATTTTTCAAATAGAATAAAATTAGAAGAAAAAAATCCTGTTGTCGTTATTGCTGTTTTTGAGATGTTTTTAAATTTTGTAAAAAAAATCTCTGAAGCTGTATGAAAAGTTCTTTGAAAATCTGTTTGAAAACTCTCATAATATTTTGAGAAATTTTTCTATAATTTTGAGGAAAAGTTGATGCTTTAGGTATAGACAATTTATTGTACAAATCCGTAAAAAATTTAAAAAATAATTGTCTATTATTGTTGTTGCTATTGTTTTTTAGATTATCCAAAGTTTGCAAAAACTTTCCATAATTTTGAGGAAAATTCTCTAAAAATTTTAGTGATTTTTCTTGAATTTTGTTTAGTTATTTTTCAAATTAGTAACAAATTCTCTAACATTTCTTTTTCAATTTTCCAAAGTTTTGTAAAAAAAAAAAAAAAAAAAAAAAAGGTTGAAAATCTTTTGAAATTCTTAAAATATTCTCGAATAAAAAATTGGAAAAAAAATTCAAATTCAAAATTGGAAAAATTTTCAAATGAAAAAAGTTTCTATACTTATCTGAAGTAACTTTTGAATCCATTCAAATCAACCTTAAGATTTTTTTTTTGAAGAGAAATCCTTTAAAAAAACAACCTTAGTAACAGTTTTGAGCAAATATAGTCAGAAAATGTAACAAACGCTCGAAATATAAACAAAGTAACTTTCATGCTAACCAAATAACATGTCAGGCTGCGAATACGAGACAAAAAACCAGTTTATTTTTTTACTAATGAAAGTTCATCTTGAAAATATTCATCAACGATATACTTCTCGACTGCATGGTCCAGTCCAGTCATATACACCGTGAAATAAGTTCATCTTACGGAGCCGGACAATGCGACGCTGCCGCCGACGCGGGTATAAAATAGCTATAGAATACGGTGACCTTTATGAACCGTTAAAAGTCATGGTACACGAATTGTCCGCGTATACTCGACGCTCTGGCTTTGATAACCGCTACGATAAACAAAGACGTCATGTGGTGACGTTATAAGCGCAGACACGTTCGTGCTCTGTATCTGCTGGTGTGCCGTTAGTTTATAGGCAAAGGAATAGGAGGAAATCTTCTTCGGATCGAGTTGGAAATCATAAGCTTGATTATAGTACAAATTGTAAGGAGAGAATCAGTCTTGTATGACTTTAGATCTTCGATAATATTTTCGACAGAATTTTTGACAAGATTTGGTCAGTATTTAAAAAAACCCTATGACGTCATCGAACCCTAAAAATTGGCCAAAATCAAAACCAAACACACCAGCACCTCCTCCCCTTTTAACAAATACCAACCATCGATCGATTACCTTAATCACAAAAACAAACCGTACAAAAAATATCCCACTTGCACCACGACCCTCTCGATTTCAATTTTCAATAAAAACTCTCCGCTCAAAAGCCCCGAAACCGTGCTTTCGTACGTGCTCGCACACACGCACCGCATCAACGCAAACAGGCAGCCTCCTTTTTAATACATATTAATGAAAATGCAAACAGCCAGAAAAACTAGCCAAGTTCTTTGAAACTTCCAAAGTATTACAAATAAGCGAAACATTTTGAATAATTCATGGGCCAGTTAAAAGCCCTGGAACTTTTAAAAGGCGGCGTATAATAATGACAAAAGACGAGAGGCGCGCGGCGCGACGCACAATATCCCCAACACGCCGCAGACAACCGCCTAATGCAAAAGAGGTAACGTTCGCCAATTAGAAGAACATTCTAATTAAAGCGACGACGATCTGCTTATGTATTCCCACCGAGCCCGAGCCGCTCGCGCTGGCTCTTTTAACCCTTTTTACTCCTCTTCATCATGAGTGCTGCTCAAAGAATGAACATCCAAGTTTTCCGAGTGAGAAGATTACATTTCCAAAGTACTCTTAATGCGTAGATTATATTCTGAATTCGCCTTTTCAAAAACTATTCGCCCGAATGAGATCGTCGTCGGTGTCGTTGCGCTCTTATTTTTTTTCGCTTTGTTTTTTGGGGGGTTTTACTTTTTCGAGTGCTTCGGTTTTTACGTCCTTATTCTTTCGAGTTGAGATTTTTGTTTATGAACGTTTAAATACTTGAAATATTTTTTACGTAGCTACTTACTCGTACAGTACACAGAATTATTATTCATAAATAATTTTTGTTCTTCTATCATTCAAAAAAAAAAAAACTGCAAGTTCATATTCAAAATTTTTAAAACAACAAGAAAAATCATAAATTTTGATGGGAAAAGTCAATTCTGACCAAAATCAATCAGTTTTCCTCAAAAATAAAAAATTTGACAGAAAAAAAACTTTTACCAAAGATAGCAATTTTTGATAGAAAGCACTAATATTGTCACAATAAACAAATCGAATTCGGCAAAAAAAACCCAGCAAATTTCGTTCAAAAAACCAAAATTTTTGAGTATGACTAAAATTAACCAAAAATAACTTTGGACAAAAACACAAAATTTTTACTTGAAAAAGTATACCTTTCAATTCACCAAAAACAAACAATTTTGGTTTTTAAAAAAAGTCTAGATTAACATGACAATTGTTATAGTTCATTGTTTTGGCAAAAGAATGTCACGATTCGACAAAATCATCCAGTTTTGACAAAAACTGACAATTTTGACCAACACTGTAAGGGATAATTTTACAAAAACTCAAGTTTGACCAAAACATCCAAATTCAACGAAAATAACCTACTTCAATAAAAAAAAAATCATATTTGGACAAAAAAAAATTAATTTTGATTAAAAAGTCCCAGTCAAACAAAAACAGTCAATTTTGACAAAAAAAGACATACTTGATATAAAAACAATTCTAATTTTCACTAAAAGAAAATAACAATCAAAATTTCACTTGATTTTGGAGCAAAAATGTTTCAATTTGACAAAATTAATCAATTTTGACCAAAAAAATGTTACAATATGACAGAAACTGACCATTTTGACCAAAAAATTGATAATTTGACAAACTCCAAATTTGACAAAAATCGTCTATTTTGACAAAAAATGCCATAATTAGGCAAAAAATCAATTTTGATTAAAAAGTCCCAATCAAACAAAAAAAAATCAATTTTGACCAAAAAAAAAAAACTTATTCGACATAAAAACAATTCTATTTTTCACTAAAAAAAACAATCAAAATTTCACTGGATTTTGGTGAAAATTCAATTTCACAAAATCGATCAATTTCGACCAAAAAATGTCACGATTTGACAGAAAATAGCAATTTTGACCAAAAAAGAGATAATTGTACAAAAACTCACAAGTTTGACTAAACACTCCTAATTTAACGAAATTTTAGCCAATTTTGACAAAAACTGTCAATTCTGACCAAAAAAATCATAACTTGACAAAAATTCTCAATTTTGACAAAAAAGGTCCCAATTTGTCAAAAAATCCAATTTTGGACAGAAAAGACTTTTATTTGACATATTCGCGTGTAATTTCACAAAACAAAATCTGAAATTATACTAATTCAGTTTTGGTACAAAAATGTCTCAATTCTACAATTTTGACCAAAAAAATGACATAATTTGACAAAAATTCCTAATTTTGACTAAAATAGTCTCAACTTGAAAAAATGGCTGGTTTTGACAAAAAAAAATTGAAATCACAAGTTTGATAAAATATATTGTTGATTTTGACCAAAAAAAAAATTAAAAATTTGACATAAAATACAATTTTGAAGAAAAAGTCCGAATTTGACAAATACAGTCAATTCTGACCCAAAAAGGGCTTGATTTATCGTATAGATGCACAATAAAATTTTGATAACCAGGATAAGTTTAGGTAAATATGATGTACCTATGATTTAGTTTAAACCAAAAAAAAAGTCAACCTAAATTTGACAGAAATGGACAATTTTAATTTGACCAAAAATAACAAATCTGACATAAATTAATTTTTGTCAAAAAAAAGTATGGAAAATGATAAAATGACAAAAAAAGTAAATTTTATTCAAAAAAGTTCTTGCTAATGTACAATTTTGATAGAAGCGAGTTGATTTTAGCATAGTATAAATGCTTTTTTACAGAGACCAAAATAGAAAAAAACGACACCAAAATCCGACATGTTGGGTTAGGCTAGGTTACATTAGGTTAGGTTTGGATGAAATAAAAAAACTTGGAAAATTTTTGATTTTTTAAACATTATGTTAGACATTTTGAAACTTGTAAACTTTTTTGAAATTTTATGATTTTTAGACATTTTTCAGCCATTTTGTTAGACATTCTGAAACTTGGAAATTTTTTTAGAAAGATGACTTTCAGACATTTTGAATTTATTAGAATTTTTTGATTTTTAAATTTCCATGGAAATTTATATTTGTGACTTTTAGATATTTTCGTAATGAACGTTACCTATTAATTTTAAATTTCCATGGAAATTAATTTTGATAAATTTTAGACATTTTGTCATGGAGTAAAAGCAAATACTATGTTTTATACTTTCAAACGTAGTGTGGAAATAGAGCCAACTAGGGGGGGGGGCTCCAGAGGAGGCAACCCCCCCCCCCAATGGCGAGGCGCGAAGCGCCGAGTTTTTTTTTAATCAATCAAAAATTGACTAAAAATACGATTTTGTCAAAACTATTTGAATTTAACTAAGAATATTCAATTCTGACATAAACAAGCGATCCTGATATTAATTCTTTTTGACAAAAATATAAGTATCAATGTTTGATAAAAACAACAAAAGAATGTTCAAGATTAGTTTTTGTTCTCAAGTCAATTTTTCCAAAAATGTTGAGAAAAATCGGTTAGAAGGGCGATTTTAACCCCTTTGCAAGAAAAATGTATGCAGTGACATGGCCTACATCGCTTTTTTTGCCTACTTCCTCATTCTAACCCAAACTACGGCGTCTTGGAATCACTCATCCATACGACATGGCATCTACTACAATGTTTTTCTACGTCAATATGGACGGGTGACGCGAGCGAGGCGGCATATGATCAGGTTTTTAGTACATTTTGCCAAATGGCCACATAATACGCTTTAAATGATCTGAAAATACGAATTTTATGAACTAGAAAAGATCGTAACGGATTATTAATAAAACATTAAATAGCGGCAAAATTGACATTTAAGATATTTCCTACAACTATAGACATAGATATACTTATTGCGAGCGCAGATAATACCGCGCCATGTATTTCCCCTTTATCTGAGATCCATTTTCTCATCCTTTTGACACAATAAATATCGTCTCAGCTGTCATTAAAAATACCACAAAGTCGGCTCAATCGACAATCGACGTCGTTTATCGATCGTTAACACGACAAATTTTCCAGCACAGGCGAAATAATATAATTCCAATAGCTAAACAAATCACCCGGCCTTATGGCTTCAAAAACTGGTCTAAAAAAACACACCATCGAGCCAGGCCCAGTACGTGTAGTACGCTGCACCGTATCATCTAATCAAATCGAACTTCTATCATTTAGAAAACCGATGCGATGGGATATATCGGTGAGCCTGCCTATATATACAGAAACGGCAACCTAACAACGCTATAAAACTCGACCATAAATAACCGGCAATTAAAACGTCTTTAAAAATCGCTTTTAAATCTTCCTCTCTACGTTACAATAATCCCTTTTGTAAAATACATGCTGGTAATTTTTATTTCTCCTACATTTCATTCACGCAGGCTTTACAGCTATCCATATACGAGTTTACGTATAGACATACCTATAGTACATATTACGAGATCCTTCATTCTCTCGTTCCACAATTGATCCAAGCTCTATTACGAGTAAAATCATTATGCTGTAATCGAAATAAAATCGAACAACTGTGGAAATTTATAATACGATTTTGTGTAGGTACTTACGACATGAATCACCTCTCAAACCTCATCTTCCGGTGGGTAAGAATTACACTTGTAATTTTATATTTTAGCTCACCTGCAACAAAAAAAATTAAACAAAAAATTACAAATCAGTCGTAAGTACACATAATCGAGAGAATAATCGTTACTTAATCTAAATAAATGAGTTATCAAAATAGAGGTTACCAAAAAAAAAAGTCAAGTAATGAGGAAGAGGTTTGTCAAAAATGCCAAAAAATATGGACTTTTTTAAAAATACGCATTTTTTTCAACAAAAAAAATGCACAATTTATTTTTTTAAATCAACTTGAACGTTTTTGTCAAATCTATACTTTTTTGGTCAAAATTAACTGCGTTTTATGTCTAACTTACATTTTTAAAAATTAAGATTGAACGTTTTTGGTCAAAATTCAATGGTTTTTGTCAAAATTTGTCATTTTTTAGTCAAAGTAGGACTTTTTTTTGGACAAATTATAACTTTTGATCAAAAATTAAGAGTGCCTAAATTAAGAAAACTTTTTCAGATCAAAATTGGAAGTTTATGTTAAATTTCCATTATTTGACCAAAATTGGACATATTGGATTTTTTGACATGCGGTAACTTTTTGGGTGAAAATTGACGCTTCAGTTAAAATTAGGTGTAGCTTTCTAAAATTCAAAATTTGGTTTTTTGTTAAATTAGCTTTTTGGTCATAGATGACTATACACTCTTCTAGTTTGTATTTTTTTTTTCAAACGTTTGAAACGTTGTTGGAATTTTTATCAAATTGACACTTTTTGTTCGAGTCAAATCTTTTTTGGTCAATTCGAATTTTTCTGGTCAAACAAACAATTTTTTTTTCGTCAAAATTGTTACTTCGGTCAAAAATCTGCATCTTTGTCAAAATTTGAAGCACCTGTCAAATCAATGCCTTTTTTCAGACAAAACGCAATGTTTTGATAAAATTTGACTATTGGATGGATTTTTTTTTTGGTCAAAGATTTGTATCATTTGAATTGTTTGAATCAAAATTAGACATGTTTGTCAAATTGACACTTTTTCTCATTCATAACACTGCATAGGACACTTTTCGAACAAACTCAACAGTTTGAGTCAAATTTAGATTTTTTCAGTCAAAATATCACCTTTTCGGTCAAAATTGGGAATCATGTAAAATTTTCAACTTTTCGAATCAACATTGTTACTTTTTGACATATTGCCACTTTTTGACCAAATTGACATTGTCACCAAAAATGCAATTTATTTGTAAAATTTGGTCATCTTTGGACATTTTTAGTCAAAATTAACTGTTTTTGTAAAATTAACTATAACTTCCTTTTCGACATTTCAACTGGTATGGTCTAAATTAGTTTTTTCAGCCTCAATTGAGTTTGCTTGTCAAACTATTACTTTTCGGGTCAAAATTAAATCCTTTTGCTAAAATTGGACATTTTGTCAAATTTGAACTTTCAAATTAGAAAATAAGTAGTTTTTGGCACGTTCCTTTCAAAAAAAACTGAAATTGACGTTTTTGTAAAAATTTGATAATTTTGCCAAATCAATCCATCTTTTGGTCAAAACTTGACTACTTGTATCCAAATTGGACAAACGACGTTTTTGTCAATAAATTATGACTTTTTTTTGACAGAACTTATTGTTTTGGTCAAAATTGATTTTTTTTGTTCAAAATTGAACGCGTTCATCAAATTAGTATTTTTTGCTTAAAATATTGTGGGTTTTTGTCAAAATTTAGCATTATGTAAATTTTGACTTAATACCTTATATCAATTCAAAGAGGCAGTTTTTGACAAATGATCACTTTTTTGGGCTAAAATTGATATTGTGGTCAAAATTTGATCTATTTGTCAAATCGAGACCTTTTTTTGACAAAACTGACTGTTTTTCGTCAAATTTATATTTTTCAAGTCAAAATTGAATGGTTTTTTAAAATTATGTCATTTTTTGGTCAAAATAAGCTGTTTTGGTCAAATTTGTATTTTTCGAGTTGAAATTGAATGTTTTTAGTCAAAATAAGCTATTTTGATACAAACGCATATAAATTAGATATTTTTTAGAAACTAAAAATAAGGAGGTGTAAGACACACCAACCGAATTATTTTGAAACATTTTTCGTTTTGAGATTTTAGCTGCATCAGATACTAAAAATTCAGATTTTTTGCAACCCACAATTTTTTTTTGAATGTCATAGGTTATCTTATCGCTTTAGTCTCTCAATGTTGACTTTGATGAAAACATATCTGTTGTAAATTTGACAAAAATATCGATTCATTTCATCAAACATCTCGAGTGTTCAAGATAACGAATCAAAACAAATAAAAAAACCAACCCAGTTACCCAACGAGACTCTCATCAAACCTACGATACAATAATTTCTGCACAACACTTAGGTATAAAAACATTCTACAAATCGTCGTACTGAGTAAACGCCCCCGAATGCGTTTTTCTGCGACAAGGCGCTACGGTGCAAAAAAAAACTCCGAGCGAAATCCAAATTTATACAGATAGACAGAGAGAGAGAGAGAGAGGTGTAAATATGGCAACGGGTTGCTCACCTATAGTTACTCCTAGTTTTTCATGTGTAATGCGGAAAAGGGAAATACCGTAGTCGAGAGTATCGTATACATACTGTTACATAGAAGAATACCAGGCTGGTCGGGAAATGAAGTGTGCGGGGTGCATTCGACGCGCAGTCTCTGGTGCTGTTCACCCCTTGACATGTATCTGTTCGGTGCCGTCGGGGGCGCAGACGTCCCGCTGCGACCGACTTATAACCCATTCATTATAATAGTGACTTCATCCTTTGCCTGTGTAACTTCAGTTGTTTATATAATTCATCAGGCTTTTATATACGAAGCTTGTCTTTTAGGTGCTTTTTTTTTCATCCCCCTTTCGTTACACGTTTGATATGACGAAAGATACCTGTTAAGGCGTCGTTTTTTTCTCTCTCTATATTTTTTCACGAATCGAATTCTAATTTTTTTCACGCTTCGATGATCGTGGTATTGGGAACTGGATGACAGAAGGGGTGATATGTAAATTTTCATTTTTATTTAATTCTAAGTGGATTAGATGGCATGTGTGGAGGCCAGAATCAATATGATGTGGTCTGGTTCTTGTTCGAAAGCTAAAATAAATCGATGTAATGGTCTTTCGTATTGTTTTGATAACACGAGCGAAATCTCTTGGCTAATGTTTTTTTCTTTCTTATAGCAATTAGATTGAGCTATGTAGTAAATCGGAGAAGAATTTTTTATCTTGGTGCTTTTTTTCTTACTTTTTAAATAGCTTTTCGTTATCATTGCCAAAAATCTTTTTAACCGTATTTTCTATGATACTTTTAGTGGAGTTTTTTTTTGGCCATATTTTTAGATTTTTTTCCTCTTCTAAGTACGTTTTAAATTGTTCGAGTTTTACTATGTACGAAATTGCCAGCAGAACCAAAGACAGATCTATATAATGGGAATTGTACAATGAATAAAAAATGGTCGTGTAGTTTTTTTGCCCATTCCAGAATCACGTATTATGTCGTGTAATATGACGACGGTGCCGGTGTTGTTATTTTTTCTAGTGCTTTTTTGTGTGTGCGTCCGGCGACTGGCGAGCTTTTACTTTAATCGAGCGAATGTGAAAATTACTCAAATCGTGCGTTTCATGTTGAAAACGAAGACAACCCTTTTCATTATATTAATGAGGTCTAAAATTCTACTCTGTAATTTTTTTTCCTTCCAGGACGACGTCGGTACAACGAAAAGGTATATAAAAAAAAGAACGCTGTAATTACATTTGGTGTAGTCGTTCATCGATTACGTCAACAGACAGCATACCATGTTCCTTGGGTAGGTTTTTACAGTATAAAAACGATAGGGTAAATTGTTCTACGGCTAGGTACGTATAGAAAGAGAGAGAAACAACGAAACGAGCTGAATTTTAGTTAGAATTTCCGACTTTCACGTTTGCCTTGCCGCGTTACACAAAGTGGAATGAAAAAGCTCGGTACGATTGATTTTTTTCAGCTTTTTCGCTGTGGCGCGCAAAACGAGCATCGGATTACAATGGACTTTTTCACGGACACAGCACCGGTGTCCGGGGTGGTCGTCCTCTCGTCCAGTTCTAATAAAAACAATGGATTCAGTCATTTCGTTGAAATTCATTGGGCTTTTTGTGTGTGTTAGTTTCCGCCATATATACGATGTGTTTTTCCTCCTCCTTGCGCTGAACCCGCCACCGCTGCCTCGCTCGTTCGCATTTACTTTTTGTCCTTTCGCACACAATATTTTTCATAGTCTTTTTTCCAATTTCGGTATCGTACTTTTATAATTGAATTCTCATGTTTCTTAGATTCAACGCGTCGGTCGATTTTTCTTCTTTTCGTTCTCTTAATAAAGCGCCTCGCCCGAGCGTACGGTCATGCAGTGAAGGTAAAATAGCACAGATAGGTACCTACCACCAAAGCCAAATAGTAAATAGGTTTTCACCCTGTACAAGTATAGGAGCCGCCGGTGCGTTTAATATGTGTAAGGATGATAGGAGAAGTGAGGAGTGGAGTAGATGTACTACGAAGACCAGCTCGTATTGCGGCTTTTATTGATTAATGCGTTAGTATTTATCGCGCTCGAGGTTTTCCGACGATGCGAAGTGAATGGAAAATGGTGAATTAAAGGGAAATTCGCAAGGCCGACTGCCACTATTGGGAATACCGCTCGTCGATGCCGAAATTTTACCCCGAGTCCGCTGCAGCCACACCGACTGAGTGGAATTCACGAAACGCAGCCATGCACATGCCTCATGCCAGGCCAAATTAAACAACTTACGCGATACCTTGTAAATAATAAATTTCTAGAGTATAACTTTCTCATTCGACAAATCAGAATTCAGCGCTAAGTGGAGGATTTCCTTTGGGTATAAGGGGGGTGTGGAGGGCTCGACTCAAGAGCCATTCTAACTCTATATCGAAGTTTAGAAAGTTTTTTACCAAAAATTAAGTCTGTTTTCTTTTTTTTTTTTTGTAGGCCAATGTCGAAAAAGATGGCGAAGTAATTACTTATTCAGGAAACATGGCCTATTCTGTGTTGCTTTTGTTCAGAATTTTGGGAATTTTTATTCTTGATGATATCGATACGATCAAGGATGATTTTTCACAAAAAAAAAAGGGTTCGAAACTCAAAAAATGTTAAAAAATTATTAAATGATTTAAACTAGAAGAATATTGGCATCAATGGAAAACAATAAATGTGAAAGTATTGCCTGTATCACCCTGTTTTTTTTGTTTTTTTTTAGTATTAAAAATCAATATCGATGAACTCGTATATTTATTAAAATTGACAAATTATTTTTCAAATTTGGAGGTAGGTACCATTCATTTTTTCTTTTCTTTTTTTTAGTTTTCAGGCACAGTTATTGATTTTTTGAAAAACTTTTTTTTTTTTAAATTCAAACAATATTCAAGTATATACGCCTCTAGCCAATGGCTGTAAACGGCGTTATTAAACAAAACCAAAAAATCATGTATTACTGATTTTGATTATTTGCCAGAAATTATTTTTGAAAAAATTGAAAGGCTTTTCACATAGATTGATTAACTTCAAAATATGAGATTTTTTTTTACGCTGGCTCCAAAAAAAGGAATAAAAGATGATGCTTTTAGTTAGTTGAGTATTTTTTATATTCAAAGAAAATTCTAAATTTTTTTCTCAAAAAAAAACTAAAAAATTTTTTATTCCCAAAAAAAAAAAAAAAAAAAAAAAAAATGATGGGAACCCAACGGAAATTGCTCATCAAAAAATTTATTCCAAGAAAATTCTAAAATTATTTCCTCCCTACAAAAAAATTTTTACCTATTATAAAAAGATGAGAGATTTCTATTCCAAAAAAAAATTTATATGTGAGATAAAAAATTAAAATTATTCAAATTAATTTAATATCATTCTGATTTTTAGAGGATATTGTAAAAAAAAAAAAAAAATTACAAAAAGGTTTTCTACCAAATTATGACTTTTTATAAAATTGAAGTAAATTTTAAATTTTTTTTTATTTATTTCAAGTTTTAAATTTGTAATTTTCTAAAACTGTTAATTTTTTTACACCGTCAACTTTCTTATTTTTTCACTGTTTCATAATTTTTCAAAATGTTTTGTTCTTTAAAAATTTTATTAAGTTCAATTTTATGCATTTTTTTTCATCCATTTTAATTATTCATGATTTTTTATTCTTACAAACTTTTTCAATTTTTTTTTATTAATAATTCCAAAAAATGAAAAATTATTGTCTTTAGAAAAATTGAAAAAAATCAAGACAAAAATATGTAGTTGACAATTATTCTGAAAAAAATAAACATTAGAGTAAAATTCTTTATGCTGACGCCAAAAAATTGAGATACTTATAATTATGTATACCTATTTTTTATTTCAAGAAAATTAGGAAATATTTTTCTCCTAAAAAATTAGGGTTTTTGAAAAAAATTGAGAAATATTTTTATTCCAAAAAAGCTACAAGATTTTCAAACATTTTCTCTACAAATTTTTTTAAAAATTCCTTCAAAATTTAGGTTTTTTAATTTTTGATTTTTTTTCGTCAAAAATAAAACAATATTGGCTTACAAATTTTTTTCAAACCGCTTTTTAACGATCTTCCGACCTCCAACAATTTTTTTGTACACATGTTCCAAACTTAAAAACTTTTTATTTTGCCTTCGAAAAAATTTTAAAAAATTGAAAGATTTGTTTTTCAAATTCGAATATTTTTACCGAAGTAGGTATTTTTTTCAAAAACTGACTGCTCCAAAAAATTGTAATATTTTTTACTTACTAATTTAGAAATTTCTTTCTCCCAAAAAATTCAGATTTTTTTTGGGAACAAATTCGAGAACTATTTTTCCCTACTCCGAAAATGCTTTGAAATTCTTCAAGCATTAGTTACCTAATTTTTTTCATATTTTTTCTCAATTTCTTCACAACAAAATTTTTTTGAATTTTACTTTGTTCAAAAATAAATTCAATAAATGGGTTTACAATTTTTTTCAAAACGTTTTCCAACGATCTTTCGACATCCAACAAATTTTTTATGCAATGTTCCAAATTTTTTCACTTTTTTTTCGTATGAATTTTTTTTTTAAATTAAATATTTTTTCAAATAGGAATATTTTTACTATTTCGCAGGTATTATTTTACTTTTCTAAATTCGAAAATTATTCATTTTTATTCTAATCGCGATCTTAATAATATTAGTTAATTAGTGGTTGACGTAATGAAAATTTAAACTAATACGAGTACACTTTCAAGGTTCCGGCATACGTATTTCGTGAATCGCGATTATTGCAACAATGTGCCTGTACTCAATTTTCTCGCTTATGCTTTTCGGCGTATTAAATTGCATCTTATTAGGCGTACAAAAATTAGTGACTTATGACGGTCGAGTAGGCAAATGCAAAATTAAAATTTGAATTTTTTTCCTCGAGGCACGATTCGCGAACGTACTCGTAAAGGTAGCGTTTTAATAAGTGTAGGAAACCAACGAGGCAGAGGCAGAAGTTGGCGTAGCCAGTGGCACGCACGGCGACGTAATTATGTTTACTTGTATCTGTAGCATAGGCAGTGTTTCTTTGTTTTGTTTACTCTTTGCTGCAGGTTGTGTACTCGTACTCGTACGTATATGATAATTTCTCGACAATTGGTTTAATTATTTCCATTTGAAAGTTTCATTGTTCGCCACCAGGTAGTACACCGAAATTCCTGTTTCTACGTGTACTAGCGTAGTTCTGATGATGGCAAAATTTAAGATGCGTGAAGCCGGTTAAAATATTTAGCCGGATTAATTTCCTGTTTAGATGGCCGAATGCTAGTTAGAGAAAAATATCTCGTGTATACATATGAAAAGACGCATCTCGCATAAGTATTAGGTATTTAGGGGAAAAAATTAAAACTAAAACGATTTATGCAGATGAAATAGTGATATGTGTGTTTCGACTTTGATTGCTTGTACAGAGTGAAAATAATTAAAATTCAATTAAAAATTCACGAAAACTGGAATAATTAAGCAAAATTGAGAATTATTTTGAAAAAATTAAAAACTAAAGAGAATACCTAAAAGCAAAAAATATGTAGTAAAACTTGATTTAAAATTTGATCATCGATGAAGTTTTCACGATTTTCAGAAAATTAGTCATTTGTAAAAATTTTATCACTTTTATATTTCAACAAATTCCATTTTTAAAATTTTCAATAATTTTATTACTTCATTTTTCAAAATTCGTACTGTCCTTAGAAAATTGCAAAATAGAAGATTCCAATTTTGAATGGTTTCAAAGCAGTGAATAGTTCCAATTTAGAGTGTTCCAAATGAATGGTTAGAACTTTAGAATGTTGAAAAATGGAAGCTTCCAATTTTGAATGGTTCCAAAACAAATGGTTCCAAAGTCAAATGTCCAATTTTGAATGATTTTAAAGGGAAAAGTTCAAATTTTGAATAGTTCCAAAGTGGAAGGTTCCAATTTTAGACGGTCCCAAAATGGAAGATTCCAATTTTGAATGGTTCCAATTTAGAGTATTCCAACGTGAATGATTCTAATTATAAAATATTCCAACATGGAAAATTCCAATTTTTAACGGCTCCAAAGTGAAATGTTTCAATTTTGAATGGTTCTAAAGTGAATGGTTCCAATTTGGAGTGTTTCAAAGTGAATGTTTCAATTTTAGATTTGGAAAATTCCAATCTCAAATGGCTCCAATGTGAAATGTTCCAATTTTGAATGGTTCCAAAGTGAATGGTTCTAATTTTGGAATGTTGCAAAATAGAAGCTTCCAATTTTGAATGGTTCCAAAGTGAAATGGTCCAATTTTGATTAGTATTAGTTTCAAAGGGGAAAAATCCAGTTTTGAAGGGTATACCAAAATAAAAGGTTCCACCCGAGCAGCACAATCGACAAATTATCGAAATAAAAAATCGACAGAATATCGAATTCGATAAAGTGTCGCGTTAGTTCCGCCTAAATCGTGAAATTATCTTTCGATATTATAGATATATTATCGATAAAATATCTTACTATAATCTCGAAATTTCTGCTAACTATAATTCGTCGATAATCTATCTATATATCGAAAGATAATTTCACGATTTAGGCGGAACTAACGCAACACTTTATCGAATTCGATATTCTGTCGATTTTTTATCGATTTTTTATTCCGATTTTTCGTCTTATACTAGCTTTTTTCTTTAATTAAAAATCATTAATTAGCATAATTAATACATTAAACTATGCCTAAACACATTATTCATGTTACGGTAAGAGGATCATTTCAGAAAAAGTCAAAAAAAATTATAAAAAATCTGCCACCCGTGGGGCTTGAACCAGCTACCTCCTGCATGGTAATCCTCTTCCTTAACCACTATGCCATACCTTATCGTTGAGGAATTAGCAATAAAACGCTTATAATAGGCAGTTTAGTACTTCCAGACGTGTTGGACTTGGAAAAATTTTCACCAATTTGGAAATAATTTCAAATATCGTCACAAAATCGTTGAAAAATCGTTCGACAAATTTCAGATTATTTGTCGATAATGTAGTTTCAAATATCGCCACAAAATCGTTGAAAAATCGAATTCGAGGAATTTCATATTACGTGTCGATAATATAGTTTCAAATATCGTCATAAAATCGTTGAAAAATCGAATTCGAGAAATTTTAGATTACGTGTCGATAATAAAGTTTTAAATATCTTCACAAAATCGTTAAAAAATCGTTCGACAAATTTCAGATTATTTGTCGATAATGTAGTTTCAAATATCGCCACAAAATCGTTGAAAAATCGAATTCGAGGAATTTCATATCACGTGTCGATAATATAGTTTCAAATATCGTCATAAAATCGTTGAAAAATCGAATTCGAGAAATTTCAGATTACGTGTCGATAATAAAGTTTTAAATATCTTCACAAAATCGTTAAAAAATCGAATTCGAGAAATTTCAGATTATTTGTCGATAATATAGTTTCAAATATCGTCACAAAATCGTTAAAAAATCGAAATCGAGAAATTTCATATTACGTGTCGATAATATAGTTTCAAATATCTTCACGCAATCGTTAGAAAATCGAATTCGAGAAATTGCATATTATGTGTCGATAATATAGTTTCAAATATCTTTACAAAATCGGTAAAAAATCGGATTCGATAAATTTAATATAATCCGTCGATAATATAGTTTCAAATGTCGTCAAAAAATCGATAAAATATCGAAGTCGAGAAATTTCATATAATCTGTCGATAATATAGTTTTAAATATCTTTACAAAATCGTTAAAAAATCGAATTCGATAAATTTAATATTCTTTGTCGATAATGTAGTTTCAAATATCTGCACAAAATCGGTGGAAAATCGGAATCGATAAATTTAATATTCTTTATCGATAGTATCGTTGACGAATATCGTCATAAAATCTTAATAATATCGAATTCGATAGTTTTTAGATTTTTTGCCTATGAAGTTGTACCGATAAATCTTTATAATATCGTGAGAACATCTATAGATTTTCAAACGATTTTTTATCGATACGTTACATCTTCCGATATTATCGATCGAGTGTGCCGCTCGGGCAATTTTAGATGGACCCAAAATGGCAGATTCCAATTTTGAATGATTCCAAAGCAAAAGATGCCAATTTTAGATGGTTTCAAAGTGAAATTATCAAAAGAAGAGAAATTGGACTCAGGAAACTTCAATGCAGTTTTGATGTATTGGCTTGAACTTGTTGAAGAACCCCGTCACTCAAATCTTTTCCAACTAAGCTTCAATCTTTATACTCTGATAGCTCCAACTCCAACTCCATTCCTCAACATATAATCCCACTCCCTCTACTCCACAACCATAAAAAGTACTCTTCACTCCATTTCATTTTTAAAAATTGCACAATTTTTTTCACAGTTCAAGTCATGACAATTACAAAATTTTTACATTGAAATTTAACCCAATAACCAATACCGATTTTCTACCCCTTTCCCAAATTTCTCATTTACCCTGAATTTGTTTATCTTAAAATTGAAGAAGAAAAAAAAAATCCAAATTCATCTTCATAATTTCCACCCAACTTACCCCTTAATAAACGCGAGTACCGAAAAAGGAATGAGTTTAAAAGTTCATCTCATCATCCAACCGAGCTTCAAAATTCATTCCGACGAATAAACAACATTTATCCGCAGGAAAATCTACGCCAAACATCTATTAATTTATATTACTTCTCTCTCAAGAGTGAAATTTCTCCTTTACAAATTCTGGGCTCGGTTTGAAATTTCGTCGACGAAATTTTAACCATCTCTGACGTCAGATCAAGGCTCTATATTACCCACCCGGTAAACACACCGCCTGCTACTCGTATGCTAAAATCACAGAGACGAAAATCGCGGTCTATTCGCATACGAATAGAATGCGAAATCAAAGCAAAAATCGAAGAAAATTTTCTCAGATAAATTCGTATACTATTCGTGAGCGAATATCATGCTAAAATCGTATTTAAAAATCTGTAGATGTTTTGTGGGATATTAGCGCGATATTCGCTTGCGTATCGCATGCCTGAAATCACATTGAAAACAGGCAAAAAGTTCGTACGATATTAGCGCGATATTCGCATAAGAATCGTATGCTAAAATCGCAGTGGAAAACGTGCAAATATTTCTTACGATACTAGCACAATATTCGCATACGAATCGTATGCTAAAATCGCAGTGGAAAACGTGCAGATATTTCTTACGATATTAGCGCAATATTCGCTAGCGAATAGCATGCATCGGAGCGAAATTTGAAAAAATAAAAGTAACTTTAGTAACCCGTAATTTCAAAAAAAAAATGACCAAAATTATGGAAAAAAGTAACCAAAAATTTTCCATTTCCACTTGAGTATAACGACTCATAACCCCCTCCCCTTCACCGTTTTCCCAATATTTTCGCTAAATTTGACGTTTCAAAACTCCTGAAATCGAAAGCAAAAATTTTGAAAAAATTAAAAATTTTTAATGAAAACGTAGCTACTTAATTATGCATTTTCTGTATAATTATGGCGAATTCTAATTGAATAGTTGGCTTGATTGGTGCTTATCTGCTTAATTTTTACACTATAGGAAATTACAATTCTTGAGAAGCTCACAATACAATTTTTGAGTACCTACCTATCTAACCTTCAATTTATTTTTTTATTCAAAAGTCAATATTGAAAATTCCAAAAAAAAATCATTTTTTGAAATACCAACTTCACAAGTTTTTGAACTTTTATTTGTTTTGAAATAGTTTTCAGTTTTCAAATAATTGTTGATTTCAAAAAAAAAAAAAATTGAAAAATTTTCAATTGCAAACAATACTGCTCACTTTTTTAAACTTTCTAATTTTCAATTTTTAAATTTTTTTCTTTTCGAAGTTTTCATTTTTCAAACAATTTTCAATTTCTATAAATTTCAATTCACGAACAATTTTCAATTTCTAAAAATTTCTGGATTAAAAAAATAAATTTTTGAAATTTTCAATTTTTGTTTTCAAATTATGAAAAATTTTGATTTCTAAATGAATTTAAATATATCAGTTCCTAAAATTTATGTTTATTCAAATTAAAAAATCCCAATTTATAAAAATTGTAATGCCTAAAAAATTTAAATTTCAAAAAAATCAATTTTTGAGTGGTTTGCAAAATGAGTAGGTTAGGTACAAAATTTTTTTCATTTTTGAAAAGTATTCATTCTCCACAAAAAATCAATAAACATGTAAAATTTACAACTTTTCAAAATTTTTAAATTTTGGAAAGTTTTACTTAGGTATTTAAAAAAATTTAAAAAAAATTAAATTGTATAATCAGGTATAAAAAATAATGGTTGAAGTTATAACTTATTATTGTTGATATTATTTATTATTATTTTGTTACTTATTATGTTGATTATTTATTCTACACATTATTATCGTTGATGTTACTTATTATTATTTTGTTACTTATTATGTTGATTATTTATTCTACACCTGTTATTTTGTTATTATTGTCTTATATTATACATTGTTAATTGTACCTGATTTGTCGACGCAAATGACTAAATAGTCGAGCGTCGTAAAATAAAATTATTATTATTATTATTATATCAAATTTTTTGAAGAATTTCAAGTTCACGAGTTGAAACGGTTTTATATTTCATTTTTGAGGATTTCTCTATAATATAATTTTAAATTTTCAAACATAATTTTTAAATACTTGGACCACCTTTTTTTCAAATTGAAAAAATGGCTATTCTCATTCAAAAAAAGTTTTTCATGAGAAGAAATCTGTTTTATTCTTCTACGAAGTAACCTCTACTTCTTTTGAAAAAATTTACAATTTTTTTTAGAAGAAATTTTGAGAAAAAATCGTTTATTTGTCGAGAAAAGAATCTCAATTTTTTCAAAAAAAATTACCGCTTATACCTACTTACTTTTTTTTAGTCATTTATTTTCTTTTTAAAGAAATGTTCCTTATTTTTAGACAAGAATAAATCTTAATTCTTCAAGAAAAAAATTACAATTTTTCATACTGGCTTAAAAAATACCTATAAAAGAACTTTCAACTTTTTCGGAGCAAACATTTTTTACCTTAAATTTCAATACATACGAGTAGGTACAAAATAAATATTCCTGGAGTTCGTGAAGAAAAAAATCTCAATTTTAAAAGAAAATGCAATAAAATTTTCAATTACTTAATTTTATTTTTAAATAAAATTTTTCAAATTTTTTGGAAAGAAAATCTCTGAAAAAAGCTTTCAAAGCGTTTTTAAAGAAATTTTAAAGGCAGCTGTTTCTTTTTTCAAGTCAGATTTTTGACGAAATAGTAACCAAAATGAGTCCAAAAGTAACCATAGTAACCAAAATGAGTCCAAAAGTAACTAAAGTAACTTTGCCGTAAAAAAAGTAACCAAGTTACTAAAAAGTAACCTCGCTCCGATGCATGGCATGCGATTTTCACTACAACTTCTTTCAATACGTTTTACAAATGAGAGAAGTCAGTTTTAAACATGAACGTGTACTTGAATGTATTGCAGTGACATTTAAACAATAAAATAAAGGTTTTTCTGGGTTTTTTGATGTTGTTGGGGAATTTTGTGTTTTGTTTGATGTTTTTTCTTCTTTTTAAGTAAAAACGCCAATGATTTGATTTCAAAGTGATAAGAATGGAGACGAAGGCAGAATTTCTTGGACGATTTCCACTCACAGTAAGTTAATTATTTTGAATTTATATCTTATTTGTGATCGCGTGAATCTGTGTGAAATTAAATTTTATCAAATCGTAAAAATTTTAGACGTCTTATCAGTGCTATAAAATTTTTCAATTGTTCCTCTTCCTTCTCCAATTTGAACGCAGTATTATGCGAAATTATAAGGAAAGGAAGAGTCAACTCGAAATTTTTGTAATAATCGAAATTATTTCTAAGATTTCAATCTACAACTTTTGTTTGAAAAAATTTCAGCCCTTCTTCTCTCTCACAATTCAGAGTAATAAATATACGTTTTTATACCTATCTTAACTATCTATCTATCTATCTATCTACGTAGTATTGGGCATAATTGGGGAGGGGGGGGGGGGGGCTCAAATTGAGAAATTTTTCAAACAAAAGTTGTAGATTGAAATCTTGGTAGTAATTTTGATTTTCCTAAAAATTACTTTATCAAATGCCACTGATAGATACTCCAAAAACTTTACGATTCGGCATAATTTCATTTTCCACAGATCTGCGATCACAAATATGATATATTTTCGAATAATTAATTTACTGCTGAGTGGAAATCGTCAAAAATAATTTGCCCGAGCAGCACACTCGACAAATTATCGAAATAAAAAATCGACAGAATATCGAATTCGATAAAGTGTCGCGTTAGTTCCGCATAAATCGTGAAATTATCTTTCGATATATAGACAGATTATCGACGAATCATAGTTAGCAAAAATTTCGAGATTATAGTAAGATATTTTATCGATAATATATCTATAATATCGAAAGATAATTTCAGAATTCGATATTCTGTCGATTTTTTATTCCGATTTTTTGTCTTTTACTAGCTTCTTTCTATAATTAAAAATCATTAATTAGTATAATTAATACATTAAACTATGCCTAAACACATTATTCATGTTACGGTAAGAGGATCATTTCAGAAAAAGTCAAAAAAAAATTATAAAAAATCTGCCACCCGTGGGGCTTGAACCTTCTACCTCCTGCATGGTAATCCTCTTCCTTAACCACTATGCCATACCTTATCGTTGAGGAATTAGCAATAAAACGCTTATAATAGGCAGTTTAGTACTTCCACACGTGTTGGACTTAGAAAAATTTTCACCAATTTGGAAATAATTTCAAATATCGTCACCAAATCGTTAAAAAATCGTTCGACAAATTTCAGATTATTTGTCGATAATGTAGTTTCAAATATCGCCACAAAATCGTTGAAAAATCGAATTCGAGGAATTTCATATCACGTGTCGATAATATAGTTTCAAATATCGTCATAAAATCGTTGAAAAATCGAATTCGAGAAATTTCAGATTACGTGTCGATAATAAAGTTTTAAATATCTTCACAAAATCGTTAAAAAATCGAATTCGAGAAATTTCAGATTATTTGTCGATAATATAGTTTCAAATATCGTCACAAAAATCGTTAAAAAATCGAAATCGAGAAATTGCATATTATGTGTCGATAATATAGTTTCAAATATCTTTACAAAATCAGTAAAAAATCGGATTCGATAAATTTAATATAATCTGTCGATAATATAGTTTCAAATGTCGTCAAAAAATCGGTAAAATATAGAAGTCGAGAAATTTTATATAATCTGTCGATAATATAGTTTTAAATATCTTTACAAAATCGTTAAAAAATCGAATTTGATAAATTTAATATTCTTTGTCGATAATGTAGTTTCAAATATCTGCACAAAATCGGTGGAAAATCGAATTCGATAAATTTAATATTCTTTGTCGATAGTATCGTTGACGAATATCGTCATAAAATCTTAATAATATCGAATTCGATAGTTTTTAGATTTTTTGCCTGTGAAGTTGTACCGATAAATCTTTATAATATCGTGAGAACATCTATAGATTTTCAAACGATTTTTTATCGATACGTTACATCTTCCGATATTATCGATCGAGTGTGCCGCTCGGGTGCCTACTTTTTAGAGGCGAATTCCGAACGCTAAACGCAAGCGAATTAACAGCGAATAGAACGCTACATTCGCTGCTAATTTCGCGTACTATTAGCGTTCGAAATTAGCCGCTAAAAAAGCGGACATTTTTGATATGCTAATAGTACGCTATTTTCGCATGCTATTCGTATACGATAAATGCGAATTTAGCGCTCTATTAGTATGCGATTCGCATACAGTGTGTTTACCGGGCATCCAGTAAGTAGAGGAATTGAATCGCAAGTTATAAGCATGAGAAAAAAAATTCAAATTTACCAACCGCACGTAAATTTCCACACATTATCGTCGTGCACACAACTCGATTATGAATATATGAAAAAAGCATATCATAAGAAATGATACAACGCTGCAGCGATAAAGTTGGCGAGGGGGGAAAAAAAGGCAAGCCAACGCAGCGCCATCACACATAGAACGACGACATTTCGCTATTTGTAGATGTTGGACGGATACAATGTATATTGTAATGAAAGAACATCAACTTACAGTAAGTAATAAATCCGAAGATTGTTGCGCTGAAACGAGAAATAATGGTTATCAGCCGGGAAATGAGAAAGCAACGTGAAAACGAAACAGGAATACCAGAGCAGGAAAACTAAAGGGATGAAAAAGCAGCAACCAGCGCCGAAATACGACGAAGGGCGAGGCAGGGTACAACGACGACGTTTCAATTCGCTCGCCTTCGCTTTCGCGTTGAAATAAGGAAACGAACGTGTACTTTCGAAGCTCGACGACAAAACCCCGTAGTAGGGTGCAAATTTACAATAAGCTTTTTCTTTAGGTACAAGTTCATAAAGCGTGTACAATGTACCTACATATTTTTGTCATCCTGCTATATCCACAAAGTTCACTACAACTGCGAGCTAAATACTCGTACAATGCCAGCCATAAGACGTATATGACAAAAAACTCATTACAAAAACATCATCTCACTACAAGAGCTTCAATCTCGACTAGGTACGAGTATATTACCTAACTTCAAAGCTCTCACGATGAAGAAAAAGGCAACGTAAAAAAATTAACCTTTCATTACACTTACGAGCAAATAGCTCGACAAAGTAAATATAAATTTGTACCTAACCGAACTAAGATTTTTTATATTCATCGTGAGACAGCGGCGTATACAAAGTCACAGTTAGCGACAGGGTAGCAACGTCAGCAATATTGATCCCCGCTCTTCAACCCTCAAGTGCCAGGCATGCCTTTAACGCGCGTCGTCGTTTCGATTCTCGTCTGCCTGCCTGCCTGGTGCTCACCCTTGCCTCGTACACATCTTCGCGAATAATACGATTGCCGTCAGTTTTATTGTTGGCACAGCGTGCTGCTGCCTGCTCCTGCTCATTCCGCAACAGCAGTTTTCACATCCTCGTGTATTACAATGTCGCACTTTGCACGCCATCGCAGACGGCTATTAATTTTATACGTTTTAAATTCTTCTTCAACGAGTCTTTCGAGCCGAAATTATTTTCATTTATGGTATCGCCGTCGTCTTACGGGCAAAGTGGCCCTGCTCGCGCATACAGGGTGTCCAGCGGAATGTCCAAATTGAAATTTTGGTATAACCGAGCACCGAAATAATTTCTACGATCTCAATCTACAACTTTTGTTTGAAAAAAAATTCAATCTGACCTCTCCCTTCAGTTTTGAATAAGTATGTGCATCGTGTTATTAAAAATTTGGAAGGAAGGGAGGGGTCTAATCGAAATTTTTGTAATAACCAAAATTATTCCTGGGACACCAAGCTTCAACATTTGTTTGAAAATTTTTTCATTCGAACTCCTACCTCTCTGAGGTTTTTAATACTAATTATAAGTATCAACGTCGTATTATGCGAAATTAGAGGAGAGAGAGGGGTCTAATGTTCAAAATAGCGAAACTATCATTTTTTCTTCTTCAAAATTGTTTGATTTTTTTAAATTTTCAAATTTTTTCAATGCTCACAATTTTACAGAAATTTTCTAAAAAAAATTAGATTTTTAAAAAATTGTATCACTAACATTTTTATTATTTTTCAAATCGTTTATTACAACAAAATACTTTCAGTTTTATACAAAACGTATCTATCAAATTTCAAATTTTTTGAATTTTTCAAGATTTTTTTTTTTTTTAATTTTAGTAATTCCAAAATTTTGCTTAATAATTTATTTAACTAAAACATTTTATCACAATGAATTTTGTTTGAAATTTTCATTTTTTGATTTCGACAAATTTTCGATTTTTCAAATTTTTGATTTTTTTTACGTTTCCATTTTTTGAAAGTCTAATTATGAGTAAATCAAAAATTGTTTATGATTATGATATTAAAATTTTTAATCGTAATGAAATTTTTAAAAAAATGATTTTTTGTAATGCTTTCTTTTACATTATCGAAATTGTCAGAAAATCCAAAAATATTTGATTGTTGAAATTTTTGTCAAAAATGAATTTTTCCCAATTTTTCAATTTCTAAAATTAGTTAATTTTTTTTACATAAGTAGGTATACCTATATATTTTTAGCAAATCCTAAATTATTTTATTATTTTTTAAATTTAAATTTTTTGACATCTTTCAATTTTTTGAAATTTTTAGCGATGAATCCAAAATTATTTAAAAATTGAAAAATATTGAATTTTGGTAAAATTTTGATAAAAAGTTGTGAAAAAATCAAAAAATTACATAGTTTAGTCCATAGTTTTTTCTGCTATTTATGTATTTGAAAATTTTTCTGTAGAGCCCAGTTTTTTGAAGGGGGAGGGGGAAGGTGTTGTTGAACAATTTTTTGATTTATAATAATTTTCAATAATTTTTTAAAATTTTGCATGGTTATTGAAGAAAGGGGAAAGGGAAGAGGAATTTTTTAAATTTTGATTGTTGCCGCAATATCCATGGCACCATCTTGAAGTGGAGCTCAAGACCAACTCCTTGAAAAATTTTCAGAAATTTTTTATCCACAGAGGGGAAAAGAAGGGAACTCATTAAAATTTGAAATTCGTTGATTTTTGACTGAGAAAATCCCAAGTTTCAAAAATTTTCACTCCCTGTCAATGCAATTTTTTGCAAATTTTAAAATCTTGAAATTTTTGAAACTAAAAAAAATACGTGGGTCTATATTTATAAAATTAATGCATTTTTTTTTAAAATGGAGTACCTAAAAATAATCTTGAAAATTGTAAAATTTTCAAAAATGAAAAAAATTCTAATAACTGTAAAAATGTCAGAAAACTAATAATTTTTTGAAAATTTTAAACCATTTTTTAATGAATAAAATTGAAAAAATGAAATGAAAGGCAACGAGGATTTCAGGAGTATAACTCATGTCAGATATGATGCGATGACAGGTGTATTTTCTCATTTGCATCTCAGAAGTGATGCTAGGAAATTGTAATCTGTTTGAAAACCATACATGGGAAAATATTTCGCATTACGATTACAAAATGTTGTTTACTGTTGTAAAGATGTAGGATAGAAAGACCTACTACAGAACAAGAGAGAAGCTGCTACGATTGAAAATTGTTGGATTTTGAACGAGCCACGCAGGAGGACCAGGGCAGGGTGAGCTGCAAATACATACGTAGAAAATGGGATAAACGCCGCAGTTGAGAGTCGCATCACGAGAAACCATAAATCAAACATTTAATCTGGTCTCTTCGTGCTTGGCAAAATATTCTACACTTTTCGGCCGTTGTTTTTGTCCTCGGCTCAGTTTTCGTTTTAGGCATTAAAACGCACAGGGTATGGCACTTTTTTCTCGAGGGTGTCTAATGGGTGGAGGGGACGAGAAGAGGGAATTTTCATTTGGAGTGTCGAAGAAAGAACGAGGTTACAATGGTGGACTGCATTGGCCGCCTCGCTGATGCATGCGTAATAAAAAAATTTCGAGAAAGTTGTCTTTAGCATACATATTCGTACGTATTAAATGAAAAGGCAACCGAGGTGATCGTAAATTGAAATTTTTTCCCTCTGTGGGTACATGTAACTAAATTACGAGCGTTTATGTCAAATACAAAGTGGATAATGGTTGGAAAATAAAAGAACGGTTATGATTTATTACGACGAAGCGAACGCCATGCCGCTGCTTTCGAATAATGTGGAAAAAAGTATCGAAAAAAGCATATATAGTAATTGAGTTTTTAAACTAGGTATGGCAGAGAGAGAGAAAGAGAGAAAAAACCAACGTTAATCCGCAGCCTCGAGCATGGCTTTGGATACCTCTATGCGTGTATTTTTTATTACCATACATACCTATTCTCGTTCGAAAAATATTTCACGAATGACTTTTTTCACTCATAGTCCATCGAAATGACAACTAAAAAGACTATGTACTCGTGTGATGTGATTAACGAATACATGTAAATAAAAATCTATTGCAACTCGTTTTAAATATAATTTCAAATTTACATGTTAATCCGTTACTTATCTAGAGAGAAGTTATACTAAAACTGATTACATATTCACGATACGATACGCGACAAAAATGCGCAACGGTGGCTGGTTTATAATATGTTAGCCTATTAATAACATACGTAGGTACGTATATACCTTATTATTGGTACGAATCGCTTGAATATAAAAGGTAAAAAAAAAATGTTAGAGTGGAAAAACATGGATTTCTCGAAGCAGAAATTTATATACTATCGTAAACTGTACGATTATCTCGGGCCGGATGCGAAAAAAGTGCTGATTATATTGGGTGTTGGCGGAAAGGCGTCTCGTGATAAAGGTTGATTGGAAATTTGTTCATTGAATATGGTACATCGAAGAACTTAGCGCGGTGCTGGGTCGAGTAAAAATGTCAGATACAGGATATTGAAAAAATTACCATTATCAAGTGAAATGAAAATTCCTTAATCGATGAGTAACCATTTGAAAAAATTGACGTAAAACCAACTGGAGTATGAAGAGAATGGAAAATGAAGAGAGTTATCTAAATTCACCTGTTTTTTAGCTTTTTTTTTCAATTTTTGAGAAGAACTGACTTTTCAAAATAGACAACATCCAATAACAATTTCCAAAAATTTCATACTTTCACACTTTTAACTAAATTGGTGCATTATCAAGAATTTTTTTACAACTTTTTATTCTAATTCCACATTTTGAAAAATTTCAAAAAATTTCATTATTTTCAAAAAAATTGAAATTTTTGGAAATTTTTAAAAAATTGAAATTTTTAGAAATTTTATAATTTTTTCAAAAAATTGAAATTTTTGGAAATTTCGTCATTTTTAAAAATTGTACCATTTAAAAATTTAAAAAAATGTAAATTCTAGGTATCATTTTTTAAAATTTAATGAATTTCAAAATTATTATTGAAAATTTTCAAATTTCATCATAGTTTTTCAAAAAATTAAAATTTTTGGGTATTTCATAATTTTCAAAAAATTGAAATTTCTGAAAATTTCATCACTTTTAAAAAATTAAAAATTAAAATTTATAAAAAATTGAAATTTTTGAAAATTTTATCATAAAAACGGAAATTTTATAATTTTTTTAAATTTTCAAAAAAGATTAAATTTTATCAATTATTTAAGTAAGTATCATTTTTTAAAATTTCGAAATTTTAAAAAATCAAAATTATCGGGAATTTCATCATTATTTTTAAAAAAATTTAATTTTTTTAAAATTTATACCTAATAAAAAAATGGAAATTTTACAATTTTTAAAAATTTTATTATTTTTAAAAAAAGGAAATTTTATCATTTTTTTTAAATTCTATAAAATTTTTGGAAATTTCAATTTTGAAAATTCAACAACTTTTGAAATTTTTTGAAAAAGCGAACAATTAACAATTCACCATCCGTTACAAATTGAAAAGTTCAACTAAAAATTTTCAACCATCATTTCTACCCCTCCCACTCCCAAAATTACCTACCTAAATAATTTTATCAACTAATAAATCTTAAAAATTTTCTGCTTATTCGTTGCAAAAAGGCAAATCTTACTCTTAAGAGTCCCGTCCAACGATAAAAATACAAGTCGAAAATGACGAAACAAATTAGTTTCGTTTTGGAAACGAGAAAATAACACAACAGTCTAACTGTCACGTTAAATTTCGCGCTGACGTTGTGCATTTCGTCTTGAAAACACGATTTCAACGATACGAGTATACGTATTACACGTGTCGAATTTCCAAAATGAAAAATCCAAATTGAAAGCGAACTGTTCAAACGAACGTTTCCGGTCGAATATCGCAATTCGAGTGATTTTTCAAATCTCGACTTGAAACGTATGTGATTTGATTTTCCGCAGTTTAAATTGGTCGCTTTTGCGATGACGACGAAAACGAATGAAAATTTAGCTTTTGCAATTTCGCTCCTGCTTTCCCTCGACCTAAATATTACACTTTTAACGATAAAGTAGGTTTTTATGAAGCGTAATAATTTTAAAACAATCCTTAAACCTGTCACGAAAATATGAAGACTAAAACCCTGACGTTTAACGAACGAAATTTCGCCATTTGCGAGAGAGAAAACCCCCAACCGTAAAGTTTGAAACTGCGATTTTGAATATTTTCGATGTTTTTTTTTCTTCTTTTTTAACAAAAAAGGTGGAAAAAGATTTTCAAATAAGAAGTAACGAGAAATTGTAATTTTTTTTCCTCCAAAAAACAAAACTTTTTACGAAAGTTGACGTTATAGGGGAAGCGAGGGAAAATAGTTGGATATATTTTGCGAAAAGAAAATTCTTACCATTTTTCGTACATTATTTCGTCCAATTTGATCATCCCATTAAATAAATTTGATTTTTGAATTAGCTTACCTGAAACAAAAAAAAAAAAAAAAAAAATGATTAAACTTACGTACAAAATATGACAATTATAATGAAGTAAAACAATTAAAATTAACGTGTAACATTCATTTAAAGTTACCCTCCCCCGTCTCCCCATTATCATTTATTTTTTTGAATCTTCCATCAGAGGTGTCATATGTTTAAAAGCACATCATCAAAAAATTAGATAAAAAATTATCATAATGATAAAAATTATTGAGGACATCTTTTTTGAAAAAGGAAAAATAATCAAATTTTCAATACATTAGGTATTTCTTTTTTTTTGGAAAACAAAAGAAAATAAATAGCAAAATAAAATTTAAAAATTTAAAAAAATAAAAAAATTAAGTATAGTGAAGAAAATTCCACATAAACAAAGATTGAATATTTTCAACAAAAAAAACACATAGGTAGGTATAGATACCTAAATAAATTTTAAAAACCATAAATTTTAAATTCTAAAAATTGGACAAAAATAAATTTTGTATAGTAAAAATTCTAATAACTTTTTTTCATTTTTTTTGGAGAAAAAAATCTAGTAATTTTTCAATTTTCTGCCTCAAATTTTTCAATTTTTTTATAACTTCAGATTGATGAAGTCAATTTTTTTTTAGCTTTTTCAACAAAAACGAGATTTTTTCTCCAAGAAAATTGAGATTTTTCTTCTCCAAAAACTTACGATTTCATTATTTTTATTGTCCAAAAAATGAGATTTTTTTCTATGCACAAGAAAAAAATTGTTCTTCAAAAAATAGAAATTCGGTCTTCTTTAAACATTTGAGACTATTGTGAGTTGGTCATATGAGAATTTTCTTTAAAATCTTATATTTTTTCTGCTAAAAAAATGAGGTTTGGTCTTTTCCAAAAATTTGAGAATTTTATTCTCCTTGATCTTTTTTACTGTTAAAAAATTGAGATTCGGTCTTTTCCAAAAATTTGAGAATTTTTCTTCTCTAAAAATTTGTTTTTTTTCTGCTAAAAAAATGAGGTTTGATCTTTTCCAAAAATTTGAGAATTTTACTATCCAAAAAATTAATATTTTTTCTGCTAAAAAATTGAGGTTTGATCTTAGCCAAAAATTTGAGAATTTTCTTTTTCAAAAAATTAATCCTTTTTTCTGCTAAAAATTTGATATTTGATTTTTCCAAAAATTTGAGATGTTTTTCTTCTCCAAAAGATTCAAATTTTACTTTTTCAAAAAAATGAGCTTTTTCTGTTGGTACAAAATTAAGATTTGATCTCTAAAAATTTGATACCTAATTTTTCCTCCAAAAAATTGAGATCATTCCTTCTCAAAAAAAAAATTGTTTTCCAAAATATTGAGGTTTTTTTTAGTATGATACGTACAATCATGAATTGTTTTATCAAAGTGAAAAAAGAACAAGTTCTAAAAAATACGTGTAGAAAAAATCTGAAAAAAAAACTTTTTTCAAAAAAATAATTTTTTAAGTATAGAAAAAATCTACGTATACTTATATATATGAGAAATCATACTTATGCATCCCACGCATCTTATTTCCCCTAGCCCACATTACATTTACCTCATTTCTCTTAAAAGACCTTACAAATCATCTCATCAAATACCGTCGCATTACGAGTAATTCTTTTTTTAATAAAAACCCCACAGTTCGACTCGGCCAACATCAGTATGGTCTGGTCTCTGCTTTAACCCATGCAAATGATACTTTGTATACGTGTAATTTGCATCATCTGTTACCACGACAGCCCGTTTCATCCCGATATGATATTCGGATCACACACAAGTCCGCAAACCTCCTCACCCCTCTAGCCGAAAGTTTTTTTCAATACAGCCAACAATATACTTACAATATGGGACGGCAGGCATTCGGAAATGTTTAATATCTCTGAGGTCGAAGATGACGCGCGCGGATGCCGGAGCAGCATGGCAGAGAGTATCATATATGAGATATTCGCTCTGCACATATGAGCACACAAACATACCATCGCATCGAGCTGCCTCGTACTCGTATGCCGCCATATACTACATATATATATAAGAATGAAGTTAAAGGGAGCGTTAGAGACGTGATACGGTTTTTATAGTTATCCGATTTCATATTCGGCCGCAATAATGGGCCATAAATCAAAATAATGCGCGTCGGAGTTCTCTCTTCTTTTTTCAAAAATGGCACAACTAAAATGCGCAGGCAGGGTTTACCAAAAAGAAAAAAATTTTACAACTTTTTCCGCTTTCGCTAATGGTCATACTTTTCATAGCACGCCTAGCACGCAACAACCGTAAAAATATCTCATCAATTGTCCGCACTCTGCGCATACTTCCAGCGAGTACACTCCGAATTCCAGTATATGCCTCATACTCTACCCACCCCCTCCCCCAATTCCTTATGCGACAAATTTAACCAGTTGTGATGGTAATTTTTTTCACTAGTGTATAGTTTACTCAATTTGTTTGCATGGAAGCGGATTTAAATTTCAAGTCCAATAACACATACATACTTTATATATTCAAAATTGAAGGGGAGGGAGGGGTCATATCGAAATTTTTGTAATGACCAAAATTATTTCTAAGACTTCAAGCTACAATTTTTGTTTGAAAATTTTTTCAATTGAACCCTTACCTCACCAAATTTTCATAATTATAGTCATTTTTTGCGAAATTGGAGGGGAGGGAAGGGTCTAATCGAAAATTTTATAATAACCAAAATTATTTCCAAGACTCCAAGCTACAACTTTTGTTTGAAATTTTTTGCAATTGAACCCTTACCTCTACCAAATTTTCATAATTATAGTCATTTTTTGCGAAATTGGAGGGGTGGGAAGGGTCTAATCGAAAATTTTATAATAACCAAAATTATTTCCAAGACTCCAAGCTACAACTTTTGTTTGAAATTTTTTTCAATTGGACCCCTCCCTCCCCACCGATTTTGCATAACACTCCGAAAATACTAATTCAACATTCAAGGTAGGAGGGGGGGGGGGAGTAGTCAATTGAAAATTTTTTCAAATAAAAGTTGTAGATTAAGATCCTAAAAATAATTATGGTTATTATAAAAATTTCTATTGGATACCTCCCTCTCCTCCGATTCCACATAATACCAGATACATACCTTTTCAAAATTGGGGAAAGGGCCCAATTGAATTGAAAAAATTTTCAAACAAAAGTTGTAGATTGAGGTGTTGGAAATAATTTTTGTTATTAAAAATTTTTCGATTAGACCCTTCCCACCCCTCCAATTTTGCAAAAAATGACTATAATTATGAAAATTTGGTAGAGGTAAGGGTTCAATTGAAAAAAATTTCAAACAAAAGTTGTACCTTGAAGTCTTAGAAATAATTTTGGTTATTACAAAAATTTTGATAAGACCCCTCCCTCCACTTCAATTTTGAATATAAGTACATTGGACTTGGTAAAATTCAACAAAAACAATCCGCCACCATGCAAACAAATTGAGTAAACTAGACACTAGTATATTTTTCCCTTGAGGAGAGCAAATTGTTCCAAAAGTGATATGACGTCATCGTGATACTACATACAAACCCTTGTCGAGCGTATAACGAGAAACGAATAAAACAACCTAACGGATACGTTTGCCAAGCTAAAGCACACAGGCAGGTTAAAAACACCAGCCAAATGATTTATCGGTTCCGTACCTAAATGTAAACGATATTAATGTTAGGCTACGTCGCGTCGTGTATACATCTTGTGCGGTGCAACATATTATAATTGAAAATAATTCATAACGAGTGTATATTAGGTATAAATTTTTCCCTGTATTCGTCTCGCCACTTGAGTAAAAAAAAAAAAACACTCTTCGAGCGAAATTCGTGTTTTAGATTGATAGTTGAAGGTAAGTCATACCTATGAAAAATATGCAGCGTGCTTTTCACCTTTTCATTGAAATCATATTTCAACTGAGCATGGTGAGAACAATTTAAAATTATCTTCGATTTAGGAAAAAGATACTGATACGTAGGTAGGTACTTTGAACGGTACCCGGTAGAGAAGTTCAAAAACGCGGTAAAACATTCCGAAAATTTGTTTGGTTCGTCAAATATTCGCAAGACCTTATTACCGCTTCGTTGAGCCATAAATCAACATCGTAATGACAATTTCGACTTCATTTACCCACACGATTATTTTTTCTTCTTCAATATAATCGACCATATTTTCACCGAAGATGATTTCCAACCGTGTTAACGTCGCAAAAATTTTACACGTTAAAACAACGAAAAATTTGAATTTTTTCAGGGATTTTTTTAAAGAATTTTTTCTGAGTAACAATTTTTCTATTTTTTTAAATTGTTTTTTTTTCGAAGAATATTTTTTTTCTGACTAACATTTTTAATTTTTTTTTTTAGCACAGATAATTTTTTTAACAACATTTTTATCCATTTCTGCCTAAGTAGACTTTTTTCAAAAAATTTACTAGGAAGATTTTTTGTTGAATTTTAAATAACACTAATTGGATTTTTTTAATGAACTAGCTATTTTTCATTTCTTTTTTCAAGTAAGAAAAACCCATTGAGATTTTAAAAAAAATCTTTCAATTATAATTTGTTTGACATTTATTTTTTTACAGGGTCAGGCACGTTATTAGGAATGATATTTCAATTTTTTTAGTGGCTCTAGTGACCATTTTAGGTGAAATAGTGGCACAAAGTAAGCAAAATTTTTGAAGAAAGGGAGCTTATTATTGCAAGTTTTAAAATACCTCCTCCCCAAAAAACTACAATTTTTTTAAGAGAAAACATTTTGAAATTTTATTGAAAAAAATTCAAAAATCCAATCAAAAACCAATCAAAAATTCAAAAAAAATTATAAACAGAAGACTAAAAATAGGTTTCTAACTTCTCTTGAAATTAAAAAAAAAAAAAAATCAAAAAATGTTCGAATTTTGTTTTTGAAAAATTTGATTGAAAAACAACAGCAACAACAAAAGTGGGAGCACTGAACAAATTTTCATGTTACAATATCCCTTCCCTTTCCCCCAAAAAAATCGTTCATTTTTTTAGGTAAATATTTCGAACTTTCTTAAATTATTTATTTAAAAAAAAGATGCTTTAAAATGAACCATTTTTAATTAAATTTTTAAATAAACTTTTACGAAAACTTTCAAAAAGGATTGCACAATTTACAAATTTCATTTTTTTTTCTTTCTTTCTAGAGCAATTGGAGAAAAATCAGGATCTCCTTTACCACCCCCCCCCCCCCCCCTCGTCCTACGCCACTGATTGGATTCCCAAAACAGTTATCAAAATTTCAGAATTCAAAAAAACACGATACTTATTTCACAAAAATATTACTCTCGAATAAATTTGCAAAAAAACAATTATTAATAATTTATTATTATAACATCCGATGTAGACAGGGCGGGGTAGAGGGGAAAAGAAGGTAAAAACATTTTTATGTCAGCAAAATCTTGAATCAAAAATATTACTTAAGTTAAAAAACTTCATCGAAAAAACAATTTTTGTAAAATTATTGGTTTCTACGAACCCTCCAGCAAAAAGCATAACATTTCAAAAATTTGACAACCCAGCAACACCCCCCCCGCCGAAATTTTTTGAGACGGGAAAATCCAAAAAGAACTTGGCACGTCTGTCGATCGAATTCAAGCCAGACCTGGCTTTTGTACAACTGCATGTCTTCACCTTTAATTTCGACCTACGTCAGCATGTGCCTCGGTAGCGCAGTAGGCAGCGCGTAAGTCTCATAATCTTAAGGTCGTGAGTTCGATCCTCACCCGGGGCAAAAATTTTTTGTTCTCAAAATTCGTTCAAAATCGTTTTTCTAGGCTTTGGATATCGTTGTATCATATTTTACAATTTTTCTCAATTGTCTAACCGTTAGAAAAAAAAATTGAAAAAATTTCCACGTGAGAATATAACGACAAATCTAGGCCTAATAATTATTCCAGAATTAATTTTCAATTTTGGTATTTTTGTCGTGTTATGATGGTTCCTTAGTTGGACACAAGAGTTGAAAATTACAAATCAGGGGTTTCTAAGTTGGATTTTAAAAAATCAGGGATTCCCAAAAATTTGTCACTCGATTTTTTTTTCTTCAAAAGAATAAAAATATAGGCACCTATTTAAAAAACAATAAAATATATACCTAGACCTGTACTACATTCTTTCAAAAATGAACTAAAATTTCAATTAAAATCCTTTCCACCCCTCGCCACCCCAAAAATCATTCATTTCGTCTCAACATCTCCATTTTTTTAACCTTGGAAAAAAGGAAAAATTTGGCATATTCCGCGATCAAAATCCTTATCATTGTAAGGTTATCGATTCTCACAATAATGAAAACCCGACTCTTCGAGCCACCATTGAAATGCGAGCACCTTGAAGGTACACGTTACCGAGACCCATTGAAACGAGCGTCGTTTTTCCTCGTTAACAAAAGACGACGACCAGGACGAGGCCGCGACGAAGACAAGGAAAAACCTTCGCTTATCAATACCGGGGCTCTTTGATACGGATACTCGCTTACATTACGAGTTACGTCCCATAAACAACCCGTTGTACTTTACTATTCGCTGATTATGGCGGTTAATTTATAACATTGTCTGCTCGAATTACCCAACCACCGAGTACTTTTTTTCTCGTAAGCATCGATGGTGAAAAGAAACCGCGAGGTGAAAGTCACATACGATGGTTTTCCAAGAGCGAAAAAATTCGCGGAGGAAAAAAATCGATACAAGTTCGACCATATACCTGAGCAGAGCTTTACCATGGCAGCCCTTCGGCTGTAAATTTTGAGCAGCCCTGGCACGCGGAGAAAATCTGAAATACACGCTGCGATGGATTGAGGAAAAAGAACCACATACTACATCTATATACGAGCAGACCGAGAAAAAGGGTGAAAGAATGATACAAAGAGTGTAATAGTATATGGTATAAAGCTATAGCAGCGAGATTCGAAGCGTGGTAAACAATACAAGTTGCGTTATTGAGGTTAAAGGTCGATACGCGGTGAACTTAAACCGTATAATGTGCACTCCACGCACGTATTACCGCCGTACCTTGCGATAAATTAGTCCTCAGCCGGTAAAGCCCCATCCCGTACCTATTCTGAGCTCCACTCTAATATTCCCAAATGCTAAAAAGTTGCAGACTCATTTGCGAGCAGCCTTCGCTTCGCATTCGTGCTGTACCTTTTTTCCTAATTATATCTCGCGCCTTTTTCCAAATAACCTAGGTCCGAAACATACATTTTTATCTGCTACGACCCGAACTACCACACTCGTGCAAGTAATATTCAACTTGAAACCCGAACCAAAAGAAAATCTCTTCCAATTTCTATTACTATTAGTACGTACATTTGATCTTTGTCGTCGTTGGTGGTACCCTCAATACACAGTTGTATTCTGCTGACAAAACAATCTAAGCCAGTAAAATGTCACGTACCTTGTACCTTCCTATTTTCTTTGAATATCCTATTTCACTAGTTTTTATTGGACCATTAAAAAGGCCAGTCTCATTAGATGCCTCGTCGTTTGGTCGTTACGTCATACACGTTCAAACGTCGATTCCTTCCGAAATTTTACCCGGCTCAACGTTTAAAAAATTATGTCATAGTTTTTCGAGCAAACATGTCTACTATGTCGGCGCTATATGGCATACACGTCACGACCAAATAAACGTCATAAAAGTTATTCCACCGAGAAATCAAACAAAGCATTCATTTAGATTTAGTTTTCGTTTTCCCTCAGATTTTGCATAATTACTTATACGAAGTAACTGGATTTTTGTTTATCTAAAATAATACGAGATTTATTTCAAACAAATTTTTAAAAAAATTACCGACTCCAAAAAATATGAGAACAAAATATAAAGTCTTTTTATCAAAAAAAAAAAAAAAAAAAAAAAAATTATTTCATTCAATTTTTTTTTTCAAGTCGAGATTTATTTTCTTCCCCCTAAAAATAATTTAGAAATCACCTAGTTATTTGTAAAATCTAAAAATAACTTCAAGCTGATTTTTCAAAATGAAACTTCATAATATTACAGAGTATCTCAATGAAATATGAAAAATTTCAAAATTAATAGTCCAATAAAGTTATTTACTTCATGAAATGTAATTTTTTTCATTTGAAATTTTTAAAACATTTTTTAAAACTGAACTGAATTCGAAAAATATTCATTTCAAATTTTTATCCAATATACCGGAAGTTTTTCAACTTATACTTACTTACTTTTTCATCAATATTTAAAAAACAAATTATCCCATTAAAATTCATTAAAAATTTTCAAATTTTTTTCAATAATTGGTAAAATTTTTCAAAATTTCATCAAATTGTAAAAACGCGCTTATAAGTAATTCAAAAAAAAAAAAAAAAAAAAAAAAATAGATACCTAATACCTATTATAAAATAATTTTTTAAAAAGTCTCCAAATTTGAAAAATGTTTGCAATTAATAAATGCTTACCCAATTTTGAAAATTTATTAAAATTTAAAAATGACTCAAATTCCAATTTTTATTAAATTTTGAATAGCCATCCAATAATAATGTGAAAATTTGTAAAATTTAAAGGGTTTACCACATTGAAAAAATTTACGAAATTTTGAAGACTCAATAAATTTAAAAATCACCAAATTCCAAATTTTTATAAAATGTTGGAAGTTTTCAAAATTTAAATTTTGAGAAAATTGCAAAAAATTACAAATCGTAAGTTTTCAACAGATATTTTTTTTACGCTTTTAATTGCTAAGATTATAAAATGTATATACTCATTAAAATAAATAAAAATTTCCAATATTCCTATTTCTTTCAATTTGTTGAAATTTATCATTTAAGTACAAAATGCAAAAGAAATGTTCCTAATTTTGAAAATAGAAAAAACTGTTTACACGATAAAAACTAATTATTTTAAATTTTCACCAAATTTTGAATTTTTTAAATCCCATTAAAAAAATTACAAAATTTGGAACATTTATTAAAAAATTAAAAGGAAGTCTTCAAATTTAATAAAATTTACAATTGGTAAATTTTCGCTAAATTAAAATTTCAAAAACTTTGAGTTTTTCTTTCAATTGTTGAAATTTTTCATAACTTCGAATTTTTACCGAATTATAAATACAACTCCAAACAAAAATGATCTTAATTTTTTAAAATTGAAAAAATTTATTAATTACCTAACTATTGAAAAATTTGGAAAAATTTTCCATGTTTAAAAATTACCAAATTTCTCGTTTTCAATAAATTTTGAGAATCAAATCAAGAAATTTTGCAGTGTGGGGAAGTGTCTGGTAATTTTTTTTTATTTTGTCTTTTTTTTTTAATCAAAATTTTTTGTCCAAAAAAAATTACCTAAATGACATTTTAAGTAAAAACTTCACAAAAAAGTGAAGAAATGACTCTCGATGTGTCGAATTCGTTTCATATATATATATATATTTTTTAATTTCTTGAGGATTTTTTTTGCAAACTATTCCCAAAAATTCACTATTTTCTTAACCAAAAAAAAAAAAAAAAAATCTCAACATTTAAAAAAAAGAACTAAATTAGTTACTTCCAGATAAAAAAAATCAAAAAAGTTTCCAATAATTTTTTTATCACTTTGAAAATAAGAGTGTTGAAAAAATAATCTCTTTGAAAAAAGTTATTTTAAAGAAAATGTATTTTCGGCAAAAATCTCTTTCGAAAAAATGGTTATTATTTTATTAGGTAACTTATTACCTTTCATTAAAATAAAAGTAAAATCATTTCGACTGAATTCAAAATTTTTCTCTGCTGTTCTTGACTGTGCTTAGATGCATTAAGGATTTGATTTTTTTTTTCTTGGCTTTAGTCCCCCCCCCCCTCCCTCTTACGTAAAGAGGAAGAAATTGATCGAAGGAGAAAACTATAATGACCTTCTGAGACGATGATAGTGTGAGAGAGAGCATTTAGCACAGGGGTATCATTTACCTTAATTGTAAAAAAAAAAGAGTAATAAAATAAGGTTTTTAAGGATATTGGCGAGAAAGCACTGAGAAGATGAATGTTCTCACCAGCTATTTAATTCGCGTTACACGGTATACTCGCGATATTAATAGCGCTAAGAGCGTTTTTTCGGGCCAGAGAGAAGGGAAAGGGAAAAAAAGCACCAGCATAACGTTTAGTAGTTCAGGACGGGAGAAAAAAGTTGAAAAAAATAAAATAAAAGAATGTTTTTCCGTTGCTTTACAATATCGTTGGTTTCTAGTTAAAGATGAAACTATTTCATTATTTAGCTAAGCGGCTGCAGAACAGCTACACATTTTCCTCGTAATTACGCGATTAAAACAGAAAAGGAAGAAACCAGACCCGTTTTTCCCCTTTATCATGTCTCCACTTTTCTCTGTGCGCTCTTTGTCTTTCTGCGTTCGCTTTTCTGTTTCAATCTTTCTCTCTCTCTCTCTCTCAGTGTTTCGCGCAAGCCGCCACTCCGCGTTCGGAGCGCCGAGTGTTTGGCGTTTCCAAGCACAAATCCCAATCCTTTAATACATTTCCTCCATCCCGATCTTCATCATCTACTTCACCGCTGTCTGCTTTATTATTCAAGAGGATGTCTGATGAGGTACGTTTTGCAACTACTCTTTTCCAACAGCCCCAGCCCTAGCCCAAGCCCCGACCGTCGACCTCGTCCTTCTCCTTATCCCGGGCGCGAGGCGAGCTAACGCTTTACGCGATGCGATTTTCACTCCGGCTTCGGTTGTAATTACTCGTAAGAGAGAAAGATAGACGGGTCGAGGCAGAAGGGAGGTACAACTACAAGACGCAGACTTGTGTGCTGTGTGCAGCATACTCGCTCTTATACGCGGCGCACGTAATTAAACCTTTTTATCCATCTCGCTCTGTTTATCGTGTAATTTCGTCATCTGCTCTTCTGGCCTTTTCTCGTACCATATCGTGTTCCTTCATTCTCGTTCTCGTTGCGTTCGATTTCTATAAAGGTGGTAGCGTTTTTGCGCGGCTTTCTCGCCTTTTTACTTTTGTAATTTGTGTGCTCTCTTCGCCTCCTCCTCCTCCAAAGCCTAGAGCGGGAGTTTAATTTTTCGCTTGTTTTTCCACCCTGTACATTATGTTGGCGTTTAGAAAAAGACGAAACACAAGGTGAAGACGAGGAGTAAAAATGTAGGTACGAAGGAGTGAAAAAAAAGGCGCAAAAGCCGGTAACACGTTGCGTGAATTTAAACGATCCATTTCTTTAATTGCTGTTATTAATCGCGCCGGTCGTCTGCGAGTATGACGTTTATCGCTGTGACGACGATCTAAAAAAACGAAAAAAAAAAAAAAAAAAAAATAGTAATTTACATTTTATATAGCGATTAAATTTTCAACTACGATGGATACGAAATTTAGCGATTTTTCGAGCTCGATGGGTTGAATTTTGATAATGGGTATTTTGCCTTGGCCGCGACCAGCCAGCTGGTAGGTGTGCTGCGGAATTTTCCGTCGGAAAGTAATTATTTTTCGATGCTTTTAGCGTCCAAGATCAATTTAATAGGTTGAGAAGATCGGAATTGATGGATGGTTTTTTAGCGTGGAAAAAATTCTATCGTTATGTTGTTGAAGAAACGTATTGAAAATTTCGAAATCATGTGCCTTATTTTATGGAACAAGAAATGTTGAGAAATGTACCCCTCGCCTCTCAAATAAAAGAGTGTCTAATGCCCTGTTGGGACCATGCCATTTAAACCAAAGCTGAACATTAGAAAATTCTTTGAACCTAGAAAAATAGACGACTAATATTTAAAAATTACCATTTTTACAATTTTTAATTTTATAGTGAATCTATGATTTTTTTAAATTCAAAGTTTGAACAAAAGGCTCAATTCTCCATTTCACTTTCCCTCACAAAAAATGTAATTTTCATGATTTTTTAAGCTTCATTCAAGAATCCTCTCTAGGAAAAAAATTGATGCTCAAATTTCGAATGAAAATTTGGAAAAATGAAATGAGGCGATTTTTTCTTGCATTATAATCCATCTAATTCTTTTTTCATTTCTCTTTTATATAACTTAATATTTTTATAATATTTTTTTTTCTCTATGAGACAGTAAAAAACAGAGAAAACCATACGATTTTCTTGATTTGTCAGTGGCCTAATGAAGGGATTGAGAGTGCTTATTACACGTTCTACCTTCAAGAAATGAAATGCCAAGAATTTTTCACAAAATGAAAATTCCAATCAATGGCATAGCTATACTAGAGATGGGAACGGGCGAACTTGAGAGTTTGACAGAAGTTTAAATAATAACCAAAAAATAGTGGACAGGCATCAAAAACAAAATTGAAAAAAAAGTACTTAATTATAACAATCTATTTTATCCAAAAATGTAACCCAAATTTTTCAATAACTAACGTTTTTAATAAAAAAAAAAAACTTTTCTTTCAACATTTTTTTGGTTTCAATTTTTTTTATTTTAATTTTGTTCAAATCAATTTTTTTTAAATTTTAGTTTGAAAAAAAAAATATTATTTTAAAACAGAATTTTAAAAAACAAATTCAAAAATAATTTTCTTCAACTTTTTGCAGTTGAGCAGAATTTTTTTTAAATTTTGTAGCAGGTAATTTTTTAAAATTTCGTAATACCTAACAAAATTTTGTCAAAATAATGCCATGAATTTTTTGAAAGGTAAAAATTTTGCACAGTGGTGACACGCAGGGGAAGGTAGAATTTTCTCAAGAAGAAGGGGGAGGGTAAAAAGAAATTTTATCAAAAGCATCAAAATTAATTTTTTTTTTGGTTGGAAAAATTATCTAGGAAACTTTTTAAAATGAAATCATACAGAAAACTAATAAAAAAATTCTCAAAAAATTTCTTTAATAAATTTTCAAAAAAATTTGACATAGAAATTTTTGCTTAGAAAACTCCTAAATTTTTCAATTTTTTTTATTTGTTTGAAAAAATTGATGACATGATTTTTTTGTTATGTTGTTTTTGAAAACAATGTTAAATTGTAAAATAACTTTTTATAAAAACTGCTTCAGACGCCATATCAAAATTAGAACTGTGGGAGGGGGGGGGGGTGGAAAAATTATCTAGGAAACTTTCTGAAGTTAAGTCATACAGAAAACTGCTAAAAAAAAATTTTTTTTTAATAAATTTTTTTTAAAAGTTTGACATAAAAATTTTTGCTGAGAAAACCCTTGCATTTTTTTGTTATGTTTATCAAAAACACAAAAATTGAAATAAAAAAAAAATCAATTTTTCAATCAGAAAAATCAACAAACTTTACAAATTGAAAAAAAAACGAATTCCAAAAATAAACGTTCACAAAACCTGGCACCAAAAATTGTATATCCACATCCTAAACTTCATTTTTTAATTGATCAAAGCCCAGACCCTCCCTTCCCCCCACCCTCGAACATTATCTTGACTTCCTCATCAATTTTGAGCTACGTTAGAGAATCCTTTAAATTAAATTTTTCAGACTGAAATTTTAGATGTAAAATTATTAGGAATGGGTGAAACGAGTTTTTCACATACAACAGTTTATCCCCCCAAATCTGAATTTCACTTGAGGCATTTTTCAGGAATTTTTTCCCATTTCACCTTTCAACAAAATTCAACACTCAAAAAGACTTGACACATCAGCACGAACTCGGATAAAAAACACACTCGAAACAGACCCGCTTAATATTTTGACACCCACTGGGTTCCCAACAACGTTACATTTTCACTCTTCACTATTTACAGTCAGAATGTGGCAACCCTTGTAACGAACTCAGCTACTGGTGTAATTTCTCCCTTTTTCGAGCTAGCTGCGTTTTCCTCTCGTTCTCGCTCTCGTTCCCAATTTTATCGTCATTTCGTGTAGGTATTTCTAATTAAACATAACGCCCAGACACTTTTCCTAATTCCGCTCGCCTGTGCGCGCCCTGGTTGCTCTAAGCGTACACGTCGACGACCCTTCGCTCTCCAAAAGCACCTCAAAACGGACTCGTTTATTCGAAATTTTCGCTAAAAACCCACTCTCGATATCGTCATCATCGTCGCGTATACGTATGACCCCTTCCCTCCTCACACCGACGTTTTTCATTTCCATTTGACGACCATGTTATGGGATATGATCGGTTCCAGCACAGAACGTATCGAGTCGACCTTTTTTCCATCCCTTCATCGTGCATCGTGCCTTTGCTTTCGTTTTGCTTAGGTAGGTATTTTAGTATTTGGAATTCCATCCGCATTTTTAGCCAGCATCGAATCGAGGGCGTTAATGAAATATCCAAAAATCCAGGCAACTTTTCTCACTGGCCCGACTACGTATCTCGATTCGATTAAATTATTACGCTTCAATCAAGCTAACTCGGTCGAACGATAGTCATTTCGTCAATTTTTATTATTATCGCATTCTACGGTGAAAAATTCCCATCCCTAGGATACCTACCCTTATATTTTTGCCGGGGTTCTTATAATGGGCGAATATTTCCTCGACACTCTTACGCTCTCGTATCGAATAAAAATCATTCATCGACGTAGCATCATCGATGCTTTCGGCTTACGCAATTTTACGAATCACTGAACGGCGTATACTATAAGAGGGTTATTACGACGAAAAAGGCTAAAGGCAAAACGGATCAGCGACGGGTCGGGGTTCGAATTTCGTAGGGATGAGTGATGGAACGCAAACGTCACCTGGGTCTCTCACCGCTCTCCGTAGAGGTTACAAGAGAAATGCGAAAAGCAACCAACGCTCGTGCATTCGCCGTCTAGTGCGCGAAGTAGTAACTCGTTCATAACAAGGGAATTATTATGCTCAGGCACGAACCGTATATTTTGTAATTAAACGGGGTGTTTTACCGCGCGCGCTTGTCGAAGCGCCTCTCGCGCTTTCTCTCTATTCGAGGCCCCCGCTCCGCCCCCACGACCCCATCGCGGGCTCGCTCTTTCTCTTTTATTTCGCTCGGGCGAACGTCTCTTTTCCTCCTACGCGCAGCCCATTTTACACTTTCGATTACGTTTTTTGCTGCTCGACGCTCATCCCCCTACCCCACCCCCTTGCACCCTGTTTGTCATATATTCGTACGACATCACGTATCGGTATTGTACATAGTACACGTATATAATATGTACGATGACTTCTACGCGACTCGACGCCTTCCATTTCCATTTCGTTTAGATTTAAAAACAATGCGAGATAGGCTAGTTCAACATGGCGTTTCCATAAAATAATCATTCCACCCCTTGGAGCAAGCTACACTCCTCATTTATCCAAAAACTTCGCCATGAATGTAGCACAACACAAGCAGACAAGCCATAGAAGCCAAAAATGCATAGTACCGAAATCATCGACGACGACAATGACAAATTGACCTGCAGCTAGTTATACACGTCGCAGACAAACACTCGCGTCAAAATAGTATACCCTGCCGAAGACCAGGGGCAAGGATGGTGAGCAAGGGGTGAGCTCGCGGTAGCTGGATAACATGTTTCAAAAATGTCAGAAAGCCATCTTATGTAAACATGTGAAATAATCAATTTGTCAGCTAGAGCTTTGTTAAGGAGGCCCACTCAAGTTGCTAAATGTCATCGAAATTATAGACTATTGCCATAGAGAATACGTAGATACACCTATTGGAACGTTGGGTGTCCCAGTTTCGATGGGTGGCTAGTGGCAAAATTTTTATTTCAATATGCAAATTTAAAAGGCAAAAATCAAATAAATGATAAATCATCAATTAAAAATAAAAATAGAAATTGACATAATGAAAAATTTTAAAGGATCGAAGGCAGGGCTACACAATGAAGCACAAAAAAATACATTTTTCTTCTTACATTTACAACCTCTAGATCTACTCGTGATTCTATTTTTCAAGAAATCAACTTGAAATTATCGTTTTTCAAAGAATTTTGTGTTTGAAAATTTTTAAGCAATTTTTTCTAGAAGAAATTTGCCTAAAAATATTATTTTATACCTAATAATTTTTTGACACAATTTTTTCTTCTAATAAAAGACCCCCTCTTACCTCCTCTCCCCTTCAAGAAAAGTTTCCAGATAACTTTGTCATCAATTTTATTTTTTACCCAACCAAATATTCAATAAAAAATTGAAATAAAATCTGCTTTTTTTTTTTTGGTAGAGAGTTTGAGACTTTGAGAGCCATTTCTTCCCTTTTCTGAGAACTTTTCACTTCAAATATCATTCAACTACCACATACTTCTTTTTAGGCTAAAAATTTGAATAAAACCCTAAAAAGAGAAAAAAATGACAATAATGACAAAAGTTAGAAAATTTCCAATCTCAAAAATTGACAAAAAAGAGGGGGGAAATAACTAAGGCTTCGAGCGTTGCAAATTTTCAAGATTCAACTCATTTTGGGCCTGACTCCTCATTCTTCCTTTCGTCCTTCCCCTCACAAAAACTAAAATTTTCATAAATTTCTGAACTACACCTACTTTTACACTCAAGAATCCCCTGAATAACATTTTTTCAAAAGTAAAGTAAAGAAAATGAGGTAAAATGAGCTTTTTCGATTATAATCCATCGTATTCCTTTTTCACTTCAATTTTTACATTTTTGGGATTTTTTCAAGTGAAATTTTCTTGATTCTCCCCATGAAGGGTTTGACAGCTCATTCCAACTCCAAGAAATGAGATGCTTGTAATTTTTCAGAAATCTAAAATTATTTTCAGCAGAGACGTAGCTCGAGTTTTTCATTGGAGAGGGGGGGGGGGCAAACAGGCGATTTTGATATAAGTTCTAAAAATATTTTTTCTTAATGCTTTTTCAAGAAAATTGATTTATTGAATTTATTAAAATAGAATTATTTTTTAATTTGTGTTCAATTTGTAAAAAATTCCAAAATTTATGAAAAAATTGAAAAAAGTGTAAGTATTACACATATGATTCAAATTTTAAAAATTTGAATGAAAAATTCATAGATTTACAAATTGCACAAAATCACCTCAATTTTGATAAAACAAATCAAATTTCAGCGTTCAACAAAATCGAAAATTTTTATTTACCGAGGAATCTTTTCCAAATTTCGTAGATACCAATTTTTACTCGCCTATCAAAATTTTTCAGAACTTCCTCCCACCTCTCCACAGCAACATAAAATTGAGGTATCTTAGAAATTTTACCAATTTGTAATCCTTCAATTTTAAAAACAGACAATTTTGAATTTTTTTTTCATTCGGTATGAAAATTCCAATTTGATAACAGATGAAATGTATACTTAGTTGTTGAGCTGAAATTTTTCAAACAGTGATGAGTTATTTATCACATCAATGACAAATAAAGCAAGCAAAAATAACAAACAGAAACTAAAGATTACTTTTGGCAAAAAAAAATATATATATATATATACTACATAGGTATATGCAGTATGCTAAAAAAAAAAGGAAAAAAAACAACAAAAAAAAACGAGTAACGACTAGTTTTGGAGAAATGGAGTAGGGATAAAATGAATCCTATATTTTGGGAAATTGAAATAGGTATTCCATTTTTTCTTGCACTACTCAAAAAAAAATTTAAAAATTGAATAAGTAGGTAACTATTTTACGAAAATATTTTAAAATGGACTTCAACTACTTTTTTTAAGATAACCTTTTTTTTAAAACAGATTTTTGTTAAAAAATAGTTTTTTTCAACTAAACAAACCCATTTTTTCTCTTTTTTTCGAAAAAAATTCGTTAGATTTTTTTTTGACAATTTTGTCTAATTTTTCTTTCTTAAATAATTTTTATACCAACAAGAAAAAACTTTTAAATTTCTTTTTCTAGAAGATTTTTCTCTGAGCAATAATTTTTCAATAATTTTACTTTTCATTTTTATTATTTAAATGAAGAAAAAATATTCTATTGAAAGAAAGTATTTTTTTTTAAATTCTCGTTTTTTCATTTTTTTTTCAAAGTGTTTTTTGACCAAAAGGAATTTTTTAATATTTTTCTTCGATAGTTCTTTTCATAGGGTAGTTTGAAAATCATTTCTAGTTTCTTTATAAACCAAAAATTTGAATGAAAGCCTTATGAATAATTGAGTAAATCTGTCAATTATCATTTTAAACCGAATTAAATCATAATTTTTTCAAATTTATTTTTCTGTATTCCCATTAAATTTCAACATCATATCATTTCCTCATACCAATTTTTTTACAGTCAATCTCGATTTGGACACCCTGTATACACGCACGTGGGTGAAACCACCATACATGATACTCTAGTACATCAATATATCACTCAACGAATAGTGTTTTGTCATAATAAAACACGCGATACGTATTAAAAATCATAGCCTGTCAACATGACGCTAAAAAAACAACAACACAGGAGCAGTACAGGAACGTGTAGGAAGGAAACACGAACCACTCTTTATAAAAAACTCTCACTATCTCAAATCCAAAGTCGATACAATACACTAGGTCGTGCACCGCTCAAAAATTTATTTTCCACCGGTCTCAGTAGCCGCATCATTTGCACCTCTTCACGTCGTTGAACCTTTTGCCAAAGACTCCACCGCAGTGTAGTAATAAAGGTAAAAGCAATAAGTAATACAGCAAATGAAAAGCGTCTTGCCTTTGCCATGGCATGGCATCGCCTCTTGGTGATGACGAGGACGACGACGAATTATACGAAACCAGAAGAGAAAAGGGGTAAACAGTGAATAAAACGTAAGAAGTGTAACCGGAGTGTAAAGTGTAATGAGGTGAAGCGATTTTCGTTTCTTCGCGATAACGAAGACAACGCAAAGGCACCGCGCCCCGGTCGCATCGCATCGTAGCTCAGGGGCGGGTAAAAAGTTGAGAACGATACGATGTTCGTTTTGCAGCGCAAAGGCAAAGGCAAAACAGCAGAGCAGAGCAGCGAACAGTACAGCGACAGCGAGAACGACGCGATGGGGATGACGGTTTATATTAGCGCTACTTTACCCCCGTCAAACATCGCCGTTGTAGCTGTTGCCGCTAATGCCGATGCTGTTTATAACAACATCCCTAAGGACTCATACCTACTATCCGCAAGATAATAACCTAGACAGTAAAGCATTTGTTTTCTTCTTTCGTTTTATAACAATGTACACCAAATATCGGATTAAGACGACGAACGAAAACCATACCGTATCGTGCCCGTACCCGTGCCCTGGATCCGGCGAGCAAGAGCTTGAGCGAAAACGCAGAAATAAAATTCCACCACGACGTGTTTCTTCATATTATATCGTTATAAGTCTGCGGTATCTTTTCCCCTTCGTGCTTCGTGTTGTTCATTTTTCCTTTACTTTGGTGTATTTTTCCAATTTAGCAAAGAAGAGCGCACACAAATACCGAAATATTTTTTAAAACAATTTTATTGAGGAGTTTTAGTTTATCGCAAAAAAATGTTGAAAAAGCAACGCTGAAAAAAATTTCTAAAAATTTTCATCCCAATCAATTCTAATTTGCAGAATCCATTGCCAAAAAAATCTTCAAAGCAACACTGAAAATAATTTCTAAAACTTTTTATGTTAGGGTAAACGTACCAGTTCGTGACAGTACCCCCAGTTTGTGACAGTTTACACTAAAAAATGTAATTACTAAGGAAGTTATGGTAAATTACAACGTAGTAATATTTTTCTGTGAAACTCTCATCCAAATGGAAATCAATGAAACCAAAACCTTTCAATCACAAGGCATTAATTTGTTACGAATGCCTTCTCAAAGATTTGTATCTGTGAATTTTCTGTACATGTGCGGTTTTTTCTAAGAATGTGAAAATGAGATGTGATCGATTGATCGATTATATTCAGCTTTAAACTAAAGTGATGAAGTTGGGTTATGTTTTTTTACATTTGTGGGTCCTAAGTGAGTTGTTTTTTAATCAAGTTGATCAAAAATTATTAAATGCTTAATTTTTATTTACAATTGACTAAACTGGTACACCAAGTTTTCAAAAATCGACTGGAGTGCCAATTTGTGACATGTGTGTCACAAACTGTTGCATGCTGAGTTCCAGTTTGTGACATGTCAAAAATCAGCTCATTGAAGCATTTTCAGTTCATATTAAGGTGTATTAGGTATGTTTTATTGAATTAATTGTGCTTAGGAACCTTCTAGTCAATAAATTGCAACAAAAATTATCAAAAACACAAATTAAAAAAAATGTACTATTGAAGCCAAAATCACAAAAATGAAGAATTATACAAGAATATTGATTTTTGGTGCAAAATTAGAAAAAATGTATTTCGAACTAAAAATTAATAAAAAAGAATATCTATTATGAAGAAGAGCAAACAAAGTGTTAATATCTAATTAGATTTACTTTTCACTTTAATTAGCAATTTATTACTCGATTTTTGTACTGTCACAAACTGGTACATCATACGACACAAACTGGGGCATAAGGTGTCACAAACTAGAACTTTGGAGATTTTTGAAAAAAATGAACGCCAAAATTATTAGACGCTAGTTATTTTTGATATTTTTTGTATTTTGGAAACTTAATAAAATTCTTCATCCATTGAATATAAACATCACTACTTTTCAATACTTTGAAACCGCTTAAGATTGATTTGAAGTTGAAATTTTCTTAGCACTGTCACAAACTGGTACTTTTACCCTACGAGGTTATGACAAGATTCAAAAATTTTAAACTTCACTTCATTTATTTACCCACTCCCCTACACCAGTAATGAAAATTTCCAAGATATTGAAATAAATTACAAATTTCGACTAGGGGCTTCAGAGTTCAGATCAACTGGAAAATGGCACTGGATACTCGAGAGGTCAAAATTTGGGTCCCAAACCAAAATCCCAACTTCCTACATTGAAATTCACTCATTTTTCAGTGGAATTTTTCAAAAAATGAGAAAAATAACAGGGGCTGAAAATTGAGATTTAGAATTTTGAGACTCTCGATTTTTTTTCATTCTAGAAAATTTCCGAAATTCGTAAAATACCGAAAATTAGGGTTCAGAATTTTTAGAAGCTCAATTCAATTTTTTCTTGACCGGGAAAAGCTGATGAAAAAATTCAAACTTTACTTAGATGGATTCTCTGAATTTACTTGAAACTGACTTTTAATCCATTGGAAAGATCAAAATTGGATGAAAAATCAAATCTTAACTTTACCTTGAAATTTACCAAATTTAAAAAATTATCAAAAATCGAAAAATCTACGGGCAGTTGAAAATCTGGGATGTGAATTCTTAAAAAATTGGATAAATATAAAAGACGATATAATCAGACAAAATTTTTAGCTTCTTGCGTCAATTTCTATGTACCTACTATGAAAAGTTCCAAAATGAAGGAAAATTTCAAACTTCGACTAGAGTTTCTAGATCGATTGTAAAATGTTTTTCAATTGATTTTAGAAATCAAAATTAGAAGCAAAATCAAACCCAACATCATCCTTTAAATTTACTTTATTTAAAAACACTCATTTAACTGCAGATTTTGTTGAAAATCCATAAAATTAAGAAATCAACTAGAGCAGCTGAAAATTTCAATTCTGAATTTTCAAAAAATCATTGAAATTATCGACAGCACCGTGACAATTTTTTTTACACGTCTATGTCAATTTTAATTTGCTCTACAGAGGTTCTAAAATGAATAAAAAATTCATACTTCAATTGATGGATACTTCAGATCGACTGGAATTTTTTTCTAATTCATTACAGAGATCAAAATTAAGTGCAAATCAAACTTCATCTTCCTGCGTTGAAATTAACTTAATTTAAAAAATTAATTTTCCTGGGGAGGGGGGGGGGGTCTCAAAAAATCATTAAAAATCGAAAAAACCACCATGACTGAAAATTCAGGTTCGATTTTTTTTTCTAATTTTTTCTCGCCCTGGAAAATCCCAAAAATTTTGAAAAAAATTCAAATTTCAACTAGAGGCTCTGGGTCGACTCAAAAATGCTTTAAATCGATTTTGGAAAAAATTAGTCCCACTTCCCTACCTTCAAATTTACCTGATTTTAAAAAATCTATTTATGTCAGTTTTCTAAAAAATAGTCAAAATTTTCAACCCCTTGAGTCAATTTTTAGCTCCTCCGTAAAAATTCCAAATTTTTTAAGAAATGCAAACTTTAGTTGGAGGCTCCAGAGCCACTTTGAAATTTACTCAATTTGAAAAAAAATCATTTTTCAGTAGATTTTCTCGAAAAATTGTGAAATTGAAAAATCAACTAGGACAAGAGAAAATAAAGACTCAGCATAATCTCCCCCCCCCCCCCAAATAAATAAATTGTAAACAGCAAAGTCAAAGTGACCAAATTTCCAGATGTTCAAGTCACTTTGGAAATCGTCTAAAATGAAAATTAAAAATTAAAACTTCAGCTGAAGGCTCCAGATCTGAAGAAAATCTGTTGACAAACTCGAGAGATCAAAATTAGGCTCAAAATCAAATATCAACTTCCTATCTTGAAATCAACTTGATTTGAAAGATGTTTATTTTTTATTTTTTGAAAAATCATTAAAAATTGAATAATCTAACAGGACTAAAAATTTGGGCTTATAATTTTCAGACGTCCAATGTAATTTTCTTTCATTCTAGAAAAATTTCGTAATTTTGAAAAAATTCAAATTTCAGCTGTAGGTATGCTCAAAGTTGATCTTAGAATGCCTTCAATCGTTTCGAGTACAAAATTACTAAAAACCGAAAAATTTCATAATATTTGAAATTACAACATGTTATCAATCGTTTTCACTTGTTTCAATCGTACATCAGGAAAGAACTGTGCATAATTTTTTTACCTTATCTCATCATTGCAAGACAGTAGGTTGAAGTTTCATCATTTGATCGACTGAACAAGTGAAAACAAATATTATTAATAGATTCAGTAGACACGGCATTCATCACTGCGAGACAGAGCCATTGATAGAATGATAGGTATGAGCTAAGAATTCAAGTCTAGAATTTTTTTCTATTTTCAGTTTTCACACATCCTGGAAAAGTTCCAAAATTAAAAATCTAAACTCTTGCTGTAGGTTTCAGCTTTACTAGAAAATATTTTTGAATCGATTCTATAGATCAAAGTTGGGTAGAAAACCAAATCCCAATTTCCTACCTTAAAGTCTACATTTAATTTAAAAAATTTATTTTTCTGGGATTTTTTTCAAATTTCAAAAAATGCAAAAAAATTGAAATATCAACCATGGACTGAAAATTAGGATTCAGAATTTTTTGCTATGGAAAATTTTCAAAATTCAAAAAAAAAATTCTGACTCTAGTTGTAAGACTCCAGATAATATAGATTTGAAAATGCTTTTAAGCGATTCTGGGCTTATAAATTAGGTAAAAACCCAAAATCTCAATTGCCTACTTCAAAATGTAATCAACTAAAAAAAATTATTTGTAGGTACTTGAACTTTTTTTTAAATTCTCAAAAATCAGAAAATCGATTTTTTCAAGCTGAAAGTTTGATCTTGGGGTTCCTAAAATTCTCTTTTATCTAATTTATCAAAATTTCTCGTTCAATGTGAAGGGAGATAATTATTCACCAAAATTCAACATCAACTTAGGGAGAGGTACTCGCAGGAAACGAATTTCTCGAAACCAAACCAATTCAGCCCAAATCGAATCCACGTATTTCAACCGTGTATCGTCGTTCATTTTTATAAGAAAGGAAAATACTGGCAAAAGACACCTCCCCCCCCCCCCCCTCAGCTAGGCACTGGTTACCCTATATAATAAATTAAAAACTTTCCGATAAAGCCGAAGCATGGCAGATCGCGTCCCACCAAAGTCTTATTCGTCCATGTGATCAGTGAAAAGTAGGAATTCATGCCCACGGGTAACATTTTCATTTGGAAAACGCGGTGCAAAGTTTAAAATTACAGTTTACAAATCGTAAACTTCTCGTCGGTAGGTACCTGAATGTTAAAACGGTTCAGCTCATTAATGTTTAAAAGCTTCATTACCGGCATCGAAGGAAGAAGATAGAAAGTTTAGCTGTTTAGAAGGAGGCGGCGCGTACTACAGAGGAGGCGGCTGGCAGCACGGCCCGTAATTTAGCGAAGTGCACTTGTACCAGAAGTTTACAAGTGAACATAAATAATATAAGCAACAAGTTGAAATTCGTGCTGTGGAATGGGATAGAATAGGAAAATCGTCCTCCAGCTCCATCCCTCTCTGTTCTATATGTGGCTGTGACGATACGAATGGCTTTGTGTAAATTATACTTGATCATATTTCAAACCTACCTTTACCTCCATACTCTTATTCTACTTTCGATATTCTCCTTTTAATAATTACACGAGACGTTGGAGGAAAAAAACCTACCCCTATCGAGACTCGAGATGCTCGAGAAGAAAATTCCACCAAAGTGGCGATAATTAAGGCGGTAAAAGCGTGTTATACGATGTTACGATAGTTTTCAGTTCATTTTACCTTCTATCTCCGCCGTGAAAATATTTAAAACTAATGACGAGCCCGCTGCTACACTCGGTATCATCCCCAGAGATGCGAGTTGTACAGCAAAAGCTTCGCTTCTGTCACGGATTGCTGAGTTTTTATTCGTGCGTGTTATTACGGTAATCTCTCTCGGGCTTCTCTCGGGCTTTTTCCATCCTATCTTATATATGTACTATATGTAAGTTTCCAAAGCTCACGACGACCAATTTCCCTCCTCCACCACAGTTCACTCGAAGCTCCTGTAATGTGATCGGTGAATCGGAAATTTTACGTAGGCATGCCACAGCCTTTACCTCGGTTAGGTACTTTGATTGGAAATGCTATCGATAGGAATTCAATTCGTCTTAGGGGTATAAGATGGATTGATGATTCGATATTCATCTATACGCAGAAAGCTTTATTGTTATACCAGGGCACAACCTTAATGAACAGAAAGATGCTCCATTGTTGGCGAGTTATAATTTCTCGACGATGCGAAAAAAGAAAGAAAAAAGAGGAAAAGCTGCAAACAATCGGAGCACGCCATCTTTGATAATACGTTAATCGATTTCGATTAAATATTTCACAAGATGTGGGCGTGATTCACAAAATGAGAAAAAATATTGATGGATGCGAAAGCCCCAATGTAATAAATCATCATCAAAGAAAATATTATAAAAATCCAAATATTACACTCTTCGAGATAAATTTATAATTTGGTGCATTATTAAAATGATATCAAAGTATTTTTGACCAGTTGAACATTTTTTTTCCCCCATCAGAAAATTCGACAAACACGAAAATCGACCATTCTATGATTCTACCTAATACAAAATACAACGAACCTGGGACATGTAAGGGGGGGGGATAGTTCACACTCTCTCATCTAATGCATTCGATGTAATCTCGCTCGAAAATGAAATTTCGTTACTTTTTAATGGGCTAAACGTGCCCGTTTTTATCGTCTAAATGTGCCTGTATTCTGTCTAATTTTATAATTTATGACGAATTTTTGTCACCGCGATAAACGTACCGTACGAAACTAGCACGTCGATTGCAACGAAAGCTATTTAACTGTACAAATGCACTTTTTGTGTAAATTTTTTATAATATCAGTTTTGACGTTTGATTTTCAAGGTTGTTGGAAAGAGGCATGTAAATTGTATCGAATCGATGGAAATGATTACCTTTTTAGTTGATTAAAAAGTTCAATATATTCGTCTATGCCCCCCCCCCCCCCCCATGACCAGAAAAAAACATGAAAAATGAACAAAGACTTCCAAGTCTAAATTACATTTTTAATGACATCAAAGTTCAAGGTAAAAAATTCGAGAAAAAAATTTCTTGAAACAATAGTACAAAAAAGTTCCCTTCAAACCTTCAAATAAAACTTGAAATTGTAATGAAATTTTATAAAAACGTATTAGGGCCCAAATTCAAAAAAAAAAAATTATCGAAAAAATCCACAAAATTTTTGAAAAAAATGTTTTTCAACAAACTAAAAAAAATTGAATCAGGTAGGTCTAGGTACCTAGATTAAATTTATTGTAACAAAATTTGAAAAATTGACTCATTTTACGTCAACAACATAATTCGAATAAAAATAATAAAAAATAGTACCTAATAATAAAGATTCTAAATCAAATTTTGAAAAATTTCTATTCAAAAAATTCCGATAGGTAATTTTTTTTGGAATTTTAAAAAAAAAAGTTGTTTTACAGTTTTTTTTTTTTTTTTTTTTTTTAATATTATACTTACATACTACCTAAACTTAAGTGAAATACTCTGTTTGATGAATTTCACAAAATTGCTCTTTAAAAATGGTTTAAAAAAATTGTTATTCTATTTTTTTTCAATTCCATAAAGACGATCAATAAAAAAAAATATTCAAAAATTCGAGGAAATCGCTTTTTAAGCAAAATTCAAAATTTTTCAAAAATCAATTTTCAAAAACCTCCAAAAAAATATTTCTTGAAAAATTAAAAAAAAATTGGTCCCAAAAAAATTTAAGAATATTATCACGAAAACAAGATTTAAAAAAAAAACGGGTTCAATAATTTTTTTCAAAAGAAGTAATACCCATGTCAAAAAATTTTACAAAAAATTCAGAATTGAAGAAAATTGTTTTTAAATGAATTTAAAAATTATTCAAAAATTCAACAAAAAAAAACGCTTCTAAGCAAAATAGGTACAATTTTTTTCAAAAATCAGTTTTCAAAAAATGTTTCCTGAGAAATTTCAAAAAAGTGGCTCCAAAAGAAAAGTTTTAAGAATAGCAAAATTAACACAATGGTTCAATAATTTTTTTTTTTTTTTTGAAAGAAGTGGTCAATTTTTTTTAAAATCCTGAATTGAAGAGAATTGTTTTCGAATAAATTAAAAAAAAATCAGAAAAACGCTTAAAAAAATAACTTTAAAAATGTACTTAGTTTTTGAACCATATTAAAATTTTTACAAAAAATATTATCTTCTACAAAAATCTCCAGAACTTTTTTTTTAGAAAAATTTGGAAAAATTGTTTCAAACAAAATTATTATAATTGCCAAATTAAAAAAAAAAATGTTTCTCAATAAAGTTTGGAAAAACTGTTGAAAATAATTTTTAGAAACAAAATTGTAAAAAAAAATAAATGAATTTGAAATGAAATGTTTCGAATGAAATTGTAAAAAAAATTCCAAATTGAAGAAAATAGATCAGAATAATGAAACAACTTGATTTCGTTTCTGAACCTGATTATAAAAATTCAACTAAAATTATTCTTCAAAAAAATCCAACAAAAATTATTGTTTTGAAAGAAATTTTTTCTTCAAAAATTGCTTACTTAGATACTGATTTTTTCAAAAATTTTCAGATAACCACTACTCCGAAAATGATATAAAATTGAGACAGACCCCCCCCCCCCCGTATAAGTAGGAAATTTTTACAACCAAATAGCAAGAAAAATTCTATTTTAAATTTTGCTCAATAATGAACAAAATATTTCGTCATTTTTCCATCAATTTTTTTGATTTTGTTCACTACTTCTAAAATCTGTATAGACATTCTGATTTTTTTTTTAAATTGAAAGAAATTTCTACTCGATCAGAATTTAAAAAAAAAAATCAAATAGAATAATTATGGGTAAAAAAATTCTAAATTAAAAAAAATTATTGTCAAATGAATTTTCTAAAAAAAATTATTTTTGCAAAAATGAAAAAAATTGTTTGTACAAAATCATTTTTCTTAAAATTAGAGGTAAATTATTTTCAAATTATTTTTTTTTCAAATTTTTATTCAGAAAAATTCAAAAAATTGCTTACTAAAACATCATTTTCAACCCAAATTACATATAAAAAAATGCTGCTAAACAGTTAAAAACACTACTCTTCAAAAATATTTCAAGACGAAATTTGATCTTAAAAACCTGCCCATCTACACTAACCTGCGCAACCCAATCACTCGACTCAAATTCAATCTCAATCTCCCTCTTTCATCGAGACAACCGTCATAAAACCAAGCACTCGTACATCCATAAGGAAGAATCCCACGCACGTCTATAATACGGCGACTATACGACTAGAGTAGCGATAGCACAGAGAGAAAAGCAGAGCGTCAGTGCGATGCTGCGATCTTGCATATACACACCGCACAATGCAATAGACATTTTTTACGACCGAATTGACTGCCATTTCACGCTCGTAAAAACTTCCAACTAAAGATATTTGGCCCTCTTTTCCGCTCTCCTCTAACTTTACCCATCGCCTGGCAACTGGCACTGGCACTAGCACTGGCAAGTCCGTCATACAACTTTCCGAATGATCCGTATAAACGATTATGGTTTTGGTAGCGTCGTGCTCGTCGTTCGCCGCCGATTATAATAGTCGTTCGATCGCCTTTAACGCGTATTTTTATCGCCCGCTAAACATGCTCTTAGTTTTCAATAACGACGCCGTTTTTTCGCCTTTTCTCCCTCTAGCCGTTTTATTTTTCGCTTTACGTACGTATCTTCTTTTCGTCGCTTTTTTTCGCCTTTCTTACGCGCCTTTTCTTCGGCAATAAATTTCCTGCCCCTCTTGAAAGTCTAATAGGTACTTTCGCTGATAAAATCGTTTGCGAGAATACGAAACCGAAACCTATCTTGGAATGAATATTCTCTCACAGAGTTGGGTTTTTTTTCTCTCGAATAAAATGCCTAAATTTAGATCAAACCAGAAGAAATTATTTCCATATGGTTCAGCTTTGGAGCACCCTCACACTGAAATGGTGCAACTGATAACAAAGTTATTGATGAAAAAAAAACCAACCATAATTGTGTTTCCCATCGTTTGAAAAACTCTTCAGCTAACTTAAAATATCATTCTGGTTGAAATTTCGATGTACTATGCAAATTCTTACACTGGTTACTTTTTTTTTGCAAGTATGTAATTCGTACGTTTGAGATAACGAGTCACGAATAATTTTGCATACCCGAAAGCAGTCAACTTGACCACCAACTGAGCTATTTTTTAAACGATGTTCGAAAGTATAATTTTTTTTCCTTTAGTACGAACCTGTTTACGCAAATAGGGTACTCGTACCTCCCATGACAAATTCGTCGAAAAATTACGACAGTTTTTATCATACGACGATAATTCATAGGTACACTGACTCGATATTGATAATTGTTTGCCATTCTTACCTAGAAAACAGAAAAACAGAAAACAAACACGTTAGTATAGGTATTATTTGACTCGAAATGTAAAAAAGTAAACTAATCGAAATAGTTAAGATTACTAAATTACCATTTTTATATTTATTTAATACCTCGAGTACTCGTCGTCGCATGTGTAAGTAGATAATATTTCAAGTACCTAGCTAATCCAATCAGGCTACCGAAATTTTTTATCTTAACAAGAGCATCGATAAGACAACTTTCGATTTTTTTTTAAATTCCACTACCGAATTGCTTTTGAAAATAAATATACATATATTTTTTTAAATCCATATCATCCACTTTTCCTCACGTAGGTAATAAGTTTAAGCTACACTACTTTTTGAATATCCCTCTTTATTCGAGCGCATTCATAGTGCACCTCTATCGACTGCCTCTCTCCCTCTCTCTCACTCTTAAGACTTTAAATTTAAACTGAACCTCTCTCTAAACTTCAGACGGTAAATCACCGTAAACTAACAACATTAACTAAAGCAGGTGTTCGAAATTTCGTGGTTTCTTACAACTAGTGCGCGCCAAACTGAGCGAACAGCCAATGTACGTATATGAGAAGGAAATAACATATAACTTGGCGGCAACCACACAGTTAAAGACATATTCACCGGTATGGCGGTCGTATCTCTATTGTAGGCATTACCCTTCTTGAGTTTACTTTTTTCAAAAATCCTGCTATCGTGGTGATCTCGACGATGAAAGGGATAATGTTACATCAAAATTCTAATAATAGAGAGAATTTTTCTCCAAAGTAAATATTTTTTCAAATTTCGTTTAAAATTAGGATTTCCAAAAAATTTTTAAAGAACATTTCTCCACCCTGTATATTTTGACGCTTGTTTTTGCGCCACCCCTGAGTTTTTCAAAAAAAAAAAAAAAAAAAAAGAATTTAACATTTTTAGGTGCAAATTTTATGTGCTTCAATTTTACTTAAATATGACCATTTCTTCGTTTCAAAGCATATTTAAAGCGGGGGGGGGGAGGGGCTACCTTTGAATCGACTTTTTTTATTACATAGAGTACAAATGTATTAACAGTATATACTTTAATACGCCAAGACCGGACCATCCCCGGCTCCACTGACTCCAAAAAAATAGGAAATTAAAAATTTCAAAAATTCCAGTTGAATATTTTTGAAATTGTGATTTCCTACATTTCGTAGTAAAAAATGCATAGAATTTTTGAGACGTCAAAATAATTCTGTTTCATTATACTTTGGTCAACAAAGTAACAAAAACATATGAATGTCAATGTATTACTTATTGGAAAATCAAAAAACTCTAATTACCCTTTTTCTGTCCTACCCATTTCCCATGAATGCCCCATTATCTCAATAACTAATGGAGGTATCGAGCTCATCTTTTTTTGAGATTGTAGAAGAAGGTCTCCCCCATACTTTAACGAGAGGATTTTGCAAAATTTTAATTTGTCGACGATTTCTTTCGAGTTGATTGGATAGTACCTATAATACCACACAAGGTACTTAAAATTCAAAATTGGAGGGGAGGGAGGGGTCAGATCGGAATTTTTGTAATGACCGAAATTATTCGTAGGGTTTCAAGCTACAACTTTTGTTTGAAGACTTTTTTCAATTGGACCCCTCCCTAACCCCGAACTTCAAAGAACACTACGTAGGTAGATAGTTATTGAAAATTAGGAGAGTGAGGGGGGTAGGGTACAATTGATGAATTTTACAAACAAAAGTTGTAGATTGTGGTCCTAGAAATAATTTTGGTTATTATGAAAATTTCGATTGGACCCCTCCCTCACCCCAATTTTGAATAACATTATGTAGATACTTATTCAAAACTGAGAGCAGGGGGTCCAATTGAATTTTTTTCATTCGAAAGTTATAGATTGAGGTTCTCAAAATAATTTCGGCCATTATAAAAATTTTGATTGGACCCCTCCTTCCCCTCCGATGTCGAATAACATTATGAAAATACTTATTCAAAACTGAGGGGAGGGGTCCAATTGAAAAATTTTCAAATAAAAGTTGTAGATTGAAGCCATAGAAATACAGAAATAGTTTTGCTACCAAAATTTTGATTTGACCCTTCCCTCCCCTCTAGTGTTGAATAACATGGAGATATAAAAAAATACTCATTCAAAACTGAGGGAAGAAGACTAATTGAAATTTTTTTCAAACAAAATTTGTAGATTAAGGTCCTAGAAATAATTTTGGTTATTATAAAAATTTCGATTGGACCTCTTTCTCCGCTCCAATTTTTATTAATATTATGTACATACTTATTCAAAACTTAGGGGAGAGGTCAAATTGAAATTTTTTTCAAAGAAAAGTTATAGATTAAGGTCCTAGAAAGAATTTTGGTCATCATGAAAATTTCGATTGGACTCCTCCCTCCCCTACAATTTTGAATAACATTACGTAGATAATTCTTAAAATCTGAGGAAGGGGTGCAATTGAAATTTTGTTCAAACAAAAGTTGTATTTTTAGGCCCCAAACATAATTTTGTAATAAAAATTTCGATTTAACGGTGGGGGGGGGGGTTGCAGTACATTCACCTGTGGCAAATTCCGGACTATTAGTTCATGAAAATATTCAAAATCTTACTCCCTCCTCACCGCTCATCTCTTTCTGATCTTTTATCAAGGTATTTCGCGCATGGAGGGAAAACATCGTATATTAAGTGCGTAGTTTTCTAGAGCAAATTTTTTTGCACCAAAGTTACACACTCGAACGAATTTGGTATTTCGTTCATTATTTTTTTTTACTCGAATGAAAATTTCGCTGGGACTTGTATTTTCTACAAGAGTGGATCATTACCATCGGATGAGCTCATTCATTTGGCCGAGTCTGACGAACGTAGATATAAGAAAACCAGCCTGAGCCGAGGAGAGCGAAATGGGCGCAAAGTGTACGAAAATAGAAAACTCGTTTCCATCCTGATTAGACGTCATTCGACTGGAAAACGTTGAAGAGGAAAACCCATATATATATATATATATATATATTACATACCTACCTACATATACGCTCGTACACGATGTCGGCGGTGCCTGGAGAGTGGTGGTGCACTATACGTACATACATGTACGTTGAACATATCCACCAACACATACCCTCGCTCGGTGTGGATACACGAAGGGGTTTAGGGCGCGCGGCGGCGGCACAGATAAAAGCTAGGAAATAGCAAAACGAGCAGGAAGAAAAAAAAGGATGATAAAGAGAAGAAAAGGAAAGACATAAAAGAGATACGACTCGCTTCACTCGGTTTGGTTGCTTCTCATGAATTATTCATAAGCTGCCACACTACACCGAATCGAATTTAAATCCCTTCGCGTTGCGCGGCGCACTGCGCTCCTGCGACTTTCGTTCGTCTGGAATATTTGTCATAACATTATTTCAAAATGCACCGAACATATCAGTCGCGCGCCTCGGGCAGGAGGGGCGAGCCGAGGTAAACGAGAGAGCTGGAGCGCCGTCGCTGACCGGACCTTTCAGGTACCAGAGAGACCCCGACCCCGCCGGTCTCTCGGTCGTCACTATCTCACTAAAATAAACCATTATCGTTATTACAAATATATGATAATATTGGCGCACATCAGTAATTCTCGATGCGTATTTTCCAAGATACACACTCCGCGATACATGTATTTAAACTATATCTGCATACTCTCTAGCTCTTTCCACTCTTCACCCCCTCATCACCATGATACCTTGATCGGTCGCATCTTTCGCACGTCCTTCGCGGCGCATATGCATTGTGGAGATGATCCGCCATCGGAGCTCTCTATGGATACCCTTTCCTCGCTCCTGCCATAGAAGTATATACTAATTCCGACGAATACATTACCATAATCTTGTATTTAAATAACCTTTCTACTCTAAATGTAGTTTATATTCGCCATAATAGTATAGTGACGTTTCCGATAATATGGAATTGAACTCTCCATCCACCCTACATCTCTACGCTTTGCGTATGTAGCTATGTACCTATTAACGACGCATACTATAGGTACTGATAATGTAACCTCGTCGACTCCATGATACTACTTGCTCTATTAACACCTAATCGGTGACATCGCGGAAAAAATTTCGCAATCGGTGACACGCGGCTGTCAGCTGCAAAATCCCCCCGTTCCCCCTTTTATGGATAATTTTTTGATTTCTTTTGGTAGTTTTTATTCTCAATTCATGGCCAACATAAGTGACATGCAAAAACTTCGGCCCAATTTTTTTTTTTTAATTTCAAGGTACAACCCTCATTTGATGAGATGAAGCCCCTTCAATATAAGAAAGGTAGGCAAATCGTTGAACGTGTTGGTAAATAAGAGTTTCTTCAATTTCTCACATAAATGGACACTTCCACCAAAAATTTACAGTAAATTTCAAATATGCGGCTGACAGCCGCGTGTCACCGTTCATGGAACTTAAGTTCAAGTCACCTTTTAAGTGTTAATATACATAAACACCGACATCGACTTTATTATTTATAGGGTGTTCCGGAAGTAAATGTCTAAACTTGAGATTTGGCTGTAACCTATAGTACTAAACCTAGTATAATACCATTAACAAGAAACTTCCATGAACACAGGCTGCCTATCATATCATTGCAAAGGAAGGAGCTACACAGCTTTAAAATTCCAAGCCAAACTGATTGGCAACATTGCATAATTTTTTTTTGAAGGCAGTAGATGATAGGCTTGGATAGCACTTGGAAAGTGCAAAAAAAGCATTGGGTTGTCTATTTTAGAAATTGAAAGAGTTATTGTAACAAAAAAATAATCTCCAAACGTATTGCCTTCGTCATGTCAATCAATTTACCTATTGAGTGGAATTTCTGTTAAGACAATACCAAACATGGAACAGGTGTAACTTTTCGAAAAGAACAAAAAAGGTAGATATGTGAAAAATTTGTCTATGCATAGCCGGCGGATCATTATTTTCTCAAGTGGTGCTCACATTGCAGGAACCAAGGGGGGGGGGGGGGCTGAAAAATGTTGTAAATTTTTTCACAAAAAAAAAGACTTCATAGGTATGGAATTATTTTTTTATTTCAAAAAAAAATTATATCGAAAAAATGTGGAAAAATTATTTTTTTAAATGAGAAAATTATTTATTTAAAAAAAAAATCAGGGACTTGAAAAATTTTATTCCAAAAAATTGGAATTTTTTTCATCCTAAAAAATTGAAAAATCTCATTTCATTCTAAAAACTTGGAAAAAATCAACATTCTAAAACAAAAGAAAAAATTCATTCTAAAAAATTGAAAAAAAAATCGTTCTAAAAAAATTGTATTCTAAGAAATTTAAAAAGGGTTTCAAATCTCAAAAAAAATAAAAAAAATTTATTCTTTAAAAATAAAGTGAAACTTATTCATCACATTACTTTTTATTAATTTTAGATAAATCCGAAGTAAAACGATTTACTGCGCACTTTTTTTGTTTAGACGTTTTTATGAAATTTTTGCAAAAGATACGAAGTTTTTTGTCACTTGTTTACAATGATGGGCCAAGGTTCCTCATTTGGGGACAATCAAGTTCAAAATTCTGACTAATTTCACAAAAGTAACATATTTTTAGATTTTAAAGTTTACAATGAAAACACAACCGATTTTATGTGATGGAAAACTGAAAAAAAATTAGAACGTTTCAGTTTTCAGTTTTTAATTTTTCGATTTCAGTTTTCAGCTTCATTTTTTAGTTTCAGTTTCGATTTTTTGGTAAAAATATGTACGAGAATCAAAGATAGATCATAAATCTATTCATTTCAACAAAAATAAATAAATAAATACATAAAACTCGGCGCTTCGCGCCTCGCCAGGGGGCTTCGCCCCCCCCCCTGGTTGGCTCTACTTCCACACTACGTTTGAAAGTATGAAACATAGTATATGCTTTTACTCTGTGACAAAATGTCTAAAAGTCATGAATATTAATTTTCATCGAAATTTATAAATCATGACAGAATGTCAAAAAGTCATCAATTCTAAAATGATGAAATATTTTATTTCCATGGAAACTATGCTAAAAATATGTACGAGAATTAAGATAAATCACAAATCTATTCATAAAAAAAATTAATAGGTGAATAAAATTTTTTTTAATGAATAAAAACTGAAAACTTGAAATACGTACCTACAAGAATTAAGATGAATCGTAAATCTATTCCTTTCAAAAAAAAAAAAAAAAAAAAAAAAAAACTGGAAACCTAATGAAGTAACATTTTTTAATTTTGGTTTCAGTTTTTGACTTTTTTTTTTTCAGTTTTCAGTTTCAGTTTTAATTATGTATTAGTCTCCAAAATCCATTTCAGTTTCGATTTTTTTTCGATTTCAGTTTTTCATCTTTGAAAAACTTCGTAAAATTTAAAAAGAAAAGCAAGGATGAAAAACTAAAAAAAAATCATGTTCCAGTTTTCGATTTTTTGGAGTTAGTTTCAATTTCAATTTGGGTTTCAACTTTTTTTTAAAATTCTTTCGTTTTTTATTATGTTCATTTTTTTAAAAATTCAATTTGAAATTTTTTTCATGGAAAAAAAGTCAACGACAACGAGAAAAATTCATTAAAATGAAGGAAGGAAACCATATGAAATAGGTACCTAAGTTTCAACAAAAAACTGCAACTGAAACCCATGAATTTTTTTCAATATCAGTTTTTGATTTTTCAGCTTTAGTTTTGATTTCAGTCTCAGAAAAGCATTGATTTGAGTTTTCATCCCTGGAAAATACTAGGCCATGGTTTTTCTGGCATTGCTTTAAATCCAAATCCCAACTCTGGACTTCATTTCCGGAACACCCTATATTCTACCATCATCATCAAGCACAACCCACTACTTCCCATCCCAGCAGGCTCATTTGTCTACACAACTGCTATTAATTTCAACACGTAAGTAAAGAGTAAAAAAAACACGAAAATCACACGCGTGTAATGGCCATAAAGAAGTTTTTAAAACGTACTCGTAGTCGTATTTACGTAGGTACCAAATCGTATAAAAATAAAGACCAACCCCCGAAAAAAACTCGTTTTTTTAGCTTTCGTTCGGCCGGACGGAAATCTAATCGCGGAAATCGTGACTTTAACTCATCCCTCACTCGAAGAAAGAAACCGAAATTTCACACGACTGGCCGGGGCGCGGTGCCACCATTGCCGCATGCTCACCAAGTAATTACATTTTCTTTACGCGTCACGATATGAATTTTAAGGTAATACGAGGTGACTTAATTGGAAAAATCAATTCTCTACTTATACCCGAGCGATTTGGCGCGGCATTATCCAATTAAAATGTTAATTTAGACAGACCCCTGGTTGCCAGTTGGGGTGTATGGAGTCGAATCGAAGCGCAGAGCGAGTTTTAAAATACGAGTAAATGCAAAAGCCACTGACCCTTTTTTCACTCGTGGCTCGCAGTGAAACGCTACACTATAATTTTCTCATTACTTTAATTTTCGCACCAGCCGTACGCAACTGAGGTCTATGCGGCATATAAATGTCTCGTGTGTGCGTCGAACGAGTGATGCTGACGATGACGCCGACGCTTTCAAATCCGAACTAAACATAGGTCGAGAGAGATAGGCGAAAGGATAAGGCCGCTGGACAAATGTCCAACATTTTTCGTTCGAGTCCAAAACGCCGGATGGGAATAGTCTCGATTGTTTGGAATGATACCGAAACACAATTTCCAAGCACATGTCTTTCTTGTTATAAATATTAGGTAGATTGGAGATGTTTTTTGTTTAAATATATTTTTCTCTGGGATGAGGCGTTTTTCTTTTTTTTTCTTCTTTTGAATAGGATACAACGTCAGAAAAATGAAAAATTTGCTTCTCAACATAATTTGAAAACATTGCCCTTGAACAAAATTTCCAAAATTTCGTTTATTTTTAAATGAAATTTTGAAATGTTTCTTATTAATAATTTTCAAAATTTATAAAACTGAAAAAAAAAAAATCCAAAACAAAAAATATTTTCAAAAATTTCAGCCTTCCAAGGACTATTATTACGACAGTTGGTTAAAAAAATAAATAATAATAAAATTGAAATGAAATTCAAAATTCTCAACATTTTGAAAATTTCAACCAAAAAAAAAAATCAAAATATCAAGAACTAGCAGAGGAGTGATTTTAAAAAATATTTAAAAATGTACTACTGGTTTAATTTTGAAATTGAATCAATTTTTAAAATTCAGCGAAGTTTTCAAGAACTTAGCTTTGAAATATTGATTTTTGTGATTTCCATGATTTGACCAATTTTTCAAAATTCAAGTAGATACCTACATCTTTAATGTTCAGTCTGAATTTATTTTTGGATCAATACCTGATTTTCAAAAAAATGATGTTATCAATAAATTTTTATAAAACTCATTTTTTTTATTGTTTTGTGAAACATTGAATAATGGTTCGATTTAATTTTTTTTTGTGATCCGACTTTGATCGTTACTAAATTTTCAGTTTATTTTTCCAAAACATCGATTTTTTATGGGGAGGAATAAAACTGAATTTTCAAACAATTTTCCTAAAACTGAATTTCTTTACCATTTTTCCAAAAATTTAATCTTTGATCGATTTTATCATCACTAAATTTCAGCTCATTTTCAGAAAAACGATTTTTACCAATTTGAAAAGAATTGGATTTTTAATCTATTGCTAAGAAGTTGAGTTTTCAATTAAATCTTCAGCTCGACTCAAAACATCGATTTTTTGTGTAGGCGAAAAAACGGAATTTCCGATTTGGAAACAATTTTCCAAAAATTCAATTTTTGATTAATTTTATTATCATTCAGCTCATTTTCAAAAAATCGATTTTTGATGGATTTCACTTTCATCATAATTTCAGCTTATCTTCAAAAAATTGATTTTTGTACATTTTTTGAAAAAAAAAAGTATTTAAGCTCATTTTGAAACCTCCATTTTTTATGGGGTTGAAAGAAACTGAATTTTCAATTAATTTTCCTAAAACTTAATTTGAAATTCTCCAAAAATATAATTCTTGATCTGTTTTATCATCACTAAATTTTAGCTTATTTTCAAAAAATCGATTTTTTACCACTTTGAAAAAATTTAATTTTTAATGAATTTTTAAAAGGATGAATTTTAAATTAAATTTTCAGCTCATTCTCAAAACATCTATAATTATTTATTATGGAGGCAAAAAAAATATTTTAATTTGCAGCCAATTTTCCAAAAATTCAATTTTCAATTAGTTTCGTCACCATTCAGCTCATTTTCAAAAAAAAAAAAAAAAAAAAAAAAAAATGAAAGAAAAAATGAAAAAATTGAATTTTTAGTGAATTTTTAAAACAAAATTTGGATTTTTTGATGGATTTTACTTTCATTATAATTTTTTTCAAAAAATTGAGTTTTATTGGTTTAAAAAAAATCTTCATATTATTAACTATCATTAATTTGCTTAAAATTTCATTTTCAATTAATTTTCCTGAATTTCAATATTTTTACTTTCCGAACAGCGCGTAGCGTTGTAAGGAAAGTATTGTTTTCGGTGCGAAATGCGTTTTCACGAATATTGCACTTAGACAAATTTCGACTTCGTACAAATTTGTTTTGAACAATTTCCAGATGATGTTCCGTATGTATGTGTGTGTGTATGTGTGTGTGTGTGTGTGTGTGTATGTGTGTGTGTGTGTATGTGTGTATGTGTGTGTGTGCAGAAAAATTTGTTAACACGATTCTAATCGCCCTAATTGAGATATCTCGTTGAAATTCGGCGATGAGTAGTGGTTTATATAAACGAAGGCTACGCAAGAATTTGGGGCCTTTACGTTGAATAGAAAAAATTTTACGAGCGTTTTTTGCGAAAAATTTGTTAACACGATTCCAACCGCCCTAATTGAGATATCTCGTTGAAATTCGGCGATGAGTAGTGGTTTATATAAACGAAGGCTACGCAAGAATTTGGGGCCTTTACGTTGAATAGAAAAAAATTTACGAACGATTTATGCGAAAGATCGTCGAGTTTCACATTTGTCGCGTTTTAGATGTCGATAAAGGGAACGGTTCAAGTGTTTATCTATATCCGGACATGTCCGCGGGTGTACCGGTTTGCTCTCCTTTCCCTAACATGCGCATTGAGCAATGCTTTGCATTTTTGTTATTCATGATAAGATGTACGGGTATTCGAATGGTTGTTTTGTTTACATCATCATGATATTTTTTCACGATTAATAATAATGGAGCAAGTGTGATTTTGCCGAATATTTTTGTGTCATGTTTAACGTTTTTCAGTGTAATTGCTGACGTTTTAAATATAAAAAATTTTTTATAGTCGATTTTTTCACAAATATTCGATAATCAATTTTTTTTACATAATATTCGATGACCGATTTTTTTACAAATATTTTTTTGTTAATATTTTTTAAAATACTTTTTGATTCGGAAAGTTCGTGATGCTTGCATCACTGTTTATTTTAAATGATTTTCTGAAATTTTGATAGGTATTTGAAAGATTTTCAAAAATTCAAAACATTAACTAATCTTCAATTTAAAATAAATTTCCCAAAATTTTTAATTAGTGAGTAGATAGATAAATTATTTAAAAATTAAATTATTGGTTACCGTAATTTTCCAAAAATTTATTTTTTGATCGATTTCTTTTTCACTGAATTTTCATTTTTCAGCCAGTTCTCAAAAATACCAACTTTTACAATTTAGCAGATTCTCAAATTTTTTGTTAATTTTTAATATTTGATAAGTATTTTTGGAAATGAACAATTTTAAAATTAATCAAATATTGAAACTTGAAAGTTTGTTGAATTTTCAAAAAAAAAAAAAAATCATAAGATCTGTTTCATGGTTTTTGAAATTTAAATTAATATTTTTCAGGTAATTTTACATTTATAAATCATGATATTAACCAACAAAAAATGTCATTCGAGATGTATTTTGAATTCTCATTCGGCTAATTCGTTGTTTGGCACACTCAAAGGACAATAAGATAACTAAGATGACCACGAAAATACCTAACGTCTCAACACCAGTTCAATGAACTATCACTTAACCATTTTTATTGTGGTTTTTCAACCCTCCAAAGCGACAAAATGCGTACAATAGTGTGATCAAAAATAAAATAAAAATCACGTAATCTCAACACCTGACAAAAGTCTCGACGGTAATGTGTTTTTTCTTTCTTTCATTTTAGCATCAAAATAAACCACCAAAATGAACCTAAAAAGAAGAAAAGTAGATACCTTCGAGGAAGGAGTAACCAAGCTGAAAGAGAACACCGAATAAATCAGTAAAATAAATGCAAAATTATGCCCACTTTGTATAGGTATTCGTTGCCGGTGCTGGGAGGAGGGGTTTGAAGGGATAAACAAGCCAAGACGAAGGGTAAGAAAAAGCGGGGATAAAACCGACGCAATTTGCCGTATTCTCGGAGCCTGTTTTTCCCGAGATAATAATGGAAAAGTTGACTTACGTCTGGGGATTACGATGCGAGAGGATTTGTCGGTAAAGCAGAGCAGCATACAGCAACGCGCTTGGCGAAGAGACGAAAAGATATAACGTCAGCCATTTTGTACAGAGCGGAGAATTTTCTGTGTGTATAGTTGCGAAGTGGTGAAGTTTTAAATTGTCCAAAAAAAAAAAAAAAGAAGAAAAAGAGAAAAAACTCAAACAAGCTCAGAAGGGGAGGAGGGGGTCGGGTGTGTGTGCCGATGCGGGGCGTTTCGGCGCCCCGGCGTGTCGTTGGAAACCCGCTCGCCTCTGCCCTACGTTTTCCCATTGGCGCTTTTTGTATTCTCCGGCTCGATTCTTAACTTATTAAAAAGTTTAACTTCTTTCCGTGGAAAAAGCTCGTCCGCAGTTTCCAAGTACTTTGCTTTTGATAATGGAAAAGTCGCGGAATGAAGCTTTTTTCCCGGTCCCGGCCCCGGCCCAGCCTGCGAAAACGATATTACGATGGAAAGTCTTTTTTCGACTCGTTTTGTTCCTGCAAAGGCAGGCGCGTCTTCGTCGAACAGCGAGAGGTTCTCGTTTCGTGTAGGTTTTTTCTTCCAGGCGAGGAGCTTTTTCGAAACAGTTTATTTAAAGTTTACCCTCTCACCGCTCCCCTCGCCCATCAATATTCGCACGATAAGTTTTTCCAACAAAAGTTTACCAACTCGAAAATGGCTTATTTTCAAAAATACCATTGTGTATCGTTGGCTCGTCGAGTCTGCCTTCTGATGCGAGCACGGTGCTTTTCATTCGGAGGGCCTCGGGGGATGTCTTTAGCTGTACTACAAATTAAGTTCGCAAAATTTGAAAAATATACTCCTTTACAATTTGATCTTCATTCGAGAGCAATAATTGAATTTTTTCGTTCATTTTTGCATCAATTTTCTTCGCAAAATTCACAACAAAACGAAACCTTCCTCGAGAAGTTATATATTTGCGTAAGTATACCGAAGAGAAGAAAAACGTTTCGCAGAAAGGAATCTGTTGTCGATGTTCGGTATCGTTGTCGTTGAACGAATTACGCCCGAAATTTCCTACAAGGCGTGTATAACTCCTCGAAAAGCGTATATTCGTTTTCGACCCCGGTACTGCTGCAGTACTTCTCCCAAAAGTGTAATAATCTTTGACAGAGTTTATATGAATGTACGAACTTATGAATAGCTTTCGAGTAAAGTTCTTCAAAAGATAGGTAGATTAGGTATGGGGAGGAGTCGCCTTTGGGGATTTTATCAAGATTATCGTTGAAAATATCTGCTAAAATAGAGCATCGTGCAAAGATAGGGTTTTTTCTTTTCTACGGACTTTTTTTTTTGCTTCGTGCGGACGAAGTTTTTTTCTTGCTCAAAAAATACAGTGGTTTACGTCGAGCCTACAGAGGAATGCAGATGGTTCGTTAATGATTTGAATTTTTCTCCGGAATATTTTTTTTTTCAAGACTCAAGCCTTATTTTAGGGCTAAGATGACTGAACTTATTAAAAAAATTACAAATCATAAGACTAGTTTCTGTAAAAAATTATTTCAAAGTTTTCTCAAATTTGCAACATTTCAAAATTTTCCAAAATGTAAAAATTTTCAAAATCAAAAAAAAATTTCAATTTTTTTTTCTAATTTTAAGAATAGTTACGAGAAATTTAAATTTTGACTTCTTAGAAATTATAGCTAAATTTTAAAAATTGATTCAATTTTTTTTTCAATTTAAAAACCTTTTTTCAAATTTACTAACTTGAAAAAAATAGGTCTATAAAACTTTTACTAAATTTTAAAAGTAAATCAATTCTTTCAAATTTCAAAATTATACCGAAAGATTTACTTAAATTAAAAAAAAAAAAAAAAAACGGAAAAATATTAAAAATTTTAGAACTTTATAAAACTTAAAAATTGACCCTTTTCAAGAAAATTTAGATGAATCATTTTGAAAAATCACAAAATTTTGAATTTTTCTCAAAGTTTCAAAATGTGCTAACCTAAGTAATTGAAAAAAAATTAGAAAATTTTGCCAAATCTTCAAGAAATGAAAATTTTATAAAACTAAAAATTTATAAAACATGAAAACGGACTTTATTAGAAAATTTAGCCTTTAAGAAATGATTGGTCTGGTTTTTAAAAATAGATGATACATTTTTTTCAATTTTTCTTTTTCTCCAAATTTTGAAGATTTAGTAAATTTTCCGAATCAATTTTTTTACAGGTTTCTTACAAAACTTTTAAATAGAAAAATCATCATTTTTTAGCACCTTTTTGCAGGACCTTTTCAGAATTTTGTAACATCATCAACAAAATAGTTCACAAGCTGACCCCCCCCCCCCCCCCCCCACCATATGAAAATTACGGAAAAAATATACGCCTTCAGTTCAAAACACTTTGAAAATTGTCAGAAAAACGTAAATTGGAAAACCAATGACTTTCTAATGCATATTAAAACGAAAAATTGAAAAAAACACGAATTTTTAATGATTTAACGAAAAAAGAATGACCATTGCTGCAGAAAATAAATAAGCACTTGTTCAGTACTTTTTCGATTTTCAGCACCACTTTATGGATTGGAGGACTTTTTCAGCACTTTCAGCGTCTGTTAGACATCTTGTTTTACAAACTGCAAAATTTCAAAAATCTATCCAAATGTATTTTTTTCTGAAAATTCAAAAGAGTTTAATTTTTTACAAGATTTTTAAAATCGTAAAAAATTTTAAAACTCAAAAATTAATTATATTATAATTTTGAATTTTTTTTGTTTTACATTTTTTGTACTTACTTCTTTTGTAATTGTAAGAATTTGAAAATATTAAAATTTGGCCTTTTAAAAATTTTAGAGCCGAATTTCAAGATTGGTTAATTTTTTTCAATTTTTTAAAATGAACCTATTTTAAATTTTTACGAAATTTTTTTTTTCAAATTGTAAAAATTCAACGTCAAAAAAATTTTGGAGCTGAATTTCAATAATTTTATTATTATTATTTTTCGAAATGAACAGAAATTCTCCGTGTGAGCTAATTAAAAAAAACAAAATTCGATAGTTTGTTGACCTTTTTTTTTATTTGGTGGTTCAAGAATCATATTTCCACCCTTTTGTGAAATCTAAAAATGAAATAAGCATTCAATATTTTTTTTAAACCAAAAATTTGAATAAAAAGCCAAAAACAAAGGGCAAAAATGACAAAAAAGTAGAAAAAATTGAATAAAAATTCAAGAAATGACTAGTTACTTTCAAACCTTATAATTTGACTCGATACTTCTAAACCCAGCTCATCACTCTGGGACCAAATTAACTCGCCTAATTCGACATTTTCCACGCCAACGATACTTCCTAACTTAGTTTTCAGAAAAAAGAAAATATATTCTACGCGAAGAAGAAAACTCACGTTCACATTTGAATCCTCTTGTAAAGAGTTTGGCCAAGTCCCAAATATTTTGATGACTCGTTTTACCCTCTTACAATTCGTACTCGTTGTTTTTTTTTTTCACTCTACTAACTCGGTTGTCGTGTGTCTTGTTTATCCGCACGCTACTGAAATATTTATACGAACGAACGATTATTTCGTAGCGTGGAGCGCGTACTAGGTACGGACTACCCGACGGTTTCGAGTATAAGCTCGGCTTTTTATTATTTGTATACAACTGCGACAACCAAGACGACGTACGTACGTACAAGTACACTGTTTTTTTTTCTCCCCGAGCTTTGCTGGTATTTATACGCGTAAAGCAGCGGGTCTCTCTCGCTTTGCTACCGCCTCTGTGTTTATATAGTATCGCTTTAGAACGTTTTTTATGCACATTTCGCGTAGGTTACGACCTTTCTCTTGTTCATAAAACATTCGGTTGTTTTTTTTACATCATTTCGGGTACAATTTTTTTTTTTTTGGAATGTTATCTTATGAAAATTGTACAAGTACGAGAGTAAAAGTAGAATGCACTCGAGCAATGTCGAATTAATGAGAGGGTTTTTTCATTGAATTTAGCACCGAATACCCATCAGAGCAGGCTTATGAGATGTTATAATTACAAATACCTGAAGTCCAGCTCATACACTTCAGATTGGCAAAATGAATGACCATGTAATACGGTGGTTTTCTGGTTACGTTTCACGTAAACCGAGCAAACTGTATGTAAGATGTACGATACACGAGTATAGGCTACATCATACACTTACACACCCACTCTTGAAACGGTAGTAGCGAACCTCCTGCTACTCGCTTTTCATGCAATATTGGTGAAAAGTTCGACGAACGGTGTGGAAAATAGAAGAAAATCGATTTCTACTTTTTACTCATGTCTGCGGTAGTAGTGCTGGTGCTCTTTTTCCAACTTGTAATACTTTTATCGCCCAAGCACGAATTCTTCCGGGTTGTTGCAAAAATAGTGTAAAAAATATAAAGGGCGGAAAAAGTACAGCAATCGAGTAATTCATGTATACCTGATATGGGTATATAGGATGTCCAATGAAAAATGCTCTCCTCTAAACTTTTAGTAAGTAAGTAATAGATATGCTTATTATTTTTTTTTTCAAAAAAAAAAAATCAAAAAAATCAGATCTGGTGGAATAAGTTGAAAAAAAAATCAAAAAAAAATTCAAAAACTTGATTTAAAATTTTTAAATTGTTTTAAAAAATTTGCAATTTTCGTTTTGAATTTCATTTCAAAAAAATATGTTTGGAAAGTCAGCTGTAGGCATATAAATGTAGAAAAAAATTTCAAACTGCAGGAAAAATTGTTTTGAAATTTTTTAAATACCTTTCAAAAAGTAATCTAGAAAAATAATATTGAACTTGAAAGTGTCTACAAAATTCAAAATATTGACTTGAAAATGATTTCAAATTGTTCATGTAAACACATACTATACTCGTATTTTAAAATTCAATTCAACAAATTCAAACCTAATAATTTTTTTAAATGTCCTCAAATAAAATTTTCATTCAAAAAATTTTTGAAATTGCAACTCAATCGGCTCCTGCAAAAACAGGTTAGTTAAGTCACATTCTTTTGAAATTTTAGAGGAAACGAAAAAAACGTGTGCAATACACTTTTTTTTGCCTCCTGTACATTTTCAAAAATGTGACATAACCTGTTTTTGCATGAGCCAATTCAACTCCAATTACAAAAAATGAAAAAAAAAAAAAATCTGAAATTTTTTTAAAGAGTTGAATGATTTTCAAATGATTTAAAAAGTTTTTAATTTAATTAAAACCAGATCAAAAAAATTAAATTACAACACAAAATTGAAAAAAAATAATTTTTGAAAAATTTGAAAGATTTTTGAAATATTTTGCTAAAAATCAAATTTTTTGTGTGTAAAAAAAATTGAAAAACGTCTATAAAATTATAGGTTAATCTATGATAAAATTCAAAAACATGGTTTAAAATTTTCAATTGATTTAAGAAATTTATTACCTATCATTAAAAAAATTCAAAAATAAAAACATTATAAAAATTATTTTGGTGAGGGGTTCTTTACAAATTAATTTTCAAAATAATTAGTACCTATTTAATAATATTTTTGAATTTTTTTCCCAAAGATTTGTATAAAACATTCAAAAATAATTGCTCCCAAAAAATTTAAAAATTGAACTGTGTTTCAAATTTCAAAAAAAAATCGAAGATTTACCAAAATTTCATTATTAAAAACCAACTTTATAAGTAAAATTAATTTCCTATTAAAAAAATTAAAAAATTGTTTTTTGGAATAAACTGGAAAAAAATTTAAATACTTAGGTACCCAGAAAACTGAAAAATTTGATGCAAAAATATTTTAAATCGTTTTCAAAAAAATTCTAATTTCATTTTTTAAATTAAAATTTTCTTCAATAGGTATTTAGATTTTTTAGAAATAATTTATTATGAATTTTTTTTCAAATGAAATTGGAATAGCTAGGTAATAATTAACTAAGTGTTTAAAAATATTTTTAGAATTCTGATGATTTCTATTTTGTTTATTCAAAAAATTCTTCTCAATTTAAAAAAAAAAATCAAGTCTAATAAATTAAGTAGTTAGGTAGGTATACGAAATTTGTATCTTTTTAATTTTTTTAATTTGAGAAAAAAAATAATAAAAAAATAAAAGTTTGACCTAAGAAAGAAAAATTAATTGTCTTAAACACTTTTTCACTATTTTTTTTTCAATTCACTTGTTCTGTTTTCCATTTTAAAAATATAAGAAATGATTTTCAAATAGGTAGTAATTTTTGTTTATAAATTGAAAAAAAAATTCCAAAAATTTCTTTTACAAAAAATCATTTAATCACTAAACAACTTATATCATTATATGCAACTACAATCATAATTATTGTTAAAAAATTTGATTTTTCTTAGGACACCGTGTATATTTCAGCCATCCATCGAGTCATCCTACACGTAAATAAATATTACCAACTCAATATTACGACAACTACTCAACCACTTAATACACCAGCCTTCTATAATTGTATACTCAATTGATCGTCCTCCGAACTAATTTGCCTCTCTCGGCAGTCAGTTTGATTCGTAGACAAACATATTTTCATTTTCATCCCGCATTTAATCGTCTTCATACCCTGCCTATGCCCCAGCGCTCATCTCATAAAGAGATACTTTTCACGTAACCGAATGTTGATTTACGATCGCAATGCAATCAACTCCGACTCCGACAACAATTTCCAACTTTCATAGATGCGAATTTTTCAATGAGTTGCGAAATTCGCGCGCGCCAATACCGGTTAGAAAAACCATATGAACGTAGCTATAACTATAAATAAAAAATTAGTGCGAACAATTAATCGTCGAGCCATATACGTGTTGTACTATGCTAGTATTTTGGTATTTTTCTCACGCGTTTCAACAAGTAATATAGCATGTAAATTAATCATAGATAACGACGTTCGATTTATATACTGTACCCAAAGATATGGTATCATGGTACTCGCCAGTCACTCTGGCTTGTATTTTTGGCCACTGATTCTCACTAGTGTAAGTCTAAAAACGAGCGAATACCACCACTACGAAGTATATTCGTTTTTTAAATATTTTTTTTATGACGAATAGCTCGAGAGAACTCTATGTACATCTAATAATACATACATAAAATAGATACGAATACATGCAACCGAGCCGTTAATTGAATAATAACTATTTCGCATCTAGTACAAATAATTAATTTTTTAATGCCGAAATTACTTCACTTATACGTCTATTCTGTATAACTGCACGTAATATAAATACACGGTACACAATGCGATAGTAATTACTAATGAAGGACGAATAATTATTTGATGATGTACGTGACGTGAATTATAAGTATTCCGTTTAGTGTAGATTCTACTTGTACTGTGTTATTTTGTACGAATTGTTGTTTTTAACAACAATTTAAAAAAATTACAACGGGTTTGGAATCGTTGCTAGGGCTTGGATTGTCAGCCAAATAAAAAATTTAACTGGGTATTTTGTAGTAAGTTTTAAAAAGTTTTCAGCTTGTTTGATTTAGGAAAAATCAATAGAAAGTTTATTAAAGCAAGCTTACCAAAAATAAATTATTTAGCTGTTTTTCGAACTGATTTTTTTAGTCATTTTTTAAAATTAGGTTAACTAAATTAAAATTTTAAAAAAATTTAAAATTCACTTCTAACATTTTTCAGAACGAAATGGATAAATTTAAAAAAATGATTCAATTATAAAAAAAAATTAAGTTGGTAAACAATGAACAAGATTAATAAATTCGTGTTTTATAATTTTTAGAGAATTTGGCAAAATTTGAAAAATCTATCCCAATTTCAAAAATTTAATAAAATACCTAGTTATTTTTAAAATTGTAAAAATTCATCAAGCTTTAAAAATTGATTCAACTTCAAAAATTTATTGAAATTTTACCAAATTTTGAATATTTTTAAATTTTTAAAAAAATTGTCTAAAATTTTCCATTTGTAAAAATTATACAAAATTCTTTTTAAATTTTTTAAAAAATTTGACTAAATTTTAAAATTACATTCAAATTCAAAACTTTTATATGAAGATTCAATAATCACCCAATTTCCTAATTTTATCAAATTTTGAATTTTTAACAAATTTTTAAAATTATAAAAATAAACAAAATATTCAAAAATTTACCCTTTATAATTTTTTTAAAGTGGAGCTAAATTTTAAAAATTTATTGAATTTTGAATTTCCACCGAATTTTTAAAATTATAACATTATCAAGTCTTGAAAATTGACGTTTTGAACTTTTGTAAAAATTAATTCAGCTTCAAAAAATTATTTTTTTAATTAAATTTTTGAAAATTTATTTATCCAAAAAACACTAAATTTCGAAATTCTATCAAATTTTTGGAATTTTACAAATTTTGAATTTTTATCAAATTATTAAAAGTTGTAAAAATTTACCAAACTTTTAAAACTAACATTTTTTTCAAAATTTAGCCTAATATTAAAAATTTGCCCATATTTTAATAATTTAATAAAAATCGAAACTGACTAATTTTTGTTTTTGTTTTGCAACACAGTACCTAGGTACTTTGAAAATTTGTCAAATTCGGAATTTTCAGTCAATTTTGAAGATTTAATGGATTTTAAAATTGATCAAAATCAATTTTTTCTTTCTTATTCGAATGCACATTGCACAATTTGAATTCGAAAATATCAACAATTTTTTGGTAACTTTTTATCTCATTGATTGTCAAAGAAATATTTGACAAATGAAATCCCAGAATAACCAAATTTTTCATTTCAAAACTGGTTTCCAGTCAATAACCAATTCCCTACTCAAGAAAACAGAAAACGAAGTCAAACGAATTTCTAACAAAAAATTCATCATAAATTTGCTTTCAAAATTCATACAGAAAAAAGTCATAAATTGACCTTTGAACCGAAAGGATTATAATTCGAGTCGTAAGACGTGTTACTGGAATTCGTTACTTCGTGCCTGGCTTCGTTTCTAGGTCAAATTCCCAGTAAAACACACTCTCGCGAATATGATTCACGACAAATCTCGCCCCGATGACACATCAAACCCTTATCGCGAAACAACGCCTTGTTAACCGAGACAATACCCATCATCGTAGAGTCCTTTACAAGATAACCCCGCATAAAACCGCACACTTTCACCGCAACTTTATCTCAACCAGCATTGAAAACACAGCCACCACTCTTCGAAGCCATAAAAACAAATAGGTGCTTTCTATAAGATTTTCCATCGATCATTCAACTCAGCACCTCACACACACACACCTGCTCCTGCATAAAAATACCCCAAAAATATATAAATTTTTCTTTCTCTTCTTTCTTATAATTTGGGAAATTGGACATTTTCTTCCTCAAGAACACGCCCTCGACCAGTGGAGAAAATTTTACATCGTAAGTGGCCGTAATAAAAGAGCGAGTACACAAAACAGAGCTGGGCTGCGCCACCGTCAAGTCTAAAAAAGACGAACAAGAGAGCTAGAGCAAGAGCAGACGAAGAGAAAAAATATATAAGAAGCGAACTACGACTACGAGTAGAAGAAACAGCAAAGTTAAAACGACCATTCTCAGGAAAAACATAACTGCCCGACCGCTGAGGAAAGTCGTTAAGAAATCAGCGGGAGTGCAAGAAGCTGTACCGACATAATGGCGACCAACTTACCCTTGCCCTGCTCCGCGTAACACTTGTGAGTTTTTACTCGTACCGGAAAAGGAACAAAAGTTAAAACGAAAACGATACAGCATCCTGCAGAGAGCATCAAAACTCCTCTGATATGTCGTGGTGTATACGTACTACGTCTACGTATACTATACGCCATATACCCATATTATAGTTTATAGAGGATTTTCTTCTCTCTTTCGTCAGAATCGTTTCGGTATGTACCTTTTTTCCTCATTTTATTCTTCTTACATGGATAATTGGATACGTCAGTAGTGCCAAATTCAGATTGTATTGGATGCATGCTTAAAATGTACTTGGCATTATGAGTGTAAGTTAAGAAACCATAATTACAGGTGTTCATTTTTATTTTAAATTTTTTTGTAAATTTTTAAGAAAAACGAAAAATTAAAAAAAAATTAAAATTAAAAAATAGAACAGATTCTGGATTTTTCAAATTATTAAAAGGAAATTGAAATGCAATTTTTTATTTTTTCACTTTAAAAATTTTTTAAATTTTAGTATACTGATCCCTCCCCCCACCACCACAATATTAAGAAATTTTTTATTGTAAACAATTAAATTATTTTGCAAAAGAATTCAGTTTTTTTCTTCAAAAATAAAGTGAGAAAAAATTCTTATTTCAAAAAAAATAGAGAAAAAATCAAGAGAAGATATTCTTCTCCAAAAAATGTTTGATGGAAAAAAATACCAAAAATTGATATTTTTTAAACAAATTGAGAGACAATAAATAAGGTTTTTTCTTGAAAAAAAAAAATGAAAATAAAATAAAATACCTACTAATACTTGATAGGGATATTTTCAAAAAAATTGAGTAGTTTTTTAGCTTGACTCCAGAAAAATCGATTTTATTTTACTTCGAGGAAATTCAGAAAATTTTTTGAACAAAAAATTGAAAGATTTAAAAAAAAAAAAACTGAAAACAAACCAATTTTTTTTGATAATTCCAAAGTTGTTTTTTTCAAAAAAAATTCCTTCGATTTTGAAAACGTATTTTGTAGGTGCATAATTCAAAAATAATAATAATATAATATAATATAATTTATTTTGGAATAATATAACAGGTGGTATAGACACAAATAATGACAGACCCCCTATGCCGAAATGGCGAGCGGGGGCCGGATTATCATTATAGATATCGCCGAATAAGAACGAAGTAAACGAAAGAAAATAAACAGCAAAGAGGTTTATAATAATAAGTAAGAAGAAGAAGAAGAAATTTAAAAAGAAAGGACAAAAATTGAGATTTCTGAAAAAAATTGAGAGATGAGTAAAATTAACATGGGTAAGATGTCAGAGTAAATCAAGTGAGCCAAAAAAAAGTAAAATAAAAACAAAAATTGGATTTTAAAATCTAATTATATGGGAACGATTTTTCAAATCCAGGGGTGAAAAAGTTTTTGTATCTTGGATTTTAAATACCTACAAATATCACAATAATTTTGGATTTTGATTTTAAAATTTAAATCCCTTTTCTCCAGAGTTTTGCCGAACCCTGGAAAAATTCTATTTCAATTCAATTTTTTTCAAATTAGGTACCTAGTAATTTTACAAAAAAAAAAAAAAAAAAAAAAAAAAAAACGAATTTGAATGACTTTTTTCCAGCGCCTTCAATTTCAGAGTTAGGCAAAAATAGTATCATAATATATAGTATATTTTTCCCTTTTTTTTCAAGTTCTAAGGGTGGTATGCAAAGAAACAATTTTTTTAAATATTTTGAATTTTAAATTTAACATTTTTTTTTTTTGATTTTCTCAAACTTTAAAAATTTGAAAAAAAAATTCAAATGGAAACAGGAACCTGCAATTATTATTTATTAACTCCAATTCATCTGAATTTGGCACTTCTGACATGCTTCATATCAGAAATGTTATCCAAATCCCAAAATGCCATTTCTCTCATCCATTTAAAATTAAGACCACGAGTAGAAAGATTTGATGACTTATCATTTAACCACGTATTTTTGTCTGAATCGAAGTAGCACGAGCGATCAAATAAAAAAATCAATACCTATTCGTACGTTACGACTACCAAATCACTCCATAAAATGGTCGTCAACAAGTACACCAATATCGTAAAAGATGAAAGAAACCCAAAGATAAAAAAAAATCCCAGCATCGTGACGAAAAAACCCACCCCCTTACGGTGATAAATTTTATCGTCTGTACAGACATGTACACTTGGCGCGGGATAAGACGAGCAAAAAAATCATCGGGGTTGGAAATGTCAAAATACAAATACTTCAAAACGACCGGCCATAAATGAAGACAAAAATCGCCTAATAATGAGAGACATACGGTTAGGTCGAGCAAAAAGAGGGAGCAACCGGCACCGAAATGAGCGTTGCAAAATTTTACGCGCCTATAAAAACAGCTCTACAAACGAAGATATGACCCATTGCATAGTCGTAACAATTTCAAATGACGCTGACGCTTGCGTGCAACAAGTTGACAAGAGGCGAAGAAAATCAACCACGATACTTATCTTCTCTCCCACAAGGTCGTAAAAATTTACCAAATTGTCATACCCGCCCCGCCGCCTCAGTCCTATAATTCGACGTATACGATAATCTTTGCTTTTTCATCTCATCTCTTTCACACTCTCAGTCTCTCACTCTGGCATGTCGGTAGTTATTTTATCGATGTTCGCAGGTTTGTACATAGTATTACTTATGTATTACGCGAACTATACAAGCCACCGGTATCATCCTCTCTCTCACCTATACCAATTTACCGTTAAACTATTAATCAATGCTCTCCAGCTCAGCAGATACCACCACCATGTGAATTGGCGAGACCAACACTGTCGGTGTCGTCTGCAAAGCTAATTAACACTGCAGACCACACGGTCACCTCACGCAGCCACAAAGGTTATCGTCATAATCGATACATAACACGACCATGTCCACTCTATGGTACTTTCTTCTCGCACCTATGCGAGTTTAAAACGTCAACTCGGACCGCATACCGTATCTTTCATCCGGTAAAATACCTCCGAATACAACAACCCCGCCTAAGAAAATTTTCAAAAAGTCACCAAACTTATTCTAATGCAGCTCGAGTCTAATATTGGTAAATTAATACCTTGTAAACCGGTTAAAAATACAGATTTTTTTACATTGTATCAAAAGCGAAAAAAAAAACAATTTATAATTCGTGATTTCGATCAGTTATAATACGAAAGTAGTATATGGGTCACTTTAGGACACTTTTTAAGGCAGTATGTTTTAGGTGGTCCAAATGTGTTGTTGATGTTGTAGGACTGTCCTAAGACATGTGTATTAAAAAATTGTCCTAAAGTGACCCAATAAAAAAGGTGATTAGGGCACTTTTCAAAGGTGTGTGAGTTTTCAATATTTTTCCTGATGTGTCTATAATGGACTTGTGACGGGTCGTATCGAAAAAGTTATTTTTAAAATTTTTTCGGTACTAAGACATGTGTATTAAAAAATTGTCCTAAAGTGACCCAATAAAAAAAGGATTAGGACACTTTTCAAAGGTGGGTAAGATTTCAATATTTTTCCTGATGTGCCTATAATGGACTTGCGACGCGACGTATTGAAAAAGTTATTTTTAAATTTTTTAAATTTTTTTATTTTATAAAACCAAAATAATACTTACTTGTTTGGTACAACCATGTTGATGGAGATTGTTGTACCTTTAATTCCTTGGTACACTAAATGTAGATTTTCAGTCCTATTCCAATCATCAATTTTTTCTTGGGTATCGAAAAGTTTGACGAATCGATTAGGTATGTGGAAGAGATGTTCATCGGTCTCAACCACAACAGATTTTCCAAATTTAGTGGTACACGTGAATAATTTAACAACTTTGAAGTTGGTGTTTTCAGGAAAGTCTTTGAAGTGAGCAAAGTTCTTTCCGTTGTTAACTTCGTTAAAGATGTTTACCAGATGAGCCATTGTGAAGTAATGACTCCTAGAGACTAGGGTACCTGTATTTATACCTTTTTCTCTGTCACCCTCCCCAACAATGTTATCAACGAGTCATTTTGCTAACAATGTTCTTTAGCCCAATTATCTACATAATACACAAGACCTTCAAAAATGCAAAAACCAGCAGGGGCACTGTAATATAATAACTCATCCAAGTCAATTGTTTCATCCTCGTCCTCAAGGTTATGTATCAATTTTTCAATGTTGGGTATAAAAATTTTCTCACGAACCCGATCGTCATCAACTTCGTGTGAGTCACAACAAATACTCAAACTTTTGTTGATGTCTTCTATATTGTAGTCTAAAAGATCCTGTTTCTCTGTATGATAGTACTCAAATTCACATTCTGGAGATTCCACTTTACAGAGTAACCTATGCAGTGTTCTTATTTCTTCTTCAGTAAAATTCGAAACATTGAAAAAACAAGTAGAGTAATATGTATTACCACTAAGGTAACCTCTATATGTCATCAATAGCACAGTATCATCGTAATTTCTCGATATCCGACACTTGCATTCATGTAACAATTTTCGTGCTTCAAGAAAATTTTCAGAGGATACTAAATCCTCAAAATTCTTTAAAGCAGCTTCCATGTTGAACAAGAGGAAGATAAGTATAATACCCCATGTATTTATACTTTTCTATGTAAGTAAGGTAAACATACTTATCCTACACACACCTTCATAAGTAGAAAAATAGTAGTGGTTGTAATATTACCCGACCACTACAGAATTATTAAGCGTTTACCTACAATAACTAAGTTACTAACTAACCAACTAACTAACTAAATAATTTTTATTAATTTTTTAATTTTTAAATCAAAATTATTTGCAACCAAAAAATTTTACACATCAAGAAAAATGAAAGTTATGTTTTTTTAATTTTCGGAATAACTAATTGCTGTTGTAAAGTAACCAAACGACGTCTACGCTCATAGTCTCGGTAGTAATCTACATCATCTATTGCGTATTTTCCTAACCTAACATTCTCAAAATGTATTAGCCTTTTAAGATGTCTCTTATACCATTCAGGAAATGGTAAAAAGTCCACCTTCGTATTAACATAATAGTCAATGTTTTCAACTAATAAGATATCACGAATACGACCTTTATACCATTCGGGTAGTGGTAAGAAGTCTATCTTATCACTATCCAGTTTCACACTCTCTATAGTCTTCAAAATCGCCAAGAATTCCAAAGTGAAACCTTTCATCAAGCATGAAATACCAAAGATTAGATGTAGTGTACACTTTTATAATAAGTCTCCTGAATAATAGCAAGTTGTGCGCGCATAGAATCCCACTTGTGTACTTAACACCACAACACCTACATACATTACAAAAGAAATAATTCATACATCTTTAGTATTCGTTAAATTTTCCACAAAAACCTCAAACAGTACAGATACAAGTGTTACAGGAATGCGTAACAACTCAAAACACACCTTTTAAAAAGACTATAATTATCAGGTTTTCATGTTTTTAAAAACACAATGCATAAAAACACACAGCACACTTTAGAAAAACTACTTATTTATTTTTCATCTTTTTAAAAACACATAACATATTTCTTAAAAAGACTACTTATTTTTATCTTTTAAAAACAAAACACTTTTTAAAAAAGACTACCTATTTATTTTCAACTTTTAATACTTTTTTAAAAAGACTATTAATTTTTTATCTTTTTAAAAACACACAGCACACTTTATAAAGACTACTTATTTTTAAAAGAGTATTTTATTTATTTTTCTAAAACACAAAAAATACTTTTTTAAAAAACCTACTATTTTTTATCTTTTTTAAAACACACGAAACATACTTTTAAAAAACACTATTCATTTTTAAAGACTATTTACAACACACTTTTTAAAAAAATACTATCATTTTTTAAAAACGCACAACATACTTTTTGAAAAGAAAACTTATTTTTTCAGAGGCTATTTACAACACACTTTTTAAAAAGACTACTCATTTTCTAAAACACTTATTTCAAAATACTACTTTTTAAAAGACTATTTCATTTTTTGAAAACACACAAAACACTTTTTAAAAAGACTATTTATTTTTTTATCTTTTTAAAAACACACAACGTACTTCTTAAAAAGACTTCTTTATTTGTTTTTGAAAACACACAAAAAACTTTTTAAAAACTTATTATTTTTTATCTTTTTGAAAACACACAACAAACTTTTCAAAAAGACTACTTTTTAAAATTTTTTTAAAAACTACACACCTTTTAAAAAAATTATTTTCAATACTGTTCTATCTTTTTAAAAACAACGCACTTTTTAAAAAAAACTATTTATTTTTTTAAAAGAGTACTTCATTTTCAAAACACATAACAAACTTTTTAAAAAGACTATTTTATTTTTCATGTTTTTAAAAACACACAACATACTTTTTAAAAAGATTACTAATTTTTTAATTTTTTAGGAACACACAGCACACTTTAAAAAGACTACTTATTTTAATTTTTTAAAAACACTTTTTAAAAAGACTACTTATTTTAATTTTTTAAAAACACTTTTTAAAAAAACTACTTATTTTTAAAAGAGTACTTCATTTTCAAAACACACAACAAACTTTTTAAAAAGACCACCATTATTTGCTTATCTTTTAAAAACAGCACACATTTGAAAAAACTATTTTTTCATGTTTTTAAAAACACAACACGCTTCTTAAAAAAACTACCAATTTTTTTATTTTTTAAAAACAACACACTTTTTAAAAAGACTATTTTTTAAAAAAAGACTATTTTATTCTTTAAAAACATACAACAAAAAAACTTTTTATTTTTTATCTTTTTAAAAATACACAACGTACTTCTTAAAAAGACTATTCATTTTTTAAAGATTTTTTAATTTTTTAAATACACACAGCACACTTTTTAAAAAGACTATTTACTTTTTTAAAAAGATTTTTTCATTTTTTAAATACACACAACACACTTTTTAAAAATACTATTTATTTTTTATCTTTTCAAACACACACAACATACTTTTTTAAAGAGACTATTAATTTTTCATCTTTTTAAAAACACACAACATACTTTTTAAAACACTACTTATTTTTTATCTTTTAAAAACAACACACTTTTAAAAAAAACTGTTTTTACGTTTTTGAAAACACACAACACATTTTTTAAAAAAACTATTTTTTTTACAAAGACTCTTTTTAAAAACACACAATGTACTTCTTAAAAAGATTTTTTTAAAAGACTATTTCATTTTTTGTAAACACAAAAAACACTTTTTTAAAAAACTCATTATTTTTTATCTTTTTTAAAACAAACAAAACACTTAAAAAACCTGGGGTTGTTATTTTTCATCTTTTTGAAAACACACAACACACTTTTTAAAAAAACTACTAATTTTGTTAATTTTTAAAAACACTTTTTAAAAAAACGATTTTTTTAAAAAGACTTATTTTATTTTTTAAAAACATATAACACATCTTTTACAAAGTCTATTTATTTTTTTATCTTTTTAAAAACACACAATGTACTTCTTAAAAAGATTTTTTTAAAAGACTATTTCATTTTTTGTAAACACAAAAAACACTTTTTTAAAAAACTCATTATTTTTTATCTTTTTTAAAACAAACAAAACACTTAAAAAACCTGGGGTTGTTATTTTTCATCTTTTTGAAAACACACACACTTTTTAAAAAGACTATTTATTTTTTATCTTTTAAAAACAACATACTTTTTAAAAAAAACTGTTTTCATGTTTTTGAAAACACACAACACACTTTTTAAAAAAACTACTAATTTTGTTAATTTTTTAAAAACACTTTTTAAAAAAACGATTTTTTTAAAAAGACTATTTTATTTTTTAAAAACATATAACACATCTTTTACAAAGTCTATTTATTTTTTTATCTTTTTAAAAACACACAATGTACTTTTTAAAAAGATTTTTTAAAAAGACTATTTCATTTTTTGTAAACACAAAAAACACTTTTTTAAAAAACTCATTATTTTTTATCTTTTTTAAAACAAACAAAACACTTAAAAAACGGGGTTGTTATTTTTCATCTTTTTGAAAACACACAAACTTTTTAAAAAAACTACCAATTTTTTATTTTTTTAAAAAGACTATTTCATTTTTTAAAAACATAGGTACAACACAACTTTTAAAAAGTGTATTTATTTTTCCATCTTTTTAAAAACACACAATGTACTTCTTGAAAAAAAATTTTAAAGACTATTTCATTTTTTTGAAAACACAAAACACTTTTAAAAAAATTATTTATTTATCTTTTCAAAAAACACACTACATACTTTTTAAAAAGACTACTTATTTTTTTATCTTTTTAAAAACACAACACATCACACTTTTTAAAAAGAATTATTTTTTATCTTTTTAAAAAACACACAATACAACAAACTTTTTAAAATGACTATTCTTTTTTTTTAAGATTACTTTATTTTTTATTTTTTAAAAACGCAATACAACACACTTCTTAAAAAGACTATTCCTTTTTTTTAAAGATTACTTCAACATACTTTTTAGAAAAACTACTTATTTTGAAACACACTTTTTAAAGACTATATTTTAAAACACTATTGTAATTTTTTAAAAACACTAACATACTTTTTAAAAAGGCTACTTATTTTGTAACTCACGTTTTAAAAAGATTTTAATTTTTTAAAAGACTTAATTTATTTTTTGAAAACACACAAAACACTTCTTAAAAAATTATTTTTTCATCTTTTTAAAAACACATCACTGCACACTTTTTAAAAAGACTTATTCTTTATTTTTTTAAAAACACACAATCAATACAACAAACTTTTTAAAAAGACTATTCATTTTTTTAAAACATTACTTCATTTTTTTATTTTTTAAAAACACAACATACTTTAAAAACACAACATACTTTTAAAAAGACTATTTATTTTGTAACACACTTTTTAAAAAGACTACTTCTTTTTTAATTTTTTAAAAACATAGAACACAACACACTTCTTAAAAAGACTCATTTTTCATCTTTTTTAAAACACAACACAAGTAACACAACATACTTTTTAAAAGACTATTTATTTTGTAACACACTTTTTAAAAAGACTACTTCTTTTTTAATTTTTTTAAAAACATAGAACACAACACACTTCTTAAAAAGACTCATTTTTCATCTTTTTTAAAACACAACACAAGTAACACAACACACTTTTTAAAAAACTGTTTATTTTTAATTTTTTTAAAAACACAACATACTTTTTAGAAAGACTACTTTTTAACACACTTTTAAAAAAAACTACTTAATTTTTTCAGAAGACCATTTCATTTTTAAAACACACAACAAACTTCTTAAAAGGACTATTTATTTTTTATCTTTTTAAAAACACAGCACAGCATACTTTTTAAAAAGACTAAATTTTTTATTTTTTAAAAACACACAATACAACACACTTTTTAAATTTTTAAAGATTTCTTTATTTTTTAATTTTTTAAAAACAACTATCTTTTTAAAAAACTATTTTTAATTTTTTTAAAAACACAACATACTTTTTAGAAAGACTACTTATTTTTAGCATCTTTTTAAAAACACAACACAGCATACTTTTTAAAAAGACTGATTTTTTCATTTTTTAAAAACACACAATACAACACACTTTTTAAAAATTTTCAAAGATTCTTTATTTTAAAATTTTTTAAAAACAACTATCTTTTTAGAAAGACTACTTATTTTTAACACACTTTTCAAAAATACTATTTTATTTTTTGAAAACACGACATTTAAAAAATATTTTATTCATCTTTTCAAAAAACACAACATGCTTTTTAAAAAGACTACTTATTTTTTTCATCTTTCTAAAAAACACATCACAGCACACTTTTTAAAAAGACTTATTTATTTTTTATTTTTTAAAAACACACAATACAACAAACTTTAAAAAAAAATTTTTTTAAAAACAACATAATTTTAAAAAGACTACTTATTTTGTAACACACTTTTTAAATTTTTAAGGATTTCTTTATTTTTTTATTTTTTAAAAACAACTATCTTTTTAAAAAACTATTTTTAATTTTTTTAAAAACACAACATACTTTTTAGAAAGACTACTTATTTTTAGCATCTTTTTAAAAACACAACACAGCATACTTTTTAAAAAGACTGATTTTTTCATTTTTTAAAAACACACAATACAACACACTTTTTAAAAATTTTCAAAGATTCTTTATTTTAAAATTTTTTAAAAACAACTATCTTTTTAGAAAGACTACTTATTTTTAACACACTTTTCAAAAATACTATTTTATTTTTTGAAAACACGACATTTAAAAAATATTTTATTCATCTTTTCAAAAAACACAACATGCTTTTTAAAAAGACTACTTATTTTTTTCATCTTTCTAAAAAACACATCACAGCACACTTTTTAAAAAGACTTATTTATTTTTTATTTTTTAAAAACACACAATACAACAAACTTTAAAAAAATTTTTTTTTAAAAACAACATAATTTTAAAAAGACTACTTATTTTGTAACACACTTTTTAAAAAGACTACGCTTTTTTTTTTAAAAGACTACTCTTTTTTTATCTTTTTAAAAACATACAACACAACACACTTCTTAAAAAGACTCATTTTTCATCTTTTTTTTAAAACACAACACACTTTTTAAAAAACTATTTTTTATCTTTTTAAAAACACACAACATACTTTTTTAAAAAGACTACTTTTTAACACACTTTTTAAAAAAACTACATATTTATTTTTTCAAAAGACTATTTTATTTTTAAAACACACAACAAACTTCTTAAAAGGACTATTTATTTTTCATCTTTTTAAAAACACAGCACAGCATACTTTTTAAAAGGACTAAATTTTTTATTTTTCAAAATCACAAATACAACACACTTTTTAAATTTTTCAAAGATTTCTTCATTTTTTTATTTTTTAAAAACAACTTTCTTTTTAAAAAACTATTTTTAATTTTTTTTAAACACAACATACTTTTTTTTAGAAAGACTACTTATTTTTAACACACTTTTTAAAAAGACGAATTTTTTTTTTGAAAACAACATTTAAAAAAATTATTTTATTTATCTTTTCAAAAAACATACAACATGCTTTTCAAAAAGACTACTTATTTTCTGCATCTTTTTAAAAACACAACACAGCACACTTTTTAAAAAGACTACTTTTCTATTTTTTTAAAAACACAATACAACCCACTTTTTAAAGATTAGAATTTTCAATTTTTAAAAACAACAATCTTTTAAAAAAACTATTTTTCATTTTTTTAACAACACAACATACTTTTTAAAAATATTACTTATTTTGTAACACACTTTTTAAAAAGACTGTTTTTTTCTTTATTTTTTAATTTTTTAAAAACAACAATCTTTTTAAAAAACTATTTTTTTAAACACATAACATACTTTTTAAAAATACTAGGTACTTATTTTGTAACACTTTTTAAAAAGACTACTTTTCTAAAGACTATTTTATTTTTTAAAAAAAACTTTCTAAAAAAACTACTTATTTTTTATCTTTTTAAAAAACACACAACACAACACACTTTAAAAAAAAAACTATTTATTTTTCATCTTTTTAAAAACACACAACAAACTTTTTAAAAAGACTATTTATATATATTTTTTTTTTTTTGAAAACTCACAAAACACGTTTTAAAAAATTATTTTTTCATCTTTTCAAAAAACAACAACATACTTTTTAAAAAGACTACTTATTTTTTAACTTTTTAAAAACACAACACACTATACTTCTTAAAAAACTATTTATTTTTTATATTTTTAAAAACACACAACATACTTTTAAAAAAATACTATTTTCAAAAGACTATTTTATTTTTTGAAAACACAAAACTTTTTTTAAAAAGACTAGGCTACTTATTTTCTTATCTTTTCAAAAACACACAACATAACACACTTCTTAAAAAAGACTGTGTTTAAACAAAAATTCTAAAATTTCCCATTTAAAACAATGTGATGTAAAACCAATTTCACCGAGATTACCTATGACTCAACAAATGTTATCAAGTTATTAAGTTTCAAACATGTCCACTTTACATGATAAGGAAACTTACCCAAAAAAAGGGTGTTTACACAAAAAATTCAAAAATTTCCCATTTAAAACAATGTGATGTAAAAAAAACGTAGGTAACAAGAGCTGCAGACTCTCTTAATAATAATAGGAACTTGATACATTTTAGCTATTTAATACATGTGATGTAAAGAAAATTTTCACCAAACAGTTTACCTACACTATATACAGTAACTATACAAAAATTTACCTGTTAAGTAAAATTTACACCAAACTACACTATATACAGTAACTATACAAAAATTTACATTTTAAGCAAAATTTACACTAAACTACATTATATACAGTAACTATACAAAAATTTACATGTTAAGTAAAATTTACACCAAACAGCTTACCTACAGCAACTATACAAAAATTTACATGTTAAGTAAAATTTATACCAAACTACACTATACATATACAGTAACTATACAAAAATTTACATGTACTACACTATATACAGTAACTATACAAAAATTTACATGTTAGGTAAAATTTACACCAAACAGCTTACCTACAGTAACTATACAAAAATTTACATTTTAAGCAAAATTTATACTAAACTACACTATATACAGTAACTATACAAAAATTTACATGTACTACACTATATACAGTAACTATACAAAAATTTACATTTTAAGCAAAATTTACACTAAACTACACTATATACAGTAACTATACAAAAATTTACATGTGCTACACTATATACAGTAACTATACAAAAATTTACATGTACTACACTATATACAGTAACTATACAAAAATTTACATGTTAGGTAAAATTTACACCAAACAGCTTACCTACAGCAACTATACAAAAATTTACATGTTAAGTAAAATTTACACCAAACTACAATATATACAGTAACTATACAAAAATTTACATGTTTTTTACATAGACGACTCTACAAATCCATAAGGAATAGTATCACAATTATTGCAAATCAAACGTTTATCAAAACCAAATGTTAGTTTCTTTTCCTGAACCTTTTTTAACAAGTTCTTGGTTTTGACATCGCGTACAATAGTATCATTTTCCGTTGTGATTTCCTTTACAAGTCCATGGATCATTTTTTCCATGTTGGCACCGTTAATTTTCTTAGCATTTGCATAGTCCAGTGTGAAACCTTTAATTTTCATTTGCCGCTTCTTCATATTCGTCTGGTAGTAGTAGGACTTTGGACCAGTTGACATAAACTTCTTTATGTGTTCCCCTTTTTTCAACTCGTCAGTCCATTCACCAAGCAAATCACCGGTTTTCACAGTGTTGGTACCATCATCAACATAAATTATGGAATCTGTATCACAATACAGTACAGATTCTCCTAATTTCGATAACAAGTCATAAAGCCTTAGTCGAGCGTTTGCCGTAGTGTATGCTGCTACAAAGATGTTGGTACTGAAATTATTTTCCACATACTGATCCTTGTACTTGTAGTTTACCTGGATCATTTCTTCAGACAGTATGACAGTATGTTTATCTGTCAATGTGTCGTCGTCCAACAGTTCACAGAGGCGAGGAAGCGTCGTTACAAACTCTGTACAACCCATATTGTTACGTTGTCCAAATTTACCCCATAAGGAATTTAGACAGAGCTTAGCAACTGCTCTTTTACCAGGATTTATAGCAATCTGGTCTTTATCCAGGGTAATGTTGTACGCTTCCTTGTTCGCTTCAATGTAGGCCTCCTTAGTAGGGTAAGAGTGCTTACTGGTTTCCAGCTTAATTTTTAGGAAATCAGCAATGTAGCCTTTCCATAAATCTTTCGATTTTTCAAAAGTCCACACTTCATAAGTTTCCAACACTTTGTACCCTACTTCGATAGCCTTATTTACCTCGACTGTGGACCAAGTACCAACAAATTCGCGTTCAGCATCAGTGTGAGTGCATTCTTCTTGGTTTTCCTTAGCACAAGTCACACACAAAGGGAACAACAATTTCTCGTTCTTACTCATCTGTACACGGACAGGGAGCACCGGTATGTACAGGTTTTGAGGTGCCAAAACTTTACACTTTACAAAACCAAACCAAGAAGAATCATAGCATGCAGGCTTAAAGATCTTAGTAGGGTGTCCTACAGGGTAATCATCATAGTACATTACAGTGGGGTATAAGGAGCAAACGTCAACATACCTAATTTTCTCACCATTACGAGCAACTCTCTTTAACTTGAACGCTTCAGTGCGTCCACCAAAGAAAGCTTCTCTAGGGTTCAGAGGATCAGCGGATCTTACAAGTTTCTTACTCTGACGGTATGCCACAGTCTTCACCCATTCGCACTGCCACATTTCCACAACATTATAACCAGCGTTCCGAAGCAGTTGTGTACGATCAAGTGTCTTCTGATACAAGTCGCACATGAGTTGGCGATTTTTCTTGTTCCTTGTATCAGGATGGAAGCAGTTGGGACAACCGTGGAAGTAACAACCGTGGAACTGGTACACAGTGTTTGTGCCAGCATCGAACCCATCAACTTTGGCATTACAAATTTTTACTTCCCCACCATTTAGAGCATGAGTGATGTTGGCACCTTCTACAGACTCCAACCAAGACATTGAAATGTTGGAGAACTGTTCTTTAGAGAACTCTTTTTTCTGTACAGAAATCGTGTTCTCTTTCAAGTACTTACTACGATAGGTTGCCATACAAACACTAGCAATGGTGATGTACTGGAACGGATCAATGTTGGCCACATTCAAAAAGTCTTCTCGCAACTTTAAACAACCACGACGAAGGATATCTACATCAGACCTGCAATATTCGTAGAGTTCCTTTTTCATATCAAAAACATATTTTTCGGCAACTCTAGCATTATGCCACTCTATAAATTCTTTTCTCTTATCCTTTTTCATGTGGTCGTAGTTGTAGTACTTCTTAGCAGGTATGCGACCAACATAGTTCTCGTTCTTCTTCGTATTGAAGTAGTGGGGGAAGTAACCTTTCTTCAGTTCAGTAAGTCCAAAAGTTTCAGGGAAAGCTGCCAAGGGTGAATTTACAAAGTTATTACTATCGATTACCCTGAAGTTAAGGTTGCTAATTTTCATTTCCATAACCTTGCTTCCAGAATAGATTACTTCAGGCTTCATGGTATTTTTCACACAGTACTGTATGATAAAGTGAGTGTCGTAACCACGAGCATAGTGAGCGATAGCTGTATGGTCTGCATGACGAGGGTGAATGAGCCATTCGCAAAACTCTTCGTTATTATTGAAACGATGCTCATTACCCTGGAAATCGTGTGCAACAATTAAATTAGGTACATGGACTCCTGTTTCCTGCTGGCACTCGTAATCAAAAAATATGTACTTTTCCGTGTATGTACAATTTTTCTTTAGGAAATGTCTCTTCCAAGCAGGTCCATGTATCCTACAATTTCCATCGCACCTACCACCCATAGTTTCTTTTCTCAACATGTAGCACTTGTGCGTATCCAAGTGTACAAACTCTTTACAGTTCTGACACTCACCGTATCCGCACATGTGTTCGTCCTCTTTTTTACGAGACACAATACTACCACAGTCTTTACACTTTTTCCAATTTACACAGACCGTCTTCTTGTGTTTCTCAAGGCACTCGGTGTTGTCACAGTAACGATCACAATTTTCACAAAGTATAAGTCTTATACTTGCATCACTGTGTTCTGCACCAAGACATAAGAAACAATTTCCCAGAGCATCAACCTTACATACGTGTGCGTCCTTATTATTGTAACCTTTACAGCACTTGTCGCACACATACACACTACCGTAGAAACCTGTCATACTGTTGATGACATCGTAATGTTCACCATCTTTGTAAAGGCACACTTTAACATCTTTCTCTGTACCTTTACGTATAACAGGATTATCTACAACAGCTTCAACAACACGTATTTGTATGTTGAGCAAGTCCTCCACATACTTCAAATCGTTAATGGTTATACCGTGCTCACAATTAAAGTCTTCGTATTTAGCCTTCAAACGACCTTCTAGCTCTTTGGCTAGCAAATCTTGAAGTTTACGGCCCTTACGAATGTATGTAATTTGCGAGCGTGAGTAACCACGATCAAGAAAATTATGTGTAGGAGTCACATGTGTTAGTGCAACAATAACAGCACGTAAAGCACACAAATTGTCGTCATTCTTTATGACGTTGATGCTCTTCTTCGTATGACGGTTGGCCTTAAGATTGAAAATCCGACGTCTACGACTACCCCTAGGTATATTTACACACTTAACATTAAATTTACACTTCATCATATCTACAGTTTCGTCAGAAGTGAGTACCGCAGCCAGTAATTCCTTCAATGTTTCCACATGGTTTTTCTTATTGTACCCTGTGGAGACATACTCTCGACCGGCAAAAAAACCTGGATTCGTAACACTCAGGTCTATTTGGTCGCCTGGCCGGAAATTCGTCATCTTCTTCGCATATTCAAACATTTCCTCGAGAGCCTTTGTAATCAAATCCAATATAGGTAATTTATCAACGTTCTTTTTCAACGTTATCATATACTCGTAATCGTGATGATTGAATTTCTTTAAAAAGACTCTCTTGCACTCGGTAACATTAATATATTGTAAAGAAGTAGTGCATAGGCCACTGCCAATATACACCTTACCTGTTTCATCCTTGTCCTCGTTGCTGCTACTGCTACTTCCAGAGTCCGGATCGTTGTTGCTGCTGCTGTCTTCATTGGAAGCCATGTTGTTGCAGGTATCATCGTCGTCGTCATTGTCTTCGTTGTCCGTATCATCATAGCCATAATCGCTGTCGTCGTCGTTGTAATCCTCTTCGTCATCATCATCCTCGGCGTTGTCGTCAGCATCCTCCTGGTGTTCTTCTTCATCCTTACCTTTATCCTCATGGTGGTCTGCATCCTTGTTGCTTCCTCTTGATAGCAACTGAGTTGCAACTTCTTCGTTGTTTACCTCGTTAACTGCTTCCAAAAGAGGTACAGGCGTTTCTTCCACCAAATCATGATGACTGATGTTGTTGTCATTGCTGATTAGGGCATCATCAATCAGCTTCCTTATAAATTCGTCAACATCCTCTTCAATGGATTGTTGATGGTCCATGATGTGTTCCAGTTCTTCCATCAACTGTTGTACAGGATCCTGCTTCAATGTTTGAGAATCCTCGATTTCCAATTCATCCACGATCTCTTGAAGTATGTCTCGTGGTCTTCCATTGTTCTCTTCATGGGTGTCAATGGTGCAGCTTTCTTCCAGTGAATCGACCAAATCATCAAAATCCAGCATGTAACTACCAATATTGCTTACCACTTCATTGGCAATGTGTACCGCTACATGATCTTCTACACTGTCGTCTTCACTATCGGTGTGAATAGTATAATCGACCAACTGCCTTCCTGTAACAGGTGCTTCATCATCGTCTTCGTCATCCGAATAATCCACTAACTTAATTTTACTATCTACTGATGATTTGTTGACAACAACATCTTTGTTGTCATCAGCATCATCCAACCTAAAATTATCTAAGCTAGCTATATACATGGCTAGTCCAGGTCTTACCCAACCGTTCCTAGCCTTCTTCTTATTAAATAACGTGTGGTGAAAAGGGAATATTTCCCCTATACACATACTATTTACAGTGCTACCTACATTAATATTACTTAAACTAGATATATACAAGGCCAATCCTGGTTGTTGCCAACCATTCCTAGCCTTCTTCTTACTAAATAAGGTATGATTAAAGGGGAATATTTCCCCTATACACATACTATTATTTACACTACTACTACTACTATTATCTACATTACATAAACTATCCATATAAGAAGCCAGTCCTGGTTGTTGCCAACCATTCCTAACCTTCTTCTTACTAAATAAACTACTACTAAATGGGAAGATTTCCCCTAACTTAACAATATGAGACATTTTACTTTTAGTACTTTTTTTTGGCCCTGCGGTATCAACTACCTTAAAATTATCTAAACTAGATATATACACGGCCAATCCTGGTTGTTTCCAACCATTCCTAACCTTCTTACTAAATAAACTATAATTAAATGGGAATATATCCCCTAACCTATATGTACAATTAATACTTACCTCATTGGATGATAAAAGTGAGATTAACTCAGCTTTTTTCATCCTCGAGTAACCCTTGAGGTTACGTTGCTTCGCTACAGCTTTAAGCTGTAGCACAGTGTAGCTCGGAAAAGAACCGTTTACAGAAGCATTACATATAGCCATATTAGATGTTGCCACCAAGCCAGCCATTGTAAGAGTGAGAGTGTAGCTGGTTGTGCTGCTGTATTTATACTTTTTAGGTAGTCACAATAGTCACAATAGCAGTGGGGATGATATTTAGGCTCCGCCCACTACATGACAGTAGTAGATGTGCAGTAGACATGGTTATATAAACCCATGTACTACACTACATTGCTTCATATCTCTCTTGTAAAGGCTTGTATCAACACAGGTGTTTTGCAAACTGTCTAAACACCTTGTTAGCCAAAAGGTAGTCCACATTACCCTATAGGTGGTTCATATTACCCAATAAATAGACCATATTACATGACTGTTGGTCAACATTACCCTTACTAGGTCCATATTACATGATGTATGGTCCATATTACCCTATGGGTGCTCCACTTTACCCAACATGGTTCCACTTTGGGTTCAACTTTTCTGAAGGTGGTTCCACTTTGGGTTCCACTTTGGTTATGCTCTGCTGCATTTTTGGAGGTGGTTCCACTTTGGGTTCCACTTAGGTTCTGCTCTGCTGCATTTTTGAAGGTGGTTCCACTTTGGGTTCCACGTTGGTTCCACTTTGGTTCTACTTTGCTGCGTTTTTGAAGGTGGATCCACTTTGGGTTCCACTTTGGTTCTGCTAATGCTGCGTTTTTTAAGGTGGATCCACTTTGGGTTCCACTTTTTTGAAAGAGGTTCCACCTTCAGGGTTTACCCTACACTTTTTTTAGTAGGGGAGTATAAACAGTCATTTTACCATTATGCTTTCATGGGTTCATTTCCAAACTGTAGATGCCAACGTCGAAAATCTATATAAGCAGTTGCATGTACATCATTTGGTCATTGTACTTTGAACGCTCACTGAATCAAGATGGTTCTCATCATGTCTTATGATCAACTTCCAAGACCAATTGATGAAGCTGTTTACGATGTACTTAATTTGGAGCTTAATGACACTTTTACAATGTTGTAAAAGTGATGTTTTTAACTCCAACACTTTTTTACTTACATAGAAAAGTATAAATACATGGGGTATTATACTTATCTTCCTCTTGTTCAACATGGAAGCTGCTTTAAAGAATTTTGAGGATTTAGTATCCTCTGAAAATTTTCTTGAAGCACGAAAATTGTTACATGAATGCAAGTGTCGGATATCGAGAAATTACGATGATACTGTGCTATTGATGACATATAGAGGTTACCTTAGTGGTAATACATATTACTCTACTTGTTTTTTCAATGTTTCGAATTTTACTGAAGAAGAAATAAGAACACTGCATAGGTTACTCTGTAAAGTGGAATCTCCAGAATGTGAATTTGAGTACTATCATACAGAGAAACAGGATCTTTTAGACTACAATATAGAAGACATCAACAAAAGTTTGAGTATTTGTTGTGACTCACACGAAGTTGATGACGATCGGGTTCGTGAGAAAATTTTTATACCCAACATTGAAAAATTGATACATAACCTTGAGGACGAGGATGAAACAATTGACTTGGATGAGTTATTATATTACAGTGCCCCTGCTGGTTTTTGCATTTTTGAAGGTCTTGTGTATTATGTAGATAATTGGGCTAAAGAACATTGTTAGCAAAATGACTCGTTGATAACATTGTTGGGGAGGGTGACAGAGAAAAAGGTATAAATACAGGTACCCTAGTCTCTAGGAGTCATTACTTCACAATGGCTCATCTGGTAAACATCTTTAACGAAGTTAACAACGGAAAGAACTTTGCTCACTTCAAAGACTTTCCTGAAAACATCAACTTCAAAGTTGTTAAACTATTCACGTGTACCACGAAATTTGGAAAATCTGTTGTGGTTGAGACCGATGAACATCTCTTCCACATACCTAATCGATTCGTCAAACTTTTCGATACCCAAGAAAAAATTGATGATTGGAATAGGACTGAAAATCTACATTTAGTGTACCAAGGAATTAAAGGTACAACAATCTCCATCAACATGGTTGTACCAAACAAGTAAGTATTATTTTGGTTTTATAAAATAAAAAAATTTAAAAAATTTAAAAATAACTTTTTCAATACGTCGCGTCGCAAGTCCATTATAGACACATCAGGAAAAATATTGAAATCTTACCCACCTTTGAAAAGTGTCCTAATCCTTTTTTTATTGGGTCACTTTAGGACAATTTTTTAATACACATGTCTTAGTACCGAAAAAATTTTAAAAATAACTTTTTCGATACGTCCCGTCACAAGTCCATTATAGACACATCAGGAAAAATATTGAAAACTCACACACCTTTGAAAAGTGCCCTAATCACCTTTTTTATTGGGTCACTTTAGGACAATTTTTAATACACATGTCTTAGGACAGTCCTACAACATCAACAACACATTTGGACCACCTAAAACATACTGCCTTAAAAAGTGTCCTAAAGTGACCCATATACTACTTACGAACAACAAAACGAATAGCTCAGCAGGATCGATTAATAAAAATGCTAGATTCTGTGGCCACTGTATCTCGAATGAGCATCTCAATATTTCAGACAACTAATCGCATCCGGACGTTCGGTTTGGAATAGTCGAATTAACCGTACAGTGTTTGGGAATTATACGAATACCTAGAATATGTCGATCGTCAAAGTGGAAGACTACTCTTCAATTCATACTGACATTGACTCTTTGCGACCTGAGACGAACCTAGTTGACTGTATGAAAAAATTTACGCAGCAGAAGATATGCCAATAGATCACTAAAATAATTGAATAAAAAATAAAAATTGGAGGAGTAATACCTCATTAAATTTTGGAAATTGAAGATGTACTCAAAAATTCTCAGTGATTTTTCCAAACAAGAAAAATTGAAGAAAAAAGGAAATTGAAGAATTTTCATCGATTTTTTTCCAAAAAAAAAATCTATTTACCTAAACGTGCTTCCAAAAATGAAATTCCAAACATTTTCGATTTTTTCACTTTAGTGTTCAGTTTTAGTTGAAGTTGAAAAGATGATCAATTTTTTAATTTATTGATGTGACACTTGATATGAACTTGAACTTAAAATTCCAAAATAAAAATTGCTTTGAATGGAAATTTAGGGCAGTCACATTCTTCATTCATCTTCTGATGTTACTGAATTATGAAAATTTTCTGAATTGGAATTCTCAATTTTTTTTCTGATTCTCAAAAAAAATTTCTGAGTCAAAATAATTTTGGTGAGAGATGTACAAAAAATTCTTACGTGGCCTGGTTGGTTACGTTTTTGGCCTTCATGCACTTTATTGGATTTTTAGCATAATTACATCATTTTGAGAATCAAAAAAATAGAGAATTTTTGAGTATGTCCTCAAATTTCCAAAATGAGAAATTGCTCCATTTCAATTTTTTTCATTCAATTACTTATCTTAGTGAGCTATATGATACATCTTTTTTGCCAAAAAATTTTCATTCTGTCCACCATAGGTTCCTTTCAGCTCCCAAAGGGTTAATGGTGTTTAAACATTTTTTGAACATTCAGAGCAGGGCGAGGGGAGCAGAGAAGTGAAAATAACAGAATTTTAACTTGAATAAAAAAATTCATCCTTCTCATAGAAATTAAACAAAACAAGGCAGGTCATTTTCTTCAAATTTTTTGAAAAATTTTCTTGCGTGAGAAAATTTTTTAGGGAAAACTTTTTCCAATAATTTTTTTTTAAAAAATGTACCCACTTGAAAAAAAAAAATCAAGAGAATTTTTTCCGATCTTTTTGAAAAAAAAATTTCACTTGATAAACAAAAATTTGTAGGCTAAATTTATATCTACGATTCTGAACTTGGTGAATTTTAGAGCACGAAAGAAAAAAAAACGAAAGATTTCCATTCATTTCCTCATACTCGACAAAACAATTTTCATTTCATTTATTTACGTATTTTTCATTTTTCGAAGAAAACGAAAAGCTCCCGTTTCAGAAGTGGAGGGTCGCCAAAAAAGACTCTGATAAATTACAGTCGACTTGCAAAAGTTGGGAGAAGCGACGCATATATTTTCAGCTTATACAACTGCTAACATTCGTTAGACGTCCAGACTGATTAAGTACTTCATCTTACACTACAGTTTACTTCTTACCGCTTTTAAGGAGGCTTTTTAACCTGTTATAAATTACACACGTATACACTGTGCCTATTTTAAAGGTCTGAGGCGAGGTATTACTATACACACGCGTATATTCACCTTTTTAGCGTCGGTGTAAAGGATATAAACATGTGGGATGAAATTCGAATATTTTTTAATATTCCAGAGGTAGGCTGGATGCCTCGAATGCGAAATTGTAAAAAGGAAAAAACACACGACCTTGAAAAAACAATTTTGGGGATGTATAAAATTGAAATACCTAAGACTATCTATTTTTATAATGATGAAAATTGAGGCTGAAATAAGAAATGAATAACGGCCTATAGTTCGAAATTTTCTTCAAAGTTTTCTCATCCTCATTTTAATAGCTAAAGTTAATTTTATATTATACGTATCCAGACAAATTTTATTTCGGATTTTGCTAAAAATAGTTTTTAAGAAATCCGTTGAAAAACAGTTTTTTTTTTTAGTTTCACAATAAAACGCCTTTTTTAAAAATTTTTGTTGATAGTTTTAAAAATTTTATACTTAAGCAATTATTTTGTTAATTTTTTTCCAATACGTAGGCATGCATTTTTTAAAATTTGGCTAAAAAAAAATAAAGGAAAAAAATCAATAAAAAACCACACAGTTGAAAAAATTGAAATAAATAATTTATTTGATCCCCCCCCCCCCCCCCACCACAAAAAAGAAATCAGTTCTGTTTGAAAACAAATTTCCATTTTTTTAGAAAACAAAATAATTTTCGATTTGGTTTAGACATGGAAACATTTTTGTTGAAAATGAATTTGTTGAAATTTCATGAGTAGGTAGTTTTAGTTGATTTTTCAAGTTTTTTTCAAAATTAAAAAAACTAAAAAAAATTAAATTAATCATTCTTAGATTTTTGCCATGTTCAATTTTTTTCTGAGAACTTTTTTTTTTCAATTTTTTAAAAAGCAAACTAATCCTTTCAATCATTGGACAGGATTTTTAAAAAAATTCATACAATTTTTTTTTTTTAGTTGTTGATTTTTTTCATGTTTTTGAAAGCTAAGTATCATCTTTTTCAATTTGTCCAAGTAAAATTCAAATCTAAAAAAAATTAAAGCAATTTCTTGAATGTTAAAAATATTCATCTACCTATTGAAAACATTTTTCTACAAAATGAAAATTTGAAATTTGAAAAAATAATTTTTTCAAGTTTGAAAAAAAAAACGTTTCAATTAAAAATTTTTAAAAATATCAAAAAGTGCCCTCTTATCAAAACTAAAAACAAAAATAGCTTCAAACAAAATTCAAAAAAGTATGCCAGGCTGAAAAAATCATTTTTAACCAAAATTTTAAAAATGTTCTTTAAACTAAATTCAAAAAAAAAAAAAAAAAAAAAAAATCAAAAAGTGTCTTTAAGAAAAATTCTAAATGAATTTTGCAGGTTTCAAAAAAAAAAAAAAAAAAAAAAAATTAGCTGAAAAACTATTATTTTTAACCAACTTGGATAATTTCAAAAGAAATATTTTTAAAGAAAACTAAAAAATGAACAATATAATATCATAAAAAATATTATCACTGAACCAATTTTTTTTTAATGAACAGTTTCTATAAGTTTTAAAAAAAAATTTGAAATTATTTTCAATCAAAATTATACAACAGGGCCCTAAACAAAACTATAAAGTTCCAGAAAATCAAAAAAAAAACTTACTCAATTTTAAGCCAATTTTCTTGAATGAGAAAGCTATCATTAGATGACAAAAATTCATCACTCACCTGAAACAGACAAAAAAATAAATCGATTAGTATATTGTTAATTACATCGCAGTATAGGCCTATGTATTTCAGAGAAACAAATTTTTGGGCAAATTAATAGTTTCAGTTTTGTCAAAGAATGGTTTTTACAACTCCTGGATCCCATTACTTTGAACTGTATTAATTCTTGAAAAATTTATTATGATTTTTCAAAAGATAATCAAATGTAAAATGTAAAGAAAAAAAACACGATAATTAAGATAAAGATGAACGGTGAACCACTCTTATGTCTACTGCCGACATAATAACGAACTAATTCACACGTAAGGAATTTTTTTCCACACCTTTATGATACCTTCTACCTGAGATGAAATGTAGCATAAGTAGCCATCCAAAGTAGGAGGGACACATCGGTGGCGATAATTCACCTATACGAGTAGAATATCGTTATTCAAACACGTTATGGCGATCCACGCTCGAATGATGTATTACTCGAAAAGTAAATTAAATGTAAAAACGATTATAACGAATGTTCATTAAGAGAACTAGAGAAGAAGATTTTAACGTTAATTAGAAGTTAATTATGGCCATTCATAAGCGAACGCGAAAGGTTTATCCGTTCGAGTGGGTGCTGCCGGGTTATAAATGAATTATGAATATAATCGCCGCCGAGCTGCGAGCTCTCTCGTACAAATACGTTCAAAGCACTGGTCAATAAAGCCGCCCCGATGCTACTCCCCGCGCCAAGGACGGTCCCAATATTTCCATTATTCGAACGCGATATGTAAATAAATCGAAAATCCACTCGCACGATAAGAAAAACACACGATAGGTATATTTTTTTTTAAAAGTCACATTATGCGTAAGGTGCACGATATATAGATGAAGATGACATACAAGATCTCGGACTATGTGACAACCTCCCTCGACCCACGCTCATTTCACGTGCCACCGCCGTCAGGCAGTATTTTAAAACGGCAATCATCCAAGTACAAGGTTAATGACAGATGTATCGTCAAACGTCTTCAACGGCGTTCAAGTTCGCCCGAATAAATCATCGAGTACGATTTATTCGTTTCTTCCCGAAATTACCAGGCCGCAAGACGCGCGACCCGGTCTTTTTCCATCCTCTTCGAACATACCGAGTACGTTGGCTCGGTTTGTTTACAATCGTAAATCATAGAGTAGTCGCGTAGTCTTGCCATCGAATAATTGCTATTTTTCGGAGTTTTTTCATTTCACTTTCTTTCAGCTGTATTTTATGTGAATGGATGCTATATTAGTGCGGTTTCGATTTTTTTTCCTGATGTGAGGGAGGTTTCCTACCCCACCCTCAACCCTTCGAGAATGATTTTTTGATTTTAGATCACCTCCGGTCATTTTTCTTGCATACTTAGTTGCAGTTTAGAACCAAACATAAAATCTGACGGGTAAATCCTAATAAAAAATGAAATAAAAATTGCATTTTGGGATGAGAAAATTTTTTTGTTTTCAAAATATTCCTTTCGGTGTCCTGATCACCCACTATATATTCAAGTTGAGTTTTTTTCTTCTTTTTTTCTGAAAACCAAAACGCTGAAATTCTTTTCTCTTATGATAAATGATTTCTTTCACAAAAAAATCTGCATGAAAGTTGAAAATTGTATTTTTCAATTTTTGCTCGCAAGATTTGATTTTTCAATTTTTTTTCAAGATTTATTTATTTTTTAAATTGAATTTCATAGTTTGTGCACAAAAGTGAATTTTTCAGTTTTTACCCAAGACTTAATTTTTTCAATTTTTTTCTTGATAAGATTGAATTTTTTCCGTCTTATCAAAATTTTTGAATTTTTTCAGTCTTTTCAAAATTTTAGTCCTAGGTACTGTTTTGCTCAAAACTCAAGTTTCCAGTTTTCTGTCCAAAATTGATTTTTTTGGTGAACATTTTTTTTCTCGCAAAATATCATCAAAGACACCTAAATACACCATCAACCAGAATTTGGGTCAAACTTATTCATTTCTTCATTTTTGTAATTTTCGCTTAAAATATCGAAATGACACATTTTGGGAACTAAAAACCTTCTGTAAGTCTGTAAGGGTAAAACATTGGCCTATCCTATTGAAAGGGTTGTTATTCTCAATTGTAAGAATACCGGAAGAAAAATATGCAAAAAAAAAAGAAAAAAAGATGATTAAAAAAGTTTTCGAACATTTTTAAATGGAATAATGGACTGTTTCAAAAATGCTCATTTCAAAAACTCTTGCACCAAGAGCTTCAATTTATTGCATATGATTAATATTTTTGCTCAGGACTAAATTGTTTAAAGTACTAAAACCTGATTTTTTATTGCGTTTTTCAAATTTTGTTCAAAATTGGATTATTTCAAATTTATTTCGAAATTGGATTTTATAAAATTGTGTTTGAAATTGGATTTTTTCAAATTTTGTTCGAAATTGAATTTTTCAAATTTTGTTCGAAATTAATTTTTTTTTCAAATTTTGCTCAAAATTGAATTTTTTCGAATTCTGTTCAAATTTTGTTCCAAACTGAATTTTTTAAAATTTTATTTGAAATTGAATTTTTTAAAATTTTGTTCAAAATTGATAATTTTTAAATTGTGTTGAAAATTAATTTTTTTCAAATTTTGTTTGAAAAAAATTTTGTTTGTAATTGAATTTTTCAAATTTTGTTCAAAATCAAATTTTTTCAAATCTTGTTAAAAATTTTTCAAGATACAATTTTTCCAATATTTTCCACAAAATTTGAGTTATAATTTATGCTCAAAAATAAAAATTTCAAATTTTCAACCAAAACTTAAGGTAATTTATTTGTTCAATTTTTACTTATGATTGGTATAGATTGAATGAATTTTTCAAATTTTTCAAATTTTTATTTTGTAAATTTTCGCCCAAAATTAAATTTTTTCATTTTTTTTTTGAAAATTGTGTTTTTCGAATTTATGCATTTTATTTTGAATTGCACATTGAAATATTTTCTACTAATTCAACTTTTGTAAAAATTGAGTTTTTAAATCATTTATTCATGATTAACTATTATTGATTAAATAACGAATTCATTTCTTTTCAAAAGATACAGTCTTGAAATACTTTTGCAAAGTCGACTTTCTTAATTTTGAAACTTCGCGACTTATAAGTGGATTAAATTTCCCCCTAACTTTTCCACCATAATAAAAGTCAAATCTTTGAAAATCTTCTCGTCGATTGATTTTCCTGTATAATTTATTAGAACGATGTTAAAACAAGTGTAATAATTACGGCAGACGTTGGCGCGTCAGACGTGTAGACGTACAAAATATATCTGCGAAACACAAAGATTAGAGTCAACCCTGCGGTATCATCGATCATTTTCACAATCAGTCAGTCAGCCTGATGAAGTTGTAGGCTGTGGGCTGGAGGGCGACGCAAGGGATGTATTCGCAGCACATAAAATAAAGCAGAATGAAAAAAGCCAGGCCTTAAATGCAATTAGTTAATAGCTATACGAGGACTATGGTACGTCAGACGATATGACGAGGAGGGCTCGAGCTCGGCCCAACTTTTTACGACGACGTCGAAATGTTTATTTTTGCGGTGTCGTATTGAGCTCGCGAGTATGTACTTAAATGGCTCTGTTATTACATAATATTCCACACATACCTACGTATAAATTGGCTCTGATGGGTGAAAAAAAGGTTGAGGAAGGGACCATAATGTAGCCAAAGCCATACAACCACACTACGTGTTTATAGAAATTTAACATCGTCTGGCCGAGGAGCGATTAATTAAAATGAATGACGCGTAGAGAGAGATTGCGCGTGAAAATAATCCGACGAAAATCGGCGAATATTTTTTTTTATCCGATTGTTAGCCCAATTGAATATTGCTTACATTACTCGACGTGTTTTTTCATTCATCCAACGGACGTACCATTAATTATTAGAAGCGTCGATTGTCAGCAACGCTGCTATGCGATACGTTGACTGTTGAGTCGTCGATGTTAAACGTCGCTTACAAATTATAGATTAACTTGTATTTTATGGACGTTTGCGGTTTTCGCGCTTCACAATGTGTCAGAGTTGGATAAAGAAAAACTTTTCAACGAGGTGGTAAATTAACGAAATGGACGACGAAGACACTAGACAGAGAGAGGTTCGGGTACAGGTCGCCAGAGCTCGAGCTCGAGCGAGGCGTTAATGGTTCTAGATTTCGAAATGCGATTCGAAATGAGGTGAAATAGGATCACAAAAGAAGGTACGAGAGGAAAAAACGATTAAATTTTTCATTCGAATTGGGCTAGCCTACCTACGTTTGAGGCACATACCTACATAGCTAGCTGGTGAATACAAAATTTGTTCTTTTTTCCCAATCATCGTATCAGCCTGCGTATGGTTCTACGAGTAAAAAATTGACAAGTGTAATATATTGCCATCTGGTATTCGATTAACTTGTCTATTTGCTTTTCGCTTATCTGACAAATTTTGTCGTTAAGTTCGGATGTATGTGTAGCCGGTAGAGTGACGCGTCTGTATTTTTTTTTATTTTATTTTTTTTTCAATACCGATGTCTATATATGTTTTACATAATTCAAACAACTGCCAACGGTGTCATCGTATTAACCCCGTCGACCGTTATAATATTTATATAGAATCAGGCATGATACCAACTTTTTTTTTTTTTTTAGTGACTTTAGTGACCAAAAATTGGTCAAAAAGTGACCAAAATTTTCGATAAAGTGATGAAAAATTAAGCCTATTAGGGCAGACCAGAACAATTTTTCCAATGAGCAAATTTTTATTTTCAATAAAATGAGAGAAATTTTTGGTTTTTTAATTTTTTAGGTACGTAGGGAAAAAACAACACGCAACACTACTTTTTATTACAAGTTGTCATGTTAAAACGTTAAACAGGCAATTTTTTTTTTTTTTTTGATAATTTTCTAGTTAGGTATTTGGAAAATTTTCAATTTTTCTTCTTTTTCGAGGATGGTATGGCCAAAAAAACTGAAAAAAGTGACATTAGTGACCATTTTTCGAAAAAAGTGACAAAAAGTGACCAAAGTGAAAAAAAGTGACAAATCAACTAAAAAAGTAACTCTGTATCATGCCTGTAGAATGGATATCCATTCCCTTACTCATAGAGAGCCAAGAGACGAGAAAAAAGTTGATTTTTTTTTAATAGCCAGTGTCGTCGCCGAGCCACCATTTAGATTGTAGAAATTGACGATTGAAAAGTATAAAAGCACACGATTGACTCATCTGGTATGACAGGTTTTTAGTTATAGGCGTTAAATGGTCGCGTTTATATTAACAGCACTTGCGACGCGATTTTTTTAATCACCTGTCTTATCTAATTAGGTTTTTTATTACGTATTATAATCCGTTTTTAAACGGGCGTGCGTGTCTTGCCAACATCGACGAGCGACGATGCGATGCACCGAATTACTGCTTAGGTACCAGATTTGCCCATATTTTCATTATAATTATCGACATTTTTTCCACGACGATTAATTCAAATTAGTCGAAAGTAATTTTTCGTTAATACGCCGGCCTTCTTTAATCTCCGTATTGATTTTTTTTTCACGTGTAAATATTTTTGCCGAGGAATTAAACGTACCGCCGATGCGATGAGTTCGTGGATGGTGCATACCGGTAATTCTCGTTTTATGCTTGATTTTATATTCTCGGATTATCCTCTTTTAATGGCTTCGCTTATCGATTTTTTAAATGTTTTTTTCGTCGTAACGTGACTGTATGGCCGGTTAGTCGATCGATTACTCGATTGTAGATTTATTGACGGATTATCGGCGAAGTTTAGAGGTTAGGAATTTGAGATATTTTTTGAAATTTGCGAATAATTACATAAAAATATCGAATATGAATCATAAAATGAAACAAAAATTGAAAAAAGTAAACAAACTTCTCTTCAAAATCAAAAAAATAAATTCTGAATAAAATTTTGAAACACACAATTAGTAAAAAATCGTGAGACCAAATTGAAAAAACAAAAAACTGAAAAATTAAATTTTGAGCAGAAACAATATAACTGAAATTTTGGAAAGACTGAAAAAAGTTTAATCTTTTTGAGCAAAAATTTAAAAAATCCAGTCTTGGCTAAAAACTGAAAAATCCATTTTTGAGCATAAACCATAAAATTCAAATTTTGAGGAAAGATTAGAAAAATTCGATCATGAACAAATATGGATAATTTCAATTTTGAGGAAATCTGAAAAATGAAATTTTGATCAAAAATTTTGAAAAATCAAACTCTAGTAAAAATTAAAAAATTCAATTCTAGGTTAAAATTTTGACGAAACTGGAAAGTTAAATTTTTTTAATTTTGAGCGTAAATTAAAAAATCAATTCTTGAGCAAACATTAAAAAATACATTTTGAGCAGAATTTTATAAAAAAGAGTCAATTTAAAAAAAAAATTAAAAAATCAATTTTGAGCAAAAATTTAAAAAATGGTTGATTTTTAGAACGATTTTGGACTTAAATTTAAAAATTCAATTTCGAGCAGAAGATGAAAAAATCATTCAATTTTGATCGAAAATCAAGGAACTCAGTTTTACAAAAGTACAAAAACTCAATTTTGAGCAAAAATTGAAAAAAAAGTTCGAACCAAAATTAAAAGTTTTCAATTTTAAACAAAAATTGAAAAAAGTCAAATTTGAATAAAAATTCAAAGAAATCAGGTCTGAGCGGGAATTGAAAAATTCAATAATTTTGAAGAAAAAAAATGAAAAAAAAAGGAAACTTAGAACGGATGATGGAAAAAATCAAGTTTATTAAAATTTGAGCAAAACTAAAAAAAATCAATTTTATTTCATATATTAAGCGCCTTGAAGAAACATTGAAAAATACATTTTTGAGCAGAACTAAAAAAAACACCATTTTAAGGAAAATTTGAAAAAAAAAATCAATTTTGGAGCAAAAACTGAAAGATGTTGATTTTGAACTGTTTTGAAATAAAATAAAAAAATTTAATTTAATTTTGAGCGAAAATTAAGAAACTTAATTTTACAAAACTAGAGAAACTCCAATTCAAAGCAAAAATATAAAAAAAAATTCTAACCAAAATTGAAAATTTTTAATTTTGAACAAAAATTGAAAAAAATATATATCTGAAAATGTAATTTTAGAGTGCAATTTTGAAGAAAAATGCAAAAATTAAAAAGCAAAAAAAATTTCAATTGTTGAATAGACTGATAATACAATTCTGAGTAAAAATTCATGATTTTTTTTTAATCTGTACAAAAATTTAATTTTAAACAAAAAAAAATATCAATTTCAAATGAAAAATGGATAAAGTAATTTCAAAAAAAAAAAGTGGTATTGACAAAAAAAATTCAATAAAGATTTGAAAAAGAAGTTTAAACACAAATTCAAAAAAAAAATACATTTTGAAGAAAAATTCAAGAAAATCAATTTGAGCAAAAAGATATAAGTACCCAAGTATTAAAAAATTAAATTTTGAACAATAATTTAGAAAATTCAACTTGAAATGAAAATCAATTTTAGAGCCGCGAATCTAAAAAAATTAATTTGAAACAAAAATTAAGAACTCAATTTTTTAAAAGCGAATAGAAGAAAATTTCGAGAGAGTAAAAAAAACACACTTTTTAGTAATTGGACAAAAATAAAAAAAAAATACAGAAGTATAAAACAAATTTGAATAAAATTTCTCTCTTATTTTTATTTATTTTTTTTAACCGATTCTCTCCATTTAAATTTTCCTTACTGATTCCCTCCACGTCTACTCTCCCTTCCTTACTATTTTTTCGTTTTTCCCTTTCATTCTCTACGTTCGTATAAATATTTTCCTTTTCTCAGCACAATAAAATTGAAAAAGTTCAACCACCAATCAAAACTGAAAAAATAAAATTCTAAAATAAAAATAAAATTATACTCTCAAATAAAAATGTCACTCTCGAATTTAAAAAAAAAAAATTAATAAAATTTCAGAAAAATCTCCCAAATCTCCATCAATGCTACAGTGGTGAGGGGTGACCACCAAAACGCCAGGCTTTCTACGACACTTAGTTAAAAATAATTGAACTTGGGAACTTTGGAAACAATTTCGCGATCCTAGGCCTATTCGACGCTAGACCAAAGTTGGTAAAGTTATGGAAAAAATTTCCCCAACTAAGACGGTCATTTCTCATTTCAGATTTCATCTTTAAATCGTTCGTGAAACCTTTTTTTTCGAAGACACTTCACCGACGATGCTGGCGCTGGCGTTCACTGTTCATATGGCATGGCGCTTGCAAAATCGAACCGAAACGAGAGAAGAGTTTACAAACTGCAACTTTAACCGCCCATTTTAACCGTTTATTGCTGATGTATTTGCTTCAAAGGCACCAGACTCGTAAATCTAATTTCGAGTGATACTTCGGTTTTATTTTCTGATCGCAGCTATAGCGAACCAAAACTTTGTTCTAGTTTTCTCCTTATATTTTTGCCAGCATTGTTTATACAGAAAGGAGAGGAAAAAAATCATCTCATCGTTTCGTCGCATCCTGAGACGTACGAAGACAATTCATCGCGTCGTCGTTTTCTTCTCTTAGGATGTTTACATTCGCTTCATAAATAACGTTCGCTGGTTTTAAAATGTTTCTCCAAAATTAATCAGAGCAATGTGTTGTAATACTTTAAAGAAAAAGAGAGAAGTAAAGCAAGAAGCCAGCATCAATTCGGTGCTAACGATGATAGAAGTTTCTGATTCGACATTTTTCCTCGTGCTCGTCTCATCTCGTCTTCCCTTCGAGGCATAAGGAGGGAGGCAATAGGGTGAGAAAAATATAAAACATTTTCTCTACATCTCGAGTCGATATTTTCTGTACATGTGCACTGACTGACTGACTGACTACACAGACATAAGAGTAAGTACACACGTTTTTCTATAACACTATGTACTATATATATACGTATGTTCATTAGCGATGACAAGACGCGACGACGACTACACCAAGCCGAAAGAACCGTTTACGTTTCGCCAAACAAAACCTCATCATTTCAACGTTTCTGATCGCTTTTCAACAATGCAGCATCGTGAATAGCGTCATTAAGGCGAAGAAAAACCAGATCGTTCGGACGGATATGTTAATTCGACGCGCAAACCAACCTGAAGATATAACTTTGCTACGCGACTGTACATCAATAATATATTATAAAAAAAAGACCAACCGACGAGGATAGAAAATGAAAAAAAAAAAATACATATCCATACTACAAGATACACATAATGAAGTTATACGCCCCGAACGGACTGTACTTTAAATGAGTGTTGACCTCTTCTATAAGTGAAGTCAGAAATGAACCGGCATGGATGCGGCGCTCGCTCTGAATACTTACATCTTTCGTGATACTGCTCTTCGACTTCTCTCTTCTTTTCCTCTCCTCTCCTTCATGTTTTTTTTTTGGTTCTCTCCTTTGGTCGTATTTACGTAAGTACGTGTGTACTTGTTACACATATACGAGAGAACGAGTCGTCTTCCATCATTTATATCGTTTCGACGTATTGACGATACGGCCGAGCCGTGCTTGCGACTAGGCCGCTGCGGCCGCAATCAATTCTTTTTTCCATTTTACTTAATCCGCCACACCGCACCGCACCATCCTCTGCGCCCACCAACGTGTAATATTTTAACGCGCTCTTTTCAACATTGGATATCCAAGGTCGCACCAGGCGCAACTCCACTCCAAACAAATCTAATCATCTTCGCGTCCATGTCCATAAATTCAGTCACGTCTCTGTTCGCTTTGGTACGGTCAGCAGGTCGGCCTATCGTTTCGAAATCTCAAAAGAGTAAAATTGAATTCGTTTCAGGAAACAATTCAATTCTAAGGAAGAGTTCAAAAAATATAATTTTCAACAAAAACTTCAAACAAAAATTGAAAAAATTCAACAAAGAATTTCAAAAAAGAGAATATAAACAGTGTGGAATTTTCAAAAAAAAATGTAAAAATTGGTCTTACGTAAGAAATGAAAAACATCAATCCTGAACCATAATATCTAAAAGTTGAAGCTTGAATTAAAATCAATACATTTAACAAAAACTCAAAAACAAAATTTTCAGCGAAAATTAAAAAAAAAAAATTGAGCTCATAATAATGATGAAAGTTGATTTAAAAAAAAAATGAAAAATTCAATCATGATCAAGAATTTAATTTTAAAGAAATTTTGAAGAAAAATTTAAAAAATTAATTTTCAAAAAAAATTTAAAAATTTAATTTAGAAGAAGAATTTATTAAAAAAATTAATTTTGAAGAAAAATTTAAAAAAATGATTTTGAAGAAAAATTGAATAATTCAATTTTATAAATGAACAGTCTTTTTCAAAAAGGGGATAAGTCACACTTTGACGAAAATGAGTTATGGCCACCCTGATGTAGTATGTATGAAGGTCTACCAGGAGCAGTAGTTACACATCCGAATACCTCACCGTTTCCGAGAAAATCGAATTTTAAATCAAGGACTTTTGCAAGAAGGGGATAAGTCCAGTCATAGTCCAGTTACAGATTAATGTTTATCAGGATTGCCGATTGGTGTTGCAACCCAAACTTGGAAGGCTAGTGCGCTGCGTAAAATTGATAGCAAAAATGGTGAAATAAGTCATTTCTTCGCCATTTTTGTTTGTATGGGTGCGTGTGGTAGTGTGTAAAGTGATACGTAAATGAATTTCGGGTCCAATTAAAAAAAATTTCAAAAAAAGTTGTAGATTGAAGTCCTAGAAATAATTTTGGTTATTATAAAGTTTTCGATTGGACCCCCCTCTCTCCTGCAATGCCGCATAACATTTTGTATAAATATTGAAAAAAATTGGGGAGAGGTCCAATTGAAAAATTTTTCAAACAAAAGTTGTAGATTCAAGTCCTAGAAATAATTTTGGTTATTATAAAATTTATGATTAGACCCCTCCCTCCCCTCCAATTTTGCATAATACAATTTTTAATTACTGCATTAATAAAAACTGGGAGGAGGGAGGTGTTGAATTGAAAAAATTTTCAAACAAAACTTGTAGCTTGAAGTATTGGGAATAATTTTAATTATTACAAAAATTTTGATTGGATCCCTCCAACTCCGTCAATTTTGAATATTAAGTATCTTTGATATACTAAAAACTTGAACTTATTCCTCCCCTCCCTTTTTCTTTCCTCTCCTACGTGTCCCAAAAGCATTTCGAAAAAAATCCAACTGCCCCATTATACTCTACAAGGTTGTACCTTCGACCCACAATGGTCAAATGGTCCTCAATGTCGATAGTGCAGTGTGTACTTAAGGTTGAATAGTTTTTTAGCTCTCCTGAAAAGTTGGAAAATGTGACTTATCCCCTTTTTGAAAAAGACTGTTCAAATACAAACTAAAAATTTTCAACTTCGAAAAAAATTCTTAAAATTTTATTTTAAAAAAAAAATCGAAAAAGAGCATTTTGATTGAAAATATACAAAAATCAGATTTCGACGTTCAGAGACGGAATAGGGGAGAAGTGGAGGAGGGGTAAAATGAAAAATTTGTCGCATTTTCTGAATTTCGGGACGGAATTTCACCGAAAAACACTAAATTTGTCGATTTTGAACAAAATATGGCCAATTGTTCCAAAAATTGACGATTTTTTCTAGAAATTTTTGAGTGGTGGGTGGACCACCTCCCAACAATCCCGTTGTTTCGTCTCTGGAGACGTTTTAATTGAACAAATTGTGATAATTCGATTTCGAATCAATATTGAACAAAAATTTAAAAAATTCAATCAAGGAAAAAAAATTGGAAAAAAGTGAGTACATAATTGAGGCATCTGGAATCAAAACTCACGTTTGACATGGTTTGACACAATTTTCGAAAATTACTTTTTTTATCTCATCTGATAGAGAATTTGATTTTCTACAACCCTGTGAAATTATTTTTTTGATCTGAAATTTTTTTGGCGTAATATGATTAAGAATGTACCATTTTTGGGGTAAAAATGGGTAAAAATCAATTTTTTTCGTAAAAAATGAGGAAAAAAATTTCAAATTGAATAAAAAATAATATCATAATTTTGTAGAGAAAAAAATTCTCTACAACTTTGATTCTATAACTTTTTTTGATAAGAGGTCACGTAGGCTGAGTATCTCTCGTCAAAGTCAGGGTTGGAGTCGAAACTCACATTTGCCATTTTTCAAAGTAATATCAAAGCATACCAGATGGCGTTAAAACAATTTTTTTGGGGGTAAACATATCAGGGGCACCTATTCTTTCATTCAAGACTAACTGGGTATTCTACCTAATCTGCTTCCATGTTTTATCAGTTTTTTGCTTCTCCTGAAAAATTGTTTATGATGGCAAATGTGAGTTTTGATTCCAGATGCCTCATTATTACCTACTTTTTCTAAAAAAAAAACACGAGAATTTTTTAAAATAAAAAAACTATAATTAATTATTATGACAAAAATTATGAGTTCTTTCTCAAAAAAACACACGGATTTTTTCACCAAAAAATTTTTTAAATTTTTCAATTCCATAAATAATTATGTTTTTTTTCAATTCCTTAACAGTACTTTCCCCAAATTTTAAAAATTTTCAATTTTTAATTTTCTCGTTATGAATTTTTTCCAATTTTTTCTGTTTTTAATTTTTTTACTATAGGTACCTATATTTCTATACTTTCATTTTTTCTTTATTTTTCCTCCAATTTATTTCCCTGATTCCTAATTTTTAAAAATTCTTATCGAGTTTCGTTTTTCAAACTTTTTTAAATTTCAATTTCCTCAAATTTTATATTTTTCTAATTTTATAAAAAAATTTAGTAATCGAGAAGTGAGTTTCTAATTAAAAATTAAATTCTGAGTAAAACTATAAAAATTGATTTTGATCAATTCCAAGAATAGGAATAAATCAACTTAAACAAAAATCGAAAAAATTCAAAATTAGCAGGAGTTTGAAAAATACATAAATCTCAAAATTTGTCATCTTCATTTTTTTTTTACTCATAAATGCATCCTTTGACGCCTATTTCGAAATTCGATGTATTATGCTATATCTTCCTACCCTGCCTATAAATCTTTCCATCGACCTGGAATCCGAGGGAGGTGTCAAATAACTCGTACATTCCATCTCATCTCATATCAAAACATATCAACCCAAACCATCAAAATTCCACATACAGACGTACATTTGGTCGACCACTCCGCCAGTCTGCACACTCTGAAACACATACATATTCTGGGAATCATCTCATCTCATCTTCTAGAAACTCGCTCTGCGCACATAAAGCATTCAACAAAGGGATCGAAGGAACGCGTACACGTAGAAAAAAATCACCCGTTAGAAGTGAGATTTTTTCGAAAAAAGAAACAAATTCTTAACACATGGCATCTTGCATTTCTGAGAAGTACACCGAATACAAGGTGGCGATAGACAAGGAAGTCGGGGAGGAACGAAGCGACATATACAATACCGAAGACCCGAGTAAAATTTCAACCTTCGCTATACGAATAAGAGCTCCTGCGGTGAGTAAAGAATATTATAACACCACGTCGAGTAAAACGAATCGCCCACTAGAACGGGTATTATGGGGAATTGAAGCTAGAAATGGACATCGTCGTCCATGTACCTTATATATGAAGGGTGTGAATATACAATTCGTATATATTTTCATACTTTTTTTCTCTTATTTTTTTATTCATAGTTGTTATTTTTTAACATCGCCTATTGTATCTTCGTATTTCATATACCAGATATTATGTGTGCCTGAGATGACCCTCATACACCATATTCGAGTCAGTGAAGTGAATCTAATCCTTAGGAATATATTTTTACAAGAGGTGAAAATTATTATTAATAAAAATCACCTCGAATGAGTGTCCTATCATGGACGTACGAGAACAAACATCGTAAAAAACACGAACCTTTAGGCCTACATTAGCACCCCCTAAAAAGAAAAAACCCCTCAAACGTCAGCTTTTTTGCCAAATAAGAATATCAACAACCCAGTCAGGTGCCTAAAATTTCTCATCAGCACCACTTTTACGTTTTAACACAGCCTATAAATGCCTCATTACCAGGCTCCCTGCTCTTATCACACTCGATCTTGGTAAATTATTACCTCTCCCAAGTCGTAGCTCGCCACTTTATGCAAAAATTCCGGAAAAACTACCGAATTTTCGTAATTAATGCATTTTTTTCGTGCTGCTACGACGTAAACAGTTTGGAAAAAATTGCGAGTCGACATTTTTACCTGTTCTCGCGCTTATTTTTCTCGCATTCGAATATTTCTTACCTGCAACAGAATAAAAAAAGAAACAATACGTAAGTAACGTGACCATAAATGACAAAAAATAAAAATAACCAAGTACATATAGATTAGTTATTGGCAAAATACTCTATTTCGAGAAGTTTTATTTTTGAAAAACCACTCGAGCTTGATTTTTCTTCCACCGAATTGGGCAATAAAGTATTGTAAAAATAATCAAATTATACACCGCTGGCTCAACTCGTATAAAAAAGTATAAAAATATGTTCGTTATAGATAACTATAAATATAGACCGAGAAATTCACCCCTTTGCCCCCCTCTCAACTCGTGGCAGAATCCTTTTTGAGACAAAAAAAAAAAAAAAAAAAAACACCTACGTGCGTATTAATCGACGAAACGTGGTGAAAAAAATTCGATAACGAAATTAAAGTGCGGAATGAAAAAAGGAGATTTAACGTTTTACAAAACTAAAACGTTATATTCGCGTTATAAGAGCATTGTGAAGTGGAAATTCGCCCTAAGCGCTGACATTTTATTCATAACGTTCTTTCTCTGTCTGGCTTTCCTCGCCAGCACTCCATTTCGCCATCGTGTATTCTCTTTCTTGTACGTTTATAATTACAATATTTCGTATTCATTAAGTTTGAACGAGATCAACTTCCGAAATTAGTACAGCACGTTGGCAACCCTTACAAACTAGAATTACCAAAAGGGGTAACAAAACGCCGCTCTCTCGTTTTTCTCGCTCTCCCCGCCCCACCCTGCTCCAGCTACCGTTCGCGTTGTTCGATATTCGAGCGAGTAAATGAGCTCCGTCGACGGTGTACTGTACCTTGCCTCTTCCCAAGTCACGTGTAAGGTCGTAAATCATATTAGCATATGGGAAAAAATCTCACCTCTTTGGGAAAATTTCGAGAAAAATGGGTATCTTTTGGTATGCTTTTTTTTCTTCATTTTTATCTCGATTGTTGCTCTAATTGAGGCACTAGGTAGACATTTTTTTTGGCCTGTTATGAATCTCAGCCCTGGTATTCCTTTCTTGGAAGTTTTTATACGTCGTCGTTTCGATGTAAGCTGCCGTAGTACTTTTCGAACGTTCTATTTTTGCCTTCATAACGTCGTACAAGTTGAAACACCAGCCTGCTTATCGTACACAACGTAACGTCGAGTTGAGAAAGAAATTTTACCGCTTTTTCGTTCGTTTCAAAGGTACCCATCTTTTATACCCTTCGCCAAACTATTTCGCCAACAATTCGCCCGAGACGAGAGTGAAGTTTTATCAAAAGCTAAAGAAATGAAAAACTTGCTTCGTCTTGGTAGCTCTATACTTTCTCGTATAGTTTACCTGCCCGTCTATCTTGGCAACTTTACCTAACTACACATGGAAGTTCTATCGAAACGATTGTTTCTAGATGTTCGTACTCGATGTTTTTGTCATTTTCGCAACAATATTCTCTCGTGTCCACGTAATTCGGAATGGGAAAGGTAGGTTCTTATTTGATTAGAAAAAATCTCCATTCGACAAAAGAAATGAAATAATATCGATTTTGTGAGGTTTACTTAGGCAGAGTGTTAAACTTTCCAAAAATTTCCAAAATAAAGAACGAACGAAAATCTCGAAAAATATATATATACTATATAATCCTTATATACCTCGTAAAAAAATCCATTATTACGATAATCGTCTCCATTACGTCTATTTCTTTTACGACGATAATAAGATAAAATGCTTAGGACTTCAACAAATGCCTTCCTTCTCCCCTATCTATCAGATCTATTCACAAATAAATACCAGTACCATGTTGCCTTTTTCATCTCCGGTCAACCAGTCAACCTGAAACCCCAGCTGCACCCGGTATTTGTCACTCGTTACATAGTCTCTATAAACAAACTTACAGGAGGAAAAAAAAAGACCAAAAAATCTACCACAGTCATATTACTCGTATATTAACTATACGAACACCGCAACATTTTCTAATACATAAGGTTAACCTTTTGCTGAAACCTCTGGTATCGAAATTCTTGAAATTCCTATGCCACAACCGAGCCAACACTTGAATTCGCTATTGCGAACCAGCGATCCTTTTCATCGCGGGCCTTGACTAACTCGCTCATATTTTTCAAAACTTGAAACCTTACCTTACACATGCGAAACGTTATCAAAACACTACCTCCTGTTTTAAACCTTTATAATCGCGTTCGCGTACCGCAAGAAATTATATTATGCTATAACACAAAGACCACCGTATATATGTATGTATGGTAGTATCGTAGTACCCCAACCCTAACCTCAGGTACCTGGATTATTATCTCGGCCACAAAATGCTGTCACTCAAGCGGCAACCACAATGTTGAAGCGTGTGTGTCGGTAGGTAAAAGCCAGAATTATAATCGTATTTCCTGCATCGTGTCGAATGGTTTGATATTTTCGCGAAGAAAAAAATGGGATTTTGTTCTGAGAGAGGCATACCAAAATTTGAATCAATTCATCAATACCTAAGAAGAAAAATTTTGCAGGTGAATTTTAAAAAAATTCTAGAATCAAAACTTGATATTGGAAAAGTTGAACTGAAAAATTTTCATAATAAAATTCAAACAGTTTTTCACGAAAAAATTGTTAGAAATTTTCGCCTATCACTAAAAAATTCAATAAAAATCATTACCTACTAAAAAAGTTAACAAACAATTTCAAAAAATAAATAAATAAATAATGAAAAAATTGAATTTTAGCTTTAAAAAAGCCATCACTAAAAAGTCATTAATTAAAATTTTTCACTTTTCCTTTGAAAATTTACTGAGAAAAATTTATCAAAATTTTCCAATACCTGAAAATATATTTTTGTTCGTCAAGTAAGTAATTTAGAAATTTTGAATGTAAAAATTATCAAAAGTTTTCACGAAAGACAGTCATCAAAATTTTTTGCTTATAAAATTATCAAAAACGTTTAGAAAAAAAAAACATAAACGTTTACAAAAAAAGGTGTCAAAAGTTCTTAATAAAAAATAAATAAAATGACTAAAATTTAACTGAAAAAGTCATCAAAAATATTCACTTCCCATAAAAAAAGGTAAACAAAAATTTTCAAAAATTGAAATTTCGAATTGAAAAAAAAATCATCAAGTTCACTAGAAAAAATTAATAAACATATTTCTAAAAAAAAAAAAAAAAAAACTAAAACAATTAGGTGGGAATAAAAATTTTAAAAAATCACTAAAAACGGCCATCGAATTCTTTCGTTGAAAAAGTTATTAAAAACTTTAGCCAAAAAATCATCGAAACTTTTTTTTTAAAATTATCACTAAAACATACTAAAAATTCATCAAAAATTTCAACTTTTCATTGAAAAAAGTCAACAAACATTTTTAAAAAGAAAACTAAAATTTTAAATTTTAAAAAATCACAAAAAAAATGCCAACAATTTTTATTTTTAAAAAAATGATTAAAATGAATTACCTATCAAAAAGATTTCACAAAAAAAAAAGATGAAAAACTGACAAAAAAATCACCAATGATTTTCACTTTTTAATTTCAAAAAAATCAAAAAAATTGATTTCCATAGAGAGCTAAAATTCCTGAATTGAAAAAAAAAGTTGAATAATAAGGAAAAAATCAAAACAAAATCGGAGAGTTCATCAAAAATTTTTAATAAAAAATTCTGACGCGAACAGTTATCCAAATTTTTTGTCAAGAACAAAATTCAAAAATTTTCACTAAAAAAGTTATGAAATTTTTTTGAAAAATTTTACATTTTTTATAAAAAAAAAATCATCAACAATTTTCAATAAAAAATAAACAAAAACGTACATTAAAAACGTGGTTAAAATTTTTTTAATGAACAAATTTAGATTTCTGACAAAAAAAATACCTAGGTATTAAAAATTTTCAAGAGAAAATTCATCAAAATTCTTTAACAACAAATATTTACTATACCTAAAAGGTCATTAAACTTTTTCGCTTATTTTCATTAAAAATATAAGAAAAAATGTTCAATAAAAAAAATTCAAATTTTCACCGAGCAAGTTATCAGAAACGTTTAATAGAAAAAAATAAAAAATTTTAGCAAAAAGAATTATCAGAAATTTTTGCTTAAAGATGACCAAAAAATTTTAATTTTCATTAAAAAAATACTACAATTTTTTTAGGGGGGGGGGGGGATGAATTTTTTTTATTAAAATATAAATTAAAATTTTTCATGAGAAAATTCATAAAAAATTTTGCTCCAAAAAACAATTGAAAATGTTCGCTGAAAAAGTGATCAAAATTTTTCATTTTTCACTAAGTCAAGAAAAAATATGTCCAATAAGAAAATTGAAATTTCCGACTAGAAAAAAAATCACCAAAAAAAATCATTGAAAATTTTCACGAGAAAAATATCAAAAATTTTCACTAATAATTTGATTATTAAAATATCCACATTCAATCAAGAATTTTATTACCTTGAAAAATTGAAATACAAATGAAAAATTTATTAGCAATTTTCATTTTTCATAAAAATTCAAGTAGATATGAATTTTTTTCAAAAAACAATCAAAAAATAAATTCAACCAAAGCAGACTTTTGGCTACTAAAAATTTTTAAAATGATTTTTTTTGAATACTTAGTCTTCAAAAAGCGTTGAAAAAAATATATCGTCAAATTTTCACAAAAAGTTAATGAAATAATTTCAATATTCCCTAAAAAAAATTTTTTTTAAATATAGGTATAGGTAAGTAGGAAATAATTTCAATTAAATTTTTAATGAAAAATTTTCAATTGATTTTCCCATACAAACTTTCAATTTTACTCGTATTAACGATAAATTAATAACACGCTTGTGAATTTTTTTCAACTGATTCTCATTAAAAAAATTTACTGAAATGAATGAGAATTTTCAAAATAAAGAAAAAAATCGAGAATCAATTTAAAAATTTGTACATTTAGAAAGGTGAAAACAACATTTGAATAAACATGAAAATTGAACCTCATAAAATCCATTTGGATTCAACCTAATATTTGCCACCCACATTTAGAATCAGAAATCCCAAATACGACCTCCCCCCTTCCCTCCATTCATAAAAAAAACCCTCAGGCATGGTGCTGATACCAAAAATCGAAAAAACCTTTTTATAAAACTTTCATTTTCATATCCACATGCTTCAAAGACGAAGTAAACCGACCGCAAGGCGCTTTTTATTTACCGACCATTAACACCACATCGAATAATCTGCCATCAGATATCATCGGCGCGTACCCAACGTCGATTACAATCATTAATCCCGCCTTTTTAATCAGATAACTGATAACCACACACTTCACATTATTCTAACCGCAAATCAATCAATGGCCCTGCACGTTTATTCAGAAGCAGACTCGAACACGTCGAAAAGTACATGGAGAGGGAGGGCAAATTCACTTACTTCAACTACATACATTACATACAATCGACTAAGAGAGCACATTACGCAGCTCAAAGAAGAAGGGAGAATGGTGGTGGGACAGTACACGAGACCTAGAAGGCCACCAAACTCTGGTAAGAAGTAACCATCACTGTACATTCGTATCTACACTTAGGATAATATCGCGTAAAAACGCATTTCAAGTAATAAGGGGAGAAGAAACACGCGAGTGGAAAAGTCATAAACGACGAACAAATCGCTCGTTAAATCGGCTATATTTAACGTTCAAACGCGACCATAATTGTCGGGTTTTCAAAAACTCCACCTCTCTTCTTCCTCATCACCTCTGTTTAGTTTTGTTATCAACAATTCGGCAAAATAATCCTATCCGGTTGGTTCGATTTATGAGGACGAATTACACGCTTCACCGCGCATCGATAACAAATCGACCACATGAAACGACTTCACGCGACAAATTTTCCCCGACAAGCGTTTCAAATTATGATTTTTTTTCTTCGGTGTTTTTTTTACTCTTTTTCAGCTACTGACCGCTTTGGTCGGCGTCGCCTCTGTCTTCGTTATCATTTCGCATAACAATACCGAAGCCGCTGTGTGTATAAGGTACCAGTCTTGATAACGTGTCAGTGTAATGATGGTTGGATTTTTTATCCTATTCTGGTTATTTTTCCATAGGTACGAGTACCTGTTATGTACAATTTTTTGTATATTTTTCTTTTCATCTTCGCTTCGTCGTGTCGTGGCGTCGTACACGAGGTATTTTAAATTCGTCATGCGACGTATGAAAAAAATATTTTTCAATCGTTCTCCGCGTGGAAAATTTTCCACACGATCGATATTTATAATATTTACTTCCTTTTCGCACCTCGGATTGCATCGAAAATCAGGTCATATTTTTGCCAGGCCAGGTATCTACTAATACACATACGTACGATGAAGTACCTACGTAGGCAGGCAGCCATATCGTAAAATATCGCATCCACAGAGTACAGACCTGCACCAGTTTTAGTTTTCATTCAACATGTAAATATTAATCGGATATCACGTGAAAATATCCAACCACGCTGCGAACATAATATGGTAATAGCGAAAGACAAATATTTATCTTTGACGTAGAAGCTTAACTGTCTGCAATGTTATCAACAAAAATAATGTTTGCAAAAGCTCATAAAATATTCTAAAACACGTCGAACAAAGAACGCGAAATTCTAAATTATCGCCACCGAGTTTTACAACAACACAACGCGCACAACCTGTGAAATTAGTACTCTTTTTGGGCCGATTTAGCGATAGTGTCATTTAAAAATTATGATCGAAGCCCCAGATAAAAATAATGTATTTAATGCCGGCTTTAATACCTTTTTATTTTTATCTGCGCCTTGACGAAGTTCGTTGTTCCATATACGAACTTTCATTTTCTTTTTTTGCGTTGGAAAGCACAAAAAATAGCGCGTAATAAAATTTTTAAAATTATTTTCTCGATTTTTACAATTTGAGTGCTTAGGTACTTTATAATAATTAATTTGGTCTCTGTAATTGACTTTTTCCAGAAGTATTCAAGCCTAAAATTTAAATGTTGAAACACTTTCCCCTATTGGCTATCAACAATCTTATCAAAATTTGTTTATAACCACAAATTTTTCAGAATTTTCAAAAATACTTTTTTTTCTAAAAATAGCTTCAATTTTTCATGAAAATTTCATTTTAGAATTTGATTTTTCCAAATTTTTTAAAATTTGGTTTTGATTTAAATTTTTTAAATTTCCTTAATATTTTCAATTTTGAATTTTGGGGAGGGGAGGGGATGGAGGGAGTGTTTGACTTCTTCTCTCAACGAATTTTCTCAAATTAACTAATGCAACAGATATTTTTTTACTCAAGACTCTGATTAGGTGTGAAATTTTTTCATTTTTTCAATTTTTGTGTAAAAGTGTTCCCTTTTTGATAAAAATCTACTACTTCAAATTTCGCATCAAAAATCAAAAGATCGCCACTAAAGGGCCCAAAAACACAAAAAACTTGGATAAAAACACCGATAAATTCAGCCTATGCTACAATAAAAAAATTCCCAAGCGACACTACAATTGATACATAAACGATAAAAAACAACTCGAAAAAAAAAGGTCACCAGCTCGTAAACCAGCATCATAACTAATCCACGCCTACCAGGAGTTTCGAGCGAGAAAATACGCGTCCATAAAACTGATTAGGACACTGGAGAAAAAAACCACGACCAATTACAAAAGTAATAAAATGACACATTTGAAAAAAATAATAACATGGCGGGAAATATTGAATTTGAACGGCGCTGTGCCATCTCCAGCTTTAGTGAAAAAAAAAAGAAAAGAAAGGCAAAAACTTGTTAAAAAGTTTAGTTCGCACGAAACACAACGAGAACTACGGACGACGCGGTTTTATTACTGGCGGAATTAAGAAGCCATTTCAATGTCATTTATGGTGCGCAATCAATTCGGATAAGAGCCTATCAAAGTGATAAAACGGGGCATAAAAAGACACTAAAAATCTCAACGACTCTTCTTCTTATATTATATACGGACACGTATACATTGCGACGAGTTGCGAGTTGCTCGGTTTAGTAATATAGGTCCTCGATTTTAAAGATACAGACAGAGACATAGACAGTTAGACACACACGAGTGTCATTAAAACTCTCATTATATTCGAGAATTTAAAAAAAAAATATAACTATAAAGAAAAGAAAAAGGAGATAAGGGCATTGTTCCAAAAATGCTACTTGGGCATTTATTTATGTAAAATCGATCAAAAAAATTATAGGTATATATCGAAACCAATTTGTATCTAGAATGAAACAGAACACCAATATATTGTATCAACTCTTTCGTCAAATTAATATTCTGACGCGTCGTTTCTTCCATAACGACCCAAGTGACAGCTTGAATGATGTACTCGAACGTTTAAAAAAGAAGATCGACCCTAGAGCGAGCAGTATCATCGATAAAATAAATCTATAATATTCTTATCTACACGATGGGTTTTTAGCGCCGCTGTGTACGACTCGTACTCATCGTAATAATGTTAAAAAGCAACATAATGTATTGTAACCTGTGTTACATTCTATCAACCATCGTATACATTACGTCGTACAATTTATATGTACAAGGCAAGTTTAACCAGTAAATAGTACTTTTAGCATGTGATAAATGTTTTTCATCGTGTTTACCTTTCAAAACATACGATAAATTCGAAATAATATTTACCTATTACTCGCGTACAGGTAGAAAACATACACCTTATATCTTCCCAATCAAAGCAAACCTCAAACCCTCCTGTCAACGTTCCCAATCAGATCGTATGGGGCCAACCTACAAGCTCCTATGCTGGGGTTCACCACACAAAGGTCAACTCTCTCTCCACTCACTGGAGCATTTCTTCATCCATCATATAATACCAGAAAAAGAGAAAAATACACATCTCTGTATATATATTTTTCCTTATAAAAAGAAATTATCTACATATACCTCTCATAGTCGCGGAGGCTTCGAGCTTCGGCATCACGAAGAATACATTACGCATTATTAGGACTACATCTGATAATGAAACTCGTTCGTATAATGCATAAACTCATAGTGGACAAATCTGTCAAGAGTCCAGAATGTACGACAAATGGAAATTAAACTTCATCGAGTGGGTAGTCTGAGCTACTATTCCATACGCATTACACAACCAGTTTACCTGACGACTAATCTCTCTCTTTACCGGTTAACCTTGCTGAGATTCCATCTCTGTTCGATGTGTGGTACATAGACATACTATATACAACAATAACCCAACGTAAGTATACGAAAAAATACAGATAAATCTTTTCATTTTCCATCTTCATCAACGATATGTTAACCTCTCTCGTAGAAGTGTTTTTTTTTAGCTTCCATTCATTTTTTCAGTTTTTTTTTTTTTTTTTTTTTTTATATTAAATTTTATTTTTACTTTTTCAGGTTTTTATTCGAATTGGAATAAATTAATAAATATTCAGAGATGATGATTTGAGATAACAGAGGTGGGTGATCAATTTTTTGTTCAGAGTAAAATCCTTAACAGAGGCTTTTTCAGTTTTTTTTTTTGTTGGGGAGGAGGAGGGAGAAATCACTAAAATGCCGAAAAATATTCAACTCAGTCACCAAATAGCAAAAGGTACTACCAGAGACTCGAAGTTAAGTTTGATTTTCTTTAGATGGAAGGATCGATGTTGGTATATTTACAAGTCCATAATATACTTAACATTCGAAATTCTAGGGGCGGGAGGGGTCCAATCGAAATTTTTGTAATAAATAAAATTATTCCCAGTAGTTCAAGCTACAACATTTATTTGAAAAAAAATTCAATCGAACCCCTACCTCCCTCAAATTTTAATAATATAAGTATTCAAGTCGTATTATGCGAAAATGGAGGGGAGGGAGGGGTCTAATCGAAAATTTTATAATAGCCTAAATAGTTTCTAGGACCTCAATCTACAACCTCTTCTATAATTTTGAAAATAAGAAGGACGGGAGGGAGGGAGGTTCCAATTGAAAAAAATTTCAAACAAAAGTTGTAGCTTGAAGTGCTAGGAATAATTTTGATTATGATAACATTTTCGATTAGACCCTCCCCTCCCCTCCAATTTCGCAAAATACCACTTGAAAATTAGATAAACAACAAAAAATTGAAAAGTTGAAAAAATCCATAAAAATATAAAAATTTAAAAAATCAATTTTTAAAATTTTTAAAAATTTTCCAAGTTTCAAAATGTCTAACAAAATGTCCAAAAGTCATCAGCTCATCACTAATCAAATTTAAAAAAAATAATGTCTGAAAAATACCAAGTCTTCTGTTCTTCATCAAGTTAATTTCCATGAAAATGTAAAAAAATTTTTAAAAAAAGTCCTCAATTTTTTTCTAAAATGTTTCCAAGTTTCAGAGTGTCTGTCAAACTGTCTATGAAGAGTCAATAAATTTTTCAAAATTTTTTCAAGTTTTATAATGTCTGACAAAATACCCTAAAAGTACGTACCTACGTTATTAAAATCTTTTGTATAAACTAAAAAAATCTTTCAAAAAATACTAAGAAAAAAATTAATAATTTGAATCTAAAAACCACGTTTGGAAAAAAAGAAATAGACCCTCCTTCGAGAAAAAAGATCCATCTCTGATTTTTCTAAAACCTCAAAGTTCATTTTGAAGGTAATTTAAAAAACCTCATTTTTTTCTTCTCTCGTTGTAAAAAATCCACCAATTAACACATTTCAAACAAACTGTCACTCGAGCAAAACATATTACCTGTACACATCAAATATTAAGCAAATAATACCTACGCTAATACACATTCTATTAGATACTTCTTAAAACAAATAAAAATCGCGCCTAAATGACGAATCACCATTACCAACCAGCTTTTTTCTTCTTTTCAAGTCTACATAGCTGGGTTTATTAAACCGTCGCGTCTCGTATGAAATTCAATTCGCTTAAAGCAAAAACGCAAATTTTCAATACCATGTACACTCAGGCATTCGTCTAGCCATTAATAATTATTCGTATCGTTAGGAAAGTTAAAAAAAAAAAAAAAAAAACTAATAACGAGCATCTCCAAAAACCAAGAGCATTAACATTTCAACACCTACGGAATCACTATTTGTATGCGCCTTTTTCTATCCTCGGCATCGTGTGTATACATATACCGAACCTATATTCGAGTACGTTGTACATAGAGAGAGCCAAATGGTTAAAATTACTCGGCAAATTTATTGTGTGCGCGAGAACAATGCATTTTTCAGTGAGGTTATTATTATTATTCGAAGAATTAGGTCTAATTTTGTATCGCAGCAGATGGTCCGGCAAATAACCTCATTGATATTAATTCGCTTAAATTAATAAATTACACGAGTTATGAATTTTTTTCTTGTTAATTTTTCAACCAATTTTGACGCAAAAAAATATTTTTCTATACGTTTCCAAAAAATACACATATCGAGTAATATTACGTACTGTAGCTACTAATAAAAACCCGATTAAATCGTTTGAAAAAAATTAATAACCGTCAATTTACCGACGATAATTACTCCATAAATGATGATTTTATAATGTAAAAAAATCATCATTTTAAATTCTAGCGCCAAATCCTATCGAACAACAAATGATTCATCGAAAATTACCATAATATGTCATTTAACATAATCATATACTAGTTTCGTTTATAATTCATCGTCGATTTAATATACTTCGGCGAGGTTTTTCACCTCACACTCTTCTATACACACTTTTTCGTTAACGTACCGTGACAACAAATCTTGCCAAAAAAATATACCAGCGGGAGATGGTTACACTGAGACTGACGAAACACCGACGACGACAAAAAAAATTATACATAGTTGGAATACCGGGCTTATAATGCATAAACCGAAATAGAATCTTTTGCTGGTGATTATTTTCTCACTTAATATAATTTTTTCCTGTAGAAACCGTCACAATGAAATATTCGCAATTTTATTGGGCGAAAAAATAAAATGAACTAATTTGGACGATGGACTTGAGAGAGCAGGAGAGAAGGTCGTCCATTCTGGATTTTTTTTTTTTAATTAAGAGGTTTGTTACTAGTGTCTAGTTTACTCAATTTGTTTACATGGTGGTGATAGTGGATCGTTGTTTTTGAACTCTACCAAGTTCAATACTACACAGATACTTGATATTCAAAAAATGGAGGAGAGGGAGGGGTCTAATCGAAATTTTTGTAATAACCAAAATTATTTCTAGAACTTCAAGCTATAATTTTTGTTTGAAATTTTTTTTAACTAAACCCCTCCCTCCCCACCGATTTCACATAACACTCAGAAGATACTAATTAAAAATTAGAGAAGTGAAGAAGGAAGGGTCCAACTGAAAATTTTTTCAAATAAAAGTTGTAGATTAAGGTCCTAAAAATAAATTTGGTTATTATAAAAATTTCGATTGGATCTCTCCCTCTCTTCCAATTTCACATGATATCGAGTAGGTACTTTTTCAAAATTAGTGGAGGGGTCCAATTGAAAATTTTTTCAAACAAAAGTTGTAGATTGAAGTCCTAGAAATAATTTTGGTTATTATAAAATTATCGATTCGACCCTTTCCTCCCCTCGAATTTCGCATAATATGACTTACATACTTATATTATTAAAAACTGGCGGAGGTAGGGGTCCAATTGAAAAAAATTTCAAATAAAATTTGTAGATTAAGGTCTCGAGAAAATTTTTGGTTATGACAAAAATTTCGACTGGACCCCTCCCTCCCCTCAAATTTTGAATATCAATTGATATCTCTGACAAAAACGGAGTGTTATGCAAAATTGGAGGAGAGGGAGGGTTCCAATTAAAAAAATTTCAAACAAAAGTTGTAGCTTGAGATCTTAGAAATAATTTTGGTCATTGAAAAAATTTCGACTGGACCCCTGCTTCCCTCCAATTTGGAATATCAACTACATTGTAGTGCCTAAGAGACGATTCTGGCGTCGATTTCTAAATCATGCATTGTACACTCGATTCATTGATAACATCTCTACATTTCCTTAAAAAATTAGGTCCACGAATAAAATCTCGATAAACTCGTAATAAAAAAATCCTCACCAAACATCAAACTTCAATATGTTATCTAGAGTACCATAACAATCAATACACTCGAACTGGTCTTAGCTACTGAATTTTCATCACTTCCCTGTCCACATGTCCCATATACGAGATAATAACGCCTCTACAAACGATTTTACACTACACCGAGTAAACATAAAAAAAAACTGTCATAATTCTGCGAATAAATTCGCTTTACTAGAAAGGCCGAGTAGAAATCTCGTATCCGGATTAATTACATAATTCTATGGCGCGAACAGGTACATTTTCAACGACTCCGGCCATGTGCACGCTACACCCCGTAAAATCGAATAAAACTACCGAAAAAAATTACATAAAAAATATGTCAATAAAAATTTCACCTGTTTCCTCTTTGCATATAGTACAGACACTTGAACCCGACCGTCTGCCCTCCCCCCACCTACCGAGTATAAATACATTAACAATGTATAACAGTCGTGAGACTGAATATTAAACCGCAACGCGTTTGAATTATGACGTTGGTTTTTTTTTACGATCGTTACAGTCGTTTTTATAAGATTATAAAAATTTTCGTGTGTAAATTTTAGCATTTCGGGTTTCTTTCTTCGTCTATTAATTTAAAAAAAAGAACTGGAACACAGTCCCCCATAATTAAAACCCAAAACCTATGTTTACTTTAACCCGCATGCCAATCGATTCGATATTCGGGTGTAATTATAATTATTTCGGATGTTCGAAAGGATGAGCGAAAAAAAGAAAAGATGGCAGAATTCGCGCACAGCCCCATCATTCTTGGTTTGTTCACCTTTGGGGTACTAAAAATTACGAATAATAATAATAATAATAATATATGACTTTATGTATGAGTGTAAATTGAGTTAAACGTTTTTATACCCTTTGATCATTGAACGAAAAATTAAGAGATGGGTGTAAAAATCATCTGGTGAGCGGTGACGAAATCAATAATTTTTTTTCCATCTTTACAGCTGATTTTACGATCTTACAGAAATTATTATCATTTTTTAATTTTATGCAGTTCATTCTATATTTCCTTCGGTTGCTCATTTTAATGCAGATTTTAGAGGAACAAGATTCAGATGTTGGGACTAAAGGCACCCAAAAAGTAAGGAGAATCTTTCCCCCTTCATGACCATTTTCCTAATCATGATTCTTTTTTTTTCGATCTCTCCAGTGATGAGATTTTTTTGGCGTGTTGTTAGCTCCGTGAAAAAAATTAATAGAAATTATTTATTCAGACAGCTTGAACATGATTTTACTCTGATTTTAATAACAATACTTAATGAATTAATGATCAAACCAATCAAAAAAAATCTGCAGGTATTGATTTTAAACTTCATAATAATTCTTCAATTTTTCTTTATAATTTTTCAAATTTTTCAAGTTTTTAAAATTATTTAGTAAAAATGTGAAAAATTTATAATTTCAAAATTCTATTTTCTTAATTAAATTTTCAAAGTTGAATCACTTTTTAAGTATCAGCAAAATTTTCGGGAAATTTTGAAAAATTAATTTTTAAAATTCAATGAAAATAATAACCAAAATCTCACCAAAAAAAGGTAACTAAGTGCCATTTTTCATCAAAAAATCAATTGATTGATCGCCAGGGACGTCGTCTGCGAAGCGAGAAGATGTAAATGGTCCTGGGCAGGTCACATCTCTCGAGTGGAGGACAGTAGATGGGGCTACTCTTTGCTGCACTGGCACCCCAATGGCAAAAGAAGGCCAGGCAGGCAAAAGGCGAGGTGGGACGACGAAATAGTCCATTTTCTGGGATATAACAAACATTACTGTAGGGTGGCGCAGGACCGAGCCGAATGGGCTCGGTTAAAGGAGGCCTTTGCCCAAGATTGGGCTCGTTAAATTAAGCTAGTCTTAATTTAATTCTAAGGCTATAAATAAATAAATATTGAAATACAACATTTTTCAAAAAAATTATATAGCACAAATTTTCAAAATTTTGCTAAACAGTAATTTTTTTAAATTTGACTCAATCACAAATTTTTAAAAATTTTGTTCAATATCACATTTTTCAAAACATTTTTTGGATTTTAATTTTATTGAAATTATGGCCCATATTCTGAAACATACCTTAACTTTAAGGGTTCCTTCTGAACTAGTGAAGAACGAATCTGACGATTGTGATTCGTTAAGGTACGTTTGAGAATATGGGCCTAAGTTTCAACCCAGTCATGCAGATTCACTCGAGCACTTGAAAACATTTGTTTTTTAAATTTTGCTAAAAACTAAAATTTTTTGAAACTCGTTTTCATCGAACAAAATTTGAAAAAAAAAAAGAAAAAAATGCATTATTTTTTCACTTTAAAATGTTTAAAATAAATCTTTTCAAAATTTTCTTTCAGTATAGATAATTAATAATTATGAAAAAATCAAGTTGAAATATAAATCATAATTATTAACAAAAAAAAAAAAAAATTAGATTTTACTGTCGTACTGTATTTTTTGGATTTTCATGAATTTTCAGAAATTACCTATGTGTAAAATCAACATTTTATTCCATTATTTTTACCTCTCTGTGAATTTTTCAAAATTTTCAAGTTGTCTTGAGTTTTTATTTATTTATTTTTTTCATTTTTAAAAAAAATAATATTTTTCATTGTTTTTTTCATGTTCAACAAAAAAATTATGAAAAAAGTGATTTTTAGTAATTTTTGAAAAAATGAAAACAAAAATTGATGTCATTTTTGGTAAAACTGCAAAAGTCAAATTAAAAAGTTTGAAAACTTTTATTAAGTAATTTTAAAATGTGGCAAAAATTCAAAAGCTAATAATTTTTGAGTTTTAATAAATTTTCAAAATTAGATTAATTTTTTTAATTCTGTTTTTTTTTTTTTTTTAATTTGAAAAGTCTATTTCAAAAGTTTGAAAACTTTTTTTTCCATTTTCGTAATTTTGTAAAATTCAAAATTTGGTAAAATTTTCTAAAAAAATTTAAAATTTCATTTTTTAATTTATCAAATCTTTAGAATTGAAATTATTAGGTATCCAAAATTAAAATAATACTTTGATATCTACCAAATTTTAACAATTTTCAGAATTTAGTAAATTAACGTTTTTGGTAATCCTTCAAAGCTTGATGACGATGAATATTCTTTTCGAAATTCGATCAATTTCACAGCGCCTTTGAGCCAAATTCGTGGCCAAAAATCTCAATAAAAACACCCATTTTTTCAACAAAAAAAATCCCAAATCTAATTACAAATCTTGAAACCTCCACATAAACCTAAACTCCGGTAAAATACGTAGAAAACACATCACAACAATTGAAAATGGAACCAACGTCGAGACAACGACCCGATTCACCATCATCGCATATGCACCAGAGCACCACAATAGAAGAGAGAGGCAATTGGCTGGTGAATTTTAATTAAAATCGTCGCTCGCCGTTCCATTTTGGGCCAGGCAAATGGGTGACTTTTCTCTGACGTTTATAATTCGCCGGTATGGGTATATGGTATTCGTTCGGTATAAGTATCCGTACATTTCGAGTACGTATTTTAATTAGCGTCGCGTACTGCGTACACATGTGCCGGAAAATTGTTATTCGGATAAGTGGCATATACCAACATTTCGCCGGGTAAAAGGCTCGAAGAAAATTCGAGCTGTCATTCGAGCGTAATTACGAATTAAGTTTATGTTCGGTTTCGATGTTTTAACTATTTTGACCTTCGTTAAACCGAAAACAAAAAAGAAGGAAAGAAGAAGAAAAAAGGCAAAAAAAAATGAATTAATTGTTTAATTATAAAACTCGAACGTACTCGTATTTCACATCGATTCGTTAATTACGATTTTTTATTTTTTATCATTTTTGTGTATAAAGAGTATTCGCGTTTAATTAAGGAAACACGCAGGAGAGTTTGATTATTACTCTACCAACAGTTAGTTCTCTCGAATCAGGTGGAAGGTGGAAGATTTCAGCTGATTTTTCCCCTTTTCTCAATCCCAAAAGCCTGGAATCAGGTGGAAGGTTTCAGCTGATTTTTTTCTCCTTTTTCTCGATCCTAAAAGCATCCAGCCTCAGATTTCTTTTTTCCAGAGAGAGAAAGAAAGAGATCTCTCGCCATGAAAAAACGAATACCTACGTACGTATGTAGAAGAGACCTATAGAAGAGAAGATTGGAGCGAAGGCGAAGTCAAAGACTGCTGGGAAGAATAATATAGTGTAGTTTCATCGGAATTTCGAAATACACTTGAAACAAGCGTCGTCATTCCAATACATAAATATTTCGCCCCGTTGACCGTTCCATTCTTATCAAATAGACTAACTCGTTCTTAGAACTCCCGACTGAAATGGAATTCTTGTTTCGAAGAAACCGAAGCCTTGAAAAATCCATCGACGACCAGATTTACATCTGCATAACACAAACGAACCGGTTACCTTTACTATTGCTTTTTACCCGTCTTATGCGTTTGATTTTTTTCCAACTGCGGTCTCGTTCCTCGTACGTTTATTAAACCATAGTGGGCAAGTGGTGGTTCTTTTTTTTTTCATTCTATATGTCTGTTTTTTTCTATCTCCGTCCCTCTTCCAGTCGGTCTGATTTGCTCTCTCGTATGTACCTTGCATGTAGATACTCATCTTATAATAGCGTATAATCCGCCTGCCTGCCTTATTTTTCGATGATAAAAATTAATTACCAACTGCGCCGGTTAATAACTTGTATAATGGTCGGGTAATGATTTTGTACATTAGGACTATGGTGTGGTGATCGCGTGTATGTGAGAAGGGGTAGCTCTCCTATCGCCCATGTTTGCTAAATACACCGAGTACCTTATAATCCGATGATTATACAAGCCTCCAGAGGTAATGAAAAAATGTGAAGAGAGGTGTACGTGGATTTTATAGCGATAAAGATGAAAATAATCGATAGCAAATCAATGTTTGGAATTCTCGAGTGCGATTTTTATTTCATTTTATAGCTTTTGTAACGAAATTTCAATCAAAATTGGCAAATTATGGGGCAAATTTACTTATTAATTTTTTTCAATTTTTCTTAAAAAAAAAAAAAAAAAAAAAAAAAGAGAAAGTATTTTTAGTCTGTTAAAAATCTACAAAAAATTTGTAAAAAAAAAAAAATAGAAATGCAATAATTAATTATACTTAAATAAAAAAATCCAGTAAATTCATCTGTAATATTCTAATTAAATCAAAAAAAAAAATTAAACCACCATTTTTTGATATTTTTTCATAATATTTTTCAAAAATTATTTTTATGGATTTTTATTAATATTACGATTTTTATCTCCATTCATCCTAAAAAAAATCATACCAGACTACGAAAAAAATTAATCCAGTAAACAAAATGATTAAAATCGTATACACAAGTCTATAAATTTCCGGCGACAATTTTTACGACATTTTTACCACCTTGATTATTCAAACGACCCAATTATATAACTCAAACTCACACGAAAATGATTTTGATAAAATTTCAAACACATCAAATCCATCGCAGACTCGACAAAAAAAAAATTCAAGCAATTTCCAACGTTTACGAGTAATTCAGCAGCACGCGAGGGCGAGATTTTTAATTTTTGCAAATTGCAATGGTTGAAATATTGCCAAAAAATGACTCGTTCGTGACATCGTAAAATTGCGCATTCGCAATTCTTAAAGGTAATAATGCGTTTAAAATCTGCGGGTACGCGTACTAATGAAATTTGTCACCCTATAACCGCGCGTCAACCATGAGTATGCTAATTTTTCACTTTCACTTAAACGGGCCACGACGCGACGCCGGCCTGGATTTATATTAATTTTGAAAATCAAGATTAAAACAATCCGCCACAACGACGCGAAGCTGGTCTATGGTTTGCCCGAATTCGTCTGCTCTAGCAACACGTGTGGGGTCGTGGAAGGTTAAAAGCTAAGGAAAATTTTCCAATATTTTTTTTAAGGGTTAAAATTTTGGAAAAATTACTCCCTTCGGTATCGGTAGACGTTTCATTTGAAACGATGCCATAAAATTTTAGCATTGATTCAAAATTTTTCTTATTCAGGGGTCGTTAAAAAATATACAAAATTTTAAAAAAATTACGCCCTTCGATGCAAGATAGATTTAAAATGTAGAATTTTTTTTTGGGCCATGATTGAAAAATTTTTTACTCAAAAATTGACTACATTCCAAAATTTGGAAAAAATGACTCTTTTTGATGCACTTTTCATTTAAAATGCTGACAATTTTTTTTTAGTCTGAATTCAAAATTTTTCATGCTCAAGGGTCGTCAAAAACGCTGACATAATTTTTGGCGTTGATTCAAAATTTTTGATGTTCAGGGGTGCTCAAAATTTTGAAAAAAAAAATTAAATTCTGTATTCCAAAATACCATCCACTTGTGGTCGATTCTCTCCATTTAGCCCATTACAGGGGTTCTCAAGTCGTAATTCAGGACTCATTCTAACTCAAAATATATTCAAAAATTAATTTTTATCAAATTCCGACAATTTTCAGCTATTTTTAGAGGTGAAAAAGAGAAAAACAATTCAAAATCGAAAGTATAAAAATGTACCTAGCCTATCATATTCAATTAAACCAAAAATCCACAATATTTTAGCAACCCTTGAAAAAAGCTCAGTGTCCAACAAAATTTCAAAACCAAAAAGCAGCACTTTTGTGGAACCCTCAACAGGATTTTTTTTTTCAAACGTAAAATGTTCCAAATTTAAATGATTCACTGAATTTAAAAAATACAAATTTTTGAAAGTGGGTAAAATTTTTTCCAACTTGGAAAAATTAATTTAATTTTTATTTATTCAGGTTTGAAAATTTGCAAAATTTCAAAAGTATTGGTCTAAATTTTGAGAATTTTAGAACTTTGCAAATTGACTACTAACATTAAAAATCAACACACAAAAATTGAAAAATGGTTTTCAGAATTGATTCAATTTTTAAAATTTATTGAAATTCAAAAATGACCGAAATTTCAATTTTTATCGAAATTTGAAAATTTAAAAAAAATGATGAAAATACATCAGATTTTTAAAATTGGTTCAATTTTTAAAATTTATTTAATACATTACCTATAAAAATTCTAATAATTTCCATTAAATTTCTAAAAAAAATTCTAAATTCTGAAGTTTTACCAAATTATTAAAAAGTCATAATTTCAAACATTTAAACTTTAAAAATTAATTCAAATTGAAAAATTGATTAAAATTAAAAAAAATTGTATTTTCAGAAAAAAATCCAAAAGCATACAACATTTTAAAATTCAGAATGTAGAAGGATTGTTAGACACTCCAAAGGTAAGTATAAAAACAGGATAAATCTTTCATAAAAGATCCAACATTTTTTTGAAATCACCCTTGAGCAATTTTCAAAAAAAAAAAAAAAATCATGGCTCTCTCCACCCAAACAACCATTCTAACCCAATTGAACTCCACATCACTGGCAATAAATTGATATTCGTTCGCATAATACTTCAAAAAGCACTCGATACAACAGCATCTCGACGTGGACATGTGCTCGTACGCGATACACGCTCGACGTACACTTCGAATTAGACACGATTCATTGAAACGCATCCACCTACAAAAATACGAGTGACTTCTATTTTAATCACAGACCAATTTCATCCTGTCTTGGAATACCTCACACACACACACCACGAGGCAGAACACGCGCCACCGCCGTTCAAATTATTCGGCATCGAGTACCGCATAATAATTACCGCAGCCAAGTAGCGATCGGTTCGTCTACGAGGAGGTGAAAAAAGTCGAAAAATCAAGAGCATATAATCGAAATATCGCCTCTTCGGTATAAATACGAGCATATGTGGGTAAGAACAAGGTTACTGTATTGCTTTTCTGGCATATACAACTCTTTAATTATACGATTTTTATTGCCTGCAAGAATTTTCAAATTGGGAAAACGTCAGTCGTCGTTGGCGTTAGGCTCGTGCAACTTAATGAAAATTAATCTTCGAAAAATAATTATCGAAAAATGTAGATGCATTTTTTCTCCTTTTCTAATCACGATGCAAACGAATATTAGGTAACAAGGCGAGATGTTGCTCAGTTTGTTTACATGGAGATGAATCGTTGTGTTGTTGAATTTTACCAAGTCCAATACTACATAGATATTTAATATTAAAAATTGGAGGGGAGGGAGGGGTCCAATCAAAATTTTTGTAATAATAGAAATTACTCCTAGGACTTCAAGCTACAACTCTTATTTGAAAATTTCTTCAATTAGATGCCTACTTCTCCCAGTTTTTGATAATTCAAGCATCCTAAGTCGTATTTTGCGAAATTGGAGGGGAGGGAAGGGTCTAATAGAAAATTTTATAATAACCAAAATTAATTCTAGGACTTCAACCTATAACTTTTATTTGAAATTATTTTCAATTGGGTGCATATAATTCCTCCCAGTTCTGAATAATTCAAGTTTATAAGTTGTATTTTGCAAAATTAGAGGGTAGGGGAGGGTCTAATCGAAAATTTTATAAATACCAAAATTATTAGTAGGACTTCAATCTACAACTTTTGTTTGAATTTTTTTTCAATTGGTCCCTTCCTCCCCCACTTCTCTGATTAGTAATTAGTATCTTCTGAGTGTTATGCGAAATCGATGGGTAGGGAGGGGTCCAATTGAAAAAATTGTCAAACAAAAGTTGTAGTTCGAAGTCCTAGGAACAATTTTGGTAATAACAAAATTTTCAATTGGACCCTTCCCTCCCCTCAAATATTGAATATGAAGTATCTTAGTATAGGGACTTGATAAAATTTAACAACAACGATCCACTTCCCCGTAAAAAACTGAGCAACCTAGACACAAGTGTGCAACACTAACTAGACGTGTGCTCCGCAATCTATCAATGCACCGCTGTTTTGAAAAAATATCAATGTGGCAACTGAACAGACGCGAAACGCGCGTCAATCCATCAGCTAAATATGATTTTCTTCAATGACTCACTGAGCGCATATTTTATAATACGAGTTTAGGTGGGTATACGAAGGGCGGCGATGGCAGACGAACAAAAGGGATGAACGGCGTGAAAACTACCCCGGTCAAAAATCAATGCTCGCTTTACACAGCTCACTCGTATATATACAGTATACTCTAAATACGCGGCCAACTAAACGTATAATTCAATAATTTCCATCAACTCGTCGCGTCTAGGCTAAGAGCACAAAAGGCTGCGTTTCTTTTTCGCAGCATTTATTTACGTACTTACGAGTAGGTACGTCTCTCTTTCTTTCGTTATATTCTCGTATATACCGTACGAGTGAAAATGCATCGCATTGCGAGTTCGCTGTTCAATTTTCCTTTGCCACTCGAACCCTCTCTCTCTCTCTCTCTCTCTCTCTCTCTCTCTCTCTCTCTCTCTCTCTCTCTCTCTCTCTCTCTCTCTCTCTCTCTCTCTCGAGGTACTTTTTTCGCTGCTGCCTTCGCTTTTGCCGGCTTTTGAGCTTGCGCAAAACAACTTCATCATTTCATTTCTCCAACGTCGCATCGCGTCACGCCGCCGTCAGCTCGTCACTACTACGCTACGCTGGCTGGCTAAGGCTGATGCGAGTATGATGTAGCCCATAAGCCATAAGCTCGATACTGTTAGTACCTATTCCCAGCAATGTTGATCGAATTGAATTGGTACATAAAACGATGACGGCCACGTGTTCACGCATACAAATGCGACCACCGTCGCTTCGAGTCGATTGTGATGTGTTGGGCTAGCAGCAGCTTTTGCAAAAAATCATACAGGGAGGTTTCCTTCGTTGGGTAATAATTATTGTCCTCGTTATTTATTCCGAGTCGTGTGTACGAGGCAGTTGCACGAGTTGTCAATCATTCGAGCTGTGTTTGCATATGCGAATTTTGAGGTCTTCGATGCTTCTTTTCATATTGCTACAGAGGTCTTTTTTTTAGAGAGGTCATTTTCCAGGACCTCTGTATATCTTAATATTTAGTATCGTTTCTCGCGTAAAATACAGCCCAACGGTACATTCTTTACTATTCTTTATTGTTGTTTCGAGCTGGGACCTCACTAGTAGGGGGTTATACTTTTTTAACACTCGCCACAAATACTTTCACCTAAATACACACTGTGTTTGCCAAGCGTTAGAGAGGTCCTGGAGCAAATTCAGGTTTGAACGCCTTTACCAGCATGTAGAGTTCGCAAAGAGCTACCAGCTAATAATACGAGAGTAATTTTACAATATAACCTATAGGAAATACAATTTTTATTAGAAAAATCGTATTTTTTTAGGACCTCTCCTTTGTGTTTATGTGTCTAAGACCTCAGTTTTATACCTATGCAAACCTGTAGTGTGTTTGTAACGAAAGTTGAATTTTTTCGAGGGGTAATTTGGTGTTGGATAGTCTTGGAATTTCACATTGAAACTGATGGTGGTGGTTTTTGAGGGTTTTTTTTGTCAATTTTTGCTTTGATGGTTGGTTTGATGGTATGAGAAGAACGACTTGACAACTTTTTTTTCATTGAGAAAGTGAAGTTTTTAAAAAATGTTTTGTTTTTCAGATTTTTTCTATTTTTCTTTTTTTTTTAGGATAAAAGCATTTTTTCTAAACTGACTGATTTCAAAAGCAAAATTTTATTTTATTTTTTATTTTATTATCTACCAATTCCATTTTTATTTTATTTTATTTTTCATAAATTTCATAAAACGTTTTTTCAATACCTAATAATTTCATATTTTTTTATTTTTTATTTTTAAATTGAGGATATTTTAGATTTAAAATTAGTCCAATTTTCTTAAAATTTCTTCCAATTATTTTTTATAGATAACAATTTTTTTTTTCAATTTTCTTTGATTTTTCATCAATTTTTAAAAGAACTTTCTCAACTACTTTCGCAATTTCGTCCCCATTGTGGGAGAGAGAGGGGAGTAATCTTAATGACGAAATCTAGGATCTAAAATTAAACAAATTGTTTAATTTTTTTAAATTCTTTTTTTTCGTGTTAAAATTATTCTTTTTTCAAGATAATTTAAATTACCTAGGGGGGGGGGGGGTAGTTGAGCAACTATTTCAAATTTTTCTCAGGTGATAAATTTTAGATTTTCTACAATTTTTCAATATACCTAACTAATTAAAAAAAAAATCATCAATTTTGTTTTTCCAATATCTTTTTCATTTTTGGGTTGAGGGAAAAGGGTAAAATCATCACATCATGTAACACATTCAAAATCTTAACTTGTTTCAATGTTTTCAATTTTGTTGGTTCATTTTTTGGGGTATTTTTTGGACTGGTTTACTAAGGGCGATTTTTCAATTTCTTCAATTCATGAAAATTTTAATGGGCAGAGACACAATCTTTCAATTTTTTCATTTTTTAACTCGATTTTCTAAAAATTTTCGTCAATTTAAAAAACGCGTAGCAGTCAAGATGCTCCGCGACAGCCGAATTTTTTTTTTCAAGTTAGTGTACCTCTTTGAAAACGTTTTCATCCATGGTATTTCAGTTTCAATATCAGTTTCAACTTCAAATTCAGTTTAAAAATGTCAGGTTTTTGTCTTCAGTTTTAGTTCCTCTCTGCATTGAAGATTTCATCTTCAGATGGGGGCTCCGCCCCCATACCCCCGTTGAGGCTCCGACCCAACCCCCTCATCACTTTCAGCTCTTAGGATGGGGGCTCCGCCCCCATACCCCCGCGTTGGGGGCTTCGCCCCCAACCACCTCGTCAATTCCAACTCTTCAGATGGGGGCTCCGCCCCCATGCCCCTATTGGGGAGCTTTACCCTCAATAGGGACATGGCAGGAGAGGATTGAGGGCTTCGCTCTCAATCCCCTTCACACTTTCAGCTCTTCAGACGAGGGCCAACACACCAAAAAAGAGGTTAAAACGTGAAAATTTATGATTTTTGACCCTGTACGGGGGTCAAATGGTGCTCAAAAGTCGAAACCTCCAAAAGGCACATCAGTGACCTCTACTGACCCTACATCCCAAATTTCGATTGTTTAGGTCTTTTAGTTTGGGCTGTAGGCTGTTCAACGCGTCAGAAAAGACAGGTTAAAACTTGAAAAATATTGATTTTTGACCATGTATTGAGGTCAAAAGGGGTTTAAAGGTCAAAACCTACAAAAGGCACATCAGGGGCATGAACTCGATCTATGATAAAAATTTAGGCACCCCAGCTCCATTTGGGGAGTCTGTAGCTTGATCAACGTGAAAAAATGACCTCAAAATCCACTTTTTGGGCCCTAAAATGGGGTGGGGATGACTTACGAAGCTGAAATTTGGATACAGCGGAGACAATCAGAGTCACTGTTGTTGGTAAAAATTTTAAATCATTTTGTCAAATTGGGGCTTCTTTTGAGCCCCCCTCAAAAAGGGGTGACCCCCAATTTTGGGGCTCGAGGGTCAAAAAACCCAAAAGGCACCTCAGTGATCCTTACCGATCCTAAATACCAAATTTTAGTTTCCAAGGTCATTTGGTTTGGGCTATAGGCTGATCAACACACCTAAAAAATAGGTTAAAATGTAAAAATTTCTGATTTTTGACCCTGTACGGGGGTCAACTGGTGCTCAAAAGTCGAAACCCCCAAAAGGCACATCAGTGACCTCTACTGACCCTACATCCCAAATTTCGATTGTTTAGATCATTTAGTTTGGGCTGTAGGCTGTTCAACGCGTCAGAAAAGACAGGTTAAAACTTGAAAAATATTGATTTTTGACCCTGTATCGAGGTCAAAAGGAGTTTAAAGGTCAAAACCTACAAAAGGCACATCAGGGGCATAAACTCGATCTATTATAAAAATTTAGGCACCCCAGCTCCATTTGGGGGGTCTGTAGCTTGATCAACGTGAAAAAATGACCTCAAAATCCACTTTTTGAGCCCTAAAATGGGGTGGGGATGACTTGAGAAGCTGAAATTTGGATACAGTGGAAACAATCAGAGTCACTGTTGTTGGTAAAAATTTCAAATCATTTTGTCAAATTGGGGCCTCTTTAGAGCCCTCTTCAAAAAAGGGCCACCCCCAATTTTGGGGCTCGAGGGTCAAAAACCCCAAAAGGCACCTCAGTGACCCTTACCTATCCTAAATACCAAATTTTAGCATCCAAGGTCATTTGGTTTGGGCTGCAGGCTGATCAACGTACCGGGAAGCGAGAAAAAACATGAAAAATTGTGAAAAATCTTGATTTTTGATCCTTGACAGGGGTCAAAGGGGGCCCAAAAGTTGAAACCTACAAAAGGCACATCAGGGGCACAAACTTGATCCATGATGAAAATTTTGGCCCCCCAGCCCCATTTGGGGGGTCTGTAGCCTGATCAACGTGAAAAAAATGACCCCAAAACCCACTTTTTGGGCCCTAAAATAGGGTGGGGATGACTTAGGGGGCTGAAATTTGACTATGGTGTAGGTAATTAGGGTTCTCATCCCTGGGGCAAGTTTCAAAAAATTTCATGATATTGGGGCTCCCCCGCACCCCCTCAAAAAAGGGTAAAATCCCCAATTTTGAGTTAGGGCCCCAAAATTTTTTTTGCATCATTCCTACACCGAGGGGACCCTACATATCAAGTTTGACCTCATTTGACCTGTTAGGCTCGGCCCCAGAGTTCCAAAAGTAGCGTTAAAATTATATGTACATATATATATATATATATATAAATATGTGACTTTTGCAAATCGTCATCTTTTGGTCCCAAACGTCGAGAAATGGAGTCAGAACTCTTCTACCCCCCCTCCTTCTAAATTAGGGTCGGACACAATAGCCTAAATTTTTTTTAAAAAATTCGGCTAAAAAATCTTCTTAGTTGTTTTTTCAGTTCCTTCTTTATTTATTGGATGAAGAGATTGAGGGGGATCAGGAATTAAAAATCTGAACGGATTCGATTTTTTTTAAAATTTTCGTTCCTTTTTTTTTTAAAGTAAAAATTATTTTTTTGAACCTTTTCCCAATATTTTTTTGACTTTTTACATTTTTTTTACCAATTCTAAAATTTACATTTGTTGGGGAGGGGGAAGCCTTAGATTTGAAATCTCAATTTTATCCAATTTTTTCTACTTCTTTTGATTTCTTTTTTCAGGTAAAAATTTATTTTTTATACCAATTTCGAAAAAACTATTTTAAAAATGTTATAAAATTAATCATTTTTTTTAAAAATTGGTACGTAGGCCCAGGCACATATTTCAACGTTCTCTAATTTTTTCAAGTGATATTTTTTCGATTTACTGTTACAATTTTTGTCCTAATATTTTATCTGTTTTCTTCAATTTTCCATCAATTTAAAAAAAATCGATTGATTTTCCAATCTATTCTCCTTTTTGACAAGTAAACGAAGTGGAGAGGGAGGGGTTGAATTTTCATATCAAACAAAATTTGAGTTTTTCTCCATTGTTTTTCAAATTCTTTCTCAATTTTTTCTTCAATTTTTTTTTGTTACACTGCGATCTTTTATGAAAAGATTGCATGGAAAAATTGAGACATTTTCGATGTCATGAATTTGTTGATTCTCTCTCCCTACACCTGGAAATTTTTTCTCCAAATATACACAACTGGAAAATATTAAGGACCGTTTTTCAGCTTCAAATATCAATATTTTGAATTTTAAAGAATTTTTAAAAATTACGTTATTACTTATTACCAGAGCCCGGATTTTTATGAAACGTCATATTTTTCTGAGTTGATGATAATGGGGCAAATCTGGTATTTCTTTGTGATTCGTAAAATTTGCTACATTTTGAGCCCTATTTGTTAGGTCATATTTTGCATATTTTGACCTTGTCATATTTTTGGCATTTAAACAGCACCTGCGGTGATATTTTGACCTTTTTAGCGTTTTTTTGATAGATTTTTCCAAATTCTTCGTTTTTTTTTCTCACTATTTCATGTATTTTTCAGATAAAAAATTCCAAGTTCATTTAATTAATAAAGTACGGATTCCTATTCATTTTTACCGTTTTATTTTATTAATTTTTTTTGGGGGTTATTTTTGGTTCATTCAATCAATTAAGAACCGTTTACTGTTCATTTTTATCGTTTTATTTTATTTAAAAAAATAATTTTGTTTATTTTTGGAAAATTCAATGATTTTTAAACAATTTTTAGTGTTACCATGCTGTTCTACTGAAAAAACGATTTTCGGGGATACCCATATTGATGTGAATGATGTGTCATATTTTTGAATATTTTGACCTTTAAGGGCATATTTTTGATGCTATAAAGTCATAAAATATGGTCATATTTTGAAATTTTTAGGTCATAAAAATCCGGGCTCTGCTTATTACTGATTAGAAAATTTTAAATAAATTTTTCAATCCCTTAATCCACCTAGAAATGAATTCAACAGTAAAATATTGAAATTTTTTTGAAAAAATATTCGCAAAAATTTGAAAAATGACTCATAGATTGTGTGGAAATTTGAATTAAGCAATTTTTTGACACGCTTTCTAACACTCAGAATCATCTCATATCATTCGCGACAAACAGAGAAAACTGAGAAATCACGCAGATGAGCAATACCCAAATCAGCCACCGAAAATACACACTCAAGTCTCTCAGAGCAAACAGTATAAATACGAAATACGACACATGACGAAAAACAATCACAAGATAAGGTAAAAAGAATAAAATGTCAACAACGCTTTGCTCGTTTTATCGTTCACATAAGCGTAACTTGTCTAGATACGAGAGACTATTTTACAAATATAAAATTAAAAACTAAATCGCGTTAATAAAATATTGCAAAATATTCTAGCATACTTTGACGATTAACTCACTCTTCCGAATTTTATTTATTCTCTACCTTCAACGAACGATCAAAGCAGAGAAAAGGTGACGAAAAGTTAACACAGTCATTCTCAACTCGTAGTAACGTCCGAGTTGAAAAAATATACCCAAAAACCTTTAGACAAGCTCGCAGTTTTAAATGACGTACGGTTTATTTATGGTGTAATCATACGCCAGGGTATTTCAGCAGCATAAAAGTTATAAAAACTACGAAAAAAGTAGTGATTTATGACAAGTGGTCATAAAAGTTACAAGAGGTCACGAAATGGGCTTGAAATTTTTTATTTCAAATTTTCGCCAATTTTTATGTACCAGGAATGAAAAAAATAAATAAAAATTTAATGTTTGGCTAACGTAAGATTACAGAGGAAATGAGAGTCCTTCGCTTCGAGTTCGTGCGTGTAGATAACACGATTTTTAATTTTTCATCAAGAAATTCTTTCCTTCCTCGACTCATCGAGGCATGGAATGAATTTAAAATCGAAAAAAAAAATATATTGGATCAAACTGGAAATTCTAAGCATACACCAGAGCATATAAAACATCACGATGCCAGGCCCAGTTCTGGCAGAGTTCTCATTTTATAAGAAGGGGAAATGACGAGATTAAAGGAAGTCTCTTATAATATGAAAAAAATTCACTCTTTCAACATTTCGATACTTGCGTCTTTCTAATACATATTTTCACCAACGTGACAATCAAATCAACTCTACTCATCTTCTCTCGAGAATGTCGTTTTTATTTTAAACTAAAGAGAGAAAAAATCAACATTCGATTTTATTCGAAAAAAAAAAAACACGAAAATGTATGGATCGCTATTCGAAGCGATACGTTTCCGAACTGAGAGCTTATTTCTTATTCGGAAGCGAGGCGTAGTATACACATATACAGAATGCAGACTTTATAAATAAAATAAAAGAATTTCAGCGGATTAGTGTGAAGTTATGGCAGAGGCTTATTGCAGTACGTTGGAGATAGGACGAATGCGTGGTAAAATGCTATTTTTACATCGAATGTAAACCGTGTAATATATAACGCGTGGTTGTAAATTTCTTCGTTAACTCGTACGTTTTCCTAGATAGTGATGATAATTTACCAACTACTGTTTATAGTCTATAATGTACGTATATACTCGTGCCCGGCATGTACCGAATTTAAATACACGACGAGATGATTTTTTACCCATTTAAATATGCCAATTCTTCAAACTTTCATTTGCCATTTATGTACCTATACTTTAGAGACGTCTGTGTAGAAAAAAAAATAAATTCTAGGTATTCTATTGTTGATATTCTACGTCGATTACGCGATGTAATTAATGCGACGATGTATACGTACGTACCTATGTACTTGTACATTACGTATTGCACATTTATAAATCATACAATCGACGTAAATTAAATACGAGTAGAAATGATAATAGAGATAAATCATTATCATAATCGAGCCAAGGTGACTGTTATTTGAGGCGTTTTAGTTTTAATCAGCTGCCAATTTCACTCTTTTGCAACGATGCCCTTTTTAATACATGTAGAATACCTACTAACTACCTAGTATTATTGGATGTGTTAGGTATGTATTTTGATATCACTGCTCGCCAATTATGGACTTGTTTTTACTGATATCGTGTAATACGGATTTACTTACGACTCCTCCCAATTTTTATCGACGTCGATAGGCATCCGCAAACGTGCGATTATTTCTTCGATTCAATTGTAAAGTACGCCCATCAATTACCGACTTCGATTAGGTGGATAATTAGGAGTTTATTTTGGGTGGAGTTTTTCTCAGATTTTCGAGATTTAATGCGGGGGGGGGGGGATTTTTTTTATAGAATTTTTCCGTTGAAGTAGGTTGATCTGAAATAAGATAGAAATTTTTTTTGGTCTAAAATAACGATAGATTGGTACATACAACGATTTTTTTTTTCAAGAATTATCCAAATTTGATAGTCTTTATTTCATCTCTCAGGCATTTCAGGGGTACGAGAAAAGATCCCTTGGTAGATGGATATTTCTTATAAAATTTGAATGGGAAGGGGTAATTTTTTTTTTTTTTTTTTTTTGTTAAAAATATAATTATGAATTTGAACAATTTTTAAAAAAGGTTCAAAACAAGAGGATAAAAGAATGGAGATTTTCATTAAAAATTATTCCATTTTGATAGATCTTCATTTCAACTCTCAGATATCTCAGAAATTCGAAAAAAATTAATGGATACTTTTCACCAGAATTTGATGGGGAAGGAGAATTTTTTTTAGAATTTTTGCGATTAAAAATATGAAGATGGATTCGAAATTGAAAAAAATTATTCTGCATCGATAGGTCTTCCTTTCCTAACGCATTTCAAAAATCTAAAAAAAAAATATATGAGACGTGGATATTTTTTCAGAATTTTTGTGATTCAAGATAGATGGATTCAAAATGTGAAAAAAAAAGTTCAAAATAAAGATAGAATATTCGAGTTATTTTTTCAAAAATTATTGTTTCGATAGGCCTTCATTTCATTTCTCAGATATCATAAAAATTTGAAAAAATTCATGAGACACTGAAGAGGGAAGTAGAGATTTTTTAGAGAATTGTTTTAGTTGAAAATGAATGGATTTGAAATATGACAAAAAAAAATCAAAAATTATTCTATTTTAAATAAGTCTTCATTTCATCTCTCAGACATCTCAGAAATTTGAAAAGAATTTATGAGACACGAATATTTCTTAGAATTTGAAGGGTGATGGGAGAGGATTTTTTAAATATAATTTTTGTGATTAAAAATGAATGGATTCGAAGCATGTAATATGAAAAAATTTAAAAAAAAAAGTAAAATAATCGTCCCAAAAATCATTCCACTTTCATAGGCCTCTGATCATTTCAGGGATCTGAAAAAAGTTCAAGGAACTTGGATATTTATCAGAATTTGACGGAAGAAAGGAAAGCTTTTTTTAGAATTTTATCAGCACCCAACTTGAATAAGTCAACTTGAAACACTCCAAAAAATTTCCTCTCAAATCAGAATAAATTACTCCTATCAATTTTGCTTTTTTTAGTGAAGATGATATCACTTAGATAGACCCTTGTTCACCTCTCAGGTATTTCAACGTTTCTTCAAAAATGATCCTAATTTGATAAGCTTTAATACATAGTTCACCTTTCAGGCATCTTAAAAATCTGAAAATTATAATATTGAGACATGGATACAAAGTATTTTTTTAAATTTGATGAGGGATTTTTTTTTAATAGAATTTTTGTGGTTGAATAAATGGATCTGAGTGTGGAGAAAAAAATTGGTTCGAAGTAAAAATGAATGAAATTAATAATTACGTTTTCCCCCCAAAAATAATCCCACTTTGATAAACCTTGCTACAACTTTCAGGCATCTCAAGGGTCTGAAATTTTTATAGAAGACATTTCTTATAATTTAATTGGAAGGAGGGGAGATTTTTTCATAATTTTTGTGATCTTCTTAAATAATGTGCCTGATTCGAAATATGAATAAATTAATTTATACATTTTTTTTTAGAAGATAGGCCTCGGTTCACTTTTCAGTCACCTCAAGTACCTGAAAATTTTTTTAAAAATGAATTTCCATTCAAAATTAATCATAGAGTAGATTTTCAACTTATTCGAAAAACTAAACGTACAACAAGAAGATAAAATGATGAAAACATTTTTTTTAAAAAATGGATTCACTTTGCAACCTTCTGTGGAAACCCTTGACTCACCCAAAGGTACACCAACCACTAAAAAAAATTGGGAAAAAATTTCACATTTAAAAAAAAATATTATTTACCTAGTCGACTTTATTAATACAAAAAAAAAAAAAGTAGATCGAGTAAATTGATCTGAATTGCCAAGATAAATTTTTAGACATTTCTGGAACCCTAGAATAATTTTATGAAATGAATTTAAATTCAAAATTAATTTTACAGTCGATTTTCAGTTACCTACTATTCGAAACAAAAAAACGTAGAACAAGCAGATCAGAATTAAGAAAAAATAATTTTTCATAAATGGTTCGAACTTGGAACCGATTGGCTCACTTCCAGGTATCTCAGCTACTTAAAATAATTTTAGGTATGAATTTCATATTATGGTATCAAAAAATGTATTTTTTTTAGTTTTAATTTTTTTTTCGAACTCAGGCACTGAAGGGTGAATTTGAAAACATATTTTAGGAATAAAATTGAATTTCAAAATAAATAATTACAAAAACGATTTTTGTCAACCTGAAGAAGAACGATGATCAAGTAAATAGATCTGAATCGCGAAGATTTTTCATTTTTTTTCTTCAAAAATTACCCTACATAAATTTTGAGAAATCTTAGCTTGCCTTTTAGGCAACTCAACAATCTGAAAATTTTTTGTTGAAACGAATCAAAATTTAAAATAAATTACACGAGTCAATTTTCAGTCAATTCGAAAAAATTAACGTTTTGAGTGATGAAAATAATTTTGTTTTAAAATGATTCCACTTTGAAAATCCTTGGCTCACCCTTACACATCTCGACTGTTGAAAAACTAAAATCTGGGCCAAATTTAATTTCAGAACAAATTATAATAATCGATTTTCAGGCAATTCAAACACCTAGAGATGAACTAAACAGATCAAAATTGAGAAAATATATTTTTTTTTCTTCAAAAATATCTCTATTTTGGGAACTTTTCCAACCCCTCAGACACATTAGGAAGATTGAAATTTATCGAACAAACTGAACCATGTACTGGACTCTTGAGTCAATTTAAAACATCAATATTTTCCCTCAACATATGAGAAAATGATTCATATTCGATAACAAACTACTCTCAGAATCACTCAAATTACTCTAATATCTACCTCTGGAAAATATAATTTTTGATTTTATCAAGACTTCGTCGAATCTTCTTCACTGGAAATAACGCATCGTACCTCATGAAAATAAATTCATAATATTGCTCCTCATACATTTACATACACCTAATCGTTCACTTCGTCAATACTCGTTCATAATCGTCACTCATTAAAAAAATGCATCTCTATTACACTTCTTTTCCACGCAGCATTTCTCATACGAATCATGTCATAATCATAACACACAACACATCCCAGCCACTCGATACACCGACAATTAAAAATTCTTCGATTCGGTTACCGGTTGAAAACCCATGAATTCTGGCATTATATCTGCGATACATCAGAAAAATCCGACTAATAAGCTGTCAGTTTTGCTTTCCTGTACATGAGAGAGTAATAATAATACGAAAAATAAACGCAGCGGGTAGAAACGACAATACTCGCATCGCAACAGAGTACTAAAAATGGGTAACGCAGACGCGAACGCGATGGACAATGAATCAATAAAGCGTCAATCGTATACATCTTCATGGTAAGAGTTTTTTTTCCACTTTTTTTCCATCTATAAAACAATCCGGTTACCATTTTAGTTTCATTTCTCCATGCACATATCGTAGGTACAACGTTGCGAGATAATTACACCGTAATCTATCAACGTCAATGCTGCGTATATTAACATCGATAATATTTTCACCTCTGACAATATACATTTTGTTATGGTCCTTCGAATTTGGATTTACTCGAATCTAAGTCGATTTCCAGGTTAAATACTTTTACTTTTGGGATACTCGGGTTGAATTTTGATAAGAATTAATCGCACGTGGATTATGGTTGTGATACGAGGAATGAGAAAATTACTTCACGAGGTAATTTCAATTTTGTACCGAATATTTTGAAAAAAATTAATTCAACCATGGATGAAAATTATTTAAAAAAATTATTTCGAATAAAATCTTGGAAAATTAATTTTTCTATTCTTATCACTAATAGGCTCGACCAAAAAATACACAACCCTTGACAAACAAACACTGATAACACAACAACAAAACACATTCCAAGGCACAAAACTACTGATAAGACCGAAACAACCCCTTGCAATTTTAGATCAATATTTTACCAGAGTAAAAAACACACATACGTTAATGGAATAAAAATACACAAAATTGTACGACAAATTCTACGTACAGAATTGGACCATAATACAACCTCACAACCCTCGAAAATGAGGTAACGCGTCGATAAAAAAATTTCACAACAAAAGTACGAGCTAGACCAGGTGTTTTGAAAAAAATATACAACAATTACCTGTTTTCTCCTTGATTTCACACAACACGCTGAATAACGATGGCTTCATTCGATGACAATTTAATGTATGTTTTCTGTAAAACGAGAAACTCGACATTAGTTCAACGAGAATAAATACTACATGAATAAATCTAAGCACTCTAAGTATCTAATTTGAGGTACCTAGAAGGGTAGTGGAAATACAAACAAAGCCTATATCGACGATAATTATTACAAATAATAATAATTACGTTGAAAACAATCGAACAGTCGATCGGCTGAAAGTACGCCTACGACGAGGGTATGTTTATATTTTAATTATTACTCGAGATAGCCGCAACGTAACATTTAATTCGGCTATAATGCTACACAGATGTTTATTTACTAGCGACATTTCGATATTGGACAGCTGATGGGAAATAATGCTTTAAAAAATGACACCATCTAACGTACCTAGCTTGAGCTTCATCTAGTGACTGATCCGTGATGTTCATAATTTGTTGCAATATTTCGCCGATATCTTGCCTTCTGGTTTCTTGATCGGGTGTCGTAGGACCATGATTTGGATCTACAGGTTGCATTCCATAAGGTTGAGGCATAACGCCGACTTGACCACTCGGATGCATCATGCGGTTTTGATCGTCCATAATATAATAAAATCAAACACTATAGCGATTTTCACGGCTATGTAAACTTTCGAACTATAAAATACAAAATTACACAGTTTTCAACATGATTTAAACCGATTAACTATAACTTTAGGTAATTAGCATTCGAAACGCGAAAAATATTTATTCTTACCGACGCGAATTTAATAAATAAAATGTCAAAACTATCAAATCAAAAATTGTAAACAACGAATAACGGATTACAAAGAAAAACTTGTTCTCGCACAGCACCAGACATCACACGTGTTTCCTCGTAAACACTCCGAATGACAAAAATAAAATATGGCCGAACATCTAACTTCCAATTGGTGGGGGTTGAATGCTCGAGGTGGGAAGGTGCTTACGAATTTGTTCAAGACAACCTTTACGAGAAATGCCAACAGGAAAAGACAGATTTTTCAAAATCCACCAATCATAATCGTTCGTTACGAGTTACCCGATGCGGTACCAGAGTGCGCCATGTACTGGACGTGGTATGTGGCAACGTTGCATTTTGCTCCGCATCGATGCATTTTGCTCGGATTGGACAGAAATTCCGGTTTGGAATTTTCTTATCAGTAGCTTATCACCTCAAAATTTTAAATTTTATTTCAAAAATACGAAATTTCAGATTTACGCCGGAATGGAAAATGATTCGAGGATTTTTCTAAAATCTTTGCTGAACAGTATTATCATTGTGTAGAAAATCCGCAGCTTTTACTATTTCAACTTTATGGGCCTCAGGAACACAACAATTCAAAATGTCAGGTGATGAAAACGCATCTGCTTCCCTCGAAAAAGGTATTGATTTACAATGAAACGTTCGACTTTTTAAATAAATTTCTGAACTGATAAAATAACGAGTTACTTTCTCGAATTATTCCAGACGAGAACGAGCAGTCCAAGTTGATATCAAATGAAAAAGAAAATGCATCGCTCGAGAAAGGTATCATGGTATAGTTTTTTCAATAAATTTCTGCAACGAAACGAATACTGGACCAGTCTGTTGTATTTTTCCAGATGAAAGCGAGCTGTCATCCAATTTAACTTTCAATCCTCCTGTATATATTCAGCGTTATAATGCGATAAGAGATGTCCTCGATGAAGAATGGTCTCAAACACGAGTGAAAAAAGTACGCCTAAGAGTTTCCTACCTTTTGTTACCTTGAATAAATAACACTAAATGCAATATTGTTACAGATGATCGATTTTGGATGCGCTGAATTCAAACTATTCAAGCACCTCAAAGAATTACCCCACATTACTCACATATGCGGAGTAGATTTAGATAGAGAGCTAGTCACACGATCAATATACGAAGCTCAGCCACTGCCATTTTATTACGTCTTGGGATTTTCTCATCCCTTGACCGTTGAATTATTCGCTGGAAGTGTAGCTGTTCCTGATAGAAGACTTTTGGACGCAGATGCTGTGATTTGTATCGAGCTGTGAGTTTAAAAATCATTTTTTCTCCTACGTTCCATGCAAATTTTACTTCAATTTTTTTTTTTTTTTTTTGTAGAATAGAACATTTATACGACGACATACTGGAAAAAGTACCATCGACTGTTTTCGAATTTATACAACCAGAGTTGGCTGTATTTACTACCCCTAATGCTGATTTTAATGTGCTATTTAATATGGAAGGATTTCGACACGACGATCATAAATTTGAATGGACAAGTAAAGAGTTTGAAGACTGGTAAGGATGAATTTTACAAAACAAACGTAGATATTCTTCTATTCAAATTTACTCTTGATATTATTAAATGATTTCAGGTGCTCTCAGATATTGCTCAAGTATCCTTTTTACACTGTCGAGTATAAAGGTATAGGAGAAGGTCCGACAGGAACCGAGCATTTAGGATGTTGCTCCCAGATGGCGATATTTCGTAGAATAAGTTCTCAAGAAAGAATACCTCATGTAAGAATCATTAACGCTGAATAGTTATAAAATTCTTTTGAATTCAACATGGAATTGGTTTTTATGTAAAGGTAGAAGTTCAAGAACCCTACGAATTGATCGGCTCTTTCCAGTATCCCTATAAAGAAGACACTCGAACCCCTGAAGAAAAGTTTTTTCAGACTTTGATAGCTCGAATCAATAGAGTATTCGTTACCAAAATGTTCATGAGTGAGGAAGATGATTCCAAATTCGAAATACCAGTCGACTACTTATGGGAATTCATGCGGGAATTCTGTTCGAGTTTGGATGAGTTCCTGTAAGCATGAAATAATTCTATTCGTGGTTTTCATTTAAAAAAAAAAAAAAAATGTTTTCATACCAAATCTAATAATTTTTTGATGGTAGCGAACTTTTACGAGAAAAGGATTATAAAATCGTAAAAAAAGATGGCGAGACCATCTTGGAAGTTATTGAAGAGGAAGTACATTCAGAATCTGAAGAAGCTTATGAATCTGACGAATATTCCTGTCATAGTCTGACTTTGAATGAAAATAAAATTTCGGACGAAGAATGGTAGAATTTTGCTACAGGGACGAAATAATATTATTACATTTAATTCTAATTTTTTGAAGTACTTACAACATGTTTGTAATGGTTATTGTTTTTTTACAAGTTTTTGTGATTTTTTTACCTTCTAACAAATGAGAACAATTTTTATACTTTCATTATCATTTTTGTTTTCATTTTTAATAAAATATTTTAAAACAGAATTCACTCGACATTCATTCACACGCACAGCCTAAATATAATACAAAATGAGATGAGAAATATAAATTCATATTAAAATTAGTTCACCTCGCGGTAGCAATAAATTAAAAAAGGAAAAAATCTAATTCTTGGGACATTTTCTGTTTTCTTTTTTCTGAGATTTTTTTCTCTTGCCAGTATCAGACTCATCTTTGAATCCTTTGAGTTCATCACAAAATAAAACCTGCAATACGAAATACATATCATGAGTTTCTTTCAAACGAAAATGCAGGTAAAAATATCTCTGGAGAATAAATACGAACACCATGAGCCCATCCAGCATAATCGCCAAATATACTTCGAAAATGATCTCCAATTTCGTTATAAACCCTATCGGTGACTGATTTTACACTTTTTAAATTAGGTAAATAATATCTTGCTGCGATTTGAAACACATGAGTATCGACTGGAATCGCCTCCAAGTGATTCAGTGACATTAAACAGATGCAATCTGCAACCTTTACGAACAATTTAGATATACGGAGAAAGTAAACACAAGATTATTTTCACTTTACGAATACAAACCTTAGCTCCTATGCCCTGCAATTTGATCAACTCAGCTTTGGCTTCTTTATATGGCAACTTTTCTAAACGTTTGATCCACTCTTCGCCACCAAATTCCATAATTTTACTCGCTGATTGCTGTATGAATTTCGCTCGATATCCGAAAGCAGCTTTCTGTAGGTCGCTAAGAACGGAAGGCTTGGCAAGTTTTACGACAGCGGGGAAATCGTGATACTTTATACCGTCTACTTCGGCTATTTCATTTCCATAAAATGTACTCATTTTATCTACCATTGATTTGATCCTGTGAAAATGATGGTTTTGTCAATATATGTACTTTATCAAGCAAGTATAACACAAATTGTGAGTACTGGTTTACCTCGTAATATTATTATTCGAAGAGCAAATAAAAGTAAAAATGATTTCAACCGGATCTTGATTAAGCATCCGAACGCCAGTGAACTTCTTGGAAGCTTCCTCGAACATACGGTCACGTTTAGCCCAATCTTTATATAAATCAACTAATGGTTCGTCGAGACGAAGATAATTTTTCAAAAGTGTTTCTTCGTTCCCCGAAGTGGTATCTTTGGACGATGGGAACACTTCGTAGAACACGAAGTCGTCGTCTTGCCATAATTTCCAGACACGATGAGCGAATACTCCGATCCATTTACCATCAGTTCCAGTCTTCCAACTACAAGCAATTGATTATGAAGGATGTGATCAAATTTATCTGAAAAATGAGTGAAAACACAACTTACCGAAATGCTTGGCCTCCGTTGAACGTGTAATCGAAGTGTAACTCAGATTTGGGAAATTTAATCTTGCCAGCCATCTTAGAAGGGAATCGAGAACACTTTAAAGGAGTAAATTTGTTTTGAATTCAATAGAGATTTGAAAGTTTTATGCGAGAAAAGAATTTGAGACTCGATATGCTAGGATTGTTAATTTCTTCAAAAAATACTGTGAAATGCAACAATGAAAATTGATTTGAATGAAAGTAGTTTCATCGCGATTTCTCGATAGTTTGATATTACAGAATACAGAGGATTTTTGCCATAATTATTTCAATTTTTTTCGCTAATAAAATGAATTAAATTTGTTTGTTCAAATTTAATTTCTAAGCAGCTGTTCGCGCCATGACGCTTATCACACTTCACACACGAGAACCCCCTTCCCCTTGCACCAATCCTTCCATCGGTGGTAATGATTGAATTTTCGGGTAATTCTGAGTAAATTACGAGTAATTACGTAAAAATGGAATGCATCAATGACAATCAATTTTTAATTTTTTTTCATCATTTTTTTTTTATTTTAATTTTTTTTCTGGTGTGTGTAAGTGAAACCTATCTCGATGGTTTCGAATTTTGATGAAAATTATAAATTTTATAATATTAGCAGACGTGTGAAAAAAAAAGGACCATCATCGTGATTCGTATTTTTTATAAATTTTTATAGGTATTTTATTTTTTTTAACCAAGTTCAAATGTTTCTTTCCTGTAAATAGATATTATTTGAAAATAACTCTCGAGTTGACAAATATAATAATCTGCTTTCAACCAAAGACCAAACATACGAAGATAATATAGAGTGTACCTACACATAAAAAATGAAATCAAACATTCACAACATGAAACTATATATTTACTATCATATGATTACAAAAAAAATAAAATAAAATAGGTACATAAAACAATTTTTCAAATTAAACACGAATAAAACAAAATAATGCCATATTCAAAAAAGAATAAATTTGGCAGTTATTTCACTTCAGAAGATTTTCCTCGCCAGTATTTATGAGTAGGTACTACGCAAAACGCTGATTAAATTATTCAACTTCGATTCGACGTAGTTAGGTAGACGTAGGTATATTTATTATAAAGCTTGATTAATAATCAAGAATTATACACGAATTCCTAACAAAATTGCAATACAATCCAATTCACAAAACGAGCCAAATCACAAAGACATAAATTCATTTCCATTTCTTGAAACGCACGCTTCGTTCTCCTAATGAAACAAAATATTAAATAATAATAAAACATACGACCGTAGACATATTAAATACGCATGTATGATACCTAATTATTATTTTAAAAAATTCAATTTTTACGCACCAACTGGCATAGTAACTCTGGCAAAAAAAGGAGTAGGTAACTACAAACTACATAGAAGTGTACTTCTGTCAAAGAATTTACATTTCAAAAAGGCGAATGCTAAGTAAAGTATTTAGGGGTAATTTTTAAATTCAGAACGTTTAAGTAATCTATCACAGAAATATTTCCTGGTAACAAGTTTGTTTACAGCTGTTTTATTATTTACATGAAGAACTAAAGGAAATTCTTGACACCTGATTTTTCTAATTTTTAATCTATAATATAAAATATTTATTTGAAAAAATAATGTGCTCTAAATATGCGTTTGTTTTTGAAAATTACTCAAAATAAAATTTTAAAAAATCGACAAGAGCAGATTAGAAAATGAAATTAATATTTTGAGGACAATTTTAAAGTACATATTACATATTAGTGTTATTTTTCATCAAGAGTAGGAGGCAAATGTTTTCCTATACTTGTACTTAAATTGAAACACTGAATTATCTCCTGCATTTATCAATAAAAAAAAATTTAAAAAATGCAAATAATCAAATAGAAATGAATCAACAGTATCTCCAAAACAGGTCCTTTTTCCAAATTGTTCAAAACGTTCAAAAGTAAAAGTATTTTATTTTTTTTGTTTTTTTTCTGTTATTTTTTCAAAAAGATGTAATTACAACAAATTACAAATTTTCTATTTTTAAAATTTTTTTTTTTTGGAAAATTCATCATTTTTTCCCACAAGTTTAAAATTGAAAAACAAAAAAACATTTTAAAATTTTGGTTCAAAACCAGTTTATTAAAATTTTAAATTTCCACTTCAATTCCTGAAAAGTTTGGCTCAGAACTAGGTTTTGCAATAATGTAGTTATTTTATCATTTCTATTAATTTGATGCGCTTTTTATTTATTTTCTATGGTTCACAGTCAATTTTCCAAAATTTTCTTCTGATTCAGAACAAATCCTCCACTTTTTTTCAGTTTGATTAATGATCGATTTTTTGAAATGTTATCGTAATCAATTTTTCATTTTCCCCTTCTAAATAGTCGATATAGAAAAAGTTTTCATACCTCTTTTCCTTTGAATTTTATTCGAAACAATTTTTCGAAAAAAATAATTTTGTATGAAAATTGATTCATTGAAATGTTGTCAATTTTTTTTTGTCAATGCTTTGGTTTGAAAATTTTGACAAAAATTACGATTTTCTTCAAAAATAATTTTTTTCACAAATAAATTTGGAATTTTTTGCAGCAATTAAACAAAAATTGAAACTGAAAATTTTTCGATACTAGATGATTGATTTTTCGAAATTTGTTTTCAATTTGTTCAAAAATCACTTCTTTGACAAAATAATTTTAATGATTTTGTATCAAAATTGGTTGATTTAAAAAAAACAATCGACTATTTTTTCTTTCGCAATCTTGTTCAATTATTCATTTTTTTAAAAATAATTTCATTGAAAAAGTGGTTTCCAGTGATTAAAAAAAATTATGTCGTAGTTTATTATTTAAAAGAAATAAATAATTAAGTAGTTTGACTTCAATAAATATTTCTAATTCAACATTTTGCTCAATGACTAGAAATTTTTGGCAGGTAAAGTAACATTTTTTTTTTTAAAGAACCGCACTTTTTAATTTCATTTTTTTTTTAAATTCGTTAAAAAATATATTTCATTTAAAAACAATTTTTGTTTCAAGTTTTATTGAAAAATCAATTTTATATATTTTTTTAAACTGACTTTTAGAAAAAAAATTTACACTAGGTAAATTTTTCAAAATATGTTTATGGTAATTTTGACAGTTTGAATTTTTTAAAAATTGATAATAAAATTTTTTGAATGTTGCTTTGTAGCAATTATTCATTTTTTTAAAAACTACTTTTTTGACATTTTCTTCAAATGTACGTTTAAAATTTTGAATAAATTGCCTTAATATCATCAAATTCATCTTTACTATTTTGAACAAATCGTAATGTTTGAATTCTTGTTTTTTTTTTGTATTTCTTATATTCTGTTAAAAATTATTTGAATAAATTTCTTTGTTAAAGACTTTTTTCAAGTCTGCAAAAACCACATTTATTTTTCCTAAATTGAAAGAAATGCAATTCCTGGAATCAAATAAGTAGGTACTTCAACTTCTACCATAACCAGTAATCACTCACACTGACAGTGAAATACAGAATTCGATTACATTCAAAAAAGGAGTATTTTTTCCACATTTTTCCAACGTACAATTTAGTAGAACTTTTATCACAAAGTCATATAACTACCTACTCAGGTTAAACAGGTAGATATACATTATACAATTGTCGACTTCCTGAAACCTTTTCGAGTTTTCGCTATGAACAGCACCAACATATTCAGAGATGATTTCACAAAGAAGAACTTTCAAAAAAAAGGTCGACATTGTTTACAATTATCTCTTTTTTATATTTTTATTGTTGTCAACATGGTGGAATGGTAATTCGTTTTTATTTTTTCGCTTCAAAAAATACTACAAGTTCAATTACAATTTCGCAATATGCACTAGACATGAACTCGAGTACATACTTCTATATTTTTATCTAGACGAAAAAATATCCTACAAAGATACATATTACACAAGCGAAGCTAAATTTACATTATGTACATTATTTCATAATTTACAAGCTTAAACAATTCTCAAAATATCGATTGGAAATTGGAGAAAAAAAATGGAATGACTGAATATCAACAAAAAAATAAAAATAAAATTCATCGATTGTCGATGAAACACATTTTTTAAAAATGTTTCAAAAAAACGAATAAATAAATAATAAAATGACTCGAAAATTCGAACATAAAAAATAATAACGATTCGATATGCAGCAATACGTTGAAAAATCATTTATGTGTCAATAAAGCTACGTAATTGACGTAAAACCAAGAAATAAAATTGAAATCGGAAGAAATCGGATAGCTAACCCAATATCCAGGTATATCTCCATTAATACCCAAACTTGACAAGAGAAGACTGTTCCTATTAATTCGAACATTTTTTTCAACAAAAAAAAAGTGTCACACTAAATCCAGCAAATTTTGCGTGCTAGTGCAGTCTACTTCAAAACATCCCTTTTTTGTTTTCAGTTGTACAATACAAAGCAGCGAGCGAAGGCGCGATCAGGATTGCAAAAAAGGATAAAAATATTATACCTTTCGAATTCGATCTGTATCAATTTGTTACAGATGGTAAATGAAAAAATCTTCGAACTGCAAAATAGATAAAAATTTATTACAAAGTGATTTGTACTTTTTCGCTGTTTAATTCATAACCAGGCACATGTCTAAGTGTTTCTTTTATCATCCAATCAAGAAAATTAAATCAAGTCGTAAAAAGAAGGAAAAAGTAACGGAAATTAACCAGCATAAGTTTCTCTCTATTCTTATATTTTATTGGTGGCGAAAATAACGCGCTCGAATGGAAATTATATTCAATTTATTTGAATTTAAACTCTCATAGTGATAATTTTCTTCGCATTAGGTTTAGTTAGCAGATCAACAAAACCGATGAAAGGATATGCTAGCTTGTAAGATGTATTTTTAAATTAGGTAGGGAAGGTAGAGTAGGGTGGTACTTTTTGGATACATCGAAATAACAATTGCTACGGTTTGACGTCATTGAGCTAGCATACGTGGCCCCTGAGGAAAGAAAATCTCTTCTCGTGTTCGACCACATTTACTAGAGAAGGAAATTCATCAAAAAATAATAATTATACTTAATTTGAAATGTGACCAATCAATTTAATTGAGGAATATTAGAGAATTTTTTTTTATTTCATTAGCTCTCGATTTTTGCTAATTTAACAAAAAGTGTGTTTTCCAAAAAAATACAAAAAATTCAAAATATTTTTTTCAATGTATTTTTTTAATTCGATTTTTTCAAATTCAAAATTTTTGCTGAATTACCACAGTTTTTAAATTTTTTTTATTCAACTTGTTAATTTTTCAAGAAGTGCTGAATTTCAAATATTTTGTTGAATAATATTTTTTTTTAATTTTTGAATGAAAATTTTCAAAAAATTCAAAATTCCAAAGTTTATCAATCTTATTCCACATTCAATTCTCACAATTTAAAAAAGTTGAAAACTTCGAATAATTTGCTGAATCGATTTTTTTTTCTTCTGAATTTGATTATCGCAAATGTTTCAAAAATTTAAAGTACCTATTTGATAAATTAATTTTTTAAGATTTATAAAAAATTCTTTGGTTGCAAATTTTTTAGAAATTGAAGCTAAAACAATTTTTATTACCTTTAATTTTCGTAAATTTTTCAAAAAATGAGAATTTTAAATATTTTTTTTGTATTTGTAGGGTAACAATATTTTTTAAATAAAAAATTCTAATTATTTTTTCGGTATTCAAATTTCACAGATTCAAAAAATCAAAAATTTTGCTAAATTAATTTTTGCAAATTTTTAAAAAATGACAAAAATTAAAAATATTTTGCAAAAGTAATTTTTTTTGCTAACAATTCTCATAAATTTTTGGAAAATGCAAAATTGAAAATATTTTACAATTTTTTGTTGCATTCAATTTTTCAACATTAAAAAAAAATTCAAATCGGTATTTTGCCATATTCATTTTTTTACATAGGTACCTACTTAGATTAATATTTTTTAAAAAAATCCAAAAAATCAAATATTTTGCAATTTTTTTGTATGTTCAATTTTTTTAAACTTGTCAAAAGAAGCAATATTTTAGATACTTTTTTGTATTAAATTATTATTTTCAAAATTCATTCATATAACAAAATTTTTAACAAAAAAAAAAAGAAACATGAAGTACCTATTGTGCCAAATTCCTTTTTTTCAAATATTAAATTCTATCAATTTTTTCAAAACCAATTCATTTTTGCATTCAGTTTTCTCAAATTTTTGGAACATTCAAAACTTGAAAAATTTTTCTGCATTCAATTTTTGAAAATTAAAAAAAAAAAATCAAAAATTGAGATATTTTTCAAAAATATTTTTTTTTGCTGTCAGTTCTCGAAAATTTTTTAAAAAAGGCTAAATTTCAAATGTTTTGCTAAACTATTATTATTTTTAAAATTCGATTCGAATTTTTTTCATGCATAAAATTCTATATCCATTTTTTTTTCAAAATTAATTCTTTTGATACCAATTTTTGCAAGTATTGAAAAAATGCATAATTTAAAGTATTTGGGTAAATTTAATTCATTTTTTTTACTCAATCACTGCAAGTTTTTAAAAAATACAAAATTTTGAATAGTTTTTCAAATTTAATTTTTTTTTACTTATGCATGTTCAATAATTGTTAAAAGATTTTTACAAAGTAAAATTCTGAATGTTTTTACAATTTTTTTCAAAAAAAAAAAAATGAATAAACTAATTGAATATCTATTTTTTACTCGGTTTTATTTGATGTTCTACAATATTGATTCCAAAATTGTACAAGATTGTAGGTATAGCATATCCTAGGTATAAGTATTTTACTTTTGAAAAGGAGAATGGTTAATTTCTCTACCAGCAGGTTCGCATTTCGCCTCTTCTGCGAAGTAATTTTTTCCCAGCAGACCAGAAATCCGTAAAGTAATCCCAAATATATCGCATTAAATTACTAATGTTAATACCTTTCGGTACGCTCGGCTACTTAGCACACATTTACTGAAATTATAACGAGCTAACGTACCCCTGACGTAATATTTTTGGTTTTGTAACAGTAATAACCAAAAGCGACATAACGTAGTAACGCAATCGTAACTCTATGTAAAAGATTTATCCTTTTATCCTCTTATCCTAAACTGTTCAGGTTAAACGGAAAGTAGTTTCACTACCACAGAATAAATTCATACATATTAAACATAATACAAGAACGTGAGCGCTATTAAATTTGCCAAATTTACTTCCAACGTTTGTAAATAATCGAGAGCAAAGTAAATTGCTTGCCATGCGCGTAGACTGCGTTTTTTTAGAATTTTCATTTTTTCAAATAAAAGTGTAAGTAGTTTTTTTTTTACATATTTGGGGGTTTTTAACGTTGTTTTTTTTAGTAGAATAGAACTCTTTCTTTTTCTCGCAGATGGATGAATTGAAAACGAGAAATAAGTACCTAATTTTTTTTTCGCGATACTTTTTTGGGAATTTTTCAATTTATTTACTTATAGAGAAGCTGAACACCCCTACTCCTGTTTTTGAGAAACCTAAAGAATTAGTTACCTATTAAAGCTGAGTAGGTAAATCTAATCAAAAAAGAAAAATTAAAAATCTACAAATCCTCAAAATCAAAAATTGTTACCAAATAACATTTTAAAAATGGTGAAAAGGAAAAACTAATCGTAAGGAAGAACAGTTTTTCTGATTTATATTTTTTAACATTTTAAAAATTTCCTTTAAAAAAAAATTGAATTGATTTTTTGAAAAATTACGGAAAAAATTTAATTAAAAAAGTTTCAAGTACCTAATATTTTTGGCTGAAATCTGAAAAAGAAAAAAACAGACTAAAATATTATTTTGACTGAACAGAATTAATTTGAATAAATCGTTCTTCATTTTTTTTTTCATTAAAAAATTTTTGTTTTAGAAAAACTAATTTTTCAAAACAAAAATTGAAAACTTTATTCTTAAATAGAACTTCAAAACAATGATTATTGAGAAAATTATGGAAAAATAGAAAATTACTCGTTCATAATAACCAAAATTTTGAAAAAAGTTGGAAAATTTTTGCTCGAAAAAATTTGAAAATTTTATATTAAACAATTTCGGTTCTTTATCTCGCAAAAATTTAGTTTTCACAACTTGAAAAAATATACAATTTCAAGCAAAATTTTGGAAAAACTTTTTCAAACAGAATTTTTTTTTCTAACAAAATTTGAAAAAAAAAAAAATGTAGAAAATACTGAAACGTAAGAAATTTTTTAAAAATGACTTCTAACTGACAGAAATTTTAAGAGAAAACAATTTATACGAAATCAAGGCACAAATTAATAGTTTTGAATATGTAAACTTTTCTAAATGTGAAATTTTTCTTCCGAAAAATAATGTTTCAAACAAAAACTGTGAAACTTTCCTTTTTACCAAAAAATTCAAAAATTGTAAAATTCGAGTCAAGCAAAATTTAAAAAAAATCGAACAGAAAAAAAAATTGTAAAGTCATTTTTTTGAATGATTTTTGACAAAAACAAAATAAATTGGTTTCAAATTATTTTTTTTTCAAATTTAAAAATATCTGTTTACTTGATTAAAAATTTGAAAATATTACTATCAAACAATAACCTTAAAATTTTAAATGATCAAATTCAGTTTTCAAAAAAAAGTTTTTGACGAAATTTTGAAAAACTTTTCGAACAAAAAAAAATTGAGATAAATTGTAATATGTAGGTAGTTCTTTTTTCAAATGAAAACTAGGTATTTCAAACAAAATTTCAGAAACTTGAAACTTTTATCTCAAGAAAATCATATTTTTCAGTGAAATTTTTGAGGGAAAAAAACAACAAACAAAATAATCCAAAAATTTATTTTTTTAACTTAAATTGTTCGACTATAATTTGAACAGGAAATTTTTTCAGTCAACGAAATTTAAAAAAAAATGATTTTCATCAAAGCTTTGAAAAAAATTACTTACGAGTCAAGATTTTAGAAAAAGAGAAAACGTCCCTCATTTATAATAGGTAAAGTATTATATAGAGGATCTTAAAAAATCAAAAAAAAATTAAAATATCTAGGTACGTTATTTCAAAAAAATTAATTTGTTCAAAACAAAAATTAAAAAACAAAAAAAATCGATTTTTTTTTTTTTAGTGAAATTCAAAAAAAAGAGATTTTTAGGTAAATTTAAGAAAAAGGAAAATGTCTGTTTAACATTCGATTTCTTCTCCACCAAAATCTCAAAAAACCAAAAGAGTAGTTTTGGAGAAGAATTCAGAAAAAATTATTTTTGACCAAAATTTGAAATTCTTTTATTAAAACAAAGCTTCGAGTGCTTCTAAAAATCCAGTTTTTGGCAACATTCTCAAAAAATTTCTTTTCTAAATTTTTTTTCCCAAACAACGCAACGTGAAGTATCAGGGGTTCTAAATTATATCATACTTTATTGTGTTTCAAAATGAGTTCAAAGCAATGTATGAAACTTTTAAACGTATGTTTTGATCAAAAAGTTTACATTACATTTCTTCAACCCCCCCCCCCCCCCCCCAAACAAAAAAATCAAAATTTTACAGAACTGCATACAAAATTTGGCTACAATTTCGAAACTAGCAGACTATTCCAGTAACGATACCCGTATGTTAAACTCATTTCACGATCCAGTTAAAAGAATAAACTGTTAGCTACAACGATACTTCGAAATTAATTAAAATATTGCCAGATACAGCGCTTTCATCACTATACCGTTTTAAAAGCTAGCCCATATAGGCGGACGTAGGTGTAGGTGTAGTAGGTAGACTGCACAAAATGAACATTTCACAGATCACGTCACGCAAAACGCGCAAATTCAATTTCATAAATTCGTAGTTAATTGAATTTTAAACGAATACCAGAACCAGAGAGCAGATTAAACTCGCAAACGAGTATAAGTTCCAACTGCAACGTCCAAAAGTAACTTCATCGCGCACATCATATTCCTACATGAATTAATCGAACCCACTTCCAAAATCAAATGAAAATTATCTAAAATTAGGGGAAAGAAAAAATAACAAAAAAAAGACATAAGGGATGGCTGCGAGGGAGGGGGGGGGGCTTAAAAATAATAAACGAAAAAAGAAGAGGTATTGAATATATAGTATAACGATTAAACATGACATAAAATCGAATCTCACATTACTTATTAGCCACCTTGCGTACAAAATCTTTGGCTAGCGTTTCGCAAAAAATAATTCAGTCTTTTTCAATAAATGCAAAAAAAATTTTTAAAAACACATTCGAACATTTCACAAAATAATATAGTACAATTAGAATAAAAATTCAATGCTTAAAAAAACAAAAAAAAAACATATATACAGTGTGGAAAAGAGATCAATTGAGAAATGAAGAATCGATATCGCGATGGCGGTATCGATCACGCCAACTCGGTATAATATTGCCCCCTGACTTGATCGTACATCACTACCGAATTACTTAGCGTATATTGATTTGGATTATTGGGAAAATATTGCATATGTTGTCGTATCGTACACACAGGATATTGTAATTGTTTATTAACGTCACCGTTTAAATGCGGCATCGAAAATCTATGTTTTCTCGACTGCTGTGTGGTCGTTTGCACCGTTTGATTGACTGCCGTTTGCTGTCTAGTCATACGTGTCTGTTTAGCACGTTCCCATTCGGTTAGCAGTTGCCTCATTCGAGTGCATTCCAAAAGTCTTTCTTTTTCGTTGGTTTCGTCGTAATCCGGACCCTGATAACAGATTTTCTCTTAGAGGTAACGTCGAAAAATTACCAAAAATATTGTATCGTATACTGCATTGATACTTGATATTCAAAATTGGAGGGAAGGGAGGGGTCCAATCGAAATTTTTGTAATAACCAAAATTATTTCCAAGACATCAAGCTACAACTTTTGTTGGGATTTTTTTTAAATTGGGACCCTCCCTCACCTCCAATTTTGCATAACACTCCGTTTTTGTTTTAGATATCAATTGATATTCAAAATTTGAGGGGAGGGAGGCGTCCAATCGAAATTTTTGTCATAACCAAAATTACTCTTGAGACCCGAGCGGCACACTCGATCGATAATATCGGAAGATGTAACGTATCGATAAAAAATCGTTTGAAAATCTATAGATGTTCTCACGATATTATAAAGATTTATCGGTACAACTTCATAGGCAAAAAATCTAAAAACTATCGAATTCGATATTATTAAGATTTTATGACGATATTCGTCAACGATACTATCGACAAAGAATATTAAATTTATCGATTCCGATTTTCCACCGATTTTGTGCAGATATTTGAAACTACATTATCGACAAAGAATATTAAATTTATCGAATTCGATTTTTTAACGATTTTGTAAAGATATTTAAAACTATATTATCGACAGATTATATGAAATTTCTCGACTTCGATATTTTACCGATTTTTTGACGACATTTCAAACTATATTATCGACAGATTATATTAAATTTATCGAATCCGATTTTTTACCGATTTTGTAAAGATATTTGAAACTATATTATCAACACATAATATTCAATTTCTCGAATTCGATTTTCTAACGATTGCGTGAAGATATTTGAAACTATATTATCGACACGTAATATGAAATTTCTCGATTTCGATTTTTTAACGATTTTGTGACGATATTTGAAACTATATTATCGACAAATAATCTGAAATTTCTCGAATTCGATTTTTTAACGATTTTGTGAAGATATTTAAAACTTTATTATCGACACGTAATCTGAAATTTCTCGAATTCGATTTTTCAACGATTTTATGACGATATTTGAAACTATATTATCAACACGTAATATGAAATTCCTCGATTTCGATTTTTCAACGATTTTGTGGCGATATTTGAAACTACATTATCGACAAATAATCTGAAATTTGTCGAACGATTTTTCAACGATTTTGTGACGATATTTGAAATTATTTCCAAATTGGTGAACATTTTTCTAAGTCCAACACGTCTGGAAGTACTAAACTGCCTATTATAAGCGTTTTATTGCTAATTCCTCAACGATAAGGTATGGCATAGTGGTTAAGGAAGAGGATTACCATGCAGGAGGTAGATGGTTCAAGCCCCACGGGTGGCAGATTTTTTATAATTTTTTTTTGACTTTTTCTGAAATGATCCTCTTACCGTAACATGAATAATGTGTTTAGGCATAGTTTAATGTATTAATTATGCTAATTAATGATTTTTAATTATAGAAAAAAGCTAGTAAAAGACAAAAAATCGGAATAAAAAATCGATAAAAAATCGACAGAATATCGAATTCGATAAAGTGTCGCGAAAGTTCCGCCTAAATCGTGAAATTATCTTTCGATATTATAGATAGATTATCGATAAAATATCTTACTATAATCTCGAAATTTTTATTAACTATAATTCGTCGATAATCTATCTATATATCGAAAGATAATTTCACGATTTATGCGGAACTAACGCGACACTTTATCGAATTCGATATTCTGTCGATTTTTTATTTCGATAATTTGTCGAGTGTGCTGCTCGGGGACTTCAAGCTACAACTTTTGTTTGAAAATGTTTTCAATTGGACCCCTACCCTTGCTAGTTTTTGATAATATATAAGAATCTAAGTCATATTATGCGAAATTGGGGGGAGGGAAGGGTCGAATCGAAAATTTTATAATAACAAAACCTATTTCTAGGACCTCAATCTACAACTTTTGTTTGAAAATTTTTTCAATTGGACCCCTCATCCAATTTTGAAAAAGTATATCCTTGATGGTATGTGAAATCAGAGGAGAGGAAGGGATCCAATCGAAATTTTTATAATAACCAAAATTATTTTTAGGATCTTAATCTACAACTTTCATTTGAAAATTTTTTCAATTGGACCCTTTCTCTCTCATTTCTCTAATTTTTAATTAGCACCTTTTGAGTGTTATGAGAAATCGGTGAGGAAGGAGGAGTCAAATTGAAAAAAATTTCAAACAAAAGTTGTAGCTTCAAGTTATAGAAATAATTTTGGTTATTACAAAAATTTCGATTGGACCCCTCTCTCCCCTCCAATTTTGAATATCAATTATCTATATTATAGTATTGGACTTGTTATAAAATTCAGCAATACGATCCACCATCATGTTAACAAATTGAGTAAACTAGACACTAGTGAACTTATAAAATGGGTAACTGGCCATATTGCAAAGACACGTACCATCTATTATGAAGGTATATTAGAGATACGTAGGGGTAAAGGTATCCCATCTATACAAATGTACTCACTTACAACACGAGACAAGCATCTACCACGTAGCCTTTTATTTTTTTTTAATGGGGCAACTTACGACCATAAAGGTTAAAGACGATACATATACGTACAAAGATACATATTACCACACTCGAGAGTAGTGTAGCAAGGAGTATAATATGTACCTAAATAAATTTCAGCCTATATTGTGAATCGTTCGAATGGAAGTGAAGTAGGTATCTCAAGAGTGAACTTCGTAATTGAATGGAAACTTGAAATTACGCACGGAAGGGAATCTACGTACATAGAGATATGACACAAAGCATACTAACGAGAGTAGCTCAGAATGTGGGGAAATTTTTCAAATACATGAACCTACGAGTAAGTAGGGATTTTGGATGCCTTCAATACAGCAGAGGGGCACTTTGTTGGAGAATTTAGTTTCAAAATCGATTGGTTTATAACTAAAGCTGTAAAGAGACGTTATACAAGCATATTATAAAATTTTAATAAGTTTTGGAACCCATCTCTTGAAATTTTTTTTAAAGAAATCAACACAAGTTAATCACCTGCAGTGTAATAAAGGTACCAAAATTGAACGAAGTATGTAGTAGGTATTACACAATTATACACTTCAATTGAAAAAATAAAACATTTATGAAAATTATTAAAACGAATTGAAAATTCACAAAAAATTGAAAGGACTTCAAAAATCTTTCATTTTTTATTCTTCAAAAATTTAATTTTCGAATTTTTTTTCAAAATTTCAGCTTTTAAAATCTTTTAAAAATTCAACTGCCATTTTAAAAAAATCAATTTTGATTTTGCTTTTTTTTAAAAATAATTTGATTCCCAATTCCATTCTAAAAATTCAACTTTTAATTTTTTTTGCGAAAATTTCAACATTCATTAAAAAAAAATATTAAAAAATATCATTCCATTCTTTTTTAAAATTCTACTTGAAGATTTCCTCTAAAATTCAACTTTTAAAATCTTTCAAATATTCAGCATTTAAATTAAGTTTTTATTCTTTTATTTTTTTATTTGTAACTTTAAATTTTTTAAAGTTCAACTTCCGAAGTTTTTTCCATTTTCTACACACAAAAATTCAACTCCTACAATTAAAAAAAAGTAAGTTTTTTTTTCCAAACATGAACTTTTTAATTCTTTTTTCAAAATTTATTGAAAATGATCTAAATTTTCAATATTTTCTTTAAATTTATATTTTCGATTTTTTTTCTTCTTTTAAAATTTTAAAATCGAACTAAGTACCTATCGTTTATTTTTAAAATTCATCATTCAATTTTTTTTTTGGAAAATCTGCGTTCAGTTTTTTTTTCTAGAAAAATTCACCTTTCAATTTGTTTTCTAAAATTTCAACTTTCATTTTTTCCCCTAAAACTTATAAAAACTTGACTTCCTATTTTTTTTTTAAATTCAAAATTTCAATTTCATTTTTTCAAGTTTTTTAATAAATTTTATTATTTTAAAAAAAATTATTGTACTTCCGCTCCCCTCTCCCCTAAAATTCAACATTCAGTTTTTTCAAATTTCAACTTTTCACTTTAAACAATTCAATTGTACATATTTTTTCAAGAATTGGAATTTCCTTTTTTTTTAAATAATTCAACATTTGAAATTTTTGAGTTTTTTTCATTTTTTCAAAATTTTTACTTTTCAAAAATTCAGTTTTCAAGAAAAATTTCAGAATTTATTGAAAATTCGACTTTTTACTTTTTAAATTTTTTCAAGTTCAACTTCCGATATTTTTTTCTAGAATTCAACATTCATTTTTTCTTTAAAAAATTCAACTCCTCCAATTTTTAAAAAAATCAACTTTTATTTTTTTTTGAAACAGGACTTTTCAAATTTCTTTCTCAAAATCAACTTTTAAAATCTGTTGAAAATTTAGACCATTTTCTACATATTTTATTCAAATTTGAAGATTCGATTTTTTCATGTTTTCATGCTTTTTTTCCCTAAAATACAAGGGTTACAATTTATTGAAAATTTGACTTGCTATTTTTATTTTAAATTAAAATTTAAAATTTTACTCGTATTTTCAAAACGTCAATAAATTCAAATTTCAACTGTTGAGCTTTTTCTAAAATGCATTTTTTAAATTCTTTCAAAAATTCAACTTCAATTTTTTTTTCAAACTTTGTACTTACTTCGAATTTGTTTGCAATTGTTTTTTTAAAATCCTATTTAAATTGAACTTTCATTTTTTAAATACTTCAACTTGTCATTTTAAACTTTTCAAATTCTGCTTCTAATCAATCAAAAAAAAAGCAAACTTTCAATTTTTTTTCTAAAATCCGACTCGAACCTACTTAATTTTAAAAAAAATAATCTAAAAGTTTACTCAACTTTCATTTTTTCCTATAATTCAATTTCCAACCTTTTCCATTTTTTTTTCAGAAATAAACATTCAAATTAAAAAAAAAATCAATGCAAAAGTTTAAAAATTTGTAATTTTTTTAGAGAGGGAATTATCGCATTCTACACAGGTACACACCACTTATTGAAAAAAAGTGAAACAATTTTCTCATAAAAAGAAACAACTTGAGGGGCGAGAGAAAATAAATCAACAGGAAAAATAAGGATCCCCTTAAAATTACATTTCAGCCAAAGTGAAACATTCGACTACGTAAAAAAGGAAGTAAGTATAGGTTTAGGTACTAGGTACCTATTTGTACAAGAGAGAACAAACTTGATGAAAAATTTCATCCCCGTATCAGGCAACTTTGTAGTTTGTACAATTATAGTAGGTACATGTGAAGATAAAAGTTTCCAGAGCAAAAGTGATTAATTAACGACAATTAAAAACGGAATAGCTCGATGTATTCCATCTCCCTGGCCCTCAGCTCAATGTAAACTTCATCGAAAACAAACTGCGTGCGATAAAAATGAACGTCGGAACGTGTTTGAGGAACTTTTCGAACCATATGAAATCTGCTGGAGAAATTTTCAAATGGGACTTGGTTCAACTGAATTGTTATCGTTTCGCGTATAGAGCTACACATTTTCACCCATTTCGTTTTTATTGCATTTTTATAATGTTTTATAAGATGACTTTTTTTTTCTTTTTTTTTTGCGTATAGATACTGTATTTTTTGTTATTCTAAAGTAATAAAAGTATGGGTAGTTTTGAAAGTAGACTGCGGTATTGTTGATTGTCATAAAATAAAGATACGATCGGTTGCGAATTTAAGGCTACGAGTACAGATTGAGATAAGTTTGTTGTCATTAAGAGGGTGAATGTGAATTTTCATAATGGTAATTTTCCACATTTTAACGGATTGAGTTATCGCCATTAGTCCGAGAGGTTTTTTTTTATTGCCTGGATTTGTTTGGTTGACTAGTTCCATGGATTTTTTATGGACGGAGAGAGGGGGAGGTAGACGCATTCAAGTTCAAATACCTTTGCATTACTCGTAGAAATATACGAAACTGTTCTATTCTTCAATTTTAATCAATTTTTGAGCGTATTTTTTTTTGCGAAAAATTCACTTCATTAAAATACGCCAAAATATGCGTCAGTTTTCAAATTTAGTCAATTTTAAATATTTTTTGAGCGCATGCATAAAATTTTTAAGAATCGATTTTTTGAAATAATTCAACTCGTGGAAGTTTACTCAGATCTGTTTTTTCTCGTTTTTGAAATTGGCAAAATTTTTGAAAATAATAAAATTATTTCAAATCGAAAAAAAAATGAAAATTTAAAATTATTTCAAATCGAAAAAAAAATGAAAATTCAGTCTGGAGAGAAACAATAAAATGGGAGAATTTTTTTCTCATAAAAATTGAATAGAAAAATTCTCGTTTTAAAATTTTGCTAAATTTTTAAATTTTTTTATATAAGTCACTTATAATTCAGTTCGAGGAGAAATGAAAAATAGGGAATAATTTTCTCATAAAAAGCAACATTTTTTAGAGAGTGGTGAGGGGGGGATAGGAGCACATTTAAAAAAAAAAAAATCATCGAGAATTAATACGAACCACCCTATTACTCATTTCCGAAACACCCTGTATTGCTTTGTTATTTAACAAAATGTAAAGTTGGAAAAAGTCAACCTTTTAAATCGACGAAGAAAAATTTTTCGTCACATTTTCTTACTTGTGCTTTTTGTTGTAAGCACAAAATTCCAATTTCCTTTGTGTAGGCAATTTTTTGTTACTGAATTTATCGTCGGAATGCTTCAAGTGTAGATTTACTTTTTACCTTTGATTCGATTTAGGTAAAATGTAAAATCGATGTTTTGATGGAAATGTTATTTTTTTTTTTACCACTCTACCTCCCCACCAAACGTGTATCGATACACGCGTAATAAAAGTGAAATACTTTAAAGAAATGCAATGCATTACACTGCTCAACTATATCTACGTATGTAAGTATATTTTTGCTTCTCAATATAAAATAAATTAGAGGTTTACTATCGGTTTATGCACTTAAAGGGTGAGATGTTTTGATTGACGTATGGTCGTTTGTATTTAGAGCGACACAATGACAGGTTATTTGATAGGGAAGCTAACAAGTTGTCATATTGTGTTTGTCAAATTTAATCAAATGAAAATTTTTCGAGAGATTAAAACTGATAGATTAAGAGAAGCGTAGGAATATGGGTGAACTTGTTTTGAGGATTTCATGGTTATTTTGTTTTGTACTGAAATGAAATTTCATTATTAAAGAAGTTAAAGTAACAAGAAATCCATTGTCAAAAGTATTGCCTTCCTAAATTCATTTAAGGGCAGCAGCAAGGCAAATAAGTGCCCCTTATTTGGAGGAACAAAAAAAGTTATGTGAAAAATTTTCGTATACTTATAGGGTGCCCGGAGACGACCTTATGAAACTTCAGATTTGGATAAAAATTCAAGTTATAATTAAAATGTCTGACAATAACAATGTCAGACAAAAATGTCTTCAAGGTATCGAATTTTGAAAAAAAAAAACAAGTTTTAAATGAATTTTTTCCCAGTTTTAAAATGTCTGACAAAATGTCTAAATCATCAAATTTAAAAAAAAATTAAAAATTGAAAAAATTTTCAATTTAGGTAGGTACTCGAAAAAAAACCTCTGTAGGTATTCTTTTGGAATACAAAAATATCGAAATGTTGTTGTTGGAACAAAAAAAATCCTGAATTTTTCGAAATGAGAAAAGGTAATTTTGTGGAAGCAAAAAATCATAATCCTTCAATTTTTTGGAGAAAATAATTTCTAAATTTTTATTGAAAAAATATTACAATATTATTTTAAAATAAAAAAATTAAATTTTTTCGAATAGAATATTTTTCTCAAATTTTTTAGAGTTTTTTTGGAATAAATAAATTTTTTGATTTTTTTTTTTTTTTTTTTTTTTTAAATAAAAAGAATGATTTTTTTTCCTGGGAATGAAACAAAAAAATTTCACGAAAAAAATACTAAAAAATTTTCAACAACTTTTTCAACAGAAAACCATTTTTCTTTCTTTTTTTTTTTGGTCCCAAATTAAGTTTTAAAAATATTTTATTTATTTACTTTACTATCAAAGAAAAAAAAATTGATCCTCAAAAAATTGAGATTTTTTTAAGAAGAATTTTTAAAATTGTTTGAAAAAAATCTCAGTTTTTTTCGAAAATGAAACGAATTTTTTTCTTTACAAAGAAAAAATTAAGAAACTTTTCTTAGAAATTAAAAAAAATATCTTCACATAAGAAAATTTGATATCATTTTTTTAGGAAAAAAAAAAAAGAAAAAGATTTTTGGATATTTTTTATTCCAAAAAATCCTGAAATTTCTTCCTTCAAAAAAATTCTACTCCAGAATATTTGACATTTCTATTGTTTTTTTTATTCCAAAACAATTTTTAAAAATTTTTAAACCAAAAAATCCGTTTTTAATTTTTTTAATTCCAAAAAATGAGAATTTTTCTCCAAAAAACAGAGACCCTCTCCCCAAAAAATAAAAATATTTATTTTTTGAGAAAATTGAAAAAAAAATCCAATAAATTGAGATTTTATACTCTAAATATTTTTACTTCAAAACAATTCAATTCCAAAATGATGAAATTCCGATTTTTAATTTTTTTTAAATAAGAATTTCTTCGTGAAAGTTTTAAAAAAATGTTTACTTCAATAAAATTGAGAATTTTTTTTAATGCCTTGTACAGCAACTACCTAAGGCTAGTGGCGTGAAAATGTTTTTTATTCCAAAACAATTTTTAAAATTTTTTGTACCTTACCAAAAAAATTTTTTTTTTCATTCTACAAAAGGCGTTTTTTTTGTTCTAAGAATGGGAAGTTTCCCAAAAAATAAAGATTTCCATTCGCTCGAAAAAAAAAATTCTTCAAGAAAATTAATTTTCTTTTACAGAGAAATCACAATATTTTATGCTGTTTTTTAAAATTTTTTGGGAAGTTGCAGCAGGTTGAAAAAATTTCACTTTTAAGCAAATTTGTAATTTTGCCCAGATATAATATTATCAAAAATTCATGACGTCGAAGAGTAAAATTCACGACTTTTCATGACCTATAGTAATTTTTTGAAAAATTCATGACTTTTTCATGATTTTCATGACCTGTAGACATCCTTCTGATAACTTACACATATTATTAAAACGACCAAAGTGCGAGTAATGGCTCAATTACGGTCGAAATAACCAACGTGCGAGTAATTACTGGTTTTCAAAAATCAGTGGTTAAAATGACCGAGCGACGTGCGAGTAATCGCAAGATATATTTTCATCCCCCCATTCGACCTTGAAAAACATAGTTGGAAAATTTTACTCTTCTGACAATCCAAAAGTACACAAATTGCTTCTCGTCAATTATCATGTCTCACTTGTACCATTAATTAATAATTTTGTGGGAGGTAATATCTTTGACGTGAGTTGCTTCTTGCTTTAACTCTTCTTTTAATTATTAAAGGAGTGACATTCCAATGACATCTAAACTTTTTTCTACTTTTTTGAAGTACTATGCACTGACGACGTCGGAAATTATTGGAATACAGTGTTGCCAATCGATTTTGCTGAGAAAGCTTAGTTGTACCTTCATTTTCAAAATTAGGTAAAAAAAACCTCTAACGCAGTTAATGCGCTAGAAAAGCTGATTTTCTATTATTTTTATTTTTCAAAATTTATGTAAATTCATGTGTAAATTAAATTATTTTTATGTACTTAATGATAACAACATCAAATTGAAAATTTTAAAGTGATTAAAAAAATTATACAATTTACAGCCAGCTATTTTTGATAAATGAAAACTTTTAACAAGTTTTAAACCAATAAGAAACGACATTATCATGAAAAGTAGGCAGTTAGATAGGCATTGCAAAAGTTTTGAATTTTTACAACTTTGCTAGCCATTTATTTTTTTTAAATGGGAAATGATGATCAGCTGTTTGTTTTGAAATTTTCCATGGCGAATTCCTCGAGAACCGGTTCATTAAAATGAAAATTTTTTTTACTACTAGGTATCTATAAATTATGTCCAACCAAAAAAAAAAAAAGTTCATTTTCTCACCCTCCTTACATTTTTGAGATTGGCATCATGAGTAAGAGGTATAATAAAACATTTTCTGTTAGTGGTACTTGGTTGTATCCAAATCTGAAGTATCATAAGGCCCACCCCGGATAACCTGAATTTGAAAATTAAAGCTCAAAAAAATCTTTTGAAAATCGGTGCTTTTTGAAAATCATAGATAGTATTTTTCAAAGTTCAAAACCCCATAGATCTTTCATTTTCAAAGAAAGCTAAGATTTTCTCGTAAATTTTTTTGTTCCTCTCAACAAGTCACACCTGTTTCGTAAATTACCTATATTGAATTATATCTCGGCGGAATTTAGATATTTTCATACAGCTGGTGCCCCTCAAAATACTGTTACTTCATCAAAGATAGGCTAACCAGTGTGCTTAGAAATTGTTATATGATTTTGAAGTGCTATTCACTGACTGAATCGATTAAATTTCTGAATGCAGTGTTTCCAATTAATTTTGATTGGAAACTACCAATTTTTATATCTCTATAATTATAAGACCTTTATTTACATAAATAGGCACTAGGTATACACAAAGCTTATGTTGGTGGTATGCACTTGATTTTATATCCAAATCCCAAAGTTCGAACTTTCATTTGCGAAACACACTGTGCAAGGAGAGACCGGGGTGGATTAAACATAGTATCCGCATAGAATTTAAACCTCTAAATCGCATGGTAACGTAAATATCTCGTCCCATTAAATACCCAACAAAAAAAAACACCATAATAGCATTATTATAAATATGGTAACAACGAAAAATAATTAAGAAAATACTCACGCTTTCGACTTTTTCATCTAACATCCTAAAAAATTCGATTTGACTAGAAGTCATTTCCCTGCAAAATTTAAAACGTAAAAACATTAGTGAAAAGAAAATTTTGACAAAAAACAACACAACGCAAATTCCTTATTTAAGGTCGAGCTAACGAAACACGGTCGCGTAATGCAATAACCAAACCAATTTATACGAGCAGATTCTCCCACGTGCATAACTTCGTTAACAAGTTTTGCAAATAATTAACAACTAGCTGGATCGCTCCTTTTCTGTCGTAAATTTTAAAGCAGCCACGCAAAAAAAGCACAAGAAAAGAATAAAGTTCGCGAACGAAGCGAAAAAAAAAACAACGTTTTTTTCATCGCGCGTCAAAAAAAAAACACCGTAAAAGTTGGTTTACGTGGAATGGAAATTTTTCGCAGGGATTACTACCCTCGATGTAGTTATTTTCAGTATTTCAAAAATATACACCAGACCGAGGAGACGAAGGTACCTCTACCCTTTGGTACACGAATACATACAAATAGAAATAGTACAACGTAAATTTACGTTCGTACAAAATTGAAACCATAGTTTCATGTCATAACATCCTATGAGACAGTCGTTTGATTTTTCATTTTTTTTAAACATGAAAATTCTATTATTTATTTATTAGTTTTGGAAACATTGCGAGACGTGTGACAGCACGTGTTTGAATTTATCGAAAAGTTATTCTATTCGATTTTTTCAAGTTTCTGGCGCCAGATATTCCCTCTTTGATTTTCCATTCGAAAACGGTAGGGTTTTTCAAAGACTATAATAGGGAGGGAGGGGTTCGTTGGCCTGATAGGGAGGCCATCCCAAGTCTAGAAGGGGGTATTTGTTCTCAGGGTATTTTCGATATAAATTGGTGACCACTGCGTTCAAAAGCACAGCAAAGGATTAATTACTACAGTTAAAATTGGGAGCCAGCTGTGAATATTTAATTTTTTTCTGCTCCATTTTTTCCCTAAACTTTCTAATCAGGACGATTTCTTAAAATTTTTAAATCAAAGTTTACCTTCATTTTTTGTTGAGAAATTTTTACAATGGACTGGTGTATATGTCTTAAATTAAGAGAGAAAATGTACTTACATATTTGAATCAAATTTTTGAAATTTTTGAAATTTACTTGAGTTTCAAAAAAATATCTAGAAAAAAAAAACTTGGACAAAAATACTTGATTCAAAATCAAAAAGAATTGTTGAAAAATTCAAGGGAAAATTCGAATAAAAAAATTTGTAAAAAATCAGCCACAACAATTCCATTAAAATTTTGAGTATATTTTTGAAAAATTGTGTCAAAACTTACATGAAAAGTTAGAGTAAAAATTTCGTTGAGAAATTTGAGTGATTGGAAAGAAAAATTTGAGCAGAAACTTTCAGAAAAAAATTGAGTTACAATTTCGAGTAAAAATTATTGTAGAAAAATTCAAATCAAAATTAGGTAAAAACGAAAAGTGAGTTAAAATTCTGAATGAAAATTTTAATAAAATTTGCGTGTAAAAATTTCAATGAGAATTTTGAGTCAAAATTCTATTCAAAATTTAAACTGAAATTGAAATAAAAAATTTTAATAAAAATTTTGAACAAAGATTACCTATTTAAAAAAACTAAGGGGGAACTTGAGTGAAAATTTTCATAAATTAATGTTCAAATAAATGTTGCATTGAAAACGTCGAGTAAAAATGTTGATAAAAAATTTAAGTAGGAATTTGAATAAAAAGTTATACTAAACCCAGTAAACCCCTAAAAAAATGAACAAAAATTTTTAAAATTTTGTTGAATTTTGAAAAAAAAATCATGAAAAATTCAATAACAAATGATCATGACCTCATGACAAATTCCAGTAAAAAATATGAGTAAGTACAATTAATTCTACATAGAAATTGTAGATTATCAGTAAAATTTCATTGAAAAATTTTGGATACAATTCAATAAAAAATTTGAATAAAAATTTTTATGTAAAAATTAAAGTTGAAATTTTTAAAAGAAAGAAAAATTACTGAAAATTCAATTCCAAATCCCCCCCCCCCCCCCGATGAAAATGTTTGCTAAAAATGTCATTACTATTTTTAGCAAAAATTAGAAAAAATGAAAAAAATTTATAAACGAAGAAAAATTTTTATGAAAAATTCCACTAAAATGTCTAGAATTTAAAAAAAAAAAAAATTTAAAACTTGAATTGAAATACTGCACAAACAATTTTAAGAAATATTCATCAACGTCGATGACGAATTCATGTGAAAATTTGGGTTAAAAAATGATTTTAAAAAAAAACGAAAAAAGTAATTAAAATTCAAAACAAAACTAGAAAAAAAGAATAACATTATCAATGAAAATTCTAATAAAAAATTTGAATGGAGAGTTCAATAAAAAGTTCAGATTAAAATTTTATTTTAACATTCAAATTGAACCTGTAAATAAAAAATATATTTACTAAAATTTTGAGCGAAAATTCTTTTAAAAATAGAAAAGAAATTTGAATAAAAAGTTTTGGGTAAAAATTGAAATAAAATTTTCGATTCAAAAATGATAAAAAAAATTGAGAGGTAAAATATCTCATAAAAAATTCTACCTGCTAAATTTTGAGTAAAATTCTAAAAAAAATCTTGGTGAAAATTTTAATGAAAAATTCCTTGTAAGACTTTCAATAAAAAATTTCATTCTATGAAAATTAATAAAAAAATTTACTTAGACAGTGGAAACTTAAAAAAATGAAAAATTTATGAAAATGTTTCAAAAAAAATCCTTTAAATGTTCAGATAAGTTTTTTGAAAAAGTAGTCAAAATTTTAGCGAAAATTTTTGAACAAAAATTTTAACGAAAGTTGATTGATGCTTGAATTTCAACGACAAATTTCAGTCAAAATTTTAAATGAGAATTTTTAATAGAAACTACGAGGAAAACTTTTAAAAAAATCAAACAGGTACTTGGTAAAAATTTTAATGGAAAATTTAAGCAAAACATTGAATATAAACTTAATTTGAAAGAAAAACTGAATAAAAAGTTCTTACTCAAAATTTTAATATAAAATCAAGTGAAATAAAATTGCAATTAATAGATAACAAATTTCAGTTGGAATTTTCAATAAAAATTCTGCGTAAAAATTTCACCTAAATTTCGAGAAAAAAATTTCAAGAAATCGAGTACCTAAATTTTCAAGTAAAATTTCAATGAAAAATTTGAGAAAAATTCCAATGGAAAAGATTATGTAAGAAGTTGAAAAAAATTTCGTAAAAATGTCAATTAAAAGTTTCATTGAAATTTTGGTCAAAAATCTGAGAAAATCTTGAGGTGGACTTGAACGAAAATCTTAAACAAAAATTTTCACGAAAAATCCAGTGAAAAAATTTGATATAAATTCGATTGAAAAATTTGAGTGTAAGTAAAAGTTTTATTCGCAAATTAGAGTTCAAATTTGGAGTAAAATTTCAATGAAAAAATTTTAAAAGATGAAAATTTGACTACATAAAAATTAATTGAGTGAAAATTTCAATAAAAAATCTGAATAAAAATTCTAATGAAAATGCAAAAAAAAATATTAAAGAAAATTATTTTTTTTTTTTGTTGAAAAAACTGAAAGGAAATTTATTTCAAGGGAGAGAAAAAATACTCATTCAGCACTTCAACCATTATTATGTTTTTACGCCACACCATGAAATTTTCAAAATAAAAATAAAAATTCAACAAAACCACGCAACGGCTCCTAATTTTACCAGTACTAATTAAGAACAACACAGCAAAGCCATTTTACACCCAAAAAAAAAAGAAAAAAAATTATGCTAAATTAAATATCAAATTTACATACCTATGAGCAAGCAACGAAGTACCGGACGTTACTTCGCCGGAGCTGTTAATTGGTAATTTTGAATTATCAAGATTGCTGTCTTCTTTATCCACAGCAGCAACCAAATTTGGAATCGATTTATTGCTAATTAAACGTCCGCCGACCAATTTATCATCATCATTTTCCTCGTCGCTTTCGTCTTCTTTACCATCTGCAAAGAGGAAAAACCCAGCCGGGTTAGAAAGCTTGGCCACATATTTTTCATTTTACATTTCGTACGCGCAGCATTTCGAATCGATTTATAATTTCGACATTTTCTTTCCAGTACAAAAATTCATCTCGAAAAAATGATAACAATTTTTTTATTACGAGACGTGATGTCTTCTACTCGTATTTTTTATATAAAGGATTTCTATATTCAACTTTCAAAAGAAATATTACGCTGTAATTTTTTTTTAAACATCGTGGTATTAAGGATTTTTTTCAGACGATTCGATTTCAAATCCAAGACATACCGCAGACATCACTGAGTACGTACCACTACCAACTACGAAGTATACGATATTGAACGACGAAATAAACCAGCACGAAAAAAGACAAATCCGACCAAGTTTCGAATTAAACCCTCGACGAGAGCTCGACACTGGACCATGCTTCGAAAAAATAATACGAATACCTCGAATGGTTTATTTCGACATCACGTAGATATTTTTTTCCCCTTCAACTTGCCATCATTTGATATTCGACATTCATCACGTACACTTGGGAGGACGAGACCGTATAAAAATGAGAATATTTCAAATTCTCAAAAAAATAAAATTTTATTCAAATTCGAAAAATAAGAAATTTTACAAGTTTTCGTTTCGAAATAAAAATTACAAAAATTACAAAAACTCGACTTAAACCTATTTCGAAATAAAAATCCACATTTTGAAATATTTCGCAACATTAAAAGTATAATTCTTCATTAAAGAGAGAAACTGAAGCGAGAACCAGGAGCGAAGGGAATTTTACAAAGTAAAACTTTGAATCCTTCTAGGGTCGAATTCGTTCGTAGTACGAGTAACTAAATCTCTCATCGACGAATTCTAAAAATTCCAACACTTGATTTGGAAAAACGACGTAAAAAGTAGGTACTTTTTGCCATTCAACCAGATCGATTTTTATATTCAGACTTTTTCGAGATTAAATTTGAAAAATAGGTTTTTTAAATACGACCCTGCGTCGCATGGAGCTTTTACTCTCCATAAATTTTCGCTTCTTTTTTAAAACACTCGCGCTCGCGTCCGGATTGTGTTGAAACAAAGTATTAAAGAGGGTTGTTTTACGTATTTCGCCAAAGTCTGCCGCTTAACCTGTTCCTCCGCATAGGTAAAAGCTTAAAAGGTTGTCAAAAAGTTTAATATCGGCTAACACAAAACCCAAAAGTACTAAATGCGGTTTTGATGATACCAGCATCGCGGTTCGTTTTACAAATATACGCCGGCGTTTTTCAAACCTATGCAAAATACCTGCGGTGGAATTTCCCTCTATTTTTCTTTACTTTTCGTATCCACAGGCGTTGTGTCGACATATGAAATCTCGCCATGTATACGTAATATAATGAAAACACTGCTGAAAAAATCTTTACTTTTAGGGTAACCCTAATGCAGACCAAAAGTACCTACGGCGAGCCGATGAAAAAGACCAGCTACCTACCTAAACTTAGCTTACCTTAATTTGGCACGAAATTCGAGTACATTATACTTTCTAAAAGCTCGCCGCGCCACCTTCTCAAGATGCTCTTTTGTACTTTACACATCCAACATCATTTATAATACCAGGGTTATATACCTAGACCTACCTACCGCACACGTTTTCACCAACACGCTAATTTCGCCTATCGATTTTCAAACCTCTGCCAGAGGCGATCGCCATTCCAAGCGAGACTGTTTCCAAAACTCGTACTCGCAGAAACGCACATTTTCATAAAATATCAATCATTTTCATTTTTTCTTTTCATTTCCTCGTGTATTCCTTCCCCCTGACCTCTTTTTTTTAATGGGCTGGTGTTTTGTTTAGTCGAGCATCGTTGTCGAGTTAATGAGCTTTCCAAACGAAGGAAACGTCGAATCGACGAGCAAAAAATATAATGAAAAATCATCGCGTTTCAATTGCCATACCAAAGTTTTTCAATTTTCATCGTTCTAAGTAACACGTTCGTTTTTATCGTTCCTAAGCTGGAGATGTGATATTACGTTGATTCTATGGGCATTTATGAAGAAGTAACTTAGGGAAAAAATCGATTGAAGCTGAAAATTGTGAAGGAGGACCTCATTCACTAATGTAATGAAGAAGTTGTTTGAATTGTTTCTAAGTTCTTCTAAAAATGAATCAAAAATTGCAAAGGGTAAAAATGTAGATTCAAAAAGTTGCAAAATTTTGACATAAGTAAGCCAGCGTGAAAAATCCGACTTTTTTAAAAATAAAAAATTGAAAAAAGTGATATACTTGATCTTTTTCGATTTTGTTTCGTTTTGTTATTTCGTCCATCTTACTTTTTTGTTTCGTTTCGTTTTTCGTTTTCCTGTCTGATTAATTACAAATATTTCGTTAAGTTTCAATTTCCATGCTAGAATAAGTCTGTATGATAAAAAAAAAATATATATTTTCATTTTCAGATAGGTAATATTTTTTTTTTTAATTTTGAAATTTTGAGCGTTTTTTTTTTATTTTATTTTTTATTTTTTGAATTTCCAACCAAGATTTTTGAAGAAATAAAACTTGTTCTCAAAAATTCAAAAAATGATTTGCAACAGAGTGTTTTTTAAATGCAGTAAATTTGGAATAAATAAATTTTCATTGTTGTTGCTGTTGTTCTAATTTAAAAAAAATTAAATAGGTAATTATTAATTAATTTTTTAAATTGAAACAATTTCTTTGCAAAATATAATTTTTTCAATTACTCAAAAAAATTCCACCCTGACCCTATACGGAAAATTCTTTTTAAAAAATTTTGAAATAATTTTTAATTAAATTCTTTTTACAAAATATTTTTTCGAATTTCCATCAAAAAGTTCTGAAGAAATCTCCTACAAATTTTTTTAATGCAGTAAATTGTTCTTTTTTTTACATGAAGTCAATTCTTTGATTTTTTTAAGACGTGAAACAAAACGAAAAAACTTTTTTTTTCTCCGTTATTTCATTTCGTCATTTTCAAAATTCCAAGTTTCATTTCGTTTTTCGTTTTTTTTTTAATTTAATTTTTTTCGTTTTCAGTTTTGTTTCGTTTTTTTGAAATTTTTTCGTTATTTCGTTTTTCATTTCGTTACGTTTTGCAACCTGATTCTGATTTTCAATAGTTTAGACTTGCTAACATAAGTAAATTTCAAAAAAAAAAAAAAAAAAAAAAATCAAAATATGCAGGTTGTCTAACGAAATTTTGAAACCAAAAAGCAATAGTGTTGCAGGATTTGCAGAGTGTTGGAAATCACGAAGTGTTGCAAAGGTCAAATTGAAATTTTACTTAGACTAGCATAACATTTTCAAAAAATTTTGAAAATCAAATTTTGAAAATTTTTTATTGTGACAATATTACAAAAATCATTTTGAAGTTTGATTTTTCATTATTAGACACAATTAAGGAAAATTTTCAAAAAAATTCGGAAATCAAATTTCGAAAATTTTTAGTTTATCAAACTCTGAAAATTTGAACACGACTTTTTTTTGTCGAAAAAAAAATAAGGGCGAAGGTATCAATTTTGTCCTACTGTTTTTGACTACAAAAAAAAAAAAAAAAACACAAAGCACAAAATTCCTTTGTCGAAACACAGCAATAATTACACATGTATAGCCTCTCTTTCTACAAAAATTGTGAATAAAAAAGAAAAAAATTTCAAATTTGTCTCATACTGTTTTTGAAATTGGGGGGGGGGGGGGGGTCCGATCGAAAATTCTGTGATCATCAAAGTTTTTCCTTAGATTTAACTTTTGCTTGAAAATGTTTTCAATTGAACCCCTTCCTCCCTGCCGATTTCGCATAACACTACGCACGTATACTTACATTCGAAATTGGGAGAGGGAGGCGGGGAGGGTGCAATTGCAAAATTTTTCAACCAAAAGTTGTACAACTTACGTTAAATTGAGGTCCAAGAAATAATTTTGGTCTTTATAAAAATTTCGATTGAACCCCTCCCTCCACTCCAATTTTGCATAATATATAATTTTTAGATACTCATTATTGAAATTTGGGGGAGGTGGGTTCAATTGAAAAAATTTTCAAACAAAATTTGTAGATCTAAATCCTAGGAATAATTTTGATCATTACAAAAATTTCGATTAGACTCCTCCCTCCTCTCCAATTTTGAATATCAAGTATCTACGTAATAACACCTTTGTAAAATCAAACAAAATGAAATTAGACGCGAGCGTTTATAGTGATACAGCGATAATTAGCGTATTTTTCTGCAATAGTTGTTATTAAAAAAAGGAAAAATTTTCAAAATTGCCCATAAATGTATATTCGACGTTTTTAGTAGTTTATTTTATAAATGTTATCACTTCACAGAAATAAATAACACAGAACACAAAATTGCTTTGTGGAGATACAGCAATAAATTGGCCTCCTTCTTTAAAAGTTCTAAAAAAAATTCAGTCTGATATTTTCAATTCTTGTTTTCTTATTTCAGTGAGATTCTGTTAAGGTCAAATTTGAAAGTTTCCTTGGAGAATTTTTTTTTCTTTTCATTGAAAAATAATTTCTTGAATTTCTACAAAAAAATCCCTTCGAATCATGAAAAAAATTTTCAAAAATTTTATAAAAAAAAAAAAAGTTTATTCTTTGAGGATTTTTACAAAATTTTTGAAAAAGTTATCTTCAAATTCTCAGAAGAATTATTTGAAAATTTCATAAAAATCATTTTGAAATTCTGTTAATATATAAGTACTTAAATTCTTTTGTATCTATTTTCAGAAAATTTAGTGAAAAAATCTCTGAAAATTCGGATTATTTTTTTTTTGTCAATTTCAATAAAAAATGCCTTTGAATTTATGAGATTATTCTTTAAAAAATTTGTGGAGCGCAATACCGTTGAATTTTAAGAAGAATTTTCTGAAAAATATCCCCCTATTACTTTTTAAAATTCTTTACAAATGCTCGAAAATTTGTTCTTATATTCTCTCTACGTATGTGACGTAATTAAATTGCGGTCAAAATAAACCCCTCGTACAAGTATTTATCACCGTTCGAACCACAAATACGATATATTTTCTCAGTAATCGCTAGAGAACGTAAAATAAATTTACCTCGCAGTAAATACTTTGGGTAAACTCGTACCTAGACAGCTCTCGTGAAAAAGGCATGTGCTATAACGCGTTTAAATCGCTCCACGAATTGTTTATTCGCCTCCGCTACGATTTCATTTGGTCAGCGAAAGAGTCAAATGAAAAAAAAAACCTCGCTACTCGAATAAAAGTGACACTTTTTTGCCCGTTTTAAAACGACGAGAACACTCGATGGAGCTGCATCGACCACAAATAACCCGACACAACAAAATCACCAGCAGCTTGTACGAGTACGAACAGATTCGCCCACGTTTATGAGAAATTTAATACCATTATGGTCAATAATTTCATTCGCAATGCCAAGGCGAATTAAACACGCTTGATAAGATTTTGTCGTATTTTGTCACAGCTAATTCTGACGTCAGTGTCATGCTTCCCATAAGTATAAGGTAACCCTTTTACAAAAGCTTTTCGATACCGAACAAAAACGCACGTTTTGTTCGAAACACATTGTTTCGTCAATGACAAACTTGCACGAGCATTTGGTTCGAGTTTACCTAATTAGTAGTCGTAAAAGGTTAATATGGTGTTTTAAATTCACCTTCGATGACAGTTTTTTCCAAACTCTTTCAGTTTGCTGACGAGTTGAATGCGACAGTACGTTAAATCGAATTTTCGTCGTACCTTGAACGAGTAATTGAGTTGGCTTTTTAAGTATATTATTTTCTTCATTCGTAAATTGTGTGGCGAGTAGCGCCCCTATCCATTAAATTAAGAAGTAACCCCATAGATAATCAGCCGTTAGGCAAAATAATTTATAGTAGTAGTAAGAAATGAAATGTGAAGAATAACGATATAAAATTAATTCGTTTAATTAATAAAATATAATAATTAAAATGTGCCGCATTTAATTTCTACTAAAAACATGGTAGCAGAGCAAGAACGTATCCGCGATTTTTAATCAATGAATTCTCGCAATCGAATTAGTAATCGTAATAATTTCAATGCTAAAAATCGTGATCGCGTGGTGATAAGAAAAAAGCATGTCTTTGAATAATGCAGAAAGGAAAATTTTCGTTCTACCGCGATTTTATTAAGTAATTCATCGAACAATTGGTATCGTTTCAATCAATTTTCTTTCTTCCCAAATCAAGAAGCACGTCGAAGAGATCGAACCATTAATCAATGAAAAAGCGGCCGTAGATGGCCTTCGGGCAGCGCATCTAACTTTAAAAATTCAAATAAAACATCTACGTGCTGCTCTCGACGAAGTGCAAATAACTGAAAATGATCTACCGGAAGAAGTCAATCTCAAATCGAACGTCGAAAATCTGTACAATGCGATTTGGATTGATACAATTTTAGACGAAGCTATACCCTCAAACAATGAAAATGACGAGGATTACACCAATACTCAAATCGCTAAATCAATAATTCCGCTTCTGCACAACAACGACGAAATCAAAATCGAACTCTCACGCTCACCCCACGATCAACCATCAAACAATGATTACAAATTCGAAAAATCTCTTATCAACTCAAAACCGAGTAGAAACGTCGACCTTCAAATCACCAATTCAACTTCGCTTCCACAAATCGCTGAAAAACAACAAACAAAAAAGGAAACTATCGAAAATGAAAAGAATTGCATCGATCATCGAACCCACAACCAAATCCCTCATCAGCAATTCGACGAAAAGCAAAACCAGGTAACCAAAAATGAATATTCGAACGAATCTAACGAGGAAATAAAGCTGCTAAGATTGGAAATGGAGAGATTAAAAGAAGACAACGAACGATTGCGAAAAAGTTACGACCATCTAGCAGAACAACATCAAAGAAGCTGCGAGCAATACGAAAGAGAAATTTTGATGCTAAAAGAAAAAGTTCACGAGAAAGAAGATCTGGAAAAAACCGAACTCGAGCAGGATTCTGATTCTACTTCGAACGCCCAAAATCTATCGTGTGACGAAATCAAATTGGAAGAAGACCTAGACGAAAAAAAGCTGTATGAAAATATCGAGAAAGCAACGGAGAAAATCAACAAATTAATCGATGAAAACGAGACAGATTCAGAACTTCAAGGCAATCTAAGATCAACGAGCAAATCAGAAAAATCAACCGCAACCGGAAAGAAGAAGGCGAATACGAATGCAAACCCAACTGCAAAAGTAAGAATGAGAACTTCAGAACGGATAAAAAATTGAAATGATGAGCAGAACCCATGTAAGAATTACGACCCAGGAATAGATTAGCTATTTTTGGAATTTAAAGTAAATTTCTTCGGAAGTAAAATACTTAATGTTACGATTTATTTTAGTTTATTTTTTAGAATTAATTTCGCGTAATTTCGAGAATAGTCGAATAGAAATTTGAGTAACGTAAACGTAGAACTCGATCGAGTGTAATTTCTAATATTTTTTTCTTTTAAATAGAGACTGGTGTAATTAGTTTTACTAATTTTCCTTTTTAATTTTTTCAATCCTTTTTTTGCAATTTACAAATTTTACTTTTAATTTTTTCAACCCTTTTTTTGTTTCAATTTACAAATTTTCCTTTTTTAAATTTTTAATTTTTTTTATTTCAATAGTGTTATCAAAAATAATTTTCAAATTTTCATTTTTTCTGTCGTTCGGGAGTGTGGCGAGTAGCGCCCCTATCCATTAAATTAAGAAGTAACCCCATAGATAATCAGCCATTAGGCAAAATAATTTATAGTAGTAGCAAATACTTTAAATTAATAATACTGGAAACTTCAATGGGGAAAAGTGGCCCCGACAAAAGCGCTCTTTTAGCAGATTTAGCGGCTCGGCATGAAACTATTCTCAGACTTTCGACCGATCGTCATGTCTTCGACCAATCAGAGGGCGAATCACGCGACGATTAGTCGAAAACCTGGAATTAGTTTCATGCCGAGCCGCTTAGAGAGCGCTCTTCTTGGGAGTCAAATCAAAAGCATTGAGTTTCCAGTATTATTAATTTAAAGTATTTGGTAGTAGTAAGAAATGAAATGTGACGAATAACGATATAAAATTAATTCGTTTAATTAATAAAATATAATAATTAAAATGTGCCGCATTTAATTTCTACTTAAAACAAATTGTATTTACTTGTATTCGCCTTTTTCCAACGTTCCCAAAGCGAAAGAACAAAATAACCGAGTAAAATGCATTGCGATGTTTTCAAAAATACGTTAACTGTGCACTATTATTCGTAATGTCGAAAATTACAGTCATGTATCCCTTTTAACTCTGCACATATCCGAAGCACAGAACAAACGTAAGCATTTTTTTCTGCTCCGCAGCGATGTAGGAAAAAAATTACGATTTTTGTAAAAATATCAAAAGAAACATGGTACGAGTTTTTTCTCATTTTATTCGCTCTGTTTAATGGAAAACCATACACACGATATATTAACCGGAACAAGCGGGAGTTTTTCATTCAATTTTTTGTTTCTAAAACGTACACATTTTGTTAGGTTTCCGCAACAATCGAGAAGAAATTCAAGCACGAATAAATAAAGCGAAATATTTGCTAGAAAATTAGGTCAGCTCTTCGTTTCGTTCTTAATTCCACATCCTTCATCATGACGAGTTAAAATTGATGAGTAAAAATTCGCTGAAAAATTGGTCCATTTACCAAACGGTGTAGATTAATTTTTATTTCGACGTTTGGTTTATCTAATACGGTGCCTTTGATTCGTTTATTTCTCGTACAAGCCGAAATAATCTTTTGATGAGCTTACATCATCGTCGCGTCGCTCTATAAACGCTTTAATGCGTTACTTTGTCGACGACCGAGTGCGACTACTGAAAAACTTGACAGATATTTTTTCTAACCGTGGCTGTGGCTTTCAGAAGAAATTTCACTCGTACGTCGGATAATCGTCGGCGTCGCGTCGCCTTTTTTACACTACGACGTAAAATTTCTCTTTTTTTATTTCTTCGGTGTAAACGACGATAGTGCAGGAAAACGAGTTGGGTATTTTTTTTCTATTTTTTCTCCCCGGTGATGGATTACAGTGTGAGGTGTTCAGGGTGCACGTCTCGTTTATGTTGTTGTAGGTAGGTATAAGGGACATATTTAGCCGAAATATTTTATTGGTACTTTGTGTATATGACATTTTCATTTTTGGTCGGAAATGTGATACAGTCGAGGAAAGATGTATTTACAAAACGCTTTCATCAGTTACACTAACGAAGTGTTATACCGAGGGCGAGATATGTATTATTTTCTGGCGAGAAAAACTTAAATTGCACAGGAAAAAGTCGACTGTGGTGAACGAGGAATGCACGTCGTTTGTTTGTTTGTTTGGTTTTTTTTTTGGTCAAAATTCGAGCCTGGACAAAATTTAAAAGCGAAAGTGGATTTTTAAGTTTTGAGCAAAATGATCGCGAAAGGGGTCTATTTGGATAATTTAATTTGCTGTAAATAAGTTATCTTATTCGGCCATTCGGTATGTTTATCAGAACTCACATAAAGTACCTAAAAAATTGAGGTGAAATTCGGTCAAAAGCTGCGTAAAAGAGCGTTCAATTATTTATTAAAAAATGGCAAGATTTTTATAGCTGTAAAATGGAAAAAAATTGTACCAGCGTAAAACTCTTTAGAAATTTCAAATTTAATTTTTGAAGAATTGTCTAAAGTTCAAAAATAATTTGGCAAACATTTGAGGAAAAAAAAATCGAAAAATACTTATAAAAATTCGAGGCGATTTTTAAAGGAATTCAAAGAATTTTTACAAAATTAAAAAATATATTTCACAAAAATTTCACAGAATTAATTTTCAGAGAATATTTCTGAAATTTCAAGAGTGTTTTTCACAACATTTTTGAAGAATTTTCTCATAATAAAAATTTATTTTTCACGGAAATTCTTCTCAAAATTCAACAATATTTTTCATATAAATTTTGATTAGGAATATTCTCATAATTCAAAGTAATATTTCGCAGGAATTGACAAAAAAAATTTCTGAATTTTCAGACTTTTTTTGATTAAAATCTCTTGAGAATTTTTCTAAATATTTGACAGGCTTATTCGTAGAATTTCAAAAAAATTTCTCAAAATTTTCAGGGAATTTTTTCAAGAATTCAAAAAGCATTATTCGAAAAATTTTCACATCTTCTCGAAATTCAAACGTCATTTTTCATAAACTTTTTGGAAAATTTCCTTATTTTGAAGGGATTTTTACATAAATTGAAATAATTTTTCACAAAATTTCCAGGAAGTCTTTAAAAAACTCAAAATAGATTTTTTTTTTAATTTCGTAAAACTTTTCACAAAATTTTCAAATCATTTTCCAAAGATTGCCAAAGAATTCAGCTAAAAATTTGAAGTATTTTTCAGAGATTTTTTTCAATGATTTTTAGATAATTTTTCACGAATTTTAAAACTGTGCCAATGATTCAAAATTTAAGGTAAAAAGTACAGTTTAGAACCTTTATTATTCGTAAAATAAAATTGTTTTATTCCAAAAAAAAATATTTGAAAAAATAAAAATGAAAATTATTTTTAAAAAATTTAAAAACTTTTCAATTCTAAAAAAAAAATCAACATCAAAAAACGAAAAAAATGGCGAAGGGAAATTTTTTCATTAAAAAAATGAAATGTTGAAATATTACGAAAAAAATCATTTCAAAAAATGAGGAATTTTTCTATTTAAAAAAAAAAATGAGGAACTTTTCAGTTGCCAAAAAAATTGAAAATTTAAAAAATCAATATTTGTTTACTCCGAAAAAATAAAAAAAGATAAAATTTATCTATTCCAAAAATTGAAAAAAGGTTCTCAAAAAACTTAGAATTTTTTCTCTTTTATTTAATTTCAATTTTTTAATACAAACTGAACTGATTCAATTTTATTATTTTGAAATTTGAATCTTTTCGACTTTTCACAAAATCAGGTTTTCCTGCTGAAGTTATTTGAAAGTTTCATTTTGCCAGTATTCTCTTCTTCATTATGCTATTTGTGCTTCAAATTTCAGAATTTGAGCGCACCACTTTGTGATATACATATTCAAAAAATCATTTTTTCTGCTGAAATTTCAAGGAGCGGGAACGTACATTACTTTTTTGGTCGTATTTAAGGCAACACTGTTTGGCACGTTAACTAGCGTTGATTTCGCATCAGTTGCATCTCAACTGCTGTTCAGGTAGGTCGTGTAATGCTGCGTTTAAACTTTTTTTTTACTTTGTATTTTTCTTATAATTATTTTTTTCTTTTAATTGGAATCAATTTTTCAATGTTTTGTTGGGGAGCAAATGTTTTTAAATTCTAAAGAAATACCTTACCCCAAGTAATTTGGAAATACTTCAGACAAAAGAAGCATAAAAAGTGACGAGCAGATATAACTATAGGTCATTTAAGCAGACCTTAACGAAGCATGAGGGCCAATTTAACACATTTGCCTCGAGCTACGCAACCTTTCACCTGATACGAGATGTGAAAATTGAACTGCTTTAGTAGCAATGACCTTTATTGCACAGGTATGCTTTTTCATTCCTTTACCTTATCTACCCTTTTATACAGATACGAACGCCTGTATGTAAAGATGGTAACATACACCAAATTTCAAGTACAAAAACATCGAGAACGTTATCACTTACAAAATATATAACGGCATATACGTACCTCGAATGGGTATTTTTTCGATAGGTACTACATAATATAAGAAAAAAGAGATACTTCATTTTCCTCGAACCGAAAACTTTTTCACCAGATCGATTCGGTTACTACGCTAGAATTTCGATACCGTTCTCAAATGGATGATACTTTTTACTATACTTAACATGAACTGTTTTCATTTGTAAAAATGAACACCCTTCTCGCATTTGTGGTTGTACTCGTATTTGCGAATAGAACAAATTTTCGAGGGACTTTGAAATTGATTTTTTTTCCTTCGAAAAAAACCCGAGCCCAGCCCTGTATCTAAAGCTATCATTGCAGATTCACAATTATTCAACGTACTATCGCGCCTTTGCTATATCGTGTATGCTGAAAAGATAAAAGGCAAATTTATTCGAGAATTCCTATTCCTCAGATATTTTTTTTCTTTCATTGTATTGGGAATTTTTGACGGGATATAGGTGAGTTTATTTAATTGAGTGACGTTTTTTCAACATTTTACGTCATCGTTTCAGAAGATGTGATAAATTTTATGCAAAATTATTGCGGTAGGTATTAGCATGGCATTTACCAACGTAGAAATTTCAATAATATCCTTCCTTATGAATAATTCGCTGAATTCGTGACTGCGAAATAAATGATGGGGTTTTGGTCTGAATGACCGATTTTATCAAACGGTGAGTACAATTCTTTTGCCAATCGTTAGTGAAATATAGATGGGAGGGTGATTCCATGTCAATTCGGTCAAGTTTTGACCTTAGGTCTTCCAATGTTGCTCAAAATCCTTTAAAGAGCTTCTCCATCCATCCGCCCGTTATTTCGCTCCTAACCTCTTGGGGGTTTTTAGTGAGGAGGGGCTTTGTTTTATTTTTTCCACTTTGGAGATCAAAACAGCTGCATTTTTCACTTGGGTCTTCGGATTTCATTCAACACTTTTTATGGGTTCGCCTAATTCCAAAAGTAAGAGAACCACAGTTTTTTCCTCAATCCCTGTTTTTTTTAGGAGCTCTTTTATTTTTTAACTTTGGTGATTTCTTGATTCTTGTTATGATACTCAAATTTGGTGAAGCATAAGTCAAGATTGGTAATAGATAGCGAAAATCTATAAACGAGGTTTTCAAGATCATTAAAAGGAGATTCAGAATCACTACTGAACATTTAAAAAATCGAAAGTAGAGCTTTTTTGAGAAAAGCTCAACTTTCAGAAGTACACCAAATCATGAAGCTATAATTTAAAAGTTTCAAAAAGTTCCATAATTTTTGTCGTGGGATCTCAAAACAAATGAGTGACGTATCGTTTGCTACATTTTTAATAGCGCTGAATTCGAATATCGTCTTAATTTTTTGATAGGACCCTTATCAAGCCCCCCACAACCCTCCAAATTTGAAGAAAAATTGACACAACAAATGGAAAAAATCATATGGCATATCGTTTCTTATGTTTTCGATACCACTGAGTTCTAATATCGCCTTAATTTTTTGATAATACCCCGATCAAGCCCCCCATGACCCCTAAAATTTTGAAAAACGTGGTCGAGGACAAGGGTATGGTGTGACATATCGTTTGTTATGTTTTTGATGGTGCTGAATTCGAATATTCAGTTACTTTTGTGATTGGGGCGTCTCAAAGTTTTTTACTAGCCCTCAGGACTTGAAATAAGTCGATTGATAGGCTTTGAGAGACTCTAATCACAAAAGTAAGTGAATATTTGAATTCAGCATTATACCTACCACAAACAACACTAGTGATACGTCACACGATTCTGTTTCTTCATCAATTTATTTCAAAATTTGAAGGGCAAAGAGGTATTTGGAAACTACTCTTTACATTTTACATTAGTCAACTTCATGAGATTTTTTCCCAAATCCCCATTGACATTTTTTCTGAGCTTTGAACCCTCCCCCTCATCCATGAAGAAAAGAATCTGGTGCGATGAGTGATTTATTTCATCTTTAGTGACATTTGGAAAAAAAACATCATTTGAAAAAAAAATTAAAATATTTGATGATCTGTGTACTCAAAGATACGACACTTTTTACACAGCTGCGAACACAAAATGCTGGTTCTTTTTCATTTCGCACAAAAAATAATAATTCCCAACACTTGGCTTTTAACGTTGATTCTAAAATGTACGTCAAGGAGCTTTGCAAAATCCGCCATCACCTTGGCACAGTATTTTTATAAGTCGAACACGCAAAAAAAAAAGAGAAAAAAATGAAATGAAAGGAAAATCGACGACGTAATGAACCGTCGTATACTTTCATTTACAGCATGAAACTTATAACCCAGGTAAAGCTTAGCGGTATACCTGTTGAAAATGAATTACATTTGCGTCTAACCGTTCAAGGTACGCGAATCGACCAGAATTTCCTGCACAGCTACCGCGGAGACGTCCGGTAATATGTGGTGGTTCTGGTGTACTAGGAATCAGCGAGCCAGCAACAGTTCAGACCTTTGCTGAGTCGACGACCGGACTACTTTTTCCATTTCTTATGCACGTCACAGTGTCCTCAAAGGCCTGCGAAATTTAATAATCGAAAGAACGTCGCCCGAGATAATACAGTGGTGAACAGGAAGGAGTAGGAAAAAAGATAAAAGTAGGCTGTATTGAAATCCAGGCGTTACTTAACCTAATCCTGTACTTTTTTCTCTAAATGACAGACGATTAATCTTTTGTCAAGTTTCCATATAAAATAATAAATCATCTTTTTCGCCAACGATGTGAAAAAAATTTACTGCAAGCGGTTTTCCCTCTCGCCGTTTCGAGTTCATTAATATAGGTTTCGTTGAGCGAGAAATTTTTTAACGATAGAGGTTTTAAAAAATTTTTAAATCGTATTAGCTCGTAACGTAAAATCTGCCCTATTTTCGACGATATTATTTCTCGCAGCCGATGAGCCGATTCCCAATTGTAGAATTGTCAAAGTAAATAAACGAAAGTCGATGTGTTTGTATAAAAGTTGTAACCGCGCGTTTAAAAGGAATAATTTCCAGTTGAAAATTCTCTCTCAAGTTTTGCGAAATTATCGACTCGAGAGCGCCGTTATTATCATTTTATACTATGGCAATCTATATAGCTATAGTTTTAAATAATTACGTACGTACGTAGGCAATTCTAAAAATACTCCTAAACTAGTGACGTAATCCCATATTAGGTACTTTTTCCTCTATTTTTTTTTTTTTTTTTTTTCATTCATTGAAAAAATGATTGCATATTAAAAGTACGAGAATTTTAAAATGTAAACAGGTTAAGGGTATAATGAATAACATGCTTTGAACGTTCGGTAGATTGCTTTCTGAAACGAACCAAGTGTTCCCTCGCGTTGAAGTAATGTATTTGCTTTTAAACATGTACCGGATATTCGTATTGTTGGGGTTATTCTATCCCAAGATTCATTTATTATTGCTCCCAAGTAGGTATAATACAAGGTATGAAATTCCACCAAAACGTTGGCGCAAGCGCGGCTAGCTTCTTTTTTATACCGTTGAAAAGGTTAATTCCCTTATCCTGAATTTGCATAGTGAGATATTTCATTTTTTATGCGTATTTGATTAGGTAATATTGCATTTCATTGGCTGTAGCCTGTAGGTAGATTTTTTTCAAGGGAAAGGTAGACCGTTCTCATGAGATTTTTCCTGACGAACTTGGTGATCAAATCTTCTCAATGTGTGACTTATATATTACCATGCTATTATTTTATGAATTTTTTTCATTAGAGCAATTGTTTGTGAAGGGTCAAAAACTGGAGGATTATATGAAAGTAGGAATAATTTTTTATCAGTATCGCGTTTCGAGCTAACATGAAAATTCCAAAGTAAAAATAATTTTCTCAACACCCTCCCCCCTAAAAATGAAATTTCCTTAAGGTAAAATACCAGTTATGGATCGGGGTACCAATTGCGGACCACAACTTTGGAGGCCTCTAGCTAGGTCCCTAATTGTCTGAGAGAGTCACTCTTTGCGCCAAACTCTTCTCTGAAGCCTTCTCTCTATGGACATCAATGTTGCGTGGGCATTTTGGTTTGTTGATTGCTTAAAATTTTTATTTTTCGAAAATGTATGTTTTTTTAAACGAAAATTCAAAAGTTTGAAATCGGAGTTTTTTTGAAATTAAATAACAGGTATTAAAAGTGAACTTTTCCGGACTTCCGCGACGATTTTGTATAAAGCTTAGTACTAGCAACTATTTTTTGGCGTGATTGAACCAATTTGCCTTTTTTTAACATGGTTTACAAGCTCAATGATCCGTAATTGGTACAGATTTTAAAAAGGCCATTTTTAAACATTTTTTTCAAATTTTTGTAAAAAATGGTTGATATGAGCTTTTCCAAAACTCAATCACATGAGGCGAAAGATGAAGCTTCAAATTTTATTTTAAAAAAAAAACTATGAAAATCGGTCCATATGGGACGCTTCTACACTGTTTCAAAAAAAGTTGATCCATAACTGGTATCTTACCTTACATTGAAACAATTTTCTCAAAAATGAAAAAATGAGAGAATTTTTACCAAAAAAGCAAAGAATACTTATAGGTACCTAAAGTAGACATTTTTTTTTTCTAGATGTATATTCGCAAACATGGAACTGCAAGTCGTGCTATAAATGTACTTTGGCCCAACCTACTTTTTCCAAAAAATGAATCTGAATTTTCTTTGAATAAAAAAAAAATAGAACAAAAAATTAAGAAAAACCCCTTTTTTACTTTTTTGAAGAAAAAAATACAATATTTTATTTTGGGGTATAAAATATTTTTCAAATTATTGCAGAATGAAAAAATCCAACTTTTTCTCTGAAAATTTAAAAGATATTTTTTGATGGGGGGCAGATCAATCATTTTTATAATTTTATTGAAGATAAATATTAATTTTTTCCTGAGAAAAAAATTATAAGTTTTTCTCTATTTATTTTTAGTTTTTTGTAGAAAAAATCCCTAAACTTTTTAAAAGTAGGTACCTACCTAAAAATATTTCTCAAATTTGAATGATATTTTTTTGAGTTGGGGGATCAATCATTTTTATATCTAAAGATAAAAATTCATTTTTTCTTGAGAAACAGTTATAATTTTTTCTCTATTTTGTTTTTTTGTTTGAGAAAAAATCACAAAACTTTTTAAAAGTACCTATTCAAATTTTTGAAAAAAACTAATTTTTTGAAGAGAAAAGTTTATCAATTCTTTGGGTACAATACAAAATATTTTACAAATTTTTTCATAATTTTTTTTCAATTTTTTCTCTGAAAACCTCTTAATTTTCCTCCAAAAATTTGAAAGATTTTCGGAGAACAGAAAGAATCGATGGAGTACAGGTTAGGTAGCTAGGTAGGTACATCTCATTTTTTTGAGAAACAAATTTCAATTTTTGTCTGCATTTCTTTTTAGGGAAAAATCTCTCAAATTTTTTCTAGTAACTAAAAATATTTCTTTATTTTTGAAGAAAAAAAATTTCTCAATTTTTAAAGCAAAAACATTTTTTATTTATTTTTTTTTTAGAAGAAAATCTCTCTATTCCAAAATCTCTCAATTTTTTTATAGAGAAAAAATCTCATATCTTATGTTTTTTTGCAAAAAAATATCTGAACTTTGTAAAAAAGAAAATCTCAAATTTTTACTTTTTTTTTTTTTTTTTGCAAAAAATATCTAAACTTTTCAAAGTAAAAATACTTACTTATTAATTTTTTTGCAGTAAACGTAATTTTTTTTGAAGTAAATAATCAAGTAAACATATCTTTTATATTAAAAAAAAGTCTTTCAAATTTTTCGAGATTTTTTAAAAAGAGAGATCTCTTGGGAAAAAATATCATTGTTTAAATTTTTTGATCACTTTTTTTTTGAAGAAATATAGATTTATCTACTTTTGAAATAAAAATATCCCTCATCATATTTGTATGTAGTAATAATCTTTCAATTTTTTCGAAGATTTTTTTTTAGGGGGGCGGGGGGGGGGGATTTTGTAATTTTTTTTTGAATAGAAAAAGAAATCTCAACATTTTTTGACTCAGTTTTTTGCAATAATGATCGCTCAATTTTTATAAAATACAAAGATTTCTCAGTTTTTTACAGAAAAATCTCAATTTTTTATATTTTATTTTTTTAGGAGTAGAAAATACTTATTTTAATTTTTTTGAATGAAAAATGTTTTCAATTTTTTCAAGAAGAAAAATAATTCTCACATTCGAGCTATGCCATAAAAAATTCCAAGTTACCATCTCAACCGGTAATGAATAGGTCTAACTTCGCTTACATATAAACATTGGCAAAATCATTGTTGAACTTTGAGCAATTATGATAATTCCCAGAACTAAAAATTTAAGTAATTTTCTCAAAACTTAAAAAAATGAGCGAATTTGTCAAAAATCTAAACAACACGTCTTCTTATACGTATGAGTGGAAATACTGTATTTTTTTCTCGACCTTATTCGTAAAAATCATTGTTAGACTCAGAGCAAAAACAATAAAATTCCTGTATCAAAATTAGAGTAATTTTCTCGAGAAAAAAATAGGCCAATTTATTTTAAAAGCACCATTTTTTAAAGTTGAAAATCGAATAATCTTACAAATTTTGTCACATTTTTGGGTGAGCTAGCTTTAATGTTTTACAATTTCCCATCTCTTCGTAGGTCCAGCTATAATTTAGAATCTCGCTCGAGGGTCGTTAAACCAATTTTTGCCCATCATAAAAAATGGTTATAAACGTTAAATATTGAACATTAAATTTCGCCACAATAAATAAAAATTTTCGATTAAAGACACATTTTGAAATATTCATACATAGGTCGTAAATTCAGCAGGTAACATCGAATATAAACTGTGTTAAAAAATATTGCAAAATTTTCAATATTTCATTACATGTATCACATATACTCGTAACTACCTCTAATTTTACATCAGGCGGTCAAATGAGTTTTAAAATTGTTTTTCATACCTATCGTACCACCTCGAGGCAGTAAATCTGCAGCTTCCAATATAACCTCTTTTGACAGGTACTACGTCATGTACCTGGTAGGAACACGAAGCAAATGAAAATTTCATATGGCGCTATAAAAGAGACATCTTCGAATGCGCTTTTTAAACAGACACTCGTACATACTACATACTTGTCAAGTTAAGTGCTCTTCTATGTTACTTTCAGACTCGACTGTGCATTACGAGGCTACAAGCGCCGATCAATGAACATCTAGACAGCGGTTTGCCCAAACTTCGTCTCTCTTTTGTTTTTACAAACTCGCGAACGTAGAAATTATTTAAAAAATCGCCCCCTTTATTATCTTCTCGAGAAGGCAAAAAAATCAACTCGAGTTTTCCAACGCAGAATATTTGCGAATCGACCACAACAGTGAGTTCCACCATCATCACGTACGTACCTTTCCCAACTTATACATACAAAGGCCGGCATCGCAAAGGCAAACCGACGCGTGTAAATCGATTCTACTTTTCTGGTAATTTTTCTTAGACCTCTCGATAAGTGAAAATGTTACCCATAGTGAATCAATAATTTTTAACACAACTCCCACAAATAAACTTTCAAGCAGCCGGAAAGAAAAATCAAGAAATATTACGTGCTTTGTTCGATTCGCTTCCATAAATGTACCATCCTATCGAAAAATTATATTTTTTGCCAAAAAGATGAAATACTTTTGAAACTCTCTACAGCAGAAAAAAAATACCATAGCGTAATTTTTTATTACATTTGTCTTCGTTTGTCATTTTATCATAGAAAACCCTCAAGTCGAAACTTGCCTTTTAAAACGTTCGCTCTGCACAGATGCGGAAACTTTCGTTCGAATTTAAGCAAACTTTTTTTTCAGCCAGCGTCGATTTGTAAATTTAATACGGACAAGTTTAGCTGAAAAGTGGACGTCGTTTTTATTGTTGGCGTTTCTTAATTCGCTTTTATGTACAAAATATGGATAATATATTTCTACCAAAGCACACAGGATTTTCCAACAGATATTTTTTTTATACGAAATACTTTCTCTCGATCGCGTGTGGTCATTCAGAAATATGAATTTGAATTAGATTTACATTTTTTCCCTGTATTTTTAAAGCTGCTATTATAAATTCAGCTGGTAAACTTTTATTCATCTAACTTCGTCTATTTTTTTAAATTATTTTTTTTAAATTTAATATTTGGAATTTTTTAAATAGGTATCATACTCTCGCATTTAAAAAAAATGACATTTTGAGTAAAAAATATAAATACATTTTTTTTCAATTTTGTGATGACGACGATAATAATTTTGTATTGGACCAAGTTTTAAAAAATTAACTACAAATTAATGCGCAACAACATTTAAAAAAATTGTCTTTCAGAAAATTTTTGGTAATTGGAGCTTTGTTCTCAAGACTTTACATTGGTGGCTTCGCACCTAACCCCAATAATATATCTTCGTTCACTTCGCTAACTTCACTCTCGTGATCGAAAATTCCAAAACTTTTTCACAAAAAAAAAAAAAAAATAGAAGTTTATTTTTTCACAGAACTTTATAGAATAATAGACAAAACGTGACCGGGTACTCAAACATCCTCAGACCTAACGAGCATGTGAAAAATTGATTTTTAGTAAAAAAAATTCATTGGTTCACTGCATTTCTCTGGATATTTCATTTTATTCTTTAATTTATTGAAAAAAAGAACAAGAAAAGTTCGAAAATCCTTTTAAAAAATTTTCAATAAAAAAATATTCGTAAGATTTCGCTGGGCAAAAAATTTTTCACAGAAAAAAAATTTTGTTCAAAAAATTAACTAACCTATCCAAATAAGTAAATTGTCTTGAAAAAAAAATATATTTAAAAATCGTTTTGAAAAATAATCCATTTTAAAATCTCTCACAAAAAATTATTTTGCTGAAAAAAAGGAAAAATTTTTTAAAAGTGAAAAAATCGATATAAAAAAATCATTGTAGCATTTCTCTGGATATTTTTCATTTTTTAATTTTATTGAAAAAAAGAACAAAAATTTTTGAAAATCCTTTTAGGTAACTAATTTTTTTTTAAATTCACCACATCAAAATCACTTGAATAAAAAAAATTCACAGAAAAAAATCTTGCCTGAATAACTTATTAAAAAATCGTCTTGAAAAAAAAAATCCATTCTAAAATTTCTCACAAAAAATTATTTTGCCGAAAAAAAAGAAATAAATTTTTGAAGATGAAAAAAATCGTTTTAGTAAAAAATTAACTGTCATCGCATTTCTATGAATGAAAAATGTTGTTTAAAAAATGTTTGAAAGAAAAAGCTCAAATAATTTTGAAAGATAAGTAAATATTTTTAAAAATGATTATTATTTTAAAATTCTATTCAAAAAACTCAAAAAAATTACTTACTAAACTAAAATTAATAAAATAAAAAAAATTGAATAAAAAAAATGTTTCGACACAAAAATTAAATAGGTAATCAAAAAATCGTTTCGAAAAATTTATTTAAAAAAAATTATTGAACCAAAAATAATGGAAAAAAATGTAAAGAATCAAAAAGGAAAAAAAAAGAGGAAAAAAAATTCAAAAATCTTTTGAAGATGAAAAAGAATCGATTCTGTAAAAAAAAAACATCTTAGCATTTCTATGTACATATGAAAATTTTTACTAATTTCCCATTTTTTTTAAAATTCGAATTCCCAATATTTCAAAAATTTAAAATTCAATTATCAAACAAAACACCTAAGTACCTTTTTAAAATGTTTCGATGAAGATATTTTACGAAAACCATAAAAAATAATAAAAGAAACAAGGCAGTTATACGTATTGTATTAGGGTAAAGTCCCCGGTAGTTGACACATGGAGAGCAAAATTTTTGAAAAAAAAATCCACTTTTTTTTGTATTGCACTTTTTTGAAATCAATCAATAATTCTGTTGTACCAACTCCTTAAGTACCTTCTGGCTTCTATTTCATTTCCTCAAGTCTATTAGGAAACTTTTGGGAATTTTTTTAGAAAAGGTGAAAAAATCACTAGTAGTTGACATGGTAAATCAGTAGTTGACACCTCAGTAATTCACACTATGCAGCACTGTATAATTGTTGACACCCCCAGTAAGTGACACTTTGAATATCGATAAAACTTGGAGTAAAAATTTGTTAAAAACGTCTATTAGGTCTCTAAAATATAATTGAAGTCAAACAATCGACTGAAACAGGACAAACTTGAAAATTTACATAATGTCAACTATTAGAATTATATTAATTTTTGGTATCCAATAATTGACATCCGGAAAAATTCTGTTGATATTACACTGGTAAAATTATCAACATGCTAAAAAGAATACACATTTTATAACCTTTCAGTTGATATATCTAATTTTACAAAAAGTTTAAAACTCACGAATTTAAAAAATAATTCGTGAAACTTACTTTTCAATTTTTGCATGATCGTATGCAAAAAATTTTCACATGGTTTGATAACAGAACTTTGAAAAAAAAAGCACGCAACAAGTCGTTGAGAAAACTGGATGAAACTCATGGTCACTTATAAGTAAGATATGAAAATAATTTTTAGTGCAATCAGGGTTATCACAAACACCAACCAATCCACCAAAATTAGCTTTTTAGTAAAAAAGTGTCAACTATTAGAGCAGTGTCAACTACCGGGGACTTTACCCTACCATTAAAAAAAAAAAAAAAACATTTTCCCCTAATTTCTCTCTCAGACTTTTTCAAAGTAGGCAATCGTAATTTTTCATTACCAAGTTTCCTAATTTTTTCATTCAATTTTTTTACATATCTACCTAATTTTTATTAAAATTTTCTTTTTTCCAAAATAGGTCAAATTGTTAATTATTAAATTTGCTCATGAATTACCTATTCAACCATTTTTTTCCGAAGTTTTTTATTGATTTTTTTTATGGAGAATTTTGTTTATTAAATTCATTTCAATTTTTTTAAATTATTTTTTCCTAAAATTTTTCATTTTTATTTTCTTATTAATTTTCATAAAAATATTTCTTCATCACGTAACTTTTTGATTCAATTTCTTTCCAAATTTTTCATATCTACGTAATTTTTTTCAAACTTTTTATTGATTCCCCCCCCCCCCAAAAAAAATCAAATTTTTCATTCAAATTTCAACTTTTTTCAAGTTTCCAGATTCTACGCTTTTTAATAAATATTTTAAAATTCGATAAATTTTCAAAGTTCATTTAATATTTTCACGACTTTAAAAATTTGGAAAAATTTTGATTTGCAAAGTGAAATTTACAATCCATTGTTGTACTTGGAAGCAGCTGAGACAAATGAACCTCCCATAAAAAATTTCTGAATGAATTTTCAAAAAGCTTCAACAATTCAACATCATTAACATAATTTCTTTTGGAACTGGTGATTTGAAAAAAAATACAATTTTTTGTGTACTGAAGTACAAAATTCCTCTCGATTTATAGGGAAAAAATCATAATGTGGATGTGCATTGTGCAATGTCGCAGTACTTTAAAATAGGAAAATTGACTAATTCACCAGAATCGAAAAATTGGTCGAATTATTTAAATGAAAAAAGCAAGAAAATAATTTTACTGTCATTTCGATCGCTGAAACATACCATTAAAATACGAGTAAGACATTATTTCCTTAGAAATGAGAGGGAAAAAAACACAAGAAAAAAACGATACCCTGTCGATCAAACGCTATTATAATGAGTGCTTGTCAAATCACCATCAAGGTAACTCAAATATATAACGATTGAATACAAATTCAATATACAAAAAGTGACCACCTGTTGGTATAATTGAATATGGATAAAATTGAACGAACCGTGAACGATTTAAAATTTATTTCATAAACTGCAAAAGTATACGACCGAATAACGTGAAATGAAGGACCCGATTTTTTATGTAAAAAAAGAACTTCCCAATACATAAAATATGGAATAAAATTCAACGACATTCGTGAACAAAAACTTACCAAATATTTACCCTTAAAGGAATGCGTCAGTATTCATCAGTTTGTTTGTTTCTATTTTGTTAATTAAAAATTACTGTAAGGCCCTGGATGTCAAAAAACAAAGTTACATGTACCTACCTAATAATTTTGAAATGTTGACCTTCTCATCAAATTCTGCTAGATTCCTAATACGTGGAATTTTATTTTACTATCCAATAATAGTCCAGGAGCCGAACCTGGTGAAAATTGGCCGAGAGGGTTGAAATCTGGGACAGGTCCCAAAAGTTACTATACATAGCCCCTTTCTCAAAAATACCAGTCTGCCGATCCGCCGTTGCTGCTTTCGAGCACAGCGAAAGCTCAAAGTTTACGAAAGTTCACGAATTTTTCCGAACTTTGAGATGAAAAGGTTGAAAGCCGAAATTGGTGTCTACTTATAGGATTTTTCACGCTGAATCCAAATATGTCAGTCTGCCAACCCTCAGATGTCGGCAAGGGGGTGCCAGACTGAATCAAAGGGGTGAAAATCGCAAAAAATCTCATAAATTCTAATTGAAGCGGGTAATTATTGAAAATGGGTTTTTCTCATCTAATCGTTATCACAGAATTCAAATATGATGGTCTGCCAAACCCAAACTGAAAAGATTTAAGCGATTAAAGGCCGATTTCCTTCCGAATTTGAGAGTTACGAATGAACCAAGGACTACGTGTAATTATTCTTAAAGTTTTGTTTTGAAATCTCTCAAGTTTTTGAAAGTTAGAGTTCGAAGTACCAATCCAAGAGATGACACCATAAGTTAGAATAGGTCGTAGTAACGCCGTGTAGAGAAGTTTTCCACTGTGTATGCGTAGGTGAGATTTTTTGTTGAGTAATGGATATAACATGCGAAGACGACTGACTGCGGTTTTCAGTTTTGTATCAATATGTTCGTTGAAGTTCAGTTTTGAATCTAGATGAACGCTAAGGTATTTAACAGCATTCGATTTCCAAGTAATTACGGAGTTATGTATGGAGAGATTCCTAAACCCAAACTGAAAAACCTCCCCGATCCTCCACCCCAAGTCACTGTTTTCGAGGCTCCAGTCCCTCCCAAAATCCGTTTAGGAAATTGAATTTACTTTCAGATGCTTTTCCCAAAAAAGTTTAATCCCGGCGAAATAAATGCAAAAAACGGATTTTGGGAGGGACTGGAGCCTCGAAAAAAGTGATTTGGGGTGGAGGATCGGGGAAGTTTTTCAGTTTGGGTTTGGCAGACCATCATATTTGAATTCTGTGATAACGATTAGATGAGAAAAAAACATTTTCAATAATTACCCTCTTCAATTAGAATTTATGAGATTTTTTGCGATTTTCAACCCTTTGATCCAGTCTGGCACCCCCTTGGCGACATCTGAGGGTTGGCAGACTGACATATTTGGATTCAGCGTGAAAAATCCTATAAGTAGACACCAATTTCGGCTTTCAACCTTTTCATCTCAAAGTTCGAAAAAATTCGTGAACTTTCGTAAACTTTGAGCTTTCGCTGTGCTCGAAAGCAGCAACGGCGGATCGGCAGACTGGTATTTTTGAGGAAGGGGCTATGTATACTAACTTTTGGGACCGGTCCCAGATTTCAACCCTCTCGGCCAATTTTTACCAGGTTCGGCTCCTGGACTATAAAGTCAATTTCAAGCACATACCAAAGCTCAGTACATTGAACAAGAACAATGAAACATGCCTATAAGCATATAGAATTGGCTACGAAAGCGAAAAAAGAAATCATACCGAATATTATAGGTATAAATAGAGAAAAAAAATATTATCCATTACATTTGAAAAAAATGATACAGAAAGAGAACAACGTAGTTGAAAAATTTATATTAAAAATTTTCGTTTTGAAGAAGGATACTTGTTGCTGAGGATTTTTCAAGTTAGTTATGGCAACAGGATGGGGCTCGCAAGAGCGAGGCAGGAATGTAATATGTAGCCAAATAAATTAATATCACTATGGAAAAAAAATCGACTGAGAATAAAAAACCTGCTGGGATATTAAACAGGTGCTGCGAAGTGGAGATTGCGACGCGAGCTTCGAATTAAACACATTAAGTAATGAAAATTCTGATCGATAATACGTGGCTAGCCATGGTATTTCGTCGTTATCCTATACTCGTACCCGCAAAACCATCGCTCAATTTCCTTTGTCTTGCTTGCTTGCGATTTGAAAAAAGCCTGCGGTGTTTTTCTCCACATTTTACTGGTATTTTGTCGTTGATTACAGCGATGATGCTTTCGCGATACAGTGCTTTAGAACTCTGTCGACGGTGAGTTTTAAAATTGATTTTACGTATTCTCGCGTTCGGTGCGGCGAAAATTCGATAATTTTGACGGATTTTTAAACGACATAATAAAAGCTCGTTTGACGAGTGCTGAGTGGTTGGTTTTCGAAAAACTGACCATAGCTTGGCGCGTTGTGTTGCGTCAAAAACATGCCATTGAATGGACGAACGATTAAAATTCCAACTAGAGAGGGGACTTTGTACGCGATTTCTCTAATTTAATTTTTAATCCGTGCGGTCAGTTTTTCGCAAAAAAGCTACAGTTGTTTGATGAATATTAAAGTTAGACTCCAACTGTTTCGAAATTTCCAACGTTTTCAACTTGTGCAAAAACAAATTCGCTTATAAGTATTCACTCGAATCTTCAAACAAGAGAATTATTTCAGCTAGGAAACAACAATTTTTCTAAATGCAATACGAGAAAAAATTCATTATTCAATTAAGTAGCACAGTTACTACAGAGATTAGCATACTTGTAGGTAACTGTAACTATATTATCTTATTAGGTATGCAGGCGTAGGTATACATCAAAGTATTTTAGAGTTTATTTTTTCTCTAATTTGTATATCACAGAATAGGTACTCGATAAAGTCTCGTAATGTTTTCTCACCCGTTTAGCAAAACCCAAAAACACTTATCCTTCTTACCCGAAGGAAAGTTCGTTCGGTTTAATTCGATTTGCATTTCATTAATGGTCGCGTTGAATAAAAGCCTTTCTGCATTTTTTCAATTAATAGACAAGAGAATGAGAAAATTTTGCCATTGGATAAAGCATATAAATACCTGATCAAAGAAAGCGAGGGAATAAAACAAATGTGATTTTTTTTTTCGTTACCTACGTCATCGTTTTGTTTGTAAATTATACGTAGAGTTTCTAATCCAAAACTTTGGGTTCTGCTTACTCTCAAGGAATTTCTTTTGAATTTTAAAAAAGCTGATTTTTTTATTTTTTTTTTAAAACTAAAATCTACAGCTGGCTTGTGTCTAACAACATAGCAAAAAAAAAATTCCAGGGTGTTTTTTTTTTCTTCAAAATGTCAATTTTTAAAACTTATTAAGAAAATGTCAATTTTTTACTTACCAAATTTTGAAAATGTTGAAGAATTATTATGAAAAAAAATTACCAAACTCTGACAATTTAATATAAATTTACAAACTACTAAATTTCAGAATTTTTATCAAATATTGGAAACTTACAAAAATTTCAATTTTCATGCAACAGATATTAAAAATGTATCGAACTCAACAAACCCACCTTTCAAATTTTTTATATTTAGCTGAATTTTAAAAATTGTTTAAAAATTCATTAAAATTTAAAAAATAACCCAAATTCCAACTTTGACCAAAAAATATTAAAATTTTATACAAAATGTTTTTTTTTTAAATTGAAAAATTTGGTAGACTTTCTAAATTGAAAAAAAAACCTTCTCAATCCGAATTTGAAATCACTAAATTAGTTGGGTCATCATGAAACTTCTCCAGTTTTTAAAAGTCGCCAATCTAAACACACTCCTTTTATTAGTTTACCATTTCTATTAATATTTTTTATTTAACTAAGTACATATCTTAAGAATGTGCCTCTACACCTAAGTTCCAGTTTGTTGTACCATAGGTATCTAAATAAATAAATAAATAAATAAAATTATGTAAAAGGGGCCCTTGAACCCCCAAGTTATGCCTATGCCCCCAAAACCCCCTTTTTTTGTAACCAAAAAAATCTATACAATTTAAAAAAAAAAGTTAAATGAATACTTGGAATTTTCAAGGGTGTAATTCGATTTCTTCCCTAAAAGGTATGGATTCTGGAAATTGTTTTCATGTTGTAATGTGATAATGATTTTTTTTTCTGGAAATGAAACAAAAAATTTTCACGCTTAAAAAAAATTTTTAACAACTTTTTCAACATTAAACCTTTTTTTCTTTTTTCTTTTTTTTGTCCTAAAGTTTGAAAAATATTTTATTTATTCACTTTAGGTACATTCAAAAAAAAAATGATCCCCAAAAAATTGAGATTTTTTATTTCAGAAGAATTTTTAAAATCATTGTTCGAAAAAAATTTCAGTTTTTTTTTTTGAAAATGAAAAGAATTTTCTTCTTTACAAAAAAAACTTAAGAAACCTTTTCACAGAAATTTTAAAAAATATCTTCACATGAGAAAATTTCATAACACATTTTTTTAACCAAAAAAAAAGGAAGAAAAAAAATTTGGATATTTTTTATTCCAAAAAATCCTGAAATTTCTTCCTTCGAAAAAATTTCTACACCAGAAAATTTGAGATTTCCAATTTTTCCTATTCCAAAACAATTTTTAAAAATTTTATTAAACCAAAAAATTCGTTTTTAATTTTTTTATTCCATAAAAATGAGAATTTTTTCTCCAAGAAACAGAGAACAGAGACCCTCCTCCCGAAAAATTTAGATTTTACACTCTAGAGTTCGAAAAATATTTTTAGGTACTTCAAAACAATTCAAACGATAAAATTCAGATTTTTGATTTTTTTAAAATACGAATTTTTTCCTGAAAATTTGAAAAATATTTTTAGTTCAATAAAATTGAGATCTAAGGCTAGTGACGTAAAAATGTTTTTTATTCCAAAACAATTTTTAAAAATTTTTGTACCAAAAAATTCATTTTTTTCATTTCACAAAAGTCTTTTTTTTTCATTCCAAGAAATGGGGATTTTCCCAAAAATTGAGATTTCCATTCCCTCGAGAAAAAAAAATTCTTCAAAGAAATCACAATATTTTACTCGTATATATGCGAGGTTTTTTAAATTTTTATTTGTTTGATTTCCATGACCTGTAGACGACACCCCGGATTTTTTTTCAAATGAAAGGTAATTTTATTTTTCTCTGTAATATTTGATTTTTTTTCCTCAAATTTTTCTGAGATATTTTCATATAAGACAATAAGCTACCTAAAAACATCAGATCTCTAATAAAACGTCTCGGTTGCTTTTTTTTTTTTTTTTTTTGTTGATTTTGCATTCTTATTTTAAAAAATAGAATAATTTTTGCTGCTTGCTGCTTTAGTTGTCTTATCATAAAAATTAAATTATTTTACGTGGAAAAATTTTAAAAATTTCTTTTAAAATTAAAAAAAGAAAAAAAATGAGAATAATGGCAACACTGTTTTTAATGGGGAAAATATTTGTATGGTAACAAAAAATAGAGATAACTAACAAGGTAGTTTAAAAATCAAAATCATCCATAGAATTTTCGTACGATATCTGGTTTGAAATCCAGGTGTATACTTCCATAAAATTTATACGTAGGTAGATATCTTTTTCTTTGTTTGTTTACGTTTTCGACAGGCCATATCAAACGATAAAACCGTTTTTAGATTTCATATCGTTGAATAATCGTACACGTACCTATTGAATAAACCTTCACTTGACAAAACATTCATCGGAATAAGATTTTTTCAGCGTAGAAAAAATATATCACCCACTTGTGCAATTGATTTCATTAAAAATCAGTTTTTTTCCTATACCTATAAGTATATTTTTCCCATTGTACCCCACCCTATGTGCCTACTTTTTACGTAGGTAGCCAAGTACCTCTACTCTTTCACTAAAGTCGTACTCGTACTTTTGATAAAACTTCAACATAGTTTGTTAAAATATTCGTAGCTCGATGACGACAAGACACGATTCGCACCTCGCAATTCGCAACCGATATTTATTTACGTAAAATCGAATCGAACCATCTCTCTTATAAAATTAATCTCCAGTCGATCATTAAAATAATTTTCCACCGACGTGTATACGTAGCAAGAAAAGCCAACAACACGCAGCCAACGAAGATGGTTTTATTATGAAATTCGATTGGATTATAAACCGTAAAATAATAATTTCACTATCATATGCGAGCGGACGCCAGCGCCAAAGTGCCAATATTTTCTTACTAGATACTTGGAACGGTATCAAAAATTGCCTTTATTCATCTTACTCGCGTATCGTACACTGGTATCGATATTTTTCGCAGCTTATTTTATGACCTCACGCTGGCTCGTATGTTGAGTATATGCATAAGTAACCATATGTAGGTACCTTTGGATCTACCTACGTACTCGTACATTTAGATTGAGTTATATGGAATGTACTATTTTTGCGAACTAAGATCATCGCAGGTGAATTTTTATTAATATTATGGGTTCAGTGAGTGGTAAAATGGGAGCATAGAGTAAGAGTTTTATCAATTTATGATACCTCACTCATCGATTTCGATACGATCACTCAAAATTTCAAAAAAAAAAATCATTTTCGATTGGCAGTTCAGATTTTTCAAACACAAATTCTAACTCAAGAGTTGTGTTCAACGAATTCGATTTACTATTTTTACTGTAATTTTCAAATAAATCGATTACCTAAACTAATTGTAGAATAAAAGATTATTAATTTTATTTATTTATTTTTTTGCTAATTCAAACACATTTAACACGAATTCGATGCCAGATCTGTGATTGGCAGCCTTTATTTCATACAGTATCATCGTAAAAAATTCGAAAAATTACAAAAGTTCAACTTTTTAAACCGAACTAAAATTCAATTTGTTCTTATAGGTATATATATTAGAGTTATTATCGTCTTCAAACTGACACATTACATCGATCAGCGATGCGAATTTTCTGCTTCATCGATACACCGCTCGTGTCAATATCTTTGATTTAAATGCCGAGTTCCACGATTTGCGGAAACCATAGCAACTGATGGTTGTTATAAAAACAATTTATGATGTTGTAAATTTCGCAACACCTCAGAAAAGTATAAGAAATGGTAGAAGAAATGATATAAAAATTTCCCGTTATGAGGTACAACAGTGAAACTCGACAATAAAAAAATGGATCTATTTTGAATAATGCAAGAAAGTGTTTATTGTCCAGACCATGACTTTAAGCATAAAGAATGTTTCGGTTATTTCGACATCGACCTCGACCTGACCTGAGAGATGTATCGAGATAATACCAAATTGAGAATTTTCAATATTTATTCCCTCCCCCTCGTGAAAAATTATGAGCTCCTTAGAATTCAGTGTATCGAGTAAGTATTTCTAAAAAGCTTTCAGTTCAAAGTATTATTGAGAGTATCAAACATTTTGCTCTTAAAGAATGAAATATTCTTATTAACAAATAACTATATCGATGAATTTTATTTAAGTATCAAAATTTTGAAAAAGTGTTAGAAAATCATTTTCTTTTTTTTCTTCTTTTTTTTGAAAAAAGGTGTATAATATAAATTTAAAAAAAAAAATAGGAAAAATTATGAAGTCACAGTTTAAAAAATAAACACGATTATTTTTTTTAAATATTGCAATTTAAAATTTTTGATGCAATTAAAAAACGGTTGAAAAAGAAAATAAAATACCTAGAGGAAAAAATTGTATAAAAAATGTTTTGTAAAACATAATTTAAGAAATTTTCAAAATTTTTAAAAGTGGTACCATTCAAAATTTTTAATAACTTACGAAAACTATACCAAAAAACAAAGAAAAAATGAAATAAACTACACAAGAAATGTTTTGAAAATATGAGTAGAAAATGGCAATTTTTTTTTTTTGATTCTTGGCAATTAATTTTTTTCAACTTGAGTAACCAAAAAAAAAAAAAAAAAAATCAAAAAAACATAAACACGAAAACTTTTTGAAAAATATGTGAGAAAATGCTTAAAAATTTTTTAATAAAAATTTTTCAATTGTATTAAAAATCGGAGACGAAACTTGACCAGTGAATGAAATTTAGTAGATTTTTCAAAATTTCATTGAACACTAAATTTGCCAACTAAGCAAAATATGATAAATTTTTCCAAAAATTCTCGAATTTTCAGAAATTCGTCCACTTTTTTAAAAATTTACAAGATTACCGTAAGATGGGGTTACTTTGGCCCTAGGGGGTAACTTTGGCTCACTCTCGGAAAAAAGATATTTGCCTGTCCAACCAAAACTGCATGAAGTGGAGGGAGTTTGTAATGAGTGTCAACGATAGAGGGGCCTTCATACTTCACTTCTATGTGATTGTCACTTTTTTTGTGTCGCAAGTTTGGTAAACCAGATTTTTTGTTTATTAGTACGTTGTTCGTGTGGTTTTTTCATCTTCAAAACTTTTGTTTAAACGAAGTATAATGAATGCTCCAAAAAAAAATTTTCTTATGGAAACAGATCAAAAATTTTATGTAGATTCAGAATCTCGCATAGAAAAATCGGTTTTGTAAAGCGGTTGTGAGATAAATTGAAATTACTGGTCAGATGAGGACCGTTTTCGTCGTTTTTGGGGTTACTTTGGCCCATGCATAAATATTATAAAAAATCGAGAAAAAAAAAATTTTCCTACGAAAATCGATCGAAAATTTAACGTAGAGTCAGAATCTATCATGAAAATACCGGGTTGGTGAAGCGGTTGTAAGAAAAATTGAATTTACTCGTCAGAGTACCGTTTTTCGTCGTTTTTCGAGTTATTTTGGCCCGAGCATAAATATCATTAGGAAATCTCTAAAATACCGACGTTTGATCTTATGGTTTCAGCTGAATAAATTTTTTTTTTGAAGTTTCATGCCTTTGGTAAGTTATTATTATGCCTAGAAATCGTTTTATTGCGAAAAAAAGAAGTGGGCCAAAGTAACACAGGAGCCGGGTAACTTTGGCCCATGACTTTGACTAACCATGGAAGAGGGAGGGAGATTGACGAAAATTTTGAAAAAATTTACAGAGCTTCCTACAAGTGTCCGACACTATTTAGAGTGAAAACTGAGCCCCTTACTTCGATTTTGAAAGAAGCAGGATGAATTTTCAAAAAAAAGTCTCAAAAAGTGGGCCAAAGTAACCCCATGTTACGGTACAAAAAGTGTTGTAAAAAAAGTCGAATTAAAAAAAGGTAAAGTTATACAGGAAATGGTTTGGGAAATATGATTAAAAATTATTCCTAATTTCTAAAGTGAAAATTTTTAAAAATTGCACAAAACTTAAAATTTTCATAAAATTATGAAACTGTTCAAAAAATAGAATAAATTGTACCTACAGGAAACTTTTCGAAAAATGTGTGAGAAAATTTTTAGTTTACCTAAATAAAAAAAAATCACAAAAATTGTTTTAAAAAAAAGGATGGAAATGTTTTGAAAAATATTATTAAAAAATTTTCAAGAGAAATATTCAATACAAAACTGTAAATTAAAATTTTTAGGTATAAAATTACGGAAATTGTTGCAAAAAGTCATCTCAAAACTTGGAAAAAATTTTCACCCACAGAATTAGAAAAGAAATAAGTGCAAAAATTTTCAACACTCATCGTACAAAAACTTTAATAAATTTGTAAATTCATATAAAGGTCTTCAAGAGATGGGGGAGTGTTTTTCTTTTCTTTTTTTTTTTTTACAAAAATTTGTTAGAAAAGTTGTACACAAAAATTTAAAAAAAAATTATAATTCAAGCACTAAATTTTTTTAAAGGAGCAAAAAATTGAAAATTAAATTTTTTTCCACCTTGAAAAAAAATCATTACACTATTTCTCTGTAGAAATTAATCAATAAAATAGAAAACTTGGCGTTGAAAAAATTTGAAAATTCGACGTTTAAAAACAATAATTATCGAAACTATGCAACAATTTTTCAGAGCAACCCAATCTGCACCGAGTTGCCAACTAAGATAAGCTCTTGACGTTAAATTTCGACACAACTGTCGAAGAGCATTTTCAAAACCACTTCTCAGTATCACTGACATACTGAGGAGGAATCTCTACGAGAGGATACCAACTCTTAGTGAACGCCTTAATTAAGCGAGTGGAAATTTCGGATAGTGAAAAACAACCATTAAAAAATTAAATATTTAGTCGCGAAAAATCTTTTCACGACGTAAATTACTTCTAACTCGTTCCATTATTAATATTATTAAAATACGATAAGCTTTTAGCAAAGTTTTAATATAAGTTCACTAATACACACGCAGCCGCAGCTATGTTGGTACGTAGAGGTGAAGCTGGGAATTTCGGAATGTTTAAAAAAATGTGCTTCAAATTTCGTGTATTAAAAATTTTCATTAGATATTTTCTTGAACTAAATATACCTACGTTATCGCACCAGGCTAAATAAAAATATTTGCTTATATATTTTTTTGAATTTCAAAAAGATGCAATTTTTTTTCAATACTGTAATGTATAAGTTTCCATAAAAAAAAAGAATTAAAAAATTTGTAAATTTTGCATTGAACGTAATACTTAGTTACTTGAATATTTAAAAATTGGCTACAAATATCCAACGAAATCATGAAAATTGCTTTTGGAAAAATTTGAAAAAAAAATATCACAGAATGCTAACAAATTACTATTTTAATAAAATTGAACAAAAATTGTTTTCGAATCGAATTCAAATTTTGAAAAAAAAATTAAGAATTTATTCAACAAAATTCAGAAGAAGTAAAAATCAAACACCTCAGAAAAAATGAAATAAAATTCTGAAAAAAAACCTTTTTGACAAAATATTTCAAATTTTGATACTGTTGGTTCGATACATTTTTCAATTTATTTTCCAATATTTTATTTTATACGAAAAAAACACGAATCGTTAATTTTACATGGAAATTATGTTTTACAATTTTTTGACAACATTTCGAAGTAAAAAAAAAAAATTAAAAAATTAAAAAGAAAGAACCTGCATTTCAGCCTCTTTGAAAACCGAATCTCTTTCAAAATCAAAATTATTTTTCGTCCTAAGTAAATAGATAAAGACTGAAAATGAGGGGGACAAAGAATCGAAAAGCATTGTTGAACAAGATGATTGGAAAAGTATAAAGTTGGGAGTAGACTGTCGAAAATAGGGTAGATAAAGGTTGAAATTCAATTGCAAGAAGGAATGTACTACTACGAGGGAAAAGAGAAACGAGAAGAAACGTCGAACAAAAATTAAATTCGAAAAATAATTCGCATACCTACTAACATGATACACAGTCTCAATTTTTTACTTTTCGATAACACTAAAATTTTCTTTTAAGAAATTGCAAAAAATTCCAAATAAAATATTCTTAAATAAAAATTGAATAATTTATAATCTCGGAAAATATTTATTTTACTTTCCTTGAAAATCCGTTCCTTATTCACCAACCTTCCGACAATACTTAATTTCATCTCGATGAATTTATCGGTCGTAGGTATAATACGGTCTAGAATGATGCTAAGGTATACGTATCCGAGCAACTATAGATCGTAATAACCATACTAAAACATTAATTCTCTCTATTAATGAAAGAAAAGCAATACGGAGCGTGAAAAGCAGCAAAGAAAACCCTTCAGACTTTGGTTATAAATTGAAAACGACGCAAAGTTGAAAAAAAAACTTGGCTACGAAGTACGAAGGCGAGCACCAGTCTCGTTCGCGCCCAGCTCGCGGCGATTTTTACGCCGAAAAAGTTTTTTCCGCGTAAAAGCGACAACCACGAAGGTAGGCAGAGAGAAAATAAACAAACATTAAATTTTCATCACGGCTCGTAAAATGCAGAGCACGAGCAGAGCCCATGAAACGCAGAAACGCTGACATATTCTTGCTAGTCGATTAATTTTAATTATTCGCAGTCTAATAAGCGCGAGCCTAATAAATACCGCATATACAGGCAATTCGGTAATATACCTGTCTACCTTATTCATAATGTGACGTGTGTATGCATTTAACCATCCGCCATCGTGTACAAATTGCTAATTTCACGGTGACAGTCAACATTTAATGGTCCGACTGTATAAAAGCTTCGCTGGGGGGAAGAGGACAAAAAATTATCTTCGATAAACCTGCCCCAGTTTGGACGAAATTTCGGCTTGAACTGGGTTCAATTTATACCTAGCAAAGACAAGAAATCCACTATTTTGATTTTTTTTTCAGGGACTTTGATGACTAAAAAATTGTTAAAAAAGTGACCAAAAATCAAACCCACCATCAAGAGGAAATTTGAGAGGGTCAAAATAAAAATAATTTTCCAATTTTCTTTATTGAGCAAATTTTTTGATAGGGACGGGAACGCTGAATTTGTCAGTCATTAAACAAAAATCATTTTTAATAAAATGCCAACAGAAATTTTTAATTTTTTAATTTTTGAAAAAAAACTACAATAAAAAAATCTCTCGATTTTTACGCAGGATTTTGTTTTGTTGTGTTTTAGGAAAGAAAACTAAGTACAACTTTTAGTAAAAAATATTCCCAATTATTGGTCATGATTTTTCTCGAACGAACAAAAAAAAATGAAGCAAAAAAATTTTATAATTTTTTTTTTGAAGATAAAATTTGTCAATTTTATTGGAGTAAAAATTTTTTCAACTTTTTAGAGTAGAATTTTTGATGTTAATGAATAAAAAAATCGTCTTAGAATAAAATCTTCAATTTTGGGGGGAAAACCTTTGAATTTTCTAACGCAGCAGAAAAACATATCTCTTTTTTAAAAAGAATTCCCCCTTTTTTAAAGAAAAAAATCTCAATTTCTGGTAAAATTCACTTTGTTTGGAGTTGAAGAAACCTCTCAATTTTTTTTGAGTAAAAAACCACATTTTTTGACGGGAAATTTTTTTTTTTGGTCTTGAAGAATCTAGGTATAATTTTTTTACAAGTATAATAACAGACCCCTTCAGAAATCTCTGTTTCTTTTTTTCTTTTATTTTTTTCATTTATTCTGAAGAAAAATTTCAATTTTAGGTCTTCATTATTTATTTTTGAAAAAAAACACATTTTTTGATGAAAATTTCTTTTCAGCTTTATGGAGTAAGAAACCTTATTTTTTTAAGAAAAAAAAAATCATTTCAAAAAATTAAAATCTTAAGTAGGTAACAATTTTTTTAAAAGCAAAAAAATCTGTCAATTTTTTGAAAAAAAATTCTGTCAATTTTTTGAGAAAAAAAAATCCTACAATTTTTTGAAGAAGAAAAACACAATGTTTTTGTACCTTTTTTTTTTTTTTTTTTTTTCCTTCTTTTTTTTATAATACTCAGACCCAGCGGTAACTAGTTAGGAATTTTCTAAATTTTTTCTGAGTAAAATTAGAAAAAAATCTGTTGGTTTCTTTTTTTGAGAAAAGAATCTTTCACTCAAAAATTTTTTTTGTCCCAATATCATTGAAAAAAAAATTAATTTGTGAAGTAAGAGGATTTCGGAAAAATCTTTGAATATTTCATTTCCTTGTTGGTTTTCAAAAAGACATCGACGAAAAAACTGGAAAAAGTGACTTTGGTGGCCATTTTGGGCAGATAGTGACAAAAAGTGACCAACATAACATGCGAAATGATAACAAAGGTACTTTAAAAGTGACTGAAGTTCACGCCTGCTAGCATGATACTCTTAGATTGATCTTCCTTCGAGAGGGATTAGTATAAAATAGGATAAAATTAGTGACCATTTGTCAGGTATAACATACTCCTGAACATAGCACAGTGAACAGTTTGTTCACGCCCTTCAAAGTAAAAACAAATTATGTACGATAAACCTGCACACTCGGTAAGGATAAAATTTACAACGTTGTTAGTAAATCCCTTGGTGTTTCTTTACGCTATATCGCTTCCGCGTTTATTTCTCGTTTTCAATGACATTACGAGGCATACCATGGCTATATTCCTTTCGCCACTCCCCTCCCCATATGTACGGATTATCGCTTTCTTAACTCTTTTCGAATTTTCATCGCTATATAAGCCATTTTGGCGCCCTCTTTTACAATGCACAATAGTGTAACTAAATACGAATTTCGTAATGCAGTCGGATTACCCGTTTTCCTCTATTTTTCGAGCTTTCGAGCTTATACTTATTTGTTCACTGTCTCTTTCGAAATCTGCAGCGTGTTTTAAAATGCATTTATACGAGTGTGCGACTAGGGCAGGACTGGTAATTGACGACGCGACGACGAAAAAAGAAATGGAAAATGTAATTAGAATGTTGCTAAAGTGAAACTAATAGAATAATTATCTGGAATAGCTCGAAATTGAATACGTTTTTCTATTTAAAGAATTAATAGGTACTTTTTCCAAGGATTTCGAAAAAAAAAACTTTATTCAAATCTGTTACGTTTGCAGATGCACGTACAACACATTTTTTAGTTCTTTAATAAAAAATTTTTAAAAACAGTATTAAAATTAGCAGAATTTTCATTACTTGGTATATTAAAAAAAAAAATTGGAATTCATTTTTAAAAAATTATTTTTTTATTTTTTTCCAGTACTGCTTCTTCAGGATGGACACTTATTACATAATTTTTCAAAAACGAAGTTGTAATTCAAAAATTTTCTTCAGACATGTCATTAAAAAAAATTAAAAATTGAAAAAAATTAGAAGATAAAAATTATTAGGGCCCAACTATCCTTTTTCATTCATTTTTTGACAACAAGTTTCAAAAAAGAAATTAAAAACACAATTAATTTATTTCATTTTTTTGAAATGACCTTTCATCCCTTTAGAAGAAAACTGGTACCCTGAATATTTTCTATCAAAAAAATCTTAATTTTTTTCAAAAGCTCAAAAGCTCAAATCTCAAAAATAAAAGTTTCTGTAACTTGAAAACTGATTTTTATTTTGCTGAAAAAAATGTAACGGAAGTTTGACGTTGGCACAACTGAATAAAAACATGATCTACGTATTATTTTTGCAGCTTAAACAATTTTTTTCCAAAATAACAAAAATTGCATTTTTTATAAAAATTTTAAGTTTTTCAAAAAAAAAATTTAATTTAAAAATAGGGTTAACTTCGAAAATTTTAATTTTAAAATTTCAAAAACTCCAATTCTTAAAGAATTCTGAGAAGTTTGCTAATTCAAAATCGGTAGTTTTTACAGTTTAGACAGATACTCGTAACTTGAACGAAAGCTTGACTTGGCACGACAGTGTGAAAACTCAACCGACATTTTTTACAGCTCAAATGAATAATTTTTTTACAAAAGTTCAATGCTCAAAAATGAGATACGAGGTACTAAAAATTTAAAAAATGGTTCTTTTTGCTGGAAAGAAACACAACAAAAGTTTAATTATGCAAGATGGAGTGAAAACATGACAGACTATTTTCACAGCTTGAACAAATACATTTTTTCTCAAAGCTAAAAAATGGGACATTTACAGAACTAATTTTTTTCAAGTAACTAATTTTTAAAAATTAAAATCCAAATATCGAATAAATTTTAGTAGGTACCTATTTTTTTCACATCAGAAAAATCAAATATATTTATAATGGATTTTTTCCCAATTTTGTTTAGTAGGTAGGTAGGTAGGTAGGTAGGTATTTTTTTTTTTTTTTACACTAATATATGACAATAATAAAAATCCTAAATTCACCACTCCACGAATCATCAGAAATAAACGTCTCCAAAAATCAGTCAAGTATCAGTTTATACGAGAGGAGGAAGAGACGAGATACGCATACGCAACATTCCAAAAAATTCCATTCGTAATTTCTCACGACACAATTCTTTCATTTAGCGCATCATACTTATATAACGAACATATAAATAAAATTTTGGAATAATATCAATTTTCGTACAGTTTTAGCGGATGTATTTTCGTTAATAAGCGTGTCTAAGATTTTCATCGTTGATAAAAATGATTCATAAATTATTTCCATTGAACAAATTAAAATCGTATTGAATGTTAGGTATACATTGTATGGTGGCTCTTATTTTGAAAATTTTTGAAATTTTTTCGAGGCCACAAGTTGATTGGAGACACATGTGGAGTAAACAATTTCCTATTTTTTATTTTTCCCTTAACTAAATTTTGAGCCATTCGACCTCGGTTCCAATTTTTTTTTAAATAGAAAATTTTCAAAATTTTTCACAATTTCAAGGAAAATGGTCATAAAGGTTGGTATTTTTATATAATAATACCATTTTTGATAATTTTTCAATTTTTTGACAAAAAAAAAAAAAATAGAAAAAAAAATTAAAAATTGAAGTTTTTTTTTGAATAAAATGGTTTAAGTCATACATATAACTAATAAATTATTAACTATTAGGGTGGAGTGAAAAAAAACATATCTCGGATTTCGACCAAACTCACAGAGGTAGTTTACTTTGAGTTGAGAACTTCCCAAAAAAAAATTTGAGCCCCCTACCTCTCAGGGGAGCGAAGCTAGGGGCTCTCAAAGTGGGGTCACTTTTGAAAAAAACGCGGTTTTTCGCTATTTTCGGGCCGTGGCATTCGAGTTACCCCCACCGCACCCCACTGAAAAAGTGGAGTTTCTACACCTCCCTAAACCATTGATTTTGAAATTTGAACAACTTTTGGTCATCTACAGGGTGGTTGAAAAGTTGCAGATCGCTAAAAAATCTATAATTTCGAATTACAAAAAATGGAAATAACATCTGCTTGGTACCAAAACTGGACTCAAATGGCTCCTACTGATGCAAAAAAATTATTTCGATAGAAAAAGTTGAAAAAATTTCATAGCAGGGTTGCCAACTTTCGATTTTCATAAAACATCAATTTTTACCAAAAAAAAGGAGAAATTTTGATGTTTTATGAAAATCGAAAGTTGGCAACCCTGCTATGAAATTTTTTCAACTTTTTCTATCGAAATAATTTTTTTGCATCAATAGGAGCCATTTGAGTCCAGTTTTGGTACCAAGCAGATGTTATTTCCATTTTTTGTAATTCGAAATTATTGATTTTTTAGCGATCTGCAACTTTTTAACCCCCCCGTAGAGGACCAAAAGTTGTTCAAATTTCAAAATCAATGGTTCAGGGAGGTGTAGAAACTCAAACTGCACTTTTTCATTGTGGTGCGGTGGGCGGGGGGGGGGGGTAACTCGAATGCCACTGCCCAAAAATAGCGAAAAACCGCGTTTTTTTCAAAAGTGACCCCACTTTGAGAGCCCCTAGCTCCGCTCCTCTGAGAGGTAGGGAGCTCAAAAAATTTTTTGGAGGTTCTCAACTCAAAGTAAACTACCTCTGTGAGTGTAGTTGAAATCCGAGGTATGTTTTTTTTTCACTCCACCCTAATAACTATTATCATCCAAAAAAAACATTTATGACAATTTTTCATCGTATTGAGAATTTTTCAAAAACTATTAAAAATTGAAGAAAAAATACCTATGACGATTTCTGAAAATAATGTTGAAGGTGAAACATTGCCATAAATGGTGTTTTTGGGTGAATAATATTCTTAAAAAATTTTGTAAAAACCAAAATCATAAATTCTAGGATTTTAAGCTGTAATAGTTTCATTAGAAAATTTTTTCAATTAGACCTCTTTCTCCCCTCTCTGGTTTCGCATAACAGGGAGGATCCAATTGAAAAAATTTTCAAACAAAAGTTGTAGATTGAGGTTCTAAAAATAATTTTGGCCATTATAAAAATTTCGATTGGACCTCTCCGTCTCCTCCAATTTCATATAACCTTTTTCGATTATGTCCAATCGAGAATCGGCCCTAGAACAAAATTTCACTTTTTGCATTCCAACTCAACGGAACGGTTAGGTTTTAAACAAACTAATAGATTTTCATTTCAATAACCAGAATTACCGTTCTCGTTCGATGTTTTACAGCCAGTACGCGATACAAGCCGGAAAAGAAGAGGAAAATAAGAAGAAAAAAAAGGTCAGCAATTTCATAAATGTATTTCTCAGCGTATAAATTCAATAAACGTAACGAAGATTTTATTCCGCTTGTCGTCAAAATAAATTTTCAGTAGGTACATTGGATAAAGAAGAGAGAGAGAGAAAAAAAATACTGAGACGAATAAACGTTTTTTGTTGATGGTAATTTAAAGTCGCCCAATTAAATTTGCGACTTTGGAGCGCAAAAAACGACACTTCGGAAATTTCATTTCGAAAGAAAACTCACTTTTTGGGAAAGCAAACTAGCGATTGGAGAATTTTAAATAGACTTTGAAAGGGGGGAAAAGGGCTAGAAATGGGGATGAAGAATGCATGCGTTCCAACACGTAATAAAACATGGTACACGTGGCATTTTTTTTCGAAAACCTTAACGATGATGGTACTATTCAAAATACAGAGTAAACTTTGACAAGTAAGAAATTTGAGCCGATAACAACGTATCTTGTATTACATGCAAGTTACGTGTATCGTATAAATGAAAAACAATGAAACTAGCATAATGGTTTTTAACCAAAAATCGACGACAAAAAGTTCCAAATATTTCTTCCAAAGTAAGTACATTTTGTGAAGACTAAGTATGTTTAGATGTCAGGCATTATGGTGTGTATACATATAGCTGTACTTCTACGTATTATCCTTATGTGGAAGAGTGAAGGCGTCGTGTAAATATCAACATTAATTTTTTCGTTTCCTCGGTTCCCTTCACGTTGCATATGCGTATAGATTGTTTATTTCGCCAGCCAAGTTTTTGGAAATACTGATCGATATTTATGTCCTACAATATGCGCCGAATAATTTTCCTATTCACTTTCAAATTTTAATAAAATATCCATTCGTTATAGATGAGAGAGAAAAAATCGTGTCAGAAAAACGCTACATGAGGAGAGAGGAAAATCAAAGAAAGTCGTAGTATTTTCACAATGTTACTTAATTTTAAATTGGTTCATCTTTTTCAGATTTTTTTTTGCACACTGCGCAGAAATCAAAGAAAGACGAAACAGATGAAGTTTCAAAATGCTTTCAAAGGTTTAATCAAAAGTAAGCAAACAGAATAGAAATTGAAAATATTTCAAAATTATGATTTAAAGGTCATAAAACTCATAATAATGATCCTACATTGGTGGATTTACATTTTTCTACCTCGCTACAGGAGTTCAAAGAGTTCCATTGTTTTACACTCCGGGGGTCAAATATCTGAAATTTTTTTCACAGTTTTCCATTTTTTTTCGTTGATTTTATTTTAAAAATCTGAAAAAATTCTAAAAATACTTGGGTCTAAATGATAGAGAAGGGGTATACATATAGCTACTCTACTTTCCCAATTTCAATAACGTACATCCTAGTGGCAGACATGAAATCCACTATTTTGATTTTTTTGAGGACTTTAGTGAGCAAAAATTGTTCAAAAAGTGGCCAAAAAATCTTTTAAAAGTGACAAAAAATCAAACCCACGAAGAGGGAGAGGGTTACATAAGAATAATTTTCCATTTTTTTTAAACGAGCAAATTTTTGTTAGACGTTCAGTACACGCTGAATGTATCAGTCATTTAAAAAAATTATTTAATAAAATGACAACAGAAATATCTGATTTTTTTGATTTTTGAAAAAAATTACACTAAAAAATTTTTACCAAGAATTTTGTTTTGTTGTGTTTTGGGAGAGAAAACAACAACTTTTAGTAAAAAATATTTTCAATTAGGTATTGATCTTAATTTTTCTCAAAAAAAATTTTTTGAAGTAAAAAAATCTTATAAATTTTGAAGACAAATCTCTCAATTTTACTGCAGTAAAAATCTCTCAACTTTTTAGAGCAAATTTTTATTTCAACTTTTTAGAGTAAAAACAACTTCTTGTGTTTTTGGAGGGGAAAAAAATTGTCTTAAAATAAAATTGTTCGTTGTTTTTTTTTTTTTGGGGGGGGGGAGGGGGGTGTCTCCAAGTATTTTGACACAGCAGAAAAACACCTCTGTTTTTTTTAATAATTTTTTTCGCCAAACAAAAAATCTCAACTTATTCTGGTCTTAATTTTTTTTTGAAAAAAAAACTTGTTTGGAATTGAAGAAACCCTCGATTTTTTAGAAGTAAAAATTTTTTCAAATTTTTGGAGTTATTTTTTGACGGAAAAAATTTTTGTCTTAAAATAGAGAAAAAAATTTTGGTTTCTTTTTTTCATTTTTAGAGAAAAAATTTCAATTTTTGCTATTATTATTTTTGAAAAAAACACTTAATTTTTTTTATGTAGAAAAATCTCTTGATTTTTTGCAGACAAATATCTCTCAATTTTTTAAAGTAGGTAAAAAGTTGTTCAACTTTATGAAATAAACAACCTTATTGTTTTAAGAAGAAAAAAACATTTCATTACAAAAAAATAATAAAATTCTAAGTAATAAATTTTTTAAAGCAAAAAATCTTTCAATTTTTTGAAGAAGAAAAAGTCTACAATTTTTTCCATAAAAAAAATTCCACAACTTTTTGAAGAAGAAGAACTTGAAATATTTTTGGAGTAAAAAATTTCCCAAACTATTCTGAGTAAAATCAGAAAAAAAAATTTAGAGGGGAATCTTTCACTCAACAAAATAATATTTGTTCTATTGAAAAAAATCAATTTATGGAGTAGGAGAACTATTTTTTCAGAAAAAATCTTCTTTCAATTTTTCATTTCTCTGTTGGTTTTCAAAAATGGTGACAACAAGTGAACAACATGCAAAATAGTAACAAAGTTACTTTAAAAGTGACTGAATTCCATGCCAGTAGTGGCTGTAACTATTTCTATTGCAATAATTTTTTTTTTGTAGGAAGTTCTCATTCTTTAAGAAATTATTAAACGAAAATTTTTCAAAAAAATTCTATCGAAACAGTGCGAAGTGGAATCAATTTTCACGAAAATGTTACTACGCAGCGCCATACGTGGAATTTTTTCATACGTTTGCGTCATATTCAAATATTTTATTTAATCAAATGAATGGAAACTCACATTGTTAGTATACGTATAATTGTCGAGTTGAAAATTGTCCAGACATGAATTTTGGACCCTCGAGACATCTGGCTGGAGGATTTAAATTCCCAAAATAGCGTAATTTCCCGTATTCCACTAGAAAATTATAAAACGAACGAATTTTGCCCAAATTCAGGTTGATGGTGTATTTTGATGTATTTGATATGATGTATTGCGAGAACAAACTAGATGATAAAAACACTCCAAAAAGTATCCAATAATTGTTTTGACGCGTCCGGACAAATGTGAAAGTCTAGAGAACAATTTAAAGTTTTCTAGGTCATTTTTATATTATTTTAACGATCAGTAAAATCTGAAGAAAAAAAGGATTTGCTAAATGCACGGACTTTGGTCCGGAGTCGAATCAATTGGTCAGTAAGTTGGATTTATTCAATTTTTTTTGTGTGAATGAATTCTTTATATTTTTATGCGAAGTTCCTTCCAAAAAATTTTTTGAACCAAGAATACCTACGAATAATTTTTAAGCATTTTTAAAATGAACTTGGAAATTTTTCAAAAATGATTTTTCATGTTGAATGTTACCAAGTCCAATACTAAGTAGATACTCTATATCGAAATTGGGGAGGGGGGGAGTGGTCCAACCAAAATTTTTGTAATAATGAAAATTATTCCAAGGACTTTGAGCTACAACTTTTGTTCGAAAATTTTTTCAGTTGGACCCCTACCTCTACCACTTTTTAGTAGTATAAGTATCAGTATCTAAGTCATATAAAATTAGGAGGGGAGTGAAGGGTCTAATCAAAAATTTTTTAATAACCAAAATTATTTCTAAGACCTCAATCTACAACTTTTGTTTCAAAAATTTTTCAATCGGACCCATCCCCCAATTTTGAAAAAGTATCATCCTCGTGTTATGTGAAATCAGAGGAGACGGAGAGACCTAATCAAAATTATTTTTATGATCTTAATCTACCTACAACTTTTATTTGAAAAAAATGTTTAATTAACCCCTTCCTCCCTCCATTCTCTAATTTTTAATTAGGATCATTGGAGCATTATGCAAAATTGGTGAGGAAGAAGGGGCCCAAATGAAAAAAATTTCAAACTAAAGTTGTGGCTTGAAGTCCTAGGAATAATTTTGGTTATTACAAAAATTTCGATTGAACCCCTCCCTCCTCTCCAATTTAGAATATCAAATATCTACGTAGTATATTACTTGGTAAAATTGAGCAAAAAAATTATTTCTGAAAAATTTCAAAAGTTTAAGTATTCAAAAAATGCTAGGAACTTTGCCTAAAAATATAAAGAACTCATTCAGGAAAAAAAAATAATAAAAGTACTAGAACTACTGAATGGTGTGGTGAACTGGTGATTGACAAACGATTCCAATTTACAGATCGACTGATTCAACTGCGGACCCAAGTCCGTATTTAGCAAATCCCAAAAAAATCCACAGCATTTCCTCCAGATATCTTCGCTTTCATATGAAAAAAATTGGTTGAAAACTCGCGGAAATACATATAATTTTTAACGTGAAAGTCACAAAAAGTAACTTTTTTATCTCACCCTCCCCCCTCACCCAGGATGAGATAAAAATTGCGAATACACTCAAACGTAACATTTTGCTACTAGCTGACATGGGGCGGCTAGGCACCATTAAAATTCAGTTGTGGGAAAAATAAAAGATAGAGAATTATTTTCTCATAATATAATGACACCACTTTAGGTACTGACGTGGGATAAAAAAATCGAAAGTCCAAAATAATGACCATTAGGGTGCCAGTTATTAAAAAAAAATTGAAATTGAGATGTAAAGTACCTACGAGTACTATCCATGCCTCTTTTTCATCACCTAAAACTATAGGTTTTTTTCCAGCATTTTTTTAGATTTTTAAAATGATGCCCTGAAGTCTCAAAGTTTTATCATAGTACTGCAATAAAATATTTTTTTGAAGGAAGTTCGCATTCTTTAAGAAATTGTAATACGAAAATTTTTCAAAAAAATTCTATCCATACAGTGCAAAGTGGAATCAATGTTTACGCAAATGTTACGCAGCGCCATACGTGGAATTTTTTCATAGGTTTGCGTCACGTTCAAAAATCTTATTGAATCAGCTGAATTTAAGCTCTTAGCTCGCAATGTTAGTATACGTATTGCTCATACAGAGTGTTCAATTAATTTCGAATACTTACTGAGAAATATAGTACCAGGGAATGTAGCTACACTGATTATACAGGAAAGAAAATTAGGCGAATAAAAATATAACCGATATAATTTGGCTCGACCTTACCACTTCCTATTGACATATTCATCATGCCTCTCATATATCATAAATATGAAAGACGAGATTATTTCTCCTCAGTTTTTTTCATCTCCACTTTTTGATTTCTTTCAACTTTATCTCATTTTTGTTCACAATTGAATTAACCTTCATATTTCTATTCGCCCATATTCTCTAATTATTCATATTTTATATGCTTCAGTTTTTTTAATTATACCTATTATTACCAATAATTTTCATTTTATTTGATATAAGTAAGCAGTCATTACTAATTTTTCTTCTTTTTAATGATTTGTTTGAATTTTTCTTTTATTTTATATTTACCTAAATATTATTTATAATTTTCTTTTAAAGTATAAGTTTGTAATTGTAGCATTATTTTATTTGATAAGTAATCACACATTACCAATTTTTCTTTTTAATGATTTATTTGGATTTTTCTTTTATTCTGTATTATTTTTAATGCCTCAATATTAATTATAATTTTATTTTAAAATAAGTTTGCAGCATTATTTTATTTGATGAATAATCACTCATTATAGGTACTAATTTTTCTGCCGCTCAATGATTTATTTGGATTTTTCTTATAATTTATATTTACCTACATATTATTTATTATTTTCTTATAAAATATAAGTTTCCAGCATTATTTTATTTGATAACTGATAAGTGATCACACATTATTCTAATTTTTATTCTTTTTAATGATTTATTTGGGTTTTTCTTTTATTTTGTGTTTAACTAAATAGGTATTATTTATAATTTTCTTTTAAAATATAAGTTTGCAGCATTATTTTATTTGATAAATAATCACACATTACTCTAATTTTTCTTCTTTTCAATGATTTATTTGGGGTTTTCTTTTATCCTACTAAATTATTTTTAATGCCTCAATATTAATTATAATTTTCTTTTATAATAAGTTTGCGGCATTAGTTTATTTGATAACTATCCACACGGTTACTCTAATTTTTCCGTTTTTTTAATGATTTATTTGGATTTTTCTTTAATTATATTGTTTTTAATACCTAAATAATAATTACAATATTTTCTTTTAAAATATAAATTTGTAACTAGCAATATTTTTTTAATCAATTGTTTGAATTTAGAACAATTTTTTGGAGCAAGTTCAACATAATTATCCTGCCGTTAAAAAAATTTCAAGAGAAAAAAATTACAAAATTATTAAAATTTAATGGAGTGATCGATCATCTACATTGCACTACTGGATTTTTTCCACGAATGAAGATGAATCTTTTAGGATTTTTAAAATATAAAACTTGGACTGGCGTTGATATTCAGACCTAACGGGAATGAGGGAAAATCTGTGGTCGTTTACCTTGGGTTCGGCCTGCCAAAAACTTGGATACCTACACAGGAACTTATAATTTTTTCCACTAAAATTTTCCATCCTGAATATAATTTCTACCTATTGAATTCTATCAGAGAAAAAAATTATGAATTTTCTTGAAATTTAATAATATTATATCAATTTTTTGGAGTGTATGGGACATGGGTAGAAAATTTTCCAATTTTTTCGAAGTAAAATAATTTTTTTATGTTGAAGAATTGCAAACATTCTACAAAAAAATTCCCACAATTTTGGGAAATCTTTAAATATTTTGAAAAAAAAGAAATACCTAGTCAACATTTTTTGGAAATAATTTTCGAGAAAAAAATCGTACTTGCAAGGTCAAAACTTGAAACATTTTCTGAATAAGAAATCTCGAGAAAAAGAAATTCAAATAAATTAATTAATTAAGGAATATTTTGCAAAAAAAAAAAATAATAAAAAATCCACAATTTTTATAATTTGTGTCAAAGAGTAAAATTGCAAATATTTCGCATAAAAAATCATGGAGTTCATCAAATTTTTCGTAATGACAAAATTGCGAATATTTTGGGAAAAAATTCGCATTTTTTTAATTTTGCAAAAAATCTTACATTTTAAATATTTTGCAAAAAGTTCACAATTTTTGTGGACATTTTGCTGAAAAAATAAAATCTCATAATTTTTGTAAATTTTTTGGTAGGTCAAAATTTTGAATAACTATAGTAATTTCTGAAGAAAAAATCGCGATTTTTTTTTTTAAAAAAATCTTAAAAGGAATATTTTGCCCCACCCCTCCCCCCCCTCACAAAAAAAAACAAACAGAATTTTTGTAAAATTTTGTGAAGCTTAATTTCTTTTTCTGAAAAATTGTGCACGTTTGAGAAAAAAATCATAATTTTTGATGATATTTTGCGGGAAAAAAAACTAGAAAAATGAAAAAAATACTACAAGAATTACTACAATCATTTTATGATGTAAATTACGAATATTTTGAGAGAAAAATCTATGGAATTTTTTCATGGAATCAAATTTTAAATATTTTGAAAAAAATCAGTATTTTTGCAAGAATTTTACAACAAAAATCTTACAAATTTTTATTCGTACTGGAACCTTTAACCAAAGTTGCGAATATACCTATATTGAAAAAAAAAAATCAGGATTTATACTAAAAAAATAGACATAAAAAATACACCTTTTTTGGGAAAAATCTTGAATTTTTCACAAAGAATATAATTATCGTGAAAATTTTTTTGAGGAAATAAAATATCTAAGATCAAATTTCAAATATTTTGCAAAAGAAATCTCATAACCTTTATAACTTTTTAAAAAGTATTTTCCCCAAGAGGAAAATTAGATTTAAAATTTTTAGATTTTTTGCAAAGAAAATAAATATATATTTTTGAGCACAAAATTTGAGCTCGTTTAAACCAAATTTCGAGAAATCCAGTGAAATGGTCGTTTCTTTACCCCCTCCCTCCCAACCCAAAAATAAACAAACGATCGCGCACAATTACTAATTTACTACATTTACGACGACGCGACGGTGTGCATTGAAAAATAAACTCAATAACGTTTAAATAAAAACATACAATAACAGCCGTAGCTCAGAAGATGGCAAAGTGTGAAATATTTCAATTGTGACCGATAGGAGTACCTTAGGTCTAAATACTATAAAGTAGGTATAATAATCATAATTTTCCTTATCGGCGTTGTTATAAATAGTTTATTAATTCCTCAGACGGTTTGATATTGATATACTAAAAAGAGAGGAAAAATACCAAAGTATGCAAATGTAATATCCTGTGTAGTAAAGTAATAAACAACTCGAGTATGCTTTTTTTGCAAGTATTAGCAAATTATAGCTAACTATAATGGAATATTAATTTAATAAATACAAAATAATACATCATTTGAAATTCATCGTAGTAATAAAAAGTCAACGAGTTATGAAATGCTGAGTGCTGCAAATTAGTACTTTGGGTATGTACTTGTGAAGTTCAATTGGATTTTGCCTTTATAAGGGCTGCGATGAATTATTTACATGATACTCGCAACCACCAACACATAAACATATCAATCCTCATCCTCATCACTTGATGATGATTAACATTTTTTCCTCAAGATTTACCCATCTAATATGACAAAATTCCAATGGAATCACCATTTTTTGTAAGTCACCGGAAACCACTAAGTTTTTACTCCACATCGTGTTTCAGATTCCTAAATTAATCAAAATTCACAACCCAATTGAGAGACCTGATAAGTGATCTCTGTATACAAAACAATCCAAACGAAAGTCCAAAGTTGATTTTGCATAATATAGTGATAATTATAGTTAATTAAACGATTCTCGCTAAATCGAGATTAAATAATATATTTTTACAATGCCTCTGATAAGTTGAGATATTTAATTTAGCATCATAATAATCAAACCATGAACCAGGACGTGAATTGATACACATTCGAGAATTATCGAGAACACACTTCAAACAATATTAAAACACAATTTTCAGATTACTAAGGGATCTCAGTTAATTAGGTATCTATCTAATAATACGATGCAGCTGAAATTGCATAAAATTCTTATGGCTACATTGGAAAGATTCTCAACTAAAATCTATGTACCTAAGAGTAAAATAAATAAAAATGTGCATCACTCACCCTTGTTTTTATTTTCCTTTCTCTTGAATTTCTTCGGATAAATCAAACTAAATTGGCTTTGTCCGCACCCCATAATGTGGACAAATGGATGATTAAGAACACATATTAATTAACAACGAGAATTATACACGTTTAACAATGAAATTTACATTATACACAGTAAAGGTGAGGAAAATTTACCATCAACCCATGGTCAAGGCGATGAAAATTCATAAATTTTAAATACTAAACAACATGAAACAGAGTAAACTCTTATTAAACGAGCGAAACCATGTTATAGAAACTATTTACTATGAACAATTTAATGACATTTTTTCACTACGTACACGACAATGCACATTCAAGACGAAGCTCTTTTATTTAAATCGACACCGGCAACAGATTGTAAACAAAGTTTCTCCTTACGCACATAACCGAATCGAACGTAAATTTGCAGAGAAAGAACTTTCCGTTAGCAACGATCGGAAAATTCTGTTCGGTCAGTGTTACCTTTTGAGTGAGCTATGTAGAACTTGAAGAAAAAGGGGTGCTTGCTTTGCTCGAAAGCGCTATCTGTGTGCGAACGTTGTGACATAATTGGGTACAGTGTTGTGCTGATAGTAATTTCCAATTTTAGTTAGTTACCTCTGATTTTTTTTTTTTTAAATAATTATTATGAATTTAAAATAATTTTTGTTTTTATTTCTTTTGACGGTTTTATTAATACGTTTAATATGTTTCATTGATTATTATTAAATACACTCATAGATAGTCTTATTTTATATGCATAATGAAACGAGAGAACGAGACTACTTACCAACTCTAAATTTGAATTGATTTTTTCAAGAAAAATGGATTATTATATCCATTGATTTAAACCTGTTGAAATTCTGATGAAAGTTGTATTCACTGGAAGTATCATAAATTACACAATTACAGAATTACATCAGAATAATAAATAAATAATGTAAATTGTAAACAGTACCAAGGCCTATTGCAGACAGCAGAATTGAAATTTTAAATCGAGCAAGGTACGTAGAACCGAAGTCTAGTAAAATAAACCATGGTAATAATATAATTCATTTCAACATACACAGTTGATATTACTTCCATATCTATTGAGTAACTTCAATTTTTGATAAACTAACTAGACGACCTAATAGCAATGTGGTAAAAATACTCTTTGTTCAACTTGAAAAGTGTTTTCAAAATTAATTCTTACGAAGAAATAAGAGTTTCTTTTTTAACTTTTTCAAATATTTAGTTGAGTATTTACCCAGTCAAAACAATAATTCAATTCCAATCCTACTTAAATTTAAAGGAACCATTTTGGACAACAAAAAAAATCAGAGAAAAATTTCAAACAAAAATTTGAAAAAACGAAAAAAATACGAGTAGGTAGAGTTGGACTCTTACGACATCATCGACCCTTTTCAATATTTTTTCTCAAAAATGTACTTTGTCTTCTTGACAATCATCATGATGGAAAATTTAATAAAAATTATCAAGTATTAAAAAAGATTTTCAAAATTCAACTGAAGAAAACTAAAACGTATTTTTAACCAAATAAAAATTATTAAATTAAAAAAAAATTGAAAGGAAAATAGTTTCAAAGAAAATATAGAAAAATAAGAATTTCCAAGAAATTTAAATTTTTCATTTTTCTCGTCCTAAAACATAATCTTAATCGATAAAAAAATGCCAACGCAGCAACTGCGTCAGCTTATTTTATAATTATCACTTCATACCTAGTCATTTTTCACAAAATTTATGCAATTTTAAAAATTTAGTAGTAATCATCAAAATTTGCAGAAACTTAAAATTTGGTGTAGGTACGTATGTTTCGAAAAGATCATCTCGTAGCTCAATAGCTTTGCAATTTTAAAAATTTAATAAATAATTTAATCGATTTGTTAAAATTGTTTACCTAATAATTTTAACAATTTTGATTTTTTATAGAATAGGTAGTAGATCTTTGAAATTCAAAGTTTGTCAAATTTCTGCATTTTTACATTTTGTTTTCAAATTCGAAAAATTTGACCCATTTTTAAAATTTAATTATATTGAAAAAGAATTATTAGGTGAATTTTCAACGGTTTAAAAAAATCAGGAAAGTAAATTAAAATAAATAGGTAGGACAACTTCCAAAAGTTGATAAATTTTTACATTTTTAAAACTTGATAAAATTTAAAATGAAATTTATTTTTAAATGTTCAGCTCAGAGATGGGCAAGATCCTTTGCCAAAAAGATCCTTTAGATCCTTCAGATCGTGATCTTTTGCTGGATCTAAGATCCTTTTGAAAAGGATCTTAAGGATCTGGATCTTAGATCACTTTTCAAAGGATCTTTTCATTTTTAAAAAAAAAAAAGATCCTTCAGATCCAGATCACTTTAAAAAAATATATATATTTCCAACTTGATGTTTCATAATTTGTACTTGCTTTCTGTTGTAATTTTTTTTTTTTTTTTGGTAATTGTATCTTTTTAGTTTTACTGCAACTGCACCTTCATCAGAATCAAAAAAATAGAAAACATTCAACATTTCAACTTTGTCTTTGATTTTCTTTTTTTGGAAATTAAAATTTGAAAGAAAAAAGAAACCAAAATAAATCAAAGTCTCGAAACTCAAATTCAAATCAAAGTCAAAGCTGTCAAAACTCAAAAGTATAGAATTAAGAATTAATTATTAGTCACTCCTAGTCCTAGACCCAGACCCCAGAGTTACATTTTGATTTAAATTTTGAAGATAAGTTTTAACTTTTGAATCTAAAGGATCTTTTTTTTTACATAAAAAGATCGCGATCTAAGATCCTTTTTGAAAAAAGGATCTGAGGATCTTTAAGATCCTGTTTTGAAAGGATCTTAAGGATCTGGATCTTAGATCACTTTGAAAAGGATCTTGCCCATCTCTGGTTCAGCTGAATTTTAGAAAAACCGTCAAAAATTTAAATTCAGTAAATATATTCACTACCTAGTCAAATTTTCATAAATTTTTAAAATTTAGCCAAATTAAAAAAAGTTAAATAAAATTTCAAAATTAGGTAGGTAATTTTTTTGCATTAAATTTCTTTTTGATAAATTATTGAAAAATGATTTATAATTTTTCAATTTCAGTTGAATTAAAAAAAAAACATTCAGCAACTGTAAGTAAGTTTTTCAAATTCGATGGATTCTCGCAATTTATCCAAGTGTTTTAAAATTTTAATTTTACCTGAATTGGAAAAAAAATGTTGGCAATAATTATAAAGTATGACAAATTTTGCATTTAAAAAATTGTTCAAGATTCAATCCAATAAATTTTTAAAATAAGAACCGTTTTTAAAATGGGTTAATTTTTTGAATTTGTTTTTTTTTTATAACTTTCAATGTTTTAATAAATTTTTAAAACCTGACCAATTCTTAAAACTCATAAATTTTTGAAGTTAAGTAATTTTTTACAATTTTCAAAATTTAATAAGTACAAATTTAAAATTCAGAAATTTTGACCAATTTTTTGAAAATGTATTCAAATTTTGAGATTCAGGCAAATTTAAAAGAAGAATTAAAGATCAATTTATAAAGTTTGACATAAATTTTTGCATTCTTCAAAATTTATTTAAAAATTTGAAATTTTGATAAATTTTAGAAACACCTAAGATAAATTTTTGGAATTCAGCTGAACTTTTTAAAAACCTTAAACTGTAAGTTTTTCAAATTCGACAACTTTTTGCTACTACGGAAATTCATAAATTTTAAAATTTCATCAAGAATAAAATTTAATAGTAAATTTTTGCATTTTTCAAATGTTAATAAAAATTTTTAATTTAAAAATTCTAACAAATTTTTGATGTTAAATAAATTTTTAAAATTTGGCAAATTCTTAAAATTCAGCAAAGTTTTTAACAAAGTCAATTTTTATTTTTTGATCATTTTTTGTAAAATATTTTAGAAATTTGATAGGTATTTGTAGTAGGACCTTACTACCTTTAAAATTATCTAAAAGTGCAAAATTTTGTTGTTTTTAAATTTTAATAAATTTTTAAAATTGGATCAATCTATAAAATTTAGCTGAATTAAGAAAAATAATAGGTACCTAAAGTGGTTGATTTTTAACATTTTATAAAGGTTTACAAATCAGATATTCAAATTTGTTAATGTTTAAATTTTAATAATACCTAAGAGTACCTACCTATTTTTAAAAATTAATGTGAAATCTCAATTTTCAAAACTCGATAAATTTTGAAATTTTAATCAATTTTAAAAATTGGTTCATTTAATGGGGTTTGAAGTGATGGCCATCTCACATAGGAAAAGAATAGGTACTAATTAAAGATGTACAAAAAAAGAAAAATAAACCGACAAATTAAATTATATTTTCATTGTTTCTCATATATCAACATAAAACGTACATATTATATTATGTACCTACATCTTAAAACATAAAAAATTAAAGTAATTTCGTAGCCAGTACAAGTAGGTACGTAGAAATACATACGAAACAATCTTTTTTACAATTATTCGAGTAAATGAAATTTCATTGCATTAGTACGAACAATTATTAAAAGCTTGCAAACTACATAAGACTATGATGACGTAAAGTAACGCAAAAGACGATCAGAGAAAAATGACGTAGGCGACAGAAGAATATAAAAATTATTACCATTCATTCGTCAAACAAAATGTTAGACTTTTATTAGGTAATAAAAATATACATACATATGTGAAAATTTATTACTCAAACAAATATTTGAAAAGAATACGATTTTTCGAAAAAATAAATTCTAAACAAAGTATAGGTACAATTTGAGGATTAGTATTTCAGAATTTTTTCAGCTGTGCAAGGTATGAGAGTTGATAGTTTTTTAAAATTATTTTTTTTTAATTTTTTTAATGCATCACGATGAAATTTATTGTTTTTTTTTTAGTTGCATTCTAAAATCAAAAATCATAGGGAAGACATATGTATACTAAAGACGAGTGTCGATGTACGAGGGAAAACAAAATATATTATCAGTTAATAAAATTCAAACATTATTTACAATTTTACAATACAGAAAAATTTCACAATTAAAATTCAATTTTTCGCATTTTAATAATAAAAAAAAAAATTCTCAATACTACAAAACAACGTTGTGTGTCGTATATGTTGCATAACGTGCACCTTACAATTCTAAAGATGGTAAAAATCTTCAAAAAAAGAAACACCAACGAATTAGATGTTTGGTACCAATTAAATTTTTAAAATTTCTCAACACGTTTCATCGTACAATTTAATAACGAAGTTGATATAACAATAGATGAAAAACATTGTGGTGAAGGTAACTACACTTCTTTTAAAAACATAAATAATTAATTAAATAAAAACGTGAACTTGTAAATGATCGAGTGAATTAGTAAGTACTTGATTTAGTACTTGTACTTAATAAACTGCTTATTTAACATGAAAGTCATTTTTACATTAAATATGGTATGAATAAGTATAGTATATTCCACTAAACGAAAACAAATTTTCATCAATCAAAAACATCCATATTTTATGGAACAGTCTCAAATGGTAGTTCCAAGCGATATAAGGTTAAAAGTGATTGTATGATTGATTCGTAAATCTAGGACGTACCTACCTACTTCTTCAAAAAAATAAAATAAACTGGAGTTCCATTTTTTTTAAAGGACTCACCCCTTCTAAAAATCTGCCTACCTCTGTACCTAAGGCTCTAATTGAAAAAATTTTCAAACAAAAGTTGTAGATTGAGATCTTTGAAGTATTTTTGGTTATAACAAAAATTTCGATTGGACCCTTCCTTCCTCTGTAAGTTTGCATAATAGCTACGTATGAAAATTACCCAGTAATTTTCTTACGTATTATGCAAAATTTAAGGGGAAAGAGGGGTCCAATCGAAATTTTTGTAATGACCAAAATTACTTTAAAAGTTTTAGTGTACAACTTTTGTTTAAAATTTTTTTCAATTTGAGTCATAGGAACGGAGTTAGAGGATCTCAAAAAAAGGAACAGATCATCAATAAAGGGTTATCGAATTTTTGATCAAATTACGACCAAATTGAATTAATCCACAGATCCTACTTTTTCCTTCTTGGATGCACTGCGAGCCAAAGTCGCATCAAGGTAACTGTGAGCTGTAAAATTTTAGTTCAAAGGTGATTTTCATACGTATTATAATAAATTGAAGGGGAAGGAGGGGTTAAACGGAACTTTTTGTGATGACTAAAATTATTTTAAACTTCTCAATCTACAACTTTTGTTTGAAAAATTTCTCAATTGAAGCCTTAGATATAGAGATATGGAGGTTTTTGGGAAAAGGGTGGGCTCTAGAGGAAAGGGAACCTCAAAAAAGTGGAACTTCAGCTCATTTTTTCAAAAATACGTCCTCTACTATGAATCAGTCATAAATACTTTTAACCTTTCAGTCGTAAGAACGACCTTTTTTCCAATTTGAGACTGTGCCACTGGATAATTTTATTTTCAAAAATTTGTTTAAACGAAACCGATATTCAAAAACACAAATAGGTATGAATAAATGAACATGAATTTATCACATAAAAAATGAAAAAAATTAATTGTCAAATAAAATAAAATCACAAAGGAGGCCCCGGCAAGGGGCATTCGTTTAGTCAGCTGCCATCAATGCTGGGCTCATCGTCTTTGTTATTGGTCAAAGCGCTCCATAATGGTGATCTGGGTGGTGGTTTCTTTTTCTTATCCGTCTGTACACCAACGTCCACCCTTTTTCCGGGTGGTTTGGGTGATTGCTAACTATGTGAAGACTGGGAGAAGGCTTCCATCGATGACATAGTGTTCTCTATATCTGGCTCGCTGCTTCTTTCTTCTATCACCGTGTCTAGCTCTATTGATTGGAAGTTTCGACTTAGGGATCGATCGTTTCGGGTTGAAGTGTTTTTAGGTTTTTGTTGCTGGGCTCCGGCAAGGTACACACCTGTAATGAGAAGTGAGATTAGAGGGTGTACGAAGAATGTAGATAAAATTGTGTCGTATTTAATTAGGTAAAGTTGAGAAGCAAAAATGACATATACGAAAATTATTGTTGAAAAGTACCCACGTAATCATAAATCTAGTTACCTATCAAGCTAAGCTTATAAGCACAACCATGCATTTGCAATAATTTTAATTGAGAATTATGGTATACGAAGCTGTGACATTTTTATCAAATTAGACTATTAAAAAAAATAAAAAAATAAAAATATGACTTGTAAGATTCAGTAAATGTTGTAAAAATTGTTCTATAAAAAATATTTAAAAATTCTTCAAATAAATCAAGCTACTGCATTAACACTATAAACCATTTTTTCTTTTTTTTTAAAATAAAAAATTACCTTCCATTAGGGTTTTTTTCGATATCGATCATCTTACTCAACGTTATAATTTGTTTCTTGAGCTATAAGCAAGCTAACTTAATAAAAGAGGCAGTAAAAAAGGTCGCCATTACCGACACTAATTTATCTCAGAGCTAGTAATTTTCGAGTAGATAATTTTAAAATTTTTATATTTTTATTCGTGGGGTTCTTTACGATGATGAAGGGGACTGATACGGAATAAAATTCAAGCTGGATACGAGGTAAAAGAGAATTCGTACTTAAAATACGCGAATATAAATTATTTAAAGAGCAACAAAGCTAGGTATCTAGGTAGAAAGTACCTTTATTAAACATTTTAACGAAAGGTTTTAGAATTCAGTACACGTAGAAATTGTGGATTCGCAATTCAACGTGAAACTTCGCCAATGCTCACTGCGGCAATGGTTTAAGTGGCAAATTAACCTTTACCTATAATTGTTGCGAAATTAACGATTCTATTCGCATTTCTGGTATCATATTGACAATAAATTTAGTTATACGGTTTACGTATTCGAGTTGTAGCTCGTGAGTAGGTATTCTGTAGGCAGCTACTGGAGTAGATAGGTAGGTACTTGACTAAAGAGGTATATAATTAACAAATAAGGAGGAGGAGTTGGCCGAATTCGGTAATTTTTGGTTTAAAGTCAAGTTAAATTAAAATATTTTTAGAAATTTTTTTCAAAATTAATTTTCATTTCTGGACGTAAGTAACTAAATAAGAGTTAAAATAAATTTTCAAAATTTTTAATTTAAAAAAAAAAAAATTCTTTCAAAATTCGAACAGAATTCTGCTTTAGAAAAAATTGGGGAAAATTATGCATTTGTTCAGTGTTTAAAATTTTGTTTCAAATGAAACATGAAAAAAGTCGTGTTAAACAAAATTTATAAAAATTTTAGTTGAAACGGAATTTTGAAGCATTAGCATTTTCAAAAAAAGTAAAAAAATTCATATTAGAACAAAATTTTGAAAAATTTCTAAAAAATTGAAAAAACAATGCTTAAACAAAATTTGAAAACAAAAACATGTTTGAAATTAAAGCAAATTTTTAAAAAATATCTACATAATATTTCAATAAAATTTTAAACATATTCTGAAAAAACTTTTCAAAAAAAAATATAATTGAACAAAATATTAAAAAATTCTTTCAAATTTTAAAATTCAGAATTCATGTTTAAACATAACTTTGAAAATTTTTTGATTAGCGAGACATGAAAAAAGTTCTCTTATGAAACAGAAATTTGAAAAAACTGAAAAAAAAAAATGCTTGAACAAAATACACAATCATAGAACGACGACGACGAAAAAAATTCTTCCAAAACGAAATCTGAAAAAATCAAGTAAGAATATTGAAATATTTCAGAATAATTCATGTTTGAGCAGAATATTTTTTTAAACGAAAAAATTCATACATATTTCAACAATCGTTAAAAAATTTTTGTTGAAAAAATACAGAATTAAATTTTTTTTAAAAACATCGAAAAAATTACCTTAAAAATTGAAAAAATCGTATTTATGTAGGACCTACATAAATACGATTTTTTTTTTAATGAAGAAATTCATGTTTAAACAAAAATTTCAAAAATTGCCCCATTATTGAAAAATTGAAAATTCTAGCTATAAAAAGTTTCTTTTGAAACGATTTGATTTTTAAGTTGAAAATTTTCTAAAAAACGGAACTTGAAAAAATTATTTTAAAAACCAATAAATAAGAATATTTCACCAAAATTTGAAAAAATTCAGATAAATAAAACGAAATTTCAAAAAATAGGTAATTCAGATAAAAAAAATCATTTTAAAACAAAATTTAAAAAAAATCTGTATTCTTAGGTCAGCAAAATTTAACAAGCACCAAAAACTCAACAAAAATTTTTTTATTTTTTTTGAGATACGCAGTCTTTTTTTATGCAAAAAAGCTTTAATTTTTTAAGAATACCTAAGTGAAATTTTAATTATTCCTAAATAATTACTTTGAAAAAAAAATCTTCAAATTTTTGGAAAAAATATCTACCTACAAGTTCTTGAAGAAAAAAAAATCAGTTTTTCTGAGAAATAATAGTCTCAAATTTTCAGATAAAAATCGCTCAATTTTTTTTTTTTTGGGGGGGGGGGAATATAATTATAGGTAAACATTTTTTGGAGAAAAAAAAATATATCCAAGGTATTTTTGTTTAGAATAAAATCTCGCAGGTACCTATTTTTAAAGAAATTGTCAATTTTTTTGAGAAAATAATCTTGGTTACCTTGGAGCAAAAAAATATGTTTTTCTGTTTAAAATGAAATCTTTTTATTTTTTGGGGGATTTTTTAAATTAACGTCAAATTTTTGAAAAACAGGAGAAGGAAATTTCAAAAAAAGTTTGAAGTAAAAGTACCTATTTCTCAAAATTTTTGGAATGTCTTCAAGTTTTTAAAAGAAAAAAATATTTTATTTTCTTAGGATGAAATCTATTGTTTATTAAAAAAAAATGCTCAGTTTTTCTGAAAAAAATTCTTACTATCTAAATCTCAATTTTTTTAGCGAAGAATATTTTTCAAATTTTTGAGAAAAAACTCTTATTTTTTGGAGAGGAAAATCTCTCATTCTCAGAGAAAAAAAAAACAATTATAAAAAATCTTTCAATTCTCTTGGAATACAAAATAGGTAGGTACCTCTATTTTTTTAGAACCACACTTAAAAAATTCTTTTATCTTATTTCCTAAAAAAGGTTTTTGGATGAATTAAATTGTTTTTTTTTCTAACTAAAGTACCTAAAATAATATTTATTAATTTCTTGGATTTATTTATAAAAATTTGTTTTCATGAGTCCAACAAAATAAATATTGATAAATTGGATCAATTTTTTTCAATTTTATATGTTTTCAATTCAAAAAGCCTATCAAACATCGAACACTAAGCCAAAAAAAGATCTAAAGTTAACAAAAATGCAGGAAGGGGAATTAATAAATTGGAACAATTTTCAATTTGAAGTTTCGACACGACATTGCCAAAATTTTGGATCAAAATGTGTTCCACTTCGTAATTTGGATTAATTCAAACACTATTTTTCTCAAAACAAAACCTACACTCATTTCTTTAATTTTCTAAGATTTTCTTCCATGAAGTACTTAATTTCTAAAATTTTTGGCGAGAACTAGGTACCTATACTTTTTTTCATTAAATTTCAACTTTAAAAAGAAATTTAGTAACTTAACCTATTAAAAAAATGAAACTAGATTTTCTTTCAAAATTCTCAGATTTTGATTAGTCTATTTTTGACATCTAAAAAAACTCAATTTCTTTAAAAGAAATATAACTAAAATCCCTTAATTTCGTCCAAAGCAAAATTTAAAAAAAAAGTAAAATGGGTACACATTCGCGAATTTTTTCAAACACAATTATTTCAGATTTTTGTGCTTAAATTTTGTTCAAAAGTATATTTCTTAAAATTCTGTAAAAAAAAAACTAAAATGATTTTTTCCCAAGAAAATAATCGTATTTCCCTCTTTAACGTGGCATTGCAAAGATCATGAGATTTCACTCAACGTGTTAATAACGCTGCCTAATTCGACATACATATAAAACCACCATCACCAGACAGGTATCAAAATTTAGTACGCGAGGTCTATATTTGTGTATTTGTATTTACTCATTTTTCCCATCTTGAAGTCCCTGCACAGTGCACAACACAAAACACAAGAATTACGAGCATAAAGGTGCTCGAGAAGGGAAGCAGCGAGCTGAACATTTAAAAAGCTCATATCGAATGCGACCGTGTTGACAAGGTAGGTACCTAGTTTTGATGGAAACTAAACATAATTTATTATTTTCACGAATCCGCATACGTTGGTAATTTTTACAGTTTACACGTGAGCTAAATTTGAAAACTTTTTGAGCAGCGTTTATTCTCTCTCACTATATACGTATCTACAGTATCCAACCAGCGATTCCTTCCAAGGAGTAAATTTTTACGCCCTCATGTACAAGTCATCATTAAACTGCTACCTACGACTACGTGACATCAAAAAAGATAAAATCTAGCCATTCGCGTTCGAACGATTAGGTAGCTTCGTAGCAGAAATAAAGAAGAAGAAAAAGGTCTCTGTACAATAAATTACGCTAGTTAATTGTTCGTTAAACAATGCATTAAAACGTAAGAAAAGAATAAAAAAGTTAAGCCGTTCTCGCGTTTGAAGTAATCAGAACGGAAATATTTATTTCTTTTGCACGCTTTCCTTTGCGCATTTTCTTCTTTTTTAATTTCACCTTTTTTATTTTTTTTTCTAATTGTTATACAGGCGAATATAATTCAGCTACGATGCGATTAATCTAAAACTTTTTCTTATTTCTTTGCCATTGCAGCGTTCGCCATCGCTGCCAAAGTTCAATTGTTAAAAAACAATGTAAAACTACTTTAAAACTGCTCGCGTCTCATTAATCACTCAAGTCGAATAAAAAAACCACAATTAATTCGCGCGAAATGGAATTCCCGAGTAAAAATGTTTTATTGGCGATAAACGCGATGAAATATTTTATACGTATAATGTCGAAGTCAAACCGAACCCTGTAATGGGTAATTTTGAAAAATCGCATCTTTGCGAAGAAAACGCCAGAAACCACCAGCTGAAAAATGTCTAATTTACTTTCAACCCTAGTTTTCTTCCGACCATCAAAATTGTTAAGAAAATTTTTTCTCGAGAACGAATGTAAATTAATCATTTTGCTAAAACTGTCGTTATACTCGCGTTTTTCGATTCTTTTTGAAATATTTACTTCAAACGAATAAGTATATGTATTTCCTCTTTTAAATTTTCGCCTTTCCGTATATATTTCATTTTACTAATTTATTACAATATACTTTTAACGGTTCGAATAATTCAACTAATACGTAATATTGTCAGCGAGAAAATTTATTCTGAAAATAGTCGCACGTCATGCGTCAGGCAGGGATGGGTATAGTTTTTAAAGTTTTTTCAAACAAATCGAATTCATCTTTTATGATTCCAAGGTACTCGTATTTCATGGGCTAGAGTACCTAGATAAATAAAAAGGCAGTGTAAATGAATTTATAGATAAAAAATATTTTTTAAATGGAAAATCGCAGAAAAAATTGTAAAATTGGCTTTTTAGGTAACCAAATAAAAAAAAAACTCAAACAAAATTCTAGGAAGATTTTAAATAATTTGGTTTTCAAAAAAATAATAAAATTTTTATTTTCAAACCATTTTTTTTTATTTTTTTTTTTTAATGTAGGTAGATAAGTATTTCAACAAAATTTGAAAAAAATATTTCAATAAAATTTTTTAAAATTGAAAATAGGTAGGGAAAAAGTTTTAAGTTGAACCGAAATTGACCAAAAATTGTAACAAGAAACGAAATAAAAAATGAAAGCATAATTGTAATAAAAATCGAGGAAAAATTAAAATTAAATCGAAAATGATTTAAAATTGAATAAAAATGAAAACAAAATTGTTCAATAATTACACATTGAAATTAAATAATGTAATTCAATTAAAAATTCCCACAAAATGAAAATAATATCAAAAGAGTTTAAAATTGAAAAAAAAAACTGAAATAAAAAAATTCACAATAAATCAGGAACGATTAAAAATCAGATTTAATGCATAGTTACAGTTGATGACACGAAACATTTGTGGAGGTTGTGCTGAGAGTGCTTTGGCAAACAACTTACTACTTTTTTGCAGAAAAAAATTTGGATTTTCTTGAGATATAAAAATTCATTTTTTAGTAAACAATACCTTTTGCCTCATTTTTTTTGAAAAAAATTTCTTTAAGCTTTTTCAGAGTAAAAATATTTTTTAAATTTTTGAAGATTTTTTTTTCGAAGTTTCTCAGAATAAAAAATATTGCTTATTTTCATTTTTTTCGAGCCATTGTGAAGATGTGAAGAAGTTACTCGTATCATTTTTTTAAAATGAAAAAATGGATACAAAAATATTCAAATTCTCCAGAAAAGTTACCCTTCCCCCTTTTTGAAATAACTATAAGCATTAATAAAAAAAAATCATTCATTTTTCATGATGTAAGAAAAATTTTAATTTCTTCAAAAATATGAAAATTTCTCACTTTTTTTTTGTTTTGGGTTAAAAAAAATTATCTAATTTTCGATTTTGTTTTTAAAAATCTGTAAATATTTTGGAGTAAACTTTTTCCATTTTTTGGAGTAAAGAAAATTTTTTTAAAAAATGGGGGAAAATTTTTTTTAAACAAAAAGATCTTTGTAATTTTTTTGGAAAAGAAAAATCATTCTCAAAAAATTCAACATTAAAGAATTTCCAAATGGATACTTTTTTGGGGAAAAAATCCATAAAAAATTCTATGTTAATAGCCCTAAAGTTGGCACAATCTAATTGTTAATGAAATTTTCATAAAATGAATAAATTTGAAATCGTAATTTTCAGAATTTTTCAAAAAAATTCGTCAAATTTTTTTGAAAAATTCATTGATTAAAAGTTTTAAGGAAAAATTGTTAAAGGATCAAAAAATATTCAATTTTAAAAAAATAGGTTATCTTCATTTCAAAAAATTGATCGACAAATTTTTTGAAATATTCTAGTTGGTAGATACTTCCTTAATCAAAATGTGTGATTAATTTTTTTGGAAAAAATTCAAAAAAATTCAAATAAATATGTACTTTTTTAAAATTTTTGAGCATGATTTTCTTCTAAGAAGTTTTACAATCTATTTTGCAATTGAATAACATTTGTAAATTTTTGTTTTGAAACAGAATTAAAAATAGTTGTAGGTAGTAAATGCTCTAACAAACTACAAAATTTTTGTTTTTTTACACCGCTTGATAAAAAAACTTTAAAAAACCAAATTTTAACCAAATTTAAAATTTTACAAAATAAAAATAATTATTTTTGGCGATTTAACAATTTTTTTTTTCAAAAAAAATTACCCAATCAAACTTGATGAATTATTTTTTTAATGGAAAATATTGCTTTTGAAGTTTTAAACAGAATTTTGAAAAAATGTCCCTTACTAAAATTTCAAACAATTTATTATTTGAAAAAAAAAATTCAAATTCAAAAATTTTTATTCTTGAATCCTCGAAAGTGACACATTTTTTTTAGTAATTTGCCTGCAGGATTTCGAGGGTAAATGAATTTTCTTCTGAAAGAATTTGGAAAATTTTATTTTTCGAGAGAAATTATTTGTTGGAATAATTTTCCACATGCACTTGTCAAAATTTTCCCGTCAACAAGAAATCACATTCGTGCACAATGCGGTATCCAGGAAAAGCATTAGGTATATCGCTTAAATATAGGGAACATCTTGGTTAATTTATCTATTTCTTTCCTTTTTTAGTTTAAATCGAGTTAAATATTTATTATAAGTACGAAAAAGGAACAAAATATCTAATAAATCTTCTTGGAAGCGACTCGGCTTTCGGAAGTCGTGAAGCATTCGTCGCGTTATTACGGTTACGCGTTGTAAAACTCGGTATAGTACATTTGCATTAGCACGGATTCTTGAAAAAAAAATTGAATATCTAGTTATGGTAGTTACTTTTTTGGGATAATTTTTAGACGACTTAATTACACATTTAAAAAAAAATAAAATAACATCATTTTCCTCTGAAAATATATTATACATAGGCCTAAGGTGGTCCTCATTTACACTCAGTAAGTAAATAGATGCCTTTTTTTGTTTTGATTATGATCCCAGAGTTTTTTTTTTTTTTTTTTTATAAAATACTTTTTTATTTTTTTATTTTTTCCCCACTGAATTTTAAGTGGTGCTTCTAAGTGGACGTTGATGGCAACTCGTCATCTCCGATTGAGCTGAAATTTGGCTAACTGAAAGAGCATTTTACCCAGACCTCAGAAACAAATTTTTAGCTGCCGGATTTGATTTTTCAATTTTAGGCGAATTTTTAAATCGAAAAATCAACTTTGGAAACTAAAAATTTGGTTTTGAGGTCATGAATGACATGTTTTTTCAGTGAGCCAAATTTCAACTCAATTGAAGATGGAAGGTTCTAAGGTTCCTTTAATTTTTTCGAAAACAATTTCTCAGATTTTTGCCGGAAAAAATCTTTGAATTTTTTGGAATCAATTTTTTTTTCATTTTCTTAGAAAAATGCTTCTTTTAGAATGAAATGTTTTCATTTTTTTTTGGAATGAAAAATTACGTTAATTTTTTTTTCAATCTTTAGGAGAAAAAACCGCAACTTTCTGAAACAGAAATATTTTTCAAATTTTTGAAAAGAAAGGCTCTCAATTTTTTGGTGAAAACCGAATCTTCATCGGAATTGAAAAATACTTACCTATAGGTACTTATATTTTTTATCTTAATTTTTTCAAAAAAAAATCTCAGATTTTTGCTGGAAAAAGTCTTTGAATTTTTTCATTTTTTTTGGAAAAATTCCTTTTTTAGAATAGGTATATTTTTTTTGGAATACAAAAATTATACCCAGTAATTTTCTTTTCAATAAAAAACTTCAACTTAGACTCTCAATTTCTTGTGAAAACTGAATTTCCATCGGTATTGGAAAATACTTACCAAATGTATCTAATTTTTTTTTGAAAAAAGTTCTTGGATTTTCGCAGAAAAAAAATCGTGGAATTTTTTGTAATCAAAAACTTTTTTTATTTTTTTGGCAAAATAAAATTTCTCAACGGTTCACGGTCATTTTCCCGAATCGAAAATCCCGAACGGACATTCCCCGAATGGGGCATCTCCCGAATCCCGTTTCCCCGAAGCCGTTTTCCCGAATACCAAAATCCCGAATTCAATTCCCGAATGGAAAAAATCCCGAATGCAATAATTCCGAATGCAAAAATCCCGATTAGGGGAAATTTTGAAGAGGGGAAATTTCGAATAGCAAAAATTAATTTTTTCCATGGAATTCCGCGGGATGTTGCAATCGCGTGTCTCAACTTTTTTCAGAATGAAAATTTTTCAAATTTTTTGAAGCAAAATCTTAGTTTTTTGATCTTTATTTTAAAAAATCTTTTAATTTTTTAAAGAATAAGAAGTGGCTTGCTTTTTTGAGATTTGTTCTCTTTTTACTTTTTGTTTTCTTTTTCATTCAAAAAATTTTTTCAAATAAAAATAATTATTAATAAATTTTTTCGGAATAAAAAAAAACATGCTTTCATTCAACGCTAAATTTTTTTTAACCGGTTACCTCTTCAAAAAAAATCGAGCTTCACCCCAGAAAAATCCAAAATTTCCGTCCTTGAAATTGACACAACCTAACATTCTTCCCCTTTTCGTGCCAATTCTGTGTTTGAAGTAACAAAAACAGTTATGTGAAAAATTCATCTAACAAGACAAGTTCATTTTCAAAGATTCGTAGTGCCTTCATTTTCAAGAAGCGGCAAATTTTTCAAATGACTGTTTTTGTTGCTCTTGAAGAGTTGGATTTGCTTCATGAACTGTATTGAAAGGATTTTTAAAATTTTGTATAGCATTACCCATTCAAAATCGAAATAAGTACCCGGTGTTTATAAAGAATGAACTCGATTATAACAAAATATCAAATATTCGCCACCATTCACTGAACACCCTGTATACTTTGATATCGAATTTATCAAATCAATGTTTTAACCAAGTCAGTATTCCCAGAAAACTTGTAAAATGAAAGTACTCGTTTGAAACTGAGAAAAAAATATGAAATTCGCAACGATCCGATGTATCCATAAAATATTCCAAATACGCAGTAATTTTTTAAAAAACGAAATGCGAAATTATAGGAAAGAAAAGAAATTTCGCACCGTTTTGTAGATTACAATTCGTTACTTTTCTTATTATCTACATCGTGAAATAAGCCTCGGCTAAGCTGTAACAAAACAGCACTAAAGAAGGAGAGACATTTAAATTATGAAAGGTTAACGTCGTTGTCAAACTTTTCTTCGAATATAAGAAGATAAAACTTTCGGCAGCGATTTTTTTTCTTTCTCTTTCGGTAATAAATGACGAAAACTTATAAATCATTACCATACTTTACCATACTAGATATTTTTAATATCATTCGTAAATCATCGCTTATAAATCAGAAGCACTTTTACGAATCACTGCGCATCCATTTCGTACAATTAAGATATACATCTATCGTACTCTTTAAAAACCTAAATTTTCCGACAGGCTGCGAAAAAAAAACAACTCAAGGACTATGACCCTAATTTATTAAAATATACGGTAAAAAATTATTTCAATTCGGAAAGCCGAGCGAGGTTTTTCTAAAATTTACCTTTTTATTTAATACACGGTTCTCGAGCTGCAAACGCAATGGGAGAAATTCCGATGAACATGAGATTGCTGCATACTTCAAGTAATCCCCATATTTTTTCGAATCTCCAGAGCAGTAAATTAGAAAAAGATAAAGCCTTTTTTTCCGCTTACAAATCCCAAACACATCGGATATTGTTTATTACCCGTGCATTTCAGCTTGTAGTATATTACAATTCTACGTACAAGTGCCTAGCTACCTATAGAACGATACCTACATCTCGAGCGGTTATTTTAATGATCAAAGGTTACCTTTGATTATACAGGGTGTTCCAGATTGAGAGTAAAGCCTTCCAACTAGTAATTATGCAACTTATGTTGAGTCAGTGTAAGAATGTTTGACTAACCTCCGTATTGCAGGGGCTGAGTAATTCTCATTGAATTTCTTTTTTTCGTTTTGGCAGAGTGTTTTTCAACCACGCGTTTCTCGACAACTATAATAGTTAGAAAGTTGCGCTTTGCAGCATCAGGATGGCAAATTTTGTCTAGAATTTTTTCATGGGACTGGTAATTTTTATAGGTGGACGAAGAAGTCTATACCGAGTAAAATATTTGAAAAAATATGTAAAAAAGTGACTATTTTTCTTATTTTTCTGTGATAACTCAAAAAGTTATCCTTTGACTAACAAGGGAACCTCGCCAGCTTGTCACCTCCGATTGAGCTAAAATTCGGCTCACTGAAACAACATGTCACCCAGTTCTCACTACCAAATTTTTAGCTGCCGAAGTTGATTTTTCGATTTTTGGCGAATTTTTGAAAATGGCTAAAACCGCCTCTAAAAAACCATTTTTTGAAAAAAAATTGTAAATTTCAAGATAGAATCCTGAAAATTGGTTTGTACACTAAAGTCGACCTCCCGACTCGATTGGGGCCATTTTCAAAGTGATCTGGAGCCTCCAGGAAAAGTTGACTTTCTCCAGCACACTGAAATCTCTCCAGACTGCAAAAGTCAACATTTTCTGGAGTCTCCGGATCGCTTCAAAAATGATGCCAATTGACTCGAGGGATCGACTTTAGGGGGTAGACAAAGTTTCGGATGATATGCTTGAGAAATTGATTTTTTAGAAATTTTAAAAAAATGCAGAATTTTCAAGTTGTCAAAAAAAACACGTACGAACTCGTCACCTCGGATTTTGGATTCTACTACGTCAATCGATAGATGGCATCATACTAACGCTAGGATTAAATTTTCAGCTGCCGAAGTTAATTACAGCGCCTTCTGGAGCTATTCCAGTGCGCTGGAGAAAAGTCAACTTTTCCTGGAGGCTCCAGATCGCTTCGAAAATGGTCACAATCGACTCGCGAGGTCAACTTTAGTGTACAAACCGGTTTTCAGGATTCTATCTTGAAATTTACAATTTTTTTTTCAAAAAAAAGGTTTTTTGGAGGAGATTTTAGCCATTTTCAAAAATTCTCCAAAAATCGAAAAATCAACTTCGGCAGCTAAAAATTTGGTTGTGAGGTCTGGGTGACATGCTCTTTCAGTGAGCCAAATTTCAGCTCAATCGGAGGTGACGAGTTGGTGAGCTTCCCTTGTAAGTTATTATTATTAAATTTTCTAGATGAAAGAATACTGTTATTTTTAATGGGGCAACCCCCAACCATCTATCTCACTCCAATCAAAAGTTATGAGCGAATAATTTGTTGAAAAAGGTCTGAAAAAATCATAATTTAAAATTTTTTCAAATTATCTTCCTAAATAATTTTTTCAGATGTTTTTCTGAAAAAATAAGCTGCTTATAATTTTTGATACATTAAAAAAAATATATTTAGGATTTTTTTTTTTTAAATTCTAAATAATTGTGATTTTTTCAGACATTTTTAAACAAATTATTCAATCATAACTTTTGATTGGATTGAGATAGAAGAGTGGGGGTTGCTCCATTGAAAAGATCAATATTTTTTCACCTAGAAAAATTAATAATAACAGCTTGGTCACAGGACAACTTTATGAGTTATCACAGAATAATAAGAAAAATTGTCACTTTTTTTACATGTTTTTTCAAATATTTTGCTCGGTATAGACTTCCTTGTCCACTTATAAAAATTACAAGTCCCATAAAAAAATTCTAGACAAAATTTGTCATCCGATGCCTTAAAGCACAACTTTCTAAGTACCTATTATAGTTGTCGAGAAGTGCAAAGTTGAAAACACTCTGCCAAAACGAAAAAAAATTTTGATAAGAACAACTCAGCCCCTGCTGTTTGGAGATTAGGCAAACATACCTACATCGACTCCACATCAGTTGCATAGGTACTGTTTGAAAGGCTTTACTCTCAATTCTGAACACCCTGTATTATTTCGCTCTTCTTCTAGCGAGTAATTAATATACACATGAGAAGGACATACATTGCAGAGGATTTCGCCTTCGAAAAGACTAAGAGATAGAAAATTAAACACGATGCGATGTGGCAGTCGGCGAGATGCATTTGATGGCCGTACAAACGATCTAAGTGAAAATGGATTAAGTACCCGTACAAGATATGTAGCTAACTAATGTTTAACTTTGCCTACCAAATGCTCCATGTTGATTTTAGAAGTAATGAAATGTTACAAACCTACTTACTTATTTACGTCAACTAACCTAAATGCTTCAGAGTAAGTAAATATGCGAATAATATATTACAGGGCGAATTCTATAAAGGGAAAAGGTTTCATCTTAAAACATACTCCTTTCCTATCTCTTGCAATAGGTTCTACACGAAACAGCCATTAAATACCGGTACAACCTGCCTAGCCCGAGTTAATTAATATTTATCGTGTTTTTCACGCCACCAAAGTCACCTTATTGTCGCGCCATTTTTTTCCATCAGTAAAATTTTTTTCAACTTGGATTTAGAATTATCAATCAAAAAAGAATAAAGATTGAGGAGACCATTTTGTGGTGTAAAATAACCTATAAATATAAAATTCGCATTTGCTATGCACGAACCTTCGATGGAAATACATATAGGAAAACCACTTCAATCAACAAGCCGAATAGCCCATAAATGGTGGATATTTCTCAACCATTTTACAAGTTTTATGTAAAAATGTGTTCTCAAAGCAGCAAAAGATCATTTTAGAAGATTAAGAAAATATTTCGATGATACCTAAAAAATCTTCAAGAAAAAAAAAAAGAAAAAAATCCTTTCATACAATTCCAAAGAATTTTTAGGAAAAAAATTTCTTCATGTCGAAAAAATCCTAGCAACAAAAGATTTTTTGAAAAATTGGTAAAAAATAATTTTGAAAAAATTATCTGGGTAAAAAATTTTTTTTATGGATAAATAGGTACCAAACTGTTCAACCCTTAATAAAAAAAAAATTTAAAAATGTAAAAAAAAATATCATAATCCAAAAAAATACTTAATAAAACAACAACAAATTTACCAATATTTTTAAAATTTACCTATTTTAATATTTAGCCAATTGAAAGAATTTTCTGAGAAAAAATCTTTTGAAAAGAAAAAAATTATTCGAGTAAAATTTCATCACAGAAAAAAGTCCTGTCAAAAAAAATATATAAAAAAAGAAAAATACTTTATGAAAAAGGTAACTTTAAAAAAATACTTTTTTGTTTATTTATATTTTAAATGAAAAATCCATTTAGAAATCTCTCACCAAAAAAACTATTTTGCCAAATAATATCAAAAAAAGCTGAAAATTTTTTTAAAGATGAAAAAAATCGATTTTTAGTAAAAAAAAACTATTTGTTTTATTTCTCTGGATATTAAAGTTTATTGAAAAAGGGACAAAAAATGTTTCAAAATGCTTTTAAAAAATTTTCTTGAAAAAATCACCACTTAAATAAAAAAAATTTCAATAAAACATTTTTATGAAATTTTCCTTGCTAAAAAATTTTTCACAGGAAAAAATCTTGTCCTAAAAATTTACGTGCTTACTGCTTACCTATCAAAAATAACTAGACTTTAAAAAAGAATTTATTAGAAAATCATTATAAAAATTTACTTTGGAAAAAAATCCGTTTAAAAATCTCTAAAAAAAAGTTATTTTAGCTTACTAAAAAAAAAAAAAAATTTTGAACACATAAAAAATTGTTGCATTTCTCAGGATATTTTCCATTTTTGAAAATCCTTTTAAAAAATTTTCCCAAAAAAATTCGTCACATCATATTTACTTGAATAAAAAAAAATCAATAAAAATCTAAGCTTAAAATTTCCCAGGCTAAAAAATTTTTCACAGAAAGAAATCTTGTTCAAAAAATTTACTTATCAAAAGAAATTTACATTAAAAATAAATAATTAAAAAAGCGTTTTAAAAAAATTATGTTTTGGAAAAAAATCCATTTAAATTTTAAACATTTCTCACAAAAAATTATTTTACTCTTCTAATATATACACTTAATACTTACATACTATCCTAATCTTAAGAATGTGCCTCTAAGCATAGTACTTGTATATGGCACAATAAATGAAAAAAAAAAAAAAAAAAAAAAAATTTTTGAAAGAAAAAGACAAAAAAATATTGAAAGAAAAATATTTCAGATAATAATTATTTTAAAAAATTCCATTTTTTAAAACAAAATCAAAATTTAAAAAAGAAAAAATAACTCTTAAATAAAAGGTTTAGACAAAAAAAATTTAAAAATCAAAAAATCGTTTTGAAAAATTTATTCTGAAAAAAATTATTGAACCAAGTGAAATACAAATGCAGAGCATCGGGTAAACTTTATTTAAGCTTGAAAAAAAGAGAAAAGAGAGAGAAAAAAAAACTAAAAAATCTTTTGAAGAAGAAAAATAATCGATTCAGTGAAAAAATAATCTCTGCATTTCTTTGGATGAAAATTTTCGCTCTTAAAACAGTCACTTTTGGTCGAAAAAAATGTTTTACTGCAATTTTATCATTAAATACACCTAAACACATCACCAACTTTAATTTGCAACAAATTCGTTCATTTTTTCATTTATTCCAATCTTTTTTAAATATTCGAATTACGCAATTTTGGGAACCCATAGATGACCTATAGGGGTCTAAAATTCTACTCCGATATACGTCACATGTCAAAATTTCGCAAAATTGAAAAATTACATTTTTTGTCCATTTTTACAAAAGGGATATTTTTTTTGACTTCACGTTAGATAAAGTTCACAAGATTGGCTGAAAAAAATTAAAAATTTTCAATTTTTTTGAAATCGCTACAATAAATGGCAAATATCGAGTTGAGATATGTTTAGATAGGAATTTTAGGACCCTAGGTTGAGGAGGTCGTAGGTTCCCAAAATGGCGTCATTTGAATATTTAAAAAAAGAATTGGAAAAATGGACAAATTTGGTCAAATTTGAAGTTGATGGTGTATTTAAGTGTTTTTGATGATATAATTGCAGTAAAAAAAATTTACCAAAAATTCTCGTATTATGGGCGAAAAATGGGAAAGTAAAAATCTCTACCTTAAGTTATGTTGCAAACCAAACCGAGTATTTTCATTCTCAAAAGAACTGATCACCTCGAAATCCCATACTCGTTAAAATAATTTTCTCAGCAATAAAATATTTTTAGCAAAGATCTTTTTTTTTTTTTGTAAACAAATTCTTTTCGAAATAAAATTATTCTATCAAAAAATTGTAGTAAATAAATAAACTCAAATTCTAGCTGAAAAATCCTATTTGAAAAAAAATCTATCTAGGGAATTAAACACACCATCAATTAAAAAAATATTTCAAAGCACCATTTTTTTTTTCTAGATAAATTACAATATTTTAAAAAGTTTCTATAAAAGTCATCCAAATATGAGAAATTATGTCGAGGAAACAATACGTAAATTACGCGTGCTTCGTTCGACTACCTATGCTGTAAATTAAGCTAATTGCAAAAATGTACAGGTATACCCGGTAAATATATGTACGTAGAATATTATTCACACATTATATGATGTCACGAAAGCGCATCATCTGGAGATAAAACTAATTTAATTACAGAAATGATTTCAACTGTCGCGTCGGCGAATCGTTGAATATGTATAATAACAAATTCACCAGTTACTTGGATTTAACTTATTCATATTATGCTCTATACACGAGAGCAATTCATTATTACCATAGCTCCATTTCTTTGATACAATTTTACTCATTTTACTCGTATATATTGGCACATATCAGACACATCGCGTTCGCGTACTTAGCAAGTAAAAGTTAGCTACTGTGTACAAGTATAAAAAGGGTTTATCTTGGTCCAATTTCAAATAAATCTTCACCTTTCAAGAACGAAATTAAGAATTCGACAATACGTTGCAATTCAGCTTTTGCTATAAATTTCCGACTATACAACCATCGAGGCATTCGGCATACAAAATGAATGTTGGAAAATTTCATTCATCACAGACGCGAATAAAGGCTAGAATCTTATTTTACACGATTTATATCTAACGCATCTAACTATTCTACGTGTACGTGGCGTACCTAGCTCTAAATCTAATTACGTAGGTACACGAGTTAATATATAATAAGTAATTCGTTTGAATGAAAAATATCTGCAGCGATTTCGTGTGTTTTCTACACCATGTTAGCATTTTATCAATCAATCGAAAAAAATTATAACTACGATTGCGAGCCATTTTTATCAAAAGAAACATTGAAGCTTTTTTTTTACAAGAATGTAAGCACAGTAAGAACAGCACAAATATTAGCAGGGGAGCAAACTACACAAATACTCGTACTTTACTACTCTGGTATGCGAATAGAAAAGACTTACCTAATTTATGCATCGGACTCAGTCTTACCAAAGACATTGCACTGTGCTCATTTGTGAAATTTCTGTAACAACGAACAAGTCAACAGTTAATTACAAAATAATTTTTTTTTCATTTACACTCAGTGAAAAAAAAAACACATTTTTACAACGCATAAGAATAAGTTTAAAATGTAATCAAATTAGCTAATGAGAATTCTCGAGCCTATTTCCTTTTTTTTGAAATAAGTTACCTAGTATAAGAATTTAATTAAAATTATTAAGTATACTGATGTAATTAAACCAAACGACGATCTAGTCGAAGAGCTGGATTCTGTTTTAATTTCCAAGAATACGAGATTTATGTACGATGTACGTGCAAACGACCATTAAGCTAATTTCTCTCCAAGAGTAGGTCAGGTTACAGCATCAATCCTCTAAATTTTTGACACAGTTTGGGAGATAATCCTTGGAAATTTTGAGAAATATTATTTGAGATCTTGTGAGAAATGTTTCAAAATTTTTGTGAAAATATTTCTGAAAATTTTCAACTGCTTGAAATTGTGTGAAAAATTGCCTATTTCGTAATTTTTTTGGGAAATTTTGTAAAAAAAAAAGGGTGACAATTTGGAGCAATGTTTACAAAATCAAAAAATAAAAAACATAAAATTTAGAATTTTTTTACAGAATTTCAAAAAAGAAATTGAAATTTTTTCACAAAAACTTTGAAACGTTTCTCATACTTACTGTCATGAAGACAATTTCTTACAAAAATTTTAAGTACCCAAAAAGTTTTCATAGTTTGAAAAAAATTCTCCGAGATTTGACGGTAATATATATTTTTTGATTTCTGAAATTTTGTGATTTTTTTGCTGAAAATTTATTAAAAAGTATCCAAAATAATTGTCACGAAATTTAAAAAAAAAACATAATTGAAAAAAATAGAATTTTCACACAATGTAAAAAAAATCGGAAAATTTTCACAAAAAAATAGAAAAGTTTCACACATAATCTCAAACAATTTTTCACAAAATTTTGAAATAAACACGAAAAATTTTCTCATGTTTTGAAAATTTTTTCTGTGCGTTTTTATAAAATGTTTTTGAGCAATTTCTGAAATTTAATGAATATTATTTGAAAATCTTTGAAAAAGAACCTAAAATATTTTGTAATTTTTCTTTTAGATTTTGAAATGTTTTGGAACATTTTCCTAGAGTTTTTGAGGAATTTACTGATAATTTATGGAGAATTTTCTCATAGATTGTTTCTCCAAACTATAAAAAAAAATTCGAGAGGATTCTGAAATTTTGCGAATTTTTTATGAAACATTCTGCAATACTTTGTAATATAAGAAAAATTCTCCAATATTTTTTTTTTTTTTTAAATTTAGTAGGTGTCATTTTGGAAAAATTTTCCAGAGTTTTTGAGGAATGTTCTGAAGTTTTTTGAAAAATTTTCTCACAGATAGGTATGTGAAAAATTCTCCAAAAATTTTGAATTTTTTTTTAGGTTTTGTAAAGCATTTTTTATTTATTGATTCTATTTTTTTTTGAAGAATTTTTCAATATTTTGAAAATTCTATGAATGATTTTCTGATAATGTTTGAAAAATTCTTTCAGCATTTTTAATATCTTATTGTTCTTGAGACTTGGTTGAAAATTTTCTAACTTTAGCGAATTTCATTTTGAAAATCTAAAAAAATGATCTTAAATCTTGTGAACTTTTTTGGGGGAATTTTGTAACAAAAAAGCTCTGATTTTTATTTTTACTATTCTTAATTAAATTGAATCAAATCATTTGTTACAATTTTTTAGAAATCAAGTCAGAATTACTTTTAATTCATTTTGGTGAATTTTTTCTCTTAGATTTCGTGAGGAATATTTCAGAGATTTTGTGAAAAATTCTCCAAAATGTTTTGAAATTTTTAGAGATTTTGTAAGAATTTTGATTTAATTAGAATTAGTTATTTTTAGTACTTTAATTTTTATTACCTATTCTTATTGAATCAAAACAATTATTTTTTGATTTTTTTTTTTTAAAGGCCAAGTCCAAATTAATTTCTTGGGAAGTATTTGAGGCTTTTTTTGAACATTTTGAGAGAAATGTTTCATAGAAATGTTTTTTTCCAATTTTATAAATTATGACAAATTAGCCGATTTTTTTTTGAAATTTTGTGAAAAATTCTCCAAAATTTTGTCATTTTTATTGTGATTTTTTTTTGTTTTTGTTGAAAATTCTAATTTATTTTATCTAAGAAATATTTCTACACTTGGATTTTTTACTTTCAACATTGCATTATTCTTATTGAATTAAAAAAAACTTCTTCTCGATTTTTTAGAAAGTGGGTCTGAATTAATTTCTCAAAAAAATTGACAACTTTTCAGAGATTTTTAGAAAATATCTCGGAATTTATTTAAAAATTTCATGAAACATTTTTGAGATTTTACAAAAAATTCTCATACTTAGTTTGTAGAAATTTTTTGGATTTATTAGGTAATTTTTTATGATCATTTAATAAAATACTTAAATAGATTTTTTTTAGAGAGAGTGAATCTAAATTAGTGTTTTAAATTTTTAATAAATCTGTGAAAGTTTCATTTACACTTTGAGACTTAATAAAAAATTCTCAGACTTTTTTTGTTGAAAAATTTCTTCATACCTAAATCGTAGAAAATTCAAGGAGACTTCATATAACTTTTTTTTTGTTGAAATTATAAGAAAAATTCTGATTTTTTTTTTGCAATTCTGTAAAAAAAATTCTCTACCTACCAATAAAAGTTGAAGCAAAATAGAATCGAGTTTCTTAGAACATAAAAATTTTTCACAATCGAGAGAAAAAGTTCTCTCCAGCGTTAACATCTCTCTCGAAATATTTAGTACCTATCTCGAAAAAAAACCTGATGAAAACTTCAAGATATTATACACGTGTAAGCAAGCTCCAAACACAAATCCCACTTTACATACCTATCTTTGTAAACCTTACATCGAAATAAATACCCATACTATTCTCTAGAGGTGAAAAAATACCCCAGAACTTCGATACCGTTCGGATCGCGTGATTAAAGGGCATTTAGATGCGGCTGAAATAGATAAATTAATTGCGTAACGGTAATAATAGTTTTATCAGGAAAACGCTACAACGAAGGGTTGTTATTGAACGCCAAAAGTACGCACAAGTTTTATCTTTAGGATTCTCAACCACTCAATTAATAACGTACCTACTACGGTGAGTCGAAATGATGTGAAAAATTGTCGAGAAAAAATTCCTACCTAATTTTCAATTTTACACCGTTAATCCCCTTTACTCCCGGGAGGATATACTAGCAGCGTTGAGCCGTTGATGGAAAAACAAAATTTTTTAATCAAATTTACAACGTGAAAGCGTTACACGGATTACACGAAGAGATATCGTAAAATAACACTAAAGCGAAGGCGAGATTATTGATGCTCAGAAAGAAAAACTCCAATAAGTACCTATCCTGATACTTGGCATTTATTCGTGTTGTTTTAAGCCTACTTTTATATTGTTCTGTCTGCGAATGTACCGATGGTTTTTACCTACCTTTATAAAATAAATAAATGTTTACATTTATTTTTTCTACGAATGTGATACCCACCACAAAGAAAATTTTAATGCGAATCACGTTATTACTCGCGAGTTAAAAGAAGTTGAGTAACACATGGCTATAAAATAGGCTTTTGATTTTTTATTAACTTTGCTCTAAACCGGCGCGGCGGTCTTTTAAGTTTAAAATGAACAAACTTTACATCAAATAAATTCTCAAAGGTTTAGAAAGAATAAAACGACTGCAAAAAGATATAAAATACGGACGAGCTTTGAAAAAAAGAAAATAAAACTTATCAATAACAAATTTCAAACTTAAGCACCCTTGTTAATTTTTTGTTTACAGAGGAAAAAAACTCATTGTTGTAATAAAATGGCTCGATAGCGAATAAGTGTGTCATTTGGAAAAATCCCTGTTGACTTTTGGGCGAATGAATGAGAGAAATTACACAGCTCGTATAAGGATATCAGCAGAATACAGACACAAATAAATGTACATGCCCGTTATCGGTACACCTTTCATTTAAAGAAAAAAGATTATTAACGAGTTTTTTTTATTGCGTCTACACTTTACACGCTGATCCAACGTGTCGTAAAACTTTTTACAAATAGTATCGAATAAAGTTTATTAATACGCTATTCATAAAAAACGTATAAACTTCTGAACTGGGCATTGCGTAGCCTAAGTTTTTTCCCTAAACCATGCGAATCGTTTTCTCGTTAGTGTTCAATTGCGAGAATGAGTTTCGTTTTGTTTTCCTTTCTCGCATCTTCAGACGAGAAAATTAATAAAATATAAAATTGCATGAATAACAGATCCATAAAAAAGACGACGTTTTGCCGTCAATTCTGCCAATAATAAAAGCGAAACGAACGAAATGATGGTTTTTATAAAATAGGTTAGACGGAATCGCGAGACGTTTTAGTAAAATAGCAATATACACAGACTAGATATAGGACTGAAGGTAAAATAGCTTTAGTATCGAGCAAAGTTGAAAGAGTACGAAGAGAGGGTTGAAATTTTCATTTTTCTACAACGTTTATAGATTCTCAGGTAGTTTGGAAATTCTTTTATTTTTCATATTGATAGTTTTTTTTATTTTGTTTTCATTTTTTGCAGTAAAATTGAAGTACACAATGAGTTTTAAACTACACACAAAACTGCAGTTGAAATCGAAGAACAAAGAGCGAAGTAATTCCCTACATGATTCGTCTAAAAATTTAATAAAGGGAATGCATGAAACAAGAGTAACTCATTGAGAGAGTAGGAAAAAATTGAGAGACTAAATTCTCACTTAACCTTTTTGTTCCTCTCGAAAAGCTACACCAGATAGGTACGTACATTGTGTATTGTCTTGAAGCAATTTCGCAATTTTCATGTCTTCTTGGTGCCCCTGAATAAATTCAGGAAGGCAATACTTTTGGCAAGAATTTATTACTCATACAACTCCTTCAATTTCAAAAATAGACATTTTAATGAGACCAGAACTTCTTAAAACATTATTCTTGAAATAGCTCATACTTGAAATATTTTAAAAGACAGCTCACTTTTGTAAAGGTTTGAAAGACTAGTCACATCTACCTCCATTTGGAGGGACTGTAGCCCAATCAACTTGAAAAAATGACCCCAAAATCCACTTTTTAGCCCCTAAAATAGGGTGGGGATGACTTGGAAAGCTGAAATTTGAGTACAGTGGAGACTATCAGAGTCACTCTTGGTGGTAGAAATTTCAAATCATTTTGTCACATTGGGGCCCCTTTAGAGCCCCCCACGAAAAGGACCCACCACCAGTTTTGAGGCTCAAGGGTCGAAACCCCCAAAAGGCACCTCAGTGACCCTTACCGATCCTAAATACCAAATTTTAGCCTCCAAGGTCATTTGGTTTGGGCTGCAGGCTGATCAACGTACCGGGAAGCGAGAAAAAACATGAAAAATCATGAAAAATTTTGATTTTTGACCCTGGACGAAGGTCAAAGGGAGCCCAAAAGTTGAAACCTACAAAAGGCACATCAGGGGCACAAACTCGATCTATGATGAAAATTTGGGCCCCCCATCCCCATTTGGGGGGTCTGCAGCCTGATCAACGTGAAAAAAATGACCCCAAAATCCACGTTTTGGCCCCTAAAATGAGGTGTAGATGACTTGGGGAGCTGAAATTCGAATATGTTGGAGGTAATTAGGGTTCTCATCTCTGGGGCAAGTTTCAAAAAATTTCATGATTTTGGGGCTTCCTCGCACCTTCCTCAAAAAGGGGTCATATCCCCAATTTTGAGTTGGGGCCCCAAAATTTTTTTTGCATCATTCCTACTTCAAGGGGACTCTACACAACAAATTTGACCGAATTCGATCCATTGGACTCTCCGCCAGAGTCCCAAAAGTAACGGGAAAATTACTAATATATATATATATATATAGATCTAAGGTCAAAGTGACTTCGATTTGTATGTTCGGTAAAATGGCTTCAAACTTGAAATTATCGAAAGTATTATGATTCCCATGGCTTATTATTCAATTTTAGACATCAAAAAGCTATTCTACAAAACGATGCAAGTTTATCCGTAAACATCTAAAAAACGATGCCAGTACAACCTTAGACCGAAATTTTATTCTACACTTGTATAAGTGGTAAAGTGGCATCACCAAAATAACCACATTTCTAGCATCCTGGCATCTTACTGAGTTGACTGGCAAAAGTTGGTAATCTGACTTTAGTAAAATGAAGCCACTTTACCAAAACGAAGCATGATTACCGTTAGACATCTAATAATGAAGCCACTTTATCCATAGATAAATATATATATATATATATAAATATGTGACATGTGACAGATCGTCATATTTTGGTCACAAACGTCAACAAATGGGGTCAGAACTTTTCTACCCCCCCCCCCCCCCTCCTTCTAAATCAGGGTCGGACACAATAGCCATCATTTTTTTTTTAAACGGCTGAAAAGCGACAATCAGAAGGGAAATGTGAAGTAATGAAACAAGATTATGCTCGCAATTTCTCTACATATGAAGCAGAAGAGAGTCAATATTTTGTAACTCCCTGATATCTTCTTGTAGATAATTCATCTAATGAACATAAACCGATAAAAGGTCAGGGTCACCGAAAATACAAAATAACTTTCCTATCGATTTCAAAATAATTCTCAATTATAATTTCGGTTTTCGAAAGTCTAGTCGAGTACATGGTAGATATTAGATAACTACTTGAAAACAATGAATCCATCGATATTCATCGTAGTATGGGTGGGATTCTGCTGTTTTCCTATTATTCATATGGCTGACACAAATTCTGAAAGTAACAATCAGCATGAAAAGTATCCAGGTAATAAGCAATTCGATTCGCCAATTTTTACCTACTTTGAAAATAAATTCGAGTAAAATAAAGCTTACGTGTAATAAATATGTCAACGAGTCCAACCAACTGCAAATTTCTCAATTTGAATCACTTTTACTAATTATTGCAGCTCTGATTCTCAATCTAAACAATTACAAATATTTGAAGATCGGCCACGTGCCATACATAACAGCCTGTCCTGCCACTACTCAGATGGAACAGAAATTCAAGGAAGAAGTCTCAATCACAGGGAACTGTTTATTTTTACAAAAACTTTACAGAGTAAATGATAGCATTTCGTTGGATTTTTGTGATAAGCCTATCAAACCAGCCACAGTTTACAATATAGAAACTGATGAGTATGAAATTGGTTACGAGGTCAGTATTTATTACAAACATTTCGTATACCTAGCTAAGGTAATTTACCACTTTTTTGACATCATAAAGTTTTCAACTTTGAATGGGTTCATTTCAGCTTTATTACGAAAAAGACATGATCAAGCTGGAAGACCAGAGAAGTGGTTATTTTTTTAAAAATGATGAAATCGAATACTGGTCTGATGAGGGAAGTAGGGTAAAGTTGGAAAACACGGATTATCATCGTTATAAATCCTTAAACATTAATAACCAAATAATAAACCAGTCAAAACTTCTTAATACAAATCAATTCATACTCGAGCATCAAAATGGCACCAACAGCAACTTTATCTTCACCAATGGATCATCAAGAATGGTAATTTTCTAATGATGTATTTTAAGTTTAAGAGTCATGAAAATTGGGAAGTCCTTATTTATGAGGAACTCGACAATGCAATAATTTTCATTCGACATAGAATTAAGCAGGCATCAGTAGGGACTACGTATGATCATGTCCATATCTTTTACTTTACCTATCCCATGTGCACGTTTGTATCAAGGCATTCTATTGGATATCAGCAATACGTATTGCGTCTGAAGGATACAACAGGCAAATCGTTGAAGTCGAAGACGAATATGGCCCTATCATCGGAGAACGCAAAATTATTGCTACAGTTGCGGGCAAAGTTTATGACCTTCGATCCAAATGTGAAGATTTTGTTTTGATCAACAAAGAACGGAATATGTACATCTTTTCGAAAGTAAGTAATCGATAATAATTTTGCAACATTTTACTCGATACCCGAAACACAAGGTCTACTCAACAATGAAAACGTACCTATCTAAATTTACAACATTTGTTTTCATGATTTCAGAAAAATGAAGGAGAAATCCTAAAAACAGAACTTGACTCATGGAGCGTACAATGGAAATCCTACGGTGGCATGACAATGTCGCAAATCATCCCATTGCACTATTATGATACTTTTTTCGGCCAACTAGCTTCTTGTACGGACATGAACATGGTGCCAATTTGGACCAGTATCGCAGAAGGGCAATTGAAAAAGGTTGACTTGTACTTGCAAGCAGTGAAGAATAAGTTGAAATGTGTGAGTGACTATCCAAAACCCATGCATATCTACCTGCCGCGAAATCTTATTTCATGTTAATAACGACCATCGATCGCATCATTCTCATTTCACAGGACAAAATAGAGTCGATGGTTTTCGGCGTTGCTGGCATATTGACACCATATGAGGGCACCGATAATAATAAACTGTATGCATTTGATAGCAATAACAGTCGAAACATTCCCGTTCCAAAATTAATATATCGAGTCATCGAAGCTGAATGCAATGGCTGGGATGACGAACATAACGTGTATAACGCCATTGTAGTAATCCATAATGATCCAAGTGGTGTAAGGGATGATGATAGAATTTGCCAAGAAGGAGAAGAACTGGGCGGTTGGGATAAGATTAAAAATGATGATCCGACAACAGGCCTAACTTACGTGTGCCAATATCAAACCAAGAGAGTGATTTCCAATAAATTGGGTATCTCCATCAAGGACATAAAAGAAATTTATTCTAAACCATTAGAATTAAATTTGATTTCCGAACGTCGTGATTTCGCTTCCGATGGATCTCATCAGGCAGATAAAACACCGAGTATCAATTCAGAATTTGAAAAGTTATTAAATCAGGGGTATAAAACAATTTGATTATTATCATCACTTTTTCATCACTTTGTTAAATTTTTAAAAATTTCACAAACTTTTATAATAAGAATTTACCCAATTCGGAAAATCATTTTCTTCCCTACAACTCAGTCGAATTTTAAAAACTGACCAAATTCCAAATAATATTAATTAAAAATTTAGAAATAAATTGAAGTCCAATATTTTGTAAAAACTTCGGTTATCTTTAAACGAGTAGATGCTGCCTGTTTTTTTGGCATACAATCAACGATTCACAAAGTGCAATACTACATAGAAACTTGATTTTTAAAATTGTTAGGGAGGACAGGATCTAATCGAAATTTTTGTAGCAACCCAAATTATTTCCGAGACTTCAAGCTACAAATTTTGTTTGAAAATTTTTTCAATTAGACCTCTCCCTCCCCGGTGATTTCGCATAACACTCCGAAGATAATAAATAATTAAGAATTAGAGGAGTGAAGGAGGAAGGATCCCATTGAAAATTTTTTCAAATAAAAGACTTGGATCAAGATCCTAATAAAAATGATTTTGATTATTATAAAAATTTCGATTGGATCCCTCTCTCTCCTCAAATTTCAAATAACATCAGGTACCTAGGAATTTTTCAAAATTGGGGAGGGGTCAAATTGAAAAAGTTTCAAACAAAAGTTGTACATTGAGGTCCTAGAAATTAATTTGGTTATTACAAAAATCGCGAATGAACCCTTCTCTTCCATCTTCTTTATAATTTTGCATAATACTTATTTGAAAATTAGTGGAAGTATAGGGGTCAAATTGAAAAAATTTTCAAACAAAAGTTACAGCTTGAAATCTTAGAAATAATTTTTGTAATCACAAAACTTGCGATTGGACCCCAGGCCCCACTTATACAGCAGAAAATCATGTTTTGAAAAGTATGTATAATTCCTTAAAAAATCAATTTCAAAAAAATTCCAAAAAATAAATAATAAAAAAAAAAATTCCAATAAGTAGGTATCTATGTCGCGATAAAAATTTAAAATTTAAATTTTTTTTAAAGAATTGAATAAGTTGAAAAAAAAAATTCGAACTAAATCATAAAAATAGTATTAGTTCAATAGAATGACACGATGCAGGTTTTAAAAAGTGCAACTTCAATTTAATATACTCTATAAGTAATAGTAAAAGAAAACGTATGTATGTCTAGGGATCGATTTAAGAGATTAGATTTTTGCCAGATCTGTCAGCCGATATTAATTTAGCTACGGTATTCATCAAGTTGACGTTTTCAATTGAAAGGAGCTAAATTAAGATTTTACAACGCTGGTTAACGTTCACTTTTAGTCGTGATTCAATGAGTCAGCACAATTTTATACAAAAAAAATACGTCATTCGATTCGAAACGAAAGAAAGTTACATTATTTTCCGAGAAAAAATATCGCCTCAGTTCGACGAATAAATTGCACTTTAGGGCAATATTGTCTTTTTCGTTTCGATATCTTAATAAACTTTCGATGGTTATTATTAGATTCAACATGAGTACGATAGAGGTAGGTAAAATTTTTCAATATAGGTACCTAATTCGGAATCGACTCGGGAGGACAAAAAAATCGGAACAAAATTTTATTCTCGCTTTCAAAATCATTTTTTTTTTATTCGTCCCAATTGTCATTTGAGTAAAAAAAATTTAATAAAGAAGCATAGCAGACTTTCATTTTCTCAATATGGCATGAAAAAACATTGTCAACGTTTTATTTGACATAATCAATATAATTTTAATTAAATCGCGTTTCTGTCCGCAAATAAAATACCACTCAGGCTTCATTTGGTTTGTATAGTTTATAGATAAATAATCGTTCAGCTGGTCCATGTATTCAAACTTATGTAAAGAGTCGTGCTGTCGTCAATAAAATATTAGGATTATTTAGAGAAAGGTTGAAACTCACGTTGTACGTCTGCGATCTCTTTCTCTAGCCATTTTTGCTCTATGCCTCAAGCAGCAGATGATCAGCAGTGCCAATAATGGAAATCCAAATATACATGACACGATTGGAATAACAATTGTTTCCGGGGCAACTATAAACAAAATGGAATAATGCATTAGATTGAGTATGAGAGATGAGTTTTAAAACAAAATTCATCCCAAAAATGTAATTAAAAAATAGAATTGTTGGAAAATAAATTTCTGAGATAGCTATACTTAAAACAACTGAAAAATTATAAATTTCGAAATAATACACGTCTGAGTAGGTATATTTCGTGAATTTAATATTTTTCGAAAATGTATAATTCATTACAAGTACACCTTTTAAGTGTAAGTAATAAATTTTTGAAAGTTGAAATTTTTCAAAGCTTGATTTTTAAAGTTTTTCAGAAAAATTTGTTTGCTTAAAAACTAATCTATAAGTATACCTACCTAATCGATCAATTTCCAAAACCAGTACATTTTTACGAAAGTTTCAGAAGTTATTATACTTTCGAAAATTATTGGAAATTTTCTTCTGAAAAATATCTTTAAAAAATTCTCAAAAAAAAAATCTTAAAATTTTTTTACGTTCCTCAAATAAGTAGAAATTTCCCCAAAAAATATATTTTCAAAAAAAAATTAGCATAAAATTCTTCTAAAAAAACAACAACAACGATTAGAAAATTTTTTTAAACAAAATATAAAGATAATTTTTTTTGAAAAAAAACGATTTTTTAATACCATTAAAAATTGAATTATTTCGATAAGTGAAACGTCTGAGTATTATATTATAAGACAATAGAATTTAATAATTTTTAAAAATTAAAGCGAAAAGCAAAATGAATTGATTTTTAATTTTTTTTTGAAAATCAATCTACCTATGTATTTTTTTTAAAGTTAAAATTGTAAAAAATGATTTTTATTTATTTTTTAATTTTCTAAAAATAGTAGGTTAGGTAGGGTACCTACCTACATCCATTATTTTTCAAAAGTTGTTCAAAAATTGCCTTTAAAAAAATAGAAAAACCTTATTTAAGAAAAAATATCTTAAAAATTAAACTTTTCAAAATAAATAGGTAAACAATGTCTTCAAAAAACATTGTTCCAAAAAAAAAATTCTCATAACCTGGGAACTGAAAAAATGAAGTAAATTTTAACCTTTGAAACATTTTGAATTTTTAAGGACTATTAAAAATTGATTAGGTAATTACTTCGACAATTTAATATTTAAAAAAAAATCGAATTTCCAAAAAAAAAAAAACATTTCGTTGTTTAAGAATTAATACACTTGATAAATTTTAAAAAAAATGTCTGTTGATTACATTGTATAATTATTTAAGGGGGGATTTTCCAAACTTTTTTGAAAAAATTCACATAAAAATATGAAAGAAAAGTATTGAAAAGTTTTGAAAACTTTTCACAATATTAGGAAATTTTTGAAAAAGATGTAAAATGAGCATCTTTGTTATGCAAGGTTTTTGAGGTAAAAGCTTTTTTAATGCATAATGTATTGTCAGAAAATAAATCTATTATTTTTCTCCAAAAAAAATATTGCATATTGGAATTGCAAAAAAAAAAAAAAAACAAGAAAATAACTAATCAAATTTTTTTACACTTTTTAAAACTTACTTAATTGAATTTAAACCGTTGAAAAAAACACCTTAATCCATCTAATTTTTAAAAAATATCAATCTAGAATATATTTATTTTATTTAAAAATGTCTTGGGGTTCCATTTATGGCCCATCCCCCCTCCTAAAGACTACTCCTGCATACTTATTTATTAAAAGTCCAAATTGAAAAAATTTTCAAACAAAAGTTGTAGATTAAGATTCCTGTGATAATTTTGGTTAATACAAAAATTTTGATTCTTTCAATTATTATAAAAAATAGGACGGGAGGGAGGGGTCCAATCGAAATTTTTGTAACAAGCAAAATTATTTCAAAAATCTCCATCTAGAATTTATTAATTTATTTTTGTTTGAAAATTTTAAAAGACGATTTATCGCTGACAGGTATACTCTCCTCCTTCACTTATTGTTTTACTCCACTAGCCAAGCTTTTTGAATGAAATATTAATACCAAGGTATCTGTACTCACCACCCAGGTACTTCAAAAACTATAGGGATACGAGTTCTCGGATACGTTGGATTAGTATAAGTGTAGACAAATCTGTTGCAAAACCCTAAACGTGTTTTAAGTATACAATTTATACGTATTTACTCCGATAGAACTCGACAATTTCACGACTTTCCTGAATGTCGTCGCTCGTCGTCTAAATAATCCGTAAAAATAAAATGAAAAGTCAAAGATTTGCAGTCTTTACGTAACATGCGATCGAAAACGAAAAGCGTGAATAGATTATTTACGTCAGTTGGACTTAATGAAGATTGACATTCGTGACTCGATGTGATAAAAGGGGGAAAAAGACACCAAATCGGACTGGCGAAAACTCCTTAGTCAGTATTTTCGATATTTTAAGTATGTATTAGCGTCAAATTTTACAACATTTGGCTCGGAAACACGACGAATTATGGATTTCCGATTCCAAATCCGAATTTATCACGCCTCGAGATTGGTTCGATGTGCCTCAAGTTATAATTATTTTTCCCAACGTGAAATAATTTTTAGATCGCGGTGGGAAGGGGGGGGGGTCGAAATAAGGACAAAATTTATATGAAGCGAGAGAGTGAGAGGGTAAGGACTTGAAATGTTATTTTTCTTATCCGGCGACTAATATTGAAATTTAATCGAAAACGAAAAGCATATTTGTTGTTATTGTTTCACAGTGTCAACCACTGTATCTGGTCGAGTGAAATTTTACATTAAAATGAAATATTAAAGTGGTAACGCACACGTATATATGAAACCACAGCCAAACGGAAACACAAGCCTAAATAAATTATCAACCGTCTACCGAATACAGCGATAGTGAAAATTATTAATCATTTTGGATGATATAGGAAATTAAAACACTTCGGACATAATACATCACCGCGGCAGAGCAATAAAATTAATAAATCAATTAAAAATCATTATAATACCCTATGAAAGACCGGTCGCGATAATTATCAAATAAAACGGCCATTATAGTTTTAAACATTTGGCGGTTACGTATTAAATGGTCCATCGCAGAATCAAGTACCCGTGAACAATTTGTTTCTGTATAAATGAATAAATTTAACTGTTGATTTTTTTTTCGCCACTAGTTATGAATATAAGTTAGACCCATTCCCTCACACGTACTGGAAGCGTAAAAATACCAATAATATGATAATTCAGAAAATTGAAGATTGTTGAAAAAACTAATGACTTATTAAATTGATACAATAAATTGGAAATTTCAAGGAAAGTAAAAATTATACGATCGTGAAATATTTACGAAAAGTGAAAAATTAATAATGTTTTAAAAATTTTATACCAATAGCAAAAAATATATAACGTAAAAATTCTACAAAAATTGAAAAATTAATAAAAATTGAAATTATAAAATTTAGGAAATTTGAAAATTAAATAAAATGAAAAAAGGTAAAATAAAAAAATATGGACATTTTTTAATTTACTGAAAAGAAATTGAAATACTAAGTATTGAAGATTAAAATTTCAAGTTTTTAAAAAAGACATAGAAATTGAAAATTTCATAGAGAGTAAAAAATATTCCTGCATAGTAAAAATTAAAAAATACTTAGATACATAAAAATTTCAAAAATTCAAAAAAAAAATAAATAAATAAAAATTCCAAGAGAATTAATTTTTTAAAATTCAGGAAATTCTCAGGTTTGTAGAAAATAAAAAAGTATATAATCAAAATTGAAAAAATCAATACAAATTGAAATTAGAAAAACGATGAAATTTGAAAATTAGAATAAAATTAAAATTTTAATAAAATTGAAAAAAAAATCGTTGAAATTTTCAATTTTTGTAAAAATGAAAAAAATAGCGGAAATAAAAAAATGAACAAGACATTGAATTAACAATGTAACAAAATTTGAAAATTGTTCATGTAAAACGCTGAAATTAAAATCTAATTCTTATAAAAATTGAAAAATTCGTGAAAATTCAAAATTCAAAAACTATAACGAGAGTTAAAAATTTTATAAATATTAAAAAATTAATGCATAAAAAAATTGAAAAATTTTATGAATTAATGTACTTAAGAATGCGAAAATTCTATAAAAACTGACCTCCATAAAAATTATAGTTTAAGAAGTGATGAAATTCTCAAAAAAAAAATTAATGGAACGAAAAGTTATAATATAATAAAAAAGTCACAAAAATATAAAAAATTTGGGAAATTTTTTAAGCATTGAAGAATTCCTGAAATATAAAGAATTGAAGTGGTGAAAAACAGTAGGTAAGTACCTAATAAAAATTGAAAAATACAATACCTGACATGTAAAAAAATTAAAAAACATAAAACACTGAAAAAACAAAAAATTAAATTTGAAGAAGATATGAAATTTGAAAATTGAATGAAATCAAAAATTTTGAAAAAAGTTTTAAAAATTCATAAAAATTTAAAAATTGACGAAAATTTGATAATTATTTTAGTGTCGAATAAATTCATGTAATTCAAAAAACCAAAAAAAAATGAAATAAGAATGAAGATTTGATAAAAAATCAAAAAATAATAAAAATTAAAATTGAATTTTATTAAAATTAAAAATCTCAAGGAATTTTTTGAAATTTTTAAAATAATCAAAATTTTTAATTTCATAGAACTTGAAAAATTAATGAAAAATGATGAAAATTATAAATCACGAGTGAAAAATTCCATTGGTCGGATTGAAACATTTTTATACAAATTGAATCTGAAAGCATTTGACAATGAATGCAATTTTTTTGGCGCTTTTAATTGCTAGAAAATCGAATAAATTTATAAAAATGGAAAATTTAAAATATAAAAATGGTATAAAATTTTAAAAATTAACCAAAATTGAAATTTGATAAAATTTTAAAATTCAATGAAATGAAAAATCTCAAGAGAGACGCCGAAAAGTTGAAAAAAAAACTATAAAACTTTTTGTAGGGAGTAAAAATTTCATGAAATGTGGTCATTCTATAAAAATTGAGAAAATAACTCAAAAAGTAAAAAAATTCAAACTTGGAAATTTGAAAAATTCATGAAAAAAAGTAAAAAATTTCATGAAAATTGGAAAATTTACGATCGTTGAAAAAAACAGTAAAAACACTGAACATTCTATGAAATGTGAAGATTTTGCAAAAAAATTTAATTACTTAGAAATAGACGAAAATAAAAATTGAAAATTTATTAAAATTGAAAAATTACAAAATTCTCAAAATTTTAAAATTCAATAAAAGTAAAAATTTTAGGAACATTCAAAAATTCAAATAAAAATTAAATTCTCAAGTCAAAAAATAAAACTAAAAATTAGAAGCAAAATTAGAACTGAAAAAAAAATAGAAAATAATTTAATATATAGGTATATAAAGTTGAAATAAAATGAAAATATAATACCTAAAAATCAAAAAATTTATAATTTCGATTGGATCCGTCCCTCGTCCGCAATTCTGCATAATATGTCTGGATATCCCAGAAATTCAATTATTGTACAGATTTTTTGTTATTTTTAAGGAATTTTTTCTTTACCTATTTGAAGGGCTAGCTGCCTTATTTTCTTAAAAGTTCAGTATATCCGTTCCCAAGTGCCCAGTCGAACAAATTTTCAAATAAAATCATTGGGATAATTTTGATGATAACAAAAAATTGAATTGGGCCCCTCCCTCCCCTCTAATTTTGCATGATACATGCGTATGAAAGTAATCAGGGGATTTTTGATACGTATTTGTCAAAATTGTTGAAAAAGGAGGGTTCCAATCAAAATTTTTGTAATGAGCAAAGTTATTCCAAAAATCTCATTCTATAATTTTTGTCTGAAAAAATTTTCATTTAAAGTTTCAAGAGCAGAGATGAAAAAAATTTTCGAAAATAGAAGTGGATCCTTAAAAAAAAAAGATTTCTAAAAAAAATTGAACCAACTCATTTTTTTATAAACATATCCAAGATCACGAATCAATCGTGAAATCGCCTCTATTTCCATTTACGAATTGCGATTGTACCATTGAAGTCTAAGTCTGATATAAAAAACCCAGCCAATCGCGTGTAATAATCATTTCTGCACCATCATCATGGTATAAAACTTTTCCCACGGGTGAATGAAAACAACAATTATACTATAATTGTAAAACTCGATAAATCTCTGGGTAAATTATATTGCAGATTTTGTAAAAATATCTACGCTACCACCAGTCTACGCGCCCGGAAGAGGTTTTTCATTTTATAAATCTTATCTCGTAACTACATTTTCATAGCATTTACAGTTAAGGAAACTAGAAAAACGAACGTTAATAAAATAATAGTTGATAGCTTTTAAAGTATCAATTTTGCAATCCGTTTTAGAAAGATTATTTTTTGTTTACATGGTTTATCCCGAAGTGGTGAATAACTTTTAAAGTGCTTTAGGATAAATTGGTTTCTCAGCGGGTTTTTTTCTAACGCGGAAATTATGGTAAATGGCGAAAGTTGAGTAGTTCATGTTTATGCATCGATGCCACGCATATGTTGAGAAAATTTAAATCTATCAGAATGACAATGAATCCATCATTAAAAAGGTTTTTTATGTTGCCTTTTGCCTTTTCGGTGTGAACAAGTTGAACTTTTCGTGTTCTATAGTTCTATATATAGGGTGTCCGGCGAGTGGTCTGCCAAACTTGAAATTTGGATACAACCGAGTACGACTAATAAAAAAGTTTATGTACATATATTGTCTAAGTTTGAAAATGAAGGAGCTACAAAGGTTTGAAAAATCGGTAGTTTATCTAACAAAATAAATTGGCAACACTGCGTTAAAAAAAATTCGACACCGGCAATGGATAGATCTTCGAAAAAGCAATAAAAGTTGTAATCGTATGGGATTGCCTATCTTTGAAATTGAAGGAGTTACAGCAACGCAAAATTCCAGTCAAAAATATTGCCTATCTCAATTTATTAAGGTGCAGTGGTGATACATGAAAATTGCGAAATTCGGTCAAAAAATACATGAAACAGGCGTAACCTTTTGAGAGGAACAAAAAACGTCATTTGAAAATTTTGCCTATTTTTGAAAATTAAGGCGTTACGGAGCCTTGAATTTTGAAGCTATCAATTTTCAAAGCTTTGTAGCGCCTTCATTTTCAAAGATAGGCAAATTTTTTACATTACTATTTTTGCTCCTTTTAAAAAGTTACACCTGATTCGTGCATTGTTTTCACAAAATTTTGAAATTTTTGTACACCACTGCCCCTGAAAAATCGAGATAGGCGCCATTTGTTAGTGGTCCTCGGTTATATTCAATTTTCGGCAGACCACTCGCCGGACACCCTGTATACAGGGTGTCCCGTCACCAGTTGACACCCCTTCACCAGCGATATAGTCAACTCAAACTAAGCTCATGTATGCATGTTTGCCGACCCTGTGAATTGAAGGGGCAAAGATATGCTCAACTGAAAATTTTCATTTTTTAGTTTCGTTTCAGATTTTTAACCATGCGCTACTCGACAACCGAGATAGGTAGAAAGTTGCACTTTGCGGCGTTGGAAAGGAAATTTTGTGTAGAATTTTTTAGTGGGGTTGATCATTGAACTAGGTAATCAGGGGGTCTGTGCTGCACTAATTATCTTGAAAAAGTGTTCAAAATTGGCGATTTTTTTTGGAATTTTTGAGGAAATCTCAAAAAAGTTTCATAATTTGGTATTATTATTATGGCTTCCCTTGGATGAAAAAAGTTTGACCTTTTGAATGCCGCAAACCAGACCCTTCTATCTCACTTCGTTAAAAAGTTATAGCAATTTCAATTTCAAAATCAGGTCTAAAAAAAAGAAATGAAAAAATTCAAAAAAAAATTTTTTTTCTAATATGTTGTTTACTTTATTTTAAACATCGAGTTTCACTCAAAATCATTAGTTATGTTAGGTATCAAGTTTCAAAAATAACATAAAAAGGAATTTTAAAATTTTTTCAAAAAATTAATTTTTTTTCTGCTAAGATTTTGAAATTGAAATTGCTATAACTTTTTAACCGAGAAAGATAGAAGAGTCCGGTTTGCGGAATTCAAAAGGTCAAACTTTTTTCATCCAAGGGAAACCATAATAATAATACCAAATGATGAAACTTTTTTGATATTTCCTCAAAAATTCCAAAAAAATCGCCAATTTTGAACACTTTTTCAAGATAATTAGTGCAGCACAGACCCCCCTGATTACCTAGTTCAATGATCAACCCCACTAAAAAATTCTACACAAAATTTCCTTTCCAACGCCGCAAAGTGCAACTTTCTACCTATCTCGGTTGTCGAGTAGCGCATGGTTAAAAATCTGAAACGAAACTGAAAAATGAAAATTTTCAGTTGAGCATATCTTTGCCCCTTCAATTCACAGGGTCGGCAAACATGCATACATGAGCTTAGTTTGAGTTGACTATGTCGCTGGTGAAGGGGTGTCAACTGGTGACGGGACACCCTGTAGACATTATGTATTCAATATCGAGCCAAATACACAGAAAAATAAAATTTTTAATGATGGATTGCATAAATTTGTACCGTCAATATTGGTATAAAAAAATACATCTTTTCATAACTTTGTAGCTTTACCCTTCACGCTGGCGTGAATTACCTAGAACGAAAGGCTTATTATTGGCAAGAGAAATTTGACTAGTATGCTTTTCTCGATGTATACGAACCCTCACTATGCATATGTTGAGGTTCTCACATACGTTGTAGGCAGATTTATCCATTTTTTTTGCGTGAAAATAACTCGAAGTTGTTTTAAAGCGTAAAACCTTCGTAGTTAACGTAGATTTCACTAATGCTTGCATTTTACAAGTTCTCGCAGCTCGTGAAAACAATAGAGTTGCAATTTTTATACCTTATTCTGCAGGACTGTATTTGGTATATGAAATTCATTTAGCCCAAAAGTTACCCATCCAAGTTTAAGGAGCGTGGTAATCGAGCACGTTTATGAAATTTCAACAAATACAAATTAAATTATATCTTCAGTTGTTGAAAAAACAAGGAATTTCGCAAATCGAGCGGTTCTCTTTTGAAAGTTACTGTATCTAAGTTTATCGAATTAAAACCTTCGAACAAAAAGGTAGCTCAGCATCGGTTTCTCACACAAATGGCCATTTTCGGTCATAACTTTAATCGTATTTTTTATAACTGGGCTAATATTGTTTCCAACACGAATTAAATTAGAATGGAAATTTAATCATTTTTGTTTTTATCACTTTATTATATAAGATAATTCGCCTTGTTATCGAAATGTGATTACGGGGTTAATTTTATTACGATGGCTTAATTTCATCTGCTGCGGTTGATACGATTATACTTTTCATCATTTTTTTCTTTTTTCAGATTAGAAACAATTTTTGAAACATTCTATTTTAATTTTCATTTATTAATTGATTTTAAGTATTTTCAATTTTCAGTTTTTATTCTCGAAAAAAGCTACTATACCTATTTAAGAAGACGTAGCTAAATAAAGTAGTCAATTTATACGCGTTTACGTGAAATAAAGTTAGCTAGGCAAGTACAATAAAGAAAGTTAGGTATCAAACGCAGCTGTATTTATGGATTCACATAAGCGTAAACGAGTACGAACGTAATATAACCTATTTATTGCAATGCTACAAATAGCAGTATATTGGATACATTATGTACTCCTTCAGTTCTTCGATCGTATTGTTTTGAATTCCCTTTTAATATTTCTTGATGGTCTCCGAGGATTGGAATAGTATTAGTTGAATGTTGACATTTTAATTCTTAATGATTTGTTTTGATACGTTTTGATATTATACGACTGGGTACTTGTCAAGTTCAGAAGTTCATGACGTAGCTCAATCAAAAAAATCTCTTTTTGACAGGTTTTTCTTGAATTTTTAAATTTTTGCTTTAAATTTTTATTAAGTCATCAGGTTTGAATTCAGATGGAAAAATTACCATTTGAGGGAATTTTTAGAATTTTCAATATCTACCTAGGTATAATGTTTTATATGTATAAAAATTTATTTTCGTAACATTTTCAATTTTTAAAATTTTTTAATTTTTAAATTTTAAATTTGATAATCTTTTTAAAATTCTTATTATTTTGATTCCAATTATATTTTTTTACAATTTTTTGTTTTGAATAAGATATGATAGAATTTTCAGTCATAATAAATTTATAAAAGTTTGCATTTTAATTAATTTTTCAATTTTCTCAGAATTTTTAGTTTATCTGGAACTTTTTTTAAAAATAATTTTTAAAATTTTCAAATTTCATCATTTGATTTTAGATTTTACAAAATATTAATGAATTTTGCAAAAAAATTTATAGTTTTTAGTTCAAATAAAATTTTCAATATTAAGTAAACATTTTGATCAAATTTTTAATAACTGTCATAATTTTTTAATTTTTTAAATTTTTTGGTAGTTGCAAAAATTTATTTTTTCGTCAATTCATTGATTTAAAAAAAATCTTCCAATTCTTTTGAAATAATTTTAACAAAAAATTTATTAAAATTTAGAAATTACCAAAGAGCCTTTTCTAGTAAAATGGTGATTGGTGTAACCCCCCTCCCCCATATTTTTTCAACTTCCTGCTTTCATCCTTCACCGGGATATATTGTCCCCTATACATCGAAAGGTCATATTATTTTGCTGACTCTAAAGGTGGTGGTCCAAAAAATTTGAAATTTTCACACAAAATGGACATTATGTATAATGTTAGGTACGTACTGGAATTTTAAAATTGAATTGTATGTATTTTTCCGTTTTTTTTTGGTGGTTGAAAATTTCAAAAATTCTTCAAAAATAGAGGAGAGGGAGAGTCGTGATTAATTTTCTTGCTCAAGTATCGTTAGACCTTAGGTACAACAAAATTAGTGTTTTTCGTACCGGGGGGGGGGGGGGGGGGGGGTCAACATGCTTAAAATCCTTCAACCAGGCAAAATGTTTCGACTTGTAAAATTACTATATTAGACATGAAAAAAAATGATTCGACTGATTAAAAGAACTCAATCAGAAAAAAAAGTAAAATTACACAATTTCATAGTGTGGTGAAATTTAACATTTTTACAAAATTTTACGTGCCTACTGAACATAAAGAATTAATTAAAATTAATAATTTTTGGTCCAATTTCATAATCTACCTACTCGGAATTTTGTTATTATTTTTATTTTTTTGAAAAAAAAAATATATAATATACCTATATATGAAAGTGATTTTTGAGAAAGAAAACGTTTTCCCCATTGAACGTTCATTTTCAATAAAAAAAGATGTTCTCGATTTTTTACATCACTAGGTACTTTTTTATACTCCTCTTGCCAGAATTTTACCTCAATTCAATATTTTTTCACAAATTCGGATTTTTCTATAAATTGAACAAGATTGAAATTTCAGTGATCACATGAAATGATTGAATAAAAAAAAACTAATCACAGATTCGAGTTATGCAGACCAAACTAGCCCGATTTAGATCCTTTTAGAGATCATTTTGCCCAGAATTAAAAAAATTAAAATTTTCACAATTATTTTTTTTTTCATTTTCATTTTTAAAAAATTTACTATTATTTTAAAAACTACCAAATTTCGAAGTTGGGTTAAATTTTTAATTTTTGGAGATTCATCAAATTATCATTTTTTTTTTAAATTCAGCTGACACAAAATTTAAAGTTTTATCAAATTTCAAAAATTTTGAATTTTCACCAATTTTACAAAAATTTAATTTCTGAAGATTTGATAAATTTAAAAATTCACTTTTTAAAGAATTAACCAAATTTTCAAGAAATTTTCTTAGATTTTTCAAAATTTTACTCAAATTTCAAAGTTTTATTAAATTTTGAAATTTTTCTAAATTTTGAATTCTTACAAATTTTGAAATTTTTCTAAATTTTGAATTCTTACAAATTTTTGAAGATTCGCTCATGAAATTTTTGAAAAAATTCAGCTGGATTCCAAGAATTGATCTGATTTAAAAATTTTATAAAAATGTTAAAAGTACCAAACCAAACTTTGAATTTGTATCGAAATTTTAATACTTACCTACCTACTAAAATGTAAGTATAAGATTTTAATGATTTACTTTATGAAATTTAAAAAAAAAAAATCATCTCAATAGTGGTAGATATTAAAAATTGAGCCAATTTCAAAGCTTATTTTTTTTAGTTGAATTTTGAAAATTTTGAAGATTTACCTACTCATTTTTAAAATTTTTAAAGAATTTTATGTACAGTAAGTAAATAGAATCTGATGAAATTCAGCTTTTATAATGCAGTTGCTTGCACAAGTTTTTTTTTTTTTGTTTTTTTTTTTTTGAAAATTATTTTTATAAAATACTTGGTCAAGTAATTACGTCAGGTATTTTTAAATGTTACATATTTCAATTTATTTCAATTTTTAATTTTTTTTTTAGAGGTGCACCTTTTTCAATTCTTGTTAATTTTTGAATTATTGCTAATTTTTACATTTTGAAGATTTTTAAAATTTTATAAATAAGTATTTTGATTCTATTTTTCATGTTCATCAGTTTTGAATTTTTTTAGAATTTTTGATGTTGAGAAAAAATATTTACATTTTATTTGTGGAAATTTTAGTTCTGGTCAAATATTTTATTCAACAATCTTTATCAACTTAGGTGGGGTAAATTTTTAATGTTTGTAAATTTTTTTCCATTCTCATGAGACCATTTCATCGAGTCGTAAAAATGGTCATGCATGAGTGACACTTTCTGTACCATATGCAAATACACGTATGATAATTTCCACACATGCGAACACTGAACAGTCGAACACGACTATAACGAAACATACAAAAATTTCTTTCAGTAAAAAAAGGGCAAGAATTTTGTAAAAATGAATAAAGTACAACCAGACAATAGCTAAATGTAAATGTTAATTTTAGCTATGTCGCCGCTAATAAAGGTAGCTTGCTTATTCATTTCAGTAAATAAAAATACCGCCACCGAAGGCAGCACTCCCATCACCAAAACGGTTCAACAAGAGCTTTCAACTCGTATGTGGCCGACCTTACAGTACAGTCTGGTGAATTCCCAACGCCGATTAGCAGCATCAACTAAGACGTAACTTATTAACTCTGATAATTTAATCCCATACCTATTAAAGCTGGGACTCGAATAGATAAAACAGCGACTATAGTCGAGTCAACTTTCGTTTATATGACTTAATAAAAACAAAATTCCCCATGACACAGTAAACGAAATAAAGATTTAATGCATGCGCATAATTTACGGTTAACGGCCGTCAACTCCACTTGCGACAAATTTTACATTCTCACTAGCGACCATTTTGACGAGTTGAAGAAAATAATAAGATACTTGTGGCATTTAAGCTTGCCAAGTGCCTCTGAAAGGCCGCTTATACTCTACCGGGTAACATCTGCTTTCATTAAAATTCTCAAATAATGTCACCTACTTTTAATTTACCTATTTTAATACACGCTGGCTTAAATTAAATACGACGAGAAATTATGTATTTCATTTTTCATTCAACGTGCATGTAGGTAGAGGTACCCACGATAGGCTTAGGCGTATCGTAATCCGACAGCATGTTCAACGATTACGAATAAGAAGGTCGTAATTAATGAAAAATGTAACCTCTGACAAATGCGCAACGTGCAGTGTCGTTCGGCTAAAAACAAGCCAGCCGTTTCATATCGAATAATTTATATTTCGATACCAAAGAACATACTCGTAGATATCGATACAAGTGTTTTTGACAACTTTTCGTATGTATTATGTAATATGTACACAGAAGGCCGTCAAAAAAGGTTTTGATTTCGACGCACGTAGCAAAAAAATAAACTTGTTTTCTGATCTTTTACAGTGACAAATTTATAGCATCGTGATGGTTAACTCCAGCAGGTAAAATCGGCGATTGTTTTCTTTTCTATGTACCTAGGAGTTATACTAAAGGAATGTAATCGATGGAAATTGCGAGTAACAGAGGGGTAAAATAATTTTTTCCAAGTGGAAGGGGGGGTGTTATGAATTTTCAAACTTGGAATTTCAAAATCGTAAACTTTTGCAATTTTTGTCATTTTAACTTTCATTTTTTAAAACTAAAAATTACCCACTTTAAAATTTAATTTTTTAAACGTATCAAAGAGAACTTCCCTCTGCCCCTCCGGTTGCTACGCTTTTCACGAGCATTTTATAATTTATTTATTTGTAAAGAATTTCAAATGTCACGATTATACTAAGAATTATGATTTTGAGTAGGTAGATACACTTTTCATTAGTACGTAGTGCGTATCTGGGTACCTGTCTGAACATATTTAAAAATTGAAATTTTTTCAAAATCTCACCTTTGGAAAAATAATGAAAATTTTATTTATTTAAAAATTGTTCAAGTTGACTAAATTAAAAAAATAAATGTGTATGTACATTTTGACAAATCATTTTCAAAAATTTGTCCTCTGAAAATTTTATTCTATTTAGAAATGATCAAAATTGATCGAATTGTTCAAAGTCAATAAGTAAATAAAATTTTAAAAAAAGGTGAATAAATATAAAAAATACCAATGTTTAAAAATTATAATTATACCTAATTTTGATTTTGAAAAAAAAAATCCAAGTTTTAGGTAAAATGTCTGACCAAAAATGTTGTCTGAAAGGGTAGAATGTCTAATAAAATATCTAAAAGTCAGCTAATTTCAAAAATAAATTTCCATGGAAATGAAGAATTGAAGAATTAGGTAATAAATATTTTAGAAAAATTACGAGTAGTAAAATCGTCTCAAAAAACACCAAAAAGTCAATTTCCAAGGAAATAAGAAAATTGAAAAAAAATGTCTAAAAGTCATCCAGAAAAATTGAAAACAAAAGTCCATAGAAATGTAAAAAATATTAATTTTTTAAAAAAGCTTTAAAACACCTACCCAAAACTCTTGCGTTGAAAATAAAAAAAAATGTCTAAAAGTCATTAGGTACATTTTTAAAAAACCTGTTGGCAAATTACCCAAAAGTCTTCCTAATTTGTATGTGAAAAATCTTTTTTTTTTTTTTTTTTTAGGAAAACCAAAATTTGAAAACATTGTAATGAAATTTTTTAATTTTTTTCTATCGAAATAATTTTCATTTTTTTCGCAGAATACTTAATGTTAAGTAGGTATTTCCTTTTTTTTTTGGTAAATCAAAAATCTCGATTTTTGGCAATATTCAACTTTTCAACATACCGGTAGGGAAAGAAAATCAATATCAATTTGCAAGGTCAACGAAATGAAACGGAAAAATGAAAAAATAAATTTTAAAAAACGAAAAACGGAACGAAAATTTAAATTTTGAAAATAATGAAACGAAATAACGAGAAAAAATCGTATCTTTTCATTTTGTTTCAGGTTAAAAAAAAAACAATGACAACTACAGTATTGAAAATGTATTTAAAATTTGCTGCATTTAAAAAAAAAAGATTGTAGAGAATTTCTTCAAAATTTTTCGTTGGAAATTTAAAAATACTTACAAGGGAACCTCCCCAACTCGTCACCTCCGATTTCGCGGGAATTTGGCTCACTGAAAGAACATGCTACCTACACCTCACAGCCAAATTTTTAGCTGCCGAAGTTGATTTTCGATTTTTGGCGAATTTTTGAAAATGGCTAAAATCACCCGAAAAAAACAATTTTTGGAATAAAAATCGCAAATTTTGAGATAGAATCCTGAAAATCGGTTTGTATACTAAAGTCGACCCCCCGAGTCGATTGGGACCATTTTCAAAGCGATCTGGAGCCTTCAGAAAAAGTTGACTTTTTTCCAGCGCACTGGAACTGCTCCAGATGGCGCTGTAATCAACTTCGGCAGCTGAAAATTTAATCCTAGCGTTAGTATGATGTCATCTATTGATTGGTATAGTTGAATCGAAAATTCGAGGTGACGAGTTCGGGCGTGTATTTTCATGACAACTTGAAAATTTGACATTTTTTAAAAATGTACAAAAAATCAGATTCTCCAAAATATCGTTCGAAACTTCGTTCACCCACTAAAGTCGACCCCCCCCCCCCGAGTCGATTGGCACCATTAGGGGGTAAACGAAGTTTCAAACGATATTCTGGAGAATCTGATTTTTTGGAAATTTTTAAAAAATGTCAAATTTTCAAGTTGTCATGAAAATACACGCCCGAACTCGTCACCTCGAATTTTCGATTCAACTATGCCAATCGATAGATGACATCATACTAACGCTAGGATTAAATTTTCAGCTGCCGAAGTTAATTACAGCGCCTTCTGGAGCTATTCCAGTGCGCTGGAGAAAAGTCAACTTTTCCTGGAGGCTCCAGATCGCTTCGAAAATGGTCGCAATCGACTCGCGAGGTCAACTTTAGTGTACAAACCGGTTTTCAGGATTCTATCTTGAAATTTACAATTTTTTTTTCAAAAAAAGGTTTTTTTGGAGGAGATTTTAGCCATTTTCAAAAATTCGCCAAAAATCGAATAATCTACTTCGGCAGCTAAAAATTTGGCTGTGAGGTTTGGGTGGCATGCTCTTTCAGTGAGCCAAATTTCAGCGAAATCGGAGGTGACGAGTTGGGGAGGTTCCCTTGTTAGTGAAAATAATTCAATTTTCTTTTGACCTTTTAACCCTTTTTCAAATAAATTTTTACAATGAAAAAAAAATATTTGAAAATTTCTAAAAAGGAATTTTGCCTATGGAGTCAGGCTGATTTTTTTTTTTTTAAATTGTTTCAGTTTTTCAAAAAAAAATAAAATAAAATAACAACAACAACGTTGAAAAAATTTTTGTACCTAATTTACTGCATTAAAAAACACTCTTGCAAATCATTTTTTTTGATTTTTTGAGAAGTGTTTTTCAGAATTTTTGGTTGAAAATTCAAAAAAAAAAAATCGCTCAAAATTTCAAGAACTCAAAAAATTCATTATCTAAAAATCAAAAAATAGGTTCTTATTATTTTTTGAAATCTAATTACAGAATTGAATTCTGAACAGAATTTCCAATATTTTGGGTACTCACATTGGTACTGCTGAAATAACGAAACGAAATAACGAAATAATTTCGGTTAACGTAACGAAAAGAGAAAAAAAAATAATTAGAATGGCAGGAAAAACGAAAAACGAAACGAAACGAAACGAAACGAAAACGAAAAAATTGAGTATTGTGAAACAAAATAACCTAACGAAACAAAAAAGTATCGTTTCACAGCCTTTCAAAATTTCGACTGGAAGAGACGTCAATTTAGGTCATAATGTAATTCAAAATTGATATCCGACGATGACCTCTTTATGGAGTGTGGAGAAGAGGTATAATATGAAAAGCAAAATTTTGAAAAATTTTCATTAGATATCTATTCCCTTTTTTTCAAATCAGGAGGGACTTGTAAATGCCACTTGAAATTCAGTTGGAAGAAAAATGAAAAATTTTGAACTAATTTTTATGAAAAGGGAACATTTTTGATGAGTTAGAGGTTATAGAACCTAAAAAATTCAAAAAAATTGAAAATTTGGCATATTTTCTTCCTTTTTTTTCAAAATGGGTGACTGTTAAGCACCACTTGAGAAATGCTAAAATTGGAACAACTTTATACTCCAAATTTGAAAATTTTGTTCATTTTTTAGTTTTTGAATTTTTTGAAAAATGACAGAGGACTCTAAGGTACCTTAGGTACCACTTGAAATTCAGTCTAGGAAAAAATAAACAATGGGGAATCACTTCTCACTTCGATTGGAATATGTGCAGGGTGAAAATTATGGAGTGGTTCTTATGTACTTATAGGTAGCTTAGGTACCATAATTTGTGATTTTTTTATCAATTTTTTGGTTTCACCCTCCATTTCCTAGAGAAAATATTTCTTATTTTTCCCATAGTAACTGAATTTTAAATGGTCTTCGGCCACCTACTTTTTTTCTAGAAAAAAAAGTTACCAATTTCCAAACTTTCGTTTTTTTTTCGTTTATAACCCATCAAAGTTGTACCTTTTCGAGAAAATCTGCGATAAAATCAATTCCATTATTTCATGCAGGCTTATCCACTCGATTATTTTTCTATTTTCCAACACACTAGGGCCAGCTGTACCCCACAAACACGAAAAACACTTCTAAATCGAGCTCGCAATAACAGATACAGAATAAATATCAGGTGTGTTACGAGTATTTCTGCCTCTATTGTATTGTTTCGTCAATGGCGCGAATAAACGAGCATCTCGACACATATTGTCATTTTAGTTCACAAAATAGCAACACCCTTGTCAAACTCGATGATACATTCATTTTATTCGAAATTTGTCGGGAAATTTTCAAAAAAGCGTCAACTTTTGTTTGGCAAAATGTTGGTAACTTGAACGCCACAAAATCGATGTTTTTAATTGAATTTTTTTTCCCACTTTCTTGTTGGAAAATTATTTCGAATATTTAGAAAGAAATGTTAGATATTTTTAAAGTAGGAAATATAATATCTTCCTTCTTTTGATAGGTTCGGGTACCAATGTCTATACTTCTGTAGGTATATTTAACATAAATAAACTGTGCACCTCGACGGTGTGAGAGCCTTTTCACGCTTCGGTTATTCAAGTATGTACATAGGTACATCAAATTGTACATAGGGAGTTTTTCATGCAAATAATAATTTTCGATAAAATGAGTGTAAACTACACAATGAAAGTAAAATATGGTACGCATAACTGAATACGTTTTACGATTAACGAATACGTATCGTTACAAAGAAAAGAACCCGCACAGCAGTGGCACACTCAATGCGAACAAGGTTCAAAAACGATTTCTGAACAGTAGATAAATGAATACTTAGTCGTAATATCATTTTTCTCGTTTACTCATCGCTACCTACCTCGTCTCGTGGCCGAGCTTATTTTAACATTTAGTTCATTTCATTTGCGAGATTTTTCTTTTCTAAAATGTGTACCCAACTAGATATTTAATTCAGCGACGCGGCAGTAATTTAATAAATGGAATATTTTCCATTTTAAAATGATCTTTCCTTTTGACGGTAATGTAATCTCGAGGTTTAGAAATACGATAAAATTCCCATTTACTTGGGAAAAAAACAAATGAAAGCAACAATAGGCTAAATTAATGTACATAATTTTTGCCTCGGTCAGAAAAGAAAATTAAAGAAAAACAACTACATTCAAAACCAATGAACTCGTACAGAGGAAAAAACTCCCACGGTAATGTTCCAGGGATTAAGATTTTCGCATTCAGATAATGCGTCCAGAAAGTTTAATTTCAACTACCTACCTAAGGATCGTTCACAATGGACCTTAACTTTTTACTTTAACTTTAACCAGCTAAAGTTAAAGTAAAAAGTAAAAAGCAAAAAGCAAAAAGCAAAAAACAGTCAAAACTCCTACTAACCAACCATTTCCAAAATGAATTTTAAGCTTTTTTATGCTTAAAATCGTTTTGAAAATGGTTGGTTAGTAGGAGTTTTGACTGTTTTTTGCTTTTTGCTTTTTGCTTTTTACTTTTTACTTTAACTTTAGCTGGTTAAAGTTAAAGTAAAAAGTTAAGGTCCATTGTGAACGATCCTCTAGTTTTTTTTCTTTCTTTTTTTTTCTTAATAATTCATTCCATGATCCACGAAGAAAATTTCTCATACCTCGTGGTCAAATAATACTTGAAGCAAAATTAGGCCATTTGCCCAAACAAATTGAAAGAAGAAATTTTTTCGTAAAGTTGCTCCAGGTTGTCCAACTGTCTATCTGGATTTTTTTTGTTGAAAATTCATGATTTTTGCATGACCTTTTTCATGAAAAATATTTCTACATTTCCAAGGGGCCCCCTCCGGCATAAGCGTAATTTGGAAGAAATATGGGGAAAATTTCCCTCATCTAACTTATGCCTGTGCCCTGTGCCCTGTGCCCTCCGAAACCCACTTTTTTTGTAACTAAAAAAATATACAATTCCAAAAAAAAAAGTTTTATGAATACTTTAGAATTTTCAAGGTTTTCCTACAGAAAAACATTTTTTCTGTTGTTATTGTTGTTGTTGTTGTTGTTGTTGTTTTTTTTTTTTTTACTCAAAGTTTCAAAGTTTGAAGAATAGTTTATTTACTAGTATTTATATTTTACTACCTATCAAAGAAGAAAAATTGATCCTCAAAAAATTTTTATTTCAGAAAAATTTGTAAAATTATTGTTCGAAAAAGAAACGAATTTCTTTCTTCACAAAGAAAATTTTAGTTATAACATTTTTTTTTTTTTTTCAAAAAAAAGGTTTTTGGATGTTTTTTATTCCAAAAAATTCTGAAATTTCTTCTTACGAAGAAATTTCCTTTCCTGAAGATTTGAGATTTCTCTATTTCAAAAAAAATTGAGTACTTTTTTATTCCAAAACAATTTTCAAAAATTTTTGAACCAAAAAATTGTTTTTTTTTTTAAAAATGAGAAATTTTCTCCAAAAAATCGAGACTCCCCCCGAAATTTTTTTTTCAGAAAATTGAAAAAAAAATCCAAAAAATATATTTTTTTCCCTCTAAATTTAGAAAGGTATTTTTACTTCGAAACAATTCAATTCCAAAACGATAAAATTAAGATTTTTGATTTTTTTTGAATGAGAATTTTTTTGCGAAAGTTTAAAAAAATTTTTACTTAAAAAATGAGACTTTTTTTAAAGGCCCTTTACAGCATTTACCTAAGGCTAGTGACGTAAAAATTTTATTCCAAAACAATTTTTAAAATTTTTATTCCACAAGATTCATTTTTTTTCATTCCAAGAAATAGGGATTTTTTCTAAAAAAATAGAGATCCCCTACTTTCACAATATTTTATGCAATTTTTTTTTTTTTTTTTTTTTTTTTGAGAAGATGCAACAGTTTGAAAAAATTTTACTTATAAGCGAATTTGCAATTTTCTCGGGTAATATTATCGAAAATTTATGACTTTAAAGAGTAAAATTCATGACTTTTCTTTACCTAGGGATTTTTTTGAAAAATTCATGGGACCATATGGGACTGAGAAATACGTGAATTACTTGAAAAGAATTAATCTGGGGGCGAAGAAGTGGGTTTTTGGGGGTCATGATTCACTCGGATTTTGACAGATTTTTCATAATATTGATAAGAACACTGAATACTTTTACGAGCAACTTTATGAAAAGATAATGATTTCATTTTTTTTTTGAGGAGAAAACTCGTTTTTTGGCTCAATTGGAACGGACCAATAACTTCGAAGTCGATTTGCGGCGTTAGTATCATTCCTACTAAAAAATTGAAAATAACCAATTTGGAAGAATATTCAATTCTGCACATTTTTGATATGAAAACTTTTTTTATATCTTTATTAGAAACTGAGATATACGCGAATAAAGTGGGTGCAAAAAATTAGAGGGCAAAAATGTAGATATTTTGGGGGTGAAGCTTCATTCGGAATTAAAGGGACTTTTTTAATGTTAATTAGGACCCCTTTACGAGCAACTTTACGAAAAAAAATTCTCCTTCCAATTTGTTTTTTCATAGTCTCTTTTTTGGTCTAATTCAACTGTATTAAAATTTGTATAAAAATATACGATTTTATCGTAATTTTACGTGAAAAAATAATGAAAAATTCGCTTTAGTTTATCTCACGATATATGAGTAGATACCTAGATAGTAGACACGTAAGTGAGACAAATATGATATGTTCATATCTATATACGTTTACGTTTTCGAAATACCACCAAACTGATATTAATAACCACGATGGTGCTGCGAGGTATTAATAATACCACTATTAAGAGGGATAAGTAGTATATTCGTTAAATTTATATGTAGCTATCAATAATACATATTAAAAGCTTTTGTATTACGTTCAGATAGCGAAGGTACCTGCAAAAATAATGTCTCGGTTAAAAAACCCGCCACCATTCAGACTTCGTGTTAATTTTTCGTAATTAGTTTGCAAAGTAGGTATTAGTACCTATACCAAAGAGAATAATACAATCGGGATTAGAAACCAATTGCTTTTCTTGATACGTGATATTGTTTTAATATTTGCAAAATTACAATTACAAAGGTAGGTACACTACACATAATTTCAGCGGTACGACGAGTGAGGTGATGAAAAACAATGCAAAATACAAGAACTTTAACCGATCGCACCGCAGCTGATTTTGAAAATTAATTAAAATACGTCATAAGTTGCTAATATCTGCATTGTTAATGACGCCTGGCCCTTTGTAAGAGCAGAATATCACAAATGGTGGGCAAATGAATGTGCAAATTTTTTCTTCGAGTGATAATGGAAATCTGCTTAGAAGTAGGTGGATTATTAATAATAGACATTTGAACGAGGGAAGAGACGTTTCGTTGAATTAATTTGGTCATTAGTTCGAGAGACGATTGTTAATTAAAGACGATACATCAGATGAAAATTTTTAATTTTTGGTTTCGATTTTCTAAGTGGATTGGATTATTTTTAATGGTCGAAGAATTCGTCTCGAAATTTCGACGAGAAAAATTAAAAGAAAATGAGATTGTCGAGAAGAATTTTATTTCAAAAATTATATTAAATTTTTTCGTACCTAAATTTTTCGCAGAGATGAAACTGCGAATTTTTCTTCTCGATAGAGTTGAATTTTAGAAGATTTAGGCAAGAGTGAAATTACGAATATTTTTCCAGATTCGTAAGCGTTGAATTTTCGTAAATTTTTCGCAAGGGTGAAAGTTGAAAAAAAAAAATTTAAGGATGAAATTGGAAGAAAATTCTCATCAAGTATAAAAATAATTCTGATAGTTACCTACTTGAAAAAAAAAAAATTGAAAATATTTTATAAAAATATTCCATCTCTCACAACAAAATTTTTTCTAACTTGTGTTTAGGTAGATTCATTCACTTCATCAAATACATTATTTAGAAAATTGGAAGCACAAAATTTTAGAAATTTTTTGCATAAGTTGAAACGACAAATTGATATTTTTTGAAACTTTAAAAAACTCAGTGAACGTTGAAGGTTCACACATTTTTTTCTAAAAAGTGATGAATTGAGAAACACCTTCAACTCGAATTTTTTAAAACCTTTATTTTTGTAAATTTTTTTTTCGTTCTAATAAATTTTGAAAAAAATATTGGCTTGAATTTTAAAACTTTTTTCACCATAACTTATGAAAAAAAAATTGGAAGAATTATTCCACTCTAATTTTTTCCAATACCCAACTAGATTCTTTGAAATATTTCTGAGAACTGAATTTTGCAAATAAATTTTTTACAAAAAGTTTTTGGAAGTTTTTTTTTTTACGAAAAAGCTTTTGATAAAGGTGATTATCTTTCCTAAAATAATTTCACATGAATCTTGTTATGGTTTTTTGTTTTTTTAAAGAAATCAATTCGAATCTCCCCCCCCCCCCAAAAAAAATCGAAAGATTTCATAGAACTAAAAAAAATTTCGACTATTTTTTTTTTTTTTTTTTTTCATTTCAAAAGGGGTTTTAATCGATTTTAAAAAAAAATAATTCCACTCAAGTCGTTTACAATAAATTTTAGGAAAAAATGAATTTTGCAAATAAATTTTTTATAATAATATAATATAGGTAAGTATATTTTTTCAATGTAGTTTTGAAGGGATTTTATAGAAATGATTTTGCAAAAATTTTTTTTTTATTTTTAAGAAATATATTACTCAAATCTTTTCCAATTTTTTTTTTCGAAAGAAATTCATTAAAATATTCCAATGAATCAGAAAAAAATATTTTTCAAAAAATGAAAATGAAAATTGAAAAGAACTTTGAGAGGATTTTCTTGGAAGAATTGCACTGGATTGTTTTCCTTTTTTTTTTTTTTTTTTTTTTTTTTAATTTACGAGATTTTTTCCCTGGAGTTTGCAAAAAAAGTTCTAAAAACCTTTTGACGGAATTTTGTAATAATATTGTCAAAAACCCGGTTTTGGAGGGAATTTTATGCAAAAATGCAAAATAATTAAATACATTTTTTTTCCAAAGTTTACTTCGATCTTTCTCAATAAATTTGAAAAAATGACTTGAAATTTGCAGCTAGATTCTTCTTTTAAAAATTTCAAATGAACTGCTGAGAGAATTTTTTGAAAGAATCGCACCAGAACCTTTCCCAATAGTTTTTTCTTTTTTCTAAAAAACATATTAGAGAATATTTTCATTGCATTTTGCAAATAGATTTTTTTACAAGATTTTTTTTTCAAAAGAGTTTTTTTTTGGAAAGAATTTTACTCGACTTTGTTTCATTAAATTTGAGAATAAATTTTAACTTAAATTTTTCAATCATATTTTTTCGCGTGTTTTTCTTGAATTTTTATTCTTTCACAAATGAAATGTAATATATTTTTTTCTTGAATTTTGTAACATTTATCTAAATTTTTTTACAAATCAATTTTTTCAAAAATTTGCTGAGTTTTTTTATTTTTATGTTTCATTTTAAAGAACCTCTGCCAGCGTTTAAAAAAAATCGTTTATAAAAAATTTTTAATTTTTTTTAAACAATTTTTAAAAAGGAAAAATTGAAATTTTTTTGTAAGAATTGTTCATTTTCCTGAACAAGAATTTTCGTTAAGTTTCTGACTTAATATGGCATTTCGTCTATTTTTATAAATTTTTCAAAAACTTTTAATCAGTAATTTTCACAAATTCCTCAAAAAAGTTCAAATGAAAATTTTTAGCAAAAGCTTTTTACCTCACACACCATAAATTCGTTCAAAATATTATACAAGAGCAAAATTGCCATATTATTTCCACAAAAATTTAAAGTTTGAAATTTTATCAAATTTTTCTCGAATGATGGATTGCGAATTTTAAAAACTATGAATATAATTTATATACCTATTCATTATTTACATAAGTTTTTTTTTATTCTATTTTATTTCTACCATTTTTGCATGCTTATTTTTCTTGATTGTTTTTTATTTTGTTAAACTCATTTCTTTGTTAAAATTTATAATTCGAAACTAGGCAGATTTAACTACTTTTGTCAACACATTTTCATGAATTTCCTATTTCCTTATTTCAAGTATTATAATTTTGAAGAAAAAAATGTTAAACTGAAAATAACTTTTTTAAATTCATAGTCAATTCACACCGCTGAAAATCACATCACGTATGTACAAATTTTAATAAAATAAAAAATACACAACCCTCGACGTGCTCAGAAGGTAAAATGAATTTCCGCGCGTGAAAAGAAGAAATTTTATTTACACGACATTAAAATATACGCCAATTAAACGCACTAAATTCAAACAGTAAATGGGAAAAAAGTCTCAATTTTTCAATAAGTTCAAAAAACTCGCGATAAATACAAATACGTAGTATAGGAAGGGGTGACAAACGTGGCGTTCAACAGTCAGGTGACGCACGGTGCAATTAGGAAATAAAAATTAATTGGAAAGAAAACTATTGAAAATACTCGTTAAGAATTTCAATTTGGTCTCGCGAGCGCAAGTAGGTGCTTAATATTCAAAGGTAACTTTTGAGAATAGCGTAGAAGTGTAATAATAATGTGTAATTTACCAGCGTAGGTAATTACCTACGCACCTTTAATAATTTCAATACGAGTCTAGTACCATATTGATATTTCAAAATTAGAAATATTTTAGCTAGGTACCTATGCCTATTATTTCTATGGTTTTTATTGGGTTATTAAAACACTTACTGGTGGGATATAATATAATGGTGTTTGGTTTCTTTTGATGCGGCATCGCAATAGGAGGAATTACAGTTAAACTGTTGGAAATCTGCGCGAAGGTTTTATTCGACGATCTTATCATTTTACAAGTTTCTCAACAATGCTCCTTTTCTGTCATCTGAAACATATTCATAAACGTGTAATTTAATACGAGCAACTACAATAATATTAATTAACGATGTACTTTATTAGACAAGTTTTTCGACTAAATTTTCCCTAATATACGTACGAATATTTGGCAATAATGAAAATTCTATCGTTTCCATAGCGTGTCGATTTATACATACACGAAACTACTTATAGACAAATAATTGAAATTTACTAGTAAATTCTACGTAGGCCTAATTTAATCGGCCAATTAGGCGAAAAATTTAATCATTTGTTCCTTGGCGAAATACACAAAATGATACGATATCGAATCCGCATCCCCTTATTGTACAATAGTCGAAGATGAATATCGATGAAAACCCATTTCAACCAGAATACGCCGAATATAGCACATTCATAAGCAAAAATGACAAATTACTTTCGTTTTATAAACAGCTTAACTCTTGCTGTATTTTCGACGAAAACGAGAAAGTACGCTTCGATTTGAAAAATAAACGAAATGACAGATAGACGAATTAGCGGTAATGTGCGGTGCATAAAAATACCTAAGTAAGCGAATCAATAACGAAATTTTCGCACCGACGACAAATGCTGATTGTAAAGAAGAAAATTCGCGCTGCGAAAAATAACGCCATACAACCAAGGTGATACATTTTTGCCCGCGATCGTTATTTGAAATTAGATACAAATAAATAACGCTTTCTATCATTTCGAATTAAATCGCAGAATTTGTATACGCTTAATGTTTATTTAAGAGTATTTTTCATGAACTAAACACCTCACAATTCATTACACCCAGAAAATATATTTTTTACTTCGATTACTTAGGGAAACAATTTCAGATAAAAGTTTGTAATCTCCACGCGACCTTTCGATTATTTGAAAAAATATTAATTTTTTTTTTGGAAAAAATTCTTGCGGAAAAATATTTGTCATTTTTATGGAAAAATATTGTAACTTTTTAAAAAAATAGTCATATTTTTGAAAAAAATTATAATTTTTTGAAGAATATCGTTATTTAAAAAAAAATATTGTCTACTAACTATTGGGGAAATTATCGTGATTTTTTGAGGAAAATATCGTGATTTTTTCAGGAAAAAATAGCATGTTTGGGAAAAAATATCAAGTTTTTGAAAAAAAAGTAGAAAAAATTGCATTTTTTGGGGAAAATCATAATTTTTTGAAAAAACAATCTTGAAAAATATCGTCATTTTCTCGAAAAAATTGTAATTTTTTGAAAAAAAAAGGGTTAGTATTATATTGTTTTTAAAAGTCGTCACTTTTTGAGAGAAAATTTCGTTATTTTTTTGTTGAAAAAAATCGTTACATTTTAGAAAAAAAAAATGAAAACATTTTTTTTATTCCAAAAATTGAAACATTTTTCACTCCAAAAAATAGAAACATTTTCTACTCCAAAAATATGAAAGCATTTTTCAAATTAAAAAATGTGAGATGTCTGTCTGATAAAATGCATAAAAATCATAAAATTTTTTTAAAAATTTCCAAGTTTCAGAATGTCTGACAAAATGTCTAAAAGTCATAAAATTTCAAAACAATTTACAAGTTTCAAAATGTCAGATATAATGTCTAAAAAATCGAATTTTTAAAAAATTTTCTAAGTCTTTTTATGTCATCTAAACCTAACCTAATTTAACCTAACCTAACCTAAGGGGGTCGGATTTTGGTCTCGGATTTTGGGGTCGTTTTTTTCCACTTTGGTCTCCGTAAAAGCATATACTATGCTTAAAAAAATTGTCATTTTATTGGGAAAAAATATATTTTTCAAAAAAAATATAGTCATATTCTTGAAAACAATTGTGATTTTTTGAAAAAATATCGTATTTTTTCAGAAAAAATTAGCATTTTCAATAAAAAAAAAAAATCATCATTTCATTATTTTTTGAGGATAATATCGTCATCTTCATGGAAAAACATCGCCATTTTTGGGGAAAATACTTATCTATCGTCATTTTTTTGGAAAAAATATGGCGGGGAAAATATCGTCATTATTCTTTCAGGAAAAACTGTGTTTTTTTTTGTTTTTTTTTAAGGCAAATACCTACCCTTATTTTTTGGGAAAAATATCGTCATTTTTTGGCAAAAAATATAATTTCTTTTGGGAAAATATCGTTATATTTTTGAAAAATTGACATTTTTTGAAAAAATATTGTCATTTTGTGAGGAAATTACTGTCATTTTTTTATAAACAAATTGGCAACTTTTTTGAGGATAATATCGCTATTTTTATGGAAAAACATCGTCATTTTTTGGGGAAAATACTTCATTTTTTTTTTGTTGGAAAAAATGTCATTTTTTGAAATATTGATAAGTATTTTTTCTAGAAAGGTAAAATCACGTCATTTTTTGAGGAAAATATCGCTATTTTTGAGAAAAATGCTGTCATCTTTTTGTAATAAAAATTGGTCATTTTGGAGTTATAGAAATAAAGTCATTCATTAGAAATTAAAAATTTTGAAAAAGATGACAATTTTATTTAAAAAATAAAAATTTATGAAAAACAGTTCAGAAATAAGAAAATAAAAATAAAATAATAAAAAAAATTAAATGAAAAATCAGTTTTTTAACGCAATAGCTGCGTTGGAGTTTTTTAAATTTTTTCAAACTTTTGTTCAAATACAATATTATTAATTTTTTTTAAGCCGACTGATTTTTTTTATGTTTTTTGTTTTAGTTTTGAAGAAATCAATATTCACCAATTTGACACAACTTTCTTCAGATCAAAAAAAAAAAAAAACTAGACACCTGCGCAAGCGCAGCTCTAACAGTGTGCGTAGCTTGAATTCTAAAATTACTGAGTAGTATTACTGAAATAACTTTTATGAGAAGTTATCAGTAAGTAGCCTAACCTAACATAAGCATACTTACTTTGGTATTTCAATTTGCCATGCCCTCCACCAACATCGCATAGTCACACCACCTCCCCATTCACTCAAACTGAAAACTAGATCGACCCATTGTTCGATTTTGAACATTTAAAATTTATTGCCCCAAAATAAGATAAGACTGCAGATCACATTTAAAATTTATTGCCCTAAGCAAAGATAAGATAAGAACTAGACACGAACCATTGTTTGATTTTGAAAATTTGAATTTATTGCCCTGAGCCTGAGACGTGATTTCTGATTTTTTACCACCTGCTGTGCTGAAAAAATGTTTACCGCCTGCTGTGCTGATAAAGTTTGATTTTGAACATTTTAAATTTTTATTGCCCCAAAAAAGATAAAACCGCAGAGCACAAAGAGGACGTTGTGACGTGACCATTGTTCGATTTTGAACACTTTAAATTTATTGCCCCAAGATAAGATAAGATATGAATAATAGAAAAGTCCCCTTGTCCCTTTTTTTATTCAAGTGAAAATTGCAATTATCTCAATAATTACTCATTAGATTCACACACAAATCTCATTGGCCCTCCGCCTTCATGAACTCTACATTCCTTGAAAATTTGAACCAAATCCATCCCATCATTAATGAGTTAACCTCGATAAACCTATTTCAAAATTTTATATTTCAAGACTGAAACCAATAGTGTGCTTACGCACACTAAAAAAAAAAAAATGCAAACAAATGGAAAAAAATTCTCGGTGTAAGATTGAAAAAACTATTTTATAATTGTTCCGTAATCTAGAACGTATTTCTTAAAAAATGAGCTCGAGTTACAAAAAATCTCTCCATTTCTAAACTTTATGCCCTAATCAGAAAAATTTTCAAACAAAAGTTGTACAAATACTTACGTACATTGAGATCATTGAAATAATTTTTGTAATAGCCAAAATTGTTCCAAGAATATCAATCTACAACTTTTAATCGAAAAAATTTTAACTTGAGGCTTCAAATAAGACGTGACGTAGGTAAAGATAAAGTGATTTTTTTGGTAAGGCGAGTGAACCATTCAAAAAATTGTCTCTGAAAATGCAACTGCATCTCATTTATATTTTAAAAAAGTAGGTACATCCTAGATTACAAAATAATCATAAAATCACATTAAAGCTCCCTCTCAAAGCATAAAAACGTGTCAGCTACTTGTCGATTGGAAAATTTTCCACGCAAAATTACCAAGCACTTTGCATACCGGACAAAATCACTGGAAAATAGTAAACGTAGTAAAATACGTAAAATTACGAGCTAATTGAGTATTATATTAGGTCACGGTTTTAATGTACCTAACACCGCACATAACGTGAAATATTGACATAAATAACTTGTTCAATTCTCCATCATTCTGTACCTCCAGCCCTGCCTTGGTCGCCGACCAAAAACGACAAGGAATCAAAACCACGCTGGAAATGACTTCACTTTAAATGGATACACTGTGCATGCTGCGATGTTGATGAAATTTTAACAATGGTGTCATATTGTTGTATAAGAATTTACAATAAATATTATATGTAATTTACGATGGCGCTGGCGCTGGCAATGGCGGTCGCATTATTGAAAGGCTAGCGCAGGATGTGGAAAGTTTCTAAAGCTCGATAACTTGTCGAATATGCAAAATAGACGAAAGTTAGAAATTATCATTTTTACGCATCGAAGCAATTGCTATTAAATAAGTCATGTGAAAATTTTGCCTATTGCAAAAAATTAAGGAGTTATCACTCGTTTCGTGAGTAAACGAACTGCTATTTTTACGAATACCTGCCTGCTGCTCATTTTCTCACCTTGAATTAAAAATACTCGATATTCAAAATTGGAGAGGAGGGAGAGGTCCAATCGAAATTTTTGTTATAGCCAAAATTATTCTTAGAACTTCAAACTACAACTTTGGTTTGAAATTTTTTTCAATGGGACCCCTTACCTCTCCCCTGTTTTTATTAATTTTGAATAAGTTGTATTATTCAAAATTGGTGAGGAGGGAGGGGTCCAATCGAAATTTTTGTCATAACCAAAATTATTCCTGGAACTTCAAGCTACAACTTTTGTTGCAAAATTTTTTTTAATTGGACCCTTCCCCCTCCCCCCCCCCCTGATTTTTAATTAGTATCTTCGGAGTGTTTTGCAAAATTAGTGGAGAAAGAGATGTCCAATTGAAAAAAATTTCATACCAAAGTTGTAGCCTAAAGTTCTAGAAATAATTTCGATTATGACAAAAATTTCGATTGGACCCCTCCCTCCCCTTCAATTTTGAATATCGAGTATTAATGTAGTACTGAACTTGGTAAAATTAACGTAAAATTCAAGGTGAGCAAATGAGCAGCAGGGGAGCTTTCGTAAAAATAGCCGATCGTCGTTAAGTGCACGAATCGATGATAATACTTTCAATCTTATCAACGTATTAAAAAAAATGTCCCTTCGAGACAATCCCATTTATTGTTCGTACACTGCGACATAATAGAAGGAAAAATATGACTCATTCGCTGTTTTTAAAAATTTTCTGCCAATGTTCGAGTTTGAGAGATAGAAAACGAATTTGACTGCTTCTGTACTTCGGAGATTTTGCGGTTTTTATGCTCATCGGGTGCTTTGATTTTAAACCATAAAAGGCACACATTCGCATGACTTGCTATCGCCATTCCCATTTGTTCCAACAAAAGAAATTACAAACGCAAGAATTCCCCCGAATGTAAAGTCTCGCCTTTAATTCAATAATTTCTACGACTATAACCACATTATACTCTCTACAAAGCCATTTACCAGCGTATAAAGCCAACTCGACAAAAAAGGCGAATCGAGACGGACGCGATGCGAGTTGACAGAATCTACAGTCGCTTCAAGTACAGTGTCAAGCTGTTTAAAAATACTCAAAAACATGAAAACATTAACTCGCAGAAGAATGAAAAGCTAATTAAAATCTTCATGTGGGTTAATGAAAGCATTTTTTCCACAAATATTTTACGTATAACTCGTTAACCTATTTAGTAAAAAATTTTCGCCTTTGAATAGACGATCTAAATAAAAAGAAGTTTTTAATTTTATTTTCACTAAAGAGGCGAGTGAGTGCCGAAGACAGTTTTATTCAATTTACGTAGCAAAACACAGGACCATTGTCTGTAAGTAGCCCCACTCTTTGTATAAATTCATTTTTAAATGCGAATACGATAGATAAAATCTTTTTTATCGTCGACAAGTATTTCAAATTACAGCCTTTTGTTTGTCTTATCCTATTCTCTTCCCTTAAAAAAAAAAAAAAAAAACAATTCGCCTTTTAATTCGAATTAAAATTAACGTAGTTCAATTCTATTTATAAAATTAATAAACTGATGGCATCGGCGACACAACCACCTTCGTGATCAACCTACTCATTATAAGAGTGGAATTCATTTACCTAAAAATTCGTTAGTCGAACTAATTAATTAAAATTAATTATTCTTAGGCCTGTTTTCAAACCAAATAAAGATCAAGTTCGAAATAAAAACTAAGCAAAGTGTATACGAAGAGCGTATATTCATCGTTATTATACTTAAATTAGCGTAGAAGAAATTCGCATTATAATGAGCAAACTTACAGGTAATTTACAAAAGTTATCGCGCCAAGTTTCATCATAAATTTTCTCCAACCTCCGATCCTCATAATTTTAATTAGTCACATTAGCGAATAGAGGATATGATATAACTGAAAGAATATTCAATAGCGGGCGTATAACATATAGGTAGGCATTAGATTGCAACTTATTTACAATCTAATCACGCCAGCGTCCGTGTTTGAAAACTATTCTGTGCAACAATTTTCACTATGGTAAGTTTGATAGAAATTTGGAATTCTATAATAATAAAGGTACCTTCAAATGTACTTCCGGTAGCTGGGTTATTTATTGGTTGGATTGGGATGATAAAATTCTCGTCGTTGAGGTGAAAGAAAATCCTCGATTTTTGTAGTTGAAAAATTTTTGTGAGAAAAAAATGTCAGATTTTTCGTGAATAAAAATCCTTGTGTTTCTAATAAAAGATCCTCAACCTCTTTAGTAAAAGGCAAGTGAGAAAATTCTCGTTTTTGGCTGAAAAATACTCATTTTTTGGTGAAAAATCTTTTCTTTTTTTTAAATAAAAAAATACTCATTTTTTTTTTTTTTTTAGCAAAAAATGCAATTCTTTATTTTTCTAGTAAAAACGTTTTCGATTTTTTTAGAGATAAAAATGTGAGAAAATCCTCACATTTTTGTTGAAGAATCCTCGATTTTTTGGTGAAAAATCCTCAATTTTTGATTAAGAATTACTTGATTTTTTGGTGAAGGTTTCGTCGATTTTTTGGTGAGAAAATCCTCAAATTTTTAGTGAAGAATCCTTAATTTTTTAGTGGAAAAATCCACAATTTTTTTAGTGAAAAAAATCCATAATTTTTTATTGAAGAAATTTTTTTATTAAAAATCAATGATTTTTTGATGAAGGATTCCTCAATTTTTTGGTAAGAAAATTCTTAAATTTTTAGTGAAGAATCCTCAAGTTTTTTTAATGAAGAATTCCTTGATTTTTTTTGTGATACAAATTTCCCAATTTTTCTGGTGAACACATTCTCGATTTTTTTTGCTAAACACCTCGATTTTTCAAGTAACAAAAGAGTGAGAAAATTTTTCATTTTTTGAGAAAAAATTAACCCATTGATCTTTCTAGTGAAAAAATTCTCAAAAAATCCTCGATTTTTTTAGTAAAAACATTTCCAATTCATTTTTTATTACTATTATTTTTTTGGTTCAAAAAATGTGACAAAATCGTCAAATTTTTGGTAAAAAATACTCAATTTTTGATTCAAAAATCCTCGATTTTTTGGTGAAAAAATCCTAAAATTTTTTTGAAGAATCCTCGATTTTTTAGTGAAACAATCTACAATTTTTAATTAAAAATTACTTGATTTTTTTGTGAAGGATTCCTAAATTTTTAAGTAAGAAAATCCTCAAATTTTCGGTGATGAATCATCGATTTTCTTTTATTGAAAAATTCCTTTGCTTGATTTTTTTTTTAAATCCTCGGTAGTTCTAATGAATGAAATCGACAATTTTTTGGTAAAAAAAAAATCTCATTTTTTTAGTAAACACCTTCTCGATTTTCTAAGTAAGAAAAAAATGAAAAAATTCTTTACTTTTTTGAGAAAAACATATCCTAGATTTTTCTAGTGAAAACCTTCTCAAATTTTTTTTAGTAAAAACAAAGTTTTTGGTGAAGTCTTTATGATTTTTTGATGTAGATAGGTATATCTTATGTTTGGGGGGTCATCGTGGAAATTTGGGTCTTACGAAATCCGTTATGTTTTATTTTTCAATATGCCAGACGTTTGAAAACTTGGGAATTTTTCTTTTTAATATCATAATATTAAAAAAATGTCTGACAAAATATCAAAAAGTCATCCAATTTTTGAAAAAAAAATTCAAGTTTTACATAATTTTAATGTTTGATGAACTATTTTTTCTCTTTTTCTTTTTTTCAAGTGAAAGAAAAAGTGTGAAAAAATCATTGATTTGTTTAGTGAAAAAAATTCTTGCACTTTAGATTAGTAAAAAAATTCTCAATTTTTTACCAAGTATAATCGTCAAATTTTACAGTGAAGAAATGCTTCATTTTTCAATAGCGAAAATCTTGAATTTCTCAGTGATAAAAACATTCCTTCAGTTTTTGGCGAGAAAAATCATCCTACAATCTTCAATTTTTTAAAAGGAAAAATCTCAATTTTTTGCATTTCTTTTGAAATAAAAAAAGGGAGGGAAACCCTCGATCTTCGAGTGAAAAATAATCCTCGATTTCTTGTAAGAAAAATATAAATAAGTATATAGATACCTACTTTTGTTAATTAAAAAAATTCACAAATTTTTTAGGTGAAAATAAGTACCTTATATTATTTTTTTAGAAAAAAAAAAATCTCGATTATTTTGCTGAAGAAAATTCCTTGATATTTTGGATGGAAAAAATAGCATTTTTTTCATTTGGAAAAAATTGTGACTAAAAATATGACCAAAAATAAGCACAAATGTTCAGATTACCCCCCCCCCCCCCCCAACCATGAGATAAATCGATGTCAATAAAAACTGCCAACTAATTAATTTAAAACCACTTGCAAGATGTTTAAAGATTAGGGATTTCATTTCATCATGCCACACCCTACACACGAGTAAGTATTATTTTTCGGCTTTAAATACTTATACGAACACTTATAAAAATAAACAAGAAAATGTTAGAACGTGCATTAACATCGGAAGATTAAAAGCTTATAAAGTTGCTTCTCAGTCTGAAGTTAGATTATTTTACCGAAAGGTAATCCGGCTGTATCAGATTTTAAGGTGAGCGAATTCGGTATTTCGAGATTACGATTAGTTGCCAAAGTTTATCACACCAAAAACAAAAGTAATCAATTACAAATCAGCCAACGTAGGTATAAAGAAAAAAGACCACTTCTCCATGAAATGAACCAATTTTATAATGTACTCGTACTTTTGTCGACTTATTGGCTCTAATAGTCGTATCTTTTCACACTTTTCGCATGGTTCGTTCGGTTTTCCTACACATGAAGTTTTAATCGAATGTTTGCAAAAGGTAGCTTTTTTCATTTTTTCAAAACTTCTATGGCCATTCTGTGGTCTATTAAATGTGGAGCAACACTTGGTTATATTTTTTTTTACAAATAACTGGGAATTTGATATAGTTATTTGTTTGATTGATCTTTTTACTTATTTTATAAATATCTGTAGGTGTAATAAAGTAATTGATTTCTAGGTAGGTGTTTTGGGTAACGAATTTTTCACTCTTCGTGCTGAAATAAATTGAAAGTCATCGTTATTCAATCGTTCAATTTTTCCACCAAGGTATAGCATGTGATCGTGAACAGAAATTTATATCTTTCGGTATAATATTCAATTTTTCATACCTGCGAGCTTTAACACGCAGTGCTCGCGAGGGAGTTTCTTTTCGCATTAAGATCATTAATAAAGCGAATCATTAGTTTCTTTCTTCGTCACCAACTTCCTGAAATTTTTCTTCAACAAAATTTAAGTTATAAATTATAATGAAACACGAATCCGAGACATGTTTTAATTTCTTCGATTGATTAATGTTGCCCATTACACCACCGTAGTCTGCACCGATCGCAAAATGTTGGATTTAATTTTTCACTCCATTTTGAAAAAATACTGTAAACACCTATGGTAGGTAATGTATACAATTTCAAAGTCAATTAGATAGGTAATCAATATGTATAAAAAGATTAACTCCATTCTCGCCCTTATACTCCTTGTAGAATTCTTTTATCTCATTCTTTTTCATCAGTGTCAGTTTATTAGGCCATTTGCAACGATATATTAAATTTATTTTCCAATGGATTCGAAAATATTTTGCAATGTTGTGTTTTCCATGACGAGGAAAAAAAAAATTAAGTCCTCGGTTTGTTTTTGTGAAACCTATTATCGCAACTTATTTCACAAATCCATTAATTCCGGCGAATATTGTCAATTTAAACGAATTTTTCCATTTGTTTTTTCTCTCTCGTTTAATTTCGGCGCAAAAATTATTTGTAGACTGGAGAAATGGTATTTCCGTTTTTCGTCTTTCGCCAGTCAATCTCCCTTCGGGCCGAGTTGACTATTTAAATGAAGATTTTATTTCCGTTTTGATTTTTACGCTTTGGTAGACGGTGAAACTGAAACTGCGTCAATGCAAATTTCAAAATGATCGATCGATGTTTGGTTATAGTAATTTGGTATTTTTCGAGTGTATATTTTCTCAAGTGACGTGAAAAATGGTTACAATGAATTGTTCTGATGGTTGATTTTCATTTCCTTCTGTATGTTAGGTCCAAAACAAATTCTCCTGTGGAGAGGGTGGTCGTGAGTTGGAAAATATATAATAAGGGTAGCGAAGCGAAAATTAAAACTTTATTTCATTTCCATTATAAGGGTAAATATTTGACAAGAATTGGAAATTATTATTAATTTTTCAAAAGCGTGTGATTTTGTATAATTTTCGGAAAGTTTAAGAACACTGAAAAGTAGCTGGGAAGTTTTTCACTCTATTTTAAAAATCGATTTTGAAATTAGGAGATGTTACTGTAGAAATAAAACATCGATTAAGTGATTATTAAAATTTCTGCGAATTATTTTTAAATGAAACGATTTTTTAGCTGACAATAAGAGTATTTTTTTTGTTGAGAACAGGTTTTCCAGACTTGAAAATTTGTTTGTAAAAAGTATTTCAAGGGGTTCCTTTCTTATTTCATTTTAAAAAAATTTTTTCAAAGGCTTAAATCAACGATTTTTTTACTAGAAAAATCAATGATTTTTGTTACACTGAAAAAAAAAAAAAAAATCAGATTTGTCACTAGAAAAATTAAGAATTATTTTGACAAAATGATTTTTTCACTAGAAAAATTGAGATTTTTTCCTTGGATAAATCGAGAGTTTTTTTACTAGATATGTCAATGAATTTTTTACTAGAAAAATTTAGGATTATTTTCGCTAGAAAAGTGAAAGATTTTTTTTCACTAAAAAATGAGATTTTTCTGTGGAAAAATCATAAAAAAATCACTAGAAAAATAGTTACTCACTAGGAAAATAAGAGATTTTTTCGCTAGAAAAGTCAAAGATTTTTTTTTACTAAAAAAATGAAATTTTTCACTAGAAAAATCAAAGTTTTTTTTACTAGAAAAATCAAAGAATTTTTTCACTAGAAAAAACAACGAATTTTTTTACTAGAAAAATCAAAGAATTTTTTCACTAGAAAAATTAAGAATTATTTTCACAAGAGAAATTAAGATTTTTTCTCTGGATAAATCGATAATTTTTTCACTAGATAACTCAATGAGTTTTTCATTAGAAAAACTAGGGATTGTTTTCACTAAAAAAAATGAGATTTTTCACTGGAAAAATGAAAAAAAATCACTAGGAAAATTGAGAATTTTTTCACAAGAAAAATCTACGATTTTTTTCACTAGAAAAATTAAGAATTATTTCCACTAGAAAAATTGAGATTTTTTCTCTGGATAAATCGAAATTTTTTCACTAGATAAGTCAATGGGTTTTTCACTAGAAAAGTCAACTATTTTTTCACTAGAAAGATTGAGATTTTTTTCACTATATAAATTAGGAATTTTTCACTAGAAAAATTAAGGATATTTTCACTAGAAAATTCAAATTGAGGATGGTTTTGCTAGAAAAATCAAGTAGGTATTTTTCTCCAGAAAAATCGAGAATTCTTTCACTAGAAAAATTGATAATTGGATTTTTTGTTTGAAAAATAAACGAGAATTTTTTCACTATAATACTTGAGGATTTTTTTCCATAAAAATAAAGAACTTTCTTTTACCAAAGAATCGGGAATTTTTTTCACTGAAAAATGAAATTGAGGCTTTTATACCAAGAATATCGAGAATTTATTTTACCAAGTTCTTTTTTTTTATCATTTCCCCCAAAAAATTGTAATATTTTTGAAAAATTTTGTTGCTCATCTTTCTTACTGAAAAATCAATTAACTAATTTCCTAAAAAAAAATCACAAGGTTTTTTGCATTAAAAAATTGAAGATTTCTTACATCACCAAACCAAAAATTGGGGATTTTTCCACCGAAAAGAGCTAAGATTTTTTTCATAGACAAAAAAAAACAATCCCAAAGGAATGTAGGAGTTTTTACTAAAAAAAATCGAAAACCCGCCAACTTGTTATGACTTTTGGTTGAATAATTTCATAACTCATTTATTTCGAATGGTGTTTTCTTTTTGAGAAAAAAAATGAGGTATTTCGCATCATGAAGATTTGAAAAATGTACTAATACCAAATTAGGAGAAATAAAAGTGACGTACCCCAGGTGGTCCTCAAAGTATTGAAAAATGAGACGAGAAATGAAAATCAAAAAGAGGGGTTTAAAGGAAAATGAAAAAAAAAGAATTTACAATGTACGTAAAAAACGTAAAGAGAGAAATAAAAAGCAAGTTGTACCATGTTTTGTACTTAAAAATATTACGAGAGTAGTTGGGAAGGGGCCAGAGGTATTACAGTTTCTTGACGAGAGTGGGTGTATCGAGTTTTTTATACTTACTTATTTTTTAAATTTCATATTTTTAAAAATCGTCTGTATCGTATACTTCGAGATATTTTTTCTCATCTTCGGGGATCGAGAGTATTCCAAATTGAATTATCTGATATTTTATGTCAAAATGAAAAACTAAATATCAAAAAACGAAAAGAAAATACGACTGAATGCGTGAAATTAAACAAGTTGACATCTACCTACCTACCTAGCCAGCAATCCGACGAATAAAAATTCAAGGAATTACAAAACACACACATTCGAACGTATTTTTCCATCTACAAACCTAACTCAAGCTATCTCGCTAATTTCATTTTACAATTTTAATACCACAAACAATGCTCACCTCGTAGATATTTTAAAATTCTCATCTCTCGATGCAAATCACTCCACTTTCGCAGATACACTGTCTGTAGAGCGGTGGGCTCAAAAAGACAACACACATTCTAATACGTATTCTATCAAATTTAACGACTGTAAATATAAAATTTAATTTAAAATATTCTCGTTTCTGTTTTGGTGGAAGTGGAAAACGGTTGCATATAGAATATAAACGGCAAAAAATATTACCCAAGAAAAGCAGTTTTTACGATATTAACGAAATGGAAATTTTTCAACGCGATAAAATATCAGCGGAGGCCGCATTTCAGCGCCACATTCAAATATATTTATATCGTGTTTCGTGACTGGAATACTTAGACAATGGATTAGTATCTACTCGCATTCTAAACATTCATTTTTCACAACATTTAATCGTCTCGACTTATCAACGTTAAAATTATATTAGGATAATTTATTTATATTGCATCGACAGATTTTTGACGTCCAATACTGATTCTAAAAGATAGGTAGGTAAATACAAATCCTTCGTCAGGTGTTAAACCGACCTCAACCGAGGCAAATCGAGCGTGTTATGTTTGCGAAAAAATAAAAGCGTGTCGATGATTTGATTGGTGTTTTTTTTTTCGAAATACGAATAACTTCGGAGAAAGATTCCCTCAATAAGATACGCTATAGAAATACGTTAGCTTAAATCTCGAAAAATATCAATTCAATCACAAATCGAGTCGTGCCCAGTCCCGATAATCTCTGCGATTTTCTGTTATATTCTGTCACTAAAACCAACGCATACGTCAAAATTTTCAAATATAACATTTATAAAGGAACTCGTTGATTTCAGCATCTAACTTATTAAATGAAGTTTCCACGTATACGAGTTCCTTGCACTTCTTCCCCCGTCCATATTCATTATTTCGGGTTTACTCATGTCTCGGGTAGGTCAAATACCATTTTCACAGCTTTGGAAAAAATGTATTTGATGATTGGTACGAATGGAAAATGGAAATATTGTCGAAAATCTGTTTTATTGAATTTTCATCGATATATCTAGAAAGTATTACTTTCGACCATTCAATGGTTTTTTCTTGTCATTGTAGCTTTTCGAAGTTTGTATAGATGGTAAATATTTGGCTGTGGGTGTAATTTAATGGTCATGTAATCGAGTATGAGATATGTATTCAAGAATAAATTTCCAAGCCCTCCCTCTTTTAAGGGTCAAGCCCCTTTCTTTGAAAGCGTCTTATCTCTATTCCTAAGCCTTCAAATAAAATTTTTTTCAAATAAAAGTTGCAGATTAAAGTCAATGAATTAATTTTGGTCATCACTAAAAATTCGATAGGACCTCTTTTTCTCCTTTAATTTCGCATAATACATCAATTACTTTATTAGTCGTCAATTGAACCACACAAAATCTCACCCAACGAAACATTAATTTTTACGACCTAGGTATTAAACATAGAAATTTGTGCTGCCTACCAAACGAGAAGTAAAAAGTAATAAGAAAACAAGGATAGCAAAATTTTCAGACAAATACCGTTTTCACGATGCTATAATGAAAAGTTGAAGGCTGAAATTTCACAACTCTAACTCGAGCAATCAAACTTCATAATCAGGAAAAATCGCATTCAGTGCTTACCATGTATTCTCAACAGAACACAGAACAGGCCAACTATAAGAGGAAATTCTACCACGAAGGCTGGGTTTTGGGTAAAACTAAACCGTCATAAACACAATATTTTTCAACGTTTGTGTATTCGTTTGAATGATTCTTGACCCAACGATATCACTGCGAGGTGAATACAAGCAACTTAGTTTTATGCCGCAGTAAAATCAGCGAGAGTATATTTATTTTCGCCAAAAATGCTGCCATGCCAGTTTTAACAAACGGCGAAAGACATGTTGGCATTTGATTTGCAGCAGTTTAAATGGATATGGAATTTTTTCGCAGTTATTATTTTTGCTCGCTGTGAAATTTGGATTTATTTCTGTCTAGGTTGAGTGATATTGCTTCTTTTTGGTTTTGAAATGAAATACGAGTATTTGATTGAGAAACTTCGTAGGTATCTGAGTAGTAAGGTAGTGAGTATTTCTTTATTATTTTCCAAAAATCAAATTTACCTATTGTAAAATAGGACGCTCACAAGGAAATTTTAACTCGTCAACTTCGATTCAGCTGAAATTTGGCTTATCGAAAAAGCATGTTACTCAAATCTCAGAACCAAATTTAAAACAATTTTTAGAATTTTATATCAGAATTTACTACTCTATTTTTGTAAGAAACGCCATTTTCAAAAATTCACCATCCTCTCAAGAAAACAATAATTCTGACAAAAAATTCTCCCAGGACAAAAAATGTTTTTAAAAAAAATCTTCATGGGAAAAAATAATTCTTACCAAAAAAAATACTTACCTATTTTGGAAAAAAATCTCCCAAAATGAAAATTCTTTCAGAAATAAATTATCTTGAAACATGTCATTTTTTGAGAAAAAATCCCCTTGAAAACAATAATCTTGGTAAACCACCAAAACAAAAAGTTTTTTTTTCAAAAAGATCCAGAAACTCTTTTAGAAAAAAATATTTTTTTCAGAAATGGCCTTCCTGGGGGGGCGGGGGCTTCCAAATATGATCAAAAAATGCTAACAGAATAAATTTCCTCCAGAACTGGGTATCAGAAAATCGCTCATTTAAATTGGGTTGAAATATTTAAAAATTTTAAGAAATAAATTTTCATGGCAAAAAAATTTCTCAGGTGTGAAAAAATTCCCATAAAGAAAAATGAATTTTAAAAAACGTTTTTTGAACAAAATCACCTGTGCAAAAAAATTTGTGACCCACCGTAGTGAGATTAAAATTGCAGACAAAGAAAAAGAACCTGATAAGTATAAAATAAGGAAATCCTCTGAAAAAAATCAGAAGAAAATTCCTATACTTACAACAATTTTTTTTGAAGGAAAAAACTGATTGAAAAAAAATTCTCGAAAACAATGAACTTGGCAAACTTGACAAAAAAAATATCTTACAGAAGAATGATATTTAATAAAAAAAAAAAAAAACATTTTGACAAAAAAAAAAAAACAATAAAATAATGAATAATCAAGTCCTGGCGCAGAAACACCCTTGTATTTCTGATATCACTAGAACAAATCTAGGATTTTTTTCTTATTTTTTTCATTTGGATTTTTCATGTCAAGGAGAAGATGTTAAAAACAATGATTGTAACAAAAAATATCCTACAAGAAGATGCTATTAAATAAAAAAATTTAAAAAATCATCTTGGCAAAAAGAAAAACTCTCTCAAAACGAAAAAATCTGCCAGAGAAAAAAACCTTCCAGAAAAATTTGTATTGCGAGAAAACTCAAAAAAAAAATTCAGTAAAAAAATAGAGAAGTAGTTATTTCCTTCCAAAAATATTTTTTTTTTTCAAAAGAAAAAAACTTATAAAAAATTATCTTCCTGACAAAAAATAAAATTTCATCTAGATTAAGCTTCCTTGAAGGGGGGGGGGGGGGTGCTGTAAAACTCCAAAACTCTTCAAAAATTCCATTAAAATAATTATTTGCATTTAAGTAAAACGATATAATATTTGATTACCTATTTATGATAATCGCACAGCTATAAAATAAATCCACTGGTACGATACTAATTTGAATTTTTCAAAATATTTTCAATTTTTTGAGCTGAAAATATTATTCAAGAAAGCTCTAAACCAGACACGAATTTAATAACATCTACTCACGTCAGTCTTAAGTTTAATAATAAAATCATAAATAGGCTCCTCCTGGCGCAGAACCTCCTTTCTTGTTGTGACAATATTTTTATTATAACAAAATCAGGATTTTATTCTATTGACAGGACTTTGCTTGAAAAGTATTTATTCATACTTTTTTTTAATAAATAGGCTTCTCCTGGCGCAGAACCTCCTTTATTTTTGTGACACTACTTACATTAAAATGAATTTAGGATTTTATTCTATTGGCAAAACTTTCTTTTGAAAATATTTTTTGATCCTTTTTTTAATCATTTGGATTTTTCTGATTAATGAGGAAATGTTTTTATCAATAGAACTCTCTAATGAGTAACTTTATCAATGGCTGAGAAATCCCCATTGAAAAAAAAAATGATGAAAAATATTTTTAGAACGAAATCTCACTGGAAGAAAAAAATCCTGAATTCGTTGTGGTAAAATCAGCCTTAAACATAGGAGGGGTTTCTGCGCCAGGAGAAGAGTATTTGGTATTTTGTTACATGAATAATCGAGTAAGGTATTCTTTTCAATAAATTTGCAGCCCGAAAAAATCAAATTAGCACTGCAAATTTACTTCAGTTGTGCCATAACCAAAATCAAAAATTAAAAAAAAAAATTGTTTTGATGAAAAAAAAAATAATCAAGAGGTTTTCCACCACACAACGTAAATTTAGCCATCAGTCTACATTCTATAAACCTTGTTCTTACGTAAAACCACAATCCTTCGTTGATTAAATGGTCGCAAAATCGTAGGCACAGACAATAGACATATGTAGATGGCTCTATGATGAAAATTCATAGTATTTTCTGAATGTGGTAGTAAAAGGGAACGCGTTGAAGTTAACATTAATAATTGCCAGTTTGCCACTAGGTTTTTACCTTCTCGTCGGGGAAGGCCGATTGAGAGATTGCGTCACCACATCGCGGCTGGAAATTTAATTAACAATGACTTTCTGTTAAACAACGCACCGTTTTGTAATTCAAAGCAACAGCGTCATCGTTCGAATTAAAATATCAAATGCGAAAGATATCTACCTATTTATATATCTACGTATAATTCAAATCTAAACATGCGGAGAAATTGGTTCCTGCGGTAGATCACATTACATATGTACCTACTTCCTGCAAAGTTTTCGAACAACTCGATTGGTATCTTTTTGGTAACCAAGTTGTCATTTAGGATGAAAATTTTATCTTCGTTTGGACTTGGGTTCGCATAAAAAGGCCAACAAAGCTCTGTAACGAACATCTAATAAGGCTTTCTAGTGCAAAAATGATGCCAAAAAATCGTATCAGGTAGAATAAGGGTGTTTTGGAAACTTACAAAAGAAAAAAAAAGCAAACTAGGGATTACTTCAAGAGCCAACGTGTTGTAGGTTTACTCTCTAGTACCTATTAATTCGGCAATTTCGTAATCCGAGAGTTTCTTGAAAAAAAAAAGTTTCAAAAAAGAACCATTTCAACAAATACCTACTTTCTAACAAGGTGAAAATTTCTCTCTTAATATAATTCGATGAATTAATGAAAACTGGGGTTGAACAAATTTCAAAAAACTGGTTCAAAATTTACTTATTCAATTCTAATCGTCAGTTAATTTAAAGAGAAAAATAAAACTAATAAAAAGCGTAATTCGAAACAACTTTCAAATTTCAACTTATATATGTACACATCGAGCAACTCTTCCACGTCAGAATGAAAAAAGCCAATATATGTGAAAGCGGATATTTCTCGTATGCAAGTTTAAAAGCACGTTTGGAAATGATGGTAAGTAAAAAACCCAAAAAAGGATTTTAAATTGTGAAGTAAACAAAAGGACACTAGGGCGTTTTTTAGTATAACAAAGTTAGCTCAGATTTTCCAACTTGTTAATATTTTAAAACAGACTTTATCAATGATTAGTAAAGTTTTATGTAGATTTTAATACTCTATCCGTCGAAATTTCCCACAATATAGCGGCATCTCCTTTAATGTTATTATACTTTATCGCAATATTTGATATTAAAACTGAAATTTTTTCATACTTTTGGTTTGTTATGGCGCGTTTGTGGCAGCTTTCAAGTTTTTATTTGTAATGAGGAACCTAAACTAATTACGTGAAAGTGGATTAATCTGTTTTGAAATTTCAATGGGATGGGTTATTCAGTTATTCGATTTTTAATTACCTATAAAAATTCGAAAAAATAGAAGACAAAAAGATAAAAAAAACTCTAAATAGTCGATGTGAAGTCAACATAAATCGAAAGTTGAAAAAAATAAAAAATAAAAACTGAACAGAAGCATGACTACAAATTAAAAGATTGTAAAAAAAAAAAAAACAGTCTGAAAATTGGAGGAAAAATGGGAAAATAAAAATAAAGATTTGGAAAAATACAAAAATCATTCAAAATAACTGAAAATTCAAGAAAATTGGAATTTAAAAAATGAAAAATAAAACCAATGATATGATTAAAAATTTAAAAATTGTAAAAAAATAAATAATAATTCAAGTTGGAAATGACTTAAAATCATGAAAAATAAATTTAAATATAAATACTTGCGTACTTGAAAAAATTTCAAATCTTCGAGGTTTTTGAAATCACCATTGAAAAATTCAGGGCTGGAGTTAATGGAGCGAAAGAAGATCAGATGTCGTGAAATAGAAATGACCGAACAAATAGAAAAGAACGATAAAAGTACACAGTGAATTTTTTCGAACTAATCTATAACTAATGAAAAATAAATTATGAAGAAATGTTTTGATATTTTAAGATCTTAAAAAAAAGATTGGATTTTATTTTTATTTTCTTGAATTGGAAATTTTTTCATTTTTTTTTTTTTTTTTTTTCAGAATAAAAACATCCTTATTTTTTTGGATAAAACCTTTTAAACGTTTTTCGAAACGTGAGTTCCTTTTACAAAAAAGAATTAAATTTCATTTCGATTTTTTTGGAGTAAACGAAAATAATTTTTTGGGATGAAAAAATTTCCTTTTTTTTAGATAGAAAATTTCTCATTTTTTCAAATAGGTTAATTTTAATAAAAATTATCCAAGGTATGCCAATAAGTACCTACAGGAATTTGAGCGAATATGGTTTAAATTCGACAAAACTTTAGCAAACTCAAAACAATTTGTTTTATTGGGTCAGTATTTCAAATTGATGTAATAACTACTATAAGTAATTAAAGTTTCAAAAAAAATTAATTTTTCCAAATTTTAAAATTTTTGATAAAACTTGATAATTTGTTAATTTTTAAATTTTAATTACTTACTTATTGATTTTAAAAATTAGATAATTATTGTCCAAGTTTGTAAAATTTTTACAATTGTCAAAGTTTGACTGAATTTTGAAATTTATTAATTTTGAAATTTCATGCAGTTTTCAAAATTATAACGTTTCTGTAATTCTGCTAAATTTTCAAACAAGTTAATTAATATAGAAATTTATTACCATTTTTCAGTTTTTTGACATTGAAATTCAATAATAATTTTTAAATGTTGCCTACTGATTTCTTAAATTGGATTATCTAATTCAATTTTTTTTTAAATTTTCAATTAATAAAATTTAGAGATTTATAAATTTTGATTTATTTTTGGAATTAGATCAATTTTCGAAATTCTTTCAAATTAAAAAAAAATTAAAGAATGAATTTTTGCAGTCTTCAAAGGTTTGTCCAATTCTTCAAAAAAGCTAATCTTCATTGTTTAAATTTTCTTTTAATTGTTCAAAATTCAAAATTGATACAATTGATAGACATTTCTTTTTAGAATTTGAAAAAATACGTAATATGCAGTTTTTGAAATTTTGCAACTTTCAATAGGTATTTGATAGAATTTTGAAATTTGGTAATTTTGATATTTCAATTATCTACTGTATTTTTAAAAAATTCTGCCAACTTTATTTTTTTTCAAATTTCGTCAATTTTTAAAATTTTAGCAAATTTCTAGCATTAAAGAAATTTAATTGTTCAAAGACGAAAATTCAAAAAAATTATTAAAATTTGATAAAATTAGAATTCCATAAGTTTTGAATTTTGTTTTTGAAATAAAATCAATTTATAAAGTTTGTTGAATTTTCAAAAAAAATCAAAACATATTTTTTTTACAATCCCAAGAAAAATTAGGTCGATATGTCACGACATCGAATCAACTGTTTACAAAAACTATTTTTCACTCTAGGCTGTACTGCAAGCCAAAGTTGCATCGAGCTGGCTAGAAGCTGGACAATTTTGAAGTTCGAGAGTGATTTTCATAAGTACATATCATGCAAAATATCACACGAGGGAAGGCTCCAATCGAAATTTTTGTAATAACCCAAATTATTCCAAAAGTCTCAACTTATATTTTACTTTAGTTTGAAAAATTTCTAAATCGGGGCTTCCAATACAGAGATTGGGAGATTTTTAAAAATGACAATGGTCGTTCAGAAAACCCACTTTTCTCCCTTGTTGGGAAAAATCCTGCCTCAGTAGTTGGTCACCTATTAAACCCAATGTAGAAAAATATTGGATAAAAGGTTATCCTGGCGACGTACTGATACATCAAAGAATTTTTATACCAAAGTTACAAGGTTCAGTTACTTTTTTCGTGTATCCAAAATTCATTAAAAGCGTTTATTACATAAAAGGCGTTAACATTCGCAGGATACCCGGCGTTTAATGAATTCCATAAATCAAAACTCGCTGAAAATAAAAAGTGCCTGATTGCACGATGAAAAAGGATTGTTCGCTTTAGGACTATTTTGTACCCATACCTTTGTAGACTATTAAAGTTTAATACGCCATATACCTCTTTTTCATAAGTAATCATTCGAATACTTAAAGCATTTTTTCTTATATTCAAATTTGCCACGTCGAATTGAAAATAAAATATTCATATGAAAATAACGTAGTACTCGTACGTACCGTACTATAAATATTGACGTTTTATAATTTTTTAAATTCTATTATTGGCAAAAACATCATAGGCGAATATTTCGGCGAAATATTAACATGTTTTATAGGGCTAATATAATTTTACGTAGGTAGTAAACGCTCAATTTGTTGAAGTGGAAATTAATTCCACTCGTTCGTTTATTTTTTGCCGGTGTAAAATTGACTCTAGGCTGTGAAAAATATATTTCATTATATCCGCGTATAGTTTGTATGCGGAAAATTTACTTACCCTAAAGAAACAAAGAAATTTTACGCTTTTGTTACTTTTTTTTTTTTGTCAACTTCATTTCATGTTTACTTCGACCTGTAATGAGATTAATTTGAAAATTAAAGAGAAGAAGAAAAAAACCGAATAGGTCTTTATTTTGGATCAAATTTCATTGCTCGTTTGCCATCTACATTAATAAAGAAAAGCAGCCTTATTTTTCCAATGTACACCTCAAAATAGTGAATAAACACTACAAAGCGTAACCCATTTGTTCAAAACGACTGGCAGAAAAGAGGAAAAGCCTAAATTATCGTCAAATGTTCGATAATGAAAGTAGTTCTTGCCCAGTGTAGTGTTGCCTGGAAACTGACTTTTCATTTACTACGAATCTCAATGCTTTTTTGTTGGCTACGCTTTGTGTAAAAAATTAACGACACGTAGAGGGAAACAAAAATTAGTGTGTAAATTACCAGCACTTACTTCAGAGTAAAAGCGATCGTTAAGCAGAATGAGAAGTCGAGATTGGCGGATTTTACAAAATTGACTCGAAATTGTATAGCGAAAATGGCCTAAAAGTAGGATTTAATAAGTCTATAAAACGAGTTAGTGTTCGTTTGTACCATAATAGGAATGCGACTGCGAGCATTGTTAACAACCAAAATGACGGCTCCTTCGGAGTTACTTTTCGATTAATAAAATATGGTGTTTCGAGTATATTTCTTGAACGAATAAATTTTTAATTAATTTATTTGTAATGAAATTTACAAAATGGGGTCGAGAATTGAGATTATTTTTTTTTGAGAGGTGAAAAGAAGGTGTTTTTTAAATTAATTTTTTTGGAATAAAGAAGTCAGAGAGAATACATTTAATCCGATGGGGGATTTGGAGTAGAGGATCTTCTGCTTAGATATTTCATTTTTCAAAATGAAACACTACAAATTTCTGGAAAATTAATACAGAATTAAAAAATTAACAAATTTCAATATTTTTTATCAAATTAGAAATTTTTATCGCGTTTTGAAAAATTATAAAAATTGGTCAACCTTTAAAAATTTATTCAAAAAAAACTCTACCGCAGCCTCTGCGGTAGACAAGCTGATTTTTTTCGTTTCGAAAATGACCGATTCATTTGGTCGAATCGTCGCGAACGACTGATTCATTTGAACGAATCCTTTGCAACGATTAATTCATTTGAACAAATATTTCGAGAACAATCAATTTCAATTCATTTGAACAAATCGTTCGCGAACAACTGATTCATTTCAACGAATCGTTCGCAAACGACTGATTCATTCGAAAGAATCATTTGAAAATGACGGATTCATTTCAACGAATCGTTTGCAAACGACTGATTCATTTCAACGAATCGTTCGCGAACGACTGATTCATTCGAAAGAATCATTTGAAAACGACGGATTCATTTCAACGAATCGTTTGCGAACGACTGATTCATTTTAACGTATCATTTAAAAACGACTGATTCATTTCAACGAATCGTTCGTGAACGACTGATTCATTCGAAAGAATCATTTGAAAACGACGGATTCATTTCAACGAATCGTTTGCGAACGACTGATTCATTTTAACGTATCATTTAAAAACGACTGATTCATTTCAACGAATCGTTCGTGAACGACTGATTCATTTCAACGCATCGTTCGCGAAAGGCTGATTCATTCGAACGAATCATTCGCGAACAACTGATTCATTTCTACAAATCGTTCGCGAACGACCGATTCAATTGAACGAATCATCCTAAAACGCCGATTTATTTGATTTGTAACGTTAAAATACCGCTATCGTAACGTTCCATAAAACAGGTGATGTGCAAAAATCGCATATCTACCTTATTCGCGGAGTCACAGAGTTTTGAAATTTTCGATCGCGGATATCTCGCGAACCCGCGAACCGATTTCGCTCAAATTCAATAGGCTTCGATTCCCAATGATCCTCTATCACTGATATAAATTTCAACTAATTCTATCAAGTATAACTCGAGTTATCACACCGACAAATTTCAGTATATACATAAATACATATGTTTGCAGGAAGGCTTTTTCGCCTCTTTTTCTTAAATCGTGCGGAGTTTTCGCCTCATTTTTGAGGTGAAAAGTACAGAGCGCGTATACTCCATGAATTCTGCACCAAAAAGGTTGCACTTAGGCTTGACTCGAAGAAGAAAATCAGGAGAACACGTTCCGCCTTTCAAACCATTCAAAATAACAAATTTTGAATTTTTATTACTTTTGATTTTTTATCCGCCATTTAATGATATTCTTACAATTCACTTTCATTTTCATTTCATTTTCTAAAATTTTTCTCAATTTTAATTTATACCTAACAACAAATTCAGTTTTCTTTTGACTTCTAATTTTATTTAAATTTTCGTTTTCTTCAAGTTTCAATCATTTTTTAAATCAATTATTTGAATTTTTCCAGTATTTTATATTTTTATTTTTTCCACGTCTCTTGAATTTTAATGTTACAAATTAATTTTTTCAACTTTCAGTCATTACATTTACAATTTTTCTTTTAATTTATTCTTCATATTTTTGCGGGGGAGGTGGGGTCAGCTTTCTCGAACGAAACTGCAGATTATGCCAAATCACATTTTTGTGCAACCCACTTTTTACAAGAAAAAATAATTTTCTCGGATTAAAAATACTTATTCAATTTTTCAGAGTACAAAATATTTTTCAAATTTTTGAAAAAAAAAAATTACCTATTCTGAATTCTTGGTTTCAATTTTTAAAGAAATAAATCTTCAAACTTTTGTAAGAATAGGTACTTCTCAAATTTTTGAAATAAAAATACTTCATTTTTTTTGAGTCGGCATGAAATTTAAAAAAAGTTTCGAAGTAAAAAAAACATCAAATTTTTTAGGAGAAAAAAACATTTCAATTTTTTAGGGGGAAACCCGTAATATTAGCCTCATTTTTCTTAATCACTAATCAATTGTTTTGAAATGAGGAAATTTTTCAATTTTTTGGGAGTAAAAAATCTTTTGATTTCTTCGACGAAAACAAATTCTGAAGTGTCTTTTAAAATATTGCTTAATTTTTTTTTGGAGTAAAGGTGTAAAAAAAAAATAAATAAATAAATAGATAAAAATGCTAAAATTATTTCAAATTTCTGGGAGAAAAAAAAATTAAAAATATTTAGAGAATTTTTTCAGGAATAAATCTCTTATTTACAGATGCAAAATATTAGGTATCTCTCATATAGATATTTATATTTTTATTTTTTTTCATTTATTTTCTTTTGAGAAAAAAATCGTAATTTTTAGTATCATTTTTTGTTTTTGAAAAAAAATATTTCAATTCTTTTGGATTAAAAGCATAATTTTTCTTTAATGTTATCGAGTATAGATAATAATCTTCTTACTTTCTAACAGAAAATATTTTTCAATTTTTGAAAGAAAAAAAATCGCTCATTTGTTTGTGAAAAAAATTTCTCAGTTTTTTGGAAAAGAAATTTTGCTCATCATTTAAAAAATTTTCAACTCAGAAAAATTGAGCTACAACACGGGAACTTCTAAGCTACTCCTTCCCCTGAAACTAGCACAACCAGATATTTTCAATTTGAATTCAAATTTTATCAATTTCCAATTTTGTTCGAACTCTCATTTTCTTCCAATTTCAAATTATTTTAAGCTAATGTCTTGAATTTGACTTTTTTTTGTCTTTTAAACTGAACAATGATTATTATATTTTTTCAATTATTTATTTTTTTTTTTAAATTCTCAGTCATTTTTATATCAAATTTTTTCTTTGCTATATTTTTTTTTAACTTCTAATTTTTAATTTGAGCTTCCATTTTCTTTAAATTACCAATCATTTTAAATTTTTCCCAACTTTTGGCTATTTTTAACATGAATTAATTTTTACACGATTTTTAATTTTTTTTTGTCAATTATTTTCGTAGTTCTTCATTTTTTACTTCAACTTTCAATTATTTATTATTTTTTTTATTTTTCAAATAAATATTAAAACAGAGCTATTTTCTGATGATAAACTTGATTGTGTTCAATGAAAAATTACAACATTGTAAAAACTATTCCGAATGAAAATTCAAAAAATTGGTTTTAATTTCAAAAGTAAAAATAATATAAACAGGATTGTTATTTTTCGATTCTTTTTGGTCTCAATCTCCAAAAGTTGGTTCATTTTAAGAGAAAATAATCTCTCCAACTGAGTTTTGAAAAAAACTTTTGAAATTGACAACTTTTTAAACATTTTCATTATTTTTTTTTATTTTTTTTTGTGTGTGAACCTAATATCAAAGTTGTTCTTTTTATTGAAAAAATAATTCCCAATTTTTTATTTTTCTTCCAAGGGAATTCAAAAAAAAAACAAAAAAACGTAAATACCTATGATACTTTTGCCAGTAGGTATCTCTAAAAATTTAGTTAGGAGGAAATAAAAAAAGTTGGGAACAATCTTCTCATAAAATCACAATACTGAGGGGTCAGACCAAAAAAAAAAAAAAAATCGCCAATAAATGAAGACCACAATAGTGGTCAATGCAATTCTAATTTTTTTTCAAATTTTGTTAATTCGATACTTTTTAAGCAGTAAAATTTACAATACTGCAACAGTTTCAATAAAATCCATTCTTTTGTTTTCTCACAGCATGTAAAGCGATATCCAATGAATTACAATACCTGACCTGGTTTGCATGTTTCTGGCAGGTAAAATTTCTTTACTGAAATTTAGAGCAACGAACCAGCCAAGCGTGTTTTAATTTAAATTAAAATTAATACTATTTTCTCGATGCTCCTCGGGGGAGTTATCATTTTTCAAAGAAGATTTTCTTTCATAAGACTGATTTATTTCGAATATCGTAAGAATATGTTGGTTGTTAACCTTTCAAACACAGTCCCTTTTTCCTGTTGCACATGAAACTTCCGAGGCGAGTCACATACAGTAATACGATATTTTTTTTGCAACAATAAAGTACACGAGTAAATCACCAACGTTATTTTAATATCAACAAAAATCGCACGGCGAGAGAAAATCTTCTTTTAAATTCAAACAAGGAGACCCGACGTTATATAAAATAAATATATGCGTAAAATCGAGAGGAAAAAAAGTGTATCGTGAAAGGATACGATACATGTTCTGCTTATCACGACGTATCGGGTTTCCAGTTAAAACGTGTGAAAATTGATACCTAGCTAAATCGTATCGTTGGAGATATTTTTTTTACACACATCACTAATCCTGAAATCTATCAGTCATTTGTAAAACATGCGCTTGCTCGAGCTGCAAAAAAGAAAGCAGTAGATAATACTGCCAATATCAATAACTCTATATTTGGAATTTTATTCGAAGAGCGAGCATCCTTTTCAGAAGTACATGTTTGCAACGAAGCCCTCCACCTATTCCGAAAGATTTGTTTGCCTGTTCGAATGCAGAATGAGGTTCATTATACATAAACCAAGTATAGAAATGTACGAAATGTAATTCGTGAGTGGTTACTCGGTTTGTAGAGAAGAAAAAGCGAATTTTAAACTTATACTTAATACGGAAACTACGAGTACACTGCAAAATTCACCAAAAGTACTGGCCATAAGCCAAAGTGAAAGTTACAAATTAAATAGAGATATTGCGAAGAAATGTACTTTTTTTATGATTATTTGGCCAAAAGTAACAAAAAGCACTTAAACGAGTTTCCTTTAAGATAAAAAATAAAATCAACAACGTATTTTAAATTCATTGCGAAATTATGCTCATACAGGTTTTGATAGATTTACGTTGAATAATTTTATTTAAAATGCAATGTGGGTACTTTCTCGTACATAGTTTCACCACCAACGAGGGGAGAAAAACATGGAAAATTCCAGGCATTTTTCATATTTTTGAATATTATAATTTTGTTACGTACTCGTACATGCTATACAACCATAACAACCTAGAAAAAAGTGATATGGGTGGAATAATCCGATGTTGTAATAAAACATGGTGCGTTGTTTTGATTTAATATCGAAATATTTTCGCTATAACTCGTATGGTATCATTTTTGGTTTAAAAATAATAGGATTCAATTCTAATACCTACTTGCGGCTAAAATAGAGAGGTTAACTTTTACATAGATAGGTGAAAAAATATTATCGCTATATTCGCTTAACAGAATACGAATAGTTTTCAATTTGATATCTTTGAAATAGGCAGTTTTAAAAATTATTGTAAGATAAAAATCAATGTGGAATAAACTTCATCCCTGTGAAAGTGCGATTGTCAAGCATTTAACATGAAGTTGTTGTGTTTTTTTTTTGTTTTTTTTTTTAATAAAAAAAAATCATTATTTTGTATAATGAGAAAATTCTTATTTCTTCAACTAAAAAATTCTAATTTTATAAAAATAAAAAAATGACTCAATTTCTTCAAAAAAAAATCTCAATTTTCTTTAAATAAAAAATAAGTAATAATTTTTTAAACAAAAAAATCTCATTATTTAAAATTATAAATAAAAATTATATTTTTTTTTTCAAATAAAAAAAATCTAATTTTTTTTTAATACCTACAAAAAATCTAAATTTTTTGAAATATTTTTTCATTTTTTCAAATAAAAAATCTTTTTAAGAATACAAAAATCTAAATTTTTTACATGTAAAAATTCTCAATTTTTTGAAAAAATAAAATATCAATTTGTAAAAAATCCTATTTTTATTTATTTTTTACTTTATTTTTCAAAAAAATATATAATTTTTTTAAATAAAAGAATAAAATTCTCAATTTTTTTATTTTTTAAATGATTTTTTTTTTTTTTTTTTTTTTTTTTTTGAAATACGTATCTATGAAATAGCTAAAAAAATCTCAATTTTTCTTTAAGTAAAAAAAAAAAACTTGGTTTAATTTATTTTTCATTCTTTTATTTTCATAGGTAATTTGTTCAATTTTTTTAATTCTAATACATCATCATTTCCCCAATTCTCTTGGAAATTCTAATTTAAACAATTTTTATTCTCCAAAATTCATCCCTTTCATTTCGGTGAAAATTTCAGCTTCAATCAATTGGTTGCGAATTTTTGATTCTCATAAGTTTTTGTTAATTTTTTCATCTTCGCATAAGTATTTTTATTAATTTTTGAATTTTTACTAATTTTTCACCAATGTACGTGTTTTGAAATTTTTATTTAGTTTTTTTTACAATCCCTAAAATTTTTATTCGTCGGATTTCATCTTTTTATTGGTTTTAGAATTTTTAATCTCGTAGAATTTTCACATCGGTTTTAGTTTTGTTAAATTCATCAGATTTCCAATTTTTTTTTAAATCGTTAAGTACATATAATTAGTTTCATTTTTTCATTTTTCAAATTATAATTATAATTATCTATATTCAAGTTGGGTACCTTGAAATTTTTATTTTCAACTAAAAATTTACAACCGATGAAACTTTTATTCTGCAAATTTCACACCTTTCACAATTAAAAAAAAAAGTTTCAGTTTTAATCAACTCGTTGAATTTATTGATTTAAAAAATTTTATAATCCTTACCTGCAATTTACATCTTTATCGCAATTTTTAAATTTTATATTTCCCCAATTCTCGTGGACCTCTTGCAATTTAATCGGCATAATTTTTAAAATCTATAAAAGTTTTATTTTTGAAATTTCATCTCCTTTTTAGGTAGTTTTAATAAAATCATCGGTTTTATGAATTCTTAATTTTCATAATTTTTTCAATTTTAATAAAATGTTCATATTTTTATTAAATTTCAATTTAAAAAAAAATCTAGCAAAACTTGCATAAGATTTTCATTCTTTTAATTTCTCATATTTTTGATTTGACGAATACAATTTTCATTTTTTATGAAATTTTTAGTTTTAATCAATTTGTTGAGTTTTTTATTTTCATAATTTTCTCAATTTTTATAAATTTTTCAATATCCTAGGATTTTTTTTAGTTTTTAAAGTAAATCATAAAATTCATAAGATCTTTATTCTTCACATTTCTTCCTATTTTGAATTTTGATGAATTTATTGTATTTTAAATTTTTATAATTTTTTCATTTTTATTTTGTTTTATAATTAATTCTTTTCGAATTTGAAATTGAATTTTTTTCATGATTTATAAAATCTTAATTTTTTAAATGTCGACCATTTTTAATTTTTTAATGAAATTTTATACAATTTTCAGTTTTTTATCAGCATCCCGAGCGGCACACTCGATCGATAATATCGGAAGATGTAACGTATCGATAAAAAATCGTTTGAAAATCTATAGATGTTCTCACGATATTATAAAGATTTATCGGTACAACTTCATAGGCAAAAAATCTAAAAACTATCGAATTCGATATTATTAAGATTTTATGACGATATTCGTCAACGATACTATCGACAAAGAATATTAAATTTATCGATTCCGATTTTCCACCGATTTTGTGCAGATATTTGAAACTACATTATCGACAAAGGATATTAAATTTATCGAATTCGATTTTTTAACGATTTTGTAACGATATTTGAAACTATATTATCGACAAATAATCTGAAATTTCTCGAATTCGATTTTTTAACGATTTTGTGAAGATATTTAAAACTTTATTATCGACACGTAATCTGAAATTTCTCGAATTCGATTTGTCAACGATTTTATGACGATATTTGAAACTATATTATCGACACGTAATATGAAATTCCTCGAATTCGATTTTTCAACGATTTTGTGGCGATATTTGAAACTACATTATCGACAAATAATCTGAAATTTGTCGAACGATTTTTCAACGATTTTGTGACGATATTTGAAATTATTTCCAAATTGGTGAAAATTTTTTCAAGTCCAACACGTCTGGAAGTGCTAAACTGCCTATTATAAGCGTTTTATTGCTAATTCCTCAACGATAAGGTATGGCATAGTGGTTAAGGAAGAGGATTACCATGCAGGAGGTAGATGGTTCAAGCCCCACGGGTGGCAGATTTTTTATAATTTTTTTTGACTTTTTCTGAAATGATCCTCTTACCGTAACATGAATAATGTGTTTAGGCATAGTTCAATGTATTAATTATGCTAATTAATGATTTTTAATTATAGAAAAAAGCTAGTAAAAGACGAAAAATCGGAATAAAAAATCGATAAAAAATCGACAGAATATCGAATTCGATAAAGTGTCGCGAAAGTTCCGCCTAAATCGTGAAATTATCTTTCGATATAATAGATATATTATCGATAAAATATCTTACTATAATCTCGAAATTTTTGCTAACTATAATTCGTCGATAATCTATCTATATATCGAAAGATAATTTCACGATTTATGCGGAACTAACGCGACACTTTATCGAATTCGATATTCTGTCGATTTTTTATTTCGATAATTTGTCGATTGTGCTGCTCGGGATTTTTTATTTTAATCAATTTTTTTCCTTTTTTTTTAATTTTTGTTAGGTTTTTAAAGAATTGGTGTAAAATAATAATTTGTACATCATAACTTGAACGAAATATATTTGTGAGTACTTAACTCAACATCGGATATAGAACGAATTAGAACGAATGACGCGACCAAATTCAGTAGCAAAGAGCTACATGAGAAAAAAAAAAACAAAAAAATTTTCAGGCCGAAGCAACCAACAATAATTAACGAAACCGACATAGAAAAACTTTCCTACTTAAATTAGATAGGATAAATACAAATCAACATAAAACTCAACATCCCCCCTCGGACTGAAAATTCCACAATACAAATACAACAAAAATTTACATATCTTATCAAAATAAACAATCGAAAAAATCAAACTCGAAATTAATTGAAATAATTGTAAAAATAACGTGAATTCGTAATTAAAAATTAAATGTACGTTATAAAAATATGGAACGAATAGTGATCGAAAAATAAATAAATAACTAATTAGTACCGATATGAACGATTTACTAGATCTAGATATAACGGAGCGAAATTGATCGATTTACGAACGGTAAGAAAGTACGAAATTGAGCGATTTATCAAAAAAATAGAACGAAGTAAGTTGAACGATTTAAGAGCGAAAATTGAGCGATTTACTGACAAAAATAGAACGATGTAAGCTGAACAATTTACTGAAATTAATTAAAGAGCTATTGGACGATTGGGATCGGAACGAAAATCAAAACTACTCAAGTTCGCGGAAGGTTTATTGGTACTTGGATTTCTATTCGGGCAATCAGTGGAATTCGATTTTGTAAGTACGTTATCACTCGCGGTTCTCGTAGTGTTATCTGCATGGTCACCGAATTTGGGACACATACGACCGATATGTCCCTCTTCTTGGCACCGAAAACAATGAAATTTACCGTCGTTTGTACCCATTTTCCACTGAGACATTTTGCTCGATACTCGAATTTTCGGACAGGAGCGAGTCGACTACGGCGCTCGAATTTTCTGCAGTACCAACCGGAGCAACAGGAACGATAGCTGATAATTCAGCAGTGGCCGGAACAGGATCGACGTGATCTTCGGCAGCTGATGGAAATATTGACCGATTGAACCGAAATCGATCACCGAATTGGTTTACCGCACCAACGATTCCTCGTAGGTGGTAACCTGACGTGGCAGTTTCTTCACCCGGCGGCGATGAACGAAAATCGATATTTCGCGGTTGGAGCGAATTGAAAAATTCTTTCGTTTTTTTCTTACGCTCTTTACGAATTTTTGACCGTGATTTATCGCCGCTCGATGACTCTTGTTCAGCGTTACGATGTGAACGAGCAATCGGCGGTACCGACATGCGAACGTACGACTATGAATAATTAACAATTACGATACCTGATGACATTACGAAATGAACGGAAAAAAAAAGTTACAAAAACGGATAAACGAAACCAACGCACTGCTATCATGTTAGGTTTTTAAAGAATTGGTGTAAAATAATAATTTGTACATCATAACTTGAACGAAATATATTTGTGAGTACTTAACTCAACATCGGATATAGAACGAATTAGAACGAATGACGCGACCAAATTCAGTAGCAAAGAGCTACATGAGAAAAAAAAAAAACAAAAAAATTTTCAGGCCGAAGCAACCAACAATAATTAACGAAACCGACATAGAAAAACTTTCCTACTTAAATTAGATAGGATAAATACAAATCAACATAAAACTCAACAATTTTCAAAACTTTCCAATTCTTTTTGAATTTTGAATTTTTTAAAATGATGAAAATTTTCCAATTTTGTCATTTTTAATTTTAATTGAACAACACGAAAATGCTTTTGTGTGCCAGGATTTCAAAAATCTCACAAATTAAACATTTAAGATTTTTTTCGAAACTTTTCTCAACTCGACTTTTTTCAAAAAATAATTCAAGAAGCTTGACCCTTCAAATGATAAAAATTCTAACCTTTGAAATAAAAATAACTATTCAAACCTTATCTTTCGTACTTCACGAAATTCTTCACTAAAAAAGAGCTTTATACCAATAAAAAGAAAAATAATCACGAAAAAAAAATTAATGGTAAAAATTACTAAAAAAATATAGTACAAGTGAAATGGTCTGAAAAATGGTAAAAATTACTATGTAAAATGGTGAAAATTTACTATGTACATGGTAAAATTTTACTATGTACATGGTATTTTTTTACCATTGTACATAGTAAATTTTCACCATTTTACATAGTAATTTTTACCATTTTTCAGACCATTTCACTTGTACTATATTTTTTTAGTAATTTCAACTATGGCATATAGCATTTCATTAGGTACTAAATGCATTTATAAAATTAAAAAAAATAAGGTTGGGATTCTCGAAATGGATTTTAGTTTCAATTTTTCATTTATGCTCGACTATATGCATACCTGAAGTTCTTAATATTACACTAAAAATCCCTACCTAATTTACCTAACTGGGGTTTGAACCTGGGACCCTATAACCCTAATGTTCCTAACTACCTAAACTTGACCACATGACCACAAGTACACAATGTAAAATAGGGCATCCAAAAATATATAAATGAATTTGTAAACCACAGTGAATACATACTTGAAATAATCAACTTCACTTTCTTATCCGCAGGAGTACAATTTTTTCACTTTTATTACACCTTTTTTTTTTAATTCTCTTTACATTACCACATTTTATTATTTTATTTCAAGGATTCACCAAATTGCACAAAATTATTTTTTGATGGTTAATAAGCATAAACTTGAAACTAACTTTCTGATACATATCGAAGCTTAATTTTGCAGAAATAAAACACTTCATGTTATATTGTTAACAAAGAAAGAAAACTTGGAGAAATTAAAAATTTGTATCATAATATCACACACCAAGTCAACTCCTTCCAAAATGTGATAATAACTACAAAGTACTACATTGATGGTGAATTTTACCACAGTCAATAGTTAAATGTACCTTATTGATGGTGAAATTTACCATGTCATGGTATTAGAAACTATACTTAAATAGTATTTTCAACTACTAAACATGGTATATTTCACACATGGTAATTTTTACTACTTTAAATAGTAAAAAAAATGGTCAAAAATACCTTTTACAATGGTAATTTGAAAAAATTACCACAGAACATGGTAAAAATGACCACAATTGTGGTACAAATAACTACTTTTATGGTAAAAATTACCATTTCTTTCTTTCAGTGATGTATCGATTACCAACGGTCACCAGATGCATTATAAATCCGAGTAGACGTTCGTCTGCGAGCTGAAAACGTAGTAGGGGATATTTCGAATACCTATGCATTATTAAAAAGTGTAATATCATCAGTTTCTTGTTTCTTTCGCAGTTCGTAATGCACACAAGGCAGTTTTTCATTCGAATTTTAACATTTAACGGTCCTCGTACGTCTTCTAACGAATAGTTGTGTAAAAAGTTATTTAGAAGGATATCTTTCCGCATCGTCAAAAGTTATTTCTGCGCTTGTTTCGGGTTCACGGTTCACAGCAAAGAGTCAAAAAGACAATCGTCAATGATAAACTGTTTATTTTAAATAAAGCCGCGTGAAACAGCGCGTGTTTTTTTTTGCTCTATCGCCATTTGTTTGTATAGAAGTGTTTGCTCTGCGAGCTGTGCAATTTCACTCGATTGTATCGATACTATATATTTACTTTGATATACGAACGCTGAACAGATTGAAGTCGAATAGGGTATGAATGGCGAAAATTGACGTAAAATGGAAGCAGGAGGCAGAAGGCGGGAGGCAGGAGGCAGGAGGCGTGATACCGACGTCGACGTATGTAACAAACATGTATGAAAAATATTCAAAACGATTAGTGTTGCAAAAAAGTGTCACTTTTGCAGCGTAAAAAAAGAAGAAAACTTCATGAAAAGGTTGCTGTATATAAATTAACCTCACACTGCATTATATATGTTTGGAAAATGCGGTCGACAAAAAATATGAATGAAATAGTTGGACCGTTTCTTTAGGTACGAGTAACAAATGAAAAGAAAAGTGACACCTGCTAGCGTTCGCATCGTTTTTTGAAAATTTAAACGGAAGAACGATTTTAACCTTATAAAAGAGCAAAAATAATAAAAGCTGTTACATTTTTTTTTTTATTCAGATACACGAGCAGAGCCTCTGTCACCGTTCCATAATCCGAGGGAAGCGCGAAAAAAGATAAACCGAGTGAAAAATAATGTTTATAGAAAGTAACAATCACTTCATGAAAGTAATTCGCAGAATAGGTTGTTTTACTGCAAATAATTGTTATTTTCAGTTGTATTTGTCACGGCAAACCGGCTTTACCACGCATTAAAAATTATTTTATTTCAGTTATACGTGTGTAGTTGTAAGAACCCACAACGTAGGGGTGAATTCGTCGTAGTTTTATTCAAATTAAGTACGTACATTGCCACATTGGTCGCAGCCAAGCAAATTATTCGCTCGCATGTCGCTGTTTAGTGTGTTTTTTCTATTTTTAGTAACAAATTTTCCATATAAAAATTTACAGAAAAAAAAGGCGCATGCCGATGTTGGAATAAAATCAAACTAAATCGAACCGCAAACTGTTTTTCCCTTTTCAAATGTGTTTTTTCCCTTTTGCATTTCGTACGTTAAAAAAAAAAAAAAAAAGGTACCTTGCTGGGGTTTTTATTGGTATGAAAAGTAAGAATATAATTTCAATGGGTTTAATAACCGTTCAAAATGTACCTATACTTACTTATACAGAGCCATTGTAATGAATTCCACAATCGTAAAAATTTAGAATAATTTTTGAATGTCTGACACACGAGATATAAAGGAAAGGAAGTTACGTATTTTTACCATAAAATGGGAAAAGCAGCGAAAAATATTTGCTACTTTATTTTATTTTATTTTTTATTGTAAAATACATCAATTTCTTTTTTCAGTTTCAATTATTTCCTTTAAATTGTATAGTTATTCTGCTATCCCCTTTCTTTGACCAAATTTTATTTTTTCCTAAGCTATGCTAAGGTAAACACGGTGATTTGGACCTTGAGCCAGTTGTACAATTTGTTTTGTCAGAATCGCTAAGTAAAAATAAAATATGATTTTTAAGCGTATTTTCGATTTTTCATCTCATTTGTGGGGGGGGGGGGGAGGGGGGGATGAACAAAAAACGTACTTTTCACGTTAAAAACTATATCATTGCGAATTTTCAACTAATTTTTTTCAAACCTCATATTTGGAGGGAGGGGGGAAGAAACCGCCACATGTAAAACGTCCTTTAAATAGCAATTTTTGATAAAAAAAAAAAATGCTTGCAACATACAAATCGAATACTCTCAAACACACGTTCAAAAATTTTATTAGGTATAATAAAAAATGACAAAATTTGAAATTTTACCAAATATGGAATTTTTATCAAATTTAGAATAGGTAATAAAAAAATTGAGTGCATCTAAAAAAAAATGATAATCATTAGGTATTTTAAATTTTATTTTATTTTGTCCAATTTTTAATGTTGATCTAATGTCAAAAATTATCAGATTTTAAATTTTCTTCAAACGTTGCATTTTTATCAATTTTTTTAATAAAATTTTTATTACCAGTTCTGAAAAATAATTTAAATTTTTTTAGAAAAATTACCATTTGAATTTTGAAAACAATGGTCAAAGTTTTAAAATTTGTTTCAATTTGAAAATTTCATTTTTTTCTCTTCGAAAATTTAGTTTAATTTTAAAAGTTTATCATACTTCAAGAAATTTAAAAATGACAAAATTCACAATTTTCACAATTTCTTTTTGAAAATTTACCTACATTTTTTAATTTTTTGAAAATTCACCAAAATTTTAAAATAAAAAATAAAAAATTTTCAACATTGAATATTTGCTAAATTTCTCAAATTTACAAAATTATTATTTATAGGTTTTAAAAAAGTGATCATTTATTTATTTAGGTATTTATTTATTTTGAAAATTTCGTTGAATTTGAATTAAAATTTAAAAATATCAAATTTTGAAATTTTGTCAAAGGTTGAGTTTTCTTTAACTTTGAAAATTTACTTATTCTTCAAAAATTATCAAATTTTCAAAAGTTCTAAAAATTGATACCTAATTTCTTTCTTACTTTTTTTTTTTTTTTTTTTAAATTTTGTTGAATTTTTAAAATGAATCTGTTCAACTCATTGAAATTCAAAAATAAAAAATTCTAAATTTTCACCACTTTTTTTTTAAAAAAATTCAAGTACTATTCTTGAATTTTTAAAAATATACCAAAATTTTAAAAATTTTGAAAGTTTTATTAAAATTTAAAAATATCGAATTTTGAAATTTTGTCAAAGGTCTTGAGTTTTCATCAACTTTGAAGATTTGCTTAATTTTCAAAAACCGCATCAAATTTTCAAAAGTTCTGAAAACTGATATCTAATTTATTTCTTACTTTTTTGTGAAAATTTCGTTGAATTTGTAAAATTAATCTATTCAACTTCAAAACATTATTGAAATTTAAAAATAAATTTTTTTTTAATTTTTGACATTTTTTTTTTTTTTTTTTTTTTGAAAATTAATAACATTATTAAATTTTTTGAAAATTTTGACATTTTACCAAAGATCATGTTTTCATCAAATTTGAAGATTTTGCTTAATTTTCAAGAAATTATCAAATTTTCAAATGTGTAATTTTCTGCTTCCCAAAAAATCTTTTTTTATGCCTCAAAAAAAGGATTTTGCTTTTGCGGAGAATTTTCTCAATGTGAATTTTTAAAAGAGTCGGTATGAAAAAAATTCGCCTCCAGAGTAGCAGCCTGACGTAGTGTCCCTTCTTTTCTTTGGTAAATCTTTGTCTATCACCCAGACACGTTTATCTTCCAAGTTGAAGAAAATCCGGGTAAAAAAATCGCATTTGGCAACTTTTCTAACGTGTAAATCGATTGTTAAAATGAACCTGAACAACGCAGCAGCGTACTTCTTTTTGAATATCATCAATCATTATTCTAATCTAATAATCTATCTAATCCTAAACAGGAACAGTTTTCATTTCCCTTTCGTAACGATTAAAAAGAATCGACTCATACATCATTGGCAGACTGACATGAATGCTGTATTTTCAAAAGAAATCAAACGACATCAATTTTTGCCTCGATCCTTTAAAATTGATATTCAAGCCGAGACCCGGATGAGAAAAAAGTCAAAAAAAGGAAAAATTATTAGGGCTTTTTCTTGTTTAACGAGTTTCCTTATTACTTTGATGTATCGAACCGCATATACAGAATTTTTCAGCACAAAGCAATTTGTATTTTAAATTTGAAAAAATATTATACAACGGTTAAAGTAACTATAGTTGTGTTTCGAAAGTGAAACACTTGATAGGTGAGTTCTGCTGGTACAAAGGTAAATTAGTAATTTTTGCGATAATTTTCCATTAGTTTCTTGATCAATGACCATGAACGATTGTAACAAAAAAAGCTCCATTCAGTTCACACTTCAAACAAACCTTATAGAAATTTCCAATCATCGAGTTTTCGTTTGTTATCAAAACTACAACAGAAAACAGTTTCGAAATAAAAAAAAGGTCTGCAGCCTAAAAGCCAAACAAAACAGCTCCATAATAATAACGAAATGTTAAAAAAATAACCCTTTTTTAAAACCGCCCTTTAGTTTTTTAAAGGTGGCAGTCGAGCAATTTGCGAGAATTATTGACTAAAATGTTTATTTTCATAAAAGGTTTCGATTATTCATTAATTTTCCATTAGAGCAATTTAATTCTCGACTCCCTGTCTGACATTCATGAAACGTATCGTTTTATGTTACCTAATATACCTAGACACCTGGGTAATTCTCAGAAAATCGGCAAATTTCACTACTGTAAAAGTTCAGAAATTTGACAGGTTTTTAAAAAAATGTTCTTAAGGTAATTGAAAATATATATGCCCCCGAGTACTTTTATGGTGTTGGGGTCAATTCATTTCCCAAAAGGGAGGGGGAGGACGATTCAAAAAGGGGTATAGCCGGATAAAATAGGGTGATTTGGCCCCCAGAGCGAATTTTTAAACCAACTAGTGGAAGTTGGTCCTTATGGTCTAAAACCCCCGTGACCAAAGTTTTAGGTCGCTACCTCACCACACCCCCTCCTAGAGCGAAAAATGCGATTTTTCGATTATAATTTTTGATTTTGACAGTTTTTAACCAAATTTTTTCAAACTCGGATAGATGTTAGGTATACTCAAGGGTCATCCATGGAAATTTAAAAAAAAAATTTCAAACCTATCTTCATTGTGAAATGCGCGTTTTAAGTTTTCTAACGGCTATTTCGACAAGTTCTTTCAGAGGTGCAATAATGGAAAAAATATATATTATACAACTAGTCTGGATGTACAACATATATTTTTTTCAGAATTTTTTATATAGGTGGAAGGCCTTCAAAAATGCAAAAAACTGATTTTTTCCATCATTTTTCGCGCAAAAAACAGTCATTTTTGGTCGAAAAAAATTGTCGTCGTAGTATATCACAAAATACACCTAAATACACCATCAACCCGAATTTGGATGAAATTCGCTGATTTTTTTCTATTTTTTCTAATTTTAATTTAAATTAAATGAGTGACGCCATTTTGGGAACACTCAGTGTCCCTCGAGGTGTCTGGAGAGCCTAGAATTCATGTTTGGACATGTTTCAAACCGATATTTGTCATAAACAGAAATTTTCATGAAATTGAGAAAATTTGATTTTTTTGCTCACATCGTCGTGGCTTATCATTCCTCCGGTATAAAATGTCCCACCTTCCTGAAAACTGAGAAAATTTATTCTAATTAGTGAGTATCTTATTATAGCTTATTAATAATTAATAAAATATCGGTATTATAGCTTATAGAATAACTAATTGTCGAATTGTCCATCGTCGTGGCTGTAAAAATTCATCATTGCCACGACGAAAGACAAACACTTGTGATCCACGACGATGGACAATTCGACAATTAGTTATTCTATAAGCTATAATACTGATATTTTATTAATTATTAATAAGCTATAATAGGATACTTACTAATTAGAATAAATTTTCTCAGTTTTCAGGAAGATGGGACATTTTATACCGGAGGAATGATAAGCCACGACGATGGACACTATTTTTGTAAAAATTGACATTTTTACAGATGATTACGTAAAAAATCGCTCTGTGCATTGCCATTCGAAATTTCAAATGCGGATAGTAGTTATTATAAAAGTATAGACAGTCAAGAGGAAGACGGAAATCTTCGTGCTAGCAAATTCGTACCCAAAGTTGTCTCGTCCATGTAGAGCGCGCTGCTTTGCAAACTCTCCCGGGTACTTGATGCGTTTTATACGCGTTTATATGGGGAATGATTTGAAAAACACGTAATTTTTCATTTTTTAGGGGTTTAATTTTTTTTGAGATTTTTTTTCTTCAAATATATTATTTTTAATGCAATGTATACTATCATTTACAGCAGAAAACTCATTAAATATGATTAATTTGTACATCTATATCCGTATTAAACAGTACAATACTACATAGGTAGGTACTTGATATTGAAAATTAGAGATGAAGGACATGTCCTATCTGAATTATTGTGATGACCAAAATTATTTCTACGACTTCAAGCAACAACTTTTGGTTGAAAAGTTTTTTAATTTGACCCTTTCCTCCACCAATTTTTATTTTTAATAGCATATAATAAAGTATCCAAGTCATGTCTATTATCAAAATTGGAGGGGAAGGAAGGGTCTAATCCAAAATTTTATAATAACCAAAATTATTTCTAGGACTTCAAGCAACAACTTTTGTTTGAAAAGTTTGTTAATTGGACCCTTCCCTCCGCCAATTTTTATTTTTAATAGCATAATATTATAGATAATTAGTATGCATAATCATGTCATATTTGATATTATTAAAATTGGAGGGGAAGGATGGGTCTAATCAAAAATTTTATAATAACAAAAATTATTTTCAAGACCTTAATCTACAACTTTCGTTTTGAAAAAATTTCAATTGGACCCACCCTGTCTCACACCGCAATTTTTAATTTGTATCTTCGGTGTGTTGTGCAAAATCAGTGGGGAGGGAGAGCGGGAGAGGTGCAATTGAAAATATTTTCAACCAAAATTTATACGTTGAAGTCCTAGGAATAATTTTGGTCAATATAAAATTTTAGATTAGACCCTTCCTTCCCCTCCAATTATGATAATAGACATGACCTTGGATACTTTATATGCTATTTTTAAAAAAAGCGAAGGAAAGGGTCCAATTAAAAAACTTTTCAAACAAAAGTTGTTGCTTGAAGTACTAGGAATAATTTTGGTCGATATAAAATTTTCGATTAGACCCTTCCTTCCCCTCCAATTTTGATAATAGACATGACCTTGGATACTTTATATGTTATTTAAAAAAAAAATAGGCGAAGGAAAGGGTCCAATTAAAAAACTTTTCAAACAAAAGTTGTTGCTTGAAGTCGTAGGAATAATTTTGGTCATCACAATAATTCAGATAGGACATGTCCTTCATCTCTAATTTTGAATATCAAGTACCTACGTATGTAGTATTGTACTGTTTAATACGGATATAGATGTACAAATTACCCGAGCGGCACACTCGATCGATAATATCGGAAAATGTAACGTATCGATAAAAAATCGTATGAAAATCTATAGATGTTCTCACGATATTATAAAGATTTATCGGTACAACTTCATAGGCAAAAAATCTAGATTTTATGACGATATTCGTCAACGATACTATCGACAAAGAATATTAAATTTATCGATTCCGATTTTCCACCGATTTTGTGCAGATATTTGAAACTACATTATCGACAGATTATATGAAATTTCTCGACTTCGATATTTTACCGATTTTTTGACGACATTTGAAACTATATTATCGACAAATTATATTAAATTTATCGAATCCGATTTTTTACCGATTTTGTAAAGATATTTGAAACTATATTATCGACACGTAATATGAAATTTCTCGATTTCGATTTTTTAACGATTTTGTGACGATATTTGAAACTATATTATCGACAAATAATCTGAAATTTCTCGAATTCGATTTTTTAACGATTTTGTGAAGATATTTAAAACTTTATTATCGACACGTAATCTGAAATTTCTCGAATTCGATTTTTCAACGATTTTATGACGATATTTGAAACTATATTATCGACACGTAATATGAAATTCCTCGAATTCGATTTTTCAACGATTTTGTGGCGATATTTGAAACTGCATTATCGACAAATAATCTAAAATTTGTCGAACGATTTTTCAACGATTTTTTGACGATATTTGAAATTATTTCCAAATTGGTGAAAATTTTTTTAAGTCCAACACGTCTGAAAGTACTAAACTGCCTATTATAAGCGTTTTATTGCTAATTCCTCAACGATAAGGTATGGCATAGTGGTTAAGGAAGAGGATTACCATGCAGGAGGTAGATGGTTCAAGCCCCACGGGTGGCAGATTTTTTATAATTTTTTTTGACTTTTTCTGAAATGATCCTCTTACCGTAACATGAATAATGTGTTTAGGCATAGTTTAATGTATTAATTATGCTAATTAATTATTTTTAATTATAGAAAAAAGCTAAGGAAAGACGAAAAATCGGAATAAAAAATCGATAAAAAATCGACAGAATATCGAATTTGATAAGGTGTCGCAAAAGTTCCGCCTAAATCGTGAAATTATCTTTCGATATTATAGATACATTATCGATAAAATATCTTACTATAATCTCGAAATTTTTGCTAACTATAATTCGTCGATAATCTATCTATATATCGAAAGATAATTTCACGATTTAGGCGGAACTAACGCGACACTTTATCGAATTCGATATTCTGTCGATTTTTTATTTCGATAATTTGTCGATTGTGCTGCTCGGGTAATCATATTTAATGAGTTTTCTGCTGTAAATGCTAGTATACATTGCATTAAAAATAATATATTTGAAGAAAAAAAATCTCAAAAAAAATTAAACCCCTAAAAAATGAAAAATTACGTGTTTTTCAAATCATTCCCCATATAAACGCGTATAAAACGCATCAAGTACCCGGGAGAGTTTGCAAAGCAGCGCGCTCTACATGGACGAGACAACTTTGGGTACGGAAATCAGTTATTTCTCCCATATAAGATTTCCGTCTTCCTCTTGACTGTCTATATATAAAAGTAACAAATCAGTGTAGCCATTCAGCAGAAAAAAATATTCACTCAGCGAGCTGAGACAAATTTTTAAAAATTAGCCACGACGATGGACATAAATCTTTGCTACAGTTTTCAATGATCAGGTGTAGTTGTACTAAACACTTTTTGTGATCTTCATTCACACTAGCCTATACCCTGAACTTCCTAATGACGTGTACTTACTTTTTTTCAGAAAAACATGGTGATTTCCATAATTTTTGAAATCTGTTTTCAAAAACATGTTGGGCTACAGGCCACGACGAAGGACATTTTGAGGTTTAGACTAACTTGTACTCAAGGGGAGAGGGGTGGTATTCATTAAATTGGGCATGGTGGATTAAGGACGTTATAATGTACAAATAACCAAAAAATGAAAGTTGTGCATAGTACAGGAGTTGAGAAATCAGTTGGTTACTCAAATTTACCGATTTTCTGAGAATTACCCACCTACACTTTCGAAGACGACATTTCGATTGGTCTTGGAAAAATAAATAAATAAATCGACAAAACGTATGTACCTTTATAAGCCTGCCTCGTTTTGGGAATTTTTTCACATCGAGTATTTCAGTTTCATATTCAAAGCACTAAAGTAGATAGGTATGTACTTGGTATTATTATTATAGGCTCTGAAAGCGACAAAATGAAAGAAAAAACTTGCGATATTAAATTTCCCGAATGGGAAAAAAATTATCATTTTACATCTTCTCGTTAAAAAATAACCTGCAGACGATTTTTATTCTCGTTTCAAAATACGTTAATTTAATTACGAAGAGTAAGGTGCGAATGGCTTTCAAAATGCTTTTTTCAGCCGTTTGTAATTTTTCTTACGTATTCGAAAGTTTAAGAAAGGATTCGTTTTATAATTTTCTATTCATCGTACAATTCGGAGCAGCAGATGGTTCCCGACGAAATTAAAATCATCCGAATTAGAAAATTCGTCGTGCGAGTATAGTTCGGAAATTTCCCCAATGGTGGGATAGGTAGATAGATGGAGGTATTCTTTACTCATGAAAATTTTCTCATCGTGAGACAAAAATTATAGTAGCCTTTCTTTCGCTTTTTTTTTCGTTCTCTCTTTTTCCTACGTGTAATCAAAAACATATTGTACCTGGCAAAGGCAAAAGTTTCCCACTATCACGTAGAAGTTCCATTATGGGAAAACCAATTTCTTTTCGACGACGAAATGGGAAAAAAACAGATAAAAAGCGCGACAGAGAGGAGAAAATTAAGAAAGCGAAGTAATTCTCAACATTACATTGTCAGATTCTCGACGGTAATTTTCTTCAATTTAAAAGCTGTGGCTTTTAATGTTTGACAACAAGTTTTTCGCGAAATTTAAATTAATGTAAGTTGACCTTATAAAATTGGAATTTATAGATGTTTCGTGGGAAATGCGAGATTTATTCGCTTTGGGTAAATTAAAGCCTCTCTCGCAGATAAAAAAAATAATTTCCAGATACCGGAGAGGCGACTATTTTCATTGGTTGACTCTACACGAAGTAAAAAAAAAACCTAAACACAACAAGGTATATTCTAATAGGGCGCCAGAAAATCCAGGAAATAAACTCGTCGCGATATCAATCGCTATAGATAAAAAAACTTACACCATATGGCACCGATGAGTATTCGGCGAAATGATAACAGCGAGAAAAAAAAGCACCAATGAATAAATTTAGCTGTCACGGTGTTGGGTAAATTTTCCACACAAAGGGGCTATGATTGAGGATGAGGGAATTTATGTTAGAACCAAAGATGTAGTTCAAATGCCATCTCCATTCTCTTCGGTTAGGCACTATTATTCATCGCAGATGGTCTAATTCATCTTTCCCAATACGCGCGTATATTGTACTAGAATTGATTTCGATTTTTACTCCTGGTTTGTACCAACTTATCTCTTAATTGTGCTGTTTGCGGTTTCAAAGGTTGTTTTCGAAATGAGAAATTGAAATGATAAAGGGTACACGTTAGTTGTGATATTTCGTGAAGGGTTAATGGTAGATACAAAGTAGACAAGACTTATTATAAAGATATTTCGAGTCTGATTAAAGTCGAAAATTATTAGTTTTGATGGACTCCTTCCCTTCTATTCTACTTCAAAAATATATTGGTCAATTTTTTTTTTTTTTTTTAAATATTTAATTATGAAAAATTCCATTAATTTTTAAGAATAATAAACAGTCTGGATGGATAATTGATAATTTTTAAAAAACGAGTTCCTGATAAGAAATTTCCAAAAAAATTTTAAAAACTTTTAAAAGGTTTGACTTTGTTTGGAACTTTTTTTGGAACATTGGGGAAACCTGACAGAAAACGTTCTGGGTATGACTGGCAACCTAACAGTAGCTCGGATGCTCGATCTCAAAGCTTTAAAAGTGAAACGATCACCATACTAAAAAACTTTGAAAATGCAAAAATTAAAAACATGCCTAATATTTTTCTTTTTTTTTTTGTAAAAAAAAACTATTTGGGGGGGGTGAAAATATTTTGTAAATCATTTTTAAAGAAAACCGCTCATTTCTTTTTTTTTGGGAGGACATTTTCGCAATCTGCTTAAACAAATAGGCAAAGTAAAAAAAATCTTAGGTAAATTTTTTTCATTCAAAAAATATCTCAATTTTCTCGAAGATTTTTTTTAAAAATTTTCTGAACCTAAAATTAATCGAATTTTTGAAGAAAATCTGCTCAATTTTTTAGAAGTAAAATATGTATGAAATTTTTTTTTTGATCTCTCTCATTAATTCGAACAAAACATTTCAATTTGTTTGGAGAAAAAATGTCTGCATTTTTTTGGAAATCAGAAGTGGAACGTAGAAAGATATTTCATTTTTTTAGTCAACATTAAAAAAAATTTCACATTTAAAAACAAATACCTATGTTATAAAAATTTCTCAATTTTTCTGGAGGAAAATTTATTTTTCAGAGAGAGATAGGAAATCCTAACCACTTGAGTTACGAGTATAGCTCCATACATTTTGTGTAACTCCAAAAAAAATGTGTGCAATTCGAAATTACTTTTTGCTGCTCCAAAAATTCAAAATTAATTTTTCATTTTTTTAGTTTGTAACAAAAAATGAAACGGACTTTGAATAAGAGCAAAAATTAAAACGAATATCTAAGTCTAGATTCTACTTTTAAGTAAATAAAAGTTACATAGACCTTTAAGGATGATTAAATGCAGCTTAAATCTTGAAAGAGGTCTTTTAACAATATTTTTTTGATGAAAAATCTCTTTTTAATATTATTTTTAATAAAATTATCTTTATTTTATTTTCATTTATGATTAATTAAAGCTCATGTAGAGGTTATAAGAAATTTTTTCGACAATACCTAAATCCTGAAATTTTTTTTTTTTTACAAAAAACACTTGAAAAAATACTTATTGTTTTTTTAAAACAATTTTAAAAAAATATTCTTTCAACAATAAATCTTGAAAAAATATTTTTTCAGATTTTGTCAAAAAAAAAATCAAGATAATTACCTATTAAAAATCTTTAAATTTTATTTTTACAAATTTTGAAAAAAAAACAGTTGAAAAATATTGAGTAAAAAATCTTGAAAAAATATTTTTTTGAATGAAAAATCTAACTATACCTAGGAATTAAAAAAATTTTTGAACCATAATTTATTTATTTAAATTTATCACCTACCTACCTATGTATTTTATCGAAAAAAAAATCTCGAAAAAATTTAAAATTTTTGTCAATAAATCTCCTTAAAGAGACATTTTCTCGACAAAAAAAATCTTCAAAAAAATTTTCTTCACAAAAAATCATATAAAATTTTTTTTTCAAAATTTTTTTTTACTGAAAAAATACTTTTGTCTAAAGATATTTCCTTCATGAAAAATTCTCTTGTCAAAAAATCTTCTAATAAGAATCTATAGACACCAATTTTTTTCATGAAAATTTATTCTGGTAAATTTTCCTTGAGGAATGTTTTTGCGATAATTTTAACGTGTTTGTTTGTCAGAAGTTGCCAAAAAGCCAACACAATTTTACATGTTGATGTTTCTCCACCCCCCCCCCTCCATCATACACCCATAATACCTACCTACACGTATAGAACAAAGTTTGTGCAGCTCCAAATTTTCCTTAGAATAGGCCCTGAATTGTGTAAATCATGCGTACAGTAGAACCTCAATTATCCTACTTCCGATTATCCGATTTCTAGATTATCCGAGCGAAAAATTGTGTAATTTTATCCGATTTTCCGTTATTTTTCCCAATGACTTTATATTTTTTTTTCTGAAAAAATTTGAGAAATTAAATTTTTTATTTCAAAAAAATGCTTAAAAAAATCCGAAAAAAATTATTTGAAAAAAAAAATAAGAAATTTTTTATTTCAAAAAAAAATTGAAAATTTTATTCCAAAAAATTAGGAATTTTTTCATTTCTAAAACAATGGTTTTTTTTATATCCCAAGTTTTTTTTACAAGAGGTCCAAAATCACGAAAAAAAATCAAAAAGTATGTTTAAAATAATTAGGATTTTTTACTTCATTTTTTTCATTCTACGGAAATAGGAATTTTTTTATTCCAAAAAATTGATTTCTTTTTTACTTCAAAAAAATAAAAATGAAACTCATTCCAAAATTATACATAAAAAAGTCTTGAAAAAATTGAGAATTTTTTCATCACTTATTTTTTTCAGTTTTAGATTAATCAGAAGTGATTCCCTGTGCAGGTGCATCCTTTTCACTGATTTCAGTTTGTGCATTTCTATAAAACTTTTGCAATTATAAGAATTTTTTGTTGCATTTTCTTCAAAAAAGAAACGAAAAATTTATTATCCTATACTTTTCATGACATCTGATCTTTTTTCGCCTCAATTAACTCGGATAATCGAGGTTCTACTGTACTTAAATCTAGCAAGTGACACACATAAAATCATAAAAAATTCAAAAAATTTTAAAATTACCCAAACCATAATAATTGTGTGGATTTTTTTTCGAAATTTTGATCACTACGTAAGAATATTTCCTCCTTCCCTCCCTATTTTCCCCTAAATTAAGACCATCAACTCTTCTACACTTTCACAACCTCGAAGATACTAAAATCAGGCCTCGATAATCAACATTTTTGTTAACCTCGCGCCGCCTTCGTAGCATTTTCTTATTAATGCAAACAATGAAACAAAAAACAAGGATCGGGTTTTAGTATATAGGCGAATAACTTTTAAGCTCTAAAATTAAATACCTACTCCGGATCCCTCGAAGAATAGGAAGAATAGGAAACTTTTATCATGTTAGAAAAATCGAAACGAAGAAACTTAATGTCATAAAAAGGATGACATTTGTAAATATCAGCGGAAATAGTCTAACTTACTTAGCCTTCTTTTAAAATAGATGAAGAATGGAAGGGCACGAGGAATGGATAGGAAGAGGAACTAGGAAAAGAAGACAACACCTGGAACCCTGCGTTATCTGCGTAAAAACACCTATATAAGGATGTTTATTTAATATATGACCGTTGGTAATAAAATTTTAGCTTCACGTGCGTTAACACGATTACACCATAACCACGTTCTAAACAAGCAAATCGGTCTACCAGAAAGATGGCTTGTACAAATAGTAGACGCTTTAAGTTGAAGATACGAGTAGAGTATCAGCAACAGCTCTTTTAGGCGAATTATAATTAAAAGGCGAAATATTTGCCACATATACTTAGGCAGATATTAAAACCATCATAAATATCCGGCTCGTAAAGCGCGATAACGACACCCTGTATGTACCAATGCCTTCGTAAACGAAACAAAACGTTAAGTAAGAAACCAAAAGTGTAGACAAATTCTCAATGAAAAGTTTAAAAAGCGTGAAAACTTTTAAGCTTATTTTTTCGGCGCCTGCTTCGTAGTACAAGGAATTTTTGCTCGCTGCGATTGCAAACTTCTTAATGTTTTTTATCCGACGTGTACTAAAGGGTTGTGCTTTTAGCGTAAAATAAACACACCGACATTAAAGCTATATGTACATTTTAGTCAGCCAAAAATTCATTTTCCAGATATTTACCTTTAACCAGCGACACCAAATACCACTGAACGAGATAGGCTTTTACGAATACCAATATTGTCGTGTTTATCTTCAAGGTTAGGCTGTTATATGGAATGGCCATTCGCCATTTAGGTACTAGCGTACTTCATACCGCACTGGTGCCTATTTTATGTGTACGATTCTATGGGTTCAAAGGTATAGATAAAGATAGGTTAACGAGTGATGAATTGGTAGTACGTAGAGGATATCTTTGGAATGAATATCACGCGCTTAAAGTTTATCCTCGGAGTAGTGACCAAATCACAGACGGGCAAGATAAAGTATCCCACGTTACATTGGCGATAAAACACCAGATCGTGCGTATGTACCTTTTTAAAATCAGCCTTTTTTCCCAAGTTACAATTACTTATTCCTAGAACCGGGTCGGATTAATGTGCAAAAAGTTTAAATTCGAGGCTAATTTACTGAAATGTATTTTTCTTTTGAAGAGCCAAACGTATGTGCCTACTATTGGAATTTTACTTCTTTTTAAAAATTCTGATTAAATTTTTAAATTATCATTTTTTTAAAAACAGGAACTGTCTGTTTTTTTAATTAACTTATTTGTTCAAGTTGATTTGAAAATATTGCAAAAATTTTATAATTTTTTTCAAACTGTAAAAAATGTGCTATCTTAATTTTTATTGTTTGAAAAAATTCATATTCATATACCCGAGCAGCACACTCGATCGATAATATCGAAAGTTGAAACGTATCGATAAAAAATCGTTTAAAAATCTAAAGATGTTCTCACGATATGATACAGATTTAGCTGTACGATTTTATAGGCAAAAAATCTAAAAACTATCGAATTCGATAATATTACGATTTTAGGACGATATTCGTCAACGATACTATCGACAAAGAATATTAAATTTATCGAATCCGATTTTCCACCGATTTTGTGCAGATATTTGAAACTATATTATCGACAAATAATCTGAAATTTCTCGAATTCGATTTTTTAACGATTTTGTGAAGATATTTGAAACTATATTATCGACACGTAATCTGAAATTTCTCGAATTCGATTTTTTAACGATTTTGTAAAGCTATTTACAACTATATTATCGACAAATAATCTGAAATTTCTCGAATCCGATTTTCCACCGATTTTGTGCAGATATTTACAACTATATTATCGAAAAATAATCTGAAATTTCTCGAATTCGATTTGTTAACGATTTTGTGAAGATATTTGAAACTATACTATCGAAAAAGAATATTAAATTTATCGAATTCGATTTTTTAAAGATTTTGTGAAGATATTTAAAACTGTATTATCGACAGATTATATGAAATTTCTCGAATTCGATTTTTCAACGATTTTGTGACGATATTTAAAACTATATTATCGACACATTATATGAAATTTATCGACTTCGATATTTCAACGATTTTGTAACGATAGTTGTTGAAACTATATTGATTTTTTTCTAGTCAAAAAATACCTACTTTATATTCAAAATTGGATGGGAAGAAAGGGCCAAATCGAAATTTTTATAATAACCAAAATTAAATCCAGAATATTATTCTACAACTTTTGTTTGAAATGTTTTTTCAATTGGACCTCATCTCTAGCCTCTATTATTTTGCATTTACCTACTTACGTGTAACAGTAATATGCGAAATCAAAATTGAAAAAATTTTCAAACAAGTTATCTAGTTTTTTTGGTTTACTAGGTATTTTACTTGAAACCAGATCGTTGTTCTTAAATAAAATTTTACCAAGTTCAATACTACGATTACTATGTGAATACTTAGTATTTAAAATTGAACGGGAGGGAGGCGCCCAATCGAAAATTTTGTAATGACCAAAATTATTCTTAGAACTTTAAGCTACAACTTTTGTTTGAAAATTTTTTCAATTGGACCTCTCTTTCTCCTCCAATTTTGCATAATACTCCGTTGATACTTATTCAAAATTGGAGGAGCGGAGGAAAAAGGGGCCAATTTGAAAAAATTTTCAAACAAAAGTTGTAAATTAAGGTCCTAGAAATAATTTTAGTTATTATAAAAATTTCAATTGGACCCCTCCCTCTTCTCCAATTTTGCATAAGATGTTTGAATATTATAATCCAATTCGTATTATGCGAACGAACTCCGATGTTCGCAACAGACGCTTGTTTTGGTAGAAACTGCTGTATTTGGAACGAAATTCGCCAGCCTTAAGCGTAACTACGACTTCAAACTCGCCAGCCGGTCTTGAAAATGTGCGCGCGCATATACCCATATATGCTAAATTATCTACAAAAAATCGATAGAATATCGAAACTAGATAATCTACAAAAAATCGTAATACAAAATCGATAGAATATCGAAATTAAATCGAAATAAAAAATCGATAGAATATCGAAACTAAATCGAAATAAAAAATCGACAGAATATCGAATTCGATAAAGTGTCGCGTTAGTTCCGCATAAATCGTGTAATTATCTTTCGATTTATAGATAGGTTATCGATGAAGTATCTAACTATAATCTTGAGATTTTTAAAAGAAAAATCGTTCGATTTTATCGAAAGTTTATCTGTTGATGGATTTTGCCAACTATAATTCATCGATAATCTGTCGATATATCGAAAGATAATTTCACGATTTATGCGGAACTAACGCGACACTTTATCGAATTCGATATTCTGTCGATTTTTTATTTCGATAATTTGTCGAGTGTGCTGCTCGGGTACTAGTAATAAAAATTTGAATGGAAATGACTGAAACTAAAAAAAGGAAAATTTGATAAAAGTTGAAAATACGTTAAATAAAACTGAAACATCTCAAGTAAAAATTGCATTAAAAACAGTAATAAAATGAAAAATGGAGAAACTAAAAAAAATTATATAACATTGGAAATGGAAAAATGCCAAATAAATCGAAAATGGCTGAAATTTTTATGAATGAAACTGAAAATTAGAGTCAAATTTGAAAAATAATGAAGAAAATATAATAAACATGTCTAAAAACTGGGAAAATATTATACATAAAAAAAGTTTATTGAATAAAATGAAAATTAAAAAAAAAAAAATTTCAATTCAATCAAAATTGACAGAAAATTGATTAAAATGAAGAAGAATAGGTAAATAAGAATATTCGTACATCAAAAATTGAAAAAAAAATCAACTGTGGTGGGAATGAACAAAAATTGAAAAAAATCTAAAAAATTAGAAAATTCAAGTTAAGTCATTAATTACTTAAAATAGTAGAAAAATGAATATCAAAGGAAAATTTGAAACTGAAAATGGAAAAAATTCACAAATCAAAAATAAGCAGAAACGAAAGAAAATAAAAAAAAATTTCAGAAAAAAATTGAAAGTTATTAAAAATTGCATAACGGTAGTAGAAAATTTGAAAAACTGAAATGAGTTACGTACATTGAAATTAAAGAAAACTAGATAGGAAAATTGTAATGAAATTAAAAAGTAAAATTGAAAATTATAAAGAACATTGACAGTTGAAAAAGTTGAAAATGAGTCGAAATTGACTGGAAATTAAAAACTCGTAAAATAAAAATTTGGGAAAACTGGAAATTTATCAATTGAAAAAATTTGGATAAAATAGAAATTTGGAAAATAATTAAATTTAATAAAAATTGATAAAAAATCAAGGAAAAACAAAAAATAACGTACCTAAATTAGGAATATTTTGAAAATATGAATTGTCTTTGAAAAAAGTTGTCACAAATTATCGAAAATTATGAGAAAAAAAATCAAAATCAGAATAAGATTGAAAATAACTAAAAATTAAAAAATTTACAACTGAAAAAAAAATCAAAAGAAAAAGAAATCAAAAAATATTAAAAACTGGATAATGAGTCAAAATTTCAACAAAAAAAAAATGTAAACATGAAAAAATACGTGAAAAAAAATATAATAATAAGAATAATATTATAAAAATTATAGGTATTGTCCAACCATTATAACTTGACGCGTCCGCCTAACGGGTTGGATAGGCAAAAAGCGTTGCAGTTCAGGGGTTCGCAACGACATTTTGTGGTTTACAAAGTGGCGTTATCACTGTTTTGTACAAATGTTGAGCAACCCTGCTATGCTTTTTGCATACCCAGTGAGTTAGGCGGACGCGTCAAGTTATAATGGTCGGACTATACTAATTAAAACGAACATGAATGACCTGAACCTGAAATTGAAGAAGAAACTAAAATCAAAATGAAATTTAAGTAAAATATTGAAAATAAAAAAAAATAAATTATTAAGAGAAAATAATTGAATTTTGAAAATTTTGAATAAATTGAAGTAGGTATCTATTTAGGAGTACAGAATAAAATAAAAAATAAATACAGAACATTTAGCAATTATAAACATCTGAACCACTTCAAATAGAAGAATTACTAAATGAAAAAACAATAGAAGTACTTCATTTTTTAACTGAAATAAACATACTTAATTTTTTGTAATATTAGAATAGATTCTTTGTTTTGTAATTATTATCTATCTATAAGAATGTAACTTTTTCTTGGTCGCAAATGACTCAAACAGTCGAGTGACGTTAAATAAAAGAAATTTAAAAAAAACAAAAAAAAAACACCTTAATAGTTGAATCAAAAATGACGAAAAATTGAATCAAAATAAAATTTTTAAAATTTGAAAATCACCAAAAATTACCTAAGAAAAAAATTGAAAAAGAATAAAAATTTTGAAAATTAACTTATCTGTATTGCCAAGGAAATTCGTTAGTTTTCTCTTCTGTTTTTTTTTAAATCAAATTTTAATTTTTTTCTAAAACAGGAAAATTAATTTTAAAAATGGATGTTCAAAAATTCTTTAACAAAAGAAATTTTTAGCCTTGTTTAAGTTGAAAACAATTTTTTTCCAGTCAAAAAAATCATAAAAATTCACTAAAAAATTAAAGACGAAATACCCATTAGTTGAAAAGGTATAGGCACGTCGATTTCCCAATTTTCAATTTATATAGGGTCAATGTCTTTTGCCTCCGCTTTTAATGTTTGATAAACCAAAACAACAACGACAATAATCTATTCGTCTGCATATAATTTGAGGCTTTTGAAATTCAACCTTTGATTTGATAAAAATTACTAAACAGAGGACTATTTGCTTGTTTCTTTTGAATAGTGAAATTTAGAATTTCGAACACAGTGTACGTAGGAATAATATCTAAGTATTGAAATGAAGTTCGAAAAAATATCATTAAAACGAGAAAAAATTCCAGACTTGATATTTTTTACTTTCAAGCAATTTATCATTTTTAGGCCCGGTTTTTCAATACCCAGTTAAAAATTTCAACCGACTGTTAAAATTAACCTGCCAATCACATTCGGATAACGGTAAAATTATTCGAATATTATTGGCCAGTCAAATTTAACAGTCGGTTGAATTTTTTAACTGAGTATTGAAAAACCGAGCCTTAGTAAAATGAAATATAGGAAGGCAATTAAAACTTTATTCGTTCAACCATTACGTACATCAAAAGTTGATAAAATTTTCAACTTGTTTCCTCGGTTTTTTTTTTAAAACACCCCATTTTGAAAATATAGCATCATCTTTTAATTCCAAATTTTTTCTAGAACTATGTGGCTCATTTAAAAATTTCCACGTAGAAAGAGACCAGACGAAAATGTCGATGGAATCGAGACACGCGAATTTCCTACGCACGTACGTCATAATTTTACGACCTAATAAAATGTACAAAGATGGGGTGAACCTGTTGATTCGATAGCATAATAAATTAATTCCCGAATCGTAAAATATTTTTTCATAAATAAACCGTTGCAAATTGACTGTGTTTTGTGTGCGTACTTTCAACTTCTCTGATAAGTTGAAAAAATAAGCCTTAAAAAATTTATTACAAAAAAGTTTTTATGGTTGGGAATACAAAACGTTTGTATAATTTTTAAGCTTTTAAGTTGACAAAAAAAGTTCTAAGTATTTACGTGTCTTTGTCTGTCTTCATAACTCGAGAAAATATACTTATCCTTTGGGGATGCTTTTTTTTAAAACAAATAAACCATTTAGACGGATACGTATAGAAATGAGTATTTTTTCCTAATTCAACGGACCTATTTTTCGAATGCATTTTTTCTAATAAAGATGAAAAATAGGAATAGCGAGAGAATTAAATTTACAACGTGAAATTAGCATAAAAAACACTGTGGAGGGTTTCAATTCGTCCTTTTTCCTCTGAATGATTTTTTTAGTCGAATTTTTTTCTTAAATACTTAATGACTATTGCGTTGAACCCGGAATTGGAAGTGGGGTGGGATGACTTTTCATAATATTTTTTGGAGAATCGGAGCCCATAAAAATGACAATTTGGTCCATGTCACAATTCCTATAATAATTATTTGTACCTAGAAGATCATTTTTTTTTTAATTTTCAAGTTGAGATTATTTTTTTGAAAAAATTCAAAAAATTGTTTAAAAATATTTTGTTGCACAAAAAGTTTTCTTTTAAGAAAATTTGCAGAAAAAGTTTTTATTTTAAAAATATTCGTTAAAAAAATAAATACATAAATAAAAATTTTATTTAAAAATTTCAAAAATATTTTCTTACCGAAAATTTTCAAAAATTATTTTAATGATTCCAAAATATTATCTTTAAAATATTTTTTGAGAAAAATTCAAAAAATCTAGCAAAAAGTGTTTGAAAAATATTTTTTGTTCATTATAAAAAAAAAATTGCAGGAACGAACTACTTACCTATTTCAAAAAAATGTTTCTGAAAAATTTTTAAAAAGATTTTGTCGAGAAATTTTTAAAATAAAATTATTTAAAAAGATACCTAATTTTTCGATTGTCAAAAGATTTCTCAATAAATTTTTTTGACGAGAATATATATTTTTTTTCATGGGACACCGCTGAAGCTTGTTTTTTGGTGATTTTTGCAAAAATTAGAAATTTTACTACGTACTACAAAATCTTCAAAATTTCATGTTTTTGGCCGAATACCTATCTATTGTGCTTTCAATTTCAATGTACTAGGTTGCTGATTTCTTCAAAACGAAAAATCAGCTAAAACTAGGACCTTTTGTTCAATATACGAATTTTAGCTATTTAATTTAAACATACCCGATACTGCAACGTAAATCACTTCTATCAAGGTTATAAAATTCAATTTCTCTTACCTAGAACAGAAAAAAAATTCATAAATTAGTTATTGAATTAGTGGAATAAAAATAATACAATTATTTACAATGAAATCTATTTTGTAGGTACTAAGATAAAATTTCCTTTTATTTTTGAAATATATATTGTTAGATTATTATTTATTACACCCATCGGAGGCGGCTTTAGATGTAGTGGGAGAGTGATTATGGTGATTTTTTGAATTTTCTGATTTTTCTTTCACAAAAAAATTTATATTTTTTCATTCAAACAAAAAAATTAAAAGTACATTTTTCTTCAATAAAGTCAGAGTTTTTATTCCTCCCAAGAATTACAAGATCCCTCTTCAAAAAAAACAAAAAAAAAACAGTTTTTTTTATTCCAAAAACTTGAAAGTTTAGACAAAAAATTTTAAAACACGAAATTTTTCACCCATTTTTAAACAAGAATTTTTTTTTACGCTGACTCCAAAAAAATTAAGATGAGCTTTATTTTTAATTCCGCAAGAAAATTCAGAAATTTTTTCCTCGAAAAAAAAATGAGAAATCTTCTTATTCTGAAAAAATAGAAAAAATCCTTACTTACTAATTTTCATAAACACCGAAACACTTTTTTTCTAAGAAGTTGTTAGTTTTTTCTTTCGAAAAATTGAAAAAAAAATCGGGTTAATTCCAACTTTATATTCCATGAAAATTCAGAATTTTTTCACAAGAAAATGAAAGCTTTTTTCTCTGAGAAAACTAAACGATTTTTTACTTGTAAAAAATTTGAGAAATTTTCCAATTTTAATTTTTTTTAAGCATAGATTTTTTTCTACTTCAAGATGTTTTTCTAAAAATTTGAGAGGACTTTTTTCTCTTGAAAAAATGAAAGATTTTTTAATCTATTTTTAAATATTTTTTAAAAATATTTTTTTTAAGTTGACTCCAAAAAATTTAGATGAGCTAGGTAATTGCAAGAAAATTCAGAAATTTTTTTCCTCGAAAAATCTTTTTATTTTGAATAAATAAAAAAAATCCTTATTTTATATACATTGAAAGATTTTGTTTCAAAAAAAAAAAAAAAAAAAAGACAAAACAGATTTTTTCTAAAAAATTAATTTTTATTCTCTCGAAAAATTGGGACTGACTCCAACTTTTTATTCCAAAAAAATTCAGAAATTTTTTCCTCCAAAAAATGGTAGATTTTTTTCTGAAAAAACTAATAATGATATTTTACTACCTACAAAAAATTTGAGAAATTTTTCAATATTATTGATTTTTTTTTCAAAAAAAGAAACCCGAGCAGCGCACTCGATCGATAATATCGAAAGTTGAAACGTATCGATAAAAAATCGTTTAAAAATCTAAAGATGTTCTCACGATATGATACAGATTTAGCTGTACGATTTTATAGGCAAAAAATCTAAAAACTATCGAATTCGATAGTATTACGATTTTAGGACGATATTCGTCAACGATACTATCGACAAAGAATATTAAATTGATCGAATCCGATTTTCCACCGATTTTGTGCAGATATTTGAAACTATATTATCGACAAATAATCTGAAATTTCTCGAATTCGATTTTTTAACGATTTTGTGAAGATATTTGAAACTATATTATCGACACGTAATCTGAAATTTCTCGAATTCGATTTTTTAACGATTTTGTGAAGCTATTTACAACTATATTATCGACAAATAATCTGAAATTTCTCGAATTCGATTTGTTAACGATTTTGTGAAGATATTTGAAACTATACTATCGAAAAAGAATATTAAATTTATCGAATTCGATTTTTTAAAGATTTTGTGAAGATATTTAAAACTGTATTATCGACAGATTATATGAAATTTCTCGAATTCGATTTTTCAACGATTTTGTGACGATATTTAAAACTATATTATCGACACATTATATGAAATTTATCGACTTCGATATTTCAACGATTTTGTAACGATAGTTGTTGAAACTATATTGATTTTTTTCTAGTCAAAAAATACCTACTTTATATTCAAAATTGGATGGGAAGAAAGGGCCAAATCGAAATTTTTATAATAACCAAAATTAAATCCAGAATATTATTCTACAACTTTTGTTTGAAATGTTTTTTCAATTGGACCTCATCTCTAGCCTCTATTATTTTGCATTTACCTACTTACGTGTAACAGTAATATGCGAAATCAAAATTGAAAAAATTTTCAAACAAGTTATCTAGTTTTTTTGGTTTACTAGGTATTTTACTTGAAACCAGATCGTTGTTCTTAAATAAAATTTTACCAAGTTCAATACTACGATTACTATGTGAATACTTAGTATTTAAAATTGAACGGGAGGGAGGCGCCCAATCGACAATTTTGCAATGACCAAAATTATTCTTAGAACTTTAAGCTACAACTTTTGTTTGAAAATTTTTTCAATTGGACCTCTCCTTCTCCTCCAATTTTGCATAATACTCCGTTGATACTTATTCAAAATTGGAGGAGCGGAGGAAAAAGGGGCCAATTTGAAAAAATTTTCAAACAAAAGTTGTAAATTAAGGTCAAAGAAATAATTTTAGTTATTATAAAAATTTCAATTGGACCCCTCCCTCTTCTCCAATTTTGCATAAGATGTTTGAATATTATAATCCAATTCGTATTATGCGAACGAACTCCGATGTTCGCAACAGACGCTTGTTTTGGTAGAAACTGCTGTATTTGGAACGAAATTCGCCAGCCTTAAGCGTAACTACGACTTCAAACTCGCCAGCCGGTCTTGAAAATGTGCGCGCGCATATACCCATATATGCTAAATTATCTACAAAAAAATGGATAGAATATCGAAACTAGATAATCTACAAAAAATCGTAATACAAAATCGATAGAATATCGAAATTAAATCGAAATAAAAAATCGATAGAATATCGAAACTAAATCGAAATAAAAAATCGACAGAATATCGAATTCGATAAAGTGTCGCGTTAGTTCCGCATAAATCGTGTAATTATCTTTCGATTTATAGATAGGTTATCGATGAAGTATCTAACTATAATCTTGAGATTTTTAAAAGAAAAATCGTTTGATTTTATCGAAAGTTTATCTGTTGATGGATTTTGCCAACTATAATTCATCGATAATCTGTCGATATATCGAAAGATAATTTCACGATTTATGCGGAACTAACGCGACACTTTATCAAATTCGATATTCTGTCGATTTTTTATTTCGATAATTTTTCGAGTGTGCTGCTCGGGAAGGTTTTTTCTTCTACTTCTAAATAACTATTAACTATTTGAAAAAATGAAAGATTTTTTTAATCATTTTTTTTATCTACTAAAAAAGCGTGTTTTTTAAGCTGACTCAAAAACATTAGGTACATGAGCTTAATTTTTAATTGCAAGAAAATTAAGAATTTTTTTCAAAAAAAAATCTTATTCTGAAAAAAAATATAAAAATCCTTATTATTTTCATAAATATTGAAAAAAAATCGGGATGCTCCAAAAAAAAGGTAGGTACACTACACACCTACCTACCTATTACCTTTTATTCCAAAATAATTCAGAAATTTTTTCTTTCAAAAAAATGATAATTTTTTTTTCTGAGAGAACTAAATGATTTTTTACTCCAAATTTGAGAAATTTTTCCAAAAAAATTGGAATATTCTGTATTTTAAAAAAAGTTGAGAAAAATTTCCTGAAAAAGGGAATCATAATCCTCGAAAAATAAATTTTGAAGTCACATTCGGCTCTCATGCATCGTCTAATTGCTACGTTTTTTTCTAATGGAAAATTTGCAAATAAAATACACGACGAGACGACGAGATTTAATGAAAGGTACCTATGTATAAGAATTAATTATTCTTTGGTTTTTTGATTCCTTTGAAAAGGATGCCTCTTATTTACTCGAGTTTGCGAAAAACTTTACCACGGTCGGAACTCTAGCCATATATTAATCCGTCACAACGTGGAATATTTAAAAATACCACCAACCAGGTACGAATACGTAGAACAAGGGCGAAAAAAGCTTTTTAATTCATCTAAGTCACAATCCAACATACTGCTATACTCGTATATGGGCGAACGACGACGGTGCAAAAATCCAATCTGTACAAAGATTTATCTTCTTCTTAGTGTAGCACAATTTAAACGATCATATGTTCGCCCTTACACATAATCAATAAAGTAGAAAACGTTTCGAGACCGTAATTTATTGCTTTATGGGTAATTAAACCAAGAAGATTACTTTCATTGGTAAAATCTATTACACAGCGGAGCGTGTACCTTTGATAAATGAATTATTCTCCCATACTACGCCGTCGAACTCGAAGCCAAAGGTAGATTCAAATTCCCCACTCGAGTAGGTGAAATTTGCATGACACTGAATTACAGATACATTTATATTTCTCTGTTGCTCTACAAACATTAAGGATACCATATGATTCCGAGAAAATTGCAACTCGGTGTGGTTTTTTTTTAGCACGAGGTGGGAAAAAAGTAAGTAAAGAAACAACGATGAACATCATTAAAAATTCATTTACATTCGATTCTACGTTGAAAAATAAAACAAGTGTATTTAAATGCATTTTTAATATCGCTAAAGAGTCTGGATAAAATTTTCCGCTTCATTTTACTCTTTTTGCATTTAATATTTCACGATGAAGTACTCGATTCCCGCAGGTGATATTTTTCACAGTCGTATTCAGGTATTCTCTGATTAATTTTTATTTGTGTTTCGAATTAATCCGTTCTAGGCTTCTAGGCTCGCTGTATACGCGAATAGCTTCCAGTTACCACAATAACCCGACTCGAAAGCGTACAAAGGTGAAAACAAACGTGTCAGAGATTAATATGTCAAGTTTTAAAAAATTGTTACCGTGATGCGAAGTGAAAATAGCAGGCAGGCTTTTTGCTTGCGACCAAAAAAACACCTTTCGTTAAGAGCATATTTTTCAAAACCCTAACCACATCAGTTAACTTCACGTTGACATAATTAAGTATATAGAATTTACTCGAGTTGAAATCCTATAAAATGGCTTTTTAAGCGAATTAAAATCTGACGAGCGTTGAAATGGGCGAAAAAAAATTAAATATTCTTTTGAAAAATGAAAAACGTTATTTTTCTGCTCTTTTGTACATTGAAAAGCAACTGCTCTTCTGGCAACGTAGAAACCATTAAAAACACATTCGTGTTTCAATTTCAACCGCGAGTTTTACTTTACGATACGAGTTCTTATCGAAATTCGAAACCAAAATAATGGGAAAGTCGTTGACAAGCAAACATACAGAACATACGTATCTTCATAAGACAGACTGCGTACATTTTCAAAGCACCTAGAAATTTAATTATATTAATGCAACGCAACGTTCTCGTAACGTATCGCAAGTTATTTTAAATTAATCTAAGCATTGCTAATAAGAATCTTTTAAAAAGTGGGTAAACGACACATTTCACAACGAGTCGTGTTATCAGTTGACATATTATATTAAATGCGTCGACGTATTTGCGGCGTTTCGGTATGCAATTTTATTAACATCAAAACCAGACACGAACATCTAACATCATACAAACTACATGGATGAAATTGGTATGCGGGAAGAAAACGATTTTTTTTTTGTATTACGAGTGTGTAGCTTGAAAGAATTCGACATGTTTTTCGCAAGGTGACCAGTCGATTGAAAAATGCTATTGAAGCAGATTTCGACGGAGTGGTGATATTTTTGTGCGAAAAGAGTCGCAAATATGGTCTTAAAAAGATGTGCTTTTCAACATATTGAATGAAGTAAACTTTGAAGAAGTAAGTAAATTAAGTAAATTAAAATATTATATAGGAGTATTAAAAATTCACTTCGAAGGTCTTTTTTTTAATCATTATGTCATTATTTTCGAACTGAAAATTGAATTTTTAGAAAACTTTCACATTCACCTTAGAGAAGAAGAACCAAAAATTATCGATTTAAACAAAATTCGAATTTTTTCCAAAGCTGTAGAGTTTTAGAAAATTTTCAACTGATCACAACAAGTGCAAAGGCTGGTTATTTCTCCAATTTGGTCAATTTCAATCACTTTCAAGCGAATAAATTTTTGAATTTTTTTCAAGTCCAATTGTTAAAAACTTCAAGTACAGTCGGTTTCAATAATTTTTCTTTGATAATATATGAAATTTTCAAGAAAAAGTTTTTTTCTTGAAAAGTAGATTTTAAAATAATTTTAAACGTTGGAATTTGGAAAAAATGGTCAAATTTCAAAAGGATTCAACAGTTGAATTTTTAGTAGTAAACGAAGTTTTCGAAAAAAATGTGAAAGTTGAATATTCAACAACATTTTCAACATTGTGTTTTTGAAAATTTTATTAAAGTTCATTATTGCAATTTTAAAAATAATGAGTTGAAGTTGAAATAAATAATTTTTCTTTTGAAAATTAAAAAAAAAATTATTTTTATAAGTTGAATTTTTGAAAATTCCCAAAGTTGAATTTTGCAAAAATTCAAACAGTCAAATTTTCGAAAAAAGGATATAAAAAGTTAAAAACTAGTCAAGAAATGCTGAATGTCAAATTTTTCGCAACAAAATTCGAAAGTGGAACTTTTGAGAATATCGACACAGTTGAATTTTTAACCTAAATTGTCAAAGTGGTTTCGAATTTAAAAGTTTTTAAGGTCAAATTTTATTAAATTAATTTCAAAGCAGTTGATTTAAAAAATACAAATAAGATTCAATAGAAATTTCAGAATTTTTTTTTAAGAAACACTGAAAGTCAAATTTTTAAACAAAAATTCAGAAGTCCATTTTTTTTTGAAAGTACAATTTAAAAAAATTTTAATAGCATGTTTTTTTTTAAATTTGAAAGTTGGTTATTTTACTAGGTAGGTACCTATTATTTTCAAAGTTATACGATTTATTAAAATTTTCCAAGTCAAATTTTTTTAAAAGATTCGATATGTTTGAATTTGAAAAAAAAAATTGGAAAATTTATTTAGAAATTTTAAAAGTAGTTTTCTTCAAAAAACAACAACAACAACGACAAAAAGTCAATTTTCATAAAATTATAAAAATGTAAGTTATTGAACATTTTAAAGTGAATCCTTAAAGTTTAATTTTCTCGAAAAACTTATTGAGAAAGGAATTTCAAAATCCGATTTAAAAAAGTTAGAAATTGAATTTTTTTAAAACTTTTCTCTCAAAGACCACAAATATTTCTATAAAGTTTTAAAAATCGAGTTTTTGAAAATCCAAGTCACATTTTTAGAAAATTTCGACTGTTGAATTTTCAAAAAGAAAATGGTCAAATTTTCGAGAAAAAAATTTTTAAAAAAAATTTTAATGTAGAAGTTGACTTTTTAAAATTTTTGAAATTTTAATTTTTCAGTTGAATTTTTAAAAAATATTCTTAGAAAGTTTGTAAAAAAAAATTATAACCGAAGTCAATTTTTTAGAATTCAAAAATTTTTGAAAATTTTCTTTTAAAAAAAAATCGTCCATCCCGGCGACACTGCTAGGATGCGTTTCTTCAGAGTGGAGTAGGAGGGGGAGGGGAGGGGAGGGGAGGAGAAAGATAAATTTCAGAGACAAAAAAGGATTTTTTAAATATACCTAATAAAAAATATTAAGTACAGTTGAATTCTCAAAAAAAAAAAGCATAATTCCAATGGAGTTGTAAAGAAACTTCAAAAGTCAGATTTTATACCCAATAATTCAACAAAAATTGAATTTTTGAAAAAATTTCCACTGTAAATTTTTTTTTTTAATTTCTTAAAAGGATAATTCTTTTTAATTTTAGAAGTTTGATTTTTCAAAAATTTTAAAATCAAATTCTGTAAAAAATTCAAGTTTAATTTTTTGATCTTAAAAAAAAAAAAACTGTATAAAAATCACTCAAATGTGAGCAGTCACGAGAAAGTACGTCTTATTGTCCATGCCGCTTACCCTAGAACATAAAATCTGTACGGCAATGGGATTAAACGCGGACACTAAGCCGCATTTTCTGGTGACCATTACATGGTGTGTCACGAGAAAACACGGTTTAGCGTCAGTAGCTAATAACATTGTCATACAAACGATGTTTTAAACAGTTCTCCTTATGGGAAAACGCCATAAGCGGCATGGACAATAAGACGTACTTTCTCGTGACTCCTCACAAATGTTGATTTTTTCAACAACAAAAAAATTCTAGAAACCCATTTTTATAAAATTCTTTAAGTTATACGTATTTTTAAAATTTTTTAAGCCAATACTCGTACTTTTTTAAATCTGGGAGAACTTTCGAAAAAAAAAATCATAGCGTTTTTTTGATAAAATTTATTACCTATTTAATTAAGTCAGGATAAAACATTTTTGAAACATTTTTTTTTAATTTTTTTATTTCAACAACTAAAATTTTAGAAATGTGTTTTTTGAAAAAAAAATAGAAAGTAAAATTGTTCGAAATTGGAGAGTAAAAAATGTGAAAAACTAAATTTTTAATCCAAAAATTAAAAAAAAAAAAGTCGAGAATAATTTTTGAAAAGAAACTGGAAGTTGAATTTTGGACCTTTTAAATTTGACCCATTTCAATAGTTCTTATAAGCATGAAAAATTTTCAAAATTTCCTCAAAATTGAATTTTTGAAAAAAAAAATTATTAACTAATTTATTGTTTTTTGAACGTACCTAACATAAATTTCCAAAAACGTTTCGCAAGTTGACGTTTTTCAAAAATTTTGTATTTTAAACACATTTTCCAATTGACAGAAATTTTAAAAAAATGCCAAATTAAATAAAATATTTACAATTTACCTAGTCAATAATAATAAACTTTTCCAAAGTCATCATTTGATTTTTTTCAATCAGACATATTTTATTTTTCAAAAATGCCAATTTATAATCTATCGAAGTTGCAATTCCATACTCAGCTGCTCATTACAATAGACTCCGTTCGCAATAGAGAAATTCACCCGAAAAAAAAAACCAAAAAAAAACAATAGGTACAAAAGCAGATGAAATCGTCCACAAAGGGAATATCCTATAGATTGGTAAACTTTGTTATATTGTCTCCAATAAAATAATAACGTTGTACTTTGCAATCTTCGAGTTGAATAGCATTTCTAGAACCCTTATCCGGCAAACTATATCTTCGTTGTACAATTTCGTTATGATACGAAATATCCGGTACATGACTGGGAAATGGAATCGAATCGAATTTGGAATTCTGTTCGATTAACTGACCATGAATTGAGAATATATATTTTTGTAAATTTTACCTACATTTAAGTTTCTTGTTCGAGTTCTAAAAAAAGAAGATAGGACTATAAAAAAGTAAGTAAATCTCACTAAGTTATACTTATACATCTACAACTGATTCGGTAAATTTTTTTTGTAGCAGGTAGAAACCTATTTTTTATGGCTTTCAATTTTTGACCTAAGCTTAGACAGACTAAACGAATTTTTTCATTTCTCGAAAAGCATTTAAATGATGGCTTTCAGCTTCCTTCTTCGTTGTCCGAGCATAATATTAGAAAGATTAAAAATAAATTTTTCAAAAAATATCTTTTCACAAGAAGCATTATTATTGCACGTAAAAAATGGTAAATTACAAAGCAATAGTGATCATCAAGTTTCCAGTATTTTTCTTCTTCTTTTTTTTCTAGAGATTTTCTTTAAATTTTAATGAATCAAAATCTGATTTTTCTCAACTTATTTCAATCAAGCTCTTTGTTTTAAAAGCCTCATTTACAATTGTAATAATTTTTCATAAAATTTTCATCAGTTGAAAGAAAAAAAGCTCGTAAATAAGTTCGTTAAATACGACGTCGCAAATAATACGAGACTACTTGCTTTTCAAGAACAAAATCAAAATAACAATGTGGAAAAATATACGTGAAATAATTTCACCGCAATTGCTGGTCGATTTAGCTAAATAAAACGACTCTAATGGTAAACCGACGCCAATATAATATCAATGTAATAGGATATACGCCAACTATCCTCTAAACACATAAATGGCCATCGTATCGTCATATTAAAAACATTCTTCGCGCACACGAAAACGATAAACCAGCGAATAGATGCATTTTATCATAATCTTTCGGATTTAAAAAAATATACCCCGAGTTGGAGCGTATTAAAGTAGGAAAAAATCATAGTATCGCGTCGCGAAGAGTACAATTACTTTGGAGAAAAGCTATAAAAAAAAAGGTCACACGTCATTTAAAAAATCGTAAATTGCTCTCTCCCATAGCGCGCCAATTGCCCTAAACTTACAAATATGAAACATATCAATAGATAAAAAGCTCTACGTGAGTGTGGAAAGTACACTGGCCGTATCAACGATACGATACAGTTGGGTTCGTAATCGTTTAATCGTTCAAGCACGTTTTTCTCGACTCGATTTCATCTCGAACAGACGTCTCCGTTTGTTTTTCCCACTACCAAAATATAACGTCTTCTCAGCTTATAAAAAAGACAACCCGAGACCGTACTTACTTTTGTTTACACATTTTTCTTTCAAATAAAATTTATAACCGGATATTCCGAGAAATTGAACTTTTCCAAGAATAACTACCCTGTCCGAATGTGTTCTAACCCACGGTAGACGAATGAGATACGTCATCGGTGAATTATTTTTACACCGAGGAGATTTTCATCTACTATTTTTACTACCGACGATGCGGTGTCCTTTTAGCGAGTAAAATGAAAATGGAAAAAATGTAAATTGATAGGTACTCTTTTGAGGACTAAAAGCACCCTAAGAGGAGGCGTCAGCCACTTTCTTCGTAATCCTAAAAGCAATAAGCCAGCACGTTAGAATAGAAAATTCTACTCGACGAATATGCTAACGTAGAACAACGTTCGCCAAGTCGATAATCGTAAATATTGCAGTACAACCGAAGGTGGAAAAAATTTTAAATTTAGGGCCTGAAACGTTTTAGGCGGACACACATAGTGAAACTGAAACATTACCTTAAAATTCTGCGTTTGTTTCGTATCTCGAATGTTTTTCTCGCAGCACATATTTAAAATTGAAAGCGTTTTTAGATTGTCTCGCAGTCGCATTGAATTTTTGTAATTTTTTCTGATACATTATGTAAGTAGATGGTATCACGAATTCACGATGGAAACTTTTGAACGCCGGAGTGCTTAAATGTTTCCTTACGGTAAATCATTTTTACTAAAGTGGAAAATGATGCAGTATTATTGGTAATTTATTAATTGCTTTACTGCAGTGGTTCTCAATTATTTTTGCTCGTGTATACCCTAAAAAATAAATTAGTGATTGAGCGATAAATTAGCATTACAAGAAAAAATTATTTTTTTAAAAATCTTTAAAAATTCTGCATAAAAATTTCTTTTTCATTAAAAATTATCATTACTGGAAAAAAAACTCTCAAAATAAAATTATTTGGGATAAAAAAAATCACATTTTTGCATGAAATTATTTTAAAAATCAAAAAAAGCATATTCGAAAATCTTCTTTATGAGAAGTACATAGGTATTAATTAAGTATTATATCACCTGAGAAATTGAGAAATTTTTTCATCAGAAAAAATAAAAATTTTTATCTAAAAAAATAAAAATAATAAAAAAAAAAATCGAGAAATAAAAATAAAAAATACTCCCAAAAAATAGGAAGTTTCATTATACGACGTACCTATGTATAGAAAAAGGATTGGAAAAAATCAAAAAAAAAAAACAGAAAGATTTCTATTACAAAATATCGAGAAATTTTTTTTCTAAAATAATGAGAAATACTTTCACTTCTTATTTTTACTCATTGAAAGAAAAGAACAGAATTTTTTCGCAAAAAATAAAAAATATTTTTCAATCTTAAAAGTTGAAAGAATTTTTATTACATTAAAACAAAATAATACCTAATAATAATAATACCTAATAATATCTAATAAATTAAAAATTCTCCAAAAATTGGAAATTTTTTTCCACAAAACAAAAAAATGAAAAAAAATTTCTCTAATAATTGAAATGCCCCCATAAACCAAAAAACGAAAAATCGACCGTCGAAATTACGTCAGAACATACGTCAAATCGACCATTGAAATCGACTGTACTTTTTCATTCAAAAAAGGGAAAATAAAAAATCGTTTCTTCCCAAAAAATCGAGAAATTCTTTATTTAAAAGTTCATAAAAATTGATAAATCTCCTTTGCCCCCCCCCCCCAAAAAAAGTATTTTTATAAATGAAAAATATTTATAGGTACTCCCAAAAAATGAAAAATTCTATCCTATATGTGACCTTGCCTCAAGAAAGGATGCTATGACTAAAATCATATTTTTCAGAAACAATTAATTTAAATTTTAAAAGTGTATAGATCTTGATCAGAGCAAGATATCATTTTGAATTTTCGAATAATCAATGTTACCATGAAGTAAAATAAAAAAAGTACTTTTTTGATTTTTCACTTTCATATCAGTGGTGCCGCAGTGAGGAGCAAAAAAATGACTAAAATGAAATTGTGATGGAAAATTTTTTCAACTTGGTGATGTAGGGGTATTTTGACCTCCTGAATTCGAAAATCACATTTAAAATACCGTACCACAAGTGGTTCCTTTCCTGTGGGGGATAAAAGCTACGAAAATTTCATAAAAAGTAATAAAAATCATAAATAAGATGATAGGTATCTTCAACTTTCCATATCTCACTGAATTTTGAAGATGGAAAATTGGGACCAATTCCATTGGAAAAAGGGAGGTCTGAAGTGCTCGAAACCATCAAAACCCCACAATCGAAAATTTTTAGTCACAAACATTCTTTCTTGAGACATGGTCACACATAAGAAATTTGAAAAAATATTCAGAAAATTGGAAGATTTTTTACTATGTAGAAAAAAAAATCGAAATATTTTTCTAAAAAAGGTTTTAGAAATTTTTACTCCAGAAACTTGAAGAATTTTTTTTTTCAAAGAACTAACAAATTAAAAAAAATTGTCCAACAGTTTTAATCCGGAAAAATTTAAAACATTTTTGCATAAAAAAAAAACTCAAGAAAAAAAAACAAGTAGGTACCTAGCTACCTACTCCCAAAAAACTATAAATTCCATCCTAGAAATAGAATTGTAAAAAATCCAAAAAATTGAAAGATTTCTTATTACCTACAAAAAAAATGTGAAATTTTTTTCCAAAACAAATAAAAATACTTTTACTTTGGAAAAAAATAATTTTTTTCAGTTTAAAAAAAAACGAGAATTCATTTTCAAAAAATCAAAAAAATCTTCAATCTAAAACGTTGAAAGAATTCTACCATTTTCAAAAAAAAAAGAGAGAGAAATCTCCTTTTCCTCTCCAAAATGATTCTGTTTTAATGAAAAATATTTCTACTCCAAAAAAATGAAAAATTTTATCCTACAAAAAAAATCCAAAAAATTGGAAGGTTTTTTACTAAAAAAAAAAAAAATTGAAACAATATTTTTACTACAGAAACTTTGAGAAATTTTTAAAACATTTTTTCATCAAATTTGATCTCAAAAAAAAAACGCGAGAAATCAATAAAATACAAAAATGAAAATAACTCCCAAAGAAAGAGAAATTTTTATTAGAAAAACAATTGAAAAAAATCTAAAAAATTGAAAGATTTCTTATTCCAAAAAAAAAAAATGAAAAATACCTACTTTCACTTCGGAAAAAATTGATTTTTTTCACTTGAAAAAAAAAATTGATTTTTTTTTCAAAAAATCAAAAATTGATTTTTTTTTCAAAAAATCAAAAATTAATTTCAATCTAAAAAGTTGAAAGAATTCTTACCTACCTATTTCAAAAAAAAAACGTTTTTTTTTTTTTTAATAAGTTGAAAAAAATTTTCTAGTTTTTATTGCTAAAAAATTGTATTTTTTTTTTCTCCAAAAAAAAATCTCTCCAATAATTGAAATGCTTTTCAATATTTTTTATTTATTCAAAAGATTTTTCATTTAAAAAATAATAGCATGAAAATTTCATTATTCCAAAAAAAAAATCGAGAAATTTCTTCAACAACCTTTATAGACAAATGCTGCAATGAAGAAATTTTTCACAAAAGTCACCGTAACATTTTTCAAGCAAAATTAAAATTACAATTTAAAATAGGAACTGTCTTTCGCTATCCGTTCCATCGCTTTATGAAACAAAAAAGGTCATTATAGAAAAATTTTCATGTCACAAAGTATTTGCTACAAAAGCTGACAAAATAACGAGAGGAATTTTCAATTTGGAGAGGAATTCTCTTTAGAATTTGACTTTGAGCTCCAAGGTCATACTTATGTAGTTTCACGGGAGAAACACTTTGGCTTCTACCAAAATTAAATAATTAAACCCGCCACAGAAATGGTTTCATTAGCTGAAAATAAAATTCAATTTCACGAAGCCAAAGAAAGACTTCAATTACCCAACCAAATCTAAACGCTCTGCTATCATTTTGACGGATATAAAAATGCAAAAATACGACCAAAAAAAGAATAGCCGTTGTCATCATTAGGGCGTAAAGTGCTCTCGAAAGTAAACTCGTTCATCGGTTTGGGCTGACATCATCTGTTTCCTGATGAGCCGGGAAAAGAATAGTAAAAAATGAATTTATTTTGAACTAATTCGCAGTAAATTTGTGGAACATGCGCCGCATATGGAATGGATATTTTGCCAGCTTGATGTACATTGTGTCTGTATAGTGTGTACTTTACCTATACACGAAGGAATCATGGACCCTTTGCCTTGTTTCGAGTTAGAGGGTGGAAATTCGTATGGCGAGCACGTTCGTTGAAAATCTGACCACTGATCTGGTAAAGGCAGTGAGCAAAGTTTATCCAACGTCTGCTTCATGCGACGCGTTTAATTATGAGTTTATTACGGCGTTATGGCTTAATTCCTACGCTCACTTTCTCAAACAGAGTCCGACAGCTCTGTGAGCACGATTTCTTTCATTTTTCTTTATTAAGGCGAGGTGCTTTAGATGAAAACATGGAGAGAAATAGGTACCGAAAGGTGATATGTGGACTGGCGTCCTGGGTTGGGAATTATTTTCGTAATTGATTTTTTTTTCAAGTTTAATGTCCTCTGGCTCGGGCGAAATGGTTAAACTTGAAAAATTATGGCATTTTTTCTTCTCTAAATAATTTTCATTGAAACTTTTATGAGAAACTTTTTTTTTTAAAATGAGTATTTAAGCAGGTACTACATACCGGGTGTCGGTGGAGTGCTGTATAAAACTTCAGATTTATATATACAATCGCGTAGCACTGACAAAAAATGTTATACAGGGTGTCCCGTCACCCGTTAACACCCCTTCACCAGCGATATAGTCAACTCAAACTAAGCTCATGTACGCATGTTTGCCGACCCTGTGAATTGAAGGGGCAGAGATATGCTGAACTGAAAATTTTTTTTTTCAGTTTTGTTTCAGATTTTTAACCATGCGTCACTCGACAATCGAGATAGGTAGAAAGTTGCACTATGCGGCGTTGAAAAGGAAATTTTGTGTAGAATTTTTTAGTGGGGTTGATAATTGTATTAGGTGATCAGGGGGGTCTGTACTGTATTGAATATCTAAAAAAAACGTGTCCAAAAATTGAGATTTTTTTGCAATTTTTGAGGAAATCTCAAAAAAGTTTCATCATTTGGTATTATTATTATGATTTGCCTTACATGAAAAAAGTTCGACCTTTCGAATGCCGCAAATCGGACTCTTCTATCTCACTTGGTTAAAAAGTTATAGCCATTTCAATTTCAAAATCAAGACTGAAAAACAAAAAATTATTTTTTCAAAAAAAAAAAAAATTTACCGAAATGTTCTTTAATTCATCTTTAACATCGAGTTTCGCTCAAAATTATTAGTTACGATAGGTATCAAGTTCCAAAAATTAAAATAATTGGAAATTTAAAAAAATGAAAAATAAATTGATTTTTTTTCTGTCTCGATTTCGAAATTGAAATTGCTATAACTTTTTAACCAAGTGAGATAGAAGAGTCCGGTTTGCGGCATTCGAAAGGTCGAACTTTTTTCATGTAAGGCAAATCATAATAATAATACCAAATGATGAAACTTTTTTGAGATTTCTTCAAAAATTGCAAAAAAATCTCAATTTTTGGACACGTTTTTTTAGATATTCAATACAGTACAGACCCCCCTGATCACCTAATACAATTATCAACCCCACTAAAAAATTCTACACAAAATTTCCTTTTCAACGCCGCAAAGTGCAACTTTCTACCTATCTCGATTGTCGAGTGACGCATGGTTAAAAATCTGAAACAAAACTGAAAATAAAAAATTTTCAGTTCAGCATATCTCTGCCCCTTCAATTCACAGGGTCGGCAAACATGCGTACATGAGCTTAGTTTGAGTTGACTATATCGCTGGTGAAGGGGTGTTAACTGGTGACGGGACACCCTGTATACACATGATGTCTATTTCAAAAATCAAAGGGGCAAGGTAAAATAAAATTGAGAATTTAAAAAAAATAATAAAGCATATGGGTAGTGTGTACTTGAAAAAATGAACATTTTTTATTCTTGAGATTATTTGTCTATATTCGTCCTCTCTAATTTTGCATATTAATATATGGTTACTCATTATTAAAAATTGAGGAGAGTTAAGGGTTGAATTGAAAAATTTTTCAAATAAAAGATGTTGATTAAGATCCTAGAAATAATTTTGGTTATTATAAAAATTTCGATTGGACACTCTCCTGTCTCCTCTCCTCCAATTTCGCATAATAAGTACAAAGACACTCATTATTGAAAAATGGGTGGGAGTGAGGGAGGGAGGGGTTGTATTAAAAAAATGTTCAAACAAAAGTTGTAGATTAAAATTGTAGAAATAATTTTGGTTATTATAAGAAGTTCGATTGGACCCTCCCCTTCCTTCTAATTTTGCATATTAGTACGAAAACACTCGAATTATTGAAAAATATGTGGAGGGAGAGGTTGAATTAAAAAAATTTCAAACAAAAGCTATAGATTAAGATCCTAAAAATAAGTTTTGTTATTATCAAAATTCCGATTGGAGCCCCCCCCCCCCAAAAAAAAAAATAGACTGAAAATTTTAATTTAAAAAAATTTCCTCATACTTAATTTTGCTCTGAATAAAAATCAATTCTAGATCACCCCCCTTCCTCCAGAAAAATTTGCAATTTTGAAGAATTTATACCAAAATTTAACGTTTGCTGGAAAATTCTAAGCATAATAAGTAAATATCTTGCAAAATGTTGGCCAATTTGTGAGGAAAAAAAATAATACAGTAATTTTCTGCAAAATGTTTGGAGGCATCATCTTGCAAAATTTTTTCAATTTTCTCCCTTTCAAAATTAATTCAGATTGTGATATGAAAATAGCCAAGTCCAAGTGTAAGTACACAGATGCAAGTCAAGAGGAACTTTTCAATATTTCTCATTTTTTTTTTTCAATTTCATGCAAATGTAAGTAGGTAACGTACGTACATAATTCCAGAAGAATTTGTATCCTTCACACTGACACGTTTTAATAAAAACACCACATTGTTAAACTGGTCCAAGTTTCAATTACATAAATCCGACGACCCTACGTAGAAAAATCCGACTCAGTCGTTTATTTTATTGAAAACTGTTCAAAGTTCATTTCATAAAATTCGGCTTCAGTTTAGTAAAATTTTCTGCTCGAATCACGTCGGCATCCGAATGTTTGAAAATCGACTATTTGAAGCGATTACAAGGGAATAAAATTTTTATCAAACTTCCATTGAATGACCCGAATAACCCTAAATTATTCCAACATTCGGTATCGACGTGAAACAGAAGCACTAACAGCACAGCAGTCACTGCCAGGCGTTCGTCCAAGCAGATAATGCAACTAAAACGAATAGAAATTCTTTAAAGAAAACTGAAAAAAGTCGACTTTCCGGTTTCTTTATTGCATGGTTTGTTGGAAAATAAACTCGCACCAAGGTATTTGTATTTTCTCTTCTGTTGCGAATGTGGAAAAAAAATAAAACTTTTACCATAAGAAGTACAGACAGACACACAACCTTTTAGTAAACATTCGCTATATGCGGTGAGATGTTATGAACCTGTAAGTAGTGAAAAAAAAATATTTGAAAATAAGCTAAAGTATTAACGATACTGGGCTGTGTTATTCTACACCAAAGCTATTCTCGTCAAACCGTTTGAAAAAAGATTAAAAGGATGTACACACCTACGGTGAACATCACAACGGATTATAAATTTTTATACACAAGATATTGTAGTTTACGTTTCGCTTTGCTTTTATACCGCTTCGTGGAATCGAATGGACATTAAAAGTATGCATTTGAAAATGTTGGACGATGAGAAATATTTTTTTTTACTCAAAATGAAAATATAGGCTGTTATTTTAACTTTTAAGATCAGTATTATGAAAGAGTATTTTTCAAGTATAAGTTTACAAAAGCTTTTTACAAAAATTACAACTTAAATATAGAATAGGTATACGTGAAGTTTTATTATCAGAGGTGTTATTACCACACCCATTACTATTATTTATATCGTTCACCGACGTATACCAACATTTTCCATTAACGAGGTATTTTCTTGAACGTATTCCTATAAGGCGTTTCAGCCCAAATTAATATTTACCATCGAACAGTTCAAATATTTCCAATTAATTATTTAGGAATTTTCGATTATTCAGATGTGAAAATGATACCAGAATGACAATGTCAATGTGAATTTCAATATTGTATAATATAGTGTCGCAATTTTAAGCACACCACTTGACAATTCACACACATATAAGACAATTTGCCTACCCAGGGAATTCAGGGAGCAGAAATATGCTCCATGAAATGTTTTTTTTACTGATGTAATTTTGAAAAAATAAAAAAGTGGGGTTGTATCATGAAATAATGAATTTTAATAAAAGTTCAAAAAAATGATACATAATTTATATTTTAGTCCATTTGTGAGGGAAAAAAGTTTTTTATTTTTTATTTATTTTTTTTATTAAAAATATCTCAATTTTTGAGAATAAAAAAAATCTTTAAAATTTTTCAGAAAAAAGTTTCTGAATTTTCTTGGATTACAAAATAATGTTCATCTTGATTTTTTTGGACTAAATAAATACCTAGGTAAAAAAATCTTTCAATTTTTTAGAGAAGAAAATCTGTTCAAAACGAAAATAGAAAGAATCTTTCAAGTACCTATTTAAAATAGGCGGAGGAAAAAATCTTTTAGTATTTTTTGGGAAAAAATTCTGATTTTTTAAAAAACTGTTTTAGTTTTGGGAACGAGAAATTCCTCAAGAGAAAATGTGTTTTTAATTTTTCCAGAAAAAATTTTCTGAATAATGTTCATCTTAATTTCATAGAAGTAAAAAATTATCTATTATTTTTATTATTTTTTTTTTTAAGAAAACTTACTATAAACTCTTTTAAATAAAAATATTTTCCAAACTTTTAAGAATTTTTTTTTCTAAATTTTCTCATGCCTGTCTTAATTTTTCAGCATAAAAATTTTTCATTTTTTTAATGAAAAAAAAATACCTAAATAAGTAAAAAAATATTATTTCAACTTTTAGGAGAAAAAAATTATTTAAAAAAAATCTTCAATTGTTTTGGCTTTTTTTTTCAAGTTTCAATTTTTCGGGAGCTGCAAATTTCTCAATTATATGGAAGTGAAAAAATTTTCCAATCTTTTCAAAAGAAATTATCTTATTTTATAGGATTATCTTTGGAGTAAATAAATTGGTAGGTAAAACAAATCTTTCAAATTTTCAGAAAAGAAAGTCTTTTTAATTTTTTAGAAAACAAATCTGTTGAAAAAATAGAAAGAAACCTTTTATAAAAAAATCTTTCGTTTTTTTTTTTTTGCAAAAAAATCTAAATTGTTTTGCTCATTTTTTTTTCATTTTTTCAGATTGGGGTAAATAATCATCATCATCATCATCATCATCATCATCATCATCATCATCATCATCATCATCATCATCATCAACAACAACATCATCATCCATCATCATCATCAGCCATCAGCCATCATCATCATCATCATCATCAGCCATCATCATCATCATCATCATCATCATAATTTAGATAATTTTCTCAGAGAGAAAATCTTTCAATTTTTTGGAGAAAAAAATACTAAATTTTCTTTAAATACAAAATAATGTTCATCTTGATTTTTTCGAAGTTAACGTAAAAAAAATTATTATTTTTTTAAAGCCAAAAAAATGAATAAAAAATCTTCAACTTTTTTTTAGCAAAGAATTTCTGAATCTTTTTGGAATTATAAGAAAAGAGAAATATAATTAGTGAAATAAGAAAAGATATGTAATCCTCAACAACCATACTTCGACTGTTTATATTTGATAATCTTTGTACACACATTTCTAATATTAACGTAACCGCGTATTTCTCTTCTGATACTTCCTCCAATTTTTTTTTTTTTTTTTTTTTTTTTTTAATTCATTTAAACGTAAATAATTATTATTAACGCTTAAAAAATTTCAGCACTCTTTTCCAAAATTAGTTAGTCAAAATCATATCCAGACTTCACTTTCCATAATCACTTCCAAATTTTACTTCCAAATAATTCCAAAATTTTCACTGTAAATCTGAAGAATCCAAAATCCAAACAAAATTTCATCAAAACAAACAAACCCTCACTTTTCAGTCCACATCATCTCTGTAAAATAAATAAAATATTATAAGCAAAATTTTAAACAAATTAGACTCCTTTATCAATTTCTTTGAACTGGCATACTTGCAAAAAAAAGTTTTCTTCCTAAACGTCTTGTTCTTTAGATTTTTGATTTTTCCACTTCTTTTCTACTTACTTTTCTACATAATTATCTTCTTTTTCATCTATTCTCCTTAATTATTCAACTACTTTTCCACTTAATTAGCTACTTTTCTCGACTTATGAATAGGTATCAATTCGATCTCCATAAAATTTTCTTCAACTTTTTCTTTCAAAATTTCCGTAAATTTATTCTTATGGGCACAACTTTTTTTAAAAATTTTTCACCAATCGTACATCATCATACCAACGTACTTCTACATATGCCATCTTTCTACAATCATTCATAAAATTTTTGATATATGCGTGCATGTCTACTTCATTTCAATTTTTACTACAATGTCTAACGTACTCCATTCACTGATTTTAATTCTTCGTTTAAATTTTACTTCGTTTTCATTCAATAAAATTTTCAAAATCCAACTAACGTTCAAATTTTTCTACGTTTTATTCCAAAAATTTTCAAATTCAACAGCAACTTTCAATAAATAATCTTTGTATTCACCATTCGATAAATTTTCGATTCTTAAGTTCAACATAATATTTCGTTCAAATTTCACCGTCTCCATTTAATAAATTTTTCAAATTCAACTTTCAATTGCACCTTCTACTTCATCATTCAACTTGTTTTTGTGTGCTTAAATCATTGTTCAAAATTTTCGAAAAATACTCCATATTTCTCCATTGAATATACGTACGTACAATCATCAATTCGTCATAAATTAGGTATATCAATTTTATTCGTAATAAAAATTTCATTCAAAAAAAAATTTTCAAAGCAACAAATTTCAAACTTGCTTTCATTCAATTGTTCATCAATAAATTTTCGTCACGTCGAGTCGTCATACAGAATTTTCAAAAAATACCACGTATTTCTTTCTCTTCTTAAAAGTCATATAAACCTGAAGAAAGATTAAACTCGAGGAGAAATTAACTTCAAGAGTGCCATCAATCGAATTATTGGTAAGAATTGTTGGCGGATTGTTGAGACGTAGATTCTTTTCTCTTCTAGCTTCTTCTAGTTCGGCTCGTAATCGATCAGCTTCTAATCGTGCTGCAGCTAACGCCATGATTCTCGAAGTTTAGGATCGTAACCACGCTCTGCTACCATATAAGAAAAGAGAAATATAGTTAGTGAAATAAGAACAGATATGTAATCCTCAACAACCATACTTCGACTGTTTATATTTGATAATCTTTGTACACACATTTCTAATATTAACGTAACCGCGTATTTCTCTTCTGATAGGAATACAAAATCTTGATTAAAAAAAGGTACTAATTTTTTGTTGAAATAAAGAAATAGGTAAAAACCCTTTACATTTTTAAAGAAAAACACCTTTCTTTTTTTTTTTTTATAAAATATAATTATAAATAATGTTTTTTTTATGGCCGGAAAAAATCTCAGAATTATTTGATGAAGAATCGTAATTTCTTGTCTCATTTAAAAAATAATGATAATTTGGAGTAAAAAATGGTTTGAATTTCCTTGCACAAAAAAAATCAAAATTTTTTGATAATTTGGTAAAAGAAACATTTTAATTTTTTTAAGGAGAAAAATTTATCAATTTTTTGGAATTTATCTTATTAAAAAAATTTCTCATAGTGCATAGATTTTCTAAAAAAATTAATGCAAGTCATAATTTAAAAAAAAAAAAAAAAATTGCTAAAAACAATTCCTCTCTTGCATCGATTTCGGCATTTTTTTGTTCATTTGTATTACTTGTAGGCCTAATTTTTCGTTTATTTCCAATTAAGAAAATGGAAAGTTCTTATTGAAAAATAGAAAATTTCTCCCCGCAAGCTATACCTTTGCCTATTTAACAGTACGGTTTGGCAAATACATCTACACATCATTGATAGAAGCTGCCGACTCGTCAAGTTGAAGGAGGATATTCTCAACTAAAACACCCTATATAAATCGTACATTTTTATATTAATCATAAATTTTATACGGGCCATCGTGCTAGCCTGAAGATACCATTATGCCATTTCAAAGTACCTGTACATTTTTTATGTAGCCATGTCAGTTATTTCACAAATTGGTTTCGGTCTGACATCTGAAATTGCGATGTAACCTCAATTAAATATATTTTCATCGGATGAAGAAAAAGGGGGAAGGGGAAAAAAGCACAGGGAACGTTACATTACGTTCAGCTATAGAGTGCACGATGGAAGAGAGGGGAAAATAAACTTCCTGTATTCGCGTCTTTCCAAAACCATAATTTTTTTTCGCCCTTTAAAAAATATATAATGTGTCTAAGAAGGTGATGTCTTCACCGATGATTCAATTCAGCTGTCATCTCGTACAAAATTTATACTGTTTTTTAATTTGAAAAATGGCACCAATGAGACTACGCCTTTATGTAGTAAAATGGTTAGTCAAAGATGTCCGTACTGTACAAAGCAACAATGAAATTTTCGTCGTTCTTTCACGTTTTTAAATAACGATGTATCGTGTTATGCATTTCAATCGTCTCTTTCTAATTGGAAAAATCAACCGACATGAAGGGGAAAAAATGAGGAAGTTTTTAAATATTTTTTTTTCCAGCGTAAAAAATAAATCTTCAAATGAAATTCTCGCACTTTGAGTAGCAAATTATTCGCGAGGGAGAGAATACTGAAAATAGCGTGGTAACTTTTTTATTTTTTTTGAAAACGTTTTTCATTTTCACATAGACCGCAACATTTCTGCGGACGAAAATATTACAACGGAAATGAGAATTTACATTTCCACATAAATTAGCGAGCAATTAGTGATAGCGAAAAAGAGTCGTGTTGGTCACAACAAACACCTCTGCAATCTTTGCAAATCCCTTTGTAATAATCTGCAACGTTAAAATAATAATTAATTTCGCAGCAACAACTTAAATCCCGAGAAACTTTCGGTGGCTTGCATTGATCCGACGAAAGCCAAAACAGAAAGTTTAGTTAGAAATTGAAAATTTTTATAGAAAAAAAATGCCTAGAGCTTTGTGTTTTTGTTTTTTTTTCATCCAAATACTACTCAAAAGCACGTTCATCAATCGTCTTGCTCTGTTTCTTTCTATTTCTATAAACTAGGGAAAGTTTTAATATTAAAAAATTACCAACAACCGTCGCGAAGTAACCCAGCGTAATAAATTAGAAACCGTTAAAAATGCAGCGATAAATTTGCTACGAAACATCATGTCGAAAACTAACTACTAAGTAAAGAAAGGTTGTTTTAACGAAAACACAAATAAGACTTAACCAACACGCGCTGACTAAAAATACTACGTAAATTTTATAGTATCCACGCGGGATATTTGATAAGCTGAGTACATTAATTTTATCTAACGTTCGTGCAAGAAAGATTAAGCTATGTGCTTCTGCAACAACTTGCAACTGAACTGAATTTTTATACCTAATGATGTATGAGAAGGGAATCGTAAAAAAACTAAAACTCTCATTGGAATATGTTCGACGTGCATAAAAAAAAAAGTTTTGTATAAAAAAATGTAGCTAGGTAATTCGCCAGGCAGAGTAAATACTGCAACCTTTTTATCATTTCGACGATTTTTTTTCAAATCCTCATTCATTGAAATAGGGCAGGAAAATAAACAATACCTTTATCTATCGGCTCATTCGGCTCATTACATTTTCAACGAGTTTACTTTTATACACTTCTACCTACGACAATCGATAGAAACAAAATAAAATACAAATTTCCATTCAACTTGCCTACTTAATACTAACTTAATCGCATAAAGTTGTTTTATAAGTTACATCGTTCATTAAGAAGACATACAATAATAAACGCGTATTTAATGCTTTCATTAAAAAGTTTTGACAACTCTTAATCGAAAACATTTCCTTCAATTTTCTATTTGCATTTTAATCTACTTTCAAATTGCAGTAACATTTCTATTATCTTGTCGTTCGGCTTGAGAAAGTTTCGAATAACATAGACACGATGCTTTCCAAACTGACTTTTGCGAAATACAAGTACACATGGCAAAGTAATGTAACGATTGATTGGTAAATTAGCGATAAATGGAAGGAAATCCTTCTTTAGTACCTAAGATCATGTTTTTGTGACTAATTTAGGGTGGGCCGAAAATCAAAAAAATTTTATTTTCAAAGTGTAATACCGCGGAAAATTTGCGTCTTGGTGAGACATGAAAAATAAAATAAAAAATTAATGAAATCAAATAATATCTTCTGATCGTGCAAGAGCCCTCTAATTTTTGAAAATTTGCAAAAAATCAAAACTTGAAAAAAAATTCAAAATGTTACAGAATGGATTTTATGCCTTTGGTTGGCAAGTATTATCATCGTTATTAATATTTTTTGAAAAAAATCCTAAATTTATCAGATTATCGCATTTATAAGACATTAAAAAAATGTAATTTACGTTTTTTTTAGCCGAATTTTTAAAAAAAAATTTAGGCTATTGTGTCCGACCCTAATTTGGAAGGAGGGGGGGTAGAAGAGTTCTGACCTCATTTCTCGACGTTTGGGACCAAAAGATGACGATCTGTCACATGGCACATATTTATATATATATATATATATATATATATATTTATAATTTTACACTCACTTTTGGAACTCTGGGGCCGAGCTTAACAAGTCAAATGAGGTCAAACTTGATATGTAGGGTCCCCTCGGTGTAGGAATGATGCAAAAAAAATTTTGGGGCCCTAACTCAAAATTGAGGATATGACCCATTTTTGAGGGGGGTGCGGGGGAGCCCCAATATCATGAAATTTTTTGAAACTTTCCCCAGGGATGAGAATCCTAATTACCTACACCGTAGTCAAATTTCAGCCCCCTAAGTCATCCCCACCCCATTTTAGGGCCCAAAAAGTGGATTTTGGGGTCTTTTTTTCACGTTGATCAGGCTACAGACCCCCCCAAATGGGGCTGGAGGGCCAAAATTTTCATCATGGATCAAGTTTGTGCCCCTGATGTGTCTTTTGTAGGTTTCAACTTTTGGGCCCCCTTTGACCTCTGTCAAGGGTCAAAAATCAAGATTTTTCACAATTTTTCATGTTTTTTCTCGCTTCCCGGTACGTTGATCAGCCTGCAGCCCAAACCAAATGACCTTGGATGCTAAAATTTGGTATTTAGGATCGGTAAAGATCACTGAGGTGCCTTTTGGGGGGGGGGTTGACCCTTGGGCCCCAAAATTGGGGGTGGCCCCTTTTTGAGGGGGGGCTCTAAAGAGGCCCCAATTTGACAAAATAATTTGAAATTTTTACCAACAACAGTGACTCTGATTGTCTCCACTTTATCCAAATTTCAGCTTCCCAAGTCATCCCCACCCCATTTTAGGGCCCAAAAAGTGGATTTTTAGGTCATTTTTTCACATTGATCAGGCTACAGACCCTCCAAATGGAGCTGGGGGGCCTAAATTTTTATCATAGATCGAGTTCATGCCCCTGATGTGCCTTTTGTAGGTTTTGACCTTTAAACCCCTTTTGACCTCGATACAGGGTCAAAAATCAATATTTTTCAAGTTTTAACCTGTCTTTTCTGACGCGTTGAACAGCCTACAGCCCAAACTAAAAGACCTAAACAATCGAAATTTGGGATGTAGGGTCAGTAGAGGTCACTGATGTGCCTTTTGGGGGTTTCGACTTTTGAGCACCATTTGACCCCCGTACAGGGTCAAAAATCAGAAATTTTCACGTTTTAACCTCTTTTTTGGTGTGTTGGCCCTCGTCTGAAGAGCTGAAAGTGTGAAGGGGATTGAGAGCGAAGCCCTCAATCCTCTCCTGCCATGTCCCTATTGAGGGTAAAGCCCCCCAAGAGGGGCATGGGGGCGGAGCCCCCATCTGAAGATGAAATCTTCAATGCAGAAAGGAACTAAAACTGAAGACAAAAACCTGACATTTTTAAACTGAATTTGAAGTTAAAACTGATATTGAAACTGAAATACCATGGATGAAAACGTTTTCAAAGTGGTACACTAACTTGAAAAAAAAAATTCGGCTGTCGCGGAGCATCTTGACTGCTACGCGTTTTTTTTTAAATTGAGAAAAAAATGTTTGTAATTAAAATGGATTTAACATACACAGTTTCGTCCAAAAAGACAATTCAAAGCGATTTTTCATATTTTTCGTATCCTTGAAAATTTTTCAAAAACTTCGAAAAATTGAAAAAAATGAGGAAAATGATGGTTCCTGAAAATGAAGATAAAGGTGGGAAATCGCCGTAAATTGTCTTTTTGGGCGAAACTGTGTATTAGGGTGGAGTGAAAAATAAAACATACCTCGGATTTCGACCAAACTCACAGAGGTGGTTCACTTTTAGTTGAGAACCTCCCAAAAAAAAATTTGAGCCCCCTACCTCTCAGGAAAGTGGAGCTAAGGGCCCTGAAATCAGGGTCACTTTTGAAAAAAAATACAGTTTTTTGCCACTTTTGTGTAGTACCACTTACATGGTACCTCGGTGACAGACTTAGAATTGTGCAATTTGAGTTTCTACACCTCCCCAGACCATTGACCTTCAAATTTGATATCGATTTTTTCACCCTACCATGCAGCAGGGGGTTGAAAAGTTGCACTTCGCTGAAAAATCGAAAATTTCAAATTACAAAAAACGGAAATAACATCAGCTTGGTACCAAAACTGGACTCAAACGGTTCCTATTGATGCAAAAAAGAAATAGTTGAAAAATTTTCATAGCAGGGTTGCCAACTTTCAATTTTCATGAAACATCAATTTTTACCGAGAAATTTTGATGTTTCATGAAAATTGGAAGTTGGCCCCCCTGGTAGGGTGAAAAAATCGATATCAAATTTGAAGGTCAATGGTCTGGGGAGGTGTAGAAACTCAAATTGCACTTTTCTAGGTCTGTCACCGACAGGGCCGGATTTAGGAAAAAAATGCCACAGGACCATATAATTACTGAAGGCCCTCTTGCCTCTTTAATCCCCTCCCCCCCATCGCAGTAATTGAAGTACACGTTTTCATTTTATTTCTTAGGTAAATACTAATAAAATCAAACTTAATAATTAATTCTAAATTAAAGACACGCGTCGAGATTTTTTAATAGCGAAACTTTCAATTAGATCGTCAAAGTTTAATTCGCGAAGTATGTCGTTTTCGGAACTCAACATCACCAAATTTTGTATTCCCTCCCCAGAATATTAATCCATACGCCATGTTGGACTGGAATAATCCGTAATATGCTAGCTTCAGTGTTTGTAAATTTGCCAAATTTTTTAGTTGCCATAAGAGGAAATTTATTGAAGAAAGTTTTCCAGAAAGTTGGTCCACATGAGTGTTCTAGCCTAATTGAGACTCTATGTGAACCCCTAAAAATTTCAAGCAATTTACTTTTTTGACTGGTACTTGTATATCTAAATTTTGCACCCCTGATCCAAAACACATCATATTTGTTTTACTTACGTTAAGTGTCATTCTATTTGGGAAAGTGTTCATCAACCATTTTTTTAGAAAAAATTTCAATGAAAAGTTTTGAAAAAATTTGGGAGAAAATCAAGATGAACGATTTGAAAAAAATCTAATCCGCGATTCACTTGGAAAATCTAGGCATAGAAATGAAATCGATGAAAATTATTAGGAAAGTTTAAATAAAAAATTGAAAAAAAAATCAGAACAATTTCGATGAAAAATCTGAAAATTAATTCAATTAGGTAGAATTTCACAATTTACATGGAAAACTTTTTATACAAGTTTGAAAAAATTGAAAATAGGGATTCATACTGATTTTGAATTTTTTTCGTTTTTTCAACCCGATATAAGGTTTCTAGAGTCATAATTTTGAGAAACATGTCGTCAATTTGTTGAAATCAAAATTTTATCAGTGGAAAAATTTTATTCAATTAATTTTTGTTCATTTCAAGCTAATTTTGCAATTTTTTTCAATTCTTGCTGACTTTGCATTTTTTTTAAACCCTGCAACTCTAAGGTTTCTCGAGTATTAATTTTGTGAAAAATAGCAATTTTGTGGAAATTTGAATTTATGAGTGAAAACATTTTATTTTATCAATTTTCGTCCAATTCGAGCTAATTTTGCACTTTTTTTAAATTTTTGCGGAATTTGCATTTTTTTTGTTTTTTTTACCTGTACAACTTTAGGGTTTCTTGAGTGATAATTTTGAGTTGTGTTAAAAATCACCTAACTTATGCGACGAAAAGTGCGCATGGGTAGATATTCGTATACACGTCTGGCGCCACTCCGATAAAACCGGCGAAAACAGCTGACTGCGTTTGATGCGTGTCGTTTAATTTGAACGAGAGTTATGAAAATCAGTATGAAATATCTTTTCACCATCTGAGCGTCCGTACTTTGCATACCCGCGTAATAACTGTAATTTTCAATTTTTAAGTGATCTGCCGGTAGCCCCTTTTCAGTGAAGGGCCCCTTTTGATGATGGGCCCCAGGGCCATGGCCCCGCTGCCCCCCCCCCTAAATCTGGGCCTGGTCACCGAGGTACCATGTAAGTGGTACTACCCAAAAGTGGCAAAAAACTGCGTTTTTTTCAAAAGTGACCCTACTTTGATGGCCCCTAGCTCCACTCCCCTGAGAGGTAGGGGGCTCAAATTTTTTTGGGGGAGGTTCTCAACTCAAAGTGAACCACCTCTGTGAGTTTGGTCGAAATCCAAGGTATGTTTTATTTTTCACTCCACCCTACTGTGTATGTTAACCCCATTTTAATTACAGAATATTTTTTCCCAATTTTTAATCTATTCTTTAATTTAAAAAAAAAAAAAAAACGTAAAGAACGGCATTTTTTAATGTTTTATAAATGCAATAATCATCTTTCTGATGAATTCCGTACGTTTTTTTTTTTTTTTTTCAAAAAATATTAATACCTAACGATGATAATATTGCCAACCAAAGGCATAAAATCCATTCTGTAACATTTTGAATTTTTTTGCAAATTTTGATTTTTTGCAAATTTTCAAAAATTTGAGGGCTCTTGGCCTCTTGCGCTATAGGAAGATATTATTTGATTTGATTTATTTATTTTTATTTTTCATGTCTTACCAAGACGCAAATTTTCCACGATATTCAAAAATTTCTGATTTTCGGCCCACCCTAATGACCATACAATGACGAATCGAAATTATTTTTCCAGGGAGGAGGGCAAAAACACTGGAAATGCCAACTCGAAAATAAAGTAGTGCCCAAGCAATGTGAGGGTGACAATTTTGAAAAAATTTCGATTTTTAATGAAAAAAGTCTCGAGGTATGAGTCTGATACCATCCTTGCATGCAGTATTTGTCTGATACCAGCCTCGAGGTATCAGACTGATACCAGCCGTCTGCTTTTTTTAAATAAAATTTTATTTTCGATAAATTTCAACTCGGCGCTTTGAGCATCGCCAAAGGGGCTTCGCCCCCTTCTTTGAAGAGGCATGATTTAAAAATTGACATTTTATTTTATTTTTTATAAAATTTGATGAATTATAAAAGTCTATTAAATTTTTTTTAAAAACAAGTTATTTGAGGTTATGAATTTTTAGTAAATTTTAATTTTTTTCTCTATTTTAAAAATTTTACAAAATTTGAATAATTGATTTAATTTTTGAAATTTTTTAATAATCATTGAAATTTTGAATAATGGTTAACAAATTTTAAAATACGAGTAGGTACCTAACTCATTTTGAAAAATTATAAAAATAATCGAGCTTAAAAAATTACATTTTGAATTTTTTGGAAACTGTTGGATTTAAAAAAATCATCTAATTTTAATTTTTTTTCTTTGAAAATTCTAAAAAATTATCAAACTTAAAAATCATGCAATTTTTCAAAGCTTTTTGAAATCGATCAATTGAAAAAAAAACTTTAAATAATTAATAAGTATTTGAATTTTCATCAAATTTTTAAAATTTGACTTTTTAAAAATGTGTTTGGAATTTTTACCAATATTTCTAAGATTTCAATTTTTTTTGAAAGTTTAGCCTAATTATAATAATTGATACAATTTCAGAAGGAAGGTATCAAAATTGAGATATTAAAATTTTGAAAATTCAATTTTCAATCAAAGCCAGCAATTTTGAGGGACGAGAATGAGAAAAATCAAAAAAAAAATCTTCTCAAAGTTTTTGAATCATACGATATCCCATACCTGACCACAATGGAAACATATCAAATAAACATGAGTCCGCTTTAATACCGAATAACTTAAGGTAGGCAAAATCCCATAAATAATGCATCGAGTATGCCACATAAGACCCTTGAAAAAGTCTTAATTTTATTTTTCAAAAAAAAGAGAGAGAAAAGGGATAAGTACAGCGTAGGGTTGAATTCGAATATCTTTGGTGCTGCTTTCGTATCTGATATAAAACAAAAATGATACCACCACACCACACATGCGTAGTTTTTTCTGGCATGACGTCATAGTTGCATTCGAATATTAAATAATAAGAATTAAAAATACATTCGAAACGTTTCGAATTTCATCGATACGTTAAAAGTAGCTCGTAAAAATAAATCATCGTAGATCGTACATCGTTCTCGAGCTCAATATCAATTTATTTTTAACTATCGAAAAGAGCCAGCGAATAAAAAAAAAATCAAGACGCGTGTATTTGTTGATATTTCTTTTCTCGGAATGTACCTAGTTTAATAAACTACATCGCTGGTAACATCGCCTTATTCCAATTCGTTTTCGTTCCTGTAGCGTGAAAAAATTCCAATGATGTTATTTTGAAGGTAAAACGGCCGCGTTTTCCAATTTTATGGCATAAAGCCGCGCACGAATACATCGTCGTTGCACAAAAAAATAAAAACAGGAATAATTTCTCGGCGAAAAAGTATCGCCGGATACATATGTATATCGTCATTCTAGCTTATATAATTTAAAAAGAAATTTCCCGCTCCTTCGTTTGGTTCGCGTTCAGCATGTAAATTAGCTACTTCTAATATTTACGTTGCATTTCTCAATTCTCCGGAGCATCTTATGTGAAATGTGTTGCATTGGTGTGAGTTTTAAATCTTTCTTGAAACGCGGTTATTTGCATCATAAATTAAACGAATTACATTTCGCGCATATTAAATTAGATATCGTCGAGCTCGAGGATATAATTTTCAGTTTTTCCCCCTTTTTGTAAATTGAGTTAGTGTATTTTTTTTTAGGAAGAGGGAGGGGGTGTAAATTGGCTGATTTTTCATTTTGGAAAAAAATTAGATATTAAAGTTCACTATAGGGAATTATGTCTACCCGTCAACTCCGATTGAGCTGAGATGAAGCTCACTGTGGAAGGAGCATGTTATTCGGAATTTAGAAACAAATTTTGAGCTGCCGAAGTTGATTACAGCGCCCTCATTCAGGGGCAATTCCAGCGCGCTGGAGAATATTCAACTTGTTCTGGAGACTCCAGATCGCTTCGAAAGTTGTCTCAAAATTGACAGGAGAAGGAGGTTCCTTTGGTATAAATCGATTTTCAGAAAAAATTTCAATATTTATTGAAAATCGATTTTTTTTTTAATTCAGAATAAATAATTAAGTCATAATTTTTTGTAATAGAAAATTATAATTTTCTTAGATTTGAAAAATGTCTCTATTGTTCAAATTTTTTGGAGTGGAACAATAAAATATCTCATTTTTTGGAGTGAAAAATATCTAAATTTTTTGAAATAACGAAATTTTATTCAGAAGATTTATTTTTTATTTTTGGGGGGGGAAGGGAGGGAGAAATAATAATTACATTTTTTTCGGAAAAAATAAATCCTAAAACTTTCTATAATAACATGGCGTTAAAAAAAAAAAAAAAAAAAAAAAAATGATTTTGTTTACTAGAAATGAAAAAAAAAACACTTTTTTTGGAATGCATGGAATAAAAATTTTTCTCAACCTTTTTGAAACTGGGTTTAAAAAATGCCAAATTCTTTTGGAAGTGAAGAAATTTTAACATTTTTTTAGAATATTCACTTATCTGAAAAAGTTTTCAATTTTTTCAAAATAAAAAAATTTCTGCAATTCCTTGAAATAAAAAAATTTATGTACCTACATTAAGTACTTTTTTTGATATGTTCTTCAATTTTTAGAAATAACAAATTTTTTCAAACTTTTCGGAATGAAAATTAAAAAATGATAGAGCCTATTTCTCTGGTGGGAAAATTCAACTTGATTTTTCTATTTTTCGGTGTAAGGTATTGAATGTAAATTTTTTTTGTCACTTGAAAATCTCTGAATTTTTTCAAATAAGAAGTTCTGTACTTTTTTGTAATAAAAATTTTTCCTTATTTTCTCAATTTTTTGTAATAAATTTTTTTCTAATTTTATTGACTTTTTTTTTTGAAAAAAAAAAATCTACAATTTTTTGGAGAACCAAAAAAAATTAAAATTTTTTATAATAAAGTTTCTACATTTCTTTGAGAAAATTTTTATTTACCTATTGAAAAATTTCTGTGAGATAATACTAGAATGAAATTTTTTTCTATTTATTGGCTATTTCCCGAATTCCAATCAAAAATGTGATGAAAATTAAAAGAATTTCAAGAATATATTTTTTCAAGTTAAAATTCAAATTTTTGTGTCCCATAAAAAAAAAATAAAAAAACTTGAAAAATATAATAAAAGTACCTATTGCTTAAATTTTCGGAAAAATAGAATTACCTATACCTTATACTTTGATTAAGTAAGAAAAAAAGTTTGTGAATAAATTATACAGATACCTCAGTAAGTATCATTTAGAAATTCAGAAAAAAAATTATTTACCTAATTTATTTTCAACTTGATAGTAAAAATCGACGAAATTCGTAATATGACTTCATATATAGAAAGAAAATCGCGGAACAGAGATAAAACCTAAAGAGTAACCGCTCGTTATTTTAATGGACTATTTTCGCCATTTTTAAAAATTCGTCAAAAATTGAAAAATTAATTGCAACAGCTCAAAATTTAGTTTTGAAGTCTGGGTGAAATGAAATAGTTTTATGGTTTTTAATGGGGCCAAATTTCATAAAGTATCTTTGTGACTAAAAAAAATAGTTGGAATATTTTTTTGTATCTATATTTCTCACTTTTTAACTAAAATTTTATTTTAAAAATCTCTTTTTCGAAATTTTTTGGAAAATTTTTTAGAAATGTAAAAAAATTTCTTTTGAAAATAGTTCCTCCATTTTTTTAGCATAGTATAATATGCTTTTATTTTTTTTAATTTCCACAAAATTTTTTTTTTAAAATTCATTTTTGTTGAAAAAACCGTTCTTGAAAAAAATTTTCAATAAAAATTCTCCACAAGAACTGTAATTCTTAGAAATACCTACTTACCGTTAACTATTTACGAGGAAAATTTTCTACATAAAATTCTTTTAATAATCCTAAAAAACTTTTTTTTTATTTTTAAATCTCTTTCTTGAAAAGAAATCTATTCATTTTCTTTATTTTTCCCAAAAAGTTTTTTTTTTCTTTCTTGAAAAAAAATCTTGAGAACTCTGACTCTCCGTTATAATAAAAGTGTGATTTTTAACAAAACAATTTACCAATTTTGACTGGGTACTTTTTTGAACATAAAAATGGATAAAAGAAGCTTGAAAATAGAAGTAGGTAATAGATTTCCAACATCACAATATTATTAACAGTTTTAAGAACCGCTTCATCAGTATTTTCGCTGAAATAAAAATTCAAAAAAAAAAACTACGAACAGAATGGAATTTTTCTTCATACCTAACTTAATTTTTGAAAATATTTCGGTTAAATTTTTTGAATTAATTCACTCCTCATATTCCTCCAAAATTCCAAATTGTAATTCTGAAATAAAATAACTCATACTAACAAAAACTCTCCTCCCATTGTCGCATTATTCTGGCATAATTTTTTCCATCTAAATTCGTTTCAATTTTCATCCATAAATTGAAATTTTACACTCGCTTATGGCCAATGAAATTCTACTGCAGATTAGAAGGTCTACTATTTTACTTTTGAAGAACACATCGAAGCGTAAAACCAAAAGCAAAAAATAATGAGTAATTTTTTTTACGCAACAACCACTACTCCATTATCCGTGAGATCTACCATAGTAAAGAGGCATAAAATCAAAAGCCGTCTTTGGTAGATAACAATCATGTACGGGTAGCTAGACACAGTACCACAGTAGCTCATAAACTTTGAAGTACAGCAATTTTTATCGAAACAACTTTCGGCAAATTGGAACAGGTAAAACGTTAGTTAACCTCATTTTCGGAGTTGCAGAACCGAATCCTATAGTACCAGTAGTATGGCGGGTTCTGGGGTGGGGGTGGGGGGTAGGAATCTACTGCGTGTAAAGGTAAACTTTCATCTACATAGTTTACTGCAGCTAGAGCAATCTTGTTTGAAACTTTTTTGAAAAAATTAAAGCTTGTTTAACACATTTGGTTCATTTTCCCATTAAATGCCTTAAATAACGAAGGTATGCTAAAACAAATACGCGAACATGTACGACGTACGTGTGCGTTTAGGGTATAGTAAGGGGCGACAGGGACAGTAGTATGAATAATTTTCAAAACCGTATCTAAATGAAATACCCATTACTTCCGAGAGACTGTTTCAATTCATCTGAATATGAGAATTTGGCACGCAGTGTAAGAATTATTGTCAGATGGGGTACGAAATTACTTTATATTCTCGATTCGTTCAAATTATAACGAACAAAATGGAATTCACGATGCAACAATTGGAATGAACATGAAGACTGAAGGGTACACAAAAGCACTTTATGACTTAACACTTCTCTATTTCTGACTCTCAGATATTTTTCATTTAATACCTAAATAATGAAATGTTATAAAACTTTTTTCCAAACATGATTTTTTTTTACCGCAGTTCGGCAAAGAAAATCTAATTTTTCCACAAAACTTTTTGAAAAAAGAGCAAATAACTCGAGGCTCAGTTCATTGAAGCGGAATTAACTTGCCGGTACATGAACTTTTTGTGCGTCTTTCGAAGTTTTGAAATACTAGGTACAGTGCACATGGTTATGACTATGAGTAAATTTTATATGAAACGACTATATTCAAAGGATTTAAGGGGTTATGAAAATTCTCATCGCGGATATCTCGAGAACCAATTCACTGAGATGAGCAGATGAAACATTTCCAATTTTTTTCTTGTAGATAATTCGTTACAAAGTTCATGTGCAGGTGTCATGTCTGGCGAATAGTTTGCTTAGCACTATTTGAGATTCAGAATTTACTAACAAAAAAGTTGATGCACAAATGGTGCCTATCTTTGTAAATGAAGGTGCTGAAGGGCTGTGAAAATTGGTAGTTTTTATTAGTAGCAAAATAAATAATTATACGTTGGGCACAGGCTCGGCGAGAGGGCGGACAAGGGGGACACAAGTCTTGAGCCCGGAGTTTTTCTTAATGGGCCCTCATTTTCTTCGAGACTCCGGATGTTCTCCCCTCACGACATAGAACTCTCAAGGTAAAATAACAAAATTTCTTTGGGCCCAAATATTTCATAACATTAAAAAAATTAAAAATTCTAAATTTTATATCATTCGAGCAGTGAACGTGGTCTAAACTCAATGTAAACAATGCGACCACATTACCACATAATTAAAGAAAATTATTTTAAAGTGAATTCAAAAATTTTCTTCTCAACAAAATTGGAAAAAAATCAATAGAAAGAAACTGAATTTCGGCTAGACTTTTTTTTCAACCTTTCATCTATATGAGAGTTTTTTTTTTCAAATTTCATCAAAAAACATATTTTTGAAGATTTCTTTTTTGCATCATCTTTTTATTCAGAAAATTTTCAAATTCATTTGAAAACCATTTGGGGGGGGGGGGAATTCAGCAAAGAATTTTTTGAAGACTTCTCTTTCCCTTCAATTTTTTAAAATTTCTTTTCCTAATTTTTTTTTCAAAAGCAGTTGTTTTTTTGAAATTTAGGCAATTTATTTGCATTTAAATTTTTTTTCAAATTTCTTTGAGAACCATTTTTTTGAATTTTGAATGAAAGAATTATTTCACTTTTTTTAAATTGAAAATTTTTCGAATTATTTGTTCAAGTTTTGTACTGAAACAAGCTTTATTGAAGTTTTTTTCATTTCAAATTTATTCAATTCCTTTATATTATTAAAAAAATTTCTAATTCCTTTGAGATCGTTTTTTTTTAATTCAGAAAAAAATTTATTTTTCAAATTTTTGGTAATTTTTTTTTTTCATTTTTCTCAAGTTGAAAATTTTGTCCAGGGAATAATAATTTCTTGGAAGTTTTGTTGATTTTTTTTTTTTGAGATTTAGTCAATTCCTTTACATTTGAAAAATTTTCAAATTCCTTTCAGAATAATTTTTTTTTTTGAAAAATTATTTAAGTGATTAAGCATTTTTTTTGTTTGTTCAATAAAATATTAATTAGAAAAATAGACTTTTTTTGAAAAAAAAGGGACCCGAAAATTTGTTGTTCTGGTGCCCGACCTGGTTCTCGCCGGCCCTGATTGGGCAACACTGCAGTCAAGAATTTTTCTAACGTAGGAAATGGCTAGCACTTCAAAAACGAATGGATATTAACCAATAGAATAAAATTTTGAGGGTAGAGGAATCAAAAATTTACTCAAATTTCAAAAAAAATTGAAAACGTCAATTTTTAAGGTTTGATGATTTAAAAAAATTTGAAATTGTATAATTTTGTAGAAACCATAATTATTCTCAAAAATTTTTGAAGAGATCAGTTTCAGAAATTTAATGATCTAATAACTCAATAAAATTAGGTAATTAAAAATTTGAAAAAAAAAATCAAAATTATCTAAATTTTATTTTTCTAAGCTTTCAAATTAATGTCTTATTTTAAATTTAAAGATTTTTTACAATTTTTCAAATTTGGTAAATTTTGTTAAAAAATTCGAATTAGGTTATTTTTAAATGATGGCAATTTCAAAATCGAATCAGTCAAATTTTTAACAATTTTTAAGGAGATTATTTTTTTTTTCAATCGCAAAGGTTTTTTTTTTTTTTTTTTTTTGGCGCTTTTAATTACCAGGATTATCGCGAAATTTGAATATTAACTATTTTATTTTTTATTTTTTTGAAATTCGACCAATTTTTAGAATTTAGACAAATTTTCCAAGAAAAAATATCAAAAGATTAATTCACGAAGTTTGATAACTTTTCAGTTTTCAAAATTTGTAAATTCATAATTTGATCATTTTTCGAATTGATTTTTTTTTTTTATTTATCAATTTTTAAAATATGATACTTGAGTTAATATAAGTGAAAAACAAAATAAAATAGTAATTTTTAAATTTTAATGCATTGAAATAGGATCAATTTTTACGGATTTAAAAATTCGAAAGTTGCGGTAATTTGTGAAAATGGTTTATCATTAGTTGTTTAAAATTTTGACAAAAATTAGACCAAACTTGAGTATTCAGACATGAAAAGTCACGAGATATCATACCCACGTCACCCCAACCCCTACATAAGGTCAAAGGGCCTTCCATGGTAAGATGGTGAAATCGGCCCTTGATCGAAATTGGGTCCAAAGTGGGTCAAAATGTTACTTATGATGTAAAAACACGCCACAAAATTTTTTGACCCCCTACCCCCTCCCCTTTCCGAAAAATCGCGTTATAACGGTCGAAAAATCAAAAAATTCTAACTTTGAAGGGGGTGTATGAAAATTTTTGATTTTTTCACAGATTATAGGTATCATGTGTATATGTGGTAAAATTTTTAAAAAGATCGGTTCACAATTTCTTTGTTTTTTGGGGGTTGAAATTTTCAACAAAAAATTTTTTTAATTTTTTGGGGGGTGCCATGGCTGGATTTTTTGTTTAAATCTTCGTAATATGGATAAGTATCACATATATTTTTTTGAGGGTGCCAAAGGGGGGTGCAACATAGTTAAAAAAAATAAAAACTTCGAAAAAACACGCATTTTCAGGGTTTTTTCGTATTTCTCGAGGGTGTTTGAGGCGGGGACTTGAAATGTAAGCAATTACAATCGTAATATAAAAAAATAACTAATTTTTGAATTTTCGTTTTTTTTGTTGTTTTTTTTTTATTACCCATTTTGGTTAAGTTTTTTTTTTTTTTTTTTTTTTTTATTTTAAATACGAAACTGATTCCCATTTCTTATTTTTACCCTAAATGAATTTTAAGTAGACTCTAGTCATTCCTTTTTTTCAAAAAAAATTAAAAAATTGACCGATTTTCAAAATCTCACCTTTTTTGGTCATGAGAATGAATTTCCAATTTTTTATTTCCTCCCTCAACCACTTTTCAAGTGGTACCATCAAAAAAAGCAAAAATAAAGAAAACTGGTAAAAAAATTTCACCTATGGTATGAAAAGCTTCATGTATTTTATTAGAAAATAATTTCCTTTTTAAAATTGTTCCCTAACTGAATTTCAAGTGGTGCCGCGTACATAGAAAAGGTGAAAAAATTTCAATTTTAGCTAGAGGAAATATTTTTTGATACCTTTTTATAGAATGCCGACTCTTTGATGGGTTATAACCAGCAAAAAGTGAGATTTTGAAAATCAGTCAATTTTTATTACTTTTCTGAAGGGGGGGGGGGGGGGGGTGACTAGTTGCCACTTAAAATTCAGTTAGGGCAAAAATGATAAATAAAAAGTTATTTTCTCATGAAATAAAAAAATTTGGTGGCTAAGACATTAAAAATACCCGAATTCCAAAAGAGCCATCCTAGCGCTCACATCACTCGTTTTCCTTATTTTTATCACACCCTGTCATTCGTCCCATACTTGTGTGACCACAAATCTCCCACATCAACCCCACTCCATCCAGATATTATGTATTACGATTGTAATTGCTTACATTTCAAGTCGCCGCCTCAAACACCCTCGAGAAATACGAAAAAACCCTGAAAATGCGTGTTTTTTCGAAGTTTTTATTTTTTTTAACTATGTTGCACCCCCCTTTGGCACCCTCAAAAAAATATATGTGATACTTATCCATATTACGAAGATTTAAAAAAAAAATCCAGCCATGGCACCCCCCAAAAAATTTTTAAATTTTTTTTTGAAAATTTCAACCCCCCAAAAAACAAAGAAATTGTGAACCGATCTTTTTAAAAATTTTACCACATATACACATGATACCTATAATCTGTGAAAAAATCAAAAATTTTCATACACCCCCTTCAAAGTTAGAATTTTTTGATTTTTCGACTGTTATTACGCGATTTTTCGGAAAGGGGAGGGGGTAGGGGGTCAAAAAATTTTGTGGCGTGTTTTTACATCATAAGTAACATTTTGACCCACTTTCACTTTGGACCCAATTTCGATCAAGGGCCGATTTCACCATCTTACCATGGAAGGCCCTTTATTATCTGATTTTTTTTTATCTACTAAAAAAGATCATGGCTGGTGATTTTTTTTTTAATTAAAAAAATTACTAATTTTTGAAAAATTTTATTTAAAAAAAACAACAACGACAAAGTGACATTCCTTATGCCCCATTAAAAACTCGTTTGGAAAATATGGAAAATCGTCAAAAATGAATTTACTGGATGAAAAAATCTACCACGTGATCTTGTTAACTTTTTTCGTTTTTTCCCAAAAATTCAAAAAATTCTCATTTTTTTTTAATTTAGGGAATGGGAGGCACCACAAAATTTCAAGTGTCAGAAGCTTAAGTAAAAAATTTTCTCAACGTAGATAATATTTCAAACCACTTTAGGCGAAATTTACGATCAAGGTCTATTTAGACAATTTTTCGGGTAAGCTTTTCTCGAGAAATCCACTCTGGTTGGTATTTTCCTCGCCTTCGTCACAGAAGCGCATATCTAAACCACAACGAAATAATCCTTCACCCCGTCCACTCCGAATGTATATCAGACTGACTTTTTTTATGGCGGATTTTCGCTTTGAAATGTACATAAAACGAACATCGCTGGTTTGGTTTTCCTGTACAATTTTTTTTCGGTTTAATTTCTTTTTTTAAACTTGGCATTTCCTTCTGTTGGAAAAAGTTTTTTGGAAGGTTACCCAATAGTAACTTGTTTTTTTTAAAGCCATGTAATGTAAGTATAAAATGAGACTTGGAATATCTGCTAGAATGGCATTGCGAAACCAAAGTGAAACCCTCGATAACCCTTGTATTCTTTAATTATCATAATTGCATATATTAAGCTCATGTTTCAAGTTGGCAAAGGCGAAAACGTGACGTTTATTAAACGCTTGTGATTATTAATGAAGTTGTTGAAAATCTTCGTTCGGCGAATTTTAATAATAATACTGGTAAAGCGAGCTCCGAGTCTGCCACTTTACTAACTGTCGAGAGTTAGTGAAAATTTCGCTATCTTTAAAGCTTCAATATCTTTGCTTTTCGACGCGATACCGGAATGCAGAAATCAAATAAATGTAAATTTCTTCCTTCTTCGCGCATACCGAATGGTAGAATTTTTGATTTAAGATAATGGTTATAGAAAGAACATCCCCAAATCAAAGTTATCTCCTCCTTTTTCTCCAGATTTTCATCGTATTATAAAAATACTACTTTCGAAAAAGTAATAGAAAAAATAATTTATGCATCCAATTTGCCTGTTTAAACGCTCATTTTTAATTAATGGATTAAATTTAATCGCATAATTACGCGTTTTTTTTTTCGCCGCTGACTAGTAATCCTCATTTTTTAATACCGACCCAGCCCCTTTGAAACAGGTGAAAATGTACTGCTGCCTACAGATTAAGTAGGTAATAAAATCATTTATACGAGAATTGAATTCTCGTATTTTATTGCATCTCATTTATGATAATGAAACTCAGCTTTATCCCTAAGCGTAAATTTTTTTTAAGCGCAAATGAACGTGAAATTTATCGATTTAGGTTGTAATTTGAAGTGAAAAACGGGTGTAAAAATCTACTCATGCATGTAGGGGAGTACTCGTTTAACCCCCTCTCTCCACTCCATCGAAGAAAAAAGTTATAATGAGGCTATATGGAATAGTTCGAAGTGTTTTCGCCTATTAAAAAAAAAATAAAGAGGTAGGCCCATTTACATCATACAACAATCGAGATTGTTGATAATTTTGAGGCATACCTAAATTATATATTATGTAGATCGTTGGTGTCCATTTTTACACATTCGACATTACAAGAAAAGTGATACAATATAACTTCTTTTGTGATATTTTTCGTGATAATTTTTAATGATTCCAAAAATAATTTTTTTTAAAATCATTATTCAATATTTTGGAAAATTTTAGGACTTGGAAAAATTTTAAATCCTAAATTTTTTCACAAAAAATCAAGTTGGCAATTTTTAGTATCTTTCGAGAATTTTCATTTTTTTAAATTTAATTACTATTTGTAAAGTTTTTCGACTTTTTTATAGTTTTTTGTCAACTTTTTCGAATGCCCACTTTTTTAAGACATTTTTATGAATTTTCAACAGCTTCCAAAATAATATTTCTCAGACCTCTAAATATTTTTTTAAATTTCCGAATTTCTTCGAAAATATACCAATTTAAAAATAAAAATAAAATTCATGGTTCATTTAATATTTTTGGTCAAATTTTTAAAATATTTTTTTAAAAATATGTATAAATATAATTTTTTCAGAAAAATCATCATAACGATTTAATTACAAAATCATTTAAAATATATATTATTTTCTTCTTCAAAATTCATTATTTTTTGCATAATTTTATTCATCGTGTTTTTAAAATGAATATCGTTTTACAAAATTTCAATAGCAATTAAAAGAGCAAAAAAAAATTCAATATTTTTTTTCCAAATATTTTTTCCAAAAAATAATTTAACAAATTCTAGATTTTTTTCCAATTTTAAAAAAATTCGAATCACTGTCTGACCAATTTTGGCATATTGGCATTCCAAAAAATTTTGAACAATTAATACATACGTATTGCGTTTATGTTCTAAAAAAAAAATCTTGAAATTCTCTAAATTTTGAGGAAGTTTGCACAAAATTTTAGAAATAAAAGTTCAGAAAATTTTTCAAATAGTTCATCAGCGACGAATGATTTCACACAATTTTTTTTTAAATGCAATTTCGCCAAAAAAAAATTATAATTTTGTTTAATTTTTTTGTGGAGTTTTAGACCATCAACTCACAAAATTTTGAAGATTTTGCAGAATTTAAGTAAAATTTTCCCCAAAATTCGAAATAAAATCTCAAAATAAAAATCTGAACTTCTTTCACAGTACCTAATTTCGGATAATTTTTCACAAAAATCTCAAAAAAAGAAAGTTTTATAAAATGTTAACGTTTTTTATGAAAAACTTCTAAAAATTTTCAAAATTCATTACACATATTTTTTGAAAATTTTTGATGAATTTTCAGGAATTTTTGGTACCTAACGTTTATTTGATGATTTTGTCGAATAGAACTTCGAAATTGTTCAAAGGAATTTTTTCGAAATTTTAAAGGAACTTTCAGAGAATTTCAACCTATTATCTTACTAAATATTACTGAAATTTTTTCAATAACTTAATTTATAAAATTTTGAAAAAACTTTCACAAAAATTTTAGAAGATTACACAATCGGATTCGAATATTTTTTCACAAAATTTTCAAGCATTTTATATAAGATTTCTAAAAAAAAATTAGAATTCATTAAACATTTTCTTGAAAATTTCTGAAATTTTTTAATGAATTTCTAGAGAGTTCTGGAAACTTTTACTTGAGGATTTTCCCAAAAATTTAGATTTTTTTTTTTTAATTTTTGAAAATATATAAAAGTAATTTTTAGAGAATTTCAGTGTAGGTACCCATTTATTAAATGCCACAAATTTTTTTTTTAAATTTCAGTTAATCCTTGAAATTTTGAAGAAAAAAAAATCACAGAACTTTTAGAAATTTTTTTTCACAATTCCAGAAAATTTATCAAACAGTTTTTAATTAGTTTTTACTCGATTAAAAACAATGAAGAAAAAAAATGGAATATTCCCTAAATTAAAAATTTCATTTTATTATAATTTTTTGCGAAGTTTTCAAGAATTTCATTCATAAAAAGTTTGGAATTTTGTAGAAAATAAAGTGAAATTTTTACAAAATTCGAAAAAAAAATCTCAATGTACAAAATCATTGATTTTTCCCCAAATCAACCTTATTTGTGAATATTTTTTATAACTAATATTTCAGAGAATTTTTCACTAAATCTCAAAAAAAAAAAAAAATCACAAAGAACTTTTTACAAGATTTCACACCATTTATTTTAATAAAACTTTTCTTAATATTTTGGTAAATTTGGAAATTCTAAAAAAAAAAAATGTTCAGCGGGTTTTGGGGAAATTTTATGCGAGCTTTACAAAAATATTTTCAACACTTTCAGAGGAATTTTCTGAAAATTTCAAAAAGTTATAAAGCATTAATTATGAACAAAATTGGAATTTGATTTTAAAAGTATTAGGTAATTTAGGTACTAATCTCCAGAAAATTTTGAAAATAAATTAACAATGCAACAATTTTATTTTATCCAATTCTTAAATTTTTGAAAGATTTTGAAAGAAATTTATCAAACAATTTTAGAAAAATTATTGCATAATTTCAGAAATTAAAAAATAAGGATTTCTGATAAATTTTACTGAATATTAGGCAAGATTTATAATTTTTATTAACCAAAATATTACTAATATCTATAGAAACTTTTAAAAAATTTTAGAAAACTCATTACAAAATTTAAAATTTCATATGTATCTGTTTTGGTTTCTCTGAAAAAGTTACACTCATGGAATTTTTCCATTTCTTCGTCTTCCTATAGTGTCCCCTGCCCCTTATTACCCAATTTGGAGAAGGCAATAGAATTTATTTTTGCTATAACGTCTTCAATTTCAAAATGATTTTCTAAAATGAAGTGATAAAATAAAAAAAAAATGGTGAATTAACCACTAATTTTTTCAAAGTTAATTTTTTTCTTACAAAACTCAGAGCTCAGATAAATTGCACGGGCTACGAGTATAAGAATCAATATCAGAATGATTTTTCATTATTCTAGACGAGATTACAAAAACATTCGTCAATTTATAAGATCCAATTTGCACATGCAGCCGAATTGGTGTAATAAAATAAACGTTCCTATACTTTGGGTTATTTGGAAACTTTTTGCAAACTGCCTACACCATCGGGTAATAAGTCGTATAGAATAAGACGGTGAAGAAATTTGTTTAAACCAAACATGAAAGGCGTTACCTTCGAATTCTAATTTTCAATTTAAAGTTTTTCATGTAACAAAATATAGAGCAATATGGGCACCCCCTTTCGATGAAAACTTTCTGGCATAATATTTGTCAGCTTATGGAAAAACTTGGTACATAAATTTCAAAGCTAACATATTCCACGTATATGTAATTCGATTATGTACTTTTCTTAATTACTGCGATTCTCCTAGGACTTGGCCCATGAAAATTTACAAATTTTCCGTTCAATTGTGGTGCGATACCCTTTTCCATATAAAGGTAAGAACAAAAACATGTCACACGTCACTTTTTTGTAGGTACTGTGAACGAATGTAAATTAAGCTACAAAGGAACCTTATTGAAGGTTAAATTGTTAGTGATCCCAGCGATTTTCTGTACATGTAAAAAAAATACTTCTATGAGAGAGAGAAAAAGAGAGAGAAATTAAACCGCGAGAGAAAATTTATACGCCTTTTATTAAAAAAAAATTATTCTTGTACATATTTCGTGAAAGGGTTGAACCTTTTGAAACGAGCTTTGTACGTAGGTTTTAGATGCCAGATAAAACATTTACGAGCTACGTTACACCTAAATGCATACCTAAAATAATGCTTACCTATACGAAAATTTAGAAATACGAGTAAACGTATGGAAAACCGATACAGTAGAATTCCAACGGATCAATTATTACTGTTCGTGGACACGTACGAGCCACCAACCGAAATATGTTCTTCATTAAGCCAAGATTTCGTAAAATGTCGAATCGTTGGCATTCTTTGGTTGGTACGAAACACAAATGTGACCAATTTATACGTAGGTATCAATTTCTCTTTTACCAGTTTCTGGTTTGCCTGTTTCTCAATGCGATGGTCATTATTTTTCTTAATAAGGTATCGATGTCAGATTTTTATTTCGAGGATGTAGGGGTATTTCATCTCGAATGGTAATAAAATCGATTGAATAAATTCGGTATTTAGATTTTTCTTTTTCAACTTTCAAATTACATGTATATTGTATATTTACTTTAACTTTCGAATTGCGTGTTTCAAAAGATGATAGGTAAGTAAAGGTATTTAAAATATGGAAATGATCACTGTCATGCGACATTTCTATTTATCCTGCTCCAGTATATACATATAGGTAGATATTATAGAAATGCAGTAAGTGTATATGGAATCGATGTTATGTTACACATAGTATAGTAGCTAAGTTAAATAACTCAAGGGTTATTCTCAGGGAAATTTGGTGCTGTCTAAACAACAAAACATGCATAATTTCTAAAGGGTACCTATGCAAGGTAAGAATGATGTTTTGGCCCCAAGCAGCGATTTCGATGAAACCTACATACATATTTACCTCAAAAATTCTACCATGATGAAAAAAAATGTTGACAAAAATTTCAGACCCCTCACGCGAGTGTTGTAAGGGGAGGGGCCAAAATGTGTTTTTTGGTCTTAATTCTCTCGTGTTCCTCAAACGCAGATAAAAATTTCGACCTGAAGCATTCCTAATAAGAGTACACTATTTTTTTTTTAAACCCTTCTCCCGCATTTGCTGTGGAGCTCAAATAAAGTGGAATGAGTCCCTTTCAAAAATATAGGAAAAATAAATTTAAAAAAAATCATTTCATTCTTCAGTAAACAAAAATTGAAAATTTTATAATGACCAATGACCAAAATTATTCTCAAGACTTCCAGCCACAACTTTTGTATGGAATTTTTTTTCAATTAGTCCCCTCCCTCCTCTCGTTTTTAATAAACCAACTTCGAAGTCGTATTATGCAAAATTGCAAGGAAGGGAGGGATCCAATTGAAAATTTTATAATAACCAAAATTATTTTTAAGATCTCACTCTACAACTTTTATTTGAACATTTTTTTGATTGGACCCCTCCCTCCCCACCAATTTTACATAATACGACTTGCGTTATTAAAAACTGGGGGAGGGACTGGGCTAATTGAAAAAAATTTCAAACAATAATTGTGGCTGTTTTTTTGAATTTTCGAACGAGTATCCTTCCATTTTTTTCAATTAATTTATGAGTTTTTGGAGCTTCCTTTTTTAAATAATATTGTTGAAGTTTCAATTTGTTTATAAACCGAACTTTTTCAATTTTAAAAACAAATCAAGTATGCAACAAGATAGTTTTCATTTTTTTGACGCGGTATTTTTTCAAAATGAATTTTTATCAATTTTTGTACAATAACGTAGGTATTAAATTTTTTCAATTAAATTTTTTTTCCAAATAGGTACCTAGGTAGTATTTTGGATTAAAAAAAAAAAAAAAAAAAATTGAAATTTTTTCAACAAAGTTTTCATTTCAAGTCTTCAAAAAAATTGAAGAATATATTTTTCAAATCCTAATTTATTTTAAAACCCATTTTTTTTTTAAATTTTTAAATAACAATTTTTCCAATTTTTCAATTAATTTTTCAAAATATATTCAAACTTTTATTTCAGAATTTTCTAACTATTTGGGCAAGTGTAATATTCAATGATAAAAATATCTCAATTTGTTATCTCAATTGAAAAAATCAATTTTCTCGGGTTCTCGTGGTGCAATAACAATATTCCTCAAATTCTTAAAGAAAAAAAATCTCTAATTTTTTAAGGTAAAAAAAGTTTTTATTTTTTTGGAGAAAAAACAATTAATTTTTTTGAATTTTCACTTTAAAAAAAAGAAAAGAATATCAGTTTTTGGTCTCAATTTTTTGAAAAAAAGAAGAAATATACTCAATTTTTTGGAAAAAAATCTGAATTTGGAGGAAAAATTGAAAAAACATCTTAAAATTTGTCAGGAAAAAACGGCTCTTGACAAAATTCGAGTCTGGTGCAAGTTCATCACTCGTTTCCCCTCCCCTCTAAGTAGCTGGTTGCACATCACAAATTCAATTAAACCATCGACCTTAATGCATAAGAATCGATATATTTTTACTTCAATAAAGTTGAGTGAATAAAATCACTAAATTTTTTGAAGTGAAAATGTTTTCAATTCTTTTCAAGACATAAAAATCTTTTGATTTTTACGCAGAAAACCCCGCCTCTCTCTGATTTTTTTTTTTTTTTTTTTTTTTTTTTGTATCTTTAGTAACAAAAAATCGTAAGCTTGTTTTTTGAATTCGACGAATTTTAGCAGTTTCTAAGCATCCAAATTCGAATTCTCGAAAATTTTGTTATAAGTATAATAATAAGTACACTCTATAAGCTGAATTTTTCATTTTATTCAACACGTTTTTAAAAAATAACAATTTTGGAAAATTTTCTAATTTAGATTTAAAATCGAAATGAAAGAATTTTTAAACAGCTCGAAATGAGTTGAATTGTCCAACTTTAATTTTCTTAAACAATCCAAAATTGTCTCAATTGTTCCTTAGAAGAAGAACTGAATTAAAAGGTTAAACGAACCTGAAAGCTATAATTGCAATTATGGCATAAATGGTACAAGAAGCGAAACACTCGAAGTGTTTGTATTGCCTATACCAAGAATTTAAGGCGAAATAATCTCTAAATTTCTAAACAACCAATTTCAAGTTGGATTAGTTTATTTTGGTTCGACTTTTCCCAAGATTACCTAAAAAAAAAACAGGGTAATTTTTTCGGCCTGAAAAATTACAAAATCTGTGTCAAAAATTGCCAAAATTCAAACTCCATCTGAGAAAATATTCCAATCACTAAAGAGAAAATTCAACATCATCTCACATCGCTTGGGACCCTGGATACCTACCGCTGACACTTTTTTTCAGCATGAAACCAAAAATAAATTAAATCACAAGACAACAAAAATAGTTTATAGAATTAGGCAGCTCTAGCTATAAATTCAATATACAAATAAGTTAGGTGTAATTAGATTATATGCAATAATTGTCCTGATCCAGACATTTTTTCCAACTATTCCTTTGTATTTGTATTTTTTTAACACATAAATTTTGAAATAAACTCAGAAAATAAATATTCTGTCGACACCAACCATTATACGAGTACCTCTGTCCTCAACCTATGCTTACTAAAAACATTATAATTTCGGCGAAATTCTAATTAGAAAACAACGCTTCGCGTTATTCTCCATTTCTCCATAAACCCACTTGTAAAAAAAATTCACTCGAATGGGAATTTTCAAAATAATCCGTCTACGTATATTTGAATACCTCTTCATGAAAATTTAAACGCACCTAAACCGCCGCAAGATTGCACGAGAAAAAATCCTCGAACCGGAACACACGACCCTGAGCCTTAAATTTTAAGAAGATTTCACCTCCGTATAAGAAGAAAACTACGAGCAATTTGAACTCAGCGAGAAAACCCTATTTTCAAATAAAACAACACAACAGGTAAAACCGAAAGACTTTTCTTTGGCTATGCATACAAACGCAGCATGCTGCTACGATATACCCAGACCCACTCCTTTCGATGCGGACAGGAGAAAATGAATTATTTCTTTCGTTTCCTCTAGACCGACATTTCTGTAACAGGAAATACGACCACAAGTCTGGCGAAAAACAAAATGATATATCGCCTTAAAGGATACAAATAATTAATTTTATATGTTTATTTTAAAACAACACGATGATGATATTTTGTGTAATATGAGAAAATTCAACGAGTTGTGGAAATATTTTTTCGAGGTTGTCTTGAAATTGTAAAAAAAAGTGTTAATTTTTTAAGAAAACTTGAGGGAGAGAAATGAGGGGATAATGAAAGATGATTTTTTTTCGTACTTCTAATCTGATAGAAAAATGTTGATAATTTTTTAATGAATACATTGTACTTACTCGTTTATTCATTTAATTTATATACCTAAAATATCAATTCAGTAAATCTTTCACAATTACTAATTTGATACTTTTTTTTTTTTTTTTTTAATACCCACAAATACATATTTGAGGGATAATTTTAACTACTAAATTAGGTACAAAAAACTAACCACTTCTGTATAACCCAAAATACGGGTGAAAAAGTTTTCAATATTTCAACACAAACGAACCATTCACTTGAAAAGTTTAGCACAGTAAAAAAAAAAGAAACCGAAACACGAATAGATAAATTTCCTCGCCATCAATCAATCATTCAATTTGAAATTATCAGTAATAAATAACTCGTTATCATAATATTGTAATAATTGCTTTGAAAAAAAAAACAAATAATGGGCCCATTAGAAAAACGTTTCCAAATTAATTATTCGTACTTTATTTAAGCGGTGGTGGGAGGGCAATTTTTTAAAAACTTGATAAAAAAATTTTCAAACGTGAAAAACACATAGGATTAATTTCAAACGTAATTCCGCCAAAGGTGTTCGATTAAAAAATGAAAAAAATTACCTGCAATCAGGATGGAAAAATTTAAAATACATAAATTTTCGCGATGTCGTGAATTTAATTCACTCGTGAATGAGAATAGCACACAATTCGCCGATAGAAATACCCAAAACTTACTGATTCTTAAGTACTACAGTTGACGTAGCACTCGAACACGTGAAAGAATAGAGCGCAGAATCTCGATGCAGTTACCCCCATAAAGTTACACTATTCGGCGAATAAAAAGGCAAAGTTCGTTCGGTGATATTTGAATTTATACGTAAGAATGTTTTACTTTAAAACAATTCTATCCGTAATTTTTTAAATATTAAAATAGAAAAATTGTACCAAAAGTTCGAGTGCTCGAGCTACATAAACCAAATTTCAAAAATTAAACTAAAAATACAAAAATTAAATACACATAGGTACTTGTGTTTTTCGGAGAAAAACCTCAATCTTTTTATAGCCGAGACATTCCTTAACTTAAATAATTTTTGTAAAAATAATTCCCAAATTTCTTTGAATAGAGATTTTTTCAATTTTTTAAAGTAAAAAATTCAATTTAAGAATAGGTGAATTTTTTTTTCAATTTTTTGGAGAAAAAAAAATCGCGCAGTCTTTCTAATGAAAAAAATTTCCCAATTTTTATGGAGCAAAAAATATATCTATCTAAATTTTTCTCGAGGGGATCATTTAGTTCAATTTTTTTTTTAAATAAAAATATTTCTGAAATTAGATACATAAATAAATCTTTCAATTAAAATATTTCAATGTTTTTGGAGGAAAAAAATCTTTTCATTTTTTTTGAGAAAAAACTTTCTGAAATAATGTTCTCAAATTGTTGAGGGGGCTGTGATTTTCTTTTGTTTCAATTTTTTCGGGAAAACGCCTCAACTTTGTGGCAAAAGTTTTTATTTTTTTATTTTTTGAAAAAAAAACCAATACATACCAAAGTCTTGACTAGGAAAAAAAACTTTAATTTTTTAAAGCAAAAAAAATTTTTAATATTTTTAAGCTGAAAAACTTAATGTTTTGGAACAAATTTTTATTCCTCCTTTTTTGGGATACAAAATAAATACATAATTTATGTAATAAGTACTTAAACTTCAAATTTTAAGAATCATTCAACTTTTAAAAACCTAAAAAATATATTTCTCAAATTTTCGCAGAAAAAATCTCAATTTTTGTCGCAATTTTATTAAAATATGTATTTTAACCACAAATTTTTGAAGAAGAAAAATCTCGATTTTTTATCTCAAATAAAAATTTAAAATGATGAAAAAAGAAATAGAAGTGGTAGAAAATAGGTACTCATTGGAAAAAAAAATGAAAATTTTTTCAAAAAATAGAAAAAAATCCTATTTTCTGGCGCAAAAAAAAAAAAAAATTTCAGAATTACCTAAATTGCTTATTGATACCTACCTATGATACCTAGAGGAGACAAACATGTTTAAATTTTTTTCATTTTTTTGTGTTTACTTTTTCGAAGGAAAAAAGTCTTGATTTTTTGAGAAAAAATTGTTCTTAATTTAAATGTGTATGAAAACTACTTTTTAGACAGATTTTTTTTACTTTTATTGAGAGGTAAAAATTTCTTCAAATTTTCAAAGGAAAAATTTTTTTTTTAATTTTCTGAGACAAACCTCAATTTTTTGAGGAAAAATACGTTCAATGCAGGGTTTTTTGAAAAAAAAAAAATCATTCTCAAATTCAACCTTAAATTTTTGATCTGCCAGGTTAGACCCCTAGAAAATTCCAAGTTGGCCAAAAAATGACTAAAATTGCAATAAAATCACATACGTAAATCAACAGGCATTGAAATAAACATATCTTCTTCATGTTCATATTTTTCAACCCAAAATGTATAGACATAACTCATAAGTCATAAATTAGGAACGAATCGAAATATTGGTAGAATTGAAATTATCACCTCAGAAAATCGAAACCGTTACGGTAATATCTCTCAAAGAAGGGTATAAATTTTTTAAGAAGAATCATAATTCTTCTTTTTCTTTCATTGTTAGCTATTTCGTTTAAAAGGATTCCGCGCCGAACCACAAGAAACGATTTTCGTGATACGAATTCCATTACAGCTACGCATATATCACTTACAAATTCAACCAGAGTGATAGTTTAGCACTAAATTTTGCAAATCTTTTCATCCCTTCATGCTTAATAATAAGAGCTTGGAGTAATTGCTAAAATAAATCATTAAATGGTAGAATGTGTACCAGTAAGAATGACGTTGAAAGATAAAAAATAGTAGGTATAGTTACCTCTTACCTATGTTTATTCATTTCAGGATGTTGACCGGTAAGTGATTCTGGAACGTTGATGCTCGAATAATCTTGACCGAAAAAAACCATTTTGATGTTTTTCCTGCAGTAAAAAATTTCAAAGGTATCTCTGCTATTTTATAACGTGTCAAGAATGAAAAGTACGAAATTATGAGGTATCCAAGAAGCCAGAATGTAACAATATCGAATACCTACGTTTCCGCTGGAAGATAACCGGCCTAACCGCAGAAAGTAAAGTAACCCTTGGATTGGAAAATGAAATCCTCCGTCTATTTAATTGGAATAAAAGTCATACTTTCCAAGTTTCCCTTAGCCAAAGCCTTGGGAAGGCTGGAGATACTTTGAGAACTTATAGACGAGCAATATCGAGCATTCCGATGGATGTTGGAGACTAGAAATGTTGACAAGTAACGTGGCATCCAGTCTGAAACTAATGAGATTATTCTTAGACTGTTTCATCACTAGGAAAGGCTTACTTATAAACAAAAAAAGATGAACTAACTTTTCATAAAGTTATGCGTTAAGCACCTTCGTCAACTTTCGAAAGGATTAGACCTAATAAGTACGTAGATGAGTAAGGTATAAGTAAGTATATTTTGTACGTGTAAAATTCATAAAATTCTTACCCTTTTTTTGTAGTTCTCCTAAGTATAATAACCATAGTTGTGACTTGAATGTTTTGAAAATGAATAAAAATACCTTCGCGTTTTGTCTGCATAATTCAATAAGAAGTGTTCTCCAAAAATGCAAGTTTGCACGATTCGAAGTCGAACTGATAATGGGAGGTTGAAATTCGTAGTGGAGATCATGCTGAGCCATTACCTAAGCTACTAGATAGGCCGGTGATACTGATGTGTTAGGTTAATAATTTATAGATTTTTTAATTTCCAGGTACCTCTGGAATGAAAATGAATCCACTAACAACGAATAAAATAATGTTTTATGCCTCAAATGTATTCCAATTTTCGAATCCAGCGCCATAAAATCGAGATGAAAGGAAAGAAATACGTGGAAACAAGAATGAGAAACACATTCATGTTCGTTTTTACGTCATTTCGGTCAACTATCTGCTCTTTAGAAAATTGGAAAAAAAATTATCGAAAACAAAAAATTTGTTCGTTTTCAACATGAAATTTATTAGAAGAGAGATCAAATCAACCATTTTTATAAAATTATTTTGCATCTTGTTCGTGGTTATTTCAAAAAAACAAATTTATTCGATTCTTCAAACACGACCACAATTTCCCCCACTTTCATATCAACAATCCGAAGTTGTTATCAGTTCTTCGATCCCCAAGCTCGAACTTTCGAAAAGGCCTTCACATTTTGCAACTTTCGTGCTTTAGAAACGCGAACATCACATAAAATTTCGAATTTCTCGAATATTTGCTTTATCTTTGTCATAATGATAAGACTGGCGTTTAATCTTTCGAATTTTTTCATTAACTGAATGAATGAATTCAACATGGTGTTTATACGTGTGCGAATATCGCAGTTCCATTTCCATGGATTCATTTCGTGAGCTATGTTGTTATTTTGTTTAAACTAAATCTAAAATGTTAATTCTGTAGAATGTTTTCCAAGTTTCTCTACTAATTCTACCAAAATGATCAGTTTACTTTGGGTTTCCGGCTCTTTGGTGACCGCATTTCTCTGCGGTGCTGTTGTACTTTTAATCATCGAAGTTACCATAATATATTTCTTATTTTTCCGAAACACCACTAACCATCACAATTTGACTAGCACACCATCCATCGACGGTTACACTTTCCCTCAACAGTTGCTTGAAGTAATTATTTTATTAGAACTTTATAACACGTAGATTTGAATAGTCACGCTTATGTAATTCTTTTCCTGCAGCTAATTTCGGAAAAACTGGGAGAAAACACATCCGAAGGCACTGTTCTTTTGAATTTGCTATTGCAGTTTTGGTTTCGCGAAAACCGATACGATGTTAATACATTAACTTCGATAGCTGATAGAATTAACTCCGAGTTAACGGAACTTCTTACTAATACTTCTCTTGGAAGAATATTCAGCAGTTTGAAGGTACTAATGCTTCCATTTGTAGACAGTGATGGTGTTTGTGACGTTTTATGTATAATATTGATCATAATCTTGTTTCAGATCCATGATGTGGAATTGGGAAGCGAATCTCCGACGATTAGCTGTGTCTCGTTACAGAAGTTCGATGTGCAGAAAGAATTCAGTACCTTGAATAATTTTGTATTCGAATTCGATATTAGCTACGTTGGAGGATTCTACATGGCAATAGATGCAGTAATGAAGTTCAATTCTAATGCTGCTTTTGTTTCTGTGAAAGGTAATAAAACTACTTTTCGAACTATTTAATTCACGAGTCAGTTATAATTGAAATTTATTTTCTTTTCAGTTGTCAAATGTATCGGCAGAGTTCGAGTCGAGTTCACTCGTATTCCTTATACTTATTGGTGTATGAGCTTCATCAATCCACCTGAACTGGAGTTGACGGTAGAGTCTAAATTAGAAGGTCACAGTGTTCCTCAGTTAAATAGAATTATTGGAATTCAGGTACGAATCAATTACACTTTGGTGTTTTATCGTTATGAAAAGATTACTGATTTTTTTCACCATTTCTAGTTGCGGAGAAGAATTAATCGAAAATTTGTAATGCCTTATTATAAAATTCGTTCGAAACCATTTCTACCTGCTCATAACCCACCAACTTTGAAAGATAACGTTAATGAAATTATACCGAATGGTAAATTACATATTTCTATATTGACAGTTTCAAGAATTACGAAACAAGAAGGCACTGTTTCGTGCACAGCAATAATGGGTAATTTGAAATAATATGTCATTATCTTTCAAGTTTATTTATTCTTGCGAGTTTTTCATTTTTAATCATTTTTATTATTTATTTAGATAACAGTCCATGGATCGAAGACGTTCAATCGACTAATAATCAGATGTACATATTACAGATTTTCAAAAGATCCAATAAAGTGAGCTAAGATGATTTTTTTTTAATGATCCATTTTTTATTTTCAGCATAATTATACTAAAATAAATTTGATATATAATGCGAAAATTTATTCTAATTTCTAGGACGTGAATAATACAGAAAATCGTAAACTGTCAACTGGTTCAATTTGGTATGAAAAACATCAAGATGGTTTGAGACAACGATTAAAATCCATGACTGTATTAGACGAGTCATCGAACATTGGTGAGTTAAGAAACGGATGTCGACTTATTGATTGGCGGCTCGAATTTTTTATATCGCTGTAAACTCAATAGTTAAATATTTGTTTGTTAATTGTCGTTGTTTTCTTATCATTTCAGACGATATTTTTCGTAGAAAATCATTCTCCGATACCGGCGCTTCTTCGCATAAATTAAGTGCTGACAATATAAATCAAGCTGAAAATGACGAAATAAATATACAGCAAACTAAAAGACTTCCTTACTCGGAAGTACGTTTATTTAAACAACAATGATTAGCTAATCATGCCCTTTGTTGTACATTTTCTAACGTAATTTTCTATTTTTAGTTGATTACGTTCAACGAACATTTCAAGTTTAACATCGGACAGTCCACCAGATATTTGAATATATTGGTATGGAGTCATTCCGAAGATGGGCAATTGTTTGAAAATATAATCGGTTATATTAGTATACCATTGATACATTTAATATCACCGGGGATTGGAAAGAAACGAAGAATATTCTATTTAAATCCTCCTGGTCCATCTAGGTTTGTAAATATACCGATTTATAAACCTTTCTAATCGTTGAAATTGGGCTAAAAATTTAATTTCAATTATAGAAATCACGCGTATCAATCACTTTCCACGCATCCTGGTTTTAATCATAATCTGTGCTTCGGAGATATTTCGATCGGAGTTAGATTTGGATCATCTCACACACTATCGCCTACTTTATCGTCGAATGAAAGCACTCCTGTTTCTTTATCGCCGACAAAATCTACGAAACAGCCTCCAATTTTATTAGAAACTACGGCCAGTTTATCAGACATAGATTCTGAGCTGATTTTAAGTGTACACGAATTCGAAAAAATTGTCAACGTTAAACAGACGAAGTGCGAATTTTGTCAGAAAAAGGTAAAAGAATTGAGCATTATTTTTCGTAGCTGTTGGGTTGGATTTTTATTGAAACGTTTTTTATTTGATAGATTTGGTTGAAAGAAGCTTCGCAATGTTCGAAATGTCATTTAGTCTGTCATAAAAAATGTGTGGCGAAATGCGAGAAAACTTCCGAGTGTCGTGTGACTACGACAGAGTTAACAACGCTAGACGACGAAGGAATCGAAGTAGCATCACAAGCTATTAACATTAATCCTGAAATAATTACCACCGCACCAGATAATGGGGTTAGTAAAAAATTTCAAATGCAGTATGCAATGGAAACAATTTTAATTAATTTTTTTTTCACAGGGTTCAATCATCAGTAAGAATAAAATAAGCACGTTTTTAGCCAACGTTAAAGGTATACGAAGATCTGGATCAGCCTCCAGTCTAACTCCTCCTAGTGGTAATGATCTTTCTGCGAATCAGGCTCACAGTCTGCCTCAAACACCAAACCATTCGCCCAGTCCTAGTCGAAAAGTACGAAAACATATTTTATTTTATCACTGGGAAGTTAGACCAAAAGTGAAGAACGAATTCATTTTGAGTTAGCAAAGATTTTTTTTTATTTTAAAATGTTTCTTTCGATGTCTTAATTAACCATCAAGATGTCACCGAAACTCACCCCTCGATAAGTTCCCAAAAATGTGAGCCCAAAAATATCTCATCTTCGTTTTTCGCTTATAACTCTTCAAATATGCGTTCAAATTAAAAAATAATAATAATTAAAGTTGAAGTACATAAAGTTTTCAGCAGAAAATGTTATATTCATTTTTTTCAAAAAGTGAACGGGTGGTGCAAAAATGAGCGTCAAAATATACAGGGTGAAAAAATGAGCAAATTTTATGTACTTTAATTTTAGTTATAGTCATTTTTTAATTTTAACCCATATTTGAAGAGTTATAATAAGTAAATAAAACAGAAAAAGGGTATTTGGTTGGGTTCATATTTGAGAGACTTGGCGGGGATGGGGGTAGAGTTCGGGTACTTTTTGATGATTACTCAGGACTCTGAAAGGAACTTTTTATAATGAAAAAATATTTTTTGACTCAAAATGCAATTTCATTTCCCTATTTTACTGAGTTATTATTTCAATTTTTTTTTAACATTGTGTTTTATTTCAGTCTTCCGTTTTCGCCGAAGATATAAAACTATTCGAAGACGAAGAAGATGATGATGAATTGGAGAAAGCTCTCAATTATTTATTAAATGTACCGAAAAACGAACAATTTTTAGAATCGGTTAAAAATAGCGGTAAAAAATTATGCATGGATTTGCCACCGGGCAGAAGAGAAGCTCGGATTAACCAAATGGTAAATCACTTGGTTATTTTTCAAAGTTTACGTTTTTCTCGAAATTTACCAATATTTTTATTTCTAGATAACGAAAATTAAAACGGCGATAGACGTCGAAAGTGAAACTTATAAAGAGTTACAAGAAAAAAAGAAAAATCCAGAAAATGATCACGAAGCGGCCAAACTGGTATTACTCATCGCTAAATCCGAGGATCGTTTGCAAGCTCTGCCCAATTTACTCCTACATTGCTGTTCTGGCCTGCAAGATACCCAAGATACAAACCCATCACGAACATCGGTTTAAAATCTTCGATTTGAAATCGCATTCTGAACAGCGAAGAACATTAAGGTAAAAAAAAACTGGTGTCAATTCCTCCTCCCCCTTCCGCATTTAAAACATGACATATTTCGAAAATTCATTTTAAAAAAATCGATTCTTGAATGTTTTTACCAAAGATTTTTTAAAAGTATTTGTACGTTTTAAGCAAGAAAAGCAAAAGGTTAAAGACTGTTGAAGTTTGTATCAGAAGCAATATTTGTGCTCATTTTCACATCAGTATTTTTTCCATATTTTATCCTGTTTCTATTGAAATTATTGCATCTCTTGGGTTACCTTTTAATTAAAAATTCGAGCGGTAATATTTTTAAAAAATTCAATTACCTGCGAATTTATTTTTAAACAAGTTATTTTGAATAACTCTAAAAAAAATCTCATCGAGTTACAATTTACCAAAAGCAAAACGCCACTGGCGTGTTAGTTCTTTGCTTGATTCCTACGTCACTAATTTTATTTTAGAGTTAAACTGATTTTGATGTTGATTGATGTTGGTATTGTACTTAATTACGATTATGGTTTTTTTTCCTCTCAGTTGTTTATATTAAATGATTAATTTAAATGTTACGTTTTTGTTTTATTATAAATTTTAGATATTTTAATGAATTTGACTGATAAGTAGTGCATGATTGCTTATTTTTAAAACATATCCAAAATTGTTCTGTGAAAATTTCCTTATAATTATGTATTATGTTTTCCCTATCGAATTATTTTTTGTTTTCACGATTTCGTTTGGATGTGTTTTCATCTTGAAGGGTAGAATACGAATACCTAAGATTACGTGCAACTGGAGATTTTTTTGTACGAATATCTTGGGTATACCTAATATTTGAATGGTGCAGTAGATTAGTTTTCAATTAGGTATTATAAATTATAACAGGTGGAGTAAAAAAATATGCTATTGGCTATTGCCATTGACTTTTTCATGTATACTCATAGGGCCGGCAATTCAGAATTGTAATAGTGTAACTAGATTTCTTTCCTAAAGGGACGATTGATCGAAAAAATTTTCATCTTGGAAGTAAAGATAATTTTTTTCTCCTAAAAACTGAAATTTTTCTCTAAAAATAAGATATTTAAGAGATTGTTATAACAAACAAATTTTAAAACATCAATAGTATATTACTATACAAGGGTGGAAAGGGAACCTTTTACAATCGAGCGCACAGATTGTTTGCGGAACGAGCGCAGCGAGTGAAGCAAACATTTTTACAAACAAGCGAACTTTCCTTCAAAAAAATGAGAAATTTTTTCTTTGAAAAAAATGAGATGTTTTTATACTCTGAAAAAATCAAGATGGGATATTTTCCCAAAGAATTGAAAGATTTATGATTTTTTCTCAAGAGTTTGAAAAATATTTGTGTTCCAAAAATATTGATGGATTTTAACTTTACAAAAAAAATTAAATACTTATAGGCTACCTATACTTAGACTTTTCTTCAATAAAAAAAAATTAAAATGGAAATGGAAAGATTTTTTCACCAAAAGAAATTGGAAAAATATTTACCCCAAAAAAATTTAGAGATTTTTTTTTCAAAAAAAAAACAGACGACAAATTTTTCTTTTTAAAAAAAATGCAAATACAGATGTTTTTCTCTAAAAAAAAATCACGTTTAGGATTCTTCTCAAAATAGAAAGATTCAAAAATAAAGAATTTTCAAGCTTATTTTTTTATACCAATCTGTAACGAAAAAAATAAGCTTGAAAATTCTTTATTTCTGCATCTTTTTATTTTATGAAAGAAGAAACCTCACCGTTAATATTTTTGAAAAAGAAAAAATGGAATTTGAAAAATATTTTTATTCGACAAAAAATTGATCAATTTTTTTCTCTAATGAAATTAAAAATTTCTCATTACAAAATAATTTAGAGGTTGTTTTATTCATAAAAAAGTGGAAAGATAATTTTTTTTTAAATGAGTAAATAAAATATTTTTTCCTCCTGAAGATTTTTTTAAAGCCCAAAACAATTTTGATTTTTTTGTGGAGAAAACCGATGCAATGATGTTTCTTCTCCCAAAATTGAGATTTTTTTTTCTCTCAAAAAATTGTGATGATTTCTTCTTTTACATAAAATTGAAAGATTTAAAAATTGAGAAATATTTTTATCATAGGTGTTTTTTCACTTCCAAAAAGTAAGGAAATTTCCCTCCGAGAATTTGAAAAATGTTTTATACAGCTAGTTCCAAAAAAAACTTGTAATTTTTTTCTAGAAAAAAAAATCAAAATAGGGTACCCTTTTATTTTAAACCTTGAATTTTTTTTTTTCAAAAAAATTGAGATTTTGTTACCCAAGAATTTGAAAAATATTTTTAATTCAAAAAAATTAATTGATTTTTTTCTCCAAAAAAAACTTGAAAAATTTTTCATCTCAAAAAAAAAAATTTATTACCTCCCAAAAAAGAGTATTTTTTGTAGGAAAACAGAAATAAAAATCGATGCTTAGTATTTCAAAAATATTGAGAGATTGTTTTTCCTTTAAAAGGTGAGAGATTTCTCTTCTCCAAGAAATGAGATTTTTTCTCTCAAAAAATTATTATGTGGTCATTTTTCACAGGAGATTAAATGATTTAAAAATTTAGAATTTTCTCACTTGAAAAAAAAAAAAAAAACATTTTTATAAATAGAAAATGAGGATTTTTTTTTCTCCCAAAAATTTGAAAAATATTTTTCTGCAAAAAACTTCTATTTTTCAAAAAAAAAAAAAATAATAATAAAATCAAAATGATTTTTTTGAAAGAATTGGATTTTTTCCAAAAAAAATTCTTCTCCGAGAATTAAAAAAATATTCTTATTTCAAAATAAATTGAATTTCTCACTCCAGAAAAATTTAAAGATTTTTTTTTTCAACCAAAAAAAGTTGAGATTTTTTTAAATTGAATGAAATGTATTTCAAAAATGATTGAGGGAAATTTTTCTCTCTAAAAATGAAATTTTTCTCTGGAAAAATTAACCATGCTCTTTTTTCCATACAAGTAAAAGATTTTTTTTAAAAGTTGAGAAATTTTTTTGCTGTTTTTTTATTTTAAAGAAATTGAGATATTTTTCAATTCAAGAAAATTTAGAGTTAAGTTAAAAGAGAACTATTCAAAAAAATTGAATTCAACAAAATACAGAAATTTTTACATAGGGACTGACCTATAGTAAGATTTAATTTTTGCATTCTGGAAATTTTATAGGAAGTAAGTTCACTTTCAAAATTTCGGTTGCTGCCCCCTCCCCCCACCAGCTACTTTCAAGTTGCCGGCCACGTATGTAGTTATGTATACCTACCAATGTTTACAAAATGCACATCTCTATGTAAGTATAATGTTCCTGTAATGTTTCTTCCATTTTTTTCTTGTTTCTCGTATTGTTTTGTTTCCTTGAGAAAGCCTAATGAACACATGAAAACTGATCAGGTTTAATAATTGTAGATTAGTGTAGGTTAGTAATTTGAATTTTTACATAAGTAATCCTTGATTTGCATTTTTATCCTCTGAACAACGAACTAAATCATTTTCGAAATTGTAACATTCCATCGACTTGATATTTTCAGTATTACTTTCAGTCTTTTTATGAATGTACATAATATATCTTTTAAAAAAATTATATCGTGTTTATTACGATAACTTGATTAAGTAACCGAAGTAAAAAGTATCTGTCAATTAATGAATACAAAATTAGTTTCTGTTTTCCTAGTGAGGACCTACCGTAAATATTATTCTCTCTATTTAGGAAAATATTTTAGATAGATTTTTTATTCACTTTTTATTGAAAGAAAATTTTTTTATTGTGATATATTTATAGTAGCTTACTGTGATTTTCAATTTCACCCTAATTCGTAGTGATGGTTATAAACAATTTTTATTTTGTTCAAGCGTTACATTACAATAGTCTGTAAGACGTATCGTTAGCATTGCGGTGTTTCGTTGGATTTACTGTAGTAATTTTACCATATTGTAGAGAATTTTATACCCTATATCAACGAAATATATAGATTCCTGTACACGTTTTATTCGACTTCGTTATTTTGTATTTACTTCTAAAGACATATTGAAATTTTTAAAAGTCTGAAAAAACTCTGTCGGAAGTACTCGTGTACGTGAAAATATCATAATTCATGTTGTCCGTCTCGTAATTTTGGCAAATATCGAGATTTTTTTGTTAATTTTTTTGCATTTCTCGCAAAATGGAAAATTTCCTCTAAATATAGATTTAAATGCGTTGTATGGCCGGTCAAAGTACGTAGTAACGAAGATCACTTCTTGCCAAACTTCTGACATGCTTATTTCCCGAATCCATGCGCGTTTCTAACAAAAACATGGAAGTTTTCCAAAAAACATTAACCTCAACGATTACACGTTCGTGTATTCTTCCTCGAACGTAGCATATGATTTAAACGCTAAACTTATAAGTTCTATTTATGGTAACACATTTCGGATATTTGATGAATCCCTTTCTTTGTCAGCGAATGGACAAGGAGAGGGTTGAGTCGTTCACCTTTGATGTCTGGAAATGCTGCGAGAGATGAATGACTGAACTAGTTTTAACTTACGGTTTACGAAGTACAAAGATGAAAAGAATAAAGCTTATTGTCTTTGTTTGTTTATGTAGTTTTTTTTTCTTCGACGAGATTGGAGTTTTAGTAGAAAGAGAAGGAAATTGAAAATAATGAGTTCTAGAGCTAGGTATACCTACAGAAAATTTCAAAAGTAAAGTTAGTTACACATTTTTTGGAAAAGAAATGTTTACAACTTTTTGGCAAAAAAATTTTTTCAACTTTTTTGGAATTTAATTTTATATATTCCTATTGCAGGGGGGGGGGGGGGGGGGGTTACTTTTTTTTTGAAATAAAGAAATCTCGGTAGACTAAAATATTTTTTTTTAATTTTTCGAAATAAATTTCTTTCAATTTGTTGATGAGAAGAATTTAAAAAAAAATTTAGAATAAAAAAATTAATTTTTTGAATAAATTTTATTTTACTTTTTTGGAAATTGTAATATGAAAAAATTTCTCAATTTTTTGAAATAAAATTCCGGAATAAAAGAACACCATTTTTTTGGAACTGAAAATTTAAATTTTTATATCGTTTTAAAACAACAAAATCTCAGCTTTTTTTAGAATAGAAAAAAAAAAAAAAAAAGTAATATACTTACCTCTGTACTTTTTTGAAACAAAATTATTTTCAATTAGGTATTTTTGAAACTTTTTCTTGGCAAAAAATTTTCCTTTTTTTTGTAATAAAAAATTTCTCATTTTTTTTTTCAGAGAAAATTCAACCTAATTTTTGCATTGTTTTGGAGAAAAAATTTCTCTACTACTTTTGGAAGTAAAAATTTTCAATTGTTTCGAGACAAAAAAAAATTTTTGGAAATAAATAAATTTACCTACAGAAAAAAATCGTAATTTTTTCGAAGAAAAAAACTTCAATTTTTTTTGAAGTGAAAAATGTCCCTACTTTATTGGAATATTTTTTTAAATAAAAAATCGATCAATCTTTTGAGTCTAAAAAAATATCTTAATTTTTGAAAATTATTCAGTTTCTTCAAAGAGAAAATTCAACTTGATTTTTTCGTTTTTTATAACTAATAATTTTTCTTTATTTTGAGAGGGAAAAATTTCATTTGTTTTGGAAAGAAAAACCTCAATTTTTAGGAATATTTTTCAATTACCTATTTTTCCATTTTTTTATAATATTTTTTTGGTGAAAAAACTTCTTTACTTTTTGGAATGAAAAAATTTCTCAATTTTTTTGGACTAAAACATCTTTGACTTTTTAAGGATAAAGAAAATCTCTACTTTTTTGGAATAAATTTTTCCTCTCATTTTTGGAATAGGTACTCCCTTAAAACTTTTTTCAATTTTTTGGAATAATATGTACACAATTTTCCACTATATTGGAATATATTTTTAGAGAAAAAATTCTCCTTTTTTGGCATAGAACAGTTTTTTAATTGAGGGGTGGGGGGGTGAAAAAAAATATATTTCATTGTTGTGAAAGTTTTACTTGATTTTTTAGAGAAAATTTTTTTTGAGTTGGGGTTTCAACTGCTTTGGCCCAAAAAAATCTCTGAATTTTTTGGAATGAAGAGGTCTCCGCATATAATTTTTTGAAAAATAAGTTTTCCTGATTTTTTTGGAGAGTAAAAAAAAACTTTAATTCTGCAAGAGTAATAAATGTGCAATTTTCTGTTTTGAAACATTTTTTTAAAAATATTTTTTGAGAGAAAAAATTTTTCAATTTTTTTGGTACCTACTGAAACCTTTTTGATTTTTTTTTTTTTTTGATAAAAAAATCTCTGTACTTTTTTGGAATAACAAAATTTTTATTATTTTTTCGACTAAAAAATTTTATCAAGTTTTTGAAGTGAAAATTTTTTCCAGTTTTTTGAAATATTTTTTTGGATAAAACATTTCTCAATTTTTTTGAACAAAATATTTCTTCATTTTTTTGATAAAACATTTCCTATTTTTTTGAATAAAAAATTTCTCAATTTTTTGGAATGAAAATTTTTTGTTGTGAAAATTTTACTTGATTTTTTTTTAGAAAAAACTCTTTTTTTAGTGAGGGGAGGGGAAGTGAAGGGAGGAGAGCGGAGGAGCAAATGTTCGGTTCCTTTTGGTTCAAAAAAATATCTGATTTTTTTTAAATAAAAAAAATCTCAGTATTTTTTTTAAAATAAATTTTCTTTAAAGTAAATAATTTTTGCAATTATTTTGAAGTAATTTTTTTTGAAATATTTTTCAAAGAGAGAATTTCTCATTTTTTGGAACTAAACCCTTTTTGATTTTTTTTTAATAAAAAATTTTATCAATTTTTTGCGTTGAAATTTTTTTTTCACTTTTTTGGAATATTTTTTTTGGAGAAAAATTTCTTTACTTTTTTTGAATAACAAAATCAAATAATATCTTGTATTTCTTTGGAGAGAAAATTCAACTTGATTTTTCAGATAAAAATTTTTTCCGTTTTTTGGAGGAAAAATTTTCAATTATTCTGGGACATGAAAAATCTCGGTAGTTTTTTAATTTAAAAAGTTTTTCTTTGTTTTTATTTTTGGAGAAAACAAAAACTTTAATTTCTTAAATTTAAAAAAAATCAATAACTTATTAATTTTAAAGTTTTTTTTGAAGAAATACCTACTTAGGTAACTACCTAGTCATTTAAAATTTAAAAAAAAAATATTCTTCTAGAGATAAGTTTCTTAATTTTTTGGTATCAAAACTGTTATAGAATGAAAATACCTTCAATTTTTTTGTACCTAATTGATAAATTAAAAATTTTTTTGGCTAAAAAAATTTCCCAATTTATTGGTGTAAAAAATTTACTTTATTTTATTTTAATATTTTTTGTTTGTTTAGAGAATAAAATCATAAATCGAACTACGCCTTGGAAATTTTAAAATTTCTACTCTGAATTTATTGATCGTATTTTCTGATTTTCTAAAAATGTGAACTCATGTGTAGACATAGTCCATAAATCAAATTAGTGCAACCTCCGGTGATCAAAGAGGTAAATGATCTTTAAAAAATTCATCTAAGTTTTATGTACTTTGGATTTGTTGTCATGTACAAGGATAATCCGACTAGTTTTTCGTGATTCATCAATTTTCTCAAAAAGTTAATACCCTGTAGGCCTGTATCATCGGGCACATTTAGAGGTGAATTCGCACGACCAGCTGCAGAAAAAAAAATTACACAATCACACACCGGAAATACTCGACAGTATCGCGTTGAAATCAAACGTGACACCGGAAAATTTTTGCAGCGCAGTGTTCGCTATTTACAACTACCTACTCACTCGGACGAGTCGAATTATCCGACCATGGTTAAACGTGTTAAAATGACATTAATAAAACTGATTAATTAATATCCCGAAATAATATAAATTTTTCAGCTATTCCCGGGGTAGAGTAGAGTAGAGTAGAGCCCCCGACCATTTGAAAATTACTTCTATTCCACGTCCAAATTTAAAACCAAGACGTAATTCATCGAATTTCTTCGCAGTTAATTTAATTGCGTCGTTCGGCGGATTTCGAGAGTAGGGAAAAAATCGCACTCGTGGTACGAACTTTTTGAGGGATAAAAATTGCGTGTGGTGTTGCTGATGTTGCTGAAATTACGGCGGACTTTAAAGCCTTTTCTTTATGTTGCCCCATGACCTCGATCTATTCCGTAACATTGAGTAGTACCTAACGCAGGCGCGCTGTCTCTTCGCGTCTTTCTCTCGGACCGAATGCCCGGTAGAGTAGGGACAATACAGCTGATTATATAAACAATAACACAGTTTTGCAACGTTTTATTCAACTGGTGTTTTCAATCGAGATCAGAGATTTCGCGAATGTTAGCTCTGGTTTATGATTATTGTTTCGATTCGTTCTCATAAGCACATCGTTTGTTTTCGTTTAAGTATTTTACCTACCTGAATATTTTTGCCAGACAAGATGAGACCTCCTTCGGAATTCGGAGCCGATATTACTAATCAGGCGAATAATGAACCTACTGTACCGCCAGCGATGATGATTTGTACTCGATTAGCGGGAAGGGCGATTATTCGAGTGGTTGGAAGATGTAACGATGCGCAGGAAAACTGCAATCTTGGTGAGGATTTTGAATTTTATTCGAATATTAAGCCAATCAGCAGCAGTAGGTACCTATACCTATGTGAAGTGTGTTATCGATTTTTGCATGTATGAAAATTAATTGCTTGGTACTTACTCGTGAATTGTCGTCGGGGGAGTGTTTAATTCGACCATAGGTTTACATACGGTTTGTTGGAGTTGACATTTGCACCTGTGTAGAGATTTTTTTTACAATGGATTCGAATTGGTTGAAATTTTGAATTGATAACAAATGCGTTTTTTTATTGGTGATAACAGCTTAAGAGATGTTGATGACCTAATCAGTGATGTTTTGTGATCAAGATCAATACCAAGATCAAATTTTTAATCAACTCAAATAATTTCCCATTTTCAGGGCCATAGGCAGTGGTGAGGGGAGGGGGGTTGAAACTCAAATATTCTCAAATAATCTCCCTAATTTTCTCAATTTTTCCCCAAAATTCCCAATTTTACCCAACTTCATTTCAAATTTTTTTAACTTTATTCCACTATTTTTTCTGCTGGGAAGGGGTGAGACACACTAGCTCCTAGTTTGCACTGCCAAAATAGGAATCTCGCAGAATTTTTCTACGTACAAAACTACATGGATGCCTAATATACGAAATTAGAGAGGAGGGAAGGGTTCAATTGAAATTTGTATAATAACCAAAATTATTTTTAGGATCCTAATCTACAACTTTTGTTCGAAAAAATTTTCAATTCAACTCCTACCTCCCTCTCATTTTTAAATAATGGGCGCCTTTGTACTAATATGCCAAAAAAGAGGGGAGGGAGGGGTCCAATCAAAATTTTTGTAATAATCAAAAATATTTCCAAGATTTCAATCTGAAACTTTTGTTTGAAAAATTTTCCAATTGGAACCTTCCTTCCTCTATAATTTTTTCATATTAGTACATGGATACTCATTATTGAAAATTGGGAATAGGTAGGGAGGTTGAATTGAAAATTTTTTCAAACAAAAGATATATATTAAAATACTAGAAATATTTTTGGTTATTATAAGAATTTCGATTGGACCCCTCCCTCCCCTCTAATTTCGCATATTAGTACAACGACACGTATTATTGCAAAATGGGAGGGAGGTAGGGGTTGAATTGAAAAAAATTTTCAAACAAAAGTTGTAGATTAAGATCCTAAAAATTTTTTTGTTCATTATAAAAATTTCAATTGGACCCCTCCCTCCTCTCTGATTTTGTATATTAGGCATCTATTATGTATAGTTTTGTACTTGAAAAAATTCAGCGAGATGCCGATTTTGGCAGTGTAACAAGGAGCTAGTGTGACACACCCTCACACCCCCTGGTCATCCCGCCTCTGGCCATTGGCCTTTCATTCGGATTTTCAATTTTCAATTTTTTGCTATATTCACAATTCACATACAGCTGCATAAATTTTACGATACGTTATTATTGTTTGAGTCATCGAATGTAGGTATAAGTAGGTAAACAGCCAGTATACCTACAGTTTAGGCATGATTTTTTTCCACGTCTTATATTGTTTTCAAATAAAAATGATGACTATTGACAAAATAAAAATGACAAAAGAAATTTTCAATGATGACCTGTTCGAATCCTCGTTGCATGAAATAACTTGCAATCACATGTTTGAAACGCACGTTTTCGTATAATGCTGTTGTTGTTTGCTTTAAAAAAATGAAACCAGTTCTATTGCGTTTTCTAATATTTGTTGCTTTGCTACGTATCAATGAAAATTTATTTTTTTATACCACGCAATCAGAACTAATGGTTATGATTGTTAGTTGGTTAAGTAGGTACGTACTTTTACGTATTTATCGAAGGTATCTATTAAATTAAATTATAATGGACCAATCAGCTTAATAATATTTTAATTGACAGAAAAAATTCAAAAAATGAAAACTAATATCAAATTTTGTTTACAAAAGTATTAAAAAAAATCAGTAAAACTGAAAACGAGGGAATATGGCCATGGTCAATATGGCAAAAAAGACGTGTTTTCAATGAAATAATTTGTGGTTCAACTTTTTCAAGGCCCTCTTTTCATGAGTGACCCACTGCCTTTCCAAAAAATCTCAAAGGCCTCAATTGAAAAAATTTTCAAAGAAAAGTTATAGATGATCCTTGGAATAATTTTGGTTATTACAAAAATTTCGAATGAACTCCTCCCGCCTTTCTAAATTCGCACAATACGTATGAAAATCATCCTTGAACTTCAATTGTACAGCTTGCACAGTGACCTCGATGGAAGTTTGGTTCACAGTGCAGCCAAGAGGAAGAAAAATAGATTCTGTAAACCATCGATTAGATTGTCATTTCTCCAGACAATGTGATAATGCCAGGAGTGGGATGCTATTTTTTAAAGGCTCCCCTTTTTCAAAGGGTATACTCTCTTTCCTTCGAAGCCATTTATATCTGTCCCCAAAGCTTAAATTGAAAAATTTTTGAAACAAAAGTTGTTGATTGTGGTTTTTGGAATAATTTTGATTATTACAAAAATTTCGATTGGATCCCTCCATTCTCGCCAATTTCGCATAATACGCGGGGAAATCATCTAGTAATTTTCATATAGGTACAGGGTGTAGGAAAATCCACAGGATCAATAAGCGACGCATAAGAAACAAGAAATGTTATAAACACATGGTGTCTATCTCAAAAGTTAAAGAGACAAGGAAAAAAATTGAACGAGCATTTGGGTATACGATCGTAGTGCTTTAATAAAATTATTAATTTTTACTTTGACATTATTTTGTTGGCCAAGTTTGAAAATGAAGGGACTACGAAGCTTCGAAAATTGATATTTGTGAAATTTGAGGCTCCTTGGTTCCAAATTTTGCATAATAATTAGGAGCACATCGCCAGTTGATTTTCATACCTACGTGTGATGCAAAATTGAAGGGGAGAAGGAGGCTCCAATCGAAATTCCTGTAATGACCAAAATTATTCCAGAGATCTCAATCCACAACTTCTATTTTGCAATAAAAGAGGGTGCACTAGAAGGGGTCGTCTATGTGTGTGTTTTTTTTTGTTGAAAAATTGGAAGGGGGATCCAAATTAAAATTATGGGATTGTGTCAAAAGATCGTTGAAAAATTCTTGAGTGTCCGACCTGAACCCCTCCTTTCTCAAATGAGGTTCAAAATTTTCAAATTTTCAAAAAAAAAATTGAGAATTTTTTTTTGGTGATAATATTACAGATGTGTTATATAGGTATTATATCTGCTTAAAAGTGAAATATTTTTAAAAATATCTTACCAATTTTTTTCGTTTTTCAGAAGTCTTTAATAAATTTTGAATACGACCCAATTTCCCCATTCTTATTCAAAAGTGATGCAAGATCTATAAAAAGTTGAAAAAATTGCGGAATTTTTAAAAAATCTCAAATATTTAAAAAAAAAATATAGAATTAAAAATGTTAATCCCATTTGGAACTGGGACGTAAGAGGTTGAAGTCAGAGACCTAAATTTTTTACGGACTTTTTTGGAGGGGAAGGAGCGGTCCGATCAAAATTTTTGTAATAACTATGATTATTCTAAGGATCTTAATCAACAACTTTTGTTTGAAAATTTTTTCAATTGGGGCTTTAGATACTGAGATGGGGGAGAGATATTTTGGAAAGGGAGTGCCTTGAAAAAATTGAACCATATAAGATCAATTTTAACCTTTCGATCGTACAACACCTATTTTTTTTACATTTTCAGCCATAATACCTAATTTGAAGATCAGATTAATTCTTTTAAAGTTGTCTCACTTCACCTCCTCCCATTCATAAGATTGATTTTAACCTTTCGATGGCACAAACTACTTTTTTTATATTTTCGCCGAAAATAATTTGCAGATCAGATCAATTATTTTCCAGTCAGGGAAAACTAGTCATTTTTTGAAGCCCCCCCCCCCACAAAACCAAAAAATCAGATCTATTTTTTTATTTCATCAACGTAATGCTTTTCAAGTAAAATTAATATCAAGAATCGTTATAAATTCTTTTTTCAACATTCACGAATTATTTTACTTTCTTCCAAGAGAATTATGATTTTGAAAGATTCGCTACATGAACCCGCTAGTTAGATGCTTGAGGTTGAGAATGCTCGTTGAAATCATTATTTTACTAGTTTAGCCAGCTTAAATATCATGATGAGGTAATAAATTACGTTGGGTGCACTATTTATATTCAAATCACTTGATATATTTAATAATTACCGTTGTTTGAAATCCAAAAGATTTGTTAGTTCTGAATAGGTACATACATTATACCTACGTGTAATTACGCTTTCATCGAGACAAATTAACACTTTCATATTATTACGACGAAAGCTTTTTAATGTCGTGGAAAATTACTTCCAGAATATTCACCTTTTGAAGTATGGACATATGTTTGGAATAGTTAACCGAATAATTATGTTGGTTTCATTTATGGTATTCGTGGACGAGTGGGAAGGTAGGGGGGGGGGGGTTGTCTCAGTTTAGAGCATAATCTACGTTGTAATAATTACGCTACATTAAAAATATTTGTCGTACATATTATTTCATATAGGTAGGTACCTCCTCTGCCTACAACACGAAAATTCTACGCATAATTTCCCCCCAAAAAAATTCGAGACCACCAAAAGTGCCAAAATCTGGTGTAATATTATGACATTATTGGAACGAAATTTTTAAAGCATAATTTCTTTAAAATTTATACGTTTGAAAGTGAATGTCTATGTCATTGCCAATTCGTATTGCGCTGTTTATTAAACCGTTAGCTTAGTTTAACAACTCGCACTGTTATTAATAGATTCTTTGTTTGGGAAATAATTTTCAATTTTATGTCAAAATGAGGTATTTAATGCTTGTATATCTTCGAAACGATCGCGTGCTACGGATTAGGCAATTTGATATTGCTTTTATAGGCCGTAAAATGTCTCATCTTCAATGTTGTGACACGAGGAATAAAAAATTTTGAAACTGGAACCAGACTTACTTTATTATTTATGGCTTTTTAAACATAGAACTTCCCCTCTCCTACTTACATTCAAAATCAAAATTGAAATTTTGTAGTTGGTCAATTTACAAGTAGGCACCTACAGTTTTAGTGAATTTTTTGAATATTTCTTTTCAAATAGTTCTGATCATTTGTCCTCCTCTCTTTTTAATAGACCAGTAAAATTATTAGACCATAAAAATGGAGCAAAGTTGCATTTTGATTCAGAAACATTTTTTTCTTTTTTGAAATGCTCCTTTCGGTGTCTTGATTAACCACTAAAAGTTTCTCGAACCACATCCCTCGAAATATGTCCCCTAAATATGGAACCAAACAGACCTCCTCGTTGTTTTTCGCTTATAACTCTTCAAATATGCGTTCAAATGAAAAAATGGTCATAACTGAAATGAAAGTACATAAAATTTGCAACAAAAAATGTTATATTAATTTTTTTCAAAAAGTGAACGGGTGGCGCAAAAATAGGCGTCAAAATATACAGAATTTAAAAAAAAATAAAGAATGCCTCCCGTTGATATAATTTTAGTGATGTCACACCATAGACTACATAAAAGCCCCCCCCCACTCTTCCTCCACGAGGTGTCTCACGTAGACACGTGTCAACCTCCTTTTACACAGTATCTCATTCATGAAAAAAGAAAAAAAAATTTCACTCTGTATATTTTGACGTTTGTTTTTGCGCCACCCGTTCACTTCTCAAAAAAATGATGATGACCTTTTTTATTGAAAATTTTATATACTTTAATTTCAGTAATGATCAAGTTGTAGTTAAGATGCATATTTCGAGAGTTATAGGTGAAAAGCAACGAGAGTGTTTGTTTGAGTCCACATTTTGGGAACTTATCTAAAGTTGAAGTCTGAGGATTTTTTTTAGAGATTAACCAGAACACCGAAGGTATCATTTTAAAATTAAATAAATCTTCACATTCCTGATTTTTTTTTACTGGGCCAATTGGATGGATACCTGATTTGCTCACATGCTGGAAAATATTATCTTCAATATTTAATTTTATTTAATCATTAAAAATCATCATAGGCTCAAATTCACCTATTCTAAAATAACGCTTGTTAACAAAACTTTTAATAATCAAAATTGACTAATGGGTACCCCATAAATGCGTAATGCATTGACGTAAGTTATAGGTACGTATTATACTCTTATGAGCATGAATAAAATCAACACATGCGACGCTCTGCAAATCTGTCTGTTCGGAATTCTTCCTTATATTCGTTATTGATCCGTATATGGAAGTTGATTTAAGGTCGTTTTGAAGCGTCGTGCAAATAACAACGGTAAAAGCGGAATTACCTTGAGAACTACAATATGTAAAAGCTTCAAAATGACAATTTTGAAAATTACAAAAAAATATGGAACCCTCATTACAAGACTCGAAAGAATTACGGAAAATTCGTATAATGAAAATTATAGGTTACGTAAGTTCGAGTATATAGGTCTTCCCATCAATAATATTTCCAATCAGAATGTTTTTAAAAAACGATTAAAAAAATCTCAAATGATTACTTTTAATGAGTTTTCTCCCTCGTGGAGTTGAAACATTATATTATTTTAAATAACATTGGGATCGTTTGAAAGAGACAGTAAATCGGTTATATCATAAATGTATCATTACTTTGTTAGGTACATTAATTACATCCGCGTCGATGATGAATGTTCAAAATTAATTTCATTGTTTGAAAACATCTGATATCCGATGTACCCGGTTTTTTACGAGATACGTGTGGCGCGCAATTCTTTATTATTTTCAATTTTTTGGCAATTGATCGCAGTGAATTTGTTCGTTCTAATATCTATAAATGTTTCCTAAATGAAATAATTTAAAAAGCGAATCGATATCTGGAAACAGTTTCGATTTCAAATACAGTGTGATGAATCATATCACGGTCATATTAGATTATAATAAGTACCTACTTCTTTTTTCTATCTATTTCCTTTCTCAGTCAATTTTTTTGTTAGATGTTTTGGTACAGCAGATCAAACGATTCGTGTCGAACACTTTTTAATAACGTGTGCTTTATTTGATTAAATTTGGGTGAAAGTGGAAATACGCGGTGGGCCTATGTTCTACATAATTACCGTACGAGTAATAGTCATCGCGAAGTCGAAGACTATTCTTGTTTTATTTCACCTGTTACCTAACGAGTAACGATAGGTACCGTATAGGTACCTATTTCATATACATCTTTGTAATGCGTTTAGATGTTTTCTATTACTCGTATAAATGCAGCCAACTATGTAACTTCTTATGAATTAAAGTAGGTAATGTATCTAGTTTGGAATTGATTAAATATGTAATTTAATTATTAGGAAAACTTGAGGTATCGTAAAAAAATAAGGTTAAAAGCGATTTTAAGATTGATTCGTAATGTAGAACGTATTTTTTTAATGAGCCAAGGTTAAAAAAAAAATAATGAAGTACTATTTTTTCTAGGGCCCACCTCCCTTTTAAAAAAATCTTCTTATCTAAAACTTTTTCACATAAAAGTTGTAGATTGGTATTCTTGAAAATATAATTTTGATAATTACAAAAATGTCGATTAGTCTCCCTCCCCTTCAATTATGCATGATACGAATGAAAATCATTCGTTGATTTTCATATATATTATGCATAAATTGGAGGGGAGAGAGTGCTCGTGTCTCAAACTTTGGGAGAAAAATAATTTCTGATTCGGAGGGGAAAAAACGTCAATTTTTTTGTGTGTAGGTTAAAAAATATCATCTTTAAATTTTTCAGCAATACCTAAAAAAATCAATTTTTGAAAAAAAAAATCGATCAAATTTGAGAGTGAAAAAACACCTAATTTTTAATGGAAAAAAATTTCTCTATTTTTTGGATAATTTTATTAGAAAATATCCAAATCTTCAAATTTTTCAGCAGTAAAATTTTGGAAAAATCTTTCAACATTTTCGAAAGTAAAAAAAAATAATTTTTATAAGTAATTTTTTTAATGCTCTGTTTTGCCGAAGGTTCGCTCCCGTTCCAAAAAATCTTATTTTTATACTTGAAACACCGTCTAAAACTTTTTCAAACAAAAATTGTAGAAAAAAAAAATTCTGATCTATTTTTGGTATGGTAAAATGTAACTTTTCAATCCTTTCGAAAGAAAAAACATTGAATAAAAAATTTCAATTTTTTGGGAGGGACAGAATTTTTTTCAATTTTGTAGGAGAGAAATTTTTGGGAAAAATCTCTGAATTATTCTATTATAAAAAAAAAATCTAAATTTTTCAGCAGTGAAAAAAACAATTTTATGGAGAAAAAAATCACTCATCTTTTTTAGAATAGAAAATTTCTCATTTCTTTTTAGAATAGGTATCTCTTTTATAATGAAAATATCTTTCAATTGTTTAGGAGAAACAGAATTTTTCAATTTTTTGTGAGAAAAAATATTTTTCAAACTTTTGTAGAAATGATTTCTGATTCGAAGAAAAAAGCATTAAATTTTTTTGTAAGTGGGTAAAAAAAAATCTCAATTTCTTTGAAATAAATGATTTTTCAATTGAAAAAAAAATCAAATCTTCAAAGATTTTTTTTTAATTTTCCAAGAAAAAAAATCCTTGAAATTCATTGAAAAAAATATCTTTAAATTTTTCAGCAGTAAAAAAATCATTTTGGAGAAAAAAAATCGATCAAATTTTTGAGAGTGAAAAAATATCTAATTTTTAAGGGCAAAAAATTTCTTTATTTTTTGAGGGAATTTTATTAGAAAATATCCAATTTTCAAATCATTCAACATTTTTGAGAGTAGGTAAACAAAAAAATCTTTTTTCAGTCCTTTTGGAAGAAAAAACAATGAATTTTTTTAAAGTAACGAAATTTCTCAATTTGTTTAGAATATCTCTTTTATAGTAAAAAACTTTCAATTTTTTGGAAAAGATGGCATTTTTAAATTTTTTAGGAGAAAAAATTTTTTTCAAATTTTTGGGAAAAAAACTCTGAATTCTAATTCTATTGAAAAAAATTTCTAAATTTTTCAGCAATGAAAAAAACAATTTTCAGGAGAAAAAAAATCACTCAAGTTTTTTATCTTAATTTTTTTGAAATATCTCTTTTATACTTGGTAAAAAAAAATCTTTGATTTTTTGGGAGAGACAGAATTTTTTTTTAGGAGAAAAAATATTTTTCAAATTTTTGGGGAAAAAACTCTGAATTCTAATTCTATTGAAAAAAATTTCTAAATTTTTCAGCAATGAAAAAAACAATTTTCAGGAGGAAAAAAATCACTCAAGTTTTTTAGAGTAGAAAAATTCCTTAATTTTTTTGAAATATCTCTTTTATACTTGATAAAAAAAAATCTTTGATTTTTTGGGAGAGACAGAATTTTTTAATTTTTTGGAAGAAAGAATATTTTTTAAATTTTTGGAAAAAATCTCTACATTTTTCAGCAGTGAAAGAAGAAATTTTTTGGAGACAAAAACTCAACTTTTTTAGAGTAGAAAATTTTCCTAATTGTTTTGGGGTAAACATATTTATGAAATTCTTGAAGAAGAAAATTCCATAATTTTATTCTAAAATTTTTCAGTCGTAAATTTTTTTTCAATTTTTTTGGAGAGAAGAAAAAAAAACTTTTCAACATTTTCGCGAATAAAAAAAATTCTCAATTTTTTCAAGACTCTTTTTTTCCAAAGGTTCACTCTCATCCCTGCATCCACGACCCCAATCAAAAAAGTTTTCAAACAAAAATTGTAGATTAAGATCCCTAAAGTAATTCTGGTCATTTCAAAAATTTCGATTGGACTTCTTGCCCCTCTAACTTCGTACGTATGAAATTCATCCCAAAATGATCCGGTGGTTATCGTGCGTACTTTGCAAAATTGGAGGAGAGGGGAGGGGAGCAAAAGATAGCATTTTTATTTACAAATAAACGAAAAAACTAGAATACTCGTATTTTCTCCAAGATTAGGTATCGATCATTTAAACTCGAGATTGTAAAAAGATACGAATATGATCCACAATAGGTAGAAATAAACAAAGAATAATGGTCCTAGATATTTTATTCGATATATGCATGGGAGAATGTCCCAAGACATACCTACCTATATACCTTTACCTATATATATCATCTTTCACACTTCACGTGAATCATGCAACATTATGAACGCTAGCAGTTAAAATTAGGTCACATTCAGTCAAATCAGTAGTGCACCTACGTTTAATCGTAGAATCTTCCTGGATATTGCATAATTTAAATGCCTCTAATTAATTACTTCGTATAAAAATTGATTACATTCTATAGAAAATACGCTATCTGTGCCAAAAAAATATTTTTATCAGTTTACAAATCTGCAAACTACTTCATGGTATAGGCTCAGCAATAATACTATAAAGAGTTCACATTGAAAAAAGTTGTAATCCTGGTGCACTAATCAATAAGGTACACGCTTTCCTTCCTCGTAAGAAAAAAAAAAAAAAAAAAGTACTTTAATTACCTACTGGCGTCATCGTGCCAATAAAACGTCATAAGAGCAACAATATTAGAACCTCATTGATATTAAATTTTCAACACGTGAAATCTGTGGATCAGGTGAAGAGAGGGGGAGTCCAAAATTTCCACACAGAAACACTCCTGGTGCATTTTTCTTTCCAAACATATTGTAATTAGACTTGCACTGTCGTAGCTTTCGAATATGATTTACCTATATTTCGTCTGGAGAAATTTAAAAAGTTGTAAAGTAATACGAATGACGATCTATTTATAAACGTTAGTAAGCGTGCATTCAAGTAGATAACGTTGCTTTACAATGTTATAGCACCAGTAGGAGTAGGCAGATCTAGATAAATTGTAATTGAACCAGAGCGCAATTTTTTTTATGTTGTAATAAAATCTGCCGGCATCGGTAGTTTTTCTTTTTTGTTAACTAATGCTTTACGATTACAATGGCTAGTGCTGTTACTCGTGTAGTGCATCGCTGCGAAGATGCAACGGAAACCGAATATTTAGGTTTGAATTGATTTTATATGCTCTATAACTTACACACTTTGTTTAGGAATTAATTAATTTTGGCATGTGTGTTACATTACGTATCTAGTAATCATTATATTAACCAAATTTACCCTTTTGTTTGCGTAGATTTATCGGAATGCCAGTTGATGCAAGTACCAGATGCTGTGTATCATTTGATGAGACATACCGAATTGAAGAGGTGCAATTTGTCGAGTAACTCGATTACAAAGATACCGCCAAAGTTTGCGTTTAACTTTTCATTAATTTCAGGTAAATATCGTCATTAAATTAATATTATTTCAATTAAAAGAAACTAAACTTGTACTTTTCATGATGAACTGAAGTGCATAATATACAGGGTGTCCTAGTTGAGAATAAGAGCCTTCAACGTAGGAAGAGGGCAACTCATTTCAACAACGTGTTGGCATGTTTGCTTACCCTTACTATTGAAGGGACTTAGATACTGCATGATGAAAAAATTATTATTCATTTTTTCACTTGTAATTAAAAATTTATTTTTTCTGATTGGAGACAGATAGAAAAATGAAACTTAAGGGAAATAAAGTAGGATAGTTGCAGTAATGTTTGAAAAAATTTTCATCAAAATCGATGCAATAGCGTGTTCAACAAATTACTTTTTACCAAAAAAATTGGGTAAAAAATTTGAAATTTTGCAATTTAAAAAAAAATTTGCATTATTAACCTAGTTATTTTTTGTCAGCAGATGATTCTCCTCTACTTCCTTTACAAAATGTTCCTCGGCATCATCTACCTATCTCCTTTAGTTTTTGAGTTGGAATTTTTCTAATGAGTACAAATTCATAAAAATTCAACTTTGAAAATTTGAAAAAATTGTAATCTACATGTCGACTCATAAATAAATTTTTCATTCAAAAAGTAAAAGAGATAAGACGATGATGCTGAGGGACATTTTTTAGAGGAAGTAGAGGGGAATAATCTGCTGACAAAAAATAACTAGGTTAATAATGCAAATTTTTTTAAAAATTGCAAAATTTCGAATTTCTTACATAATTTTTTTTGGTAAAAAATATTTTGTTGAACATCCTATTGCATCGATTTTGATGAAAAAATTTTCAGACATTACTGCAACTAGTGCAACACTATCCTACTTAATTCCCCACAAGTGTCATCTTTCTATCTGTCTCCAATCAGAAAAAATAAATTTCTAATTAGAAGTGAAAAAATGAAAATTATTTTTTTCACCATGCAGTATCTCAGTCCCTTCAATAGTAAGGGTACGCAAACATACCTACACTTTGTTGAAATGAGTTGCCCTCTTACCAGGTTGAAGGATGATATTCTTAATGGGGCACCCTGTATATGATGCTGATAAGACGAATCCGCGTGATTGGCTGATGATAACAGATCAACCAATCAACGTAACGATCCGACATTTTGATGTTTTGAAGAAAAAAATTGATTTTTAATTGATTTTATATGATTTTGCTTTGTTTGAAAATTTTAAATCATAAAATGATATCTTGAATGTGTAATGAACTTGTTTAATAAATTTTTTTCTTTCTTTTCTGTCGTAGAATTGAATCTGTCACACAACCAAATGAGCAAATTACCGAACGAGCTCGAGGATTTATCAAATTTGGAAAATTTAGACATTTCACACAATTCTTTCATATGTCTTCCTTACCCAGTGTACAAAATGCCAAAGTTAATTAATTTAAACGCGAGTCACAACTTCATTGTCGGTAAGAAATTTGTATTAATCAGACACTGCTTCGTTCTAACTCTAAGAAAATTGTATAGGTCAAGATTTTAACTTGTATTTTCCAATTTTACAGAAGTGGAAGTGGAAAGATTGCAATCTAGCCCTTCGCTGGAGAATGTTGATCTCGACAGTAATCCTCTGACAACGCCTATTCGTTCAGATTTAGCGAAGGTATCTTCGATCAAAATTACTTTCAGTTCACCCGAATCAGACGACTGGGATGATGATTTATAAATTGAAAATGAATCATTGTGAAGTTACCTTATGTATTTAGTTGTTAAGTACAAAGTTTTATTTGTAATATTTTATGGAGTCAAGAATTTAGTTCCTAATTTATTTTAAATATCAGGGATTAACATCTCAAACATCTGTGATGTTTATTTAAATATCATGAATTTGGAACAAGAATTTTTGAGAGATTAACTATTCTAAGGTCTTACTCTTCTTATAACTTTTTCTCATATTACGCTTACATAATTTTACCAGCATTTTTAAATTATTTCGAAGAAATAGTTTTTTTATATTAAGTTTTCGAGCACCTATACGACCCACGATCACTTTTTATAGAGAGGTACTTACCTATAATTTTATAAAACAAATTTGATTTTTTTTTTACGAATAGAAAAGAAGAAAACAACATGAGAAAATACTCATTAATTTAAGTACATAATTGCTTTTCAAACAAAATTGTAATTTATATAAATTGAATCTCTTTACATCGTCTTCGTCTACTTCTGTGATCCGAAAGATTATACTGCCATATTGTTCTCTGTTAAAGTATTATGTTTCACGCGGTAAATCATAAATTATAAACTGAAAATTACGTAAGCATTTATGAGAAAATTTTGACAATGATTTTTTTTCTTCATTTGCGTAACTTCTCGAATAGCCTGTGGTTAGTATTGTTTTATTAACTTTATATATGTGCATTTTATAAGTGTATGATGTGTTTAACAAAACTGTATTGAAATTTTTTATTTTTATATGCGTGTAAATAACTTTTAAGGCTTTGCATTTACAGATATGTACTGTACTGTAAATGAAAAGCTATAGGTACCTATTTGCCAGATAAGTAAATCAAAAAATTGTCATTGTTTTTGCTACTCTAAGTAGGTAAGGTATAACTTGATCTGAAGATGTGGTCAATTTGTATTTTGAAATGTAATGATGAGCTAGTCAGAATATACTTTAAAGCAATGGTATTATCTTTTTTGCTTGCAACTTTTTCTGTGAAATCCAGTTCGTAAGTTGAAATAAATGTGTATGCCTTTGTTGTTTTTTTAGAGAGAATTATTCTTTTTGTCTCATTTCTGTGATTGTCTGGTTGTTTTTCACTTGGCATCCATTATCGATTGCAGTATTATAAAATTATAAATACCTACATTATAAATGCTATGGAATATCTGAAATGTTTAAAAATTTTAAACGATCGTTATAGTATCAAAGTCTGAGGTACCTAAAATGTCAGGCAATGGTGAGAAAACCCTCAAGTACAAAATTTTTTAGTAGAGTATGGTAACTTCTATTCATTAGGTAGATATGCATCTTTAAAAAAATGGGCTCAATTAATATAATACTTATAATTACTTAATTTTCTATTATTATCAAATCTTTCCACCGTGGGAAATTTACTTAGCTGTTGCTCGGGTGCTCAGGCTGCATCCAAAATTTCAAAATTGAACTGAGCTACACCTGGAAAACTCCGAAAATGTACAAATTGAATACAGACTGGGCATACCTCTTAAAAATCTGTTTTTTTTTTGTTTTTTTTTTTTTTTTTTTAATTATAGAGGAAGTATTTTTCAATTTTTTTGGGAAAAATGTTGCTCAATTGAATTTGAGAGAAAAAAAATCTCAATTATTTTGGAAAAAAAGTATTTCTTGCAATAAAAAATGTTTTGTAAATTTTTGGAAAAAAATTCTCCACATTTTTTGGTAGGTACCTAGTGAAAAAATTTTAAATTTTTTTTTGAAATAAAAATATTTCTTAATTTTACAAGATTAACAATTTTTTTGTTTTCTTGAGAAAAAAAATCTATCACCGTTTTAAAAACATAAATATTTCTCAAATTTTTAGAGAAAAGAAATTCTGAATTTTCTTGGAGAAAAAAAATCTTCAAATAAAAGTTTTTATCAGCGAAACAATTTTATTGGGAGTAAAAAAATTCTTCATTTTTTTATTTCAAATAAAAAATTTATGAACTTTTTTGAGGGGGAAATTTCTGAATTTTGTAGGTACCTAGTAAAAGAAGATGTTCATTGTTTTTTTGAATTTAAAATATTTCTTAAATTTTTGAAGAAAAAATTTCTCAATTTTTTGGTAAAAATATTTTGCAAATTTTTGGTAAAAATATTTTGCAAATTTTAAGGGGGAGTTCATTTTTTTTTCTAGTTAAGAATTATTCCAATTTTTGGTGAAGACATGTTTTTCACCTTTTTTTGGTGCAAAAATATTTCTTTGATTTATGGGGGTGGGATCTCGTACTTATTCGGGAAAAAATTTCTTAATTTTGTTAGCAATAGGTAAAATAAAACAAATTTTTTAAAAGCTAAAAAAATTCTTAATTGTTTGGGATGGGTAATTTTTTTCTTCAAGTTTCTTCTACACATAGTGTGATCCATTTCCATTGTATCGATATTACTCAATTGAATATGTACATAACAAGTACCTATTATGTTGATAAATTTATATCAAAGCTAAAATAAGTTCTAATATTTTGATTCCTAAACACCATTGGCAAGAGAAGTTTTGCGAGATAAATTATTAATACTTACATATTTTTTTAAAAACACTTGACTACAAAAAAAAAAAAAAAAAAAAAAAAAAAAAAATTAGAAACGAAAAGCTTTCAATGCAAAAACAGAACTTTATTTCTTGTCAATTAATTTACTACCTATCTTTAAATAATGTAAAAAAAAACTTGAGAGAGCAGGAAAAATTTAGTGGTCCTCGACGCTAATACGGCCTATAAGATCTCCAATGCTTTAGTGATGAACGACTGGAAGTTGAATTGTCCTGTTGAAAGCTGGACGGCGTCATAGAACGAAAATTTCCTACATCTGGCTGATGAGACCTCCAATGTTGACGTGATGACGGATTATCATATGTCGAAGAAAATGAATTATCCTGATGAAAGCTGGTAGACGTCGTAGAACGAAAATTTCCTACATCTGGCTGATGAGGCCTCCAATCTTGACGTGATGACGGATTATCATATGTCGAAGAAAATGAATTATCCTGATGAAAGCTAGTTGGCGTCGTAGAATGGAAATTTCTAGGCATGATAAAAGATTGACGTTGTCGTACATTTGGCTGACGAGACCTCCAATGTTGACGTAGAAACGGAGCATGTCTCGCACCAGTCGAATGAGCAGAATTTCCACGATTAACTGACTGAGTAGGACTTGAATTCCCAGGATCAACTAACTGAGTAGAACTTGAATGACCTGGATCATGGAGTGTCGGTATTTGAGCTGTGGAAGGTAAATTTACAGGAGTACTTGGAGCTGCTTGTGTCGTCAATTTAATTGGTTCTATAATCGCTTTAACGCAATTAACTTTATCATCATCAGGAATGAGTCCTAGCTCACTGAACATTTCAATTATCTCTGTCTCATTGGCCGGGCTTGGTAATGGCACGTTATGGGCAGCAATATCGGAAAAGTTGCCGTATAGTTCCATAACGGTGTCGATGAGCATTGAAATCGAAATTTTTAAACTTGCAACTGATTTTCGAAACGCCACTATGTTCGGGTTTGTAGTAAAAAGAGTTTCGGTGCTCGTTAAAATACGTTGCCATCTATTTCGTCGATTGGTTCCTTTTACAGTTAAGCTCTTGGGCCATAATTTATTCTTGTCCAAATATTCAATGCGAGAACGAAGAGCGAGAATCAAAACTTTCCTTCTATACTTGTCCTAGAAAAGAGAAAAAACATTAGTAACTCCGATAATTTATATGTTCCGACTCACAAAATATACGAAATTACATACAAACAAATAGCTTACCTTATCAATAACTGCGTAATCAAAGTTGGTTTTGAGTTCTTCGACTTTCAATGACAGTTCATTCTCCTTTACAACTTGTTGTTCCAAAGTACCGTTGCAATACGCTTCCATAACCTTGAGCTGTTGTTGGAATTCGTCAAACGACTGGTCATCTTTGAATAAATCTTTTCGAACGTTGATGTAGCTCAGTATCTTTGGATAAAAAAATAATTAACCGAAAATTGCATACACTGAAGATAGAAAAGCAATTTGGCTAATCAAGTAAATATTAGGTTACATGCCTTTTTGGTTATTTTTGAAGCTTTTTCCTCTAGAGGAGTTACCGGCATTTTTCACTGCTCGTTTTCTCCTAGTGAAAAAATGAAAGGGAAGAAGAAATGAAGAATGCTAGTATTGACTATGCTAGCAAAGTTATGACTGTTATGAGTATTCGTTACGTAGTACTACAAAATATAGGAGTAAAATACTTACGTTCTTTCGTAGGCGACAGTTCGTCTCGTGAGTTACTACATAAAATAATATAACAATTTTTTCAATTTTAACAAAATATGGTCATAAGTATACACTATGCACCATTTGTGATCGTCCCAGACAAATCCGACCTTCGGTGCGCAAAAATGTTGTCGGGAAGGACGCGTTTAAATGAATTTTAAGTAAGCGGAGAGTGCGAATCAGGAAAAAATAAGAAAAAAAATTTTTCGCACGGAAGATCGGTTTTGTCTGGGACGATCACATTTAAGATACCATAAGATAACAATAAAAAGTAAATATTATGAAAAATACCACGTTGATCAGTGTTGTGAAACGGGAATTCCCATTTTGCGGGAATGGAAATTGTTCCACAAAGACACATACAGCCACGGCGGTAGAAAATTGAAAACAACGTTAGCTCTTTGCGTTTCGCATATATCTAAAATTTCACTGTTTTTGAAGTGATTTTTTAATCATGAAAATGAAAATTATGAATAATGGAAAAATTGTAGGTGGAAAGCTCATGAAATCAGCTTTCTAATGAAGTAATTTACATTGCAAATACCTTTAATATTTTTAAAAATATGGCCTTATCAGTTCAAATATTTCGTGAACAATTGAACATTCACGCGACCAACATGATTTCGGCCGTGTTATTCATTCATCTTAAAATTTAGTTTTGTTAAAAAAACGCTAAGATCGCTATATAAAATCAAAAAATTTCATTGAAGTAAATTTTCGTTTTTCATCTTTTATGTACCAATTTTCTCTCTTCCTTCAATAATATTATCATTTCAATCAATAAAAAGCATAATTACTTGACAATATAGCATAAAAAATTGAAAATTAATGTTACTAAAATTTGCAAACAGTTAGCTGATAAGAGGTAGCAAAAGTGATAAAGCTATAGTTTTGGACAGAATGGATCAATTTAGAAGGTAGATACGTCAAAAGAAAGCTCTTTTCATGTGCTTTTCGATTTTAAAATAATATATTAAAATTAATCTAATTACGATGCCGAAAAATGCAATTGAAAATCATAAAAATCTTATATATATGGCAATCGCTCATGCTTAACGTTGTTTTCATTTTTTTTCCGCCGTATTACTTTGTTTATGTTGGTTAATCGTTCGTTCAATCTCGTTCGAATGTGGTCAAAGCTAATAATCATAAATCGGATTTCGGATAGATCAATGGATTCGTCAACTATTACCAATATTTAAAATGTTTCAGTTCGAATGCGAGCACTTAAGGAAGCTTTTTATTGGCGGCTTAGATCACCGTACTACTGACGATAAACTGAAGAATCATTTTGGACAATGGGGCGAAGTAGTAGACTCAGTTGTTATGAAAGATCCACATACCAAAAGGTAACTTCTATCGTTCATCTTCGAACTATCTTCAGTCAAATTATTCTTGACTTTAATTTTTTTTAAACAGATCTCGAGGGTTTGGATTCATTACCTACTCTCAACCTGAAATGATAGACGCCGCTCAAGCAGCTCGACCTCATAAATTGGATGGAAAAGTCGTAGAACCTAAACGAGCAGTTCCTAGAAACGTAAATTATTCTTTATTTAATCATCAATTCCATCAGTTCGTTTACTTAGCATGTTATTTTTTCACGCAGCAAATAAATACTCCCGAAGCTAGCGCGACGGTGAAAAAAAATTTCGTCAGGGGAATTAAAGATGACACCACCGAAGAAGATTTGAGCGATTATTTCGGCCCATATGGTAACATTACGGCCGTATCGGTGATTACAGATAAAGATACAGGGAAAAGTAAAGGATTCGGCTTCGTAGAATTCGACGATTACGATTCTGTTGACAGGATATGTCGTATGTTGATAACAGTGTATATTTATCGTCCTCTTTATCGAATCCTATATCCGTTCTAATTAACATTTTGTTATCTAGTTGTCGGAAGTCATTCTCTGAAAGATAACCCGATCGATGTGAAAAAAGCATTGAGCAAAGCCGACCTGACCAAAATTCAAGCCACTAAAAATGCCAACCAAGAAAGCCCAGAGACAAGCCAACAGTTCTAATAGGAATAACCAAAATAATGCTAATACACGTAATGATACGTCGTGGTCCAACTCTGGAACACCTTCTGGTGCCCCTGCCCAGAATAATATGATGACAAGTGGTTACCCGCCTAATACCAACTGGAGTAAGTTCAGATTGATTTTTTTCTTCTTCAAAATCGTTCCACCATAAAAACTAATCTTGATTTTACATCCTCAGTGGCGAACAGTTGGCTGAATGGAGCCGCTATGTGTCCGAACATGGGCATGGCACCGAATATGGCAAATAATGGAATGAATGCTGCCATGTATTCGGCAGGAATGGCTTCGAATTATGCAATGGCTGGCGGCATGAATATGGCAGGATATAGCCAAGCTCCTAATATGGGAATGGCAAACATGGCTATGATGGGTAATATGAATATGGCGAACCAGAGCATGTATAATTCCGCTATGGCCAATATGAACATGAGTAATACGACTCCTACGAATATGACCCAAGCAATGGGAACAAATTCCAGTATGGCTTCGATGCCTAATAATGGTACTATCAATTGGAATTATGGAACTGCTGCCCCGGCGACGAATTGGCCCACTTCGAATGACGCATTTAATGCTACATATCAACAAGCTTACAACGGCGGGCCCATGAGAAGTGCTACTGTGACTGGTGCCGCTGTTCGAAATACTCCTTACACTACTGGTAAATGAAATTCATTTCTGGTGTAATTTTCGTTACATGGTCGGCAATTTGAAATGTAGCTCGTTTTTTCCAAAAAAGTGTACGAAAATTTATTCATCTTGAATGATTGTGAGAAAAAAAAATGGTAAATTTTCACTCTATCCAAAAAAAAAAAAAATGCTTTTATTCTAAAAAAAAATTGAAAAATTTTTTGCTCCTAAAAAATTTAAGAATTTTCTCTCCAAACTATTAGAAAAATTTTACCCAAAAATATTGAAAGATTTATTTCTTCAAAACAAATTAAATACAATTTTACATAAACCATAAAAAATTGAATATTTTTTATTTCTAGAAAAACGAGATTTTCTACAAAAATTAAAAAAAAATTTACTACGAAGATAATTAATGAATTTTTTTTTTTTTTTAAATTGAGACAAAAAAATTATCATTTCTACTCTCCCTTCCAAAAAATTGAAGAATTTCCTCACCTAAAAAATTAAAGAAATTGAGAAATTTTTTCTTATGAAAAAAATTTGAAAAATATGATTTTCTTTTTTAAAAATTCAAGACTCACTCTCTCTCTTTGAATTCGTTCATAAAACCGATCATTTTGTAAAACCTGTGTTTATTTTCACAATCAACGATTTACCCGTTATAAAAGCCGATTGCATCAGATACATCATGACCTTTAGAAGTGTTTTACCGGGTGAACTGGTCGTTAATTCTTTACCTTTAGTGAGTAATCATCTCGCATGTAACAGTAAAGTGGTCCATTCGTACGCTGCAGTTTGTTTGGAGAAAATCCTACTCATAAAAGATCAACAAACGCAGAAACCATTGTAAGTGGTATTTTTAATTAATCTATTGTTTTTTAAATTTTGGATTTAATCTTTGATTTTGTTTTTCGCTCCAATAGAGTCGACAGTAATGCTCTATCGACGATCGCTAAACCAATCATGAATAACTAATTCGATGTTTTGAAGAAGCCTGGATCTGAAGAGAATGATTATGTCATGAAAGGTACTTCTGATTCAATAATCGAGCATTTCAACGAAAAATATATTCTAAAAGTATAAATTTTGTGCAGGTATATTGAGGACTTTGTCGGTTTTAAATGATAAAGCCATCTTACTGCTGGAAGACGTATTACCCAGTTTAATAGCGAAGTTGGAAATCGTCGCGAAAAATCCCAGCAATCCTAATTTCAATCATGCTTTGTTCGAATCTATTGCTTTGTCAATCAAGTACGGTTTTTTTGTTGTTGTTGTTTTTTTTAAAATAATTTTATTTCTTATTTATTTATTTATTTTTGTTAATAGAATCGTTTGCACAAACATTAAACAACACGAAGCTGTCGCCAATTTCGAAGGAGCTCTATTCCCAGTCTTCCAAATTATACTCCAGCAAGATGTACTGGGTAATGAGACGATCCCTAAATCGAATTCTGAATCAAAACGTAACTAATTTGTCTTGTGTGTGTCACTCTGTTCGCAGAATTTCTACCCTACGTGTTTCAAGTATTATCTATGTTACTGGAATTCCGAAACAAAGGTGATCCGATCCCAATACCTTACTGGGAGCTCTACCAGTTCCTTTTGACACCAGTTCTATGGGAAAGAAGCGGAAATATCCATCCATTAGTCAGATTAATAACAGCTTACATTACCAGAGTAAATCCTACCGAAATGTCCTCCAAAATACAACTCGTACGTACGAAGACTGCTTCTCAATTCATCCAGTTCCTCCCTCTGATTGATATTTTTGCTGATTTCAGATGGCTGTGTTGGGTGTTTTTCAATTATTGATTGCGAGCAAAGCTAACTTACACTTGTTGAGAATGCTGATCGAAAATTGCCCCAAGTATGATTTATTTATTTTGACATGTTTTTTTTTTTAGAAAATTCGATTAATTCGAGTTATATCATTTTTATAGCGAACTGATCGAATCGAGTATGAAACAAATATTCATCGTGCTGTTGCAAAGGCTAACTCAAAAGAAGACCGATAAATTTGTCAAAGGATTGGCGGCGTTTTTCTGCTTCTATATCATAAATCATAATCCAACCGATATGATTAATTTGCTAAATTCGTTACAACCCAAGTAAGCTCGTTCGTTAACCTGGTTCGGTTTTAATCGACGATTTTACTAAGGATAATTTCCATGTTTCAGTTTATTTGTCATGATGGTGGAAAGAATATTACTCGGCGAGTTTTCTCTCAATACTACCAACATCGATAAGAAAATTATCATCGTCGGATTAACTAAATTTTTAACAGAAGTTCCAGAATTTATCGATGGCCAGTACTCTACACTATGGTCAGTTTGGAAAATGTCACTGTAAAATTCCTAAGTCTTACGTATTTTTATTCTTCAGGCCGGCCATTTTGAAGCAAATTCTCAAAGCTGCCAAATCGACAGAAATTACTGTACCGAAATTGGACGATATTGATTTGGAAGAAATGGCCAAAAGTGGTTACGAAGTTGCCTATTCTAAACTCGTATACGCCAGTAAACCAGAATACGATCCTTTAATGGGTAATTATCTTTGGCAGGGTTATCTAAGATGATCTAAACCTAACGATAACGTAACGATAATTGGTGTTCCAGGTGTGAAAAAAATTCCCCCATAAAAATAATGAAGAATTATATTCCTATAAAAATTGAAGATCTCCCAATTTGAAGAATTTTTCCCTCAAAAAATTGAACACTTGGAAAAAATAAGGGGATTTCTTCCTAAATAGGGTAAATGATTTTTTTTCCAAAAAAAGAATTGAAGAATTTTTCCCTCAAAAAATTGAAGGCTTGAGAAAAATGAAGCATTTTTCCCAACAAAAAATTGAATTATCATTTTCCTCAAAAAATTGAAAAAATTAAAGCTTTTTTCCCTTAAAAAAAAATTTGAAATGAAGAATTTTTACCTTCAAAAAATTCTGATTTATTTCCTAAAAACTAAAAAGTTATGGACGACGAACCCCCACCCCACCCCACCCCTCACCAATTATTCACCTCCTCAATGTTGAAAACATGAAAAAAATCAGAATTTTTCCCCAAAAAATTGAATAATTGACAAAATTGAAAAAAAATATTTTTATTGAAAAATTTAATAATTTTTTCCTACAAAAAATTGAGGATTTTTTTGAAAAATGTTTTCCCAATAAAATTGAAAATTTTTAAAGAATTTTTTTTCCCATCAAAATTGAAATTTGTTTCCTCTGATGAATTTGAGAAACGTTTTTCCATTTAAATTGAGGATCTCTCCCAAATTAAAAAAAAAAAAATCCCTAACAAATCGAACCATTCCCTCCTCTTCTTCTTGTGTTGAAAACATGAGTTTTTCCTCAAAAAATTGAAAAAATTCGTTTATAAGAAATTCAAGAATGCGTTCCTTAATTTCTAAAAAGTAAAAACTTTAAAGATTTGTACCTGTTTCCATATCGAGTCGTTGCCACAACACCGGGCGTAAATTTTGCCTCAAATTCTTCTAATTTTTTTTATTATTTATTTTAAAATACGTTTTGCTGGTTTTTGAATCGATAGTGTGGTGTAATCGAATGCGTACCAGATGCAAAATCTCGCGATCAACTTGGTCGGCAGACTGATATCGGAATGTACGAGTATTTTATCAAGACTTACGGCGATGAAACCACCAAAGAATTCCAAGTACGTAATCGTAATGTTGAAAAAGCTACGTAAATGGAATAATTCTCAAATGTTATCAACCTATTTTTAATTTTTTTTTTTTTCAATTTTCAGAACGCTAGAAGGAATTTTGTTCGATCTATGGCTGCGTACAGCGTGATTGGATTTTTATTACAAATCAAAGATCGACATAATGGTAATATTATGCTGGACAAAAGTGGCCATATCATCCATATAGGTGAGCTATCTACCCAATCAAGTGATTCATTTTTTTTAAACGTGGAATTTGTAACAAACACGACTTTTCTGTTCAATTTTTTCTCCAGAAAAGTAATGAGATTTTTTTAATGAGAATTCACCCCCCCCCCCCCCCCGGTTTTTAAAGGAAAATTTTCAGTAGAAAAAATCTAAAGAAAAATAAGATTTTTTCAAAAATGGGTTCTATTAATTTTTCTGAATTTTTGAACTTTTTTCTGCGAAAATTTTTTAATGAAAAATTTCAATTCTCATCAAGAAATCTCTGAAAATTTTTAGGAAGAAATTTTTTACAATATGATTTTTTCAAGAAGTACAAGAAATTGGAGGATTTTTTCAAAATGAATTTTTTTAGATCTTCGAGAAATTTTTCAAAAATTTTCAATAACAAAATTTTCAAAAAAAAAAATTGAGGAAAAATGAGATTTTTTCAAAAAAAAATTGATTGGAAAATAAATCAAGAGCTTTGAGATATTTTTCAAAAAATTTTAAAAGGGGAAATTTTCAAAAGAAACCCTGACGAAAAAGTGAGAGATCTATACAAGAGATTGTTTTAAAACAATTTTCAATTTTTTTCATATTTTGAAAAAATCTCGGATTACTTTAAAAATGTTTTTGGGAATAAGAAAAAAATGCAGTAAATTTTCCAGCAATTTTTTTTCCACTTTAAAAAAAACTAATTTCATTTCGTTATACGGATTTTTGGAGAAATTTTTTTTGAATATTTTCTTTCAAAAATATCAAATAAATTTTACAATGAAACTTTTCAATGTTTTTAAACTTTTTTCTCCAAAGGAAAATTTTCGAAAAAAATCTGAAAGAATATTATTGTAAAAATTCACGAGCCCCCCCCCCCCCCCCCCCAATACCTATCTAGTATATCTATTAATTTTCAGAATTTTTAATTTTTTTTCTGAGAACATTTTTTTTCAATGAAAAATTTCAATTCCCATCAAAAAAATTCTCACCAAGAAATTCTATGCGGATTTTTATGAGGGAAATTTTTCAAAAATTGCAAGAAATTGGAGAATTTTTTTAAAATCAATTTTTTTTAGATTTTCTTGAAAATTTTCAAAATTTTCCAACAGGGAAAATTTCAAAACGAAATTTGGAAGGAAATTGAAGATTTTTTTTTGATTTTTTTCAATGATCATCATTTGTCTTTGAAAAAATTTAAAATAAATTTTTTTTTTTTGAGATTTTTAATATGAATTTATGCATAAACTTTTTCATGAACACTTCGTGATTTTTTCCAAAATAAAAATTGAAATTAGATTTTTTCTGGAATTCAATTATTCTCATCATGATTTTTCACGAAGAATAATTTTTAAAGAGATTTTTTAAACAAATATCTTTCAATAAAAATTTATAAAATGATTTTCTAAAAATTTTAAGAAAATTTTCTTCAAAAAAAAATAATAAAAAAAAACTTGCTGTGAATCCTCTTTTTAATGAAAATTTTAAATAAAAAATTGCAGTTTTTTTGTAAGAATAAAATTCTCCTCAAAATATATTTTTTTCAACACTATTTTTAGGAATTATGTTTTCTTTTTAAAAAAAACATCATATTGGAAAAAATTTTCTTTTCATTCGTCAATTTTTAAATTGCAGATTTCGGATTCATGTTCGAGTCATCTCCTGGAGGCAATATGGGCTTCGAACCGGATATAAAACTCACCGATGAGATGGTATTGGTCATGGGAGGTAAAATGGAAGCCGCACCGTTCCATTGGTTCATGGAATTATGCATCCAGGCATATTTAGCAGTCAGGTACTCTTACAAAATTCCTTTATCAATTTATATTTGTACCCTCAGAATCATATGTACCTAATTTGAAATTTCCCCCTCAATTTTCAGACCATACCGAGACTCCATCGTATCGTTGGTTTCTCTAATGTTGGATACAGGATTACCATGCTTCAGAGGTCGGACAATCCAGCTACTCAGAGCACGTTTTGCACCTCAGTCGACAGATAAAGAAGCTGCTGCTTATATGTTATCCATATTACATAAATCTTTCCTCAATTATCGTACCAAAGCTTACGATATATTGCAATATTATCAGAATCAAATTCCTTGTTAGTATCGAACGTTATAAAATTATCTTTGTACTCGTATTATTTAAATCTACCTACTTACTTACCTTGTAAGTTTGTATTCTGTATTATTGTATGTGGTTGGTTATGCAATTTGCAATTCCCAGAATAATGTTTATCTTGTTGAGTTGTATTTTAACCTGTTTTAATTTTGTTTCCCTTTTTATCGTGTCCTTTTTAGCTGTGTTAGTTACCAATATCTTTCTTCGAAGTATTGAAATTTGAAATTAGGGTGTTTATACTTATTTATATTGTAAGTGGTATTTTTTTCTCATTATTACGGTGAATTCTCGATTTTTATGTTTTTTCTTTCTCTCCTGTTTATTTATTAATCGGTAAATTGAACGCTTGTTCTGCAAAAATCAAATAAAATGTTTTGTTTTCAGCCTTCATTTTTTTTTTTTTTTGAAAATAATTTTGAGGAGATTATGAATCTTTTGAGTAAAATGTTATAAAAGCTCCAAACTGATAACAGATTCCAGTTTAACGACCTCAAATTAGTCGATGTAGACACAAAAAGGGCTCAATTTTGATATTTTCGCAAAATTTAAAAAAAAATTGTCGAAAGTTGGTAAAAATGATTTCAGAGTGTGATAAGGCAGAAATAACACTTTTCAACCATATTTCACCTTCCAGAAGCCCTATAAAGCTAAATGAAGAGTCAAAATGAGGTTAATCGAGATCGTCGATTTCAATTTTGCAATTTGTTCAAATCACTGTTGCCAACCTAGCGAAATAAAAATTTTATCTTTCAAGGTTGGCAATACTGATCGAAATAAATTCCCAATTTGGGAGTGGCTAAATCCACAATAAGTAATCACATTGTAAGGGCGATGTCGTTCTTTTTTATTCATCTTTTATTTTTGTACAAGTACACGTTTTTTTTTTCGTAAAGTTTTTTAAATTTTTTTTTCACAAAATACTCAAAATATTTTTTCATTCTAGGTATTTTTCATGTTTTGATTTTTCAATTTTTTTTTTCTCAACAAGTCTGTAAGTAGTTGAATACTTAGCTAGTAGCTACTTACTCAATTTTGATTATTAAAATTTCAGTGAATTTGAAGGAAAAAAATGAAAGAAATTTTTGAAGAAAAAATAAAAATTGGAATTTACTTTAAAAAAAAAATTAAAAATAATTACTCAATTAGAGGACAAGACAATAATCTTGATGAAAATTATTGGAAAAATTCGAATGAGAAGTCAAGTTGTCAGTTGGGAGATGAAATAGGAACATTTTGATTTTGATGACCAATAATTTGAGAATGAAATAAATTGACAATTTTATTGGAAAATAGGGGGACGATGAACAATTTTTTTGAAAAAATAAAAATGTCAGAAAAAATTTCGGTAGAAAGCTCAAAATAAACTTAATAAAAAATTTACTTGAAAGAAATTTCAAAAGAAAAATTTGAAAAAGTATGGTAGAGAATTCAGAGCTGGCGCGACTCACCTCTTTTGGGAGTCGAACTCTTTTAGTTCGACTCTTTGCTAGTTGAGTCGAAGAGTTTTCAATTTGCGACTCTTTACAAATTTGATTAAACTCATGAGTCCGACTCTTTTAATGAACGACTCCTCGCGACTCTTTTTTTCCGACTCCTCGCGACTCTTTTTTTCCGACTCCTCGCGACTCTTTTTTTCCGACTCCTCGCGACTCTTTTTTCCGACTCCTCGCGACTCTTTTTTCCGACTCCTCGCGACTCTTTTTTTCAATTTATTATTTTTTAATTTTTAATTTTCAAGTAAGTAAAACTTCAAAACTAAACTAACAACACACGAGGTTGCACTACCCATGAATCGCGGAAAAATGGAGTTTGAGAGATGAAAAGAGTCGTGATATGAAGAGTTGTGAATCAAAAGAGTCGCAAGTAAAAAAAGAGTCGTGAGTAAAAAAGAGTCGCAAATTGAGAAGAGTCGTGAATCAGTTTAATGTTCGACTCTTAGTGATGAGTCGATTTTTTCAAATTTTTTTCGACTCCTTGTGAAAAAGAGTCGAACTCAGAGTCGAACTCAGAGTCGCTCGCATGCGACTCCCGCGACTCACACTCGAAACTCTGAGTCGCGCCAGCTCTGGTAGAGATTTAGAAGTATTTTTTGATGAGAAAATTTTATGAAAAATGTTTAAAAATCTAAATGAAAATTTAAAACTCAATTATTAATTATTAACAATCATCGGTGCTTTAGTGTACAGATTTATTGACAAAATAAAAATTAAAAATTGTAAAATAATTCAAAAATTCAAAATTTAAAAACAGGGAAGAAAACCAATTGAGACCCAATTGGTTATGGTGATGGTGGTTTTGAGAAAATTTTGAAATTACTGGTGGTTCCAATTGGTTTTTGGTTTTTAAAAATTTTCAAAAGGTTGTGGTGCTAAAGTAGTTCCATTTAATTTTTTTTTTTTTTGATTGGTTCTGGTTCTGGGTTTTTGGTTTTGCTTGATTAATTGGTTGTGATGGTGGTTCTCAAATTAAAAAACCATTTCAAATGGTTGTGGTGGTGGTTCTCGAATTAAAAAACCATTTCAAATGGTTGTGGTGGTGGTTCTCAAATTAAAAACCATTTCAAATGGTTGTGGTGGTGGTTCTCAAATTAAAAACCATTTCAAATGGTTGTGGTGGTGGTGGTGGTGGTTCCGTTTTGGTTTTTCAATTGGTTTTCATCGAATTGCTTCCATTTCGTAGTATGGAAAATATTTCCCAACATTTAAACCATTTATCTATGGCATTAACCATCAGAACCAGATGGAACCATTTTCGTGCTTCCTATTATACCACAAAAGAACTAAAAAAAGATCAGATCTTTGAAATTTGAATAAAAAATTAATTTGCCTACAAGTTACAAACGCAATATTGCAATAAATTTAAATTAAATAATATACATTCAAATAAAAAACAAAAAATAATAATGTTTCCACTTTCCAGAGCGCTGAAAAATCAGAAAAATGAAGAAAACAGGCCACAGGGGGTAGGTAAGGGGCCCAATTAAAAAAAATTTCAAATCAAAGTTGTTGCTTGAAGTTCTAGGAATAAATTTGGTCATAACAAAAATTTTGATTGGACCCCTCCTTCCCTTTCAAATCCACTATTTCTCTTTTTAGAACCAAAAAGAACCAATTCCATTAATTGGTGGTGGTTCTGGTTTTCATTGTAAAGGAAATTGAAAATGGTGGTGGTGGTGATGGTGGTTTTTTATTTTCAAACCACTTTCTTGTGGTTGTGGTTGTGGTTATTTATTTTCGATCCACTTTCTTGTGGTTGTGGTTGTGGTTATTTATTTTCGATCCACTTTCTTGTGGTTGTGGTTGTGGTTATTTCAGCAAATGATTTTTCGTTGTGGTTTCAAACGGTTCTCTTCCCTGCCTTTTCGAAAAGAATTGGTTCTTTTTGGTGGTGGTTTTTGAATGAATTTTTGAAGTTCATTGTAATGGTTTCAAATGGTTTTGAGAACCAATTGAAATATCTGGTGGTGGTGGTTTTACCTGGTTGTGGTTTCAATTGGTTTTCTTCCCTGTTTAAAAACAAATTGAAATTGTATTGTAAACATAAACAAGGAAAAAACAAACATTCATTCATTTTTATTCAATTTTTAATTTTCATATTTTTATTACTTGTTTTGTTACTTTTGTTTTGATTTTAAAGTCATTTTTATGATAGAAATTAGTAAAATTACGAAATTAGAAATTTAAAAAAAAAACGTAACCGAAACCAAAACCAAACCAAACCGATACATTTTGAAAACCAAAACCACTACCAAAACCAAACCAATACCTTTTGAAACCCAGAACCAAAACCAAAACCAGAAAAAAAAATTTAACGGTTTTCCAGCCCTGCATCTTGTCTTGCGAGTTGCATGCTGTGCTGTGTGAGGCTGTGTGTGAGCAAGCCCTTAAGGGCCGATTCCGTTTACTTTTTTGCCTATCCTGCCCCGTCTTATGGACGAAAATTCATGAAGTTTTAAATGTAGATTCTGCAATAGTTTTCGAATAAATTGAAGTTGAAAAATGTTGAAATTTGGACGATTTTTCAATTCTCATTTTTTCCAAAACTATTCAACTAATTGAAAATCCCATCCGACATTTTTTTCTAAATAGTTTCTAGTATCTACATTTCAAATTTCATGAATTTTCGTTCGGTAGATCTCTAGATCTGAACGATTCAAGATTAACATTGCTCTTATGGAAGTTAAGACGGGGCAGGATAGGCAAAGAAGTAAACGGAATCGGCCCTTTTAACAAAATCTGAACAACACTGAAGATATCAACATTTTTTTGACTAAAAAGGAATTACAATAATTTTTTTTTTTAATATTCTGTGCGGTCTTCGGTGATTAATTAATGAGTGTTTACGTTTCTATCTACGTATTAATGTTGGTGGCATTATCGTTTCTTACAGAATGGTACATTATTCTTATTGAGGTAAGGGCTTTTTGCAATCATTATTGATAAGAATACTGATGATAATGATAAATTTATTTTCGTTTATTTTATCTCCAAGTCTCGAGTACATATTGTGACGTTTTATTTTATCAGTACGTTTATTTAAGTTATAAAGCCGGTGAACTAAACTCTTTCTGTACCAATGCATCAATTCGCCAAGTCGTGTTAAATGTAAACGTTCGAATTATCAGTCTCGCAAATATGGTCTTAAATTAAGTTTGTGCAGTTCAAGTTTCAATGTTCTTATTTATTCTACTCGTGTTATTCAATATGAGCCCAGTGCATTTGCTCGAATTCGTCATTATTTTGGAAATAATTGCTGTTCCGAAGCGGTACGTTGTGGTTATTTTTTACCTCATGATAGCTTTAGTGATAACGAATGAATGAGTTTGATAACACCTCTGTGTTTATGGAATACCGGTGGTAAAACTCCATAGGAAGAGACCGTCGTGGGTTACTTTCACATTATGCAATTTTGCTGACATTGATCTTTTTTCCTATTATAATTTATACAGGTTTTTTTTTCGACAGAGACTAGTTTAAAGCTACTAGGTATGCTGTCACACGATACGAAAATGAAAAATGACGTAGTATTCGTTAATGCCTATTTGACCTCAGCTGTTGGTTTCCTTATGGCGTTGTAAATAGGTGTCTAAAAACGAAATACTATTCTACATTTTATACATTTATTTTTAGGCGTGATGGCATGAATATAATTTACACGATACGATAGGTAGTGAATATTCGACGAGGAAAAATTTCAAAATGCGAGCATTTCGATAGTGAAATTGATCGCTCTTGAATTGAAACTTGAAAGGTGTTTTTAAATTTTTATGAATGTGAAGCGATACGTTGATAAAATTCTATCACTCGAAACTATTCGTATATTTTAATAATTACCAAACTAAAAATACCTAAATTTATCGTAGTTTTTACTTTTTGTTTTTTTAATACGCAGTGTTGACTAAAGGAGTGAAAAACGTCATAGATAAAATGTAATATCGTGGCAAGTGGGTATTTTTTATTTTATCTCAATGAATGAATTATGTTTTCACGTGTTTCTGAAGAAATCTTCAAATAGACACGAGTACAAACAAAAACATACGTCTCATGATTTAAAATAATCGTGGAAAATTTCTTTTGAAAAAGAACCTAAATTATTTGCACTAACGAAATTAATGGAAAATATGTCAGCTGTTCTAATGCCATAACTTTATTACCTATTTGTATGAGGCCTTAGCAGCGATAAATTTCGAAAAAAATTATTTACCTAGAAGGAATTAAAAAAAATCAATTTCGAAAATTAAAAATGAAGAAAATAACAAAAATTCTGAGGGTGGTTTTGTAATTTTTTATATCTGCCCTTCTGAGAAATTGAACTGAACTTTCATGCAGATTTTAATCATATAGGGGGGGGGGGGTCTCTGGTTTTTATTGAAAGAAATGTCTACAAATTTTTCGGCAGCAAAAAAATCATTCAACTTTTTTAAATTTTTCGGCAGCAAAAAAATCATTCAACTTTTTTGAGAGTGAAAAAATTTCCAATTTTTTGAAGAGAAAAAAAATTTATCAATTTTTTGGGAGTACCAGTTTTTGGAGAAAAAAAAATTTATAAATTTTTTTTGTAGTAAGAGAAAAAAATCCATGAACTTAATTTAAAAATAATCTCCAAATTTTTCAGCTGTAAAAAATCGTTTTTTTTTTATATAAAAGAAATCGTCAAGGTTTTTTGAGCATGAAAAAATTTCTTAATTTTTTGAGCCAGATAAAATAGTCAATTTATGTTCGAAAAATTGCTCTAAATTTTTTAGCAGTAGGTAAATATGAAAAAATTACATTTTTTGCAGGAAAAAGGGCTCCCCTTTTTGGCAAAGGAAAACATTTCTCCTTTCTTGAATAAAAAAATTTATGAATTTTCTTGATTGTGATTCATTCGCTTCGGAGGGGAAAAATTATAAATTATTTTGGGGTGACAATTCTCCTCTAATTTTGGGGATAGGGGAATTCTTGAGTTCTATTTTAAAATAATCTCCAAATTTTTGAGCATTATAATTCAATTTTTGAGCGGAAAAATATTTCTAATTTTTTTTGCTGTACCCAAGAAAAAATTGTTCAATTTTTTTTGGCAGCCAAAAAATTTCCCAATTTTTTGAAGGAAAAAAGACCGCCAGTTTTTTTAGAGTGAAAAATATATTATCTCAAATTTTTGTAGAAAAACAAATTTCTCAATTTATCTGTGCGAGAAAAATTCATCATAGGGAGGGGAGAGATATGATAATTTTTTGTGGATTTTTAAAAGCGTAAAAATATTTCTCAAAATTTGTGAAAAAAAAACCTGAATTTTATTGGAAAATAACCTCCATATTTTTCAGCAATGAAAAATTTTCCATTTTTTTTTTTTTTTTTTTTTAGGAAAAAAAATCTTTTAACATTTTTGAGAGTAAAAATAATTCTCCAATTTTAGGAGAAAACATCTCTGAATTTTATTGTAAAATTCCCTCTAAATTTTTCTGCAGTTGTCAGTTGAAATTTTTTTCATTTTCACCAATAAAAAAATTTCTCAATTTTTTACAGGAAAAATTAATTACATAATTATTAATTTTTGGAAAAATAAATCCCTGAATTTTATTGGAACATGATCTCCAAATTTTTCAGTTGTAAAAATGTTTCTCGATTGTTTTTTTAAGAAAAAAACATTTTTGAGAGTGAACAATTTCTCAATTTGTTGGAGTGAAAATATTATATATCTCATTTTTTGGGAGGAGAAAAAAAATCTCATTTCAAATTTTTTTATCAGAGTAACAAAATTTCTCAATTTTTCATGGAAAAAAATATTTTTCAAATTGGAGAAAAAACTCGCTGAATTTTGTTGGAAAAAATTATATCTCTAATATCTTGAGCAGTAAAAAAAAAATTGTAATGAAAAAAATCGTTGAACTTTTTTGAGAATAAAAAATGTTTTCAATCTTTCAGGGGAATGTATTATTTATATAATTTTTTTTGAATATTTCTTTGAAGTAACTAAAAAATCTTCCAATCTTTTTGGGAGTAAAATATACGAAATTGAAAAAGAAAGAATGTTCCAATCGGAATTTTTGTAATAACCAAAATTAATCTAGAGATTTCAATCTGCACATTTTGTTTGAAAAACTTTCCAATTGAGAGCTACGGAATTGATATGAAAGGCTTCTAAGGAGAAGGGATGGAGTAAAAATACCCATCAATTCGTACTCGGGGTGTTCGAATTATGCTAAAACGACACCTCGATCTTGTAAATAGGTATTTTTGAAGGATTTTTGAAATTTTAGGGGGAAAATAAGGCTCCACATTATTTTCCCTTCAAAAATACCTATTTACAAGTTCGAGGTGTCGATTTAGCATAATTCGAACACCCCGAGTACGAATTGATGGATATTTTTACTAAAAGTTCAAAAGAAACAAAAATTGACCAAAATTGGGAATATTGAGGCCACCCCCTCCTCCCCATCATGAAGGGGTGAGGACCTGAAATGTACTTTAATATATCTTATCTAACGAGTTCTACACGAATATCGTATTAAAAATTCGATTCTGACCGTTTCTTTCGACGTAGAGCCAAAAAACCTCGATTTTTACATATTTTTCGTAATTTGCACAAATTGGGGGAGTTTTTGACTTGAAATTTGGGGCACTTCTTGCGATCGGATCTTGAAAATAATTACATAGGTATTCGTGTTCAAGAAAGTCGAAATATACACAATCGACCGCAAAAACGTCGAAATTGTTCAACCCCGTTATACAAGGGGGGCTGGTGCCTTAAATGCCCCGCCCCCGTGCCCCCTATGGGAAACTAAAGAGAGCTCCCGTTCTCTAAAATTTTGTTATGGTCTCAATGTTCATCATACCAAATTTCATGCTTCTATCATTTTATGCAGTGTTTTACAGTTTGCTACTCCACTACTACCAACCATCTAATTTACTGTGGTGTCAGAGAGGAGCGTTTCGATATTGTAATCAAATTCTAATCAGTTGGTTACAATGTGCAAAATTCTAGCGGGTGTTTAATAATAACGATGATGTCAGAACCTATGTCGATTTTTTTTACAAACTTTCTGCGTTCTTATCCAAAATCAACGATAACGCCTCGTTGCCAAGGTCCTGAGTAAACCAGTTTATCATGTTTTGACCTAACAAATTATTTTAGCCTTTTAAATCATCATAAAACTATGAAAATCGATCGCTTATTATACAAAAATGTTCTAATTGTTTGCATAGGTGTGTGCCTGAGACATGAGTACGTTGAATAAATACCCACGCGAGTATTATATGTATGTAAGTACAGTACTCTGTATAGATGTACCTGAATTTGAGATAAAATCCACGTGCTACCTGACGATCAAATTCACCCAAATGTACTTCAAATTTGGCACATTTCAAAGAAAATGACCGTTATAAAGTCTTCTAAATTATACTTACAAAGATGCATGGTCGCACCTTCGAATCATCCAGTACCACTTATGTACGTACTCACCACACGTCAAACTGAATTCCACCTCGGTGCAAATGATCAAGATCAGGTAAATGACCCTTCGCAATACCATCCTACGTAAAATTTTGCAAATTTCGGGTCACGAAAGCCGCCCAAATCAATTAATCACAATTCCTACGCGGTTCGCAGGCGAAGAAAAAAATTGTAAACAAAATTTCAAATTTATCGTTTATCATCGATGACGTCCTCGATAGAAATTACATTCGTGGTAAATTTTCTCTGGACGTCGTTTACGGAAATGAATCCATGTTTTATTCTCATCTCGAATTATACGTGTACTAGTCATAATTTCAAATTAGCCGTGTGGGTTATGGTTGGGGAAAAAAATTATCTATTTACAACGCAGTGTGGGTATTGATGATTTAGATACCTCTGAGGCTACTCTTCGTGTTTCGTGAAAATAATATGCGTTTTATCTTGCTCTTTTTCGCAATGTACTTGAATTTATTCATTTGTTAATAATAATGCTCGTCAAATTTATGCTTTTATCGTGTTATTTGGCGGATAGATGATTGAATTTGAAAATAAATCTGATGTGTTTTGGGTAAGAGTAGTAGCACTGTTGTTTTTTGTTTTGTAGTTTTCGATAGATTGGTTCGAAATGATTGATTCGATGATTTGGAGGTGAAGAGCGAGGAACGAAGGTTGAAAGATGAGTCTTGTGTCGAAACACTGGAGTGGGTTTTTATTATTTTTTCGAAGAAAGTGTAAACAAAATAAAGTGAAGGTGACGTATTGCTTTGATTTGCAATTTGAAGCAATTTCTTTTTTTTAATCACTTCAAAAATGGGGTAAATTGCATTTTGAGCTAACAAATATTTTTTGATTTTTAAATGGTCCTCTCGGTATCCTGATTAGTCATCAATAAGTTTCCAACCCTTACCCCTTGAGAAACTCCCAAGTATGGACTGAAAGTGAGCTCCTCGTTGTTTTTCGCTTATAACTCTTCAAATATGGGTTTAAACAAAAAAATGGTCATGACAAAAAATGAAGTACATAAAATTTTCAACAAAAAAAGTTATATTAATTTTTTTCGATAAGTGAACAGGTGGCGCAAAAAAACGTTCATATATACACTTTGCAAAAAATGAAAATTTTGGTATCCTCAAAAGAATTGAACTTTTTTTTAATGCTGGAAAATTTGGAGATTGTTTTAAAATAGAACTCAAAGATCCCCCTCCCAATGGAAAAAAAATCTGAAAAAATTTTTTACCCCAAAATAATTTATAATTTTTCCCTTCCAAAACCTAATAAATTACACTCAAGAAAATTCATAAATCCCCCTCCAAAAAAAATTTTAAATTTTTTTCTCTTCAAAAAATTAGAAATGTTTTACTATCAAAAAAGTTGAACAATTTTCTCCAAATTTTCCAGCATAAAAAAATTGCACAATTTTTTTGAGGATACCAAAATTTCTCAATTTCTTAGCGAAAAAACGATTATCAGTTTTTTTTTTTTATGTGAAAATATTATCTCAAATTTTTGGAGAAGAAAATAATAAAACATTTTTGAGAGAAAAATAATAAAAACGTGGTAAAAAGTAAAAACTTCTTAATTCTGTGGGAGAAAAGATTTATCATAGGGAGTGGAAGATTTATTAATTTTTGTGGGGAAAAAATATATTTTAATATGTTTGAACGGTATAAAAATATTTCGCAAGTTTTTGAGAAAAAAAATTCCTGAATTTTATTGAAAAATAACCTCCAAATTTTTCAGAAATAAAAAATTGTATAAATTTTTTTGAGTGTAATTTATTAGCTTTTGGAAGGGAAAAATGATAAATTATTTTGGGTTAAAAAATTTTCTCAATTTTTTTTTTTTTTGAAATTAAATAATTTTTAAACATTAGTCAATTTAGCATAATTTTAAAATTTGAATATATTTTTAAAAACCGACGAAAATTTGAAATTTGCTTGCTTTTAAACTAATTTTTTGAAGTGGATCAATTTTCAAAATTTAGCAAATTTTCTGAAAATTTTCGAAATACTTATTGATTCTTCAAATTAATTTTATATGTTTTGTTTGTCATTTTTTTTTTTTTTTGTAATTCGTACAATTTTCAAAATCAAATCAAATTTTTAAAAGATAATGGCTATTTTTAGAGTTTGATACTAAATTTTTTTTAAAATTGACTAATCAACGTTTTTAAAATTTTATTGTAATTTTCGAAAAATGGATGTTTTTCTATTTTTTTGGCTTAATTATTTTTTTTATCAATAATTGAATTTCAATGGATTTTTTTAAATTTCAGACATTTTTCAACCTTTTTTTTTCTAATTTATTAAAATTCAATGACTTTTTTCTCAATTTTCTTTCAAATAAATTTCCATGGAAATTTTCTTTTAATGATTTTTCAGTAAAATAATTATATTGAAAATCTCTTCGTTTGAAAGATTTATTAAAATAAAAATTTGCTTTCTGAATTTTCTTCATTAAACTGATCATTTAAAAATTTGTTAAAACCTCTCCTCTCCTCTCCTCTCCCCTCCTCTCCTCTCCCCTGGAAACTGATTTTTTTTAAACTGCGACTTGACTTTCGCACTTTCGTTCTCCTAATTCCAAAAAAAAAACTGAAAATTGAGGAAATTAATTTCTTTATTTGCGATAAATGGCTATATTTAATTGATTAAAAATCGTTGGAAAATTCTTATGCTTCGACGTTTCGTATTTAAAAGTAAAAAGTTTGAGTAGAAATTTTCAAGAGCGAACAACGAGCAATAAACAATGAGAACCCTGAACCGCATAGTACGAGAAATTAGCCCATTACTTCTGAAGGCTGCGCAGATGTCAATGTTTCTCTTTTACCGGCTGTTGTGGCTTTTAACATTCGACCTACACGAAGTAACATCTTAACATGTCGTAGGTCTGGAATCTGAAAAAAGTATCAAGGCTGCAATTTTTTTTCAAATCGTTCTGTGCACCGTAGATTCTATTTTTAAAATTTAAAACGCCCTTCTGTATTAATAGTTTGGCTTTTGTAGCTGTAATGTTTGCTGAGTCAGCCTGTAAAGTGTCAAGTTAGTTTAGGTACATACATATTTTTTACGTATGATGAAAATTTGGGGAAAATGCAAAATTACACATAGGTGAATTAATTTCACACCAATTGGATATTTTCTACGATAATAATACAGGTTGGTGAGAATTTTGTACACACGTGGGATTGATATCAGTAATTTTTAGTTCACGCTGATAATCTCTTATTAGTGATTATTTAAACGAATCACAGTCTTTATTCCACCATATTAGACTCTCGTAAATTTGATTATGCCCGTCAGTATGTAATTACCTAGTTTATTGACGTTTCAACTTTGTGTGCTGGTTTCAAATTCTAGAGAAAAAAAGTTAAATTCTGGTTGTTTTAGTTTTTAAATTAGACATGCGAATTTTGCACTCGATCGGGGCCACGATTTTTATTACTTTTAAGTAAGTACCTATCGTAAAGTTTTGCATTCAGTTTCGAGTTGAGTTTTCCCAGGTGTAGTTTATTTGTATTTCCAAGAATGGTTTTTTGAATAGGTAAGATTTGATGTTTTCAGAAAATATTCGCGTATTATTTCGAGTAGATATTTTAAAAATTGTTAATGAGACAGAAAGTTACAAATTGTTTGATATTTTGGTATTAATTGTATGTGTTGTGACTTTGAAATTATTGTACACAAATAATTATCAAAATATTTTCTAGAAGTTGTTTGTTTACGAGACGAAAACACGTGAGATTCTGATTCTCTACTTTTATATGCTTTTCAAGTTTGGAAAAAATGCATACTTTCAATATTGACTCCTTCTTTCCTTTCTTCGTTCCTTCTCCACCCCTTCCTTGGTTCATTCCTCCTACTCTGCGAAGACGCCTATGTGTAGGAAATCTACCCTAAAATTTTGAAGGTCTGAAGAATATTAAATTTACTGTAATAAGGCCCTTTTTTGTAGGTACTCTATCAGAAGTCCAAATGTCTCAAAAAAGTAATTGAGAGAAATTAAGAAATGTAGATTTGAGTAAGAATTTGAAAATTTTGAATTTTGAATAAAATTGGAAAGTTTGAGTTTCGAGAACAAAATTTTAAAAATTTTCAGTTTTGAGACTTTGAAAAAAAATTGAAAAATTTTGTAAAAATATTGCGTTTGAGAGAATTTTTGAAAAATTTGATTTTTTTTTTAAAATTAAAAATTTCAAGTTATGAGAAAAATTTTGAAAAATTTGAGTTTGAGATGAATTTTGAGCCAAAAATCAATAGTTATCATCGCGTGTTTTCTTTTACTAGGTATGTTGATCAATCTACAGATTGAACCAAGTGAGCTAGGTATAAGGAGCCAAAATTCGCTAGGTCGAATCAGTAGTTCTTTTTGAGGATTTTGATTTTTGAGGCCCGAAATTGGGGCTACTAATTTTTTTATAAAGGCTCATCCAGCAGAAGTCCAAATTGAAGAATTATTTTGAAATTCGCGGACTCAAATTATCTCAAACATGTACAAATTTTAGCTTCCTAGTCATCCCTATCCTTTTTAGGTCTCAAAAGGTCAATTTTTAAGGTCATTTTCAAGTTGATCACTTTATAAACCACCCAAAATATTGGTCTAGGAGTACCCAAATTTTATCGTAGGTCCTTTTTTTTTTTTTGAAAAAATTTTCTGTTTTTTATGGAGAAAAATAATTTCTCCTTTTTTTCAGAAAAATCTCCTTTTTAGAGAAGAAGATACTATTTTTAGTTGAAATTTTTTCATAAACCTTTTTCAATTTTTCGGAGAAAAAATCACTTAATAGGTAAGTATTTTTGCAAAAAAAAAAAAAAAAACGTTGAATTTTTTAAACTTGAGAATTTTTTTTGAATTTTTTTGATTCTTTTTTGGGTAAATTTTTTCGCAATTTTTTTGAAGAAAAATATACATAAATATATTTTTTTTGAGAAAAAAATTATATTTTTCGCTTATTTTTTTAGAGTGAATATCTTGTGCCTACTTTTACCTTTTGGAGTTCTGGAAAAGAAAATTTTTTACTAAAAATATTCCTTGTTCAATTTTTGTACGAGGAGAAAAAAACTCTGAATTTTGATGTCTCAATTTTTTTGAAGATTTTTTTTTTCAAAAAGAAATCCCGACTTCAATTTCACTTTTTTTTTGACAAATTTCAGCTCCTCAAATTTTCTTTGTACTTTTTAAGATTCCAAAAATGAATTTTGGAGTCAAAATTCTGCACTCGAGTGACAGCCTGACTTTTACAACTTTTTTTCCTTTTTTTACTCCTTCCAAGAAAAAATTTAATCCTTTCTTTCCTGCAAAGTCCTACCGTAGGTAATGAATTAGTATTTTTTACATTGAATTGGTATAGGTAATTCATGTTTAAAATTTAAGTAACAATGCTTAATGGCTTATCTGTTCTGATACCTGTCAATCATTCAAATTTTTGCTAAATGATTTCGATGAAATGACGTCAATTCTTTTTAAAAATAAACTCTCATTTTAGTATCATGTCCCTTGATCTGTTCTTTATGACGAGATTTCATCCGTTTTCGTCGTTTATAGAGATAATTAGCTAAAGGAGAGAAACTTTTTGAAATAATTCTCGTACGAATGATCGATGATTTAATGCCTCTTAAAATAAGTGATGATGTGCGTATATTTGGGGCCAGATGATTGGTGATTGAACAGCTCGGTCGTACCTTTGTTTGATCGTAATACGTTTTACACTACGATACACATGAGGTCATGGGTATTATTTTCTTTGTTTATTATTACTTCATCGAATATGGACTGCTAGAAGAGTGCAGAAGCCCGCATGATATTGTTTTATTGTTTTCGTGAAAATCGTTTCAATCCGTAAAGTACGTACTATTTATTTACGTTTATTCTAAAATTCAGCTGTAGTAACTTTGAATGAGAGGGTGTTTTTTTTTTCTTGAATGAATTGATTTTTTTAAAGGAATTCACATAAATTCGAGTAGATAGATACCTACGTTTTGTTTACGTTTACAAACGTCTGAACGGAAACATTCGTATGATATTTTTGCCATATAAAATTATACATCATTTATCTCGGTAGCGTTTTTTTTATCTCTAGGTCAGTTTCATTATCTAAGAATCTAAATGGTTTGAGGTCATTAAGATAATAAACCATTGTGTTAGATAAACATTTGAAAAATTGTCGGCGTATTTATTTTGATGTCGATGTAATATCGTTACCTTAGCTTTGATCATTCACATTAGGCGTGTTAAATGTTCTAGGTGTTTATTGAACTTGTTCGCCATTGAATGTGAGAAAAACGAAGGTGTAGGCACAGATACATTTTTGAACTGTCAATGAATTAAATTTTTATGTTAGATTTCGATTTGGGTTAGATTTGTTGATATTTAGGTATATCTTCTGTTTTCATCGTCTGTTCGTTCTTCAGTTAGATACGTGGTATATCAATCAAAAATAATTTACTCGTTCTTTTTTATTTTTAATCTGAAATGCTAGCCTCGTTTATTTTAAATTAATTAACAAATTTAACATTGACATACATTTAAGAATTTCTAGTAAATTTCAACTCTGAAAATTCTACTACTGCATCACAATAACAATTTTTTTTTTAAATATATAAAGCAATTGCCAATTGTTATGTTTGATTATACCTACTTACTTATGTAAATACAAGTTGAAGGAAACCAATAACTAGATGGTGTATTTTGATGGGTAGACGACCTCAGAATGAAATCCTTTTATGGTCATGTATTGGAGAGTACCAGTACACGAATGCACATTCTTCCTGAATAATTCTCCGAGTATTTTTTTTTTTACTGATCCCCTTCTTCTGGTCGTATATAATCAATATCAAAGTCAAGGAAATGAAATGAAACATTTCCAAGGTTTTTGGTTTTGTACCTACTAAAATTTTAGCCTATTTTTTGAAAAGATTTTCATTTCGAGTTAGGTACTAAAATAACCACCATTATTGTTTCGTTTCTACTCGTAGTTAATTGAAACATTTAATTTAGTTACCTATTTTAAAAAGTTTATTTAAAGAACAGAAACGATCCGAATTTTATGTATTTTTTTCAGTTCAATTTTCGATTTTTGGCGAATTTTCAAAAGTGTTCTTACTTGTAATAACACCTGAGTGATTTCCAAATTGAGAAAAAATTTTAGTAATGACCGGAAGTGTAACAGGTGCGTTGGTATATTTCGTGGAAGACAATTTAGCAGTAGTTCGGGTGCTCGAGCTGTAGCCAAAATTTTAAAAGTGAAATGAACTGTGCCATAGAAAAATTCAATAATAATAATAAAAAATAATCAAGTACCTACATACGAAAATCACTGTTTTTTTAAAGAAAGAAAAAAACTTTATATTTTTTTGCAAACATTTTTTTAATTGGTAGGCCGGTACAAATAAAAATTTTTAGAGAATGTTTTTTCTAGGTTAAAAATACCTATGTCTCAATATTATATATACCTAATTTTTAAAGAAAAAAAACTCCACTTCAATTTTCTAGACAAAAAATTTTGAATTTTCTTAGATTAAAAAATAACACAATTTGTTTGAGTCGATGCAAAAAAAATCATTTCTTTTTGGAGAAAATTTTTTCAATTTTTTGAAAAATACTGCCTTTTTTATTTTTTTGGAGAAGAAAATCACTTCTTTTGAAGGGGAAAATTTTTTAAATTTTTTTATTTTTTTGAAGTACCTACTACTGAAACGTTTTTTAGTTTTTTTTTGCATAAAAAAAATCTTAATTTTTGGAGAAGAAAAAATTCTTTATTATTTTTTTTGAAATAATGAAATTCTCATTTTTTTAAATTAATAAAATAATTAATACTTGAGTTGAAAATTTTTTTAATTTTTTTTTTTTAAGGAAAAAATACCAATTTTTGTTACAATTTTTATAAAAAAAAAAAATAATGGTTTTCTTTTCAATTTTTTAGAGGAGAAAAAAATCTTTCGAGGTTTTGAAGAAAAAAAAGCTCCATTCATTTGGAGATAAAAAATGTTACAATTTCTCCGGAGAAAAAAAAAAATCTTCTTCAATTTTTTTAAATACAAAATTCTCTGAATGATTTTAGAGTTCTAAAAATATGAGAAAAAAATCTCTTGGTTTTTGGAGAGAGACAGAACTCAAGTTTTTTTCGGGGGAGGGGCGTGTCTTCATTCGTCTGAAGAAAAAAAATACTTATTTCAATAGGGGAAAAAATATTAATGATTTGGCAATAAAACCATTTCTCAATTTCTTGATGCTAAATAAAATCTGAACTTTTTGGAATGAATTAATGTTCTCCATTTTGTGAAAGACGTAAACTTCTATTTTTTTTTTTTTTTGTAATAGAAATATTAATAGGTAAAGATTGGGGTTTGAAAATTTTCTAATTATTCCGAAGAAAAAATTCATTTTCTCAAGGAAGAGATTCTTATTTAATTCAAAAAAAAATCTCTTGATTTTTGAAGGAAAAAAATATTGTACCTATTATACGTATTTGGAAATACCTAACAGTGTTCAAATTCTGCTGTCGTAGAGAAAAAAATGTCTCGATTTCTCTAAAGGGGAAAAAATTAAATAAAAATTTTCGCAATTATTGTTTTGGAGTAAAAAAATTAAGAAGAAAAAAAATCACTCAAATTTTTTGGAGATGAAATCTCTTGGTTTTTGGAGAAGAAAATTCCAATTTTTGGGGTGTAAAAAAATTCTCAATTCTTTGGAATAAAGCAAATTTCCTAATTTTTATGGAATAAAAAAATTTTCCAATTGTTTTGAAGTAACAAAATTTCATTATCATTATTTTTCATTTTTTTTTTTTTTTTTTTTTTTTGAAAACAAATTACTCAAATTGTTAGAGAGTATAGAAAAATCACTCAATTTTTTGTGATAAAAAATTCCCCCTATTTTTTGTAGTAAGTAGATAAATGATTTTTTTTCAATTTCAAGGAAATAAAGGAATATTTCTTAATTTTTATGGTGGAGGGAAGGGGGAGGTTCCTTCACTTCTTTGAAATGAAAAACTTTTGGAATAAAAAATCTTTTTGTTGCTAATGATTTCTCAATTTTTGGAAGCAAAAAAATTCTCAATTTTTTGGTGCTAAAAATATTCTTAATTTTTTACGAACAATTTCAATGCAAATTTTATTTTAAAAAAAATAAACAATAAAAAAAACAGGTATTTGTTCAAGCACAAATTTAAAAAAAAAATTTCGAAGAATTTGCTACAGAAGAATCTTCTAATTTTTTTCCAAAACCCTAGATTTCCTCATTTTTGTATACAATATATAAATATATATATATATATCGCTTTTTTTCTCCGCAGTGTAGCAACTTGAATAAAACTTTAAAAAGGGGCCCATTCTGTCGATGTTAAATTTTTCGTATAATTTTCCGGTTTTTGGACATTGGGTTACTGGAAACACTGTTTTTTCACTCCCCACTTCGAAAAATAGTTTCATTTCTAATTCCTTTTTGAAAAAAAAATCACTGAATTAGTCTGGAGAAAAAAAAAATTAAAATTACTTTTTGATAATCTTCCATATTTTTAGTTTCGTTTTTCATTTAATTACAAGAATTTTTAGAAGATGAAGAATTTTAAGGGAGGAGGGGGATTTTAAAAATTTCAAAATTATGACCAAAAACCACTCGAATGATGGCATAACTTCAGTAGTCATCGAATTTACCTCATAATTATTTCAATTCTTAGAAATATGAAAAAGGGCCCATTCTGTCGTGTTTGAATAGTTGCCTACCTGCGCGATTCAGGGATTGTCTAATATAGTAAAAGGCTGAAGTCCATCAAAGTACATGCATCCATATCCATTTCACCTCTTCATAAGTTTTAGGGGTCGAGAAATTTCAATTTTTCACGTTTTTTACACTTCACTTTTTCAAATGCGTTTTTCTCAAAACTCACTTTTTTCAAATTTCAAATTCAAATTTCTGTAACTCTGGGAGTTTTTGAGCTAGGAGGCTCCTCTTAGTCTCATTTCACGTCAAATTTAATGTAATTTTAGGATCTGGTCTTAACTCAATACCGACAGAATGGGCCCTTTTGTTATGGACGTACACATATATATATATATATATATATATATTTCAATAAATTTCTCAATTTTCTGCTATAAAAAAATATCTCAAATTTTTTTTTGAGAAACGAATCATTCTCACTTCAACATTTAAAATAATTCAACTCAACACCCCTTATTCAGGAAGAACTCTAGCTACACCTCAGAAAATTCCAATTTTCCGTCTTTAAATTTTGATTGGATAAAATTTATCTGCATCTGGATGATTTTGTGCAAAACACTCTGTACGCAAGTAATAAATCTTATAATAATGAAATGAAAAAAATAAAAATTTAAAAATAAATCATGAGGTAACCAATGGGCGATGGGCGATGGTGGCTATAAGCAGCAGATAATTATACAAGATACACCGGATACACGTAACACGTAACTCGTAAGCTTGTTAAAAATTAAAAAAAGAAAAATATGATTTATGAGAAACAATACAATGTTAGTGTACTTAATTTTGGTTTGTTTTTTCTGCGCCATTAAATACTTGGGTCAGAAGTAAGCATTTCAGCTAGCAAGCTGCCTACGGGTTGGTTTAAATTTAATGGTTTGGTGCTTTTGCTTTTGCTTTCGCTGCATGCAGCTCGTGTGGACTTGGACTTTTCAAGCATAGGTACGCGACTATATGCGTGCAAGTGTTAGCAGATAAGCTCTAAAACATGAAAATAAATAAGAAAAATACACGAACGTAAGACGACGTAACGCAATAATAATAAATATACCTACGCGAGCTAATAAAAAAAAAATGAAAATAATAATCAGTTGTTAACCTTTTTACGCGTTGTTTATTTTTGCATATGATTGAAAAATAAAGTATCCGATATAAATCAGGACGCCTTTAGAAAGGGTAAAAGCGACGGCGGCGGCGAGAGAAGGTAAAGCTAAACATCGGTCATTTAGTAGGGATTTTGGTGGGAGGCAAGAAATTGACGTTCGAGCATGTTGCTGTTTGGTTTGGTTTCCTCCCCATAAAGACATAAGTTACGTATGTGCTTGTGGTATGTGCGAGTATGTTGTGCACTTGGCGGATTGGATTTTTATAAATTACCATTAGTTTATCGTTCAAGTGTGGTCAGCGTGCCATCTGCTTGCGTGTGCATTTTTTTGACTACAATTTCGGGGCGATCTTCGACACGCGAATTTTGCAAAAGCTCGGTGCATGAACCGGTTCTCTTGTCGGAATTACTCGGTCGGCTTTGGGATCTATCTGATAGATCGCGAGGTGGAAAAAATCCACGATGGTGCCTACGTACTCGAAGAGTTACAGACGTTGTACCAGTCATTATACCCCACTGAGTAGTACAGGTGCTAGAATCGGCGGTACACCTTCGAAAAACTCGAGTTTATTGTTCGAATCGACTCTTTCGACCGATGGTTGTCCATTAGTTTGGCGTCCGAGGTACTCACTCACCAGACGTACTGCCAAAATTACCAGGTATTTGCGTGTTTTTACTCTTTCCTTTTCGAAGCAGTGACGTGATTTCCTGATTTTTAGAATGGGTTTCTTTTGCCAGGGTACGTTGTTGATTGCGTTGCATTTTTTTGAAAATTTTTTTAAATCAGTGTTTGGTGATTATTTAATATCTACCTACATGACCGCGTATTGTCGCTCTAATAATTGTTGGAATGAGAAAAGAATTACGATCCGGTGCCAAAAAATGATTCGTTCGATGGTGTGGTGGTGTTTTTATTAGGAATTGTTCGAAGTTGGTTACTACAATTTGAATTTGCGATGATAATTTCAAATTCAGACATATACTTGAAGGACGGACGTCTCTCTGTGTTACGTAGTATTATCAGTAATATGAAAACATCGCGTGAACGTGTGCATTGTCGTGTATTTATAAGTATTTACCTTAAAAAGAAAATAGTTTGTATTTCAGAAAGGACGAGATAATCGTTAACTATTCTTAAAACGAATAACATTTCGTCAATGACGCGTTTATTTGTTTATCGTGTAAAGATGCATTATTCTAGAACCACTGATCGGCGTGTGTTCTGTGTTGTCGACTCATTTTCGGTTTACCTACTTAAAGGTACTTACTCTTCGTCTTCTTGAAAGTAGCTTAATTTCGTACAGTGGCATTGTGAGTTACGAAAGCTCTATTTGGAGAAGTGAAGAAGTGGTCGTGACTATGAGAATGAGATGTCGTGTGGTAAAGATCTTCCTGGAATCAGGGTCGAATTCTTCTTTAGAATTTGATGATTTGTCGAAATTATGTATTAGTCAGCTAATCTGAGATGTCTTATCTACCTGGAATTGAGATTGGATTCGTTGTCCAGTAAAATTGGATCATAGTAGAGCAAATTGCATCACTGGACAGCAAAGATTTTTTCATTTTAAAATATTCCTTTCGATGTCCTAAATAACCCCTCAAAATTTTTTGAACCTCCACCCTTTCGACCAAGGTACCCACATGGCAAATGTGCACCAATAAAAGAAATCTCTTTGATGCTTTTCGTTTTCGCTTATAACTTATCAAATAAGAGTTTAAACAAAAAAATAGCCTGAATTGAAATTAAAGTGCTCAAGATTTGCAATAAGAAAGGTTTTATTCATTTTTGGCGAGAAATGAACGGGTGTCGCAAAAAACAAGCGTCAAAATAAGTATGCAGGGTGAAAAAAAAAAATAATAATTAAAAAGTCGCAGTCGATGAAAATTGAAAGACTTGTTTCCTATTTTTTTCTGTAAACATGATACACTTTTGAGAGAGACTGGGTGTATGCGAATGATGCCACACTATGGATTTCAAAAAATACCCTCGCCTCCTCTCCCTCCCCAAGTGCTTTTCGTTTTTCTCAATTTTTTGTTAAAATTTATTAGAAATTATTTTTTTCTCTAATTTACGTTTTTCTTTCAATTTTTTAAAAGTGTTTTAAACAGACTGTAGTATTTTATTTTTTCATAATTTTTATATTTGGATCGGGGGGGAGGGGGGGTACTTAGCTCGTAAGACATCCTCTAGAAGATGTTATTGAGTTCTGAAAAAGTGCTGCAAAATGTTGGACATCCTAAAAAAAATTCTGCATAAAAATTGATAGATTTTTACTCTAAAAAATACAGGTCCCTTCTACAAAAAAATTTGAGGAAAATATTGTGAGAAAAAAAACAAAACAAAAAACTTAAAATGTTTTTTTCTCTCTAAAAATTAGGAATTACTTCCTCTAAAATAACAAATTTTTTTTCTGCGTTGAATTATTTTTACTACAAATTTTTTAAATATTTGTTATTTCTTATTTGCTTTAAAAAAAGTTCAAGAAGTATTCAAAAATAAAAATTGGGAAATTTATCATTTTTTGTTCCAAAAAATTCAGACATTTTTCTACTCTCCTCAAAATCAAGATTGTTTTATCCTGAAGAAATTTGAAAAAAAAACTGAAAAACTGAAGATTTTCTTACGCTTACTTACGAAAAAATTATGATATATTTCATTCCAAGAAAATTCAGATTTTTTTTGACAAAAAATTGACACCCCCCCCCCCCCCACAAAAAAAAGAAGAAAATATTCAAAAACATATTTTTTCTTCAAAACAAGAAACTATTTTTTAAAAATGAGGAATTTTATATGTACGTAGATGTTTTTTACGCTTACTCTAACAATTTGAGATATTCTTGTCCATACAACATTCGACTCCCCCCCCCCCCAAAAAAAAAGAATTGATAAGAGTTGTTCTACTGAAATTAGCTGGCAAATATTTTTACTCCTAAAAAAATTGGGGTTTTTTCATTAAAATAATAATTCAGATTCATTCTCTAAAAATTCAGAGTTTTTTTCTCCAAAAAAAATTTCGATTCTTTCTCAAAAAAAAATGTTTTTTTTTTTTTTCATTAAAATAATTTCTCATTTTTCCCGATTTTTTCAAAAAAATCGGACAAACATTGTGATCTTTTTCTCTAATAATAAGAAATTCTCAGAAGAACAGAAATTGTTTTCTGCATGTAAAAATTCTTACTCACTCCAAAAAATTGAAAAAAAAAAATTGTTCCAAGGAAATTGAGAAAATTTTTCATATGAAAGTGTTTTCTCTGCGAAAAGGGAGCTTCCCCTGGCAAAATTACGATTAAATATTTTTCATTACGCTTTCCATGAAAGATTGCGCTGACTAAAAAAAAAACAAAAAAAACTGGTACTCAAGTTTTGAAATTTGAACGTATTATGAGCCCCCAAAAGTGAGAACAGACTATTGGATGCTTTAGTGTTCATTTGAGCCATTTAAAAAAAATGTTAAGTACTTTCTTTCATGGTTGATTCGTAATCTAGGACGACGACGTATTTTTTTGAAAAAATGATCTCAGTACCTACACTTGATGTCCAATGGAAAAACATTGTGAACAAAAGTTGTAGATAGTGATCTTTGAAATAATTTTGATTAACATAAACATTTCGATTGAACCCCTCCCTTCCCTTCCCTTCCCTTCCCTTCCCTTCCCTTCCCTTCAGCTTTGCATAACACGTATGAAAACCACTGGATGATTTTCCTAAGTATTACGCAAAATTTCAAGAAAGTGAGGGGTCCAATCGAAATTTTTTTAAGAAGCAAAATTATTCAAAAATCCTCAATCTTCAAGTTTTGTTTGAAAATTTGTTCAATCAAGGCCTCAGAAATGAATAAAAGGTACTTTCCAAGGAAGGATAATGGATTCTGGTAGGCTATTCTATTAAATTGTCTACTCTAATTAAAATCGAATCGACTGTGTAGTGTTTATAAAACCTTCTTTTTTTTGCTGTGTTTTAAGCCAAAGATGCATAGAGGAGACTGCATTAGCTGTACAATCAAAGTCAAGGGTGCTTTTATTAAGTAATGTATGGAATTGGAGGGGAAGGAGGGGTCTAATCGAAATTTTTGTAATCACTAAAATTATTCCAAGAATTTCAATTTACAACTTTTGTTTGAAAATTTTTTCCGCTGGAGGCTTACGTATAGAGATAAGGAGATTATTTGGTTAAGAGATGGACCCTCAGAAAAAAGGTGGTCTCAAAAAATGGAGCCCCAGATTTAAAAAAAATAGAAATACCTTATAACTGAATTTTAATATTAGTTTCAATCTTTTTAAATGTGCGATTTAGAAGAAAAAAAATCAATTTTTTTACCATATTGGAGTAAAAAAAATTGCCTTATGATTTCAAATTCAGAATAGAACAACGAAGTTGTACTTTTCCTTTTTCGTATCGATCTTGTAAACAAATTACGTAAAATCAACACCTGCCAGCTGCCACTTCAGTAGTTAGTCGATACTAAACAAGCTTTAAATTATTCCCTACCATAATTTTTTCTCTAAAAACGTATTTGACAAAAGATTACAATTAATTTTCTGTGGCGTGCGTTGTTGAAAACTACCTAATTGTTCCTTTTTGTTTTTGTTTTGCGCTCGTGTTCCTATTACGAGTTGTTTATTCGTTTTTACCGCAACTGCGGGTATCTAATTTTTTTTCTCGATGACTCAAGATGTTCGCTGGTATCTACGTAAGTATCATTCCACTCGGCTAAGTAGCAATTTCTTCATTATTTCACATAATTAGTGGAATGATTAAGGCTCAAATGAGCGGTTAACCCAACGATTTATATGTTCTTGTTTTACCGTTACGAGAATTGGAAGTTTATTCTGCGAATAGGATGGAATTAACGATTGCCTGTGTACGTATGTATAAGAAAGTCATCAGGATTTTGAAGGTTTTGTTTTTGTAGACGTTAAACATTTATTGGGAAGATTCGCAAATAATACGTTATGTTGGGGGATGGTGTATTTTTATTCAATGACGTATTCCTTGGTAAATACACTTACTTATGGTTTCGTAATCACTATATTGAAGTATGAATACAAACTTCCACCCTCTTGCCCTTGTCCTTTTCACAATTTGTATTTTAGATCCATTAACGCATTGTATAATATTTACACGTATTTGACATTACTTTAAACTTTAGAGTGATTATTATTATACGCGTTAGGAAAAAAAAAATACACGAAAAAAATTCACGTCAATTTACCCATTAATTTTTTTTTCAAAATCAACGGTTATGATTCTAGGTTTTCAATCATGTTGAAAAGTACACTGATTAGTGATTATGGATTGTAATTCTTTTTTTATTGAAATTGCGTTGAACGATACAGCACGAGCTAATAATTTATTGCCTTGTTTCCTTCGGCGTCGAGTCCTGACACGATATGTTCGAGCTTCGAGCCACTCGTTTCCTCATTTAGAAACATGGTGAAATAATCAACTAAAATAATTTCTTTAGTGATTAGAAAATATACGATTCATGGAATTGAGTTTATCAACGAGAATGTACTCGCGATTGAATAATATCAGTTCGAAAGGAAGATGTTGCCATGGATCCTTGGAAGATGACCTGAGATAAAATGTCTTAATGTTTCTGCGAATTTTTGTAAATTTTTGATTAGAGCTGTTTTCGCATTGGGAGAGTAGGAGTTCGATTGATGGATGATTCCGACGTCTCAATTTGTTTAAAATATTATTTTCTAGTCACTGTGGAGAATTTAATTAGATTTGAGAATTTTTTCAAACTTTTCCTGGTTCAAAATTTTTTTTTGAAGTTTGAAAAGTTTTCAAATTTAAATAAAATTATTTTGGTACTTTCTGCTCTTTATTAAATTTTTGCGGATCAATTTTCAGAGTTTAATAAATTTTTTCAGTTTGCAAAATTATTCATGAATTTTTCAAAATCAGAAAATCTGTTCAAAATTTGAAAACATTACAAAATTGGTAATTTTTAAAAATTTTGAAATTAAACGTTTACAATTTTCAAAGTTTAAATGAAATTCTTCAAAATGTTTAAAATTTGGCAGAAGTTCAAATTATTAGAAAACAAAAAAATGACATTTTGGAAATTTTTAAATTTTTGCAATTGGATCAGTTTTTAATAATTTTATTTTATTGTTGAATATTGACAATTTAAAAAAATTTGAAAATTTCTACAGTTTAATTTTAAAACTGAGTAAAAACTCAAAATTTTTTATTTATGAAATTTTAAATTTTTTTAGAAATTGGACCGTTTTACAAACTTGTTAAACTTAGTAAATGTTTAATTTTTGGTAAATTTTTGCAATTTTCAAAATAGCATCAATTCAATTTGTTTTTTAAAATACATATCCAAGGATTTACAATAAAATTCCACAATTCAATAAAAATTCAAAATGTTAAAATTTGATGATAATTTGAATTTTTGTTCATTTTAAAATTTGTAGGTATGTTACAATTTCAATTTTTGTTTTCTGATTTAATATAATTTGAACTTACCTACAATCTAGAGGATTTTTTTTGATGAATTTGTGCAACAAAATCGATTTTTAATGCGCAATAAATTTTTACTATTTTAAAAATGCAAAAAAAAAATCTGAAATTATGGAAGCAAAACTTAAAAGTTGGATTGTTTTCATTTTTGATACATTTTAATTTTTTGATTTTTTTCTATGTGTTTAAAAATTTGAGAATTTATAAAATTCAATCTAAAATTTTTTATATCTACCTACTTTGAAATCTTTTTTAAAAATGGAGAAATTTTGGAAATTAAAATGTAACAAATTTTTCAAATTTCAAAATTCAAAAATAGGAATTTCCGTCATTTTCAAGTTTTCAGAAATTTTTAGAAATTGAGCTATTTTTCAATGTTGAATGAATTTTCACAATTTTAAAAATTTAAAAATTTGTTGAAAATTTGAATCTTCAAAATTCTATGAAAACTAAAATTTTGTAAATTTTAGCGTTTTTTGGCAATTTTTCCATAAATTTTTAAAATTGTGTAAAAACTCAAAATCTGAAAAATTTTGTAATTTTAAAATTGAAAGTTTTGAAAATTTCTTCAATTGACAATTTGAATTTAAGAAATTGTAACAATTTTCAAAGGTCAAACTTTCTTCACAATTTAAAATTTTGGCAAACAGATATTTAGAATTTTTGAAATTTAGTAGCTATAAATTCAAAAGTTTAAAATTCATAAAAATAAAAATTTTAGCAATTTACAGGATTTAGTAAACTTTGTAACTGAAATTTTTTTCTGTTTATTATAATATTTTCAAAATTGTAAATAAACTTGAAAATCAGGAAAATTTCAAGTTTTTATGAATTTCTGCAAATAGACAAAATTTCAAAATTTATTAAATTTTTACAATTTCAAAAATTTTTGATGCCAAGTATTTAATCAAAATTCCAAACTTCAAAATTCAATAAAAAATTGAAATTTTTGTGATTTTTTGAATATATTTTTTTTTGTAAATTTCTCTGATTTTTAAAAATTGGTCAAAATCTCAAAAGTAGGTCATTTTTTAAATTTTAATAAATTTTAAAAATTCCTTGGATTTTGTAAGTTTTAATCACTTTTGTAATTTTGAAAATTTTTACAATTCAATTATTTTAAAAATTGGGCAAACACTTAATATAATCGATTAAATTTTAAATTTTGAGGAATTTCAACCAATTTTTAAAGCTCAAAATTTTGAAGATAAATAATAATTGTTATTTTTGGTAATTTTTTTTTATATGCATGTAGGTAGTTTTAAAAATTTTGAAAATTTTCCTGATTTGATATGCATCTTTAGAGTTGAGTGTATACCCAAAGTTTGGTATAAATTCAAATTTTGGAAAAATTTTATCATCATTTTGATGAAGTTTCGAAAAATATATTTTTTAAATTTAGTAAATCTTTAAAAAAATTTTAAAATGTGATAGATAGGTAATTTTCAGTTTTTAATAAATTTATAAGAATGAGTCCATTTTCAAAGTTTAAGAATTCGTAAATTTTTGAAATTTGAAACATTTTTTATTTTGAAAAAGTTTTCTTGAAATTTTTCCTTAATAAGAGAGAGAAAACATTAAAATGTAAAATTCAACTTGGAAATTTTTGAAAAAATTGAGAAAAAACTAAGCAAATAAAAAGCTCTGAGTATTTAAAAATAAAAACTATAAAATTTTGTAAAAAAAAAAAAAAAAAGAATAATACTTTAAGACGAAAAAACCCTAAAAATTTATCGAATTGAAAAAATCAAATTCAATACGAATCAATATGGAACCGAATTAAATTTACGAATTCTCTATATATACATCTGATTTAATGGAAAATTCATCGACCGTATCCATGTCAATGCCCTTCTAAGTGAACTTAAACAAAAGACATGGATCGACCTGACCATTTCCACAATGAGTTAATTCTCGAGATGAAATAATCGTTCCTAAATAACTATTATGGTATCGTGTACCGAAAGTTAAATTTCAAGACTCGTTGACGAAACCTCGATTAAAGATAAGAAGGTTTCATATTCTGGTATAGCCTGGTGCTGGTAAGTAGGTTCACAAATTATTGGTGAACATAGCAGTGAATTGTATAGGAAAATAGGAAATAATTCGGAATTATTTCTTATATTAATGGACGTTAGAACGTTTTATTTGCATCACGAATTTATCATATTTTTATCGCCATATTAAATACGTATTGAAGAGATTATTTCGTGTCGTATTCGCTCATCGTTATTAAAAGTTATATAGGTAACATTGTAACGCTACATACTTGATGGTTTAAAAATATTCCTGATGTAATTCATCATTATGAACCCATTTATCCGTCTAATAAGTAATTGTTATTCTCACATACGCCGTTTAACCGTGGGCATTTTTTTGCCACTTGTTGCAGCCTGAGCCGCCACAGACATAATAAAATTAGAATTTTATTATTTCGCATTATGTACAGGGCACTTATTCGGCGTACGTGAGATTTGTCTTTAATTACATGGTGGTAATGATACGTGTTCTTAGGTTGTAATGTTTTACTTTTGAAGTTGTATAAGGTTCAATTTATCTTCAAATTCGCCATATGTTCGTGTCGGTGATCTCATCGCACGTTGTATTAAATTATTCGTGAAATTATATAAAAATGACGTTATAGGGTATAATTTCAATTCGCATTTTATGATGTCAATCGGTATTTTTATTCGATGAAACAGATTAATTCATTGATTCTACTATGAGCTGTATGGGGTGACTACGATTGAGAACATTGAACGCGATAGTGAGAGTTACCACTACCGGATTATTCGAATTTTTTATTTAAATTTAGGGAAAAAACCAGTTGATGGTTATTCCTTGGATATTTCATTGGGTTTTTAACGTGTGCCAAGTAGTTACAAGTTAATTAGAATCGACTGCTGAATTTCATGCATTTTTTTGGAATAAGAATTTTTGTTGATGATTTTTTTTTTTTTTTTTTTGAGAAATTGTAGTGAATTAAATTATGTTATTTACGAGGTAACGTATTGAATTTTTATAAAATTGGTGGAAATTGTACATCTTGAACATGTTTAGTCTTACTTTTCTTCACATTTTAATCAATCAAAATATCTTTTAAATTATAAAAATCAGAAAACTACCACAATTATTTGAAGGAATAGAAGTGTAATTTTTTTTTAAAATATTTGGCAAATTTCTTTGAAAATTTCAATAAATAAAAAATTATTTGTGAGAATTTTAATGCCTACTTGATTTTGAAAATTTAAATTGAAAAAATTAATACAAAAATTTTGAGAATACGTAAGTATTTCAAACTGTTGGCCTGTTCAAATTTTGAAAAATCAGTGACAATTTTTTTCTTATATCAAAAGAACACAAAATTATTTTTAAAAATCGAAAATTCATCAATTTTGAATACGTTTTTTAAAACAATTTCCTGAACAAAATGTAAGAAAATGTATCTGAACAGAAATTTGATAACAATTTGAACTTTTGAACAAACCTGTTCTTTGAAAATTAAAAAAAAAACAAAAAAAAAAACGAATTACCTAGTCAAACTTTTATAATTCTGTTTCATAAAAAATTTCAGAAAAATTGTTCTTGAAAAATGAAATTGAAAAAAATCTGAACGAAATTCAAATGGCTGTTAAATTAGAAAAATATAAAAACATTGATTTAAGAAAAAGATTGTTGATCAAATTTTTTAAAGTGGTGACGATATTTTAAGAAAAAAAATTCGTCAAATTTTAAAAATTGGAAGAAAAAATACAAAAAAAAAACTTGAAATTCAAAAAATTGTAAGTTTCAAAACACTCCTTTTTGATAACTGAAAAATTACAAAAAAAATTAAAAGTATCCCCTATACTTATATGAAAAATTTGAAACATTGAATTTTAAAAATGAGTATCAACTGACGGTTCAATTTTTTCCCCCATCAAATTTAGTCAGTGACGATTATTTTCTATTTTTTAATAAATTTTGAAAAACAAACAATTTAAAAAGTTTTTAAAAATTATAAATTAATACGTACCCAAAAACTCGAAAATATTGGAGAAATTAGAAAACAATGACATAGTACAGTTTCTTTTGATTTTTTTTTCTTCAAATTTTAATAGCTAAATAATTTTTTTTTAGAATTTTGAAAGGCTTGAAAATTTTGAAAATCCAAAAAGTAGGTAAGTTACAAAGATTTTTAAAATAAAAATGTGTAGGTTCTGACAATTTTTTCTTTCAAATTTTACCTAATCAATCAAAAAAGATTTTTAAATTTTGAAATCTTAATTGAAAAACGCTTTGGGAACATTTGAAAAATTATGAATTTTTGGAATTTAAAAAATCAAAAAATTACAAAATTTTTGAAAATCGAAAAATTGCCAAAAATTACAAAATATGTATTAGAAAAATTGGAAAAAAATTACGAGTAATTATGTTTACCAAACCAAAACAAATTTAATTTTCAAAATTTCAAAATTTTTAAAATTTAGAAAGTATACGTACAGAAATTTTGAAGACATCTATAAACACTTGAGTAAGAGATTTGGATTTGAAAAATTAGCTCTGACAAATTTTTTTGATTTTTTTTTCTTCAGATTTTACAAACTAAAAATTTAAGTAGGTAACTAAAAAATTACAAGATTTTTAAGGAAATTTAAAAAGTTGAAAATTTTGAAGAAAAATATTATAAAAACTATTTAATTGAAAAAAATTAAAATTTTGAAAATTCAGTGACAAGTTTAAAAAAAAAAATAAATAAATAAAATAAAATGAAAAATACAAAAAAAAATCAAAAATCAAAAAACATTGAATTAAAGACAATTTGAAAGTGAGAGCTATTCCCCTCCCCCTTCCCTTTAAACTTTAATAAATCCAAGATGTACTTTCCAGCTGACAATTTAAGAAAAATCCAAATGTTTAGAATCCAAGAAATTTTAAAATAGGTACCTAACCTATTACAAAATAAATTAAAATTTTAAGATATTTGAAAGTTTAAAAATTTAAAAAAAAATTTAAAAAATTAAAAAACATTTCACTTTAACAAATTGAGTACTTAACTACTTACTTACTGACAAATCTGTTGGATTTTTTTTTAATTTCAAACTTTCAAAAAACTAAAAATTTTGAAAAATTAAAAAATTATCTTACAACCCAAAAAATTCAAAAATTACAAAAATTTTTGAATCAAATAAAAAGGGTTTCAACTTTCAAGTAAGTTACTCAAATTTTTGGAGGTCTGTAACATTTTTCTCTTTTTCTTCAAATTTTAATAAATCAAAAAAAAAATACAAAAATTTTGGAAACACTGCGTACATTGAATTAAAAAGAGAAGTTCTGAAAACATTCATATTTTAATATCTTAAATTTAAAAAAAATTGAAAATTTTGAAACTAGAAAAAAATATTAATCAGTTTTCAGTTTTCACCATCACCAAGAGATTCTAAAATTTCCAATCGGAGTATTCCCCTTTTTGAATTTTCATATTCAGATTCCGCTGCAAGAATTCTTACTTGAAAATTTAATTCTACGCTCATTTAAATCGTCACAACGGTAAACTCTTAATTAAGTAGGTACTGGAGGTAAAGCACCCATGAAAAAATTGCTAATTCTCCCATTATACGTACTGGTTTTTCGTCGACCCAGCTATAATTTCATACTATGAATAGCTTATTTCTTGCTCAGCTGATTTCTCAAGCATTGCGATTATTTGCTAAAAATGAAAACACACTCATTAGTTATAATTATTCCAATAATGTGTAATATTCCCACCTGTGAATCATCGCAGTGGTAAAATGGAATTGGAATACGCTTAGCTTACGGTTCGCTATTGGACGAATCTTTTTCGTAAGGTTATTTTTCCAATCCGTTTAAAATATTACTTTCCTTATTTGATGGCTCGACACATTACGCGGTGAAATACTTAATTTAAATAAAAATAATAATCCCATTTCCAGCGTGTTAATAAATTACATACAGATAATCGTGCCTACGCTTTGATTTTTTTTTTTTTTTTTTGCAAACAAGCTGAAATAGGCGAAGATACTTTAAAGGTGGATGAGAAGGCTGTGCTGGTAAGTTGTATGTAAGAAATACGAAGGAAGATGTCCTTCGAGAACGCGTGCATGGCAAATTTACTTACGTACGAAAAGAAGAAGTAGTAGGAATTATTAAGGAATTAATTCGCACGTGGGATGATTTAGTAAAAGAATTGGGTGGGAAATTATACGCGGTCGTGGAGTAAACAATTGATGAAAAAAATTACATTGTAGGAAGAGATAGTGTCGAATCAGTATCGATATGTAAGGATGTAATGCTCTTCTGGACGAGGTGAATGTATTTCGAATAAATTATCCTGAGTTCCTGGCTGATTGTTGATATGGAAATAGATAATAGAATAATTGGTTTATTTTTTTAATATATTTGTCGTAACTTTATTATACCAGTTTATCGAGATTGTGATATTCATACGTTATGTGTGTTCTTTTTACAGAGAAGTACAATGTGCGTGGAACGCAGTACTGGGTCCTGCGGCGAGTGTAGTGCCGGCAGAAAAGATCACCAAGTTGTTTAACCATTTGGAAATTTACCCGAACAATGTCCAAGGTAATTGTTTGTATTTTCAAAAGAATTATTTTTACGAATGATGGAATAAATCGAAAGAAAAATACGTTGATAAGATGGACGTTATTTTTAAATGAAATTCATCCCAATGAGATCATTTTCATTCAATTTTGCTCGATTTAAGGGATTTTTTGAGCCATCTGTGATTGGTCAGTTTTTCAAGTTGTGATTTAGAAAAAAAAAAATCTACTTGCAATAACATCCCGAGCAGCACACTCGACAAATTATCGAAATAAAAAATCGACAGAATATCGAATTCGATAAAGTGTCGCGTTAGTTCCGCATAAATCGTGAAATTATCTTTCGATATATAGATAGATTATCGACGAATTATAGTTAGCAAAAATTTCGAGATTATAGTAAGATATTTTATCGATAATATATCTATAATATCGAAAGATAATTTCACGATTTAGGCGGAACTTTCGCGACACTTTATAGAATTCGATATTCTGTCGATTTTTTATCGATTTTTTATTCCGATTTTTCGTCTTTTACTAGCTTCTTTCTATAATTAAAAATCATTAATTAGCATAATTAATACATTAAACTATGCCTAAACACATTATTCATGTTACGGTAAGAGGATCATTTCAGAAAAAGTCAAAAAAAATTATAAAAAATCTGCCACCCGTGGGGTTTGAACCTTCTACCTCCTGCATGGTAATCCTCTTCCTTAACCACTATGCCATACCTTACCAATTTGGAAATAATTTCAAATATCGTCACCAAATCGTTGAAAAATCGTTCGACAAATTTCAGATTATTTGTCGATAATGTAGTTTCAAATATCGCCACAAAATCGTTGAAAAATCGAATTCGAGGAATTTCATATCACGTGTCGATAATATAGTTTCAAATATCGTCATAAAATCGTTGAAAAATCGAATTCGAGAAATTTCAGATTACGTGTCGATAATATAGTTTTAAATATCTTCACAAAATCGTTAAAAAATCGAATTCGAGAAATTTCAGATTATTTGTCGATAATATAGTTTCAAATATCGTCACAAAATCGTTAAAAAATCGAAATCGAGAAATTTCATATTAAGTGTCGATAATATAGTTTCAAATATCTTTACAAAATCGGTAAAAAACGGATTCGATAAATTTAATATAATCTGTCGATAATATAGTTTCAAATGTCGTCAAAAAATCGGTAAAATATCGAAGTCGAGAAATTTCATATAATCTGTCGATAATATAGTTTTAAATATCTTTACAAAATCGTTAAAAAATCGAATTCGATAAATTTAATATTCTTTGTCGATAATGTAGTTTCAAATATCTGCACAAAATCGGTGGAAAATCGGAATCGATAAATTTAATATTCTTTGTCGATAGTATCGTTGACGAATATCGTCATAAAATCTTAATAATATCGAATTCGATAGTTTTTAGATTTTTTGCCTATGAAGTTGTACCGATAAATCTTTATAATATCGTGAGAACATCTATAGATTTTCAAACGATTTTTTATCGATACGTTACATCTTCCGATATTATCGATCGAGTGTGCCGCTCGGGATTTTGATTTTTGTTAAATCCGTTTAGAAAAAAATTAAAAAGTAAATAATTTTTCAATTAAAATACATTTTGAAAGAAAAAATTAACTTCACCCGCGATAACATTTTTTTTTTTTCATTGATCACTGATCCAAAATTACGTAACATGGTAATTAGTCATTTTCAAATAAGTCTATGCCAAACACGACTCATGTAGTACAAGTGCGATTAGGTATTCATTTAAAAGACAGCATAATCCTTCATCATGTCATTTCTATAATATTCTTCCACATCAAACCATCGCAACACTCAGTTTACGTGTATAACACTTCTATTCCAATGCAAAAAATATATGTATTTGATTCTATTTGTAAAACACTTTACGTTATAACACGGCAAATATTTCAAATAATGAAGTAATTACGGTTAAAGTACCTGTACTACCCAGTGCAATTTTTTAAGCAAACAAATTTTACGCTCGAAAGAGTCCTATCGAGATAATAGTTAATATGGTGTAATAAATGTGGCTATTAGTAACATCATTTTGCAAGCTTATACTCGAGCAAAAGAGTACTTGGTGAGAAGGAAAATTGCAGAAAATGTAGTAAATTATTGGGATGAAAATGGAGAATGTGTGATAAAAAATTATGTACCTACAAAATTTATCAAAAAATGAAGAAATATCCTAAAAGGTAATTCTCGCTAATAATAAAGTTTCTTAAAAAATTCGGCAATTGAAAAAAATAATTAAATGTAATCAAGTAACTACGAATTTTTTGAAAAATTTTATAGTATTTTTCTTTAAAAATCATTCGGTTTTTTGATTTTTCAAAAAATTGCAACAGAAAAACATTGAAGTTTCCTGTTTAAAAAATTAATTATCGATTTTTAGTTTTAATTTTTTTTTAAATTGATCATTTGAAAAAAATCTAAATTTAAAATAATTGCTAAAAAACATAACGAAATTTCATGTATAAGAAACTGTAATTATTAATTTTTAATTATTTTAAAAATAAGTGTAGGTATAGATTTGAAAAAAATTTAATAGAAAAAACCATTTTTACTGTTTTTTAAAAATTATATTACTTATTTTAAACTAAGAAATATATCGAAAAATGTTTTCAAAAAAAATGAGTTTTTGTTGACGAATTACTTTTTTACATTTTTTTTTAATTTTGAAAATCACAAAAAGAATTCTATTATGAAAGTTGTGGAAAGAAATCGTCAGTTTTTCTAATTTTTTTATTCCTAATAACTGAAAAATTTTGAAGTAAAAAATTATTTCTAATAATGTTTTCTTCAATCGGAAAAAAATAAAATGAAAAATGCTTTTAATAAAAAATTTATTTTTTTCATTTGAAAAAAAAATGAAGTTTTTCATGAAAAATTGTTTATTTACCTATTACCAATTTTTTCGAGCCTAAATAAAGAAAGAAATGAACTTTTACGGAGGAAAACACAAAAGTTTCCAGTTCAAGAAAATGTAATTATCAATTTTTTATTTTACAAATTTTATGCAAATATTTCCTGAAATAGAAAATATGATTTTTATTTTTTTTTAATTCGAAAATTTATCAGGAAATGTTTTTCAAAAAAATAAAAATAAATAACCAACCTATTATTTATTTTTTCATTTTTTTTATTTTTGAAAAATTGATTATTTACCCAACGTTAGATTGTTCAAAAATTCCCAAAATTTCCAATAAAATAGTGGAAAGAAATTTCTAATAATTAGTAGGTATGTTTTTATTTTAAACTGACAATGAGTTAATTTTGAGACCAACAATTATTTCTATGCCTACCTAATAATGTTTTTTTTTTTTTTTTCAGAGAAAAAAATAATAAAATGAAAAATAATAATAATATCTACCTATTTTATTAGATAGTAAATTAATCAGAAATGTATATTTTTTTAATTTGATTTTCGTTGAAATTAATCAGAAAATGTATATTTTTTAATTTTTTTAAAATTTGATTTTCGTTAAAAAATTATTTACTTAAAATTTTAAAATGGTTCAAAAAATTGAAAAAAATCGAGGAGAACACACAGTTTCAAAACACCAAAGTTTCTGATTCAAAAAAATTTAATCATGGATTTTTTATTCATTTTTTTGTTTAAAAAAATATATTTACCTAGGTACCTATGTGAAAACAATTTTCAGATTGAAAATAATTGTTATTGTTTTTACTATCAACTTTTTTGGAATTGAAAAATTGCAAAAAAAAAGTTGAACTCTTGGAAAAAATTATCAGTTTTTTTATCAAAAAAATTTCTCAATCAAAAATGGTTTTTGATGATTAGGTATTTCATGTTTTTTAATTTTTAATTACCTACAAAAAATTTTTAATGAAAACTTCTCAATTTTATTACTCCAGAAGAAGGAAGTTTTCGTTGAAAATTATTTAATTGATCGTTAAAAAAATCAAGAGTAGCAAAAGAACATAAAAATTCCCGTTAAAAAAAACCCATTAATTTTAAATTTTTTAAATAAAAAAAAATTCAAAAAAAATTAACGAGTTTTGTAAGCTGTTTTTTCAAATGAAAAAAATATATACTTATCAAGACATTTTTGAACAAAAATACTCGTCTTTTCAACTTTAAAAAAAGGCAGTTTTCGTGTGAACTATTTTTAGACATTTTACTTAATTTATTTTTTAATTTTTCTGAAATTTTGAAAATTAAAATGTAACTATCAACTGGTGAACTGGTCAAAGTTATTTAAAAAATAGTTACCTACCTATCAATTTTTAATGTTTAAAAATTCAATTTTCTTGGAAAATTATTTATTCGCAATTTTTTTAATTGTTCTAAAAACTTCGAAAATTGCAATGTACACGCTCTTCCAAGTTTCTGTGCAAAAAAAAATGGCAGATTTTAATTTTTACATTTGAAAAAAAAAAATAATAATTAAAAATTGTTTCAATTGAAAAATTTTAGTTTTCTTTTTAATTTTTGAAAATGTGTTTAAAAATTATTTACTTCAATTTTTTTAAATTGTTGAAAAAATTTTAAATTCCCCCAAAAAATGTCCAAGTTGTTGGAAACCCATGTTTAAAAAAAATTAAAAACAAAAATTATTTTTGATTTTTTTTTTTTTTTTTAATATTAAATAAAAAAAAATACAACGAAAAATATCAAAAAAGTTTAGAATAAAAAATGTTCAGTTTTATTTTCAAATTTTTGAAAAAAAATTATTTTACTTTTTACTTTTCATTTTTCCAATTCACAATTCAAAAAATTCCGAAAATTTTCATAAAATAGTTGCCTGAGTGTTTAATTAAAAGAATAAAATAAAGAATTTTTTGGAGTTTTGAACTTTTGAAAGTGAAATGGAGGGGGGTCGAAATTTTCACCAAGATATTTTAACCAAGTTTGATATAATTTTGCCCTTATTCCCTTCCCCTCTCCTTCTACTCCTCCTAAACATTCAAAAAATGCCTGCGTACGGTTTCTACCTACAATTTTTTTAGAAAAAAGAATAGACCGATGCATTAGAAAATTCCTATTTGACCCATGACGACAAATCGAATCAATTAAACCGTTCAAGGCGCATCCTCGTGGAACAGGCGCCTAAAACGTCTACAAAGTCGAAACTTTCCGACATGTTGATCATTTTCGCACTTTATAAAGGGAGTCCTAATATCTGCAGCTTCGAGTTCTGTAAAAATTAAGCTCGATTTTAGTTCAATTTCGAGCTGTGAATTCATTTTTATTTCGAAACGAGCCTGATTTCGTAATTCGTATAAACGTCTCATTCTTCATCGACCTTTTAAAAATTTTACACGTGCGTCACGTGCAACAAAAGTGACGTCATGTTGCGTGCCACTCGTTAATTCAATGTGCCATTGTGAATCGATGAGAGAATATGAAATGTGGAGTGAAATATTATGTTCTACGTGGTGTTAAAATGGCGATCGGAATGCTATTTTTTGTTCATTTCGAGTTCGTAATTGGTTGCTAATTTTTACTCTTTTTTTTCAGTACATGAAATGTTGCAATGTGCTCAAAAATGCGCCGGTCGAAATTCATCGAAGTATTTGACTTTTGCGGAATTCTGCATTTTCGCTACTGAGCTAAAGAAATCTATTCATAGCAGGTAAGTCGAAGCACCAATTTGTAATATTTTATATACTCGTACTATACGATTAAAGGGTTAACTACGTAATAGAATGAAAACAAACTAGGTATGCTAGGAATACGTTGGAAAATTTATGCTAATGATACGTACAATTACCTATAAAAATTCTTAAATTGGTATGATTTGATGGTAACGAGTTGATTAGAAAAAAAATTAACGTACTCGGGAATTTATGGCGCCAAATACCCTCGTATTTTGAGATAAATTACGTAAACCTGGTCTCTGTTGAGAAAATAAATGGAGGGACCCGCGAAGCGAATACATAACGGTATTTATTCTGAGGAACCTTGACCTTATGAAAATGGATGAAAGTGTAAAGAAAATACAAGTTTTTTATTCGTCGAAAGTGATATGCAAATAATTGTTGACAAATAAGGTGTAGTATTTCGTGAGGCGTGTGCATTCGATACTTATATAATATTTTTCTATTCGAAAAAATGCGAACCCGAGCTGACGAAGATTGTTTATAAACATTTGTTTTGTTTAATCATTAAATATACGAAGGCGCTCGAGATATCTTCGACGATGATATTTGACTTGAAATAATCTCGCGTCTTTGAAGAGCTGCCAAATTAATTAATAACGGTACACGTTATGTTCACACGTTGTTGGCTCCTTCGATGACGGTTCGTCGCTTATTTAGGTTTTTTTTTTCGAGTTCGATACTACGATCGATTATCATTTTTGGAACTTTTTTGTGCACTCGAAAGCGCCGAAGCCGACGTCGGGTTAATTTCGCGATTTATTGCTCGAATGATAATTTTTTTTTGTCCGTGTTTGTTTTGAAAATGACCCTCCGCGAGATGATGTTAACGTAAGGTTTTCTATAAATTCTAAAATTAAATGCTAACCGAGAATTTTGGTCGAAGGGCGAATTCTCTATTAATGAGTGGTCAACACTTGAGGAAAAATTGATGATTTTAATTTTCTACCGTATGCTTTGTTTTTATTTTTATCGAGCTCGTTGATGGTGTTTTTTTTTTGTTTCGACGATACGGGGAAGGATTTTAAATTACAAATTTGTGATCTGAATTTATCAACAAATCCAATATCGATCATTCGTATGAATTACGATCATGAATTTTATAAGAACTGCTGTCAGTTTCCAGTTCAAAATGAGGAGGTTAATATTTTACCTGATTTTCTAATGTTAGTAATTATTTTGTAAAACTTATAGAATTTATGTACCTGTTAAAATTTAATTTTTGCAAAAATTCAGGAAAAAAAAGCATAGCTAAAAGTAAAATTTACTGAAAAAAATGACTAAATGTTAAATTTAAAGATAATCACAAGAATTAATCGCGGATTTTATTAAAAAATAGTCAAAAATTCATTGTTATGGTTAAGAATAACTATTATCAAATTGATCAAGAATTTTCTTAAAAATGATAAATATGAAAAAAATTGATTAAAATCATTTTTACAAAAAATAATTGATCGAGATATATTAATCAAGAATTTTTGCAAATAAAATATAATAATATATTGAAACTAGCTTTACAAAAAAAAATTGAAGAACTTTTATTTTAAAAATATTTGATATTTTTTACCAAAAAAGAAACAATCAAACTTGTAAAACAAAAAAAAGTGTCAAGAATTTTCATTTAAAAAAAATAATCAATATGATGGCATTGATCACAAGAATTAATCGCGAATTCAAAAAAATAATCTAGAATTTTAATCAAAAAAAAAAAAAAAAAAAAAAAATGAGAATGAGAATTTTTATTGATCAATAATAAAATTGATCACAAGAATTAATCTAAAATTTGGGGAAAAAATTGATAATTTTTATGATCAAGAAACAAAAAAAATAAATAAAATAGCCAATCGTTTTTATTTTTAAAAATGATCGATAAAATGAAATCAATTACTTACGAAATTTTATGGAGAATTTAAAAAAAAAGAATTTATCAATAATTTTTATGATCAAGAATTGTTCAAGAATTTTTTTTAAATTTTAAAAACTGATCAATAATGTTTAGGAAAAAAATTGAGAATTTTTAATATTAAAATTTTAGTCAAAAACTTTTTTAGTTTTATAAATTTTACCCGAAGATAGAATTAATCCAAAGAATTACTTTACTCGGAAATTTCATTTTTTCAAAAAAATGATCAATGAAGAAAAATACTTGATCAAAAGAATTTTTATTTCAAAAAATAATTAAGAATTTTTGTTGAAAGAAAAAAAAATAATCAAGAATGGAAAGCTGACCAAAACTGGTGAAATAAATATGAAATAATTCTGCTAAGAAAAAATCATTCGAAAAACTTATTAGAAGTTTTTTAAAAACAACCAAAAACAGATGGAAATTCGGTAGAAAATAATAAAAATATATTGTTTAAAATTTTTTATGATTAATTTTTTTTAAATTGTTCGATGTGAAAAAATTGATTGATCAATATGAAGAAAATAAAACATGAATTTTCATCAAAAAAATTGGAAAAACATCTTTACAAAAATAAAGATTTTTGTCAAAAAAATAGAGAAAGAAATTGAACGAGCATTTTTATTTTAAAAGATGACAATAAAATGATTTTTTTTTTAAATTAACAATTCTCAAAAGTCAAAGTCATTCAGAATGATAACCTGCTCGCTGAAATCGATCTACATAATATGTACATATAATTATTATAACGATAGACTGATATTAGAAATATTTGTAAGATTCTAGATTAGATATAGGTAAAGGTACCTGCCCAAACCCATCATCATATTTGTTCATTAAACAGAGCACTACTCTTCAAGTTTGGCAGATGGAACTGCTTCATTGTCGTTGGTGTATTAATATACCTGCCTGAAAGTATGCTTTTCAAAGTGATAAATCCATATCTCGAAAAACGAAGTCTGAAGATAACATTCGTCTTGTCAATTTTTCTAATGTGAACATCCCCTTCCTCCTAGTACAAAATGGGTTATAAGATGCTCTCGAATCTGGCTACGAGTATTACCTAATTATGTAGGTTTGAAATAAAATTGATATATCATCTACGTATTACGTATGATTTTATTTAAAAAATGTATCCCGCTGATTGATTGAATTTTTATTTCCTTTAAATCACTCGTAAATTGGTGGCTTTTTCTTGGAAGTTTGGGAGCATTTGTCATGTTGAGTGAATTGAAATTATCGTAAAGCGTAAACATACATTATATAAGCTCGCAGATGTGTTTACCGAAGTAAAATTACGTCGTATTGTATATAAATATCCGACAATACTGAAATTTCGTGTTGCATGTGCACGCTGTCGATGGGCAGCTGCATTTCACATGTTTCCCTTTGATCGTGGGATTTTAAACGTGTTAATTTTGTTTAACGAGTTTACACAAACCACGCGCCATTTTCTTCGAATTTGACACGCTATGTTGAAATTTAAATTTTCAACAACGATAAGAGCTTTGAAGGTGTTTTGTAAAAATTTACTTGAATAGGTAAAATTAATCGATCGTTGATGAAATCGAAATTCTTGAAAATTTATTACTTTCTCGTCTATTTTTTCAAAACGTGTTATCAATTATTCTTCAAAAATTCAATATCGATTGGAAATTGAATCGATGATCGAAATTCGTGGAAATCGATGACGTACCAAAAATCGATTTTACGATTATCGATTGTTAAATTTTCAATGCATTTTTTTGAGAAAAATCAATAATCGAAAACTTTTTTTTTTACTTTTGAGTTTTAATTTTGTCAAAAGTTGGTATCGATTTCGTTAAAAAAATCAATAATTTTTTTTAAATGATTGTGATTAATTTTGATATGGTCGAAAATCATATTGATATCGAGAAAAATCCGTAGGTACATTCAAAACCTGCATTCAAAAAAATCTAGATATTTATTTAAATCGTTAGAAAATGGTTATAAAAAAATTTCTAAAATTACAACAAAAAAAAAACTAAAATCAAGTAAGTAAATAAAAATTTTAATTTTGGTCATTTACAAATTTTTTAAAAAGTAATTTTTTTGAGTTTTTAAAAATTCAGCTAAATTTCAAAATATTAAAAAAAAATCAACTTAAAAGAATTCTTAAAATTTGTAAAATTGTTGACATTTGATAAAAATTCGAAATTTGATTATTTTTAAATTTAAATAACTTAAAAAAATTGAATCAATTTTTAAAGTTTGATAAACTTTTTGGTTGTAATATTTTGTTAATTTTCACAAAATTGATAATCGATCATCTCTCGTCGATGACCTGTGTTCAAGAACTAAGCATGACTTTTTTCAAAAAAAAAAAAAAAAAAAAAAACAAGTTTAAAACAATTGATTTATATTGCGATAAAAATTGATAATCGAAAATGTATTTGTACGTTCAGAAAAATCGATGAATTTTCAACAAAAAAAAATTAATTTTTTCGAACATTGGTATTGAGATTGCAAAAAAATTTATAATCTGTCATCGATAGGGAACTGAATTTTATTTAAATTTTGTTGAAAATTGATATTGATAATCGATGATCGATTTCAATTTCGGCAAAAATTGATCGAAAACAATCGATAGATAATCGAATGATGATATCGATTAAAAATTGACAATTCCAGAAATCGATAGGTATTCAAATTTTCAAAAATTATTTTTCATTCTTTTAAAATTGAGTTGATTGTTTAAAAAAATTGATACTTAACTCAGTTCTCAAAAATCGATGATTCAATTTTTCAATAGTTGATCGACCTTATCGATCTACTTTAGATGAATTAAAAATCGATTAAATTACTTAATTAATTGATCAATCGATGATCGCCGCGGAAACTTTTCAATTTGAGTGAAATACTCCCAGCAGGCATGGAGGTCACTTTTTGTCACTATTTGCCCAAAATGGTCATTAAAGTCACTTTTTCCAGTTTTTTTGTGGTATATTTTTGAAAACCAGAGAAATGAAAAATTGAAAGAAGATTTTTTTTTTTCAATTGTATTGGGACAATTTTTTTTTGTGATAGATTCCTTTCTCAAAAAAAGAAACTAGGTGACAAATTTTTTTTTCGATTTTACTCAGAATAATTTAGAAAATTTTTTGCTCCAAAAATATTATGAGTTTTCTTCTTCAAATTATAGGATTTTTTTAACGAAAAAAATTGAAAGATTTTTTACCTTGAAAAAAAAATTGTTAGATACTTAAGATTTTTCTTAATGAAAAAAAATGTGTTTTTTTTTCTTGAAACAATAAGGTTTTTTACTGCATAAAGTTGAAAAAAATCGGTAAAAAATGAGGGTTTTACTCCAAAAATTTGAAAACGTTTTTTATTTACAAAAAAATTGAGAAGTTTCTTCAACTTCAAACAAGTAGGTTTTTTTCAACAAAAAAAAAATCAAGACAGAAATTGAGATTTTTTCTTTAAAAATGGGGTGGGGGTCTTTAAAAAACAGATGTTTTTATGCTACGCCAAAAAATTTAGAGATTTTCCTCCAAAATTGAAAGATTTTACTCCAAGACATTTTTTTTAAAATTTTTTTAATTTTTTATTTAAACCCCCAAAAATTGCAATTTTTTTCTAAAAATGTGAAAAATAAATAAATTACAAATGAAAAAGAAAGAATCATGCGATTTTTTCTGTTTCGTAAAAAATTTTAGAGAATTTTCTTGCAAAATTAAAAAAATTTATATCAAGACGAAAAAAATCTGTAAAAAATGGGGTTTTTACTCCAAAAATTTGAAAAGTTTTTTATTTACCAAAAAATTGAAAAGTTTCTTTAACTTCAAACAAGTAGGTTTTTTTCAAAAAAAAAAAAAAAAAAATTAAGACAGAAATTGAGATTTTTTCTTTAAAAATGGGGTGGGGGTCTTTAAAAAACAGATGTTTTTCTGCTACGCCAAAAAATTTAGCGATTTTCCTCCAAAATTGAAAAATTTTACTTCAAGACAATTTTTATTTTATTTTTTATTTAAACCCCTAAGAAATTGTTTACTTAAAAAAATGAGAAATTTGTCTTCAAAAAAAAAAAAAAAAAAAAAATCAAGAAAAAAATAAGACCAATAAAAATAATTAAGAATAAGTATATTTTACTAAAACTTGTAGGTAGTTTTTTTTTCAAAAATTAAAAAATCAAAAATTGCATGCTGTTGTCATTGTATTAGAAATAATTTTTTTTTTTAATGACTGATAAATTCAGCGTGCCCGATTGCCCGTTCTTAATAAAAAAATTTGTTCGCTAAAAGAATCGGAAAATTATTCTTTTTTCCCCCTCTCAAATTTCGTACTGCTGGGTTTTGATTTTGATCACTTTTTGAACAATTTTTGGTCATTAAAGTACATAAAAAAAAAAAAAATATTGTATTTCATGTCTGTACTCCGAATTTGATCATTCATCTTCAAATTTTGACTTCCAAATTCCAATGTACATATTCAAATGTGTTTTGAATTCGATGTGGTTTTGCCTTCTTTGCTTGACATGCCTGAAGGCTGAAAGGCAATTTTTAAGTGATTTTTTCACATTAAAATGAGCCGTATGAAAAATATTTTCAAAGCACGATTAAAAAGCTCGTATTAAAAATAATCATCAGACTAAAAAACACCTCATGCCACTTTACACTTGACAATTGGACACGTTGCGAACTTAAAGCCTCATTTACACTACGACAGTACTATCAAGATAGTTACTATCATGACAGAAACTATCACAGTGTAGACAAAATTCTCATGACAGTGTTACTGTACTTTCAAATGACTGTCATGAACTATCACGAAGCACTGTCATGACAGCAATTATCACGAAAAAATGTCGTCGTGTAAACGAGGCTTAACAATGACGTACTCTTGACACTTTTTACGACGACTAAAAAAATTAAAAATACGAAAACTTGTTCGCCTTAGTCTTTTTTTCCAAATCGAAGCCGTTATCACTTCAAGTTCAAGTTGTAATATTTATTTCTCTATAGAATCCACCTACGAATAAATTGGGAGTGGCTAAATCCACAACAAGTAATCACCAAAATGAACGAACGAGAATTCATCTCATATTCTTGTTTGAAAACTCGTTGATGTGGCCGTCGAGATTTTTCCACCAAGTTTAATAAAATTTAATTAAATTTCAAATTTTTCCAAGTTTTCTATTCTTCAAATTTTTCATTTTTTTCGCTTTTAATTTTCATTCCATTTTTGAAAAAAAATTTCTTGAAGAAATTATTTATCACTCATCAAATAATTTAGTCTCATTTTTTCCTCAAATTAAATTTTTCATTACATTTTTTCTGTTTGTCGTTTAAAACTTAAAACTCATTTTAAAAATATATTTATATATATTTTTCAATTTTTTCATTCAAACTTGCCAATCATATTTTTTTTCATCAAAATGCGACCAATCTTCATCATATTTTTTCAAATTCTTTTTTTGAAATTTTTCAATGAATATTGTTAATTAAATTTATTTTTAAATTTTCATTTAAATTTTTAAACATTTTTCAATAAATTTTCTCATCAAAAATTCAAAAAATGCTTCTAAATCTCTACCATACTTTTCAAATTTTTCTTTTGAAATTTCTTTCAAGTAAATTTTTTATCAAGTTTATTTTTCCGAAATTTTTTCCGACTTTTTAAATTTTATTTTTTCAAGAAAATTGTTCATAATCCCCCCATTTTCCAATAAAATTGTCAATTGATTTCATTCTCAAATTGGTCATCAAAATGTTCCTATTTTCATCTCCCAACTGGCAACTTGACTTTTCATTCGAATTTTTCCAATAATTTTCATCACCATTTGCCTTGTCTTCTAGTTCTAATTGAGTTGAGTAATTTCTATATTTTTTCAAGTAAATTCCAATTTTTCTTCAAATTTACTAAAATTTTAATATTCAAAATTGAGTAAGTAGCTAAGTACTTAACTACTTACTGACTTGTTGAAAAAATTTTTTTAAAAATTGAAAATAATTAAAACATAAAAAATACATACCTAGAATGAAAAAAATTTTATGAGTATTTTGTGAAAGAATAAATCTGTACACTAAAGCATCGATGATGGAAGTCACATTTTTTTCAACTTCGAGGTTTTTACGTTTTTTGAATTTTGGACAGTGATGCCGGAACGTAACGATAACGGTAACGAAAAACGAAAAATAACGGAATTTTTTTCGTTACAAGTATCCCGTGTAGCAACGTCGATGCTAATTTCGATATAAATGTCGACACATCGAAAAGTGACCGATTTCGATGTGTCGACATTTATATCGACATCCACATCGACATTTGCAATGGTGAGATTTTGAAAAATATGTTAAGTTCAAATATTCAATATAAGTATATATTAAAATTACACCAAAAATAGTGTTCAAGCCAACATTTCGACATTTTTTGTCAAATATGCGGCATTGAGGCCACCTTTGTAGCTGGACACATGCGAGTGTCCAACTAACATAGAGATGATTCTTAGACCTTATGTACTAATTCACAACACACTTTATCTGCGAGTATCACAATCACCCTCAAGACGTCGACAGTCAAGTCGATGCATTATTCGACCCTCGACAATTAGATCGACATTAACTCGACTTAAAATTCCTCTGGTCAACACTGTCGACAGTTAAGTCGATGCATTATTCGACCCTCGACAATCACATCGACACTATCTCGACTTAAAATTCCTCTGGTCGACACTGTCGACAGTGAAGTCGATGCATTATTCGACCATCGACAATTATGTCGACAATAACTCGACAAGTCGTTGTATTATTCAAAACTTTGAAAAATAAGAAAATTTTGTGATTTTTTCAAAAATTATTTATTCCTGAGCTTAAAATGTTCTTATTAATTGTTTTTAGTTCTTTTTAGATATAAAATTTGTAAATTTAATTGGCAGAAATTGTCGACATAAATGTCGATGCGTTTATCGAGTATCGATTTTTACATCGACTTGTCTATGTAGAAAAACAACGTTTTCTAAATTATAGGAAAATACTGAGAAAAATTCAAAAATTTTGATTGAACAGTTATGTTTAACATAGAACATTACTTTAAATCTCAAATATCATTTTTAATTCATCGTTAACCGAGAAAAAAATGTGTCTGAATTTTGTCGACATAAATGTCGATGTCGACAATTGCTACACGGGTAATGGAACAGTAACGGAACTTTATTTTTGAACAGAAATTGTGTAACGAAATAATAATGTTACAATAAAATGGTCTTTATGTTACGTAACAAATAACAAAAAAATTTCGTTACGTTCCGTTACTTTTTTTCGTTATTTTTTTCAGTTTTTTTGCATTGCCTGCACTGCCAACCGCAGAAAATGTTCACTAACGTCTAGTTTGATTGTTTTGTTTACATTCATGGGGTGCAACTTCGAAAATTTTTTACCAAGTCCAGTGCTACATAATACTTTATAGTCAAAATTGGAAGGGAGGAAGGGGTCTAATCGAAATTTTTGTAATAACTAAAAGTATTTGTACAACTTCAAGCTACAACTTTTGTTTGAAAAATTTTTCAATCGGGCCCCTTACCTCCCCCATGTTTTTAAAAATGTATTTGAAGGAGTTGGATTATCCAAAATTGGTGGGGAGGGAGGGATCCGATTGAAATTTTTGTTATCACCAAAATTATTCCTAGTACTTCAAGCTACAACTTTTATTTGAAAATTTTTTCAATCGGGCCCCTTACCCTCCCCCTGTTTTCAATAATGTATTTGAATGAGTTGGATTATCCAAAATTGGTGGGGAGGGAGGGATCCGATTGAAATTTTTGTTATCACCAAAATTATTCCTAGTACTTCAAGCTACAACTTTTATTTGAAAATTTTTTCAATCGGGCCCCTTACCCTCCCCCTGTTTTCAATAATGTATTTGAATGAGTTGGATTATCCAAAATTGGAGGGGAGGGAGGGGTCCAATAGGTAGCAACACCACCAAACTTGTATTATTTTCTTCATAGTTCTTGATGTTTATTTTATTCTATTGGACTTGATAGTTATTAATTTACATTGAAAAATGAAGATAGCAATTTTTTTATGATTTCTGGCTATTTCGGAAAAAATTACGTTGTAACGAAAAAACCGGAACGGAACGGAAAAAAATAACGTTACTTGAAAAATAACGTTACAAGGCCCTGGTGGTACCATTTTCGTTCCAAGTAACGTAACAAATAACGAAATTCAGGATTTTTAGTTACAGTAACGGAACGAATACCGTAACGGAAAAAAAATTTCGTTACTGACATCACTGATTTTGGACACTTGTAGGTTCATAAACAATAAGAATCTCGAAGTCGAAAAAAATGGACTTCAATCATCGGTGCTTCAGTGTACAGAAATTTGTTTTAAATAAAACATCAAAGTTTTCAGAGAAAAACTTGGAAAAAATTTGTTTGAAAAAAAACCCGTACAAAAATAAGAAGATGGATAAAAAAGAACGACATTGCCCTTACAATGTGATTACTTATTGTGGATTTAGCCACTCCCGAATAAATTTAGTGAATGTCGGGATCGCGAGCACCCAGACCAGACCCGATCTATATATCCAGATGAATACACTTAGATGGAATGCACCATCAGGTAAAATACGTACTTATGACGATGCGCGCGTGTATGGCGGATTAAAAGAGGCGATTTTTTTAACGATCTTATACGATGAAACGAGAAATTCGTACATAATAACGGACCCCTACGGGCAAATTTTATATATTTGTAGAGTGAAGTCACCGCTTATTTCGATCACAGGGCCGCACCATTGCTTCGAAACATTCGCGTACAGCTTCCGAGCGTGTTGCGTATTTTATTAATAGTACAATATAGTTTTAAAGCTACGTTATCAGTTAAAGATGCCAAACTTAGCTTTGTATCTTTTGGCGTGAGTGAGTGATCCGAAGCCGGAGTTCGGCATCGCATCGGCGGCCTGGGCCTTTTTTTCTCACATCTGTACGTAAAACAATGTTTATTCGATGGTTTGACGGCCAAGATGCCATCTCCGCCGCATCCAGACATAGTATTTTAATGGAAATTTATGTAGTAAACCAGTTTGACTGGAAATGGTGAACTATGAACTGGTGCGAACTGCGAAAGCAAGGTACGAGTCTGCGAGAAATAAAGAAATTTTCTATCTTGAAATACGCGATGACGTTATCGCCGATAAATGTTCAACTCTCCGTTCACCTTTTTTTTTTAACTTTCGGTAACATTGGCAAATATGCGAGTAAAAACTCATTTAAATTCGTTCAATATTCAAATCACGATCGCCAGTTTTTATTTCCTCTTGATCGACGACGCGACGCGACGCGTCTGTGAGGTTTTAATTAAGAAACAATGTTAATCTGGAGGGGAAAAAATCAAGAGTCACTTCGTCGAAGATACGAGTTCTTCCTCTTCGCCGAAAGGAAATACTCGTATAGTTAATAAAAGTTTACCTATAATACGAATGTAATTTAGTAGAACAGTATCTGATTAATTGGGTGCTGATTTTCAAGGTTATATTTTGACGTCGTAGAATCCATTCTCCTCCTGCGTTGTCTTGTCGTTGTCGAGATTTTGATTAAGTTTACTCTACGTACCATATTGCTACCTATGAATGGCGTTTCACTTTTCATTTCATACCTACATACATTAATTATTAATCATCGTATCCTTCCAACTAAGTGTAATTTTTCACCATCCTGTTCCGCAATTCGTTTGTAATTGTGAGAGACAAGACAATTTTGGCGAAATTGAATAGGTTAGGTTTGGTACCTATTTAAATATCTATAGATTCAGCTCGTTGATTTATTTATAATTATAAAAATTTAATCAAGAGTCTTTGTATATTCGGCTCGATACACCTATATTAATAGAACTGACTATTGGAGGTAATCTATTTATATCTATTAGTTGCTGAATCGACGTAAAATCAATCCAATGTAGACGATATGATTAGTCTAGGATTTGAAATATGCAATGATCAGTATTTTTTGCAAATCCATGGTGTATCTTCATCTTATATAAATCATCTGGAAACTGCAATTTATACAGGATGATGTCCAGTCAAAAGTTTGACACATTTTAGATTTTGGGGAGGGGTGAATGGTTGTTTTCTATTTTTTCCCCTTCAAATTAATAGAATTTTTGATTTTTTTTTTTTTTTTATAAAAGTATCTAAAATATTTCTCATTTGATTTCTTTCTATGCAGAATTTTTTAAAATGATTTTTGATTCCAAGAACTTTTTCTATTTCTTTTTTGGTTCTTTTTAGCAGAATTTTTGATTTTTTTTTTCAGTGAAGTGAAAGTCTCTAATATTTCCTATCTGCTAATTTTTCTCGAAGAGAATTTTCCAAAAAAAATTGAAAATATTTTAGATTTTTTTTCAGCAAAAGATGTACCTAATTTGAATACTCCTTTCGGAAAATATCTCTCTCAGGAAATTTTTGCACCAAACAATATTTTTCAAACATTTTTTGAATTTATTTAAAATTCCTAAAAAGAAAATAAATTATTCCTTTAAAGTCAACTTGAAGAAAAGTCCATAAAGCATTCAAGAAAAAATTTCTATTTGAATATTTTTCAAAAAAAATTGTGATTTGAAAATTTTCAAAACTTATTTGTAAACTTTTCTAATTATTGTTGAAAATTTTCAAAAAAATACAGGTACATACTTGGTAATTTTTGAAAATTTTTACAAACTTGTTATACAAACTTGAAATTGTTTTTGAAAATTATGCATTATTTCAATTGCTGAAATTGTCATCCAAAAATGGCAAAAATTGTCATTTTTCCTACAACAACCCTGTAATTATAAACACCCCCCTCCCAAAAAAAAAAAAAAAAAAAAAACTGTAGAAATTTGAAAATAAAATTTTTTTGATCTTTGTCAAAGCTTTGAAAAATTTCTTAAACAATTGTAATAATTTTTGAAAAATTGAAAAAATATTTATTATAATTTTTAAAAAATGTTGGTAAAAGAAATTTTTTCAAAATTTTTTTACCAAATAAAAAAAAATGAAAAATTATACCTAGATATTGTTTTTCAAAAACTTACTATTAAAAAAAATCAATACCTAAGAACTTTAGGAAATTCCGTGGATTTTTTTTTTTTAAATTCGCATTATTTTTGTGTTTTAAAAATCTACGGAAATTTTTTCTAAAAAGTTATAGGTATTTTTTTTTAATTTGAATTTTTTAACTAGTAAATTTTTTTTACAAAAATGGAAAAATTAAATTTTTTCAATTGAAACTGTGGGCAATTTTATGGAAAAATTTTGACAATTTTTTTGAGCTTTAATTGAACCTGTATTTTATATTACAAATTAATGAATTTCAGATGATGAAAAAAATAGGAATTGTTTTTCAAAAACCTATGGAAATTATTTCAAAAAATTGTAAAGAAAATTTTTTTTTTTTAAATTGTAAATTTTTTTTCCATAAAACTTGTACAAAATTTTTTTGAAGAAAATTACGATTTTTTTTTCCTTAAAAAATTACTATTTTAGATAATACTTAAAAAGTTATTGAAAAATAAATTGTTTTTAAAAATTGTAATTTTTTTCAAATATTTTTGAACTTTGAAGTAGAAATTTTCCCCCAAAAATTGCAAAAATTGTAATTTTTAAAAAAAGCAAAAGAACAGTACTTATACGTTGAATGTTTTATGGTATTTTTTCTCATGCTTAATAATTGTTGAAAAATGTATTTTCGTAATAAAAATTGATTCCTTCCTCTAAATTTCAAAATTTTTAAAGAGAAGCCCTCTGCGAGCGTTGCGTATTTAGAAAAGGAAACAAAATGAATTGAAAACTCAGTCCCGCTAAAAAGCAGCAATATTTTTTCCAAAAAGGGCAAAAATTGTAAATTTGCAAATAAAAAACTGTAAAAATTTTATGGAAAATTTTTTAGAATATTTTTAAAGTTTTAAAATTGTTTTTGACATATTAATTCTTCCAATTTTTTTAAAATTGATTTTTAAATCCATAAATTGAAGAAAAAAAATTTAAAAATCCACAATAAGTTTTGAATATATTTATCTACTTTTTGAGAAATATTTTTCTACAAAAAAATAGGTAGTTTGTAAAAAATGTCAAATTTTTTAACGTATAAGAATTTTTTTCTAAAAATTGCAAAAAATATTTGATTTTAATAATTTGTAGAAATTCTTTGCATTTTTCAACAATCAGTTGTAAGAACTTTTCGATTTTGATTTTGCATTGAAAACAATTGGTACCTATGTTCTTTTTGCCACAACAAACCCAACAGTTGCGACTGTTGTAGCCGTTGATTGGTCACTGATAATATCAAACCAATCAGAAATGGCAACAGTCGCAACTGTTGGGTATGTTGTGGCAAAAAGAACATACCAGTACCTAAAAATTTTATGAAAAAATTTGCAAAAAATTTTAATGCTTTGAAGATTGTTTTCAATACCTACCTGTAATATTTCTTGAGATTTTTTCTTTAAAAAATTGAAAAATTGAGAACTTATGAAAATTGTTTTTTAAAATTCAAAAAAAAAATATTCTTCAAAAATTGTGGAATAGCAAACTATTTAAAAATTAGAAAAAGTGATGTTTTTTAGTAAAAATTTCTTTTCCGATTAATTGTAGGTACACGATTTTTTTTTTTAACTATCGTTAATAATAATTGTATTTTTTTGAAAGAAAAACTCAATTTTAAGTTAACAAAGCTTTGAAAATTATGTGTATGGTTATCATAAAAATCTTCGTAAAAAAATCATTGATTTTATTTTGCGAAAACAGCAAAAAAATTGAAGAAAAAAATTACAAACAATCATCGTTGAAATTTTTTATAAAATTGTGCAATAGAAATATTGGAAATGGACTAAAAGTGAATTAAAAAAAAAAATAAAAAAATATGTATTTGTTTGAAACTAGAGATTTTTCGAAAGTAGACAATTTGACGATAATTGGTAAAAATTTCTCGTTTGCCTTGAAAAATTATTATTGAAAATTAGCTAATTGAGAATAAAATCTTTTAAAAAATAAAATCGAAATTCAATCCGTAATTTTTTTGTTGCAGAATATACAGACGTGACTATCTTTCCAAACTGTTGCGAAAGGATGAACACATTAAAAACAAGAAAATTAGAAAAATGTCCGATTTCGTGTCTCGAGAAGTTTTTCTAGGAGGTTCGTGTAATCCGACCACTTGGAGACAAGATGTGGCCATTCCGATACTTGAAAAATACGGCATTTCATATTATAATCCGGTTAGATGGAGTTTTACGTTATTTTCAGCCGATATCATTAATATCATTGTAGTTTCATTCCTGCCAATACTAGGTATATTTTTGTAATCTAATACGAAGATATTTTATTATTTTATTAGCAAGTATCGGATTGGCGTCCAGAACTGATCGAGATCGAACACCAGGCCAAACAAAATGCGAATATTTTACTCTACGTCATCGACAACCAAACCAGAAACGTGGTCAGTTTAATCGAAACGGTCAATTTTTTGGGCAGTCGTCGGAAATTATCGATCGCTATTAATTTCTATACAGGTCCAGGACAGATCATCGCCTCGGAGAGCATCTCGACCGAGTAAGTTTCCCATTCGTACCCGTACCTAATAGTTTGCTCGACGGATCAATCTAACTGTTTAAAATGTTACTTTGATGAATTTAGAATTTTTTTACCTCTTGTAGCGAATTTAACGAGTTGAATGGAAGCTTGGTTTTGTTAAAGCAACTAGTCGAAAGGAGAAAAGTACCAGTATTTTCCGAAGTATCTGAAGCTGTTATGTATGCCGTCGATGTAAGTGATCAAACATGTACCCATATTGAAATATTCTGTTTGAAAACATTTTAAAAGTGCCTGAAGTGAAGGCCCCATAGACTTGTGATTGAATTGATTCCAAAATTTAAAAAAAAAATCAAAATTGTTTAAAAATTGAAAAATGAAAACTGAAAAAAAAAAAAAAAAAACTTGAAATAAAATCAAAAATGCCTAAAAATAGAAAAAATGGAATCTAAAGTAATTTCTAATCAAAAAATGAAAGTAGACCTAAAATTGAAGCGTGAAAAATCTGACGTTTAAAAAACGCAGAAGAAGTTGAGAATCGGAACAAAAATTTGGAATGACAAAAATGAAAGAAAAATAACAAAAAATAAATAAAAAAATAAAAAAGGCGGGAAAATGATAAAATAAAAAATTCTCAAAAAATGGAAAATGACTAAAAATAATTCAAAGTATATTTTTTTAAAAAAGAATTGAAAACCGAAATGAAAATTTTAAAATAACAAAAAATAAAAATAAAATGGTATAAAATTAAAATGAGAAAAAATAGAAATTGAACCAATATTATGAAAATTAGTTGGAATAATAAAAGTTAGCTACAGAAAAAAAAATTGAGAAGAATTCAAAATTCAAGAACAATCACATATAAAATTTAAATGAAATTTTAAAAGTGGAAAAATGAAGTCTAAAAAATTCAAAACACTAAAAAAAATTAAAAGGAAATTGGTATGTATGGAAATTTTGAAAAATTTGACAATGAAAAAAAAACACATAAAAACTGGGAAATCAAAAAAAAAAAAATGAAAATGACTAAAAATTTTAAAAAAAATTAAATTAAATAACAAATAATAAAAATGAAAATAATTTATAAAACAAAAATACTATTCAAGTAAAATCAAAATGGCTAAAAATGGAAAAAATAAGACGTAGAAAATTCCAAATAGAAAAAAAAACTAGATTGGTGATAAAAATTGTAAAATTGAAAAGATTGAAAATCCTTAAAAATAATAAAATTTTAAAATGATTGAAAACAAAAAAAAAATTGAAAATTTTTAAGAGTAATGAAATAAATTTGAAAAGAAATTAAAATGACTAGAAATTTCAACAGTTAAAAAAAAGTAAAGATTTAAAAAAATGCAAAATTTGAAAAAAAAATTAGAAATTCCAATAAAGTTGAAAAAAATGATGAAAAATTGAAAAAATAAAAGCTAATAAAATCTACAGGCCCTAATAGGTACCTATACTTATTGAAAAAAATTGAATAAAAAAAAATATTTGAAAAAATGAGATGAATTTTGTCAAAATTTCAATAAAATTAGTGAAAATTTGAAAAATCTAAAAATTTAGTCAACTTATTGTGAAATCTCAAGTACTGTCCATTTATTGAATCAAATACATTGCTATTTGGAAATTTTTCTTTATTAAATGTTAGTTCCAATTTTTTGGGAAGAGAGGAAGGCTTATAAATTTTTGGTCATTTTTGAAGAAAATGGTTTTCTAAAAATTTTGTGAACATTAGTGAAAAAGTAATAATTTTTGAAAAAATTATTCTTGTAGGCACCATGAATATACCTCTTCAAAAAGTTAAAAATTGAATTTTAAAAATTTCAATTTCGAAGAAAAACAATGAAAAAAGTACAAAAAAATAAATGGGTGGGCATATTAACTTTTGAATATTCTATCATGAAACTAAAAAAAAATTATTCTCTGATTTTTGACGTTGTTGATATGTTTTTGGGCAGGTATTCGACAAAAATGAAACTTCTGATAAAATGTTGACATTGTTATAGAGATATCGTATGTATTTAATCATTTTCGTTTATTAATTTTCGAACGTTTTTAGACCCTTAGATCAATAATTTCTATTTATTTATTTTATTTATTTATTTATTTATTTAAATATATTTGATCTAATTTCATTTTTTTTTTTTTTCATTTTTAGTATATTCATGGCTCTAAAAAAAAAATCGAAGAAGTTAAAAACGGTCAACGAATCATGTAAGCAAAAAATTAAAAATAAATACCAAATTAAATAAAAATAAATTCAAAGTCCATCTAGTATAATATTTATTATATTTTAATTAATTTTTCATTTCTTTATTATTTTACAGGAAAATGAAAGAAACATTCGAATCTCTAGATACCGAAAAGTGCGGATTAATCAGTTCAAAAGACGTAAGTATTTGACCAATCGAAAAATTCATAGCCTGCTGAAGAAGCAGAATTTATATATGTAATTTTAATTACCGCATTGATCTTCTAATCGCCTTATCAATCGACAGATATGCAAAGCATTATGCTTACTCACGCAAAAAAGAAGCCAATCGGCAGAATTACGAAAAAATATTTTACAAAAAATCGGTACGATTGAAACAACCTGACTAGAGTCTTTTACGTTATGAGAAAAATATACGTGTAAATTTCATCTTCGATTGTATTTTTTTTTCAGATGCAAATAAAACGAGTAATCATAACGTGAAAGTGAATTTCGAACAATTTTGTAAAATTGTTTCCGAATTGAATTTAACTTGCGATAAAAAATACTTGAATGGAAATATCGACAGTAAGTCTACCCGTTGTTTTTTACTTTCTAATGAGAAATTACCATTGTTATCTGGTATTACTATTTACTCGCTTCGAGTACTCGAATTTATTTTCTTTTCGACGATAAAACCAATGGTAAAATTTCCAACATTAATCGTCTTTCGAGTACCTATCTCGTAAACTGGATTACGTAAATATCCGCCTGGTTCAATTTGCTCTAAGCTCGTTGAACCGATACGATTGAGAAAAAAAATTGCATTTAAATCGATGCTAGATTTTAATCTCGTGGGGTATTTCAGAAAGAACAAATCGTTCGAATTTTCTCAGATCATTATCCACGCCTGATGACAAGCCTACGTTTACTAATGACAATGGAATGCATTTTACCGACATTTATTTAGGAGGAGATTGCCAACAGGGGTTAAATTGGAGGCAGAAAGTTGCCATTCCTATGATTAGGTTTGTATTTTACACGAATGACTTTCCAAGTATTTGGATTATCAATTTTACTATCGTGGTTTTTTTTCTGCGTAGGAATTCGTGCCTAACTTTTTTCAATCCGGAAAATGAGCGCAGGTCGAATCAAAAATTATCACCTTCCGAGTTCGCTGTGATCAATAATTCCAGCGTATTATTGTTCGTAATTACAAATACATCACGTGGTTTATTTACTATGGTTTTGGTAGGTAATTAAATTCGAAATTGTAAACCGATCGATTTTTAGGATTAATTCCAGTCTGATTTCGTTTTCAGGCTTCTTATTATTTAGGAGTTGGAGCTGATATGGTACTTTGTATTCAGCAGTTACCAGAACAATGTGTCATTGGTTCAGATAAGGTAAGAATGATTATAATCTACCGAGTCTAATTGTCAAAAAATTTACGTACAAGGGCCTATCTAGATTTTCAAAAAGCAGTGATTTACAAAAATTTCAAAATAATGTCAAGACGATGCATAAAATAAAATAGGTCTAAGTAACTTTTTAAGATGAGAAAAAATTGATTTGGAAAATTTGCCAATCATTGAAGATGAAGGCGCTACGAAGCTTTGAAAATTTATATTTTCCAATTTTCAAGCTCTATCATTTTTTTTGTCCCTCTCAAAAAGTTACACCTGTTTCATATAATCATAAATTATCACCTTGAAAGAATCGTTACAAAATATTAAAGAAATACAATTTTTTCAGTTTAATTAAAGAATAGCTTTTTTGAAGTTTTAGTTCGAAAATGACTTTTAACAAAATTTTTATTTAAAAAATCCTAAAAAAATAATTACCTATCTATTTCCTAATTTTTAGGAAAAACAACATTATTCAATTTTTTAAAATAAAATTTCTAAAAAAAATTATAACAGCAATTTCAAAAACCTCATTGTTGAATTATTTAGAAGAAATCGTGTTGGTGTTAAAAACCAAAGTTTTGGAATGAGGAATTTTTCAATCGTTCAAAAACTTCAAAATTGTTGTTATAATTTCGAATTTAAAAAAATTTATAATTCTATACGTCTTATTCAAGTTTCTAGTTCAAAACTACTTTGGCTAAAATATTATCGTTAAAAAAATTCTATTAAATAAGCAATTATTTTAAGTGTTCTTGAATTTCTTTTTCAAACAAAATTTTCAAGTTTTTGTGGAGAATAAAATGTTCTCATTTTGGTTTAAAAAAAAAAAAAAAAAAAAATCATGGAATTTTTCTGGAAATTTTTTTTTTTAAAACAATTTTTGTATTCGTCGTCAAGTAGATACTGAGGAAATGATAAAAATTGCGATAGTTTTTCTGAACATATTTTATACCTAAAAATTTCACGAAAAATTGAATCTTGAATTTTTTAAAGTATAAATTTTTCGGGGATTTTTCGAATAATTTTTTCAAAAGGTTTTATTATAACTTTTAAACTTTTTATTAAATGAGAGTTTTTCAAGATATATTTCAGATAGCAATTTCTTCAAACTTTCCTTGTTTGAACTAAATTCACGATGAAATTACGAAAAAGTGGAAAATATTTGAGAAAAATACGTTAAGTATTTTGTTGTTTTGGAATTGAAAATGAAATTTTTTGATTTTCGCCCAAAAATGAAAATCTTGAATTGTTATTCAAAAGCAAAACTTTGAATTTTTTAAAAAATACAATTTTTCATTTTTTAAATGATTGTTTGTAAAAAACAAAATTTTTGAATTTTTTCTCATCAATTTTTTTTTATTTTCAGTTTTTTCAAATTATAGGTATAAAATTTTTCATTTTTTGTTCAGAAAAAAAATTAATTAAAAATATTTTTTTCATTTTTTTCGAGGAAATGAATTCTCTATTTTTTAACGAATAAAAAATTTCTCATTTTTTGTTAAAAACAAAATTTTTGTAAATTGCGAATACTTATCCCAATTTTTTGAATTTTTGTTCCAAATAAAATTTTATCAAATTTTGTGTTTGAAAAAAAAAAAAAAATTTCACAAATTTTTTCAAGTAGGTAACAATTTTTTAAAATTTTGTCGAAATTTTTTTTCCAATGTTCCGCAGTGACATTTTTCTTTACTACAATCTGTATGCACTGCCTGGAATCAGTCCAGATGGTCAGAAATTTTTTAAATTCAGTGTTGCCATTTGATTTTGCTTAAAAAATACCCACTTTTATTTTGAATTTTTGATTGCTTGTATTATAATATTTTTTAATAAATTAATTATTTACCTAATCTTTGTTTTTTTTTCCTGCGTTGCAGTTATCTCAACAAGCTGTAAAAGACTATAATCGAGGACGTCTATATTTGACGGATTTAGCCAGACGTGAAAATGTTCCTATCTATGAATCTATTTCCGACGCAGTGGAAGCAGCAATTAATAAATGCATTAAGTAAACTTATATTAAGATCTGATTCCTGTGATATTTGTTAATAAGCTAATCTATAATTTTTATATTTTCCTTTTGTACGAGACGAAAAAAAAACCAAAAAAACCCTCAGAGATCGTTATTATTAACATTGCGTATTAAAACGAAAATTAATCATATAAAAGGTGAATTTTTTACGACTTATAATATAATTATCATCACTTTTTTCCGCTAACTTTTTACATAGCATCACGTATATGCTTTAGTCAAAATATGTTTATTTCTTACAGTATTATATAATAATAATTAGTCATTTATTTTGAGAAAAGAAATGATGTACGTGGCTTTTCTACCTCATTATTTATTACTGAAAAAAAAAAATCAAATTGTCATACATCACGAATTTTTTTGTAAATAGGTAATTCTTTTTTCATTACTAAAGTATTAATTGTTCCGAAGTACAACTTTGTTCTTGTTTTTTTCTTTACGTTGTATATAATTTACTAATCGTCTAATTTATATAAAATCTATTTAAGATTCTTTTTTTTTACTTTTACAAAATTATGTACCTACTTGGTTAGTTGAAGTTCAATGTAGAGGATGTCTTTTTTTTTCTTGTTTTTTTGATTTTTGACTAATCCTGTTTACATTCCACCAAATGTAGTGAATTACCAATAGTATTTGATGTTTGTGAATCTATATTCTATTCTATGAAATCTGTTCTATTTTGCCTATTTTTTTAATATATTTTTTTTTGAAAAAAGTTGAACGAAAATAAATCGAGCTTAATCTGTTGACATATTATTTATTCGAGTACTTAATCTATTTTCAGTTGAGAAAGACGAAATGAATTGATACCTAATAATGTTGTATGGTATCGAACTCATAGGCCTACAACTTACACCACTTGCCCTTGTCCAGTAAAATGGAACCATAAAAATGAAGCAATAACATGCATTTTGGGCCTGCAAATATTTTTTTGATTTTGAAATACCCCTTTCGGTGTCCTGATCAACCACGAAGAAGTCACTGAACCCAATCTTTCAGTAAGAAAGAGTTATACCTAGTGACTCAATTTTGGAATTGAAAGAATCTTGAGCATAAATTTTCACAGGTGTGGTAAGTATAATATTCAAAAAAATCGGAATTCTAATTTTTTCAAGCGAAATATCAATTTAAAAAAAATAATAATAAAAATTATCAGTAAGCTCGGTTTTTCGCTTATAACTCTCATGTAGGCATTTGATCAAGAAAATGATCATAACTAAAATTAAAGTACATTAATTTTGCAACAAAAAAGCTCCTATTGATATTTTTCGAGAAGTGAACGGCTGGTGCAAAAAAAAGTAAAATATACGTGCTGAAAAAAATTGAAGATTAGGTTCTAATAAACGTCAAATTACCTGAAATATCCTACAAAACTTCTCCATTAATTTTTTTCTACAAGTCAATGATAATATTTTATCCCTTTCATAGCAAAGATAATATAAATATAAACTACTGAAGGACTATTTCCCCGTTTTCCCATTCTTCATAATTACTCGTATTTTGATTTTTGACGCCTGTTTTTGCGCCATCTGTTTACTTTTAAAAAAAAATGAATCTCGTATAAGTTTTATTGTTGCAAATTTCATGTGCTTCAATTTTAGTTATGATCATTTTTTCGTCTAAATTTGTATATTTGAAGAGTTATGAACGAAAAAAAAAGGTGCCTCTTTCAGAGGTATTCCAAGGAGCGAGGTTCGGAATAATTTACGTAGGTGGGGTGATCAGGACATTGAAATGAACATTCCAAAATCAAAAAATCTTTGCCCATCCAAATTACAATTTCATCTTGTTTCACTAGGCCATCCATGCGAACAGTTTTCATCTCGCGTCATCATTCCACATTTTAAAATTCCAACAACCACAATTAGAAATTATGAAATTTCAATTTTTCATCCCCCTTCCCCTAAAAATACTCACATTTCGAATAAATTTTCATTTTTTTGATTGCAACAATTAATTTTACCTCAATTCTACGCACATTCCTACTCTTAAGAGATTCTAACAAACTATAAAATCGACGTATTCGCAAAGATATCGAACCTAGATGCAAAAAAATCTACTATAAAATTAAAAAATGATTTATTACGTCATATACAAAATTAAACAGCGCCCAACGTTTTTAAATAATCTTTCAAAATATCGTGGCTTTGTGTTTCTTCACCCCAATCCTACAAACAGAAATGAAAATCAAAGGTAAATAGAATAAAATCACCATATAGGTTTTACTTTTCATGAAAATTCCATCGAATTGGAACGGTAGCTTACCTTGATAACAACACACGAGCATCCTACGACTTTCCTAGCTTTTCCAGCGTTATCAATTTTGCAAAGGCCGGCCCATTCGCCGAGTTTCTTATTATCGTCGACGGTAATTAGTGGTATTTGATGTTCGTTACATAATCCTTGTACCAATTTCTTATACATGGCTTCACTACAGTTTTCGGCGAGAACGCATAATAAAGCTTGACGTCTGGACGAAAAAGGGTAAATTTGAATACCAAACGAAATATACAATTGATGATAAAGGTATCGGTGAAACTTACTTGTCTAGAGCTTTGGTAGCTTCGTGTAAACCTCGTACAACTCCATCGTGGGCTAAAGCTTTTTTCATCACTTCTTGAAGAGCAACGTTAATATCAGCTACACCTCCTAGGGCTGTTGGCGTATCGTCGCTGTAAATATAAAAACATAGTTGGAGTAAAAGTGTTTCAATAAGATGAATTGGTAGTTCGATAAGCGAAAGGGACAGGGTTACGTTAATTTACTAGAATGATTTATTTATTCGTATGTAATCTATAACAAGTATCATTTGAATGATTAAATCGGCATAACACAGGAAAAATCAACGTGCTCTGATTAGATTCGTATGAAAATCGGGTATTGTGGAGCGTTGTGTTCACGTCGAATGAATGGATTATAATAAACATTTACTTACACTTCGATGTCTGACATCTTTACGGATTATTCTGAGCTGAATTAACTTAAATTTTAATTAATTTAATACACGTATTCAACAATTTTGGCTACATTCGAGCTAAAAGCATGACAGAGAAGAGAAATCACACAATCGCACACCGCATAATCATTTTTGTCAAGGTTGCCAACTTATCAATTGTGAGCAAAAAATCTCTTTTAAATTATACGAAAAGTCGAAAACGAATTCCGAGAAGGTAATTTGATTCATTTTAAGAAATTTTCATTTCCAAGGTGAAATTTTAAAAGAATTTATTTTTTATTTTTGATTACGTTTTGAAATTGAATTGATTATTGAACTATTTTTATTAAAAGTAAAATTGAAAAATTGAGATTTGCAGATTTCATTATTACTAACAGAGCCATCTTGTGTTGATTGCTATCAACCAATAGAAACGCTAGTTTATTCAATTCGTTTTTTTATTTTTTTTTTGCAAAAACGATTTTTTATTTTTTTTTAAAATGATTGAATAACGATTTAAATAAAATCATGAAAATCAATCATAAAAAATCAAAATCAAAACGTCCAAAATTTCGAGCAAGCTTTTAATAAGATCAAAATTGAGCAGTATGAAGAAGCAAGTTATTACTTATTTTCCCGATCTGAGTTTGAATTTCCACTAATTAATGCTAAATAATTAAATTTTCAGGAGTTTATTACATTACATGATAAAGCAGAGTATTGTATTTCACTTTGATGTTACGTCGACGCTGCGGTGCGGTGCTTTTAAACTTTAAAGTCATCAGAATATTGTACATTGAGCACAAGTGCAAGCACATCAGATAGTTATTTTCACCACACTTCTCATAACCTACCGTAAAAAAATCGTAATCCACGTCATCATGAGTAATTTGGCATCGGTATGGTATCAAGTGTTACAAACTTTAATATTATTTTATTTTACATACAAAATCTCACAGGAAAGCAAAGAGATCGTCGAGAATGAGAATTGAGAAAGGGACAGGGATCCACAAAACCAGAGAATTATAATTAGCCAGTAGGTGCCGTTAATAATAATTAAAATAAAAACCATAAAATTGAAAATAAATAATTATTTATAAAAATAATAAACAAGTTAAACCCATAACGCAGCAAAAATTTGCGCAAAACAGTATTTTATGTGTAAAAAGTTGAAAACAAATAACTCCAAAAATAGGTTTCAAAACGTCATAATCGATTAATTCTTTATACTAAAAACCAAATTCAAAAATTGATCATAATGAATGGTAATTACTCCATCTTGGTCAGTATCAAACTGGCGGAATGCGGTCGTCAAAGTCTGCAAAAAATGAAGAAAAAAATATACACGTAGCCTCATCATTATCATCTATCGATAAAAATGATATTCGAAAAATTCCTTACGGTTAGTAGAATACAGCATTGAATAAAATCATCGAATAGAATAGTCGCTCTACCGTGTCTGTCGAATTTCTTCACAATGGTGTCAACAGTACCGTCAGACAAATTGTACCCGAATGTTTTAAGCGCAGTGTGCAGTTCATTTTTATCGATATTACCAGAATTATCTCGATCGAAAGATTTAAAGGTAGCCTGCCACTCAGTGACGTACTTCCAGAGAGCTCCAAAATCGTCGAAAGATATCGTACCGCGGTTTTGCTTATCGAACATGCCTACATAGAAAATAAATCAATAATCTGTATTAAAAATACGGTCAACTAGTTATATTTGCAACGTTAAAAAATGTAATTACCTATCATTAATCTGACTGTTTCGGGATTGAAAGGAGTCCATGTGCCGTTAGATAATGCTGTTTGTAATTCATTCGCACTAATGTATCCGCTTCTATCCTTGTCAACACTTTGGGAAAATAAATAAAATTGTCAATAAATTAGTAACATAAATTCAGTCGAGACAAATAATATACCTACAGTAGATGAGTAGAGACTAGAGAATAGGAAGATATACTTACGCTTGAAACACACCCCATAAAAAATCTCTGTTGGGCGCAGCATTCTGATATTGCATTTGCGAATGAGCCATTATTTCAATACACTGCGGACTAGCAAACAATCGGAACAAATTATTAATTAATTAATAAATATAAAACTTATGAAATTTTACAAAAATAGATGAAATTTTCTGAATGAATCACTGGACACAGGACTGGTGATAAAACCATAATCGGCATAATCGTAGTTTTTATTCCTACTCGTTTTCATAATCTATTAGGTACTGTATTTTTCAGACTTCAGTGCTCTCAAGTGAAGAAATTAAACCTTTTTTTAATTGGAGGAGAGTCGTCAGTTTAACCATTCAATCATTTTTGTAATTTTTGTGTGACTTACTAGCTAAAAGTTTGAATTAGTTTGAATGAAGAATCTAATCAAAATCTTGAATCTTCAGTAATCAGCTGAATAATCAGCTAATCACGTTTTGATTTTTTGATTTTGTTGATAAAGCAAAATATTTAGCAAAGCGTGCTTCGAAGTTCGAATAATTTATGAATCGTAATGAATGAATGTGTAGTTTTCTTTTATCAGAATCGTTGAATTTCGTACAATTTTTCTCATTATTATAATCTCGGTTATTTACTACTTCAAACACCGAAATGTTCAGCATGGCTCCGCGGTAGGTATAGTTTTTCTAAATTCCTATACTATACTCGAAACTCGATACTATGTCGATAATCTCACCTTAATGTAACTCAATGAGCGATTAAAATATCACAAATTCGGTTTTTAGTCTCTAGATGTTCTTTTGCTTTCAGGTTTACATTTACAATGGCTGACGTTTGCGAACAATCCGATCCGCCTACCACGGTGACTGACTTACAAGAAATATCTTCTGTAACCGTGGCGGTTTCTATTTTGAATCATTTTAACTTTAACAACAGTGAGGAATTTACACAGAAATTGATCTTTGATAAAGTTAATTCAGCAATTCATTCCCTACCTCTTCCAAAAGCTATTACCAAGAGCATCGAGATTTGCACAAGTAGGATGCGTAACCAGATAAAAGAGTGGGTCGCGTATCACGTGAAATCGATATTTTTCCAAAAACGTGATGATAATGATTTATATCGTCACATACCAGATATTGGTTGGCATTTCAACGGCACTATTAATCATAAGCAGACAGCGATAAATTTATTATCATCGATCAGATTGAGCGACGTTGAAAAGTATAAATTCTTGTGCATGTAATGCTTAAAAGACGAGATGGAAGCGATGAAATTGAAAGCTCCTTCGTTATTTTCAGACAATTTTATGGTAAATGTGGATTTTGATTCGCATCCATTGATCTGTTACTGGAACTGTTATTTTCGAAACGAGTTACAAAAAATACCTATATCGTACATACCAGTAATCGAAGTTGACAGAAAAAGGAAAGAAATGTCTATTGATCATATGATGTTTGAACATTCCGCGTCGATAATTGGTGGGCTAAGGAATATTTTCTTAATCGTTTGAGTTTGGAAGAAAAAGTAAAAGGTGCTATTTCATTAATAGATCGACACAAAATTCAATATCAAAAATTAATATTGTCAAAACTGAACGAATTTGAACGTATTAACGTGTATACGCAGAAAGCTGTTGAAATAATGATTAATTATGCGAAAAGCGGAACAGATTTCGATGATATGTCGAGCCATGTCCCCAACATATCATCGAAATCTGTTCCGCTTTTCGCATAATTAATCATTATTTCAACAGCTTTCTGCGTATACACGTTAATACGTTCAAATTCGTTCAGTTTTGACAATATTAATTTTTGATATTGAATTTTGTGTCGATCTATTAATGAAATAGCACCTTTTACTTTTTCTTCCGAACTCAAACGATTAAAAAAATATTCCTTAGTCCACCAATTATCGACGCGGATATGTTCAAACATCATATGATCAAGAGACATTTCTTTCCTTTTTCTGTCAACTTCGATTACTGGTATACGAATTGGCTAAAATTTTCATCAAAAACGACGACGTTGCCTATGTACAAAGTATTCTAAACTGGTGTCTGGAAGGTGAGAAACACGTTGATGAGTATAAATACACTTTACGTGTTGATGTTATATTCGATGAGCTTTTAGAAAGTGCTGTGGATCATTACCACCACAGTTGTCGTACTTCTCAAGGAATTATCGGATTCGAGCCTTTGAATCGGTTTCTGAACTGGTATTTTGAATCTGATTTTGAGAGTGTAAAGGAATACAAGTTAGGGAGAATTAATTCGTACCACGATGATGAAAATACAAATATGTTATACACATTGAAGACGGAGGAAGGCGACAAGTATCTTAAATTCGCGATAAATTGGTTTTTTGATGACGACCAAGAAGAATTGGGAAATTTTGCGAAGAAACATTTCAGCGAATGTATTTTTTCGGATTGATTTATACCTACATACATACATAATTTTTATCATAAATGATTATTTCCAATTAGGTAGGTAACTAATAAGTATGTAGTTTTGTATTTTTAATTTTAACATTGATTTTATTCTTTTGTTGTATGTTCCTTCTATTATTTTTTACTCATCATTATGTCTTTTTCAATACATACCTAATTACACCTCATTGAGTCTTCGATTGAGTTTGATTCGTCAGTTTTTTTTTTACCTATTGATGTAATATTATTTTTAATCATTTCATTTTGTTTTATAAAGTCATAGTTTCATTATTAAATTTCTTTACTATAGATTACCTACTTACTTACGTATATATTTTACTAATGTATTTTGCCATTTTATTCTGAAGAATTGGTAAATACTTTTTATAATTTTTTACCCGAAGCATGTTGTTTTTGAAATAAAATTTATAAATTATCAACTTTCAAACTACTAATTTAAAAAAAAAAGAAGTTCATTTGTCTCAAAAAATTGAAAAAATTGTCACTCAAAAAAAAAGTTAGGTACCTACCTACCTTACTTTGAAAATGAGCATGTAGACCACACATTTATGTACAAATTATAAAAATTTCAAATTCCTGGTTCCTACTTATCATTTTTGAGGTACATATATATGGAAGTTTGAAGTGCTTTAAAAAAATGCCCATTTTTTAATTGGTCAGAATCATAGAATGGTGGAGTATTATACCTACGTATTATAATTTTGCACCGCTGATAAGGAAGAAAATTTTCAATAGGTTCGTTAGCAGGTCAGGAAAACCGAGATTATCCGCTACGAAGATAAATATTTATAGGAAATTAAGTATATTATTTTCAAAAAAAAAAAAAAATCATCTCAAAACTAAAATTAAATAAATTTCATTTCAAGTCAGAACCAAAAATGAAATTGAAACTAAGATCTTTAAAAAAAATATTTCGAATAAAATTGGAAAAAAATGATTTTTTGTTACAAAATTTTTAGAAAATCTCACACACCTATTTGCCTGAATAAATAAAAAAATCATTGCCATAGAAAATTGAGTGGATTTTTTTTTTCAACAACCAAAAAACGAATTATTTTCCATTCTTTGGCTTGAAATTTTTAAAATGTTTTTTGGCATGAATTTTCAATTTTTTTTTCAATTTTATGGCATATGGCATAAACAATTTTCTGGAATAATTTCTTCTTTCGAATCTTGGAATAGAAAATTCAATTACCTATCTAGGTAATATTTTTTTAAAATAAATACCTACTTTCTATTTTTTCATGAATAAAATCTCAATTTCTTGATGGCATAAATTTTTTTTTCCATTTTTTGGCAAAAGAATATTATTTATTCTCTTGTTAGATAAATTTTTTTTTAAAAAACTGTAGGATAGGTACATTTTTTTTGAGGAAATTGATAAAATGTCGAAAAAACTTTTTCAAAATAAATTTTTCAAGATTTTGACAATTTTTTTTAGAAGTTAAACAAATAAGTAAATATCTAGACCTTTAAAAAAAACAGATAGGTATCATTTTATTGTTGAATAATTTTTTTTTAGAAAAAAAGGAATAATTATTATTTAATCATGTATTTTTGTGGAGAATGGGGAGTGGGGGGGGGGGGTTAAAAAAGAATCCAAGAAATATTTTATAAAAAAATTTCTTCTCTTATGTTCAGAATTTTGTTATTAAAAATTTGGTTTTAAAAAATTACTTTTTTTTAAATTTTTCTAAAAAGAAAATCATTTTTTATCAATTTTTTCAAAGTGATGAGAATTTTTCAAAATTTTCTTTCAAAAAAAATATAATTTCAGAGTTATGGTTTTCAAAGAATTCCAATAAGTATTTTAAAATTTTGTTGATTTTTTTTAAATGAAATTTTTAAAAATCCATTTTAAAAAAACATTCAAGTGGTTTGAAATTTTTTAAAAATTCGGTCCGATTTAAGAACTATCCATTTTCATTTTTTTTTTTTTTTTACAAATTTTGCTCAAATATCTTTTAAAATTAGCGGGAAAATTTTCATTTTTAAAAATTTTATTTTGAAAAAATTCCAACATGTTATTTTCAAATGTTGATTGTTGAAATGTTATTATATTTTATATAATAAGAACTAATTTAAACAAAATTTTCAAAAAAGTGGACACTTTGTAAACAAAATTTTAAATAAATTATTTATCGAACGTATTTTGGAAAAATTGATTTAGAACAAAATTTGAAACAATTGGATTTTTTATTTAAAAAAAATTCGTAATGAAAGTTTGATTATGAGGAAAATACCTAATGAATATTTTAAAAACTCGTTTTGAATTAAATTTAAAAACCATTCATTGAAAAAAAAAATCAAATAATTCTCCATAAAGAGTCATGATAAAATTGTAAGATTTCAAAAAAATCTCATTGTAGAATAAAAATTATTTTTGATTAGGAAATTCTCGAGGATAACTTCTTGAAAAATTTCTGACAAATAGTTTTTTATTAAGAAAATCTCCGAAAAAAGAGGTAGACCAATGTCCTGCAGTAAGGCTTGAATTCAACGGTCCAAAAGGACCTTTCAGTGGTCCAAATAAACCACTTCATGGTTCGAATGACTCAGATGGACCACGCCGGTCCAATCATTTTTACCTGATTTTGAAAAAATTTCATCATTTTTATCACCAAATTCTAAAAAATATAAAAATTCGTCAAACTAAAAAAGTCAATATATTTTGACTCGACTTCAAAAAGAAAAATCAAATTTTAAAATTGTAAAAAAATCAACATTTTGAAATTTTTTTGAAAATTTGGTCAATTTTAAAAACTGAAAAAGAAAAATTTGTTTAAAAAATTAACCATTGTTCAAAAATGGGAGTGAATAACGTTGGGTATTTTTTTTTTTTTTTTTTTGAACAAAGTTCATTCACGTTCATCCACTTTTTTTTCGTAACATTTCGAGTTCTTTCAAAGTACCCAATTATCTATAGGACTCTACAATTATCCATACAAAATCAATACCTATTTACGATTCATTTATTTAATTGCAATAATTACAGATACAAATTCAAACAAACATATGTGCAATATAGAAACGAAGCAATATTTAATTTCATTTTTTAAATGAAAGTTATACGTAGAGATGAGGAAAACAATTAATAAAAATGATGCTCTAAACTGGACAATACATAATTATACAACAAGTTAAAAAGCTCTCAAAAATAAACCTGCATATAGGTACATATAAATATAAAAATAAATGCGATATCGATGAAGTTTCTTCAATTAAAACCCTTAATTCGTAAAATATCTAGGTACCTATTTTAGATATAAAAAGTACGCTAATTTCAAATCATTAAAAAAATATATATATGAGTTCTGAAACTTATTTGGCTAGTCATAATGATAACAGAAATTAATTACGGGTAATTGAGCCAAATTAAACATAGAAAATGTATCTAAGCTAATATTTCGCCAGAATTACATCTGGCTTCTTCAGAGCGTGGATCACTACTGATCAGTTGTCTAGTCCTGGATCTTGTCATCGGCCCCTTTTGGGCGTGGTCTCGTTCCTGATTGGTCCTTCGAACAGAGACAGAAGTAATAAGAAAAACCTAGAAATTGGGAATATGAAATACGCAGCGACCCAGGAGACACGTACACATCACAGGACGACACCCAAGCAGTCACATACACAACTCAGGACATCACCCAGACAGTCACGTACGCAACCCTGGAGCGGACCAATCAGGAACGAGACCACGCCCAAAAGGGGCCGATGACAAGATCCAGGACTAGACAACTGATCAGTAGTGATCCACGCTCTGAAGAAGCCAGATGTAATTCTGGCGAAATATTAGCTTAGATACATTTTCTATGTTTAATTTGGCTCAATTACCCGTAATTAATTTCTGTTATCAAAATATATATAGTTAAATAAACATAGCGTAATAAAGATTTTAGATCAAAATTGTAATAAATATTCCCTTCCGAAACCTAAACTGACGTTGGAATAATAATTGAAATCTACGTGTGAGGTAGATTTAAGTACACTGGTACAAGTTTGCACTCAATCGAGTACTTATCACAGTTGGACTTCCATTTATACGAAACAAAATCCTAATAATATAATAAATATCATAGAAAAATCATTGTAAGACACAAGTACAAAAAATAGGATCCAAAATATCTCACCTTGTTAATGCGCACAGAGGTAACAACACAATGGAGGGATCTATACCCTTGACTAATACAATATACCTACGATAGATCGTAAGAATAATAAAATATTAAAGCGTGAATGTAAGAAAAAGTAACAATAAAAAGCTCGATTGGGACCAAATGTAATAGAAAACTTTGAATTAATTCGTAGATGACGTATTCTCGTTGGTATACGAGCATTCTTTGGCAAACGAGATGAAAACTTCCTCCAGCGTTGTGTCTGTAAGTATGTAATCGTCGATCAGTTGTCGATGGTGCTTTTTCATAGCTTCCATTTTCTCAAATAGGGTTGACCAAGGTATCGACGTGTCTTTAATTTGGTAGTATAATAATCCCTAAGATGGAACGAAAAAAAATTAAAAAATAGTCAAAAAATATTTGTAAAAAATGGAAGAATTTGTAAATTTATTCATACCCTATGTTCGTCCTTTAGAATGCAATATTTAGCTGTAAATGCTTGCGTCATGTTTCGTTTCAACGCTTCCATTTCGTCGGCGAAGTTTGGAATATCGTTAATTTTAATTAAAACTGAAAATCCTTGGGCGTAGCGTTTCTTCAAATGTTGAGTAGTTCCGATACATTTCATAACACCGGCGACCATGATGGTCAATCGATTACATAACGTTTCACATTCCTCCATACTACGAAATAATACAGGTATTTAATTTTTTTTTTTAATAATTGAGATAATGGGCGAGTTTGTTAACGAATTACGATACCTATGGGATGTCAGAATCACGGCTTGGCCGGCTTCTTTACTTTGGCCCATGACGTCGTATAGGTTACGTCTGGATACTGGATCCACTCCGCTGGTAGGTTCGTCCAAGAAAACCACCCTGGGGTCTCCTATTAGAGACATGGCTGTACATAACTTCCGTTTGTTACCACCGCTGTACGTGCCGCATCTTTGGTTTTGGAATTCTTCCAGTCCTGAAACAAAATATCAAAATGATGTAGATTAATATTTGAAAATCGACGAATTTTCAAATGATTTTCTCTGTTTGAAAATTCCCAAATATCGAAGTTTTAAAAAATTTCAGAAATTCATTAAAATATCTGATAATTACCAAAATATTTCGAAATTCAATCAAATTCTAAATTTTAAATAGAATTTTCATTTTTACCAAATTTTGAACACCACTACTCAATTTTTGAAATTGTAAAAATTAAATAAAGTTCAAAATTGATTCAATTTCAAAATAAAAATCAAAATATGTACTATAAATTGGAAATTTTTTAACTTGAATAATATTTTGAAAAATCCTTATAATTTTAAATGCTACAAATTTTTGAGATTTACAAAATTGAAAAAACTGTCGAATTTTTCAAATTGTATTTTATTAAATGGTTGATTAAAATTTTACTGAAATTGTTCTAATATTAGAAATTTATCAACTAGAATTTAAAAGTTGGCGAATTATGAATTTTTACCAATTTGGAAAAGACAACTCTCCAACTTCAAAAATTTATGGTACTTCTTTTAAAAAAATTATTAAACTTTTAAAATTGAGATAATTCATAAAAAACTGACATTTAGAAATTTAATTTGAAAAATTTAGCTCAAACTTGAGAAAATTGATGTACCTAATAATTCAAAAGTGGCCAAATTTCAAAGTTTTATGAATTATTTTTTTTTTTAATTTAAAATTTATCAAATTTTCAAGTATTTTTATACGGATAGTAATTTTTGAATTTGAAAAAACTTATAAAACTCGGCTAAATTTTTAAAAATCAAAACTTTAATAATTTTTCAAGTTCGATGAATTCGTGCAATTTTAAGAATTTTGTAAAATGCAAAATTCGTAAATTTTAAATTCACTAAAAAAATTCAAACTTGGGCAAATTTTTAAAATTATGCATAAAAATCAAAATTTACTCGTAAGTCATTTTTAAATTTTTAAAATTTTTAAAACTTCGTCTAGACTTAAAAAAAAAAAAAAAATGAAAGGCTAAATTTTAATGAAACACTGAAATGAAACAAATTGGCAAATCATTAAATTTCTGTAAAAAAAAAAGAAAAAATTGAAAAAATTGAAGAAATTGAATGTTACGAAGTTATCAATTATTTTTAAAGTGTTGAAGTTGTAAAAATCCATTAAGCTTTTAGAAATTGACCTTTTAATTTTTTTTAAATTTAGGAGAAATTTAAAAATTTGTTCAGATTTTAAAATGACAAAATTAATTATGATTTAATACCAAATTTTGAAAATTTGCCAAACTTTGAATTTCAAATAAATTTTGGAAATTGGTCTAGTTGAATAATTCTTATCTATTTAAAATTCACCAATTTTGCATGATAAGAAAAAATTTCGAAATTGTAAAATTTTCAAGTTCAATTACCTATACCTAAATTTAACAATTTTTCAAATACCGAATTTTTTATCAAATTTTCAGAACGGCAATAATTTATCAAATTTTAAAAATTGATTATTTTGAAAATTTTGCTGATGAATTTTAAAAATTCATTCATGGAAGATCACTAAATTTTGATGTATGTAGGTATTTTAAAATTTAACCAATTTTGAAAAATTGATTAAAAAATTGACAAATTCTCCAATTCAAAAATTTTCAGTTTTGAATTTTTTTCCAATTTGTTAAAATTGCAAAAATTCATCGAGCCTTAAAATTCGAATTAAAATTTTTTAATGGAAATTTGGATGAATTATAAAAAATTATCGAAGTTTAAAAATGATAAAATTTTGAGTTTATACGGCTAAATTTTGAAAATTTTAACTTTTACTACAATTAAAAAATTGACCGATTTGACGATTTCTCAAAATTTATTAAAATTTAAAAATTTCTAAACTTTTCAAGTAGGTATCATCAATTTTTTTTAATTTCTCTTGTTTTAAATTTTTTACTAAATAAAATTACCAAATTTCAATTCATCCACAAAAAATTAAAAATCTGCTGATTTCAGATTGACTAAATTCTAGATATTGATCCGCTGTTAAAAAGTTGACAAATTTTAGAAATGGTCAAGCAATCAAGCATGTTTTAAAAAATTTTCTTCCGAATTGTTTCCATTTTAAAAATAATTTTCAATCTGTAAATATTTACTGAATTTTTAAAAAATTGAAAAAAATTGTTTAATTTAAAAATTGGTGTTTAAAAAAAATTACCTGAATTTTAAAATTAAAAAAAAATTCTTTTTTGAAAATTGTAAAAATCTCCTCAATACAATGACATATGTGACCCGGCACGTTAAAAGGGACCTAGTAGGTATTTTACAAATTTTTCAGGAGAGCAAAAGCAAACTTTGGAAATGAATATCTCTGGAACGAATAGACCGATTTTTCTAAAACTCTGGGGAATTGTTACTGGGTATAAGTGAAATATTTTCCAATATTAAAAAATAATTATGGGCGAACATTTTTGTATAATGGCGCAAGGGAAATTTGACCAAACTCAGTGTTGCCAAAAAAGGGAAAAAATTTTGTGATAAGTAAATTTTTGAAGTTTACTGATAACAAATGTAACATTGATTTTAGGCTAAATTATGAAGATTTCGTGTCATAGGTGATCATAAGAGGAAAAATAAATCGAAAACCACGGTGATTACAGATTTACTAGGTCCCTTTTGTCATGCCGATTGAAAATATTGACTTTTTCGAAGTTTTTAGTGATTCAGGTGATAGACCTTGGTAAGTGAACCTCAGAACACCAAAAAAGTGAAAATCGATTTTTTACCTACTAGGTCCATTTTAACGTGCCGTGTCACATATTATACCTAGGTATAAAAATTGGCTTTTAATTTTTTTTGGAAATTTTGCTGGTGTTTGAAAATTTATCTAATTTTAAACATCTATTTAAATTTCTACTTCTTATCAAGTTTTTAAAAATTGACAAATTTCGAATTTTTACCATTTTTGAATTTTTTCAAGACTTGAAAGATGTACTAAATTTTGGAAATCTTATTTAATTTTTGAAATGAGCAAATTACCAATTTGTACAAATTTTTTAAAATCATATAAATTTATCAAGCTTCAAATTTTTTTATATTTGGAAGGGGGATCTGAATTAGAAAAACTTATTCAAATTTACAAATGACCAAATTTTAAAGTTTTACTAAATTTAGTGGAGTTGCCAAAAAAATGATTAATTTTTTCTAAAAATATATAAACTTTTAAATTTATATGGTAAAAAGTTTATTCAACCAAATTTCGAATTTTTCCACGTTTTAAAAAAATTTTCCAACTTTGAAAATCAACTAAATCTTAAAAAAATTGATTTCAAATCAAAGTGATTAAGTTTTGAATTTTTTAAATTTTGGAAATTGACAAAATTTTTACTTTTCTAGGTATACAATTTCACAAAAATTTTCACGATTTACTAAATTTGTAAATTATAAAAAATTATGTAAACTTCAAAGTCGTAATATTTCATAAAATTTACCCAAATTTGAAAAATGGATCCAACTCTAAAAACGTATAAAATTTTTTGTTGAAAATTTTGCGAAGCATTATCACTAAGTTGACAATAAAAAGCTGTTTTTCTGACGTATTTGCTTGTTAATTTTTTTTGTTTCCACGTACCTATAATATTGATCCATTTATCGACCAAAGCCTTGTTTCCACTTCCGGAAACACCTCTCATGGCGGCAATCATCGACAACATTTCTCTACCGGTCAACTCTTCTATGAAGCAGTTGGTTTGTGGACAATATCCAGCCATCGATAGATACTAAAGAAAAATGTAGGTATAATTTCAAATCCCGATTTCATTCAATAATTGAGCAAACCCAACAATATCGAGTTATTGATCCAACATACCTGCATCTTATCAGTGCTCAATTTAATCGTTTCAATGGCTGCATCACCCAAAGTAGGTACAATTTCAGCGGTCAGCATTTTAAACGTGGTCGATTTACCGGCGCCGTTTACTCCCAAAAGTCCGAAACATTCTCCAGGTTCGACAATGAAGCTCACATCGGAGACAGCGGTTAAGGGTTTGAACCAGTTGATGTAATTTTTGCGTAATCCGTCCACTAACAAGGCGACTTGATTTCTCTCTGCGAAAATTAAAATATCGTCGATTAAACACGAGGTAATATTTCACGATCGAGCCAATAATATACTTTCAAAGGCATATTTCACCGTAATTATTACGTCTACGAAGCTGCAATGAATACTAAAAATGTTCAAAAGCTGTTTCAAACTAATTGAAGCTGTGACAACTACCAATAGCTTATTCATTTCCAAACCTGAGTATTTAACGGGCATTTTATTGTTTTTACTAATACCTCGCAAAGGAACACTTTCGCTCATTTCCGAATCCGTATCGGATAATTTGTTTTTCCCCATTTTCTTTTGACGTTTCGACAATAAAACGTAGTCTGCAAGGTAGTAATTTGTATAGTAATTAGAGGATAAAAAGAAATTCAATTTGGGGCTAGGGAGGTAGGTACCTATATTTTTTCAACCTTTCTATGATTTTTTTTTTTTTTTTTTCAAAATAATGGGGAATTTGCAGCTCGACTATAGGTTTGAATTAGTTACATGCTCATTGCTCATGCTGATTATCACAAATAGCACATTAATAAATCTCTCATGCTGAGATTTAAATCTTCTATTGGTATTTTTAATTACTTAAATACGTTAAAATTGGGTACAGGTGTAATACTACAAGACATGCTCAAATCTACTTCATTAGTGACTGCAAGAACAGTGAACAAGTAGGTGTTTTAGTGATTAAAGAAGTGAAACGTGCAACCTACACTTTCGTGCAAAGAATTAGTAGGTAGTAAAATATTAATCGAGAAAAATTACAAAGGTGGATTTTTCAAATCAATGCTGACTTGGATAGATTTCTAATCATCGCCAATTTATTGTAGTTGATTATTCGATATTTAGAAAATGTGAAAATTCATGCAAACCCCGCTCGCCCAAAAATTCAATTTTTTGAGATTTTTCCCGTTAAATTTTTACTATAAAATTTTTCCAAAAAATGTGATTTAAAAAATTTTTAAAATTAATTTTATTTTAAAAGACGTGGGGAAGGGAATTTTTTTCAAGAAATTTTTACTGGTTTTATTCTTTAATATATTTTATGAGATTTTTTGAAAACAACGATTTCATTGGATTAAATTTTTTAAATAAAATTTATTTGAAAACTTTAAAGGAAAAATTCTGGCGAAGAATTCAAAAAATAAAAAATAAAGAAACAATTTTCAAAAAATAGTTTTGAAAATTTTTTTAATCAATAATTTTTATTTTTATTTTGAAAATACTTCATTCTGGATAAATGCTAAACTGAATTTTTTAAATATTCAACTATCCACAATATTTTATCGGAAATTTTTTGAAAAATCTCAAGGATTTTCACGAGAGGCTATTTTCAATAATATTCATTTTTCCAAAGTAGGCTATTCTTTCATGTTTTAAGGTAGCAATTTTTTTCTTTTAAAGACGTTCAAAAATATTGAAGTTTAAAAAAAATTAAACGATTTTTTTGGCCGGGGAGGGGGGGGGGTATTTGTTGTTGAAAATATTCAATACTCATTTTTATTTTTAAGAGAACATGGAGAATATCTTTGATTAAAAAAATTACTAGTAAAATTTTTCAAGAAACTTTCAGTTTTTTTTTTAATTTCAAAAAAAATTCGATAAGAATTTTTTTTGGAAATTTCAACAGATTATTGAAAACAAAGTTCTTCTGCAAAAATTAAAATAAATCTAAGAAAACATTTTGAAAAAAGTAGAAACCCCTAATTTTTTTTTCAACGCTGAAATAATCATTTCTTCAATATTTGATAATTTTTTAAAAATTCCCCACAAAATTCTGATTTTTCCCCCTGAAATTTTGCATAAAAAAGTGTCAAAATGAATGCTATATTTTCAAGAAATATGAAAAAATCAATCTGAGATTTCTAAAGAGAACTAGACAGTTTTCAAAACGTCTTTAAAATTTTCAAAAAAACACAGAAATCTTTTTAAAACCTAAAACAATCCCAAAAAACTGTATTGAAAAATATTAATAGTGATTTTTTTTAAAAAGTGATTCTCATTGAAAACATTTTTTTAAGGATTCGAAAAATTTTCATCGCACAAATTTCTTTTAATAAGAATTTTTTGGGAAATTTTTTCGTGGATTTTCAAGGACTTTGATAGAAAGTTTTTCCGAAAAAAATCGAATTTTTCGATTTTGTTTCAAAATAGGTTCTTTTTCCATGCTTTATACCAATTTTTTAATGATTTATTTTTTCGAATTAATTAATTTTTTCACTTTTTAAAGACATTTTATTTGAGAAATGTTGAAAATATTCTCCTTTATTCATAAAGAAAATATTTTAAAAGTAGGTACGGATTCGCGATTTTTTGGGAGGGTAAAGAACGATAAAACTTGGAAAAAAATTTCAAATTCCGAAAGAAAACGTAAATTTTATGACGAATTTTTCAACAATTTTTTTATAAAGAATTTTGTAAAGAATAGTTATTTATGCAACTAGTATCATAAAGTTGATCATATTGATCAATTTATGATACGAGTTGCATACAAAATTGTATCTGCGATTTGAGTGGCATAATGAAATCCATCATGCAACTCTTTTTTCAAATTTGAGTGTCATAATGAAAAAACAGTGGCATAATGATTTCAAAAATGACACTAGTGTCCTAATGAAGGACTTTATGTTACTCTAATTGACCACATTCGAACGAGATTGAACGAACGATTAAGCAACATAAACAAAGTGATACGGCGGGAAAAAAATGAAAACAACGTTGAGCATGAGCGATTGCCATATATATAAGATTTTCATGATTTTCAATTGCATTTTTCGGCATCGTAATTAGATTAATTTTAATATATTAATTTAAAATCGAAAAGCGCATGAAAAGAGCTTTCGTTTGACGTATTTACTTTCTAAATTGATAAACTCTGTCAAAAGTTATAGCCTTATCAGTTATTTCTTTCGCGTAAATATTCACCTTCGCCAATTCACCATTTCATTTCTAATGAATAATTGTGTCATTTGTGGAATATTCTGTAATAATTCGCAATAATGGCGCGGTGTTTTGTTCCCTTCTGCGACCACCGAAGTAGGAGCACGATTTGTTCACTACATGAATTCCCTTCGAGCAGAATAACTCGACACAAGTGGATAAAAAATATCAGGTATGAATGTGTCACAATGCTTTCCTCTTTAATAAATTCTTTAAATTGATCGTCGGTAATCATTTTGAAAATATATTTATAATTAAACTTAATTCAAAAAATCAAAACGCCGGTAACTTGCACTCGTAACTGATTATAATGATAGATGATAACAGTACAGGGGAGGTGGAAAAACGGAGATAGACCAAATGATAAGGCTATAACTTTTGACAGAGTTTATCAATTTAGAAAGTAAATACGTCAAACGAAAGCTCTTTTCATGCGCTTTTCGATTTTAAATTAATATATTAAAATTAATCTAATTACGATGCCAAAAAATGCAATTGAAAATCATGAAAATCTTATATATATGGCAATCGCTCATGCTTAACGTTGTTTTCAATTTTTCACCGCCGTGGCTGTATGTGTCTTTGTGTGAGTGTGTATCAACATGAACAGTGAATCTTCGTTCGAATGTGGTCAATTCATACATTTGGAAATCATAAAATTAACTTTATAATACGTGAGCAGATAAAATAATTTCTTTGGAATTTTTTTTGAGTAGTCAATTTTTATAATAATATTAAAGATTTCTTCAAGATATTTGTAATTTCGACTTTTTTCTTTTACCTACTCAACGAATTTTATTTGAAAAAATGTTTTTGGAATAATTTTGTTGAAAAATGTTTTTAAAATAACTCTTTTGCTTTTATGAATTTATTTTTTTTATTTTTTATTTTTTTTCAATACTCACTGAAAATTTTCTTAATCAAAATATTATAAGCTTTCCTACAGTATTTTTTTTCAATTTTTTAAAAGGATTCTCATAAAAAAATTTCAGTTGGATTTTAAAAATGTTTATATTTCGTTTTCTGACGAGTAAGAATTTTTAGGATTTTTTTTAGTGAATTTTCAAGGACTTTTTAAAAGATTTTTTCCTATTTTTCAAAAATAATCTTCATACAAAATTTTTTCAACTTTTTTTTTTATTTCTAAAGGAAAAGTTTTTGGGATATATTTTTAATTTTTTTACCAAAGCATTTTTTAAAAATCCCGAAATAGCATTTTTGGCAATTTTTTAAACATTTTTTTTTCACGGAAAAATGTTATTTTTTGATGGATTTTGAAAATAAATGGTAAAATAATTTTTACCAAGTGAGTAAATTACTCTCTGTAACTATTATACGAGTAAGCCTAATCTTTTTAACAATTTTTTTCCGAGGTATTTAAGGGTAATTTTTCCATAAACCCTTTTTTTTTACTTATATACTCAAAGAACCTTTTGTTCTTTCCAAAAAAAGTTCTGATGAATTTTTCTATAATTTTTTTCATACAATTTGTTAAGGAGGATTTTTAAAAATCAACTTTCTTGAAATTTTTTACAAAGAAAACTAGAAATTTTTAAAAATTACGAACTTTTTTTTTGACTGATAAGAACATTTTCAATCATTTTTTTGGGACAATCATTTCCTATTTGATACAATTTGCAGCGAAATTTTCATTTAAAAAAATTCGTCTGAAAATCTAAAAGGACGAAAAATGAAAATTATAACAAGACTGAAAAATGATCATCATATCCACCTATGCTCTTTCGCAACAGATCCTAGAAAATTTTGGAACCTCTCAACGTTCGAAATTCGACAATTTCGTTGACTATTTTGACACCTACTTTGTAACTATCCAAGCACATTACGATTCGAAAAATCCTAGAACGATAAGTAATCAAATATTAATTTCATTTCACTTACTCGCTCTATCCTCTTTGTACTGTTGAACTTTATTGAACTCCAGTTGTACGTCATAATCTCCTGTATCTTTATTGAGTGAGTTCGATGTGTAAATTGCATTTTTCAATGAATTGAACCAGTAACGACAAAATCCCATGTTGATGAAAGCTAATATTGCCGAATACAGTACGATATCAAACAGCAAAAACAATATTCCTTGGAGTAATCCGTCTGGATTATCTTGAGAAGCGAACACCAGGTAGGGCTTGTTTACATGGATAGCTGAAACAAAAACAGAATGAATTCAGCCACGTTCGAATCTCATTTTCGACGTTTACGTAAAAAAGATCTACTCACTTTCGCACCTCGGTTTTAACGTATCGGAACAAAACGTACACTCGGCGTTTTTGATGAAAATCATCATCAGTTTGATAAAGAGTAAGGTGAAATTCAAAGAAGGGACGAGTAAAATGATTGTTTTAACGACGTAAAACAATACCACATAAATAAAAGGCCAGTCTTGTTGGCTCATGCCAGGTATGCCAAGCAATGGTAATTTTTCGACTCCGTAAAAAATCCATACGACGAGGGCACCTGCGAAACAATAATAATAACCGTAAAAATGAAGGCAAAAGCTCAAAATAAAAATACCACAAAAAATGGATTTTCAAACGTACATAATAAATTGAAAATAAAAAGTAACGTATAGGATCCATCCTTCGTATTGGACAAGTGGCCGGTGACGTAGGTGAAAAGTAAGCCGCCGATTCCGTAGAGGATTGCCAACATTACAAAGACTCCTGTGAAATAATCATCAGCTTAAATATTTCAATCTTTGCCAATTTTCTGAATAAAACAACCCACTAACCGAGAGACGAATCGAATCCGAGGAAACTGGTATTATTAGATGTATGGAAAATAGTGATCCGAAGAGCAGTTACGATTAAAAAGAATGACAAGTCGAACATCAAGGTACCGAACCAGTACACCAAAGGAGGAACGTTCGACATCAGTTGTATGTGTTGAAATCCGTCAACTCGTTCGGTATTCACGAATACGGCGAAGTACGAGATCAAATCGATGCAATAGAAGCCGACAGCGATGAACCAAACGCTATAGAACATACTGCTTCCACCTGGGAAGCTACACGATGGCTGCAAATCAAAGAAAGTATTGAATATTATTTTGAAAATGAAACTTTCGACCAGGACATTTCTAATTCTAACCAGTTTGGAAAAATTGTCTTCGTGGGCTTTTTGAACGGGATAATTTATGGTTTGGATTTCGTATTGTTTACTATTCGTAATACTGCGAAGTAAAACGTTCGAGTAGGTTGTGATTGTAATTGGCAACCCGTGTATTAATGCCAGATTATACAATACGTTGATCCCCGTTGAATTCATGTCGAACGCCGAAATATAATCCTTATTGTATTTCAAAATATCGCTGGCATCTTTGAGTAAATCTGCAAAGTACAAAAATATACCAAAGTCATATTTTTCTATACTTTCATTCGTTTCTAATCTTTTCCTATCTAACCTCGTTCGATCGTCGATCCAACGTCGGCGTTCACGAGTACACCTCCTTTTTCGGAAACGTATTCGGCGAGATATTTCGCGAAATTCGGAATACCGCCGCTGCCGCCATTCCTCAACACAACCGTCGAACCAGGATACGTAGTCATTGATAAATCCAAAGGCGGTTCCGGTGTTAGATCTATGCTTTTTAGTCCGTTCAAAAAGAACAATCCTATCAACGTTGGTAAAATTATCTGCAAAAAAAACAACATTAATATTAAAAAAATTGAAATTCAAATACAATATCAAATAAAAAATAAATGAAAGCTCAATTTTCAATGTTTTGTGGGTTTTTACAATTTAAAAACATAGGTAGAAATTAATAATTTGTGATTTTTTAAAATTTAATTAATTTTTCAAATTAAATCGATTTCTACATTTCAAAACTAATAATGATTTTTTGATATTTTTTAAAAATCCAATTCATTGTTTAAATTTAGAAAATCTACAAAGTTAATTTTTTTTAATGGTAAAAATTTTCAAACTTGGTAAGAAACCAAATTTTGTCATTATTTTCGAATAAATGTTTTACTCAATTCTAAAAAAAAATCAATTAACTTTCAAATGCATTTTTTAAATCGATTGAATTTTGACAATTTTTAAAATTCGGCTGCATTTCTAGTTTTAAAATCTAGATTTTTTTAAAATTTTTAATAAATCTTCAATGACTGGAAATTTTTTTTAAATTTTGTAAAAATTCAAAACTAGACAAATTTGTAAAATTCAATCAAAAAATCAAAATTTAGCCATATTTGAACAAATTAAATTTTACAAATTTTGCTAAATTTTAAGAAAAATTATTAAATTAATTTTCAAAGTGTGATTAATTTATACCTACTGTTTTGAAAATTTGGGCAAAATTCGTAGTTTGATAATTTTTTAAAGTTTTGGCTAAATTTTTTAAAAGATAAATTTTTACAATAATTTAAAAAATTTGACAATTTTTTAAAATTTAGTAGAGCTTTGAAATTTGGAAACTTTAGAAAAATTGGTAAGATTTCGAAAATATAACAAATTTCTAATTTTTGAAGATAAATTGAATGAATTTTATAAAACTAAACTAATTTTCAAAAAAATAAATAAATAAATAAATAAAAAGTGAAATAATGAAGTTTTTATGAATTTCTACAATTTTATAAATTTGGTAAAAATTCATCATTTTTGGTAACTTTTGAATTTCAAGTTTTTTCAAAATTTATCCTTTTTAAAAACTTTAGAGTTTGATGCATTTTTGAAATTAAAAATAAAATACTCACTCTTGTAAAAATACTAAACAGAGTACGCGTCGTATACAAAAATTTCTTCTTAAATATAGCTGCGATCTGTTGCGCCGCCAACGACATTCCTTTTATACGACGAAGGAAATCTAAAAACCCAAAAAAAGTTATTTTACGAATTTAAACGAGTACAAAATAAAAACAGGAATTAAATTCTAACTCGAATCGCGAATGGAATCCGTAACCGTTGTATTTTTCGTCGCTTTAGCGTCATAAATAGAAATTCCGCCAACTCTGAAATCGAAGAAAAAATTATATTACGGTATAAGCATAAATTTTTCTAAATAAAGCGGTAAACTCACTTCAAAAATACGTGTTCCATGGTGGTAGCAGCAACTCCCATGTGCTTAATACCCAACTGGTTCATTTCTGATTCTAAACTTTTGAACAGTGTGGGGAATTTTTCAGTTTCGGTTAGTGGCAGTTTATAAACGACTTCTTGGGCTGTTTCAAATTCTCGACTGGCTTCCGGTAGTACGGAATTGATTACTTGTTCGATACCGTCCGAAGATTCGATGCTTTTGGTAATCGTCAGTTCGTAGCCGGTGTCTGTAATTATGAATATTCGTTAAAAAATCACTTCGTTATAGGTACTAATAAAACAGAAAAAATAATTACTGTAAGCTTTCTTCAAAAATATTGGAGTACCGTGACAGACGATAACACCATGATTCATGATCGCTATACGATCTCCCAGAGCGTCAGCTTCTTCCATGTAATGAGTGGTGAAAATGACAGTACGTTCCCCTCTCAGATCCTAATTAGAAAATTATACAATAAATATGTTTAAACGAGGAGAAAACTTTGAAGGGAAAAAATCTAAAAATGAATCCAGCAGATGGGAAAATAAATTGACACAAGAAAAATAATGGAAAGTTGATCAAAAAAATAAAAATTAAATTAAAAAATTAAAAAGTAATTGATTTTTGAATTTTTTTTTTAAAAATCATTAAAAATTTTTATTAAAAAATTATAGCAATTGATAGGTTTAGATTTTTCGGGGGGGGGGGGGGGAAATGAAAATCAATGAAAAAATGATCATTTCTAATCCTACTCCAATATTAAAAAATATATTATACATTCAGAAAAACAAAAACTTTTAAAATGAAAAAATTCGATTAAAAATTTTTTGAAAGAAATTAACGAAGAATTGGTTACCTACTAAAAATGTTTTTATAAACTGGTCAAAAAATTTAAAGAAAAATATAAATAATTTTTTTGAAAAAATTTGTGATCAATTTCGTAAAAAAAAAATGCTTTGATAAACAAAACTTTTTACCATTTTTTTTTTCATTTATTCGCACTACTCACCAATAACAAATCCCATATTTTTCTTCTCGACTGCACATCCATTCCAGACGTAGGCTCGTCCAATATAAGCACCTACAGACAGTAAATAAAATCAACAACTTTGTTCTTCACAGTAATTTTGGTTCAAATTCTCACCTACCTCAGCTTTACCCATCAAAGCAACCGATAAACACAATTTTCTTTTCATTCCACCGGATAATTCTTTGGCTAACGCATTTCTTTTCGAGTCCATTTCCATCATATGCAAATATTCATTCGCTTCAGATTCGGCTGCTTCTCGCGAAACTCCTTTCAACTAATTAGGATACCAAATGAGGGCATTATAGCAAATGAATAAAACCTTTTCAAAATATTCTCGACTAAAACCAACCTGTCCAAAAAATATTAAATGTTCCAATACGGTTAAATAAGGCATCGTTCGATTCTCTTGCGGGCACATTCCTAAATTTTGTCTGAAATTTTCCATGTTCTTGAATATATCCATATTTTTATAATGAATCGTTCCGGCGCTGGGCGAGGTCAATCCTATGTACGTAGAAAAAAAATCAATCAAGTTTAAATAGTTTCAATGCGGGTCACTAATTTCAACACCGAATAACCTTACCGGTCATTATCGACATTGTGGTGGTTTTTCCGGCGCCGTTGTGCCCCAATAGAGCTGTCATTTCGCCTTGGTAAATATTCAAATTCACTCCTCTGGCTGCGTACACGAGTCCGTAATGTTTATGCAGATCTTTAATTTGAATGGTGGCTTCAACGTTCGGAGGAGGCGCTTCCATGAATTCGCTTTCTACTTTATCGTCCAAATTTTGCAACGGTTGTGAGTCGTTGTCGGAGAAACGTGACATTAGACGCTGTAAAAAAATAAAAATCGAGTTATTCGAGGTGGGAATTTTCTCCAAAACGAATAGTCGATAATCCCGTGTTAGTGAAAAAAAGAAACCAAAGAAGTACGTAGCGATTCGAAGAGAAGAAGTGAAATGAAGACGAGTAAAAAAATATAAAAATGGCCGAGATACTTGAATGAAATGGGTGAATTGCAATTGCAAGCCGCGTCGATTCACGCCGGAGTTTTTTTGTTAATATAATAAGCGAACGTCACAAAAGCCCGAATTTCGACAGTGCTTGAGTAATACAAACCTCTAGCTCTTTGAACACCTTACTCTTGCGAAAATCCAACTTCTAAAACGAACATTAGTAAGCAAATAAAATGAAGGAACTCGAGCGTAGAAGCAGACTATGAGGACAATGTGCGTCGAATTGTTACCAGGGTGAGGAATTCATTCTCAATAAGATGATGATTAATTACCTCGAATATAAATAAAGGTGATTTACGAGCTCCAAATTTGCCAGGATTGATGGAGGTAATATAATAGGCAAAAAATAGGTATAAAACTGTGTCGACCAGCAGCATAAACATGCAAAACATTAACGAAATCGCATTCGGGTTACTCTCGGACGTTGCGATTGAAGACCAGGTGTACTCGATTCCTGAAATATAATTCATTGGTTATTTTTCCATCTTGAAAAAACTGATCCCAATTCAAAATAACACAACCTAGCGTTTCGTAATCACATATTTTGGCAAATCCCAAGATGAAAGCTCCTACAGGAGTAAGAGTTGCTAATCTCAGCACCGGATGATTGGCAGCAATTTCCGTTAATTTTATAACGCCGAAGACCAGCAAGGCGAAAACTAGTACGAATATGGCCGAAGCGATGGTCGCTGTAAAACAAAATTCATCTCGTTTAAATACCTATTTCTTCGATCGTACGATCGATTCGTTGATAAAATACAAACTTTTTTGGAAAATCGACGAGAACATGAAGCAATAGGAAATATTAGCTAAGCAGTAGAGGATCAAAAACGCCCAAATGATTGAAAAGTGTACGTAGCCTATGGCTTCGGCTCCGGCCGGAGTGAACACCGGTTGCGTCAAGATGATCGTTACAATCGTGAGTGAAATGAAACTGACCACAAAGGCGTGCATGAACCATGAAAACCACATCATCCATTCGTCAAGTCCGGTTATTTTCATCAATTCCTGAATAAAAATTGAACCAAAAGTTTAAAACACACTGAAGTGGTAATTACAAATTAGGTATGCCGATATCTACCTTGACACCGCTGTCTTTTTCTTCGATAATATCGCTAATCAACGGCAGAGATACGATTAGCACGATAAAAATTACAAGAGCGCCGACACCCAGAGCTATCCACCATCTTGGACTATCATCCGATGTATATTCTGGATATGGGAACCATTCGAATTCCACCTGGAAAATAATAAGTGAAAATTATCCATCGCATCGTCAGATTTGGTCACATTCACCTTCTGTGATCAAAATCATGACCGGCGACTTAGTAGTTCGGGTGTTCGAGTTACAGACAAAATTTCAAAAGTAAAATGAGCTAGACCTTAGGAAATCCTAAAAATATAAAAATTATATACATACTACCAATTAAAATTCTCGTTTTTTTTCAGGAACGAAATATCTTGATTTTTTGAGGGGAGGAAAAATAAATTTCTTGATTTAATTTTTCAAAAAAAAATCAGATTTTTACAGAAAAACAAAAAAAACATTTTTTCAGAAGAAATTTCAGAGAACAAATCTTTTAAGGGGGGGGGCTGGCTACTTTTGGAACATTTTTTGTTGAATGCATAGCGTTGATCAGCGGAATTTTCTAAGACCTTTGCATGACGTCGTTTTGATTTTTCACCTATGAAGTTTTGAAGAAAAATTGGAAACTAATTTCAAATTGTTTTTTTTTTACAAAAAAAATTAATTTTTAATTTTTAAAAAATAATGCATAGAGTTCTCAAAAAAGGAAAATTATTTTCATATTGCATTTTGATTGTATCATTTTGTAGAAAATGTTGGTAGATTTTTTGGAAAATTACAAAGTTTAAGGTCAAAATTGGAGAAAAAAACGATTTTTAGTTCATGCCCCGTTTCTAAAAAAACTATGCAACCCACCTAACTTTTTCTCGGAATCTTTTTTATTTAGTAGAGTCTGGTCTGTAATTTCACGAGAGGATTTTGCAAAATTTTAATTTGTCGACGATTTCTTTCGAGTTGACTGGAATACTTCGAGGAAAAACTATGAGAGGGTTTAATAAAATCAGAGAGAAAGTACGAATTTTGTAAAACCCTCTCGTCGGACATCAGACCAGCCTGTTTTGAATAAAAAAGATTCGAAGAAAAAGTTATGTGGGTTGCATAGCGTTTCTAGAAACGCGGCATGAAGTAAAAATCGTTTTTTTCTCCAATTTTGACCTTGAATTTTGTAATTTTCCAAAAAATTTACCAACATTTTCTACAAAATGACACAATCAAAATGCAATATGAAAATAATTTTCCTTTATTGAGAACTCTATGCATTTTATTTTTCAAAAATCAAAAATCAATTTTTTTTGTAAAAAAAAAACAATTTGAAATTAGTTTCCAATATTTCTTCAAAACTTCATAGGTGAAAAATCAAAATGACGTCATGCAAAGGTCTTAGAAAATTCCGCTTATCAACGCTATGCATTCAACAAAAAATGTTCCAAAAGTAGCCCCCCCCCCTTAATCTCAACTTTTCTGGAGTAAAAATATTTTTCAAATTTTCGGAAGAGAAAAAAATCTTTTACTTTTTGAAGAAAAAATTTTTAAACTTTCTTGGAATAAAAAATCAATTTTTAAAAAATAAAAATTACCCAATTTCTTTTTAATTTTTGGGAGAAAGCCTATCAATTTTTTTTTAGAAAATTAAGTCACATCATTTCGAAGAATACATATATCATTGTTATTTTTTTTTTAGAAAGCAATTTCTAATCCTTACAATTCTTTTTCAAACCTCTATCTATTCTCAATTTCTTTTAAATAAAAAATAAGTAAAAAAGTGATCCGATTATTTTGAAGGGGAGGGGAAAACACCATTTTTTTAGAGACAAACAATCTCTTTTTTTTTCTTTTTAAAAAAATCTCTCATAAGAAAAAAATCTTAATTTTTTTGAGAAAATAAAATCGTTCACTTCATTTAATTTTTTTTCTCAAATTTTTAGGAAAAAAATTTCTGAATTTTCTTAGAATGAAAATTTTCAAACTCTCTTGGGGTAGGTAATTTTCAATTTTTTGGGGTAAATCTTCTTTTAGTTTTTTAGAGCAAAATTTTAAAAACAGTTTCAATTTTCCTGGAGAAAAAAATTCTCACACTTTTGGAAATAAGATTTCTGAATTTTTTTGGCATAAAATATAACTCAATATTTTTGAGTAGAAAAATAATGTTCAATCAATTTTTTTTTTCAGAAAAAAATCTTGGTGGTTCGTGTCAATTTTTTTGAAAAATTTCTAAATTTTTTTCGAGTTAGAATGAAAAAATTCTCATTTCTTTTTTTTTGGTAGGGGGGGGGGCTCTTTTTGAAGAAAATAATATTTCAATCTTATTTTTCGTGGAGTAAAAATATTTCTCAAATTTTTGGATAAAAAAATCTCTGCATCATTTTGGACTAAAAAGGGTATAATTTTTTTTATTCTTAAAATTTTTCAGGGAAAAAATCTTTCAATTTTTCACAGGAAAAATATCTTTTAAAGAAAAGAATTTTTAATGCAATCTCCATTTTTCTGGAGCAAAAATATGAACAGAAATATTTCTCAAATTTTTGGAAAATACGTTTACTCTTGAAATGAAATCTAATGAATTTTGTGAAATTAAAAAAAAAGAACTCTATTTCTTCGAAGTAAAGAAATTCTCAATTTTTCGAAGAAGAAAATATTTGTGACCAAATCACTTTCCAACTTTTTGGAGTACTTGAATGATGTTAATTTTTTTTCTTAACTTTCTAGAAAAAAAACAATCAAATTTTCAAGAAATTTTTTCCCAATTTTTCGTAAAAAAAATATATAATGTACATACTTTTTAAAAAAAAATATTTGTCTGAGATGAAAATATTTTTCAAATTTTTTGGAAAACAGTAAAATATCTGAATTCACTTGAAATAAAATAATATAATAACCCAATTTTTTGGAGAAAAGAAATTTCTAAATTTTTTTGTAGTGATTTTTTTTTCTAATTTTTGTCTCAGTTTCTTAGAGAAAGAAAAAACTTTCAATTTTTGAAGAAAAAAACACTGTAATTTTTTTCCTAACAATGAAATATTTTATCAACTTTTGAAATTGAAAAAAACACCATTTTTTGGAGTAAAAAAATCTTAATTTCTTGGAAATGAACAAATTTTTCAATTTTTTTGCAGACAAGAAAATTTGAGAACACGATTTTTTTCAAATTTTTTGAAGTAAAAATTTTTAAATTTATTTTTCTACTTCTTACGGAAAATATCTATCAATATATTTTTTTTTTTGGGGGGGGGGGGGGGGGAATCTTTCAACTTTTCTGAGAAAAAAAATATTCACGTAAATTTTTTTTGAAGAAAAAAATATTTTTCTCAATTTGTCTGGAATAAGAAAAAAAACTTCTTACTTTTTGGAGTAAAACATTTTCAATTAATCTTAAATAAAAATATTTCTCCGATTTTTGGAGACTAAACTTTCTAAAAATTTTTGGAATAAAAAATATCCCAATTTCTTTGTCAAATAATTCCTATATTCAACATTAAAAATTTCCAACCTACACCTTTCTGGAGAAAAATCTAGCTACACCCTGTGAAAATGCTAAGTTGCCGATTCTGTTCTTAATAGTTGTTTATAACAAATTACCTCACTATAATTTTGATTTGTTTTCATTTTTATAAATTGTTCGTTTATTACGAACTGAACAGGCGAAAAGTAATTGTAGTAAGGACCTAAAACATAAAAATGAACGTTTTACTACAGAATAAAAGAAATTTAATCGTATAATGCAAAAAATAACTCACTTTTATTAAAAGGCCCGGCTTTATCACTTTCAGGGTACAGCAATCGCGTAAACCATATATCTGTATTTCTCAACTCGTAAATCAATTTATCTGGTAACGTTCCGTTAGGTGAGATGTTCTTGAAAAAAATTCCGAATTTTGATGATGATTTTTCACTCGAATAGCGTTCACCAGCATCCAATCCTCCTCCCAGAGCAATTTCCAATTCACTTTCGTTCGCGCATCCATTAACTGAACCTAAATTTTAACAGAAAAAAAGTTCTATTAGGGTTCTATATTATACTTATATTAAAAATTTAATTTTTTTTTTAAAATAATTTTACGAAGCTGTTTTCATGCTTAAAACCTAAAGTAGCTTACTTGAAATTTCATTTTTTTAAAAATTATTTTTCAATTGTTTTTACAACACGAAATCTAACTCATTCTTTTGATAAAACCAAGGTCATTAGCTCATTACTAACGTAAGTACGTATACTATTGGAAACAGATGGATGTTGCCAATATCTATGACGTTTCGTCCTCGTCATATAATTATGACAAAGGAGTGTATACAATGAGACATGAATTAAAATAATAACACGTGTTACTTTGATGGTACCTAATTTCTAACCTATTTTGTATGTATATTGGAAAAAGTAGTGCAAACAATGAACTCGATAAATTTATTTGAAGAAAAGCTCTTAACGTCTCAACAAAGAAATAGAGGACTATCCAATTTCAATTTTCATTTATTTACGTACGTTTCAAGCCGGAAAAATGTTTTTGACCAGCTCGAATTGGGTATTTTAAATTTAAGCCGAGCTACTTATTGCAACCGGATGTAGGTTTTTATAGCAGTTTTCTCATACAGCTAATATTAGTTACTATTTTTAGCAAATTATAATTGAATCGAATTAACCTTTAATCTGAAGTTGGTCTTATTAATCAAATTCTACGCTATCAAAAACCTAACAATTTTATAAAAATACAGATTTTTTTTAGTCGTGAGTCATTTAAACGTAGTTATAATTTCAGTCGCTTGTTGATAACATTGATAACTCGACGTTTGTTTCCTGCACTAAAATCAATATAATTTTTCATTATCGAAGTCAAACAACTAGCCCAGTTCTTTCTTCACCACTCAAGTCACTCGATGGTGTACACTTCGAGCGATGAAATACTGAAAATTCATCAGCAAAAAAGTACTTAAATCATATGAGTAATTCTCATTTTCAGTCCCAGGTGTAACATAAATTCAACGTTGACAGCGAATTTAGACGTAAGCACGATAATGGCGAACATCTGTGAAACTCTGTACCATCGATCATAACTGAAAATGAATAATTACCGAAATTTTTTCGAGCCTGGTTCATAAATTGATCCGTAGCATCATTCTGCGGAGCGTAGTACACCGTCACAGTAGGAAGATAGCTTATAAAATCGTCTCTTGAATGAGGCGGATAAATGGTTTCATTGCTTTTGGCGATGGTATTCTCATTAATAAATGCTGCGCTGATTTTGACCAAAAAATAGGCGAACAGTATTGGTAAACCGAATTCGATTAAAGTAATAATCCAATGGTATCGCCGCAAACGGTAATTTTTCCACATTAATAATTTGAACTTGAGGAAATTCATCTTGTTCGCCCGCAGTTATCGTTCGATTTGAATGCACGCAGATGCGAATTATTACTGAAATGAGAAAAAAAAACACGTTAGAATTTTCGTATCATTTTTACGATTTTTACTATAGTATCTTAATGTTTTACAAGTTGTGATAAGTGCTGATAAGTGAAAAAAGTTAATCGCATAGTAAAATCAAAAATCCTCACTGATCAGACAACTTTTTACGCAGTCTTGTTGACGACAAAATTTATGACGAGTTTTCGAAGTTATTGCTTTTCTCGAGTGATGATTACTACTCATTCTCCTATCGCTATAAGTATAACTTTGTAGGTGACCAACGACCAAAATAAGTACACCGTAAAATTTTTTCAATAATCCCATGGTCATGTTCTACTTTTATTTGTAGGATGATAAATGAACGTACGGTACCAATGTCTATGTACGGTACACAGTTTGGCAAATTTTTATCAGGTAGTAAAGCACTGAAACACTCGTAAACATATCCAATGCGGGGGAACAGTTCCCTACTGTGGCTGATTCATTTTGCACTTTATTTGCAATTAAAGATGTCTGCGAACGAAGAAAGAAACAGCAATAATATGCAACAACGTACTGATGAAATTTCTGCCACATTGTCAACATACATTCGCTGAAACAATTGCACGAATATTTACAAAATAATATTAAAGTTTACCTAGAAGTTTTTAATATTGATTCATTGAACGCTTGTGATATATTATCTTCAAATGAAGCCACGAACCACACCGAAATATGTCAATCAACAAGTTTCACTTCATTTAAAAATTAATACGAAAGCTGAGTGGAAAGTTTGAAAAAGTAACTTTTCAATTAAAGAAAGATTCGCAAACGCCCATCACCGGAAAGGTACATTTTCAATCAATGAAATTTGGAAATTTTAAAAACTAACCGCATACGTCAGAAAGTGATAAAATTCACTCCATAACTGTTATTTTATTTTCTTTCAGTATTTTTAGATAATAAAATCGTTTGTCGGCGCGTCACGCTAATGGAATGGCGGTAAGGAGTGGTTCAATTCTACAGGGAAAGAGGAGGGTGGAAAATGCATACATCAGTGTTACCAGTTAAGTTATGTTAAAAATCTCCTTATGTAAAAAACGAATAAAATTCATTTTCACATTTTCCTTTCACTATAAATGGGGGAATGTGGAGGAGTCTGCTGCAGAGAAATGAACAGATGTTCGTTCGTTGATGACAGATTTCATAAATATTCAAATTTTCTTCATTTTTTCAAGTTGAGGGTTGAAAAGAAGAAACGAGAAATCAAGACGAATTAAGCGAATCAAAAAAATTACAAATTTTATACACTCAGGTAGGTATATTACGTCTTGTAACTTGTAAGCACACCTACATACTTAATTATGAATTCCTAAAAATGAAATGAAAATTTTCTCGAAAGGTCAACGTACCCTAAGCTCGCCATACCCTTAGATCCTGTCCACGATTACTACCTTGAAAAGGTGAAAACCCTCGAGCCTAAGTCACTCACCTCGAATTGCAAATCAATACAACCAAATTTGGACATTAATTATCGTCTCAAGAGTTAAGACTACGAAAAAATGTTAATTCTAAAATACCAGAAAAGTGCAGTCACGAATTAAATTAACCCACTCTCACGACTGAAAATAGAGTGAAAAAAACCAAGAGTAAAATAACTAAGTACATGCTGTTTATTATTAGCATTAGCTTAACGTACTAGTGATTTATTTTTAAAACGTAGGTACATGGTTTTTATTCAAAATAATAAAAAAGAAAACTTTCAAGTCTACTATAAAAGCTATCATAAAAGACTAGTAACGTTTAAAAAAAAGTTTAAAAAACGAAGGAAAGTTACCACAACATATCTTTGTAAAAAGTTAACACTCATTTTGTAAAATAACAAAAAAAATCGAATACTATAATCAAAGGACGTTTTTAGTTTCATGACTTATAAAATACTGTTGCTCACAACCTCATCAACACGCGTTAAAAAGTTAAAAATATTAACTTATTATTATGGAACAAAAACAAATTAAATTTTTTATAAAATATAAAACAATCTTAACAAAATAGGCACCATGAAAGTAGTACAGGTCTTAAAATTATATGAAACAATGAAAGTAATACTGAATTCAACCTTTAATGTTAAAAAAGAAATAGGAGTGCGGTCCGCTCAGTTCAGTATAAAAAAAATTGTTAGATAGGTTCGTGTATTAAAATATCAAACGATGGCATTATAATTCGGTGGGCGGAGGAGGCGGACAACGTTTAACGCCTTTGTATTCGATATTGGCTAAAAGCGTCGTTTTCCATTGTCCATCGTTACCATTCATTTCTTGATCTTCGGAAATGCATAAAAACAACGTATCGATGACCAACTAGAACAATATGTAAATAATCATGGTGACAAATAAAGATAAGGCATGCGATAATAAAAAATACGTGGGTTATCAATACAAACTTCGTATAAGGAAATCACTGTATGTGAAACGAAGTACGAGAAGATGAAAACAATAAGAGTTGGTCCGGCGTAAAATTTCAACGAAGAGTCAAATTTGAAAATCAACACAGCAATAACAGTCATAATCATGGCGACGAAACATTTTCCCAAAAATAATATAAAATCTCCGATGGTGTTGACGATAGATAATCTTAGAGCGTTATTTGCCAACACTTTCCAAGCCTGAAAAAAAAATAATTTGTAGTATAAACACCTAATAAGTAAGTAAATATTATTACATGGCCAACAACTCAGCAGTAGATCAGGTGCTCCTGCTACCCCCAAAATTTCAAAAGTAAAATGAGCTACACCCTAGAAAACTAGAACGAAGATGTTTTGAGAGAGAAAACCTCTCAAATCTTTTGAAGCATAAAAAATCTGACGTAAATTAGAATACAAAATATCTTTTTTTTTTCTTTTTTTTGAAATCAGCAAATAAAAAAATGTATTAATTTTTCAACAGAAAAAAACTGTCATTTTTTCAGAGAAGAAAATCTATTATTTATATAGGAGAAAAACACTAATTTGAAAAAACCTCAGTTTTTCTGTTGCAAAAAAACTTTTCAAATTTTTGAAAAAAAATTGCTCTTTATTTTTTTTTTGCTTCAAAACATCTTTTAATTATTTTGCTTCAAAAAAAATCTGGCGAATTATTTTTTAATAAGTATAAAAAATAACGAATTCTTTTGAAATAGAAAATGAATCAATGATTTTTTTTTAAAGAAAAAAAATTCAGCATTTTTACTGGGAGGGGGGGGGGATTTTGATTTCAATTTTTTTTTTTTTTTTTTAAGAAAATCTTTTTAAAAGAGAGAAAACTTTCAACTTTTAGAGAAAAAAAAATCTTAATTTTTTGTTTAAATTTTTTTCGGAGAAAAAATCTCAAATTATTTGAGTTAAAAATATTTTTCGAATTTTTGAAAAAAATATCTTGTAGGAAAAACTTCTGAATTCTCTTCGAATATAAAACATTTCAACTTTTTTAGAGAGTCAGCGTGTTCTTTTTCATAGGCAAAAAAAATCATAACTTTTGATTAAAATTTTTTAACCATTTTTATTTTATTTTTAACATCGAATGATGTGTTAGGGCTCATTGGATAGATGTTTATTTACATAAAACCGCGTAACCATTTTTAGATGAAGCGGTATAAGATAGTAGAAAGAGGAAGTAAAACATGATAAGGAGGGTTTTAGAGTAAAAAATTTCTCAATTTTTTGGAGCAGAAAATTTTCAAACCTTTTAATTTTGTGTAAAAAGTTTTTCATATTTTTGTAGAAAAATTCTTAGACTAAAAAATTTAGATTTTAAAATTACTTGATTTTTTGAGGTAAAAATATAACAATTTTTTTAGACTGAAAAATTTGTTAATTTTTTGGAGTAAAATTTTTAAAAAATTTTTAGAGCAAGGAGCAGAAAATTTTCATACTTTTTAATTTAGTGTTAAAAGTTTCTCATATTTTTGGAGAAGAAATTTTTCAGACTAAAAAAATATTGATTTGAAAATTATTTAATTTTTGGGGTAAAAATATCAATTTTTTTAGACTGAAAAATTTCTCAATTTCTTAGAATGAGAAGTTTCGTAATTTTTTGGGGTGAAAAAATGTCTAATTTTTTGGAGCAATACATTTTTGTTTTTTAGAGTAAAAAATTTCTTAATTTATTGTCACTGAATTTTTACCAATTTTTTAAAGAAAAAGTTCCTCAATTTTTCGAAGCAAAAAATTTTTGAATTTTTATTTTTTTAGAAAAAAAAATTCTCAACTTTGTAACCTCAAGCACAAATCATGGAAGTCACATTTATTTTGAAAAAATATCTCCATTTGTTTGGAAGAAAAGTGCCTATTTATTTAAAAAAAAAAAAAAAAAATATGGAGAAAAAATGTTTTTCAAACTTTGGAGAAAAAAAGCATTCGTACATTCGACCTTGAAAATTTTAAACCCACTTATCCCCTGGGAAAAATACAGCTACACCCAGAAAATTCCAATTTGCCAACCCTGATAAATCAAATACATCAAATATAAATATTTCGTACTCTATACGCCGCTGGACAGAAATTAATTCCTTGAACAGCTACCACTGTATAGGCGTTGTGATTTATAAAACGAATAAATTTTTCCAGACTGTAAAAGCAACAGGAACAGCATTTCAAACCATATTCAGCACACTGAGACTCGTCTTTATTCTTTCGAAATCTAAAAATTAGAATAAAATTATTTTTAATAACAAAAACCATTTAAATTAAACTAAGGTAATGAATGAAATAACCATACGAACTTATTTTGTAAATACGTAAGAACGATTCGAGGTAACTTCAGCAAAGTGATCAAAAACGATCCTAATGCCACCGAACCGAGATGATAAAAAATTAAATTTCCAATCGAAGTCATCACCATCGAAGCTGAATTCTTATCGTTTTTGCTGCGGAAAAAAATAATCGTTGAAGTAAAAAAAAAAAAGATGAATAAATATTTCGGGTAAATGTGACATTGTGTACCTATTGAAATACCATTTGGCCACAGTACCAGCCACAACCATGTGTTGACAAGCAAGAATGAATTCTGATACCCAAATTAAGCCAACAAAATATAAAAGCAGCATATACTTTAACCACGTGCTTTCTGTATATTGTACTGCGGTGAAACCTAAACATATTTAGGTATTTAAATATATTCATCATCTCAATTGCAGTCTTATCGCATGCAAAAATATACGGTGAATGGAATTACAATAATTCTACTTCTAAAATCTACAGCGTTACCATGATTCTAAAGAAAAACCTACTCGTTAATTCGTTCAAAGTTATATTTTTGGCTGATGAAAAGTCGCCGGTTTCATTTCTAAAGCCAGCTAGTTTCGCGGTACTGGGCGGAGCAAATCGTTTCGATTCAACATGACCTACGTAATTTATGAAAAAATGAATTCGCATACAAAGCATAAAATAAAAATAAAAATGATACCATACTAACTGGCAGTAGCTAAACAAACGACAACGCTAACCCAAAATGCATAAAATATCATCAACAATAAAAACGAAATAATCGGTTGTAAATATAAGCATGGTAAATCTGCTAAGCAGTTGGAAGCTTCCTGGAATAAAGCCGACAAAAACGTAATCCTTTTTTGCATTATAAATACTGACAGCAAAATTATCAACTGAAATGCAAATGAAATGTAGTTTCATATAAAAAATTCAATTCGATCGTGAGCAACGTTTTGGAAATTGAATGAATTATAAATGTACCGTCACTATGGTAGCCACCACTGAACAAACTTTAAAAGTTTCTTCGTTATTAATTTCTTCATTGAGCCATTGGCCAGATTCTCTGTTGTCTAGTTGGCATTTGATATCGTAATAGGTCCACCAGAGCACACCAGTGACCACTGAAAAAGAGAATTTATTAGTATCGAGTATTAAAATTTTATTTAATAAAAAATTTTGATGCTAACCAATGCCGACTGCACAGACGGAAACCATTATGATCCAGGAAACCACATTAGCGAACAGATGTAGTAAAGAAACCACAATCATTGAAAGTACTGAAATAAATAAAATATATTAATTTAAAATTCGAATACGAATATCTGATTAAATTGATTTTTCATATAAATTCATACCGACGGAAATAACTGTCAAATATAAAATCCATTTCCAAGTTCGATACAAATCTCCCACCAGTTCTTCTACGAAATTCCAACTTTCGTTTAAAAAATAAACACCCACATCTTTGGCTACTTCCGGCACGCACCGATTTAATACAGGAGTACTGTAAAAATAAGGGGTTAGTGTTGTATGTATACTCGAACGCAGGTATGCATAAATTAAATATTAAACACATTTACCTTTTGTAAACAGGCAAGGCAGGGCAAGGACCAAATGACGAATTTATGGTAAAATTAGCCTCTCGTAAATGTTTAAAGTCGGAACCGTATCTATTCGAAATATTCAATTAATAAATCAATAACGTTGGAATCAAAAATGAAATTTTTTTACAAACACGAATTTACCTGCACAATAAAGAACCTGTACGATTATAAAAGTCTTCGATATCGTTCAAATTAAACAAATCTTTATCCGGACATTGTTTAACGCATATTTGTAAAGATTGTGCAACATTTTCGAAATCCATGAAAAATAAATACCTGCCACAAAAATCATTTCGTTATCGAAAGGAAATGCAAATAAACGAAAATAAGGAGTAAATATCGAAACACGTACTTCTTCTCAGACATTTCAGCGCCAGAAAAATTGAAATCTCCGAACTTATAATTATCATCGGAATCGCATACATTTCCAAAACTGTCGTAGCCATTCGTTAAACGAAGCGGATTTCCATAAACGAAAGCGAACGAAGCGACTAATATCTGCGAAAATGGAAAGTTTTTCAAACCAAATTTGAAATAACGAACATTCGATAAAATTAAACACATGTAACAATTTTCGACATTTTACCATACAAATCCAGAATCCGAAAAATATGCATAGCCAAAACACATCGGTACACTCCCTTATGTACGGTTTTTGGTCGTCAACCGAATCTGTATCTTCAGGACAACAGCTCATGATTAATGTTGACAAAAATTCATTTACGGGATAATGTAATCTAAACAAGTAAGCAAACAGGTGTTCGTGCATCACATTGATAACGTTACAGGAAAAATACAGGTAACTACTTACATTAAGTTGTTCTGCTGGGAAATTACATCGAATTGTGGGGTGTGATCAATGTCCAGCCATTCCTGATGTATTGACGAATGCTATATACGAAGTAATTAGGTAAATTGAATATTACTCAGTCGCGAAAATTAATTTATAATCATATGATTTGAATTTGTTAGGCGGTAAAAAGTGATAAAATTCGGAAGACGCGAAAAAATTGGTTCACCGAATGCCGAAAATGAATTGATCAGTGTTGCCAGAAGCACACAGTAAAATCGTAAAGAAGGGGAAAAGTTTGATTTTTAACTTGAAAGTTGAACTTGGCAGATTCAGATAGGGCGAGGTGTTTGAAAAAGGGACTGAAAGTTCGATAGTTTTCAAAATTTTGAATTTGAATCATTGAGCTGCTGCATTATCGAGACCTAAGCCTATAATTTATAAAAATTAACGTAAAAATGCTCGTAGGTATCGTCTAGGTATAATAATTTCTTTAAAATTAACTCTACGCCGGTCGTCTTTACATCTTTGAATTGATGAATCTCACTCGTCAATGAATTTCAATTCTTCCACTTTCATAATATACCCACGCAAAATACCTATAAAACCAAATAATGAACAAACGTAGGCGTTAACTACATAAGGTCAATGTGGGTAACAAGATGAAACCGCTGATTAAATTCATGTACCACCCAGCTCCTACATTTTATTCTTTTCCCCCAAAAAATCCAAATTTTAATGCAAAACATTGAACGATTATGAAACAGTGAACAAAATTTTAGTTTGTTGGTAGTAGTTTGGTACCTACCTACGCAGTATAGTGATGTTATATCTAAAAGGAGGATGATGAAATGAAGGAGGTATCTTGAAGCACCATGACCAAATGAAAGCTTGCTTGTTTTAAATTAAATTAGAGTAGAAGTCATTAAACTTCTGCTTTAAAGTTGAATTAATTTTCGAGTAAGTACTTAATGTAATTGGCGTACTTTCGTTTAGCACCGAAATGGGTGGCCTACAGCTCGAGCTCGAGCTGCAAACAGCCTAGAATTATTTTTAACCGAAAAAGATTTGCAAAGAGTTATGTTTATTTTGGCATAACTCGAGGTGATTTTTTTTTAAAAATCTTTCTTCATGTTGATATGAGTTAGAATGAAGTGAAAAAAATCTCGAATTTTGATCATATGCAAGGTGGTGGTTCATTTTGAGTTGAAATGCACCCAAAATGTTTTTTAGCCTCCTACTTTAAAAGAGATGGAAGCTAGGGGCCCTCAAAGTAGGGTTGCTTTTGAAAAATATGTGGTTTTTGCCACTTTTGGGTAGTGCCACCTGCGTGGTATCTTTGGGCACTTCTCAAAAGGTGAAATTTGAGTTTTTTTCTACACCTCCCTAGGCTAATTTTTTTTGGTAGGTATACGTTTTGAACTTAAAATGAAACACCCTCTACCCCTTCGGCCTTCCCATTGCATAGTTATGACCAAAATCTGGGATGTGTTATTTTTTCACTCCACCCTAATAATGTATGTAATCTCAAAATTCAAAAATTCCGAGTTTGAAAATAAAAAGTTGAAAAGTTGACACTTGACAGAACAAGTCAACGAACGAAAGATTCCATTCGGGACGAAAGCTTGTGAGTTTAGCACATACTCTGGAATTGAATTCGTGGCTTCCTGTTGGTTTCGGTGATTCGGAAGCAGTAAATAACTTAGCGATATCATTACTTATCGCTAACTAATCGGTAATCGCTTTCGAGGTTCGGTATGGTTTAGTGAAATAGAAAATACTATTATTAATCGATAAAAACGTTTTATGTGGTTCTCTTCATCCTTTCCGGTGTCGCAATTCTCCCTCAGCCACAGCAAAACGATGTAATCAAGTTGAAAGAAGAAGAAAAAACAATAGAACAAAAGGAAAATTACGCCGAACAAATTCAGTATTAAATCTACCCAGTTTCAATCGACATTCAGTAAGCATAGTGTTTCAATATTACCTTTAAAAATGTCCTCTATGTTGGTATTTTTAATTTCGTATACACTTCGTACGGTATGTAGTATTTGTGATATTAATAACGTATTCATTTTTGCCCAACAGAACCACCAACCTGGATTCAATGAAGGATAGAAAATCAGTGAAGGTAATTTCGCTGGTTGCTTTGACATTCCAAAATGCGGTGCTTTCGCTCAGTATGCGTTATGTTGAAACACAGTACGGTGACAAATTCGTATCTTCGACCGCTGTCGTCATGTCCGAAGTGGTCAAATGTATAATAAGCTTGTTCTTAGTTTACTACTACGAAAGTTTGAGTGTAATCCACTTCATCAAGACGTTACACGGAACCGTAGTAAAACAACCCATCGATACGTTGAAAGTTAGCGTTCCAGCGATAGTTTACATCGTACAGAACAATCTGCTGTACATATCAGCTTCTCATTTGGACGCAGCCACAAATCAAGTCACCTATCAATTAAAAATCCTGACTACAGCTCTATTCGCTGTTTGCATATTACGACGTTCGTTAGGATTGCATCAATGGGTAGCTTTAATATTGTTACTCAGCGGCGTAGCTCTTGTCCAACTTTCCGACGTCAAAGACCATTCGGCTTCTACAGACCTGGCTCAGAATCGTGTTGTCGGATTGGTGGCCGTTTTAGCCGCCTGCTTTTTGTCCGGATTCGCCGGAATATACTTTGAAAAAATTCTCAAAGGGTCGGACGTTTCTATATGGATGAGAAACGTACAACTGAGCGTGATTGCTATTCCGGCAGGTCTCCTGCACGCTTATACCAATTCCTGGGATAAACTTACATCGTTGGGATTCTTCTACGGATACAATTACTTCGTAATCTACGTAATACTGCTGCAAGCTGTCGGCGGTTTGATCGTAGCTGTCGTAGTGAAATACGCCGATAATATATTGAAAGGATTTGCGACTTCTTTGGCCATAATTTTATCTTGTATTTTCTCCATTTACTTATTCAACTTTTCCATTAATTATTGTTTCGTTATCGGTACGATTTTCGTTATATTTTCGGTCTTTCTGTACAGTAATGCGACCTTAGTTCCTCATAAAAGTTTCCAAAATCAGGTCGTCGAGAAAGCCTAGTTACAAATTCGTGACCGCGTGTATTTTACATACTAATTGAAGTACTTACTTATTATTTCGTAATCTTCGAACAATTGTGTTGCACTTGCATTTAGCGTCAGACTGATTTTTTTTTAGAGTTGTAAACGAATTCCTCCGAATAAGTTACTCAAATTTATCGAATGTACTCTGCAGAAAAGTGTGATATGAAGATTTAGGCGTTGTTACCATTAAAGAGAACAAGGTTTTCAATTATTTCGTTACTGTGCTTATGTCATTTTGTACAGATTTGCCTGCCTTTTTAATTCACTTCGAAGTTTATTTCCTCAGAATAATTTTATTAATGTTTCTTTTTTGTACGTCTATTTAAATGTTAAAACATATTGTTAATAAACGATCGTGGCGATTCATCAGTATTATTTCTGTAAATAATTTTTTATACTATGTTATTTTTCTAATTTCTACTTTCGGTAGTAAAATTTAATTAATAAACGAAGTTCGATTCATTTTTCAATTATTTCTATGGATTTTTTCAAAAGAATTGGAAACGTAAAAATGAAAATTCAACTATTCAGTTCGAGAAAAAAAAACTTCAATTGTAACTTACACGAAACGAGTTTATTTTGCTTAGAAAATAAATAAATAATACAAAAAGCATAAATAACTTAATATTACAAAATAATACTTATTTACAGTTACAAGTTTTTATGCATTTTAAACCTATTATACACAATGCATCGTTAATAATAATACACAATGACAAGTTAGAATTTAATCCTAAATGAACCTTAATAAACTCGATCTCAATTCAAAAATAAAAACTATTCTTAAACAATGAAGAATGTTCAACTGGGTAATACACGTACCTTTCTTCAATACGAATCGTTAACAAATCCGAAAAAAAAAAACACTTAGAAATATATTAATACGATCCACAAAACACAAGAGGAAATCGATGAAACATAATATCAAGTATAATAATGCAACTATGGAACAGTCTAAGGTTGATGTTGAGCTTGTAATAAATTAATCCATTGTTTTTGTTCTTCGCTGTCTTCGGATAATCTAATTTGAACGATTTGTATAGGGCCACTGTCCGTCTTAATGGTAGCAGGTTCTGGATGATATGTGATGGTGCTGTTCTCAGAATGTGGCACAACGACAGCGTTACCAGCCGTAGTGATTTGGATATCATCGGGAACTATAGCGTTGGCCGTTTGAACATGATGCACTGTACCTAAATCGTGCTGTGATGCGTACTGAACCTGGAATCAAAAAGATAAAAACGTAAATAATGGGACCGCAGAAAGGGTTCAAGTGACTTGGCGAGGCCATGCTGTGTTTGAGAGTTTTTTCATCTCATTCATATAACGAACGTACCTCAACTTGACCATCCATTACGATATGAAGATTGTGTTGTTGATTAGGATTCTGTTCATCTGGTATGAGAATATGTTCCTTCATTTCGTGTATGTACAATTTTTGATCAGCACCAACTTCTTGAGTCTAGAAAGAAAATAAGATAAAATTTGAATGTTGAATATGAGAACTTTTTCTCTCTAAAAAATTGAGAGCTTTTTCTGAATAAAAAAAAAAAAAAACTGATTTCATGATGATTTTATTCTGTACAAAAATTTAGAGATTTACTCTGAAAAAATAAATTGAGAAAATTGTTGCTCCCAAAATTTAAAAGATCCGCCCCCCCCCCAAAAAAATGGATCCTTTCTCCGAAAAAATTGAAGATTATTTTCTAAAAAAACATCAACTTTAGAAAATTTAGAGATTTTTCATCAGAAAAATTTCACAAAAAAGTAAGATGTTTTTACTCTCTGAAAATTGAAAAAAAAAATACCAAAAAATTGAAAATTTTTCTACTCCCAAAAGATTGAAATAAATTGATTCTAGAAAATTTTGAAATATTTTTACTTGAAAAATTCCAAGTTGCTTTTTCAAAATATCGAAGTTTTTTTTACACTCCTGAAGGTTTTTTCTCAAAAAAAAAGAAAAAAATTTCAACTTCAGAAAATTTAGAGATTTTTCATCTGAATAGGTGACTAAATTTTTTTCTTCAAAAAATTAAAAACATTTTTTCTCTTTCAAAAAAAAAAAAAAAAAAAAATCCAGAAAATTTAGAATTTTTCTTCAAAAATTTGAAAAAAATCACTCAAAGAATTTAAATATTTTTCCTCAGAAAAAGAAAATTACTCAAGTCTAAACAATTTTTTTCTTCAAAAGTTTCCAAAAAAAGTCATCATTTAAAAATTGAGATTTTTCTACTCACAAAAAATTGAAAAATTTACAAAAAAAAAAAATTGAAAAAATTTTCAACTCAACAAAATTAAGAGATTTTTTTACGATTTTTTTCTTTCTAAAAACAGATATTTTAATACGTAGTGTATAATTAATTTGTGTTTTTTCGGAGTTTTCTAGGCGTAGCTCATTTTACTTATAAAATTTCGAGTATCTGCCAAGTTACCGGCCACGTACAGAATTCATTCCCAACAATTAAAACACTATCGCAATATTTACCAAAGAATTCGTAGGCACGAGCTTCTGATTTCCTTCTTCGTCGGTAATAATGGTCATCTCGATTTGCGGTTGAAGAGGAGCAGCTGTAGTAGCCGCACTGATGTTTGTAATCACTTCATCGTTAGTTAATCGCGGTTGATTTACGACAATGGTATCGTTTTGATGACCAGCGGTATTCATATGATTGTAAAGTAACGGTTTCCGCATAAATCCGAGTCCGCATACCAGACATTCGTACGGTTTCTTATCGCTATGAACGAAACGATGAGCATTCCTGTTATCCCTACTGTTGAAAGCTTTGCCACAAACCTACAAAAAAAACCACAGTCAACGATCGTGCTTTCAAAAATAACCTGCTGACTGGAAGGTGGAAACGTACTTCACATTCATAGGGTTTTTCTCCAGTATGAATGAGCTTATGTTTTTTGAAATGCTCCGGATAAATAAAGGTTGCCAAACAAATGGTACATTTATAAGGTCTTTCTCCGGTATGGGCTGCTTTCATGTGGTAATCTAAGAGACGCCTTCTTTTGAATGCTCGACCACAATCAGTACATTTGTATCGTTTATCGTCGTAATGAGTAGATCTTTTATGCGATTGTAAGTTACTCCTTTGGCTGTAAAACCAACGTAGGGTTAGATATTTCAAAACAATTAATTGTATATCGAACGGTATGATCAATTACCCGAACGAAGCGCCGCAGAATTCACACTGGTAGGGTTTTTCTCCGGTGTGCGTACGCTCGTGATCTCTTATTTCCGGTTTACGACTGAAAGCTTTGCCACAGAGACGACAGATGAATGGTTTGTAACCGGTATGAATCACACAGTGGGTCTCCAGGTTACGTGCAGTGTTGAATGATTTTCCTATAATATAAATAAACGAATTAGTCGAGTTTTGAAAACGAAAAATTCATTCCAGGAGTTGAACTCCTTACCGCATTCTTGACAAATGTAATTTTTGATTCCGGAATGGATCCGTTCGTGATGAATTAAATTTTGTTGGGTGAGGAATGCTTTACCACAATTAATACAGGAGAATGGACGTGGTCTATCTTCGTGAGTTTTTTCGTGCGACTTCAAAGTATATTTTGAAGTGAAACTTTTACCACAGATTGAACAACAATATGGTCTTTCTCCGGTGTGCACGTTGTTATGCTCTTCTAATAAATTTCGCGACCTATTCAAAAAACAAATCGTCAATAGAAAAAAAAATCTCCCTTTTTTTCAAAAAGTAATATGGAATGCATACCCGAATCTTTTACCACATAATTCGCAAGTGTAATTCTTTTGCGAAGAGTTATGCATTTTTTTATGGACACGATAAAGTCTGAAATTATTAAACGTTCGATGACACACATCGCATTCAAAAGTATCATCTTCGTTGGTAATATGCTCGTCTAGATGTTTGGAGAGCTCGCTCCTTTTGAAAAATTCCACACCGCAGACGTCGCAAATGTACAAACGTATATCGTGTTTTTCCTTCACATGGGCAGTAATTCCTCGACCATCTGCGCTGAACTTGTTTTCGACGTTGCAAATCAAACATGTGTACGTTTCGCCTTCACGACTAACAACCTACAGGTGAAAAAAAAAGATTAGCTGATTTGACAAATTTCAGACTTCGCAGTATCACGTTTAATTTACCATTTGAGGTATTAAAACTTCTTTGGATTTTTTTGATTTCTTAGCAGAAGTCTTATCAGTTTTACGTTTTTTCTTAGCTTGTTTCTTTCCTTCTTCATCTTCATCGTCGTCGTCGTCATTATCATTATCGTTGTCATTGTCATTCTCGTTCTCGTTATCATTACTATCTTCGTCTTCGTCGTCCATTTCTTCCATCTTGATTTTAACTTCTTGATCGTTGGTTTCATCTTCTACGGGTATTTCTTCTTCATCGCCATTCAATTCGATGATTTCGTCGTCTGCGTTCTCATTTCCATTTTCAGCAGTTGTAGCAGGAGTAGTAGCAGCGGCCGGGGTTGCGGTGTTACCAGCTGCGTTTTCATTGTCACCTTCGAGCAATTCAATCAGACTAGCGGTCTCGTCTTCATCATTGCCTTGATCCTGTATTCAGAATGTACTCGTTATTAGGCTTTCTCACAACGAACGTAAGCGGAAAACAAAACAATACGTACTTTTTTACTCGGTCTCCCTCGTTTTCTTTTTTTAGGACTAGCATCGGCTTTCTTTTGTTCGGTTTTTTCTTCCGTAGTCGCAGACTCGGCTTCTTTACCGCCGGAAGCTTGTTTTCTACGATATAAACAAAAATTAAAGCTTAGATTTTCTTCTTTGTTAATTTGGCTTAATTACCCGTAATTATTCTTAGTTTCATTATGACTAGCCAAATAAGTTTCAGAACTAATAAAAATTAAATAACCCCAAAAAAATAAACAGCCGGAAATTTCTTTAAAATTCTTACTTCAGAGAACGTTGGTAACTACTCGACAGCTCCAATTTCAGCTCTTGTAGTCTTTCTTCGAGTTCATCGTATTCGTTACATGATTTAAAACATTTCTTACAAACGACGTTACTGTGTACATCTCCTTCGGTTAAAGTAACACCGAGTATGCAACCGATCACCGAAACGATGGTACGATCTGAAGTCGACACTCGTTGCTCGAATATGGGACAGCATTTCCTCGTGGAAACACCCATACTGGCATCACATATCAGACAAACTGTGTTATTGGTGGTCGCTGCTTCTTTACCAGCTGTCATTTTGCCGATCTACGAAATGAATTCAACTATAAATATACGCAATGTGTTGTACGTTGCATCACTATCATTTTGCGGTTGGCCTAGAGTATTTATTAGGCTATGCTAGAGAGGTAAATAAAAGCAAATTCTCGAAGAAGCATTCCATCTCAGCTCAAATTTCGACCTAACACAAATCAAATTAGCAAAATTCTATATTCGTTCGAACACTCAAGTTTGTAAACAATTTCGTTGATTGAGTATGAAAAATATGTCCAGAAAAAAGAATTAGCTAACGTATTTTTGTCGAGGGTGTGACATTTTGGTAGCAAAAAGAATTATTTAGGGTATCAAAAATGAATACCTAATTAAAATGATTAAATATTTTTGTTATCAACGAGAAAGAAAATTTTGAATAATGCAGAAATAGATATTTTTACATCTGTAAATTGGAAACAATGCGTTTGCAGTGCTGATACCGTATACAATGTTGAATAGTAAAATAAAAAAATTGTCAATCATTTAAATGATGTGAATTGAAAAATACTTACGATTACGTGTCACTTTGGCTGGAATTTATTATATATTCGTAAAATATGAATGTTTATACGGGATATTAAATGTTATTACACATAAACGTTCTTAATTTAATCATTTTTCACAATGGAAAAACAAGATGGCGAGGATTGTAAAGGGCAAACTTGGGAATTTTAATTCAGAGTGGGGGTAAATGCATCAATCCTATTGGACCATTCAAATGGATCGTACCGCCGTTTTAATGATCTATTCAAAAACTGGATGAAAATCGCTGAAAAAATGTTCAAGATAATAGCGCTACTGCTGGTGAAACAAGGAAGTAGTCTTTCCAAATTTTTATTTTTTTCATTTTTCAACTAGCAATGGGTTGATTTTTGAATTTCGTTTGAATTGAAATGAAAACAGAAGGGTTCTGGGTCATTGTAGTGAAAACACTGAAAACTGAACTTGTAATTTTATCACCGAATATTCTTCATTCAAGTTCAACAATTTTGGAAAAGGAGTTACTCAACATTTTGTCATTTTCAATTTCAAACACATTAAACTTATTTCGATTTTTTTGCGCAGCATTTGAAATTTTGAATCATTGTTACCAAGACAAATTTTGGGTTTTCAAAAAAACCTCTGAAAAAATCTTCATCACGTGTCAAGTTCAGCTTTGATTTGTGTTTTATTTTTAATAAACCAACCTCCTAATTTCAACGCCAACTGATATCAACAAAAAGAAGTAATAACATTACGGTAACAATAGACAAAATTTATTCGAGTTGGATTTCATACGTAATTAATACTTCAATATAAAATATTTATAATCAGACTTCAAAATACCCCTAAAATAAGAAAGACCGGTTAACATTTTGCCATATAAAAAGGTAGGTACATTGAGATAAATAAGACCCTGAACTATTAAAATAAATTAACTATGTACAATGTACATTCAAATACAACACACATCGATAGAAAAGAGAAATGAAATACGGTATTTATACGAAGAGATTTAACATGAACAAATCACAAACTAAAATGAAATTCGAAAAATATCACTCAACCAGAATTTTCATTTGAAATTAAACAGGCTGATATTTCAATCTATTCGCGTTCCTCTTACGAAGGGTAGAATTTTTTCGATTGGTCTTTGCTGTAGTCCAATAGTAACTGGCAAGGTTGGAAAGGAAGACCGTATAAGTCATAATAACCGGACATTTTCGATACCAATTTATTCGCTCCGTACCAATCCAACCATCTGAAAGGTCCGCCGGAGAATGGCGGGAATCCAAGACCGAATACAGCACCAACGTCTCCTTCAACCTACAAACAAAATAAAATTAATATAAACGTTAAGAATCGATGATGAAAATAATAACGTAAACATTACTCACAGGTCCGTTTAATATTCCTTCTTGTAAACATAAAACAGCTTCGTTTACGAATCTCGATACCATTCTCAATTGTAAATCTTCTTCTGATTGAGCTCCTTTTGGTTCCAACTTGAATTTACGATAGATTTCCATGGCACCAGGATTGATATCTTTGTTTTTACTATTTTCCTTGTAGATAAAGTTACCTTTGCCCGATTTGCGACCTGATTAAGGCAAATAAAGCGATGTATTAGTCGTCAAAAATACAGCTTAGGCTCGTAACGAGTGAAAAATCATACCTAAAAATCCTTTCGCAACGAATTCTTTTTGAACTTCAACATCCATTCCAGCAAATCGTTCTCCGAACGCTTTACTGAGATCAATTCCGATATGTGTTCCTACATCGATACCTACTTCATCGGCTAACGTAGCTGGGCCAACAGGGAATCCGAATTTTTTCATGATTTTGTCGATATCTTTTGGACTAATGCCTTCCTAAAAAATGAATAACCGGAATTTATTAATAATAACAATGTAAAAATTGGCCGAATAGGTTATGTGCAGTATTTACTTGTAAAATACGACCACTTTCCGTCATCATGGCTACCAATATCCTCGTCGTATAGAATCCAGGACCATCTTTGACGACAATTACAACTTTACCTTGCTTCAAACCAACTGCTACAGCTGCAGCTGCGGTATCTTGAGACGTTTTCTCGTGAGTAATGATTTCTAAAAGTTGCATTTTGTCTACTGGAGAGAAGTAATGCATGCCAATAACCTATAAATAGTTAAAAAGAAATCAATAAGGTATAATAATTGATCGATTGTTATTTTTCAGCTGTCAACTTATTCTTAAAATTTCAAATTTTATTAAATTGGAAATTGAAAAATTACTTTTTCCGGCCTGCTGCTTCCTTGAGCGATTTTAGTAATGGGAATAGCACTCGTATTCGTGGCGATGATGCAATGAGGAGGTGCTACGCTTTCGATTTCTTGGATAACTTTATGTTTAATTTTGATATCTTCGAACACGGCTTCGATAACAATATCGGCCTTCTTAAAACTATCATACGATAACGTGGCGTCTAATCCAGCTAGGAAACGATCCTTTTCAATGCTAAAATACATCAAATCATTTCAAAGTCAACAAATGATATTTCAAAATAAAGCGAGGAAACTGGAGATCAACGTACTCTGCCAGCTTCTTCCTTTTGACAGCGTTTATTAAACCTTTTTCAATCTGTGTAACTCCTCGTATTAATCCAGGTTCGGCGGCGTCTTTCAATATTACGTTGTATCCTTTATCGATCGATACTTGAATAATACCTGCACCCATTAAACCTGCTCCAAGGACTCCAACAGTCCTAAAGGAGAAAAGGGCAAATAATTATATTTATTAACAATGTCTAAGACTTGATAGAAATAATACTTACTTAATTTCTTGTTTAGGAACGCCAAATCTATTTTTTTTACATTCGGTTTGTCCTCTGAATAAGCCCATTAATCCTTTACTTTGGGGTGTCATGGCTAATTCACCAAAAGCGGTATGTTCGGCGATATAGCCTTCTTTTTCTCCTTTTTCAACTCCGGTTTTAATAACATCGATGATCTAAAATTTTGACGATGAATGAGAATTGAGAAAAGCTTATGAAATTCACATTTGATAATAAATATAGTTTACTTTTAACGGAGCTGGATATAATCCTTGAGACATCTTCATGACTTTCTCACGAGCTTTACCAAATATGTAGTTTCTAGCGAATTCGTACTTCAAAGCGAAGTTGATAATTTTATTTACTAATCCTTTTGTCTGTCTGTTCGGTTTCAAGTCACCATCGGCCAATTGAATAGCAGCTTGAATAGCGATTTCTTCCAAATATTCACGTGTTCTACGAAAAGTATACAAAAAGAAATTGGTTACTTAAATCATATTAATGGTATTATTAAAAAGTATAAAATCGTCACCTTTGTTCGGGAGGAGCTAATCCAGGACCTAAAGGATCCACTAGTTGATCCACTAAGCCAATTTTTTTCGCTTTATTGGCATTAACATTTTTTCCAGTCAATGCCATATCTAAGGCATCCATCACTGAGGTCAATTTAGGTAATCTTTGAGTGCCTCCGGCGCCAGGCAAAATGCCCAACATGACTTCCGGCAAACCCAACATGGTTTTTCGGTCGTTAACAGCGACACGATATTTACAAGCCATGGCTACCTGAAAATTCACCCAAAAGGTAAAATCGGTGCGATATAAGTGGAAAAATAATAAACTTGATTCTTACTTCTAAGCCACCACCTAGACACGAGCCTTGAATAGCAGCTACGATAGGTTTACAGGACTTTTCTATGTTGGATAACACTTCTTGACCATCTTTGGAAACCTGTTGAACTTCTTCGACAGTTTTTAATTTTTCTAACATGGAAATATCGGCTCCAGCGATGAAACATCCGGGTTTGCCAGAGATGAGTACAGCGCCTTTGACGCCAGGATCACTTTCGACTTTTCGAAGCAGCGAAACAACTTCGTCCATTACTTCTTGGTTCAAGGAATTTACCTGATAAACAATAGTGACGTAATTAAATTTAAATACAATGGAGTCGTGTACATTAGTGTTGATTTATATCGTACTTTAACATTTGGCGAGTCGAAAGTTAGCACCATGATATTCTGAACAACTTTAGGTTTAAAATGTTTGTTTTGGGCATCGCTTTGGAAACTCCTCAATGCCATTCGCCCTAAATCATACAAAAATCAAAATGCATTACACTACAGAAACACAATGATCGTGTTACGAAGAAAATTCGTGGAAACAGCAGAAAGGAATTTTATCACGAAAATGTTCGTTTTCTAAAATTCAACTTATGACATGACATGACATAGGTAGAAACGTTGACTTTGAACAAGTCTGGTAAACATCGAAGATTAATGACTTTAACCTAACCCAACTTTTAACAATTGACTGGTAAAACTTACCTATTCTGTTCATGTGTTTCTTCATCGATAATTTGTGCACCGTTCCAATATATTTATAAAGAGACATATTTAATATTTCCAAAATCTAAAAATTTAAAAATTAAGTACTACAGATAAGAAAAAAAAAGACTAGGAAGTTGCCTTGACGTTAGACAACAAGTTGGCCCGCACTCCTGCAACCAAAACCAGACAGTGCCAAGATTATGCAGTGTTACATATGAAACAATGTTTCATGTATCAAGTACATACGTGTAACTAGTGAACAGTGTTTCTTAAATATTTTCAATATTGTTCACTTCGTTATGGATTATAGACAGAAGAGTAGCCTAGGTTGACGAGTGGCTAGACCAAGTTTCATAATCCAATGCACGTAATGATGAAACTTCAAACTACTGTTTGTGAAAAATCCGAACGGTAAATTGATAAAAATGAAAGAAAAATGATTAATTACCGACTAATTAGATTTTTTTTAAGAATCACTTGTAATAAGAATTGAAAAATGACGTAAGTCGAATTAAATTGATAAGCAATACTGCAGCTGACGTTGCAGCTGCGAGCAAAGCAAAACAAATCAATCTCGTTCACTCGTTCCTTTCGTTCAAAATTGAACGTTTGAATCAGATATGAAACCGAAACGTAACAAAAAAATCAATTTCAATTTTTTTTTTTTTTTAAACAGTCGATGAGTCGAAATCTGTCGATGTCGAAATTCAAAAACACGACGAGCCAAGTGAAAATGAGAAACTGTCGTCGCTTGGCGGTCCTTAACTTATTCGTTGTAATAAATTAGTTATAATTAAAAATACAATGAGACGATTGGACATTATGGACAATTTTGTGGACTACAGCTTCAAATTACTAGTAATAATAAACTTTGCAAACGATAGAATTCGGTTCACTAGATTTTGTGCAGTGAATTATTGAAATAATTATGTAAAGTGAAGTACCTATTCATGAATATCAATCTCATTCGCTCATGAGTTATAACAGTTGCATCGATGCATTAATTAAAGATTGCATACATTACAATTATTCACTTCATTAAAATTATTTTAAAAAGTGGGCTGCAAACGGCGACAACGAAAAATCTTGAGTACAGAAAGTGAAATTGAACCAGGGTTCACAATAAAAAATAATTACTATCGAATCGAATTAAATACACGTAGAAAATTTAGTGATTCAATTTTATATTAATAGAAGCAAGTCAAATCAAAATAACAACGAAAATTATACACGTAAATGCAAAAATTAACTCGAGTAAAAGTATTACTCATGAAAATATTCAACATCAAACGAAATAATATTGATTGTAAAATAACCGCAATGTTAGAAGAATAAAACAAAAAAAAAATCGCCTTAATATAATATACGATAATATTATACCTAATTTCAAAAACTTTAATTAATATCAATTGCTTGAGACAGATGGTTACTTTTTAGTATAGATATCATTCAATATTACAAAATTTCAAAATAATACTTCCCATTTTGATCGATGATTGGCAGTAAAAGTTAAAGTAAAAAGTATCCATTGAATATTCCCATTTGAAAAAAATAATGTAAAAAAGACGATAAAACTTATTCAAAGTAAAATACGCAATGAACAAAGTTCTTGAAAAAAATGAACTACAGGAACACGGACGATACCGAAGTAGTTGTTCAACAGCGTTTACAAACACAACCGCTTAAAAAAATGAAACTCCACGAACACAGTAATTATTTCTATAGAGCAAGTAGATCCTGAACGACTGATTATATTTGGGGTAACGATAGAAACTTTTTGGTAACTTTTTACGTCAACATGAACATGAATCCTCCGATGGCTCCTCGTTGGTTTTATGAATTTTAAACGAATCCCTATTGAAATTTTGCAATTCTAATCGCGATCTGTTTGACTGGACTAAATGCTGCGCTATATCGGTGAACATTTCTTCAACGCCGGCTCCAGTTTTACACGAAGTTTTATACGTAGCGCTAATCAAATTATGGCACTGTTCGCTAAAAATATAAAATTTATTAAAAAATGAACCCTACGTTGCAAAAAGTAGGAAACTTGACACTTACGAAAATGATTCTAAATCAGCGGGTGTCACTTGGGGCATAGTTCCTTCCAAGTCTTCTTTGTTACCACATAGAAATATTTTTGCGTTTTCAGCGTACGTGACGACGTCTAACAAATGTTGAGAAAGGACATGGAATGAAGTAGCATTGTCCAAAGAAAACACCAAAATAGCTGCCTCGGCGAATTTGTAATAACTCGATGTTATCGAAGCTACTCTTTCCATACCACCTGTATCCCACAGTTGCAACTGGAAATAAATTGATTTATTAGAACTCGATAGAGTCGAGTATTCCAAGACATATTGAAAAATTAATCACACGTACCTTGATGGATTTATCACCGACATTATATTCTTTATTAAAATGATCCAGTCCCAGGGTCGATTGTTTATCAGACGAAGGTATGAACAAATTGAAGGCAAATCTTCGAAACAAAGAACTTTTTCCAACGCCATATTCACCGCATAAAATAACTTTCTGTTCTGGAATTTTTGTAGACGCCATTCTGATCAAACACAAAGTGATTTCCAAGTGTCGATGATCCGAGTAAGAAACACTACGCCAAGAAGATGCAGTATCATGCGGGTATGTGTGGGATTACATAATGGAAAACTGCATGCATAATTAATTAAGTAAGATTTTGACGATTGATTGGAAAAATTAGATTATTCTTATCAAACGAGCAATTTTTTACGTTGTTTATTATTTACCTATTAGTTGCTTAAGTACTCGATAGATGGCGCTAATTTTTTGCTGTTAACAGAAAATCGAATTTTTTTTTGAAAACTTTCATATTTGAAAGTTGATCGGCGTTTTTATCACTGATCACAGTTTTGCAAAAAATTTCAAACTTCTTGAATTAAATTTCACCTAACCAAAAAATTATACCCGTTTCTAAAACCAGTTTATCGAATGTGTAGTTGGTGTTTTAAACGATGTTAATCAAAAATAATTCGTGAACCATGTTACGTAAAAATTCAGTCCTCAAGAAATGCTACAATGTGTATAAAAACCAATACTCCTACATGTCTAAAAATACCAATTCTCCTATGTACGTCTTCGATAGAACCGCAAAAAAATTGCAAAAAGAACGAGGTATCATACATCCTGAAAGTAAACTCGCCGATTACCTGAAGGAAGAAGTAGGATCGAGAATATATGATAATTTAATCGATATCAAAAAAACACATAATAAAATTGTTGATCTCAATTGTGGTCGTGGATATGTAAGTAAATACATAGATGCAGATATGACCAAAGAACTAATTTTGTGCGATTCGTCTTCTTCAATATTGGACCAATGTGAAGAGCCTAAAGGAGTGAAATGCACTAAGATGGTCATTGACGAAGAGGACTTGCCATTTGCACCGAATTCCGTTGACGTATTTCTATCTTGCTTGTCATTGCATTGGGTGAATAATCTACCAGGAACGTTTTCTCAAATTATCAAGTGCCTTAAAAATGACGGTGTTTTGATCGGATCTTTATTTGGTGCAGATACATTGTACGAGTTGAGGTTAGGATCTTACTTCACATGAAATGTAATATCACATTGAACTTGGAAAAAATGAGTAATGGTTTGTTTCACAGGTCATCTTTACAATTGGCTGATTTAGAACGAAACGGTGGCGTCTCAATTCATATTTCACCTTTTGCAGCTGTACGTGATATAGGAAGTTTATTAACAATAGCTGGATACACTTTACTTACCATCGATACAGACGAATTGAAAGTTGGTTACCCTTCCATGTTTGAATTAATGTGGGACTTACAAGGTAATTCTGCTACAGCACTAACTCAATTATCGCAGCAATAATTGATGCAATTTCCGTTACAGCTATGGGAGAAAATAATGCTGCCCTCAATCGATGCAATCACCTGTCCAGAGACACATTATTAGCAGCTGCAGCCATATACGAAAACATGTACGGAGAGTCTGGAAAAATACAAGCAACCTTCCAGTTAATTAATTTAATCGCTTGGAAGCCTGATCCTTCTCAACCAAAACCTGTACCTCGAGGCTCCGGCGAATACTCGCTGAAAGATTTAAACAAATTAGATGAAATTATTAAAGAAAAAGGCTTCGTCGATTTAAACGAGAAAGGAAAAAAGTAGTCATTTCGTATTAAAAATTGTGTTACCAAAAAATAAACAAATTCAACAATAAATAATTCGTTAATATCACACGAGTAAATAAAATGCAGCTTAAATGGTCTATCAATTTCCCACTTTGTCATCTTCACTGTCACCCATAAACTCTTCGGATTTTAAACCCCACTTTGACGAAGCAAATGCAATTTTTTCAGCGAATGTGGCTCCGGTTGGAAATGCGCAGATGGGTGGTTTTTTATCGATGTCAGATTCATCTTCACTGGTCTCAGAATTATACTTACGAGTTCTATTTTTATTCGTCTTTATATCTTCCAATTCATCGCTACTCGATATCTCCTCTTCGGTCAACTCGACGTCGTCTTCGTCGACCAAATTTTTATTTTGTAAAGCTACTCGTTCTCTTTCCTTCCATTCTTGGGCTTTATCCTTCAATGCAAGTTTCAGCTCGCTGATTAATAATTTCGAACATTTCTTCGTAACGATAAAATCCTCGTCCGGATTTTCTTCTTCGATCTTCTTTTCTTCTGTTGAAACACCTATGAATATTTCATCTGGGCATGGAGGACGAAAATCAGACTTGCCCACAGATAGAACAATTTTCTGACTGGTGTCGGTTTCTTCATTGCTGGCGACGATAGGACTGAGATCGTCATTCGAGGGTTTAGGTTTCTGACGTAGCACGTAGTTATAAAAATCTTCGATCACCGATTTAGAATGTTCGTAATTTTGCACTAATTCTTCGGAAAACGCATCGAGCGTTAAAACGACCTTATCGTGATCACTATTTTGTAACCTGGTATTTTCCAAATACTCCTCGATGTGACGACTTTTTTTCAGCAATGATTGTAAATTATGAGATACGCTACAAATTTTAACGTAAGCTTCTTTATAGACCCAGTCAGCATTTGGAGTGGTTTTACGGTCGTCTGGTTTTTCTAAAATGTAAAATATGTGAAATACGTCTTTAATTTGCGAGTGTAATCGAGCACAATTTGAGCCAATGATGTTGACGAAAGTTAACAGATCGTCTTTACGGATACGATTAAGGCACAATGAAGGATTCATGTTGAGGCAGAGACGTTTGAGGAACTCTGATTGCAGCAGTAAATAAATGTATTTCATTTTCTGAAAATAAAATTCCGAGTAAATGAAAGTATATCGATTGTATTTCAATTTTCCAAGACGTCAAAGATACCTGCAAATCATCCACGGTGATCGTTTCTTTTTGGTTTTTCGAACAATGTAGCTCTTCCTCGTTCAAACAAGCTAAATAGAAATTCATACTATCGGCAGATTTCTTAATTGGAAAGTTTTTCAGCAGAGAGCAAATTGTAGTTTTCAAGTTTAAAATAATTGACTGCAAAGTATTATAAACAGCGTGTCGTAGTTGAAACATGATTTGTCCTCTGCAATTGTCGTTTCCAGAGGATATCCCGAAAGACGATTTTCTGCAAAAATCAATAAATAAAAAAAATATAAAAATTCAAAAAGAAAATTTTACATGAAAATGGAAGTATTGATAAACATACATTTTATTTTGGTTGACTGAATAATACGCCAATACTTCCGATTCTTGAATGAACTTTATACATTTGTGCAATATCATCGATAAATCTTTCATATTTTTGATCATTTTAAGTATACGAGTTTTATCTGCATATTCGATGTAAGCTCGACGAAGACGTTTCGCAATAAATACTATTAAAGGTGTAAGACTCAATGATATGTACGCGAGTGGTTTAAATTCGAATCTACGAAACGAGCAAAATAAACATATGGAACTGGTAACCGACGTTTGACAAATTAATTTGAAGCACGAAGACCTGAAATTCAAAAATAATTCTGTTATAATATGAAATTATCAACTCGAAGGCAGGTAATATGAAAATTCAACCAACTTTACGAGTGAGTAGGACTTTTGGTAAATGGTAGTGAAATTCTTGATAATTATTACATCGTCGTGAAACACAAGATTACTATCGAGTATGATATCGACGAATTTATTCAAATTTTCGGCGTTCTGTGTAGTAATGAAATAAAAATTAGAGACAAAATTGAAGAATTCACCGGTGATACGAATTTGAGGAAATTACCTCGGGAATATGAACGGTCTTGGTCTCATTTCGATCAAACACTTCCTGAAAAACATACCAGTTACTAAAAATGAATTCAATTTTAGTATTTTCAGGTTTAACAAAATTTCATACCTGAGGAGATTCGGAGTTGTCAGTTTTTGGAATTTCGGCTGATTCAAAATCATTCAATCCGTTCTCAAGCAAATGAGTGTATAAGGCGGAATTCTGAAATATTAAAAAAGATTTCATTGATTTAATAAAATAACCGATGAGAATAAATCGAATGAGTAATAATATCGAGGGAAGCATTACCTGAAGAACAACTTCATCGTCATCTTCTTCCATATTGAAATTTCACTACAAATTTACCATCTGTTTTTAAATACTTGATTCGTTATGAATTATTAGACTTGAAACTTCAAAACTTGTGAATTTAAAACATTTTTGACCGAATTTTGATGAAACAAAAGATGAATTTCAAAATTGGAACTTGAAAAATTTAAAATTGAATATGAATTGATAACACAAACAAAAACACCGAAAAACATCTGTTTTCTGATAAGGATTAAGGAATCGAGATCGATCAAGCGACTTTTCTGTTTCGATGTTCAATACGAAGAAATCGATTGTTGCAAACTCGTTTTTATTTTCAAAACAAAAATTCAAAATTGCATAATTATTCAAAATTTTAAAAAAAATTCAACTCATTTCATTTTTTAAATTTCTAAATTTTTATTTGAATATTCAAAAATTCTCCAAAATCTCCTCACAGAATAAAATTAATTTGGAGAAAAAAATAATTACCCAAAAAATTTTTCAGGATAAATTTTCTTGCATAATTTTTTTTTAAATCCTCCCCGCCAAAAAACCACTTTTTGAAATCCTCTTTTTGAATGATATTTTTATGAGAAATATCATCACATCCGAAAAGTAGAGAAATTTTTTTATCCAGAAAAAACCTTGATTTTTTTAATGAAATATATTTTTTCTTCTAAAAAAATAAGAAATTTCATTCTGCAAACAATTAAAAAAAAATCCAAAAAATTGTAGAATAATTGTTTTATTTTCCCCAAGAAATCCAGCATTTTTTTCAATTGGTCCAAAAAATTAAAGGGATTGCTTACTCTACAAACAAAAATAATAAGAATACCTACCTATCTTTTATTAAAAAAAACATTTGATGAGGTTCAAGTTTTTCTCGTTAAAAAATTTTCTTGGAAGGTTGATCTTGGAAAAATCTGGTGAAAGATCTCTTATATTAAAAAAAAAAAAATTGAAGGAAATCATTACAGACGAAAATTTGAGAAATTCTATTATCCCAAAAAAAAAACTTGATACATTTTCTAAAAAATGAAAAACACTTTTTTCTTCCAAAAAAATAGGAAATTTCATCGTGCAAAAATTAAAAAAAATCAAAAAAATTGTAGAACTGTTTTATTTATCCCCCCCCCCACCGCCAAAAAATCCAGCATTTTTTTCAATTGATCCTTTTGTTTTTGAAAAAATGAAAAAATCTTTTATTCAAAAACCCAACAATTTAGGTGTTGAAAAAATTGAAGACATTTTTTAATACCTACAATTTATTTTTTTTACCAAAAAAAAATTCGAGGAATTTTTATTTTCATTCCTAAAAAATAGGAAATTTTTTCTCCAATAATATTGAAAGATCATTTTTCTTTTCGAAAGACTTTTTATTCAAAAAAATTATAATAAATAAAATAGCTAATTGGAAATTGTTTTACCTATAGGTATATTTTTTTATACATAGGTATAAAACTTCTTTCCACCAAAAAAAGTGGAAAATTTTTTATTCAAAAAAATAAATTGAGAAATTATCTACCTGTTTTTGCAATAAAATTGAGAAGTTATTTTTCTTTCCAATAAAACTGAAAGACTTTTTACGTTACTAGGGAGATAAAGTGCTACTTTATATACCTCTCGCTGATCTTTCGGTAGTATAAAGAAGCCTTTTTCTCCCTCGTAACGTAAAATATTTTAGCCAAGTAGGGAAATAAACTACTATTACTTTAAAAAAATAAAAAAAAAATAAAAAATGGAAAATTGCTGTATAGGAATAGTTTTTTTTAGATGTTCCAAAAAATTGAAAGAATTCTCATTCCAAAAAACTAAAAAAGAAAAATTGAGAATTTTTTCGAGAAAATGAGGAATATTTATACTTACTTACTCTAAAAAAAAATGAGAAATCTCTCTCCATCTCCAACAACAATTTAATTTTTTTCGGTACCTATTCAAAAAATCGAGAATTTAAAAAAAATAAAAAAAAGAAGTTATGTGAATAGGTATCTACTCTCGAAAAATGAAGAAATTTTTTTTTCTCTAAAAAATGGGGAAATTTTTCAAAATGCAAAATATTTTTACTCTCAAAAAATAAAATATTTTATTTTGAAAAAAAGTTGATTTTCTATTCAAGAAATTGCTTTGAATGGATACTGTTGTCCATTAATTTTCATTTTGGAATATTTGAAATTTGGGGCCTCAACTCTGATTTAGGGTCTAAATAAACTTATACCTAGGTTCCTAGTAAAATCAAAATCAACGAAAAATCAATAAAGTTTATTTGAGAGAGGAAAAAAGAAAAGACAAATAACTGTATAAGTTAAAGTTCACCTGAATGAATTATGGATCGAAGTACAAGACAATACTATACAAGTATACAGGTACAAAAAAGATCACTCTAAAAACGATTTAAAAAAATAAAAAAATATCTAACAATAACGACTAGAGAAATAAGACACATCCTTCTATCAAATAAGTAGATATCTAATTTTAAAAAATGAAAAAGTCAAAAGTTAACATTTTTTCTCACTAATTAATTTTTGTATTTTTCTTTGCACGTCCGCATCGAAATAAGTTATATTTCGAGAAATGAAAGACGAAATTACTCCACCCCTACATCTCTCATAACGTGTGATACCATTCCACTGATTACTTTGGTTTTTTTCACCAGTCAACATAGAATAAGGAGACGAACACGAGTAGTGACTTCTGTTCGTGTTATTTTTCAATTTCCTATTACCGTGCAAATATAGGCATATTTGACACTCAAATTCGTCAACGAAGTTTTCTTTAGCGTCGTCAGCGTGCCATTTCCATCTTCTAAATTTCATCATATTTTTCAGCATCTGATTACTAATGGTTCCTTCGAGTTTATGAGCCAACATCTGGTTGTATAGGTTATCGATCGAGTTCAGTTTATTCAAGTAATTACTCAGGTCCAGAGGTCCGTTGAAATCTGATATTAAAATTGCTGACTCGTGATTGGGTAACCAGTCCTGGAAAATTAATTTCTCTTTAGGACGAAGTATAAAGGGAGAATTTAAAAAGGAAAAAATTAATCACATACTCGAACGGTTGGTGATCCGAAATAAATAGGTACTGAACCTACTATCAAAGGACGCCATAATTTTTCTGTAATGTAATCATCACAGACAGCGTTTTCTATCGCTAAGGTAAACTTATATCTAGCGACGAAGCGGAGGAAATCGTCGGAATAAAAATTTGATATGTTTTTTTGCCTAAATAAAAACAAAAAATAAGAAATTAAAAGATATCTGCAAGTTGTTCTTAAATTATTTTTTTCTATAAAATAATTAATACCTACGTACTTTTCTGGTAACTTGACATTATTTAAACATTTACCATAAGAATCAATTGATATGTATTTGCTAAGCTCAGCAACATAAGCATCACGATCAGTGAATGTATCGCAATCTGATTGGATATACAACACAGGTGAGATAACTTCTTCTTTCACGTAAGTATTTTTATCTTCGACAGGTACGAAATATTTCAAATCTAAAAAAAAAAAAAAATCCACATGGAATCATTTTTTGATTGTGTTTTAGTTGTAAAATCTTAAGTCTTAACTCTTGAGTCTACCTCTGATATCATTCAGATCATCCAGATGTAAAACATTCAAAGGGAAATGACTCGATCTACTGAACGTCGAAGTGAAATCAAATAATTTGAGAAAATCCTCGTTTAAAAGTATTGGCATATTTTTAGGCGACTCTTCGTGTAGCAGGGCCCAGAACATGTTCATTTTTGGTAAAGGTAGATCCTCGAGATCGATGTCACTTCCGTAAAAAGCAAACGCCTGTAAAATCACACCAAACTCGTAAAAATCAGTTTGTAAAATTCATAGATAGGTAATAAGCTGAGTAACCTTGATATTTACTTTGGTGTTCTTTTGATTCCATAAACTGCGATCGTGAGAAATTAAACATTCTCTATTGTAGCATTTTCGGATTTCATTTTTTCGGCCAATGCGAGGAGTCCACCACAAAATAAGAGGTAACCCTATATTTAAAAAAAAATTATTATCTACCGATTTTTGGCAAAATTTTCTATTTTTATGAAAATTATTAATTTGCCACAAAATTTAAAATTTAAAAAAAAGAATACAAATTTGTCAATACTTATTTTTTTTTTATCTTAAACCATTTCTTTTTTATAATTTATTAATAATTTCAGATAATCTCCTGATTTTAAATAATTTTTCAATTTTTATTTTTTTATTTCTTTTCAATTTTTTCCAATATTGTTGGTTTTCCAAAATTTTTGTTTTTTTTTTCCATTTTATTTATTTATTTTTTTTATTTTCAGTTTTTTTATTTTTATTTAATTTTTACTTTTTTCCCGTTTTGATTCCTTTTATTCACAATTTTTAATCTTGCACCAAATTTTTATAGTGGTAAATTCTTTAAATTTTTTGTTTTATACCTAATTTACAACTTTTTCAGTTTAAAAAAAAATTATTTAATATTTTCCATTTTTTTTCTGTTTCAATTTTTTTCTGTAATTACCTACGTTAGTTTTTCCAAGTTAAATTTTTTCTGTTAGTATTTACTTATAGTTCATTTTTTTTTAAATTTTTAAAATGATTTTTGATTTGTTTCAATTCTTTATTCTTAATTTTGTTTCAACGTTTTCTTTTTTTAAAAGTTTTTTTGAACTATTAGGCCTATAGGTAAGGTACCTACTAGAAATTTTTTTTTAAATTCCATCATTTCAAATTCATTTATTTTTTTCAAACTTTTGTTCCCTTTCAATTGTGTCATTTTTTAGTTACAATTTTTTTAAATTACTTAAAAATATTATTTAGTCTTCCACTCCAACTTTTTTAAATTGCCAATTTTTCTAATTTTTCCAATATTTATTTCTGATTTTGATATACCAAATTAATTATTTTAAATTTTTTAGAAAAGGAGATATTTCAAAGCATGAAAAAGAAATTTTCATTTTTTTAAAAGTTTCAGTTGACAATTTAAAAAGGATACCTATATTATAGTTAAAAAAGTATTTTAAAATTTAAAAAAATGAAAAATTGTAAAAAAAAACATTAAAAAATATTCAAAAACATTTTTCATTTTTAATTTTGATCCAATTTTTTTATTTTCTTATTATTTTAAATATTTTTTTTCACTTTTTCAATTTTTTATTGTTTTTTCAAAAATTTATTTTCAAGTTTTTAGAAAAACAAATCGTGAAAGAAAATAAATTAATTAAAAAATTCAATTCAAAATTTAAAAAAAAAATCAAGATGATTATTTGAAAAATATATGTAGGTAAGTAGGAAACTATATTCCAAAAAAAATTATATTACGTCTTGTAATAAGATTTCTTAAAGAAAACATTTTCATTTTTCAATCATTTTCAACATTATTGTTTCCATTAGATATAGAATAGAATTTTATTTTATTTTATTTAATGACGCCCGGCGTCTAGGCCATTAACGTCAGCTATACAATTTATACTACTCAGAAAATAATTTTAAACAGAAAAATACTAATACTAATAATAATAACATGAAAAACGTAAAGCGAATAATATAACATGATGAAAAAAACAAAGCGAATATTGTAACATGATGAATAAATAAATAAGTGAAAAACGTAAAGTGAATAATATAACAAAAAATAAAGAAGTACATTAGATTTATTATATGAGCTCATATAATTTGATAACTTTAAGAAACAATAGTATTTTTTGGCATACTATCTCGCTATCTTCATCGACATTTTCGTATTAGAAAATATTAATTTTTAATTTGGTCATAATTTTTGTTTTTCATTTTATTTTTTATTTTTTTATTGTTTTCAATTTCTAGCCTTTTCAATTGTTTCAATTTTTTATTATTTTTAAATATTTTATGTGTTGTCTTTATAACTTCTTAAAATTGAAAATTTTTCCATACGTAATTTTTTCTATTTTTGATTTACTTATTTCAACAATCTTTTTAAAAGATTTTCCAAAATTTTTACTTTGTCTTAAGGATTAATTTTTTATTTCTAAATTTCAATTTTGTTACAACTTTTTACAGTTTTTTCTGTTCAGGTAGGCAGGTATTTAATTTTTTTTCAATTTTTTTTTTTTTCATTTTTTAAAAAATTTTCTTTTATTTTAATTTTTAGCATTTTTATTTTCTTTTTCAATTGGGTCAATTTTTCATTGTAAGTATTCAATTTTGTTTCAACTTTTTTCAATAATTTTTTGTTTTAAACTTTTTTTTCAAAACATTTAAAAAATTTTTTTTTTACAAAAAAAAGTCTTTTATGAATTTAGTCAAAATTATACTCATTTTCGAACCCCCTCTCCCATCAGCCATTAAAAATATTTAAATCAATATAAAGAGGTACCTATCTGATATCTCTCGTAATCGATTTTTAATTAATACCTGAATTATGTTTGCCAGCATTTTCATCCTTTTGCCACAAGTGGAATGAAACCTGAAGAAAGTATTACTTTTTTAAGTCCACAATTTACACGATGTAAAGAAAACAAACAAATAAAATTATAAATACCTCCAGTAAAACCGTACAACTGATGGAAAATGCAATTAGAATACAAACGAAGTGGCTCAAATAAATCAAACGTTTTAAATACGTTCGTAACACGAAGTATCCAATAATGAAAAACACACCCGTTTCTAGAATCACCACAATCATGGTATTTCCGTTTTCCTGAAACGATAAAAATAAATAAAACGAGTGATTAACAAGCAGGCATCTATTTCAATTATTTGTACCTATTTGTATATTCTATTTTTATTCGAGAAAAAAAAATATAGAAAATGGATTCGTCGATTTTGATTTATTTTCTAAGTAGGTACCCCTACCTATAATTTTTTTTTCAATTCATAATTTTGAACTCGCTTCAGCCCTTATATTAATTGTTGAAAATATACAATACAAAAAAATATCATAATTTAATACCAACAAAACCGCTGTTGGTTTGGGATTACACGAAATTAAGCGCACTCATAGACTCATACTACTATTTCCTACGTGTTTTGTGCGGTTATAAAAATAGATATCTCAAATTTGTGTATTTTAGCTCGTTATTTGATTAGTAACGATTCCTACTGCGCTATAAACGGAACGAATTTTTTTCTAATCGAATTTCGTGGTTTTATTTTTCGTGTGTGCAATTAATATCAGGAGCAAAATATTGTCTTTCGAAGAAATTATAGGTAAGTGTGATTTTTACGTGGTGGTAACGAACAAGTAAAAATGATTAAATCGATGTAGGTAGGTACGTACTACGTACGTCGTACCTCCTACCTAGCTATTTTTTGATTTTGAGAATGTGCATATATTTAATGGCGTTGTAAGAAGAGAACCCTATACGAATGAAAAAAATTTTCCCTACTCAATTTTTCATAAATTTTATTGAAATACAACGAATTTAAAATGAATTTAGTATTTTAATTATTTTACTAATTTATTTTACGATGAATTTCAAATTCATTTTCAATATTTTTTGGTGTTGATTGGTCTTTGATTTTTTTGATGGTGGGAGGAGGTAGGTATCACAAAAATGTCTAAGTATGTAACCCACTGATTCTTCTATCGAATCTTCGAGAAGTAAATCGTACTAGATTATTATAAACAAAAAATTCAAGTAAGAGGTAAAATTGAACGAAGTAAGTGAAATACGTAAATTCGTTTATTTGGTCGTTGAACTAAACGAAAAAATAAATTTGGCATCGATCTAGCAATCGCAAAGCTAATTTCACTCGTTTATGGGAAAAAATCCAACTGCTTTCTTACCTCAAGGTAAATACCAAACGTATAAGTAGACTAAAGGTAAATAAACACAAAGAATCCAGTCGAGAGTTCGATTACCGATTTGGCACCGTACAATTTGTGCCAAAAAATATAAAACACTTTGTAAAAAATTTCAATAACTTAAGCTTGAGGAAAGAAATAAAATCAGCTAAAATTCCAATTCCATGGATTTGAAGATGTTCAAATTTTAGCAACAAAAAAATAAAATTAATTTTTTTAATAGGTACTCTTTTAAAAAAAACGAAATAAAGTGATCTAACTAAAAATGGCGCCTTTGGAGCCAAATTAGGGAGTAGGGATGATCTAGGAATCTGAAATTTCTATGCACTGAAGAAAAAGTGGGTCTCCACCAGAAGTGCAAAATTTTTAAAAATTTTCAAAAAAGAGTTCAAAGGTGGGAACTTACAAAACACACATCAGGGACATAAAACGAACCCATGATAAACTTTTAGGGCTCATAAGCCAATTTGGAAGGCCTGAAGGGTGATTAACGTGAAAAAATAATCCCAAAATTGTCTTTTAGGGGCCGAAAAAAGGGTGATAATGACCAAGTGGGCAGGTGGGCCAAAATTTTCATATATTGGAGATAGTATATTGTCCTTCAAATTCCAAAAAGTTTCGTCACTTTGGGCTCCTCCTGGCCCTGGAGTCATTACAAAAAAGGGTCTTGCCCCTAATTTGAGCCTTGAAAGTCTAAACCACCAAAAGGTGCATCAGTGACCTCTATCGACTCTTAGTTGTAAATTTTGATCTCCCACGTCACTTGGTTTGGGCTGTAGGCGTGTAGACTAATTAACAGGGTGCTTCATAATTTCTTTTTTTTCTAAATGTCAAGGTTCGGCCCTCAAAAAATTATTCTTTTGGTGTAAAATCAACTTCCTAAAAATATTTTCTCCAAAAAAAAAATATTTTGAGTGGTGGAGCAAAGCCCCCTTTATTTAGACAATTTTAAAAATTTTCAAAAAATTGGAATTTTTTTTTTCCAATTTATTATTATTTTTTTTTAACAAAATGGTCACTACATAGGTATCTTTTACTAAACAAGACCATTTTTGGCGATTTTTCATATTCACACCCGTTTTTAAGGAGCTCCTAGCTTTTTCTACATTTAAAAAAAAAAATCAAAAATTAGCAGGAATGAAAACTAAAAAAACTAAAAGAAATGGAATCGAAGTAATATTGTCTTAACATAATTATAAATTTTTATCCAAAAAAATATACTTATATGGCGATTTTTCAACTTTGCCTCAGTTTTCAGGAAATGCATCTTTCTGGAAAAATGGCGCAGTTCATGCCAGTTCTTAAAAATTGAGTAAACGTTGAAAATTCGCCATGAATATTTTTTTTGGGGTAAAAATATATAAATGTTAAGACAACTTTGATCCCAATTTTTTTTCATTCTAGCTGATTTCAAAATCTTTTTTCTCAAAAAACGTTGAAAAAATGTGTTTTTCATGTCATATTTCCTCAAAAACAGGGATAAAGATGAAAAGTCGCCGGAAATGCTCTTGTTGGGTAAAAGTACCAATATGTAGTGACCATTTTGTACAAAAAAAAAAATGAATTCCAATTTTTTGAAAATTTTCGTTTTTTTAATAAAATGGACTCTACACAATCTCTCAAGAGGACTTTTTTGAAGGAACATTTCTAGTAAGTTGATTTCATAACAAAATAATTTTTTTTAGGGCCGGATTGACATTTCGAAAAAAATTAAATTATGAAACACCCTACTAAACCCATAAAAAAATCACTATCAAAATATGAAAATTTTTAATTTTTATCCCTACGCCCATCAAAGTCAAAAGGGAGTCCACAAGGTGGAAATCTACGAAAGGCACAATCAGAGACATGAACTGAATCTACGATGAAATTTTGGTACCTTTAGATCTTTTTTGGAGGCTTGTAGGCTGAAAAAATGATGTAGCCCAACACTCACTTTTTGAGTCCTAAAAAGGGGGAGGGAACGAGGGATTACCTAGGAAGCTAAAATTTGTACTTATTTGTAGGGACCAATGTGAGATTTCATCTCTGATATAAATTTTGAAAAAATTTCATCACTTTGGGTCTTTGCTGGCACCACTCCAAAAGAGGAACTTGCCCCAAATTTGAGCCCCGAAGGTTTAAACCATCAAAAGATACATAAGTAATCTCTATTCACTCCACACACTAAAATTTAGCTCCCTTGGTCGTTTACTTTGAGTTGTAGTCTGATTAACACACCAAGAAACACAAAGAAACACGAATATTCTTGATTTATTTTTTGACCCTACATAAGAGTCAAAAGTGGTTCAAAGGTCAAGACCTACAAAAGACACATCAGGGCCATAGACTGAACCTAAAAGAAATTTTGAGACCCCTAAGCAAAGAAAAAATGACCTCAAAATTCAATTTTTGAACCCTAAAAAGGGGTGAGGATGACTCACAAGTTGAAGATAGGTACATATCATGAGTCCTCAATGCTGGTACAATTTTTAAAAAAAATTATCCTTTTTGGTCTGTGCTGAAGTTCTTACAAAAAAGACATTTTTTTTGCAAGTTTGAAGTTGGGCCCTCAAAATTTTAGGGCACTGGTTCTCTTTCTAATGGAGCTCCACATAGCAATTTTGACCTCATTTGACCCATTACATTTAATGTCAATTGCCAAATTACATTTAATCAATGAAAAAAGCTACCCTAAAACTCAATGCAAAATCTTTCTCTGACGAATTTTTAAAAAATTTTGAAATCATCAATTTTGTGAAAATTCTAATTTTCAGTAAATTCAGAAAAATTGCCAAATTGCATTTAATCAATGAAAAAACCTACCTTAAAACTCAATGCAAAATCCTCCTCTGACAAATTAAAAAAAATTTTGGGATTATCAATTTTGTAAAAATTTTAATTTTCAGTAAATTTAGAAAAATTGCCATATTGAATTTAACCAATGAAAAAAGCTACCCTAAAAATCAATGCAAAATCCTACTCTGACGATTTTTTCAAGATTTTTAAAATCATCAATTTTGAGAAAATTTTTAATTTCATTAAATTCAAAAAAATTACCAAATTACATTTAACCAATGAAAAAAGCTACCCTAAAAAATATTTTGATAATTTTTGGTGGTGAAAGGACTTAGAAGTCTGATTTCTATGGATCATTTTACTTGAATCCAAGCAACTTGCATCATGAAATGAAACAAAGTTTCACTTTCAAATTGAAACATAAAAAATCGATCGATTATTTTGACTTGAGAAGAAACAGAAAACTCTATTGATAGGTAGGTCTAGGTACCTATAATACCTTTCTTCACCCACATCTCGATTCAAAACAGTAAAGTTTAAAGTTCAAATTACACCAAAACAGTCGAAATACCATCGGATCGAATTTAATCACAAAATAATCTACCAATTAATAACGAAACAAGTCGAAATGAATTATTGTTTAGGTAATCGAATTTTTATGGCATTCCTTCGCCCTTTTAATGTTTTCTTAATCGACGCCAATAGAATTTTATAGCTACGGTTTGTTAGTTAAAAATCGATAAATTTGACGACCACAGCACCGCAAAAATGTGTACTTATTGCAAGAGAAACGACGTGCGTAATTTTTTGAACCTCGAAAGAGAAATTTGAAACTTAGGAATTTTTCAAACGGCTTGATTTTCAATTCACTCAACATGTGCGGTGGTCGTATTGGACAAATGCCACGGAATTCTGTCTTAAAATTTTAATTACACGTTTAAATGTCACAAGTGCAGCCAACGCCCGCGAATTTTCCTTTTTTTTTATAAATCAAGGTCTCGTTTTAACACTAAACGTAGGCCTATATTAATTCGAATATTAAAAGGGAAATCCCACCTGTTGGATTTTTCACTCGATAAATATAAATTTTAATAAACCCGAAATTTTTTTTTGCAGATCGAAAAAATGTCGTGGAAACCACCACAGCATTTCAATGCTCCTCAAACCGTCGCATACCAACAACCACCTCCGCAGAAATTGCATAATGGCAATTTAGGGTAAGCGGACATATTTTTATATTAATTACACGTTTCATTTGATTCGCTATCGTAAAAACTGGGAAACATTCCAATCGGCATCGAAATTCTAAAAAATATACCACCTCGAGAGAATTATCTCGAATCTCGTTCCGATATTGGACATCAACCAGGCATAAATCATTCTTAATTTTTGACCTGCTTGCCAAACTTTCTCATTTCCGATTTTGTCAATTCAACCTTTATCTTTAATCTAAATCACCAATATTGGCAATCTCCAACAAATAATTCACTACGATTTAAGTAGATATTTTTACTCTTCCAGACCGAATTTCAACCACTCGAAGCCGACAAATCTATCGAATTCAGCTGTTCTGCGAATGCTACAAGAACAACAAGATGACGTTGAAGTTTGTGGATCAAGTAAACAAACCTTTAATAATTTTTCCTCATCGAGTAACTAATTAATTAGCTTGTTTGTATTGCGAAGAAATTAAACAAAAGGAAAATGAACTGAGTAAAAAAAACGTAATAATTCTAAGTGCGTTTTTTAGTCGAAATATTTTTAGATTAAAACCTTGATGATTAAATATTGCATGTTTGTTTCCCTTTCTAATATAACGACATCTTTAACTCCCTCAACTTTTACACCGCGAATATATTTTCATTTTAATGTCGTCATTCGCATTACTACGCAAGATGTGTAGGAAAATGCTCAGATAATTTTGAATAAATAACTATTTACTTTTTTAAAATCATTTTAAATGGATTCTAGCCAATAGTTCGCATCATAGTGCATAGAAAAACTCAACTTTACGGGTCATAAGCGCATTTATGAGATAGAAACCAAAGTGTTCTTTGAATACTTTTCAACAGAGACGTAGGTATATCGGTATGCTTGGGTAAAAAGCATATTTCGTGAGTTGGTGGGTTCTGGGCGCGGTGGTGAGGGGAAAACGAGGAATGACTCGTGCTTGTGACTTGAGAAGCGATTTTTGAAATAAAGGAAACCAAAATTTAAAAAAATTTACAGCAAAATTAAAAGATAAAAAAAATTAAAAATGTAAAAAAATTTCATCAACATAAATGAAAAAATTCCAACTCCATCAAAAAACCAAAAACATTTTGAAAAATTAAAAAGTGGGAAATTTTTTTCAACTTAATTATGATTTTAAAAAATCGCGTTTCAACAAAAACTTGAAAAAAAAATTCAACAGAAAATTCTTTATTTTTGCATATTTTTGAAAAAAAAAACTTTTCAAGCAAAAATTGAAAATTTTCATTTTGTATTTATCTACCTAATCAAAATTTGAGAATTTTATTGATTTTAATTTTTTTTTTCAAATTTGGCAATTTGGTTTTCGGAAAAAAGTAGATTTTTTTCAACACTTTTTTCAATTATTGCAAAATTTTTTAATTTTTCTTAGTAAGAATATTAAATTGAGATTGTTCTTGACAAAAATTTAAAAATTATATTTAAAAAAAATTGATAAAATTATTGTTTTTGGAGAAGAATAAACCTGTGGAAAATATCAAAAAGAAAAAAAAAGTGATTTAGTTACCTATCCACTTTTAAACAAGAAATGAAAATTATTTTCAGCAAAAATTCAAAAAATTAATTTCTAATCAAAAATGTGAAAATTTTGATTATTAATAATACGTAATACCTACCTACCTAATAAATTGACAAACAAAATAAAAATTTATCTAATTTTCAAAAAAAAAAAATCAAAAATTTGTTTTTTTTACAAAAATTTAAAAATTTTGTTTTCAATGAAAATAAAAAAAAATTGTTAGTCTTTTATTTGTATTTTCTTTTAAACAACGATTGAGAATTTTTTCAAACAAAAACTGGAAATTTTTATTTTTTAGAAAAAATGATTTCAAGTCTTATTTGTAACAAAAATTAAAAAATTATGATTAAAAAAAATCAAAGCCCATTTTTCAAGATTGAGAATTTTTTCAAACAAGAAGTGAAAATCTTGATTTTTCAACAAAAAATCTAATTCGTGTTTTTTCAGACTTGAAATTTTGTCTAAAAAAATTGAAATCGCTCAACTTATGAAAAAAAGAAGTTGGAAAAATTTAATTTAAAAAATATTTTTTCAAACAAAAAAATTATTCTTAGAGAAAAACTAGTTTTCAGCAAAAATTTAAAAATAAAAAAAATGCACGATTTCCAAAAAAAATCAGAAAAATTTGTTTTTAGAAAATTAAAAATTTTTATTTTTTCAAAGGAGAACTGAAAATTTTTATTTTTGGATTATTAAATCTTATTTTTCAACAAAAATGTTTTTAGAAAATTTTTGTATTGTAATTTTTTTAAAAACAAGAACTTAAACTAATTTGAACAATGATTTTAGGTATAATTTCACATTGTTTTTGGAAACATTCAAAATATTGTTTTTCAATAAAAAGTAAGGTAGCTAAAAGTTTTTGTTAAAAAAATTTTAAATCAACGCTCTAAAAATGTGATTTTTTGACAAAAATTTAAAATATATTAATAGAAAAATTCAAGAAGCATGTTTCTTAAAATAAAATTTTCTTAGGAAGGTGTTTAAAAAGACGAAGAATTAAAATTTTTTCAAAAATATTTTTGAAAAAAATTCCAAAAAATGTTTTTTGAGAAAAATATTTTTAGAAAAAATTAAAAAAATTTGTTGTTGAGAAGAAAATCATTTTTTCTATAATTTTTTTTCGAATAAAAAATTAACTTTTTTCAAAAATGAAATTTGGAAAGAAAATTTTTTAAGGAAAAAAATTATTAAGTTGAAAAAAATTGAAAACCTAATTCTTCGAGATAAATTCAAAATTTTAAAACGTTCTTTTATAGAAAAAATTTGAATTTTTGTTTTTCAGCAAAAAATGAAAATTTGGGTTCTTTAAAAAAAATTTTCAACAAAACTAAAAAATTAGAAATATTTTAAAATAGAATTTTGATTTTTTTTCAAGTTTTTGCAAAAATTAGGGTTTAATGTTATTAAGGATATCTCAAAAGTGGTTCGAAGGGGTGAAGAAACTGGTTTACAAAATTTTCATTCCTTCATCTCTTTTTGTATACCTAGGTCCTATAGGTAGGGTAGGTATTTGTAGGTATTCGCCAATGAATATTACGGAAGTGTTTACCTTTTGAAAAAAGACTCCAAATTCGTTTCAGCATACAAACATTAAAAACACATTAGGAACGTTTTCCTACATTTATATTCATTGGCAAGGTAAAATAAACAATTTGATAAAAGTCACTTTCACTTTGCCTTTCTTTCACCCTCGAATAGATAAACGTCGCGTCGCGAATATATCGAGTCATGCAAAGAAATATTATTTGGAAAGCTTGAAAAGAATTTTTCAACGCACGTATTCCCATTTCCCAATTCTACGAGTATTTATTTTAGAAATACGAGAAGCTGGAAAATCTTATTTTGTCGTTTCACCCCCGCGATTATAGCACGATCTGCGCATGCGCAAATTCGTATAAATACTTGCCTATCGTGCCTTATCGTACCTGCATAAATTGCGAGTGGAAGTGCAACCCTTTGTAAAATTCAATTTAAATTGATTTTCATGAGCTGAACTAGAGGTAGAGGTATCTTCTTCGTCTCTTTCTGCCCTTTGTGTTTCGAATCGATGAAAAATGTATAATTTCGTTTTCATTTTTTTAACATAGGTCTACGTTTTTTTTCTCCATTTTGAATTTTTTAAACTGGGATTTTCCTTGCCAGCTTCAAAAAATATGTGTCTCTCTGGGCAATTTTAAATTTTCAAAGTCATTTTTAAGGCCATTTTAGGGATCGGAAAAATTTGAAAAAATGTCTCAACTTTACCCTCAACCTTGAATACACGTACCTACGTATATGCCAAGTTTGGCAAAAATCGATAGAAAACTGGCGGAGATGAAATTTATTTTTTTAAAGCTTAAAATCACAATTTCGAGGCACCAGCACCCGGGGATGAGTTCGAGAAAATCTTAATCTATAACTTTTGTTTGAACATTTTTTCAATTCAACCCCTCCCTCGCCAGACCCGTGGTCAGATGGGGCTAGGAGAGCTAAGCCCCCTTAGCGTCAGACTGAGCCTCCCCTAACAAATTACAAAATTTCGTCAAAAAACAGATTTTAGTAGGAAAAATTCGCAGAAAAAAAGTTCGAGCCTTCCCTAATATTTAGTCAGCCCCCTACGAAGTCACTCTGACTACGGGCCTGCTCCCTCCCATTTTTCAATAATGAGTATCTTTGTACAAATATGCGAAAAAAGATGGGAGGGAAAGGTACAATCGAAATTTTTGTTAATCAAACATATTTCCAAGATTTCAATCTTCAACACTTTTGTTTGAAAAATGTTTCAATTGGAACCCTCCTTCCTCGCTAATTTTGGGAAGGTGGGAGGGGTTGAATTAAAAAAAATTTCAAACAAAAGTTATAGATTAGGATTCTAAAAATAAGTTTGGTTATTATAAAAATTTCGATTGGACCCCTCTCTTCTCTCTAATTTCGTAACTAGGAGCTAGTGAAACTTTCAACTATCTCGTCTCCAAATTTGAATGCCCAGATGTTCAACTCTCTGGGAAATCTCAAATCTCAAAACCTCGTTACTGTTTCGACCCTCTCGATAAAAAGTATCATCTTTCCCACCCCCAAGTTCGACTATTTAATCGATAGGAGAGCTCTCGTACAACAAACACCGCAAACGAATTATCTAACAAAAGCATCCACCACCCGGGGTGATCTTCACATTGAAATAATTAACGCTTATGAAAACAGGAATAAAAACACCGCGTAACAAATTTTATAACGCTTTAAAGATGACATATAGCCAGCCAAAAAATATTCATGGCTCATAAAAAAATGGGAAATTAATTAACAATAACAGCCAAAAGTGTTGCGGTGTCGAGTTGCTTTAAAATAAAAGAATAATTTCTTATACTTTCGTGTTATGATTTCAAAAACAAAATAAGTTAAATAAAATGGATGATTTGACGACAGCAGGCGTTTAAATCGTAATAAAAAACGATCATCTCGCGTACGATGAAAACAAAGGTCGTCAGTAGGTAGGTATATGAATCGTAAAATTGCTGAAAAAAAAACACACACACATCCATTTCAAAAATACACCTAACCTTCAATTTTCGTGCACCGTTTGATGAGTAAGAAAAGAAAATTTGTCTTATCATCATTAAATCTTTATAAGCCAGTAATCGTAAAGTATTTTTTGACATTTTAAAAATAGCCGGATGAACCTTTATAAATATCAGATCGCCACGAGGATAATTTGTTTGAAAATAGGATTACTGTGTATCTGACTATGCCATCATGAGCGACATTTAACAAATGAAAGGGTACATTGTGTGCCATTGCCAGACGGAATTAAACTTCTTATCCTACGCACTCTTTCCGCAACTTGGTTTATTTAATACCTTGCTTGCTTCGCATGTAAACTCGTCTAACATATTATTGTTTCACCATCGAGAAATTTTTTTTCATTTCGCTTTTAAAATTTTTTAAATCTTGTTGCGTAAGTGAGAAAGATAATTTGTTGGGACTGTTATTACACTCAGAAGACAACGATAAATTAACGAGTTAAATTTTGTAATTTTTTGTGCAGTTAAAAAAGAAGTTATTTGGCCACCACCGCAGGAAGAACTAGAAGGCGAAGACGTAGCTTACAACCATCCTCATTTCAGTTCGCAGGTAATTTCGAATCAATAATGCATAGTTTTATTAGCTTTTTCCATTTATGTGAAATTAATTGGAGGGTTGTTTTGACTACGTGGTTTATTTATGTTTTTTTACGATTTTTATTTCGATTAATTTGTGGCATCTTTTCTGTTTTTTTTTTTTTGTAAAATAGACTCCAAAAAGTCCCAATCTTCTCCCTCCTGTAGTGTCTCATATATGGGCACATGGATCCCTTTCCAAATTATAACTCAGTGAAAGAAAATTAAATTTCATTTTGAGTTACATGAAATTTTAAAATTTTAAAATGTAGGCCTAAAAAAGTTCCCAAATCTCATTCCTTGGGATGTCCCTCAAATGTGCACCTAAAGGTCAGCGCTGAATTCGATTTTGGGTGGGGTCTCCCAAGCACCATCGTAGCCCCAAAATCTTGAAATAGGCCCCAGTGTAGCAGGCTTTGGGAAACTCCGATCAAAAAAACAGGTGAATATTCGAATTCAGCACTACTTAAAATGCAGTAAGGGGAGAAATGAAAAAAAAACGATTTATTTTCTCATAGGAAGAAACAATTTCTAGTGCTGAGACCAGAAAAAAAAATCATAAGTCCAAAATAGGGAGTAGGACTGCCCTTATGGACAAGTATGTAGTGACCGATTTTTTATGGCTCGAAAAAAATGAATACGTCCATAGCATCTTTTGAATAAATTGAATTTTTCCATTTTTTTTAACAAAGAATTTTTCAGTTTTTTGACCAATTTTTTAAAAATTTTGTTTAAAAAAAAAACGAAATTTTTTTAAGAAAAAAAATAGGACGGTACTTAATTTTTAAATTTTTTCGAATAAAATACAAAAAAAAAATCCTAATGCTTTTCGTAGAAGAAAATTTCTAAATTTTTTCAGGAAGAAAATTTCTCAATTTTTTGAAGTGAAATTTCTTAAACAATATCTCAATTTTTTAGTACCTAGGTATAAAAAATCTTCTAAATTTTTTCGAAGAAAAAAATTTCTAAACATTTTTGAAAAAACGAAATTTATGTATCTTAATTTTTATGGAGAAAAAAATTTGTCAATTTAATAAAGAAAATTCTGAATTTTTTGGAGATAAAGTTAAACTTTCCAGAGTAATTTTTTTCATATTTTTTTTTTTTTTTTTTTTTTTTTAAAGAAACTTTTTGATTTTTTGTTTCTTAAAATGAAAAAAATAAAAAATCAGAGAAATTAATTCAAACTTTCCAGGGTAAATTTTTTTTCATTTTTTGTTTGTTTTGTTTTAAGAAAACTTTACGATTTTTTTTCTCAAAATAGAAAAAAAATCTTATTTTTTCAGAGAAAAAAGTTTTTATTGCAAATTTTATGAACTGTCTAGTTAACTCAATTTGTTTACATGGACCTGGATAGTTTTTGTTGAATTTCACCAAGTCCAACACTTCGTAGATACTTGATATTCAAAATTGGAAAAGAGAGAGTGTTCCAATCGAAATTTTTGTAATAATCAAAATTATTCCTAGGAGTTTAAGCTATAACTTTAGTTTGAATTTTTTTTCAATCCGACCTCTCCTTCCCCACTGATTTTGCATAACACTCCGAAGATTCTAATTAAAAATTAGAGGGAGGGAGGAAGGGGTCAATTGAAAAAATGTTCAAGCAAAAGTTGTAGATTGAGGCCCTAGAAATAATTTTTGTTATAATAAAATTTTCGATTAGACCCTCCCCTCCCCCTAATTTCGCATAATATGACTGAGATACTTTGTATGTATTATTAAAAATTTGTTGGAGGTAAGGTAGGGGACAAATTAAAAAAAAAATTCAAACAAAAGTTGTAGCATTAAGTCTTAGAAATAACTTTGGTTATTACAAAAATTTTGGTTGGATCCCTCCCTCCAATCTAATTTGAATATCTAGTATCTATGTAATTTGTGGGGGGGGGGGGGGAATGAATGAAACAGTCAATTTCACTTTTCATTTTTTTCACCCTGTATATTTTTACGCTGGTTTTTGCACCACCTGTACAATTTTTGAAAAAAATGAGTATAACCTTTTTTGTTTGAAATTTTATGAGCTACAATTTTAGTCATGATCAGTTTTTTATTTAAACGAATATTTGAAGAGTTATAAGCGAATAACAAAAATATGGACTAATGTGGTGGACCGGGGAGTAGTAGAAGGGTGAGGTTTGGGCTTAAGCTACTTTTTGGTGGATAATCAGGACACCGATAAGAAAATTTTAAAATTTAAAAAAATTTTGTTGGCCTAAAATGCAAGTTTCATTTCCTTATTTCATTCAGCTATACCTACACCAAGTGACAAATTTTAAATTGCCATAAAAAATGAGAAATTTTTTCAGATCAAAATTTTCTATGAAATACCTACTGTCTTGTACTTATAAATAACTTTCCATTTTTTTAAAAATCTGTCACTGCCTGGTCACTGCCAAAATAATTTTGATATTTTGATTTCATTCTCTACTTTCAATTTCATTTTCCTCTACAAAACAAATGCCCAGTATAGAACTCAAATTTGACACTCTGGGATTTTTTTTTCTTTTTTGCAAATCAAATCTGCACAATTTGAGTACCTACTTTCTTCACGTTTTTTTACTTTCTTTGTTTCTTTAAACGTCATAGAAAAATAACATTAATCGAAACTATCACTTTCTTTGTCGTAGGTAATAAGGAAATAATGTCTTAATAGTACGAAATGGACCACAATGTCACTTGTTTTTGAATTTTCAAGGATTGTGTGGAAAAAAACTTGGAAAAAAATTACAAAAATGAAATAATAATTTCACATCAAATGACGTAAATATAATACGTTAGCGTTTGGATAAAATCCAAATAAAAAGTAAATCTGTTACTTTACATGTATCAAACGTGAAATTATAATAATTCGCTACGCACAATTTTAATGATTTTGTTAACAAGTGAATTGCTAAAAACACTTGCTAATCATTGACCTTTCTAGTTTAATTATTCCCCAAGTTCATATTTTAAAAAGTATCATGGGTAGGGTAGAAGTACTTGAACAATATGGAAAATGATAAACAATTCTTACGAGTTACGAATAAAGTATAGAATAAAGTTACGAACTTATAATAAACATGGTACGTGAAGGAAATCAATGTTTAAAGTTTACTTACTTTCTGGAAATTGCTGTTCACACGTTGGCACAAGTTAACAGATAGAAAAGCTTGAAAAAATGTTCGAAAAGGTTTCAACTTTCAAATTAACGAAGTAACATCTGCATTTGAGCAGTTCAGGAAAAACACTACGCAACTTTCGAAAGTTTCGATTCGAACTTGAAGTCTCGAGAAGTGATAACAAATAATTGATAAGAGGCTTTCAATTCAGCCAATCACAGCTCACTATTTTTATAACGGAAAACTCAAACTGTTGCTACAAAATAATGATTGTGCATTGCATACTTAATTTTATAATAAAAATTTGTTTTCGAAGTTTCGATAAAGACCGAGAGATTTTCTTGTTGTAAAATAAAAATAATAACGAGAGAAAAGCTTAATATTTAAAGTTCAAGCTTCAAAGGAAAAATGAGCCCTGTTTTAAAATGTAATACCAATCTTTTTATATTTTTAATTGTATCGATTTCAGAACGGCATCCCCTACGAAGACTACTCTCGAAAACCTCAGAAACGATTCGAACCACCTCCGACGGTAATCAGACTCCGCGAATCTCCGCCAATTTCCCAACACAACGCTCCCGTATTCAAATCACAACCAGCAGCGGACACGATAAAAGGAGGATTCAGGATGAGGGGCGATCAAAAGTGGCCACCGCCGGAATACAAAGCTCAGGCAGAAGCTGAAAACCAAGCCAGAGTGGAACTAGCTCGAGGTCCCGCTTTCAGGCCTCCAAAAGTTAAAAAAGATTACTCGTCGTTTTTTGCAAAAAACCAACTACCTAATACCTATCCAGGCTATAAAACTCCACCAGGAACTCAGCATTATGCAAACTCAAAGCCACCTGTGAGCGAATACTGATGTGATTATTTTTGTTAATTTTTTTTTACGTTATTTTGATGAAATTCCTTTATAAAAATAAGTTTGCGAAAGCGTAATATTTTGTTGTTTACATTTTTAAGACTATTTTTCTCTTTTTTGATGAATCGTAACAGTTGATTTTTTTTTTTTTACAAAATGATCGAGTGAAATTCCGCATCAACATATCAGAATTTGCTATTGATCTATATTTTATTTACCAATGTAAAACATTATACCTCGAAATTAACGCTTTTAACAGCTTACCATCGTTTGTTCATTATTAATAACTCTGTATAACTGCTCATTGAAATTGTGATTTATGAAATAAATATTCTTAAGTGACGCCTATTTCTTTTTTTCTATCAATTCAATACGAACGAAATCATCGAAGCGTAAAATTAAAATAATTTATTATCAAATAAAAAAGTAAAAAATAACACAGGGCGTTCGTTGCGTATACTAAAACAATAGTATTAAAAAAATGCAAAGAGCAAAACATAAATTAAAAAATTAAAAATTAATCGTTTTAGTTACACTTATTCGATGATAAAAATGTTTTTAAAAACATGGCCGGATCACAAATAAATAAATAAACAAATAAAATAACGTATAAAATATATAAATGCAAACATCTAAAACAAACAATGAGTATTTAAAATTCTATGTCCAACATTACGTACGATAACTAATTACATAAATAAAATTAACAAATTAAAGCATCGATACATTTTCTACGCCTGACGAAAAAAAATGTACCGTAAAATAACCAAGAGAATGGTGAAATTAAATTTTTAATTTTCTGCAATAAAATTACATTTCACCAAACCCTCTTTTACTTTTAAAGTTAGGACAATTAGGTACCTAAAATTAACACTCTTATTTATAATTAGAAGACACAAATAAATTAAAGCTATTTCTTTAATAACAATTATGTCTTTTATATTTTGATTCTTTAAAAAAAAATAATACTTAATCATTTTTGACTAAATTATTTGCCTTTTGGAACTTTTTTTTTGGTATGTTTCACAACCAAACTGCAATAACATGAATGGAAAATTCGTTTATAGTTTTATCACAGCTAACGATTTTCTTTCGTTCAAAAAAGATTATAAATAATAACACATAATAATTTAAAAAGTTCACCGGTGATAATAAAAGTGTGATAATACTGATTTAAATAGATTAATATTTACCTATATAAAAGTAGAAAAATATCAAAATTCGAGTTAATAACTAACTAGTTTTAAAAACAAAGCGTTATAAATTTTTTTTGGATTAATAAGCTAATTATTTTGATACTGGCAGTGTTTAAGTTTACATCAACTCTGATACGAACTCAGGTTGCCCTTCTTTGTTCATTCGTAATTCAGATCTCGCTCTTAATAATTCGGTGGTATCTGTTGGACCTTCGGGTACTTGGAAGGTACATCCTTGGAATCCTAATGCGGCTTCGATTATCTGTAAATAAACGAAAAATAGGATTAGTAGGCCAAATTTTTCTCACGAGATTTTTTCTGCAATTTTTTTTTACTAGAACTAATTTCCTCATTTTTTTTTTTGAAAAGACAATTACATACATCGTTACAATAAATTCGGTAAGTGGGGGGGGGGGGGCAGTTGGGTAGGATAAATAATAAAAATTCTTTTGAACAATGTTTTTTCAAAAGAAAAGAAAATGTTTGAAAAAATTTGCAAATGGAATAGTTTAGAAATTTTTGATAAAAACTCTTTTAAAAAAATCAAAAAATTTCATTATTTTTTTTAAATCGCAAAAAATTGCGTAAATTGTTTTTGAGAGGAAATATCTAAAAAAAAACTCATTCACATCTTTAACAAAAATCCTACAATTATTTTTTCAAAAGATTTTAAAATTTTCTTGAAAACCCGAATACTCTACCAAATACACTATTTTTTTATTTTCATAAAAAAAATAGTTTCAAAAATTTTCTAAAAAATTAAATCAAAAATGGGAAAAAAATGAGAAAAAATCTTACAAAAAATTTTTTGAAGAAAATACTCGAGTATTTCAAAATTTTCTAAGAAAGATTGATCATTTCAATAAGTATTTAAAAAAATTTATAAAAAATCAAAAACCCTATCAATTTTTTCAAATTTTCACAAAAAATCCTCATCTTTTTAAAATGAAATTTTCCCTATTTTTTTTCGAAATGAAACAGGTATTTCAAAAATTTTTTAGAGAAACATCAAAAACGGTAAGTATCAACTACATACTTTCTTAGTTTACACAAAAATGAATCCTCCAATTAAAAAAAATTTTTGGACAAAAATTCAAAAACCTCATTATTATTATTTTTTTGCGTTCACAAAAACTTCACAAAAAACATTATTTGAGAGGAAATGTAAATCAAAATTTTTCAGATAAAAAATCAAAAATTCTAGCAGAACTCTTTAAAAATTCACAATCTCCCAAAAAACATCTTTTGTGGAAATGTTTTTAAAAATCTCCGAAAAAATGAAAAATCTTGCCAACAAAAAAAAAAATAAAAAACGAAAAAAAATTATTTCAAAGTTCACTTAAAAAAATATATAAATCTAATTAAAATTTCAATAAAAAAAATTGGAGATTTTTTTTTTCTACAGGAAATATTTTAAAGTATTTAAAAAAAAAATAATAATTATAGACATTCCAATTTTCAATAAAAATTCTATCTTTTTTTAATTTTCTCAAAACCCCTATTTTTTTATTTTTTATTTTTATTTTTTTTTTGAAAGTACGAGTAAATAATATTATGAAATAAACAAAATGCATATTTGGCCCTGCCCTATAAATCGAGTTAGATCCGAATACCTGTTGACTATGAGAGCTTGTTTTATCCAGTGGCAAAACCGAGCCCCCTAAAGTAGCATAATCGCCAGGACCCATAGATAACATCGTGTTTACCGAGTTTCGTCTCGCCGGATGTTGAATCGTAGCGTAAGTATTGTCAACCTAAGAAGAAAATTCAAATCGTTTATTAATTGCGAAAAATAAATTTTAAATCAAAATATTTCTGGTATTTTACCACAGATGTTTCATCACTTCCGCGTCTATCGAAAGTAGAAGTTGGAGGTAAACGATTGGCCTCTGGTTCACAAAACACTTGCATGGTTAATTCTTGTTCTTCGTAAAGTTTTAATTTTCTATAAAAAAATAAAATAATCACGTAAATTGAAAAATTTAAATACGACTAAATCTAGGATGGAAATTAAAGTAAAATCTTACTGCTCAATCCATAATGGATTTTCAGTGGTACTTAAATCGTCAATAATAGGTTTTTTGATTAACATATCACATTTCATGTCTAATGGCTCCATAACAATCCTGAATGGGAATATTTATCCGCGATTAAAATCAATATTTGAAAAAATTGTTCCATAATAATTTAAGCATAATATTATGAAAATAAAAAAATAAATAAAATAAATAAGGTGCACGATATCGTACCAGTGTCTAAAACAACAGCATAAAATTAACACGCTTGCGCATCCCACAAATAACACAATGGCGAATGCAACTAAAATTGCCAAAGCAAAGTCAAACGGTTCGTTGGGTTTTTCGACGTAAGCGGGCTATTGAAAAAAATTGAACGTGTTATTAAGCGAAACATCAAGTGCACAGATGTGCGGTGGTAGCAAAAAAATGGCCATATTTAATCTCACCAGCACATTTTCGATAGCAAAACCAGCATAGTCTTCTTTTAGGTGATCGTATTTGGCGTCGATGATTTTCAATACTTCGGGTATGGTGACGATTGTGTGGGTATCGTTGTTTATCATGTGTAAATACATGTCACACCTGCAGATGGAAAATGTCATTAGAATATTTCGCCATCGATGAGGTTTCTCGATAAAATAATTTCAATTTTGAAACTCACCAATCGTGTCGAGTTTGTCCGATCGAATTGACGTGATATTTCAGAGCATCTACGACGACTACGTTTCCGGTGGCGTTTGATAATTGAGCTGCAATTTTGTGCACTTTTGCTTCGACTTCTTTCGGTGGTCGTGACAGGATGACTCGGGCAAGTTGTTGGGATTCGTATACCCAAATCTGTATCATAAATTTATACGAATATAAGATTATTACATTGAACGTTATTTTTCAAATTACAAATTCCCTTATTTCGCTTACGTTTAGAATAGCCAAAGCTTCGCGATTCGGTGGAGCATTTTCGCGAGCGATAACGTGTAATTCGAATCTATCTTGATTATATTCGGTGACGAAATCAGCAGTTGTAATTTTTCCTTGAGAATTGACAGCGAAGGGACTAGGAATAACTGATCCAGAAGACTTGTTCGATCCACTTTTGTACAAAAACGATGCCCCGATTTCGTAATAAAGTTCTCCATTGATACCTTCGTCGGTGTCGTTGGCTCTCAATTCGGTTATACTTTCGCCCATCGGGGCTTTGGCATCGATACCTGGAATATCGAGTAAAATAAAAGTTGATAAAAATGCCAAATTGTGCGATTAAAACGAGATCTATCTAATTACCAGCGTAATAAACTTTTCTCTCGAAGTATGGAGCGTTATCATTTTCGTCTTTGACAAAAATTATGGCGTGAGCGATGGTAGGGTCGCCTTTCGCGATTATTTCATTCTGGAATCAGATACGATTATTGGTACGTAATTTTTTTCAGAAGAAAAAAGAAGGTAGGTATTATGGTTTGCAACTTGGAATTTTCTGGCGTGTTGCTCGATTTTTTTTTCTCAAAAGATTAATGCTAAATGTAAAAATTATTTCACTCCAAAAAAGTTGAAATTTTTGTACTCATAAAATTGAAAGATTTTTAGAAAAATTTTTACCTTACTCTTAAAATTTTTTTTTATAAAATTGTAATTAAATTTTTTCCTATAAAAATAAGAAATTTATTTCTAAAAAAAACAAACAAAAAAAACCGTTATTTGTTTATTTTTTTACTACCTAATAATTTCTTTTTTCGACAGCAAAATTTCATTTTTTATTGGGATTTTTTCTTTAAAAAAATATATATTTTTCTACAAAAAATTGAAAAAAATTCTATTTGAATTTTTTCAGGAATTTTAATCCACTAAAAAATACAGAATTTGTCTTATAAAATTTGATAAATAAGAAATAAAAATAAGTGTTTCTTTTTCTACAAAAAGTTTTAATTTTTTCCCACAAAATTTTTTTTTTTTTTTTTCAATAAACAAATTAATAGTTTTTTCTGCAAAAATTCAGACAAATTTATACCATTTTTACAAAAATAAAAAAATGAGTATTTTTTACTAAAAAAATTAAAAAATGAGTATTTTTTACTAAAAAAAACAAAAAATGGTAATTTTTTTCTGAAAAATTGATTTTTTTGTACCTTCCTTCCCCCACAAAAAATCCTTTTTCTATAAAAATATTTAATAATTGCGTCTTTCGCCGCAAAAAATTTAGTATTTTTTCTCCACAAAAAAAATCATTTTTTTCTCCAAAAAAATTATGGGTACCTTACCTATCTAGGTACGTAGATAGATCTCTTTCTCTAAAAAAATTGAAAAACTAAAAAAAAAAGTTTTTTTCAATCTCTCCAAAATTTTGAAAAAAATTGAAATTCACAAAAATTAAAAATCTAACATAGTTGAAAGATTTTATTCCTATGAAATTTTTTTTTTTTTTGCAAAAACTATAACTAGGTTTTTGTTGAAAAACATTTTTTTTTCAAAAAAAATAGAGAATTTTCATTTTAAAAAAAATTCAAAATTTTTTTCTTCCAAAAATGAAAAAAAATATTTACTCTCCACAAAAATTAAAAAAAAACTACAACAAAATTAAAAGATTTTCTTCTCCAAAAGTATGGAGCGATTTTTTCTCTCTAAAAAAATGTTATCTTTGAGAGCTATTTTCCGAAAAAATAAAATATTTTTTTTCAAGACAAAATAATATTTTTTCCCCCAAAAATAGAGATTTTACCATCAGAAAATTCAGAAATTTTTTCTCAAAAAATTTGAAAAATATTTTTTCATAATAGTGGGAGTAAAACGCTATTTTACGCCCTCTCGCCAAATACTGGAAACTCCAATGGGGAAAAGTGACCCCGACAAAAGCGCTCTTTTAGCGGCTCGGCATGAAACTATTCTCAGACTTTCGACCGATCGTCATGTCTTCGACCAATCAGAGGGCGAATCACGCGACGATTAGTCGAAAACCTGGAATTAGTTTCATGCCGAGCCGCTTAGAGAGCGCTCTTCTTGGGAGTCAAATCAAAAGCATTGAGTTTCCAGTATTATTATTTGCTCTCGCTATCGCTCGCGGGCTCAAATACGCGTTTTCCTCCCACGATTATGAAAAATTTCGTTCACAACTCGGGAGTAAAAACGATTTACGACGATTGTTGTAAAATATACTATTACTCCAGATTTTTTTTTAAATCCAAAAAAATGATATTATTTTATTTTTTAGACGAAAGTGATTTTTTTTTCTTCAAAAATTAAAATAATTTTTCTACCTAGGTACGTAGTACCTACTTTTTTATTTCAAAAAAATTGAGATTTTTTTCATTATAAGAAAATTTATATATCCCCCCTCCCCCAGAAGAATTGAAGGATTTTTTATGAACAATTAATTAAGTAATACTATATTTTATTCAAAAAAATAAAGAGATTTTTTTTCAAAAAATAGTTTTAATACGTAGGTACTGTGTATTTCTACGTTGTCTCATTTGTTTTTTTTTAAATTTTGGGTATAGCTCGAGCACCAGAACTTTTTCCAAGTTGTCGCCTGTCGGAGTCATGAAAGAAAATATGAAGTAAGTTCTACTTACAGCAGCCGAGTTATAGTTCGGATTATTCGTCGCTTTGATATAAAATTCGTGAGTGGTGTTCCTTTCCCTGTCCAGTACACCCAAGACATAAATAGATCCGTCGCGACGATCTAGTTTAAACATACCTTCTTCGTTTCCTTTAATTATGTAATAAAATATTTTGGCATTATCGCCTTCGTCGGGGTCTTCAGCTTGTACTTTACCTGTAAAAAAATTCAAAATTATAAAAATGATCGAATTTTGTTTTTTTATCATTCGTGAAATATAAATTTACCCATTAAATAATCTGGAGGATTATTTTCACTAATTGTGAAGGTATACTCGGAAATGCCATCTGCGCTCGTAACAAACATGGGTTTATTATCGTCGATATCTTTGAGAATAATATTCAAAAACTGAGACGTTTCGTAATTAGTCTGGGAACCGTGATCTTTCGCGACTAAAATCAACTTCAAAACAAAAAAAAACAAAAAATTATAAATTAAAATCAGCCCTTGAAAAATTGATCTTACTTCTAAAGAAATTACTAGGTAGTAGGTACCTCGTAGTAAGCTTTTTTCTCCCGGTCTAAATTAACCAACGTTCTCAACTCTCCGGTGTTTTCATCGATACTGAATTCATCGGTGGCTTGGGTAATATTATTTCCAACCTTGAAATGATACGTAACGCGACCATTCTCACCTGGATCCTTATCTTCTGCGAATACTTTCATGACTAGATTATTAACTTCGACGTTCTGCAACGAGAAAAAAAATTAATTATTTTTTTTGATTTATGGTGGAAATAAACGAAACTTGAAAAAACTTACTTCGGGAATCAAAACCGAAGCGTTGGCCGAAGATGGTTCTTTGAAAAATGGTTTATTTTGATTCACGTCCAAAATATTAACATCGACTTGAGCCTTATCCGAGAATTTTCCATCGGTTACTTCGACCGTAAGTTTGAACGATTTTATCAAACCCAACAACGAACGCTTGGGGAATAAAATTCCGGTATTTGATTCCATATAAAAGGCTTCTGTAAACGATACCAAATCACGTTGAAAAATTAAAAACACGTTCCTCACTCGATAATCGATTTAAATTTCATTAATTAAAAATTCAATTCCACCTTCGTCGTTTCCGTTAACAATATGATACCGTAAGCGACTCGTTTCATCTTTATCTTCGGCTTGCAATCGAACTATAGGCGATGGCGGAGCGTACGGTATTGTTTCGACGATATTAGCTGAATACTGATGCTGCGTGAGTACAGGACCGTTATCATTCACATCTTCGATTTTCACATGAACCTAAATCATGAATAATTAACGTATAATTCTCCAAAAAGTCCACATTTGTGTACGTATTTCTTTGCTTACCGGTACAACGACTGATTTCGATTCCTCTTTCGGAGCCAAATCAGTAGCTTCTACTTTTAAAGTAATTTCAGGAACTTTTTCTCGATCCAGTGAGGCCGAATTAGCCACTCGGATTTCTCCGGTGTTCGGGTTGATTACAAAATCATTGCTGTGATCATCTTTCAACGAATATTTCACTTTACCAAAATCGTCAGCGTCTGCATCGGTGGCAGAAACCTTTACGATGAATGTATCCTTTTGGGAATTTTCTTTAATCGCCGCAAAATATTCAGACTAAAAAAAAACGATAATTTTCAAAATCAAAAATACCACGTACGAGGTGAAAATTTGAAAAAATTACACACCTTGTCGAAAACCGGACCCATGTCGTTAATATTAATTACGCTGACGATAACGTAAGCTGCAGTCGACAATTGGGGTTCTCCAATATCGTAAGCTCGTAACGTGAAATTTATAGATTGGACTTTTTCGTAATCTATTTCCTTTTTGGTATAAACTGTGCCTAATTTTAAGGAAATTTTTTCAATTAAAAATAAATAAAGATGGCGATTAAAAGACGATGACGAGTAACCCAACCTGTAGTTTTGTTCACATCAAAATACTCAGATTCTGGTTCGATGGCGAAATGATCAATTTCTGAATCTTTATCAGAAGCAGAGAACGTTGCAAGTATCGTATTCGCCGGTAGTTCTTCTTGTATTTGCGTAACATAAAAGGGATTTTCTTTCGTCCAAGGTGGATCGAATGTAGGAGGAATGTCATTTATATCCAATATCGTCACCAAAAGCGTTCCTATAACGATGAAATTCGGTACAGTAATAGAATTGTGCATAGATATACACTTAGACACAAGTATTAGCAAATTTTTTACCATTGCCTTGTTGTTCGTAATCAGCGCTGGTATCTGTGACGAGAATTGTGAATTTAATATTCACAGCTAGATCTCTTTGTAATTCTCCAGCTACCATTACTTCTCCAGTTTGTTTATTGATTTGGAAAAATCCCTTTAAAAATAAAAATAAAATTACAATTTATATTACGAATACTTCTTTTTTAAATGGGTAGGATTTAAAATATATTACTCTATAGGAATCATCGTCGACGATTTCGTTGCCAGATTTATCCACAGCACTGATAGGTTCAGCGAATTCGAAATTCAAAACAGACGTATCGTTTGTATCAGGATCAGCGGCAATTATTTTATAAAATACAGTTCCCACCTTGGCATCTTTTTTAACCTACGAGTAAAAAAAAAAAATTATAATTTATAATATACTGGAAAATATGAAAGAATAAAAATAGCTCAGCAATTTACTTCAGCTCTTTGAAGAGGTGGATTGAGATAAGGGTTTTTATCATTTGTATTTTGAACAGTAATTAGAACCATTGTACTGCCAGTCAACATCGGAGTACCTGAGAAGCATAAAATTATTTTTGGATTATTTCATATATATAATCGATTCCAAAAATGTAACATAACTGTGAAAAAACCTACCACCATCGTTAGCAGTGACAGTAATATTATAAAAATTTCTCCGATCGAAATCCAATTTAGAAGCTATTTTTATAACTCCTGTTTCAGCGTCGATTGTGAAATCGTTGTAAGATCCTTTTTCGATACGATAGGATAATTTCGCATTTATACCGTAGTCGTCGTCAGAAGCCTGTACCCGAATAACTTTCTCACCTAAAAACACATAGTTCAAAAAATTAACATCGAAATTCCAATCAATGAAGAATTTTCAGTTCGAGTAAATTTACGTACCAATTTTCGAGTCTTCTAAAACAGTCATATTGTAATTTTTTTGGAAAAACTGAGGTTGATTATTGTTAACATCTAGAACCTGAACATTAACCGTGGTTTGGCTCGAATATACACCATCACTAGCCTAAAACAAAGTTCAATGATACAATCTTAATTCATAATGTAACATAATCCGTCGAGATTTGCTTACGGTAACAGTGAACGTAACGATGTCAGCTTCGGGGTTACGTATGAGACCAGTTTCACTCAGTACGATAATTTCTCCGGTAATATGATCGATGCCAAAGAGTCCTTTGACGTGTTCATCCAATATAGAATACGTAATACCAGCTGTTTTATCGGCATCTTCGGCCTAAGAAAAATTAAATCATTATAGAAACACTTTGTATACATTTTTCGTAACTTTAAAAGCTGATTTTACTTTAACAAAAAATGCTGGTTCGAATTTGGTAGTTCCTTCGTCGATCGTAGCTGTATAATTGTCTGATTTGAATATTGGACGGTTGTCGTTATTGTCTAATATGACTATTTGTAATGGCACAAATGTACTGAGACCATGGCCTTCGTTGTCAGTTGCCTATAAAATTATACGAATTTAATAACCAAGTTTCGATCAATAAACGAACACAATTGATGGAAAAATAAATCCAAATTAACCTTATAATTTAAAAAATATTTGGTATTGGTTTCGTAATCGAGGCAAGGCGGCGTTCCTGGGTGAGCACAGAGGGCAACGGTTACAACGCCGGATTTTTTATCGACGTTGAATCTGTAAAAAAAAATTCAATAAAAAAATTACCACGATTTTTCCTGAAATATTATCACCTTTTGATACGTTTTTAAATGAAAAATACGTGCCTGTCAGCTCCAGGACCCGTAAGCTCATAAACTATGCTATTTTCCCCATAAATATCGCTATCTCTGTCCGAGGCGGTGATAGTGGTCAAGATAGTACCAGGTAATGCGGATTCGTTAACGGTGGCTTTATACGAAGGGTTCTCAAACTTGGGTGGATTATCATTAACATCCAATACTTCTACGGTGATGGTCGATGTAGATGAATGTTTCACTGAGGCGTCATTTTCTTCAGCGATCACCTATTTTGAAAAATAATTTCACTTGTAATATTCCTTTTTTATTCAAGGGCGCAGAAAAATTGAAATATTTACCAGTATAATGAATTTCCTTTGATTAGGATTTTCATAATCCAGTGATCCATTGCTGGCCAATTTTACGGTGACAGGAGTGGATCCCAAGGCTGTTGTAGGCTCGATCGTAAATACTCCAGAAATATCGTCCAAACGTAGAGAAAATGCTGAATTATTTCCCTGAAAAAATAGTCAAGATTTAATCTCGATTGAAAAATCCCAAGAAATCGTCAGCTCATCAAATTAACTTACAACATCGACGTCTGTAACTCTCATATCTAAATTGGGTAACACCGATCCAGGTTTAATATCTTCTGTTATATTAACGTAATATTCTTTTTTATTAAATTTAGGAGCTTCGTCGTTCACATCGCGAATAGTAACCAATACAGTGGCAGAGGTACTGGCGTTTTCATCGTTGGATGCAGACTCATCTACGACTTCATGAGCCTATGAAAAAAATTAAATAAAAAAAAAGGTAAAAAATTGTACGAAAAAAGAAATGAACTTTTGAAATAAATTATACCTTGACCGTTAACGCCACTACGCCATTGCTATCGTTCAAGACTTCTCTATCTAAAGGTCTCGAGGTACGAATTTCTCCATTATTACTATCAATTTGGAAGAAATCGAAAGGATCTGAAATAATGATTCCAACAGTTAAATACCTTTGCGCCAAAAAAAAGGAGTACATCAAATTAGAATTTACCAGTAACGAGATCGAAAACTATAGCTCTGAGGGCTCCTTTATCACCATCTTCAGCTCGAAGTGTTAAAACAAGAGTTCCTGTAGGAGCATCTTCTTCGACGACAGCGCTCAATGGACTGGTAAATACTGGAGGCGAATTTTGCACATCCAAAACACGAATTTCACAATTTGTACTTGTTCGATGTTTACCATCCTAAGAAGAAATTAATCAACTTTAATATCTGATTAAAAGAATATTCCACTTATAAACAAAAAATATTTACCGTTGTTTCCAATACAAATTCGTAGATTTCTTTGTCGTTATAATTCAACTGTTCTTTCAGTACTATTCCTCCTTGGAAATAGCTTTCGCTGCTATTTAAATTAATAACGTTGAATATTTTACAAGCGTTAGGATGCGTTGTCTCTTTGCAAATCACTTCGAGGGAGTCTCCAACTATGTCTAAATCTTCGACAATGATATTATCAAATATGGTACTACCTTCGGGTGCATCTTCAGGAACTGTTATTTTATATGGAGTCTGAAAATACAACATTTTTTATTCAAATAGTTCCTTGTAGTGCAGCTATTTGTTTCATTCGTCTTACTTTCATAAACGTCGGTGCGTTATCATTCACATCTTCGATAATAAAAGTGATCCTGTCTCGAACGAGATTATTCGCAGCTCCTTCAACTTCATCTTCGATCGTAACTACGACTTGCATAGATGCATTCACCTTAAAACATCATAGAATGAAAAATTTATACCTCGAATAGAATCATAATACGACACGAGGATTCTGTAAAATACTTCTCTATTTAGAGATTTTTCCAATTTCACATCTCCTGTGACAGCATCAACGGAGAAGAAAGCTGTATTCTCGATGCCATAACGTAAATTAGAACCTTCAGGATCGGTTCCACTCAATCGGCCAATTATCGATCCCACCGTTGTATTTTCCAATATCACCGTATTATCCAAGTTAACATCAAATATTGGTGAATGGTTGCATCGAATAACTGAAACACAATCGAAGCTGTAAAACACTGCAAAAGTTGAGAAGAATTTTCAAGAAAACACATCCTTCACTTACCAGTGAAAAGTGCACAGAAGATGAACGAAACACATTCATATCTCGACATTATGAACGATTTATGGAAGAAAAGTGGACTGGAAGCTTTCGAAAGTATGTACAATCTGTAACGAAACAAAATCTAGGTTCACATAACCAAGGAAGTAATGAATATTTATATTAACTATTCGTAATTAGCAAGTAGGTCATTTGGGAAAAAACTACGTGTGTGACATCGTTAGATGAGCATATTGGAATATTTTGAAACGAAATTTTTAAAAATACCGAAGTAAAGCGTACCTTATGTTCTTACGAGAGAAGGAATCGTCTTCAACTCATAATTTGTCCATGATTTTTACATTTTACATCTGCAGAATCCAACGACACATCTTTTCATTGTGATAACGAAAGAACGATTCGCATACATCATATAACGGTGAACAAACTGAGTACGAATTAGGAATAACGTACAAAATGAAACATATTGAAAACACAAAACAACGGTCTAACTACTAAATGATTATAGATTAATTGTAACTTATGATTACATAATTGCCTAGAGCAGTTCTTATGATTTTATAGGAATTTTTGTTTATGTATCGGAAATGATAAACAGTTATGAAGAAGGAGTGGAATAGGCAATAGAAAAAATTTGAATGGTTTCTTGTTATTTCGGTTGCCTAACATGATGTTTGCAGGAAATCTACTCATACCGGTTGACAGAAAAAAAAAGATCAATAATTCCGGTGTTACCTATCTGTAGAAAGATACTTTGAAAGAACAAAATGATCGCAGGGCAGATCTCTCTCTGCTTTCTTTCTGGAAAAAATTAATAATTCTAGGTGGGGAAAAGATCTCTCGAGTTTTCTGAGAGAATAAAATTTTTAATTTTTCGGAGAAAAATGTTCCAACTTTTTTTTAGGAAAAACGCGTGTTTTTTATCAGAAAAAAATCTCCTATTTTCAAGGGAAAAAACAAAAAATTTTTGAGAAAAAACATATTATTTAGAAAAAATTAATTAGAGTCATGTCATTTTTTATTATTTTTATGAGAGAAACAAAATGTTCAAGTTTTTTTGAAGAAAAAAATCTCAAAATTTTCGAGGTGCTAAGAAATGTTTTTAATTTTCTAGAAAAAAAATCTTATTTTTTTTGGAAAATCCTTTTTTTTTATTATTTGAAAGATAATTACCTCCCATTTTTAAGGGAAAAACTTTTGAGCTCAATTTTATGAAAAAAAATTCTTCAATTTTTTTCTGAGAAAATATCACTCATTTTTCTAGAGAATTTTTTTTAATGAGAATAATTCATATAAGAAAACAAGTATTTTTTAATAGGAGAAATATAATATTTTTTTTGAGAAACTTCATCAATTTTTTTAGAAAAAATTTTTGAAGCACGAATTTTTCATTTTTCGAGAGAAAAAAAGTTCAATTTTCAAGGGAAGGGAAATGTTTTTTCAATTTTTCCAAAAAAAAGAATCTCTATTTTTCTTTCTTTCTTTCTTTTTTCTTTTTTTTTCTGAAGAAAAATACTTCAATATTAATTTTTTGGGAGGTAAATTCTCAATTTTTTAGAAAAAATGTTTTAAAGTAGAAATTATTCACAGTTTAATTTGAGAGGGAAAATATGCCTATAGAATCTCTAACTTTTAAAAAAAAAATTATAATGAAAAATCTTTTTTAAAAAATAATTTTAAAAATTTAAGATAATTATTTTTTTTTTGCCTCAATTTTTTTGAAGAAGATAATCTTGATTTTTTTAATGAAAAAAGAAATTAATTTTTTTAGTGAAAATTTTTTGGAGTCGAGGAAAAAGGTGCAGTTTTCAAAAAAATTATCATTTTTATTTTCATCATTTATTATTTTTTTTTCAAAGCAACAGTCTTTTATTTTTTATATAATATTATAATTATATTATTTTTTTTGGAGTAGGCTCTCATTATTTTATGTAGAAAAATAAACTAATTTTTTTAGGAGAAAAAATTTCAAAATTCTGTTTGAAAAGAAAACTTTTTATTTTTAAAGAAGAAAAAATATTTCAAATTTTTTCAAAGTGAAAATCTTTCAATTTTTGAAAAGAAAACGAAAAAAGGTCTCATATCTGAATTTTTTGGAGTCAAGGTAAAAAAATTAATAAAAAACTTCTCATTTTTTTTAAAATAAAAAAAATCCTATTTTTCAAGGGGATGGGAGTAAAACATATCTCTATTTTTTGGAGTGTCAAAGTCTCGTCTCATTTTTTTAGTGGGGGGGGGGGGGGAGATCTCACATACAAGATTTGAAAATTTTAAACCCGCCACCTCTTCGTAAAAAAGAAAATATCGAGCTGCTTCTAGAAAATTCAAAGTTACCGTCTTTTTAAATTAAATTATTATTTTTTTTTTCTAAAACAAGTCTTTTATTATAAATTAATAAACAACAAGGTTTTTAATTACACAATAAGGAACTAGGAATAAAGGAATCACAAATGTTTTCAATAGTCTAGGTTTGTACATTGATCGAAAAAAATCTAAAATTATAAGTGTACCTGCGAACTACAAAAAAATAAAAAACACACTTTTAACAAACATAATTATTTGGTATATTAATTTTACAAACTTCAAAAATACAATCAAAATAAAAAATTTACACAATGGTATTAAATCGTATAAAAAACAGTAGGTAATAGAAATAATGGTTTTTGATAAAAATATCATTGAACAGATCGATTCAATTTATTCAATAATTTACTATCCCTAATAATTCCAAATTCCTCAAACTCATTTATAATCTTCAAAACTCCATCAGCATAGCTCACTTTCGATTTAATTAACGTATCGAGTATCTTCGATAGATTTTCATCCAAAACTCCTTCCAAACTAGATCGATCCTGTGATTCAATAACAATATTATAAACAGCATCTAGACCAGATAAAATATCCTTTTGCGCACGACTTGTCATCAACTGACTAGCATCGTTCCTCTCTACACCTATCCTCAAACACTGAATCAAAGAAATGAGTAACTTATTTTCAGACAATATTAAACTTTTAGAATTGAGTTCAGATAAATCTTTAATAATTTGAGCAGCAAATCTAACGCCGACATCTGGATCTACGAAGTCTTGCTTCTCCGCAATGGTAAAAATTCTGGTTTCTAAATTACTAACTAAATCTCTAAAAATTTTCGTCGCACTAGAATCAAATTTATCACAATTAAAGACATCCCAGTCCAATAAAGTACCGAAGGTTTTAGAAACACCCTCGAGAGTGTAGTTTTCATAAGCTCTATCGACACTGGACAAATTAACGATAAAAGATATTAATTGATTTTGTTCATTCTTCGTCCATTTTTCAATGTTCAGAATATCGAAATTTGAAAACGCATTGAAAGCATTAAAAACACTCTGAGAATCGAATTCTTTACATATTTCTCCTCCATTCGCTGCCAGTTTAATAATAAAACTCTTGATATTTTTCAATTCAATATCGTTCCATTTCCCAGTATCGAAAACGTCAAACTTGTACAAGGCATTTAAACAACCAGCGATCTCTTGAGCATTGAATCTATCGTTAGTTGAATTGCCATGCTCTATTAATTGAATAATAAAATTCCTAGATCCTCGAAATTCATTGATATTCCACTTGGACAGAGCATTTAGACAGTTGGCAATACCTTGAGCATCGAATTCACTAACTGATGAACTGCCACGGTTCAATAACAGAATTATAAAGTCTTTAGCTCCGGGCAACTCTTCGATATTCCACTTGGATAAAGCATTCAAACAGTTGGCGATATTTCTAGAATCGAATATGCCAATTATTGAACGTCCTCGTTCAATCAATCGAATAATGAAATCTTTTGAATCTCGAAATTCGTCAATGTTCCACTTTGACATGGCATTCAAGGTGACAGAAATAGCGTGAGAATTGAATTCATTTATCGTTAAACCACCTCGTCTTATTAATCGACCGATGAACTCCTTAGCTTCTTGTAAATCTTCAATTTTCCACTTGGACAACGCGTTCAAACTGTTAGCAATGCCTTGAGAATTGAATTCATCTGACGTTAAAATCCCTCGTTTAATTATCTGAACTACGAAATTGCTAGCTTCGAGTAATTCGCTGATGTTGAATTTGGACAGAGCGTTCAAACTACTGGAAACAGTTTGAGGACTGAATTGATCAGCTGTCGAGGTTCCTTGCTCCATTAAACGAACGATGAACGCCTTGGATCCTTGAAATTCGTCAATATTCCATTTAGAAAGAGCGTTCAAGCAGTTGGAAATACTCTGAGGATCGAATCTGGTAATCATCGAAGTTCCTCGTTTGATCAACAAAACGATTAATTCTTTAGCACCTTGTAAGTCGTATATATTCCATTTCGACAGGGCATTCAAGGTGTTGTCGATATTTCGAGAATCGAATCCGTCAGCTACAGAAATTCCTCGATTTATCAACTGCACGATAAATTCTTCGCCTCCCTCTAACTCGTTGACATTCCATTTGGACAGAGCGTTCAAGCTGTTAGCAACACCCAGAGAGTTGAACCCAATTACTGTCGAACTGCCTCGTTTCGTTAACTGACTAATGAACTTCCTAGCTCCTTGAAAGTCGTCAATATTCCACTTGGATAATGCGTTCAAACTATTGACGATTTCCTGAGAATTAAATACATCTAAAATTAGAGTTCCTTGGTTAACCAATTCAAAGATAAATTGGGTAGCTTCGGGTATTTCATCGATGTTCCACTTGGACAGAGCATTCAAGCTGTTGGAAACACCCTGAGGTTTGAATTTATTCACGGTTAAATTTCCATATCTTACGAGCTGCGCGATGAACTCCTTCGTAACTTGTAATTCATTTATATTCCATTTTGACACAGCGTTCAAACAAGTGCCGATTTCGTGAGGTTTGAATCCGCCAGCAATTGAGCTGCCTCGTTTCACCAATCGAATAATAAATTCAGTGGCACCTGGTAATTCGTGAATATTCCACTTGGATAGTGCATTAAGGCAAATGGTAATATCTATACAATTGAATTGATCCACCATTGATGTTCCTCGTTGCACTAATCGATCAATGAACTCTCTGCAATCTTTCAAGTTTTTGGTATCCCACTTGGAAAGAGCATTGAAACTGTTGGAGATTTCTATAGGTTTAAATTCATCGACCATCTGAACACCTTGTTTCATCAACTGAATAATAAACTCGTTAGCACCTTGTAATTCATCGAGGTCCCACTTGGACATGGCGTTCAAACTTCGAACCATACTCAAAGCAGTAAATTTCCCATCTGCAGAACGTCGCTGAGAATTACTTAGTTTCATCAATCGAACTATAAATTCTTTAGCTCCTTTTAATTCGTTGATGTTCCAGTATGAGAGAGCTTTCAAGCAGTTGGCAATACCTTGATCAGTGAATTTATCTGTTCTTTCATTGTTCGGATGTGATAACCAACTTCCTTGATTAATCAATTTGATTATGAAAGATTCGAACAGACGAACTTTGGTAATTTCTTTGCCATCTAATTTGACATTACCTCGCCATGTATGACTGTCTAATACATTCCACCTGGAAAGAGCCATTAAACAGTTGGTACTGTGCCAAGTATTGAATCTAGTCCTAATTCCACTTCTCGGATCCAAAGCTTTATCTCCTTTCACCGCTAGTTCGACAATCAGCACTTTGAAATTTTTTTGATCTTCCATTTTCCACATTCTGTCAAAAATGTCCATCTTTGACAACGTGTTATAAGTACCGGCGATATGGCTTGCTTCCATCAAGCCTAGAGAATCGAACCGGTTCAGCCATTCGGTCACCAAATCGCCTATCTCGTAAGTTAGATTTTTATCCATTGAATTCAACCTTCTTGAAAAATCGCCATGATTTCGTAAAAAGGAAAACTTCTGATTTGCAGTGATCGTATGTAAGTAACGTGAGTGATGATCGTATATGTTGGGAAGCACTTGAGGTATACTGGCATGTTGAGTATAATACGATTTCTTCGGGTAGACGTCGTGACGTAAGTTGATGAACCTCTTCATTACACTACCTTTATGAGTGTAACAGAACATCTTCGAAAGGTGGTTTTTACTTCTTAAGATGGAAGTCATTTTCAACTCGAGTGATACAGAAAGTTTCAGCGAATATATCCGGCGCAAATAAGAAGCATTTGGTTAGTAAATTAGCAAATAACACGTTCAAATTCTTCATTCGCTGGAGTAGGAACTTTCAAGAGTTGCATGTCGTTATATTCCTGAAACAGAAATGAACGTCGTTACTGCAAATTTATACCATATTTTCATTAAATATGCGCATATTGGTAACAGGTATATAAAAATATGATTCAAAGTATAAAAATTAATTAATGCGGTATGTGTTACCTCTTGCTGGACAGTTTCAACTGCATGTGAATGCTATCTGACTACGATGCCTAATATTCAATACTTCTGTAACAGTTTTCAAAAATTCTATCAGTTAATCGGTTATTGATTCGTACCTCAGCGAAAAAACTTTTCATTTTCTTTTTCTTATCAAATCAACACAAAAAAAATGGAAAAACATGAAACACTTGCATCTGTGTGCAGATAGTATGTGCGTATGCATATAGGGCGCGCGTTGGTAATTACCGTATGCGCGCGCAGGCGCGCACATATAGCGGTACAGAATGGAAATAATATGCCGTCAACCACGACCGTCCGTCAACCGTCAGCAATCTCATAAACATATCAATTCAAAATGATGATAATAATTAAATACAAAATTTAAAAATGAATAACTATGCGAGAAAAAAATAATCGATATTTTTCAGTGAAAATGGCAATTTTTTGCCAAAACGCGAATGTTTAACCAAGCATCTATCTTGCAAAACTTTTTATTATTTCTTAAAAATATTAGAAAAAAATCGAACAGATAATTTCGATTGCTGCGAATACAACAAAGTCTTACATCGTAGTAACAATTCAATAATAGTTATTGTACACCGAAAATTAAATTCATACATAATTATATCATCTATATATCGTATAATATCCGTAGGAAAACGAAACGAATTAAAACTAAAAAATTGAAAGAAAAATAAAGAATCAAAAGGCAATTCTTTGAAAAATTATTCATTTACGTAATATAATTAATAGTTCCTTTCAAACTTTCACCATCGACGTTAGCATTTTACTTTTAGTCAAAAATACTAATTAAAAAAAGAACTTCAAGTTCACTTGGAAAATTTAATAATTATGTAAATATTTTTACTTGTATAATCGATTTGTACTTATTAAATGATTCATTTAAAAAAAAACTGATTTTATTCACGACTTGAGACGTTTATTTGGATTAAAATTACGTAATTTACATTGTGAATAGTGCGTGAATAAACATATCAATTCAAAATGATGATAATAATTAAATACAAAATTTAAAAATGAATAACTATGCGAGAAAAAAATAATCGATATTTTTCAGTGAAAATGGCAATTTTTTGCCAAAACGCGAATGTTTAACCAAGCATCTATCTTGCAATACTTTTTATTATTTCTTAAAAATATTAGAAAAAAATCGAAAAGATAATTTCGATTGCTGCGAATACAACAAAGTCTTACATCGTAGTAACAATTCAATAATAGTTATTGTACACCGAAAATTAAATTCATACATAATTATATCATCTATATATCGTATAATATCCGTAGGAAAACGAAACGAATTAAAACTAAAAAATTGAAAGAAAAATAAAGAATCAAAAGGCAATTCTTTGAAAAATTATTCATTTACGTAATATAATTAATAGTTCCTTTCAAACTTTCACCATCGACGTTAGCATTTTACTTTTAGTCAAAAATACTAATTAAAAAAAGAACTTCAAGTTCACTTGGAAAATTTAATAATTAAAAAAATTACACACTTTAACACAAATACATTTCATACCCCTTAAATAATAAATAAATTCTCTCACATGAAATATATCAATGCCGAAGCAAATTGAACACAATGCAATTAGAAATAAAAATAATGCAAGTAAGTTTTAAACGGAGATCGTGTATCTGGAATCTCTCGACAACAATAAACAAAATGCTCTAATCGTACTGATGGGAAAGGAATATTTTTTAGCATAAAATTAAAAAAAGACACACACACTAAGGTACAAACATAAAAAAATACAATTATTAAATTATTCTCAAAGAAACACACTAATCTATGCAGGTTTTTGGGATCCTTTTTTGCCAATCAATGACTTGTGAATATGAGGTATAACACCTGTAAAATTAAAACAAATGCACGTAAGTAAGGTATACAATTCAATATTCAACGAGAGGATATCGAACTAAATGAGTGTTTTATTCATCGTTGGGACTAATGGCCATGGAAAAGACCCAACGAGGCAGAAGTTATAGAATAACTGAATTTAGCATGAAATTATCAATACAAAACTGGAGTTTGCCTCAGTTAAACTTGATGTAATTAAACAAAACTCATCAAGATGCTTACCTCCACCGGCAATCGTTGCTTTGATAAGACTGTCCAATTCTTCATCTCCTCTAATGGCCAATTGTAAATGTCTAGGTGTGATTCTTTTTACTTTCAAATCTTTTGATGCATTACCCGCTAATTCTAAAACCTAAATGTACAAATTACATCAATTTTTAACGACCCAATCAAGAAATGAGCTAGAATATGAATGACATACCTCGGCTGTCAAATATTCCAAAATCGCAGCACTATAAACCGCAGCAGTGGCCCCAACTCGACCATGGCTTGTCGTCCTATTTTTCAAATGTCTGTGTATTCTGCCAACGGGAAACTAAAAAGTACAAATTTCAAAATATTAGCCTAAATTATCCGATAAATGCTCGGACGAGTGAAATGTAAACAAAGAGAATTCGTTGATAACGTCACACAGGGTGATGAAAATATGATCATAACACAAAGGAAAGTTTCTTTTTCCGTATCGAACTAATCGAGGAACTGAAGAAAGCGTAGATTGCTTCGAATAATCAATTCAAGGAAGTACATATCAAATTTAAATCGAATTCGGGAAAAGGACCGCGGAAGTAGCAGACGTAATCTAGATAAGCTCAGTAATGAAATTAAGAACTTTTTTACCTGTAATCCGGCCCGAGCGGATCGTGATACAGCTTTTGCTTTGGATTTTCCGGAATCTTTACCAGCTTTTCCACCAGCCTGAATGTAAAATTAATGAGATTAAGAGAAGAATATTAATTATTGATAAAGAATTTGAGAAGTACGTAATGAACGCCTCGGCTCGAATTGGTATAAGAATATGGCAGTTTGTAATACGTACCATTTTTATGCGTTAGATTGATAATTTCGGCCAAAATTTATGACATACATTCACTTTTCAAGCTTTCTCCGTTGAAACGAAGAAACGATAAATTTTCAAACGCGCCAAAAGAAGATCTCGAATAAAAATAATGGCTGCCGTCACGTGACTGTTCAGCTTTTTACAAAAAAGGAAAAAGGGAAATGAAATTGAAGTAATGTTGCCAATTTCAAAACTTAAAATTACCACAATGATTTCACAGATGAAAAAATACAGAAATTGATTTACAGTGTTACCAATTTGCGCTAATTTTTTGAAGTTTTTCTGTGATGTTGACGTTTTCGGTTTTCTTGATAACTTTTTTATCAAAAATGAAAATGGGAAATGAAATTTTTCAAATTTTCGAAAACCCTTCTTATTAATATATTTTTCTTTTGTTTCGGTTCAATTTTTCAATTCTGTATGATGACATATTAAATAGTCATTTGTTCGCAACACCCGTGTACAGATTCTACTGAAGAAAAATTAGTATGGATATTTCACTGGAGCAATTCGACTCTCCGAATTTCAATCCCAGTAAATGTAAGATGAACTATTTTGCTGGATTATTTATATGTCTGTATGGAAAAAGCAATATGTAATTGATCACATTTTATTTTCAAGATGTCAAAGAAATATCTCACGGATGCGTTGGAGGAGCAGAGCTTCAACAGCAGCGCTGTAAAATTCAAAATTTAGCCGACGATACGAGTAATCTTCTGAAGAAAAATGTTTACCGGAACTACACTCTGTTCATTGATACTGCCAAAGAGATATCACGTAAGCTGATCGATGAATCGTAGATACGTAACTGCTATTTCCGCCGAAAAATCATCAAGTCATTTATTTCTTTAGGTTTGGAAGGTGATATGTATCAGCTATCTCATCTCTTGTCCGAGCAGCGATCTTTGTTAACTACGTTAGCTACTACTTCTATGTTTGAAGATCAAAAAAGGATACATTTGAGTGAAACTGAAAGTAAAGACGATGACGATGATGCCGATATGAAAAGAAGAAAAACTCTTTCTGATGTGGCAGAAAAAATCGAAGGATGCATTGTTCGTTTATTCGAAATTGTAGTTAAATTTCATTTGGTCCTTCTTACAAAATAATTGTATTTTTTCAGAATTTGACCGAGAATTCCGGCCGTCAATATTTATACGAAGGCGATTTAACCGAACTTGACGCGATAGATAATTCGCAGATTTGTAAATTGCGGGCTTATTTACTCTCTGATGTGCTGCTATTGGCATCGACTACCACAAGCCGGTAAATTTTTGGTCAAAACCGTTTTAAAATGTAATATTTTGCTATTTTGATTTTTTTTTCCTGTTGAATAGACGTTCGCCAGCCTTATACAAATTAGAAACAGTGTACGATGTGAATAATTTAGCTATCGTTAATGTAAAAGACGTAAAAAATGCTATAAAGCTTTTGGCCTTTCCCGATACCAGAGTTTTTCAAGTCACAAGTTCACAAGCTAAGGTACAATGAAATCATTCTAAAATCATTAAAATATATGTTTTAATTTGATTGTACAATTTTAGAAAGAATGGTTAGAAAAATTCGACGAAGCTAAGAGATTATTAATGACTGGATACAACAGAAAACGAGGAAGTATTAGCGTGGAACAAAAATCACCAGCTCGAAACGTGAACGTCGAATCTACCAATCGTACGTTTTTTCTCTCCTTTTGATAATTTTTGATTTTATCTACCTTCAATGTTTGACTTAAACTGTGTTATTAGCTTTCGATGAAGTTGAAGATGAGATCGATAGCGCAGAAACAGTTCCAGGATGGCTTTTAGAAGTAGCTGAAGATCTAGATGTTTTGATTGTCGAAAGACATTTTGAAGATGCTTATTCTTTAATTGAAAAAACGAAAAACTTTTTGAAAGAAACTCCTCCCAATAATGAAATTTTAATTCAAGATATACAGTAATAAACCAGATTTGGCTTGGCTTACGAGGAATACTATTTTGACGAATCGAGTGATGCATTTATTTTTCATTTTCCAGGGGTAAAGTAGATATTCGAGTAAAAACTCTAACGCAGATTTTAACCAAAGAATTGGAAGTTACCCCAGAAAAATCTCATCAAGGAGGTCTTCGTGCTGCTCGAAGATCTGTTCGATTACTGAATACGTTACAAAAATCTACTCAAGTAAATTAACTAGTTATTTTTGAATTTTTTTGAAGAGAAGAGAGTGATAATTTTTATGTTTCAGGCTTGCGATTTATTTTTGAAATTATGCAGTAATATATTGAAATCTCAGTTGGCAACTGTTAAAGGAGAGACCACCAATGCTTCTTACGTTAAACAACTTTCTTCCGTATTTTTCTCCAATTTATGTAACATGGCCAAAGAATTTCAATATCGAGCATTTCCAAATAATCCATATTGTGCTTCGTGTTAGTATTCCTGATTTTCTACTTCAGATTTCTGGTTGAATGACTGATCTAAATATATTTTTTTGTGCAGCTTTCGTTGTGTGGTGTACGAAAGAAGTTAGCAATTTCGTATCGCAATTAGTTATCGAAGTTTTCTTTCCTCAAGTGTCTTTGGCGATTTTACATAAATGTGTTGAGCATCTGAAGTTTTATAGCAAACAGGTACATTTTTCTTTGTGCGATTGCGACGTCTTCTTGAAAATTCAAGTTATTTAATATCGACGACGTAGTTGACAGATTACGGTATTGATGTGATTTATTTCATCGATGGACACTTGAGAACTCCGCTCACAAGGATCATGTCAGAAACTCGTAATAAACTAGCAGAAAGCGTGAATACGAAAATCGCCGAAGAAAAATGGCACCTAACGAATTTAAAATCCAAGCAGCAAGCTGAGAAATTGGTATCCGAGTTCAATAATTTAGGAATATTAGGCACCGAGAAGTATATTCAAGGTTAAAATCTAACTAACCAACTGATTTAATCACTTCTGTTACTCGAATTAAAAATGATCATGTTTTAGACGTGTTCTACTTTCAACTTACGAGTAATACGATATGGTTTTGTCGCGTATTCGTTCAATTCATTGAAAATTCAGCGTTTGATATTGCAAGTATCGAATATGAAGTAGAGCAGGCTGTTTGTGATATATTACTCAGATTTATCGAACAAATAATTCAAGCATTGTATAACGACGAATTAAGAAATGAAGTAATTATCTCATATTTCAAATCTTTCATTTCTTGAAAAAAATCTAATTCAATAAATTTTGTTTTACAGAGAAAAATAATCGAAATTAATGGTAAATTCCTCGCCGAAGAATTCATACCATTCTGCGAAGCTTTATACAGAAAACGTCACAAAATTGGTTCAATCAAATTGAAACAAATAAGGAACGAGTTCAATGACTCGTTAAATGAAAACACCATTACAGGATGATTTTGTCCTTCTCAAAGTTACATCATTTTTCTTACATAATACCCGTTAATATTTACTCATTCAAGTATCAATACCCCACTTTTTTGTCGATATAGAAATAATATACAAAACACAATTATACAGTGCGAGCAAACAACTTATATTTTCATTTTATATATACAATATATCGATAATTTGCATTTTTATACCTGTTCAATTATTTTCGTTTTCAATGCTGAATTTTATCGAATTTTCTTCTATTGTTATTTACTTTCAAAAACAGCGTCTAGGATAAAACTAAGAGTCTATTCCGAAGTTAGATAATTACTAAAAAGACAGATTATGCAATTTCGTCAGCGTTAGCTTCAATCCAATATGCGAAAGAACTTACAATTTATAATACTAATAATTAAGTAAAGAAATTTTTCAACACAATACCATAATACTTAAACACTAATACAAGGAAACATTAGCCTAAATTCACGTACCTATTTTAACCATACATATTAAACTAAAAAACATCAATTTATAAGAAAAACATCAAGAAAATAAACTATACTTAAGTCGAAATCGTAAAAAAAAATCACGCGAGTTTTTGGTTTCCTTTCTTGCCAATAAGCGACTTGTGAATATGGGGGATAACACCTGAAAAATGATATCGAGAAGTAATTAGATACGAGCCGACAAAAACCAGAAATTTTCTTCGTATCGGGCTTACCTCCTCCGGCGATTGTAGCTTTAATCAAACTGTCCAACTCTTCGTCGCCTCTAATCGCCAATTGTAAATGTCGAGGGGTGATTCTCTTCACTTTCAAATCCTTCGACGCATTACCCGCTAATTCCAAAACCTACGAAGAAATATCCCACATATTAAACCAATTCTGTGTAGATCTTCGCCTACTGGAAACTGGTCAAGTTTAAACTCGTCATTTTACTTTACCTCGGCGGTCAAATATTCCAAAATTGCAGCACTGTATACGGCAGAAGTGGCACCAACGCGACCATGACTCGTTGTTCTGTTCTTCAAATGCCTATGTATTCTTCCCACCGGGAACTAAACATGAAAAAATTGAAAATCGTTAGATAACTTTTACTACAGCTTTGAAGCACGTGGATGATGAAATTCAACGTAAACATAAATCATCAAAGTACCTATAACGATGAAATGACGCCTAAAGGATAGAAAACCATTTGCAATAGAGAAATACGAATAATGAAATTTGGGTAACTCATTTTATAACATGACAGAGAACATTATAGCCTAAACATAAACATCAATGATGTATTGGAATAAATGTAACTACCTGTAATCCAGCTCGTGCAGATCTTGATACAGCTTTCGCTTTGGATTTACCCGAATCTTTTCCAGTTTTACCACCAGCCTATTAACACAGTAATACGATATATTAACAAACATATATAAGATTGATCAAGTTTACGATGGAAAACAAAAAGCTATCTAAAAACGAGTGTATAGAAGTACGTACCGCTGACTTTGCCATTGTTCTTGTCTTTCTTTAGATACTTCTCGAAATATAACAATTTATACAGAATAGAGTGCAAATGAACGCGATTTATGTCAAAAGCTGAATTAAAATGCCGACAAATACAAACTTTTATTTAAACTTTCGTTTACGTAAACGCGCCAAAAGATGAAAAGAACCAAACAAGAAATGCGAAGCTTTTTTTTGCGTACCGAATATTTCGCTGCCGTCGTGAAGTTTCACAGATCAATTTTTATGGAAGGTTGAAAAAAAAGTTTTTTAGTTCTATTTTCTCAGCATAGAGTGCTCTGTAAAAAGTGATTTTTTTTTCTTTTTTTTTAAATCACGAATTCTCGAGCTTGGATTTAATTTTTAATTTTTAATGTACCTAGCTCAAACTTAATTTTTTAAAATTAAAATAATAAAACTAATAGAACTGAACCCTTTCGAGTTTCGAGACAAAAAGAAAAACATGCTTAAAAATATGTACTCAAACACAATAAAAATTCATCATTTCGTTATAAGTTTATTTTATTGTACAAGAGACAAGAGTTAATTTAAATATGGTAACGTTATGAGTGATGATTGATGAATTTAAAAAATTGTATACAAAATTTACACATATTTACAAAAATATTTTAGACTTTGGATTTTCGAATGAGTTTTTAATTATCTTCTTCGATAACATGATTCAAATCGCTGACAATTTTTCCCAACGTTTCACGATGTGATGATTGCTTGTTGAAAATTTCATCTGAAAATTCTTTTTTTATACAGAACTGAAACACGTGTTTAATTCTATTCAAAGATTTTTCTGTTAGATGATTTTCCACCAGTGATCGTAAATCGTTATGGACGTCGGTGAAAATCTGCGTCAAGTACAAATAATCGTAACTATATTCTAATTCGTAAAAACTAGCAATGGTCATGACGAGTTTTTGAAAATTGCAACGTAGCCTTGTCGCTATTTGAATTTCGTCGTTGTTGAATTGATTGTTGCGGTATAAGATGCCGATTTTTATTATTATTTTTATGATACATTTCATTAGTTTTTCGGCTTCTTTTTTATTGGCAGTCTGAAATTAAAAATTTTCAATATTGGTTTATAAATTGCTAATACTTTGAAGTAACAAATTTTTAAATGCACGACTAAGCTAGATGTACGTAATTACCTACCTACCAATTTTATCTAATCATTTCTTTCAATTACCTATTTATCATTATTTAAATGATAATCTAGTCCAACTTTTAGGTTTATTAAGATTAAAATATGTCTAGGTACTCACATATTGCTTGAATAATCGATATGTATTATCTAGAATGGCCGCAGATCTGTCGTCAATAAACATTTTTACAGCTGTTTTATTGCTCATATGACTCAATAATTTCTTTTGAGCTTTTAATCCGATATCTTTGGCCTTGAAATTTTCAGATGCCATGGCTATAAAAAAAAGTCGAAAAACATTTCAATAAACGCGCAATCAGTACTCAGCAGGTATAAATTATTCGTAGCATAACACAATATCAATTATCAAAAATGAAAACAACCGATGGTGGCAACATATGTAATATTCATTTGTAAATAAAGTTTCATCGATACGTCGACAGGTACAGTAGGTAGGAACTAATGATGCATCATACCAACCGGTCTAGATGTAAGCAGAAGAACAAAAAGATTCTTATACAAAATCATTATGATGCCGGTTTTTGTGGATCAACTGTCAATATTATACTACTTGTTTGCGATGAATACAAACAACACGAAAGCGCTTCCGTTTTATTTTTTTATTTTTTTTTTACTTCAAGTTTAGAAAAAAAAATGTGGGAAAATGTTGTACCTATGTTACTCGTTGAGTAAAAATTATCATTAAATCATTCCAAGAGTGAAGAATTTTTATCCAAGTAATCACACGTTTAAGGCCTATAGCGGTATAAGTAATGTATGCAATTTATTCGTTAACGGTTTTATCGAGATATTGGGGCATAATTATTCCTTTCAGTCACGCCTTCTTCTTTTTCATTGTTTGTACGTATCGTAGATAGGTAACTTTCTGAAGTAGTCATCGACTGATGCGAATAATTAATTTCAACCATTGGTAGACAAATATTATCACGAATAGGTCTCCATTTACGGGGGCAAACGTACGCCAGAAATATTAATAAATTTCCTTCCAAAAACGTTTGAAACGCGCCATAAATGGTAGCCTATTATAAGCACATCGAGCAAACCTATGCGATGAATAGGTAAGTGTACTCGAGTAATTTCACTGTGAATTTGAATTGTTCATAAATTTAAATCGAATTCGTGATGTCATCGCAGTAAATCAGTCTAGAGACAGAGATCCGCGTAGAAAATTAATTTCGTCGGGAAATGTTGATTTTTTTCCTTCTTTTTTGATGGCAAATATTTAATTCCTGGTACTAGAGCCGGCAACTTGAAATTTTCCAAAGTGTTAGCTCATTTTTCTTTCTATCCGAATTTAAAAGATCTTTTTCATCTATGATAAAAATTTCAAGAAATATTTTCACTTCAAGAAAAATGAGCAATTTTCTTCCTCAAAAAATCGAGACAAGGGAATTTTTCCTCAATAGAATAATAAGTGTATTTTTCCTAAAAAAAATTAGAGTTAATTTCCTCAAAAAAATAAGTATTTTTTTCCTCAAAGGAATTGAGTGTGTTTTTCATCTAAAAATAACTAGATAAATAAGTATTATTACCCAAAAAAATTGGACATTTTTTTCGCAAAAAATTGAGTAGGTATTTCTTTCTCAAAAAAATGGATATTTTTTCTTTCTCAAAAAAATGGATATTTTTTCTAAAAAAGTGAGAACTTTTTCCCAAAAAAAATAAGTGTATTTTGTCCCAAAAAAATTAAGGTATTTCTTTCCAAAATTTTTTTTTTCAAAGAACTTAGGGTAGGTACTTTCCTCACAAAAACTAGAATTTTTTTTTCAAAAAATGAGTTTTTTCTAAACGGAATTAAGAATTTGTATCCAAAAAAGGGATTGATTTTAAAAATAAATTTTTCAAGCTGACTTGACTCCAAAAAAAGTTGCGATATTTTTTTTTATTTGACAAAAATTAGATTTTTTAAATGTTTTTCTTGAAAAAAAAAAACAAAAAAAAACAAAGGTACCTGAAAAGTTGATTTTTTCCAAGAAAATTTAAATTTAAACACGAGACACTTTTTTTCGTTTTTTCCGATAAAATTGAAATTTAAACATGAAATAAGACACTTTTTTTCAAAAATTCGAGAAATATTTTCCCTACAAGATAATTTAGAAATTTGTTACTCCAAAGAAATTGAAAAACATTTGTATTGTGCATAAAAAATAATTGATACATAGCCAAATAAAGTTTTTTTTTATTAATAAAATTTTGATTCACACATGACTGCGTGAGAGGCTCTTTATCCAAAAAATTTATCCATTTTCAAAAATTCAAAAAACTTTTTTACTTTAAAAAAATTGAAAAAAATTTATTTGAAAATATTAAGAATTTTCATCCACAAAAAATTATAAAAATTTTTACTTCAAAATGTCCAAATGTATTGAAAAATTTTGTCAAGTATTGCAAAAAAATTGAAAACATACGATTTTTTCTCCAAAAAAATGACCTAAAACAAAAAATTAAAATTTTTTCTCAGAAAAATTTGAAACAGAAAAAATTTATGTATTTCTTATTCTACATAAAAATTAGAAGATATTCACCAAAACGATTGAAACTTTTTTTTTGTTTTGAATGTTTTTTTTTTTTTAATTTTCGTAGGTATGACCAAAAATTTGAGATTTTTTCCCAATAAAATCGACAATTTTTTCTCAAAAAAAAAAAAAAAAAAAAAGATTATAGGTACTTAAAAAATTGGAGGATTTTCATGTTGCAAAAAAACTTAAAAAATGTTTTCTCCAAAAAATTCTGACAAAAAAGCGAAGAATTCCACTTCCACTCAAAAAAGTTGGAATTTTGAGAAATTTTTTCATCTACCTACTACTTATTGTTTTATTCCAAAGTAAAATTTTCCTTTTTTCTGAAAGATGGAGTTCAAAAAAATACAACTAAGATAAAAAGTTGAGATTTTTTCTCAATAAAATTGAAATTTACACTTAAGAGACTTTTTTCTTCTTAAAAATACTTTTACTTTAGTAAAATCGAAAATTAAAAAAAAAATTAAAAAACTGATAAGAAATTAAGATTGTTTTCTTTAAAAAATGAGAGATCCTTTCAGCCCCCCCCCCCCCTCTGAATAAAAGGTTCAATTTTTTTTTCATCAATCTACTTATTTCTTTTATTTTTAAAAAATATAATTTTCTCAAAAAAAAACAAAAAAACATCGAGAAAAAACTTTTATTTTAAAAAATGAGAAAGTTTTTAAGCTTAATGCAACGAAATTAAGATATTTTATTATTACAAAATTCTAATTTTTTCCAAAAAAAAACGAGAGATTTTTTTCTTTAAAAATTCGAGAAATATTTTTACTCGGAAAAATGGCAATAGGCAGGTAATTATAAAATTATGACAAAAAAATTAAAGAGATTTTTTCTCCAAGAAAATAGGAATTTTTTCCATTATTTTTTTTATTTCGAAAAAGTTGTAAAATTCTTTAACGCCAACTCCAAAAAAAAAAAATGAAATATACTTTTATTTAAAAAAAATTCAGATTTTTTACTTACTCTAAAAAATTTTAGCATTTTTTTTCTATAAAAAAAAATGAGAGATTTAAATAGGTAGACCTATAGTTTATAAATAATTTTCGAGTTTTCGGAGTTTTATAGGCCGTAGCTTATCTCACTTTTGAAATTTTGGGTCTAGCTCATGCACCCGAGGTTGCTAAGTTTCCGGCCGTATTTGACATTAAAAATTTTTTTTTTACATCCATTAAAAGTGGTAAAAATGTTCAACGTACAGTAGACGATCATTCACATTTTCTTGCTTGATTTATGAATTCGTAGATACTTTTCGGACTTTGAAAGTTCCTTCTAACATAAAAACTCAACTTTCGCTTTCCGGTATGAATAGTCTTTATTGAATGCAAAAAGCTTTTCAGAACAGCTTTTAAGATAAGCGGATAATACCAAACAATGGAAACTCGCCTCCGCGCGTAAAGAAGGCGTCAATGCAACTATGTTCTTTCAAAAATCTCAAATGTATACCTAATCTTCAAAGGTAAGATAAAAATTGGGGTGAAAATTTCGTGATGGATTTTTCATAGGTAAGTAGTACCTATCGAAAAATCTTAGTATTTTGTTTGGATAATTTTCAGGCATTAATACCTTGACCTTAATTATAGGTTCTCACATAGAATTAATTTCAATTTGAAATAACGTAAGTGGATAAAAACCTACCCAAATGTCAAATTACCTTTGGAAAAATTTAAAATGCAATGTTTTCGTACGTACGAAGCTGCGAAATGCTAAATCGAGTTGATCTTAATATATTTTCCGATTCCAAGTATTTACCAATGGAAAGTTGTTGTAAACATGTTTTTGACTTTAATTCCAGAACGTGACACAACGAATTTATAAGCTTTGAGCAATGAGTACGAACTCAAAACGACTTTTCAGTTGGTTAAAAGTTTTATTTTGCCGGGTAACAGAAGTTAATCTGGTCGCAGAAAAGTAAAATATCATGTCCATTGTGAACATGTAATTTATTTACGGCTTTATACATTAAGAACTCAATTCCCAGACGTGAATTGAATTGTCTTATTCAAAATGGAATTACCCGCCGATCCACGTAAGTGAACTGTCCCTTGTGGAGAAATTCAGACTATCTGCGCGATAATTTAGAAGTTGATATCGGCGCGCGGTCTTTTCACGTTATATATGTCTGCTGAAACTTTATAATCATGAAGGATTTTATGCATTATTAAGATTCTGTTAGAATTATGCGAATGCTTTGCTTTGCCTGATGTTTTTTTTTTTAATTTACAGACACACTAAGCCTGCTGCATAATTAGAAAACTTTGCTCAACTCTTCGTGTAGGTACCATACCTATTTATATTCCAGTTTTAAAACATCATTTAATTATAAAATTAGACTTGGAGTATTTGATGAAAATTTCCCAAAATAGAAATGTTTATTTGGAATTTGAAATGAATGAGGAAATTTTAGACTTACCTGCTGAAATTTTTATTTTTCGCATTTTCATTCGTTTTATGCATTATTGGCGAATTTTTAGAACTCTTTTAAAATTATGAACAGCAGATTACATTTAAAAAAATATACCTCATTTTTTTTATTAAAAAAAAAAGAAAATTAAAAAAAATGAAAAAAAATATACCTATAGCCCACTAAATTAGATTATAAAAATAGAGTAAATTACATTTTGAGGTCAGCAAAGATTTTTTGGTCTTATAATATTCTCTCGGTGTTCTGAATACCCTCAAAAAATCCTCAAACCTCAACTCTAGTTAATTATACCTCAAATGTAGACCTAACGAGACTCTCTCCTCGTTTTTCCCTTATAACTCTTCAAATATTTATTTAAATGAAAAAATGTTAATAACTAAAAATAAAAAACATAAAATTTTAAACAAAAAAGATTGAATTCATTTTTTTCGAAAATTGAACGGGTGGCACAAAAATGAGCGTCAAAATATACAGGATGGGAAAAAAATAAAGATATCTCTCATTTTTGTGAATATATTGATGCAATTTTTTGCATAGAACATGTATTCGAATTATGATAAATTGATAATCAATAAGCCCTGTAAAAATCTCCACCTCCTCCCACATCCAATGATCGATTAATCACCGAATTTAATTAAAAAATTTAGTTGTCATCTCATTTCCTATTTTCGACGTCACAACCAGTAAAATTGTGATAAGTAAATCTTCATAAAAAAAAAAAATCAGCGCTACAATTTTCTCTGGTAGTAAAAGTATATTATTTAAAATTATTTTTTATTTGATTTGAATTAATTATGTACCTATCAATGATTATTAAACTCACCCATGATCTTGAAACCGGTCTTTATGAATAAGTATCGAAAATTAAAAAAATCACGTCGACACTTTAATAACAACTAATCATTTACGAAGACAAATATGTACCATTCGATACCGCTTGTAACCTACAATTAAGTCAACACGATGTGAAAAATCTTAACAAAATGCCCAGAGAATAGGTTCGCGATTAGGTCAAATTTTTTGCTTCCCCACTTTAACAATAAATCAACGTAACGTTTGCTTCGCGCTATTTAGTATTCAATCATACTTTAGTCGGTATTTAAATGACTCATTATTGCGGTATCGTTTATTATTTCGATAAAGCACTTGGCGAGTAAAATTCTAGATCGGTTTTGTATTTTTATTGGCAATCGTACGACGAATTCTTTTTAAGAATGCGTTAAATACTTACTTAAATATAGAAAAAACAACATTGTGTTATTTGTTTTAATTTTCATTATTTTTTGTTAATTTTTCATTGCTCTTTATTCTTGAAAAAAAAAACTTGAGGGGTTACTATACTTGCTTGGAATTATTGTTAAGTACCCAGCTTCCCACTTTTGATCGTAATGTTGTTGTATAATACCACTAGGAGAAAAAGTTCATTGTATTCGTAGTAAAGATTTCGTAAGATTTATTCTTTTTATTTTCACAATGGAAATATAAAATAAAATAAAAACCGTAATAAGCTCAAAGGAAATAGACTTAAGTTTAACTAGACCTTCCTTTCAGTTGCGTCATCAGGATTGGCAACTTATACAATTTTCTAAGGTGTAGCTCAATTTAAGGGATGTTCGATAAAAGTTTTTCAATGTTAATGTGAAAATGATTTTTATACTCCAAAGAATTGAGAGATTTGATTATTCGAAAAAAAATTAAGAAAGTTTTTTCCACTAAAACTAAGAATTCCCCCCCCCAAAATTTTTTTTAAAGAATATTTACCTACTCCGACAAAATTGAAATTATTTTGGTCAAAAAAAAATAGAGGATTTTTTCTCCTACAAAATTAAAAGATTTTTTTTCAATGAAAAAAAAGGAAAATTTTATCTCTCAAGAAATTAGAGGACTTTTTTACCTTGAAAATTGAAAAAAAATACCCCAAAAAATTCTTGAGATTTTTATCAAAAAAAAAAAAAAAAAAAAAAGTGAGAGAAATAACTGAGATTTTTTCCTCTGTCTAATTAGGTAGGTACCTACGTAAAGTACCTATGGACACTTGAAGAATTTTTTTCTTTAAAAACATCTCAAAAAGATATAAGTGCTTTCTTGTTCCCAAAATTGACGTTTTTTACGAATTGTTTTCCTTCATGAAAATGAAATTTTTTTATCGTAGATCCGCACACCCCAAAAAATCAGGATAAGCATTTTTTTATGATAAGAAAATTGAGACCCCCCCCCCCAATCGAAAGATTCATTCTCTGGAAAAATGGAAGTATTTTTACTCTAAAAAATCAATAATATTTTTCAATCTTAAACATTTAAAAAAAAATTTCAATATTAAAAAAAATTTTAAAAATTTTCTTTCTTAAAAAAATTTAAAAATTTTCAATCTTGAAAAATTTCAATTTTGAAGAAAAGTAAAATTTTTTTATTAGATATTTCATAAAATTTGAAAGATTTTTTTCGAAAAAAAATTATTCAAAAAGTTGGGGGTTTTAAAGAAAAAAAAAAAAAATCCCCCCTATTTCTTTCTGAAAAAAGGGATTTTCTCTGAGAAATTGAAACGCTTCTTTTTTTCCCAAAAATTAGAGGCAATTTTTTGCTCTAAAAATCAAAGGACTTTTTTTCAGGAAAATATGCAAAAAATCATAATTTTTCACGAAAAAAATGTCTTTTTTAAATCAAAAAAATTTGAGAATTTTTTCAGAAATGGAGATATTTTTTGAAAAAAAAACAGCTCTCAAAAAATTTATATGTTTTTTCTTCAAAAACATTATTTATTTACTTCAGAATTTCTTTATGTTAACCCCCCCCCCCCCAAAAAAAAATATAGAGATAAATAAAATAAATAAAAATAAAATTAAGATCAACATCGTTTTTTACTACAAGAAAATTCAGGATTGGTCTCCCAAAAAAATTGAAAGATTTTATATGGATGAACATTTTAAAAAATATTTTTTAAGCTCAAAAAATTCAAACTTCTTTGATATTAAATAAAAACTATAATACTTAACTAATAAAAAAATGCTAAAATTTAGGAGTTTTTCAAAAAAAAATATTGAGATTTTTTTTCTTTAAAAAATTGAAAGGGGGGTTTCTCCTGAAAAACTAATGTCACTCCAAAAGATTCAAAGATTTAAAAAATTCGACAAAAAATTTTAAATTTTTTAAATGAGGATTTTCTATTTCAAAAATTGCGATTCTTTTTCTCGTAAGCATAATACAAGTAAGAAAATTCATCTCGAAAACAAAATAAGCCCTAAAAAAATTAAAACCATTTTCTTTTCAAAAAAAATCACCTACCTAATTTTTTACTTCAAAAAAATAAGAAAATTTTTTATGCAGACTCCAAAAAATCGAAATGATAATTTTTTTGTTCCGTGAAAATTAATATTTTTTTCTCTCAAGTTTTTAAAAATAATTCTTACTCCAAAAAATTGGAGAAATTTTTCTTAAAAAAAAAAAAAATTTCTTTCTCATATAAAATTGAACGATTTTCCCTTCAAAATATTAAAGATTTTTTTTGGGCTAAAATTTCAGAAATATTTTGGAAACAAGTACCCTGAAAAATTAAGAAATTTTTTCACCTAATTTTTACTTTAAAAAGTTAAAATATTTTTTATTCCAAGAAAATTAATATTTTTTCTCCGGGAAGAATTTTAATCTATGCCATTTTTTTTTTAATAAGCTATGGAGGTTCCATTTTTTTGAGAGCTCCTTTTTCCGAGAGTTCATCCTCCTTACCAAAAAATCTAAATTGAGATCCCTAGAATAATTTTGGTTATTACAAAAATTTCAATTGGACCCCTCCCTCCTCCAACTTTACATTATGTATTACGTATGAAAATAATCTGATGGTTTAATATCTGGTATCATGAAAAACTGGAGGGGAAAGAGAGGCCTGGCTGAAATTTTTGTTATGACTAATGTTATTCTTGAGATTTCAATCTACAACTTTTGTTTGAAATTTTTTTCAATCAAAGCCTCAAATACAGAGATAGGAAGATTTTTTTGGAAAAAGTGACGGATTCTTCGAAAAAAAGGGCTTTAAAAATATAACCCCAGCTAATTTTTAAAAAAATACGTCTCAGAGTACTAATCAACCATAAAATCACTTTTAACCTCTTTATCGCATAGATGAGTTCCTTTTTTTTTCATTTGAGAGATTGAGACTCTTCCATCATCCATGTACTATTATACCTTTTCCTAACTTGTACATATAAAAGCTCATTTAATAATGTGTTTTTTTTTCTCAACGTATGTAGGTAATTTAATATATATTAAAAATTTTCCCTTTTATCCTTCTGAGCACGTGAAAAAGTTTGTGGCTGTAGGGAAGATACACTGTATTCGGGAAAGGTTTGGTATTTGTAAATCTACTTCACTTGATCGGTTGTTTAAAGCTTTATTTTAAAGCTATACGAGGGAAGTTTCGTCGAGTCTTCATCAAGTAGTTATACTTTTCCGGTCATCAAGCCAACTTTTAACTTTTAAATGAATGTTTCATCGTAGACTACTCTCGCTAATACACTTGGCAGTATTTTCGAAACTATCGACGTTTTGATTTTTGTGTTTTACTTTGCGAATTTTCTCTCAATCGTAAAGGAATTAGAATTTAGGCCAGTACGAGTAAATAAATCGTACGAGTGGATCAAAAAAAAAAAAAACAGAAATTCGGAAATGATATTCAAATACCCGCACAACTTCCAACTTTTTTTTGCCTTATCTAAATACAACCGTTAATTTTTGAAAAAAAAAGAGGTAGCCAAGGGTGACAATTGAAAAAAGATAACACAATAGAAAAGGTATAATAATAACCGGTAAAGCAGCGCTTCGTGCTACTCGTAACGAATAAAAATTGCAACAAAACTGTCTAATTGTAACACTTACTCTGGAGACGAATTACACGCGATGATTCAAGTAGATATCACGTCATTCAACGAAACATTTTAATTGAAACTTTAATCACGTGTTTTAAAAAAATTCAACTTCACTCGCGTCACAAAATATTGGTAAAAATTGGACTCGATTTTGCCATATAAAACATATTCCAGGTAAGTACTATTAACGTACATAACGTAATCCACGAGGTTTGAAATTGAAAAAGACCCCAATACGTTATTTTGAATTAAAACATCTGCTACTCGTACATCCGTTGAGGCTAACTCGTATTATTCTTAATAGCGATAGCAAAAGCGTACGTATAGTCGAAAACACTACAACTGAACTAATACACGATGCAGTCTTTTTACTAGTATGACGAGATCGTGAAATTACTAATTACAAATTAGCCAGATTCAGACATGTTAGATAAATGAAAATTTTGCCTTGCAATACCATTCTCTATTTATGGGATAGGTAGGTATGTTTCTGGCTGAAAAATATTTGTTTATTACGTAGCCTTATTCAGGTCTGCATTAATTACCAACATTGGGTTGTGTATCAATGTATTTTTATACACCGATAACAATCAATAATACAGAATTATTTTTCTCGTAAACAAAATTGTTCAGAGATTTATGAATGAATGAACTCGTAATATTATGTACCTAATACTTGTAATAAGTAGATTTGTTCGGGGTGTTTATTATTAAAACAAACGAAGTGACCTGATTTATTTTTATTTTTTTCTTAAAACTATCGTTGGAATTGGAATTGCTGTAGCAAGTGATTGTTTGAGTTTTTAGGTACTTTGATAGGTACCAGATTTAGGTACGCGAGAGTTGCATGGATTTTCTTCAATTTTTACGTATTTACTTTCCTTTTTAAATGTTGAGGTAGTTTTTGAAAACGGGTATGATTTCGGTGTCGTTAATCAATCTGCATGGGTTAGATAAAAATAACATTTGAAAATACCCATTTTAAATCTTCGATGAAAAATAAGAACAGGTTTATTTGCTCGGGTAGCCCTGTCGCGTGCCAGCTTGTTTCAATTTGTTCTTTCGCACCTGCTTTTTGAAGAAACATAAAAATACGTTAATTTGGTTTAGAATAGATACAGGTACTTGAGCACATGACATTCGGTTGATGCGAGTAAATGTACGAAACAAGACCAAGGCTAATAATTAGTAACGTCTGGAGATGATTTTTGTAACATTATTGAGTGGGAGGGGGTAACTCAGTTTCACACAGAAAATCATTATAACGATTTTTTCATAAATATGATATTATTATTATTTTTTTTAAGAAACTGAATCCAATTAAGTAAATCTTATAAAACGAAAATTTACAATAATTTAATAAATTAAAAAATTCTTCGAATTTTTAAAAATTTGAAAATTTGTAAAAAAATCAATATGTACGTAGTTTAAAATTTGGATAAAAATTTCAAATTGTTAAAATATACTTACTTAATCATTTATTAAAATTTCAAACACAGGTACAAAGATTTTAATGAAATAAACATTTCGTAAAAATTGTACGAATTAAAAAACCTGCAAAAATTTAATGAATTATGAACTTGAAAAAAACTGAATCAGCAAATCAAAAAACTCTCTGAAATTTTATAAATAGAAATTTATAAGAAAAATCAATAAATGAAAAAATATATAATAATATATTGAAGAAAGAAGATTTGAAAAAATTTAAGGAAGATGATGAATTGAAAAATCCTTCAAAATATAGTATCAGAAAATTTTTCGAAATTTAATGTACCATCCTATTGAAAAATTGTCAAAAATTCAATGACTTGAACCTGACTTTTTTTTTTAATTTCGAAATGAATTGAAACATTTTCAAATTTGCAAACATCTACAAGCATTTAAAAAATCAAAATTTTATGAAAAAAATGGCAAATAATTCAATTTAATAAAAAATTTGCAAAAAATGAATAAAATACCTACCAAAAAAATGTATTAAGTAAATTTGAAACTTGTAAAGGAAAAAAAAATTAAAAATCCTACAAAATTTTATAGAAAAGTACACTAGGAATTTGTACAAATGAAAAAATATTTTCATGGACTACTTTATAAAAAATTGAATCAGTTGAATAACTTTCCAAATTTAATACTTGAGTGAAAAATTGAAAAAAAAACCAGAAACAATGAGTAAATTAAAAAACAACGAAAAATAAAGTTTCACAAAAATTCAATAAAAATTTAAAAATCATAAAATTTCTCGAAATCTTATAAATCAAAAATTTGTAAAAATTGTATCAATAATAAAAAAAAAAATTCGGAATTTCAAATATCAAAAATTTTTATAATATGAATCAATCGAAAAATTTTTCTGAAATTCAGTAAATCAAAATCATTCAAAATTTTAAAAATCAGAAATTTATAAAAATGGAATTACATTAATAAAACTTGAAAAAATGAAATGAAATATAAATCAACTATAGATACATAAAATTGAATCAACTAAAAAATTATACAAAAATTATTAAATTAAAATCTGCATAAAATAATGAATTATTAAAACAGAAATGAAAAATGAACATTTGCAAAAATTCTATGAAATAAAAATCTAAATTTCCGAAATTCAAAAAATCAGGCAAAAAATGAATTAAGCAATCAAAAAACTCTCCAAAATTTGAAAAATTTCACGAGAATATTTTCCAAAATTTTCAAGGGATGAAGAAATCCAAAAATTTTCCAAAATGTAATAAATTAATAATTTGTAAGAAATTAAACAAATCAAAAATTTTGACAAATTTTTAAAGTGAAAAAAATTAAGAAGATATAAATTTACGAAAATCGAATCAATTGAAAAATACCATAAAATTTATTAAATTAATATCAATTTGTAAAGAAAATTTAATAAATCGAAAAAAATGAGTGCAAAGACTAGACAAAATTCTAATAAATTAAAGAAATTGTCCAAAATTTATTAAATTGGTGAATTTTCAAAAATCTGATCAATCTAAAATTTGTAAAAATTGGATAAATAAATTTTTTAAAATGCGGAAATTCAATGAATCAAAAATTTGCAAAAAACGATTCAATCAAAAAATTCTATCAAGTCCAATAAATTTAAAATTTGTAAAAAAAATCAATAACTAAATCCATAATCCTCCAAACTTATGAATTTTGAAAAATGCTAAAATTCAAGGAGATAATTATATGAATTTTCAAGAATAAAATCAACTGAGAAAATTTTACAAAATTTTTAAAATCATAATTTGTAAGAAATATTAGATAAATAAATTAAAAAAAATGAAGAACATAGGATTAGCAATAATTCAATAAATAAAAAAATCTTATAAAATTTCATAAATCAAAAAATCTTTCAAAATTTCATAAATCATAAAATTTTCCAAAATGTAATAGAAACAATTTGCAAGAATTAAGTACAATTTTAATGAAATGTTTATTTATAAAACGAGAAAAATTTAAAAACGAAGCATTCAAAAATTCAACAAATTAAAAAATCGTGTGAATTTCATAAATCAGTGATTTATTCATGATTGGTAAAAAATTGGATAAATTAAAAAATATTTTAAAATCAATCAAATTAAAAAAAAAATTCCCTCGCGAATCCCCTTAATCAGAAAATCTTTCAAAACTTGATCAAAAAAATGTACAAAAATGCGATAAGTTGAAAATTGAAAAAATCCTTAATTTTTCATAAATACGAGTACTTTGGCTATTTTTATTAAGCACTAAAAAGTTAATCATGTTGGTGTTTTTTATTTTTATTTTAAATTTTTTTTTTACTTGGACGGAAAATAACAATTTTTCAAAACTCACAAAAAGTTAAGCATCTTGGAATTAAATAAAGTATATTCTATAGGTAGGTAGCTAGGTACCTAATTATAAGAAAATACTCTCTTAACTTATTTCATTTCATACTTATACGACGTAGATAGGTAGCTTCGTCTCTCCCTCTTTGATGCTGTACCTAATTACTACCAAAGCCAATTTTACATCGATCACTTTCATATACAAAATACAACACTCAACGTCTACGTCATTTTATTGCATCTATATTGTTTTACATAAAACACCCAGCATGGAGAAAAATTTCGATATTAACGCTCTCGAAATTTTGAACATTTTCTCATAAAAACTTCAACTTAATATTTATACCAATTTTTCAAGGTAATTACCCGATTCATTTATTTCAAAAATTAACCTATAAAGTATCAACTCGATTAGAAATATTACTTGACGAGATGCCAAATAATCAGCCAACTATTTTACCTCGCAAAAATAAGACCTAGAAAGCAAATAGACTCGAATTTAAATTTTAGTCGAAACGTTTCCATTCTTTTAAGTATAAATTCGGCTACAATTTCCTTCATCGATGCAAAAATGTCGAACCGAAGACCTTCAAAAAAAAAAAACTATAACGGTTTTGTAAAAGAAATAATATTCATTCAACCGTAAGAATGTAGTAGAACTTATATTCGTAGCTTTGGGGCAAAATACTTACCTACTACTACGTTAATTTCCACCATTTTAAACGAGTTTCTGACCTACAACACTGTAGAACAACTTTGTACATGGATTGGGCATTGTACTGTATTATTTATGTCATATTTTATTGGGTTATTACTTTTACGATTTGGTGGGTTTTTTCGATGAAGTGTTTACGTATGAGGATGTTAATAGATAGATAAGGTACCTACTTGATGATAATTTTAGTCAAAAATTGGCCTATTAAGTCGATTCAAAAATGGAAATGAAAGAAATAGGTAAATCACACCAGGGTTTCATTAAGGTCCCATTTTCTAAGGGTCCGTCACCTATAAAAATACCCCTATTTTTATATCTAAGACTACAATCGAAAAAATTTCCGAACAAAAGTTGTAGATTAAGATCTTTAAAATAATTTTTGTTATTACCAAAATTTCGATTGGACCCTCCCTTCACCTCCCTTCACCCTCAATCTTGTGTAATACGTTCGTGGACACGTATAAGAAAATTTATGGATGATTTCCATACGTATTAAGCAAAATTGGAGGGGAGGGAGGGGTCTAATCGAAAATTTTGTAATTATCAAAATTGTTTTAAAGATTCCAATCTACAACTTTTGTATGAACATTTTTTCAATTAGAGCCTTAGATACAAAGAGAAGGAAATTTTTTTGTAAAAAAGGGGGCATGGAAAAATTGAATTCCCAGCTCATTTTTCCAGAAATTCGCCTTAAATTACGAATAAATCATGAAATAGCTTTTAACCTTTCGATGAGACGAAACTGGCATTGAAACAATTCAAAAGTATGTACATACCTACTTCTTTCATTTTTTTCATTCCTTTTTTTTTAAATAAAAATATTATTTTTAGAATAAAAAATGAAATAAAATACACTATACCCACTTTATAAAATTCTCAACGTAGTACGTACTTTAAACCATTAAAAAGCCAAGAATTAATACCTGAAATGTAGATTTTTGAACCGACTTTTGTCTAAATTAACACTTGGTCTTTGAATTTATCGCCTCAGGCGTACACTCCATACCTATATGATTCTTCTGGGATTTAAATAATGAAAAGCGTACTATTGCGTAGGAGTATAACGTTAAAGGACTAATTATGATTGCAATACTTAAATACGCAGCTAGATATCATTTAATTATCACACTTACGAAGGACGTACCGTAAGGTATGGAAAATACTATACAATGTGTATCATTCTGGTGGGACGTATTAAAGTTGCGAATGACGAAGTTGAACTGCTACAATTGTTACATCTTTGTTCTAATTAACATCGAAAAAATATGCGAAATTCGTCGGAAAAAAAGTCACTACTCATCTCAGGTAAAGTCTACAAATCTATAATACTAAGGTACCTAATACGAGGATTTTACATAGGCCTACGAAAAGTCTATTTAAAAAATTTATAATTAATTACAGACTAATTTTAACGAAAAAAATCTAACGACCGAGTACATCAATATAATTTTTTCTTTTTTTTTTACAACATTTAGGAGTAATTAAGTCGAGGAAACTTATGAAATGAGTAACGACGAAAAAAACAAGATTAAAAAAATACCAAAAAGAAAAATACCCCGGTTCTTGAAAATTTAAAAGTTTTTTTTTTGTTTTGTTACGCGAAGACTTGTATCGCATATTTCGCTCTCTCTCTCGACTTCAATAGTTCATTAGAAAGTTTTGGACAAAGTTTATAGTTTCCGTTCTTAATAATGTAAAATCAAGGGATGCATGAACGCCTATGGGATCGGGTCAACACTTCTAACTTTCGGATAAACTGATCTTAAATCAAGGTTAAAAGTGGCCAAAAACAATGCTACGTGTTGATGAACATTTTAAACGGATTAATAAAATGATAAGAATTTACTTTTTACTCGTTTTTTTTTTATTAAGTATTATTTTCTTCTTCTTGGTAAATGTCTCCACTTTCTTTGGAGTTTTTGAGATATCTTCCTGGTAGAATAGGCATTAAAACAATTTTATTTGAAATTAATTTTTTGAAAAATTTGATTTTTTACTCAAAGGAACATTATTTTAATAAACATTTAAAAAAATGCCTACAAATCCATTTTCCTTCAAAAACAATGTTACCTAAAAAAAAAAAAAAACTAACACAAAGTAAGAAATTAAATTTTCAATTTTTTTTAAATCATGGTGAAAAACATTTCTCATTGTTGGAAAATGTAATCAAAATTTTAAAGAAAATTGACTTGAAAATTATTTTTTAAATTATTTTTTCAGAAAAAATTTCTTCTCAAAAAACAATATTCTTCAAATTTTTCTAAAAAATGTTTTTGGTAGAAATATCCTTTGAGAAGAAATCGAATAAATTCCAAATTTTGAGAAAAATTTCTCAACAATTTTCTTGGAAATTTTTTACCTACTTGGAAAAAATTAGGTATAATTATTCTTACCTATTGTTAAAAAAATAATTATTTTGAAAAAATTTCACAGAACTTGTTCCATTATTTTTTTACGAAAAATTCATCTTCAAAAAACGTTTTCTATCTCTTTGAAATTTTTTTTGTAAGGAATCCTAAAAAAATGATTATTAAAAAGTTCTAAAAAAAAAAATCAAAAACAATTTCTTAAAAAATTCATTTTATATAAAAGAATAAATTCCGTTTAAAAAAAAATTAAACAACTTTCTTTGAAATTATTTTTAAATTTTTCTCATAGCTACTTAAAAAATGTTTCTTTTTGACAATAAAAAATCGTATAAGCTTTTGAAGAAAATTTATCTTTCAAAAAAAAATTTTTAACAATGTATTTTTAATTTTTTTTTTTGTAAAGAATGTTTTAAAAAACAATGATCCTAAAAAACTTTCAAATTACAAAAACCAAATCTCTATAAAAAATTGTTGACAATTTTTTTCTGAAGTTGGGGAGAAAATTAATTTTTTACTCGTAAAAAAATCATTTTTAAAAAACAATCTCATTTACTTGTAAAATGACAACAATGTCTTATCGAGAGAAAAAAATCGTGGAAAAAATCTAAATGAAATGATGAAATTATAAAATTTTCCAAGAAGAAATATTGAAAAAAAAAAATCGCCTTGAAAATTCTTTCTATAGAGCGACTTTTAAAAGTTTTCTGGGATTTTTTTGTAAATAATCTTTTTACAAAAAAATATTTAGTTTCTCATTCTCAGTACAAAAAATCATTCAAAAAGTTTATTTTAAAAAATATTCAAAAAAAATTCTAAAAACCCGCCTCTTTGAAAAAAATCTACAATGTATTTCTAAAAAAATTTCAAATGCTTATTTAATTTTTTACTCAAAGAAAAATAAAAATGTCAATATTTGAAAAAAAATTAGGTACACGCAGAATCCAATTTTCTTCAGATACAAAATTTCTCTTATAAAAAAACTTGAATGAAATAATTTTAAAGTTTGTAGAAGAAAATGTTTTAAAAAATCAAAGTTTCAAAATTATTCTCAAGAAAATCCTCTTTGAATTTTTTTTTTTGATTTTTTTTTCTCATTTGAAAAATAAATTTATTCTCAAAATAAGTTCTGTTGAAAATTTTTATTAAAAATCCCTCCCAAAATAAATTAAGTAGGTAGGTGTACAAAAAAAATTCTAAAAAATTTCAAAAATGATTTTTCTAAAAAAAAAAAAAAATCTCTTTGTAAAAATTATTGAAAAAATCTATTGGGTTAAATTAAATACTTACTTCAAGAGAAAAAAAATATAAAAAATTCTCTTTTTTAAAATACTTGCGTGGCAGTTTCAACAATTTTGTTTGAACTTGATTAAAAAAAAAAAAATTTTCTTAAATTTGAAACCTCTATTAAATTTTGAGTCCTTACTCAAGAACCATTCAGTGTTGAGATCCACAACTCTGGAAATTAGAATTTAAGTGTTGGCCCCGAAGTCCACCTCACTCGGACATAGCCGTTTCAATACACATTACATAATATTTTCTAAAAAAAAATCCCAAACGAAGCCTTATTTCATTACACACGAGTGACCAACTGACCTCTTTGAAAAAGAATTCTATTTTTCTAAAAAAAAAAAATCATAATCATCAAAAGAATTTTTTTTGAATTTTAATTTTTGGGAATAAAGCTCTGTACAAAATCGTAGATACCCAAGCACCCACGTAACCCACATTTTTGACGCGTCACATGCCAAATACGTAATAAAAATGAAATTAATTTCACGTAAGAAAAGCGCATCGTAATACACTTATACGAACTACGTATATGTATGTAATTTTAAACGTTAATAATTTTGTCGAAATGCGAGAAGCAATTTTATTGAAAAATGCAAACAGCGCTCCTCCAGGGAAATTAAAATGATAGTGACTGATGAAAAAATGAATTCTGTAAAAAAAATTCACGTATGAAAATAACAAAGAAAAAAATAGGAAACCTGTGCGAATATATGAAATATTACCTTTACGTTTTATATTTATTGGAAAATAAAGTTTAAAAAAGTTGCGTTATTACCGAGTTTAAATTTCGTTTACTGTGAATAGTGCGGTATAACATTATTTACGTGCGCCTTAGGAATTTAAAATACCACCTATATAACGTTAAAGAGTAAACGTCGAGGTGGGCTTCCGTTCACTCTGCAGCCAGACTGCCACTGCCACTGCCACTGCTACTGCCATGTAGCTTTAGCTTTTCATTGATGAGCGTTCGTGGGCAGCTATTCTGATTTACGTTGCTTACGTTAGTCTATTTGCCAATTCGTTACAAGTTTTTGATGCGTGGTTTTGCAGACACGATCTGAATCTACCAAGCTTGACGTAGAAGATGCAGGAAATAAGGTTGTTTTATCACCGTGCAAAGGTGTTTGGAGATTATCAGCAGTTTTCCATCGTACTTCGCTGGTTCGATTATTGCACGAACGATGCGTTTCTAGATGTCGTTCAGTTGGAAACGAAAACGAGTTTGTGTATTTTCGAATCATTTTGAAAGCACTGCAGATGTTGTAGGTGGTAAAGAGAGGTTTATCTTCGGTGATCATAATACGATATTAAAAAAATCTTTCAAACATGAATTATTCTAAATATTTTTTTGCATCTCAAAAATTTGGAAATTTTATTTTTCAAAACGAGCTATACATAGTGCTTACCTATCTACCTCCTCCTCACCAAACCAAAAGGCTTTTAGTCAATATCTATTCATTTCTTAGAAATTTTCAAAAATAAAAAATTCAAAAAAATTTTCCAAAAAGTTTATTTTTAATAAAAATTTTGAAAAATTATTTTCAAGTAGGTAGGTAGATAGTAGATACTCAAACGAAAAAGGGTTTGAAAAAGAAAAAAAAAGATTTTAAAAAACGATCAAAATTTTTTAAAAAGAACTACATTTTTAGAGTGGGTAAAATATACTGTCTTACTAAGTACGTATTTAACAATTATTATTTTTCAAAAAGTGATTGGCACTTTGTAAATATTACCTTTACACCTTCTTACCTTGAAAACCTATTTTATTCATTTATTTATATTCGTTGTTAAAAAATTTTCAAAATTAAAAAATTGAAAAATTTTGAAAAATTATTTTCAAAAAAAGAAATAGATAGGTCTAGGTAGTTTTTGGAAAATACAAAATAATATTTTTAGAAAAAATTTAAAAATTTAGTAGGTATGTTATTTTTAAAAGAATTTTCATAGATAAGAAAGTAATGAAATTTTAAAAAAAAATATTTCCAAAAACAATTTATTAAAATTATTTTTAAAAAAAACATATATTTAGTAGGTATTGAAATACACATTTTTGAATAAGTTGCTATTTTTAGAGAAAATTCCTTCAAAATTTTTCAGAAAGTTCTCACAATATATTAAGTACGTAACACAAAACTTTTTTACAAAAATGGGAAAAATTGAAAAAATATGAATTCTGAGAATAAGGCCGAATAATGAAAAAAATAGAGCAATTTTTTCAAAATACTATTTAGCCGAGCTTAAAATTGAATAAAAAATGTCATCCACCACATAATAAGGAAAACCCGTTTCTTATAAGGCAAGAATGTATTTTTTTCCCAAAAATGGGTAGAATTGAATTGAAATTTTGTTCTCATTATTCGGGTCTTTTCTGAGAGATTCTGATGAAAAAATTTATAATTTTTCAATTTTTTTTATTTTTGGAAATGCCATGGTCATGGTGAATTTTACATTTCTCTTAAATTAAATTTCTTTGGAAAAATTGCTCAAAATTTTTTTTCTCATTATTCGGGTCCATTCTGAGAGGTTCTGATGAAAAATTCATAATTTTTCAATTGTTTTCATTTTTGAAAAAAAAATATTACATGGTAAATTACACATTTTCTTTAAAAATCAATTTCTTTGAAAAAATTGCTCAAAAATTATTTTTTCTCATTATTTGGGTTCATTTCGAGAGGTTCTAAGAACCGGTGGTTTCACTGGTTCTTATTACAACATGGTAAATTACACATTTCACTTAGAACTTAATTTTTTTGTAAACATTGTCCAAAAAAAAATTTTTCTCATTATTTTAGTTCATTCTGAAAGGTTTTGATGACAAAATTCATAATATTTCTATTTTTATTATTTTTGAAAAAAATCATTTTTGCCATGATTGTGGTGAATTTCACATTTTCTTTAAAAATTAATTTCTTTGAAAAAATTGCTCAAAAAATTTTCCTAATTATTCTGTTTCATTCTGAGAGGTTCTGATAAAAAAATTCATCATTTTTTAATTAAGTATTTGCATTTTTGAAAAAAAAAATCATTTTTGCCATGTACTTTTAATTACTTACACTTCAATTTCTTTGAAAAAATTGCTCAAAATTTTTTTTTCTCATTACTTTAAGCCGTTCCGAGAGGTTTTGATGAAAAAAATCATAATTTTTCAATTTTTTGCATTTTGGGGGAAAATTTAATTTTGCCATGTTACAGGTAAGAACCGGTGGCTTCTTATTACATGGTAAATTACAAATTTTACTTAGAATTCAATTTCTTTCAAAAAATTGCTCAAATTTTTTTTTCTTCATTATTCGGGTCCGTTTTGAGAGGTTCTGATGAAAAAATTCATAATTTTCCAATTATTCCCACTTTTAAAAAAAAATCATTTTTACCATGTAAGGTAAGTGACCCGAATAACGCCAGGGTCGAAATAACACCCACCCCGAAAAAACATGTAAGGAAATGGAAAATTCAGATGGCTACGACAGTGTTGTGTAATAATTTATGTTGAAATACAATGCCATGTGGAGTTTCAAGTGCTTCTGATGGATTCAAGTGGCAAACTATCTTCAAATCAACAAAAATAATTTTTCATGAAAAATGACATTTTTTGAAGAATAACAATCATTATTAAAAAAAAAGTTTCAAAAATTATTTTAAAAATCGATCTATTTTTAAAAAATTAAAAAAAAATGGTTAAACGATTCTACCTACTTCAGCTCAAAAATTTATTGAAACTATTTTCAAATGAACAATCATTTAAAAATATTATTAAAAATTACGAAAATAAAATACGTTTTCTAAAATAAAATGAAAAAAGCCAACATGAAATACCTATTCAATTTTAGGCATCAAAACGTTTTTTTAAATATTTAAAAAAAAATTGAAACACATCATCATTTTCGACTTTCACGACCCTCTCTCAGCCCCCCCCCCCCCACAAAAAAAAACACGAAAACAATTTCACGCGATCAAGAAGCGACAATTTTCGAAAACTTATATCATCTAATTCAGAGCTTTCGGGCATTAGCTTCATGAGACGTCGAACACGTACGAAACATGCCGAACTACCCCGAGCACCGCATGATACGTTTTGATAACACGGGGGTGCTTCTGAATGTTAAACGATATCGGGTATAACGCTTAGTTACGAGGGTTTTTACGATTTTATTTTATTTTCGCGCGTGTTAAATTTTCGAATATTCGAATATATTTTTCATTTTTGTTGTGAATACTCGTACTTGTTTGGACTCTTGTTTTCTTCTTACCTACGTAATCGTACAAGGTAAAAAAAAAATATTTCTACATTTTTCATCTCGATTGGAGCTTTTGCTTGATGTTAATAATAATTTTAATTTTTCGTTAAACTGCAAGGAGAAAATTCACGATAATTTTATCAGTCGAGGTAACTTGATATTTCTTGTGAAAACGTGGAAAATAAACATTCTGCGATAATCCTCTTTATCCTGCTGAGATGACATGATTCGCGGGATATTTATTAGGCACATCTCGCTTTATTACCTTCGCATTATGAGATTAATTTTGATATTTTAACCCATCGATGCGCTGAATTAAAATTTTATCTCCTAATTTTCATTCAATAAATTGCTTATTATTATTTTTTTTATGGAGATGATTTTTCGAAGGTGAAGTGTATTCAAAATATACCTATATATTTTTTTAATCGAAAGCATATTGAAAAATAAATTTTGTTTTTTCGAAGGTGAAGTGTATTCAAAATAATTTAAAATAAATTTTAAAAAAATCAAAAACATCATGAAAAATAAATTTTACTATCTTGTTCTCGAAATATACTCAAAATATAAAAAAATTGCATCTGATAGGTAAGTACTCAACTACCTACCAACGTACCTATTAAAATACCGTTTTACTTTTTCATTTGATATTCTAAACCGCAAATGTTACAAGTCAGAACTTGTGTAAAATTTCTAATAAAGTCTGAACCAATGTAATCGTGTACTTACACTCGTGTACCTAGAAATTTAGAATTTTCTACGTCATATGTGAATGTTTATGACATTTAACTCTAGTTGGTAATATCGTACATGTAAAAACTTACCGGCGAGTTTCAAAAATAAACGAACGAGAAACCTTTAAGCACGTCTCATTTCATACACAAGTACAAAAAATACCTCCATTTGAATGGTATCCTCATTTTAAAAAACTTTCGAAATATTTTCCCTCCATTTGTATCGTTTAATCTGATTTCTAACCTGTCTACATGCGACGTGTCTATGCATAAAATGTATAGTAGGCCTGTGCAGTGTATTCGCGAACTTTCTCGCACGATTTTTTTCTAAATCAAGAGAACTTTTGGCAAGTACCAGTTGGGTAGCTGCTTTAATAGAAATTTCCTTTGAATATCTTCCAAAAAATATTTTTCTTTTGCAATATCAATTCGTTGAAATAATTTTTTACTACAACATAACGCTTAATGGTTTAAAATCTGACATTGTTTCTACGAGGAGGAGTTTTTTTCTAGCCTATTCAGCAATAAAATTGAATGATTAAAAATACCCATATTGCCGTTTTTTGCGAAGATAAGCTCGTTCTATGTACTAAAAATGCAAAACAAATGGTTAAACATGTCTATATTTGTGACCTGTCATAAGGAAACCAGGTTCTGGTCCGAAAAATCGTTTTTTGTTTTTTTGATGAGTGATACATTTGACGATGATTTCACTGGTCGTGGAGAAAACGTTCTCAAACGATTCTGTTCGAGCACACAGCAAAGTGAAAAATCCAGAGAAAAATCAATACTTCTATTCGGAAAATTATTTTCAATTTTTCTTGGAGGGTAGTTCAAATGGTGTCTACGTACAAATTTACAGCCTGATCGGATCAGTTTTGAGTGGTCTGTGACAATTTTATGAAATTTTTTATTAGCAAAAAGTGGAAAATTCAACTCTTTTCACTTTTCATCTCGTATACTGGCTTAAGTTTTGAGAAAATCAAAAAACCAAGACTAATGCGTGATAGGAAATCAAATTTCCAACAAGAAAGGTTCTTTTCACTTTTTGCCTATCTTCAATATTACAGGAGTTATTTGAGAAAGTCAAAAATAATTATAGATGTAAACTCCTGAAATATTGAAGATAGGCTAAAAGTGAAGAGAATCTTTTTCGTTGGAAATTTGACTTTCTACCATGTATTAGTCTTGGTTTTTTGATTTGCTCAAAATTTGATCCGATATCTTAACTTGAAAATTTGAAATTTCATTCAAATGGAATTTTTCGTTTTAAGAATGGCAACACTGGCTGTAAAAAAAATTTCGGTCACACTAAGCAGTGAATTTGGGCACAACTGTGATTTGGGTTTAATTTGAGTGGCTAAATGATGCCCCAAAAATCAGCTGGATCAAATGAACGGAATGGACAGAGTGAGAATTTTAAAATTTGTACTGCTCTACTGTAAAATTTGTCTTTCGGGTCAGAACCTGGTTTTCTTGTGACACAATTTTTTTTTTTTTTTTTAAGACCAATATAATAAAGTTGGAGGTGATACATAAAACCTTTGTCACATTTTCAATGAAAGATTGATCGTTTATTCCTCATTTACACACCGAGATAATTTCCAACTCAGCGTGATGACATCTTATATAAATGGAAATCTTTTAACTTTACGCTGCTTTGATATAATCAAGATGGAATATTCTATAAGTTTTGTTACTTCGGGTTATCTTTAAGAAGAAAAATGCCAAAGAGTGCTAATATATTGCCCGGGTAAGTCTAGGAATTCACCTATCTACCTATATACCAATCTAAACTTTCCCAATCAAAGTTTGTTTAATTACACAATGTGGAAAAAAAATAGCAAAAATTTATCGTTAGCATTTTTTTTTCGGGGTCAAATTCTTTTTATTTCGCATTGTTTTTCATGCATACTCGTATACGTCGCACATTTGGATTAAACATCATGTGAAATTTATTTCATCGAGCTTTTTAACTCGGAAAATTCGCTACACGAATAATTTTTACAATTACTCGCTGAAAATATGAAATTTATTCCTCAAAAATATGATATACTACATCTCACACGAGCAACGGTTATTTATTCGCGTTAAAAATGAGAAAAGGTTCATCATCGGTGCTTTTTTTTTCATCGTATAGTTTTTCCCCCGCTCGCAAAACTACGTATAAAAAAAGCACGAAAATCGTTTTAATTTTTAAATGTACGTACGTATTTCAAACCGAAACGAGATAGAAAATTCAAGATTTTCTCCAACGCTGTACCATACCAGGCCACGACAATAAAAAACAAAAGTTTTTCTGCGGAGTGAATTTTTGGCCCAATGTGACATTGCAAACTTTCCTCTAATTTATTGCAAAGATATTGGCGTAAAATTGGAAAGAAAAACTCCACTTATTACACGAAGATCAAGTTTTTGATTCCTGTTTACTTTCCACAGTTTAATCTAAAATGGTCTATTTTTATCGTAAAGAAATAAAATAAGTTTCTATGGTGTTCAATTTTTGTCTTCGAGATCGAAATATAAATTTTTTCGAGAGCGAAAATTTACATTTCAACGGGAAAACCACACCACGTTGAGGAGGAAAAAAAACCCAACAGAATAAGAAAAGATTTAATGAAATTATTCGACGAAAAAGAAAACTAATACAATTCAAAGGCTCGCATCGTCGTGGGTAGTTTGTCAATAGCTGAGTCGAGAATGTAAAAAAGTCACGTCGAATTTTCATATTGCGTTGGTTAAGAATTTTACATTTTACTTAAGTATATTTTTTTATTGATGACGAGCGAGTTATAGTATTACTTAATATTTTTATTTTATCGTGTATTTTTAAAAGTTGTTTTTACATTGATCAAAAGTTTCTTTTTTAAAAGGTTATTTCTATCAAAGAAAAACCGATAAGCATCTAATTAATGTTTTTAAAAAAAAATCGATTTAAAAAGTGTGTTGACCGATTACTCTAAGAAGGGCGAATCGATTCTTGGTTGGGGATTTTCAAACTACTTAAAATGGAATTTGCAGTTGGTCCTTATCATCGAAAAACATTCTGATAAAATTTTTTACTCCCTACCTCATTCCCATCCACCAAAAATTTGCCCGAAATGTGGCTTTTCCACATAAATTCGTGTAATTCTGAAATTATCACCTGAATTTTTTTCAACTTACGGGGGTGATGGAACATACCAAATCCTTAACTTGGAAATTTTTTCAATGGTATTCGAATGTCTATTTCTTTCAGAATTTTTTTATATGATGAAAATTCTCAAAAACGCGAAGAACCATTTTGTTTTGTTATTTTTACCTCCAAAAATGGTAATTTTTTATGAAAAGTCTTTCCCTTTCATTTTGGACGCATTTTTACTCGTTTTATTTCCTCCGTTTCACTCAAATTCATCTTTTTTTTTATATTGATCATCAGAAATAAGGTACATTTTTTGAAATTTTCAAAATGTCGTTTTTCAGAAAATGCCATACATGATTTGTTTTTTTCCAAGTTGTAATGAAATTACCGTTTCAAAAAAAGTTGTTAGTCATTTAAAAAAAAATCACATAGCTAATTTTTTTTTCAAACTGTCTCCAAATTTTTAAAAAATTATTTAAAACTTGACGCAGATAATTTTTTTAATATTAGTAAGCACATTGAAAATTGTCAGAATTTTTTTTTTTTTTCGAAATTGTCAAAAATGAATTTTTTTAGTAGAAGACACTAATCTATTGTTTTGAAATTATCAAAAATGACATTAAAAATTGACGTGATTGATTTTTTTAAATTGTCAAAAATGGCATTTAAAAAAGACACAATTTTTTTCATGATCAAAAATCACACTTGAAAAAGAATTTGTCATGAATTTAAATTTTAAAAAAATACATAAATTCAAAATTATTATGGTCTGCCAAAAAGGACCCTCTTTTTCAAAAAAATGACCTCAATCATTACTTTTTGAACTATCTAAAATTTCAAGATTTATAGTTTTTTGAAATATTAAAGTATAACATTTTTTAAAAGTTGTCATGATTGTTTTTTCTCAAGCTGTCGTTGTCAAAATTGACCATTTTGAAAAAAATGAACAGAATTAACTTTTTTAAATAAAATTGTCAAAAAAAAAATTTCTAAAGTAAAAAAATGAACACAATTAAGTAAAATTGACAAAATCCGTTTTCTTGGAATTTTCAAACCCATTTAAATTGACATGATTTGTTTTAGTTTCGTATTTCAAAATTGACAAAAATAATCTTTTTTAAAAAATGACAATATAATTCTTTTAAATAATCAACAGTAACTTAAAAAAAAAAATCGATGGATTTTTTTTAAACGTCAAAAAATGTATTTTTAGAAAATACATGTAAATTAATTAACACAATATTGGTTAATTTTTTTAAAAATTGTCAAAAATTGTAATTAAAAAAAAATTTTAATTTTTTTTCTAAATTGAAAAAAATTGGCAGTTGTTTTTTTTCTTCAAAAGTGTCAAAAGTGACTTTTATTTGAAAAAATGAAAACAATTGATTTTTTTAAAGCTTAGTGCCAAAAATCACACTTTTTGAAATTGTCATTTAAAAAAAAAAAAATTGATTTTATTATTTTTTTTCAAGCTGTTAAAATACCTATTTTTGTTAATTGTGTAAAGTTTTCTAGATAGGTAAGCATATTAATTTTTTGGAATTTTCAATTTTTTTCTCGAAAATTAAAGAATTTTATTTTCTTGAAATCGTCATTTTTTTTGATAGGTACCTACTTTTAATGTTATTTTTGGGACCAACTTCTACTATAGCCAGTTGAAAAATCTCATTCAAGGACTGATTCACCTTTCTCACCCGGCTATGCACTTTTTATCAATAAAACATCATAAAAGATTTATCAGAATACAAAATAGGCCTACTTGATATTAATTCAAAATATACGAGTAAATACCAAGGCAATATTCTGAACTTGTTAAACTTCCGAAGAAAAGCCCCTGCACTAGGTGGGTTTTGCCCTGCATCGTCGAGTCCTCAATAAATAGTTTCGAATAAAAACTTAGAACGTCAACTACTTGTACTGAAAAGTGTATTTTGATTTTTTGCAAAGTTCACAAAACTTACGATGCATAGACTGCCTGAAGTTTGAAAAGTTGCAAATACAGTTTCAAAATGAATCTTTGCCAGAACATTTGATTGAAGTTTTTTTCCTCGCAGGTGAATCAAAATAATATTGAAATGCAACGTTTGTCTAAGTTTTTCTGGCGCATATAATGCCGTTATTTCTAGCTTCTTGCACTTCGCTGCGAATTCTTTGTTGTGGTTGGCGAATGTGGCTAATGTATGCATAAATACAAACGTGCCACATATCTGTGCCTTGTGCTGTGTATACCTATCGGAGTTTAAAACTTGGATCCGTTTTATGAAATTTTTCCTACTTACGTCTTATATGTGATCAACATAATACCCACCAAATGGTATTCACTATACCGGATAAGGGTTCGGATTACAAATATTCAAAATTATTGGTTGTATGAACTGTGAAGTGGGCACTTTAGGAACATTTGCACCAGATGAGTCTGTATTCGAATAAGTTTTCATTATTAAATGGCGTTTTGCCAACTAAGACAACGAATAAAAAAATTAGCTATCTAGTTTTTTTCATTTTGTGATACACTGCAATGAAATGTAGGATCCTGCCCTTAAAAAATTGTACAGACGTTGTTTTTTGTAACGATTGTCGATTAGTTTTTACCTGATCACGTGAATATTTATTTTTGAAACATTCTAAGATTTATTTCATTTACTTAATTAATAATCAGAACAAATGAAGTGGAAAAATTGTATCTCCAACTTTTATACCCAAGTTTAATTGGATGTTTGAAGGGGAAAAAAATGTAAAATTTGTGGTAAATATTACGCCTGATGCGAAAAGTTTTCCAAATCGAATAAATTAAGTTTGATAACTTACCTGCAGACTTACTTTCAAATTCACCTTATCTACATTTTTTTCGTTGATGTTATTAATCGAACCGCATAATCCAAAGATTAGATATATTTCATTTTTTTTTTAAATTTTAAAAATAATTTTTATTTATGCTCGATGCTCGGTTGTGAGTAATTTGACAGTAGTGCTGGAAGCGTGGAATTCGCCGAATCAAGTTGCAAACAATTAACATAATTTTTTTTCAATAAATTTGAAGAGAATTCATTTTTAAGAATTTGAAAAAGTTTTATTCGTTGAAACTTTTTCACGCAATTTATCGCTACCAGCGCAGCAAATACTTAGTACTTCGTTCTTGTTTTTTGGTTTGAGTATAATTTAAATTCAGCTACAGGCTGTTTCATTTTTTTTTCACGTCGGTGTAGTTGTACCCTATATTTAATTGAAATTAGTTGGAAGGTATTTTATAAAAGTTTTCCATCTTGTCAATATTCTGGCATTCTGCGAATTTTTACAAACAACGTTGTATACCTAGATTTTATACGGAGGTATTTTTTTATTTTATTTCATTATTTAAAATAAGCACTTAATGAAATTAACTGTAAGTATACCTGTGCAATGTTTTATTTGTACGAACTTCGCTAACAAAGATATAATTTGTTCTACTGCAGTGCTAATAAATAACGTTGAAAAGTTTAGTCGAAAATAGCGAACAAATATTTTCACACATAAGTTAACTGAACTAAAGGGGTGGTCGAATGAATAAAAAGCCAACTTTCAAACAGATTATAAAAAGGGAGAACGCGTGAACTGTGAAATGAAAGATGAATGGGACAGCAAAGAACAATGAAGTCGGAATAAGATGACCTGGGTCTGCGTAAACTCTAAAGGGAACAACGTTTCGACGTGATTCTCCCAATCTCCAACCATAGGATGAAAATATGCTGACTTTTCGCCCATACAATTCGAATTATTTATATTTATTTGAAACGAATAGTGAAAGGATTTTCGAGTAATTTTTAATCTGCTTTAATTCGATGGTCGGGAACCATTTAACGTTAACTCCATTTTTTTAAATTTTACAGGAGAGCAAAATAAAGTTGTCACCCCTCAATCACTGATAAGCATTTTTTGTTGAGTTCATTCATAATAATTATGGATTACTTTTTCAATGTCACTACATGGGAAATTTCGTGCTGAATGAATGATAACATTGGTTTTTATGAAATATCAAAGGAAACCAGTATTATCATTGAAAATACAAAAAAGGTCCCATTCAAAATTTTTTGTTTTTTCAATTTTACGCCAGTTTGCTTTGAGATTTTTTGAAAAATGATGATACCATTCGATTCAGCGCAAAATTTCCTATAGAATGACATTAAAAAGTCGTTTTTTGAAAATCATGGAATTAACGTTAAATGGTTCCCGACCATCGAATTATTCATATGTTAATGAACTTTCATCTTCGTGTGGCCCTAGGGTCCTAGCATAGCAATAACAATACAAACGTAATTAAGAGCAACCTTGCAGGAAAAATTTATTCAGTTCATAGATAAACTCAAAAAAGTAAGTATTTATATTAATATTAATTAATATTGCTACTTTCAAATTAAATTAATTAATAATTAATAAAAAATCATTATATTTTTACTTTCAAGTTTCAAAATTAAATTAAAAAAAAAATTTCCTCCAATGATAACTGTGCTTTTTATCACCTAACCGACGTGAGCCAATCATAAGCGTCCATTTTATGTTTACGTTTGATCAGTCACGTGATTGACGTGATATGAACATTCCACGTTTTTTCATTGTCTTTTTGTAGTCAAAACACCAAACGGAGCTCGAAAAATGTTTATCGTTCGTGTTTTCGTGAATTTATTTCATGTTCGTACTTCTTTTCTCAGAAAACAAAATAATATGTATAGTACTCTTCGTTATCTTAATACTAATCTTCGGTTATATCTTTTCTTCGTTAATCGCGATACTTGTTCTTCGTCAGTGCTTTTTTTTAAACCAGGATCTCAGAACTACGAACTCATTTCAATGCGATTCAAAGCCAACAACCTTACTCGATTCGTACTGTAAGTAAATAGCATTTTATATCGAAATATGAAATTCGTTCAATGATAAGCGAATTCGTCGTAAAATTTGGTTTCTTCTTGTTTCATATGCACGCCGGAATAATTCGGTGAGAAAGAAAAATACCTAAGGTTGCTACAGGCAAAACGCTGCTCCAATTTTCATACACTTTTAGATGTTCGGTATATATTTTCACAGGTCTAATTTACAACAAAACTCAGCCTATTTGGAAACTTAATATTGTACGAGATGAAAAGTTATTTGGCGTGAATACAGTTAGGGTTTTGTCAAGTCTAATGAACCTATCCCAAGAGCCATCACATGAATAATTTTTTCACCGGATTAGATTTTTCGTAAATTTCATCTTCATCTCGCAGAGTCGCATCCAAATTCCATTACACGTATCGCGAATTGAGCCATCGTCTTTATTGCCACATCCATTCATGTAGGACTCCCCCCCCCCTCAATCATTTACATAATTGTTGAAGGAAAAATTCTACGCAAAATTCAGTAAGAGTTGCGAACATTCCGTTATCTTGAGCATACATTGTGATGTGTTTTTGTTATTGTATTTTCCTTCTGTATGTTTCCCCCGCAACTGGTACAATAGCACAACTCTGGGAGTTTTTTCCTAAGTGACATTTACCGACGAAAAGTTTTTTCTTTTAAAGGAGTTACGAAGTAATTTCGATCTAATGAAATTTACTCCACGTAGTGCTGTTCTTCTTAGAACGGTTTAGGTCATTTACGTTTGTTACGTTATTAAATTTTTTAATATATTAGCTCGGTTAATTTTTCAAAATACGTCCTGCTATTTTGTTGATTTTTATGCTCCAAATACGGTAATTTAGAAACTGTTGTAACTGTACGATGGTTTGTTTTCATCTCTGCATATTATTGCCGATTTTTTTTTTATTCGAGGAAAAAAACCACATTCGATGTAGGTGAAATGGTTGAAACGTTGAAATGTTTATTGGATTTTTTTTTTTTTTTTTTTTTTGGAAACATCTCTTAAGTCGATGCGATTACACATTCCTGAATGTATTGGAACCTTTAGTAAGATGCGAATAAATCTAATAAAATACATTCTCCTTTGTCTCTCGAGATCTAGGTAAAAGCTTTCAAAATCTTTCTAACCTTGTATACGGTGCCATTTTACATTAAATTCAAAGAACGATGAAAAATTTAAATAGCATTAAAATAATTGATTTTTTTTTACAATTATGATAAATGATTCAGGCGCATGATGTATTAAAGTGCATTGTCTGGAGCAGTTCATTTATTGGTGGAACCGAATTATGGAGAATGTTTGGATTGTGAAGCTGATGTTGTACGTATAGATTGCATTGGCTTGTAGCTTATTTCACTTACATATATATTGGTCGTTAATCTTCACATATTTTGTATGTCAAAGAAGCAAGTATCTTTGCAATAAGGTTCCTTTCAATGACAGCCAATGATCGATTAACTTAGTCACTTCGTTCAAATTATCGGCAATGAAATAATTTCCAGTGTAAGGGTTTTACCTACCCCTCGTATAGTTTTCCTTATTATTACGTTACAACTTTACAAGTCACAACTTAACAATTGCGCAATTTATCGCTGCAGTGATACCTAGTTATTTTCTTGATGCTGGAAACATAATAAAATTTGCCACTTAATTGGTTGTTCATGTAAGAGAAAAGTTTACCGACATGGTATACTTAGGTACAAACTTAGAACTCGAGGATTTCTCTCCTATGGATATTTACACGTACTTTGTCTGTCTTCTAAAACACTATTCTCTAAATGTTTCCTGAGTTTCTAAATGAAATTACCCCCCACACCCCCACTAGACTCAAAGTTTAACCCAGGATTAAAAATTTTACAATGAACACTTTGTTTCCAAAAAAAAAAAGTTTTAAAATAAACTCACAGTAAATTGATAAAATTTCGAACATTTTCATGCAAATAAAATTAAAGTTGGAAATTTCACTTCTTGGCAGGGGTTCTGAATTACGTAATACATTTTTTAAAATTTGTCGATATTAAATTTTGTATTTTTTTGAAACATTGGTACCTACACAATTTTTTTTAAATTTGAAAATTGAATTTTTGACAGGGGTTCGAAAAGTACGGAATTTTTAAATAAAATTTTTCAAAAATTTGCTGATATTTATTTTTATACTCGTACTTCGTACCTCCTGTTTTTCAAACTTTGTCGTTGTAAAAAAATTTATGTTGAAAATTTGAATTTTTGGCAGGTGTTTAAAAAATACGGAATTTTAAAATTAATCTGTTTTATTAGAAAAGGTTCTATTGCGGTGGAACTTTTTTTTTTGAATATCTGAGTTTTTCCCCTGTTTATTTGTTTCAAAACACTGGTGTGAAAAAAAAACTGAAAAATTAAATTTTTGACAAGGTTTGAAAAATAAGTAAGTACAGAATTTTTAAATTGTTGCATTTTATTTATTTTTTTCAAAATTTTTCGTCATCTTACAGCATTTTTCAAATTCGTCGACATTAATTTTTTTTTGCACTGGTACACATAAAAAATCAGTTTGAAAATTTAATTTTTAGCAAGGGCTCAAAAATGCGGAATTTCCAATTTAATATGTTTTACTCATGTATCTTTATGAAAAAAATAAATAATTTTTGGTTAGTGGCAGATTTTTGTCTTGTAGGTACATTTTCATCTTGTTTTTCAATTTTTTAATTTTAAAACTTTGTTGGACAAAAAAATCAAATTAGAAAATCAACATTTTGACAGGTGATTTTAAAAATATGGAATTTTCAAATTGATATGTTTTATTTTTTGTTCAGTTGACGAAATAAATTTTTTTAAAACCTTTTTAAATCGAAATTTAGAAAAAATCCGGTTGAAAAAATTGAATTTTGAGCAGGGCTTCAAAAATACGGGATTTTTAAATTGAAGTATTTTTAAAAATTTGTCGACATTAATTTTTATTCTCATTTTTTTTTCAAACTTTGTTGTTATAAAAAATTTCTAATTGAAAATTTCATTTTTGGCAGTGCGGTTCCAAGAATTGAGAATTTTTTAATTAATATGTTCTGTATAGGGAAAATTTGAAATTTTTTGTATTACGTAATATGTTTTACTTATACTTACGAACAATGGTGGTATCTTGTTTTGGTAGGTTTTTCCCTGAATTTTTATTTTTTTTTTAATTCAAAAGCACTGTTACTCAAAAAATTTAAATTGAAAAATACGAAATTTTTAAATGATGGATTTGATTTTTTACACTGTTAAAAAATATGTCTTTTCTCAAAAATTTCTTATCTTTTTTTTAAAATATTTTTTTCGTACCTTTTAAAATTCAAACTAAAAAAAAATCGAGTTGAAAATTGAATTTTTGGTAGGGGTTCGAAAAATCTGGGTTTCTAAATTAATGCATGCTCTAAAATTCGTCGACACTAATTTATTCTTATTTTTCAGCTACATTATGTTTTTTTTTAACAAAAAATGTAAATTTAAAATTTTATTTTTGGCAGTGGTTCAAAAAATGCGAAATTTTCAAATCATTTGATATACGAATATGGAAAAAACTTCATAATTTTTCTATTGGTAACACGTTTTTTTTCTTATATACTTACGTTTTATCTTGAAAATGTCTAATTTATTAAATTCTTTTTCAAAACACTGTTACTACCTATACAAAAAAAAAACTACACATTTTGAAAAATTGTTTTTTTTGGCAGTAGCTAGACCTTTCTAATAATTGACATTCTGTTTTCAACGAGAAGGTTGGATGGATAAAAATTAAGTTAGATTAGAATTCTCGCAAGCGTTCAAAAAAAAATGCTTTTCGAGTTGGCAAAAGGATCCAAATTTTGTGGTTTCTAAACTGTTGCCAAAAATTCATTTTTCAACGTGAAATATTATTTTTGCTCAACAATAATATATAGCTTGAAAAAAAAAATTGAAAATTTAAGAAAGAAAGTAAAAAAATTAATGTCAACAAAATTTGGATAGTGAAACAATTCAAAAAATTCTACTTCGAACCCCTGTCAAAAATGCAATTATTAAATAAATATTTTTTGTGTACATACTTAGGTATAAATGTTTCAAAAAAAAAAACAAAAAAAAAAACAGATACAAAAATTAATGCTGTCAACTTTTTGAAAATTCTTCAATTTAGAAAATTTCACGCTTTTCGAACCACTGCCAAAAATTCATTTTTCTATTCAAAAAAAAAAAAAGTTTAGATAAAAAATGTTGAAAAAAGTCTCTTTCCATGTTAAACTTTGATGCTCCAGAGGAACGGGCTAATTTTATTTTAAAAATCTGAAGAAACTTTCTGATCTTGGGAGGGAGGTGGAAGCCGACAATTTTAAATTTATTTTAAATAACAGACACCCTGATACCTATTATAATTTTAGACATTCATTGAAGATCACTTTATTCTCTTTTCGAATTAGAGTGATTAAAAATGCAAATTACCATACCCAGTTTTTAGTTATAACGCTAGATTGGTGTAAATTTATCAAAAACATACCTATCAAAGTAAGTCGACTCTTTTCCAAGAGAATCAAACGTAGCGTATAAATCGTAGTCGAAAATATTTCACCGGATTTAGCTTCGGTCTCAATTATATTATTTGGACCCTTTGTGTGAAACACATCGGGACAGGGTACCGATTTGTACTGAGAAACGGATATCAGCTGCTGTCTGCGTCTCGACGAGCGCCGAACAACGAGATTAAATTACTCCTTCATTTTCTAATTTATTTTAAAATGTTAATTTTCTTGTTTAGTAATTTAAAATTATAATTCCGTGTCTTATAGCGATGCAATCTATAGATAGATGGCGCGAAATTCAACGGAAAAACAATTGAAATTTTTTTCTTAATTCGCCATCGAAAGCTTTCCTTAAGAAAATATTTCGCGACGCGTTTATAAATTCCATTAACAGTATTTTGAATATTTTGCCAAAGAGGTAATTTGGATTTTAATTTTGCTATCAGTGCAGCGTCGTCTTCTTATCTCGCGCAATCTAGTGTACGAACTCAATTTAGATAATTGTTTCCGAATTTTTAGCTACGTTTTATTCCATAATAATTATCACCTAAATTATCTTTCTATCACTCGGGTGATTAAAATTTTTCCTCCCTATTGCAAATTTAGAGTCTATAGTCTAGCTCTCGTGAATTTTTGTCTTGAAATATTGCCACAAGATAATTTTTTTTTTCTATAATGAATAATGAATGAGTGGACCCACAATAGTATGCATTTGTTCAGTTAATGCTTTTGGTAAACATTTATTCGACAAATTAATACGAGAGATCATCATTTAGCAAGAATGAAATAAAATTTTACAAAAACCATAATACCTAGAGATTTAAAAAGAATCCTTTTTTAATTGACTTACAGAAAATAATACAAAATATTAAAGTAAAAACAAATACCCACCAACCTACCTATTTGCTTTTTACGTTTTGTGGGAATAAAGCAAAAAAAAAAAAAAAATGAAAAATGTGCCAGTTTGTTTAAAAAATAAAAATAAAAAACGTTCGAATAAAAATGAACTACTTATCTTACCAGTGAAAATGATATTAACACTGAAGTACGAATAGCATACAAAAGTTGAAAAAGTATTATTTTTTGTTGTTGAAAAACGTTTTCCTACTCTAATCCGGTAATAATTTGTAGATTATTAGAGTTGTACCAATATTACCAGAAGCTAAAGAGAAGTGCCTACGTTTGTACGTTGTTTTCAAAGCCATAAAATGTCCTACATCGTTTCTTCTCGAACGCTCGTTCGGCTTTTTGCCACGAAAAGGAGAAAAAAATGTACAATTCGGAACAACGATGTGAGAATCGGTTTCTATTAAATGTTCGATTATTCTTTCGCCGTTTGTTATACGTTGAAAAAATCGCTTTTTAGAGGTAAACTTCGCGTGGTGCGAAACTGATCTAAAGATAGGTTGATTAATTTGTTATTTAATTTAAACTAAAGCTGATGGTTTTATTTTATAGCAACATACGAGGAAGAGTGGTTCTCATTTATACCTAAATCAATGTGATTTTTTTTCTCGGTTTTGGTCGTTAACATCCTTCTTGAAATGTTGTGATTCTGAAAATGAGAAAATAATTCGTGTAAATTTTCAATTCCCTATAACAGACAGATTTGTGTGGTTATTTCGAGTATCTCAGTTACAGAAAAAATCCAACCAAGTGGAGATTTCTTTTTTTCAAATTTTATATTCCAACATTATTGAATTTTGAAAGGACTTTTTCGAAATGTTAATTCCTTTTCTTTTCTCATTTTCTCGAAGTTTGATTTTTAAGGTAGGTTAGTAATTCACAATTCAAAAGCTTAGATTTTTTTGAAGGATTTTTAATTTTTTCAAAAATTGTCTGTAGTTGCTTAAAATAGGTGATTTGGACGGTGTTATGTAAAAGGCGACCAACCGACATTGAACTGGTATAAGAAAACACGGTCAAGCGTATGACACGCTTGACTGTGTTTTCTTATACCAGTTCAATGTCGGTTGGTCGCCTTTTACATAACACCGTCCATTTGGTCTTCTCTTCACTTTTCGAAACTAGCTACCAGATAGTTCTTCTTCTAAAATTTACTACACCTCAGAAAATGATGTACGATCGTACACCCCAAATAATTATGTACGATCGTACACCTCAAAAAAACGATGCACGATCGTACACCTCAGAAAATGATGTACGATCGTACACCTAAAAAAAAGATGTTCGATCGTAACCCCAAAAAAATAATGTACGATCTTACACCGCAAAAAATGATGTACGACCGTACACCCCAAATAATGATGTACGACCGTACACCTCAAAAAAACAATGTACAATCTTACACCTCAAAAATACGATGTACGATCGTACACTTGAGAAAATGATGTACGATCATACTCCTCAGAAAATGATGTACGATCACACACCTCAGAAAATGATGTACGATCATACACCTCAAAAAAACGATGTACGATCATACACCTCAGTAAATGATGTACGATCATACTCCTCAGAAAATGATGTATGATCATACACCTCCAAAAATGGTGTTACACCTCAAAAATGATGTGTGATTGTACACCTCAAAAATGATGTACGATCGTACACCGCAAAAAATGATGTATGATCATACACCTCTAAAAATGGTGTTACACTTCAAAAATGATGTACGATCGTACACCCCAAATAATGATGTACGATCGTACACCAGAAAAAATAATGTACAGTCCACACCCCAAAAATTGATGAACGATCGTACATTCGTACACCTCAGAAAATTATGTACGATCGTACACCTCAAAAAATACGATGTACGATCGTACACCCCAAATAATGATGTACGATCGTACACCGCAAAAAATAATGTACAGTCCTACACCCCAAAAATTGATGAACGATCGTACACATTCGTACACCTCAGAAAATTATGTACGATCGTACACCTCAAAAAATACGATGTACGATCGTACACTTGAGAAAATAATGTACGATCGTACACCTAAAAAAAAAGATGTACAATCATACACCTCAAAAAATAGATGTACGATCGCATACCTCAGAAAATGATGTACGATTGTACACCTCAAATAATGATGTATGATCGTACACCTCAAAAAAACGATGCACGATCGTACACCTCAGAAAATGATGTACGATCGTACACCTAAAAAAAAAAAAAAAAAAAAAAAAAAAAAATGTTCAATCGTCGTAACCCTAAAAATAATGTACAATCGTACACCCTAAATAATGATGTACGATCGTACACTTGAGAAAATGATGTACGATCGTACACCTAAAAAAAGATGTACAATCATACATCTCCACAAAAAAAAGATGTACCTACAATCGTACACCCCAAAATGTTTTGAATTTTTGACCAAGTAAAAATTATTTTAGAACTTGATGCATTTCGGTGGGAGGGAGCGAGGGGGTAGCATTATAGTCACTCTCTAATTCCAAAATTGTACGGGTTTCTCAAAATTGTTTGCATTATGTAAGATAATTTTTGTAAAAAAGTATTTTTTTTTTTAATTTATCTCGTGGATTTTGGATTTTTGGGGTTTGAAAAAGTATCCTCACATTTTATAACATTGAAAATTTTTTAACTGGACATATCCTTTTGGAAAAAATTGAGCTACATCCTAGAATATTTCAAGTCACCATTTTTGAAACTAGCACAACCTAATTAAAGGCCCAGTATTTTTGGCATGTTCAATAATCTCGGGATTTTCAATGTTTTCAGCATGTTCAGTCAGGTATGTCGTGATACTGTATCGATACTTCGCTGGTATTGATACAGTATCGATAAAGATCATGATACTATTTCATTTTTTTCCCACGGAGATCGCTCAAGTAAATCAATGATAAAGGCCTTTATCATTCATTGAACTTGACTGATCCCGTGGGAAAAAAATGAAATAGTATCATGATCCGTATCGATACCTTTTGATACTTTTTGATACTGATATATCGATACGGTATCGATACTTTTCAGTATCACGACATCCCTGTGTTCAGTAGCTTAATAATTTTGGTACGATCAATACGTTTTAGTATGTTTTTTCCAATATTTTTGATATGCTGAATAACTAATCTCAAAATGTTCAATATTTTAAGCATGCCCAATACTTTTTGCATGCTAAATAGCCTAGGTATGCTTAATAATCTCAGCAGGTTCGATATAATTATATAGCTCAATATTTTTGGTAAGGTTATGGACAATAAATTTCAGCATACCCAATATTTTTTTTATTTGTCCAACAATCTTGGCATGTCCAATATTTTTAGAATGTTCATTTGCTCAATATTCTAAAATGTCCAATAATCTTGAATTTTCAAGAACATCGGCATATCAGAATTTTCAATAGGTATTTTACGAATGTCCAATTGTCCAACAATCTTGGCATACCCAATAATATTCTCAACTCGCTTAATATTCTCGTCATAATCTCAGCGCACGCAGGTAGAGAAAAATAATAAAAATTTCAATATAACCCCGAGTAATTTTATAAACACGACGGACTTAGATGTTCGATTTAAGTTACCACGTTCAGCTTGGATGAGGGCTATCATGTGATTTACAGTTTGCGAATTCCGCCGACGCGACACAAGCGACGTGTCTAATATTGTCAACGAGCGAAATTTGTCTTGCCATTTTTCATAAACATTTTTGTCGCTGTAGACTAAAAACTTTACCAAGCATGATATTAAAAAGTCCAACTTTATCCTTTTGTACCGTAGGGATTTACACATAGTTACTTGTTTCGTCGATTGGTTAATCTGTGAAATATCGCATTACGGCAGTTTTTTCTCCTTCTTCGGAATTAGTCGCGTAACGAGACATGATTACGTAGACATAAAAACTCGAAAATTTCAATACATATTTTCAATAGAGTATTCTTTCTGCAACGAGAAGTTTTTATTTCAATTTTAATCGCTGATTTTGTTACTTTTTTTCTCTCTTTTATTAAGGACGAAACGTCGTCAAATGATTGCCTTGTTTTTAATATGCCGATAAAAAACCTTTCACGATGGAAAATTCGCTCTAAATTAATAAATAATTCGTACATTATTCGACGAAATCGTGAAAATTATAAAATTTCTAATTCAACTTTTCGTCCAGAATGTTTTTTAAACGTGACTTCGACGTTAGATTGCCCATTTTTTGCCATATTCGTAGCCAAAAAATTTTTAATATTAAATTTGTCGTGACCCAAAGCGTGGGATAAATGAATGCTCTTATTACGTGATGGCTTTTAAAGTTTTGTGCAGCTTTTCAAAAATGCAGTGTACGATTGCTGGTGCAGAATCTCTATCCAATTTATTTACGTACTTATCTTATTTGGGTTATTTTTATGTTACATGTAATGAATTTGCAAGTGGCAATTACCTAATATTTAAAAAAAATAATTTTCAGGTTTTGAAAATGTACAATCAATGAGAAGTAACCGCATCAGAATCACAGGAACCTGATTAAGAAGGACTTTAAATGGAAAATTATTATACTTCGATGTAAGATGACTGTGATGTGACCTTCCTTTTTTCAACGACACAAGGTAAATACACTCAGGTAATTTATTCTAAATAATTAATCAAACACGTGAAATTTTTTTCACTTCAAAGAATAATCGTACTACTGTTTCATTTTATCAAAGAACGATATTCATGAAACAATAACTCGTAAATTGTAGCTACCCTAATTAAAGCATTGTTGTCAAGTCTATAATTGCAAATTAAATAGAAACAACGTAGTTTAAATTTTCCACCGCGGGGGTGCTTAAAATATTGAACTATATGAAAGATTACAAATTTTTTCCATTTTGGCCCCTTCAAGTATTTGTGCAAGCAATCCTTTTGACTTCGGTGAGGCTTTATTTGCTTCGTGATAAGGTAAAAACCGAAAATTGTTTTTGAGAAAAATTAGAAAAAAAATTTTTTTTTGGGCAAATTAAAAAAAATATATGTTTCATTTAATTTTTTTTTTAAAATATTGTCTTTTGTAATTTATAGCAACAATTTTGTTATTTTTTTCCTACGAATTTCTAAAAAAATTACATCCAAGTAAAATTTGAAAAAGTTGTTGAAAAGTATTTTCACGAAAGAAAAATCAAGAAAATTGATTGAAAAATTTTTTAATTTAATTTTAAACAAAATTTACAAAAAATAAATAAATTTGTTATTCAATGCCAAGGAAAAAAAGTTGAACCAAATTTTAAGCTTCCGAAGTTGATTTTTGGAAAATTTTTAAAAATTATGAAAATTGCCCATATTAATTATATATATATTTTTTTTTACCAAAACAGTAAATTTTGAGATGAAATTTTGAAAATCGGTTTGTACCCTATAAAGTTGAACCGTTCCTCGAGTCGATTACGATTATTCTTGAAGCGATCTGGAACCTCCAGCAAAAATTCACTTCTCAAGATTTTTGAGTTGTAAAAAGAAATACACGTTTCAACTGGTTACTTCTGATTTTCGATACTACTGCGATAATCGACTGATAATATCACATCAGCACTAAGATTAAATTTCAAGCTTCCAAAATTGATTAGAGGGCCTTCAAGAGCGATTTAAGTTCTTTGGAGAAAAATCAGATATTATTGTCATCTTTAAAAATTTACCAAAAATCAAATAATAAACTTCGGGAGCTCAAAATTTGGTTCTGAGGTCTGAGTGAAGTGCTTTTTCAGTGCACCAAATTTCAGCCCAATCAGAGATGGCGAATTGACAAGCAAAAATAAAATTAACTTTTCTGCCTAATTTTGCAATTTTTATTTGCAAAATTTGAAAAAAAAATTCTTAATTGAAAATTAAAAAGAAATTATTCTCGACCAAAGCATTCAAAGTTTCGATATAGTAAAATACGGCATTTCTGTTGGTCGTTATCTTACAAGTCATTTGGCAATAATGATCCTTGAGAACCCTTTTTCTAAGCCCTTAATTCTTAAAGAGCTTTATTATAAGGCATGTTTTGAAATAAATTACCGAATTCCCTGATCAAGAATCTTATTAAGTAAAGATATTGGGTTTAATTTTAAGAAATTTCTTTCTATTGAAAAATCGCTGTGAAAACGCCCGAGATTGCTCTTGAAAAAAAAATTGAAAGTATTTTATAAAGAACGTAGCGAGATGAAAGGTTATTTGGCCTTCAGCAAGAATTTCGAAAAACTAAACATAGGTATAGCGGAAGTGGGTCCTTATGCTTCAAAAGCTTCGTGATGAAATTTTTAGTTCGCCATCTCACTTCTACCATCTCCTTGGGGGGGGGGGGGGCGATATTTTGGGTTTATTTTTAAATGTGGCGAAAGGCTCTCAAAAATGCGAAAAACTGAATTTTGTCATTATTTTTTGCACTAAAAACCATATCTTTCGATCGATTTTTTTTTCTTGTACGTAGACATCTAATTACACCATCAACGTGAATTTGGATCAGATTCGTTGATTTTTTCCTTTTTCTACAATTTTCTTTTAAATTAACCAAGTGGCGCCATTTTGGGAATCTACATAAAATCTTGTACGAAGTGTTTGGAGGCGTTAAACTTCATGTCTGTAAATGTTTCAACTCGATGTTTGGCATTTATTGCAATTTTAGCAAAATTGAAAAGGTTTGATTTTTTTCAACTCCTTATCTAAGTATACCTAATTTTTCAAAGTCAAAAATTTAATTTCAAAAAAGTGGATAAAAAAATCGGAAGTTTTTCGATTCTCTCAAGATCATAATCAAGTCCAGACAAGAATTTTGGCCCCTCCTGACACCCCGTAGAAGATTGTGGGTTCCCAAATTATCTCGAGGCTTTTGGTCCATGAGGACCAACTTCCACATCATACTTGTAAAATTTTTGCTGAAGGGTAAATCACCTCTCCTCACCTGGCCACGTTCTTTCTCTGAAAAAATTATTATTTATGTATTATTTAAAAAATCGGAAAAAATGCTTTTATAAGAGTGAAACTGGGGGGGAGGGGGTCCTGTGAAAGCGAGAGATGAAAAAAATAATACACCACTGTTTTCTCAAAAATCAGTTGTCCAAATTTCGAGAAAGTGAAACCTGGAAAATATTTTGAGCTTTTTTAAAACCTATAAAAATCGTTACGAGAACAACGAGTATTTCAAAGAGTGTTTTGAAAAAAAAACAAATCCGAATCGCGATATTGTCGCGTTGATTATCACGGCACAAAAACACGCTTCTTTAATTTCATCATTTTATAATCCGAAGTGTACAAAAAAAAAGTTTTTTGAAGAGATAATCCGGCTAAAATTAAAAATTTTCAACGGTCTATAGAAAAACGCTATAAAAGTAAAATCCGCCACAATTTCGTCGTAGAAAAATTACACCAAGTGGGAACAATTTCGCGGTAGAAAGGTGTCTATTAAAAAAAAAAAAAAAAAAAAAAAAAAAAAACACCTTTCTGTCATCGTCGTTGAAGAAAAAAAAAGTGAAAAGTCGAATTGTTGCTGGAGAAAAATAAGAACGAGATTTCTTTCATAAGCGAGCTTGTTGTCGTCATTTTAGGTTTTGGGTTTTTTGAGTATTCATCATGTTTCACCTGACGCTTGTGTTTCTGCTATTTTCTTTCATTTTTCGATGCTCGTTAACATCTCGACGCTCGTACGCTTCTTCGAATTCGGTTTCCTAATGAAAAGTATCAGATTTCGTAATCTTGACGTATTTTAGTATTTAACGAACTCGTATAACGGCGCTTGTTCTTGTTTCGATAATGTTAGGTTAGCTTCGGCTGCCGGGTTTAAACCGTATAGAAAATTCAGCGAAATAGATTTCACGTGGAATTTTGCTGTCATTATGATATTTTTCATTCGAATGCTGTTTTAGCGAAATGTGGTAATTCCAGTTACATTCCTAGGTCGACGTATGGAGCGTTAGAGAGCAAGTTGGAAAATTCAATTTTCTTAAAACGCCGCCACCCCGTTTAAAATATTACGTTTTTGGTAGACATTCATAAAACGATGCCAAAATAAGGTATCTTATGGGTATTTCAACTCGTCCAAATGTTATATTTTTCGCCATTCTGTTAATCACCAGTTTTTAGATATCTTTCGTTATTTCGTGGTGCTGAAATGGTTTCAAAAACTTGTACAATTTTCGCTTTTGTCGAAAGTTATCGGTGAATGAGACTATTTTACTTCCGAATAGGTACGAGGTTGCATATATGTATGTATATGTGTATTACGACTTTTATACTCCCTAACTCGCCGTGAAACGAGCAAATTAATAGCTTTGTTTTTTTATCGCGGATTCTGCACAATCTGGATTATGGATTCTAACATTTACTTCTTAAAAAAAGGTTTAGAAATGTTCTGATCAATTATTCTGAAAAGTTTATCAAAAACAAAACAAAAGAACACAGTAAAATCCATAATCCACTTTCATAATCTACTCATCGAGCAGATTATTAAATGGATTCGCACAAACCCTCACAATCCAAAATCCAGATTGTGCAGAATCCGCGATAAAAAAACAAAGCTAATTTTTTATCGAATGAACCGAATCGATGTTTAATTTATCGTCTTTGTACGATGATGGCAAATTTTTCAAGTACAAAGTTTCCTTCGTGGGATGATAAAGTTGAAATTTTTTTCATAATAAGATCTTATCTTATGAAAACAAATTATCGTCGAGTTTTCAAAAGCAAAGTTGCAGATATATTTTTTCTCTTTAATCAACACTTCACCATGAGGAATTTTTGTTTCAACGGTGAACTTTTCATTGCCAATTTTTATAATTAAATCTAGTTAAATTTTTCGACTTTGAAAGAAATTCGAAATGTTCCATATTTTCTGCCTACGTGGACGATCGATCATTTACATTTGAACTTCTTCCATATTTTAAAATTACTCCGACCGAAATTAATAGGTAATTAGGCGATGGAAGTTTTTTTTTTAAGTTATCTTTTATCCTTTGTAATCTATTCTAAAATGTAAAATTTTAGTAGGCGAAATTATTTCCAAGCAAATTATAATATTTGCAAGATGTGGAAATTTTTTTGAAAATTATACGACTAAACGGCGTAAGTGCTTTAGCGATGTTGTATTTTCTACTGGCGTTGTTCGCGGTGATGAGGTATTACGTTGAAGTTATGAACAACTTCCAGCAAGTTTATGCTGCGAGCTTTTAGCGTGCCGCTAGAGTTTTGGTTAAAGGATATACTTTGATAGTTGAATCAATTATATGAACAGCTTCTCAGCATCGCATTAATTGAATAAGAAGCCGAGGAGAGAAATTTTTTCCGAATAAAATTGCCAAGTTTCTGTACACGTACTATATCGTAAGTGTACCCACTATCTATGTATCTGAAAATTTCGAAGTTTGTCATGTTATGTGACATGAGATAATTTTGAAATTTTGTCTAGATCATCTTTAAGTTAAGTGAGAATCGATTTGCGAAAAACTGACCACAAAATGGTTCATTACACGCTCGATAGCTAATTCGTTAAATTGAGCAAACAAATTCGCAATTTTACTAAAATCGGAGTATTGGTCAATTTTTGAGAAAATTTTCAATTTATCCAATTTTGACAAATTTTTGATTCATTTGCAATTTTTTAAATTTAGTTTAGGAGAATTTTTGATTTAACTCAATTTCAAAAATGTGGCGTTTTCCAAATTTAATTTTTAATTTTTATTGAAATTTTACTCATTTACCTATTAAAGTATTTTTTTTCTTTTTTTGTAAATTTTCAATTTGTTCAAATTTTGGAATCTGATTTATATCAAGTTTAAGAAAATTTTTCAAGTTTTTAAATTTTTGTTAATCTTTATTTTTTCAACGTATTTATAATTTCGAAAAAATCAAATTATTCAGTTTTGGCTAATTTGTTATTAGTTTGTAATTTTCGCAATTTTTTCGATTTTATAGAATTTTTGATTTTTCACAAAAATATTTAAAAATTTTGAAATTTCCAAAATTTTTACAATTCTAATTTTTTTCTTCAGTTTAGGTTTAGACTCACTGAATTTTTTGAAAATTTTCAATTTGTGGGTATCGAAAAATATTGCAATTTTTTAAATTTTTGTAAAAAAGTTTGCAAATTTTTAAAACTAATTGTTAGGTATTCTTATTTTTATCATTCAGTTTCGGAAAATTTTCATATTCATAGTTTTTAACTTTTTTTAATTCATTAAATTTTTTGTAAATCTTATTTTTTTAGATTTTTTTGATTTATTAAATTTTGGAAAAATTTTAATTTATTCAGGATTTTTGCAATTTTTGTATCCTTTAGCAAAATTTTCAATTTCAGAAAATCTTTTTTTTTTTGAATTGTCGTAAATGTTATAAATTTTAAAAATTGGTTATACTATCACAATTCAATTTTTTACAATTTTAATTAATTGAGTTTTTGAAAATTTTCGAATCTATTAAATTTTTGAGATTTTAAGTAGGTGCCTAAAGAAAATTTTGATATTTTATTATTTTTTTCAATTTTGGATAGGTGCGATGAGCTTGTCAGTATTTTTTTCAAAAGTCACTCAAAGTAACAATTTTTTAAACTTCGTAAGAAATAGACAACATCGAAAAACTTCTCCAATTCATAAAAATCACCCATCTAAACAAACTTTTATAATTACCTTTACCTTAATTTTTAAGCATGTAACTAAATTAAGTTCTAATATATACACTTAATACTTACATACTATCCTAAACTTAAGAATGTGCCTCTAAGCATAGTACTTTGTATATGGCACAATAAATGAATTAAAAAAAAAAAAAAAAAAAAAAAAAAAAAATTGGTAGGAAATTTTTTGAGAAAAAAATTAATATCTTATCGATCTTTTTTTAATTTCACGAAAACTTGTCTAAAAAATTTATTTTTCAAGTGGAAGTAAGTGCATTTCAAAATTTTTCTGTGAAAAAAAATCAAAAATTTATCATTTTTTAAAGAAAAGGTTTCAAAATTTTTGTGAAAAAATTAAAATATTCTATCTACGTCAATTTTTTCTTCAACTTTCATGAAAAATCTTGTAGGTAAACATTTTTTTTGAAAGGAAATACTTATTTCAAATTTTTCTGAAAAATTCAATATCCCATATAAAAATATTATTAATAATTTCAAAAAAAATCCTATACTTACTAGATAAGGTACCTAATTTTTTTACAAGGAAATTTTTCAAAGAATTTAAAAAATATATTTTTTTTCAAAAAAACAAAAAAACTATTTTGAGTGGTGCGCGGTGCGGAGCTTTTTTTTATTAAGAAAACGAATTGGACACCATGAACTATTTTTTTTATCAATTCACATGATAGAATTCGGGTAATTCTCAAAAAATGTCTAAATTTCTGTAACCAGTGGATTTCTCAAATGCTATAAATGCGATTCATTTTTTTTTGGTGGTTTTGTGTAGATACCATATCCGGCCCTTAATACCATTTGTTTTTATTCATGTCACCCCCCCCCCCCCCCTACTCTGTGGTCTAGGTCAACTTGACCTCCTAAAAGTTCCATCGACCTGGCTGTAACCAGTCACGTTTTTAAAATTCATCTTTAAAAATAACGTTGAATCGAACTTCTTTCTGAAAAAATAATCAGCACATATTATCGGAAATAGGTAAAAATTTATAATAATAACATTAACAACTGCCAGAAGGATACTTATCCCTCGAACGAAGGTCATAAAAACTGTAACCAGTTTTGTATTCCATCGACCTGGCTAATTTTCATAATTTTTTCCTGACTCAAAAATTACTTTACACATTTCAAATGCCTATGTAATGAATCATTCTGTAAATGATAATTTATGTGAAAATTCGTATATTTACATTTTTGCTGTTCCATCGACCTGGATGATCAGATCGGCTTTATTACGACAAAAAAATTTTGTAAAAAAAGAAAACGTTTCAAATGCGAAGTACAATATGAATAAAATTTTTAAAATCAATAAATGAACATTTCTGTCGTCTGTATAATCAATTATAGTTCGTTTTTTCTTACGACCTGGACTGAAACTTTTTTCTTTCGACCTGGCGATGATAATTTTTTCAATCTAAGTCCATATACGGATATCAAATCAATGTCCAATTGAAAAAACTTTCAAATGAAAGTTGTACATTGAGACCTTTGGAGCACTTTTGGTTATTATAAAAATTTCAGCAGGATCTCTCCCTCCCCTCCAACTTGGCCTTAAACTTCGGATATTTCATCATTGAAAACTTCGGATATTCCATTATTGAAAATTCAAATTCTGAGAGGTGGAGTGGTCTAATCAAAAAAATTTTACAACAAAGTTGTAGATTTCCACTTGAAAAACAATTTTAATTATTACAAAAATTTCATTTGGACCCTCCCTTCTTTTCCAAATTCCAACTTTGTTGGTCGCCAGGTCGAAAGAAAATCCATCGACCTGGCAGATTTTTTTTAAAAGCCCTCTACCCCTCCCCTGTTGGAAATGTCTTGGGCCCCATGACATAAAAGGGACCAGAAATCAACCTAAAATCAACTCCCTTTTGAAAAAATTGTTGAAAAAGGTTTTAATTTTCCAAAAATTTGGGTATCGATATTTGGACATTTTTTGAGAATTACCCATGCATAATTACAAGATGAATGTAAAAAACCAAAAAAAAGTTTGAAGCCATAGGAGCCGAGAAAATAAAATTTAAAGCTGCATTTTTTTCCGTTGATTACAATAATTTGTAAAAATCAATTTTGGGCGTTCTAATGGACCGATTTAAATTTTTTTTCTGTCAATGGTCTTCTTTCAACCTGAAGTTTTGTTTTATAAAGGAATTTAGAAAAAAAATTCGAAGTTCATGGTGTTCTAGGTACTTTTACCCAACAAGACAATTTTCGGTGATTTTTAATCTTTATCATTATTTTTAAGGGGGTGTAAAAAAAACTTTTCAAAAACTTTTTTGAAAAAAATAAGTAAATAAATAAATAAATAAAAATCAGCTGGAATAATTTTTTTTTTTTTGAATCAAAGTCGTCTTGACATACATATTTCTATCCAAAAAACTATTTATGGCGATTTTTCAACTTGACCTCATGAAAATATTTCCTAAAGTAGGTAAATGAAAATATCAAAAAAAAAAAAAAAAAAAAAAAAAAAAAAAAAAAGGGTTCCAGAGGATTTTCTTGTGTAGTTACTGATGACTTTTTGGAAAGAGTTTTCCAACATAATATTTTTTTTCAAGAATTTTTGGAAAGAATCAGCTATTTTTCCAGAATGATAAATGTTCGTGAAAACTGAGGAAAAGTTGAAAAATCTGGATCTAAAATAATTTTTAAAGGTAAAATTGAAAAATCGCCATTAATGTGTTTGTTTTTTTTTTGGGGGGGGGGGGGGAGTAAAAATATGTACAAATATGTTAAGACCACTTTGATCCAAAAAAAAAAAAACGCGTAGCAGTCAAGATGCTCCGCGACAGCCGAATTTTTTTTTTCAAGTTAGTGTACCACTTTAAAAACGTTTTCATCCATGGTATTTCAGTTTCAATATCAGTTTTAACTTCAAATTCAGTTTAAAAATGTCAGGTTTTTGTCTTCCGTTTTAGTTCCTTTCTGCATTGAAGATTTCATCTTCAGATGGGGGCTCCGCCCCCATACCCCCGTTGAGGCTCCGATCCAACCCCCTCATCACTTTCGGCTCTTAGGATGGGGGCTCCGCCCCCATGCCACCACGTTGGGGGCTTCGCCCCCAACCACCTCGTCATTCAACTCTTCAGATGGGGGCTCCGCCCCCATGCCCCTCTTGGGGGGCTTTACCCTCAATAGGGACATGGCAGGAAAGGATTGAGGGCTTCGCTCTCAATCCCCTTCACACTTTCAGCTCTTCAGACGAGGGCCAACACACCAAAAAAGAGGTTAAAACGTGAAAATTTCTGATTTTTGACCCTGTACGGGGGTCAAATGGTGCTCAAAAGTCGAAACCCCCAAAAAGCACATCAGTGACCTCTACTGACCCTACATCCCAAATTTCGATTGTTTAGGTCTTTTAGTTTGGGCTGTAGGCTGTTCAACGCGTCAGAAAAGACAGGTTAAAACTTGAAAAATATTGATTTTTGACCCTGTATCGAGGTCAAAAGGAGTTTAAAGGTCAAAACCTACAAAAGGCACATCAAGGGCATGAACTCGATCTATTATAAAAATTTAGGCCCCCCAGCTCCATTTGGGGGGTCTGTAGCCTGATCAACGTGAAAAAATGACCTCAAAATCCACTTTTTGGGCCCTAAAATTGGGTGGGGATGACTTGGGAAGCTGAAATTTGGATACAGTGGAGACAATCAGAGTCACTGTTGTTGGTAAAAATTTCAAATCATTTTGTCAAATTGGGGCCTCTTTAGAGCCCCTCTCAAAAAAGGGCGAGCCCCAATTTTGGGGCTCGAGGGTCAAAAACCCCAAAAGGCACCTCAGTGACCCTTACCTATCCTAAATACCAAATTTTAGCATCCAAGGTCATTTGGTTTGGGCTGCAGGCTGATCAACGTACCGGGAAGCGAGAAAAAACATGAAAAATTGTGAAAAATCTTGATTTTTGACCCTTGACAGGGGTCAAAGGGGGCCCAAAAGTTGAAACCTACAAAAAGCACATCAGGGGCACAAACTTGATCCATGATGAAAATTTTGGCCTCCCAGCCCCATTTGGGGGGTCTGTAGCCTGATCAACGTGAAAAAAATGACCCCAAAATCCACTTTTTGGGCCCTAAAATGGGGTGGGGATGACTTAGGGGGCTGAAATTTGACTATGGTGTAGGTAATTAGGGTTCTCATCCCTGGGGCAAGTTTAAAAAAATTTCATGATATTGGGGCTCCCCCGCACCCCCTCAAAAAGGGGTAAAATACCCAATTTTGAGTTAGGGCCCCAAAATTTTTTTTGCATCATTCCTACACCGAGGGGATCCTACATATCAAGTTTGACCTCATTTGACCTGTTAGGCTCGGCCCCAGAGTTCCAAAAGTGAGGGTAAAATTATAAATAAATAAATAAATATATATATATATATATATAAATATGTGACATGTGACAGATCGTCATCTTTTGGTCCCAAACGTCGAGAAATGGGGTCAGAACTCTTCTACCCCCCCCTCCTTCTAAATTAGGGTCGGAAACAATAGCCTAAATTTTAAAAAAAAAATTCGGCTAAAAAAAAAAATTATTCGACGTAGCTGATTTCCAATTTTTTTTGTTCAAAAGACGTAAAAATAATAATTTTTTATGTCCCCTTAAAAACAGGGGTAAACATGAAAAATAACCAAAAATGGTCTTGTTGGGCAAAATTACCTGTGTAGTGACCATTTTGTTTAAAAATGTTGAAAAAAAGTTAAATTCCAATTTTTTAATTTTTTTTTTGTTTTCTCAATGAAAAGGGCTTTACACCACCACTCAAAGCGGGTAATTTTTTGAACAAAAATTTTTAAGGAGTTTATTTTATACCAAAAGAATCATTTTTGGCGAGAAAACCCTCGACATTTCGAAAAAAACGGAATTATGAACCACCCTAGTATACACACGACGTAAAAATATTCGTAGGATGTATTCGATTACCTACCAATATTTCGGGTCCTGCAAGCACCGTCGGTATATAAGAAAATGTCAAATATCGTAGGTCCGCTCGATGAACGTATATTATGGCCCAGCCCGCATGCATCCCCTTGAAAAAATACATAACGAAGAAGAACCCCATTCGATCGTCTGGTTTAACATACGAGATGATAAACGCGTTAACCCAGCTACTGTAAAGTTCAAAGTGGTGTTTGAACTGGAAACATTTTTTAACTGGCCGAACACGTCAAATGTAACACAACCGCTATATCACATTCCGGAATATTCGCATTATTGTCTGCTATGATAGTTTTTTCCTATTTTCGCCATTTTTCCCAAACATAATGTCAAACTCGGCCAAGAAAAATGGACACATAAACGGCGACGGGTCAAAGAATTTTGACGTTTTGAAGTTTTCGCGGCCGGAAAATAAAATGCACGATGATGGAAATTCGTTTCCGCGACCGAGTCTACATTTCTTCTTACTCGCCATTCAAAGTTTTTACTCGAGAAAGTTGCGTTGATGGAAATTTTCATCTTTTCATTAGTTTTTCTATAGCCTTCAATTTTTATACGCAGTAATAATTTCTCGTTACGATGCTCGGCCAAGTTTTCGCATTGTTCCTGCCATGATTGACTCGAAGGTATGAATGTCATTGTTGAACGTCGAGCAGATTGTTTCCACTTACCCATTAATCTGTCTCGAGTTAGTCGAGGAATTTTGATGAATTATGGCGCGTTTAATTGGTTTACGAGCAAACGACAGTCATTTTTTTCCTTTTTGACGTGCTGTGAAAAAAAAGGGCTAGGTTGGAATACGAAAGAACTGGAATGGCCGAGATGTGAGGTTGGGTATCTTAATATGTACTTCGCGAGGTAATTAAAGGAAGCAAAAAATTGCGTACATAAAATTGAGCAAGAGCCACAAACCGAGCAAGTTTTTTTATACAAAAAACCTCTGCTTCGAAATGGTAATTAGTAGCCCTTCCATTCGTCCTGTCGAAGCGAAACGATGCGACCGACGTGTCTTTAAAAAATTATAAACCGTATCGCGTTTTTCGTGTGATCTAGATGATTAAATTTTATACACCGCGTCGAAGTCGTTAAAGCAAGCAAAAGTTATGAAGTTACGAAAGAAGATTAGACCTATACCCATTTCCTACGCTGAAAACAATATCAAAAGCAAGCAGTTAATGAGGTTGATAGTTTTAGGCCTATTTTTTGCTACAAGGCAAGGCATAGATAGCCTACATAGTAGACCAATTTGAATCTTAGCAGAAAAAATATCCGTCTAGTTAATTAAACGTCGATATTTTCTTTATTGATTAATCAAAGGTTCTTTTTTTTTTTTTTTTTTTTTTTTTTTTTTTGTATTTAGAATACGTTGCTCGTATAGACGGTTTAATGAAATTGACAGAATAATTCTTTGATAATTTTTTACACGGAACAATTTTCGAACTTCGTCGAGTTAATCTAACTTTAAAAGCAACCTCTTTTACGTTCTGCCCTTAATCAAACAAATTCTAGCTGTTAGGTATGTGTATCTATATATAGGTATATACTCCGGTATCTCTAATTACAACCCTTTTATGCGTTGGTCTGGCAGCGTTGATTAAATCTACAACATAGTATTTCATAATTTTTGCGACCAACACTACTGTATATAGTGTATACCTCTATCAGCACCATCAGCAGCAAACTTCTATAACGAATCTTCGACCGAACGAACAAAATTTACATGCAAATTAGATCGCTGCTCGCGAATGAATAAGAAAGCAAATTTTGAAATTCGATACGAAAAGATGGCGTAATTTAATGTGATATGCGAACGTTTTAAGTAATATTATATAATCAAAGAAAGAAGCCTTTTTCACTACTAATGGAGTTTTCAAATTTCTCAGAGATTTTTTTTTTTCTCTTTTTTCTTTTATCTGCGACGTTTTACAACGTGGTTACATTTCGCAGTCGTTGTCGCGAGTTTTATTCGTTAATAGACCTTGGAAAGAACACGATTTCGTCCATGGTATTATTTAGCTTTTTTCCGGGTTCGTAATCGTGTACTTTTCCCAAAGAAATCATTATTAAGTTATCGAATGAACTGAAAGCTGGTTTAAAGTGGTGATATTTGTCGTCGAGGCTTGTTCGAGAATCGAGAGGTGTTTTTATGCCTCGGGTGATTGGGTGTGGGGTTTAACAACACGATTCGTTCCGAATTCGTCGATTGTAGGTATTATATCGATTCTTGAAAGTTGAATTTCATTAATCGTTGGTAATTTGACGCGAGATGTTTGGGTATTTTTTTTTTTAAAGAGTCGATCGAGATGAATTGCTGAGGGTTTTCGAAAAGAGACTACGAAACAAATTGTATCTCATTTTTCGTCTAAAAATGCAACGCGAAGCTTTTTCGAAAGTATTCAATAAATGATTCCCACTCCAAAAAGCAAAAAAAAATTGTGGGACGTACTTATTATGATTTTATATGTAGATAGGTGAAATTTTATTATTTTTTGTCTCATCCCTTAGAATTGTTCATTTTTGTGAGAAAATAATTCCATGTTTTTTATTGTCCTCCTAATTCAATTTTAAAAGAAGCCCCCCCCCCTTTATTTAAAAAAAAAATGAAAAAATGACAATTTTTGTTACTTTTGCCCTTTTTTTATTCTTACCTGTCAGAGATGTTACTTTTCATGATGGGTACTTCCAAAGTTATGTAAAATTCAAAGTTGTTCTTTTTAATGAAAAAAATAATTACTTCTCACGAAAAAAAATAGTAACAGTTGAAGGTTTGTCAATTTTTTCATATTTTTGAAAAAAAGAGGAGTAGGTAACTAGACTTCACTAAGTACTTCACTTAAAATTCAGTTAGACGGAGAAATAAAAAGTGGGGAATTATTTTCTCATGAAATCGATCAACTTCGAGGGGTGAGACCAAAAATTCGAAAACCGAAAATAAAGGCCACCCTAAGAGATACTAGGTATAGGTATATAATTATGTATTTTGAAAAATGTCCTGAAGGAAAATTTTTGAAAATATCAACTACCTAGTCAAAATTTTAATAGGTTCTGTATACGAAAAATTGTAATTAAAAACTTTGGAATTTGAATTTTTGAAAAAATGAAAATTTTTCAAATATAACATTGCTTGTATTTAGACAGTTAACTTTCAAATGTAGTAATTGAACGATAAATTTTTCAATTTAAAAAAAATTGAATTTGTGTCAAACTCTAAAAATTTGCAAAATATTTTTATTCTAAAAAAAGTTGAAAAAAATGAGACTTTTTAATTTTTTAAAGTGAAAAAATAAGTTTACAAAATTTATTACCTAATTTTATAAAACACGAAATATTATCCAATTTTTGAAAAACCTCAATTTTTTGGAATTAACCGTTTCAGTTTTTGGAGAAAAAATATTGGTACTTGAATTTAAACTTAATTTTTTGGTTTAAATTTTTTTGGAAAAAACTTCTTGTAACTTTTTTTTTAGAATAAAAATATTTAGCAAATTTTTGGAGGAAAAACATCTTTTAAAACTGATCATTGATCAATTTCAAAAGATTCTAAAACTGTTTAACATTTTTTTTAAATTTCTAAATTCTAATTTTTGAACCTTTTCAACTTTCCAAAGTACAACTCAGCGTGTTTTTTTTCAAAATTAATTTTATTTTCAACTGTTTTTGGTCATGCTAAATTTTTGAAAAATTTACGAACGTCGGTTGGTAAATTTTTGAAAAAAAAAATTAACAGACAAATTTTAAAAAATTGACAGCTTGCCAGAAAATGAACGGACGTTTTATTTTTTCAAAATTGTTTGTGGATAGATACAATTTTCAACCTGCCAAAATGTACAGATGGATGTGTAATTTTTCGTATTTGGCCAAATTTGATAGTTTTTCCATTAATTTTTTTTTTTCATTTTATAGAATTTGAATTTCCGATTTTTTTGTGAAATTTTAATTTTATGCTCTTAAACTTGCAAAAATACGAACTTGATAAATTTTTATAATTTTTTTTAGTAGGTAGAGTTTTTCCATTTTTTCCCCTCGAAAATTCGACATTTTAAAATACACTGAAATGTTATTTCTCCCCACTTTGCTAATTTAAGTAGTGTTGCGAGAAGGAAACATGGAAAAAATTTTAAAATGGTATTTCCTATTGAGAGGGTAAAATTTTCCTTTGATTAAAATGCGGTCGAAAAAGGGAGAAATAGATGCGGAAACATGGCTGATTTTTTTTTTGCAAGTTCAAGAGTCGGTGGAACATTTTTTTATAAAATCATAACTACAAAAATACATTTTCCTCAATTTTAAGGACACCAAGATCCTATCTCAAAACTTTTAATTGAAATCATTGGTGTTCCTTTGCCCTGAAAACTCCCTCGAAATTTGTTTGAACTACTTACTTATCATAATTTTGGAAGGTAGAAATTAAAAAAAAAATCCAATTCATCAAAAATATAGTTATAGGTAAGAAATAGTAAGTAGAAGTACACAGATGATAATTTCGATTTGTTCAAAGATATTCGATTTTTTTTCTTGAACTGTTGACGAACAATTTTTTCTTTACTTTTTTTTTTTTATTTTTTTAAATTTTTTTATTGATAGGTAAAGCAGTCGATTACTAAAATTTTCGCATTTGTAAAATTCTAAAAAAAATTTCATTCAGAATTCGTAATTTTCTTCGATTTTTTTATTCCGAGGGCGAAATTTATTTGCTCTAAAAGCAATCAGATATAGGATATTTGCACAAATGAACGAACTTCGTAATTAAAATCCGACTATATTTTGTTTGACTAAGTACATCTAACATTAATCTCGTCGACTTTTCCGTGTCATGTTATTTAGGTTGGAGAAAGCATTAAGTAGCTGTTACTTTTTATTAACCAATAGTATAGAAGAGGGTCTGAATAAAAACAACTTATGTTAATCTGTTTACAAAACTTAACAACACCATTACGAATGTAAAAAATGGAATCCTCGTTTGACGAATCGTATTACCACTTCGTGATTTTTTATCTCTCTCTCTATTTTTTTTTTTTTTAAATCCAATGCTGAAAGATTTGCACAATTTTGAAAATTGCTCGAATGCTAAAAGTAAGGTTAATCTTACAAAGTTGACACGATTTACGAATCTTTATTTTTTATTACGAGTTTATCTATGCTAATTCGACGATATCTTTATGCCTCAGACAGAAATCTGGAGATTTCATTTCGTATCACGAACTTGCGACGTGGTGGTATTTTCGTGGATTTTTGGTGATGAATTTCATCGATGACGGTGTCGAATATCAAATAGGTATATTCTAGGTTTCTAAATTACAGAAATTGACGAGAAGTGAGGAGGGTAAGGGAAGTTAATTTTGTCGTTCAAGACCAGGATTTATTATCAGAAGGCAGATGGAAGATTTTAAATAATTTTTTAAAATGACATTCGTAGGTATAATTTTACGATGAATTCAGCAAATCATTTTTAGCCTTGTTTTTTCTCATTTTGTCATTTATTTTAATTCGAGATAGAAGGGAGATTTTTAATTTTTAGGTATTTCTTATAGGTTTTTCGGTGTGTTTTGTTGAGTAAATGATTCAAAGGTTGTAATTCCTCGTTGATATTATTTTAAATTTCCGAAAATTACGTAAAAAGAATTTAAATGTTCCAGTCTACTTTTGTGAAATAATTTCCTCATGAAAGACTCAGGTGTCAGATGCATGAGAGACATTGTTGGTATAAATGAATTATTTCGTCATATTTGCAATGAAAAAAGGGAATTACTTCTAAGAGGTATTTTTCATTAAAAATATAGTTGAGAAAATGAAATTCGTTGAAGATTTTAATACCTACCTAGTCCAGGAGCCTGTTCTCGTTAATTGAGTAGCACTGCGAAAATTTCCCAAGTCAATTTGTCGCGCAACGTTTAACGTTTTCGTAAAAGTAAACAATGTTAAACGAAATGTCGAACAAGCATTTAAAAATTGTACAATCACGTCGTCGAGCGTCGTTGAAATTAACATAGTCTCGGACAAGAAGAGAAGCTTGTTTTCATTCAAATTGCGTGTACTTTTTGAAAGCGTTTACGGTTTAGTTCGGTGCTTATTTGTCGAAAGATCGGCCCTTTTTGAAATCGGGTGCCGAGCTTATAATCTCTTAATCCGGATGTAGTTTAACGATCTTTGCACTGATGGCCTAATGACCACTCGAGTTTGGGCGTCGGATGCGTACCATTTCGTTTCGTTTCCAAAAGAGAAGAACGATAAAGGCTGCGAGCCCGATTCGGCCACCAAACTGCCTCTAATTCGATCGCGGTCGTGGTCCAAGACAATCGGCCGATAATTAAAGTTTAAATGAAACAGCGGGAATATTTAAAGTTAAGAAAATGTCATAAATAAGCGGAAACATAAACATAAGTCATCCAGATATCGCAGAAGCGATCCATTTGTCGTCATGGTTACTATAACTGATAAATACATTAACCTATCCGTCAGTTTGGAGTCAATCCAAAATGCTTTGCTACATTCGGGGCTGGGTAATATTCGGCTCTCGTACTCGTACAAATACTCGCAAAAGGGGAAATCGACGTAAATGCTATCGTATACTCCTCGTCCTCGACGCTGAACTCCAATATTCCTATATGGGGTAACTTTTAACCTATAACTCTAAACGCTCAATTCATTTTAATTAAATGGTTTTTGTATTAATAAATTCCATTTTGGTGCTCGATTACTACACACTTCGAGCTTGTTTAACGTATCACTGTGCCATTCCCTCCATCGTAACCGATTATTTTTGCCAATCATATCGTAACATTGTTAGCAACACGAATACGATATCGTTTAATTCATATGGTAATATTCGGGTATTTACAATGTCGTATCGTTGATCGAATATCTCCAATGTAATCGTATCTCTAACGATTGAAAACTTTCTCTCTTATTAAATACACAGAAGTGTAGTTAATTCGAAAGGAAAAGGGATCTACATTTTGATAATCATCAATTTTAAAAACAAAATAGTTAATTTTTCAAATCTTTTTTTTTTTTTTTGAAATTTGCTCAATAATAAATTTTGCTCAAGTATCTATTCAAATTTTAGTTTGAACTTCATTTTTTTAATAAGATTTTTTTTTAATTTAATAAAAAAAAATTTATTTTGAATAAACTGAATTTTTAATTGGACTTTTTTTTAGGTCATTCTCGAAAACGATTTTCAAAAAAATTTCAAAGTTATATTTTTTAATTTTTCAAATATATTCTTCAGTTAATTTTAATGAATTTTGAGTATATAATTTTTTTCAAAATTCAATTCATTAAAATATGTACCTACACTTAAAGGTGCTAATTTCAAAAGTGACTGATCTTAATAAATGTTGAACATATAGAAATGTTTTTGGAAAAATTTCAAATGGTCAAGATATCTAATTACCTATAAGTATACGGAAATTGGCTATTTTTTGAATTTGGCTAGTTTTATCAAATTTTGAGCATAAAATTTCTCAAAAATTTTCATAAGTGTTTAAGTACAACGTCTTAATTATTTAAAGTTCACAAATTGCATCAAATCTTGATCCTAGAAATTTTCAGAAAATTTCAAATCATCAAGAAATACCTAATTATGTAATTTTTGAAATTGTTCAATTTCAATCAATTTTGAGCATAAATTGTAAAAAAATGTATTCGAAAAATTTCAAATTGCTCAAGTGATAAAAGAACGGATTATTTTTTCCAAGATAACAAATTTTTATAAGTTTTGACCTTGACATTTTTTGAAAACCACAAGTAATCTTTCATAATGAACGTGTTATTTTTGAAAATTGACTAAAAATACAAAAAATAAGTTTTAAAAAGTACATATTTTAATTGTCAAAATGTTTCTAAACATTCCAATGAAGATGTTTATTTTTTTTATTTTTGGAAAAATTCTAAAAATTTTGATGATTATGAATTTTTAAAAAATAAATATTAAAAAATTTTTTTTTGACTATCATCAGAATATTCTTATACGTACTTACCATTTTAATAATCATGAAAAACAATTTTATTTTCCAGATAATCATTTTTCAAAAAAAAAAGCTTTTGATCATCAAAATATTTTGAAAAATTCTGATAATCATATTTTTTGAAGAATTCGGATAACCATTTTTAAAAATACTATCAATCGTTACCTAATCGTTAAAATGTTTCGAAACATGTTGATGATCATTTTTATTTTTATTTTTTTTTTTTTGGAAAAATTTAAGTAATATTTCTTATTATTGTAGGTATAATTTTAATAATCACTTTTCAAAAAAACCTATTTTGATCATCAAAATGTCTTGAAAAAATCTGATTCTTAAAACAAATTTTTGATAATCATTTTTTCAAGAAATTCTGAGTGATGATCATTGCTTTTTTTTGAAAACTTTTGATTATCAAACTTATTGAAAATTTCTGGTAATCAAATTTTTTATATCATTTTAATAATAATTTTTCAAAAAAAAAAAAAAAAAAAAAACCTGCTGATCATCAGAACGTTTTGGAAAGTTATTCTGATGTTTTTTTAAAATTCTGATTATCAAATTTTGATAATACGGTATCTAATAATTATTTCTTTTTGAAATCTTTCAATTTTTTTTTGGAAATTTCTGGTGATCAAATTTTTGATCATCATTACGATCACTTTTCAAAAAAATAAACTTTCAATCATCAAAACATTTTGAAAATTCTGATGATTATTTTTCAAAATAATTTTAAATAAATCATTGTTTTTAAAAATTTCTGATGATTTTTCTTTTTTTTAATATTCTGACTACTAAATTTTTTATAATAATACCTACTACTTACTTTTTGAAAACACTATTAGATTATCATTGAAAATTTCTGGTGATCGAAGTTTTGATCATTATATTGTTTAAGTACATTTTTACAAAAACCTCATTCGTTAAAAATGTCAATATGTTCAGAAAAAATCTATTCATCAATTCTGTTTGAAAAATATTGATAATTTTTTTTTTGAAGAGTTTTGGAAAACATTCTCCCGGAGAATTTTCATCATAATATATTTTAAAGAATATTTCTAAATTGGAAAAATGTTTTGAAACATTCAGGTAATCAACTTTTTTTTCTTCAAATTTATGATAATTAAATTGTTGTTGTTAACATTTTTAAAAGAAGTTTCGACTATCAAATTTTTTGGAAATTTCTAGTGATCATTTCAAAAAAATAAAATAAAGTAATCGTCAAAACTTTTTGAAGAATTCTGATAATTATTTTTTGAAAAAATTTTTGTTACCTAATTATTTCTTTGGAGAATTCAGACGATAAATTTATTATTTATTTTTTTTTTGAAAAATTCTAATGATCAAATTTTTGATAGTAATTATTGTTGCTGTATTTCAATGATTTTCTTGACGCAGTTAGTACGAATTGATAAAATTTTAGTGATCGACAGACACTCGCTTTTACATCTCCACCGCGAAAAAATAATCCGCAAGTTCATTTCAAAACAAGGAATCACTCTTTCAAGTACTTAAAAAAAAAAATTTAAATTCGATTCAAATATTTTTATAAAATTCAACTTGAAAACGAAATTTAAAAAATTCTCTTCAGGTTGACTTTTACAAAAATATTTAAATCAAATTTTCATATTATTTTTTCTAATTTGAAAAATTAACTTGAATTACCTATCTTTTTCGCGGTGAAGATGAAAGGGGAGTGTCTTTCAATCACTAAAAATTTTCAAATTTGTACTTTGTCAAAAAAAACTTTAAAATAAGTTCTCTTATTATCGTTCTTACACAAAACGAGTAAATGAACAGCTTAAAATTCTACCCATTTTATATTCACAAAAATCTTTAGATTAATGATGTACAAAACGTATTCAGAAATGTGCAAAAATGAGAGATTCTCCAAACTTCGCTGTCCTTTCCACACCTCATTTATCCACGCCTTTGGTCATTAGTGTTATTGTTGATTTAAAAACCAAACTAAAAAGCTAAAAATTCGAATTTCACCTGTAAACGTAGACTTCGGTGTTAAAGTAAACGTGGCGTAGGTTGTATACTGTTGAGTGTGATATAATCATCGTTTTATAAATGATTTGTCATCAGTCACACTCCGCCTTTTATTTCGTGAGCCGCATTGTAACGAACAAAAAAAAAAGCCACGGTTAAATTCCAAGTTTATTCTTACGGGATTAAAACGATGATTTGTTTTTTGTTGCTAAGGTTGTTATTTTGAACGACGAGTTTGAAAAATGCATCCCTTTTACGTACGAGTACCTAACATATCCTCGCCAAATTTTAAAAAAAAGCAACAACAACATCCGTCATTTTTTCAGCAACCTTATTAGGTAACTCAGGGTAATTTGTTTTTTCTTTTTCTTATCACCCTCATGACGTGGATTCTTTGAATGGGAAAAAGTTGAGATTTGCAGTCGCATTGTTTGACATCTAAAACATACAAAGTGTAGTTTTACAGCACAGTCGAATTGAATTGAATTGAAGTTTTGGAAAAGTTGACGGTGTCGAGATTTCCTTTATTTTCCATCGCGTTCGGGTTAAAACTTGGACGTATTTTTTGCTTCAATTTGTAAAATAGGTTGTAACAAATTTCTTCCTGAATTATTTCTCGGTCGACATGAGAAATACGAATTGAATAAAATTACCTACCTGTGCCTATTTTTTCATTCTTTGATAAAATGGCAATTACTCCACTTTTTCTTCAACCCTGGATTAATCTGCAAGGTTTCTAGCCCAGTAACAAATGTAGAATTCCTAGAGAGCATATTTTTCTCGCTCAAAAAATAATCAAATTATCCGACGAATTGTGTAGCATGCTTTTCTCACTTTCAAAATGTACATACGTACACGTAACTTTTCTATGCCAGCATAAATTGGAATATATTGAGGTTTAGGTGTTTAGTGAGTCTTTTTGATGGTACATTTCGTGGTAAACAGTAACATTTTGTTTGGCAAGTTTATATTAGAGTTTCCTATTGTGCGTTGTGATACATCAGCCACAAAGTTCAGCGAGCTCTGTTTTTTACACTTGTCAATTAAGGTTTCATGGATGAATTTCAAAGCTGTTATTTTCATAGCCTCGTTGATGCAATGTAGCCTCCGATTACAGACCCTCATAATATATGATAGTACTCCTACTATAGCAGATGTTTCGTTTTTTTTCCTCTTCATTCCACGTGAATCTGCTTAATTCACCTTACCGATGGTATTTTTGATTGTCGAAAAAATATGTTCGAAAATGAAGCCTGCTTTTGCTCGCTGAGCCCAGCTCGCACTCTCGCAGACAAAATTCCAAGTCCAAAGGCTCGATTTTATCATTATGAATAGTTTCGCTATGCTATGCTATTGTAGATGGCTGGTATTCTGTATTGTGAACATAGCATACGTTTTTATGCTGATGATTAATTAGTTACAAGATGAAAGTTGTGAATGCGCTTGTACATTATATGCTTTTAAACATAGTATAACTAACAGTCTGCGGTACAAAAGATGTCACTTAGCACGCCGTTTTCATTCTTCTCGACTTTCGAATGAAACACGGAAATTAATTCTATTTTTCCGCAGGCTTGTAAAATTCTCAGAAAATTATTCACAAATTCGGATATTAATGTAGGGTAACCCATTATATTGTTTACAAAGAGAATTTTTTGAGATGGTCGTGGGAAAGATCAGGGTGATTCTGCGGACGTGGCATAATTTGCGAATTTTGTCGTTTGAAGTCCTACTTTTCTGTGTTTGAAATTTAAAAATGAAAAAGTAATTAAAAATTCAAATTTACTTTTTTAGAAGATCAGATTTCGAAAGTTTTAAATGTGTCTCTGGGCTGATTTCCTGTGTACGTGGCACAGTATAAATTTTCTTTTTTTTTAGAATATTCTTATTTTTTTCGTCCTTTTGGCTTTTCAAGCAAATTTTTTATTCAAAAAGCTATGTATACCTACGATATGAGATTTGGCTCGTAATAAAAAATTTTCTGTATTAAATTCGAGTTATAAATTTTTTGAGAGGGAGGGTCAATTTTCGGTCACTTTTGGGAGAGAAGTTTTATAAAAATTATGTGAAGAGTACTGAAAAAAGATGGTGAAAAAGCCAGTACTCCCGAGCAGCACAATCGACAAATTATCGAAATAAAAAATCGACAGAATATCGAATTCGATAAAGTGTCGCGTTAGTTCCGCCTAAATCGTGAAATTATCTTTCGATATATAGATAGATTATCGACGAATTATAGTTAGCAAAAATTTCGAGATTATAGTAAGATATTTTATCGATAATATATCTATAATATCGAAAGATAATTTCACGATTTAGGCGGAACTTTTGCGACACTTTATCGAATTCGATATTCTGTCGATTTTTTATCGATTTTTTATTCCGATTTTTCGTCTTTTACTAGCTTTTTTCTATAATTAAAAATCATTAATTAGCATAATTAATACATTAAACTATGCCTAAACACATTATTCATGTTACGGTAAGAGGATCATTTCAGAAAAAGTCAAAAAAAAAATTATAAAAAATCTGCCACCCGTGGGGGTTGAACCATCTACCTCCTGCATGGTAATCCTCTTCTTTAACCACTATGCCATACCTTATCGTTGAGGAATTAGCAATAAAACGCTTATAATAGGCAGTTTAGTACTTCCAGAATTTTAATGATAAAAATCGTGGTGGGGCGTTAATCGAAAAGGTATTCGTTTGCTCCTCGCACACCCCACCACGCTTTTCATCATTAAAATTTTTGAAAAAAAAAATTTCATAACACATTTTTGTATTCAAGTAAATTTTATTTTTTGTTTTTTAAGGCATTACTCTTTCCCTATGAATAACATTTTACAAAGTGACCAACTTTAAATAAAAGCGTGGTTTTTTAAAATTTTTTTACATTTTTATTTAACTCTTTTTGTCGTTGAAAATATTTTAATTCCATAGTTTTACTAGGTTCGAATGTCTATCTAAAAAAAAAAAAATTCAGCGGCCTCGAAAACCTACATTTCGATACCAATGTTGTGATTTTCTGAAATTTTCAAAACTGAACCCCCTCATAGGGGTTCAATTTGGGGTCGGGGGTAAATTTGAGTTCGAAAATCGAATTCAGCTACCTCGAAAACCAACATTTTGATATCAATGTTGTGAATTTTGAAATTTTCAAAATGGAACCCCCTCATAGGGGCTCAATTTGGGGTAAGGGTAAATGTAAGTCCGAAAATCGAATTCAGCGACCTCGAAAACCTACATTTCGATACCAATGTTGTGATTTTCTGAAATTTTCAAAATTGAACCCCCTCATAGGGGCTCAATTTGGGGTCGGGGGTAAATTTGAGTTCGAAAATCGAATTCAGCGACCTCAAAAACCTACATTTCGATACCAATGTTGTGATTTTCTGAAATTTTCAAAATTGAACCCCCTCATAGGGGCTCAATTTGGGTGGGGGGTAAATTTGAGTTCGAAAATCGAATTCAGCGACCTCGAAAACCCTTAATGTGAGCACTATGTTCTTTCAATTCCAGTAAAATATTAAATGAGAGAGGATTGGTTGAAAACATACTTTTGGTTCCATGAGACATACATACCAAGCTAATAAAAGCGTGGTAAAAATAAAAACTCCTATAGTCAGCCACCATGCCTTGGTGGAATCTGTCTTTCTTGCAAGTTTGAAAAAAAATCTGTTGAGAATGGTTGTAAATTAAAATTTATGGCGAAAAAACGTATCTGAACTCTATTGGGGGGGGGGGGGGGGTGGGAGATAAGGTAGGGAGCCGAAAATTTTATAATCGAGTTTTTTGGAAGAAATAGTGAAAGTGGTTGTTCTAGTAGATGGAAATTTAGAGAAATTTTTGGAAGAGACTTCGACAGTTTCTTTTATTGAACTTAAAAAAAAAAATGTTGAAAGATTTTTGCAAAAAAAAAAATATATACGTATTTTTTAAAGAATAAAATTATTCGATTTTTATAAAGGAAAGTTGGCAAAAAATAATATTATCAAGTAAAAATAATTAGTTTCTCAAAAAAAAAAAAAATTTCTTGTGCAAAATTCTTTGAGAAAAAATCCTATAGGTAGGGCTATATAAAAAAAATACTTACCTATTTGAAAAATTATAATATTTAAAAAAAGCTTTAGAATTAAGGGTGTCTCTGCAAAAAGGCATACTTGGCATGAGTTACATGGTGCAAGCATCCAAGGGAAATGAACGTTGAGTTTTTCAAATTTTTCGGACCCCTGAAATGACCTTAAAATGGCTTTGAAAATTTTAAATCGTCCTGGGAAGCACAGCATTGGAGCTGACAAACTGGAATTTTTCCTTATGTTTTCCAAACTATTTTACATCAGTCAGAATTATTTTTCAGATTTTTTCGGGGGCGGGGGGGGGGGGAGTATACTTAAAAAATCAAAGAAACCAAAAATATCTGTAATTATTTTACTTTCTTAAAACTATCGAAAATGATAAATATTTTTGGTTTCTTGGATTTTTAGGTCACCCCCCCCCCCCCCCCCCCCCCCGAAGACGAACATCTGAAAAATTCTGATTAGTGTAAAATAGTTTGGAAAACATGGAAAACATTTTCCAAGTGGTTACAAGGTGTCCAACGGTCATGAAAAGTCATGAAATTTGAAAATGGGTCATGAAAGTCATGAAAAAGTCATGAATTTTTCAAAAAAATCACTAGGTCATGAAAAGTCATGAATTTTGCTGCTGGAAGTCATGAATTTTTTATTTATTAGGCAAAATTTGCCCTTTTTTTCTTTTATAATTGAATATTTCTTTTAAAAAATTTCACTCTCGTTACGCTCGAGCAATATTTTGCTTTCTATTTGATAACAGAGTTGGAAACTTTCAGCAGTTCAAATTTACATTTTCAGTGATTTTTACACTCCCCTTTCCCGAAAAGCATCGCTTCTCTTTATTTTTATATTTTGTACCAAATACTTTCGAACATTTTGTTCGTAAGTATCATTTTTTTCTTTGAATAGCAGAAGTATTTATGCATTCATTTAAGTTTTTTTTAAATTGTAGATTTTTTTGATTACAAAGAAAGTGGTCTCGGAGGGCATAGACATAACTTAGGGGTCCCAGGGGCATTCGACCCCTCCTTCAATATTAAAAAAAAAACTATTCATCACAAAATATAGGAAAAAACAGAGGCGTATTTAAGGGGGTTCCGGGTCAGAACCCCCTATGGGCAAAGTAAATTGATTATTTTTGTAAATATCTGCAAAAATACAACCTTTAATAATTCAAGTTTATGCAGAAAACGCGTTTTTTCTTACTCAAAATTGATTTTTTTTTTCAAAAATTTTTGCCCTCGCTTCGCTTGGGCAATAATTATTTTTTTTATTTCATTTGGTAAAGTTTCAAATTTTCAGTACGTGATTTGGTATTTTCAGTAATTCTGCCCTTTTCCCCTGAAATATTCTTTCAGTTCGTCACTGTTTGGGGGTGCAATCTTTTCTCTGCTTAAGGGCGCCAAAATACCAAAATACAGCTCTCTTTGTTTTCGAAAAAAAATTAAAATTTTTATTTCGAAATGACCACCCCGGAAAGTTGAACCCCTCAATGATTTCATCTCAGCTACGCCACTGGGGAAAAATAAGGATTTTTTGTCCCCCAAATATTCATTCCAAGTTCCACTCATGCTGGAAGGGGGCCCCTAAAAATGTTGAAATATTGTTCATGAAAATGGTCATGAAAAAGTCATGAATTTTCAACAAAAAAAAAAGTTAGACACCATGGTTAGCTCCCAAATTGTGCCTCCAAGGACGATTTGAATACGACCTAAAACCATATTTTACTTTTACCACTACAATTCGAAAAAAAAAAAAAAATTTGAAATTCTGCTCTAGAGCAGATTGACTCTCTATCACACCAGAGCCTTCCCATGGAAATTTTGTTATGCTTTTTATTTTCAAAATCCAATTTGAATTATAATTATTATTCCATCAGGTGATCTCGATAAGAAAGGAAATCTATGTAGATGATTATCACCCAGCCTACGCAATTCATCTTCCACTACGAATACGACATTCGTTCTAATTTTTATTTATTTCCGGAATCGCTATTTCTCATTATCAAGTCAAATGCTGTATACCATCGAGAAGTGTTTGTTTTAGACGTCACAATAAATCCATTCGAGTTCTATTCTTCTGGATGACGAGCGATTCGCAAAAGGTCGAATCGCGTACGCAGACTATACACAGCCTAGGCTGGTTTTTTTCATCTAAAGCCAGGATTAAGTACCCAGCTAGCTATAAAAACGCGCTAAAAAGGTGATTTAGGAGATTCAATTACACTTCATAAACGAATATTTAATATTAAACGTTGTTAAAATGAAGTTATAAAGTGCGTTCAAATTGTTGAAAGTTTTAATGATAAATTTATAAGCTCGCGTACATAAAAATGATTTTAGAACATTAATTTTTAAAGAAAAATATACGCTATCTAGATGCCATAAAATATGTCGTAAATAAAAAAAAAACCATATCGTCGATGAAATATATCTTCAACTTACCTCGAAAATATACTCTTGTTATTGTTTATTACGAAAACAGATTGCACCTATAATTTATACTTACCTACCTACTTGTAGGGAGATTCCTTATTTCCCCCTTTTTTACTTTCAACATCTTCGCGAGAAATTCTACGTTACCTATAAACAGAATAAGATGTTTTTCGAAGAGTTCTTCCCAATTATAAGTAAACTACTACGTATTGGAAATTACATTTGCAAAGGGAATAAAGAAAGGAGGTAAAATTGAAACAAAAAAAAAGAGAAAGATTTCTATGTAACGGTATTTTTTTTTTTTTTTTAAAGTATATATCTAATGAAATTGTGAAATGTTTTTAAATAAATTAACTAAGAATAATAAGCAGGCGCACCGAAAAAAAATACGAATAAATAAAAGCTATTTGAATATTCTTTCATTGTAAAAACGTTAAAATAAAGTTAAAGGGAAAAGCCTCTTTAATTTATTACTCGAGTGAAATAAAGGAAGGAAAGGGCTCGCTGTTTTTTTTTCTTAAATCAAACATTAATTAGTTTTCTCCTATTCATTAAATACACGTTTAACTGGAAAACGATTAAAATAGCCTATGTTGAAAATTCACTCGAAATTGGTACCGAACTTGAACGATCGTTGATCCAGGCAAGTTGAATAAATCCACCCTTAGGAAATTTACTTTTGGTAAAAGCATCATGGCTTCTCAAAGAATTCGACATGGGTAGATTTAAAAATAAAAAAATGTTAAAATTGGTAACCTTTCAAGAGGCTGGACTGGATTGCAACGTGTGTACCGCATCGTAGCCTAAGATACAATAAACTTGTGTATCTTGTATTTCTAGAGCTTTGAATTTGAACAGCTCCCACTCTCGTGTTAGATAACTTCAATTAAAACCGCACGCTAAACCCTTATCTGCAAATGCTCTTAAACGCAGCAGTACAAACAATTCTGCGAATGAAAATTCTAAACGTTCATTAATCAAAAACTTAGACCTCTTAAGGTTTATTTTGGTAACACTGGGGCGAATTTGAAACCTAAAAATGTGCACTTTACTTTGTTTTCTTTTCTGTTTCTTGCGAAAATAATCTCGAATATAAATATTGTTCTGAAAATACTTACTAAAAAAAAATTAAAAAAATTAAAAGTCTACTCACTAAAATTATCGTGGAAATTTTCATTTCAACGTTTTTCTTATTCGGAGACTAGACTCGATATGAGATAAATTTATCAAGTGTTGTACAGGGTGTTCCTAGACCAGTGCACCCCTTCAAATCAATGATGCAGCTACCCAAACTACACAGGTGTATGCAGGTTTGCCCACCCTAAGATTTGAACGGATAAAGTGATGTACTTGTAATGGCCATTTTTTTCAGAATATCATAACTTTGTTGATAATCAAGATAGACAAAATTTGGTCAGACCTTTTTTGTGGAATGTTTCGAGTTCTACAAAATTGATTATATTCATGTTTTGCCTATCTCTGAAATTGAAGGAGCTACAAGGATTTAAAAATTTGTGCGTATTATAACGCCTTCAATTTTATAATTAGACAATGTTTGTAAGAATCAAGACGAAAGTGCGGACTTTAGGGAGTTTCGAAGCCGTTGAATTTGATTTTCGAACTTGAATTTACCTCCGTTCTCAAATTGGCCTCCTGAGAGGGGGGCAATTTTGAAAATTTCAAAATGTACAACATTGGTATCAAAATGTATGTTTTTGAGGTCGCTGAAATTGATTTTTGGACTTAAATTTACCTCTGATCCTAAATTGGACCCCTAAAGGGGGTCAATTTTGAAAATTTAAAAATTTACAACATTGGTATCAAAATATAGGTTTTTGAGGTCGATTAATTTGATTTTTGAACTTGAATTTACTTCTGACCTCAAATTGGGTCCCTAGGGGGGGGGGTCAATTTTGAAAATTTCATAATTTACAACATTGGTATCAAAATGTAAGTTTTTGAGGTCGCTGAATTTGATTTTCGAACTTGAATTCACCTTCGACCTCAAAATGGACCAACGAGGGGGATTCAGTTTTTGAAATTTAGAAATTCACAATATTGGTTTCAAAATGTAGGTTTTTGAGGTCGCTAAATTCGATTTTCGAACTTGAATTTATTTTCGAACGCTAATTAGACCCCTAATGTCGGTTTCAACAACAAATAAAGTCGAATAAAAAAGTAAAAAATTTAAAAACCACGCTTTTATTTAAAGTTGATCGTTTTGTAAAATGTTATTCATATGGAAGTAGGTATTAATACCTTAAAAAAATAAAAATAAAATTTACTTGAATAGAGATGTGTCAAACAAGTCCTTACGAATAACATTTTACAAAACGAACAACTTTGAATAAAAGCGTGCTTTTTATACATATTATACATATATTTTTTACCTTTTTATTTGCTCTACAACATGAGCTATTAGTGTTTTGTCTTTTGTCTAACTCCAAAATTGAAGGAACTACAACTATTTGAAAAATGAAAAGAGGCAAATTCGGAGGAAGCTACACACCCTGTATGATCTCGTCGCATCGTTTCGTTTATTTTCAACTGCGAATCTAGGATAAGTATGTCGAGAACGAATTATCGTCGGTGTGATTTTTTGAAAAATATTTACCAAAGGGTTTTTTTTTCGGCTAGGACGCTTGTTTCGTTTTGGAAAAATTTTCCTCGTCAATGTTTGTCTATCGACGTTTGATATATTTGTACGTATAGACTTCGTAGTTTTTTTTTTTTTTTTTTTTGTTTTTTTTTTTAGTTGATATGCAATAGGGGATTAACGTAAACATCGACGTGATGAAGAAATTTTTTTATTTGATGAATGTTTTGTTAAAGTTGATGGTGTCACTTTTATATTCGTATTTTCCCCCACTTCGAAATTTTCTTTCTCTTTGGTGTTTATTTTATTCGATCGATTTTAAGTATCTACTTTTATTTTTTGATGACAGTTTAAATTTCATTGATGTTTGATGGAATGGAAAAAAATACTTTTTTATTCGCGGTGGAAATTTAGTAGATAGGTACTTATATAAACGAATTTGTAAGGATTTTAAGGAGGTTACCTTGAAATTTACTATGTAAAAGACGAATGCGATAATTGGATTTCTAATTGCGTATTAAAATAGATGGGTTTTTACGCACGAGTTTGGAAAGTAATACTTTGAAATTTTCGTCATTTTCGTCTTTAAATTCGGGTAGGTACTAGGTATAGTCGAAACTTTTCGTCAATATTCCAAAAAGAGACTCGCTCTGATTCTTCTCATGTTACTCAAATACATGGAAAAGTTATATTTGCCCGGAGGAGAGCGAGGTATGCGATAATTAAAATATATTTTCAAGATACCTCAGCACAGATATTTTGCCGAGTGTTTATTCAATTCTACATAATGTCGCTCGCAATCGTCAAATGTTTAAAGTTTTATTTGAGAATTCGAGTGCATACGTAAGGTATTTGATTTGAATATCTAGTCCCGTTTTCCGCATCGTATTCCTATACAAAATCAAGTTGCTCGTTTTTCTAGCTCGTTCAAATGTCGTATTTATACGTCTAGCAACAAGTTCAACCTTATTTCAAATAAAATTTTCAGCCTGTAAGCCTTCATTCGAGTATTTTTAAAGCCCACGTAGGTAAAATCACAGTTCGCGAGATTTATCTTTTCCGCGTATTAATTTGAGACTTTTTTTCTGAGGGCTGAGGTTAAGGTTAGATTAACCAGATCTATACGAAATATTAAGTATTGTCCGACGATGCCTGTAGAATCTTGTAATTACCTAATGGAGAATTTCTTCATCTGAAGATATCATTCGACATAAGGAAAACATCAAGTTTTTTTTTTTTTGATGACGTTAACCAACCCGAATAACAGTCTCATCTTCGTAGGCGGTTTATAAAAATGCGTGTTTTTAAACGAAGCTCGAACGCTGTGATTCATTTTTTTTACAACCATAGTTCTCGTTGTGGTATTAATTTTTTGAAATATTCTCCCTTTTTTTTTTTTTTTTTTTTTTTTAGAAAAAAAGGCTTTATTTATTCAGCGGTATTCGACTTTGGGTCGTATATGCGTACAAAATGTAATAATATCAACTGGACTAGAATAAATTTATAGTGCTAACCTAGTTAGAACTGAATAAGCGAATAAGTTTTTAACGACGTTATCACCCGAGATCTATAATGACCTATAGGGTGTGTTTCTCATTCAGGTAGCTCAATATACTGTGTGTGTCGTCGGTTACAGTTCATTGAATTTTATGCAATTGTGGTGCAATTCTAATTACACATAAATGTTGTTTGCTATCGGCTCTCGAGTATGAAGGGGCAGAATGGTGAATTTTGTGCTATCTCTGGGGTACTTTTTGAGAACTCAAACAGTCAGAAAGGGAATTCAATATTCATCGATGTAAATGACTATAAATATTTATTCTGATAGTGCTTGTGTACTTGTGCAGGTTTGGATAAATGCATTCGTGAGGTACCAGCTACCTATCTAGATCCGCAAATTCAAATCACATCCCCAAATAACAAGTATCAGTATTTAGATCTAAAATCCAGAGCATTGGATCTAGATTTTTTGGAGTTACTTATCAACTGTACAATTTTAAAGGGGGAAAAAACAATTTTTTTTGAATGAAAATATTAAATTTTTTAACAGAAAAAAATTGTAAATTTCGTTCAAGTTTTCAGTTTGTCACAAGACAATCTGAACTTTTTTTTTTAAGTTAAAAATTCATTGTGCACTGGAAAATAATTTATAAATTACGAAAAAATTTTCGAAGTGATTCAATGGTAAAATTGTTTAAAAATTACCTTGAAATTTTGAAAAAAAATCAGCTATTATTAGTAAAAAATGAAATTTTGAAAAAATTCAACAATCCTTTCCTAGTCGGTACAAAAATTTGAATTCTTAAACATCAACAAAATAAAAAATTTTAACGAAAATAAAATTGAAAATTATAATTAAGTTTTTAATTTGTGATAAAAAAATCGTACCAATTTATTCAAAATCGAAAATTCAAATTTCTGTATCTAAGAGAAAAAAATATTATTATTTTTTTTACAAGAATCAATAGGTAAGTTTTTTTTTTTTTTTTGATTTTTCATTCTCTATAAAATTTTTTGAGTGAGTAATTATTTAAATGTGTATTTTGTCATCTTCAAAAATTTTTATTCGTAAATTTATAAAATAAAATTTTATTCTCACTTTTAATGATATAGTAATTTTATCATTGAATAAAAGGAAAATTTTATGAAAAAAATTAAATAAAAATTTTAAAGAAGTTTAATTTTACCTAAGTATTATTTCAAAAAAAAGTATTTTTCAAGAGATAAAGATAATCTGTAATTTTTTGTGCACCACAAAAAATTGCACTTTTTTTTAAAAGCGATCCAAAAAAAATTATTAAAAAATTATTATTTACGAAGTTCTGACAAAATTGCCATCATTTTATTAGGAAGAAAATTTTCTGAACATTAAAAAACATAAATTACTTTGTCATTGGGGCATTGGACCTCTGGAAAAGACGATTTCTCTTTCATTATTTATTAAATTGAATATTTAATTGTTTGAATAAGTAATATAAGTAGGTACTTGATATTTTTTTTATAATCTATTTTTGAAGTTTCTTTGTGGTTTAAGTTGTCAGCACCTCAAAAAAAAACTTCAATGAACTAATTTGTTTTGTGGAGGGACAGCAATATTTGGTGCTTCAAAAGAACTATAAAGCAATAATTTAGTCTTTTTCTGCAAAAGTTGTGAATAAAGAGGGAGAAATTTTCAATTTCGTCATAATAACCTGTTTTTATTAATTGCAAATTACCAAATTTCGAAGGTTTTTTTTTGATTTGTTAAATTTTTGTACATTTTTTCAAAAAAAAAAAAAAAATTTACAATTGACATTTTCTTTTTCGATTCGCACATTATTGAATTTTTTATAAAATTTTCAGTTTATCTACTAAATTTTAATTTTTTTTGATTTATTGAATTTTGGAAAAATTTTCAATTTATTTAACTGCATATTAAACTTTTATGAATCTTATTTTTTTTTTAATTTTTCTATTTTAAAAAAATTTTAATTCATATAATTTTGGATAACATTTTTTGATTTATTGAGTTTTGTGGATCTACTAATGCTATAATCATAGATTTTTTGCAACTTTTACAATTTTATCAAATTACGAATATTAAATTTTTGTAAATCTCTTCTATTAAATAAATGCCTGTAAATTTCAACTTTTTGATTTTGAAGAATTTGTCAATAATATGTAGAAAATATGATATTATTTTTTGCGAATTTCTGATTTATAAAATTTTTGTATTTTTTCAATTTAATAAAATTTTGTAAATCTCAATTTTTCAAAACATTTCTTTGCAAATTGAAGTTATTTAAATTTTGGAGAATTTTTGTAACTTAATACCTTAATCAAAAATTCGCAGAATTGAGAAATACTCCGAAATAAGGTACAGATTTTTTGAAAAAATTGAAGCTTGTCGTATTACACACTTTTGTAGTTTGTGTTATCATTTCAAAACTCTTTCTGAAAAAGTTGTCAATAAAAAAAGGGAATTTTCAATTTTGTCCCAAACTGGTTTTAAAATTCTTCTGTAGTTAGTTTTAACACTTCAAAAAAATTACAAAGCAGAAATTACTTTGTGAAGATTGGAGAGAGAACAATTTTTCGTGCCTACTTCTGCAAAAATTGTGAATATAAAGAGAAAATTTTCACTCATCACCTTTCGTAAAAAAATCCTGGGTTTTTTCAGCAATTGAACAATATTGATTTTTTGGAAAATTTCGTTCAAAATTTTTTCAGAAAACATGAAAAAAATTATTTGATTAGAAAAATGAAAAAATAAATTCAAAAATAAATTCAAAAATAAATTGCAAAAAGTCTTGATTAAAAAAAAAAAAAATCCAAAAAAAAATTGCAATAGTAGATATACCTAGGTATGCTCAAAATATGTTTATAAAATATTGGACAAACACTTGGTAAAATTGAAAAAAAATCAAAGAAAAATTGATAATCCAACATAATTATTTACTTATTTTCCTTTTTCTCTTTTGAAAATTAATTTAATTTTTTTTCGATTTCCTTAAGTCACATTTTTATTATTTTTTTCAATTCTCCTTTCAGATTCTTTTTTTCAAAAATATTTCTCAAAGATTTTTTTATTCAATTTCTTCACTAAATCTTTCTAACATTTTTTCTTCAGTAAATATTCTAATTAACACGAGTGAAAAAATTGACTAAGAAATTAAGCTGAGGAGTTTTTGTACTTATATCGTCTATATAGGAAAATTACATGGCATGATATTTCAATACGAAAGACACTGAACTCTGGAAAACACTGAAAATCGTCAACTCAACCTACAGAAAGGATAGTTATAATGCATATGGCTCGACTACACTAGGTACATTGTACATATGATGAAAAAAAGATCATGAAAATATTATTGCCAGAACAAACGATATAAGAAAAGCGCGCGATTACCTGACTGGAAATTTTTTTAATGTTTTTATGTAAATCAGCGAAAAGCAGTTTGGTCGGTAAGGCTGGTATGATAATATTTAAAAGATTCATATTAAATAGGATTTCCTTACCAAGTATAGAAGACGTTTGAAAAATAACAGATTACATATCAAGAGAGAGAGAGAGAGAGAGAGAGAGAGATAAATTCTACGAGAATGTAGCTAGTTGTAAGATAAAAATGGTACTTTTTTCATAAGATATTAAAGTAGGCATGGTAGGTATATAGGCTTAATAATATTCGATGGCAGTGATAACGGTTCCGTCTAAGGTAGCGCTTTGTGAAGCAAAATTATCCAAACAGATGAATGTTGAAACTTTATGTTCGTATAATTTTCCCATTTATATCGAAAAAACGAGTGAGGCTAGATTTCCTTCGTGTTTTCTCTCCTCCCCGGCTCTTTCTCTTTTTCCGTTTTTCTCATCTTTGTTGATATAGTCGGTTTAATTTTAAAGTATCTTGATACCTACTTGTTATAGAGTCTATTTTCGATCTATTTTCGAATAATGGAAGTAAATTCTCAGTGAATACGTTCGCTTGATAAATCATTAAAATTTTTCACATTAGAATGACTCGAGGTTGTTTTCGAACAAGCTCCAAATTTGACTTTCTCCATTTAGGAAAGTTTTCTTCAAAAATTCTCGCTTTTTACATTTGCAAATTTTTTCAAAATATTATCTTCGCGAATTTGATAAAATTGGGTATGAATTCGATGTACAGCTCGCGGCTGAAAAAAATCGAAAACACATCCTGGGAGTTGGTTTTATTAAATAATTTGAATATCCAAACGAAAGATGATTTTTTGCAAAATGCAATGAAGTAGTCAAAAAGTACTCCCTTGATACGAAATTTAAAAATATTTTTACGAAATTTCTGTGTAAAACATTGTATTTAATAGGGTTTTTTACTACTTTTAAAATTGCTACGACAGCTTGGTTGCACTTTTATGACGCATTTGTACAAGTGTGGTAATTAAAATTAAATTGTTAGAAAACTTTTTCCTTTTTTTTGTTTTTTAGAAGAAAGTTTTTTTCAGTTCAGTGTTGCTCGGATAGAAAAAAAATTGAAAATGATGACGTTTTGCTTTTAGATTAACTTACGATAGGTCTTTTTGAGTATTACTCGTATTTTTATCTTTTTATTTTATCGAAATAAAATAATGAATCTGTTAAAGGTCTATTTCATCATTTTCATCAAAAGAATTTTTTTTTATAAACAATATTTCCTCGTTCAACTTACTACTTGTGTGTACTTCCGTTTGTTCGATAAATTGACGTTTGTGACTTTTTTTTTATTTTATCAAGAACGTTTTCTAAGTAAAGGGAAGAACGTCTTGGTAAATAATGAAATTTTTTATATTATTTTTCCCGAGGTCTATACCTAACTTATCAAACTTCCTGATACAGTTTTTTTTTTAAAAATTGATCCATTTAGGTGTTTGCATTTATCACTTGAAATATTCTAAGCCATTGAAATAATCCATCGTGCATGTGAACTTTTCCAGGGCTCAGCTGTTTTATAAAATAGGAATTTTAAACTTTACAAATAGTACGATAACCATTTAGTTTTTCAGTTCAATTTGTTTTTACGACTTTACCCCGAATAATTATAAACGACGCAATGTGATAAGATATGTATAAAATGCATCTTATATATATAATTTTTCCTCACCCTTTATTTGAAAAGAATACTTATACCAGTCGCATTATTCGTACTGTTATTTTAGTATGTTAACTTTGAAATGTTCTAACAAGCAATTCTTTTCAAATTCTGTTTTTGATCCTATTGCTTTCGAGTAATGGAAATAATGTGTATCGGAAATGTAAAAAAATGTTGGATTTCCTTTAGTGTCCAAGTTGCAAACAATGTATTTTCTCTTTTCACATATCGAAATTTATTGCGAACATTTATCAAGGCTGCAAATTTTAATCGGTGGGGATTCGATTCGAAATAAATTTTTATTACGTTCGATTTTTTTAGTGCTTTTTTGTATACCTACCTACGTATTTTTTTAATTGCGTGGTTTTTTTCGAAGAAAGATGAGTGGAAATATTTTGTCATAATGCTTTAGATGAATTCCTTCAATATCGTTTACTTTTCTTGTTTAGAAATTTAAAAAAAAAAAATGTGAAAATTTTGTATTATATTTTATAAGTGAGGGAAAATAGATAAAAAAAAATTATCACGAAAATCATTTTTTTTTTAAATTCATGAGCAAAAAAAATGCAGAAAAATTATCCTCTGGAAATCCATCATGAAGAACAAATTGTCTAATTCATAAAACATTAAAAAAACAAAAACAAAAAAAAACAGAAATTTCTTAGAGAAAAAAATTGAGGAGAAAAATTCTGTGTGAAACTCTCCGAGAAAAAAATTCTATATGAAAAAATATTGAAAAATGATCTTCTCAAAAGGAAGTTATCAAAAATATGTCTTTTAAGAAAATAGCCTATGTTCATTAAAAAAAATGTTGAAAAATTCTTTTGTTTAAAAAATTAGATAATGCTCAAAAAATTGGTACATTTTAATAAATCTCTAAAAAAAAAAGAGTCAACGACCTATTTAAAACAACATCAAAAATAAATAAATTAAAATTTTTTTAAGAATGAAAAATTATTTAAAATAAATTTTTCGAAAAAAAATTATTTCCCAATTTATCAAAAATGTATCTAATTTTTTACCAAAATGAGTCAATTTTTCCTCATTCTCAATAAAAACCTATCATTATATTGTTGTTTCGTTTAGTATTGATTTCATCAAAATCAGGGTAAATTTTTTTTCAAACATCAACACTTATTTTTCTTGTTAAAGAATTGGGGGGGGGGGGGAGTCTAATGTTGATCAAAAGTTCATAACAATACTTCTTTCTTAAAATCTTCACAAGTCACAATGATGAATTGGAACAAAAAATACGAAAGTTGAAGGGGGTGGCAAGCTCAACTTGAAATTTACTCATAGGAAAAATAAGGAATACCTGGAGAATTTTTTTTTTTTTTTGATAGAAAAGGAACCGTAAAATTCATAAATTTTAAAATTTTGCTCATTTCCCTCCTTTTTTGAGAAATGGGAGGGGCCTGCAGTGCACCTCTTATAATGCAGTAGGGAGCTAGAAATAAAAAATAAAAAATTCATTCTTTCAATAGGAATTGAACAAGAAAAATGTCAATTTCGAAAAAATTTTCTATTTATTCGTTTTCCAAAAAATAATGGATTAGTGGGCACTGGACAGTGTGGACACCATTTGATAAAAATGAAAAATCATTTTTTTCTTGATAATGGAACTGATGAATTTAAAATTTTGCTCTTACGAGTATTCTTCAATTTTTGCATTTTTGGACAAATGAAACAGGTTCCAATTCATTTGAGGAAAAATTGAAAATAGAGAATTATTTTTTTATAAAAAAATATAAAAGAAAAATTCTTGATTTTTAAAATTTTGCTCATTTTTTTTTTATTCGTGTTTTTAAAAGAATTGAGGTGGAGGTTCCAAGGCATTGCTTGAAATTCATTTAGAGAAAAATTGAAAATAAAGAATTTTTTTTTTATAAAAAAAATATAAAAGAAAAATTCTTAATTTTTAAAATTTTGCTCATTTTTTTTGTTCGTGTTTTTAGAGAAATGGAGGTGGAGGTTCCAAGGAATTGCTTGAAAAATTCATTTAGAGACAAATTAAAAATAGAGAATTATTTTTGATAAAAATGTAACAGAAAAATTCTCTATTTGTAAAATTTTGTTATTTTTTTATTGTTTGTATTTATGAGAAATTAGGAGACTGTGTAGGCACCACTTGAAATGTAGTTGAAGAAAAAAAGAGAATTATTTTCTCATAAAGAAACAAAAAACAAATTGGAAACTGGGGTCAAATAAAAAGTCACTAAACATAAATAATGAGCACCCTATAGCGTACCTACTCGTACCTTTATCTTTATCTCCCGTTTAATTTCGGTCAGTGTACTACAATGAAAACTAATGTCGAATTTTTTCACAAGAAAAGAATTAACGAAAGTATTGATTTATCATTTGTATCGAATGGGGAAAACAAGACGTATGAAAAAAAAAAAAAAAATGCGACAAAATACGAAACTAAATTAAAGTGGACTTGTTCGGACGTTCGAGTGTCATTTGATGGAGTGTTATAGTTTTTTAAGTACAATTTCTTGCAAGATTTTTAGATTTATTGGTTCGGTTATCCGAACAGAACAACCTACATATCCACTTAACGAGATTAATTTTGTAAATTTTCAGTTACTCGTGATTTAATTGTGTAACAGTTGAATTGAATCCCGCTGAAATTCGAATTAAGAATAATACGAGTACCTACTCGAATCCTAACCAGGGATAGTTACCAATATCATAATTCCAGCCAAATAGGTCGCCTTTTCCATTCATTTATCGACATATTTGTACGATTATTACCTCGCTTTTATGATAATCGTTCTCCGATCATCGTAAGGCTTATTTTTGCTGCTAGATTGTTTATTTTGAATGTTTGCATTCTGCAGATATCTACTTATTTACTTGGTAATTGAATCCACTATATGTTCGTATTCAGCCCTTTGTCTGAGTTGGCCTAAAATAACCTGTTATTAATTTTATTAGCTATGTAAGCCTAGGTAAAGGCACTTCTATGTTTTTTATGCCAAGAATTAAGTCTATAAAAGTCGTCATTTTACGACAAAAGGATAAACATGAAGTTAATTGTAGCAATGTCGGTTGAAATGAACTATAATGAAAACTGTCTTTTGCGAAGTTTAAAAATACCGACCTAATGTTCTACCATTTGAAAAGTTTGCGAATTACCAAAAAAAAGTCACTGTAAAATTTTCCAACCTTGGCTCCTTCTTTTTAATCTCGTTGAAATTTTCCAACACGAAATGTAAAATTTTAATAATTTTCAGGAGACAGTTTCGTACTCTTACTCAAAGTACCCCTGAATTTTTTTCTATACTTAGTATACAATCTGCGAAGAAGAAAATTTCCATCATTACAGTAAAATTTTCCACACTTCATGGCAAAAATATGTATCAGAAGTTTTTTTCCTCCCAAGAGGGAATCACATCTATAAATTTTAACCAAGTACATAGAATACGTTGAATTTTTTTATCACAGAAAAATAATATAACGTCTTCGAGCCAAAAAAGTGATGATTTCTTTTGTAATAATGTTTCAAAATTTGAATTCGTAAAGTCATAAATTCACTAGGTAATAAATATACGCGGGACAGTATTTGTAAGCGTATACGTAACATTAGGTGGAAAATGATTCGAAATATTGTGAGAAAATTCCGCGTTATACTTTATAATCATGCCAAGTGGCGTAAACAGAAACAAGAACATTGAAAAGAATATCCTGCTATTCGCTGTTTAGTTTATAAGGTACGCAAAGGAGAGATTATATCTGAAATGGAAGAGAGTATTATGAGGATACAAGTTGCATTTAGAAAAGACATTACTTTCCTTTTGTTTACACTTGTTTTTCCTTATATCTGCGCGAAAATTTACTAGTTTATCGAAAGAAATGTGCTGAAATACGATTAAACCTCGTAAAAGGTCATTGAAATCGTTCGCCTCTGCCTGGTATGAAAATTTCCCCCATTTAAGATAGAACATTTTCTAATAAAATATTTTCTTTCGCGTACGATACGGTTTTTAGCAAATTGTTACAGTTTCCGGTCTTGATTGATGTCCAACATTTATCAGTGAGAAAGAACGAGGTATTGGGGATTTTGCTCCTTTTTTTTCTGTAGACGTAGTTTCTGTTTTTATTGTTTCTTTTGATACGAAGGTCAAGTTCTTAAGTAGCTTTTGTATAATTCCGGTTCAAATGAACGTTCTATGAAAGAAGGAAACTGCTACGTATTTTCTAAAAGTTTTTGGAACAAAAAAAACATCTTGTATGATTTAAACGAAAAAAAAAAAAAAAAAAAAAAAAATCGATAAACCATTTAAACTTAATTTTTAGTTATGATAGGACTTTTTATAAAATCGTCTGAATTGTTTATATACCTATTCGCGTCAACGGTCAAGGGCTTCTCATTTTACGCCAGCCACATTTCTATATTTTTTTACGATTTAAAAGTAAAATTCAAGAATGAGGTTTTATTATTTGAGGTTTATTTTTGAAATTTTCCGATTGCTGCTCTGTTGCTGTAATCGTTAAGAAACCGAACAATGAGAAAAAGGTTCTTTTTTCATACTCTCAGTCGATTCCAAAATTCACTTTTTGGAGCCTAAACAGAGGTTGGGATGACGTGGGAGTTGAAATTAGCTCACGTTAGACAATGTGGGTCTTCATCTGTACTATACTAATTTGATAAATTTACATCATTTTGGACCCATTTTAGAGACCTGTAAAAAAAGGATTCCTCAAATTTGAGCCACCGATTCAGTTTAGCAAGTTCAGGGTATCTACAGGTCATGAAAATCATGAAAAAGTAATGAAATTTGAAAATGGGTCATAAAAGTCTTGAATTTTTGATAATATTACCCGGTCAAAATTAAAAATTCGCTAAAAGTGAAATTTTTTCAAACTATTGCATCTTCTCAAAAAAAAAAAAAAAAAAAAAAAAAAACGCATAATATACCTATTGTGATTTTTCTGAAGAAGAAAATTAATTTTTTTTTGAAGAATTTTTTTTCGAGGGGATGGAAATCTCTATTTTTTGGGGAAAATCCCCATTTTTTGGAATGAAAAAAAAAGACTTGTGGAATGAAAAAAAAAATGGATTTTTTGGTACAAAAAATTTAAAAAAAAAATTGGAATAAAAAACATTTTCACGCCACCACCCTTGGTAGTTGCTGTACAAGGTGTGTTATAAAAAATTCTCAATTTTATTGAAGTAAAAATATTATTCAAACTTTTACAAAAAAAATTTTTAATATTTAAAAAAACAAAAATCTGAATTTTATTGTTTTGGAATTGAATTGTTTTGAAGTAAAAATGTTTTTCGAACTCTAAAGTATAAAATCTCTTTTTTGGGATTTTTTTTCAATTTTCTAAAAAATAAAATATTTTTATTTTTTGGGAGGAGGGTCTCTGTTTTTTGGAGACAAAAATTCTCATTTTTTGGAATAAAAAAAATTAAAAATGAATTTTTTGGTTTAAAAATTTTTTTAAATTGTTTTGGTGTAAATTTTTAGAAATCTCATCACTTTCTCAAATTTGAGTTTCAAGGGTCGGAACTCCCAAAAGGCATAATTATTATTAGTGACCTTTATGGACACTATGTCAAATTTTTTCCTCCTAGATCTTTTGGTTTGAACTTTGAGCTCTGATCAGTATAATTATCAGGAAATACAATGAAACCTGAAAAAGTTTGATTTTTGATCCTATTCAGAATTCAGAAGAGGTCCAAAGGTGTAGAAACTTACAGAAAGTATCGTATATCAAGAATTTCGAGGTCTAGTTTAGCGGGCTGTAGCCTGATCAATGTGAAAAAAATTACTCTAAAATCCACTCTAAAAAGGGAAGAGGATGATCTAGGAGACTGGAATTTCAATATAAGTTAGAGCGAACAAAAGTCCTTGAGCGAAAATTTCAAAAAATAAATCTGTTTTGCCAATCGATCTCAAAAATGTTATGACGGTTTTGGTAGAACTTAAATTTACCTCCGACCCTAAAATGAGCACCTGAGGGAGGGGGGTTCAATTTTTAGAATTTCGAAATTCACAATATGGATATTAAAATGTAGGTTTCCGATGTCGCTGAATTCGATTTTTATTCAACTTAAATTCACCTTCGACCACAAAATGAGTACCTGAGGGGGGTTGGAATTTTGAAAATTTGACAATTGCAATATTGATACGAACACGTTGGTTTTTGAGATCACTGAATTTGTTTTTTGAACTTAAATTTACCTCCGACTTCAAAATGGGCATCTGAAGATGGTTCGAATTTTAAAATTTACGATTTTAATATCAAAATGCAGGTTTTCGAGGTCATTGAATTCGATTTTTGAACTTGAGTTTATCTTCGACCTCAAAATTGACATGTGAAAGGAAGTTCGATTTATTTATACTTAATATTGATACTGAATTCGTTTTTTCACATTGGGTACACTGAAAAAAAAAAAAATGGATTGTAATGATTCTGGGCAAAACACAGTAATTTTAGGACACGTCGCCAACTCCAGAATCACTCCGGTGAAAAACAGAAAAGATTCAGTTCTATTCCAGAATGATTACGGAGACTCCGTAATCATTCTGGAATAGAACTGAATCTTTCCTGTTTTTCAGCGGAATGACTCCAAAATTGGCGACGTGTCCTAAAATTACTGTGCTTTACCCAGACTCATTACGGTTTTTGAAAATTCATTTTTTTCAGTGTAGCCTTCAATCCTTCATGTGTCGTGATATAAGATCCTGAGATCTCAAAATTGCCATTTGAAAGGAAGTTCAATTTATTTATAATAATATTGGTGGTGAATTCGTTTTTTCACATTAAGTGGCCTTCGTGTATCGCTTTCGTGATATAATATCCTGATACTAATGTGAGTTATCAAATTACTGTATTTTCACAAGAATGTCTTGAGATGAAAAAATAAAACGTGAATGGTCAGCTTTTTCTATTAAATCTGTCGAATATTTTCGAGCTTTCTATACCTATTATTGATTTATACCCATACAATACCTACATATAGTACATATACATACGTACAAAATGTGATATTTCTGTAAGGGTTAGTGACTGAGCTGATAATACGTATAGTGTATTTTTTGCTTGAAAAATGCATTTTCTATTGTACTCGAACATCATGGTTTAATTTCATGGTTTAGAATTGTATTTTAGTCGATTTTCTGTACATAACGTAATGTTGGAGGCACCATTTCGAGTAACATTTATCTTAAAAGCTATTATACCTATTTTCATACCGAACAATTATCTTAAATGACAATTATCCTAAATGTCTAATGTAGTGTGAATTTTCTTTCAAGTTATCAATGGAATGTTAAAGAGATTTTAGATTTATGCGGTTTTCCATTCTCCCAGCACCGATTCTCTCTACACTTTGAAACGTAACGTTCAATTGTTCTTGGTTTGTATTTTCTTTTGAAATACCAAATTCAAATTCATCTCATCTCGTATTCCGCGTAAAAATATCCTTACTTGGGCCGGCAACGAGCGGTATTTTTATAATCATCTGCAGTTGTTGTTAATAAATCGTTATTTCGTTAACTAACTATCCGTGGCGCGGTGGTATTAAAAATGAAAAAAAAAATCAACGGAATAATTACATTAAAGGATTGCGCATTTTATTACACTTTTTTTTACCACGTCGCGCGAAAAATAACTAAATTGTTTCATTCGATGATTCTTCGCCAGTCGCAGATTGTCTCTGGTATTTCCCATCTGACTTGAAAAGTTGTCAACTTTCCACTTAACTTCTTGCCGAGTTTAGCTTCATTTTTAAAGCGCATTTTTTCAAAGGTTATATTCGCGCTCGACTGGGGTAACTTTTTGTTCGCGAAGTTTATGTTTCGTGTGCAAAATTTGTTATTATTTTTTTTTTGTTGTTGGATTGATGGGAAATGAGATAAAATTGCAAGGTGAAGGTCATCGAAGCTGGTGATTGTTTTCTTTTTTTTTAGTTTTGCATACGCTCTAATTTCAAATTGACCAGTAGTATAATGCATTAATTTTCGAAAATAAGATTTCACATTTTGGAGCCCCTTGTTTTCTTCAAAATTAACTCAATCATCCGTCGTTTTCAAAAATTTTTTTGGCTCATTTTTTGAAGTTTTTATATACTTAATACAATATTTATTAAAAATTCTCTACTTATCGACATTTTAATTTTATTTTAAAAATTTTTTTTGCAAATTTCGTTCGAAAATAATTTTAAAATAAAATTGTATGATTACAAATTTTCCTTGAAATAACAAGTTTTTTCTTCTTCTTCTTCTTCTTCTTCTTTTCTTTTTCTTCAAAAACGTTTCCAGAGTTTTTTGCAACATTTTTTTATTTTGTTCAGGTTTTTAAAAAAAAATGTTATATGAAAGAATTTAAAATTTTTTTTTGTGAATTTTGTTATTTATAGGTACTTACAATTATTTGAATTATTTAAAAAAATTCTTATACCTAAAAGATTTGTTATAAAAAATTTTAATTAAAAAAAAATTCTACCAATTTTTCTCAAAATAATTTTTTCTAAGAGTTTGTTCAGTAACTAAATGTTTTCATTCCATTCAAAAATATTAAATTAGGTAAAGTCAGTTTGAGTAACTGGGCCACCGTGGTATCTGGGCCATTCTCTTCCTAATCCCCTCCAAAATCATCTTGACGTAAATGGTTGGTTGCATGGTAACACTGACATCGTAAACCCACCATAACAATTACCATTCGGTTCCTAGCTCCCCTTGAGGAGGTTTCAGTAATTTGAGTAATATGACATGGCCCAGTTACTCCAAAACTCAGATTTGAGTGGGAGTAAGTGCATTACACATCTTAAATCTTCCTTAATAGAAAAAAATTTCGATGGCCCAGTTACCCCATTTTTCTGGGTAACTGGGCCACCATTTTTTTTGTGGAGTGAGGTGTTCCTCAGCTCATGTATGTGCTTCACCCTCAAAATCAACAAAGTGAGCGTACCTCTATGATATTCCTCTACATGTTTTTTTGAAAATTATTTTGTTCTTATTTTTTTTGGTAATTTTTTCAAACATTTTCTTATAAACAGTAATTTTTTTCAATTTTTTTTTTTAGAAATTTCACTCAATTTTTCTCAAAATACTTGATGATTTGATTTTTATTTTAAAAACAATTTTTATAATATTTTGTTTTTTGTACGTCAGTAAATGTTTTACAATTTAATTCAAAAAAAAAAAAATAAAAATAAAAAAAAAAATAAAAAAAAATTTAGAACGATCTTTTTGATTAGATTAAATTTTGTCCATAGATTTTTTGTGCTGAATTGTAAATTATTTTTCAACCCCAATAATTGTTTTTAAAATTTTTTTTCAACATTTTATTTTTGAAAGTTTTTATCATTTTTTATTCATTTGAAATAATTTTTGAGTTTTTTTTCAAAGCACTAGCTTGAAAATAATTTTACTTTTTAAATTTTATTCAATTTTTTTTTATACTTTAAATTTTCCTGTCAACAGTTTTGCAGTAATTCAAAAATTTTCAATAAATTTTCTCATTTTCTCTATGTTTTTTCATAATAACATTGATAACTTTTTTTTTCAATTTATGCATAAAATTTTTTCAAGTTGTTCAAAACAATTTTTCAAATTGTCCTCCAAGCTTATGAAAACAGTTTTTTCAAAAATTGATCTCATCAAATTTTCTTTTCATTTTTTATTTTTTTGGTCAATTTTTAAAGAAGTTTTGTTCGCAATATTGGAACCACAGACTCGGACTTGTGATTGTGAACTCATTCTATGTAATCTTCGTATAATACTAGTTTTATAATTTACGCTTGTTGAACTTGATATTTTGTTTGTTGAATTATTATTTATCTGTTACTTTTCGAATACCTTCCTACTTAGTATGATGTGTAATTTGATCCTTGGAATATTTGTAAAATTATTTGCTATTGCATATTATTGTTTGTTGTTGTTATTTATTTAATTATTTATTTATCGTATTATGTAGTATCTATACTCGTTAGAATATTGTAATTGTTAAATGTGCATGTCGACGCAAATGACCAAAGTAGTCGAGCGTAGCTAAATAAATGAATTATGATTATGATGAAAAAAATTCTCATCAGCTTAATTTTCACTATGTTTGAAAATAATTTTTTCAGCTGTTTCTAAAATTCTGCTCAAAATGAGAATTTTTTTTCAAAAATGATTTTCCCAATTTTTTTTGTGCTCTTAATTGCCAAGATTATTGCGCTTCGACGTTTTTAAAAATTATTTCTTAAAATTTTTTTTTTCGAAACTTTTTTTTTTTTCGAAATTACCTATCCTATTTATTGACAATTTTTTTCTCAAATTTTGCTCAGTTTTTTCCAAATTTAAACGTAATGTATTTTTGATCATACGTTCATCATTTTGGGCTAACGTTGATCTTGATGAGAAAAAAAACATTACGAAGAACAGCCAATCGCATCGTTGCGTTTTCCAAAAAAAAGAAAGAAGAAAGAAAGAGAAAAACAGGGGAAAACTTTTTCAAAAACAGAATTACGTTTTAATAGCCACACGACAATTACTAAGGAAAAAGACATTCGAACTGTCATATTTTAAATTTTATAATGCAGTAAAACGTTGCTGCGTCTTTGCTTTTCCGTGAAAATAACAACTTTAGGTATAATTCTTTGTGGAATATTTGCCATTTGATTGCAGCCATGTAGACAGTTTTTTATACTCTCAACTTACTATACCGATTGTTCCTTTACGAGGGAAAAAATTTCATGGGTCGTTTTACAATTTGCTATTCTACGTTTTTTAATATCAACGTATACGTTATATTTACGTAGAAAAGTAAAATTCGCAAGATCGAAATATTTCGCCGGTAAAACTTCGCTTTGGCTGGCGCGTTAAAACAGAGAAAATAAAGTGAAAATTTAAAAAAAAAAAAAGTTTTTTTTTTCAAGTTGCAGTGAAATATTTTGGCCGATGAAATGTAATCAACGAAATCACGATATAAATTTCGTGCGTACAAGATTCTAGTTTCATAGACTGATAAAATTAAACTTTTGCTTCTATTATGGCTTGAGTGAGAGAAATGTGGCCAGTTTTTCGCTCCAAGTTATAATAGTTATTTAACTTATTTCTTTTGAAGAAGGAAGAAAAAAAAACAGCACGCAGCATTCAAGTAAAACTGTATCGGTTTTCTTGTAAAGGAACCTGCACTTTTAGCCAAGAGTTATGCGAGTAAAGGTCGGGTTATCAAGGGAATACTTTTTTTCGTTTTCTTAATGAAAACTTTAATGATATATAGCGTACAGTGTCTTGAAGGTTCCAACTTTTTTTGTCGAGATTTTTTTTTTTTTTTAAAAGTGCGGAAAATCTAACCGGGAACTTTATCTCAGAATTGTAAATATGTTTTAAAGTATTTCCCAAATTCCCTTAACAATGTCGAAATTTTTGTATACTAGCCAAAAAATTCACCCCGAATTATACTAGTGCTTATTTCTTTCATATTTTATGTGTTAATATGGTTGTAGTATAGGTTTCATTATGAAATATAAATCGCGATGCCATTTTCTTCAACGTATTTGACACGTTGCCACGCCACATGAGTAATAACGAGTAGTAATTACAGGCGAGAATTGAGGTTCATTGATTTGGCGAAGCGATGAATGGGGAATGTTCTTGATAAATGTATTCGACGACGTGTTTCCTTCGTAGGTAGCAAGTATAGTACGTATTACGAGCACGATGATAATTTCATCTACGATAAAGGAATAGACTAAAGCGTGCCTTTGATGACAGGGTTATACGCGCCGTGGTGCTAATTATTGAGAATACTGTATTAGCGGATGGATGCGCACAGATCTGTATGGCTTATTTTATTAATGCAACCTGGTCGTACGGTTTTGATCCATTGATGAGATTAATTAAACGAATATAATTCACCTAGCGACGGTGAACTTACAGATGGATTTATATTCATCGTTTGAATGAACTTGAAAATTTTCTCGGATGGGTGGACTAAGGTAAATTGTTTCTAATTATTTTCAACTTTTTATACCAAATATGGAGTGTCTGGGAAACGTGGTATTAGAAAGAGTTGTTTTGACTGACGGTCTTTTAATAGAAAATTCGTGATAAGGAAATCATACCTATTGATTTTTTTCACTGAGAAATCTTGATTATTTTTTATTATTTTTTTTTACAGAAGATCATCTTTGAAAAAATGTCTGAACCAAAGAAAGTCTGCAAAAAATACGTCTGTCAATTTTTTTTTGACAAAATTCTCTCGAAAATTTTTTTTAAAAAAAAAAATGTACCTACCTAAATAAAAAAGATTTCTTGAAAAAAATCATCACAAAATTTTTTACCAGAAGATCTTCAAAAAAAAAAATTGAGGATAAAAATATTTCTTGTCAAATAATTTTTAGGGGTAGGTGGGGAGAGGGTTGGTACAAAAAATATCTTGAAAAAAAAAATTACAGAAGATCCTGCAAAAAATACGTCTTATCAATTTTTTTTGACAAAATTATCTTAACGAAAAATATTTTGAAATAAAATGTACCTCTTGAAAAAAATCATCACAAATTTTTTAACCAGAAGATCTTAAAAAAAAAAAACAACAACTTGGGGAAAAAGTTTGTTTAAAAAAAATCTCTTGGCTCTTATAATCTTCTTAATTTTGTTTTCATTTTTTAACAAAAAAGAAGTGTTGAAAAAAATTACTCGTCATAAAAAGTTTCTATAGAAACTAGAAAGTATTGTTTTGTGCAAAAAAAGTTGAAAAAATATTTCTTCAAATAATTTTTAGGATGGTGGAGGGGGAGGGGGTGATACAAAAATCTTGTAAAAAAAAATTACAGAAAATTTCCTCTGAAAAAATATTTGGCTTAAAAACACTTGGAAAACAGACCCATTAAAAAGCTTTTTTGACGAAAAATAATCATGAAATCATTTTTCAACAAAAATAGGTATCTTTTAAAAACTCACCCTACCTATTCAAAGGTTGAAAAAAAATATTAAAAAAATTTTTGTCAAACAATCTACTTGCAAAAATTGTTTGGGTAAAAAGTTCTCCCAACAAACAACCTTCTTGAAAAAAAATATTTCTTACAAAAAAATCTTTGCAAAATTTTTTCATCGCAGAACTTCATCAAAAAAGGGGGAATTTTGGGGAAAATCTGTTTTACAACAATTCTCTTGGAAAAGAATATTTTTAATTTAAAAAAAAAAAATTACAAAGAAAATTTCAAAAGAAATACCTTGTCAAAAAAGTTTCTGAAAAAAAAATTTGTTTTGTGCGAAAAAGAAAATGGTCCCTAATGAGTCACTATGGGTATCGATGATTCAATGGAGCACTTATGTGTCCAAATGGACCACTGGATTATCCTTGGTTCAAATGAACCAGTGAAATACAGATGGTCAAATGAACCATTGATAAGACTTTTCAAAAAAGTTTCTTGATGAAAAATTGTTTTGTAAAAAAAAAAATAATTTAGAATTTTGAAAAAAGCCTTTTTACTTAGAAATAATTATTTGTCAAAACAACTTCTGAGAAACAATCGAGTTGATTGGGGCAAGGAAAGATCGGATATCGTGAAAAGTGGGATAATAGATTTTTTGTCCTATTTTTGAAATAAACGGCACAAACAAAGACTAATTCAGCATTGCAAAAAATTTTTGGGAACTAAAAAATTTCTCATTTAGTAGGTGAGTATTTTTGAAGTAAAAAATTCTCTTTTTTTTTTAAATGAAATTTTTTGATTTGTTTAGAAATAAAAAATTCTATTTCTCAAATTTTTAGGGAAAATAATCTCTGAATTGTTTAGGAGCATCAATGTCTTATAATATACGCGAACATTTATATTTATTGTAGAATTAAAAAAAAAAAATAATAGGATACCCAATAAAAAATTAATCGACTTTGTGATATCGAATAATCGAGTAATCGGATAATTTAGATATTGCTGTAATCATTTTGAATCTGGACAAAAAAAATGAAAAATAATTTTCTCTAAAGAAGTTTTTAAAAAAAATTGTTTGTCGAATTTATGTTTGAAAAAATGGTTTTAACAAAAAGTTCTCAGGTCCAAAAATTGAAAAAAAAAAAAAAAATACAAAAATACAAAACATATTTTTACAGAAGGTCTTCTTCTTCAAAAAAAATGTTTTCGTGTAAAAAAATCTCTCGTCAATAAAAATTCTTGGAAAAGAAAGCCTTTTGAAAAAAGATCTTCTTTGAAAAAAATGGCTTGGAATATGGACTCAAATTATAGGAGAGGGTCAGAGGTAATTTCTTAACACAACTGGAAAATGCGATTTGGTATATCTGCGGCCCTTCAAATTTTGAGATGGTCAGTTAGTCACCTTATGATCTTTCACATTTTTTGTTGCTAGTTTATCCAAATGTAAAGTTCAAGCCTATTACCTACCATTCCTATCCCCTGCCACCCCTCCCCTCCCCACCCCTCCCCCTTCCTGAAAAAGAAAATTAATTTCAAGCCCAAAAGTTGAGATGATTTGGGGTAGGTAATTGTGAATAGTTCAGTTTTTCAGTCACGTTTTTTTTCACTTAGGCGAGTATATTCCATCATAATGAATCAAGTTATTTCAATCTTTCTTTTTTTCATTATAAATAAAGTACTACATGGGCTTTCAACGTGGAAAACAGAAAAAAATCTCCAACTCATTTTCGACCCCTGGGTTTGAAAAAATTGATACTTTTTTACTTTAGTTCAATTAGGGTTTTCCAAGAAGTATAATTTTCGAAGATATTTTCCATTGTGTTGAAAATAGAGAGAAATTAAATTGTTGGTCCCACTGGAAGTAAGTAAAGTCGCGAGCTTTCGAAAATTGCTTTAAATTGACCGTTTTTCATAAATGTTTTTGTTCTATTTTCAACATTCTTTTTTGAAAGTAAAATTATATTTCTACCTGGTTAGTTGTGAAATAAAATTCATACAGGTGTTTTACATTTGGCAGTATTTTTTATTTGCCACGTTTAAAAAGAAATTTGGCAAATCTTTTTTGTTATTGTTTTTCTACTTTTTTTAAAATATTATTCTAGTACATTTCCGTTATGAAAAGCTCGTTAACCCAAACGTGTATTTCATTAGGGAGGCTCGAATTTCTGAAGCAGCCGATATACGTTTTTTTCCCTCCTACATACGTAGCCTCGTGAGCTCGTTTAATGATGTTTTTTTCTTTCTCGAATTCACACCATTAGGTGCTGAATTGTTCACAATTCAGCCGAGTAATTTTTGTTTAATAAGAGGAAAGAAATAAGAAACTGAAGCGGATCAACGAAACGACGTTGCGAGCTAGAATTTTTACACAATGTTTACTCGACGATGACACGTAAAATACCAAAAATAGGCGTGTGTGGTTTTCGTAATACGGTTTTAAGTGAATTGAGATAAAGGAAGTGGAATTTTACGCTGAAGGAACTCTGAGTATACGATGATTATACCCCATCTATTTCCCTACAAGAATGATAAATATGCGGCGATGACTCGAATTTCGGGGGGGGGGGGGGGGGTAATTCCTAGAGTCATTGACGGAGCTGGGACAACTCCCTCCCCCGGCCAAAAAAGTGAAAAAGTCGTTGCAGTTATTATAAAACCAAATTCAAAGAAAAAGGGTGTTTCGTATATCTTTATAAAACTTTACTACAATGAAAACAAACTTTTAGTATCTGAAGTAATTAATTATTTAAGTGTATACGCTTTAAAGTTAACCGGTATTACTCATAAAGTAGGACTTTTTCTAGAGCTTAGATCCTTCCTTCTCTGGGATATAATACTACATCGCATAAAGGGAGCGAAAAAAAATCAAGAGTTGAAAGTTTCAACAATTTTTACACAAATGGTTTTTAATAATTAACGATATTTTTTAAATGATTCAAAAAGTTTCAACTTTCATTTTAATAAGTGCGATTTTCACGTTTAAACGTGTCAAATCCTTTCTCATTCGTTACCGTTTCAATGAAATTTCTTCCAAGTTGGACGCATTACCGAGGTAATTAGAACGAGCAGCAGATTTCAACAAATTTATAACCCATGATATTCGAAACAAAGTTTCCAGGTTGTTGTACAATGTACAAACATGGATTTTTTTCGGTACTTTTTACATATTTTTTACGTACGAGTAAGTTGGCGTGTTTGGAAAGAAAACAAAAGAGAAAAGTATAAATAAGGTCTGGCGTGTCGAATGCCAGAAAAAATATACTTATATATTAGGTGTTTTTACAGCAACTCAATCTACTTTTCCAGTTGCTTAAACAAACAAATCTTTTCCACAAAATCTAATCTTGTGCTTATCTGGCCTGAAGGCAGTACAGGGCACGTGAAACACAAGGTAATCTGGTGGGTAATTCTAAGAAAATCGGTAAATTTCACTACTGTAAAAGTTTAGAAATTTGACAGGTTTTTTAAAAATTTTTCTTAAGGTAATTGAAAATATATATGCCCCCGAGTACTTTTATGGTATTGGGGTCAATTCATTTCCCAAAAGGGAGGGGGAGGACGGTTCAAAAATTTCCTCGCCACGACGTAAGACTGTCCTTCGTCGTGGTTGTAAATGTCCATCGTCGTGGCTTATCATTCCTCCGGTATAAAATGTCCCATCTTCCTGAAAACTGAGAAAATTTATTCTAATTAGTAAGTATCTTATTATAAGCTTATTAATAATTAATAAAATATCAGTATTATAGGTTATAGAATAACTAATTGTCGAATTGTCCATCGTCGTGGATCACAAGTGGTTGTCTTTCGTCGTGCCTGTAAAAATTTATCATTGCCACGACGAAAAACAACCACTTGTGATCCACGACGATGGACAATTCGACAATTAGTTATTCTATAAAGCTATAATACTGATATTTTATTAATTATTAATAAGCTATAATAAGATACTTACTAATTAGAATAAATTTTCTCAGTTTTCAGGAAGAAGGGACATTTTATACCGGAGGAATGATAAGCCACGACGATGGACACTATTTTTGTAAATATTGAAAGCCCGAGAGCGGTAACTTCGCAGTCGATTTGCGACTTTACTATCACTCCTACCAAAAAATGGTAAATAACTAATTTGTAAGAAATTTGATGCTCTACAATTTTTATGTTGAAAATTTTTCAGTAACGCAATTAGGAACTGAGCTATACGTCAATTACGCGAAAAAAAGAAAATTTGGGGGTCAAAAATGTGGGTTTTGGGGGTGAAGACGTGCTCGGATTTTGACAAACTTCGTATATGTTGATAAGGACATTTTTACGAACAACTTTATGAAAGAAAAAAAATTTTATCACTTTTTTAGGAGAAAACCGGTTTTTTGACCAAAGGGACTGTCCGGGTAAAATGGTGAAAAGTGCCTCGTCACCGATTGAAACGAAACTCACCCCAAATGTTGGTATTGATGTAAAACTACCCCAATTTTTTTTTTAGATCCCTACCCCCACCCCTACCCGAGAAAAATGGCCGTATATGACGAAAATTCAATATTTTCTGTACGGGGAGGGGGTAATCCAAATTTTTTGAAATTTTCACAGAAAATAGTGTCTGTGCAGATGTATGCGTGAGAATTTTTTCAAAAAATTTTTCTCGAATTTTCCGGATTTTCCAGGGGGTTGAAATTTTTAAAAATTCATATAAAAAAATGGGTAGGGGGGTCATGGCTGGAATTTTTTTTAAAACTGTGTTATACTCTTAAGTATAACATATATTTTACTCGGGTCCCAAAAATCGGTGCAACATGGTCAAAAAAAGGAAAAACATGTAAATACCGCGTTTTTCTTCATTTTTTCGCCATATTTTAGATGTTCAAGGTCAAAATTTTGGAAAAAATCATAATTTTGTGTAATGTACTCGTAAAAGATACCAAAACGAGGTATTAAGCTAACAATATCTAAATACTAGCCGTAGGGCCCGTGGAACATGGACCCTGCTTGTTTTGAGCACTTATAGGGTGGTCTTTTTTTATACTTATTTGTGAAAAAAATTTTTTGAAATTTTGAGCGAACCCCCCCCCCCCCTAGATTGGTTCCATTCCATGAGAAAATAACCCACAAAATTTTTTTAGCTTGATAGGTCCACCCCCCCCCCCTCACCTATCGCAGGGGCATTATTTGAAGAATGGTGGTTGAGCGCGCGAGCCAAGAACTTTTCCACGGCAGTTCGCCGTAACGCGTCATGTAATCTCTCGGGCTCGAATTGACTTCTAATTCACATTTTTGTTTCTCTCCTGAAAGTGATTTAAATATCGAAATTTGCAAGATCCGTACGTAGATATACGTTATTGAGGGCGCTGAATTCGATTGTGGAACTAAAATTCACTTTTGAACCCAAAATTCGCAGCTGAGGGGGTTCAATTTTTACAATTTCGACATTTACAATATGGTATCAAAATATAGGTTTTCGGAGGCGCTGAATTCGATTTTAAAACTCAAATTCACTTTTGGCCCCTTAATAAATCCCCAGGGTGGTTCAATTTTTATAAGTTTAAATTGAAGTACAGGTATAAGATTGCAGTGCAAATTTTAAACTTATCGAAATCGAACTCCCTCTCAAGAGCTCCATTCGAAGGTCAAATGTGAATTTGAGTTTTAAAATCGAATTCAGCGCCCCCGAAAACCTATATTTTGATACCAATATTGTAAATTTCGACTTTATCAAAATTGAACCTCCCCTCAGGGGCGCATTTTGGGGTCAAAAGTGAATATAAGTTCGAAAATTGAATTCAGCGCCCCCCGAAAACCTATATTTTGATACCAATTTTGTAAATGTCGAAATTATAAAAATTGAACCCCCTCAGCGGCGCATTTTGGGGTCAAAAGTGAATTTTAGTTCCAAAATCGAATTCAGCGCCCTCGATATCTTTTACGAGTACATTACACAAAATTATGATTTTTTCCAAAATTTTGACCTTGAACATCTAAAATATGGCGAAAAAATGAAGAAAAACGCGGCATTTACATGTTTTTCCTTTTTTTGACCATGTTGCACCGATTTTTGGGACCCGAGTAAAATATATGTTATACTTAAGAGTATAACACAGTTTTAAAAAAAATTCCAGCCATGACCCCCCTACCCATTTTTTTTATATGAATTTTTAAAAATTTCAACCCCCTGGAAAATCCGGAAAATTCGAAAAAAATTTTTTGAAAAAATTCTCACGCATACACCTGCACAGACACTATTTTCTGTGAAAATTTCAAAAAATTTGGATTACCCCCTCCCCGTACAGAAAATATTGAATTTTCGTCATATACGGCCATTTTTCTCGGGTAGGGGTGGGGGTAGGGATCTAAAAAAAAATTTGGGGTAGTTTTACATCAATACCAACATTTGGGGTGAGTTTCGTCCCAATCGGTGACGAGGCACTTTTCACCATTTTACCCGGACAGTCCCTTTGAATGGACCAACATCTTTAAAGTCAATTTGCGGCGTTACTATCATTCCTACTAAAAAATTTGATATGACCAATTTGAAAAAATATTTAATTCCGTATATTTTTGTATAAAAAAAATTTCTTTAACTTTATTAGGAAATGAGATATACGCGAATGAAGTGGCGAAAAAAAAGTTAGGGGGCAGAAATGTGGATGTTTGGTGGTGAAGCTCCACTCCGATCTTAGGGGACTTTTAGTATGTTAATTAGAACACCTTTACGAGCAACTTTACGAAAAAAAATTTCTTCACACAATTTGTTAGTGCAGATGGCCTAATTTTACTGGACTATATACCCTGAACTTCCTAATGATGTGTACTTGCTTTTTTTTCAAAAAAAAACATGGTGATTTCCATAATTTTTGAAATCTGTTTTCAAAAACATGGTGGGCTACATGCCACGATAAAGGACATTTTGAGGTTTACACTAACTTGTAATCAAGGGGGGGGGGGGTGGTATTCATCAAATTGGGCATGGTGAATTTAGGAGGTTATAATGTACAAATAACCAAAAAATGAAAGTTGTGCATAGTACAGGAGTTGAGAAATCAGTTGGTTACTCAAATTTGCCGATTTTCTGAGAATTACCCTGGTATGTCCATCTATCTCGATTTTGAAAGGACAATGGTTCACAATAATTTCAAAATTTCGTCCAGATACAGGCATGATACAGAGTTACTTTTTTAGTTGATTTGTCACTTTTTTTCACTTTGGTCACTTTTTGTCACTTTTTTCACAAAATGGTCACTAAAGTCACTTTTTTCAGGTTTTTTTGGCCATACCTTCCTCGAAAAAGAAGAAAAATTGAAAATTTTCCAAATAACTAGAAAATTATCAAAAAAAAAAAAAAAAAAAAAATTGCCTGTTTAACGTTTTAACATGACAACTTGTAATAAAAAGTAGTGTTGCGTGTTGTTTTTTCCCTACGTACCTAAAAAATTAAAAAAACAAAAATTTCTCTCATTTTATTGAAAAGAAAGACCAGAGCGCAGTATCCAACCAAAATTTGCTCATTTCTTGGGAAAAAAATTGGAAAAATTGTTCTGGTCTGCCCTAATAGGCTTAATTTTTCATCACTTTATCGAAAATTTTGGTCACTTTTTGACCAATTTTCGGTCACTAAAGTCACTAAAAAAAAAAAAAATAGTTGGTATCATGCCTGCCAGAAGAATTCATGAAACAGGTGTAACTTTTTAAAAGGAACAAAAATAGTCGTGTGAAAAATTTGCTTATTTTTGAAAATTAAAGGGATGAAGCTTTGAAAATTGGTATTTTCAAAGTTTATAAGACTACCTAGCGCCTCGATTTTCAAAAAAATGTTAAACGCAGTGTTGCCAACCGATTCTGCTTGGAATAACACCCATTTTCAAACCTTTTCAGCTCCTTCATATTTTTTCAGAATTTCACGTTGAAAAACTTTTTTTTCAATTTTTGTCAAAAAACAATTTTTTAGCTTTTTTTGAGACAATTTTTTTGAAATTTTACAAAAACAAAAATTTACCTACTGCAGTTTTCATTTTAGGAGATTAAATTTTTGTTAATTTTTTTTTTTAATGTTGAAACTTCTTAAAGAAACAACTTTTCTTTTACTTTTGAAAAACACGTTTCGTTATCCGATTTGATTTTCCCCATTTTTTTTTTTTTTTTTTTAAATTCTGTTGAAAGACAATTTCTTTGAAATTTCAATAAAAACTCGATTTTGAGTGCAGTTTTTACTAAGGAACAAATTTCGTAAAGAAAATGGTATTTTTCAAATTTTCTTAAGGAAGAGTCAAGTATTTGTTTACTTTTTAAGAAACAGCTTCTCAAATTCTTATATTCTTCTAGAAAAACATTTTTCTACAAAATTTTCCAAGAAACATTTCTCAAATTTCATATTATTTTATTAGTTGATTTCATTGAAGAACATATTTTAAAATTTTGTCTAGAGGCGATTCCTTTGAATTTTATCCAGAGACAATTTTTGGGAACATCATTAAAAACTCAAGGATGCAGTTCTCAGTCATAGAACTTCAGAAACAATAATTTTGCCAAGTATCAATTTTTTTGAAGTCTTTTTAAAGAGAAAAATGTTTTCAATTTTTATAGAGAACCAACTAAAAATTTTATCAACAATTTTTTTTTCAAATTTGATTTTTAAAAAGTTAATTTTATTGAAGAACATTTTAAAAAAATTTGTCAAGAAACAAATTTTTACAACTTTATCAAGAGACCAACTCTTTGTATTTTGTTTAGAGGTAAATTGTTGTTTTTTTTTGTTTTTTTTTAAACAAAATTTTCCATTTTGTCAAGAGACAATTTTTTGAAATTTTAATAAAAACTCGAGGCTACAGCACAGATTTTTTTGTTACAAATTTTGTTTAATTTTTTTTTTTTTGAAAATTATAGGTAGGTATCTAAAACAAAAATTTTCAAATTTTTTATTGAGGAATTAACATTTTGTCAAGTACCTATTCTATTTTTAGAATTTTATTAAGAAACGATTTCTTGAAATTTTTCTGAAAAATTATTTTTAAATTTGATTTTGTTAAAAAGACATACTTATTTTAAAAAATTTTGTCAAAAAACAAATTTTAATAATTACCTACTATATTTTGTCAAAAATGATTTTTCTGAAAATTGACAAAAGACAATTTTATTAAAACAAATCTCATTAAAAATTCAATTTTACTGATTTTATTATGAAACAAAAGTTTTTATTTTCTAAGACCAAAAATTTTGTCGAAATAGGTAACCACACGTTTTTTGAATTTTATTAAGAAATACGTTTTCATAATCTATTTTAAAGATTGATTTTGTTTGAGACCTATTTTTTTTTTAAATTTTGACATAAAACAAATTTTTTTAGTTACCTAGTATTTTTTTCCAAAAACAAATGTTTTTAATTTTTATTCAGAAGCAAAATTTTTGTTAAGAATGCCATTCTTCAAATTTTATCAAAAATTTTTTTTTTTGATTTTTACAAAAAATGTTTTTTTTTGAATTTTACTTTACAGCCTACTAATAAATTTTTTCGATTATTTTGTTTATTTTAATTGTTTAACCATGCCATGACATCGTTCAGCATCTTGGCTAGTTTTTGACCAAATTTCACCAGTAATTAACAAACTTTTTTTTTTTAAATTTCATTTTGAGAAATTAATTTTGTTTTTAAACAATTTTCAACTTTTGTCAAGAAACACCAAAAAATAATGTCTAATAATAGAATAGTTGATTTTGATTAATGAAGGATTTTCATTTTTTTTTAAACACGAAACTTTGTTTCGATCATGAATTTTATTCTGGGCGAGGTTTTCGAGACATCAAAAAATATATATATATATAAAAATTTCCACTTCGAAAAAATTATCAATACTCTCGTCTCTCATACACAATTTTTATTATAAAAATTTCAAAATTTTGCCTCACACTTTGCCTGAAAACAATTGAAAATATTCTGCTTATGATTTATTCATTAACAAGATGTCTAGCAGGTTTTAAAAAATCACCGCAATTTACGTGCAGTAAACCACTAAAACCGAGAATCGCATGCAATCAGGTTGAAACAACTAGATATACGGATAAGGGTAAGAAATGTCCATCATTATTCAACAACAAAATGAAAAAGAATAGACCTCAAAACTCTCGAACAAAGATTTCATAATAGGTTGGCAATTGCGAAGAAAACTGTATAAATATTACGTCCTATTAAAATACGTAAAAGAAAGTTTATGTTTTTGCTTCGATCTAGGCTGGTGTTGGTTAATTTCCATTCGCTGAAAAATTCATCAAGTCGTTACCAACATTCGTTACGTTTATATCGCTTTAAAAAAAATTAATCGAATTACGAGAATAGAAGTTGTTGGGGTAAAATATTTTCGAGCAAATAAAAAAAGTTTGTTTGCTTTCTCGTGCCAGTGATGTTGAAACAAAAGAACAAACATTGACGACATAAGTATTACTATACCTAACTTGTACACAAAGAACATATTTTTCTTATTTACTCGCTACATTTAATTGGCGTTGTTTTATGAAGAGTTTGTAGGCGAATCAAAGTAAATAAGTAGACATCTACGTCGGTTTTCAAAATACCACGTGTAAAAGATTACTTCGGATATTCTTTAATCTTCGTTTTCCTCTCGATATCTCGAATTCTATCGGTGTAATTGTATTTGTCAGTATATTGCTGCTCAGTTGGAGAATGATGGATAGGGGAAGTATATAGTTTTGATGAGTTTTACGACCAATGATAATCAGCTCGTAAATTTCAAAGTATTAATTTTTTTATCAAGTCAAGATTTATGAGCCTTGGCAGGTTTTTTTTCACTTCGCTGTGTAAAATGAATCCGTTAATCGTGTTCATTTTAATGTTGCATTAAGTATTTCTACATACATATAATTATTGTATGTAGGTAGGTACATAACACCAAATTATAAACTTTTTTATCACTTAACCTAGCTTTAATTCGCGACACAGGGTAGACCCTACAATTGGTTCATTTGGCTTTGCTTTTTTTACTCTCTTTTGGCACGTTATTTCGCGATTGCTCGTTTGTACCATTAAAAACGCATTTTGTACGATATTTTAACCCGGAATTGCCATTTCAATCGTGTTGCAATCGCACTATGGGCTTAATGCGTTTCAAATTGCATACGTATTTCGGTTCGCGGTGACAAAAAGAAGTTTTTTCTCATATTTCAGAATGTCATTCAAAATGCGAAAATTTATTACGTTTGTTATTATCTTTCAGGGTATTTTTCCTAACTGTCAGATATTACTCTGGGCTTCGATTAAATGTCGAAATTGATGAATATGGGTAATACAAAAAAAATTCATTTTCAACTGATTCGAATTGGTTGGAATTTTTTTTAGAGAAAATTCTTTCAAAATAACATCGACGAATTAGATTTTTTTACTCATTTCAGAACAATACAAAAAAAAAATCAAAATATAATTGAACCTTGAAATCTTTTATGGGCTTGAGATTTATCAGGTTTTGAGATAAACTGCGTTATATTTTTTGGTGATATAAGCATCTTTATTCTTTTAAAAAACCACTTTTATACTTTTATAAATATTTCATTTAAAAACAAATTGCTTTTGGGATATTTCATTTATATTGAGTTTGGAGTTACAATTTTTTCACCAAATTATTCCGTACTCTTTGTCGAGAATTGAAAATAATGTCCTCCAAATTTTGGACAATAAGTCGATTTAAATTAAGAATTTAGAGCTCGTTATCGAAGATTTTGTACTCGACTTAGGTTTTCCTCGTTTTTCAAATAAGATATAAGATTGCATGATCTGCCTGTCGGTTTGGAATTCACTACGTTTGGCCATCATTAAAAATGTACGTATGGATGGGCGTTTTTCAATTTTTTTTTTTTTAAATGATAGATAAATAAGGTACTGTAGTGTATCGTCTCGAAGGAATAGGCAAGCCAGGAACCATACCTATAACCCTTACAATGTTTGAAATATGTCGCGTGAAAAAATTGTTCAGCGCCAACTATTTGATGTTCTTTAATAACATTAAAAGTATTTTCTCTCGTATGTAAGCAACGTTGCAAAAAACTGAGTTCTTTTTTCGGCGAAAAAATTCGTGAAATATGCGGGAGTTTTAGGTTTGAACTAATTGAAAGTAGTAAAAACTCGAGAAGTAAAAAAGGCTAGTTTGAAACAATGTTATAAATGGTTTGAAACACACGTTACTTACTTTTCACTTCATTTGTATCGAGTGAACGATAATCAACAAAGAACCCTATAGATTTGAAAATTCAAATAATTAATAATTTATCGAATTCCATTTAAAAGTACACAAAATAAGTTCGATTTGATTATTACCTTTTTTTTTAATTTTTAGGGTAGGACTTGATTAAAATTTAAATAACATGACATACTAGTATGTTTCTTATTTGAATTTATTCACCACTGCTTAGTTGAAGTAAATCACCAACATGAAAATCAGTGCAGGTTTAGGATATTTGCCCCTCCAAAAGCCAGAATAACATGCTAAATTATGACACCCTGCCAATTTCCACCAAAGAAGCAATTTTTTGAATTATTTGTCATATATTCCCATAAAAAAGTTGTCATTCTTTCTCGTAAAAATTGTCATATTCACCTATTTCTCACAAGAAATTGTGACATTCTTTCTCGTAAAAAATTGTGACATTTTTTCTCATAAAAATTGTGACATTTTTTCTCATAAAAATTGTGACATTTTTTCTCATAAAAATTGTGACATTTTTTTTCATAGAAATTGTGACATTTTTTTTCATAGAAATTGTGACATTTTTTATCATGAAAAATTGTGCCATCTGTTTATGAAAAATTGTGTCATTTTTTCATAAAAAATAGTGTCATTTCTTTCATTAAAAAAAATTGTGACTTTTTTTCTCATAAAAAATTGTGAATTTTTTTTCATAAAAAATTGTGACCTTTTTTCTCACAAAATTTGTGACATTTTTTCTCATAAAAAATTGTCATACCTATCTATTTCTCACAAAAAATTGTGACATTTTTTCTCATATAAAAATTGTGACCTTTTTTCTCACAAAAATTGTCATACCTATCTATTTCTCACAAAAAATTGTGTCATTTTTTCTCATAAAAAATTGTCACATATTTTTTCTTATAAAAAAGGGAATCATTTTTTCACTTCAGAAATAGTCATATTTTTTCTCATTAAAAGTGTATATGTTTCTCCTATAAAAAATTGTCATTATTTTATTTTTCCCAATGTCATTATTTTTTATTTCTCATGAAAAAAAAGCATTTTTTCCCCTCTCATACGTAAAAAAATACATTTTTTTTCAAAATTAAATTTTAAAAAATTCAAATTTTAACAAAATTGTTTTTACCTATGTGGTGTTTGGTGAGCAGTAGAAAATATACGAGTATGAGATTTAAATAAAACCGCAAGTTCAACCACCAAAAAACGTTATTTTCATCGGGTGTTTAACTCGATTTCGAAGAGACAGTGGTTCGCAAATATTTCGAAAATTCCTTTCAAGGCAATACGTAAAATAGGTGTAATTTTCTGAGAGGAAGGAAAAGGTATTTTGAAAAATTTTCCAAAGTCGGAAAATGAACCTGATACGATGAAGCTTTAAAAATTATTGGTATTTCGGGAGTGCAATGTTCTCTTACGCCTTCATTTTCAAATCTTTTCAGCAACCTCCTCTCCCCCCCCCCCCCGGTCAAAATCGTTAAAACAGTAAATTTTTATTTTTCAAAAAATCTGATTCAAAATTCGCCCCTTCGAAAATAACTATTGTTTTATTTTCAAGTATCACTAAATAATCGGGAATTTTTCATAATAGACCATCCAAGATCTGCTTAATTTATCACAAGAATGTAATGACGAATGTAATGGTAATAAGTAATCTAAAATACAAACCAAAGACGGACCATCGCGTACTTTGAATAATAACCCAGCGTAAATATAATAACGAAATGCTTACAGAAATATTGCATAAATTTGATAGTGCTGTCCCGCCCGACACATTCTTTCTCTAAAAGCTTTACTTTAAATTCAATGCGAACACGAGGAGCGAATAAAGCTTCGGTAATCCTTATGTATCTATACTCAATATCAATTTTACCTTTTAGTGGGAGAATAAACCGTTGTTTCATTTCATTTTATATAATTAATGATTACCAGAAAGTTTAATTAACCAAAACGGTCATCTAATTAAGCGGTAATGGATTTCTTTGTTCTGCAATATTTAAGTTCAGTTCGCGAAAGATATTTTCGAGTAATCGGATAAATATTTGTAGGCCGATTTTAATGGAATTTTAAGAAAAAATAAATTCTCTTGAAGAAGAAACATTTTTCAGGCAGAATTTTTCTTGAAAAATCTTCTGAAGGGAATAATTAAGTGGGATGTATTTATTGCGCCTTTTCAGCTATAAATTCATTCTTTTTATATGTAGGTACCTACTATTGTACTTTTGGTTGTGAATTCGAAAGTAAGAATAAAATTTAAAATCCATTTGTATTGATTTATAATATCAATTTTTTATTTTATTTACAGTTATCAAGATTTTCATTTGTAGCGTCAAGATTTTCCTCTGGAAGATCTGACCACGTAAGTGTTTACTTTACTTATCTATTTTAAAATGTTGATTTTTTTTTTTTTATTAATATGCGAAGTATTTTTAAAATTAGGAGAAAAAACATTTTTACGTGGTAGTCTTGGGTTAGGAACAGTAGTATCGTAAAGGGGTTTGATAAAAGTTCATCTCAATTTAGTTCATCTCGCTGCATTATCACAATTCCTATTTTTTTTTTCATCATCATCCAAGTTTTTAGTAAAGATGTGTAACGTATTAGCTCGACATTCTTGTCACAGGGAATTAAAAAAAATTATAAAAGGAGGATTTGTTATTTTAAAATATCTGCCAAAGTATTTAATAGAAATATCCAACATAGGAAGGTATTGATAGGCTAGCGAGATTTGCTGTACAATCATTTTCATCGTTAAAAGAAGCATTTTTTTCTGCCTGTAATGGGCGTAAGTTTAGTTATATTAAAAAGTTGCGCTTCGACGGTAATTCATCTTCAAAGTTTTAGTAAAAAAAAATTTGTACATGAGCGCGTTGTTTAAAAATATTTTCATAATTTTTTTTTTACCAACCTTTAGAAAAATATTCTCCTTGCGAGAATTTCGGTTGATAAAAAGATCGTCGTTCAAACTAATCTTTTCTTTGGTCCCTGGTTCTGCATTATTTACCTACCTGTAATTTTTTCCGTTCATTTTACCCACGAATGACTCGTCTCTCTTGTTATGAGGTAAATTTTAACTCGCTCGAGTTTTTTCGACGACTGATTATGAAAGAAGTTCATGTTACGTAATGAAGTATGAGATCGCTGTGTTTTTATGGTTGTGGCGTTGTTTTTTATATTGATTTGGGTTCTTTTTCGAAGGGCTGGGGTTTTCTTTGGTATTTGTGCCATTTAGTTTTCGTCTCTCTTTTTTTTCAAAAGTTTAGCTTTAAAATTCAATTTTCAAATTTTGTTTGTGGAACATTTTAAAAAAATTGTTACATAACAAATTGGAGTGATTTTTTGAAAATTTATGTTTGAAAATTTTTCTCGATCATAAAATATTTTTATTTTATTTTTTTCTTTCATAATTTTGTTGGATAATACCTAATTATAGGTACCTACAATATTTTAAAATTTTGTTTAAAGACAATTTTTCCTTCAAATTTTGTTTAAAAACATAGCTTTATTTTAGTTTTGGCTTGAAAAAATTGTTATTAAATGACAAAAATTTCCGCAAAAAATTCTTCACAGACTTATATGTAAATGCCAGGTCAAAAAATGCCTCTCATTTTTTTAAATTTTTTTTAATTGATTGCTTCTTTCTCAGGGTATTATTCGAGATTTTACATATTTTTTCAAATATTGTTTTCGAGCATTTTTTTCAAATTTTAGAGAGATTTAAAAAAATTGTTAAATAAGAAATTAGAGTTTGTTGTATAAAATAAATTTATGAATAATTTTTTCCAATTTGATATCATTTTTTAAAATTTTATTTCATTGGAAATATTTTCTTTAACATTTTTCATTAATTTTTAAAATAGCAGATGAAAGTGATTTCAAAAAAAAAAAATGTTGTTTGGTAATTTTTAATTTTGACCTCAGATATTGTACATTTTTAAAGAAAATGTCATAATATCAAATTGGAGTGATTATAAAAATCGTAAGTATGGATAATTTTAATTTTCTTTTCTAAATTTTATCTTACATATTTTTGAAAACAAGTTGGACGATTTTTTATGGGCTTGAAAAAATTGCTTAAGTTGTGCTTGGTTAGTTTTTAAAAATTTTGTTCAAACTGGTATGGTACCTAATACAATTTTTCCAAAAATTTTTGAAATCATTTTTTTCAATTATTACCTACATATTTTTTTTAATTCTGTAAAATGTCACGATGATGTGATTTTTTGAAAATTTCTGCATAAAATTTTTTTCAAAAAATTTTCATTATGACTTTTTTCTATTCTAAAATTTTGTTTTAATATCAAAAATACCTAAATATGAATCAAATGCTGTGATTTTAAAGTAAAAACAATTCATCAATAAAAATTTCTTCAATTTTTCTTGAATTTTTATTTTTAAATTTTTTTTGTTGAGTACTTTTTTTAAATTTTTTGATGTAGTTATAATTTTTTTTCAATTTTTGCTTAAAAATAACAATAAGTTTTTTTTTCATAAAAAATTTCAATTCAGTGATTATTATTATAAATTTTGTTGGTACATACAATTTTTTTTTATAGATGGGAAACAGTTTTTCATAATTGTTGATTTTTTTTCAATTTTTTTTTATTAGACATAGGTTTAGTTTTCTGAAAGAGGTTTGTTTCAAATTTTGTAGTGAAAATTTTTAAAGATTTTGTTCAAAACATTTTTACTTTCTAGTAAAATGAAGAATATTTTTCTGAAAAGTTGTCTGATTTATTTTCCTTTCAACTACGTATTTGCTCGTATCAAAATTTCAACGTTTGATGAAAAAATTGAAAAATCCAAGACCTACTGACCTACTCTATACGAATTTCTCTTGTAAAATTTCCAAAAAAGTCTCCTACGACTCCTACGTGGAGATAATTTTTCTGCCAATTTTTCTGCACACTCATGCACAGTTGAAGTTATGATATTTAAGACGATTCTCGAGCTGGGTAGATAAATTTGATGAAATTTTTTTATATTTTTCATGCAGCGCTGATAACAACCATTAATTTCCACAAGGGCGTTGACTAAAAAATTATAAACGAGCTAGCCATTTTTTAATTCTTCCACCCGAAAACATGGTCTAACGGTTTAGCAGATTCCTCGTTAGGGGGTGCGAGGGTGAAAATATTATTAGACGAAACTGAATAGCACAGCACAGGTTAAGCTTTTTCTTCTTCATTTTCTCTTCTTCTTCATTCGCGTGAATGTACATAATTGCTTTCATTCGGGAAAATATTTTAATCTTTAAAAAATACATTCGCTGAATATTAAAAAATAATTAACATAAATTAATATTTATCAGCAATTATGTTTCGGTTCTTAAAATTTCCGTTCAACAAATTTCGGTCATTATTCTTTTTAATATATTATTCAATTTTTTTTATATCGGTATTTAATTTAAATAGTAGTTTTCCAAGCAGGTAGGTACCTACCTATTTATACAGCGAGATTAATTAATCGCTAAAACGTTCAAATAAAACTATCTCTAATCGATCGATTAACTCGTAATTTTTTTCACGGTTCACGAGTGATGAAAATTTTCGAATATTATCATTAAAGAATTGCGAATATTTTCTCACCTAAAATTATCCTCGTTCTATAAAATACGCGAAATTAATTTAAACAATCGAAATTCCTCGATAACAATAAATTTCAGCGAATGAACCCACCTATATTATCATTTTACAGTATTTTATACGCGATAATCGTGCTTATAAAAGTGTTTTTTGAATGCCACCAACCGGCGGTAAATTATTTCATCGCGAGAGAAAAGTGTTAACAATAATTTCGACGATTTAGCTACCAGGTAATGATTAATTTATAAACGTTTGCATTTAAGCCGAACAAATTTACACGCTAATTAACACGAAACAAGAATTATTTCTTAAGCCGAATTCATTAAAGGAGAAAAACAGCACAGTTTCAAAGAAAAACAAAGCTAAAATTGCAGCCAGCGGGTTTTCCTTTTTCTCTTCTTCCCTTTGTGCGTCTTATCAACGTTTATAAGATTCCCCACTTTCATAATAGCGAAAATTTCATTTTCACCGGTTACGAGTAGATGCAACGAAAGAAGTTGTAAATGTGTTTATTGTTTTTTGTATTTCTCTCGCCTTTACACCGTTTAGCATTAGCTAGCTCGAGATGGTGGAAAAATCTCTGCTCGGTTCGTATTTCAAAATCATCCCGACGGAGGACGTTTTAAATGAAAGTTTTCTTTGGGGATTTTTTTACTTTGTGAATTTATACTTCGTGGCTGCGTTTTGTTTGAAACTCGTACGTAGAAGTGCGCGGATGTTGATAAAATAATCCTTACAGCGAAGTAGAAAGGTGAAAATGTGAAAAACGAACCTTAAAAAATATCTCAACGATTAAATAATTTTCAGCAAGATTTACTCTCTCGACGAGGTACAAAAAAATGAGAATTTTGTATCGAGTTACTTTATAGGTACTTGAAATTTTTGAAGTATTTTTGATTTACATCACTTGAAAAAAAAAAGTTCCATTGTTAAGACTGTTAAGTAAAAGAAAATGAATTATTGTAATCGATCAATGACGGATTTATTTCTAATTAATGAGTTTAATTAATGCTCGTCGAAGGCTGAGAAAAAATAAACTTGAAAATAACGCTCAGAAGGGAGAGAAAAAGAGAATTAAGCCTTTTCGCTGGCGTTTCATTTCCGCGTGCAAAAGGGTTACTGATAACTGTTCCAAATGCCCTTGGGATACTGGTAGGGGCTCAAAAATTTTACCAAAATGAGTTCACACTAATGGCAAACTGTTTGGGTCGATTTCAACAAAATTTCACCATTTAGGCCGACCTTACCTATATTTGGCCATAGTTTTTCATTTACGTTTCGATTTTTACATTAGTGAAAGCTGCGGTATTGTGGTATGGAAAAGTGTTCGAATGGTTTGATCTTTAGCTTCGGTTTATTTTATTCCAGTGTATATGATGTGGGATGCCCTAATAGGTAGAGGTACGAGTAAAATCAGCAAATAAAGTCGAATTTGTTCGATTTATAAAATTTGTTTAAACACAAAGGAGCGTAGCCGCGGTTTTATAGGGGTTATTTGGACCTGAGCATGGAATTTGAAATTATCCAGTGGAAGTAGGTCTTTATGGTGTAAAAGTTGCTTGACAAAATTTTTAGCTCGATACCTAACCTCTTTCGGGGAGGAGGGGGGGGGGGGGGGTAAACGTGGACTTTATTTTTTTAATATACAAATTACCTCATTTTGGGAATTCACGACCTTGCCCCAGATGATCTTGAGATGTAATTATAATTTATGTCTAGATATTCTTTACCTCCGTATTTTTGAGTTTTTTTGACCATTTTCACGAATTAGGAGGTATCTATTTTTTACTATGGAAAATTTTTACCTTCACAAGATGATCCTGAAATACTTTCAATTTTTCTGAAATCACAATAAATTACAAATACCGAGTTGAAATATATCCAGACAGGTATTTTAAACCCCTAGGTAATCTGGGAGGAGGATTTGGGCTCCCAAAATTTCAAACTTTTTGTTGAAAACCAAAATTTTTAAATTCTTGTTTGAAGAATGATTTCCATTTTTCTTATAAGTTTTATTAACAAACTTTTTTTTTAAAACAAAAACATGAAATTTTTGTTTTTAAAAAATTTCCCATTTTCCGTTGAAAAACAATTTTTTTGAATTTGAAAAAAAAAATGTCTTAAAAAAATGCAAAAGAAAGTACTTTTGAGAGGAGAGCTTTTTGCGATTTTGAGGATGATTCGAATGATTACTTACTCAAAAAACTTCATCGATAGAAAATTTTGCTAGAAAATTTTTTGTATAAAAAATTGAAAAATTGTCATAATAATATTTTATGAGATTTTTTTTCTTCTATTGAAAAAATTTCTTTTGATCAACGAAATATTCTTTGAGGAATTAAATTAATAGATAAGTAAAAGGAGAAATGTTGAAATTATCCTGAAGAAATCTTAAGAAAAAACAGTCTGTTTATGGAAAAATAGTTTACTCAGTACAAAAAAATTCCAAAACTATTTTTACCAAATTTTTTGAAAACAATTTTCTAGCATGAAAAGACGAAAAAATACCTAAGTAATATTAAAAAAATATTAGTGTATCAAAAAAAAGATTATCAAAGAAATCCGTTCAAAAAATTTCTAGTCTGTTTTAAAAAATTATCATTAAAAAGTTAGGCCTACTTGAAATTTTTCAGAAAAAAATCTTTTAAACCAATTTAAGGAAAAAACTTTAAATTGGTTACCAGTCAATAGGGTTGTCCGATTCCATAAAAGTTTTTACTTTTTACTCCTCCCCTAACACCATTATTGAGATTTTTTAGGGAGGTAGGTATAGTAGTAGGTACTGGGTATAATTTTTCTAAATGCTAAAAAATGATTATTCGCAAAAAGTGAAAGTATTTTCAAATAGTTTCTTAGAAAACACTTCGAAAATTCCATTAAATAGGTACAGATTTAAAAACAAACGGAATTATTATACAACTTTTTCAACAATTTTTTTCTGTTTTCATGGAGAAATTCAATAATTTCATCCAAGAAAAAAATGTCTGTAAAAATGTTTTGTTTTTTTTTTCAATGAATTTTTCAAAATAATTCACCGAAATAAAATTATTTTTTGGCAGGTACCTATCGAAAATTCTTCTGGGAAGAATATTGCAAAAAATGAATATTTTAAAGAAATTTTTGTTGAAAAATTCATTAATTTCGTCCAAAAAAATGTCTGCAAAAATTTTTTTCAATAAATTATTCAAAATAATTCACAGAAATAATTTTTTTTTTTGGTTCTGAAAATTTTTTTGGGAAGAATATTGCAAAAAATGACCTATTTAAGAAATTTTTCTGGAAAAATTCAATAATTTCATCCAAAACCGAAATGTCTGCAAAAATTATTTTTTCAACGAATTTTTCAAAATAATTCACTAAAATAAAATTATTTTTTGAAAAATAATTTTAGAAAAAAATTCACAAAAGGTACTTACCTACTTAGTAAGAGTTCAAAAAATTTTCCTGAAATTTAAAAGAAAAAAAAACATTAAAAAAATTAATTTTTTTGAAAAAATTATCGTCAAAATAATAAAACCATTTTTCAGATTTTTTACGAAAAATTGAAAAATGCTCAAATATTTACCAAAATATGTAAAAAAAATGCTCATTGAACAAAAAACAGTCAATAATTGTAAAAAATGTGTACATTGAAAAATTCTCCCAAAATTCTTCCACTGTTTGTATTGCTCTTAAAACTGTAATTTTCATTTAAAAATTTTTTCAGTGCAATTTTTATCATCAAATCCACCATTTTGAGAACTCGTGATCTTCCAGATGACCTAGTGGTCCAAAATTCATGTCTAGACATTAATACCAACTCAAAAATTTAAAAAAAATTTCAACATAATGTTTCTAAAATTAAAGAAATCTGATTTGTGAAAATGAACAAAAAACTTGAGTTATTCAGTTTTGCTGGAATTTTGACTTGAGACGCATATCGGAGAAAATCATGTCCAGATCCGAATTTTGGGATTGAGAACTTTTTTTTGTATTCATGATTTGGAATTCTAAAAAAAAAAAAAAATATGAGGTGATATTATAAGATCATAAGGACCAAACTTTCACTGAATAATTTTAAATTCGATGCTTAGGGCCAAATAAGTAATCACCCCAGTAAACCCAGCTATAAGCTCTTTAGTCATATTTTTTTTAAATATTGATTTAATCATTACAACTCGTATGTCTATATTATTAAAATCAGAGTAGAATCATTTCCGACTACTGCGATTATGCGTAATACTACAGAATTGTGGATGAATTTATATCTTTTGGGCGAAAATGAAAATTTAATTACCTACGAGAGGTACTCGTATACTTTAGATATTTGCATATTTACAATACCTACGTGTGCAATGTAGGTAGATACAACATACTTTGAACATGTCTACCTATTGCATATGTATTAAGCCCATATACGTTACATTGTTGTATCATTCACTTCATCCGAATATAAAATTTTCCACTCATTAATTGTCTAACACGGTTGAAATTACTTCATCTCGTAGACCTATAGGTCGTAAAAGCGGAAACGGAAGAACATTGCGAATCATTGAAATTATTTGGTGATTCGTTTCAGTATTTATAAAATCATGTTAACGATTTGAAATTCTAATACCTACCGCACGAAAACAAACTCGACTTCGTTTCAGTTTGCTTAATTTCTTAATGAAAACCGAGAATGTGAAACTCGTTTCCATCCTCGCCTCTGCGCAATCCGAAGCCGAGGCTCGTGCTCGAGCGTACGAAGCCAAAAATGAATAAATTCGTCGACACATTGTAGTCGCAAAACCATTTCGGATTACGAGGTTAATGCGGTTTAATTTGCAAATAATAAATTCTTGCGATTAAAAACGCACCATTGATCTCGCCTCGTGTTGGTATTCTTAATTTTTACCATTTTAATCCTATACCTATGCTTCGAATGTATAGTTCACTTCAATTCAGTCAAATTAATTTCATATTGTGGGAGGAAAACAATCCCCAATAAGGTATAAAATCTTCTCAACTCGGTCTAAAATTTTCTTAAAGCTTCGAATATGCCGGAAAATATTATAAAAATGGAACGTTTGTGGGTATTAAAGGTCGCCGAGCAAATTTTCTAATTTCACAACGTAAGTTTACGTGAAACCACGCATAAGTCGAAAGAATTTTGGGAATTCATGAATTGTAAATAGAAAACGTTCGTTCGTGGAATCCATCCCCGAGGGTTTATTTTTATTGTAATACGTACATTGTTGATTTGCAAAAAATTGCAACTATTATTTTATGCCACTTTCGCCGCAGATTTTCAGCTTTTTAACGTTGCACGTTCAACACTCGACACGATAAAAGTACAAAAAAAGGATCAACTCGTATTATTTCTTCATACTACTCGTATTAATTGCTATTGCCTTTCGTGGTAGAATAATTTCACATAGAATCAGTGCTCGAATTGAGTAAAATTACGAAACGAAACACGTTTTGATCCAAAATTTTGGCCAAATCATGTCAAAACCCCAAATTAAAAATTGTTCCAATTTATTAATATTTTCGTTATTCTCCTTCCCCATTTTTGGTCATTTTTGTGCCGGGTGTTTGATATTTTGTATGCTTTTGAAAACATATGAAGTGGAATAAAAATTGATCTAATTTATCAATATTTCGTTGGACTTATGAAAACAAATTTTTATAAATTAATTATTACCTAATATTGTTTTAGTGAAGAGCTTAGGTAGAAAAAAAATCAATTCAATTCATCCAATTTAAACTTTTTGTTCGAGCGCGAGAATCTTAAATAAAGCAGAATGCTCGCGAACGTATAAAGCTGTTTATTCAAAAGGCACATGAACAGAACTAGACTAGGTTACAAAACTTATATCTAGGTGAGATGTAGCTCGCTCGGCAGGAGCATGCTAAGCGAGGGTGGAAACGGAGGGATGAAACAGGATGTCGTGAAGTTGTTTTGGAGGCGAGAGAGGATAAGGGAGAAAAGAGAAAGCGGTGAACTGGACTTCAGGAATGTGGAATTGTAGGGTGGTTTGGATGGAAAACATGTGAAGGTGATTCTCACTTGAACATACTCCCCCCCATTGACCTGCTTAAGCACGGTCAATTAGCAGTCTAATTAATTTTGAAACTGCTCGTTTTGTGGATCCGGTGGCTGTTCTGACTGTTACCACTCTTACCACTCCATCATTTCCCGGGTGGAGGGACTCAACTCTGGCCATTGGCCAAGTAAGTGGCGGCGTGTTTTCCTCACGGATGAGCATGATTTCACCAATGGTGATGGGAGTGGGTGCGTTTGATTTCGCCCTTTGTTGGAGCTCTTGTAGGTACTCCCTTTTCCAAGCGGCCCAGAATGCTTTCTGGGCCTCTTGGATCAGTCTCCAGCGCTTTTGCAGGGTGAAGCATTCATTGCTTGCGTCGGTTAAGGGTGATGCGAGGAGAGGTGCTCCGATTAGGAAGTGACCCGGTGTCAACGCGTCGAGTTGATCTCGAGTTGTCGGAGTGAGAGGCCTTGAATTCAGTGCTGCTTCTACCTGAATCAAGATCGTTGTGATTTCTTCGAATGTCAAAAGTCGTCCTAACATGACAGCCACTAAATGCCGCTTAGCTGATTTCATACCTGCCTCCCAAATGCCACCAAAATTTGGGGCATATGGTGGGATGAAATGCCATTGGATTTTTCGGGAAGCCAAACTCCGCGTGATGTGGTTTTTTGATTGCGACAGAAAAACCTCAAGTTCCTTTAGCTTTCGCGCCGCACCGACGAAGTTCGTCCCGTTGTCACTGTAGATGTGGGTAGGCCTTCCGCGTCGTCCTATAAAGCGTTCGAGCGCAGCAAGGAAGGCATCTGTTGTTAGGTCGCTAACGAGCTCCAGATGTAAAGCTTTTGTTGCCATACATACAAACAATGCAATGTACGCCTTTGTAGATGTTGCTTTTCGTGCGAGTGAAAATCGAATTTGAATCGGTCCGCCGTAATCGATGCCTACCTGAATGAAAGCGCGTTGTTGCTCGGTTACGCGACAGTCAGGTAAATCACCAGTTGGCTGTTGAATTGGTGGTACAGAATTCAATCGCCGACACTGAACACAACGGTACGTGATACGACGTACTACATCGCGTATATTGACAATCCAGTAACGAGCTTGCAACAATGGAATTATAATTTTGGGACCTGCATGCGCGTTGGTTCGGTGAATCTCTCGTATGAGAGTTGTGGTGAAATTGGATTTTCCGGGTAGAAGGATGGAGTTGGCTGGTGACTCTGCTTTTTGTAAACGACCATGAATATGTAATAGGCCAGTTTTTTCGTTGAGTTTTGGTGTCAATGGTCGGAGAGGATCCCGTTTTTTAAGGGGGTGCCCTTCACGTAATCGCCTAAAGGTGTCAGGGTAGGCATCTTCTTGAGCAGCGCGTATCAATTCGTTGCAAGCGGAGTCGAGTTCGTCGACGCTCGGGGTGTGAACCATGGCGAGACGTTGCACCAATGGAGTTTTGTGTAGCCTTTTCCGCGACTGGTTTTGACGCGCTTTGAATTGCTTGACTGCATAACAAGTTAGGGCAAATACTCGTAACATTTTGGTATGAGAAGAGAATTTGTTTATGATGTGAGATTGTATGGCGGGGGTAGTGGTAGTAATGAGGCTGGTAGTTTTTCTTTGCTCCTTGAGAACGTCGCGTGAGTGAGATGATTGGCTGTCAAATGATGAAATAGGTGGTGGTAGAGGGGGATTCCACCAAAGCGTACAATTTACCAATTTATCAGCTGTGGTACCGCGAGAGGCGATGTCCGCTGAATTGTACTGGGATCTAACATGGCGCCACTGGGAAGATGGAAGTAATTCGTTGATTTCGGACACCCGGTTACTGACAAAGGTTTTCCATTCGCGTGGTGGCTTGCTGAGCCAAGAGAGCACGACGGTGGAGTCTGAATAGGCGAATCGTTGTTCGAGGGCACACGAATAGGTGGTGGCTATAGTTGTCATGGCGCGGGCGAGTAAGACGGCGCCGCAGAGTTCCAATCTTGGGACCGAAACTGTTTTAATTGGTGCTACGCGAGTTTTTGCGCAAAGTAGATGAGATGTTGAATTTCCAGAGTCGAGAATGACGTTTATGTAGACACAGCACGCATAGGCATCTTCGGACGCATCGCTGAAACCATGTAGAGTGAAGGTGACTCCAGGCGACATGTCGACGTGACGAGGAATTCGAATTTTGTGCAAATGAGTGTTTGTAGATAAACGATATTCATCATAGGCGCGCTGGATATTTTCGTCGAGCGGCGAATCCCAGCAGACTGGTTGTAGCCAAAGTTTTTGCAATAAGCATTTTGCAACAATTACAATTGGAGCAAGCAGGCCAAGGGGATCAAAAATTCGTGAAAGGTGAGAAAGCAGCTTTCGTTTGGTAAGTACTCCTTCGACTGTTGGTAGGTTTGCATGGAATGCAAAAACATCGGCTTCAGTGTCCCAGAGCATTCCAAGGACCTTTGAAAATTGGGCTTCGTGGTCAAAAGAGTATTGTTTCAAAGGCGCAACTTCCTTGATGTTTTCCAGCACTTCTGGCTTGTTGGATGCCCACTTGCGAAGATGGAATTGACCCCTAGCGGTCAATTCTTGCAATTCAGCAATCAGCTGTCGCGCTTTTTCGATCGATTCGACGCCGGTTATTATGTCATCGATGTACTCGTCAAAGCATAGAGCAAGAGCAGCAAGTGTGAATTTTGCTCCTTCGTCGATTACGAGTTGTTGTACGGATCGCACTGATAAATGAGGACTACTGCGATATCCATATGTAACCGTGTTTAGCTCATATACACGAAGGATATCGTGACGTGAATATCGCCATTTGATTCTTTGGAAACGTCGATGAGATGGATGAACGAGCACTTGTCGATACATTTTTTCTGCATCAGTGATGATGGCGACGATATGACGACGAAAGCGTATGAGGATTATGAAGAGAGTATTTTGCATTGTTTCGCCTATCTCTACTGTATCGTTGAGAGATACGCCAGTGGACGTTGGTTGTGAAGCGTTGAATACCACACGAAATTTGGACGGTTCGTCTGGACGAATGACGGCGTGATGTGGCACGTAATAATGCGGGACGTTGTCATCTGGTTCTACCTGAGTCATGTGACCGAGGTCTTCATATTCACGGATAAACGAATGATAATTTTCGCGATAATTGGGATCTCGTTCCATGCGGCGCTCGATCTGCAGAAATTGACGTTCAGCGATATGACGAGATTTGCCTAATTCTGAGATACGTTCGTTGAATGGCAGCTTAACCACGTAACGACCATTTTCGTCGCGAGTGGTATTCTTGATAAAATGTTTCTCACATCGTTGTTCAGACGGTGTCATTTCCTTCACTCGGGGTAAATCGACGGATGAAATATCTTCGAGTTCCCAGAAACGTCGAAGTTGGTCTTCGATGGCAAAACAACATACCTGGTTCGAACTCAGTGGCGACGGAGGGTCGTGTACGTGACCAGATACAAGCCAGCCGAAGTTCGAATTTAATAGTGGAGGTAAATCATTAAATAAGGTGAGTTTACCAGGCTGCATTATGTTTGCCCAGTGTTCTGCACCCAGCAGGATATCAATGGGTAAGTCTTTGTTGAAATCGTCAGCGAGTGGTAAACGTAGCTCGCAAAGGTCCTTGAGTAGGCTATCGCCGAGTTGGGGGGTGTAATTTGTGATCACTGGCAAGATGCGCGCGCGAATGGTGAGCTGGTATGGCGAGTGGCGCGAAGTGACGATGAATTCAGTTTCGTACGCGGCCAGAGCAGCGGACACCCCGCCTACCCCTTCAATGCCTCCTAGCGTGGATGATATTCGACTGCGCGTAAGATGTAGACGACGAGTTAGACCTTCGGTGATAAACGAACATTGGGAACCGCTGTCGATTAACATGCGCACAGCTGATTGCTGTTTTTGGTGTGTTACGAGGACGCAGGCAGTAGGTAGGCATGCCGTAGTGGCGACTTTGTTGGCTGCTAGGCCCGAAAATGACGACGCATTCGAATCCTTATGTAGAGAAGTATGGTGCAATTGATCACATTTTTTACAATGGACCGATTTGCATTTGGATACCTCGTGATTTGGGTTCAAGCAGTTCCCGCATAACTTAAACCTTGCGACCAATTTTTCACGATCAGGCAGGGTAGATCTTGCATAATTGGGGCAAAGGAATGCGTAATGGGCTTCCTTGCAAATTGGACAACTGGCGGTTTTTGCCTTGTCGGTGGTCAAGTGCGAGTATTTTACATCTTTCTTACCCTTTGAATCAGTGCTGGTGGGCTTGGACGCCGATGTCGAGGTGCTGGTGGCTGCGATTACCTCGGCCGACGTGGCACGTTGCTCCAAAAATTTGCGGAAATCTTTGAGTGTTGGGAGCTCGCGAGAGTTTTCATGGGTAATTTCCCATTGCCGACGTATACCTTGTGCCAGCCTAGTACCAATGAGGTACACTAGCATGGCATCAAATAGTTCATTTTTGGAATACTGCGCGGTTAGAATGCGTAGTGTTTGCTCCAGGGCATCAACCAGTGGTCGCAGTTGCGAATCATTGGAGGCGGACGGCAGCTCAAATAATGTTTTAAGGTGCTTGCTGACAACTAGTCTAGGATTGTCATACTTTTTCTTGAGGTTCTCAAGAAATTCATCGTAATTCTCCTCGATGATGTCAACTCCATTGAGATCGCGCTTGGCTGGGCCATCTAGGTGCTTAGATAGCTGCAGAAATTTTTCGATTGGTGGGTAGAAATTGTCTTCGTGAATTAATTTATTGAATAACTGGTAGAACGTTGGCCACTCGCGCCAGTCGCCAGTAAACATAGGGAGTTCAAGCCGTTGGAGTTTTACACGAGGACCAGGCTGGCGGGGGTTTTGATTAAATTCGGTGGAGCTGGGTTGAGATGCAGCGGATGGTGTGAGTTGGTCAAATTTCTGTTGCAGTTTAATTTTGAGCGCGATCAAGGTCTTCTCAACGGTAGCTCGTTCAGTTTCTTGCGGATCGATTTCACCTTCAACAGGCACTGTTGAGATTTCCTCGATCTGAGTTTGAATTTCTTCAAATTCGAGCTCAATTTTGGTGATTGTGTCGAGCCAAACCCTGACGGAGGCCTTGTCATCAAGGAACTCATCGACACTTTTGGAAGCACGCGTTAATTTGCTTTTAATGACGCCTCGTTTTTTAGTAAGCGCTTGCATGATTATTTAGAAATTAGAAATTAACGAATGAGTAGTATTTACTATTAGAGTGGAGGTCGGATTGATGACGGCGACGGTGAGACGAAGTAGCGGTTGCGAATCGAAGTTGAGGGATTGCCAGAAGGTACGTTGAGAGCTTCTAGAGCACGTTGATCGTCGAGATGACGCGTTATCGCCGAGGAAGCGAGCTGGTTGCCGGGGACGAGTTGTCACGCGGCGAGTTAATCACCCGAAGGCGCGTTACCGCTGGGAAAGCGGGTAGGTTGCCGCGAAGGGCACGTTGATGCCACGAAGGGCGCGTTAATTGCCACGAAAGGCACGTTTTCACCGCAAAAGGCGAGTTTGATTCGCGACGAACACTTCGCACTCACCGACACTACGTCATCGACGCGACACAATAGTTTATCTCGACATCGCGATCGTATACGAAATCACAATTAGTAAAAAGAGAATGTACATACGGAACGAACTTTTAAAAAGTTGAATGTTTGTTAAATGTTATTGCCGGTATCCGGCCCGAAGGACCATGTTCGAGCGCGAGAATCTTAAATAAAGCAGAATGCTCGCGAACGTATAAAGCTGTTTATTCAAAAGGCACATGAACAGAACTAGACTAGGTTACAAAACTTATATCTAGGTGAGATGTAGCTCGCTCGGCAGGAGCATGCTAAGCGAGGGTGGAAACGGAGGGATGAAACAGGATGTCGTGAAGTTGTTTTGGAGGCGAGAGAGGATAAGGGAGAAAAGAGAAAGCGGTGAACTGGACTTCAGGAATGTGGAATTGTAGGGTGGTTTGGATGGAAAACATGTGAAGGTGATTCTCACTTGAACACTTTTTTTTTTTTTAGTAATGAAGCATATGGGAATTTTTTAAAAAAGTGGCTCTATCCCAGAAAATTGATCATTTTTTTCAAACAAAAAAAAACCGTTTTTTTTTCTATGAGAATTTGAGATTTTCTTCTACAAAAAAATAAGAGATTTTTTTTAATTCAATTAGTACATTATTTTGAAAAATATTTTTTCCCATAGAAAATTGAGATTTAGTAAGATTTTTTTCTTTAAAAATGAAAGATTTTATCCTATGAACGAATTTTTTTCACTCTTTTTCTCCAAAAAAATTTGAGAAATATCGATACTTTAACTTTGGAAAAATTTTGATTTTTTTTCGAGAAATTGAAATCGAAATTTTTTTTCCAAAAATGAGAGATTTTATTCCAAACAGAAAAACCGTCTTTTTGCTCCAAAATATTTGGAAATAATCAACATTGTATAAATATTTTCTCAAAAAATTTACAATTTTTTTCATACTAACAAAAATAGAAATTTTTCCTCTAAAAAATGTAAGTTTTTTGTTCTTTTTTTAAAAGATTTTTTTTTTCATTACTTTTTCCCCCAAAAAATTGAAAGTTTTTTTTTCTTTAAAATATTTGGAGATAATTAAACTTATATTCAAAAAATTAATAAGAGCATTCTTTCTGCATAAGAAACGACCTTTTTTTATAACAAAAACGATTTTTTTCCCATAAAAATTGAAAGTTTTCTTTTAAAAATTTGAGAATAATTTTCAAATCTGTATCTGCTTACTTCAGAAAAACTGAACAGTGGATCTATTTTTGAAGGGAAATCGAAAAAAAAAGTCAACTTCTCTTCAAAATTGGACGACTTTTGGACATTTTGTCAGATATTCTGAAACTTACATTTTTATAAAGATCGATTTTTTATAAATTTTTCCTTTTTTTGCATCATAAGAACTGAGTTGTTAGAAAATATATATATTTTTTAAAATGATTTTCTTTTTCTATGAGAATGTGAAATTTGCTTCCATAAAAAAATTACGTGATTTTTGTTCTCCAAAATTTAAAAAAAATGTTCCCCTAAAATTGAGATTCATTTAAAAAATTTTCTCCAAGAATGAAAGATTTTATTCTGAACAGAAAATTAGATATTTTTTTTTGTCTCAAAATGACCGAATTCGTCCTAAACTAAAATGGCGATTTCTTTCTGTAAAAAATGTAAGATTCCTTAAAAAAAAAAAAAAAAAAAAAAAGAACAAATATTCATTCATCCCTACAAAAATTGGAAGATTTCTTATCCAAAACTTTGAGAAATATTTTTATTTCAGAAAAACTAAGAAATTTTCTTCTTCTCCAAAAATTGATTTTTTTTAATTGAAAGTTGTTTTTTTTTTTTTTTCATTAAAACATTTGGGAATAAATTTATTTTATTTTATTTTTTGTAATGAGAGCTTCATTTCTACATAAAAAAGACATTTTCTCAAGATTTTTTTTTCAAAAGAATTGAAATTTTTTTATTTTAAAACTTGAGAATAATTTCACTGAGAAAATTCTAAGAATATTTTTTTCAAATGTTGATAAAATGAAACATAGGCACCTACTTAGCTTTTTTACGAACAGGAAGGGGTGTTCCCGCTCGTTCCGGCTCAATTCGAGCACTACCTACGTACATAGAATAAGATGAGCTTTCATAATAATAATAATATGTTTCTTTTAATAATCGCAAATTTTAATATTCGAGGCATGATATTTATTATTTTTGAATTTCACATAAATGATCCGCCTTCGCATTTGCTTCGTAGCCATTTTTATTTCGCCTTATGTACTTCAAGAGCTGCACCTCATTCGTCTAAAATAATTTTTTCCTTTTTACAAATCGTAAGAAATGCATGAAAATCCTTTCTTAAGCTGAGATCGGAATTGTCTGGAAAGAAAATCCGACACTGAAAGCGTTTCGACGTAATTTATTACTCATTTCTAGTAACTCTTCGTCATGTATTTGAAACGATGAACAGATCAATAGCGTTTTAATTGGTCGATTTGACTGGGATGATATAGTCAAAAATATAAATTATCCGTTGGTTACTTTTCTGGTAAATTAAATTAATTTTTGTAAACTGTAATAAAAATTCTTATCGAGAGTAAAAAGTCGTAATTTTATTTTTACTCGCATGGACATTATCATTTCAATAAAAATCGACTAAAAAAGCCTCTTAGTAGAAACCATAAAACAGGTACTCGAAGCCGATGTACGGCAATTTATTTGCTTCGAATTTCTTTTATTTTTATAGCAAACCCCCAATTGTGACCTTTTTATATAGACAAAATAGGCGAAAAGCGTACATCCTGCGGCACCTGTATTAAAGCTACAGCATGCGAAGATTTTTCATGGCTCTTGCTGAATAAATCCAATTACATTTGACGATACACGAACAGCAGATAAAGGAAAGTCTATATGTAGTTTTTAACGTTACAAAAATCACGTAATCCCAGCGCATCCAACTAAAGGAATAAGGCCTAAACAATGGCGAAAATTCCATCATGTTCAGAGAGGCCGAAATCAACCAACCATCCAATCGGTTAGATAGATTTAGTCTTGTTTTTTTGAATCACGAGTAGCGTTTCAATGTCACGCTACATATGTAAACTTTTATCGAGCAAAAAAGAGAAATTTGATATTTTTTTCGAAGACCACATTGGCCGCAAGGGGCGCCTGTTTGGTCGAAATTTACATCTTTTATGTGTTAAAAAAACATCGCGAGGGTTTTCAGGTTTATTTTATTTATTTGCGAATTACTCTTTGATTGAAGGGTGCACCTTGTACACCTCAATGTAGGGTGAAATCCGTGTTTTATAAAATTTTAAATGGAAGAAAGAGTTTCTTTAAAATTATAAGAAACAAAATCAAAAAAAAAAAAAAAAAAAAATTGAACGAAATTCAAAACTACATAAATGAGGTAGGCTAATATTACTTAAGACATTTTGGAAATACTTATTTGCAAAGTTTATAAAATGTTTCGAAATAACAAAATTTAAAAAAAAAATTGAGCAAAATTGTTTTTAACCAAACTTTTTATTTAAACAAAACACGAAATTTAAAAAAAACTGGAAAATTTGTTTTTGAACAAATTTTTAAGTGAGTAAATTCATTTTTTTTAAACTTAAAAATTGAAAAAATTGTTTAAAAAATTAAAATATTTTTTATTATTTTTTGGTACATACAAATATTAGGAAAATTTACTTTACCAAAATTTGATAAAACTCAAAATAATGAAATACAGTAGAACTTTGAATAATAGGATGAAAGAAGATCAGAAATGATCGATTTTTTTTTAAATGCAACAAAAAACTTAGTACCTATTGCCAAAATTTTATAGAAATGACGAAAAACAGATAACGAAAAAAGTACATAACGAATCATTTCGGATTAAACTAAAACTAATAAAAAATAGGTAGATTTTAAAAAATTCTTAATGTTTTTAAACCTTTATCAAAAAAAGGGATAAATTTCATTTAAGAGAAAAAAATCCATTTTTTAGAATAAAAAAATTCAATTTTTTGAAATAAAATTTTTGAATTTTTTTCGAAAAAATTTTAGAATAAGTATATTTCATTTTGATTTTTCTTCATCTGAATTTTAAAAAATTTACAATTTTTTTTAGAATAAAAAATTTTACAATATTTTGGGATAAAATTATTAATTTTTTTTCTGGAACTGATTTTTTTTTTTAAATAAATTTTATTTAAAATATAATTTTCCCCCTTTTTAAACATTTTTTTGGAAATTGAGAAAATTATCATATTTTTCAAATTTTTTCAGGAAAAAAATTTCCGAATTTTTTCGGAGCATCGATCGGATAATCGGAAGTTGGATAATCGAGGTAATCGAGGTTCTACTGCGTATAAGTATAAGTACCTACTTAATTATTGCTAAAAAAAATATGGAAAAAACTGTCTTTGATCCTAATTTTGCAAAATTTGTTTTTCAACAAAATTTAAGAAACTTTGCTCAGAAAATAATAATTAATATAGGTAAATTTGATTTTTTTTTTTTGAATAATCATAGTAAAAAATTGCCGAAAATTTTTTTGAATGAACATTGATAAAATTCATATTGAAACAAAACTCGATAAAACATTTTTAGAAAAAAAAATGACTTGAAAAAATTGTTTTAGAAGAACACGATTCGAGAATATTTGTGTTTGAAAAAAAAATGAAAGAAATTTGTTCAGAATAATTCTAATTAATTCTAAGGTAAATTCGTTAAAAAAAATGAAAAATTGAAAAAAAATTGAACAAACATTCAGAAAGTATATTTTAAATAAAATTTGATAAAACGTGTTTAGAACAAAATGAAAGAGAAAATTTTTCAAAAAAAATTGAAAGAAAATTATTTTTAAACAATACAAAATTTGGGAAAATTTGTGTTTGAACAAAATTTGGGAAAATTTGTGTTTAAACAAAATTTGAAAAAAAAATAATAACTGAACAAAATTTTTGAAAATAGGTATGTCTTGATAAAAATTTGAAAAAAAAAATCGTTCAGAAAATAATTTAATTTCAGATAAATTTGATGAAAAGAATGAATTACCTAAAATTAAGCGAATTGCTTCAAAAAATCCAAAAATGTGATTTTGAACAAACTTTGAAGAAATTAGAAATCAATGAAATCATAAAATTCAAGAAAAATAACTGTTTCTACAAAAATAAAAATAAATGTTTTGAACAAAATACGGGGAAATTTGTTTTTGAAAAAGATTTGAAAAAAAGAGTTTTCAAACTGAATTCGAAAGAATCAGTTTGAAATTTGAGGAAATCAGTTTGAAACAAGATTTAAAAAAATTGTTTTTAGCTTGGCTGAAAAAATTCATCATTTAAAACATTGTTAAAAAAAATTCTTTTGAACAAATAAAAATTCTGAAAATTCATTCTACGTAAATAAAATTTGATAAAATTTATTTCAAACAAAATAAAAGAGAAATGTTTGGAAAATTTTCAAAAAAAAATTTTAACAAAATTTGAAAAAAATATATTTTGAATAATTTTGAGAAAATTTGTTCAGAAAAAAATTTGAAAAAATTGATCAAACATAATTTGTGAAAATTGTTTTGCTTAAAATTTAAAAAGTTGTCCGAAAAATACTTAGTTTAATTACTTTCAGGTAAATTTGATTAGTTAGGTATTAAAAAAAAAAAAAAAAAACTAACTTAAAATAACTACTTAATTAAAATTAAACAAATTGTTTTAAAAAATTTAAGCTGCGATAATTTGATTTATAATTCTTCCAAATTTCGTTTAAATTATTTAAAAACTTTATAATATTACCTTGGGCAAAAATTTTACCCAATACATGTAAGAAAAAAACTAGTATTTTTATTTTCAACTTCATCTTATTTATACCACTAACGTAAGACATGGATACGAAAACAATACATCATAAGAAGTAAATAGTAGGTATATTCGTATGTAGAACTATGGCACTCCCAAAAAGCTGTCATCGAGCACAATTTACGACAAAAGATGAAAATTGTGGCCGAAATTTACGCGTGTGTCGTATGGTTCGTCGAGGCATAAAATTCACTTGTTTGTACAAGTTTCAAGATGCTAAAAACGTGACTTTTATGTGGAAATAGAGGCAGTAAATACGAATAGAATTGGAAATATTTATAAATGAGTTTGTTTGACTTTCGATCATCGTTGTTCAAATCCATCGAGCGAATTGAATTTGTGATTTTACGAGTATATCTTACAACTGTATGGCTTGTGCGCAATTCTGTATAAACTTGCAAGTTCGAGCCGTACTTTATTATCTATCGATGTTCATTGTTGACATACACGACACAGTACACACGTTAAACGAATTTTCCAACCTAGAATGGCGGGATTCCCCTTTGTGGGATTTTTTTTGGCTCGAAATAAATTACGACGTGTAAATTGAAGTGAAAATTTGAAAATTAATTGGCCATTGTGAATTCTTACGGTGTAATAAAACGTACAACCCTGTGAACTTTTCGTTTCGCCGAATCGAATGAAATTTTACGCGATGAAAAAATATTCCGGTTATTTAATTTTAACGCGTACGCGACACGAGTGTTAAATTATAAGCACCCAAGAAATAAAAAGTTGAACCGTATATGACAAAACTAATGTATATCAAAATCAGATCCATATTACCCCGCACCCCCGCTCGCCATCCTATTGCATTCTTGTCGCCTGTTTAAATTCATTGTCAACTGGTAACATTTTCACTTAGTAAATCAGTAGGTTATATGTAACAATCTGAATGTCAAAAATGATAGACGACAGAATTGTACGCGGTGCGGTGCGACGTTCCAAAAAAAAAGTTCCAACTACGTGATATCTTTGGTATTTCTATTAATCATCAAAACATCATGTTAACCCTGGAAAGACAGCACTCATGCAACCATCGCATCGTTGCCATTTTGCCGAATACGAAACCGAGCAAGTCTGCATGTCTTGCATTCATAAAAGACTTCTATCTTGTTATGTATGCGCGTCGTAAAGACTTTTTCGTGTACAACTCAAATTTAATGTACTGTGGCAAAAGAAATACTACAGCTATGTTTCCTAACTGGAAAGTTTTTATCATTCTTTTTTTTTTGCAAGATCACCAAATAATAAACGAAAATCATTTTTTTTGCCCTCGGAAGACGAAAAGAACGTAGAGCGTGCAGAAATTTACCTCGGTTATGAAAGCAAGCATTGCTGAAACGGAAGCTACTGCGGTGAATTTTGTTCGGTGACTTTTTCAGGTCTATTTTTCACCGAGGAAATATCTACTATTAACGTGGAAGGAACTTGTCAAAAATGAGAGGAGGAGGGGAGGAGAGAAGAGGGTCTGCCTTATGATCATGCCAGAATCCATATGAAGAGGTTTTCATTTTTGTGCTTTCTTATTTTATTTCCTTATAACGATGTTTTTTGGAAAAAAGTTCAGAATCTTGAAACTTTCATATTTTAGGAAGCGAGAGAAGGGAACCCTGCTTAAAATTTTCGATTCACGGTTTTTATGATTTTATGTAAAAAAAATCCTCAGGAATAGAAGTGAAGTGGTTTCAGCTCTGTTCCTTAAAAAATGAAGAAGTTATTTAATTTTTAAAGCAAAAAAAAAAATCAATTGAAAAAATCCATTTTTTCCAATTCAAGAAAAAAAATAGTTTTAGATTTTTTTTAAATGTTTCTCCTGTGAAACTTCATTTTTAGACGTAAGGTCCCTTTCCCCATGTTCCCTCGCAAATTATTTCTTTTTTAAAAATCCACGACATGAAAAATGTTTCAAAAGTAATTTTTTTAAGTTTTATACAGAAGTGAATCATCGTGAAAACATTTCTTTTACACTGTGTAACTTTATTACAGATAAATTTTCAAAAAATAATAAAAATTTTGCTAACTGGCGAAATTTTAGTAGGTATGAAAGAAAAGTTTGCCAAATTTTTAGAAATTTATTTGAAAACTATTTTTCAATTTTTTTTTATTTATTTTTTTTCATTTCAACATTGAAAAAAGTATATCCAAAGAATTTGTTCAGTAGATACAAATTTTCTTAAATTTTGTTCAAATAATTTTAATTTTTTTCATACCTATTGATTTGTTTTTTCTAAAATATTTCAAATTTTAATAAAATAGATTTTCTCATTTTTTTTTCAAAAACAAATTATTATCTATTTATTTTTTTTCAAAACAAATTTTCATCAAGTTTTTTCAAATTTTACTTGAAAATATTTTTTTTGACTTTCGATTTTTTTTTTTTAATTATTGTTACGATTTTAAAATTTATCGGCCACCAATTTCGTACTAAAACTCGTACTTTATTCTTATTGGACCACGTCCTTTACGTGGTTTTCGTATTATAATTTCGACCACGTCAATTATTTGATTATTCGTTTTTGTTTCGTTTATACTAAATAAATGTCTCGTAATTTTGTCGAGTACGATTTTTTCGAACAATACGATTTTTTCGTTTAATTCCCAACATGGTATCAGCAGCGTTGGTTTTTGTTATGTTCGTTTATTTTTACGTTCGATTTCGTCGAGTCATTTTCAAGTCATTCGTAAGTAATGTTTTCGTCGTTCGATGAATACTCGTAGTACTCGCAGTGATTCGCGAAAGCAATCCGAAGATCGAAATTCCGGTGATTTTTCAGGCTTTCGTGAGTCTGAAACAAAATTTTCAAAAGCGAAAAAACGTAAATTTCGCAAACAACTCGCGAAATCGCGCGGTGAAAATTCTTCACCATCATCGCCATCCGATTCCAGCTCTTCGAGCTCTACGTCTAACGAGTTCCACGACGTCTCGGACGTAGTCGAATCTACGATCGAATCGACAGCATCCGTTGCTACAACGATACCCACGACAGCATCCGTTGCGCCAATCGTATCGCGAGTTGAAGAAAATATTGACGACGATCATTCACCGATTCAATCCGAATACGATTCATCCGACGAAATGGCTTCAAACTCGACGAACATAGCTCCTCATCTGGTTTTCCGAGGGTCGGATTACGAAAACTGGAAGAAAAGAATAGAGTTAATGCTCAAGTCGAGAAAATTGGGCGATACGATTAAGAGCGTAGAAGGTGGTAAGGCTCCGGATAAAGGTATCCAAGCTTTTGAACTTATTATTAATCATATGGATAACGAAGTTTTTAAACTTGTCCGCGAAGACTGTAATCCGTATAAGTTGTTCATAGAATTAGACGATCGTTATACGAAAATTTCCGAAGCCAAAATTGTATCGCTACGCACGAAGCTCGCTACGATCGATATTTCGAAATTTAAAACACCGAGAGAGTACGTCGACGCCGTTACGCTGTTAATAAACGAGCTTAGCCGATGTAAGATCACGATCAGTCCAGCCGAAGAATACTCGTATCTTATAGCAGGCCTTAAAAATCACGAGAAGTTCACCCAAGTCAAAAAGACAGCCGAGGGATTACTCCACGTCACGAGCGCCGACCCAAAGATCATAAAAGGACTCCTCTGCGACGATGATGACCTCAATCACGGCGACAATCCATCCACGAGTGGTAATAATTCATCGACGACGAAAGGTTCGGCTTTTGCAGCGACGACTGAAAATAAAAAGAACGATAATTCGGGTAATAAAAAACCTTATTGCTACAAATGTAAACGCGTTGGTCATCTTACGAAACAATGTAAGTCTCGTAATAATAATAATAATAATAGTAACGATAATTCTCGAAATTCGAATACGCGTGGTAATTATAATGGTACGAATAATTCGGGTACTCGTAATTCTACATTCAGTTGCTATCGGTGTGGCGGTGCTGGTCATATTGGCCGGAACTGCCCCCGATACGGAGATGAGGCCAACAAGTCTCGTACTGCGAGAAATTCGCAAGGTAATTCGTCGAATGATCGTCCGCGTCCGGCTCCGTCTGCTAATCTTAGTTCAACGACCTCTCGAGACACGATAAGTTTTTCGCGAGCGCTCATCTCATCTACGAGCGATCTCACTCGTAATTTTAACAACGTCGGTTTCATATTAGATTCGGGCGCGTCACACCATATGTGTAACGACCCTAGCCTCTTCACGAATCTTGAAATTTCCGTATCGAATCATCGCGATGTTCATGTAGCCAAACGCGACGTAATTATTAAGTGCGAAGGTACAGGCGATATTTACGTAAAAAATAGTAAAGGCGTTACGTTTAAATTAACCGATGTTAGTTTCGTACCCGAGTTAGCCGAGAATCTCCTTTCCGTTAACATTTTAAGAGAAAAAGGTTGCGATTTGTTAATAGGGCAAGACGTTAAATTTATTGTTCGAGAAACCGGCGAGGAGATTACGAACGTTCATGTTTTAAATAATGGTCTATTTCTCGTAAATTTTGAACTCGCGAATGCACGTAATTTCGATTATGCGCTAAATATTTGGCATCGCAGATTAGGACATTCGTCGAAGAAGGTCCTTTACAAAATCGACCCTATGAACGTAGACGTAAGACCTCAAAATTGCCCATCCATGAGCGATTGCGGCACATGCTGCAAGGCCAAACAGCCTTCTCATGCTTATAACGAAGAACGTTATCGTTACGACCATCCCTTAGATTTAGTTCACGTCGACGTTGTGGGGCCAATGACCGAGGCTATCGATGGCGAAAAGTATCTCGTAATTTTCGTAGACGATTACACGAAATGGGCCGTCTCGTATGCAATTTTCCGTCGTTCAGAAGTAGGTAATAAATTACGTAGTTTCGATTCGATCGCTAGTAATCTCTGGAATACGACTCTGAAACAGATACGCTGCGATAATGCAGCAGAGTTTATAGGTGGAGAATTTTGCGCGTATGCTGAAGAAAAGGGAATGCGAATTGTCGCGGCTGAACCATACGAACACGAACACAATGGTACGGCTGAGCGATTTCTTCGTTCCCTTCTCGAGAAGCTTCGAGCTTTGCTTTTTGATATGCACGTACCGCCCAAGTATTGGGTTTACGCTGCATACTCGGCTAATTATCTCTACAACCGATTGCCGAATTCGACACTTAATTACGAATCTCCGTACGAGCGATGGTATAGTCGCGTTCCGAATTTAAAACACGTTCGATTATTCGGTTGTGTTGCAAGGGTAAAAGTACCCGATGAACGAAGGTCGAAGATCGACCCTAAATCTCGCGATATGTTACTCGTAGGTTTTACCGAAACAGGCTATGTACTGCTCGATGTCTTCTCAAATTATGTTACGATATCTTCTAACGTACTTTTCAACGAGTCTAAAGGGTACGACGATCTAATTAACGGTACTACGGATAATTTCGTGAATGAAGATAGCGCGAGCGATTCAACACCGACGAATAGTACGAGTACTGGTACGAGAGATGAATTGCCAGGTACGAGTGGTACGAATGTAGGTACGAGTGGCACGAATGGAGCTGCAAAAGATTCGATTGATTCGTCCTCTTCTGGCACGAGTAATATTTCTTCTTCCTCTTCGAACGTTTGCGCTAATTTACGTAATTTTGCCGATGACGTGTTGCCTGTGAAAATTAATCTGAGTGAAAAGTACGAAGGAAATATATCGAATGCGTATGTATGTAGTGAATCCGAGCTTACCTACGATGAAGCTGTTAATGGACCGGAGCGTGAGCAATGGAAAATAGCGATCCAGGATGAGTTAGACGCTATGTCGATGAAGGACGTGTGGTATAAAGCGACGTCTGAAGAAGTTAAAAAAAGCGATTTTTCGGAGGTTGATTCGAAGTGGGTGCTCCGTAAGAAGATCGATGTTAATGGTAAAACAAAATACAAAGCGCGATTAGTTTTACGAGGTTTTAAAGACAAAAGTACGTATGAGATCGACGAAATATACGCACCTACCGCTGACGTTAGCTCGATTCGTATTCTTACCTCGTTGTCCGTTGTTAATCGTTGGAAATTACATCAAGTCGATGTTTCGACAGCCTTCTTAAATGGCATCGCAACTCGTGCGATTGTATTTCGTCCTCCTAAAGGTTCATGCGATGATCCGGATATTTTCTACGTTTTAAAAAAGTCATTATATGGCTTAAAAACTTCACCCAAGAATTGGAATACTCGACTTCACGATTTTCTTACCAATTTAGGTTTCAAACGTTCGAGTGTAGATCCCTGTTTCTATATAAACGGTGATGACGATGATCCTACTCGTTGCATATTTATCATATATGTTGATGATTTCTTAATTTCTGGGTACGATGAACAGCTCATCGATTGGTTAATTGATAGGTTAAACGAGGAATTCGGCGTACGCGTCGCGAAATCTGTTGAAAAGTTCGTAGGTTTAGAATTTATTTTCAATTCTGATGGTATTTCGCTTCATCAGAAATCGTATATCGATGAATTAATTAATTTTTACGATTTAAGTGATACGAATTCTATAAAATCACCCATGGAACCGAGTTTACAAATCTCAAATAGGACTCTCGATCCGTCTTTTGAAACGAAACTACGTGGTATTATTGGTTCTCTCGGTTACATTTCGCGCGGTACGAGACCAGATATCGCATTCGCCGTAAACTTTCTCGCTCGATATCAACATGTCGCGAACCATTCGCTCTTTGTATATGCGATCAGGATACTTAGATACCTGAAAACAACGAAAAATTACACGTTAAATTATAAAATTCGTTCAAATTTCGATACTACCTACCCGGTAGAAATCCTTGTCGATGCCGATCATGCCGGTGATAAACTCGATAGAAAGTCTACGTCTGGTTTTATGACGTTTCTTTATGGTAATTTGGTCGTTTGGCACGTGAAGAAACAGAATTTTGTTTCTACTTCCTCGGCTGAGGCCGAATACGTTGCCCTTAGTATAGCTGCTAAACACGCTTACTTTATTAAACAATTACTCGTTAATTTTAACTTACCTATTAACTTGATTCCGATTTTTTGCGATAATAGTGCCGCGATTTCGATCGCGAATACGTCCGAATCGAAAAGGACAAAGCATATTGATATTGCCTATCATCATGTCCGTGACTTGATCGATAAGCAACACATCTTCACCGTTAAAATTTCGAGTAAAAATAATCTAGCGGATATTCTTACTAAATCGACAGCGACTGTTATATTCGTTAATTTTTGTTATATAATTTTCGATTTATAAGTATCATAATTTTTCGTACGATTATTATTTTTAAGTTGCGTTTGTTTCGTACAAGTAAATATTTTTGTCGTGCGTTATGATTTAAGTTTTGTATTTCATTCGTTATTATATTTCGTATTGTATTTTTCTTTTTCGCGTTAGGCGTTATTTTCTCGCACGATTTTTTTTCAAATTTTTAGGTACGAGTTTTAGTCCGAAGGGGGTGTGTTACGATTTTAAAATTTATCGGCCACCAATTTCGTACTAAAACTCGTACTTTATTCTTATTGGACCACGTCCTTTACGTGGTTTTCGTATTATAATTTCGACCACGTCAATTATTTGATTATTCGTTTTTGTTTCGTTTATACTAAATAAATGTCTCGTAATTTTGTCGAGTACGATTTTTTCGAACAATACGATTTTTTCGTTTAATTCCCAACAATTATGATAATCTAAAAATAAGTTTTGTACGAAACAAATTTTATTTTGAAACAAATTGATTTTTTCTGAAAATTTTTAGAATTTCAATCAAGTACATATTTCCTTCAAATCTTTCCTTAAATTTTGTTGTGAACAAATGTTGTCAGATATTCTGAACCGATATTCTTAGATTCTACACTGGTTTTCTTAAAATTTTTAGTCTGAACATTTTTTTCCAAATCATGTTTTAGACTGATTCTATTAAATTTTATTGGAAGACTTTTTTTTTGAGAATTTTGTTCAAAACATTTTTTTTAAATTTTATTTTTAGAGATATACCTACGTAAAATAATAAGTTTTATAAATTTTTGTTTGAAATGAATTTTCCAATTTTTTGGATATACAAACGAATTTTATAAGATTACCAAATTAAAAAAAATTATCTAATCTCAAAAATTAACAAAATAAATTTGCAATTTTTGCAGAATTTTGAAGATGAATTTCCACCTACATCAGAAAAAATTCAATTTTTGAGATTAACCTCATTTTAATAATTATTGACGTTTAGCTGATTAATTTTAATTTTTTTTTAAAAATATTTTTGATATAATTCCAAATCTTTTCTTAAAAATATGTAAGAATTATTGAAAAATGGAAAAATTTAATCAAACGTTGAAAAGTGAATAAATGACATTTTTCAGTGTTTTTTTTTTTTTTTTTTGAAATCCAACTGAATTCTAAAAATTGATCAAACATTGAAAACAGAATTTCTTGGACGTTTTGAAAATTTAACTGAACCTAAAAAATTGATAGAACCCATTAAAATTTGAAAACTACCAGATTTTGAAAATTTACTAAAATTCAAAAATTTAAAAGACGATACCTATTTACATTTGAAAAAATATTTGAACTGTAAAAGTTAATCAAGCATTAAAAATTGGTCTTTTAAATTTTTTTGAAATTTTATGTGAATTTAAAAGAATTATTCAATTTTGAAAGTTTATTAAAATGTTAAAATGAATAAATTTTGAATTTGCACCTAATTTTGTAAATTAATTCGCTGAATTTCACATGCTAAATATTTACTAATACTCACACGCTAAAAAATTCAGTATATTTTCAAAAATAGTAAAATTAACGAAACTTGAAAAATCAACTTTTTGCACTTCCAAAACAATTTTGCTGAATTTTTAAAATTTTCAAAAATGTACTGAAGTAAGAATAGAATTTTACGAATTTGAAAAATATAGCCAAAATAATTGCAGAAATTGATCCAACATCAAAAATTGGCCTTCTTCAATTTTTTGAAAGTTTCACTCAACTTCAAATACTAATTTTATTTCAAAAATTATTTTTGAATTTAATCAACAATTTTTCATTTTTATCGACATTCTTGAAGTGGCTGTGTCATGTCATACTCACGAAAAATTTTAATTCTAGATTTTCCAAAAAGTATCATCAATCGTCTATCGTCAAAATTTTAAACCTCAAACCTCATGTTCATCAATTTTTATATTTCTTCGGAAACTGTAATTTGATGCCATAAGTTGTTAGACAGAACTTATGGAAGTATTCAACTCATCGTTAAGAGGTTTCCAAAAAAGTATAAACTACCATCTCGAAAGTCGAAAATTCCGTTTCTTACGTTTCCACTTTTCATATCACATTGGTTAAAACTTACTACCTTCATAGCCGGAGGACTTCCACGAATAAGAAAAGTGGGTCAATTGAATTTTTGGAAAAAGTTCGAAGGCTTTGAGAAAGTGGATAAAGTTACGAGTGAAGAAAGGCTCAACTGTATGGTACTAGTTGCAAAATTTAACGAGCAATGACACCGAAAACCTGAAGCCGCGTATTCAATAAGAAATTGAGAAGGTGATATGATAGGCTGACATGAAAATGAGAACGATAGAACGAGTTATTATTATCTATTATTTTTTTTTTGTTAAGGAATGGCCACAGGTTGGTGATTTAGAAGAGATGCGGTGTGGTCAAACCTAAATCGTAAACAATGTGTTAATTATAAGTATCTATTTCAAGGGTATTATCTGTGAAGACATGATTGGACATGATTATAAACCAAAGTTACTTATTTTTTATATAAACTATGGCTGCTTCTCGTCAAAGACCAAAACCAATCTACATTCTTACAGTGACCTCCATTTTCACCCTGATAAAATTTTCTTCTCGAAATATTCGAATAATAAGTACAAACGTGAAACAATTACCAGCATAAAAGCTAAAAGCATATTTTGTCGAAAATTACCAACTTGAATGACGCATATATGAAATTTACATGTCTGTGAAATTCTCTTCAAATGAGATAGGAGGTAGTAGGTACAGTTTGCCTGTGGGGAACTTGTTTCAGAAGGCTCTATTATGTAAGTTAGAAGTCTATTAAAACTTTAAAACTACGTTTGCAATTAGTTCCTAATAAAAGTTAAATGGAAGGCTTTTGTTTTGACCGTACCTATCAAAAAATAAATATTTGTATTTTAAATTTCACTTTGAAACGATATTGAATCAAAGCATCGATTAAAATGCCCATCAGTTTGCGCAGACTTTGCGAAATGAAATTTATAGTCGTTGAAGTTTATATGTTCGTATAACGTATGCCTTTGAATCTCGCCCACAAAAGAAAAGAAGTGCTTAGTAAGTAGTCAAGCCGTTACTCGAGAGCCGAATTTTTGAATCCAATCTGGTAGTCGTTTGAAAACGTCTTTAGTTTTGGTATTTTGGTTTCAGTTTCACTTTTAATTTTAGTTCCAGTTTTAGAATATTAGTTTTGGTTTTCAGTTGTAGTTTCAGTTTTTTAATTCAGTGACACAAAATGATGAATACAAATCACAGAAGTGGGTTCAAGAAAATCAAAGTTTTCAGCTTCAGATGTGAGCTTCGCTCCAAACCCTTGGATCGACAGTTTTAGCTTCTTTGGTATTTCGGTTCAGCTATAATAAACTTCCCTGCCAAAAAATTGGTTAATAACATGAATTTTTTTACATTTCACTTTACTTAAGGATCAAAAGGGGTCAACATGTCAAAACATATAAAATTCACTTCAGGATCATGAACTGAACCTAAGTAATTTGAGATTTCGATGCATCTAGACTATTTTGGGAGCCATATAGGCTGATCAAAGTGAATAAATGACCCCAAAATTCAATTTTGAGCCCTAAAAAGTGGTGGAACAACCTAGAAAGTTGAAATTAACAAATATCGGAGGTAATATTCTCTTACTGAAACAAATTTCAAGAGATTTCATCATTTTGAGGGTCCCCCAAAAAAGAGTTCAACTTCAGATTTGGAGCCTGAAGGTCAAAAACTCCAAAAGACACATCTGTGACCTCTATTTACTTCAGGTGCCAAATTTTGACCCCCTAGGTCATTTGGTTGGGCTGTAGGATGATCAATGTACTAAAAAGGTCGGTTAAAACGTGAATATTCTTGATATTTTTCACTCTACACCAGGGTCAAAAGAGGCTTATTGGTCAAAATCTACAAAAGACACATCAGTGACCTCCAACTCTGCATATCACATTTCGACCTCCTAGGTCGTTTGATTGGGACTGCAGGATAATCAACGCACCAAAAAAAAAGATGGGTTAAAACGTGAAAATATTATTGATTTTTGACCCTGTCCTAGGGTCGAAGTGGGTCCAAACATCAAAACTTACAAAAGGCACTAAGGCACATCAGGGGCATAAACTAAATCTAAGATGAAATTTTGAGCCTTTAGCCCAATTTGGAGGTCTGTAGGCTGATCAGTTTTGAAAAATGACTCAAAAAATCCACATTTTGGAGCCTAAAATGGGGTGAAGATAACTTAAAGGAGGCTGAAATTTGGATATGTTAGAGGTGATGATAGGAATTCTCATTGCGGATGCAAATTTCTAACAATTTCGTCTCTTTGACTCTCCACATATCTTCCCTTAAAAAAAAATTAGCTCGCCTCAAATTCAGGGCTCAAAGGCCAAAAACTCTAAAGGCGCTTTAGTGACCTCTACTGACTCTACATACCCAATTTTGACTTCTTAGGTCCTTTTGTTGGTGCTGTATGCTGATCAACGTCCCGGGAATGCTAGAAAAAAAGTCTTAATTTTTGTAGGGTCAAAAGAGGTCCAAAGGTCAAAAGCTACTAAAGGAACATCAGAGGCACGAGCAGAATCTACACACCTAATTTTGACCTCTTAGGTCATTTGGTTGGGGCTGTAAGCTGATTTTGTCCCGGGAAGCTAGCAGGGATGGAAAACCGTTAAAAATTTTTTTCTGGTTTTGGTTTGGTTCTGGTTTTCAAAAGGTATTGATTTGGTTTTGGTTGTGGTTTTGGTTTTCAAAATGTATCGGTTTTTGGTTTCGGTTTCGGTTACGGTTTCGGTTACGGTTTTGGTTTCGGTTACTTTTTTTTTAAATTTCTATCATAAATGACTTTAAAAACAAAACAAGTAATAAAAACATTGAAATTCAAAATTAATCTTTTGAGTTTTGAAATATGAATATGAAATACGAAAATATATAACAAATTATACGATTAAATTAAATTAAAATCGTCTTGAAATACCAAATACGATGTAAATCTGCCACTTTTTTGGCGGTCTTATCACTTTCCAACTTTTCCATCAAGTTTTTAGCTTTTTATAACGTGATTTCCGCTAGCTGCTTCTTTTTCGTGTTGTTCGCATTCGCACTCGCACAATTTCAAAGCCTCAGCCTCAAGGGAAGGGAATGGGGGGGAAAAATGAAAAAACCAAAACCGCTTTCAATTTTTACTGGTTTTGGTTTGGGTTTTGGTTATGGTTTTCGAACGTATTGGTTTTGGTTTTGGTTTTGGTTCTGGTTTTTATGATTTTAAGCGGTTTTTTTTTCGGTTCCGGTTTTGGTTCCGGTTTGGTTACCATCCCTGGAAGCTAGAGGAAGTGTTAAAATTCTTTTTTGACCCTACACAAGTGTCAAAAGGGGTTCAAAGGTCGAAAGCTACAAAAGACACATGAGGGGCACAAACTGAATCTACGATGAAAATTTTGTCCCCTAGTCCAATTTTGAGGGCTCTGTAGGCTGATCAACGTTAAAAGTTACCCCCAAATTCCACTTCTTGGAGCCTCAATCGAGGTGGGGATGACTTGAGAGGCTGAAATTGGAATATGTTAGAGATAATAAGGGTCCCCATCGCATCGCTTGTGAAAATTTCAAGAAATTTCATAAGTTTTGGTCTCTCCTGTGCCTTTTCAAAAGTGGGTCATATCCTCATTCAATATTCAAGTTATGGCCCAAAATTTCTAGGATATCAATCGCCCTTCTGAGGGACCTCACATAGCAAGTTTGACCTCATTTGACCCATTAGACGTGCGGGGATCTTCCATGTATTTTGATAGAATTTATAGGAATATGTGATATGGGCCAGATCGTCTTAATAGCCTTCGAAATCAGGATCGAACATAATAGTCACCCTTTTTTCCTTCAAAAATTCGGCTAAAAATTGAACTTTTGGAAAGCCTTAATGAACTCTCAACACGAAGAAGTTTTCGCTATAAAAAATGGAATAAAATTTATCAAACTGTTATCTTATCATTTGATCAAAAACTCGTAACTTTGGCTCTTTATTAAGACGTTGTGCAATTTCGAAATTCGATCCGATCACCCAACCTGCTCGATTAATTAATCAATTAAACACTGCATACGATGACAATCCGATTGTTGGTACATTGCAACTAACAACTAAGGTAAAACCGCACCATCAAACGGTAAATTGGCTTTGTGTGATAAAAGCACCCGCCCTTTTAATCGACTTTTACCAATAAACAGGATTTACTAGCAGTGTCATTCCTATGCTGGCTGTTACGGTTCGTTAATTCTATATTACACGCGTATACGTTTACGTATTCGTGTCATATTAAATTACCCGATAGTTAATTTAGTCCAAAGTTTACATAATTTTACCATAGGCCTACATTTAAATCATTTGCGGAGGGCGCGGGCGATGCGATGGTACGAAGAAGTTACACGCTTACGTAGATATATTTCCAACGCTTACATTATGCCTTGCTGGCTTTGTAAAAATAAGACAAATTTCATCATTCTAGTCACAATTTTCATTTTGCACAATTTTGCGAATACGAAAACGAAACAAGAAAAGCTTGTTTTTAAAATCATTGTTTTTACGAATTTCAGCCACCCTCGCGTCGCGTCGAGCGTTCTACGAAAATCTGAATATTTACCAACACAAAGTCCTTTAATTTTCTTTTCAATCGGGGTTCATAATTAGCCCACAAAGATGAGGAAAGAACGCCCAAAAGAAGTTCAAACGATTCAATCAAATTGAATTTCAAGGCGCAATTGGTTATTTTTATTTTATTCAAAGACGTAATTACTAATACCTATTGCGAATGATTTAAAAAAATAGGTAGTGATGTATTTTTCATAGAGTGGTCTACGTCTAGTCCTTTCGATTCGTGAACAATATAGATGAGTATTGAGTAGGCATGATTCATGCGTGATTGAAATTTTAAGGAATAGTGATTTTTTAAAGTTTTAATGGACAAGAAACAATTTTTTCAAATTTTGTTTCAATAAAAATTTCTTAAATATCGGATAAAATAACTGCCAATCTTTTTGAAATTTTAGTCAGAAATAAATTTGCAAATTTTTTGATTACAATTTTTTAGAAATTTTTCTAAAAATTGTTAGGTACAACACATTTTTTTAAAATTTAATTTGGAAAATAAAATTTTCGAGTTTTTTTAATAACAATTTTTTTAGAGTAGAATTTTAAAAATTTGCTTTCGCAATAATTTTTATTGATTACCAAAAAATGTGTATAGAGGCGAAACATTACTTAAATTGTGAAAATTCATTTCTTGCTATAAGAAGAAGTTTCAAAATTTAAATTCATAGGTCATTCCATGTCAATTCGGGGCCTGTTTCGACCTTAGGTCTTTTGATTTCGCTCAAAACTATAAACGTTTTCAAAATTTTATCAAAATTTGGCCAAAATCAAAATATTTTAGAATTTTAGTCAAAACCAATATTTTTTCAACTTTTTTTTTTATTAACGACATGTACAGCTACTAAAGGCTAGAGGCGTATCTATACGAACTCAAAACTATTTTTTTCACCTATACAAAATAAAAATTTTTCCAAAAGAAATCAAACCCAAAAATTTTTAAAAATGTTATCAATACAAAGTTTTTTAAAATACCTATTAGAAATCCCAACATTTTAAAAAATTTAATCAACCTCAAAATTTTTACAATGTTTCTCATACCAAAATAATTTGAAAACTTACCTAATTAAAACGAAATTTTTTCAAATTTTGTCGAAATCAAAAATATTTAAAACTTCGTCAAAACCAGAATTTTTCAAAATTTTCTCAATAGGTGGCCAATTTTTTAAAAATGTTATCAACACCAAAAATGTTCAAAATTTAATTAAAACATGATTTTTGAAATTTTTAAAGTTTTATCAAAACCAAAATTTTTTGAAATTTTATTAAAAATGGAATTTTCAAATGTCATCAATAATTAAAAAGGCACAATTTTTTTTTTTACAAATCAACACCAAAATTTTTCAAAATTAAGTACATATGTATATTCAAATTTTTTTTTTAAAACTTTGTCAATACAATTTTTCAAAATTTTGCTGAAAATGAAATTTTTTCCAATTCAAAATTTTTACAAATTTTAATGCCAAAATTAATTTTTTTCAAATTAATTTTATCAATACCTACTAAAATTTTTAAAAATTTTCTCAAAACGATTTTTAAAAATTTTTGTTTGTACCTAATACCTATCAATAGTTGGAGAATGAAATTTAAAAAAAAAAATTTTCTTTCGAAAAAGTTCTGAAAATTTAAAAAAAAAAAAAAAAAATTTAAATTTGTGTTTGAATGAAATTGAAAACCAATTTTCTGACAAAACTGTTGAATTTTTATTCTGACATGTTGCTTGTTTGAAATTTAATTGAAGCAGTTTTAGTTTTGTTCAGAACCAACCAATTTTCATGAAATTGTGTCGAAAATTGAATTTTCTTGATAACCTTTTTTTGAGAATAAAATTTTAGAAACTTCTCTTGACTTGTGTTCTCATACAATTTTTTGAAAATTTCGTCAACAATGAGATTACTTTTTTGTTTAATTCAAACTTTTTAGAATTTTTTTTAATACTTAACAACTTTTGAAAATGTTTTTGAAAAATTTTACGTTTGTATAAAATTTAAAGAACTAGGTATTTTCAAACAAAATTTTTTTTATTTGTTTTTTTCTACAAAAAAATGAGTTCATTTGAAACATCAATTTTTAAGAATTTCAGTTTATTCAAATACAAACTGTTCGAAATTTTTATTGAAAAATATTTTTGGACTCTATTTAAAATTTAAAATTAATATCTTGCCTATGTTTTTTGTTGAAATTTTTTATTACGAATTTTCGATGACGAGCTCATGTCTTCAATTAAGCTCTAAAGATTAATGGATTTGAAACCCGCGGGGCAGAAAATTTCTCTGTATTATGATACGATATAGTTGACTACATGTACTATGTACGTGTATTTTGTAAAATAGCGTGAAGTCTAATATCATACCAAGAGAATACTCTCACACTCAAAACACATCCAGAATGTAACCGCAACTCGATCTCAATTTACCAAAAATTTTACCCAAAAAGTTGGTAGCACGAGTAGAAGAAGTTTCATTCTTATCATATATTTTAAAGAAATTTAAAAAACTTGTGTAAAACTGCTGCTGTGTTGTGTAATTACATCAAAGCTTCGTATCTGTTTTCGTTTCCTTTTATAGTCGTAAAAGACAGTGAACAAGTTTTTCGCCCAAAAAGAGTGGAAGTTAACAACCAGCATAAAGTGCTCGGTTGAATTTAATTGTAAATTATTGTTTTTTGTTTGAAATTAATATTATTTAAGTTGGCAAAAAGACGTACAACATATATAAAATATTAAAAACTAGGTACCATAGTGTGGAATTGTAAAAACTTTACACACGGGTTGCGGAAAAGCTAGCAAACTTTTTTTTCATACAAGTAAGTATATTATATGCTGTATAAAAGGAATAATACAAAATCAAAAGCTACTGGTGTTACGTGCCTACGTGATTTCGCATTCCTTGTATTTTCTTCTTATTTCATAACTTCTTTTCTTTTGCAACTTCTTTATTCTTTTCTTTTTACTTTGTATTTTTCCCTCGACTCGCATACAGACGCTTATTTCCTTTTTATCATCGACGAATTACACTAACCCTTTGCGAGGTCATACTTCCATGACATTTACCATTTTTAAACGAGAAACTGAACATGTTTTCTTAAAATAGTTCGTGATTCCGCATATGAGATTATACCGCTCATCTCTTTCACGTCGTCCTCCTTTATTATCCATAAAAAAATCAACCTTTTATATGCGGTTATCAAGTGTAAAAACTTTTTCGCCAACGGTTTCGCATTCGCCTTTTTCTTCTTCTTAACCCGTCCCTTACGTACTCGTATAACTTTGCAACGTCAAATATGCTTGTTTTATATTTTATAGACTCGATAAACGGAACGAAATTGAAATAAAACCGCTATATACTCTATAAAAACTGTAACCGTACGGAAAGCATGGCTTATTGTTTCTTTGTGGTACCATTATAGCTTGAAAATACGAGTAAGAAGATGGAAATAAGTAATGTAACATACAACATACGATGATTACCTTCATTTTTTTTCAAACCTTGTTTTTGAGCTGTTTTCAAGATGTGAGATGAATTTTTTCGATATTTTACAAACGAAGAATCATGCAAAGAGGCATTACTTATCTGCAAAAAGGAAAACAATTTACTGGCTTATTAATTTTATCGAAACGATATTAAATACAGGGTATTCCGGTTCAGGAGTAACCAGACTTGAGATTTGGGTATAACTGACTGTCAGTAACAAAAAACTGTATGTACACTAGCTGCCTATCTTGATTTTGAAGGGGAATGGATTGCGAAAATTTGGAAATACCATCAAGGCATGTAAAAGATTTCCAATCTTTGAAAATGAATGGGCTACAAAGTTTTAAAATCGATTTTTTCGAAGTTCAAGGCTCCATAACGCATTCACTTTCAAAAATTGACAAATTTTTTACGTCACATTTTTGTTCCTCTCGCCTTTTCAGTGTACCTATTGTCCTTATGAAATGAAGTTTCATGCTCATCAGTGTACACCGTGATAAAAATTGAGATAGGCAATATTTTTGGCCGGAATTTCATGTTGACATAACTCCTTCAATTTCAAAGATAAGCAACCGAATGTGCTTAGAACTAGAACTTTTTTGCTTTTTAAAAGTGCTGTCCACTGCCGGGGGGAGGGTGGGTGGATTTTTTTTTGAAAGCAGTGTTGCAAACTGATTTTGGTTGACAAAATACAAATTTTCAAAGATTTGTAGCTCCTTTATTTTCAGATTTAGGCACCATTTGTATATGAAGTTTTTTGTTTAGTGATGCTTGGTTGTATTCAAATCTCCATTGTCATGTTATTTATTATCGGGACACCATGTATGAACTAAGTGCCAAAAAATTAAATTTTTTCTTAATTTATATTTTTTTTCTCTCCTCTTATAATATTTATGGAGGTAATATTTTCCATCATTCAAGATGTAGAACAATGTAATGTACCTAGGTACCTATTTTAATGCAATTTTTCATCATAGTGTATTTTTACAAAAATTTTTGCCAAAATTCACGAAGTAAAAAAATTATAAAAAAAATTAAATACCATCAATAGGTATCTTTTTTTTCAAGAAAAAATTAAAAATTTTTTGGAAAAATATAATTTTTTAAAATTTATTTGGAGAAGAAGTTGTTTTTCGGAAGTAAAAAATTTTGATAAAATTTTTGGAAGTAGGTAAAAAAATCTAAATTTTCTTTGAATCAATTTTTTTCAGCCAAAATATCGGTTAAATGAATTTCATTAAAAAAAATAATGTCATAATTTTTTTTGGATTAAAAATATTTTTCAAATTCTTGAAGAAAAACCCATTTATTATATTTTGTGAGTAAATTTTTTCACATTAATTGTTTGAAATTGATTTTTTAATTTAATGCAGAGAGATTAAAATTGAAAAAAAATGAATTTTTCCAAAAAATTCCATTTTTAAATAAAAATATGATTTGTTAACATTTTTGCAAAGTAATTGTATTTTGTTAAAATTTTCGAAATAGAACTTTTTAATAATTTCAATTGTATTGTAATATTGTTTTGAAAAATTGTTGGTGTATGTTTAAAGACCTCTTTTTGAAGAATAAGTTCTCCAGAAAAAATCTACCATGTCCCTGAAAAAATAATTTTATGAAATCCTCCCTCATCAAAAAATTATTATATTTTAGAAGAAGGTTACTTTCCTTTATTTTTTTTATTTATTTTTTTTATGGATTCTTTGAAAATTTTGACAAAAATTCAAATTAACTTGTTTTTCATGGAATCAAAAGAAAATATATTTTTTTTTAAATCACAAAAAACTATAAAAATTTATCTAATAGGCATAAAATTGAGAAAGATTACAAAAAAATTTACAAAATTTCTGAAAGATGTATTACATAACTAACAATTGAGCAAATAATCAGGAAACACTGAAAAAAAGTTTCGAAAATTTTACGAAAATTCAGGAAAAATTTGTTGCTCACAAGCCAACCTTGGCAACATTAATTCTTTTGCTTCGATTGGACTGAAATTTGACAAATGGAAAGAGCATGCCACCCAGACCTCAGAACCAAATTTTTAGCTGCGGGAGTTGATTTTTCGATTTTTGGCAAATTTTTGAAAATGGCAAAATTGCCCGGATTTGTAAATCAATAAAATTCCAAAAATCGTTTTATATACCAAAGTCAGCCACCCAAGTCGATTACGATCATTTTTGAAGAGATCTGGAGCCTCCAGAAAAAGTTGACTCTTTCTTCTTCGGTTCACTGAAATCGCTCTAGACAGAGCTGTAATCAATTGAAAAAATTAGTTATGTATTTGTCCATACTAATTTTTCTGATTTTCTGGAATGGCGCCTGAAAATATTGAAGATAGGCAAAAAGTGAATGGAACCTTTTTGATCTGAAATTCAACTTTATATAATGTATCTGGTAGTCCAGTTTTTTATATTGCTCAACATCTTAGCCAATTTCACAAATTGAAAAATTTGCACGAATATTAATAGAAATTTCAAGATTTTTTTCTCACAATCAACTAGTGATCACAAGCTTTGTTCGTTTATTTTACAAACTTTTCAAACTTTTCAAATTTGTTCGGTAGACACAGCAAATTCCAGATTCTACTAGTTTTTTGGCTTTTAGTAGCTTTGTTCGTTTGCTATTCTGAAATTTGATTGGCCGTGGACGTATTGAATGGATGGCATGGCCAATCAAATTTTAGAATTATTTTAGATGATATTCTAGAATGAAATTTGCTGTGTCTACCGAACAAATTTGAAAAGTTTGAAAAGTTTGTAAAATAAACGAACAAAGCTACATTAGAGACCATCCATATTTTGGGTTTCAAGCTTTGAAACATTTCAGTGAAAAATTCTGAAAATACATTTTTTTTTTACATTTTGTAATGGTCAAATTATTTCCGAAATTTGAGAATCACCCAAGTAGAGAGGGCCACAACAACTATTTTTTTTTCTTCTTCTAAAATTTCGTTAAACTCTTAGCCACAACAAACACAGTTTTTCGGATGCCTCTATGGCGGGGGGTGGTGCAAAATTGTCGACAATAAATAAAAACCAGCTAAAGCACTTTTATCGTTAATTTTCTTTCGTTCTAAGAGCTTCAATGTTGACATTCTGTCACAAAATCACAATCCCACATAAATCTCGTCAACAGACACTAAAAAAGTCATTTTCGAAAAAAAAAAAATGTCTCTCAAGTTTCTCTCACGTCGCGTCGCTAAAGAAAAGCCAAAAACACAGACAGAATGGCTCGAATATTACGAGCTTAGCCAGGTAAACATGATACCTAAATCCGCCTTTGACTGGAATTTTCGACTATTTTTTTCCTTTTTTTTCTCACATCTCCGATTTAAATTTAAAGAAAAATTTACAAAAATAAAAATGAAATAAAAAAATTCGGAGAAGTTAGGAAAAATAATTCAAAGAAAAAATCCTTCAAGAGAAAAAATCTAGAAAAAAAAATTTACCAATGACCAAGCGCATCTTCATAATGATCACACTCTTTAGCATAGTCTGCTTTTAAAGTATACTTCAACACCTCCCATAGTTTTTTTTTTTTCCTGCGCATAATTAATTCACACGATACCACCATACTCTAATGTAAACTGCATTTGAACTTTTAGTTTTTAATTTTTTTTTTTTTTGCACTCAGGTGTAGGTTATTACTTCGTCTTCAGAAACTGAAACATTGTATCATTTGATTTCCATAAACTAACAGTTACAAAACTTTACAGTTGGCAAATATGCAAATCTTTGGTAATTCTCATTCAAAGTTAACCCGCATTTATAATTACTTAGGTTTTAATTTAAATAGATAAATGAAAAACTTCCTCGACAAGGATATTGTAATTATTTGTACTTTTTTTACTTTTTTATTTCGATACAGCGTGCAGTTTTTTTTTCACTTGGAAAAAAATGCTCGCAGGGAGGAGGAAAATGCCACCTATATAAAATCGTGTGGTAAAAATTACGAATAAAATTAATCAATCACGTAAACTTCGTTAATTAAAAATAATACGCGTTAAATGCATATAAAGCTGATATGATACCGGTTATACGTCGCTTTCGTTCGGTAATTACTGTATAATTTGTGACTCTCTACGTTTTAAAATATCGACTGATGCATAAACGTTCAATTAAAAATATTCATCTCTGGCTACGTAAAATAACGCAACAGCCGTTAGTTTTACGTCGCCACTTGAATTATCATCTTTGGCTCGACCGAGAGATGTGGCAAAAACGCAAACACGTGCGTGTGTAATTCGATAAATCAAACAATATTTTCAAATTTACAAAACCTATCTTACCTATCGAGTCTGCCTATGTGTAGGTGTGTAGGTGTAAGCCTACGAGATGCGAGGGCAATAAGCCCTGCACACGATGAAAGGAAACGTTATTTAGGTAAATCAAATAAGCTTTTCTGGCAAAGACTTTCACATGGTAACCGTTCACAATAAGTTTTATTCCGCTAAAGGCCGATTTCGCGCTCAAAATATTCCATTACTTAGATAGGATACAACGTATACGTAACGTACAAATACGCACGTATACGTACGTTAACCTTGCAACTCGACACGTACATTTGCCATATTTTAATATTAATAAAAATAAGAATACACTTCGGCGGAAAAAAAGGCATAAAATTTTTTCCAACCAACCGTAACGCCAAAAAATGAAAATGCCTTAGAACGAAAACACTTGTATTCGCATTTCGCAAGATTAAACTGTCCCGTTAAATTAGTTTTAGGCTGGTTTAGCTCTTCTATGTATAATTTTACATGCACTGGTAAAACAACGGTTTCTCTTTTCTTTCCCTTTTTAGAATTAGAAGACAATATGTTATTCTGGTACAAGTTTCCGTTTCGAATGTATATTTTTCGATAAATTTTTTTGTAAATGAAACGAGTAGGTGGATGCCAGCCTGAAATTATTCTCAAGTATAACGTAAAAGGAAAACATCTGTTTTTAGTTTTAGTACCTAAAGCTAATTACAACGTACCCGAGCAGCACAATCGACAAATTATCGAAATAAAAAATCGACAGAATATCGAATTCGATAAAGTGTCGCGTTAGTTCCGCATAAATCGTGAAATTATCTTTCGATATATAGATAGATTATCGACGAATTATAGTTAGCAAAAATTTCGAGATTATAGTAAGATATTTTATCGATAATATATCTATAATATCGAAAGATAATTTCACGATTTAGGCGGAACTTTTGCGACACTTTATCGAATTCGATATTCTGTCGATTTTTTATCGATTTTTTATTCCGATTTTTCGTCTTTTACTAGCTTTTTTCTATAATTAAAAATCATTAATTAGCATAATTAATATATTAAACTATGCCTAAACACATTATTCATGTTACAAAAAGAGGATCATTTCAGAAAAAGTCAAAAAAAATTATAAAAAATCTGCCACCCGCGGAGCTTGAACCATCTACCTCCTGCATGGTAATCCTCTTCCTTAACCACTATGCCATACCTTATCGTTGAGGAATTAGCAATAAAACGCTTATAATAGGCAGTTTAGTATTTCCAGACGAGTTGGACTTGGAAAAATTATCACCAATTTTTAAAATTTGGAAATAATTTCAAATATCGTCACAAAATCGTTGAAAAATCGTTCGACAAATTTCATATTACGTGTCGATAATATAGTTTCAAATATCGCCACAAAATCGTTGAAAAATCGAATTCGAGGAATTTTATATTACGTGTCGATAATATAGTTTCAAATATCGTCATAAAATCGTTGAAAAATCGAATTCGAGAAATTTCAGATTACGTGTCGATAATAAAGTTTTAAATATCTTCACAAAATCGTTAAAAAATCGAATTCGAGAAATTTCAGATTATTTGTCGATAATATAGTTTCAAATATCTTTATAAAATCGGTAAAAAATCGGATTCGATAAATTTAATATAATCTGTCGATAATATAGTTCTATAAATATCTTTACAAAATCGTTAAAAAATCGAATTCGAGAAATTGCATATTATGTGTCGATAATATAGTTTCAAATATCTTTACAAAATCGGTAAAAAATCGGATTTGATAAATTTAATTAATCTGTCGATAATATAGTTTCAAATGTCGTCAAAAAATCGGTAAAATATCGAAGTCGAGAAATTTCATATAATCTGTCGATAATATAGTTTTAAATATCTTTACAAAATCGTTAAAAAATCGAATTCGATAAATTTAATATTCTTTGTCGATAATGTAGTTTCAAATATCTGCACAAAATCGATGGAAAATCGGAATCGATAAATTTAATATTCTTTGTCGATAGTATCGTTGACAAATATCGTCATAAAATCTTAATAATATCGAATTCGATAGTTTTTAGATTTTTTGCCTATAAAGTTTCACCGATAAATCTTTATATTATCGTGAGAACATCTATAGATTTTCAAACGATTTTTTTATCGATACGTTACATCTTCCGATATTATCGATCGAGTGTGCCGCTCGGGTAATTCATCAAAGAAGAAATTTAATTCAAATGAGAAACACGTAGATAGGTATAGCTACCTGGTATACCTACTATTGATACTATCACTTTTCCTTCTTCAGATATTACTGAAAAGCTGGTGAATGGAGGTTTTTGGGACACGTGTAGCACTGTAGGTGGTGCTATTCAAGTTTATAGTCACGTACATAGATATCTATAGCTTACATAGGTGGTAAAAATTAATATCTGAAAACATTCCCTTATTTTTTTCACCTTAAATTTGTTTGAATTCAATCATCAGCGAGTATGGAGATGTAAACCCCTATAAATGGTGCCCACTTTATGGTATCTTAGGTATTGTGTATACCTAACTATCAATTCGAAATTGAAACTTGACAGAAAATCAATGTTATAGTATAAATATACGCATTAGTTATCCAATAAACTTTCATTTTTTTTTCAACTGAAATTTTGAAAAGGTAAGATGGTGAAATCCGCCCCTGAGCCGATCGGGACTAAAGTCACCTAAAATGTTGGTACGGTGTAAAACCACCCCAATTTTTTTTGACCTCCTACCCCCACCCCTTCCTGAGATATTGTCCCCTATATAATTATCGAAAATTCAATATTTTATATTTCTGGAGGGGGTAATCTAAAAATTTTGAAATTTTCACAGAAAATGGATATTGTATAGGGGTATGTGTGAGAATTTTTTCAAAAAAAAATTTCTGTATTTTCCAGATTTTTTGAGGGGTTGAAAATTTCAAAAAATCGTCAAAAATAGAGGGGGAGAGGCACACGGCCAATTTTTTTTTTCTAAAGTTTCTTCATATCCTTAGGTACAACGCACATAAGTTTTTGGATCCCCTTAGGAGGGTGCAAAATGGTCAAAAAAACTAAAAACTAACAAAAAACGCGTTTTTCTGTTAATTTTCTATCATTTTAAGGGCTTCAATGTCGATTTTCTGTAACAAAATCGAAATCTTACACCAATTACGTCAACAGACACTGGAATAACCTCTTTTTTAAAAAAATTCCTCAAAATTTCTCTCGCATCGTTACAGATAAGCCAAAAACGCAGGCAAATAAAAGCTTGAATAATTAGACCATCTAGACACTAGACAGTACGGTGGAGTGAAAAAAAGAAACATATCTCGGATTTTGATCATATTCAAAAAAGTGGTTCATTTTGAGTTGAATATCAGCCAAAAATATTTTTTTTAGCTTTCTACCTCAAAGGAGACGGGAGCTAAGAGCTCTCGAAATAGGGTCACTTTAAAAAAAAAAACACACGCTGTATTTTGCCATATAAGTTAAATTTTTACCAAAAAATTGAGTGATGTTTCATGTAAATTGAAAGTTGGCAAGTCTGCTATGAAAATTTTACAACTTAAGAATACATAGAATCTCTGCAAGTCTTCATAGTACTGATGAGTGAATATAACATAGTTAATTAAAATTTTGATGCCCGCAGGGTGAGTTATGGAAATAAATATTCTATCGGCATAATTTTTTTGCATCAATAGAGGCTCTTTAAACTTAGTTTTGGACTTTTGGTACCTAGCAGATGGGATTTTCTTTTTTTGTAATTCGAAATTCTCGATTTTTCAGCGACTTGTAACTTTTCAACCCCCTGGTAGGGCGATAAAATCGATATCAAATTTCATGGTCAGTGGTCTGGGTAGGTGTATTAGAAACTCAAATTGCACTTTTTTATGGGCGTTCGTGAGATACCACGAAATTGGAACTACCCGAAAATAGCAAAAAAGCTGATTTTCTTCAAAAGTGATCTTACTTTTAGGGCCCTTAGCTCATCACCTCTTTGAGGTGGGAGACTAAAAATTTTTCGGGTGATGTTCAACTCAAAATGAACACCTTGAATATGATCAAAATCCGAGATATTTTTTTTTTCACTCCGCTCTACTGTCCAGTGTCTAGTGTCTGTCTATCAGGGAGGATCGAAAAAAAAGCATACCTCGGATTTCGATCAAACTCACAGAGGTGGCATACTTTGAGTCGAGATTTTTAAATTACAAAAAAAGAAAATATCACCATCTTGGCGCCAAAACTGGGGTCAAACGACTCCTGTTGATGCAAGAAAAACGAGAAAAAGTTGAAGATTTTTCATAGAGATTTCAACTTTTGATTTTTTAATAGAAATCGAAATATCCCAATTTTTAATGGAAAAAATCGATGCTTTGAGAAAATCAGAAGTTGGAATTCCTGCAATGAAAAAGCTATTCGAGTGTCTTTTGACGTAATTTGTGTAAGATTTCGATTTTGTTACAGAACGTCGACATTAAAGCTTTTAAAATGATAGAAAATTAACGGAAAAACGCGTTTTTTTGTTGATTTTTAGTTTTTTTGATCATGATGCGCACACCCCCCCCCCCCCCGAGGAGGCCCAAAAACTTATGTGCGTTGTACCTAAGGATATAACGAAACTTTAGAAAAAAATTGACCGTGTTCCTCTCGCCCTCTATTTTTGACGAATTTTTGAAATTTTCAACCCCCCAAAAAACCAGGAAAATACAGAATTTTTTTTTGAAAAAATTCTCGCACATACCCCTATACAATGGCCATTTTCTGTGAAATTTTCAAAATTTTTGGATTCCCCCTCCAGAAATGAAAAATATTGAATTTTTGATATATAGGGGACAATATCTCAGGAAGGGGTGGGGGTAGGAGGTTTAAAAAAATTTCGGGGTGGTTTTACACCCTTACCAACATTTTAGATGACTTTGATCCCGATCTGCTCAGGAGCGGATTTCACCATCATTACCAGGAAAGACCCTTTGTCGTTCAATTTTTTGATGACTGTGTCTTTATGTTCATTTTTACCACGCTTTTATATACTTGGTATGTATGTTTGTTTGTTTGTATGTCTCATGGAACCAAGAGTATGTTTTCGACCAATCCTCTCTCATTTAATATTTTACTGGAATTGAAAGAACATAGTGCTCACATTAGGGGTTTTCGAGGTCTCTGAATTCGATTTTCGAACTCAAATTTATCCCCGACCCTAAATTGAGCCCCTATGAGGGGGTTCAATTTTGAAAATTTCAGAAAATCACAACATTGGTATCGAAATGTAGGTTTTCGAGGTCGCTGAATTCGATTTTCGAACTCAAATTTACCCTTACCCCAAATTGAGCCCCTATGAGGGGGTTCCATTTTGAAAATTTCAAAATTCACAACATTGATATCAAAATGTTGGTTTTCGAGGTAGCTGAATTCGATTTTCGAACTCAAATTTACCCCCGACCCCAAATTGAGCCCCTATGAGGGGGTTCAGTTTTGAAAATTTCAGAAAATCACAACATTGGTATCGAAATGTAGGTTTTCGAGGCCGCTGAATTTTTTTTTTTTTTTAGATAGACATTCAAACCTAGTAAAACTATGAAATTAAAATATTTTCAACGACAAAAAGAGTTAAATAAAAATGTAAAAAAATTTTAAAAAACCACGCTTTTATTTAAAGTTGGTCACTTTGTAAAATGCTATTCATAGGGACCCGAGCAGCACACTCGATCAATAATATCGAAAGTTGAAACGTATCGATAAAAAATCGTTTAAAAATCTAAAGATGTTCTCACGATATGATACAGATTTAGCTGTACGATTTTATAGGCAAAAAATCTAAAAACTATCGAATTCGATAGTATTACGATTTTAGGACGATATTCGTCAACGATACTATCGACAAAGAATATTAAATTTATCGAATCCGATTTTCCACCGATTTTGTGCAGATATTTGAAACTATATTATCGACAAATAATCTGAAATTTCTCGAATTCGATTTTTCAACGATTTTGTGACGATATTTAAAACTATATTATCGACACATTATATGAAATTTATCGACTTCGATATTTCAACGATTTTGTAACGATAGTTGTTGAAACTATATTGATTTTTTTCTAGTCAAAAAATACCTACTTTATATTCAAAATTGGATGGGAAGAAAGGGCCAAATCGAAATTTTTATAATAACCAAAATTAAATCCAGAATATTATTCTACAACTTTTGTTTGAAATGTTTTTTCAATTGGACCTCATCTCTAGCCTCTATTATTTTGCATTTACCTACTTACGTGTAACAGTAATATGCGAAATCAAAATTGAAAAAATTTTCAAACAAGTTATCTAGTTTTTTTGGTTTACTAGGTATTTTACTTGAAACCAGATCGTTGTTCTTAAATAAAATTTTACCAAGTTCAATACTACGATTACTATGTGAATACTTAGTATTTAAAATTGAACGGGAGGGAGGCGCCCAATCGACAATTTTGTAATGACCAAAATTATTCTTAGAACTTTAAGCTACAACTTTTGTTTGAAAATTTTTTCAATTGGACCTCTCCTTCTCCTCCAATTTTGCATAATACTCCGTTGATACTTATTCAAAATTGGAGGAGCGGAGGAAAAAGGGGCCAATTTGAAAAAATTTTCAAACAAAAGTTGTAAATTAAGGTCCTAGAAATAATTTTAGTTATTATAAAAATTTCAATTGGACCCCTCCCTCTTCTCCAATTTTGCATAAGATGTTTGAATATTATAATCCAATTCGTATTATGCGAACGAACTCCGATGTTCGCAACAGACGCTTGTTTTGGTAGAAACTGCTGTATTTGGAACGAAATTCGCCAGCCTTAAGCGTAACTACGACTTCAAACTCGCCAGCCGGTCTTGAAAATGTGCGCGCGCATATACCCATATATGCTAAATTATCTACAAAAAATCGATAGAATATCGAAACTAGATAATCTACAAAAAATCGTAATACAAAATCGATAGAATATCGAAATTAAATCGAAATAAAAAATTGATAGAATATCGAAACTAAATCGATATAAAAAATCGACAGAATATCGAATTCGATAAAGTGTCGCGTTAGTTCCGCATAAATCGTGTAATTATCTTTCGATTTATAGATAGGTTATCGATGAAGTATCTAACTATAATCTTGAGATTTTTAAAAGAAAAATCGTTCGATTTTATCGAAAGTTTATCTGTTGATGGATTTTGCCAACTATAATTCATCGATAATCTGTCGATATATCGAAAGATAATTTCACGATTTATGCGGAACTAACGCGACACTTTATCGAATTCGATATTCTGTCGATTTTTTATTTCGATAATTTGTCGAGTTTGCTGCTCGGGGAAAGAGTAATGCCTTAAAAAACAAAAAATAAAATTTACTTGAATACAAAAATGTGTCATGAAAATTTTTTTTTCAAAAATTTTAATGATGAAAAGCGTGGTGGGGTGTGCGAGGAGCAAACGAATACCTTTTCGATTAACGCCCCACCACGATTTTCATCATTAAAATTTTTGAAAAAAAAATTTTCATGACACATTTTTGTATTCAAGTAAATTTTATTTTTTGTTTTTTAAGGCATTACTCTTTCCCTATGAATAACATTTTACAAAGTGACCATCTTTAAATAAAAGCGTGGTTTTTTAAAAAATTTTTACATTTTTTTAAAGTTTTTGTCAGAACACAATATATTTCCACACCAACAAACATTCTTGAAAATTTACAAAAAAAAAAAAAAAAAAAAATTGCTTGAAAATTGTAGGGAATGGAAGTTTATAACGAAATTTAATCTCACTGGAGAGAGTGAAAGTGAGGTAGGTTGCCAAAAATTTCATCGTTGAGTTTACAGACCCTAGGGACTAATTTCCACCAGTTAATCTTAAAATTTCAGCTAAGGCCAGATTCATAATTCTTACCCCGCTATGTTTTTGAAATGAAGGTCACACTGAGAAAAAAATTTATAACCTGGAATACCTAATTTGCAAATCAATTTGTTCACTGTGCTAACGAAGTTGAAGAGTCAAAAATCACACGGTGAAAGTTTTCCATATAAATCAATGCTTTTTTACAATTAATGTTGTGGGACTTTTGGGAAGTGATACTCGTGGTAGAACAAGGAACATAAATTACCGATTTATAGGTAAAGACTACACGGGATAGGTTGAGATAATTGCTGAAAAAACAAACCGACTAGAACAAGTCAAGCCTTGATTTATATAAGCAGGTATTTATTGCTACAGAATATCGTTTTATAGCGCTTTTTACTCGCGTTTAAAAGGACGTAAGAAATTTATTTATCGGAATTTTGGGAACCATTATTCAAGAAGAATCGCGTTTAACAGGAAACGACACGTTTAAAATTTTGTTGTCGGTGTACGAGGTATCTACTCCGTAAGAGTTACTCCGAATGTATTTTTTTTTCTTCAGAATATACTATAACGAGGTAACACGTTCTCGTTGTTACACTTTTTTTTTTTTTTTTTTATCATCTTACGCTTCGTCAACACCAAGTAAGCATACGTTGGATAGGGCGGAGGTCGCCGACAATATTTCACATTTTATTTAATCATTTACTCATTTTTAACAAACGATTATACGCGAGTAACGCGTCTTTTTAATTTATTACACGCTACATAACATTCATTGTATGAATAACCATTATTGCGGGATAATTAGAAAACTTTCGCGATTAGTTGTTCGAGCGGTGGTGTAGTTTGCGAATTATTCCAGTTTTCTAGCTTTTTTTGTTCCCCCTTTTTTTGGCGTGCACGTGCGTAGGTAGAGGTACCTATATGTGAGCTGTATACGTAGGACGTACGAGTAGTAGAACCCGCATGATATAAATTCTTGGACATGTCGAAAACCCTCATCGTTATTCACGCAATTTAAAATATCAACCGAGATCGTACTTCCAATTCACCAGCGTTTTGTCATCCATTTTTGTCAACGAATTAAAAGTTTTATCAAAATAAATGGACGTATATTTGACGCGTAATTCAAATTGCCGAACTGTACTCAAAATTATACGAAATTATTTGACAGATTATATACTTATGAATTGAAAATATAAATATTTCAAAAAAAATATTTATAAAAACAATGATAGGTACAAATTTTTTAAAATTCTGTCTGTCTTATTATGAAAAAAGTTCAATTTAAAAATAAATGAAAAAGTTTCGAAGATAGTTCCATGAGGGTTTAATTCTGAAGAAAATAATTTAAGAATGGAAACTATATCTTTCCAGGTTCACTCTTTTTGAAATTTCCGCGTTAGAACCCGTAATAAGTATATCTTGAACTGGGGGGGGGGGGGGAATCAAAAATGATTAAATTAAATAATTTATTTTGAAAAAAAAATTAAGAGGTAAAAAAATTCAAAAGTACAAAACTGGGATTTATCTCACTTGATTTTTTTTTTTTTTTTTTTGAAAAATATACATTTGCAAAATTTTAAAAATAATTTTCTTATAATTTAAATTTTTTTTACAATTTTTTGAAAAAATTATTTTGCAAAAGAATAAAATAATTTATTAAGGTATTTTTACTATTATTTTTTTATTTTATTTTATTTTTTTTGTAAAATACTTTTTTTTAAGAAAATGTATACATTTATGTTACGCATAAATTGTGAAATTGCCCAATTCATGAAATAGGCAAAAATTTACCTATTTTATGAATTAGGCAGAATGTCCCTCCATTTTGCCTATTTCATGAAATAGGCAAAACGTTTCCCTTTTTTTTTCACGATTTAGACAAGTATGATCCTGAACTGTGGATAGTTAGGTATGTAGAATTGGACGAATTTTACACATTGTATGGAGAAAGTTGATTCAAATTATCAATTTTAACTTTTCAGATGACTTTGAAACCAGGCATTCATTGAGTCTTCCTTGAGAATTTTGGAGAACTGCAATTTGAAAATTTATTGTGTCTAAATGAGGGCCTCGGCACACCGGAAATTCATCATTTGAAAAATTTCGAAAAGAGAAAAAAACTGAAAAATAATTTATTTTCGAACAAATTGAAAAAGAAATCTCCAACAAAACTCAAAAAATTGCGTTTCAACGAAATTTCCTACGACACTTTTCAAAATGAATTTTAGAAATAAATAAATTTAAAAAAAAACACTCATCAAATTTTCAAGTTTTTGGTTTTGGCAAACCTGTTCATTTTTTCAATTCTAAATTTTTTCGTTGAAATACATAGTTTCTTAAACAATGAGTAAATGCCATCATCAAAAAATTACCACTTTGAAAATTGTCTTCTTAGCATTTTTGAAAATTTTTGTTGCGAATTTCTAAAATTGTGTAAAATGGTTAAAATTGCTGTCATCTTGAAAATTCATAAAAATTAAAATTTCAGTTACCTAAACTTAAAAAATTTCTCAAAATGTTTTCAATTAAAGTTTCAAAAATTTTCGTTTCATGAAATAAACAAAAAAAGGTAAAAAATATTTGCCTATTTCATGAAATGGAAAAAATGAAGGGAAATTCTGCCTAATTCATGAAATAGGCTAATTTCTTGCCTCTTTCATGAATTAGGCAATTTCACGTTTTAGGCGTAACACATACTTATGAAAGTAAAATAAACTACTCATCAGTTTGCAGTATTGTTATACGTTGATGTGATGTACGTTAATTTGCCTACTTCGTTTGCCGTAAATATGTAATTGCAAAACAACAAATAACCCTTTTTTCGGGAGGAAATTTTTTTTTAAAGATTTTGTTCAAGTAAATACACATCTTAATAATATTAAAATAATTTCTCTATTTCTTTGAAAAAAATCAATGATTTTCTTTGCTAAGTTGTAGAATAATTCCTCTGGACGTTTTCAATTTGACAGTTTAAAAAAAAATGAATATTAATTTCTCCACTTCATGAAAAAACATTGAATAATGGATGATTTTTTTGCAATATCACAATTTCAACTCCCCCCCCCCATACCAACTCAATGCATTTACATTTAAAAAAAAAAATTTCCAACAGGAAATACGTTTTTCCATTATTACATGAAGTGGAGAAATTAATGTTCATTTTTTTAAAAACTGTAAAATTGAAAACTTTCAGAGGAATTATCCCACAAATTAGCAAGGAAAATCATTGAATTTTTTCAAACAAATTGAGAAATTATTTTACGATATTGAGAAGTGTGTTATTTACTTTTAAAAAGTTTAATTTTTTGTGAAATATATATTTTTTTGATTGAAAAAAATGTTATCATCGAGTTTTTAAACCTCAAGAATCAACTTCCGCAACTCAATTTTAAAATCCCAGCCAAGGGGTGATTCGTCATTTTTATCCCCTCCCCCCAAGTGCTCTTTTTTCAATATTTACTAGTAGCATACGTATTTCAAAATAAATCTGGATACCAAAAATTCGCAAAAAAAAAACACGAATTTCTGTCCTTCGGTATAAGCGAGCGTTAAATTGATGTGCCTATATGTGAAACAAAATGCATGTTCGCCCGCTAGGGAGATCATGGGTCTGCTTTTATACCGTTTTTTTTTCTTCTCCAGCAAATAGGTACACACCAAATTCGAACATATTTTCACGACCTTTTATTCTATCGAGGCTTGTTTATTCGATGGGAAATTTCGAAAGAAAATAGAAGCGATATTCTAATGCCATCGGCTATTTTCAAATTCCCAATCGAATGTGTGCAGGTTTATAAAGGTAACCATTCGAAAGTATTTATCTACTTAGCTTTATTAAATCCGAATCATTTGACAATGGTATTTGGAATCGAGTGGTGGTTTCATTAAAGTTCTCGTGCGAGATTGGCGACAAAAAAAAGTTAGGTAGCCCTTCGATATACTGAATAAGTAAACGATGGTTAAATAAGTTCCAGGGCGTTGGTGTATAATTTGATAGAAAGTAGAATTGTCAGCTGTCCGGTGCCTGGAAAAAGCAACGAAGCCCGAGTAAAGTTTAAAAAGCTAACTAGAAGACGTGTAGAGAAATTGTCAACAACTGTCGAGTAAACCAGTAGGATAGTCGAAGTAAAAAGCCAACTACCTTATTTGTATTTATGTGTGCTTCGGTTAATACGTGATGAGGCAAGTTAAACAAATAAAGGATGGCCGACTTCTTCAATATTTCCGCCTTTGTTTACCATTTTATGGCGAATATGTGTGCTGGTAATATATGCGTGAAGATGGTTTAAAGGTAAAATCGATCTGTAACAGTTTGCAGATATAGTCCTTAGTCCGTAGTCCCCCCCCCCCCTCCCCCAAATCACCAGGTTACTCCTGGTTCAGACCTAAACGTGTATAGCATTTTGTGTTCATAAGTCTGTAAGATTTATTAATATCGGATTAATTCGCGAATTCTTTCTCGATAAGATTTATAGCAGGCAACTGAAAGCGAAATTCTTATTAAATATCTTCGTATACGGGTTCAAACTTTACTCCTGTGCTGAATTGTTTGCAAAAGTAAATTTTTAAATGATTTGTCGCGTAAATTTTGTCAAATATTTTAATTCTGTGATCGTAGCGAGGGTAAATCGAGAAAGATTCTTCCTTAGGTTTTAACCTATCTGGAGTTTAATTTATTATATTCGCATTCGAATTCCAAGACAAACCGTAAAGTTACTTCGGAGAAGTAAAAAAATGCTTTTTCATCGCGACAGTTGACCAGGTATTTTAAAAAGCTATATTTAAATCGCATTCATTTTATTATTATTTATGATTTTTTTTTTGAAAAAAAAGGCCTAATTAAGTGGAACTTTCTAAAAAAACCATTTGAATTGATTTCGGGGAAATTCTTTGTACAAGGAAACAGATTTCAATCATCGAAGAACTCGATTTTGATTATACAAATACGTAGGTGGTAACTGTTTGAAACATTTTTTCAAGTTTTCAAAATATATATTTTTTTTAATGAGGTATTATTAAAAACAATTTTGTTAAAAGATAATTTTTTAAATTTTGGCTGTATTCAAAATTTTTTCAGACCTTTAAAACATGGAATTTTCTAAAAAATTGAAGGTAGGCCTAAATAAAATAAAAATCACAGTTTTTCTCACAAAAAAACTTCAGTTTATTTTCAACAATCTTCAAAAAAGTTTAATCGAAATTTTTTCTTCAAAAATTTGAGAAATAGTTTCACTCTAAAAAAATTGAAACATAAGATTTTTTCTTTAAAAAGCGTGATTGTTGGTTTTTTTGCGAAAACTCCAAAATAGGTACTTAATTCGAATATTTTGATGACAAAAAATTCCAAGGTTTTTCTTCCAAAAGTTTTTTTAAAAATGAGGGATTTCTCACTGTTGGAAAATTTTTTACCTACTCCTAAGCAAATGAGAATTCTTTACTCTTGAAAAATTTCCCCTTGAAAACAATAAGGAATTTCTTACTCTAAAAATATGATTTTTTTACTCTTGAAAAATTAAATTTTACCCTTAGAAAAATCGAGATTTTTTTTTCTCCCTGAAATTGAGAAAATATTTCTCTGTATGAAATAGAGAAGTTCTTTCACACCTTAGAAACTGATGTTTAAAATTAAAAACTTTTTTGGAAAAAATTTTCTCCAAAAAAATTGAGACATGAAATGAAGATTTCCTCTTCCAAAAAATTTAGATTTTTTTTACGTCGAACGTATTTTACCCCCTCCCCTCCCCCCCAAAAAAAATCCAAGTAAAATCCTAGAGTTTTTTATCAAAAAATAGACATGTTTCTCTGAAACAAATGATTCAATTTTTCTTCTCTCCAAAAAAATATGGAATTTTTTTACTCCTGGTGAAATATGATTTTTACTCTTGAAAAATTAAATTTTACCCTTAGAAAAATCGAGGATTTTTTTTTCTCCCTGAAATTGAGAAAATATTTCTCTGTATGAAATAGAGAAGTTCTTTCACACCTTGGAAAATAATGTTTAAAATTAGAAACTTTTTTGGAAAAAATTTTCTCTAAAAAAATTGAGACATGAAATGAAGATTTCCTCTTCCAAAAAATTTAGATTTTTTTTACGTCAAACGTATTTTACTCCCTCCCCCCCCCCCAAAAAAAAAAATCCAAGTAAAATCCTAGATTTTTTCATCAAAAATAGACTTGTTTCTCTGAAACAAATGATTCAATTTTTCTTCTCTCCAAAAAAATATGGAATTTTTTTACTCCTGGTAAAATATGATTTTTACTCTTGAAAAATCTTTGAAAGAATCGAAGAATTTTTTCCTCCAAAAAATTGTTTATTAGGTATTTTCTTCTTCAGGAAGAGAGTAATTTTATTCTCAAAAAATTCAGAAATATTTTTCTCTGAAAAATAAGACATAAGTATAATTTTTCTTTCAAAAAATTGGAAAATTTTTCTCCAGAACAAATTGAGACATTAAACCATGATTTCCTTGTACAAATAATTCAGATTTTTTCTCGTTCAACATATTTTTTACCTCAAAAAAATTCCAAAAAAGATCCAAGATTTTTTTCACAAAAAATTGTTTTCTGAGAAAGTGATGGATTTTTTCTCTTCAAAAAATTGTGTAATTCTTTTACTCTGAAAAAAAAAAGATAAATTACTCTTTGAAGAATGGAAGAATTTTTTCCTACAAAAAGATTTTCTTCTTTTAGATGTAATTAATTTTTTCCCCAAAAATTTGAAAAAAATTCTCTTCAAAGAATCTAGAGATTTTTTTATTTTTGAAAAGATAAGATTTTTCGCGCTTGAAAAATTGAGGAATTTTGTCTACTGAAAATTGCAAAATATTTTTCTATAAAAAATAAGAATACCCCCCCCCCCCCCACCAAAAAAAAAGAAAAAATTTCCACTCTAGAACAAATTGAAAAATTTTCACTCCTGAAAAAATAATATTTTTCACTCTTTGGCAATTGAGGAATTTTTTCCTTTAAAAATTAAGAAATACTTTTCATTGAACGTTTTGGAAATTATTTTGTTCCAACATTCGTGGATTTTTTTTTTAATGATGATATTTTCTTCTCTAAAAAATCGTAGGATTTTCCCCCCATAAATTAAAAAAAAATTTCCACTCTCAACAAATTAAGATTTTTTTTACTCCTGAAAAAATAAAAAATAAGTAGGTATTCATAAGGAATTTTTTCCTTCAAAAAATCACCAATTTTATTTCTCCAAAAGATTGTAAAATTTTCTTCTTTTCAAAAAAAAAACTGATTTTTTTCCGCGAAAAATTTGGAATTTTTTTTCTCAATAAAATTGATAGATATTTTTCTACAAAAAATTAAGGATTTTTCTTCTCCAAAAAATTAGAAAAAAATTTTGCTCTTGAAAAAATAATGGAATTTTTATTCCCGAAGAATTAAGATTTTTTTGTGCTGGCTCCATAAAAACTAAATAATTTTTAGCCTTTAAAAAAAATTTTGCATCAAAAAACTTAATTTTTTTTTAAACCAAAATTCTGTTTAGTTTTCATTGTTTTTCTGAAGCATATAGTGAGGGATGTAGAAGTTACTTCAAACTCAGTTGGGGAGATACTGAAAGCTGAGAATAATTTTTTCACAAAAAATTATACAACTTTGAGGGAGCCTTTTTAGACAAATTTTTCAAAAATGTTTAAAATCATTTTTTAAATATTTTATTACAAATAAAACATTTTTTAAATTCGTCTTTTTTGCGGTTTTTTACTCTCTCGAAATCGAAATATCGAATTAACGTTTTAAAGTGTCTGTAAAAAACCACCCTAAAGTGAATCATTCCAAAAATAACTTCGTTACTGGCACTTTCCTTTATAGTTCAAAAGAATTCTGACGTGTTTATTAAATTATCTCAAATCGATTGAAAAATGACGTAACAAAGATAAAAGCATCACGTACTTAGGTAGAATAATAAAAAAATGTGATTTCGCATTTATTCTATTTGTTCATGTAGGTATACTTTTTGGTACAATTCGAGCCAAATTTACGAGCTATTTTATAAATTTAATCGCACATAGGTACCTATAATTTTTTTTTGTTTGTTGAAATAAATAATACTCCAGAGTCATTCATTTTTCTATCTCGGTTATTTGATATTTTTTGATGCGGAATTTAGAAATAGTCTCGAACAGGAAAATAACCCCTGGTCCTTTATATGGCCTTTTCATTCGTGCTTTTTCTCGTGTCATCAAATATCTATCTCGGTAACGAATTCCAACTTATCGAATATTTTTTTTGAGCGGTTGGGAATTCGCTATTGGAGTTCTGGCGGTGTAAATATATATAAGGGAGAAAAATGTACGATTTTCTGACAAATTAATAACGATAAATTCGCACTAGGGAACGAGCACATAAATTATAAGTAGGTATCGCGAAACCGATAACATTTGCTTTTATTCTCACTCAATAAGAGGTCTACGTGGGTATTTCTTTGGTTCAATTTTTTTTTTCCTCTTTTCACGAAACATAATCAATTAGAACCGAGGTGAAATTTAACGCGTTTTAACAACTTGTAAATGTAATTATCGACATCATTAGAAAAAGGTTATAAATTTAAGTACCTGCGATGCTCACATGTGGCGTGGGCGTCGACATGTTGTACGAGCAGTGTTTGGCATTGAAATGTGTAAAAACGATGAAAAAATCCCCAGCTTAGATACGCGTTAGATTTTTATCGAAACGATAATTTTTATATTGTCAAACTGCACGGTGTGTATTGTTTTAATGAAAAACTTCTCGAGAAGTATTTTCATTTAAAGAAAAGATAACCGCAGCTGTTACCGTGAATTTCTCCTTTTCTAGTTGTCGTTTTCATCCTTCGACACGTAATCGCTTTTCTACATTTTTCATACAGTACATGCATGTACCGACATCGACATTGTCGACGATGGCGATGGCAACGGCGACGAAAAATGATAACTTTCATTTTTAAAAAGCCGAAACAAAACTTCTTGTTGGAAACTTTCATTTTATTTTTATTCGATTTTCGCAACGCTGCTGACGAAGTTTATTTATAAATACGTTTCTCGCGCGAGTTTTCCATTTGCGGTGATTGTATTTTTTTCTTCTCAACGCAAAAACTCAAAAATTCGAGACAATTCGGCGGGGGCGACGAAGGGCTGGGGGATGTCCTACGGCAAAACCATCGCCAGCAGAAAATAAGCATTCGGAATAGGAATAAAAATATTTGCGAGTTTTTAAATCGAGCCTACATCGCCATCTCGACCTATATCGTATTTTTATTATTTCCTAAGAATCGTATTTCCAGCTGATTTTTAATTTAATTCCCAACGCCGAATAAAATATCAGTATACAGGTCCTCTTTACTTTATTAGCTCGTGTTTGTCGAAATCAAGCTCAGGTAGAGTTGATCTCTGTAGTTATAGACGAGTGAATGGAAAAGGAAGTAGAATAGTTTGTCACGATTTTAACAATTTATTGTTGGTAAGTTCTTTAAATAGTGGGTAAAGTTTTATTGAGTCTTTTTCCACTTTGGTTCTCTTTTTTTTTTTGTTTGTTCTGGGAAAAGGAATAGCAGGAGAGGAAGAGGAAACACTCTAGTTCTATCGTATGTGTTTTTACAAATGTTAAAAATGTGGAAAGATGGAAGGAAATTGTGGTTTGGATCGGAGAAGTTTTCTTTTAAAGAAATAATCACTGGAGTGGTTTCATGCTGGTATCAGGTGTCATGAACACACGTTAATTTTTCCTTATAAACAACCTAATCTTTGATATCCGCATCCGATCGCTGAGTCCAGCGAGGTGTTTTGAAATTGGAAATTATCGATTGAGAGTTTTTGATTATTTCTCAAAAGATAAAGACAAGTTTTAAAATTAATTAATTGCCATAAAAAAAATAAAAAATAAAAAATTGAAAAAACATCAAAAACATTTTGAAAACATCAGTTTTTTAAAACTTCCAATAAAGTTTTAGAAAAATACAACAAAAAAAAATCTTGTTAATAGTTTGAAATAGGTACCTAGTTTTCTTTAAAACAGTAATATACCTAATATGAAGTGTCAAAAAATTTTGAAGTCAATTTTTTCCAACAAAAAAAAAGACTAAGAAACTTGAGTTGAAAAATAAATTAAGAAATCACTGAAATAATTACAATTTAGCTATTTTTTAAAATTCAAGATACTAAAAAAAAATGATAATTTTATAATTTTTTTACACTTTTAGAAATTATTTTTGAAAAAAATTCTAGTAATCTTCTAAATTTTCTTGAAGGATTAAAAAAAATTGAAATCAATTTTTTTACAAAAAATAAAATAAAATAAATTGAATACCTAAGATTGGTTACAAAAATCAAGGATGTCTCTTTTTTTTCTGCAAGTATTCATATTTTTTGTACTCTTGAAATTTAAAAAAAAAATCAAGTTTTAAATAGAATTTCTTTAAAAAAGATCAAAACACAATTGTCCAAAAAATCGAGGTACTTTAACAAAATTTCGAAAAACAAATTCTTGAATATTTTTATAATTAATTTATTTTCTCCTCAAACCTTCGAAAATTATTTTTAAGAATTGACTACCTACCTATTCTTCTTAATTTATTTCAATTTTCCTTGAAGAATTTTGAAATAAGTATACAAAAAAAGAGGTCAATTCAATTTTTTTTTTCATTTTGTCTTTGAATTTTTTTCTCAGAGTTGAAGAAAAAATATTTTTTTGTTAAAAATTTTTTCTCGATGCGAATGTACAGCAATTCCTTTTAAAAAAATAATAGAAGAAAATCCCCAAAAGAATATTAGGTAGGTACAAGGAAGATTTTTTGAAATTATATTTTCAAAAAAAATTTTAAAGTTGAAAATTTTCAAGATTTTTTTCAATTAATTCAAGTGTACTTTTTCAAAACATAGATTAAGTCTATTAGACATATTCTTTCGTAATAATATTTTTTTTTTAATTTTCAAAATATTTTTGTGAAAAAATTCAACTTTTAAGAATTTTAGGTGGGTATTTTTTTAATGTGAAAGATTTCAACAAAAAAAATTATAGAAACATTTTCAAGAAAAAAATTAATCAATCAATTTTTGAAATTTCAAAAAAAAATGTAAAGAACTTTTGAAAAAATACTTACGTATCTATTGAGAATATTTTTATGAATATTTTTGTATTTTTTAAAGAAATTTTTTTGGGAAATTCCTACTGGAAAGATTTTTTTATGATAATTTTTTTTTTCATAGATTTTATTGGAGGAATTTTTCTCATACCTAGGAAAAAATTTTCAAACAGAATTTTAATGTTCAAAAATAAATCTTTCCTATAAATGGATCAAAACGGCCCTTGACCCTAATTTGGTCGAAAATGGTCCGAAATGTCACCTCACTACTGATGTAAGAGCTACCCACCTAAATTTTTGACCTCTACCCCTTCCTGAATTATTGCTCTATGCAGGGTACCGAAGTTTCAATACACAATATCTTTGGAGGGAGTGGATGAAAAATTCTGAAACTTTCACAAATTTTATGTGCTATGCGAGTATGTTTTGGAATTTTTTAGAAACTTTTGAAAAATTGCCAAAATAACTACATGGAAGTGTATCGTTGTTGTTTTGATTAATTACCAAGTCTAAAAGATATATTACGTACCTGCATAAATACTGAATCTAAATTTGAGGGGAGGGAGGGGTCCATTCGAAATTTTTGTTATAACCAAAATTATTTCCAAGACTTCAAACTACAATTTTTGTTTGAAAATTTTCTTAATTGGACCCCTATTTTCACCAAGTTTTAATATAGTATATAATATATATCTAGTTTCTAAGTCATATTATGCAAAATTGAAGGGGAGGTAGGGGTCTAATCGAAAATTTTATAGTAACAAAAATTATTTCTAAAACCTCAATCTACAACTTTTGTTTGAAAAATTTTTCAATTGGATCCTTCCTCCAATTTTGAAAAAGTATCTACCTGATATTATGTGAAATTGGAGGAGAAGGAGGTATCCAATCGAAATTTTTATACTTAATAACCGAAATTATTTTTAGGATCTTTATCTACAACTTTTATTTGTAAATTTTATCAATTGGCCTCTTCCTCCCTCTCTCTTTTAATTTTTAGTTAGTATTTTCGAAGTGTTATGCGAAATCAATAGGGAGGGAGGGATCCAATTAGAAAAAATTTCAAACAAAAGTTGTAGCCTAAAGGCCTACGAATAATTTTGTTCTTTATAAAAATTTCGATAGGACCCCTTCCTCCCCTCCAATTTAGAATATCAAATGTAGTATTGGATTAGGTAGAATTCAACAAGAACGATCCACTTCCATATACCTAGTTACCAACTGAACAAAATCAAACTAAACTCGACTTAGAAGAAATTGAAAAATTTTCACTGTAAGGGTTTCAACTTTCAGTTTTATTAATGGAAAATCTTTTCAGAATTTCTCATCGACTCCCTCGTCAAAGATATTGCGTATGAAATTTTGAGAGACCGACTATTCGGGAGAGGTGGGGTGAGGGGTCAAAAAGTTTAGGTATTGGGTTGATGCTATTTAAGGCCACTTTCGACCAAACTCGTGTCTCGTTTTTACCCCTTTGATGGGAAAGACTCTTTTTTTCGTTTTCTTCACTTTCAAAATAATTTTTCAACTTTGTGGAAAAAAACCACGCAAGAAAAAAAAATTTCCACAGAAAAGATAATATAAACTTTACTTATAAGAAATGAAAAAAACACACAAAAAAACTTGTGCCTATTCGTCAAAATTACTACCCCTGTTCGACTCCAGTACGAACTACGAATAAGAAATACCGCCATATCTAACCAATACAAAAGTAATTTCGCCATTTTTCGCTGGTTATTTCTTTTTTTCACTTTTCTCAAGTTGAAAAATTTGTCCAGGAAATAATTTATTGAAAGTTTTTTTGATTCTTTTATTTTATTTTTTTTATTTTTAATTACTTCACATTAAATTTTTTTCCAAATTCTTTTGAGAACTTTTTTCTTTTTTTTTGGAAATTTAGCGAAGAATTTTTTAAAAACTGGTCTCAATTTTTAAAATTTTTAAAATTTCTTTTCCTAAAAAATTTTTAATTCTATTTTTTTTAAAAACAGGTTTCTTTTGAAATTCAGGTAATCTTTTTGCATTTAAAATTTTTTCAAATTTCTCTGAGTAGGTACCATTTTTTTTTAATTCAGTGAAAAAACATTTAGCAAAAATAGTTTCCAAAGGCCACATAACCTACGAGCTTATTTTTGCTGGCAAGAACCAGGCGATATTTCGCGTACACGTCGCTGTGTTTTTAAAACAATATCCGTCTCGTTACAAATTACAATTTAAGCTTATTTACGCGGACGCCGACAACAGAACAGTCTCGTTAATTACTCGAATAATGAATAGCAACGCACGAATACGAGAATGAGAAATAAGCGTAAAGCAAGAAAAGGGCAGGAAGTATAAGGATATCTTTTACGACATAATAGCGCACCTATGAGCCACCGTACTCTCGTATAGCCGACGAAAACAGCCAAACCATGGGCCAAACCGCTCGCAAATGATCGTAAACCTCGAAATCAATGGTCGTGTGGTCGAGTTTCCTCCTCTAAAGAGCGAATATTCACGCGAGATAAATTACAACCACTTATCACCATACATTACCGTGTGCGCTGTAACGTTGACCCTTTGTCATATAAATTTACATCGGCTGCTCGAACTCGACTTGACATTAAATTTTCCAATTGGTGCGGTCATCCTACGTTTAATTATTCACACCATAAGAAAAAAAACAATTCGCAGTTGGAAGTTTTCCTTCGTTTAATTGAGAAACGACGAAAAGATAACGATTTTTGTTGTTTTATTAAATATTTAAATTTCGTTTCCATTAAATGCATTATACGACCGAATTCGTCCTGCGTTATTTTTCTCCTTTTTTCGAGTCTTCTTTTTTTTTCAAATGAAAATTCATAAAGTTGGTCGAGTTTTTAAACTTGGAACGCAGGCAAGGACGATCATTTCGAGTTGTTTTCGTTTCCGTTTCTCTCTCTCTGCTTCGAGCTTTCAAGTACTAGGGAATTTCTACCGGGTAAATGATACTTGTAAATATTTTACGAACAATTAACCAGATACTATTTATTTAATCGAGTTACTTCGGTCACTTTTACACCGTTTCACCTTAAATGTCTGCCTTCAAGTATTACGTAATACCCGCTGGTTCTAAACAACTAACAAAACTTAGGTATCAGCCAAAACTTACGAAACGTTGTACGTACATTTTGTAATGGTCGCTGTTTAATTCCAACTGCAAATATACTCGTATTAAATGCTTTTAACCATGTACTGGAATAACTGGGTAGTTTATTCGGTTTTGAAATTAGAGGCTCGTGCAATGTATCGCAAGGTTTCCTCTAATCAAAGAAATTTTATTCAAAAAATACATCCAACGAAGTAGCTACTTTTTGAAATCCGTTTTCAAAAGCTACGGTTTAGACAAAAGTGAATAAATTTCATTCGAAGGCAGATAGATGTATTTTTGATAACATGCCCAGGAAAAAGGCTGCTATCAAACAATACTGTGATCCCAGCAAGTACATAGGTTTCAACAGCGATTCGTTTTTCGCTGAAATTACCTATCTACGTATCTATATTCGTATACCCGAGCAGCACACTCGACAAATTATCGAAATAAAAAATCGACAGAATATCGAATTCGATAAAGTGTCGCGTTAGTTCCGCATAAATCGTGAAATTATCTTTCGATATATAGATAGATTATCGACGAATTATAGTTAGCAAAAATTTCGAGATTATAGTAAGATATTTTATCGATAATATATCTATAATATCGAAAGATAATTTCATGATTTAGGCGGAACTTTTGCGACACTTTATCAAATTCGATATTCTGTCGATTTTTTATCGATTTTTTATTCCGATTTTTTGTCTTTTACTAGCTTCTTTCTATAATTAAAAATCATTAATTAGTATAATTAATACATTAAACTATGCCTAAACACATTATTCATGTTACGGTAAGAGGATCATTTCAGAAAAAGTCAAAAAAAATTATAAAAAATCTGTCACGCGTGGGGCTTGAACCTTCTACCTCCTGCATGGTAATCCTCTTCCTTAACCACTATGCCATACCTTATCGTTGAGGAATTAGCAATAAAACGCTTATAATAGGCAGTTTAGCACTTCCAGACGTGTTGGACTTAGAAAAATTTTCACCAATTTGGAAATAATTTCAAATATCGTCACCAAATCGTTAAAAAATCGTTCGACAAATTTCAGATTATTTGTCGATAATGTAGTTTCAAATATCGCCACAAAATCGTTGAAAAATCGAATTCGAGAAATTTCAGATTACGTGTCGATAATAAAGTTTTAAATATCTTCACAAAATCGTTAAAAAATCGAATTCGAGAAATTTCAGATTATTTGTCGATAATATAGTTTTAAATATCTTCACAAAATCGTTAAAAAATCGAATTCGAGAAATTTCAGATTATTTGTCGATAATATAGTTTCAAATATCGTCACAAAATCGTTAAAAAATCGAAATCGAGAAATTGCATATTATGTGTCGATAATATAGTTTCAAATATCTTTACAAAATCGGTAAAAAATCGGATTCGATAAATTTAATATAATCTGTCGATAATATAGTTTCAAATGTCGTCAAAAAATCGGTAAAATATCGAAGTCGAGAAATTTCATATAATCTGTAGATAATATAGTTTTAAATATCTTTACAAAATCGTTAAAAAATCGAATTCGATAAATTTAATATTCTTTGTCGATAATGTAGTTTTAAATATCTGCACAAAATCGGTGGAAAATCGAATTCGATAAATTTAATATTCTTTGTCGATAGTATCGTTGACGAATATCGTAATAAAATCTTAATAATATCGAATTCGATAGTTTTTAGATTTTTTGCCTATGAAGTTGTACCGATAAATCTTTATAATATCGTGAGAACATCTATAGATTTTCAAACGATTTTTTATCGATACGTTACATCTTCCGATATTATCGATCGAGTGTGCCGCTCGGGTAGATGGGTTTTGGAAAAAAAATGAATAGAAAACTATCGACTATAAAATCTAAAATTTTTATATTAAAAAACAAATCAATAAACGTGAATGGAAACAGGGGAGATGAAACTTTCTAGATTAACGTTTTTGATACGTCACACAGACATATCCGAAGAGTAGAATTTTCTAATCCATGCTCCGAGTGGAATAGGAAAGGTAACAATAAATCAGACGAAGAATAGGTATATTCAAGATAAAACAAACGTTCAGCCTTTACTTTCATTTTCAACACGACCTATCCACTCGGCTAATATTTCTGCCATATTGTTTACGTCTTATTCGCTCGTCGACGTCGGTACATTTTCGCTTCGTCGATACCTTAACAAACAACCAACTGTCTATTACACTTCTACCAGTATAGACAATTCCCCAATGACGTAATCATTTTTACGACTATATTGCAACTCGATCGTCTCTCGAAGGTTTGACCATTTTGCCACTTTTGAAAATTTCCAAGATTGAAAAGCTTTTGTATATGTATAGTAACTTGGACCTAAGAGTATAACGACCTTAGGCCTACTATACTGTTGCAAACTTTTACAGATTTCGCGTTTTATATGGGTATAAAAACTCGACGCCAGTTACCCCCTTTTAATTCGGCAAATTCCCCCCTGTAACGGTGATAAACCGGAATTCGTGTTTTCATCTGGAAACGCGAATGATGCGTGTAACCTTTATTAGTGTTTATATCGTGCTTATTATCGATTTTTGGCCGCATTAGCGGGTCGCAAGTTTGTAGTAATGGGGTTTGCGGAGCAGATGATAAATGCTGACAATATTTTTTCAGCTGGGCGAAGCGAAATTTGGACATTTTTACGCAACGGTGGAATATTTTATCGACGCGAATGTTCAACTGTTTGAATTAATTTCGACGAGGTCTAGAAAATTGGGTGATTTTTTGAAAAGTTGGAGTCTATAGGGTGGCCCTTTTTTTGGACTTTCAATTTTTTTTAAAATAGGAAAATAATTCCCTATTTTTTTATTTTTCCCCTAACTGAATCTTAAGTGACTTTGGGACATCGCTTTGAAAAAAAAAATTTTTAAATTACAAATTTTTAAAATCTTGTGTTTTTTTTTGTTTGTTATTACCGATTAGAGCCATTTTCCTTCATAAGAATGAATTCCGAATTTTTCATTTTCCTCCTAGTCCCAACCCAATTTTCAGCTGTACCCTGAGGTGCTCCAAATTTTTCAAAAAAAAAGACAAGATTTTTTTTACCCTGAATTTCAAGTTGTTGCATTTTGTTCTTGGAAAATAATTCCCTCCCTATTGTTTTTTTTTTTTTCAACTGACAAGGAAACCTTTATACCAACTCATCACCTCGGCGATCCAGCTGAAATTTGGCTCATCACTGAAAGAGCATATTTCCCAAACCTCAGAACCAAAATTTTAGCTGATGAAGTCAATTTTTCGATTTTTGGAAAATTTTTGAAAATAGTGAAAATATTACAGTAAGTAAAACTTACAGTACACCAATTTTTTGCAAAAATTGTAAATTTCGAGATAAAAATCTGAAAATAAGTTCATTTACCAATGTCGAACCCCCGAGTCGATTGAGACCATTTTTAAAGAGATCTTAGATCCTCCAGCGAAAGTTGACTATGACTTTTCTCCAGCGCACTAGAATTGCTCCAGAACACGACACTTCGGCGGCTAAAAATTTATTTCTAGCGTCAGTATGATATCATCAGTTGATTAGCACCGTTGAACCCAAAAATTTGAAGTGACCAGTTGACTTGAATATTTTTTAATTGGGATATTTTCGCCATTTTAAAAAATTCACGAAAAATCGAAAAATTAACTTCGGCAGCTAAAAATTTGGTTCTGTGGTCTGGATGAGATGCTCTTTTAGTGAGCCAAATTTCAGCTCAATTGGAAGTGACGAGTTGGCAAGGCTCCCTTATGAGTTTTAGGTGGAGTCTCTGAACTCCCATTTTGAACAACGACGAAAAATTAAATACAAAATTTTCGACTTTTTTGATTTTTTCCAGGTAATACCATCCTCATAGTTTTTTCTTTTCATAAAAAAATGATTCCCTATTTTTCATTTTTCTTCCAAGTTACCCGAGCAGCACAATCGATAAATTATCGAAATAAAAAATCGACAGAATATCGAATTCGATAAAGTGTAGCGTTAGTTCCGCCTAAATCGTGAAATTATCTTTCGATATATGTATAGATAGATTATCGACGAATTATAGTTAGCAAAAATTTCGAGATTGTAGTAAGATATTTTATCGATAATCTATCTATAATATCGAAAGATAATTTCACGATTTAGGCGGAACTTTCGCGACACTTTATCGAATTCGATATTCTGTCGATTTTTTATTCTGATTTTTCGTCTTTTATTAGCTTTTTTATATAATTAAAAATCATTAATTAGCATAATCAATACATTAAACTATGCCTAAACACATTATTCATGTTACGGTAAGAGGATCATTTCAGAAAAAGTCAAAAAATATATATAAAAAACCTGCCACCCGTGGGGCTTGAACCTTCTACCTCCTGCATGGTAATCCTCTTCCTTAACCACTATGCCATACCTTATCGTTGAGGAATTAGCAATAAAACGCGTATAATAGGTAATTTAGTACTTCCAGACGTGTTGGACTTGGAAAAATTTTCACCAATTTTTGAAATTTGGAAATAATTTCAAATATCGTCACAAAATCGTTGAAAAATCGTTCGACAAATTTCAGATTATTTGTCGATAATATAGTTTCAAATATCGCCACAAAATCGGTAAAAAATCGGATTCGATAAATTTAATATAATCTGTCGATAATATAGTTTCAAATATCGTCAAAAAATCGGTAAAATATCGAAGTCGAGAAATTTAATATAATCTGTCGATAATATAGTTCTATAAATATCTTTACAAAATCGTTAAAAAATCGAATTCGATAAATTTAATATTCTTTGTCGATAGTATCGTTGACGAATATCGTCATAAAATCTTAATAATATCGAATTCGATAGTTTTTAGATTTTTTGCCTATGAAATTGAACCGATAAATCTTTATAATATCGTGAGAACATCTATTGATATTCAAACGATTTTTATCGATACGTTACATCTTCCGATATTATCGATCGAGCGTGCCACTCGGGTAGTTGTAAGTGACCCCTGTTTTTTTTTTTTTTTTTTTTTTTTTTTAATGAAAAAATTGACCGATTTTTAAAGTCTTGCTATTTTTTAGTTTTAATTCATCAAAGTTGTTCCTTTTTATGAGAATTAATTCCCACTCCAATCCATTTTTTTTTCTCAACTATACTCTAAAGTCATCTTAAGGGGTTCCCAATTTTTCAAAAAAAAAAAAAAAAAAAAAAAAAAAAATGAGCAAAATGTTTTCATCTAGCTTTTAATAGCCGTTGCTTCTTATTAAAAAATAATGCTCTATTTTTACTTTTTACTTTCCTCTATCTGATTTATAGGCAAGGGCTACTACCCCCCCCCTCCCCATTTTGGAAAATAATGAAAAATTATCAAACTTTTGGACTTTTATATTTCTCTTGTTCTAACCTTTCGTAATTGTTCTCTTTCATAAAAAATAATTTCTAATTTTTTTTATTTTTCTCCTCACTGAATTTCAAGTGGGTTCCAAGTCGCCATCTGTTTTTCAGAATGAGAAAATTTTTTTGACAAAGCATTTAAAGTTATTGCTTTCTTTTCGTTAGAAAATTATTTCTAAATTTTCATTTTTCCCTCACTGAATTTCAAGAGCCTAAGAGGTGTCACTAGACGCTCATTTAAAATAATGATAATTTTTTTTTTCAAAATGGTGGCTAGTGACATCATCTAAAATTCAGTTATTAAAAAAATTAAAAAATAGGGAATTATTTTCTCGTAAAAACAAGAAATACTAATTTAAAAAGATGTGAGATTCTCGTAAGTATTTATAAATTTATCAAAAATATGTTTCTGAAGTGTTATCTTCGAGTAATTTTTCAAAAAAATAAAAATAAAATATACCTACAACTTACAAGTACTTGAAAAATAAATTTTTAAAAAATCTGCTAAGTACGTTTTGATAACACTAGAAATTTTTTTTTTGAAAATTTCCAAACTAATAATTTCAAAAATGGTAGAAATATTTTTTTTTAAATTTGAGTAGGTAGGTACCTACATTTTTAGGGAGGAAGGAAATTAAAAAATTAGAAGAAATTGCATTGTTTTGAAAAAGTACAGAACTGAGGGATCATTTTATTTTAGGAACAAAAAAATAAAAATAAATTGTCAACAAAATTTTTTAAAAATAGGTACGTTTTATAAAAACTTAGGCCCGTATTTTAAAAATTTGCTTAAGGAAACATTGTCCTTAAGGCGAGGCGATTTCACACGTATCGTGTCAATTTACATCGAGCAGCCATTTATTTGTATGGATAAAATAAACAAAACCACTTGGTATGTGTGAGAACGCTTCGCCTTAAGTATAAGGAAATTTTTAAAATACGGGCCAATATACCCCAGTCAAATAAGTTGCCTACTCAGTTTGCCGTTAATTATGGTGGTGTACGTTGAATTGCCTACTTGGTTTGCCGTAAATACGAATTGGCAAAACTATGAAAAACTTTTGTGTTCTTGTTGTTTTATTAGGGGGGGGGGAGTGGGGTAGGGAGTGGGGTCTTTCAGTTTTTCTTTCATAATTTTTTTTTGAAAAACTTCAATAGGGACTTCCAGTCACGTGATTTTTTTTTGTTTGTTTACACTCTCGCTGGTAGGAATTTTCAATCAATTTTCCCAAAACGTCAATGTTTTATTAGAAGCTCTAATATAGTACCGTCGAAATTTTGATAACCAATTTCCTACCATCGAGAAATTTGACGACACTTTCGGAAATCCCTACTTCTCCAGTAATTATCTATGTAAAGGCTCTAAAACAGTGAAGATGTCAGTTTAGAGTTGTCAATAATAAAAATTTAAAAAAATCGCTGCCAATTTTTTCTTTCATTTCTATATTTTTGATCAATTTGACTGAACTCATTCAAAATCTCAAATCGGCGATTTTCCTTGATACTCTTCTGTATTCTTGTTTGATTTTTCAACATGTTGTTAAGTATTGTTTCATTCTTTGTTACGAAAATTTCCCAATATCCAAGGCACAGGATATTCATGTAAAAAAAAATTCTTTCAGGAAAATTTTCTTGTAAAAATTCACAAATAATAATATCTTTGAAAAAATTATTTTCCACTACATACGAATACCTCTGCATCAAATCCATCTCAATTAATTTATGAAAAAATAAACTCCCGAAATTACCTCGTCGATTGAAATTTCACCCTTATACAATTATCCTCATCTCACCTTATAAATTAGGATATTCGTGTAAGTGGTACCAATAATACAATACAGGCTTAATCCGATCTTAAGTCTCTCCCAAAACCACCAAGTCAATTTTAAGGAGAATTTCGAAATTCAGACGACTGTAGTCTGGAATCCTCCGATAGTTCCCCGTTAATGAATTTCAATTTGGATTAAAAAAGGCGACTAGAACTACTTAGTGCTCGTATTAAGAAAATATATATGGTACGTACGAAGTTAATTGGTAAACTCTCGTAGCGCTCTGAACATATATATTCTGCGTGATTAGAAAACTTCTTTGAGTTTCGTGCGTTACATCTTTACGGTATTATATCCTAATGAGCACATTAGGCAGTCTATTATAAATATGGTTTGCCGAATTTCGTGAGCTTCATCGCGTCGCTTCTTGTGTCGGGAATTTCATCAATAAATTCGCGTGCCAAAGGAAAGAAGACCTAAGGTGATGTGCAAGTTTTGGTTTTCGACTTCCGTTGGTTTATTGAATTTAAAAAAAAATGTGTCAATGAAAGGGTAACATTTTTCAGTATTTTCACCCTTTCGGACCCGAGGGCGAACTAGCTCAGATCAAAGCGTTATCTTTTAGTATCTGTATAACATAAAATATTACAAGACTCCTGAATTTTTTCAGAATTTCAGGGGAATAAGTAGTCCAATCAAAATTTTTGTGATAACCAAAATTGTTTTAAAGACTTTTATATACAACTTTTTTGTTTGAAAACTTTTTTAATTGGGGTCTGAGGTACAGATATAGAGACATTTTTTGGAAAAGATGGTATTCACCTCTCTCTCCAAAAATCTCCTTATCTCTGTACCTAAGCCCTTAATTAAAAAAATTTTCAGACAAAAGTCAAACGTCGAAGTATCTAGAACAATTTTGGTTATTACAAAAATTTTGATTGGGCCACTCATTCAACTTCAATTTAATTTTGCATCATACCTATACGATTTTCATACGTAAAAAGCAAAATTGGAGGAGAAAGAGTGGTTCAATCACAATTTTTGTGATAACCAAAATTGTTTTTAAGACTTTGATAAACAACTTTTGTTTGAAAATTTTTTGAATTGGGGCCTTAGGTACATCTATAGAGCATGCATCGGAACACGGTTACTTTTTAGTAACTTGGTTACTTTTTTAAAGGCAAGGTTACTTTAGTTACTTTTGAGCTCATTTTGGTTACTATTTCGTCAAAAATCTGACGAACAGCTGCCATTAAAATTTAAAATTTCTTTAAAAAGTTTTGAAAGTTTTTTTCAGAGATTTTGCTTCCAAAAAATTTAAAATATTTTATTTAAAAATGAATTAAGTAAGGTCAGTTGGGGTAACTGGGCCACCGGGGTATCTGGGTCATTCTCTTCCTAATCCCCTCCAAAATCGTCTTGACGTAAATGGTTGGTTGCATGGTAACACTGACATCGTAAGCCCACCATAACAATTATCATTCGGTTCCTAGCTCCCCTTGAGGAGGCCTCAGTAATTTGAGTAACATGACATGGCCCAGTTACCCCCAACAACTGTGGCCCAGTTACCCCAAAACTCAGATTTGAGTGGGGGTAAGTGAATTACACATCTTGAATCTTCCTTAATAAAAAAAAAAAATTGGTGGCCCAGTTACCCCATTTTTCGGGGTAACTGGGCCACCATTCTTTGTGTAGAGTGAGGTGTTCTTCAGCTCAGGTATGTGCTTCACCCTCAAAATCAAAAAAGTGAGCGTACCTCTATGACACCCCTCTACACGTCCCATTTGAAGATTTAAGGTTATTCTTCACTAGTGAGGCATTTTTGAATAAAGATTTTTTAGAGTTGTAAAAACGTGGCCCAGTTACCCCAACTGACCTTAATTGAACAATTTATTGAATCTTCTTTTAAAATTGAGATTTTTTCTGCTCGAACTTCAGGAATATCTATTTTGTACTTATGTATTGAAATTCAAGGTAGAAAAATGTTTGCTCCTAAAAAAATTGAAAGTTCTTTTATAGGCATTTTTCAAGTCAGTATGAAAAATTGTGATTTTTTTTCTTGAAGAATTAAGATTTATTCTTGTCTAAAAATGAGCCACATTTCTTGAAAAAAAAAATGTAAGTAGATAAGCCGTATTTTTTTGAAAAAATTGAGAAATTCTTTTCTCGACAAATAAACGATTTTTTCTCAAAATTTCTTTTCAAAAAAAGTAGAGGCCGTCAAAGAATAAAACCGATTTCTCCTCATTAAAAACTTTTTTTTAAAATGAGAATACCTAGTAATTTTTTAAATTTAAAAAAAAATGTGTTCGAAGTATTTGAAAATTATGTTTGAAAAATAGAGAACTCCTCAAAAATGAAACATAAAATCGTTTCAACTCGTGAACTTAATAAAATGCTTCAAAAATTTGATATTTCTCAAATGAGCAAAACTTTCCTTTTAAAAATTTTGAAAAGTTGTGAATTTCACATGTTGAAAAATTGTTTTTTTGTGGAGAATGAAGACTTTTCAAAAATTAAAATTTTTTTGTATCTACTCATTTTGCAATAAGCCAATCAAAAAATTGATTTTTTTAGACTTTAAATTCTTAGGCATTACAATTTTTATAAATTGGAAATTTTTTATTTGAATAAACATGAATTTTAGGAACGGCTATTTTTAAAAAATTAAATATAAATTGTTTAAAAATCAAAAAATTGAGAATTTTAAGTTTAATTTTTTGAAATCCAGAACTTTTTAGAAATTACTTGTTAATAAATTTAAATTTATAGAAATTAAAAATTGTTTGAAAAATAAAAAAAATCTAAAAAAAAATTAAAATTAAAAATTAAAAAAAGGACAGTATTGTTTGTAATTTAAAATTTTTCTAAAATTCACGTTTTTTGAAATCAACAATTATTTGAAAACTGAAAACTATTTCAAAACAAATAAGAGTTCAAAAACTTAAAAAAGTTGATATCAAGTATTTTCAAGAAAAAAAAGAATTTTTTTTTGAATTTTCAATATTGAGTTCAAAAAAAATTAAGATTTGATAGGAACTCAAAAATTATTTATTGTGAGCTTCTCAAGAATTGAAATTTCCTATGATATAAAAATTGAGCACCTATTAAGCCAACAATTCTATTAAAATTCGTCATAATTATAGAAAAAGAAAAAATGCATGAATTATTATTTTTGAATTGAAAATTTTGATTTTTTCAAAATTTTTATCATTGATTTCAAGAGTTGTGAAACGTCAAATTTAGCGAAAATATGAGAAAAACGGTGACGAGGGGAGGGGAGGGGGTTATGAGTCATTATATTCAAGTGGAAATGGAAAATTTTTGGTTACTTTTTTCCATAATTTTGGTTACTTTTTTTGAAATTTCAGGTTACTAAAGTTACTTTTATTTTTTCAAATTTCGCTCCAATGCATGATAGAGAGATTTTTTTTTTAGAAAAAAAGGCTCACTTTTCTCTGCAAAAATCGCCTTGTCTCTGTACGTAAGCCCTCAATTGAAAAAATTTTTAAACAAAAGTTCAATATCAAAGTCTCTAAAACAATTTTGGTTACTACAAAAATTTTGATTGGATCACTCATTCCACTCCAATTTGCTATAAGTATACACGAGAATAATAATTTTGCATCACACATGTGCGATTTTCATACGTAAAATGCAAAATTGGAAGAGAGAGGGTGGTCCTATCAAAATTTTTGTAATAATTAAAAATTGTTTTTGAGTTCAAAACACACAACTTTTGTTTGAAACATTTTTCAGTTGGGCTGTAATTTTTTTATTTTTTTTCAAAAACTTGCCAACAATTTTTAATGTTTTTTTTGACACAGTTTTTTCGTTTTTCGAAAAAAAACCACGTAGGCCTTCGGACAATTTCATTTTTCGTGCAAAGCTTTGAAGAAATTTTTTGTCATTCAATAATTGGATTTTTTGAATCGGTTCACTAATTTGTTATTTTTTTCATTTATCATATTTTTGATAGAATATTTCTCATTCCTATACTCTTTGGAAATCAATTTTTTTTTTCAGTTATCAATATCATGATTTAAAAAATAATTATCACTTTTCTACCACATTTTTAATTTCAAAAATCATACAGTTATATCGAAAATGCATTTTGATAAATTTTAAAGTTTGAGAATTCTCGATATAAGTATTGATGGCGAGGGTGGGGAGAGGGTTGCTGAAAAAAAGATCAGGAGTGTTGGAATATTTTGTCATATTAAAAGATATAATATGCTTTAATCTATGCTGGTTCGACCTCGGGTCCGAAAGGGTCAAGGGTGGAACATTTTCAATTTGTGAAATTTTACATGATATGGAAATATCGTCTCGTTGACGCGATTTAACAACACAATAGAATCGTGCTTAATAAAAGAAGTACGTAAAACATTGCTAACTTGGAAAATATTTTCACTTATGGTAAAAGAAAACAGAAATATTTTCTGCCGAACGAATTTCCAAGTCGAACGCTGATCATTCGACCGTATGAAAATGGTTATATGGGAAATGGGCAAAAGTTTAAAATGTGGAAAAACTGAAACGCAAAATAATAACGTAAGGTTATGAAGAAAAAAAAATTTGTATAAAAGTGTAATTATTTATACGGTACACTTTTGAACTAGCACATTCGATATCTAGGATAAGATATAAAAAGAATTTCCTCTTTCGCTCGAATGTCAGTAAGAAAACAGTTTTATTATCAACAATGCGAATAGCATCGCAACAAGTGTACCGTGAAATCGTCTTTTTGATCGAACGTGAAAGCTAAAAATTCGATACAGGCTACGGGGCTATGGCTATACGTATTATATCCGTCACCGAAACACTACAACGCGTTAAAGTAGCCACGAAGAAGCATTTATGTTGAAAGCGCGGTTATGTTTGTGTTTTCAATGAACGATATACGTATACGAGAGAAGAGATGCCATGCCATACAGTATGCAGAGCATTTTATTAAGCAAAAGAAAAGCTAACGATAACGTTAAAAGGGCCCTCTCGCAGTCGCTGAAAAGCCACCAAGAGCGTGTCTTGTTTCGGCTTTCGAACACTCCCCAATGATAAATACCTTGTATTCGCATTAATCACAGTATAGTCATTGTTTCTCCAACGAGTTCCAACCCTTAAGTGGTTTTCGCCTCAGTTGCTGCGATAATTTTTCACGACAGCTTTTGCATTGTAGTTGAATTTTCTTTTGGTTTAAAGACTAGTCCGCGAACTTACATTTTTTTCAATTTGATTTAGAAGCTTTTTTTATTTCACTTTTTTGCTCCTTCCTGGTTTCTCTGGACGGTGTTTAAATTTTCTGCGGAATATTCGTTGCTCTGAAATGCGATTGTGAAATCGCATGGGAGATTTTTTTTACGTAATTAATTTTCCAAAGTTGGTGGAAAGAAGCAAGTTTTTCTGTAGGTTCATATTTATAATATATACAGGGTGTCCTATGAGTGGAAGAAAAATTTGAGATTTGGATATAACCCAGTATCACTGTTCACTGACAAAAACTTCAGATACGAAAACTGATAATTTCCAAGCGAAATTTATTGGCAACACTGTAATAGAAAAATTTCTAATCCCGGCAGTGAATAGTATTTAAACCACTATAGGTAATTAAAAGTTGTACTTAACCTTGCATCAAAACAATGCATGGGGCTAATGTAATTTTTTGAGTGGCCAAAGAAGGTTATGTGAAAAATTTGCTCATTTTTAAAATGTAGGTGCTGCAGAGCTCTAAACTGAAAAAATACCAATTTTCATAACTCTGTATCCTCTTAATTTTTAAAGTTGGAAAAAATTTTCACACAAATAAATATTATCTCAAAAATTGAAAGAGCAAGGTAAAATAAAATTCGAAAAACTTAATGTTTGATTAGTTATGTTCTTAGGTACCTAGTCCAAAAAAATCCTATTTGGCAATTTTGGCTCAAGATAATTTTAATTTTATATTTTTCATTTTTTTCTAAAAGAATTTGAAGTGGAAATTTTTCATTTTAAAAATGAGGAGGTGGTAGGCATTCAACTATTTAGAATTCAACTAGAGGGACAAATGAAAAATTGGAAATTATTTTCCTTACGAAACAGAATAATTTTGAATTCTAAGTTTGAAAATTTTGTTCATTTCTTATTAGTTTTTCCATTTTTTGAGAAATTGAAGAGATCAAGAATTGGGAACAACTTTTCATGAAAAAAAAAAAAAAAACTTTGATGGAATAGAACTAAAAAATGGAAAAAGTTGGATAATCTGTCAATGTTTTGATTTTTTTTTTTGAAATTGGGGTAGGTTGAGAACCACTTGAAATTCAGTTGGGGAAAATATGAAATATGGAATCATTTCCTTATGGAAAGCGACAACTATGGAGAGGGGATGGGAGAGGAGAGGAGGGGGGTGGGGGTCAGATGATAAAAAAAATTCAATTTGCAGTATTGTTACTATTGTTACACTACATAATAGCTTCGTTGAATTGGTATTTTCCAAGCCAAATCGATTGGCACCACTGCATTAAAGTAATTTCCCGTATTGTTGAAAGCAATTTTATGACTGAATCTCAATCTTGAGTGAGTCTAAAAGAGAAAAAAATGAGTCAGGATGTCATTTTTCAAAGGCTAGTCCTTTTCGAGGGTCCAGTCTCCTCCTTTGGGAATCCCTCATCTCCATTCTCAAGGCACCAACTGAAAAAATTTTCAAACAAAAGTTGTAGATTGAGATCCTTGAAATAATTTTGGTTATTACCAAAATTTCGATTAGACCCCTCCCTCCCCTTCAATTCAGCATATTAATATGTATCAAAATCAGTGGTCAATTTTCATACGTATCATCAATTATGCAAAATTAGAGAGGAGAGAGAGTTCAATCAAAATTTTTGTAATAATCAAAAGCATTCCAATGACCTCAAACTACAACTTTTGTAGGAAAAATTTTCTGTTTGAAGCGTTGGGAACGTATATGAAGGATTTATAAGAACGGGGTGGCTCCTGAAAAATGGCATGCCCGCCAACTGTGTTATTAAATTGTTTGGTCAAATTAAAATTGACTCGACTGCTTACAGAACCTATTTTTTCTTCTTGGCATTAATGTGACCGCAAGCTCTACAGTTTAGATTCAAGGGTGATTTTTACGTATTATGGGAAATTGGAACGTGATTCAAAACCCTGAACCAAGTTCAGGCGTTCTAACGCACCCAAGGACATTGGTTTGGACGAATCATGAACCTTAGTTGAACCAGTTTTGTTATGGGATCAGTGGCGTAGCCAGACAGTCATTCAAAGAAGTGGTCTTAACCTAAAAAGTGAAAATTTTGTTTAAAATGGCATTAAAAAACTGAAATTAACTGAAATTTTGTCATTTTTCAACTTTTTCGTCGTCAGGGGGGTCTGGACTCCCTCTACCCCCTTAAATACGACACTGCACGTGATACTACTCACAAAACGTGAACCATGATTGTAATACTCTACCTAAACACTTTTTGTTGACGATATCTCAAGACTTGTCGGCTCGGAGAAGGCTTTGAAAGACCTCAATCAAAAAAGTGAGTGAATATTCGAATTCTGCATTGTCAAAAACATATAAAATGATATGCCACACCTTTTTGTAAAAAGGATACCTTTCAGTGCCCCAATTCCCTCTCCCCCTTCCTAGATATCTCGAAGGGTGCGGTATATTCCCCAATCACTTTCTTACATACCTATATTATTTTCAGTGTTGCCATTTTTTTCTGTGAAGACATAAAAGAATACTAACGCATCATTTAAAAAAATTGGATTCTAAAAAAATTATACTGTTGTGGGGGGGGGGGGTAATCTTGATGGTGTGTTATTATAGTTTCCCAATACCCCTCCCCTTCCTCCACATATCGAATTATCGAAGGTGCTGTAAATTCCTTCGCAAATAACGCTTATTCCTTCAAAATCGAGATAGGCACCTCCTCGTGCTCATAAAGTTTTTTGTTACTTGGATTTGGCATTACATTTAATCGGAAATTTGAGCATTCACTTTCAGAGAACACCTTATACACAAATACCTTATGTGTAGGAGAATGAAGACTGTGCTGCAGGAGCTTTCGATTTTCAAATCTGTTACGATCTGATATTGAATTTCAGAAAAAAGAGAGATTTTATAAAACGTCTCTCGAATACCTAGTTTTTTCTTTCCAACGTAATTGTACCTGAGATTGTAAACGTAGGTATTCGTTTATTACAGTTTAATAACGTGGAATATGCGCTACGTAGGCAAGTCGCAAAAAGGTAATCTCTTGTCTACTTCGAAACTTAGATACATGTAGCATAATATAGTTTGTGTATTTCCTACTTATTTCCTACTCCGGTGAAAAGATCCGAGTAGCGTATAAGTATATAGGCATTTGTTTCAATTTTCAAATACTCCCATTGATGGATTTGATTTTCTTCCGCCTCGCCTTTCACATGTCGAGCGTTTATTTTCACTTTTCAAAAAACGACTTTGCGGGCTCGTTTAAAATGATTTCGTGGTACTCGAAAATACATTACGACATTATTTTTAATTCATTTTGGCCAAGTATCCTCTTGAACCTGTTAGTGGATAGTACTCGTCGTGGTGACTGAATTGCAATAAAAATGGCTTATAACGATGACAAACACATCTCTACCGAATTAAATTCTTCTTTTTTTTTTGTTTTTTACCACTTTTTCCAGTGTCTCTTTATGGTGTTAAAAAGCTTCTAAAAAAGTTTTTCATCTCGTTGTGTAGTGGGTACTGCACTGTACCTGCACCATTCAAGGATACTCCTTTTTCTAACTTCTAACTCGATTGCGGTCGACGTTTGGGTTTCGTTTGTGAGTGGGTAGAGGTACCTACGTGGCTTTTTCAGCTATTGTGGGCAGAATGATCATAGAATTTAGGTGACCTGAAATTTTTTGCTACTTTGTTACATCGTTTCATGGAGATTTTGACGTTCTTATATCATTTCTATTTAGAATGAATTTGAATAGTTAGTTAATGGGAAAATTTGTAAAAGAAATTGATTGTATTATATTGTTGAATATCAATAGGCTGAATGATTTTTTTGTTTTACATTGCCAAGTGAAAAAATCAAAGTACGTGGAGCAAATGGTCAAAAGTTGAGACCTGTGGTTTCGATAGTATATTTTTCTAAAAGTGTAATTGGGTCAAAAAAAAATTCCTTTGAATTTGAAAACTAAATTGTATGTATAGTAGAGTTGAAAAAAATTGCGAATGACGTAGAAAGAAATAAGAATATAGGTAAACATTGAAGTCATTCAGATCACCCACTGAGCTTTCAGTAGGTATGAAAAAGTTTCAAAACGTTTGTTCGATATTCCGTTTTTTCTTCTTTATATGATTACATGTATTCAAAATTACTTACTAAAGAACAAACAAAATCATTTTCTGACCTGGATATGAGAATGCGAGATTTTCTTTGACAATAAAATTAAAATATTTTTCTCTCTTTAAAAATTTGAAAAATATTTTCCCTCAAAAAATTGAGATTTAAAAAAGATTTTTTTTCTTTTAAAAAGATTAAGATTTCATCACTATTTTTCTTCTCCAAAAATTTGAGAAATACTTCTAACTTCAGAAAAATTGAGAAATTTTCTTCTCAAGAAAATTTTGTTATTTATTTTTTTTTTTAAGTTTTAGATTAATTGAGAAAATTTGCCCAAAAAATTACAGATTTCATTCGAAACAGAAAAACAGATTTTTGGTCCAAAATATTTGAAAATACCTAATCAAGACATTTTCGCAAAAAAAAAATGACAATTTGTTTTCTCTAAAAATAAGTGATTTCATTCCTAACAAAAATATGCTGCTGATTTTTTTCCTTTAAAAAATGTAAGATTTTTTTTTGAAATAAAATAAATTTTCTTCTTCATTTTTTTTCTCCAAAAAAATGGAAAAATTTTTCATTTAAAAATTTAAAAACTATTAGGTATTTCGTAAAAACTGAAAATTTTCTTCTTCAAAAAATTGTATTTTTTTCAAAAATTCGAAGGTTTTTTTCTTCAAAATGCTTAGGAATAATTATATTAAAAAATTCTGCATAAAAAATAAACTTTTTCTCAAAAAATAAAAATTGAAAAATTTTTCTTTAAAAATTACCTATTTGTGTTATTTTAGAAGAACTGAAAAAATCTATCAGTTTAATTATTATTTCGTTATTCGTTTCGTTATTTCAGCAATACTAATGTGTGTACTCAAAATATTGAAAATTTTGCCCAGAGTTAAATTCTGTAATTAAATTTCAATTTTCGTGCTGAAATAAGTCTGTATATGACAAATTTTGATTTTCAGGTACAGTAGAACTTCGATTATCAGACTTCTATGGTTACCCGAGCAAAAAATGTAACCATTTCTTCACTTCAAAAAAATATTGAAAAGACGGGGAAAAATTATTTCAAAAAAATAAGAAATCATTTAGTAGGCCATGTTAAAAAAGAAAAAATATAAGTAGAAAATTTTCAGTCCCATTTTTAAAAAAAAATTTATTCCAAAAATTTGGGAATTTTTTCAATCTATTTTCAAAAAAAATAAAAAAATAAAATATATTCCATTTTTTTTTTTAAAAAGCCACAAATCACGAAAAAAAAATTAAATCATTTTTCATTAGTTTTGGATTAATCCGAAGAGATTCACTGGGTACTTTTTTCGTTGTTTTCTCATTTCTATTTGTTCAGATATTTCTACAAAATTTTTGCAATAGGTACGAAGTTTTTTGTGGAATTTTTTCAAAAAAAAAAAAGAAAAATTGACTATCTGATTTTTCACAACATCCGATTTCTTTCGCTTCAATTAACTGGGATAATCGAGGTTATTTTTTCGAATTCCCAAAAAAAAATTCTGAAGAAACTTTTCAAAAAATAATTTGTAAGGGAATATTTTTTTGATGTTGTTGTTGTTGCTGTTGTTATTGTTGTTATTTTTTTTAAATATTGAATTAATTTCTCTACAAAATATGTTTTTCTCAATTATTCAAAAAAAAATCTCCACTATCCTACAACCAAAATTCTTTTTTTAAAAATTTCAAATTATTTTTTTTTGCTTAAAAATTTATTTGCAAAAAGTTGGAAAAGACAAAAAAAATTAAATTCTTTTTACAAAATATTTCTTTGAATTTCCAACGAAAAGTTCAGAAGAAATTCTGTACATTTTTTTTTAAAAGCAGTGTGAGTAAAAAAAAAAACCAATGTGACTTTCATTGTTCTCTTTGATTTTTTTGGACCTGAAATGAAATGAAAAAAAAAATTGGTCATTTCGTTTCGCCATTTTCAAAATTTAAAGTTTCGTTTCGTTTTTTCAAGTTCAATTTTTTTGTTTTCCGTTTTGTTTCTTTTTTGCTCATTTCAGATTTCTCGTAGGTACATCGTTTTTCGTTTCATTAGTTTCACAACCCCGATTATTCACATGTTTTGGAATATTACAAACCGACAATAATTTTGCAACTCAAAAAATAAGCCAATACCTTTTTATTTCTTATAAAATCTAACAAATAGAAAAACCAGCTGACGATATAAATTTTTTCAAAGCGATTAGATTCCAATATTTTATCAGGCTCAATAAAAATCCCTGAAAAATTTCAAACACAATTTCTTCGGAAAAAATGTTCCCTGCAAATTTCATTTGTAAAATTGTTTGATGTCAATGGCGTGAATTGCAATACTGGCTGAGTTTTTTTCTTCTTCAAAAAATTGGCGAAGACTCGAAAAGGCATCAACCGAATCATCATTCTGGCTTGCAAACGAAGAAAAAAATTTTTTTATGGTAATTCTAAACTTATTTCACATGGCTCAAAGGTGTTTACATAAACAAAATAAAATGAGTTGAAATTGCTTTTTCACTTTTTCTCTGCTTGAAACGATCCCTTCGTTTCATCTGACATACGCCAGTAGCTAAAATGTACATAAATACACGTAGTTCTATTTTGAAAATCCAATCGAAATTTTTCATTGTAAATCTTCGCTGCGTAGGGTGAAAAAATCAACAGTCGCGGTCGCTAACGCGTTAGTATTATCTATTCTCTATGTTTGTGCTCTGCGTCAGTAATTCAAACAAATTTTCATTTTGGTGTGACGATGAAGGGTGCACCCTGCACCGTGTATAGTATACCATACCGTACGTAGAATAATGAAGGAGTCACGTTGTTATAGATTTATTTGCAACTTAAATACCAAATTCAGGCGTTTTGTTAAATTACACCGACGCTGGTTGGCGGTATCTTCTCGATTTTGATTAAAAACCAATTCCAACTAAAAATTTAATAAAATACGAGAGTAAACAATTTGCAAATGATTCATATACCCCAAATGTTCATCCATTTCGGCAATTTATTAGCGCTACTAGGTTAATACTCGAGAACTTTCGTGCAGATAATAAACCACAATTTCTCCTCAAACGCTAAAGCCACGTGAATAAACAACTTTTACTTCGGTTTCTTATTTATAATACACGTGCTTTATCTAAAACAAGGTGATTTTCTAGAAAATAACTCGGCTAAAATGTATTCAAATTATCAACTAAGTATTTAACGCTATAAAGCTAATTCTTCGTATAATCATTTTAATATACAGCCAAATTAGGCCAAAAGACGGTCTTTGCCCGAACAAACTGAAGAAAGAAATTTTTTCGTGAAGTTGCTCGTAAAGGTGTCCTAAATTAACATAAAAATGTCCTCTAAAATCCGAGTGGAGCTTCACCACAAAATATCCACATTTTTGCCCCAACTTTATTCGTGTATATCTCAGTTTCTAGTGAAGTTATAAAAAAAAAACTCATACAAAAATTATACAGAATTGAATATTCTTTCAAATTGGTTATTTTCAATTTTTTGGTAGGAACAATAGCAACGCAGCAAATCGACTTCGAAATTATTGGTAAATTCAAATTGGACCAAAAATGGGGTTTCCCCCCCAAAAAAAATTGATAGAATTATTATTTTTTTTCATGAAGTTGCCCGTAAAAAGGTCTTAATTAATGTACTTAATATAAAATCTGTCAAAATCCGAGTGCATCACGATCCCCGAAAACCCACTTTTTTCGCCCCCACCCAGATTACTTTTTCTTCAAGCAGTACTCAAATTGAGCGGGAACATAGTTCCGGTTCGTAAAAAATCTTCGTTCTGATTCGTGAAAAATCCAATCAAAATTTGAAAAAAATTCTTATGTATTTTTTTTTCAGTCCTCCTGAAGTGAGTAGATAATTTTATAATTATTTTAAATTTTTAAAGAAAAGTTTTTCATTTTATAGTTATTTTAAGAAATCTTTAATTTTTTGATAAAACCCGTTTATGCAAAAAGAGCTTTCATTTTCCAAGAATAAAATTTTAATTAAGTATTCCCAAACATTTTGAAGGAGAAAAAAACTTTGCATTTTTTGAAAGTAGATCTCCATTTTTTCAGAAGCAAATAATAATATTTCTCAAATTTTCAAATAAAAATCGTTCACTTTCTTGAAAAAAAAACGAAGAAAAAAATTTCTGTTTTTGGGGGGGGGGGGGGATGATTACATTTTTTGAAGAAAATAAACTGTATGGTATTTTCGTTTAAAACAAAATCTCTTATTTTTTTAGAGAAAAAAATTGTGAATTTTTTTGCGAAAATAATCTTGATGATGATCGTCAAATATTTTGGAGCAAAAAAAAAAAGATTCTGTTTAAAATAAAATCTTTCATTTTAAAAGATTTTTTTTTTTTTTTGAAAAAAAAATCTTGCTAATGCACAATTTTTTGAAAGAAAAATATTTTTCAAATTTTTGAAGAAGAAGAAAACTACCTACTAATTTTTTTGCTGACAAAATCAATTTCGTTTACGCCGGGTGCTTTCAACCTTGCGCTTTCGATAACTACAACAGTTAGAAAGTTGCGCTTTGCTGCATCGGATGGCAAATTTTGTGTAGAATTTTTTCATGGGTCTGGTAATTTTTGTAAGTGGACAAGGAAGTATATTCCGAGCAAAATATTTGAAAAAACAAGGGAAAAAAGTGACAATCTTTCATGTTTTTCTGTGATAACTCAAAAAGTTGTCGTCTAACCAAGCTGTTATTATTAACGTTTCTAGATGAAAAAGGGCTGCTCTTTTCAATGGCGCAAACCCCGCTTCTTTAGCTCACTCCAGTCAAAAGTTATGAGCGAATAATTTGTTGAAAAAGTCTGAAAAAAATCATGATTAATTTTTTTTTCAATTTATTTTTCTCAAATAATTTTTTTTAGATGTTTTTCTACGAAAATGAACTGCTGATGCTCATGACTTTTGATACATAAAAAAAAATATTTAGGAAAATTTTTTTTTTAAAAAACGTGAGTTATGCTCATCGAAAAAAATAATTTTCGATGAGCATAACTTAGCCCCGCAGTTCGGAGGTTAGGCAAACATACTTACATCGAATCAACATGAGTTGCATAGTTACTGGTTGGAAGGCTTTACTCTCAATCCGGAACACCTTGTATATCTACTCGAATACATATGAAGTGGAGGCAAAAAATTAGGGGGCAAAAATGTGGATATTTGGGGTGAAGCTCCACTCGGATTGTAGGGGACTTTTTATACGTTAATTAGAACACCTTTACGAGCAACTTTACGAGAAAAAATTCTTTCTTCATTTGTTTGGGCGAATAGCCTAACTCTACCGTATTATTTGGAGAAGTGACAAAATTGTGAAATTTTAACGTCGCGAGGAATTCTATTGAGAAATTTTCAAGTGTTGATCGAATGTTGAAAGTTTTCGACAAAGGATCCTGTATAATCAACAGATCGCTCCAGGGTGATCAAAGCATTGCTGAAATTATCACCTTCTTATACAAACACGTTCGCTGATCGGTTGATATTTCCTTTAAAAAATATACATTTCGGAAGGAAAGGAGTCTATAAATATTAATAGCTCAAATGAAGTTTAGTGTTAGGAATTTGTATAAAATGTTGGCGATGTGCGTCAGACACAATAAGGAAAACAGTCATCAAACAAAATTTAAAAGCAACGATTTCTCTTGTAACTTTTTTCCACTCAGCTTACTTGACAATGTGGCGAAAATAAATACAGCCTGGTTTTATACATTTACCTAGCTCGATAATCGTATTAAACTTATTTCAAAAAGGATCAGGCATTTCTATACCGATATTTTCTCAATTGTATTTAAACGTGTGACAAAAAGATGACGAAGCGAGAATTTATTTTTAAGCACATCGTATATCGTAAGTACACCTACGTAATTTTCATCGACTCAATTCGCCTTCCTACATGATTTTTCCATCAACATGTGCCATATATAATAATTACAACAGTTTGAACGAAATTTCCTCTCAATTGAGAATAAAATAAGAGTATTACGTTCGAGTTGGAACGCACTACACAGGTCTACTTGTCTACCTACGTAAATTCACTCGCCTTTCGTGGATTTCTAAGTATTACATTGACGTATGAGACAAGTCTGCTTTAATTTCAACACATTCGTGAATGGGTAAAAATTTTCTCATGGAAGCAAAAGTAAATTAAGCTGGTTCGAAAATGAATTTTATCTTCTTTGTTGCAACGTTCGTTGCTGAGAAAGCTAAAAGTTGTAGAGAAAACGACGTTAGATATTAAAGTTACGATAAATTCATCAGTTTGTCTTACTCTTTGAATACTTACACATTTATCAAATACGTAGGTAGTAGGTAGGTACCTACCTTGGAGCGAAACGTAGCTTGTCAAATGTCTGTTTACAACTTATTATTGGCTTTTCGTGTCGTATATTATAAGGTTATGAAAACTTATTTCAGAACGATGCTTAAACACGATACGAGTATCAAGGCTTGCCTGGGTGTATATTTTGTTTTTCGTAATATCGTGGTTGTGATATTTAAATATTAAGTATTCTTGAGCTAGAATATCAATAGTGGATAAGTAGGAGTTGAGCTTGAAATATCAAGTCAATGTCAATATAATATACTTATTCGATGAAGAATGTTTAGATGAAATTGTATGAGCTTGAAATATTAAGTCAATGTCAATATATACCTTATTCGATGAAAAATGTTTGGATGAAATTGTATATCTACTTAACTACGTAGATTGTAATAAAAATTGTCCTATCAAAAATATAAAAAGGTTGTGACCCGAAAAATCACTTGAACCCTCAAAAGGCAGTGTTTATAACAACAAAAGTTTCAACAGTTTATGCCTAATAAGATGCCCAGTTTTTGCACCACCGAACCAAACCTATCTTTGATATTAGTTATACCTAATAATCATAATTTATTTTTTTTTTTTATTTTTTCAGGATTGATAAATGTATGAAGCATGAAGATGCGATGAAATTAATTTTCATTTTCACCCAATTATGGATCGCAGTGATATCCACCGGTAAAACAGGTAAATTTTCAATATTCTTATCAGTACTATACGTTATCAATACTTTTCTAAGTAGTACATACAGACACACAGATTATTTTGTAATCAAAAGAGATTCTTTCTTAGAAAATTGTATTTCTTGATGGATTTCGTTATTGGTTTCTTGGATATTGTTTAAGTATGACCCCCCCCCCACCCCCCAGACAAAAATCTGACAAAATTCTGAATAGTGTGAAATAGTTTGGAAAAGAAGGAAAATCTTTTCCAGCTCGTCAGCTCCCGAACTGTGCCTTACAGGACGATTTGAAATTTTCAGTCATTTTCAAGGTCATTTCAGGGGTCGGAAAAATCGGAAAAATTTCTCAACATTCACATTGGATATTTGTACCTACAGGTCAAGTTCGGTGAAAATCGATAAAAAAAAACCTCGCGAACCTAAAAAGGAGTCAAAAGAGGATTTGTACCTATAGTTAACAAAATTTTATGAATTTTTTATAAGATTACACGTTTTCATGAAAAAAAAAAAAAAAAAAAAAAAAAATGGTTTGAAGATATCATCTACCAAAGAGGATTTTCTTTCTAGAGAATTTTATTTCCAGAAGACTTTTTTGTTGGAAGCTTTGTCTTGGAGCAATTTTTTGCTTCAAAAGAATTTTTTAACAAAATGATTTTGCGAGGAAAGTTTTTCTTTTTCGAGATGAATTTTCTGCTTTTATAATTTTTCCCAAAAATATATTTTATTGTGAGGAGGATTTTTTGACTTGAAGACTTTTTTGCCAAGAGGATTTTTTTGGCTAAAAATAATTTTAGAGATATTTTTCTCAGAAATATTTTTTGGGGGAAGATTTTTGCTCATGACTCTTTTTTGATGATATTTTTTTAAATTATATTTTTATTATAAGTTATTTCACACATTTTTTAAAATTTTACTCTGGATGATTATTTTTTTAAAAAGGATTTTTATGCAAAATAATTTTTTTCAAGAGAATTTTACTCTTAGAAAATTTTAATTTTTTATGAAAAAAAATTGCTGGAATTTGTTTTTTTGTTTTTGAGGGTTTTCTGACGTGAAGTTTTTGCTAATGAGATTTTTTTTTTAGAAAATACGTATTTTATAAAGGATAATTATTTTGAAATTATTACCTATCAATTTATTGGCTAAAAAATTTCTGAATAAAATTGTCACCTGAAGATTTTTTTGAAATTTTTTTTTTTAGATTTCTTTGCAGAACAGAATTTTTTACGATTTTGTTATTGTTGTTGTTGTTGTTGTTGTAAGAGGATTTTTGTCTTCTAGAAGGATTTTTATGCAAAATAATTATTTTTCATGTGAATTTTACAAATTTCTATGTTGGATATATTGCAATCTAAGGTAAATTATTTGCCTTCCAAAGATTTTTTTTAAAAATTGTTGGAAATTTTGTTTTTTTAGATTAATTTTCTGCCTAGATAATTTTTTTCCAAAAAGATGTTTTGTTTAGAGGCATTTTTTTTTCCAAGACGATTTCTTTTAGGTAATTTTTTTTTTAATAGAAAAATTTTAGAAAAATCAATGACTTTTAGTCATTTTGTCTGACATTCTGAAACTTGCAAATTTTTTAGAAAATTTGATGACTTGTAAACTTGAAAAATTATTAAATTTTACACCTATTAAATTTTCAATTTCCACATTACCATTGAAATTAATTTTTTATGAAATTCACTTTTATATACTTACTTATTTTGTCAGACATTTAAAAACTTTAAATTTTTTAAAAATTGGATTAGAGCTACCTACTTTCATACCTTTTTCGGGCATTCTGAAACTTTTTTTTAATGGAAATTTTGTTTTTTTAGATTAATTTTCTGCCTAGATAATTTTTTTCCAAAAAGATGTTTTGTTTAGAGGCATTTTTTTTCCAAGACAATTTCTTTTAGGTAATTTTTTTTTTAATAGAAAAATTTTAGAAAAATCAATGACTTTTAGTCATTTTGTCTGACATTCTGAAACTTGCAAATTTTTTAGAAAATTTGATGACTTGTAAACTTGAAAAATTATTAAATTTTACACCTATTAAATTTTCAATTTCCACATTACCATTGAAATTAATTTTTTATGAAATTCACTTTTATATACTTACTTATTTTGCCAGACATTTAAAAACTTTAAATTTTTTAAAAATTGGATTAGAGCTACCTACTTTCATACCTTTTTCGGGCATTCTGAAACTTTTTTTTTATCAAAATAACTTTTTATGTAGAAGAGGATTTTTTGAAAGAATTTTTATTGCAGATTTTTTTGCTAATCAAATTTTTTCCAAAATTACTTTCATTTTCTATTGTATAGAGGATTTTTCTTTTAAAAATGAAAAATAATTCTTAGTCTACTGAGAGTATTGCTTTTTAAAACGATTCTTTGCTTCAGGAGATTTTTTTAACGAAGCAAATTATTTAATTAGGTAATTTCATTCCAAGATTTTTTTACGACAGGATACAATTTTCAGAGAAATTTTTCCACAGCTCTAAAAATATTTATCGGGAAGATTTTAATTTTTTTTTTTTTTTTTCAAATAATTTTTATAATTTTTGTAAAGCAGATTTTTGAGCTAAACAATTTTTTTTCAAAACTTTTTCTCATTGTATTTTTATTATTATTGTTTTTTATTTGGTTCAAAATAATTTGTAAATGAATTTCTTTCTTAACATTTTTTCTTTTTTTGGGGGGAGAGGGAGGGTGGTAGTTAAGAATAAGATTTTTTCCAAGTACGGGTTTTTCGCGAAATTTTTTGCCAAAACTATTTCTTAAGAGATTTTTCTAGCGGGATTTTTTCAAAAGATTTTTTCCCAAGAGTTTTTTTTTTTTTTTTTTTTTTTTTTTTTTCAAGTACAGATTTTATAGTGAATCTCAGAGGATAATCAGGTATTTATACGACCTCGTAATCCAACCTAATTCACAATTCATAACGTATAATACTTCACACACAAAAAAAAGAGGTAAAAATCTCTCGAAAACAAGTCAATTTTTTTATAACCCCATATCAAACGGCGACATGTAAAGGTAATCGTATTTAGGCTAAGGCAAGGACAGGTTGAAATTCAACACATCAAATTAAAAATGCGATAAAATGTCTTGTCGCGTCTCGCTAAACAGCAATGAAATAATTTTAAAAGTTTAGCTACGTCGCAGGTGCCACGTAAAAGTAATTTACTTGAAAATGAAAGAGCTTAGCTAATAAATGTCTCGTTAGATTTGGATACCTGAGAGATGTAGCACGTTTATGCGAGCAAAGTTTCTGTTTCGCTTACATTAAAATGAACAATGCTCGAGATAAAAGCCATGAACCAATGTCCTGTGATCACACGTTGATTAAATTAGAACACCACGACCAACCAGACATTAAAATGGAAAGCTATGGTTAGTGCACCGCGCCTCCCCGCCCTCCTGGTTTCGCTTCGCTTTGCGTAGGCTTCTGCTTCGAGTAGACGGGCTCGAAAATTCCTTAGGAAACTCGAAAGTTTTTAAACACCGCTGGAACTCGCAAACGTACGTAAGAAAAGTGCTGGAAAAGTTTTAGTCAAAAGTGTTGAGTTATTTGTAACGTTAGAAGGGATTATGTCCGAGACGGAAAAGGCAGTAATTGAACGTGCAAGTGCAAGTGTAGGTGTGCTGTATCGGTAAAAAGTACCGGCCAAAGAAATTTTCAACGAGTTGTTTTAATCAACGGCGGTTACAGCAATAACAATTTGTCTCGAAAGGATATGAGATTAAATGGCTTCGTCCGTCATTTATATTATGTCTAAGGTACCGCAATATTGCAAAAGTTGCCTCAACTTTCACGTTACCTTATTACTCTTTGTCGAAATAAGCCAAAAGATAATATCGCCTTACCTTTCACTATTTACCCGGTCGCCTATATACACCTCCTAGGTGTATGCCTAAGCCTATGGACACTGCACAGTTATCGGTGGGTATAGTTCAAAATTTCAGAGGATGGGTGCTGATTAGGGTGGCCCTTATTTTTCGAATTTTGGAAATGTTGTCGGGACAGGGGGTCAATTGGTGACATATTGGTAGAAAATAATTCTCTATTTTTTTATTTTTCCTCTAACTGAATTTTAAGCCGTTTCTCAGGGGCCCCCAAATTTGAAAAAATCAAAAAAATAGAACATTTTGAAAATTTTTGAAAATTTTTAGCAAAATGGTCATAGGGATGGTATTTCTATAAGACAAGACCATTTTCGACGATTTCTTATCTTTACCCCCCTTTTCATGAGACATGAAAAAACGTCATTTTTTACGTTTTTTAAAAAATTTGAAAAAAATGGCTAAAAATTAAAAAAAAAAAAAAATTGAATAAAATGGTTTCAACATACATGTTATCACCCAAAAAAGTCATTTACGGTGATTTTTCACCACTGCCGTATCAGTGAGAATTTTTCAAAAACTATCAAAAATTGAAAAAAATTAGGTTCCCAAAAATGAAGGTAAGGATGAAAAATCGCCGTAAATGACCTTTTTGGGTGATAACATGTATGCTAAAAACATTTTATTCAAAAAAAAAATGTTTCTTTAATTTTTAGTCATTTTTTTCAAATTTTTTAAAAAACGTAAGAAATGACGTTTTTTTATGTCCCATGGAAAGGGGGGTAAAGATAATAAATCATCGAAAATGGTCTTGTCTTATAGAAATACCATCCCTATGACCATTTTGCTAAACATTTTCAAAAATTTTCAAAATGTTCTATTTTTTTGATTTTTTTAAATTTGGGGGCCCCTGAGAAACGGCTTAAAATTCAGTTAGAGGAAAAATAAAAAATAGGGAATTATTTTCTACCAATATGTCACCAATTGACCCCCCCGTCCCGACAACATTTCCAAAATTCGAAAAATAAGGGCCACCCTAGTGCTGGTGGAAGCTACAAAGCTTCGTTTACGATTCGAGAAGGGTTACACTTTTTTTCTTAAAAACTCGATTTTATTGCAGGCTCGTTATGTTCCAAAAAATTAAAAATGAATTCAGTTATAGACAGATTAGGGCGTGTTGTCCATTAGTAAAAAAAATTAAAATTTTGCATCGACATCCCTAAATTTTTCCTTTATCATGCGAAACAATTCTTAAAATTTTTTATAATTTTAAAATAAATAAAAAAATTATTGTCATGTCGATGGGAAAAGTGGGAGTTTTAAAAATTCTATATTTTTAAAAACCTGGCTAAAAATTTATTTTTCACCTTGAAATTTTTAAAGAAATTTTACTACATTTGAAGAATTTATTTCTCCAAGAAATTGAGATCCCCCCCCCCCCCACAAAAAAAATAATAAAAAAATTGTATTCCGAAAAATTGAGATTTTTTTCTCAAAAAAATTAAGAAATTTCAACTATTTTTTTCACAAATTCAAATTTTTTGAAAAAGTAATTGAAAATCTCTCCCCTCCTCCCAAAAAAACTTGAAAAACGTATGCTGTGTTTTTATTCAGAAAAAATTGAAAAAAGGTAAAAGGCATTCTTTCAAAAAATTTAATTAATTCAATTTTATAAGAAAAGAGAAATATAATTAGTGAAATAAGAAAAGATATGTAATCGTCAACTACCATACTTCAACTGTTTATATTTGATAATCTTTGTATACACATTTCTAATATTAACGTAACCGCGTATTTATCTTCTGATACTTCCCCCAATTTTTTTTTTTTTTTTAAATTAATTTTATTTAAACGTAAATAATTATCATTAACGCGTAAAAATTTCAGCACTCTTTTCCAAAATTAGTGAAAATCATATCCAGACTTCACTTTCCAGAATCACTTCCAAATTTTACTTCCAAATAATTCCAAAATTTTCACTGTAAATCTGAAGAATCCAAAATCGAAACAAAATTTCATCAAAACAAATCGTATCAACAAACCATCACTTTTCAGTCCACATCATCTCTGTAAAATAAATAAAATATTATAAGCAAAATTTTAACAAATTAGACTCCTTTATGAATTCCTTTGAACTGGCAAACTTCCAAAAATTCTTTCTTCCTAAACGTCTTGTTCTTTAGATTTCTGATTTTTCCACTTCTTTTCTACTTACTTTTCTACATAATTATCTTCTTTTTCATCTATTCTCCTTAATTATTCAACTACTTTTCCACTTAATTAGCTGCTTTTCTCGACTTATCAATAGGTATCAATTCGATCTCCATAAAATTTTCTTCAACTTCTCCTTTTTTTAAATCTCCATAAATTAATTTTTTCACAACAACGTACTTGTACATGTTGATATAACATATTTCTACGATCATTCACCAAATTTTCAAAATTCAATCTTCCTAAACTTACAATATGCTTTACTTCATTTTTCCAACTTTTCAACTCATTTTCTCCTTCAAATTTCTTTCTAAGCGTACAATAATTATGATTTATTCAATTTTTCTAACTTTTCAATTCCATCATTTTTGTAAATTTGTTTTTGAATAATCTCCAAAAAAAAAAATCGTTTCGTCTTTCACATTTCTCCGTATACTTCTTTAATAATCTCCGTAAATTTATTTCAACTCTGTAGGTTATATTTTCTTCTTTATTTATTTCTACTTAAATATTCAACAAATTTTTGTAAAATTTTAAATCAACATTAGTCAACATTTCTACACGTTTAAGTAACTACTTTTCTGTCTTTTTCTTCATCATTCATTCATCTTTTATTTTAATATTTAAAATTCATTCAACAGTCGTTTTCAACTAGATCGATCGTACGGTTTTTCAAAATTAATACTTAGTAAAATCGTCATAAATAATAAAAATTTCCATTCTAAAATATTCAACCCAACAAATCTCAATCTTACTTTCATTTCTTTCATCGTTCAATACATTTTTGTCACTTCAGGTCTTCATACAGAATTTTCAAAAATTACTACCTTATTTTCTTCTTATACCTAAAATATCTTCTTATTCGTTCTTCTTTCTTCAACTAAGTATTTATTAGGTATTAAAATTCGAATTCCATTTCATGTTCATTATTGACTTCATAGGTAAATTATTCAAAATCGTAAAAAAAATTCATCAATTCTCCGAAATATAATTAGTGAAATAAGAAAAGATATGTAATCGTCAACTACCATACTTCAACTGTTTATATGTATTTGATAATCTTTGTACACACATTTCTAATATTAACGTAACCGCGTATTTCTCTTCTGATAAATTTTCAAAAAAAAAAAATATAGATAGATTGATGAATAATTTTTAATGGATGAAAATTCATTATTCCACCAAAATTGTTTTTTTTTTCTGAAAGAATCTAGGTATTTTTTACCAAAACATTCTATAGCCTACTTTTTGAACTTTTACCAAAAAATAATTTTCATTTTGAAAAATTTTTTGCGCCAAGAACTTCGAAACAAAAAGTACAAAAATGTATACTGACAAATTTTGAAATGATGCATTACTTATAGTTTAAAAATTCAGTATTTTTTCAATTCCTGTCAAAAATTCAATTTTCAGTTCTTTTTCAAAGACAATATTTGGATAAAAAAATTGAAAAAATTAAACCAACAAATTTTGGAAAATACACTAATTTTTTACAAATACGAGTACGTATTTTTGAACCTCTGTCAAAAATTGAATTTTCAACTTTATTATTTTTTTGGCACCGAACAGTTTGAAAAAAAAAAATGAAAATTGATGTTAACAAATTTTGAAGAATTCGTCACTTTTTAGACCCTGTCATTCCATATTTTTTGAACCCTTGCCAAAAATTCAATATTGAAATTTAAAAAAAAAAAAAAAAAAATTGCAAAAAACTTAGAAAAAAAATTTGTTGACAGATTTTTAAACAAGCAATAATTTAAAAGTACAATATTTTTCGGACCCCTGTGAAAAATTCAATTTCAAGTTGTTTTTGAGTTACAGTGTTTGGATAAAAAAAGTTATGTTGACAAATTTTGTAAAACGAATTAATTTTCCTAAAATTAGTACATATTTTGCGAAGCCCTGTCAAAAATATTCGTTCAAAAAAATGTTGAGAGGAAAAGATCGGGGAAAAATCAAAATTCAATGCTGATAAATTTTTGAAGAATTCATCAATTTTTTAGATCCCGTATTTTTTGAACCCCTGCTAAAAATTCAAATTTGAACTTTAAGAATTTTTGCACAAAAAACTTTGAGAAAAAAATTGATGTTCACAAATTCTGAAAAAAATAATGATAACAAATTTTGGAATACCTAAGCATCAATTTGAAAAGTACATTATTTTTGAACCCCTGTCGATAACACTAGTCAACAATTTTTGAACTTTTTTCTGTGTTCGGGTCCAAAATAGGCTTAATCGATAGTTTAGGCCTAGAAACAAAAAGCAATTTCTCATTTTTCGTTTTTTTTTTTGGGGAGGGGTTCAAAGTGGCGAAAATCGGGGTTTTTGCACCTTTTCAACTGCTCATAGCGCCATAAATATTTCTCTACGAACAAAACCAATGGCAGATTCGGAATCTACGTTAAATTTTAAGAAAACATCTCTGTCCGTTTTTCCAATTTCCAATTTTAAAGTACCTTAGTAGCGTTTTAATTTTATTATCGAGATCGCCGCCGTTCCGCGCGGAGACAGTCCGATAATTATCGAATCGTTCCCACGCGGAACGTCGGCGGTCTTGGTAAAAAAATTGAAACGTTACTAAGGTACTTTAAAATTGGAAATTGGAAAAACGGACAGAGATGTTTTCTCAAAATTTAACGTAGATTCCGAATCTGCCATTGGTTTTGTTCGTAGAGAAATATTTATGGCGCTATGAGCAGTTGAAAAGGTGCAAAAACCCCGATTTTCGCCACTTTGACCCCCCCCCCCCCCGCTGTACCCGCAAAAGCAAATAAAATTAAAAAATGAGAAATTGCTTTTTGTTTCTAGGTCTATACTATCGATTAAGCCTATTTTGGACCCATTCTCAAAATGGCTGTTGACCTGTGTAATTCAGTTTTCAGTTCTTTTTTAGTGACAGTATTTGTATAAAAAAAAGAAATAATAATACTGACATATTTAGAATAGGTACGTATTTCAGCATTAATTTGTAAAGTAGCCTACAGTATTTCTTAAGTTAGGCATCAATTAAAAAAATCCAGTATTTTTTTGAACCCCTGCCAGAAATCAGGTTTTCTATTCATTCTGAGTGACAATGACAATATCTGGATAAATAAAAATAATGATGACAATTTTTGGATTAGGCATTAATATTTTAAAAATTTCGTTTTTTTGGATCCCCTAACAAAATTAAAATTTCAGTTCTTTTTGAGTGACAATGTGTGGATGAAAATCTATAAAGATTAAATGCTGGCAAATTTTGGAAAACACATCAATTTTTTAAATACCGTGTAATCTGAACCCCTGCCAAAAATTCAATTTTCAACTAAAAACAAATGTGCGAAAAAGTTTTTCTGAAAAAAAAAAAAAAAAAAAAAATGATACAAAAAATTGATGAGAATAAATTTTGGAAAATGCAGCATTAATTTAAAAATCTGTCATCTTGTCAAAAACTCAATTTTCAAACTAAAAAATTTAATACTAACATTTTTGGGGGGGGGGATTCAAAATATGAATGTTGATTTTTGGAAAATAAATGAATTTTAAAAATTCCATATTTTTCAAACCCTTACCTGCCATAAACTAAATTTAAAGTTTAAAAACTTTTTCAGTGACAAAGTTGGTATAAAAAAAAATTAAAAAATTATTGTAAAAATTGTTGAAATTTGCATATCCATCAAGTATTTAAAAAATGAAAAAAATGGATCAAAAAATTAAACACAAAAAATGTTGTTAAAATTATCAATTTGTCAACAAAAATTTCGCATGGAAACGTGTCGAAAATCTCTTAAAAACTGCTAGAAATAATAGAATTTCCAGAACATTTTCCAAAATTTTAATAATTTTTTAGGGAAAGAAAAGGAAAAAATTCTCGACATTTTCTTCCAAAGAAAGGATCATTGAGCAAATCCTCGATTAGAATATTCTCTGTGCCATATATCCTTGGATTCGTATTTATTATTACAGTTAACTTGAAAAGGTATTAGATACTCACCTTGATTTAGACATTAAAAGAATTTCGATTGTACGAGGTATTCGAATGTAGATAGGTAAATTCCATGTTATTTTGAAAATTAAAACTTTTCAATTCTTTTGAAATCAAAGTGTTGGGTTTTGAATTGAAAACTTTTTTGAAAAGTGTACTTATACTTATCTAGATGAAAGCGATTTCAAAAGCCGTTCTCTTTATCGAATTCAAAGCATAGGAACAAATTCGTGCCCAATTTCCTCCTTTTTTTCTTGTTTCTCTATAGGAAAGAAAATGTTATGTTTAATGCTGAAAATATTGTCTGAACTTGTTGTCTTTATTCAGTCAAAGGTACGAATTTAACTTTTAAAGTTGTTTTGAGATTAAGGAAAGTTACCTTGACGAAAATAAATTATTGAAAAATATTTTGATTTATTTTTTTTACGTTTCATAAGGTTTTTATTATTATTACAATCCGAATCAACTTCCACCTTGTGTTTTGATGTGGGCAGTTTTTCAAATCCAAGTACCTATATTCGAAAAGTCGTAAAGACATAAGGATAAATAATTTTTGTACCCATCAGGCCATCACTTGATCTGCAAACCGTCTGTTTTTAAACTTTTATCTTTTCAACAACGTAATTAAACTGAAAGACGAAGAAAAATAGGTCTTCAGAAGAAAAAAAGAAATACGAGCGGCTATTGCATCTTTTATGTATTTTATTGTTTACTATTTCGTCGACTTTTTGTACTAGAACTTGAAAGTTTCAATGACGAAAACGTCTTTTGCTGAATTTCTTTTATATCTTTTTCTTTTTTCTTCTCTGTGGCTACATTTCCTGTGACCAGGGTCTTTTCTTTAACGTATTTGTAACTTTGTTTTGTGTCTTTGAAACTATTATATGGTGGTATGGGAGAAATATGTTCCACGACGAATTTATGATTATTATGAAAGGATATGGTATGGGAGAATATCAAGATTTTACGTAATATGGATTTTACGAAAGGAAAGTGTTATTCTTTACCTATGCGTAATTTTATATTTAATTATGCTCGTAGAATTTTCAAAATGAATGGGTCATTTTTTTATGAAAAAAAAAAAAATTAATATTGAAAACACGCGAGTTGATCGAAAATCCGAGTCGAGCCTGCGTGAAAAAATCATTAGACTGACAAAACATTGAAACGAAGTTTGTATAATGATTATAATTTAATATAAGCTAGTTTTTTGTGCGAAGCTTTTCAACATTCTTGTTAAAAAGTGTATTAATAATTCAACGTTTGTTTTCTCAAACCCTTTTCAATATTTAATGACGGAGTTGTCACCTTCTGTTCAAATGATCATTTAAAATGGCATACGTTGAATAAAAGGTGACACGAGTAGATAAAAGTACATGTACAGGGAATTAGGTAAATATCTCTAAAATAGTCTATCAAATCACGAAAGGGAGCTTGAGGAAGCGAGGAAGAATTTCCAAGCTTTCTGCATTTTTCCTTGCGAAGTGAAGACTACGATACAGAAAAGTATATACTAAGAGTGAGAAGAAGTTTTTTCTCCTCGAATTTCTTTACAAAAAAAAAAAAAAAAAATCAAAAAGTTTTGTAAATTGGAAAATAGTTTTTAGAAAACGATTTCACACAAATGAATATTTTGTAGGTGAAAATTCCAGCAAAATTAGACGAATAAACGGTGCTGCGAGATGATAACATTTTTTGCATAGAACGGATTTAAATGAATCGCAGATAGCTCATTATGAATATAATTTTAGCTAAATAACTCGTTTTATGAATTGGAACAAACGACGAGATGGACGGAGACGGATATCAACGTAATTTTATGCTTGATAAATTTCGATTTAAAACCTAAAAGTAATTAGTTCGCTCTTACAAAATAAATTATCAAGATTAAACGAGATTTTTTACGCGTTCACGCGACGAAATACATAGATATATTAACTAGTTTGTGCTCAAAGGTTTATTTACATCATCACGTGCAATATACTCATAAAACAACTCACCTAACTGTATAAAAAAAAATGGTAATTATCAACACTTACATTTACATACTATTTCTTTATTATTTTTTTTTTTTTTGAATTTTTTTATGAATGATTAAAAACTTGTGTGGGAGGCAATTTCAGGAATTGACAATTTAAAAAAAAAATTGAGGCCTCAAAAAAATCACTTGTGCTACTCAGTAAACAAATAAGATTATCCAAATATCAAAAAACAAAAGAAAAAAATTTGATCTAAAAAGTTAACATTACTAATGTCACTTAAAAGCTCATAAATAAAATCCTTGTAAATCTCTCATTTCATCTGAGTTCACTTTTTCAACTTCCAACTAAGTATTTTGAGAAAAGTAAAACGCAGCTGATTCTACCATTTACACAGAAATGAAAAGAGAAGTCCTCTTCATAAAATTCGTTTCCTTCCTTTCTTTCTAGTACCTACCTAAGTACCTATCTACTCCTCCAGAAATACACATTATTAGTCCAGTTACGTTAAAGACTACCAAAATGAGAATAAATACATGTCTAACAAAGATTTATATTCAGCGGTGAAGTGGACATACCTACCTACCTTTTTACTGAAAATTACGCTTTTCTCCAATTTACTTAAAAAGCAAAGAAAGTTGCAAACGTCCAAAGAGCAAGAACTAGAATCAGAGTAGATGAGATAGGAATTCTACTTGGTGGGAAATGATGCTTTAAATTCAATCAACGTAAATAAGGATGAATTTTTTCTCGAAATTATCATCAAGAAGTCCTACAGTTGTGGAGTTGAATTATATGAAAAATTTTCTCATCTGAAAAAAATGAAAAAAATTTATTCCAAAAAATTAGGTATTCAACTTGAGGATTCAAATTTCTCCAAAATAAATGAATTTTATCTCGAACTTATTAATATTGAGAAATTCCATAGTTGTAGGGTTGAATTTTATGAAAAAAATAATCCAATCTTATCAAATTCGAAAGAAATTAGGTATTAAAAAAAAAATTTAATTTAAAAATTCAAGTTTTTACACGATTAATGATTTTTTTCTCGAAATTATTACTTTAGAAGTCCTACAGTTGTAGGGTTTAATTCTACAAAAAAGTAGCCCAATCTCATAAAATTTGAAAAAAAAATTATTTCAACAAATTATTCAATTCATAAATTTAAATTTTCACACGATTAATGAATTTTTTCTCGAAATTATCATTTCAGAAGTTCTGCGGTTGTAGGATTGAATTATACAAAAAATTCCTAATCTGAAAAAAAAATGTAAAAATTTAGTAGGTATTCATAAAAATTATTTAACTCGTGAAATCAAATTTCCCCAAATTAATGATTTTTTTCTCAAAGTAATCAATTGAGAAGTTTTACAGTTGTAGGGTTGAATTCTGCGAAAAAATAGCTCAAAATCTATTAAAATTCCAAATAATTTATTCCAAAAAAATTATTCAACTCATAAATTTAATTTTCCTCCAAAATAAATGAATTTTATCTCAAAATTATTAATTGAAAAGTTCTACAGTTGTAGGCTTAAATTCTATGAAAAAATAGCCAAATCTCACGACGTCTTCATAAAATTCGAGAAAAAAAAATCATTTTTTCCACAAAAATTTTTTAAAAAATATTTCCTCTCTGCGAATTTCATTTCAAGAGAACTTCTTTCACCAATCGAAGAAAATTTAAAGAATAAATTTTTAGAGCATTTTTCACTATTTCTCAAACACGTTTTTTACAAAAGAATTTTAGTAAAAAACATTATTAAAATAAATTTTTTGATAATTTTTTTTTTTACAAAAATTTTCCAAGTAGGTATAGGTGAATTTATACTTTTTCTTTTTTGCAAATTTAATTTTAAGAATTTTTTGTACCTAGCAAAAATACAAAAATTTTTTTGTTCAAACATTTTTGAAGAGAATGTTTTTTTGTTGTTTTTTTTTAATTTCCACTGAAGAATCTTTTTAGCCGAATTTTTTTTTTATATATTTTGATAAGATTTTCAATTTTTTCCTACCAAAATTTTTAAAATAACCCTTTCGGTCAAATTTCATTCCAAGATGATTTTTTGTACCTACAAGTATAAATAAAAATAAATTAAATTAAGTTAATTTTCAAATTAAAAATAGATCAAAAGAAGCAATGAAAAAAAATTGATTAAATTTTTAATTTTTTCACGAAAAATTTCCTTTCTGCAAATTTTTTTTTTTTTTTTTTGAAAAAAAATCCAAGAAAATTTAATTTTTGGTGTTTTTTCCAGATAGGTAGAAAATTTTCTGCCAAAAAATATTTTTTTTGTATAAAAATTTTTTACAAGACTTTCTGCAAAAAATATTTGAAATATTTCTTGATAAAATTTTCAATTTTTGAAGACAATTTCTAAAAATTCCCTTTATGAGAAATTTCAATTTTTTCAGATATTTTTTGAGAAGATTTTTCAATTTTTGCAAAAAAGTTTTTTCAATAACCTACCTACCTATAATTTTTATTTTTGTTTTTTTATGCTTACAAAATTTTTTGTGATTTTTAAAAAACAATAATTTCAATAATTGAAGGTTTTTTGTAAACCCGATACATTTATGGTGAACCTTAAAAAAAAAAAAAAAAATGAGTGAATAATTCAAATTCAGCGGCAACCAGTTGAAATTTTTGAAAAATGTTTCACTTTTTTCTACATTTGAAAAATAACACAGATCCATTGTACCTACGTACAAGTATGTTTCAGAATGTTAAAAGTTTCCGAAAGTAAAAATATTCCAATTTATCGCAATTTACATTTTTATTCGCATCGTAACGATTGTTAAACGCTCCATTCATCTTACCGATGATGATAGACAAATTCGTGCAATATATTTAAAATTTAATTCCACTATTTATACCCAAAATTCGTGTAACTTTTTCTTGTTAGAAGTTCGGTTCAGATTTACACTCATTAAAAATAATAAATTTTTTGTAAACTCGCTGAAAACTTTGATGAGCTGTTATTGCTATACGCTGAGAACTGGCATAAAATGCTACCTTAATGTATTTATAAAGAAACAACTCGCTATTCGAAGTCATTAATTTAGAAAATATTCAACGACGAGAGAAAACTCTTTTTTTAAATGAATAAATAATTCGAAGCGCTGGAAAAAAAAATATTATTCTTTCATAATTACACCTTTGAAATATTTCAACTGTCGCATTTCATTGGGAAACATTCTCTATATTCGGTCAAATACCTACTTGGAAAAAAAAATCATTTGGAAACTTGTAGAAATTAGAAAAAAAATGTACCACAGATACGCAAACACATAAAAGGCAGAAAGCGATCAGTTGGTGAGAAGTCAAGGTATAGAAATTATTTGACCGGTTATATTTTTATACGATGGAATCGAATACGCGAGAAGTTTTTCTCTTTGTCGGTATTTTTCGCCCTTTTGCAAGCGTATTAGGCGGACTGGAAAATTATTCTTTTGTGCAAGTCTGGAAGTCTCGCTATAAGGCAAAGTATTACTTAGGTAGCACTTCTTCTTTATTAACTATATAACGTTATTTTACTTTTACCATTTAAACTGGAAGGCAGCCAAAAAACGGAAAAGCGGCGTTTTGCGGGTCAATTGAGGCTATATGGTCATTAATTTTTGTAAGCGTTGGTCTAAGAGATAAAAGAAAAGTATAGTTATAACTGAAAAACGTACAGTCGAAGCAAGGTTGTAGTACGTATACGAAAACATACTGCTAAAGAGCGAAGGAGGAAATAATGGAATGTTGATTCGTTGAGGGAAAAAAACTAGCCAAATGAAGGGGTAGCGAGGCTGAAAGGGGTTCGTAGATTTACAACGAAGTAAATTTCCGCAGTAACATATATATATCGAGGGCAACGGTAACCCCAGTGTAGTTTTCTATGTACGTCTGCATGTGTAGGCGAAAGCTTCGAATTTTACACCCTAAAAGCGTGTAGTAATGTGGACGAACACACAAATTATGTCCTATAACCGACATTAACGCAATAGGCGCGAGAAAAAAAAACGATTACGTACGCTTCTCTCGTTAACAAATTGAAACGCCGTTACATGAACGTATAAAATTTTCTAAATTATTCTCGTACATGGTATTTTCTTCGTGGTAGTGATACAAGTGTGTTAGGGGTGCTCTTGAAAAATTTCAAATTTGGCTTTGGTCGACACGAGCATTCGATTTTTCTTTATTTATGTATTCGAAAGTTCGAACCAATGCGTATTCATTGCATTTCATCAATGAAAAAAGCTACTGTAATTTCAATGCCAAATCCTCCTCTGATGGAATTTTCGAAGATTTTTTAAATCATCAATTTTATGAAAATTTTTATTTTCAGTAATTTTTGAAAAATGAGAGTTTTTGCCAAATTGCATTTGATCGATGAAAAAAGCTAATGTAATTTCAATGCTAAATCCTCCTCTGATGAAATTTTTAACAAAAATTAAAAATAGTTAAGGGTATCAATTTCGTAAAAATGATAAATTTCAGTAATTTTTGAAAAATAAGAATAATCAATGTATAAAGCTGTACCATAAGACCCATTGCATAATCCTCCTATGATGGAATTTTTGAAGAATTTTAAAATAATAAATTTTGTGAAAATTGGTATTTTTCTGTAATTTTTGAAAGAAGGGATTTTTTCGAAATTGCATTCAATCAATATCTAAAGCTACCATAAGATCCAATGCAAAAACCTGTTCTGATGGAATTTTTGAAGAATTTTGAAATATCATCAATTTTGTAAATATTTTTATTAGCTAGTATATGCTTTTACGGAGACCAAAATAGAAAAAAACGACAGGAAAATCCGTCACAAAAATCCGTCACGAAAATCCGTCACGAAAATCAGACACCAAAATCCGACCCCCCCAATTGGGTTAGGTTAGGTTATATTAGGTTAGAGCCTTCAGGGGGGTCCAGGAGGCTTTGCCCCCTGGCGAGGCGCGAAGCGCCGATTAAACCAAAAATCAAGAAAAAATTTTTAAAATAAATTTTATGTTTTTTTTCTGTACTTTTGAAAAATGAGAAATTGCATTCAGTCCCAGTAGCGTAGCCAGACAGGCATATGTTAGAGGGGGGGGGGGGGGAGTCTGACCAAAAAAAATATGGAAATTTTTGTTTAAAAGACCATTAAAAAGCTGAAATTTCGTCATTTTTTCAACTTTTTCTTCGTCAAAGGGGGGGGGGTCAGGACCCCCTTGACCCCCTTAAATACGCCACTGATTCAGTCAATATAAAAAGCTACCAGAAGATCCAATGCAAAAGCAGAATCCTCCTCTAATGGAATTTTTGAAGAAATTTGAAATCATCAATTTTGTGAAAAATTTTACTTTCATTAATTTTCCAATAATGGGATTTTTCGAATTGCATTTAATCAATGAAAAACGCTACCATAAAATCCAATGCAAACTCCAACTCCGATTGCATGTTTGAACAATTTTGAAATCATAAACTTTGTAAAATAATTATTTTCAGTAATTTTTGAAAAATTTCATTTTAATCAATGTAAAAAGCTACGTACCATAAGATCCGATACAAAATCTTCCTCTAATGGATTTTTTGAAAAAAGTTACAAACATCAATTTTGTGAAAATTTTTATTTTTGGTAATTTTTGAAAAATTAGATTTTTTCGAAATTTAATTTAATCAATGTAAAAAGCTACCATGAGATCGAATGCAAAATCCTCCTCTGATGGAATTTTTGAAGAAATTTAAAATCATCAATTTTATAAAAAATTTTATTTTCAGTATTTTTTGAAAAATTAAAAATTGCATTTAATTAATGTAAAAAGCTACCATAAGATCCAATGCAAAATCCTCCTCTGATGGAATTTTTGAAGAATTTTTAAATCTTCCTATGGGTGTAATAATCATGTAATTATAAACACCCCCCCCCCCCCAAAAAAACAGTTTTGTGAAAAATTTTGTTTTCAGTAATTTTCCAATAATGAGATTTTTTCGAATTGCATTTAATTAATGCAAAAAGCTACCTAAGATCCAATGAAAAATCCTCTCTGATTAAATTTTTGAAGAATTTTGAAATCATCAATTTAAAAAAAAATATATATATTTTCAGTACCTAATTTTTGAAAACTTTCATTATAATCAATGTACATAAAAAGCTACGTACCTTAAGATCCAATACAAAATCCTCCTCTAATGGAATTTTTGAAGAAAGTTAAAATCATCAATGTGAAAATTTTTATTTTCTGTAATTTTTGAAAAATGAGAAATTGCATTTAATCAATGTAAAAAATTACCATAAGACCCAATGCAAGATCCTCCTCTAACGGATTTTTTTAAAGAAAGTTAAAATCATCAATTTTATAAAAAAATTTATTTTCAGTATTTTTTGAAAAATTAAAAATTGCATTTAATTAATGTAAAAAGCTACCATAAGATCCAATGCAAAATCCTCCTCTGATGGAATTTTTGAAGAATTTTTAAATCTTCCTATGGGTGTAATAATCATGTAATTATAAACACCCCCCCCCCCCCCAAAAAAAACAGTTTTGTGAAAAATTTTGTTTTCAGTAATTTTCCAATAATGAGATTTTTCGAATTGCATTTAATTAATGCAAAAAGCTACCATAAGATCCAATGAAAAATCCTCTCTGATTAAATTTTTGAAGAATTTTGAAATCATCAATTTAAAAAAAAATATATATATTTTCAGTACCTAATTTTTGAAAACTTTCATTATAATCAATGTACATAAAAAGCTACGTACCTTAAGATCCAATACAAAATCCTCCTCTAATGGAATTTTTGAAGAAAGTTAAAATCATCAATGTGAAAATTTTTATTTTCTGTAATTTTTGAAAAATGAGAAATTGCATTTAATCAATGTAAAAAATTACCATAAGACCCAATGCAAGATCCTCCTCTAACGGATTTTTTTAAAGAAAGTTAAAATCATCAATTTTGTAAAAAAAATTATTTTTGGTAATTTTTGAAAAATGAATTTTTTTTGAAATTTCATTTAATAAATGTAAAAAGCTATACGATGAGATCAAATGCAAAATCCTCCTCTGATGGAATTTTTAAAGAATTTTATAATCAATTTTTTTTTGAAAATTTTAAATTTCAGTAATTTTTGAAATAATATGAGAGTTTTTGCCAAATTGCATTTAATCAATAAAAAAATCGACTGTAATTTCAATGCCAAAACACGCCTCAGATGGAATTTTCGAAGATTTTTAAAAATCATAAATTCAAGAAAATTTTTATTTTCTGTAATTTTTGAAAAAAAAATTGCATTTAATCAATGTAGCTAAAAAGCTACCATAAGATCCAATGCAAAATCCTCCTTTGATGGAATTTTTGAAGAATTTTAAAATCATCAATTTCGTGAAATTTTTTATTTTCAGTAATTTTTGAAAAAGTTTATTTTTTCCAAATTGCATTTAATGAGAAGATGTAAAAAGGGTACTTTTTACAATTTTTATCCAATGAAAAAAAATAAGCTTTATTGAGTCTAAAAGTTTTTCCAAAAGTGTTTTATTTTTCTAGGTACGTACGTACATTACAATTTAAACAGGAAAAAATTTATATAATTTTCCTAACGTATTACCTATAGGTAATTGATAAATTTTGAAAATAATTAGAGTAAAAACAGTACTTTGACCAGGTGATTTTCGAAAATTGTTTTCAAAAAATTCAAAACCCATAAAAATTGATTCTGGGGTTGAAAAGTTGTTTTTTTCCTTCAAAATTAATCAATTTTTATGGTTTTGGGATTTTTTGAAAATCATCAATCTGATCAAAATACTGTTTTTACTCTGACTATTTTCAAAATTGATCAATTCTAATTCGTTGGAAACATTGCATAACTTTTTTTTTTAATTCACAATTTTGAATTAATTTTATTCGCACTCTTATTGCCTTTTTAAATTCTAATTTATGTACATAGAAACAATAAAAAAAAACACTTTTGGAAAAAATTTCAGACTCATGCAGTAAAGCTTATTTTTTCAAATATTTTCACCAGATAAAAATCCCAAAAAATTCACCCTCGTACTTATATTCTCATAATACCCATATGTGAAAAGTTCGCTCGGTTGGTACTTTAAATTAGTACCTCTATTTGAAATAACGCGTTTTTTTTATGCTGTATCCTTAGCTACTATATTTAATACTGGTATATGGAAGAGAGAAACCCCTTTTACTTTTTGTAGTATCATCAATCAACCATTTCTCGTTAGTATTAAACGTTAAAACGTTTTAAAAATTTAACACAGGTGGTTGCTTTTAAAATCGAGTACCTGAATAGATCTTTTTACAAATTTAATTAATTTTTCATCGCGTACAATTAGACCATCACCGGTGATATTTCATGTACTGGAATTGATTGGTGGAATAATTATCCTCCGAAGTGATCGAATTCGGGAGAAAAAAACTTCGAATTGAATTTTTTATGTAGAAAAAAATTGGTCGTTAATTTGATTAATCGTCAACGACCGAAAATTTTTTCATTTTCGTAAAATAAATCATTCCATTTGTAGGCTGGTTAATTATTGTAAAAATGATTAAAGTTGTTTGGAATCGGATCAAGTTTTCTAGAAGTTTCACACCGAGTTGGTATGTTTATTGTGGAACGATGAAGGCGAATGGAAGTAAGGCTGGAAAAGTAAATTAGTTAATTACCAGAGATACTTTTAATTTGGAAGTTTTTCACGAGATTTTGTTAACTTGAATGTAATTTCAAAATCGAGTCGATTTTTTTCGCTTTTACTAAATTTTTTTTGACTGAGATTTTTTCTACGAGTGGGATTGGAATTTTCCAAGAATGATTTTTGCTGGAAGAAGTCTTGAAAATATCTCGTTATTTTTCGATTAAATTGAAACAAACAATTTATGGAAAAACACCCAAGCCCTCGTAAAACTACAAATTCTTAGGGCAAATTCGTTTTTCAGACTCCATGAAACATTCTTCAGATGTGCGAAGTTCGGAAAAAATGAATAAAAAGAAATTTGATATGAAAAAATAGAGTAGTTTTTTGATTTTATTCCTCCCTTACTCCCGATTTTCATAATTATCTATTTACAACAATAAAAGAATAGATCTGCTCGTTTCATAACAAACGCGAGTTCAAAGACCAAGTAAAAGCTAGATCCAGCACATTTGCGGTAATATTTTGCGGAGCGAACTTGTAGCGATAATATATCATAAGGAAGAAAAAATATTAAATTTGTCATCTTAACGCGTTCGTAAATAAAGAAAAACGCGACAATTTGGAAAATAAAATAACTGTGTAAACAACGATTTCAATAAATTTACCCATTTCCGGTTTAATTTAAAGTTTAATCACATTTATGTATAAAATTATAAAAAGATTTATTAAGTACTTAAAAAGACAACAATCTTGCAAACTTTCGGTCAAGTTTAAAGTGGAATATCGCTCTCAGGCGATGAACCCTAATAAATAAAAATTTCCATAATTAATTTTCTTTTTCATTCGGGAATGAGTTGTTTGGAATTTGTATGTCGAGGAGAGTTGAAAGTTTAATGTGTTGATTAGATACTTCCGATTCCCTCTTTTAGTCCATTGAACTTTTACAAAAACAGCGTTCTTTTACTCGCACTATATTTCCTCTAATAGTTTCAGGCGCGGTTCAACCAACTGAATTGGAAAACATTCGCGAAGATGAATTATTGCAATTATTTGCACCAAATTATGGTTATAATTTATGGCTCAATACATTGCCACGTTAATGTGTATTTGAAATTACACGGTGTACGTATCTTTGGCAAGTTGAAATTATGTTTCGAAATATATTTATGTTAATCAAATGCTGAGGTACGATGAAGTTTACAAAATTACGATATTTTTGGCGCGTGTCTATTTACTTTTATTATGTTTTGCTTGGCACTATGATCGGGAATTTAAATCGACGTCAATTTCGCGAGACGAAAAGTAAAAAAATAAATCGACATTGAAGTTGAAAAATGAACTTTTATAAATTTTGTAAATTCTGAACATTTTTGAAGATGGTTACAAAAATGAAAAAAAAAAAAATCAAAATAAGGTAAATATTGAAAAAAAATATATACCTATTTGATCGAATTCTCCCCGAGCTTAAAAAATAAAAAATTAAAGATTCCCGTAGAATTCTTTACAAAATTGTTTCAGAATTCATTAAAAATTTCTGAAGAATTTTTCACAATTTTTTCAAAATGGAATTCTCAAGAAAATTTTTTAAGAAAAAAAACACTTATTCTCATAGAATTATTTTTAAAAATGCTATAGAATTTTCAGTTTGTTTTTTATAAGTTTTTTAGAAAATTCCTGAGAATTTTTTAAAAGAATTTTCTGAAAAAATAACATGATTTTTATAGAATTTTTCGGAAGATTTTCATGAATTTTTAATAGGGTTTTTAAAGAGTTTTTCGCAAAATTCCAACAAAACTCTTCACAAGATTTTAAATTTAAAAAAAACGCAAAATTTTTATAGAATTCTGAAGATTTTTATAAAATTTTCTACAAGATTTTTAGAGTGTTTTATAAAGTTTAGCTGAACTCATCTCAAAATTTTAAATAAAATTCTTCAAAAATTGGGGGAAAACTAAAGATTTTTATAGAATTCTTCATAAGATTTTGAAACAGAAAGCATAATATGATTTTTACAGAATTTTTTTGAAGATTTTCATGAAATTCTCCTCAGAATTTTTAAAGAGTTTTCTTAAAACTTTGCTGAACTTAACACAACATTTTTCTAATAAATTCTTCAAAAATAAAATAAAATAAATGTAAGATTTTTTTAGAATTTCTTATGATACTTCAAAAAGACAAAAAACACATTGCTCTCGTAGCATAATTCTTTGAAAAATTGCTACAAAATTTTTCACTTTCTACAAATACTTTTTTTTAAAAAAGATTTTCATAAAAAATGTTTACCGGATTTTTAAAGAGTTTCCACAAAATTTTTGCTGAACTCATCACAACATTTCTTAATAAAATCCTTCAAAAAATAAAAAGTAAAATATAAGTCATTTTTTTAATGAAATTCTTCATAAAACAAAAAAAATCACATTGCTCTCGTAGCACAGTTCTTGGGAAAATTGCTATAAAATTTTTCAAAAGGTTTCTACGAATAATTTTTTCCGTTATTTTTTAAAGATTTTCATGAAATTTTTCATAGGATTTTGTAAAGAGTTTTCACAAAAATTTTGCTGGACTCATCACATTTCTAATTAAATTCTTCAAAAAACGAAAAAAAATATACGTATCTATAATATTTTTGTTCTATATTTTTTTTTATGAAATTCTTCACAAGATTTTTATAAATTTTTTTCTTAGATTCTATAGAATTTTTCTGAATATTTTCATAGAAATTTTTACAAAATTGTGAGAAAAAAGTGATAAGATTTTTATAAAAAATTTTCATAAGATATGCAAAGAGTTTTTCACAAGATTTTTTTATTTTAATTCTTCATCAGATTTTAATTGAAAAATTCACGAAATTCTCAGAAAATTTTTAAGAAGTTTTGATGAGATTTTTTTAAATAAGATTTTTAAAGAATTCTCAAAATAAGTTTTGAAAGCAATTTTCACAAGATTCAAAAATAATTTTTACATTGTCATATTTTTATTTTTTTCATGAAATTTTTTACAAGGTTTTTGAAAAACTTGAAAGAAATTTTACTCATAACTAGGGTAACCGAAAATATTTATTTATTCGTCTGAAATATGTGGTTATAAATCTCGAAATATGTGCAAAATATTTCTTTAAAATCCTGAAATATGTGCAAATATTTTTTTAAAGAGCTAAAATATGTGCAAATATTTTTTTTAAAAGCTAAAATATGTGAAAATATGTATTAATTTTTTTCTTTTTTTTTCAATTTTGAATTCGTATAGGTACATGTTCTAATATCTACTGTAGGTACTCTCTAAAGTGTAAAAATTGTCCTGTTGGTAGATAAAACAATACCATCATCTTTAAATTTACGTTCGTGGCCTCCAATTAGAGTGGTTCTTCCGGGGGGAGGGGGTAATTACTAAAAATGCCAACTGAAACTGCTGAAAATTTCCACCTTTGCTATCACTACTAAAAAACAGAAAATAGTATGCTGCCCGAGCGTAGCGAGTGCAAAATTTTCTCAAAAATTACGGTTTTGAATGAAAAAATATGCATTTTCAGCATATTTTAGCTGAAAAAAGGGATGAAAATGGCAAAAACCCGGGGTGTAAATGAGAAAATGTTAAAATATGTAACAAATATGTGCTAACCTCAAAATATGTAAAAATATGTGCTAATATTTTTTCATAATTATGTTGATCAGGGTGATGTGATTCGTCGAGAAATATTGAAACTTCCGAGCTAAGTAGCTGGCAAAAAAAGTTATTAAAAAATGGGTTCGGTTACCCAACAAGATTTTTATAGAATTCGACAAAAGATTTACCAAAAAAATTAAGATTTCTATTGAATTCATCACACTAATGTTTTGTAATTTTTCACATAATTTTTATGGAATTCATAAACACAGTTCTTATAAAATTCTTTCCAAGATTTCTTTACGGTTTTTCACAAGATTTTCAGGTAATTCTCGTAGATTTTTAAAGGCTTTCATAGGAAAATAATTTTTTTCAATTTTTCTTTTTTTTTCATTGAAGTGGGTATATTTTTATTTTTTTTTTCAAGTAATATACCTTATGTTTGATTCATCATCAATTCATCATTATTATTATTATTATTATTATTATTTTGAAGAATTTTTCTTCGCAACCTGCTTAATTTTTACTTTGAAAAGTCACTAAACTAAGTGTACTTACTAACATATGAACATAAAATGGCATCGAAGAAACCTTATACCGAAATAATACTTACTTCGATATATATTTTCTTACGTAGTTAGTAAAAAGCATTTCGTTCGTAACACAGATTTCATTTTAATGAAATGCGTTTTATTCACTTATCCATACTCTCGACGTCTCGAGTACGTTCCTCTGATGGAATTCGTATTTGCAAAAAATATTGTCATATCGAATAGAGTACACAATGCAGTAAATTTACCTACCTTTCTTTCAGGTACGTACCTACATTTAATTACAAGTTTTCCTTTTTGGCACTTTATATTCCTTACACAGCGACGCAAAGGGGAAAAAATAAAGGAAGAAATGATGATCCGCGAGTTTATAAAAATACCTGTTATATGAAATAAATTTGCCAAAGAATAGCGTAACACGTCAGCAAAACCATTATAAATCGGGCGATTACGTTATATAATATTTTCCCCCCTTGGTCGCTCATATTTCTACGCAGAATTAATGGATTTGGCAATTTTTTTGACGTATTTTATAGTTTCGAAAAATATCTAATTCATTTTTGATCCACGTGTCAGGATAAGAAAATCTAATAATTTTTTTTTTTTTGACAAGAGAACTTGTATCGGTTCTACGTAATTTAGGTATTCACTTATTCGCCTAGAAGCATTTTTCACATCGCTGAGAATATCGAAATTTTCACAATACACGATGGAAAATCTTTTTTGTTATTTCTTTTCGTAGAGAAATAAAAAAGCGGGAAAGTGGAGCAAAAATATATTATTTCGAGGTTTAATTCCATTCATTCTTCGACTGGACTGAAATATCAAGCATATCGACGAGGTCAATTGGTTACTAGGGTGGAATGATTTTGACTTTTTTTCGAAAATCGAAACAGCCTACGGCACAAAAGTTGTGTTTTGGTGTCAAAATGACGTGGTAAAAATTTGAGCCCCCTCGGTCAATATTAACTCATGCTTCAGGGGGTCCAAAGTTTTCAAATTTCAGTAAAATTTCTCATATAATAAATTTTTTTTTTTTTTAAATTAACAATTTTTCAGAGGTCTAGTCGATGGTAGGGGTCCTCTTGGTGACCCAGAACCCGGTCATCCATCAAAAAATTGCATAAAAGTATAAACAGGGGTTTCCAAAATATCCACATTTTTGCATAATTACACCAAAATCAAGAAATGCGCGAATATTTTTATTTTTTGAGATATGTTGCATATTTTGAGGTTTACATATTTGAAAATATCTTCAAAATGAAAGGGAAGTCCCATCACCAACCCCCCCCCCCCCTCCATATAACATGAGACATTTTGCCATGAAAACTTTGTTTTTCCAAAACTGACCCCACTTCGAGGATCCCTAACGCCCTGCGCCTTTGAGGAAGGAGTCTAATATTCTGATGGGATGTTTTCAACACAAAATGAACCGCTCTCATGCATATAGTAATTAGAGTGATAATTTTTTCACTTTGCCCTAATACAAAGTAGGTAAAATGAGTAATTTCATTAAAAAACACAGGACAAAGTTTTCATAGCAAAATGTCCCATTTTCTATGGAGGGGTGGTGGTGATGGGACTTCCCTTTCATTTTGAAGATATTTTCAAATATGTAAACCTCAAAATATGCAACATATCTCAAAAAATAAAAATATTCACGCATTTCTTGATTTTGGTGTAATTATGCAAAAATGTGGATATTTTGGAAACCCCTGTTTATACGTTTATGCAATTTTTTGATGGATGACCGGGTTCTGGGTCACCAAGAGGACCCCTACCATCGACTAGACCTCTGAAAAATTGTTAATTTTTTTTTTTTTAATTTTTATTATATGAGAAATTTTACTGAAATTTGAAAACTTTGGACCCCCTGAAGCATGGGTTAATATTGACCGAGGGGGCTCAAATTTTTACCATCTTATTTTGACACCAAAACACAACTTTTGTGCCGTAGGCTGTTTCGATTTTCGAAAAAAAGTCAAAATCATTCCACCCTATTGGTTACCCAAAGGTCTGTTTACGAGACTTATACCTAGATATTTTTTTTTTACCCAATTGTATAACATTTTGGAGTAAATTTCCGTCCAATTGCTTTGAACAGCGAGATTTGATTTTTATTCGATTTAAGTAATTCAACCAAAGAATTAGGTGACCCGGGGTCCAACGACCTTAAACTTGGAAACTTGCCTATTTTCTCGGAATCAGCTGGATTTTGAAATGTGCCAGCCTTTCATTTCCACACATCGTGGTTTGGTTCCCTGAAGACTTGGTTCAAAACTTGTATACGAGGATGTAATAAAAAACATGAATTTTATTCCAAATGTCGCGTTGTCGATATATTTTCAATTTAGGTCGAATTTGTTTAAATGGCCATATTTTGGTTTGTTTGATTTTTAAATGAATGAATGAAAAACAAAAAGTAGGTAAATAATTGAAATTTTAGTCGTCACTCCGAAATTCAAATAGAATTAACATATTGTCGAGGATTTTTCGTCATATTTTTCATTAATAAAGTATTCCCCTTTCTGATATCGTTGCCTCGTATAAGTAGGTTGGAATACTAATTCCACATTCTGCTCATATATGGCGAACGAGAGACGTGCAAAAATTCGAAATTAAAATTTTTCACTATTTTTCCGATAGGAATAAAACACTGGTATATTAAAATGTGGAAAAAATGCACTTATCTGTACGAAAAAGGGAAAGTTTCCAAAGGTTGGATTATTATTGGTGGTTGAACACGTTTTTTGGCCATGGTCTTTTTTATTCCGCTCTCAGTTCACATTTTTCTTTTGTTTTACGAGCATTATTTTTTTTCTGCTCGAAAATCAATTCGGTAAGTTGATTATAAGAAACGAAACTGCGAAGGGAGGATAATTTCCACTAAATTAATCCGCGAGTTTGTTTTATCTTTGCGAGAAAAAAATTCCAGATAAATCAACACTTTAAAGTATTAAATAAATCCATAAGTTAAATATTGACGTAGAAATTTCACCATCGTATACACTTTGCAGTTGTATCATTTCGAGTTATTTTTCATTTTTCCATAAATATTTTATCAAACTTTCGCGATGAATGTTGCATCAGCGTAGAAGTTCAGTTGTTATTTTACGGTTCTGCACATTTTTACGCTGGAACCATTGAAAGTATTTTTTTTTTTATTTTACAGAAAAAATAAACCGTTATTTTTAAATATCGCCGAGTTGGAATATTTTTAATCTAAAGATGATGTAAATTTTTTTCTTCTCGTTTATCAATTGTGTATTTTGAACGTGCAAAGGCGACGAGTGAGTTTTCAATAACAGGAAACGAACGTGTGTTGCGAATTTTATTGAAAAAAGCAAAATTGTAAATATCTTTTTAAAAAGCGAGGGTGGGTCGGGTGTCTGAAATCAATATTTCGATTTTTTTTTCCTGTACCCTTTTATCGATATATGTACCCAACAACAACATTTTCATCGCTTTAAGTAATAACTTTCGTAGTGAAAGGAATTTCGCAACGTGAAATCTGTGATATGAAACTCAAATATAGGTACTAGGAAGACGAGATGTACTTAGTAGAATATCTGCTCAAAATTACTCCGCAGTAAAAGCCTTTTATGATTAAAGTTCACACAGAATTTTTTTGTCGTCTTGGAATTTCATTAAAATCTACGTACTTACCTTACTTCCTATAATTTTTTTTTGAAAGATGAGAAAAAAAAAATTAAAGGTACGATTGATGCATACTTTGAGTTTTTTAGCTGATTTTTTTTTAAACCAAATTCGAGAGTTTTATTTTTCTTATTCGAAGAGTTTTTTCCCAAAATCAATTCTTTTTCTTTATTATAGAAGGTTGATTTGTGAAAAGTTGACTTTTGTCATTACTTATGTCACATTTATACGTACAACTCGCATGTCTATTAACAATAGTGATGCGATGTATGCGAAATGAAAGCTCCTACTTAACTTTGGTCGGCTATTTTTCATCTTTATCTGCGTTACTGAGAATGTGGTCGTAAGAAAAAAGTAATAAAATTTTTTAAACCCGCGTAATTTGTACAAATAACTCTACTCCGTTTGTATGATCGTAAAAGCTTTTATTCCTAAATAAGTCTAAGTGCCCATAAATCTTATTCTCAGTCGAATTTAGTTCTGACTTGTTGAGTCGCTGTACAAATACGAAGTGGAATTTTCTATTCCTACTGTAAATTATTATTGCTCGATTGAGTATAGTCGATTTGATGCTTTGATAGCGAGTTTTCGGCATTATCGACAATTCGACACGTGTTTCTAACTTTATGAAGTCAAAATAGAATACGAAGGTTGTGAAAGTAATTTAAAAACTAAACAAAGAATAGGTACCTGAGGTTTTTATTCTCACAGAGGCTCACAAAAACTTGAAAGATTTCGGAGAATTTTATACCTTTCTTTCTTTTTTTATCTGATTTTTTTCTTCGAAAAAATCAGCTATTAAATTTGACCCGTTGGTAGCAGTGGGGGGTGGGAGTGATATTTCTCGACGTTTTATGACAAAATATGACGATTGACACCAATTTCGCGATTTGGTGTTTCTTTATATATAACTATATGTATGTATGTATGTATGTATGTATGTATGTATGTATCTACAAAAATTGTCACTGCGATAACTCGAGTTATGATTGATGGAATTAGTTGAAATTTATATGTGTGGGGTCACTGGGAATAGAAGCCTATTGAATTTTAGCAAAATCGGTTCGCGGGTTCGCGAGATATCCGCGATCGAAATTTTCAAAACTCTGTGACTCCGCGAATAAGGTAGATATGCGATTTTTGCACATCACCTGTTTTATGTAACGTTACGATAACGGTATTTTAACGTTACAAATCCAATAAATCGGCGTTCTAGGATGATTCGTGCAATTGAATCAGTTTTTCGCGAACGATTCGTTGAAATGAATCAGTTGTTCGCGAATGATTCGTTGAAATGAATCAGTCGTACCTCGTTCGCGAACGATTCGTTGAAATAAATCAGTCGTTTGCGAACGATTCGTGGAAATGAATCAGTCGTTCTTGAACGATTCCTTGAAATAAATAAGTCGTTTTCAAATGATTCGTTAGAATGAATCAGTCGTTCGCAAACGATTCGTTAAAATGAATCAGTTGTTTTCAAATGATTCTTTCGAATGAATCAGTCGTTTACGAACGATTCATTCAAATGAATCGGTCGTTCGCGAATGATTTGTTGGAATGAATCAGTTGTTCGCGAACGATTCGAACTGAAAAAATTGAAATCCCAAAAATTGTAAATCTGAAACATTTACATCTTCCAAAAAAATTAAAGATACAAAAAAATTAAAATTTAAAAAAAATATATTAAAAACACTAATTGTAAATGTGAAATTTGAAGAAAAAAAAAATCACCATTCAAAGAGAAATTCGGAAATTTGTAAACGAGAAATTGAGAATTCAAATTTCAAAAATCGGAAACATTTGAGATTGATAAAATTGAATATTCGAAGATAAGTCGGCATAAAAAAATAGAATGTCAATAAAAACGAACAAAAAATGAAAAACTGGAGCAGAATGAAAATTCAAACTATTTGTCATTATTATTTTAAAGAATTGTTAATTTTGAAAAAATTTAAATTTGAAGAAGAATTAAAATTTTGAGAAGAATTGTAAATTTGAAAATTGAAAAACAAAAAAAAATCTAAAAAATCCAACTATTTGTAAATTTTTACTGGAAAAAAGTTGATAAAAACTGAAAAAAAAAATTCATTTAGAAAATTTTAAAACTGATGCCTTAAAAAATGCTTGATTGTCGGAGAATTTTCAAAAAAGAAAAATTGATCTCCAAAAATATTTCTGCGCCTAGAATAATAAAAAAATTAAATTTTGAAAATATATAGGTATTTAAAAAAATTACCTATAAAAATTGGAAAAAAATGCAGATAGGTACCTAATTTACTAAAATCCATGAATAAAAAATCAATTTTCGGCAATTTTTCAACTTTATCTCATTTTTCAAAAAATTAGAAGTCTCTGAAAATTGAGGTTAAGCTGAAAAATTTCTCAAAATGTTTTGGGAGTAAACATGTGTATTTTAAGACGATGCCAATCCAAAAAACATTTTTCCTCATCTTACGTTTATTTTTATTTTTATTTTCTTCAAAATTAAGCTATGCTATTTGTATCTTAAACCCTTGCAAAATAGGCGCATACCTAATCATATTTTGCCTTGTAAAAGATTTAAAAATTTTACGAAAGATTTTTTTTTTTCAAGTTCAAACATTCTGAAATGAAAAATATTTGTCAAATATTCGAATATTCTTTTGTCCTCGCGTAAAAATTGAAAAAAAAATTTATAACTCCTGTTTTTTTAAATTTTTTTATTCGACTCAAAGAATGCAACCTTATTGAAACGCAGATTTGTTTTCTGGTTTTTTTCATAACATTCCACTCAACGTAGGTAGTTAAGTATCTAAATGGAAGTAATCTTTTCATCCGCCTGTAAGTACGATTTTTCGCAGCCATTTTTTATTCCCGCTCTGGGGGAAAAATTACGGTCAATTTGAGGCCCATTTAACAAAAAATTTACGTATCGATTTTGCAACGAATTATATTTACTAAATAGGTATGCATCGCTCGTGCAACGCCGTTATCTCCCAAATTTCACGCACTTAATGTTTTGCATAATCCTTTACGATAAATATTTTAAGCCTTAATCTTGGATACGGTGAACGGTACGTGTAGTCGATTGCACAGACGGGTAGGTAGGGTGCAGAGTGTAACGGAATCCGGCTTTGTAATAATGAAAAATATTCAGATCTATTAATTAAATCTCACGCTCGAAGAGATGTTGATTCGTTGCCGAAGCATATACACATAGAAAAATAAGCCACTTTGAAGCCGACATCGACAGTAGGGTATCTTCGATGAAAAGGCTGCAATTCGAACGTGAATTTCACCGATGGATATGAATTCAATGTATACCTTTTAAAATGAAGGCTGCGCATTTGCATTTGCACAAAAACCACCAGCACAGACATTGGTATCGAAACCCATACTATTTCTATTTGAATCGTGAGTATACAAGGTGTCCCGGTTCAGAGGAACAAAGCTTGAGATTTGGATACAACCGAGTACGACCAACAAAAAAACTTTAAACTATATACACCTTTGTTCCCTAAATTTGAAAATGAAGGAGCTACAAAGCTTTGAAAATTTGTACAGGGTGAGCCAACTTCGTTTCCGAATATCGAACCAGGAGATACTTGAGTGTTGGCGTATAACAAGTTCACATAATTATGTAAATGCGCCAAATCGTCCAAGGCAGAAGTTACACAGGTGTCTGATAAATACTTGAAACCAAAAAATTCTCAACAAGAATGCCTCTGAGAGAAAAATTGAAAGAATACTTTTTTGTGAGAAATTTGAATTAGAATAACTTTTGTATGAAACATTTTTTCATATAATCAAAAAAAAATCAAAAATTATCAACAAAACTGTGAAAAAAGTGAAAAAAACACTATTTTTCAACGTAAGTATTTTCACTTAATTATTCCAGGGAAACTATCATCGTTAGAGAAAAATTCTTCAAACATGGATTGTTCCCCATTAAATTCTCTATCAGAATGCTTCTACTAATTTTTTTGTAATTTTCCATTGGAGGAAATTCTATCTGTTTTAGTATACATTTTTTGTTTTTTTATACTAACAATGAAACCTCGCCAACTCGTCATCTCCAATTGAGCTGAAATTTAGCTCACTGAAATAGCATGCCTTCCAGATCTCACAACCAAATTTTTAGCTGCCAAAGTTGATTTTTCGATTTTTGGCGAATTTTTGAAAATAGCTAAAACCGCCTCCAAAAAAACATTTTTTGAAAAAAAAAATGTAAATTTCAAGATTTAATCCTGAAAATCGGTTTGTACACTAATGTCGACCTCCCGAGTTGATTGGGACCATTTTCTAAGTGATCTGGAGCCTCCAGGAAAAGTTTACTTTTCTCCAGCGCACTGGAATCTCTCCAGACGGCGCTGTAATTAACTTCGACAGCCGAAAAGTTAATCCTAACGTTACTATGATGCCATCTATCGATTGACGTAGTTGAATCCAAAATCCGAGGTGATGAGTTCGCACGTGTTTTTTTTTTGTTGAAAATTCTGCATTTTTAAAAAATTTTCAAAAAATCAATTTCTCCAGCATATCATCTGAAACTTTATCTACCTCATAAAGTCGACCCCCCGAGTCGATTGGCATCATTTTCGAAGCGATTTGGAGCCTCCAGAAAATGTTGACTTTTGCAGTCTGGAGGAGATTCTAGTGTGCTGGAGAAAAGTCAACTTTTCCCGGAGGCTCCAGATCGCTTCGAAAATGGTCCCAATCGACTCGCGAGGTCAACTTCAGTGTACAAACCAATTTTCAGGATTCTATCTTGAAATTTACAATTTTTTTTTCAAAAAATGTTTTTTTGGAGACGGTTTTAGCCATTTTCAAAAATTCGCCAAAAATCGAAAAATCAACTTTGGCAGCTAAAAATGTGGTTGTGAGGTGTGGGTGGCATGCTCTTTCAGTGAGCAAAATTTCAGCTCAAATGGAGGTGACGAGTTGGCGAGGTTTCCTTGTAAATGAAACATAACTTTCTCCAGCGAAGAGTTACCAAAAAAATGTATAGGCACACTTCGACAGGAAATTGAACGAGGAACATTTTTTGTTTGAAAAATTTTTCTCCAACAATAAGGTCGGGAAACGAAGTTTACTCACCCTGTATTTTGCCCAGCGAAATCAGTTGGCAACTCTGTTTTCAAAAAAAATCGACCCCGTCAGTGGATAGCACTTTGAAAAAGTAAAAAAAAGTTCTATGTACAATTTGGTTGCCTATCTCTGTAATTGAAGGAGTTATAGCCTTATGAAATTCCAGTCAAAAATATCGCCTACCTCAATTTATCACGGTGCACTGCTGAGACGTGGAAATTGCAAAATTCCTTCAAGACAATAGATGTAACCGGTGTAACTCTTTGAGAGAAACAAAAAAAGTTATGTGAAAAATTTGCCTATCTTTGAAAGTGAAGGCGCTAAGGAGCCTTGAACTTCATGAATACCGATTTTCGATGCCTTGTAGCCTCTTCATTTTCAAAGATAGGCAGATTTTTCACATAACTTTTTTTGTTCCTCTCGAAAAGTTACACCTGCTGTTTGAAATTTTTGTATACCACTGCCCCTTCAAAATCAAAATCATACAATTTTTTGTTACTGTCAGTTAGTTATACTCGAATCTCAAGTCCTGTCACTCTGAACTGGGACACCCTGTAGAAGAGAAGGTTTACTTGGACGATAATCCGTAAAATTAGCGAGTTTCGGTAAAAGATAAGAATAAACATCGGTATTTAAAAATACTCGACTGTGATAACAAATTTACGTACTAACTGCTCGTTTTTATAACGTTTTTCAAAAGGTTCGCGATGGTATTTTTGTTTATTACCAGGGTTTTGCAGCGAGATAAAAATATCCCGTTGTCGTGCACCAAATCACGTAGTGTACGAAAAAAATACGAAAAAATAAATGAATTGACGCGTGATAATACGCCGTTATAGATAAATAGACATTTTTTTTTCGCACGTTTACTTAATTCATTAAATCTCGGCCGCGTCCAAAAAGGGTCATTCGTGTTAAATTATATTGACCGATAAAAGCAGCTGAATAATGATACTATGTAATTTCGCACGTTTACGTATATACATTCTGTAAAATGGTACAAGCCACCAACACCGTTGTCGAAAATGTTTCCAAAAAAAAAAACGACTACCTCGGCGACATTTTGTTTAATTAGTCCTCCTAAGGCGATATGTGAAAAAAATACATCGCTTTAAAAGCGAATCGGATGTAAAATTTAATATCGTTTAAATCACGTCGAAAGGTCTACTCTACGTGCACCTGAGTTTAATTTTTATCATAGCTTGTCTAAAGTTACGTCAATTTGATGAATTTTCGCAACGACAAACTGTCTCAACTCGATGGCATACTTATACCTGCTCGTAGAATGACGAAAAAAAATAAGGTAAAAAATATGGCTGTCCTAGTGAAAGCTTTTACCTTGTTATTCGGACAAGCTTTGAATATCAAGTTGACCATTTTGGGAGCCCGACGAGTATGAAATAATCGCTCTTTTCATCTACGACCGCTGCTATTTTCAAGAACAAAGTAAACAAATATCACACCCGAAGATTATATATTAAAAAGGTAAGAACATACAACTTGTGCTTTTTTCTTGAAACGAAAAAGCGACGATCTTTCTCGATGCTTATACGGTATTAAAAAAAATAATAACCAAAATAAACACCACGTTGAACCCGTTTTTCGTCGTTTTTCGAGTGCGGCCGTGTAAATTTTTAAATCCGTTGTGAAAGTTTTTCGGAAGAAGGTGTGATCTGCGGTTTCGTGGAGTTTAAAAATTTATCTTCGTGTGGGGTGACTCGATTGGAGGCAAATGGAGAATATCGAAGAATAATTTTGACACGCAGTGTACTTAACTGAGCATGCATGGGTGTGTACTTTCAACTTATGTTTTTTTTGTACAGAGTGTCTCACATTTAGTTAAAAATATCACCCTTGAATGTGCGAAGACAAAGTCGACAATATGATGTGTACATAATTGCATATAGATGTCTAATCTGTGAAGGAGATGCGATAAAGCTTGTGAAAATTTTCCAATTATTATTATTTAGCGTCATCTTCCTATCTCTTTTAGTTTTTTGTAGGTTCAAATTTTTTAAACGTATTTAATTCACACATTTTTTGAATATTTCAAAAATTCTCTATTCAATAGCATTTAATTAAAACGAGGGTAGAGGTGGTAGAAATAAACACCTTAAAATCACCCATAAAAGTATCTACATACATGAGAATATATATTTTTTAAAAACCCACTGAACATTGACAACAAAAATCGCTATTGCAAAAATGCTCTAAAAATATCCCCAACAAAAGTACTAATAATATATTTTTACTAAAAATAATCAGAATCACCAAAAAATAAAAAAAAAGGAATAAAAATTTATCAAAAGTGGACAAAAAGACATATAATCACTAGAAATTTTCATTAGAAATTACCACTTAGGAAAAGAGTATTAAATGCTAAAAATTGTCACCAAAAAAAATATCAACAAAAGTACTAAAAACGGCTAGAAATTATCACCAAGCATTTCACAAAAAAAAAAAAAAAAAAAAAAAAACAGTCGTCACTAAAAGTTATCAACAAAAACACTAAAAATTATCACCAAAAAAACACCAATTATCAACAAGAATTTTACCAAAAAAACACCAACAGGTCATGAAAAAATTATCAACAGAAACACATCACTGAAAAACAGTAATAAAATTGTCGCCAAATCAACGACAAAAAAAATATCAATCAACAGTCTAAACTGACACAAAAAATTATCACCTATAGAAACACCAGTCATCACCAAAAAACCCCACAACAATTATCATTAAGAATTTCATAATAAAAAAAACACCACTATAAACGTCACTGAAAAACACTAATAATTGTCACCAAATCAACGACAAAAAAATAATATCATTCAATTCTCAAATCTGACACAAAAATTATCACCAAAAAAAAAAACATCAATTATCACCAAGGATTTCACCAAAAAAACACCAACAGTAGTCACCATTAATTATCAAAAAAAAAATACTATATTTAAGCATCACTGAAAACCATCAATAAATTGTCACCAAATCAACGACCAAAATCATTCAACGTTTTTAACTGACATGACACTAAAATTATCACTAACAAAAACACTAAAAATTATCACTAGAAAAAAAATGTAAAATTATCAATATGTAGGTACAAAAATTGCTAAAAATGAACACTAGAAATTATCTCTGAAAATATCGACAACAAAAACTACTAAAAATTGTTGAAAGTTGTCATTAAGAATAATTTTAAAAAATTTCATTAGAAATATTGGGTAAAAAGAAAAAATTACTGAAAATGACAAGGCCATTTAAAATATTATCAAGAAACACAAATTGACACCAAAAAAAAATAATTAAGCAATTTAATAACATTATTATCATCATTGAACAAAAAAAATCACGATAAGATATTTTCTCCAATAAATTACTTATTACTAAAAATATCATGAAGAAAAACACTAAAAACATCACTAACGTAAGAACTACACAAGAAAATGTCATTAAAAATCACTAACAACAACATTAAAATTTGCACCAAAAAAAAAAAAGCATTAACAAATTTTAATAAGTAAAAATTATCATCACTGAACAAAAAAAAATCGCACAAAAATATTGTCTCCAATAATAATAATTATTGCCTACTAAAAAATAAAAATACTTATCGCAAAGAAAAACGCCAAGAATTGTCACCAAAAGTTAATAACAAAAACACTAAAAACATCACAGAGAAACACCCAAGAAAATATCACTGAAAATCACCAACAAAAACACAAAAAGTGTCACCAAGAAACATACTGAATATTGACACCAAAAAAATCATTAAGAAATTGATCAAAAAATTAAAATCGTTAGAGATTTTTTCTATACCTAGTAATTTATCACTGGAAATATCACCAAAATAAACACTAAAAATTGTCACCAAAAATCATTTACAAAAAACCAAAAACATTACTAAGTAGGTAGGTAACAATTTTTAAAATAATTTTTTATTTAAAAAAAAAAAATTGCAAAATTTTAAGCATAGTTTTACTTCATAATAAAATTAGTGTTTTTTATTTTAAAAAATTCAGCAATTTTTTGAATGTAATTAAAACTGACCTACCCTTTCCTCCAATTGAGAAATATCTACTCCAAAAAATTGAGAATTTCCCCCCAAGAAAACAGAAATTTTTTTGTTCTCCAAAAATTCAAAGTTTCCCTTAAAACAGACTACAGAGATTGCTCCTCCAAAAAATTAAAAGGTATTTCTTTTCAAAAAAAAAAAAAAAAAAAAAATCAGCTAAAAAAATTAAAAAGTTGAAAATTAGAAAAATTTAAAAAAAATAGACTGCATCCAAAAAATCGAGTTACGTGTATTTTTCTTTAGCCCTTTAAAAATGTTCACTTAGAATATCTTAAACATAACACTATAAATTATTGACAAAAGAAATCAACAGTAAGAAATATCACTGAAAAAAAAATAATAATAAAAAATAAATAAATAAAATAAAAAATTATCACTAAAAATTTTACCAAGTAGCGCAAAAAATTGAATTTTCAATAATCTTCAAAATTATTAATTTTTTTTTCATTTCAATGATGCAATTTTATAAAAAGATTCTAAAATTTGGGAAAAAAATTGATAAAATCTATCAAAGTAATACTTTTTTGAACAACCTGTTGCGTTGTTTTTTTTCAGAAGCTATTATTGTGCTTATTTATTCTCTGTAGGCTGCAAGTTTCATTTTCCACGTCTGTTGGTACCAAATTAAAGAAAGAAATTTTTTTCTCAAAGGCTATATCGCAGCCTATTTGATAATAAGGTAGGCAAACATATCTACACATCGTTAAAACAAGTTGCCGTCCTACTTATTCGAAGGGGGATACTATTTACAGAGACTCGCTGTATATTGGAAAAAAATAATAGAAAATATCATCGAAACATTCTGTTGATTGTTATTTTCTCCATATCTATTGTATTAGTTTGTTAAATGAACCGTAAAGTAAATTTTTACTTCGTCATCTTTCTTTCGAGAACTAACTCTCATTTATATAGATAGCTTTACAACGTCGTGATAAATTTACTGTGCTCTGAATCGAATGCATGTGTGTGAGGTGAGCAATTGAATGAGAAAAAACAAGATTTTATCGCAAAAATTTGCGCACCAGTCGTGTTTTTCAAGTTCAATTTCCTTTTTATGATTCAACGTGTCGGGCTTGTTTTCTTTGTTCGATACCTAGCTCGTCTGAAGGCCTTTTGTTAAGGTCTCTTTGTAATGAAATTAAGATCAAAGGTGCTCTATCACTCCATCGGTAATTATTCTCATAAAGTGATTGGTGGATCTGGATATCTATTTATTATAGGTTGGAAGGTAAGTTGTATCCAGGTCTGTATTTTGGTTAAGTTAGCATAATAAGCTGTTAAATGAGAAAGGTAGGTTAGAATCGTGCATTTTACTAAAAAAGTTAATTTTTAATCAATGACAGATGACTTGACAAATTTACATCGAATTTATGTACCTTTTATATACACAAGAAATAAAAAAAGAAAATGAAAAAATTTGCGTAAAAAAAAAACAACGAATCGAATTCTACGACTTTGAAGCGCGACTTCGACTGCTTCTCTCTAAATAAATATATTTGAACGAATGGTGAATTATCATCAGTTTCAAAACCACACATTATACGATTTATTGAAAATTTTTCCGAACCAAAACTCACAATTATTTTTGTTTGTCGAAGAAAATATAATTCATGTGAAAAAATAAATACGATATAAATCACATAATATTCTTATGTATAGTGTACTATCAATTTTAAACCGAGCATGTTTTTTTTATCATATACTATCAGTAGGCACGTATACGAAAAACCGTTTTCGTAGCTTAAAAAAACATATATTCGGCTAAATTGAAAGATATCCACTCGATTAAACATCTCATATTTAGGAAAACGTGTGGCAAAGTATGGCCTGGCGTAACTATAGGCTACCTTAGATGGTAGCTAACAGTATGCTTGTGTACAGTACAAGATATGGTGGTACAAAAGGTGGATATTTTCATACTTGAATGGACCTTTGAATAGTTATATACGGTGGTTATATTATAAAGTCTATTGGATTGTCGTGTTTACATTTTATGCTAATACATCGTCGTATAGGCTGAAAATAATTTTTAATTTGGCTTTCACGTACACGTGATATGCTTACTTATTTGATATTTTATGGTCATGAGAGAACATTCATTATGTTGGCCATTGTGAATTATGCTTTTTATTTGACTGGAATTGCGTTATACCCTTTTATACGTATATTCGCGTGCAAGATTTTCATTCCAGTCTGGGTGTGTGTATTAGGGCCAATTTATGGAGGGTTTTTCCGTTTTGATGAAATGAGAGCTGAAATTATTCTATTAGTAGGTATCTTTACCTAGGTACTCGGAAGTGTTATCAGATCTAGGGCCGAATTTGTAAATATTCCGGGTATACTTACTCGTAAGTGGTTGCCAAATCACAAAATTTGGATAATTTGTAGTTTTATTGTAAAATTTAAATTAAAAAAAAACTAGGTGAAAGCTACTTTTGTACGTACCTTCTGGAAAAATGTGCTCTTGCCAAAAAACTCGACAAAAAAATCGTTAAAAAATTACCTTCAATATGATGGAAATCTTTCTTTCTTTTTTTTAAAAAAAATTTCGACCATGATTTTTTCATTCTCTGTCGAAAAATAGGTATGATTTGTTTAAAGTAATTCTCTTGATTGAAGAGCTTTAAAATTTGAAAAAAATTGAAAGAGAATAACAAAAAATATTGTTCCCTCATAAAAAATAATATTGAAAAATTTTCTTGACAAAAAATCTCTTTTTAAAAATTTGGAAAAAATTGTCTTGTAAAAAGAGGTTCTTGAAAAAAAAAAAAAAAAAAAAAAAAAACTTGAAAAACACAATACAACAGTAAACTGAGGATGTTGCAAATGAAATAAAACTTATTTTGAATTTTTTTAGTTTTTAAATTTTAAAATAATTTTCAATTCTTCCAAATTTCACATTATCTCATGACTCTATCATCCCCCCTAATTTGAATAAATAAAATGTAATTAATTTTTAAAAATAAGTTTTTTAAAAGAATTTTTTCCTCTTTTTTAATTTTCAATTTTTTCTGAATTTTACAGTTTTTTGTAATTTCATAATTTTATTCCGATCCTATATTTTTAACAAAGTTCTGTATTCTTATAATTTTCAAATTTTCCTGGTTTCCTCGATTTCCGATTTAAAAAAATTTTCACCCTTTTTTTCAAATTTCCAAAAGGTGTTCCTTAAACCTCAAAAATTGCTCAGTTTTTGAAAATTTTTAATTATCTTACCTACATGCCTTTTTAATTTTTAAAATTTTTTGAGTAAATTTTTAATTGTTCCAGATTTTTAAATTTTTGTAAATTTCAATTTTTTCAAATTTTTTGGTTTCCAATATTTTTTTAAAATTTTATCCAGAAAATTTTTACTTTTGCTTACTTACTTGACTTGAAATTTTTGAATTTTTTCGATCCTTCCTAATTTTTTATTTATTTGAAATTTACAAATTTTTCATGTTTTTTGATACTCGTATTGCGTTTTTTCAAAGTTTTGGTTTTTTATGAATCTAGTATCAAAAAACTGCTTTAAAAAATAATTTTCAATATTTCCAAAATTACTGAATTTGTAAAAATTAGATGGTTTTTATAATTTATTTGTGGTTTTACCAATTTATTATTTTTTCATTTTTCGAAAAATTTTCATTTCTGAATTTTTTTACGACATGCCATATCATAGGTATTTTAAACTTTTTCAAATTTTTTCAATCAGATATGGTTTTCAACTTTTTTGATTTTTCAAAAAGTTTTGTTCTCTGATCATTTCTTCCTATTATATTTGTCAATATTTTCAAAATTATCCAGTTTTTCAAAATTTTCAAGTTCATGTGAACGCTTATTCTTTTTTGATTTTTTTTCTAACTTTGTTATTTAGATACAATTTTTTATTTTTCCAAATTCCACGTTTTCGTGTAAGTTTGAATTTTTTCTTCAAATTTTGAATTTTTCAAAATTTTACCAATGTTTAACAACATTTAAAAATCATTGTTTCCCAAATTGATTATTTTAAAAATATTTTTTAAATTTTTACACTGCTTTTTGATTTATTGAAAAGTTTGCAGGTCTTCTGAATTTTCTACCTACTTCTTTTTATTTTTTCCAAATTTTCCACCTTATTTATAATTTTTTTTTAATTTTCTATTTTTTAATTTTTTCTGTTTTTTAAAACTTTGTGAATATTTTTAATACCTAGATATTTTAAATTATTTTTTTCAAGTTTTTAATTATTATTGTACATGGTTTTTTATATTATTTGGAATTTTTCACTTCTATATTTTTTATACACTTATTTCAAAATTTCAATTTTTTCAAATTTTCCAATGATTCATGACTTTGGACTTATTTTTCAACTATCGATTTTTTCAACATTTTTGGTTACTAATCATATCTTACTTTTTTGAAAATTTTTATTTTACGTGGATTTCAATTTTTTCGATTTTTCTCCATTTGTTTGTGATTTTCAATTTTTCGTAAATTCACAATGTTTCACGTTAAGTTCTTACGAATTTATAGTTAGGTACTTTTCTTTTTTAATTTTTAGTTTTCCAAAATTTTATTGTTTATAATTTGTAAAAATTTTCAAAGGTACTTGACCTATCAATTATTCTTTTAGTTTCTTGAGACTTCTGTTCTTTTTTGTAATTTTAAATATTATTTTCAAAAAATTTTCATTTCTTGAAATTTTAAAATATTTTTGGAATTTTTTTAAATTTTCAATTTTTTCCTAGACATTTAACTTATGTTTTAATTTCAATTTTTTTCCAAGTTTTAAATTGTACATAGGTACATAATTTTTTTATTTATTTTTTATTTTCATTTCATTTTTCAACTTTTTCTGAATTTTATATTCACATACCTACTATAAAATTTTTGATTTGTCGAATTTGTCAATTTTTTATAATAACTTTTTGTTTCCAAACTTTTGATCTCTCGAGAATTTTTGCTTTTAAGTATTTCAATTTTCATGATATCCAAAGCTGCTCCATTCGAAAAAAATTTCAACTTCATCTCCTATCGGTCGATATATCAGCATTTCGTTCCACATGGAACCAAAAAATAACTGAAACAAAATTCCATTTGTATCATTTTACAAAAGTAACGTATACGGTAGAAATAAGTACCTACCAATTGACAAACAAAAAAAATGAAGCATGGCCTAGTTTTAAGATTTTTTCATCATTAAAAAAGCGCAGATTACGAACTCAGGTAGACAGTAAAGTTTGTCACCCAATCTCCATCTCGAACTAAGATAAGACTTTGTTTTCGCGACTACAATCCTCGACAGTGAGTTATGGTTAAATTGCATTTAACTAAAGATAACGAGTAAATTAATGCGTTGTTCGTTTGAAAAAGCAAAAACTATTAAATCAGGCTCAAAGTACGTTACTAAGCGTCCGTTCATTAAAACGCAAAATACTCCTTGTGATTTTCGTTTTTCTGCAGTTAAAATACCCCTAAGCTCTTTGTTCAATTTTCAGTGGAATTTGTTTTTAAAAAAATTCTACGAAATACCTCAAATTTTTGGTAAATCTGATATATCGTTAATTATAACAATTTCCGCAACAGGAACGCAAATCCGCGTAATTATCGGTCAAGTTAAAAGACTCTTTTTGTTATTTATTCGCTTTATTCTTTTTTTTCATCGCTAGTTTCGATTAAAAAAAAATCAATTTCACGCTTCGATCAATTAATTCGCTTTTGAATTAGTACGAGCTAGAGAAACGATATCGGGATAATAAAAATAAATATTTTTAAATCAACTTAAACTTGTCATTTATAAAACCAGATGATTCTTTTTTTTTATCTACAAAAACTTTATTAATTATCATTAAGATAATCTTTATTTTAGGCCGAAATTGGCATTTTTTTTTTATAATGAACAAAGCAGCTATTTCGTTTAAAATCAATGCGGCCTAAATAAAAAAGGACTAGTTTAAACTTTTTTTAATGGTGGTTCAAGTGGTTACAGCATTTAAAACTTTAATGGTGGCAATTCGAAATTATGCTTCGAGGAGGCTATAAAACTGGCGAAAAAAGTTCCCCGATACTGAAATCCGATTAAGGTACATTTTGTTAAAGACGCCGGTGTTATGTTTTTATTGTCATGTTCGCAGTTTCGATAAATACGTCGAAGTATAGGCTTAATTTGAATGTTCTTACATGAATAGGTAAAATTTAAAGTGTTTTGTATATCTGTGTTTTTTAAAAAGGTGCGAGATAGCGGATTTTCTTTTAGAATATTGATAAAAAATTGAGAATATTGTTAAAAAAAAAAAAAAAAAAGACGAAGAAAAATTCGAAAAACATTTTTTGGCTTGGTACGTATGAAGTTCAAAACTCATTAGTATTAATGCAAAATTATGAACGAATAATACCTATGCAAAATTGAGCCTTTTCATTAGGTTATGCCATGTGCCAGTTTCAGGGACAGAAACTTGAAATTTTCTTGATTGTAGCTCGATTTCTTCCAAAGGGGTCGTACGTTCCAAATTCGGAATATTGAAAAGAAAAATCATAAAATTTCTGCCTCGTTTTGAAATTATAAGTTTTTTACTCCAATGAACTGAAAGATTTTTTTTTCTCGTGAAATGTAAAAATACAATAGGCTACCAAAAGAACAAAAAAGAATTTAATTTTTAAAAAATATTGGAAAAACTGAGAAATTTTTTTTTCAAAAAAATTTACTAATTTTTCAGGAAAAATGAATCAAAAAATAATGATTTTTTTCCCTCCCAAAAATTTGAGAAATATTTTTATTTCAAGATATCGTATATGATTGTTTTTTTCGAAGTACTTATTTGAAAAAAAAAAAACATTGCCCTAAAAAATCGAGATTTTTTAAAGCTGATTCCAAAAAATTAAGATGAACATTTTTTTTTTCCAAAGCTAAAAAAATTTAGATACCATAATTATACTTATTTCATTTTTGAAAAAATTTCAAGATTTTTTTCTCATAGAAAATAAAAGATTTTAAACCTCAAAAAATTGAAAATTTATTTCATTTCAAAAACTTGAAAATAATATTCATTAGAAAAAATTGAAATGAGACAAAAATTGAAATTTTATCTCAAAAAATTAGATTTATTTTTAGTTCCAACAAAATTCAGAAATTTTTTCACAAAAATCCAAGAAATAGTTTTTTATGCTAAAAAAGTTGAATGATTTTTAAAAATTAATTATTGAGACAGAAAATAAAAAATAATGATATTGTTTTCTTCAAAAAGTTATGATTTTTTGAAAAAAGGGGTTCTCCTAAAAAATTTAAACATTTTAAATTTCGAAAAAATTTGAAGATTTTTTACCTATTTTTTTTTTTTTTTTTTTTTTTTTAGATAGGCACTTCAAAAAATTGAGGTTTTATTTACCACTACAGAAAATTCTGATTTTTTTTCCTGGAAAAAGTGGGTTGTGCCAAAGTTTACTTGTCACAGACTCTATAAAAATGCAATAAAAATTTATAAAAATATAATTCAACAAGTCTTTTTCGAAACAAAATTTCCATAAATTGTTTTTAAAAAATACCTAAATAAAAAACTTAACTAGATAAGAAAAATTCAAATAAATAAACAACATTTTCAACAGTTCGAAAATTTGAATTAGAAATACATACTTTCACTTTTCAGGAATAATATAATAGAGCAATCTAAAAGAGCAGAAATTCACGATTTCTTTTCAAAACATCAAATTCAACTTTTTCAAAAAAACTGAAATTTTTAAAGAAATGAAATGAAATGTTTTTTTTTTAATTGTAAAATATTTTACTTTTTTAAATGACTGTGTTTTTTTTTGTTTTTTTTTAAGTGAAATATTTTACAATTTAAAAAAAAACAGTTCATTTCATTTCTTTAAAAATTTCAGTTTTTTTGAAGGAAAAAAAATGTTGAATTTGATGTTTTGAAAAGAAATCGTGAATTTATGCTCTTTCAGATTGCTCAATCTAAAAGTATTTCTAATTCAAATAAATTAAAATTAAAATTTTTCAAATTAGTAAAATTCAACATGTTTTTTTCAAAACAAAAATTTTGACAGACTTATTTGGGGAGGGATGAAAATTAATATTCAAGAAAGTATAAAATAAGAAATGGTATGCTAAACATGTTAAACACTGACTATGTTAACTTTAAAATAATAATCAAAATTAAATCTTTAAAAAAGTTTTGATAGTTTCTAACTTATTTTGAAAAAAAAAACATATTTAACGCTATAAAATTATAAAAAAATTAAATTCGAGAAATTTAGATTAAGTAAAATTTTCTAAAAGTTGCATTTGTGAAATTTAATAAAACTTATTTTGGAAAAAAATCAAAAATAAGATTTCAAGGCCAAAATGTCAAACATTAAAAGTTTTTCTATACGAAATCAATTAGGTAAATCAATTTTTTGAAGGAAAATATTGGAAAAATTCTCTCTTGGAATTTTTGTGGAAAACGTGTTATTGTAAAAAAAATTATACCTAATTTCAAAACAAAATTTTCAAACGGTGAAAATTGAAAAAAAAAGTTTAAAAAAAACGAATTTACTTTTCAAAACAAAATTTTAAAGTAGTTGAAAATAATGCAAAATTTTCAACACTAAAAAATTTTCAAAAAATTTAATTTATCATTTTTTTTTCAAAACAATACCTAGTTAGGTATGTATTTCAATAAAAATATATTTACTGGGAACATTTAATACAACTTATTTTGGAAAAAAATTTAGATACACTCGAAAAATTTCAAACACTGAAAATTGAAAAAAAAATTCCTGAACAATTTGAAAACGAAAAAAAACTACATTCGAAACAGACTTTAATCAATTTCGAGGCGAAACTTTCAAGTACCCACTGAAAACTTTTTTGAAATGACAGATGAACTTTTTCAAAACAAAATTTGAAAAAAAAATGTTATCAATTTTTTTGAAAATGGAAATATTCAAATAACTCTCATTATTCACTTCTAAACAAAATTTGAAATAAATTGAACATCAAAAACATTTTTCAGCGATCCAAAAAATTACCAATTTCGCTAATACCTTTTCTAAAATAAATTTTAAAACGAAATCCTAAATCTATCAACAAAAAAAAAAAAATCCAACTCCAATAAAGACGTTGTCGCTTTCAAGTCCCGATAGGACTACTTCAATTAAATCGGCCGTTAAGAGCTGATGTGGGGTCAAAACGACGTATTAGAAAAAAGTGTCGCTTGTAGCATGTGCTACGATTTAAAATGGACAAATTTGATAGGATGTTCATTGTTTTCATATACTGATACCAGGAAGATAAAAACTATATCCCTCGAGAATGCCATATAAAAACTTTACACTCTCGATAGAGAAACAGAAAAGCGACGAAATTCAGTACCCAAGTTTAAAGTCATTCAATATCTATTCGTATAAATTGCAAATTCTATTTAAAATGTAATTTCTCACGTATCGTCGTGATTTATCGAATTATCGTTTTTGCTCGACGATGGCGAGATGCACAATTGCACACTCGAACTTGGATATGTGCGAAATTTCTCCTGATGCAAGAAAACTACTACTCAACCTACTAATCTACGTGTAACGTTTATAAATCAAAAACGACAGCAGGGATATGCAAACTATTCGTGCAAATTAGTAGTGCTCGAGGTTGTATTTTTTTTTAACGTACTTAACGATTTTCCATCCCAAGACGAACGAGCTGCCTGAAATGACGTCAAGTGCATTTCTGTTAAAATTTTTTGCCACTCTCGAGAGTGCTAAAATGTACACAAAGGTTTCCTTTCGCGAGCCAGTAAATTGAATAGGAAGTTTACAGCGATGCGATGGCGGTTGTATAGATCCATCTTTTTTGTCGTCGAAAAGACCGAGACGAAGGCGAAGGAAAGCGAAAAGCTTTACAGCGTTTACCAAATTTAACAGGCGTCTTATTAAATTAAACTTTTCGCTGATTTCTTGCAAGTGTGATGCGATTCGAAACACTTCACGTTTTCATTTCGCAAAATGTTTTTCACTTCCTTAGCCATAGCTCTAGTCGAAGAGTGAAACTCGACACCGTATCGTGCCTTCAAAGATGTTGGAAAACTGACAGAATTTCTTGTTGAATTTTAACCTTAGTCGAATAATAATTTTCTTTCTGTATTAATTTAACTTTTACATTACGCCGGCTCGTACCAACGCCGCGCCATCACTTAGCATTCGTAATGATAAAAATCGTATCCGAATTAAAACGACGCCGTCATCGGCAAACCGACGTCGAAAAAAACTATTTTAGTTGAAATCATGCCTGGCGTGATGATTGGAAACGTTCGCATTGCGGTTATGACAGCTTTTTACTGTAAGCTGCAAAAAAAATCCATTTTTTTAAAATACCGAGTCTTTTTCGATTCGATGGTCAATTTTTTATCCTATCTTCTTGTGATATTTTTCAGTCTTGTTATCGATTTAGAGTTAATTGTGGTTTGATAGGTTTGCATCCAACGTAGTACGTACATACATCTAAGCAATGATGTTTTAGTGAATATTTTACCCTCGAGCTCGATTAGGTACTGAATAAATATCGAATTTAGGCACCAGATTTTGGGAGATAGTGTACTTTGTGAAACCGCGTGAAAGTTGTGCTCGAAAAGGCTTTCGCTATTATCACTAAAGCCGTTTGTTTTCATGTTTATAATTCGAGTCTAAAAATTTAAGGTAGATGCTTCGCGGCGACGAAGTCTGTAAACAGGATTAATGCGATATGCGCACTATGGGCATTGGTATGAGTAGGTATAATAATCTATATCTACAGCGTGTTTTTCGCAGCTCGTAAGAAACAAAAAAGGTTACCTATACATATTTTAAATTTAAAGGGGGGGGGAGGGCAAAATTGAAAGAATTTTTTTTTTATCAAGGATAATAATGGATAGTACTAAAAAATGAACATTTTTCACTCTCGACATTTTTTGCCTAACTTTGAAGGTAAAGGCGATACAGAGCTTTTAACTTTGAAAAAAGCTGGTTCTTCAATTTTCAAAACTCCATATAATTTGAAAAATATTCTTTGATTTATTTATTTTTTTTAGTGAAATTATTCTCTAATTTTGAAAGAAGAATTTTTCAATTCTTAATTTTTTTTTCTTGAGAGAAAGTCTGTTTTATGTAGAAAGAAAGCTCTCATTTGAAAAAATAATAGGTAATTTTTTCCCAAATGTTTTAAAGATGAAAACTTTTCAATAAAAAAAAAAATCTTTGGAGAAGGAAATTTCTCAGTTTTTCTAAAATAAAAATATTTCTCAAATTTTCGGATAAAAAACTTCCATTTTTTTTGAAGGGTAAATTAATGGTCGTTTGTTTGTTTGTTGTTTTTTATAAAGAGAATCTAACATTTTTTTTACTGAAAGAAATCTCTTTTTTTGTTTTGGATGAAATCGCTCATTTTGAGATAGAAAAAAATCTCCTCTTCTAGTTTAGAATGAAAGAGCATAGCCGGGTAACCGGAAAACTCGTGGGACACTGGGGGTTACCAAAATTGCGTTACTCTGTTAATTTAATTGAAAATTAGAAAAAATAGAAAAAATCAACGAATTTCATCCAAATTCGGGTTGATGGTGTATTTAGTTGTATTTTATAGTATATTGCAAGAAAAAAAAATTTTAGGCCAAAAATGACCGTTTTAGGCGCGAAAAATGGTGTAAAAATTCGGTTTTTTGCATTTTTGAGGGTCTTCCACCATATTAAAAAATTCTGAAAAAATATATGTTATACATGTAGGTATACTACATAATATGCGATTTTTCAAATCGTGGCGACTTTAAAGGAACGAGTAGATACTGTGCTTTGAAAGTTTAAAACTCAAATTTCAGTACGAAGGAATAATTTTAAAAAATTGAAAAAATTTCCAGGGATGGCCCTTGGTATGGCCCATCATCCCCGCAAGTTTGAAAAAATTCGGTTGAGAATTACAGAATTCAAAAATTTAGTACAGAAAATCCACATTTTGGGCGCTAGCGCGGGGTAGGGGTGAGGTAGGAGGCTAAAATTTTTACCAGCGAGATTTTAGACCACATGGACCAACTTCCACTAAAAATTTCAAAAATCCTAGCCAAAGGTCGATTCGCCTATCTTTACCCGGTATGCTCTTTCTCATTCTTAGAGAAATTTTTTAAATTATTCTCAATTTTAATAAAAAGAAATAGGTAGTAGGTAAAAAAAAATCACTTCTTTCTTTACCTAAAATGACATCTCTCATTTTCAGAAAGAAAAATTCTACTTTTATCGAAAAAAAAATCTTGATAAATCTCAATTTTTGCCCGGGAAAAAATCTGTTGGATCTAACCATATATGAAGTGGTAATAAGATCTAACCATATATGAATTTTATACCTATCAAATTTGATCTAATCATATTTAATTTGATCAAATCATATATAATTTGATCAAACTATACACAATTTGATCCAATGATGTATGATGAGATAAAATTAAATATGATTGGATCATATTTGATAGGTACATTTCCCATTTATTATGGTTAGATCTGACCATACCCATCCCAAATTTTTCTCAACGGTCACCCATCCAAGTAGTAACCAAACCCGAAGCTGCTTAACTTTTCCAATCAGATCAATGATGGTGCACTCAACTTGGTACGAACCATTTCATATATAATAAGACAGTTTAATTGTATTTATGTGACACACAATCAAAGATAACAATTACTCAAGGTTGTATAACTAAAAGTATCAGGAACAATTCCTGTGAGTAGATAATTTCAACTTAAATTCAGAAATGATTTTTGTCGTGATACTTTCAGGACCCCATGGGGGCACTGCGCCCCAAAATTTTTGACCAAATCAAAAAAAAAAAAAATGTAAAAAAGCATGTAGCATGTCGTTTGTTACATTTTTAATAGTGCCTACTCCGAATTTTGCCTTACTTTTTTGATGGAACCCTATTCTGGCACTGCTCGTAGCCCCTAAAATTTTGAAATGAATCTGGGTTGACTCATTTTGATTTCACAGATATAACTTGATCCAATAATATCAAATTATATATGAGAGAATCTAATTTGATCCAATTTGATCCATTCGGATCTAACCATTTCTATATAACTGGATTTTCACTGATATGACTTGATCTAATTATATCAAAGTAGATATGAGGAGATCTGGTTGATATGATTTGATCTATTTTGATACAACCATTTTGGATAAAACTGGAGTTTTACAGATTCAACTTGATCCAATAATATCAAATTATATATGAGAGAATCTAATTTGATCCAATTTGATCCATTCGGATATAAGCATTTCTATATAACTGGATTTTCACTGATATGACTTGATCTAGTTGATATGCTTTGATCTATTTTGATATAATCATTTTAGATATCAGTGGATTTTCTCTGATATAACTAGATCCAATTTGACTAAATTTTATCCAATCAGATCAACATTTGGATCAAACCTGATCAGATTTTATCCAAATAGATATGACTTGATCCATGAGATTTTTTCCCGGGTGGGAGGAAAAATATAGGTATTTTTTCAAATTTTTGGAGAAAAAATCTCGCATTCTCATTGAAAAAGTAAAACATTTTTTTTTTAATTTTCTTGGGATAAAAAATACTTGCCTTTATTTTTTTGGAGGCTCCTTTGAAAAAATTTTTTATGATGCAAAAAAAAAAAAAAAATTTTAAATCGATCTTTATAAAAAATAATGTAGGTTTTGGAAAGTCTGACAAAATGTCAAAAGGTCGTCCAATTTTGAATCATTTAAAAATAGATCCACTCTTCAGTTCTTCTGTAGTATGAATGATAACAATTTTAAAACTTTAAAAATTTTTATGAAAAAAAAATGTTGAGGCAGAAAGTTCTCATTGTTTTAGAATAAAATTTTAGAAACCTTTAAATTTTTGAGAAAAAAAATACGATTTTTTGAAGATGAAAATTTTTTTCGGGAATAGGTATTAATATTTTTCAAATTTTTGAATAAAAAATCTTTCCATTTCTTTCGGGGAAAAAATAATAAAAAACCAAATAAATTTTTTTTTTTAAATCTTGCATTTTTTTTTAGGAAAAATCGTTATTTTTGTTTAGAATGAAAAAAGTGAATTTTTTGAGAAAATTGGTAGCTAATCTTGATTATTGTCAAATATTTTGGAGCATTGGAGCAAAAAATCTGTTTTTTATTTTTTGTTTGCAACAAAATCTCTCCCGTTTTTTTGTTTGGAAAGAAATCTCTCATTTTTATAGAAAAAATGCTCACCAAGTTAAATCTCAATTTCCTGGGGGGGGGGGGGGATATTTTTCAAATTTTGCATTAAAAAAAATATCTCGTTTTATAATTTTTATTAATAATTATTTCAAAAAATTTAATTTTTTGTCAAAATATACGTGTTTGAACTTTTTAAAGTTCAATTTTCATGAATGCCCAACCAAAAAAATTCTGAAATTCCCCTCAAAAAAAGGGGTTGACAAAATATTAACTACCTAATCGGAACAATTTTCAATTTGGGATCAATTCTTCAAAGAAATAAAATTGTTCCCCATCAAATTATCCATCAAAATGCTTCTACCTATACTCATTTTTTTGATAATTTTTCATCAAATGAGTGTTATGTTTGCTTCGGTATCACTTATTTTTTACGTAGTTTTTTTTTTAAATTTTTGTTTTATATACTGAATTGAAAATATTTGTAACTTTCTCTAGGGGAAGAATCACGAAAAAATTTATGGGCGGAACATTTCGATAGGAAACTGAACGAGAAACAATTAGGTGGTAGAATCGTGTGACACATCATTTGGTATGTTTTTGATAGTGTTGAATTCCCATTTTCACTTACTTTTTTAATCGAAGTCATACCATTCCTCCCTCAAGCTCATTCAGGAGGCGCTTCGTATATTTATCATAGGAACCTGTTTGTAATAATAATTTCTTAATTAATTACTCGTGAAAATTGAAAGTATTGATTTTGTGTGTTTATTTTTGTTTTAGGTGAGTACGAAGATTTCAATTGTTGTAGGGCTTCGTCGACTCTTTCAAGTATGTACTTATCAAAAATTCTAAAATTTTCCATTTCCAACATTTTATTTGGAAAGTTCCCTGGAAATTTAAGTCGGTAATTGAAACGAATTATTACGAATTGAACCAAAATAGGTGATAAGGTGATCGTGAAAGAACAGGTAACCAAAAATATTGAAAAGCTAAAAACCAAAAACGTGACCAAAAGTATGTGAAACCTTTGAAAATTTCAAGTAGGTCGACTCTTCAAATGGAAATTTTATTTGTACAATGGATACCTACGACCTACGTCATATTGCCAATGAAGGGTTAAATTGAATCAAATTTTTTAAAATTTACAAGTTTTTCAAAAGCTTGACAAAAAATTAATAAACTGGATTCTTTTAAATTTTTTTAAAAATTTTTAATAATTTTTAAAAATCTTACAAATTATACAAGTTTTTAACAGTCTGAAGAAATGTGATGTAGAAATTTGAATTAAAAAAAAAAAAAATTATTCTATTTTATTTTTGGTTCAAAAATGATTTTTTCAAATTTTGAATCGAATATCAAATCAAGTAGTAATTTAAAAAAAAAGCAAGGTGTTCCTAAAACAGTTTCTGTGATGATTTTTTTTTAAATTATTGGTACTTAATTTATTTTTAATTGCCTCGTCCAAATAAAAATACTAATAATTTTTGCATTTTCGTAGAAGCACAAAACTTTCAAAGGTTTGTTCGAAAATAGGTAGAGTTTTTGAAATTAAAAAAATAAATAAAATGATGATGAGCCAATTTTTCAAATTTTTGTTCAAATCTTTTCATGTAGTAAGTGTGGTGATTTTTTTTTAATTTATAAAGATTTTTCTTTTAAATTGCGGTTATTCTTCACTTCAAAGGTTGCACCACAAGTTATTTCAGACACCACCCCCTTCCATCAATGAAAATAAGTAAAAATATAGCGTCTAGGTAACATTAATGTAGGTAGGTTGGGTAAGCTACTTCTTTAGTGTCTTTTTTGTAAAATCTGTGTGGGACGACGAAGGTGAATTTTATGTAATTGGGCCAGGCCCACCTCCGCTTTGGTGTACTTATTGTGAAGTTTAAGCATGACTTTTGTTTCAACGTCGGGTAAGAAATTCTCGTAATGAGACGTCGTGATGGTATTAAAATAAATAAAAGGCGGAAGAAAGAAAAGTAAAAAGCTAGACCAAGTTTCAACGAAACAGCACTAGCGGAAAATGAACTAAGATGGAAAAAAAATAAGAAAAGAGCGCGAAAAGAGGAAAAAAGTTTACACATTTAGATGAAAAAGCTAAATGAACCATGGAGCAGACCTGGTAGCCTGCACCTTTGCCTTTCGAATTCGTACAATAACAAATACAAATAACAATACACATACTTACTCTTATGTGTATTCTCGCTTTCTTATTTTTGTAGTATTTTTTTGAAGACGAAATCACTCTCAAGAGCCATCAGTCAATCTTGATGACTATCTATTGACATTTTGGGACTTCATTTTTTCACCGTTCGTTGTTGCTCGTAGGCGAGATACGCGACCCTGTTATCTTCTTTCATTCTCGTACCTTTTCATCCGTGGCCTGCTTTTTATTTTGATTCGCTTTCTGGCTTCTTTTCTTCGCGAAACCGAGAAGTTGCGAACGCGACGATGTTGCGGTAGTTTTATTTTTTATTTTTCAATCACGTATCGGTTATGGGAGGTTTTTACGTCTATATCACGTATGGAAAAGATTGATGAAAAATATAAATTTACCGAGATCGTTTTTTTCAAAGTGTTACAGTGATTTTGATTTACCGCGAATGCGATTCGCTTATGCGAGGTTGCATTACTCGAGTCATCTGTTATGATAATTTGATTATTTTACTACATGATGACGTATGGAGCAGATATTTTACGATTTTGATATGTAACTATCTAACTTTATACCTTTGAATTTCGTCGATGGAAAAAAATACGTCCTATATTTTATGAGATTTTTATTGATGATAATGTAAGATGATAAAAAAGTTAATTTTTTACTCGTGATCAATTTTTGTTTAAATGATGAGAATTTCATGTTTATTCGCCGAGCTCGTGAAAAATGAAATATTTTTCAATAAGGAGGTGTGCGTATACTAAGCAGGTATAGATGGGCAGAGACTTTAGGTGAAACTTTGTATGAAGAAAAAAGTTTCGCTGGAGAGAAAAAAATATGAGTCAAACGGAGAAAACTTAATATTTCTTTATAATTTCAAAACTATAATTGTGCGATCCCCCCCCCCCGCCCACCCATTTTCCTCAAAAATGATTTATTTATATTTTTAATTATAAACAGTTATTCGTTTTTTTTATGTGAGAATTTTTTGTTGCATTAGTTTCCTTTTGAGTTCGTTATGGCTTCAAAACTTCCGTTGAAAGAATCAGAAAAAAAATTTCTGAGGGTATGAAACTTTTTTTGTAATTTTAGAAAAAAGTTTTTCGGGAAAATCCTTCTTTAGAAAAAATTTGAATGCAAAGAAATAAATTTGAAAACCTTCCTTGAAAAAAAGGAGAATTTTGAAAAATAATCCTGCATACTTTTTTTTGGTTTCTCTTGTTTGAAAAAGAAAATTCCCTACAAATGAGAAGAGTTTGAACAGAAATTTAAAAAATAAATTTTGTTTTTGAACAGACGAAAAAATTGTCTTTTTTCAAAAATGATGAAATGTTTTTCTTTGTAAAATTTTAGATTTTTTTTAATAAAGACAATAGTTACTTTAGTTTTTGTAAAAATTCAAAAATTTTGGATTTTTAATAGAATTCCGAAATGTTTGTTTTTGAACAGAATTTAAAACTTTTAATTATTCAACCATATTCATAAGTTTTGGGTTTCGACAAAAATCAAAAAAATTTGTTTTAAAATTTGAAAATTCATTATTTTTGAAAAAAATCGATAATAATGATTTTAATTAAAATTTAAAAATCTTGATGCTTTTTGAAGAAATTTTGATTTTTGAAAAACTAAAGAAAATTTGTTTGAAAAAAAAATTAAAACTTTTATGACTTTTAAATAAAATTTAAAAATTTTGAAGTTTGTCCAAGATCCAATACTTCATTCTTGACAAAAATTCAATTATACTTAGGCTACTAGGGTTTTTGATAAAAAATTCAAAATTCAATTTTTTTCAACAAAATTACAAAATATAATTTTTAAAATCTAAAAAATAAATGAAAATTTTTAGATTTTGAACAAAATTTAAATTCTTTGTTTTGGAACAGAACTTTAAAATTTTAATATTTGTCGAAAATCCAAAATTTTGTTTAAAAAAAAATTGAAAATACTTTGTTTTTGAAGAAAATTCAATTACCTACATAATTATGCTGGTTTTTGATAAAAAAAATTAAAAATTCAAGTTTTTAAAAAAATCAAAATTTATGTTTTCAATAAAACTAAAAAATTTCAATTTTTAGATTTTGAACAAAATTCAAATTCTTTGGTTTTGAAGAGGATTTTAAATAATTTCAGTTTTGAAATGAATTTAGAAATTTTGGTTGAAAATTCAAAATTCCAGTGTTCAAAAATCCTTTCATTTTAGTTTTTTAAAAATTCATAAATTTTTGTTTTAAAAAATTGAAAAAAATTGTTTTTGACAAGAGTTTTTTTTAATGATACCTTCTTAGGTATTTATAAAAATTCAAAAATTTTTATTTAAAAAAAAAAATCAAAAATTTTGTTTTTTGATAAAGTTTTTAATTTTTGGCTTTTGAACAATATTTTGAAATACATTTATATTGGTTTTTGAACAAAATTTTAAAATTTGATGTTTGAACCGAATTTCAAAATTTTGATTTTTAAACTAAATTCATAAATTTTGGTTTTAAAATAAATCAAAGAAATGTGGTTTGAAAAAAAATCAAAAAAAAATTGTAGAAAAAAAATATATTACCTATTTAAAAAATTGAAAAATTTCATTTTTTTTTTAAATTCAAAAATTAAAAGTTCAGGTTTTTAAAGATACTACTTAGTTTTTTCTTTTTTCGTCCTAGAACTAGAAGGAGATTGAAAATATATTTTGCAAAAACCTTTTTGCTAACTTTTTGCATGAAAATTAATTTTTTCTCCAATTTTTTATCGATCTTGCAAGTTTTTTGGGCTGCAAACATTTTGGAATTTTTTTTTTTCTGTAATCTGTACACGTCTTCTAAGTAGATTCAAAAATTCAGAATCGTACCTATTAAAAAAAAATTTGTACACTTTTTTCCACCATTATTTTGTCAATATACAAAATATTTTTAAATTGTTTTGTCACAAAAAAATTAGGAATATTCTGCAAAAAAAAAAAAATGAAAAATTTGGTTGATTTTTTTAAAAAATGTTACAAATTAATTTTTGCGAGTTTATATGATTTCAGAAAAATTACGAATGTTTCGCTAAATAATTTTTCGCAAAGTTTTTGTCAAAGATAAGTTGTAAATATTTTGCCAAAAAATCCTATTTGTTGAATTTTTGCTGCAAAAATTTTGCAACTCAACTTTTCTGGACACTTTTGGATTTAAAATTACAATTTTTTTTCAATATTTTTGTTAATATGTATTTCGTAAATTATTTTTTCGTAAATTTTTCATCACAAAAATTTTTTCAATATTTTGACATGCCATTTTTTTTTTTTTTTTGTTAAATTATTTCAAAAATCTTGCAAATTAATTTTTCTGTACCTACATATCTGAATGCAGAATAATGCAATAATTTTACGATAGGACCATATGTTTTTGCTAATTTGCTAATTATTTTTTATTTGAATTTCTGATCTCAGAATATTGCAAATATTTTGCAAAAATTTTTCTATCTATGTTTCACCAATATTTTGTAAAATTAGAATTGGAATTCAAACATTGATTTATCCTTTTGAACATTGACATAGATTGATGACATATAGAAAAAATTCACAAGTAAAAAATGTTTCCATCTATCTCTTTGTCTTGCTGCCCTCCCACAGCAGGAAATTAGATATAGGTACCTACCCAAATACGTGATCATTATACTGTCTCGTATGCAAAAATCCTACCCCTACTCCACGATTTTCTATCCTCTACCTAAATTAAATTACCTTTTAAAAAGACTTTCACCAAGCACCTACCTACAGATAGGCACTTTGCTCGATATTATCTATCCTCGTAAACTGTGTTTTTTTTTTTTTTTTTTGTATACAAATTACCATTAGTGTTGCAAGTCGAAACAAAATATATGCCTAATCAATGTGAAAAACAAATCATTTCGCGCCAAACGAAGCAAGAATAAATTTCATGAAATATTTCTTTTGTATATATCTCATGCGGAATAATGGTACATGCGATGGTGTGCGATATAAAAAGTAAATAAAAACGTACTTCGTAGTCGTTCAGAGTCGTATATGCACCTCGTGTTTCGCAATTTTAATACGTGCATATCCGTGGCAAAAACTCAAATTGTAATTTATTTTAATTTAATAATGACCCATACGCCATTGTACGTAAGTTTGAATTTCAGCACATAAATTTAAAACTCCAACTTGGGAAGATGCAATTTCTTTATAGAATACGTACCTAGATATAGCGAACTGAGGAGACATCGCAACTGACCGCAATGTTCTTACGTAGCTAAAATGCTAGATAGCTCGAGTAATAAAACTAACAGAAATATAATTTCCTTATTCGATATTTTTTTCGAATTTATAAATAACGTTTTGATGAGAAAGAAAATGCTAACACGTTTCACTCGACGCGTTAATGGTACCCAATTCAAAAAACATTTTCGACTAAGTGCAAACTGCAAACTGCAAACTGCAAAGAGACATAAGTCGATGGTTTACGTAAAGTTGATTCAAGTGGTGAGAAAAATCTTTGTTTTTGATTGCAATTATTCGTCGATTAAAAAGTTATGTATAAAGTTTTTCGCTGCTTAAGTTGAATTTACGTTCGAGCTGGCGAAAGTTTCGAAATTAAACGATTGATAAAGCAACATCTTTTGATAAACTTTCCGAATAGACGAATATGATAAAAGTTTCCCGAGTTGATGGAAGTATCAATGTGTAGGTGTGTCGCAGATGATGAAATACATCTAAGTTCAAAGTTGATCACTTTAACCCTTAACTGACACCTTGCTTTTAATAGGCAATACAAATAACATCAAGTTCGAAAACAGTCGAGTACGAATTCGTGTCTTTTGATGGGTTTTCTGCCGAAACTGGCGTGTCGACGTTGCCGATGTGCAACTTCAATCTAATATTATGTGTGAGTAGTAATAATGTTGGTGTAGATGAGAGTTTACAAAAATCCGCAAGTCTCTCAATCCCCATTATGATTATAAGAAAATGATTTTTTTTTTTTTTTTTTTAATTGAAAGAACTCGTTGAGTAGATAAATGAATAAAAATAATTGATTAAAGAAGATGGTTCATGATTTTGGGGAAATTTTTTCACTTCAAAAAATTGAAAAAAAATTTTACCTTGAAAAAAATTGAGAATTTTTTCACATCAAAAAATTAGAGGAATTTCTTCACTTGAAAAGTTGAGGAATTTTTTCACCTAAAAACATTGAGGTATTTTTTCAATTCAAAACATTAGTGAATTTTTTCACCCTGGGGTATTTTTCCTCCTAAAAAAATTGAGAAATTTTTTCAATTCAAAAATTTTGAGAATTTTTTCACCTAGAAAAATTGAAGAATTTTTTCAATTCAAAAAATTTTTTACGTAAAGAAATTGAAGATTTTTTTTTTGACTTCAAAAAATTAAGAAATTTTTTCAAATAAAAAATAATTGAGAATTTTTTTACCTAAAAATTTTTGGATATTTTTTCACTTCAAAAAATTGAAAAAAATTTTTACCTAAAAAATTAAAAGACTTTTCATATGAAAAAATTAGGGAATTTTTTCACCTTGGGGTATTTTTTCTCCTACAAAAATTGGGAAATTTTTTCAATTCAAAAAAATTAGGAATTTTTTCACCTCGAAAAATTAAAAAAAAAATTCAATTCAAAAAATTGAAAAATTTTTTTCACTTGAAAAATAATTTTTTCAACTAAAAAAATTAAAGGAATTTTTTCACTTGAAAAAATTGGGAATCATTTTTACTTGAAAAAATATAATTATATGGGTACCTACTTTTTTTTTTTTTTAAATTGGGGAATATTTTCAAGTGAAAATATTTCCCAATTTTTTAAAGTGAAGAAATTCCCCAAATTTTTGGAATGGAAAAATTCTCAGTTTTCTTAAGTAAAAAAATTAGGGATTTTTTTTACTTAAAAATATCTTCTTTCAAAAAATTTGGAAATTTTTTCATTTTAAAAATTGAAGAATTTCTTCACCTAAAAAAATTGAAGAATTTTTTCACTTCCAATTGGAGCAATTTCTTCACATGAAAAAATCTGTGAATTTTTTCACTTCAAAAAATTAAGGGAATATTTTCACTTCAAAAAATTGGAAAAATTTTTCACTTAAAAAATGAAAATATATTCTTTAAAATATTGAGTTATTTTTTCACTTCAATAAATTGGAAAATTTATTTACTAAAAAAAATTAAAATTGAGGAATTTTTCCACTAAAAAAAAAATTTGAAGTAATTTTTAATAAACATTCAAAATTTTACACTTGAAAGAAATTTTGAATCGTAATTTTTCTAGTTTCTAGTTTTGCTCTAAAGAAAAGTTTTAAAAATTCAACGAGTAATTTCTCTCGATTCGCTTCTTGCGACAAATTCTTCTCCCCCTCCACCTCTGCCGGAAAAAACCTCGTGCGAAATGAAACTTTAGGACCGTTCACAATGGACCTTAACTTTTTGCTTTTGCTTTTTGCTTAACACTCACTACTGTCTGCACCAATCTGGTAGCCAGAAATTTATGTATTTTTTATACGTTTGTTTATGTACTGGTAAAAATTTAAGCAAAAGCAAAAAGTAAAGCTCCATTGTGAACGGTCCTTTACAGTCATAAATTTCGCAGCCATTTATTACATTAGATTTTTCTACGAAATTTAATAGGTATAGTAGTACATTGTGGGACATTTCGCTTCGGCGCAAAATACCCAGATTCGTGCTCAGATTAATGAGATACAAGTGTAAAATCTATCAACTTAAAGGTAATATAGGAAACTAAATGACAGCATGTGAGATTTAACCTAAGCTGATAACGCTAAAAGATGAACGGGTTGTTATCCTTAACATTTACTGCTTCGCATCCATCATGAACGATATGCTATGCTTATGGTACTAATGAAGTGAAGGGATCAGAGCATGCAAGTGGCAAAGCTTTCATTTCATGTACGTAATGTAGGTAAGTTTTCCTATACACCGTACGCGTACATGTATAGAATGTCTACGAGCTTGTTAAAATATACATTTATTTGGTGTAGTTGTAGTTTATTGCTATTAATGAATCCCCATCAATCTTACATCTCGAATAATGTAACCGCTGGCATGTGTCCAATGTCGAAATCGAAATTACTACCGATTTTTGACATTTTTCCCACCATCGAATTACCAAATTGAATTTTTTCACATATCATATCTGTCTTCGACGATGAGTGAACCATTTTCCATCTTCATATTCCCATCGATATTCGTTTGAAAATATTTCCTCGGTGGAAGGTATATAGTGACATTCCCATCCTCCTTAAGGGGCTTGGTACCTCCAAAAATGCGATTTTCAACTAGTGTCTAGTTGACTCAATTTGTTTACTTATTTTTAGTAAATTTCAAAAAGTGAGAGTATTTGAAAAATTGTATTTATTTAATGAAAAAAACTACCCCAAGTTCCCATGCAAAATCCTCCTCTGGCTGAATTTGTAAACAATTTTATTTTCATTAAATTTGAAAAAAAAAATGGCAATTTGCATTTAATCAATGACAAAGGCTACCATTTGATCCAAATCCAATGCGAAATACTACACTAAGTAAATTTGAAAAAAAAAATTTCAGTACCTAAATTTCAAAAAAATGAGTTTTTGCAAAATTTCATTATTCAATGAAAAAAGCTACCCTACTTTCCCATGCAAAATCCTGCTCTGGTGGAATTTAAAAATATTTTATTTTCAATAAATTTCAAAAAATGGCGTTTTTGTTGAATTTTACCAAGTCCAGGTACTACATAAATACTTTATATTCGCAATTGGAAGTGAGGGAGGGGTTCTATCGAAATTTTTGTAATGAAAAAAAATATTTCTAAAACTTCAAGCTACAATACAACTTTAGTTTGAAAATTTTTTAATTGGACTCATATCTCCACCAGTAAGTCATATTATGCAAAATTAGAGGGGAGGGAATAAGGGTCTAATCGAAAATTATATAATAACAAAAATTATTTCTAAGACCTCAATCTACAATTTTGTTTGAAAAAATTATCAATTGGACCCCTTCTTCAATTTTGAAAAAAGAGTCAACCTGATATTATGTAAAGTTTTGGAGGAGGGAGGCATCCAATGGAAATTTTTATAATAACCAAAATTATTTTTAGTATCTTAATCTGCGATTTTTATTTGTAAAAATTTTCAATTGACCCCCTCCCTCCTTGCTTGCTTGCTTCCTTCCTTCCCTTCCGCCCATCCTCCCACCTCTAATTTTTAAATTATATCTTCGATGTTGAAAATTCAGAATTTTTCCATCATAACCTCTCAGATTGGACCTGAATAATAAGAAAAAAAAATTTTGGGCAATTTTTTCAAAGAAATTACATATTTATGTGAAATTTCTCATGTAAAAGCACCGCTGAAACAATCGGTTCATTTTGCATAGCAAAAATGAATTTTAATCAAAAAATAGGAATAATTGAAAAATTCAGAATTTTTTCATCATTGCCTCTCAGAATGGGCCCAAATATTGAAAAACAATTTTTTTTGGACAATTTTTTCAAAGAAATTAAATTTTTGAAATTTTAAATGTAAAAAGTCCCGTGAAATTTTTACATGGCAAAAAATAATTTTTTCCAAAAATGCTAATAATTAAAAAATTCAGAATTTTTCCATCATAACCTCTCAGAATGGACCCGATTACCCGAATAGTGAGAAAAAAAATTTTTGGGCAATTTTTTCAAAGAAATTAAATTTGTGAAATTCCCCATGTAAAAAGCACCGATGAAATTACCAAAAATGGGAATAATTGAAAAATTCAGAATTTTTTCATCATTATCTCTCAGAATGGGCCCGAGTATTGAGAAAAAAAATTTTTGGGCAATTTTTGCAAAGAAATTAAATTTGTGAAATTTCCTATGTAAAAAGCTCCGCGAAAAAACCGGTTCTTTTTACATGGCAAAAATGATTTTTTTCCAAAAATTCGAATAATTGAAAAATTCAGAATTTTTCCATCATAACCTATCAGAATAATCCCGAATAATTAGAAAAAAAATGTTGGAAAATTTTTTCAAAGAACTTAAATTTGTGAAATTTCCCATGTAAGAAGCTTTTTACCATTTTAGGCAATTTCCACCATTTCGAAAAATCTGAAAAAATTTATTGTGGTTCAAAATACACCTAAAAATATGTAGAATTTTTTTCCAGAAAAGCTTTCATTTTTTTTTTAAACGGTACTCAAACTTTTCAAACCACGTTCCAAGTCATTTTCAATGTCAAAAAATCTGAAAAAATTATGCATCTACTACCCACCAAATTTCACATCAATCGACTAAAAAATGCCTGAGATAACGCATAAAAAGTGAAAATCGTGTTTTTCAAGGTACCACCTCCCTTAAGGGGAATTGAAATATCATGATACCTTCTAAAATTATCTTTTACCACTATAAAAATTTTTTTTGCAAAAAAAATGTGAAAAATGCATCAAGAGCCAAATCACTTACAAGTATCTTACCCTACCACAGGCAACCGACGAAATATTTTCGTATTGTTTTAATATTCCTTTAACACGGTGACCTTTGCTTTTCACAATATGTAATTGAGAGAAGAAAAATGTAATTTTTTTTGCTGAAAACTTTTTCGAATGCGGCGAAAAACGTTTGTAATAAGCTTATCATTCGAGATCTAATAAATTTTCGCGCAAAGTTTTTGAAAATTTATGTTTCCTCCGGTCCTTCGGGGATTTTAATACTTCGCCGCGAGAAAAAAAAACTACTGTTAAGAATTCCTACTTTTTATAGGTCGTTGCAAAATACTTCAATCTGTAAATGTCACATTGGTTAAGCGGGGCAAGCGGCCTGAGCCGAAATTTATACGTGATGATTTCAAATTGAAAATTTCAATATCGTTTTTCTTTTTTCGCCTGGTGATACAAGATATTGAAAACTACTATGGCGGGGTTGTTTCCGTCGGGAAATCCATTAGGTACATGTATTAGTAATTTTATTATATCTGTACACGCGATCGAATCTTTTCAACTTTTGTATGTACTAATGATCGTACGAGTGTTAAGAGTAGAAAACGTGCTAGGCCGGAATTCTTGGTTGCAATTTAATTCGGCCAAAAGAGCTATAAATTAAAAACACATAAGCAGGGTAGAAAAATAGCGTTGTTTTTCGCACATCGCATCGCCATTCGGAATTATTTAACCGCAACTGCGAAAGCGAAGTCGAGGCGAAAAATGCACGTTCTTGCCGAATCCTAATCCTATTCTTTTTGTTTGGCTTTTAAACTCATGCAGCCGAAAAGGTTTTACAACTGGGCCAGAAAATTAATCGCGGGGGTCGAATTTGAACAATAACCATACTTCACTAATTTCCATGTTTCTAGATAGTAATTTAAACTCTCACCCTTGGACGAATTAATTATTGATTCAGATACAGCTGAATTGCGAATAAAGGAAATAAGATGTCAGTCTCTCTGATGCTTCGATGGTTTCAAGTCGGCTGAAAAAATTTCAAAAGATGTCGCAGATTTTTTTTCGAAAACTAAATCCGAGTGAGTCGGATCGAATTTCAGCTTCGTATGGTTTTAATTAACTTTTCGATAAGGGTGTGTTTTGGAATAATGCACATAAATCTGCGAATCAAAACTTTGAAGCGAGTTTTGAAGTCTGGTTCTTCAGAGTGGAATTATTTGGCGGCGTCGGTGATTAATTTATACAGGATTTTGGATTTCAATAAGACGTGTTTGAAGGACGTACGAACGCGTAGGTAAATTTGGGTGGGTTGTAAAAAAAAATGCAGTGGGTAGTGGGTATACTGGATTATTTTTTTAAACTAACAAACCTAGATGTTTGGAATCATTGAAACAGGGAAGATTAAGGTAATGGTAATAAAAAGTCATCTACGATTCTACATTGTGATGGAAGAGAGAGGGAGGGGTATAGATCAAATTCTGGCCAAACAAAAAATTTGTCTTTTTTTCAAATAAAATTTCAAACTTTCAAGTGTTGATGATTATTTTTTTTAGTTTATCGAAATTTTTAAAAAGCTTTTATTGAGAGACAAATTTTTTAATTTTTTTTTAAATGAAAATTTTTTTAATTTTGTTTTGGTGGAGTTTTCATATTTTGTTCATGAAAAATTTTTTCAAAAAAATCTTCAATTTTGTTGAAATAGGTACAGATTTTACTTCTTCTACGCGTACTTCTTTTCTTCTTCTTCTTCTTTTTTTACTGAAAACTTTTCAAACTTTACTAAAGATTTTTTTCTTCAAATTTTGTGATTTAGTTTAAGTAGAATTTTCACATTTTATTCGTAAAAAAGTTTCCAATTTTGTAGAAAGAATTTTTTAAATGGGAATTTTGTACCTAAGATTTTATATATTTTTTTTCGACTAGTAGAAAATTTCAATCGAAAAAATAGTAATTTTGTTGAAAAAATTTCTTCAGTTTTGTCAAAAATTTAATTTGGTTAGAAAAAAATTGAAAAAGAAAAAAAAAGGAAATCTTCAATTTTTTTGGACAACAATTTTCTTTAAATTTTACATTGGGTACAAAATTTTCTTTATAGAAAAAAATTCTCAAAAAATTTCGTTAAACATTTTTTAAAATCTATTTTCAATTTTACTTCTTAATTTTTTGCAATGTTCAATTACTTAATAATTACCTATAAAAAGTTTTGTTCACACTCAATTTTTTTTCAATTTTGTTTCTTCTATTTCATTGGAAGAAAAATCTTCAATTTTACTCAAGTGAAATTTTCAAACATGAAATAAAAATTCCGCATTAGGTAGGTAGGTAGGTACCTACCTAATTTTTTCTAACAAAAATTTTTGAAAATTTTGTTTGTATTTTTTTTTTTCAATTTCATCGACTTCAGTTTCATTAGAAGACAAATTAAATCAATTTTTTGAAATGAAAAATTCATAAAATTGTGTTACTTTTGTTACCAACTTTGTTTTAAAAATTTTCTAAAAAAAAAGTAGGTAGGTAAATTTTTTTGAAAGAAAAAAATTGTAGAGATATTTTTTGATCATAGAAAAAATCTCAGAATTTTGTCGGAAAGAATTTTTTTTTCAAATTTTGTCCTTGAAAAATTGTCTAAATTTTGTTCATGTAAAATTTTCTCAATATGAAAATTTCTTTTGTTTTGATAAAGTTTCCCAATTTTTTGTGAAGAAAAAAATAAAATTCAATTTTGTCAACTTCAATTTTATTAAAATTTTAAAATTTAAAATTTATTAAAAATTTTCAATTCTCACCTTTGTAGTAGGTAGGTAAGATTTTTCAACTTGTTTTTTTTAAATTTCATTTCATTCTAAGTAAACATGCGGGTAAAAATATTGGAATTTTTTTCAAGAGATAGTTTTTGTAATTTTTTTATACTTACCTGCCTACAAAACTACAAATTTGATCATAAATTTTTTTATTGATAGAAAATTTTTAACAATTTTTTAAAATTAAAAATTAAATAAATTTTGTAATATCAACAAGTGATATTTCCCAACCTTTTTTAAAAAAAAATTTGTTTCATTCTTTGAATTTTGTCGAAAAAAATTCTCAAGAAGTTTTTGCGAATTTTTCGTGTAAAAAAATTTAGGTATGAAATTTTGTAATTTTCAGTTCTTACTTACTTAAGTAAGTATAAGACCCGGAAGTAGTATTTTCCAGCTTTGCTTGATAAAATTTTCACAAAAATCTATATAATTTCTTAGGAAAATTTTCTGTAACTTTTTAGGGAATTTTTAGGTACCTATTAATTTTTTAGATTGTTTCCAAATTTTAATTTAAAAAATTGAAAATTTTTGTTCACAAAATAAGTTTTAATTTTGTCGAAAAGAAAATAATTAAGTATAATATAGAAAAATTTCATCAATGTAAAATTATTTTGCAATTTTGTTTTTTAAATTTTGTTCAAGTATAATTTTAAAACTTTATTTAATAAAAAAATTCTTCTAAAATTTTTTCAGTTTTGTTCTGAATTATTTTTATTTCATTGTTTAACCAAACATTTTTTTTATTTGTCTAAAAAAGTGCTTCACTTTGACTAAAAGAAAAATTTTGCCATTTAAACAAAATAGAAAATTCATAAAATTTTGTGATTTCATTCATCCATTTTTAATAAAAAAATTGAAGAGTTAAGTATTATTCAAGTGGAATTTTCATATTTTTTCGACAATAGAATTTCTTTAATTTTGTAAAAAAAATAATCATTTTGTCAAAAAATAAATTGAAATTTTTTTAATTTTGTAATTTTTCTCAAGTAGGTATATCTACATGGATATTTGTCTATAATTCACGTGTTTCCTTTAATTTTGTAGTGAACATTTTTTTTAAATTTTTGTTGAAAGAAAAATTTTTCTTAAAATTTTTCAATGGTCCATTTTTAAAATTTTTCGAAATTTAAATTTTTCGAAACTTTTTTCAAATTAACAGATTTGGTAATTATTTACCCCTAATTCACACGTCTTCCTTAATTTTGTAGTAAACATTTTTTTTTTTTAATTTTGTTGAAATGGAAATTTTTCTTAAAATTTTTCAATGGCAAATTTTTTCAATTTTTCAAGCTTTTTTTCCAAGTCACCAGATTTGGTACTTATGATAAATTCCTTTTTTATTAATTTCGTTGAAAATCTAATTATTTTGTCAAAAACAGCAAATTTTTAATGAATTTGAAAACCTTTTTTTTTTCAATTAGCAGATTTTATAAATACCTATCCTGAAAATAGGGTTTCCGTTCAATTCGTCTCTCGAAACAGAACTGTAAACATTGTTCGCGACACAGAAACCTATTTGCCAGTTGAAAAATACTCTCAACCGCAATCTTGAGACTTAAAAACGAAATAGGCGTTATAATTTAAAATTTCTAAAAAGAAATCAAAAGCAAAAACAAGGCGTAAATTGTAACAAAGAGAGACGAAAATGAATAAGGGAAAGAAAACAGAAACACATTCGTTTCGAAAATTGGTCCAACTCTCCAAGTTTAGCAACGCCAACGATGAAAACTGCTGTAATTGCAAAATGTTCCATTAAAATAAGAAATTGCGCAGAAACCAGCGTTATATACAAGATGCTTCTGACTCTGAGTACAGTTGGAAATTTTTATAACCAATTGCGATAATTATAACAAATATTACGCTCGTTGTTTGTTACACGTCTAAGAATTTCCCTCTCCGAAGTGAATTTGCAAATTATTATCGAGCTCGGTTGACCTTACGAGGAATCTCGTGAGTCATAATTATCATCGCTCAAATAAGTACACGCGAAACGCGTACGTCGAAAAATACATACGTCTGTTTTAAACTTTTCGAAAAAATTAATAAAGAAAAATGAAGCATGAAATATTATTTGGTAAAAAGCGAGGCGAACTGGAAACCAATTCGATATCGTAACTTAGATATAGGTCTAGAAATTTTTTTTTTTTTTTTTTTCTCCGCCAAATGCATCAACGTAAAAAGAATTCAACTTTTGTGTGCAAAAACCCACTAGCAACGATAGAAAAATCCCATTCTTTAGTGTCCTTTGTCATTCTGGTGTATTTGAAGTGCACCGATGTAATGGTCCGACTAGCGATGTTTTTTTTTTATTCAACTGTCGACACATTTTCAGCTCGAATAATTGTCCTTATTCGACCTCTCTCGCAGGATCCATCACTTATTGAATTTTTTTTATCCGGATATTGTTCTCGAGAATCGGACTAAATACTACGTCTGCTTTTTGTATCGAACGGTCGAGGTTCTAATTCGGATTAGTTTAACTTATTTCTACGATGCAAAAATTGACCAACGAACGGTACCAAAACTGGAGTTTTTCACGAGTATTATCTGTGTATATTAAAATCGAAAACGCAAACGCGAAGGCGAAGCCTATTCAAATGGTCTGTAAACTGTATCGTCGAGTATTAATTAAGTTTCTTGAACAAAGTACGCTTTCTCGAAGACGCATTTAAACACTTGGGGATGCGGATAGCTTCTATTATTCAGATCTGAATTACGTTTGAAGGCGCCAAAATGGTAATGTTGACTCGCAAAATCAACAAAAGGTACCGAACACGGCGTGCGGCATTTATTTTTGTCATAACTGCGACTACGAAGCGTTGATTTTATCCTAAAGAGAGTAATAATTGCTTTCAGATGTACAAACCTTGTCCCTATATCCTTGAGAGATAAGACTAGGCGAGCTAGCAAATTATGAAATTGAAATGGGTTATTCATTTAGCCCCATAAGGCCAACTTTATGGCAGTCTGCACAAATATTATACAAACTCGATAGATTAAGTCGATTTTTAAACCGACCAATTTCGCGAATTCGGGTTAAAATTCTACGGTATGAAAAAATTGTAGAGATAAGAAATTTTGCTGGCAAAGTTTTAATGTCGTGGGTTTATTTCGACGAGTCAATAAGAATATCTAGTCCTCCGGAGAAAATGATAACAGCTGATAGTAGTATGTGGGTCACTTTAGGACACTTTTTAAGACACTATGTTTTAGGTCGTCCAAATGTGTTGTTGGTGTTGTAGGACGGTACTAAGACATGTGTATTAAAAAATTGTCCTAAAGTGACCCAATAAAAAAAGGATTAGGACACTTTTCAAAGGTGGGTAAGTTTTCAATATTTTTCCTGATGTGCCTATAATGGACTTGCGACGTGACGTATCGAAAAAAGTTATTTTTAAAATTTTAAAATTTATAAATTTTTTTATTTTATATAACCAAAATAATAGTTACTTGTTTGGTACAACCATGTTGATGGAGATTGTTGTACCTTTGATTCCTTGGTACACTAAATGTAGATTTTCAATCCTATCCCAATCATCAAGTTTTTCATGTGTAACGAAAAGTTTGACGAAACGATTAGGTATGTGGAAGAGATGTTCAACGGTCTCAACCACAACAGATTTTCCAAATTTCGTGGTACACGTGAATAATTTAACAACTTTGAAGTTGGTGTTTTCAGGAAAGTCTTTGAAGTGAGCAAAGTTCTTTCCGTTGTTAACTTCGTTAAAGATGTTTACCAGATGAGCCATTGTGAAGCAATGACTCCTAGAGACTAGAGTACCTGTATTTATACCTTTTTCTCGGTTCCCCCACCCCAACAATGTTATCAACGAGTCATTTTGCTAACAATGTTCTTTAGTCCAATTATCTACATAATACTCAAGACCTTCAAAAATACAAAAACCACCCGGCCCATCATAATACAATAACTGGTCTAAATCAATTGTTTCATCCTCTTCCTCGAGGGAAAGAAGTAATTTTTCGATGTTGGGTATAAGAATTTTCTCTCGAACCGATAGTTCTGGGTTTGAAATTGAATGATGCGCATGCAGCTTCTGAGTTAACGGAAGAAAAATCCCATCAATTTTTAACATTGAAAATTATAAATACTACTACACGACCGTAGGCAAACCAATGTTCTGTAAGACTTCGTGATGGCAACATCTACTGCTGCTACCACTATTACTACACTGTGTAATGACAGCCGTTTTAAGGACTATACGATGAAACAGCTTAGAGCTGAAGCTAAGAAACATAACCTTAAAAGTTACTCTAGGTTGAGGAAAGCTGAGCTGATTTCTCTTCTATCGTCTGTAGTTAGTTTAGATACATCTAAGAATGTTTATAGCATCGAAGATGTGCAAGCGATTATTAATTTCGATAGGTTCTTTAGGAGATGGGTTCAGGATCAAAGGGCTCTTAGCAGGTAAACGTTTAAGAGAGAGAGGGTGCAGGTGAGTGGATGGAGTTGGGTTAAATATTACCCCCACCACTTTTTAGAGTGGATGAAAAGTTATATATATAGGTACTCTGGCCTCTAGGAGTCATTACTTCACCATGGTACAGGTTATTGTAAAAAGTTTGAGAGAGAGAGAGAGAGAGGATATTTGGCATCTACCTCTTCCTAATGTCATCATCGAACAACTTGAAAATTATATTATTGACGATGATGATTCAGGTTATGAAAGTGATTGATACATGCGCAGCTGTTGAGTGGGAGTGGGGGAACCCCACCACTTTTTAGAGAAAGGTATAAATACAGGTACTCTAGTCTCTAGGGGTCATTGCTTCACAATGGCTCATCTGGTAAACATCTTTAACGAAGTTAACAACGGAAAGAATTTTGCTCACTTCAAAGACTTTCCTGATAACACCAACTTCAAAGTTGTTAAATTATTCACGTGTACCACGAAATTTGGAAAATCTGTTGTGGTTGAGACCGATGAACATCTCTTCCACATACCTAATCGATTCGTCAAACTTTTCGATACACAAGAAAAACTTGATGATTGGAATAGGATTGAAAATCTACATTTAGTGTACCAAGGAATTAAAGGTACAACAATCTCCATCAACATGGTTGTACCAAACAAGTAAATATTATTTTGGTTATATAAAATTTAAAAATTTAAAAATTTAAAAATTTAACAAATAACTTTTTTCGATACGTCACGTCGCAAGTCCATTATAGGCACATCAGGAAAAATATTGAAAACTTACCCACCTTTGAAAAGTGTCCTAATCCTTTTTTTATTGGGTCACTTTAGGACAATTTTTTAATACACATGTCTTAGTACCGTCCTACAACACCAACAACACATTTGGACAACCTAAAACATAGTGTCTTAAAAAGTGTCCTAAAGTGACCCATATACTACTGCTGATGATGATGGTAAGGATTGATTTGGACGGTCATGTTTCTAATATACATATTATTTACGTAACGATGATATTACCAGTATAAATAATTATGCAACTTGAGTAGTTTTAATTTAAAATGCTCTAATAAGTGTCTACTTATTTAATGAAGCAATATTTAAGTTCGATGCGAAATTAAAACGATTCTCTTAGTTGAATGAAAGAAAACTTGGATTTTAAATAATTCGGCTTGTTGAGCAATAATATCATTGCAGATGGCATATTAAATGATTTTGTTTTCAATTTTTTGCAATTGGAATTGAACTGTAATGATTAAAAATTTTGATTTAAAGAGTCTAGTCTGGTTTTAGTGGTTCGACCCTGAGCACTGATTTTGAAAATATCCCTGAAACTTGGTCCCTTTTTTGTCTGAAACAGTGTTTCTCAAATGATGGTACATGTACCCCAAGGGGCAAGCAAAGATTTCTCAGAAGGTACGTGACGACAATGGCAACTTAATGCTAAATATATTACAATATATACCTACAGGTACTTGAATTTGTACATTTTTAAATTTATTCATAAAATGCATATTTTTTAATTCAGAATGATAATTTATTTGAATCATTTCTCAGTTTTTGATTGAATTCAAATTTTTTTCTTTGGATGAAAAATTCTTCATATTATTATTATTTTTATTGCTTTTTTTTTTGAATAAAAAATATTTAAATTTTTTTGAAGGGGAATTTTCTAAATTTTTCGCAATTAAAGCTATTAGGTAGGTACTTATTAATTTTAAAATTTTTTTTTAAGAAAAAATTTCTCGAAGTTTTTAGAGTAAAAATATTTTTGAATCTTTTTTCCGAAAAATGTTTCAATTCTTTTTTTAGTAACTAATTGTAAGTAAAAAATCTTTTCAATTTTTTGAATTTTTTTTTCAAATTTCTGGTAGGATAGAAATATTTTTCATTAAAAAAGAATCACTTGGGGGAGGCGAAGGAGATTTCTCAACTTTTCCGGAGTGAAAGTAGGTATAATTACATAATTATGTATTTTTCATTTTTTTTTTACACAAAATTTCTCGTTTTTATAGTTTTTTTTTGTTTTTTTTTTTGTTTTTGAATAAAAAAATCTCCTAATTTTTTGAATAAAAATTCATTCAATTATTGGAGAGAAAATTTTTGATTTTTTAATTATTTTTTTTTTGAATGAAAAATCTTTTGAATAAAAACGCATTTATTTATTGGAGAGTAAATTTTTAATTTTTTTTTAGTTAAGAAATTTCCAGTAAAAAATAGAAATACTTGGTACCTATATTTTCAATTTATTAAAAAATTTCTCTTTTTTTAATAAGAATTCTTTCAACTTTTTATGTTGAAAAATAATTTTTATTTTATTTTTTTGTGAAAGTATTTCTCATTTTTTTGGGAAAAAATTCTCGATTCTTTGGAATAAGAAAAATTTTAATTTTTTGGATTTTTTCAAATATTTTTCTAGAATGAAATTTTCGTTTTTTGGGAGTAATTTTTTTAATTTCTTTTTTTTTTTTGGTAATTTTTTTCATTTTTTTGATAAAACAAATGTACCTTAATTTTTCAGGGGTTTAAAAAAACTCTAACTTGGATCAAATTTGTTAATTTTTTTTCCTTTTTTTTTTCTAATTTTCTTTCAAAATATACGAATGACATGACGTCATTTTGGGAATTCTACGACCTACTTCCAGATGACCTAAAGGTTTAAAATTCATGTCCGAAGATATATCAACTCGATATTTGTCGTTTGTAGTAATTCTAGCAAAATCGAATATTTCTAATTTTTTTTTTCAACAAATCTTGTGTACTTTTCCGAAGTCAAAAATACCTAGGTAGATAACTAATTATTTTGTAAAAATTGACAAAAAAAAAGTTAAAATTTTTCAATTTGGTTGAAATTTTGACATGTGACGTATATCGAGGTAAAGCATAGCAAGACAAGAATTTTAGACCTGTAGATCATCTGGAAGAAGATCGTAAGTTCCCAAAATGGTGTTAGCATCATTCGGATATTTTAAAATAAAATTGGAAAAAATTGAAAAAATGAACGAATTTTATCCGAATTGAAGTTAATTGTGCGTTAAGGTGTATTTGATGATAAATTGCAGTAAAAAAAATTTAGACCAAAAAAAGAACGTTTCAAGGCCGAAAAATGAAGGGAAAACGGTTTATTTTATCTTTAAAGGTGACGAACCACGATTTAGTATCATGAAAAAGTGTGAGATTGTACATCTGGATTAGGTACATAATATAATAATTAATTTTTCAGAATTGCACCTCTGAAAGGGTTTCTCAAAATAGCCGTTATAAAATTTAAAATGCCTATATCTGACCTCAAAAAAATGCTCGAAATTTTTTTTTTTAAATTCCACACTTCAAAATTACTTTTGGTACTATCCACTATTCCTGCAAGTTTGAAAAAATTTGATTGAAAATTTCTAAAAATGGAAATTTTAAATGAAAATCCACGTTCAACTTTCCACATAAAGGGTAAGGGGTGAGATCGAGCTAAAAATATTTTGGGAAGGTTTCAAACTATATGGACCAGCTTTCACTGGATAATTTCGAAGTTCGTGCTTTAGGGCCAAATCACCCATAAACCCAACATTTGTGCTCTTTTTTAAAAGATTTTCATTGATTTCTTAAAATTTTTTCTTTAATTTTTTTTTCAAATATAAAGTAGCGTTGTTTGAACACTTAATTTATTTTTTTATTTTTTTCATTCAACATTTTCAAAATAAATGTACCTAGGTACTTCAGTATGTATTTTTTTTTTTTTTTTTTTTTTTTTTTTTTTTTTTTTTATTGCATGAACTGCCCATGAGCATTAACAAGCACTTATGATTAAATGTAATATTGACTGAATAACAGCTTATTGCGCAACCGCAAGTCAGCTGCTGATTGATTAATAATTAACATATTCAAGAATTAAGTATAAATTATTTCGATTTTGAATTACAATTTTAAATTAAAATATCGGCAGGCATCTTCCTTTTCAATCGAACTATAGGTGGATCTTCTAATAGTTGGAGTGCCAAGTTGTTAGTGTGATGATGGATACGTCTCTCATACGATATTGCCAGCTTTCTTACAACTTCCTTGACGGTGGGTAGGTTAAGATCTTCATGTAGACAATCATTACGTATATACCAGGGGGCCCCAGTCATTTTCCGGATTACGAGGTTTTGTAGACGTTGAACAATGAGTAGGTTGGAGTCTGCAGTGCAACCCCAGATTGGAGCACCGTAAGACCAAACAGGCCTCAGAATTGTAACATAGAGTAATCTTTTATTATTTAGTGAAAGTTTATTCCTTGCTCTAAATAACCAGAAGAGTGAACGTAGTCGAGCTTTAACTTCCTCCTGTTTTTTTTGAATGTGGAGTTTCCACGTGAGTTTCGAGTCCAAATGCAGTCCGAGATATCTAGCATGTTGTTGAGTAGGCACTTCTTTGTTATCAATATATGTAGGAGCCGGTACATATGGTCTTAGTGCAAAGTTTACCTTGACAGACTTGGCTGCATTTATTTGAATTTTCCAGCGGTTAGTCCAGGCAATCACTTTGTTGATGGCTTCTTGAAGTCTCTCGGTAGCTACATTATAATCAGCATGTGGGGCGAGTATTGCGGTGTCGTCGGCAAAAGTTGCTAGAGAGGTATGACTTGCGCAAGGGATATCAGCTGTATACAGCACGTATAGTAATGGCCCAAGTACGCTTCCCTGCGGGACTCCGGCTGCGATCGGTTTAGTGCTTGAGATTGCATCTCCGTAGTGAACCTGGAATTTGCGATTGTGGAGATATGACTGTAGGAGTTTGATGTAGTGAGCAGGAAGGTATTCGCTGATTTTATGCAGCAGCCCTTGAATCCAGACTCTGTCGAAAGCCTGTTTAACATCCAGGAATATGGCTGGGCAGTATTCTTTGGCTTCTAGTGCATTCCTAACTGTAGTTGTTACTCTATGGACCTGCTCTATAGTGGAGTGCTTGGCTCGAAAGCCAAATTGATGTTCAGGGATGATATTGAGATCAGCTAAAACTGCGAGGAGTCTACTGTAGATGAGTTTTTCGAAGATTTTGGAGAAGATGGGTAAGAGTGATATGGGCCTATATGACGCTGGATCATCGAGTGATTTGCCAGGTTTAGGAAGCATTATTACTTGCGCTGTTTTCCAGTGTTGAGGAAAGTAACATAGTCTGAGAGAGGCGTTATAGATGTATGTTAAGAGCACAGCTGCTTTGCGTGGGCACTCAGCGATTATTCGTGCAGTGATAAGGTCCAGTCCAGGGGCTTTATGTATATTTAGTTTTCTGAAGGTATCTTGAATTTCTTTAGGCTTGATGAACTTAGGTGCAGGTCCCTCGATGTAGTTGATATGTGGCTCTATATCAGTACTAATATTGTTGGGTTGAAAGGTGCGTTCGAGGTTGTTGGCAAATGTAGTAGCTTTTTCTGTGTCACTGCGAGCATAGGTTCCGTTGGTATTTTTCAGGGCTGGAGTATAGCTTAGAGGTTTCTTTTTTACTTTTGCCACCTTGTATAACGAATAATTTGTATCTTTAGTTGGACTGAGAGAATACAAAAATTCTTCGAAAGTTTTGTTGTTGATCTTAGTAATCAGCTCCTTGGTTTGTTTGCAGAGGAGATTAAATTTACTTTTGTCAGACGGGTCTCTAGTGGTTTGCCAGCGATGTCTGGCTGCCCTTCTTGCTTTGATGAGTTCCCTAACCTCTTGAGGGTAGAAGACTGTGACTGGCAATGGTTTTATGCTTGGAGTTGCTTCTTTAGCTGCTTCAGTGATGGTCGTCTGGAGGTGATGAACTGCATTGTCGATATCTTCCGTAGTTTTAATTGTGGTTCTGAGATTGATACCGGAGTTGACGATTTCACGAAATTTATCCCAGTCTGTGTACTTTGATGTGAGCTGAGGTTTTGAGCATTTGCGAAGAACTCCACTACTGAGTGTGAGTAGTAGGGGCGAGTGATCGGAGGTAAGGTCATCCAAGTTTTTGATGTCTGTGTAAGTCTCGGCAATGCCTCGTAGTAAGAAGAAATCAATGCAGTCAGGCTTCTTGGTGGGGTCGGTGGGCCAGTAAGTAGGCAGACCGTTGGAGCAGCAATGGATGTTAAACTTATTGATGCCGTTGTAGAGTTCTTTGCCTTTCTTAGTAATTATTCGAGCTCCCCATAGGTGGTGTTTCGCATTATAGTCTCCTCCTGCGATCCATTTGTCACCAAGGTGTGTGAAGAACTTTTCATACTCATCAGTAGTAATTAGGTGACGAGGTGGGCAATAGACTGAGGCAATGTTGACGTTGGTTCCACTATGGAGGCGTGTAGTTATTACTGTAGCCTGGGTAGATGGAGTACAGTAAGCTTGGGCTTCGTGGTGATGTAGGTTTTCCTTAATGTAGATAGCAGAGCCACCGTGTGATGATCCACTAGGATGATGACAGGTGTACAGTTTGTAGTTTCTTATTTCGGCGTTACTACGAGAAGTGAGATGGGTTTCTGTAATGAGGGCGATATCTATGTCTTCTGTCTTGAGAAGGGTTGCAAGTTCCAACTTTCGAGATAGGATGCCATTGGCATTCCACGCGATGATGCGTGTGGTTTGATAAGATTTTGTACACAGATTAGAACTAGCCATTAGATCAGTTTTGTAACTAGTTTGGTAAGCAGATCAAAAATCCGCATGTTTTGATTAATCATCATTTCAATCTGGCCGAACATTTTTTCAAAAAGGTGCTCCAGCCTCGTTGTCGATGATGGTATGGAGTCATTAGGTTGAGAGCCCGCTATCTGGGCGTAAGATGGTGTATTTTGAGTTGAGTCAGGAGCCTTTGGTATTGTTGATTGTTGTTGTCTAGGTTTTGTAGTGTTGGCCTTGTCGGTATTATTAGTCTGGACTTTAGCCGGAGTTTTGACTTTCAAGTAGACTGGGCATCCACGGTAGTTAGCAGTGTGGTTACCACCACATAGTCCGCATGTAGGTGCAGTATCAGGATTTTTGGTGCAGGATCGATTATCGTGCTCTTGGCCGCATTTAACGCAGATGGGGGGAAGTGTGCAATAGGTACGAGTATGTCCGAACGACTGGCATCTCATACACTGTACTATCTCCTTCCGTGGGCGTGGAGATTCGATAGTGACTCGATGCTGCAGCAGAGTTTTGATTTCGTATACCTTCTTATAATCACCGATTGGCTCCAGATCTACAAAGAATAGGGGTAGTGGGGCTTTAGTTCTTGCGTGTCGTATGTTCACTACATTTCTGACCGTGAAACCTTCATTCTGAAGTGCTTCCTTGATTTCTTCAGGACTAACAGTGTGATGTATATTACGTAGTACAACTTTAAAAGCTCGATCAGTTTTTATTTGATAGGTGAAAAACTTGATTTCCCTAGCACGAAATTCCTTAACCAGTTTTCGGTAGCTGTCAATTTCTGTAACGTTAATTTTGACTGCCTCATTTGCGATAGCTTTAATTGTAAAGTGATCCTTAGGGATCGTATGTGTAATTCTATCGAGCATTCCTTTGTAGCTTGTTACTCCTTGCACAAAAATCGGCGGCGGGGTAATTTTTTTAATGCCTACTTCCAAGGCATTATCTTCACTTGTTTGCATACCTACATTAGGTAGGTCTGCTCTTCGATTTTCCTGCCCGCTCAATTCGGTTAAAACTGAATACTTATTAGCGGTAGGTACAGCGTCTACCGTTGTTGGCCGGCTAGTAGGAAAGTCGTTTATTTTTCTCTTTTTTACGACCGTTTGCCATCGATCTCTGGTATAATTAGTAATAGGAGGCTGACTCACCGTAGTTTTGACCGGCTGTGCAGTGTCCATTGATTCTGAACCGCTTTGATTTGGCTGCGCGTGGCCTGTCATTTTATTGCTTCCGGCAAACTAGTTTACCGATAAGCCTTCGGGCATGAGTCAGATGACCGATACGTACGCGATATTAGTTATTTCGACGAAACACGTTGACACTGTTTAATATACACTACTATGGTACTAAAACAGAACGCACCGAAACACGTCTTACTCGCACGAGTCAAGAATTGAACGTGTAAAAATCGAATGAACGGAAAACTTAATTTGTTTGAGGGTAAAATGACAGTACGTATTTGAACGTGGGAGAAGTTAGCATGCATTCTGTAGCAATAGAAATACTTTTTTCGAAAAATTCACACTAAGCAGCAAGACGAGCAACATCGAAAAAAATATTGAGTTTACTCCTATTTTGAGTGGGGTTGCCCTCAACAACTGTTTATTGGGGAAGGGGGGGGGGAGGAGGTGTTGTTGATTGTAAGTTGGGAGTCGAGGGGGCTGGAGCCTCGAAATTTTTTTTTCTCTCTGTACGTGGTGTTTAGGGTAGGGGTAACAGGTAAGAGTGGTGTTGTTGATTGTAAGTTGGGGGTCGAGGGGGCTGGAGCCTCGAAATTTTTTTTTCTCTCTGTACGTGGTTTTTAGGGTAGGGGTAACAGGTAAGAATGGTGTTGATGATTGTGAGTTGAGGGTCGAGGGGGCTGGAGCCTCGAAATTTTTTTTCTCTCTGTACGTGGTGTTTAGGGTAGGGGTAACAGGTAAGAGTGGTGTTGTTGATTGTAAGTGGGGTTGAGGGGGCTGGAGCCTCAAATTTTTTTCACATGTTGATCGATTTTGAATTTTTTTTTCTAAAACTAAGAGTTGTGTCATGATCTCAAAAACCAAGAGTTGTGCCATGATGGCGCCTAGCTCAATCGAAAGGGCACTCGATGCCGTTCCTATGGAAATATTTTCCGCCAAAACGTATGTAAAGTTTGAGCGCAAAAAAATTCCAAAGTTTGAGAAAAATTTTCACACTTGTAAAAATATTTCAAAAAGTAGTGTATATTTTCAATTTTTTTTCTCGAATACTAAGAGTTGTGCCATGATGGCACCTATGCCAGTCGAAAGGGCACTCGATGTTCTTCCTATGGAATTTTTTTCAGACAAAACGTATGTAAAGTTTGAGCGCAAAAAAATTCCAAAGTTTGAGAAAAATTTTCACACTTGTAAAAATATTTCAAAAAGTAGTGTATATTTGCAATTTTTTTTCTCGAATACTAAGAGTTGTGCTATGATGGCACCTATGCCAGTCGAAAGGGCACTTGATGCCCTTCCTATGGAAATTTTTTCGGCCAAAACGTATGTAAAGTTTGAGCGCCAAAAAATTCAAAATTTTGAGAAAAAATAAAAAATAAAAAAAAACCATTATTACTCGGTGACCAACTTTGACAATTTCTTTCTCGAAAACCAAGAGTTGTGCCATGATGGCACCTATGCCAGTCGAAAGGGCACTCGATGCCCTTCCTATGGAATTTTTTTCAGCCAAAACGTATGTAAAGTTTGAGCGCAAAAAAATTCCAAAGTTTGAGAAAAATTTTCACACTTGTAAAAATATTTCAAAAAGTAGTGTATATTTGCAATTTTTTTTCTCGAATACTAAGAGTTGTGCCATGATGGCACCTATGCCAGTCGAAAGGGCACTTGATGCCCTTCCTATGGAAATTTTTTCGGCCAAAACGTATGTAAAGTTTGAGCGCCAAAAAATTCAAAATTTTGAGAAAAAATAAAAAATAAAAAAAAACCATTATTATCACTCGGTGACCAACTTTGACAATTTCTTTCTCGAAAACCAAGAGTTGTGCCATGATGGCACCTATGCCAGTCGAAAGGGCACTCGATGCCCTTCCTATGGAAATTTTTTCGGCCAAAACGTATGTAAAGTTTGAGCGCCAAAAAATTCAAAATTTTGAGAAAAAATAAAAAATAAAAAAAAATCATTATTATCACTCGGTGACCAACTTTGACAATTTTTTTCTCAAATACCAAGAGTTGTGCCATGATGGCACCTATGCCACTCGAAAGAGCACTCGATGCCCTTCCTATGGAATTTTTTTCCGCCAAAACGTATGTAAAGTTTGAGCGCAAAAAAATTCCAAAGTTTGAGAAAAATTTTCACACTTGTAAAAATATTTCAAAAAGTAGTGTATATTTTCAATTTTTTTTCTCGAATACTAAGAGTTGTGCCATGATGGCACCTATGCCAGTCGAAAGGGCACTTGATGCCCTTCCTATGGAAATTTTTTCGGCCAAAACGTATGTAAAGTTTGAGCGCCAAAAAATTCAAAATTTTGAGAAAAAATAAAAAATAAAAAAAAACCATTATTACTCGGTGACCAACTTTGACAATTTCTTTCTCGAAAACCAAGAGTTGTGCCATGATGGCACCTATGCCACTCGAAAGAGCACTCGATGCCCTTCCTATGGAATTTTTTTCCGCCAAAACGTATGTAAAGTTTGAGCGCAAAAAAATTCCAAAGTTTGAGAAAAATTTTCACACTTGTAAAAATATTTCAAAAAGTAGTGTATATTTTCAATTTTTTTTCTCGAATACTAAGAGTTGTGCCATGATGGCACCTATGCCAGTCGAAAGGGCACTTGATGCCCTTCCTATGGAAATTTTTTCGGCCAAAACGTATGTAAAGTTTGAGCGCCAAAAAATTCAAAATTTTGAGAAAAAATAAAAAATAAAAAAAAACCATTATTACTCGGTGACCAACTTTGACAATTTCTTTCTCGAAAACCAAGAGTTGTGCCATGATGGCACCTATGCCATTCGAAAGGGCACTCGATGCCCTTCCTATGGAATTTTTTTCAGCCAAAACGTATGTAAAGTTTGAGCGCAAAAAAAATCCAAAGTTTGAGAAAAATTTTCACACTTGTAAAAATATTTCAAAAAGTAGTGTATATTTGCAATTTTTTTTCTCGAAAACCAAGAGTTGTGCCATGATGGCACCTATGCCAGTCGAAAGGGCACTCGATGCCCTTCCTATGGAAATTTTTTCGGCCAAAACGTATGTAAAGTTTGAGCGCCAAAAAATTCAAAATTTTGAGAAAAAATAAAAAATAAAAAAAAACCATTATTATCACTCGGTGACCAACTTTGACAATTTCTTTCTCGAAAACCAAGAGTTGTGCCATGATGGCACCTATGCCAGTCGAAAGGGCACTCGATGCCCTTCCTATGGAAATTTTTTCGGCCAAAACGTATGTAAAGTTTGAGCGCCAAAAAATTCAAAATTTTGAGAAAAAATAAAAAATAAAAAAAAATCATTATTATCACTCGGTGACCAACTTTGACAATTTTTTTCTCAAATACCAAGAGTTGTGCCATGATGGCACCTATGCCACTCGAAAGAGCACTCGATGCCCTTCCTATGGAATTTTTTTCCGCCAAAACGTATGTAAAGTTTGAGCGCAAAAAAATTCCAAAGTTTGAGAAAAATTTTCACACTTGTAAAAATATTTCAAAAAGTAGTGTATATTTTCAATTTTTTTTCTCGAATACTAAGAGTTGTGCCATGATGGCACCTATGCCAGTCGAAAGGGCACTCGATGCCCTTCCTATGGAAATTTTTTCGGCCAAAACGTATGTAAAGTTTGAGCGCCAAAAAATTCAAAATTTTGAGAAAAAATAAAAAATAAAAAAAAACCATTATTATCACTCGGTGACCAACTTTGACAATTTCTTTCTCGAAAACCAAGAGTTGTGCCATGATGGCACCTATGCCAGTCGAAAGGGCACTCGATGCCCTTCCTATGGAAATTTTTTCGGCCAAAACGTATGTAAAGTTTGAGCGCCAAAAAATTCAAAATTTTGAGAAAAAATAAAAAATAAAAAAAAATCATTATTATCACTCGGTGACCAACTTTGACAATTTTTTTCTCAAATACCAAGAGTTGTGCCATGATGGCACCTATGCCACTCGAAAGAGCACTCGATGCCCTTCCTATGGAATTTTTCTCAGCCAAAACGTATGTAAAGTTTGAGCGCAAAAAAATTCCAAAGTTTGAGAAAAAATTGAAAATTAAAAAAAATCATTATTATCACTCGGGGACCAACTTTGACAATTTTTTTCTCAAATACCAAGAGTTGTGCCATGATGGCACCTATGCCACTCGAAAGAGCACTCGATGCCCTTCCTATGGAATTTTTTTCCGCCAAAACGTATGTAAAGTTTGAGCGCAAAAAAATTCCAAAGTTTGAGAAAAATTTTCACACTTGTAAAAATATTTCAAAAAGTAGTGTATATTTTCAATTTTTTTTCTCGAATACTAAGAGTTGTGCCATGATGGCACCTATGCCAGTCGAAAGGGCACTTGATGCCCTTCCTATGGAAATTTTTTCGGCCAAAACGTATGTAAAGTTTGAGCGCCAAAAAATTCAAAATTTTGAGAAAAAATAAAAAATAAAAAAAAACCATTATCACTCGGTGACCAACTTTGACAATTTCTTTCTCGAAAACCAAGAGTTGTGCCATGATGGCACCTATGCCAGTCGAAAGGGCACTCGATGCCCTTCCTATGGATTTTTTTTCAGCCAAAACGTATGTAAAGTTTGAGCGCAAAAAAATTCCAAAGTTTGAGAGAAATTTTCACACTTGTAAAAATATTTCAAAAAGTAGTGTATATTTGCAATTTTTTTTCTCGAATACTAAGAGTTGTGCCATGATGGCACCTATGCCAGTCGAAAGGGCACTCGATGCCCTTCCTATGGATTTTTTTTTCACCCAAAACGTATGTAAAGTTTGAGCGCAAAAAAATTCCAAAGTTTGAGAAAAATTTTCACACTTGTAAAAATATTTTAAAAAGTAGTGTATATTTGCAATTTTTTTTCTTGAATACTAAGAGTTGTGCCATGATGGCACCTATGCCAATCGAAAGGGCACTCAATGCCCCTTCTCTGGTGAAATTTTCAGCCGAAACGTATGTAAAGTTTAAGCGCTGAGAAATTCCAAATTTTGAAAAAAAAATGAGTAAATATTTTTTCAAGTTTTTCTGCATAATTTCAAAAAATGAAAATCTCCAAAAAAAATTGTAAAAATCTGAAATTCGGTATGTAGGATCGGTACGAGTTCAGAACACTGTCTAAATTTTTTGGAACGTTTTTGGCCCTCGGGGGTGAGGAGGTTCAAAATTTAGTGTTAAGAAGCCCAAAAAAGGGCCGGGGTACCAGAAGAAAATTACACGTCGTTCTGAGCGTGTACCACACCTACATACCAAATTTCAGAATTTTACGATTTTTTTTTTGAGATTTTTTTTTTAATTTTGAAAAAAAACGAGTAAAGATTTTATCAAGTTTTTCTGCATAATTTCAAAAAATGAAAATCTCCAAAAAAAATTGTAAAAATCTGAAATTCTGTATGTAGGATCGGTACGAGTTCAGAACACTGTCTAAATTTTTTGGAACGTTTTTGGCCCTCGGGGGTGAGGAGGTTCAAAATTTAGTGTTAAGAAGCCCAAAAAAGGGCCGGGGTACCAGAAGAAAATTACACGTCGTTCTGAGCGTGTACCAAACCTACATACCAAATTTCAGAATTTTACGATTTTTTTTTTGAGATTTTTTTTTTAATTTTGAAAAAAAACGAGTAAAGATTTTATCAAGTTTTTCTGCATAATTTCAAAAAATGAAAATCTCCAAAAAAAATTGTAAAAATCTGAAATTCTGTATGTAGGATTGGTACGAGTTCAGAACACTGTCTAAATTTTTTGGAACGTTTTTGGCCCTCGGGGGTGAGGAGGTTCAAAATTTAGTGTTAAGAAGCCCAAAAAAGGGCCGGGGTACCAGAAGAAAATTACACGTCGTTCTGAGCGTGTACCAAACCTACATACCAAATTTCAGAATTTTACGATTTTTTTTTTGAGATTTTTTTTTTAATTTTGAAAAAAAACGAGTAAAGATTTTATCAAGTTTTTCTGCAAAATTTCGAAAGAGATGCACTTTTTTGGAAGCCGAAAAAAGCACAAAATTTGGGTATAATTTTCAGCTCTTTCCTCTCCACATTTTTCAAGTGTTCGGGTGAAGTGGTCGTGGGACCATCCGAGGGGGACGGGAGTAGGCTCAAAATTCTGACTCCAGTTTCATTTCGATCAGACCGTTGTAATAAAAATGTATATAAAAAGCTCTTGCTTTGGTGTATCCAAATACTTGAACTTGTTTTTGAAAACTTAGCAACAAGATTTTCGAAATAATTGATGGGCTTTAGGGAAAAAGGGCCTAAGTCAATTATCCTCTTAGCTTGTTTACACTTTTCGCAGATGCAACACTGCTTGTGTGCGAGGACGGACAATTTGTTCAAACATCACAATAGTGTCATGAACTCTTCTGAAGACTTCATGACACTATTGTGATGTTTGAACTAATTGTCCGTCCTCCCACACGAGCAGTTTTGCATCTGCGAAAAGTGTAAACAAGCTAAGAGGATAATTGACTTGGGCCCTTATTCCCTAAAACCCCTCAATTTCTTTTCTCACTGCAAATGTCTTTTTAAAAATTTTCAAGAAAAATATTACAGCTTTCAGACATTTTGTTAGTCATTTTGAAACTTGTAAATTTTTTAAAATTTCATGACTTTTAGACATTTGTATTATACTTTTCAGATTAAAAAAAAAATTATGACTTTTAGGCTTTTTTTCAGACATTTTGAAGAAATTGAATTTTTTTAACAATTCCCTTTTAATAAATTCGATTTATCAGATTTTATGTCAGACATTTTGAAACTTGTAATCTTTTTTAGAATTTTATGACTTTTAGACATTTTTTTCAGAAATTTTTAAACTTTTGGAAAATTAGCTGCAAATTGAGTTTTTGGAAAATTAATTCAAAATTCAGTTTCTTTAAAAACCATTAAAATTGATTTTAAAATTGAAATAAATAAATAAAATTAAATTTAGAAATCGATTTTGAAATTTCGCTCAAAGGAGAAAATTTTACCCCCTCCCGTAGGGCGAGTACACAGCTAGTGTACAAATGAAGGGAAGAATATCATACTAAGGCGAGAAATATTACCCTGAAAATTTTTAAAAAGACATTTGCAAAGAGAAAAGAAATTATTTCGAAAATTTTGTTGCTAAGTTTTCAAAAACAAGTTCAAGTATTTGGATACACCAAAGCAAGAGCTTTTTATATACATTTTTATTACAACGGTCTGATCGAAATGAAACTGGAGTCAGAATTTTGAGCCTACTCCCGTCCCCCTCGGATGGTCCCACGACCACTTCACCCGAACACTTGAAAAATGTGGAGGGGAAAGAGCTGAAAATTATACCCAAATTTTGTGCTTTTTTCGGCTTCCAAAAAAGTGCATCTCTTTCGAAATTTTGCAGAAAAACTTGATAAAATCTTTACTCATTTTTTTTCAAAATTAAAAAAAAAAATCTCAAAAAAAATTGTAAAATTCTGAAATTTAGTATGTAGGTTTGGTACACGCTCAGAACGACGTGTAATTTTCTTCTGGTACCCCGGCCCTTTTTTGGGCTTCTAAACTCAAAATTTCGAACCTCCTCACACCCGAGGGCCAAAAACGTTCCAAAAAATTTAGACAGTGTTCTGAACTCGTACCGATCCTACATACAGAATTTCAGATTTTTACAATTTTTTTTGGAGATTTTCATTTTTTGAAATTATGCAGAAAAACTTGATAAAATCTTTACTCGTTTTTTTTCAAAATTAAAAAAAAAATCTCAAAAAAAAAATCGTAAAATTCTGAAATTTGGTATGTAGGTTTGGTACACGCTCAGAACGACGTGTAATTTTCTTCTGGTACCCCGGCCCTTTTTTGGGCTTCTAAACACAAAATTTTGAACCTCCTCACACCCGAGGGCCAAAAACGTTCCAAAAAATTTAGACAGTGTTCTGAACTCGTACCGATCCTACATACAGAATTTCAGATTTTTACAATTTTTTTTGGAGATTTTCATTTTTTGAAATTATGCAGAAAAACTTGAAAAAATATTTACTCATTTTTTTTTCAAAATTTGGAATTTCTCAGCGCTCAAACTTTACATACGTTTCGGCTGAAAATTTCACCAGAGAAGGGGCATTGAGTGCCCTTTCGATTGGCATAGGTGCCATCATGGCACAACTTTTAGTATTCAAGAAAAAAAATTGCAAATATACACTACTTTTTAAAATTTTTTTACAAGTGTGAAAATTTTTCTCAAACTTTGAAATTTTTTTGCGCTCAAACTTTACATACGTTTTGGCTGAAAATATTTCCATAGGAAGGGCATCGAGTGCCCTTTTGACTGGCATAGGTGCCATCATGGCACAACTCTTAGTATTCGAGAAAAAAAATTGCAAATATACACTGTTTTTTGAAATTTTTTTACAAGTGTGAAAATTTTTCTCAAACTTTGGAATTTTTTTGCGCTCAAACTTTACATACGTTTTGGCTGGAAAAAATTCCAGAGTAAGGGCATCGAGTGCCATTTCGATTGAGCCAGGTGCCATCATGGCAGAACTCTTGGTTTTCGAGAAAGAAATTGTCAAAGTTGGTCCCCGAGTGATAATAATCATTTTTTTTAATTTTCAATTTTTTCTCAAACTTTTGATTTTTTTTGAGCTCAAACTTTACATACGTTTTGGCTGGAAAAAATTCCATAAGTAGGGCATCGAGTGCCATTTTGATTGAGCCAGGTGCCATCATGGCACAACTCTTGGTTTTCGAGAAAGAAATTGTCAAAGTTGGTCACCAAGTGATAATAATGATTTTCTTTTTATTTTTAATTTTTTCTCAAACTTTTGATTTTTTTTGCGCTCAAACTTTACATACGTTTTGGCTGAAAAATATTCCAGAGTAAGGGCATCGGGTGCCCTTTCGATTGAGCCAGGTGCCATCATGGCACAACTCTTGGTTTTCGAGAAAGAAATTGTCAAAGTTGGTCCCCGAGTGATAATAATGATTTTTTTTAATTTTCAATTTTTTCTCAAACTTTTGATTTTTTTTGAGCTCAAACTTTACATACGTTTTGGCTGGAAAAAATTCCATAAGTAGGGCATCGAGTGCCATTTCGATTGAGCCAGGTGCCATCATGGCACAACTCTTGGTTTTCGAGAAAGAAATTGTCAAAGTTGGTCACCGAGTGATAATAATGATTTATTTTTTTATTTTTTATTTTTTCTCAAAATTTTGAATTTTTTGGCGCTCAAACTTTACATACGTTTTGGCCGAAAAAATTTCCATAGGAAGGGCATCGAGTGCCCTTTCGACTGGCATAGGTGCCATCATGGCACAACTCTTAGTATTCGAGAAAAAAAATTGAAAATATACACTACTTTTTGAAATATTTTTACAAGTGTGAAAATTGTTCTCAAACTTTGGAATTTTTTTGCGCTCAAACTTTACATACGTTTTGGCTGAAAAAAATTCCAGAGTAAGGGCATCGAGTGCCATTTCGATTGAGCCAGGTGCCATCATGGCAGAACTCTTGGTTTTCGAGAAAGAAATTGTCAAAGTTGGTCCCCGAGTGATAATAATGATTTTTTTTAATTTTCAATTTTTTCTCAAACTTTTGATTTTTTTTGAGCTCAAACTTTACATACGTTTTGGCTGGAAAAAATTCCATAAGTAGGGCATCGAGTGCCATTTTGATTGAGCCAGGTGCCATCATGGCACAACTCTTGGTTTTCGAGAAAGAAATTGTCAAAGTTGGTCACCAAGTGATAATAATGATTTTCTTTTTATTTTTAATTTTTTCTCAAACTTTTGATTTTTTTTGCGCTCAAACTTTACATACGTTTTGGCTGAAAAATATTCCAGAGTAAGGGCATCGGGTGCCCTTTCGATTGAGCCAGGTGCCATCATGGCACAACTCTTGGTTTTCGAGAAAGAAATTGTCAAAGTTGGTCCCCGAGTGATAATAATGATTTTTTTTAATTTTCAATTTTTTCTCAAACTTTTGATTTTTTTTGAGCTCAAACTTTACATACGTTTTGGCTGGAAAAAATTCCATAAGTAGGGCATCGAGTGCCATTTCGATTGAGCCAGGTGCCATCATGGCACAACTCTTGGTTTTCGAGAAAGAAATTGTCAAAGTTGGTCACCAAGTGATAATAATGATTTTCTTTTTATTTTTAATTTTTTCTCAAACTTTTGATTTTTTTTGCGCTCAAACTTTACATACATTTTGGCTGAAAAATATTCCAGAGTAAGGGCATCGGGTGCCCTTTCGATTGAGCCAGTTGCCATCATGGCACAACTCTTGGTTTTCGAGAAAGAAATTGTCAAAGTTGGTCACCAAGTGATAATAATGATTTTCTTTTTATTTTTAATTTTTTCTCAAACTTTTGATTTTTTTTGCGCTCAAACTTTACATACATTTTGGCTGAAAAATATTCCAGAGTAAGGGCATCGGGTGCCCTTTCGATTGAGCCAGTTGCCATCATGGCACAACTCTTGGTTTTCGAGAAAGAAATTGTCAAAGTTGGTCACCAAGTGATAATAATGATTTTCTTTTTATTTTTAATTTTTTCTCAAACTTTTGATTTTTTTTGCGCTCAAACTTTACATACATTTTGGCTGAAAAATATTCCAGAGTAAGGGCATAGGGTGCCCTTTCGATTGAGCCAGGTGCCATCATGGCACAACTCTTGGTTTTCGAGAAAGAAATTGTCAAAGTTGGTCACCGAGTGATAATAATGATTTTCTTTTTATTTTTAATTTTTTCTCAAACTTTTGATTTTTTTTGCGCTCAAACTTTACATACGTTTTGGCTGAAAAATATTCCAGAGTAAGGGCATCGGGTGCCCTTTCGATTGAGCCAGGTGCCATCATGGCACAACTCTTGGTTTTCGAAAAAAAAATTATTAATCAGAAACTTTACATACGATTTGGCTGGAAAAAATTCCATAAGTAGGGCATCGAGTGCTCTTTCGATTGAGCCAGGTGCTATCATGGCACAACTCTTGGTTGTCGAGAAAAAAATGATAAATCAGAAACTTTACATACGATTTGGCTGGAAAAAATTCCATACGTTGGGCATCGAGTGCCATTTCGATTGAGCCAGGCGCCATCATGGCACAACTCTTGGTTTTCGAAAAAAAAATTATTAATCAGAAACTTTACATACGATTTGGCTGAAAAAAATTCCATAGGAAGGGCATCGAGTGCCCTTTCGATTGAGCCAGGCGCCATCATGGCACAACTCTTGGTTTTTGAGATCATGACACAACTCTTAGTTTTAGAAAAAAAATTTCAAAATCGATCATCAAGTGAAAAAAATTTTGAGGCTCCACCCCCCTCGACCCCCAACTTATCAACAACACCACTCTGACCTGTTAACCCCACCTCAAAGACCAAGTACAGACAGGAAAAAAAATTTGAGGCTCCAGCCCTCTGAACCCCAACTTACAATCAACAACACCACTCTTACCTGTTACCCCTACTCTAAACACCACGTACAGAGAGAAAAAAAATTTCGAGGCCCCAGCCCCCTCGACCCCCAACTCACAATCAACAACACCACTCTTACCTGTTACCCCTACCCTAAACACCACGTACAGAGAGAAAAAAAAATTTCGAGGCTCCAGCCCCCTCGACCCCCAACCTACAATCAACAACACCTTCCCCCCCCCCCCAATAAACAGTTGTAGAGGGCAACCCCACTCAAAATAGGAGTAAACTCAATATTTTTTTCAATGTTGCTCAGTCTTGCCGGTTAGTGTGAATTTTTCGAAAAAAGTATTTCTATTGCTACAGAATGCATGCTAACTTCTCCTACGTTGTATTTGATTCAATTTTTTTTTTCAAAAAATGATTAATATATTTTTTCTCAGCATTTTTAATACCTTGGCTTGGTACAATAATTTCGAAAAATAAATTTACAAGGTTTTATAAAAAATTTTATTCTAATTTTAATACGTTTTTTTTAGGTTTATTCATATTCAATACCCAAAATTCAAAAAAAATTACTTAATTTTGATTTTTTTTTAAATTTTAAAAAAAAAATTGAGATAAGTACAAGCTAAGTTTTTAATTCAAAATTTCTATGAAGATCTGTTAAGTACCTACGAGTAGAATACGATTTAGAAATAGTTAATCTGTTTTTTTTTTTTTTTTTTTTTTTTTTTTTTCAATTAAAGCTCTACTGCGCCTTCATTTTCAAAGGTAGGCAGAAAATGTCAAGAACAAAAGAAACTTATTTTCTTTAGTACATGCTATCCATGTACTCAACCAAAAATTACTTTTCTCAATTCAATTTTCCCTTGCCCCTTCAATTTTCAAGATAGGCACCATGTTGATATAACATTTTTTTGTTCCTTATGGATTGCCTATTCACCTGGTGGAAGGAACGACATCAGCTACGAAACACCCTGTATGTAAGGTCTAAAAGTGGTAAACACATTTTTCGACAATTGATTGCGGTGATTTTTGCAAACAATATAAATACGATTCGACGTCTCAACTTGGCTTTGTTGTTCAACATTTCACTCGTTCGCGACAAGTTCACTAGTATAGGGAAAATGGGAGTTTAAACAACAATTTATACGATTCTAAAATTCGCCGCCAAGTTTCCCATTCAACTTTATCGTCAGAATTGTATTTACGGCAAACAAGATATGCAACTTTACTTACAGTTGAAAATCGAAATTCTATTTACGGCGAATAAGTAGGCAAATTTATGTACATTTTATTTATGGGCATGTTGCGTCGCTACGAATAAGTATTTTTGGGTTGCGCTTTAACGCCGCCACATCCGCGTACCGAGCCGCAGCGGCCGCAGCAGCCGCATACTCGTACCCGATCGCATGATAATTTAAACTAACAGTTTTGTATCATTTATAAACACATGGCACGCGTTTTTTGTCCTTTTCTCTAAACATGTTGCCAGCAGCGTTGTCGCATAAAAATGTACCAGTTTTGTCATTATACTACTGATTTGTAATTTGGTATTCTACTTGTCGTATCGAGCTGATTGAGCGATGAGAAAAACCGCAGCAATAAAATATTCCATCGTAGATGTGCCCTACGTGTCTTCCAAAGTTGGTAATTTGTCAACCATGTTTTATTGCCGGTGACGCGGACGTATCGATATTTGGTACTAATTTTTGTGCTGGTATTGACTGATTTTTTCGGAATGAAAAAGTCAGTGTGGAAGGAATTTTTCTCCGAAATTCCTGTCTAAATAAGACACTTGACAAATTTTGCGAATTTGTATTTCTTTTTCTTTATTTTAGGGTAGTGTTCTTATTTACACTTGGGATTTTTATAATTATGATTTTTTTGCTTTTAATCCCAAAAAATAGTTTCTATTTTTGAAAAAATTATTTCCAATTTTTTATTTTTCCTTTATAAGGGATATCTTTTTTAAAAACAGAGATTTTCAAAAAAATTACAAAAATATATTCCAATTTTTTGAGAGAAAATTTGAATGCTTTTATAGAGATTAAATTGAAATTTTCTTCCAAAAAATCAGAATACATCTCTCTATTTTTTTTTTAAATTTTTTTTTTGAAAAATTAGAATTTTTAGCAAATTGTGGAATCCCGAGCGGCACACTCGATCGATAATATCGGAAGATGTAACGTATCGATAAAAAATCGTTTGAAAATCTATAGATGTTCTCACGATATTATAAAGATTTATCGGTACAACTTCATAGGCAAAAAATCTAAAAACTATCGAATTCGATATTATTAAGATTTTATGACGATATTCGTCAACGATACTATCGACAAAGAATATTAAATTTATCGATTCCGATTTTCCACCGATTTTGTGCAGATATTTGAAACTACATTATCGACAAAGAATATTAAATTTATCGAATTCAATTTTTTAACGATTTTGTAAAGATATTTAAAACTATATTATCGACAGATTATATGAAATTTCTCGACTTCGATATTTTACCGATTTTTTTACGACATTTGAAACTATATTATCGACAGATTATATTAAATTTATCGAATCCGATTTTTTACCGATTTTGTAAAGATATTTGAAACTATATTATCGACACATAATATGCAATTTCTCGAATTCGATTTTCTAACGATTGCGTGAAGATATTTGAAACTATATTATCGACACGTAATATGAAATTTCTCGATTTCGATTTTTTAACGATTTTGTGACGATATTTGAAACTATATTATCGACAAATAATCTGAAATTTCTCGAATTCGATTTTTTAACGATTTTGTTAAGATATTTAAAACTTTATTATCGACACGTAATCTGAAATTTCTCGAATTCGATTTTTCAACGATTTTATGACGATATTTGAAACTATATTATCGACACGTAATATGAAATTCCTCGAATTCGATTTTTCAACGATTTTGTTTCGATATTTGAAACTACATTATCGACAAATAATCTGAAATTTGTCGAACGATTTTTCAACGATTTTTGAAATTATTTTCAAATTGGTGAAAATTTTTCTAAGTCCAACACGTCTGGAAGTACTAAACTGCCTATTATAAGGGTTTTATTGCTAATTCCTCAACGATAAGGTATGGCATAGTGGTTAAGAAAGAGGATTACCACGCAGGAGGTAGATGGTTCAAGCCCTACGGGTGGCAGATTTTTTATAATTTTTTTTGAATTTTTCTGAAATGATCCTCTTACCGTAACATGAATAATGTGTTTAGGCATAGTTTAATGTATTAATTATGCTAATTAATGATTTTTAATTATAGAAAAAAGCTAGTAAAAGACGAAAAATCGGAATAAAAAATCGACAGAATATCGAATTCGATAAAGTGTCGCAAAAGTTCCGCCTAAATCGTGAAATTATCTTTCGATATTATAGATATATTATCGATAAAATATCTTACTATAATCTCGAAATTTTTGCTAACTATAATTCGTCGATAATCTATATATATATCGAAAGATAATTTCACGATTTATGCGGAACTAACGCGACACTTTATCGAATTCGATATTCTGTCGATTTTTTATTTCGATAATTTGTCGATTGTGCTGCTCGGGAACTAAAAAATATACTTAGGTTGTGAAAATTTTTCAGCAGTGTCACAAAAAAATTGAATGGCTCTCATCAGAGGAAGATCCAAACTGACAAGGGAACCTCGCCAACTCGTCACCTCCGATTGAGCTGAAATTTGGCTCACTGAAAGAGCATGTCACCCAGACCTCACAACCAAATTTTTAGCTACCGAAGTTGATTGTTCGATTTTTGACGAATTTTTGAAAATGGCTAAAACCGCCTCCAAAAGAACATTTTTTGGAAAAAAATTGTAAATTTCAAGATAGAATCCTGAAAATTGGTTTGTATACTAAAGTCGACCTCCCGAGTCGATTGGCACCATTTTCGAAGCGATCTGGAGCCTCCAGAAAAAGTTGACTTTTCTCCAGCGCACTGGAATAGCTCCAGACGGCAAAAGTCAACATTTTCTGGAGGCTCCAGATCGCTTTGAAAATCGTAACAATAGACTCGGGAGGGTCGACTTTAGGGGGTTTGCTAAGTTTCAATTGATATGCTGGAGAAATTGTTTTTTTGGAAATTTTTAAAAAATGCAAAATTTTAAAGTTGTCAAGAAAAAACACGTGCGAACTCGTCTCCTTGGATTTTGAATTCAACTACGTCAATAGATAGATGGCATTACACTAAGACCAGGATTAAATTCTCAGCCGCCGAAGTTGATTATAGCGCCGCCTGGAGAGATTCCAGTGCGCTGGAGAAAAGTCAACTTTTTCTGGAGGCTCCAGATTGCTTCGAAAATGGTGCCAATCGACTCGGGAGGTCGACTTCAGTATACAAACCGATTTTCAGGATTCTATCTTAAAATTTACAATTTTTTTTTTCAAAAAATGTTTTTTTGGAGGCGGTTTTGGCCATTTTCAAAAATTCGCCAAAAATCGAAAAAACAACTTCGACAGCTAAAAATTTGGTTGTAAGGTCTGGGTGACATGCTCTTTCAGTGAGCCAAATTTCAGCTCAATCGGAGGTGACGAGTTGGCGAGGTTCACTTGTGAGTAAAAAGAGCTTGCGAAATCATTGCGCTTGGGCCCCACTCGTCTCTCGCACTTTTTGAGGGAAACAAAAAAAGTAAAGTAAAAAAGTAGCCTATCTTTGAAAGTGAAGGCGCAATGGAGCATTAAATTTCAAAAATACACTAATTATCGAATTTCAAAATTTTTTAGCCTAAAAATATACAAAATTTTCCTAATCATTTTTTTTGTTCCTCTAAAAAAGTTGAACCGTTTCATTTATTGTCTTGACGGAATTTTGAAATTTTTTAAAACCATTTCTTCTTCAAAATCGAGATAGGCAACTAATGCAGGTGAAAGTTTTCATTACTCTGACAGGTGGTTATACCGAAATCTCAGATTTGGTTACTCAAAACCAGGACACCCTGTATATTCAAGGCGATGCGATAGACGTTTTTGAAAATTTTCATCACAAATATCTCGAGAACCGATTCACCGATTTTTCTCAAAATCAATAAGCTTCTGACTAATTTCTCATAAAAATTCCAGCTCATTCCGTCAAATATTTAGCTGACCGTCTGAAAATGTACATTCGTAGTTGGTCAAATATATAAATTACCAAGGTAAATTGATTTTCACGTAGGTCGGTACGCTAATTTATACATTTCCCGCCTTAAAAATTAAATTAAAAAATTGTTTTTCAAAATCGCTAGTGCGAACTCGAAAAACGAAATTTTTTCCATAATTCAACTAGCACAAATAATACATCCCACGGTGTAAAACTTTACCGAATGGTTTTTCATTTTATTATTATTAATTTATGAAATTGGAGGGAAAAAAAGAAAGAAAAAATATACCGAGCAAAAAAGGAAAGAGCTAGTGGGGAAAAAAGGCAGCTAAACTCGAAGCGGTAGGTCGGAAAAAAATGCACGCGTATCGGGTGGAAATGCGATTTAAAGTAGAAATGGCGCTATAATGCGATTACTATATGAAATGAAATTTTGTAGGAAACGAAATGAAACCAATGCAGAACGAAAGCTAATAGTTAGGAAGATAAATTTAAATCTCGTATATTGTCGCAAGTGTCGCATGACATTAGCGATAATAATAGGTAATCTGATCAATCGACGTATATCGTTGCTAATTATTGGCAAATTATGAAAAGAATAGGATACGAATAATCCGATCGGTGTTCGAATTTACCAGACGTAGTCGTACGTGTTGTAAATAGCTTAGATTGAAAATCAATTTTTACTCTCGACTGTTCTCTACTGTTTTGTACGTAGAAAATTAACTAGCAGAATATAATTTTAATTACAAAAGTAAAAGTAGAAGCGTCATCATTGTATACTCGAGCGAGTATGTATGAAGGTGTATATTGTATTACGAACATGAAAGCTATAATTACTTCGATCTTATCGCCATATTCTACTCTACGTACGTACACGAATAAATCGCTCGTACCAGCAATTTGGTGTTGTATGTAGGGTGTTTCGTAGCTGTTGTAGTTCCTACCATCAGGTGGATAGACAACTCATAAAGAACAAAGAATGTTGCATAAACATGGTGCCCATTTTGAAAATTCAAGGGGCAATAAGGAAAAATGTAATTGAGAAAAAGTAATTTTTTGTTGGGTACATTTAAAATTTGATACAATTTTTTTTTTTGAAAAGCTTCTTGGAAAAAACTGAAATACATTTGATTAAAATAAATTTTTAATTTTTTCTTTCAATTCATTAAATTGGTTTTTAATTTTTAATTTTTTTTTTTTTGAATATTTTATGACACAGTTTTTAAAGAAATTTTTATTCAGATTTTTTAATACCTACATTTTTTTTTTAGTAAGAGACTTCTAATATTAAGATTGGTACCTATTTGAAAAAAATCAATAGATATATCCACAATTCGTTTAAAATAAATTTTTTATGCAGTTTTTGACAGGATTCAGCAGATTTCAAATCCATAAAATCCTCAAAATCCAAATTTGGATTTTAAATCTTGGAATAGAAAACAATTTTGCGAAAAATTCCGAAAAAATGTAAAAATCTTTTTGAAAATTTTAAAATATTGCTCTGATAAAAAAAATCTCAAAATTTTTCGCATTAAAAACATGAAGCAGAAATCGTTTAAAAAAATTAAATTAAAAATGAAAATTCCGAATCGATGTTAAGTGAAGGACTGAAAAAAAAACGTTTCAAGTTGATAAAATTATTCTGACAAGGAAACATTGGCAACTCACCAATCCGATTGGGCAGGCTGAAATTTGACCTACTTGAAAAGCATATCAACAAGACCTCCGAATTAAATTTTACACTGTAGAAGTTGATTCTTGAATTTTTTTTTCAAATTTTTGAAAATGGCGAATAATCAATTTTTTACAAAAAAAATACAACGTCGAAAAATCTTGAAAATTGAATTTTTAAGAAAAATGAAAATTAGAAACTTTTTCTGAGGTCAATTTGTCAATTTTGAAAATTTTAAAAATTCTGTTTAAAAAAAAAACGAAGGTTTTGAATTATTTTCTTTGTAAAAGAGAAGTTTAGAAAGTTTCTTATTTCTAGTTTCTGCATTTTTTTGAGAAATTGGTGGTCCCGAGGCATCACTTGGAATTTAACAAAAAAGTAAAAAATTCGGTATTATTACCTACTTCTTAAAAAAGTAACAATTTTTGTAGGTTAGAATCGAAAAAAAGGTGAACTTTTGAAAATTTGTCAATTTTTTCGTTAAAAATTTTTTTTTTTTGAAGTGTGAAAACTTTTTTTCTTGTGTTGTAATAATGAAAAGAATCCTTAAATTTTTGTGGAAAAAAATTTCATTTCTTTGGAGGAAGAAATCCCTAAATTTTGGGAGTAAAAAAACAACTTGAAAAAACATTCTCATGAAGAAAAAAACTCAATTTGTTGTCATATTTTTATTATTCTATTTTATTTTTGAAATCGCAGGCTTTTCAATTTTTGGGGGGAACGGATCTTTGTATAAATTGTTTGGAGTAGAAGAATTCTTTTTTTTTTAAGTAAAAGTCTATTGACTTTTGTTAGTTGATTTTTTTTATATTAAAAAAAAGATTTAGATAAGTACTTTCGGAGATTAAAATTTTCTTCCCAATTTTCTTTGAAAAAAGAGTTTTATTTTTAGGGAGGTTATGCAGAATTTTTTTTTGTTTTGTGATAGAAATTTTTTTTTTTTTTTTTTTTTGTAGAAAGATCTTTTAATTTTTTGGAGGGGCGGGGATATAAACCTCTCTTATTTCAGGGAAACTCAAAATTTAGAATAATTTTTTTTTCGACTTTTTAAATTAAAAAAACTACTCTTATTCCTCTGAAAAAATCTCTTAATGTTTTGAAGTAAGTAGGTATCTATCAACATTTCTACTCAGAAAAAATTTTCATTTTTTTTTTTCAGAAAAAATGTTTTTACATTTGGAGAAAAATTATTATACTTTTTTTTGAGAATAATGAATCTTCAGTTTTGTTTTCGTTTGGGTTAAAAAAGTCTTCTAATTTTTTTGGCGAAAAAAATTCCTAAAATTGTCATTTTTTTTGTATTAGAAAAAGTCCTCATCCCGAGCGGCGCCACTCGATCGATAATATCGGAAGATGTAACGTATCGATAAAAAATCGTTTGAAAATCTATAGATGTTCTCACGATATTATAAAGATTTATCGGTACAACTTCATAGGGAAAAAATCTAAAAACTATCGAATTCGATAATATTAAGATTTTATGACGATATTCGTCGACGATACTATCGACAAAGAATATTAAATTTATCGATTCCGATTTTCCACCGATTTTGTGCAGATATTTGAAACTACATTATCGACAAAGAATATTAAATTTATCGAATTCGATTTTTTAACGATTTTGTAAAGATATTTAAAACTATATTATCGACAGATTATATGAAATTTCTCGACTTCGATATTTTACCGATTTTTTGACGACATTTGAAACTATATTATCGACAGATTATATTAAATTTATCGAATCCGATTTTTTACCGATTTTGTAAAGATATTTGATACTATATTATCGACACATAATATGCAATTTCTCGAATTCGATTTTCTAACGATTGCGTGAAGATATTTGAAACTATATTATCGACACGTAATATGAAATTTCTCGATTTCGATTTTTTAACGATTTTGTGAAGATATTTAAAACTTTATTATCGACACGTAATCTGAAATTTCTCGAATTCGATTTTTCAACGATTTTATGACGATATTTGAAACTATATTATCGACACGTAATATGAAATTTCTCGATTTCGATTTTTTAACGATTTTGTGAAGATATTTAAAACTTTATTATCGACACGTAATCTGAAATTTCTCGAGTTCGATTTTTCAACGATTTTATGACGATATTTGAAACTATATTATCGACACGTAATATGAAATTCCTGGAATTCGATTTTTCAACGATTTTGTGGCGATATTTGAAATTACATTATCGACAAATAATCTGAAATTTGTCGAACGATTTTTCAACGATTTTGTTACGATATTTGAAATTATTTCCAAATTGGTGAAAATTTTTCTAAGTCCAACACGTCTGGAAGTACTAAACTGCCTATTATAAGCGTTTTATTGCTAATTCCTCAACGATAAGGTATGGCATAGTTGTTAAGGAAGAGGATTACCATGCAGGAGGTAGATGGTTCAAGCCCCACGGGTGGCAGAATTTTTATAATTTTTTTTTGACTTTTTCTGAAATGATCCTCTTACCGTAACATGAATAATGTGTTTAGGCATAGTTTAATGTATTAATTATGCTAATTAATGATTTTTAATTATAGAAAAAAGCTAGTAAAAGACAAAAAATCGGAATAAAAAAATCGATAAAAAATCGACAGAATATCGAATTCGATAAAGTGTCGCGAAAGTTCCGCCTAAATCGTGAAATTATCTTTCGATATTATAGATAGATTATCGATAAAATATCTTACTATAATCTCGAAATTTTTATTAACTATAATTCGTCGATAATCTATCTATATATCGAAAGATAATTTCACGATTTATGCGGAACTAACGCGACACTTTATCGAATTCGATATTCTGTCGATTTTTTATTTCGATAATTTGTCGAGTGTGCTGCTCGGGATTGTTTTGAAGAAAAAACAATTTATTTTCTTATCCGTTTAAAAAATAAAATAAAATCTTTCAATTTTGCGGAAAGAAATTTTTAGGTATTTTTTTTAAATTATTTATTTTTAGAGAAAAAAATCACTTAGGTATCTTTTTTAAAAGAATCTTTTGGTTTTTTGGAGAAAAAAAAAATCACAATTTTTTAAAGAATAAATACTTCCTAATTTTAAAAATTATTTTGGAGTAAAAATCGCGCTCAACTTTTGTGCAAAAAATTTCCGCAATAATCTCGTATGAATTTTTTTTTCGCCTCGTTTCAAAATATTTACAAGTTGGAAAATTTATACGAGATACATTTTCTAGTCAATAAGACACGAAAAAAACGAAACAATTTCAATATTTTCTCGTAAAAATATACAGCACGTTTAACTCTTTATTTACTTAATTTGTTTAAGCTTCGAAGTCGGAACGGATATATCCCTAGGAACAGTTTCGATTTGTAGATTACAAGAGACGATATAGCTAACACAGGCGAGGGTATAAAATACTTTTTTTCGTAGCATTCCATTACAGGTTGGTTTCCTGGTTGAAAATAATATATTGTAATGTGTACTTAAAATCATCCATCATCTTTTTCGTCGTTTTTTCTCCGGTACCGCGTTTTTAAAGGGTGTGTACGAGATGTGAAAGTAAAAATTTACGAGCAAGGTGCGAAGAGTAAGAAGTTTTACGCACATGTTTTCACCAAACCTTTCGGTTTATTTTTATTGCTTTCTAAAAACGACGCTAAATTGCAACATTTTGTAGTTATATTATGAGATTTATTTCCCCTAAAGGATACCTAAACGCTCATTCGGACTGTATCAAAATAACCTGAAAAATGCGCGACGATCGTTTAACCTGGTTGTGGGTGCGGCGAAGGGTGGGGTGTTTGGCGTAATGGAATGAGACTGGGTACGTGTGTTGGCGAGTTTTTTTTCTTCGAGACTGTATAGATATAACGTAAAACTTGAGAAACAAATTTCAATTTTTCTTTAAAAGCGAATTTGACTCCAACATTTTTTTCAAAAACAATATAAATTTTTGACATATAAAATTGGCTAGTTATTTTGGAAGAAAATAAGTTTTTAATTATTCATTTTTTTTTTCATTTTTAAAAACACTTAAGTTAGGTACCGATGTGTTTTTGAAATAATTTTTGGTTTTAAAAAAAATTATTTACATTTTTTTTAGAATTTTGTAAAAAAAAAAAAATTTTAAAAATTACAATCCTTTTGCATCACTTTCTCGAAAATTAGTATTTCAATTCAATTTTTCTTTAAAACAATATTTATAATTTTTGAAAATGAATACTTACCTATTTCCATCATTCCTTTTTTCAATTTTTTTTTCACATTTCTTAGCTTTTTCTCGTCAAATATTTCAATTTTTTCCAAAAAAATCAAGTTAAACAAACATACTTGCAAATAAATTTTCTTCCCATTAATTTTTTTTTTTTTTTTTTTTTTAAACTGAAATTTTTAAACTTTATTTATGGTTTATTTTTTTTAAACAATTTTTTTTCATTCTAATTGACAGGCATATACCTATCTTGATTTTTTCAGTACTTCCTTGAAGATTATTTTTTTTAATATTTATATCCACCCCCCTCCCCCTCAAAAAAACTGTTTTCTCAACTCTTCTTTTTTAACAAAATAAAAAAAAAACACATTTGTGGAGATATACATTCCAACATGTAAACGAAGTCAATTAATATACCTTATTGATTATTTCTTTTTTCTTTTGTTCAAAAACAAAGACTTTTTTACAAACAATCTCTTTTAATTAAATTTTTTGAAAATACATTTTTTGAATGTTTAAAAAAATATGATGTTTTAAAATACTTACTTGGATTTTTTAATTTTAAAAAGTCTTTTTTTTTTGAAGTTGAAAAATTTTAGAAGGTACATTTAATAATTATTTTTTTTTAATAAAAATTTTTTAAATTTAATTTAAATGAATTTTTTTATAATAGATTTTTTTAATTGAATATTTATTTTATTGATTTTTATTATTTTTTATATAATTATTTTATTTTATTTTGATATAATTAATAAATTTAATATGAATTTATTAATTTTATTATTGTTTAATTTTAATTTTTATGTTTTTAATTAATAATTTTTTTTTTATTTATTGTTTATGAAATATTAAAAGTACCTATATTATATTTTAACATTAGGTATACCTAATTTCAACTTATTTTCAAAAAATTTGAAAATCTTTTTACAAAAAAAAATAGAAACTATTTAATTTTTTGAAAATATTTTTAAATAAAATTAATTAGGGTAAAGTTCCGGGTAGTTGACACATGGAGAGCAAAATTTTTGAAAAAAAGGTCAACTTTTTTTTTGTATTGCACTTTTTTGAAATCAATCAATAATTTTGTTGTACCAACTCCTTAGGTGCCTTCTGGCTTCTATTTCATTTCCCCAAGTCTATTAGGAAACTTTTGGGATTTTTTTTTAGAAAAGGTGAAAAAATCACTAGTAGTTGACATGGTAAATCAGTAGTTGACACCCCAGTAATTGACACTATGCAGCACTGTATAATTGTTGACACCCCCCAGTAAGTGACACTTTGAATATCGATAAAACTTGGAGTAAAAATTTGTTAAAAACGTCTAATAGGTCTCTAAAATATAATTGAAGTCAAACAATCGACTGAAACAGGACAAACTTGAAAATTTACATAATGTCAACTATTAGAATTATATTAATTTTTGGTATCCAATAATTGACATCCGGAAAAATTCTGTTGATATTACACTGGCAAAATTATCAACATGCTAAAAAGAATACACATTTTATAACCTTTCAGTTGATATATCTAATTTTACAAAAAGTTTAAAACTCACGAATTTAAAAAATAATTCGTGAAACTTACTTTTCAATTTTTGCATGATCGTATGCAAAAAATTTTCACATGGTTTCATAACAGAACTTTGAAAAAAAAATTTAGTTTTTTTTTGTTTTGAACGGATAAGTTCAATTTTCCCCAAAAATGTCGAATTTCTCTGCAATAAAATTTTCAATATTTTTTGCATATTTTTTTAATGAATATTTCATCATCTTTTTAAAAAATTGCAAAAATTATTTCTAAAGTTTTTTTTTTTTTTTTTTAAATTTTTTTTTATAAAAATTGATATTTTTTAAGTACTTAATAATTAAGTAACGAGGTATATACTTTCTTTCTTACCTTTCTCACCTTTTAAATTTTTTAAATGTTTTTTCCAAATCGTCCAATTTTTTATGAATTTTTTCAAAAACATTTCTTCAAAATAATTCAATTTTTTCGCAAGCAGATTTAAAAAAAAAACTACTCATTGATTTTCATTTTTTTTTTCATAAATTGTTGATTGATCAATTTATTTTGAATGACTGAGCAAGTGTTGACTCGACTCAAATTTTTTCTCACTTCTTTCATTGCACCGCACCTATTTAAGGGCACTCCACCCAAAAAGGGTATTTATTTCATGGGAAAATATCATTCCTCCTGCGCTCCTTCGTATTCACATAGAAAACCCCAATTAAAAATAATTGGAAGTAAAGAAGAGGAAAAAGACAAATAAAAAGAAAGCTACCTTTCTTTTTTGTTTAAAATGCAGTAAAAAAAATGATGAGAGAGAGAGAAAAAAAAGAAAAAACTATCAAATCTATACTACTCTGATAAGTAACAAAGAAAAGAACAGACGGGATAAGTTTCATCGCAATACTTGAAAATCTATCAGAATAGAAATAATAGCGAAAGAGAATAAGAATGAAAAAAAAAGGAAAATTTAGTCTAAAAGAAAAGAGCTTAGGCTAAATTTACCATCGCATCGAGTCGCATCGCCATTGATATGAAGTATACGATACATGGTCCAGAAATGGTACCGCTGTGATGGGGTGGGAATGGTGGGATAGTCACTTACGTTAGATTAACCAGCATCGAATGAAAGGAAGGAAATAGCGCATGGCGTTGAAAACCCGTCGTAATGATGTCACCTATCCAGATACTTGTTTTATAGAAGCGAACTCGAACAAGCCATGAAATCGACCACGCGCAAATATGTACGTAAAAAAAAATCGAAAAAAAGTTTTCAACAAAAGCTTCAAATAATTTGAGGTAATTGGTTTAGAAGAAAAAACAGTTTTTTTTTCTTCTTTAGTATCTTCTCTCGTCAGACTTTATTAGTTTATTAGAAGGACGAGACGATTCTCGATGTGGAATAAAATTTGAATGGAGAATGGGCACGTTTTAAATGACGAGACGTAATGAAAATAAAAAATATACGACTGAGGGGATTAAAAAGACAGAAATGAAATTTAGTGGTGCTCGAATTACTCGAAATAAGCGACTATTTATTAATTCCAACGAATGGTCCAAAATCATCAATAAAATTTTAACACGCGGTGAATAAAATTTAGAAAATTTTATCACCAATATTACGTCCCAGAAAATTCCTCGGATTGTATAATATTATACGAGGAAAAAGGGCTAAGAGCAGCTTCACTTTGTAGTGGGAGCTACGAGGAAAGAACTCGTCTACTGTAAAAGCTTCTTCGAATACTTAAAATATAATGCTTTATACGTTGTCACGCATTTATTAAATTACATATTTATACACTCGTTTTTTTTATCGTTCGATACCAGGCAAACTTAATACCATGGTATCGTTGCCGTCTCGCAATCAACCTCGAAATTTTATTTTTACAGCACAAGTACCTCTACCTACCCAAACTGTAACAATTGTAAAAACTAATGAAGACCTTTCTTTATCCGTAATCATTTACTCGCTGCGAGTTTTTGTTACTTTAATGAAACTACCTACTTACCTTGTTTATTCGTCGTGTTGTTTCTTTACGTATAAAATTTACAAACTTTTCATTACGTTGGTAAATTTTTTCGTAAAATAATGCGTTTTGGCGAACCATCTCGTAGAAATGAACATTTTCTCGCATGATGATGGTCTAATTATTTCGAGCTCGTTGAGAAATTCTCGCGTAACGCGTGAAAGTACCCGAATAAATCTTTAATTTTATTTTCGAGTTTTTTTTTTTTTTTTGTGATTGAGCTATGCACTTACTCGAGTTATTGGTAGATAATTTTTTTAAAGTAAAAAAATTATAGGTGTGATTTAGTGGTATTTTTTGCATATTCATGATCATGACACTAGGTAGAGGTTAGTGCTTTTAAAATGAGTTCTTTATTTTTTTGGGTGAGAGTTGTTTTTGATGAGACGATTTTTTTCAATTGCGAGAATTTTTGAGATCAGAGATGGTTTTTCAGATGGAATTTTTTTTTAATAATTTTTTTTTGTAGACAAAAAAGATCAAAGAGATGCCTTTTTATGAGGAAATTTTTTAGATTAGAAAAATTTTTGATCAGAAGATTTCTACATAAAACTGAATTTTCAGATTGACGAATTTTTAATGTTGAGCATTTTACAGATTAGAGGATTATTTCAGATGTTTTGAATTATAGGATTTCATTTTGAATGTTTTTATAACCAGAAAATTTTATAATGAAAACTTTTTTTTAGAAAAGTGGGAGTTTCTCCAGAATTGGGATTTTTGGGATTAGAATAAATAATTATTGTTCTATAATATAGGTACTTATAATAAGAGAAGGTTTCCATGAGATGATTTTTTCGATGATGAGATTTTTCATTCGATAGAATCTTGGGTGGAAGGGAAGATTTTTTTGTTAGTTGATTAGTAGCTTCATTTGGACCAAAAAAAATCTGATAATTATTAGGTAGTAAATTTTTTGACGAGAGAATTTTTCAAAATGGCAGATTTTTAGATTGGGGTTTTTCTACAAGAAAATATTGGACTTTGTTATGTATTTTGAAAAGAGGAATTTTCTACAATGGAATTTTCTTAGATGAACCGTTAGCAAATAACATGAACATGGATTTTTGGAGGGGAGGGGTCGCATTAGGAAAATTGTGACCTTGAAAATAACTCATTTTTGGAAATTTTTCTTTGATTTATTTAAGAGTGAAAAAATTCTTAAATTTGTAGGGGAAAAAATCTCAGTTTTTTTGTAGTAAAAATTTAAAAGTTTTTTAGAATACATATTTTTTTTACAATTTTCTCGAAGTAAAAAAATTTCTCGGATTTTTTGGAGAAAACTCCACTCAGAAAAAAATTTTTGGAGTACAAAAATTCACAATTTTGGGATTGGGAATTTTTAAATTTTCTTGAAGCAAAAAGATTTCTCGATTTCTTTGGAGAAAAAACCAGTCAGTTTTGTGGACAAAAATATTTAAAAAATTTTTTTGAGTTCAAAAGTTCTTAATTCTTTTTGGGGAAAAAATTAATTTTTTTTTTTGGAATTTGATTTTCTTCTTTTTTTTTTGCTGTAATAGGTAAGTAAGTCAGAATTTTCAATTTTTTAGAAGAAGAAAAAAACAATCAAATTTTTTGGAACAAAAATTTCTCAAGTTTTTTGGGATAGAAATTTTTTCAGATTCCTTGGAGTATAATAGTTGAAGTGTTCTCAATTCTTTTTGAAGTGGAAATTTTTTTTTCTTTTGGAGTAAAAATACTTCTTGATTTCTTTGGAGAAAATCCCACAAATTTTTTTTAGAGTTATAAAGTTCTTAATTCTTGCTACCTAGTATAAAAAGTAGGTATTGAATTTTTTTGAGGTAAGAAATTTTTTTTTTTTTTTTTTTGTATTAAAAAATCACCAATTTTTTAGGAGAAAAAAAACGCTCAATTACTTGAAGAAGAAAAAATCGTTCAATTTTTTTCGTGCATAAATTTTTTTGCAAAACATTTGTATCGGTTAACTCTTTTACCCCTAAAAACACCCTCACCCGATACTACGCACACGGCAGCCTTTATCCAAGGATGTTTTTACCTAACTTCATAAGTGCCTAGAGCGTGTACTAAGTACTCGCTCAGCAGACACGTTTTAAGCCCCTACCTATCTTAATTTCCAAAATAGTAGCGCGCCGAAGCACTCCACCTGTGCAATGGATTGCTTTGACTTTTTTAATAACGAAGTATTACGTAATATCATACGAGTATTAAAATTCAGAGAAGTGCGTATTAAATACCCTCTTCCTATCAAAAATTCGGAGATGAACTAATTAAATAGTTCACTAGCTCCTATGCTAATTATAAATTATTGATTAAAACAGAAGATGAGATATTACCTTATATTCCAAAATAATATCACAATGATGCACAAGTTATTACACGTTCGAAAAAATATAAATACTAAAGAAATTTGGAGTATTGTGCCTGTTAGAATAAACGGATTAAAATTGGACAAGAGCGAATTAGAAAAGAGCGTCGAGACGCACTTCTAATCTGCTCTCGATTATTTTATGTTTAAACTAGGCACAATAATAGGCGAATTACATCTACCTATTTTCGGTATATGAACGATTTACTTCACAAATCATACACAAGTATCCAAACACCTCTAAATATTAACACCATAAACTCTCATTAACTTCAACTTCAAAATTAAAATACAACGCCATAAGCCATAATAATCAACTACATATCAAAATCTTCATCTCTACCTTCTCTCTTACAATCTTCACTCAGAAATCTCATAATTCTCATACAAAATAAATTATCATAACCTAAAGCATTTAAATTAGCCAAAATTTACTCCCACACTCATCATTAAAACAGTTTTAAAAAATATAAAAAAGCAAAAAATGCATTAAAAAACTATATCAAAATTTATAAGAAACCATTATCTAGACATTATAAGCATAAAAGCATTTTATTAACCATATTTATTATCCAAAATTATTTAAACAAAAATTATAAAAATCAAGTAAAAATCCATCAATTCAAATCATTCAGCATTTATTAAAATTAAATTATTAAAACCATTTAAAAACTATCAAAAAACTACATAAAATCTCCATCGTTACGTTAACTATCCAATCCGAAAATAAAAAGAATTATTAAAAAATAAATTATAGAAAGAAAAATTAAAAATATCAGAAAATACGTATTCGGACTGAAAAACCCTCCTCTTTACCTCATTTTAGTATAAAAAAACAAAATGTACCAAAAACCCTATGGATAAAAATTACGTTAAATTTATTTATATTGAAGCAGAATAATCAATTAAGATTATTCTGAAAAAAGCTAATAAAAACAAACGATATTTTAAAAGTTATGAAGGAAACAAAAAAATCTAAAAATAAAAAATTTGAAAAAAATCTAAAAATCTTTACTTTATTCCAAAATTATTTAAGTACGTTAATTAAAAATTCTAATTTAAAATCAAAAAAGTGCCAAAACCACCGGTTACACATTTTTTTCTCGAGTTTTTAACGTAAAAAATATTATCAAGATACTTTTTTAAAAATTTTGAAATAAAAAATTTCTTTCATTTTTTGAAACATGAAAAAATTCAATTTTTTAGAGCAATAAAATTTACCTTTTTGGAAAAAATCTGCATTTTTTCCGAAAGAAATTCTGCATTTCTTTAGAAAACATTTCTTTATTTTTGGGTAGGGGGAAATCGACAATTTTTTTTTCAACAAAAAAAAAACTCTATTTATTGTTTCGTTCATTCGTTCTACGTGATTTCGTCAATTTTAAAAGATATTAAAATTTTTCGTTTTCTCTCAAGAAAGTGATAACGCGTTCTTTTGTGGTAGGAATTTTCAAACTGATAATTGACAGATATCATTTGAGTCAAATTTGTCGTTCCTGTCAATTCATTATTCAATTCTTAGGTATACCTATTTACTGAAATACGATAGCTCCTGGCGCACAACCCCCTTCTTCTGAAATGTTTTGTAAACGTTGTACCTACATTAGATATAGCCTACAAGTACAATATAAAGGGCTAGGAATGATATGAAGATTGATATTGGTGGCATGGTAGCTAACTAGCTATTAATACACTTATAAGTTATATTATTGTAGGTGAGATTATAATAATACTAATGAAGATGATTAGAACAACAAGATTTCGTGCAATAAACAGCTCAAGTGTAAATGACTATTTACCTATATAGAATCTGATATGTTCTAGGATTGCTATCTATCGACGATGTCATCGAATTATAGGTTAAGCAAATGATTGGGATATCAGAGAGAAATGCTCGCTTGTATAAGTATACGTTATTAGCAGTTGAAATTGATTTACAATTCGGTATACTATACGTACATAGATTACTACATTTTATGTAACTCGCCATAATTATACGCGGAAATCCTTAAAACGAGTTTATTTCGCAACCGTCGCGACGCGACGAGGAGGATTTAGTAAATACAGGGTGTACCAGATTGATGGTAAAGCCTTCAACCCAGTAAATATGCAACTCATGTTGATTCGATGTAGGTATGTTTGCATAACTTCCGGACTGCAGGGGCTGAGTTATGCTCATCGAAAAAAAAAATTTCGTTTTGGCAGAATGTTTTTAACCTTGCGCTTCTCGAAAACTATAATAGTTAGAAAGTTGCGCTTTGCGGCATCGAATGGCAAATTTTGTCTAGAATTTTTTCATGGGGCTAGTAATTTTTGTAAGTGGACAAGGAAGTCTATACCGAGCAAAATATTCGAAAAAACATGCAAAAAAGTGGCAATTTTTCTCATTTTTCTGTGATAACTCAAAAAGTTGTCCCATGACCAAGCTGGTATTATTAACTTTTCTGGATGAAAAAATGTCGCTCTTTTCAATAGCGCAAACCCCGCCCCTCTATCTCACTCCAGTCAAAAGTTATAAACGAATCATTTGTTCAAAAACGTCTGGAAAAAAATCAAAATTTAAATTTAAAAAAAAAAAATTCTTAATCAATTTTTTTCAGATGTTTTTTTAGAAAAACAAACTGCTCATGACTTTTGATACATGAAAAAAAATGTTTAAGAAAATTAAAAAAAAATTATTATTTTTGTGATTTTTTTTACAGACGTTTTTCAACAAATCATTAACTCATAACTTTTGACTAGAGTGAGATAGAGGGGTGGGGTTTGCGCCCGACATTTTTTCATTCAGAAAAATTAATAATACCAGCTTGATCATGGGACAACTTTTTGAGTTATCACAGAAAAATGAGAAAAAATGCCACTTTTTTTGTATGTTTTTTCAAATATTTTGCTCGGTATAGACTTCCTTGTGCACTTACAAAAATTACTAGCCCCATGAAAAAATTCTGGACAAAATTTGCCATTCGATGCCTCAAAGCGCAACTTTCTAACTATTATAGTTTTCGAGAAGCGCAAGGTTAAAAACATCCTGCCAAAACGAAAAAAAAAAATTTTCAATGAGCATAACTCAGCCCCTGCAGTCCGGAGGTTATGCAAACATACCTACATCGACTCAACATGAGTTGCATAATTACTGGTTTGAAGGCTTTACCATCAATCCGGTACACCCTGTAGAGTATATGATATAATTCAAATGCGCAAAGAAACGACGAAGACTTGGTATCGCTTTAAAGTGATTTAATTCACAAGGAATCAAAATACAGTAGAAAACTGGAATTTTGTATTTCTTGAAAATTAAATGTAAAGATGAATTTTTCTGCTTTGCCTTCGAAGTGGCACTCGAGATTGTCGACTTTATTGACAAAATGTACTTAGGGCCGTATTTTAAAAATTTGCTTAAGCAAACATTGACCTTAAGGCGAGGCGATTTCACACGTATCGTGTCAATTTACATCGAGCAGCCATTTATTTGTATGGAAAAAATAAACAAAACTACTTGGTCTGTGTAAGAACGCTTCGCCTTAAGTATAAGGAAATTTTTAAAATACGGGCCTTAGTATACTCGTAATTTTTGTTTCGACTCGATGATGCTTTTGATAAGGCGGAATTTCGTTTCGGAAACTTTTACACTTTTTCCTTTAATCAAGTTTCCTAAAGTTGATTTCTTTTTATTACGATGCTTTTTTCTTTCAAATTTCAACTTCTAAGAGGAAGTTATTTTAGCCAAAAGAAAGGATTATTCTTTATAAGTCAAAAATGTGCCCAAGCTCAAGCTCGAGTCTGTGCCTTGATGCTTTGCCTTTTATATCTTCATCGTTTACTGTTAAACTTAATAAAACGCAGATTGAAACTGTACACAAAGGATTAGCTACTGTAAGATTGAGATTACATTTACATTTATTCTTTGCCAATAATCGCCCAAAACTGTGTTCATAAACTATCTTGACCGACATCAAAGTGCTCGTTTTGTTGTAATATCTTTCATCTTTCGTTCTTGTTTTTTTGCTTCCTCATTTTCCAGAAATAATTTACATCTCGATTGCGAACGTTGGCGCTTCGAAAATCACCCTATTGAAATTAAAACGGAAGTCGAGAGATGTTTTATTTAAAAGGATGTAAGGAAAAGGATCAGCGATGATTATAGCGATAGATGGTTTAAGGTTTATTTAAATTTTTTGAACAATTTTGTGTCAATTTGTCCGTGGTCCGTTTGGTTCATAGAATGGTTTTCTTGGACTCTACGTAGAGTGGCCCACTTGAACCATCAGCGGATACAAAATTTCTCAGTTTTTCTGAAATAAAAAATTTATTTGATTTTTTTTTGGTGGAAAAAAATCTTCATTTTTTTGGTGAAGTAATCTTTATTTTTTGGGGGATGGAAAATCTACAACTTTTATTGATGAAGAAAAATTTTTCAATTTTTTGGTGAAAAAAATTGATTAAAAACTCTCAATTTTTTTGGTGAAAATAATCTTGAATTTTTTGGTGGAAATGAATATTTCATTTTATTGGTGAAAAAATGTTGGGTGAATAATTGATGAAAAAAAATTTCAATAAAAATATCTCAATTTTATCAACGAAAAAAATCCTCAACATATTTGATAAAAAAGTCCTGAACTTTTTGGTAAAAAAAAAATCTTGATTTTTTTGGTGAAAAATCTTGAATTTTTGGTGGAAAAAATCTTTAATTTTATCGGTGAAAAAAAATCTTTATACCTAATTTTTTTTGTGAAAAAATCTTGAATTTTTTTGGTGAAAAATCTTGAATTTTTTGGTGAAAATAATCTTGAATTCTTTTGTTGAAAATGAATCTTTCATTTTATTGGTGAAAAAATCTTTAACAAATTTTTTGGGGAAAAATCTTGAATTTTTGGCCGAAAATAATCTTGAATTTTTGGTTGAAAAAAATCTTGAATTTTTTTGGTAAAAAAAAAGTTGAGTAAAAAAATCTCAATTTTATTAACAAAAAAATTGTTGAATTTTTTGGTTAAAATAATCTTGAGTTCTTTTGGTGAAAATGAATTTTTATTTTATTGGTGAAAAAATCTTTATAATTTTTTTGGTAAAAAAAATCTCCAACAAGTTTTTTAGTGAAAAAAAAATCAAAAATACCTAAATCTGAATTTTTCAACGAAAAAAATCTCCAACATTTTTAGTGAAAAAAAATCTTGAATTTTTTTGGTGAAAATGAATCTTTCATTTTATTGGTGAAAAATCTTCAATTCTTTTGGTGAAAGTAAAAAAAAAATCTTCAATTTTTTGAGTAAAAAAAATCTTTAGTCATTTTGAATAAAAATTATCCACAATTTTTCTGGAATAAAAAATTTCTCAATTTTTGGAGAAAAAATAAACCTTAATGTTTTTTGAAATAAAAAAGTTCATCAATATAATTTTACTAGTCGAAATCTGGAGGAAGCCTTTTTAGAGTAGGTAGAAATATTTTTTTCTGGTTGAAGCATAATTTTACAAGTCGAAACCTTTTTTCCTGATCGAAAGCTTTTTTCAGCCAAAATATTTTTTTTATTCTAAAAAAAACTCAATTTTGAAATTTGTAACTGTAAAAGTCTTCTTCCAAGCTGCATATTTCAAGTGGTAGGAAGTTCGTTTTGTCATCAAAAGTCACTCCATAGTGTTCGAGACCTGAAAAATTACCTAAATCGAATTCGAAGTATTTTCTTCGTAGCTAACCCAGAATTTATTTTTCTTCGACAGGCATTAATAACAAATATGAAGATGAACATTTAACATCATTACTGAAGCACTTCATGCTACTGGAACCATCATCGGAATCCAATCTAGAGGCTGAACAAACGACGACGGAGCAATTGAATCTACCATTTTTCGAAGACATGATAGATACGATAAATGTAACTTCGCAATTCGGAAACACGGTCATATTACACTGCAGAGTACACAACCTATTGGATAAAGTGGTGAGCTAATAGTCGATCTTATTACTTTTATTATACTTATCTATTCGAAAGAATATCAAAAATTCCTGCGAGTAATTTGCGCTGAGTTTCGACATTTCTGTGTATACTTTTCGCACGAGTACAAAAAGAATTTAATCCCGACACATAATTCGAGCCGTCACACGTTTGCGTTATTTTTGGCGAAATGCAAATTCCATTTGGAAAATAAAAAACACCTGACATACGATGCAAATATGCTACTAGTGTGAGTATCTTTACCTATTATAAGTGTACGCACGGAGAGAATTCGAAAAATGCACATGTTACCCCGTCGGTATTATTTTGGAATAATTGAACGAAAGGGAGAAACAATCTTCGCAGCTTTTGAGTTGTCATTTTACACGAGATTTTTCGAGTGTTATCGAATTTTCGCATTTAAAAACACCAGCTAGGCCACATTCGAAGGTACGAGTATGTTTTCGAAGGTGTGTGGTAAATTTCCAACAAGAAATTCGCCTAAATGCGGCCTGCTCCTTGTTCTGATAATAGAAAATATTTCGCAAATCTCATCGTTACGTCGTAAAACGATGTTTGGCTCGAGAGGGCGCGCGGTGTTTTTACTTTCTAGTATGTTTTCACCGATATATCTTTCTCGTTCTATCTCTCTCTGTCTTATTAACCAACAGTCGTGGTGCTTTGTTTTATGATATATCTTATGTGCAATATACGTGTACTCGGCGGCATAGATAATAGTATGCCTTTGGCATTGACGATGGCGTTGTTGGCGCCCCCCCCCCCCCACAAACCGAGTGTTTAAATGAATAAAGAGTCAAGGAGGTTTACTAAAAATACGTAGGTACCAAGTTTAAGCGAAAAACAGGGATGCTGTGCCCCGAACTTTAACTCTTTGCAGATGTATTACGTCACATACCTACGTACTATAATATTAAATTGTTCGAAAATCAATATAAATATAACAAATTGATATTGAGTAACAATAAATGGGAATTGTACGCTGGATATATTAACTCAATTTATGCGAAAGTTCGAATACTTACCATTTTTACGAAAAATTAGGAAATAATGGAAAAAAAATGAAATTTCAGTAAGTTATTCTATTGTTGTAAAACGTCAATTTATGTGAAAAACGAAAAACAAGCCTGTGTTTTCTGGAAAAAATATTCTTTTCAAAACATCCTTTTGAAAAAAAAGTTTTTACCAAAAAAATCTTCTTATACTCGTAGAATATTTTTTTTCTTTAAAATAAAACATTTTCTAAAAAAATCTCTTAACCAAAAAATATTTTTGTAAAAAGGGAAGAAAAATTTAACAAGTAGTTTCAACATTTTTTTTAATCCTGAAAGAATCTAGGACAGAATTTTTTTTTTTAAATCTCAGGGCAAAAAAACTTCTTGAAAAAAAAAGTTTCTTGGGAAAAAATTCTTTTCAAAAAAAAATATTTTGTCAAATAAGTAATTTTATCGGAAAAAATTTTTTTTGACCGAAATTCTGTTGAGAAATATAGAAATATTCCTGAGAGAAATTTTATTAGCAAAAACTAAAATTTCTTGTTTCTCCTTAAAAAATCAAAAAAAATCTATGGTTTTCTGTCAAAAATTTTTTTTTTACTAGGTAATATTTTTACCGGGTGATCACTTAATTGTGATACCCCCTTGGGACATTTGTCACGCGAAAATAAGTTGGCAGCTCTGAAATCGGTAAACAATCCAATATTACTTACCTTTAAAGCAATAACACAGCCAATTATTTCTTAAAATCGCTTTACTTGTTGAATTTTTCTTTTTTTCTTCTTATCTCGTTCATCTGCTTAATGATTTCTTTCTAAATTCTTGATTATTTCGAATAGAATATGAAAATTCAAAATAATCAAAATAATATTTGCGAAAAAACACTCGTAATAATATTTCAATTTTTAAAAATCCCGCCTGCCGGAATCGGATTGGGAGTGGCTAAATTCACAACAAGTAATCACGAAAATGAACGAACGAGAATTCATCTCATATTCTTGTTTGAAAACTCGTTGTCGTGGTTGTATTTGTCATTTGCAAAGTAGACTTTGTCGAAATTGATTTTTAATCCAAATTTTTACTAATTTTACATAAAAGATTTTCTCAAATTTTTCATCGAGATTTTTCCACCAAGTTTAATTTAATAAAAATATTAAAAAATTTCCCATTTTTTTTATTTTTTTTTCATTTTTCATTTTTTTCCCATTTTCAATTTTCATTCAATTTTTGAAAAAAAAATTCTTGAAAAAATTATTTATCATTCATCAAATAATTTATTCCTATTTTTCCTCAAATTTTTCATTAATTTTTTTCTGTTTGTCGTTTAAAAGTTGAAACTTTTTTTTTTATTTTTCAATTTTTTCATTCAAACTCAAACTTTCCAATAATTTTTACATCAAAATGCAACTAATCATCATATTTTTTCAAATTCATTTTTTGAAATTTTTAAAATGAATTTTGTAATTAAATTTATTTTTTAAATTTTCATTTGGATTTTTAAAGATTTTTCATAAAATTTTCTCATCATAATGCTTCTAAATCTCTACCATATTTTTTCAAATTTTTCTTTTGAATTTTTTTCTCAAGTAAATTTTTTATCAAGTTTATTTCTGAGTTTTTTATCTAAATTTTTTCCAACCTTTTTTACTATTTTTTTTTCTAGGAAAATAATTGTTTATCATCCCCCCCTCATTTTCCTATAAAACTGTCAATTGATTTCATTCTCAAATTGGCCATCAAAATGTTAAAATGTTCTTATTTCATCTCCCAACTGGTAACTTAACTTCTCATTCGAATTTTTCTAATAATTTTTATCAACATTTGTCTTCTAATTGAGTAATTTCTATTTTTTTTTTCAAGTAAATTCCAATTTTTCTTCAAAAAAAATTTTTCAATTTTTTTTCTTCAAATTTACTGAAATTTTAAATTAATTTTTTCAAGTACCTAAATTCAAAATTGAGTAAGTACTTAATTACTCATTGACTTGTTGAAAAAAAAATTAAACAATTAAAACATAAAAAATGATAAATACTGCGTTTTACCTAAAATGAAAAACATTTTAAGTACACAATTTTGTGAAAGAATATAGATTTATTTTGTTTTAAATAAAACATCAAAGTTTTCAGAGAAAAACTTGCAAAAAATTTGTTTGAACTTTGAAAAAAAAAACTTGGTGGACGAAAAAGAACGACATCGCCCTTACAATGTGATTACTTATTGTGGATTTAGCCGCTCCCAATCGGATTGTTTACCAATTTCAGAGCTGCCAACTTATTTTCGCGTGACAAATATCCCAAGGGGTATCACAATATTAAGTGATCACTCGGATCAATAATTTTTTGACGAGAGAATTTTTTTTCAGGAAAGTATTTTTTCGTTCAGACATGTTTCAAAGAAAAATTTTCTCTCAACAAATTTTTTTGAAGATTTTTTTGTCTAAACGATTTTTTACGAAATACTATTATTATACAATGGAAGTCGATTCCTCATAATATATTTTTTTTAATGAAAAAAATTGTGCTAATTTTTGAAGAAAAAAAAATACTATCTAACTAGGTATGATGGTTGAAAAAACAAGTTTTGAGGTTTGATACACTAGATTGGTTTCCAAAAAAAACCTGTTTTGCTGAGAAAATAATTAAACTATAAAAACAATATTTTTTAAAACATTTTTTTAAAAGTTCAATGTTTTCTTCATCGTCAACACAACATTTTATGAAACTTTTTGTCCACACTTTTTCAACATGATTTTGAAAAGATTTTGAGTATAGGTAAACAAACAGTAAAAAATTTTCTCCAGAACTTAAATAAAAATGATAGAATTGAAATGAAAATTATTCTTATTAAATTAAAAAATTAGTTATTCATTTTTCATCAAAATCAAAAAGAAATTAATGTTAAAAAAAAATTAAAATTCATTTCAATACCTTTTACCGAATTTGACAATTTTGAAAAGTGTAATTCAGAACAAAAATTGAAAAATTGTCCTCATTTTTCAACAATTTGAAAAAACATCCAATAAAATTTTAAAATTTTATTTTTAGCGAAACTAAAAAAAAATAATAAAAATAAAAAATAATTTTATCTCACAAAATTTTGAAAAAAAATTAATGCCTAGACTATTCGATTTTATACTAAATTTCAAAAAAAATCCGAGACAAAAATTTGAAAAATTTGCCCCGGAAGGAGAATTTTCCAAAATTTTGTTTTTTGATTAAATTTTTGGATTTTTGATGAAACAAAATTTTAAAAATTTGTCTTTGAATAAAAATTTGAAATATTATTACATTTATTTGGAGTTTGCTTAAAAATTTTGAGTAAAATTTGAGAAGTTCTATCACAGCAGAACAAACTGAATAAATTTTTAAGAAATTATTCATCAGTTAAGTAAGCAGTTAGGCACTCACGTGAATAGAAAATAAAAATTAAAACAATAGATAATTTTAAAAAATTCAAAAATATACAATTCGTTACTGAGTTTTTAAAAAAATTAAACCGTGGTTTGTTCGTGATCAAAAATCTAAAATTTTGAATAAGATTTTTTTTCAATCCAAGGAAACTTTCATTTTTTTAAAACTTGATTTTCAGAAATTTTTTATTAAAATTTTTTAGAAAAATTGTGCTTTTGAACAAAACTTTAAAAAATTATTCTCATTTATAATAAACTTAATTGTTTTTTTTAAACAAAATAAAACAATAAATTATGTTGAAACTAAAAAAATTATTTAACAAACTTTAGAATAATTTTTGATAAAAAATTCTTGAATAAATAAAATTTAAAAATTCATTATTATTTGAAAGTAATAAGATGTTTCGTCGAAAAATTTCATTTTTTTTTTTGAAAAATTCGACCGAAGGAAATCAGGAAGATTTGTTTCCAAAAAGAAATTGAGAAAATTATTTTTAATTAAATTTAATTATTTTTCGATAAAGTCAAAGAAAATATCATGTTGAAACAAAATTGAATAATTTTCGATGAAATAAAATACCTATAACTTAGAAATCTTATTCTGAACAATAATTGAAAAAATTATGTTTGATTGAAAAAATGTTTTTAAACAAAACCAAGGAAAAAACAAGTTTTGAACAAATAAAATCTGAAACCCACATTTTTTTAAAATTCAAAAATATTTGCAAAAAGGTGTGATACTTTTCGAATTTAATCCATTTTAATGGGTTTCGAGTAGGCATAGATAATTTTCAAAAAATTTAGAAAATCGACTTTTGAATTTTTTTAAAATTATTATTATTATTTTGAATTATCCATGTTGATTATTTTTTTGAATATAACTAAAACTTTTCAAAACACCACATTTCTCATCAAATTTCGTTTTCAAATCAAATCCCTTCCTTTTGAATTACATGTATACTTATCTCAGTTTTATGTAGGTATATAAATATACCTACTATACAACGACAATAAGTAGGTAATAATTCTTCGAGACACCATTTTTAACCATTTTCCCTTTCAAAACTCCCCTCCTAATCGAGAATTTTCTCCATCCATGGTTATTTCCCTACGAATCAATAATTCAATATTTGTTCACTTTAAATGCGGAAACCATCTACTTTTTTATATAATTACTTGGTTGGCTCGTGGGTCGATGGTGTTGGTTTTATAGCAAATTATGGTTTTCGAGGGTTCTGCGCCATTTCCCCATTCGCCTTGATTATTTTATTCTTCTTTGCGAAATGAATTATAATTAAGATGAACGAGAGTCCGAAAATAAAACGAGTTAAATTATGAAATAATTTTTATTAAAAAGTTTCTAGGCGTGATGTTGCTTTTTTAAATATATTTTAAACTCGAAATTGTGCGAATAGTTTAATTTGACGAGTTCTCTTTCATGTCGAAAATATTTTTCACGAGAAATTAAGTTTCAAAATGTTAATTGTTGAGTTGTTTTTTTTTTGTTTACGAAATTTAAAAGGTTCACCTGTTCATTTGGTGTGAGAGATGGATTTAATTTTAGAATTAATTAAAATGTTTCATCTTTCGTATTATTTTGTCCTTCATCCAGAAATACTTTTTTCATTTCGAGGTTTACCAAAAAAAGGGGGAAAAACAACTTTAATTTTCAATGAAGTGAGGTGTTGAAAGAATTTTCTACCTAATTAAAAATTGCAATAAAAAATTAATTTCAGACGAATGGAAAATTTTTAATTTTTTTCAATTTGTATAATATTTTGACGCTAGTTTTTGCGTCACTCGTTCTTTTCTAAAAAAAATTAATAGAAGCTTTTTTGTGGAAAATTTTATGTACTTCAATTTCAGTTATGATCATTTTGTAGTTCGGACGCACGTTTAAATAGTTATGAGTGAAAAAACAATGGAAGATTTTTACCTAAGGGTATTTTGAAATCAAACAAATCTGTTGCGCCAAAAATTTTTGGTTCCATTTTATGGGATTTTTTCTCTAGTCAAATGGGCCATATCCCCAAAATATCATCTTAAGGGGGGGGGGGGGGCTACCTTTAAATATTTTTTTTAATGCATAGCGTTGACAAGCGGAATTTTTTAAGACTTTTTTATATGATGCATTTTTGATTTTTTTTATCTGAAGTATCGAGGAAAAATTGGAAACAAAAATTATTTTGCATTTTTTTACAAAAAAAATTAATTTTTGACTTTTGAAAAATAAAATGCATGGAGTTTTAAAAAAAGAAAAGTTATATTCATATTGCATTTTGATGATATCGTTTTGCAAAAAATATTGATAGATTTTTTCGGAAAATGAAAAATTTTAAGCGTCAAAATTGGAAAACAATGCGACTTTTTTTAATGCCCCGTTTCCAGAAAAACTATGCAACCCACGAGGTTCTTCCTCAGAATGTTTTGTATTCAGTACAGTTTGGTCTGTAATTTAACGAGAGGATTTTGCAAAATTCCTACTTTCTACCCGATTTTATCAAACCCTCTCATAGTTTCTCATTGAAGTATTCCAGTCAACTCGAAAGAAATCGTCGACAAATTAAAATTTTGCAAAATCCTCTCGTTAAAGTATGGGGAAGAACTTCTTCTACAACCCCAAAAAAAGATGAGCTCGATACCTCCATTAGTTATTGAGATAATGGGGCATTCATGTGAAATGGGTAGGACAGAAAAAGGGTAATTAGAGTTTTTTGATTTTCCAATAATACATTTATATGTTTTTGTTATTTTGTTGACCAAAGTATAATGAAACAGAATTATTTTGAAGTCTCAAAAACTCTATGCATTTTTTACTACGAAATCTAGGAAATCACAATTTCAAAAATATTCAACTGGAATTTTTGAAATTTTTAATTTCCTATTTTTTTTTGGAGTCAGTGGAGCCGGGGATGGTCCGGTCTTGGCGTATTCAACTATACTGTCAATACATTTGTACTCTATGTAATAAAAAAAAGTCGATTTAAAAGTAGCCCCCCCCCCCCTTAAGTGAGTTAGAACAGTGTGACAAAACATTGCTTTTTCATTTATCTGGAATAGTTGTCATTTTGCACTTGGACAGTTAGCGAATGACCGATTTAATTATTACCTAATTTTTAAAAAATTTCATTCGAGCAATGGTGGCAAGAGGGGGTGCAATATATAGACTTGTACCGGGCGCGAATTTGTCCCCAGGGCCTGACCAAGATATTATTAGATTACTTACTTTTTCTGAAAAAAAAATTTCTAATACTCCACAAATTGAGACAAAAACTTGATATTTTTCTCTCTAAAAACAAAAGATGTCTTTATCAAAAAAAAAAACAGATTTTTTTGCACAAAAATTAAGAGATTTTAGCTCCAAAATAATTTTTAAAATTAGGTAGTATTTATTCTCTAAAAAGCTTGTGAATTTTATTTTCTTCAAAAAAACTAAAAGTTTTTTTTTTTAAAAATAAGGGATTTTTTCTCTAAAAATAAATCATTAAAAATAATACAGATTTCTTTCCCCAAATAAATTGAAAGAGTTTATTTTGCGTTTTTTTTTTAATGGCGGATAAGGACAATAAATAATTGATTTTTCTTTAAAACAGGTGAAGTTTTTTTAATAGAACAAGTTTAAAATTTTACGATTTTTTTTCTCCAAAAAAATTGGTGATTTTTTTAATCCCAAAAAAAACCTAAAGGTTCAGTAGGTACTTTATTTTCAAAAAAATGATGACCAAAAATCGTATTTTTTTTTCTTCAACAATGTTTTTTTTTTTTTGAAAAAAAAAATTAATTTTTGTTGAGAGTAAAAATCAAGAGATTTAACTTCAAAAAATTTAGAGATTTTTCCACAAAACTGAATGATTTTTTTTCTTCAGAGGAATAAGAAAGTTGTTCACTTCAAAAGCATAAAAAAAAAATTTACTCTAAAAAAATTTAGGAATTTTTTCTCAAATAAAACGTATCTTTTTCTTAAAAAAAAAGATTTTTAAAAAGATTTCTATCACAAAATAAAAAAAAAACTGCACAAACTCCCAAAACATAAAAGACTAATTTCAAGGGGAAAAAAAATCGTGATTTTTTTTTTTTCTTTCCAAAAATAAATTGACGAAATAAAAGTCAATAGACTTTTACTTAAAAAAGAAGAATTCTTTTACTCCAAAAAATTTATACAGAGATTCCCCCCCCCCCTTCAAAAAAAACTGAACGGTTTAATTTCAAAAATTAAATAAAATAATAAAAATAATAAAAATATGACAATAAATTGAGTTTTTTTCTACATGAGAACATTTTTTTTAAATTTGATTTTTTACTCCCATTTAGGAATTTTTTCCTCCAAAGAAATAAATATTTTTCTACAAGAATTTAAGGAGTATTTTTACTCGTACAACACAAGAGAAAAAAATTTTACTTCAAACAAATTTTTATTTTAATTTAAACAAAAAATTGAGGTTTGTTTTTTTCTAAAAATAAGGGCATATATTTTTTTTTAACAAATGAGATTTTTAAAAAAAATTCTAGAATATATTCCAATTTTTAGAGAGAACAGATGAAATTGAAATTTTCTTCCAAACAATTGGAATAAATCTCTTTTTAAAAAAATGAAAATTTTTTAGCAAATTGTGGAACTGAAAAATGTAGTTTGTGAAAATTTTTCAGCGATGTCACAAAAAATTTGTGTGATTCTCATCATAGGAAGTTCCAAACTGAGTAAAAAGGGCTCGCAAAATTATTGGACTGGGGCCACACTCGGCTCTCGTAATTTTTGAGAGAAACAAAAAAGTCACGTGAAAAAGTTGTCTATCTTTGAAAGTGAAGGCACAATGGAGCTTTAAATTTCAAAAATATATTTCTATCAAATTTCAAAGTTTTTTAGTCCAGTCCCTTCATTTTTAAAAATGGACAAATTTTTCTCAAATTCTTCTTGTTCCTCTCAAAAAGTTGCACCTGTTTCATTTATTGCTTCGACGGAATTTTGAAATTTTTGTAAGCCATTCTCTCTTTGAGAGGCCAAACTTGAGAAGAAATTAAATACGTTGGTTGTTGGAGGGGAGGGGAGGAGCGGTGAAGAAGTTAATTCGAACCTGAAACGATGGAAAAAACACGCCGAAGGGATTCAAACAGAAATGAAAAAACGATCCAAGTAAACGAAATCTACACAAAAAATCCTTTGGATACTTTTTATTCGGTGTGAGAAAAAAATTTACAGAATTTGGCTCCTGTCTATACCTACCTAAATACATTTCCGTGTAAAAGAGTTGAATTGCTTTAACGATAAAGCGCTTTAGGAAATATTAATCTTATAATTAACTGTCTGAGTCTGTATAATACCTACCGAGGCGAAAATAAATCACCTCTCTGTGCCCCAGATCTGTTCAAATTTACGAAGCAACTCTATAAGACCGAAACTGAAACCATTTGAACGAAAACTTTGTTTTCAAACAGTTCAAGTGCAGATTGGAAAGTGGAAAAAATATGAAAGTTGGAAATAAATTCCACGAGGTTAGCTAATTGTGTACAGGAAGAATTACCCGGTGGTTGAAAAAAAAAACATACTTAAAAAAGTTGCAAGAGTGGGTGGCTGGCGGGGATCGATGATAAACTGACCGTATAAAAGAAGGTTAGAGAATCGAGTGGGAATTCGTAGTTACAAAACCAGGCGGGGGATTTTCTTATTTTACATTTCACGTTCGTATTTTTACCCATACGGTGTAAGTGCCGACGCTAATGAGACTTTGTTGACTTGAATTCCAAATAAGATGGTTTCATTCTTCCACTCATTGGTAATTCTCTTACCGATTCGGCGGCTCTGAGCGCGGTGAAGCCTTATTTTTTACAAAATTCCAGCCATATTCGCAATATAAACACGTTTATATCGGGTAAAATTTTTTTTTTTGGTGTGCGAAATGTTTTATTAAAAATTAGAGAATAAATTATAGTACCTCGAATAATAATATGGTTTTTTGCGAGAAAGTACCTATTCTATTGGAAATGCATGTATAATTTTGAAAGTGAATTTTTTTTCTACTTATTGTACTTTACAAATGTGTGGTAAAATGGGAAAGTAAAATGAAAATAATTTTTTACGGTACAGCGTTAATTTTGGTATAAAAATTTAATTAAAATATTCGTCGGTTTTTAAGGAATTTCTAGTGAACGAAGTCATTAGAAGCAGCATCGAGTTTAGGGATTCCTTTGCCCCATCCGTATGAAACGCTGTTTAGGGTAAATGTCCGTTAGAACTGGTAAAATAATTAAATTCGAGGAATTCGCTGCATTTTTCTATCGCTATTCAAGTTTCATCAAGTTTGAAGAAAATTATTTTTCGAAGAATTAGGCTATTCGAAAATTAACACTGAAATTTCCGCTCGATGATAATGTCGAGCTTTATTACCGTACGTACGTACGAAATACGATCATCATAGCTTTACCTGCCTTTCGTGAATATTTTTGGGGCAATTTATGGAATTGAAATTTCGGTGCATTTTTTCGAGTGGTTGAATAAAATTTCAAACAATTAGTATCTGCCAAAATGGGAGAAAATTGTTGTTGTTTTTTTTTATTTTGACGAAATTTCAAATTGTTGGATGCTTAGCGAAATTTTGGAAAATTTACTCTTGAACTGAATCATCCCTGAGACATAATTTGAAATTACCTTATTCTAAAACAACGTAGGTACTTACCTAGGTATTAAAGAGTCTAGCCGGGTTTATAGGGGTGATTTTGCCCTGAGCACCGATTTTTGAATTTTCCCGTGGAAATTGGTCCGTATGGTCTAAAACCCCCGTGACAAAATTTTTAGCTCGATATCTTGCCCCTAGCCCCTTCTAGGAGGGTTTATTGTGTGTTATTTTCACTAGAAATTTTCAACTTTGGCGGTTTTCAATCGATTTCTTTCAAACTCACATGGATGATAGTTGGTACCAAGGGTAATTTATGAAATTTTTTAGAAGAAATTTTGAGCTCTTTTTTCAAGGTCAAATGGACATTTTAAGCTTTCTAGCTACCATTTTTGTAACCCCTTTCATAGGTGCAATTCTGAAAAAAATATATATTGTGTTCTTAGTCTAGAAGTACATACAACCTCATATATACGTAGAATTTGAAATCATGGTGCGTCACCATCAAAAATGCAAAAAATCGATTTTTTTGCCCATTTTTCCACCTTAAATGGGTCATTTTTTGTCAAAAAAAATTTCCCCTCAATCACTTAGTAAATGCGTATTTTTACACCACTCATCCGATTTTCATTCAAATTCATCAATTTTTCATGATTTATGTGATTTTTATTTTTTTGCATCTTGTATGTGAATTGAAAATTGACGATTTTCATCAACGATAATTTCAAATGAAAAAACTAATTTACAGATTCTAGTTCAGTTGGTCAAATAACATCGACAAACCTTATTTGATAACAAATTGACTTGAATTGTTAAAATTCACATTTTTACACGCTAATTCTTTGATTAAAAATTAATTCAGATTTTGGAATGAATCTGGAATGTGCACTCACTGTCGGTGTACTGCACTTACCCTCGATTGGTGCAGTGCACTCACCCTGGTTGTAGTGCAGTCACCCTCGGTGTACTGCACTCACCCTCGATTGGTGTAGTGCACTCACCCTCGGTGTACTGCACTCCACCCTTGATTGGTGTACTACACTCACCCTCGGTGTACTGCACTCACCCTCGATTGATGTAGTGCACTCACCTTTAGTGTAATGCACCCACCCTGAGTGTAGTGCACTCACCCTGTGTGTACTGCACTCACCCTCAATTGGTGTATTGCACTCACCCTCGGTGTACTGCACTCACCCTCGATTGGTGTAGTGCTTTCACTCTGTGTGTACTGCACTCCACCCTTGATCGGTGTAGTGCACTCACCCTCGGTGTACTGCACTCAGTACTCACCCTCAATTGGTGTACTGCACTCGCCCTCGGTGTAGTGTACTTACCCTCAGTGTACACTCAAAGTTTTTTCAATTTTCTGACCTTTTTCGACAGAAAATGTTTTTTAGGGGTACCAAACAATATCCCAGATTTATTCCAAAATCTGAAAACAAGAGCATTTCACCTACCTGTCTTAATGGGGGTAACCTTACAATATTATTGTTTATTATAAAAAAGAATTAATTTAATTTTCAAAGAATTAGCGTGTAAAAATGTGAATTTTAACAATTCAAGTCAATTTGTTTTTTTTTCAAGTTTTCAAAAATTGAATTTTTTTTACATACTTATTTTTAGAAATTAGAAAGAAAAAATAAAAAATAAAAATTGTTAGGTGGAAAATCATACGAAGTAAAATTTTTTAATCCAACATTTTTTTCTAATTTTTAAAAATATGTCAAATTTAATTTTTAAAATTATTTTGAGCAATGAAAGAATGTAGTTTGAAAACAAGTTGTATTTTCTATGATGCCTTCAAAATATTTTTTTTTAATTACATAAAAATAGCCCGACTGAAAAAAAAATGTTTTTTGGCAGAATTACAAAATATAATTTCGAACTAAAAATTTCTTTCAGCTATCGAATTGAAAAATAAATTCAAATGAACTTTCAAAATTTAATTTTGAATAAAATTTGAAGAAATGCTTTTTGGCTGAAACTAAGTAGAAAAGTGATTCCAAACAATTATCTTTTTTTTTGAGAAATTTAATTTTGAACGAAATGAAAAAAAAAAATGCTCGAGTAAGACTTTTTAAAGTCTTGAAAAAAAAAAATGTGTTTACTTAATTGGGATTTGGGAACCTTTACTTTTTCATTTCTGAGCGAATTTTTTATGAATCGTTTCTTAGAAAATTCGAAATAAAAAAACATGTTGAACAGAATTTTAAAAAATAGTAAGAATACCTATTATAAATAAAAATTGTTTTTACACAATGACATCTATTTTTTTTTTTAAATCTGAAGTACAGTACTTTTACAAAAATAATGAAATTTTGTTCTGGGGGTTCCCAAAATGGCGTCACTCAGTCAGTTTAAAGGAAAATTAGAAAAAAATAGAAAAAATCAACCAATTTCATCCAAATTCGGGTCGATGGTGTACGTAAGTGTATTTTGACGTATATTACGAGGAAAAAAGTTTAGACCAAAACTGGCCGTTTTAGGCGCGAAAAATGGTAACAAAATTCGGTTTTTTCATTTTTGAGGACCTTCCACCATATTAAAAAATTCTGAAAAAAATATATGTTGTATTGTTGTACATCCAGACTAGGTGTACAATATATATTTTTTCCATTATTGCGCCTCTGAAGGAACTTGTCGAAATGGCCGTTGGAAAACTTGAAACGCGTATTTCACGGTGGAGATACGTTTGAAAATTTTGGAAAAAATTTCCATAAATGACCCTTAATGATACCTAGCATCTACCCGAGTTTAAAAAGAAATCGGTTGAAAATTGTCAAAATCAAAAATTATAATCGAAAAATCACATTTTTCGCCCTAGGAGGAGGAGGGGTGAGGTAGCGACTCAAAAATTTGGTCACGGGGTTTTAGGCCACAAGGACCTACTTCCACTAGTAGGTTTCAAAGTCCGTATGGTGGGCCGATTTCACCTATCTTAAGAAATGTTTTCAACGAAATTTTACATTTTAAAAAAAATTTTAAAACATATTTTTTCAAATGAAACAGAAAAAATTTCTGATAAATAAAATTTGAAAAATCATTTCGAACAAATTTGTACAAATTTTTGAAAAATTCTAGTGGGCTGAAATGTTGGAAAATCAGAGATAGGTACTTATTCAAAAAAATATTGAATAAAATTTGAAAAAAATGCTTTTTAATGAAATCAAAGAAATTTTTTTCGTAACAAAACTTGAGAAATTAGTTTTCAAAAGCAATTGAAATAAATTTTTAAAGAAAAATTTGGAGGGAATAAATAATAGAATATTCAATAAATAGATACCTAGGTACGAGTACATGTCCAGATGATACAAAATTTTGAAAGAAAAAAGTCTTTAAAAATGAAATAACTAAAGAATTCTTTCCTACGAAGCTATATTTCCCTCTCCCCCCCAAATTAAATCAATCCTGACGATTAACCTTTTTCGAAACAATATTGTAGGTATCCTGGGTACGCAGAATGGGCGACAAGATGCATTTATTATCATATGGCAAGCAAGTGTACAGCAGCGACGAACGATACGAAATGAATTTCCACCAACCGAACGATTGGCAGCTAAGAATTCAATATGCGAATGAAAGAGACGAAGGGCACTACGAATGTCAAGTATCGTCCCATCCGCCCGTTGTTTTTCACGTTTATTTAAATATTATCGGTAAGTGTTCGTATATTATTTTGTGTAGAAGATACATAGGTATTTACTATAAATGTAGAAGTACCTACTTAGTACATCTATCTCTTTCTTCGTCTTATTTGTTCAGTTCCAGAATTAGAAATCGCCGACGAACGAGAATTGCCGATTAAAAATAAATTTTACAACGTAGGCAGTACCATCGAACTGAAATGCGTTATAACCAAAGTACCGCATCAACCCAATACATTTATCACGTGGAAACACGGTACCAGAATATTAAATTATGACACCGTCCGGGGTGGTATAAAGTAAGTCGCTATAAACTATTAAGAATTCTTATCGGTCACGCTTCCCGAATATGAATTTCTCGCTCGTAAATCATTATCTTATTTGTCGTCTTTTTAAATAAGCCAAACATGTGGACAGTTCAAAAAGCCAGGGGTATACCGAGAGTTCTCTTCCGTGTGCATGGAATTTATAACGCTGATAATGTTATAAAACCTCGAATAAATTTCATACGATGAAAAATGAAGCTGAAAGATGAAGGAAACAAGATTTCTAGATCTTGAAATAAAAAAAAATAAAATTCATATACGTTGGTCGTTTATTTAAATTCGATTTGAGATATATATTTTTATAATAAATAAGTGCAGGGTGTGTCAGTTGCATTTATAACGTGCATGTACAGGGTTGATTCTGCAATCTAAATAACAACAACGTTGTCCTGGTTTATTTGGTGTTTTCAGGTTTTAAAGGGGTTAATTTCAAACATTCGCGATTTATTTCAGAATTTTTGAATCTTTATTGATTTTTTCTTCATTTTTATCATGTTTCCAAATTATTACTGAATTTGAACTTTTACAAGTGTTCGTTTATTTTTATTGAAAAAAATGTCATCAATTTTGAGGTTTTTTATTTGCTAAAAAATTGGAAAAAAATTTTCAAAGAAGAAATTTTGAGGAAGGAAAAAAACCTAATGAAATTTTTTTTTAGAATAATCAAATCCCCGCAAAAAATCTTCTCTAGAAGAATGTCCTTCCTAAAAAATTCTTTTAAAAAATGTAGAAGAAGAACGTCGTTAAAAGAAAATTAAATCGTTCAGAAATAACTTCCAAGAATAAATTTCTACAAAAAAAAACAACAAAAATTAAAACAAATTAGAACAGTTTTTTTAAATCACCAAAAAATTTTCAGAAAATTCAGAAGAGAATTTATAAAAATTAAATTAGAAAAAATCACGTAGGTACCTATTTAGAAAATGTTGATAAAAAATGTAGATGATTTTTTTTTTTTTTGAGTAATAAAATTTTCAAAAAACACTTTGAAAAGGATTTCAAAAAATTCTCAAAAAGAAAAGAAAAATGTAATCTCTTTTTGAAAAAATTAAAATTTTAAAACCTAGAAAAAATTTTATCAAAAAAATTACACTTTTTTGAAAAAATTTTGTGGAAGAAAAAAACTTCCGGATTTTTTTTCAAAAAATTAAATTTCCGCAAAAAACTTTGCAAAAAACATTGTTTGAAAAATTCTCTAAAACGTCTTAAGAAGAAATTTTAATCTTTTAGAAAAAACTTCCAGGAAAAAATTTCTATACAAACAAAAAAAAAAATTAAAGTCTAGAAAAAAAATTACAAAAAAATGATCGAGTAAAATATTTTTATAAAATTTTGAAAATAATTTTTTTAATATAATTTGAAAAAATCATTCAAAAACCCCATTAAGAGAATAGTGATCAAAAATATGAGCAAATCTTTCAAAAAAATTGCAGAAAATTTTTTTCTGAACAATGAAAATTTTACAAAGAAGAATCTCAAAAAAATAATTGAAAAAATTCTCCAGAAAATAAGTAAAAGAGAAATCTACTGAAAAAAAATTATAGAATAGAATTTGTACCAAGAAAAAGTCCTAAGAAACCTTGGGGGAAAAAATTTTGTGAAAAAAAACTTCTAGAAAAGAATGTTTAGAAAAATTAAATTTACGCAAAAAAATCTTTACAGGAAGTCCTCATCGAAAAATTTTCCGAAAAATGCACTGGAAGAAATTATCTGGTTGAAAAAAAGGAATAAGTACCTATGTAAGAAAATAACTTGAAAATTTTTATTTAATTCAAAAAAGAATTTATACCTAAAAAATCATGTTGACAAAAAAACGATGAAAAAGTACTTTTAAAATCATTCTACTTTTAGTTTGAGAAAGAAAATTTCCAAAAAAATTGAAAAATTGTTTTGAAAAAGTTCTCAAAAAAAGATGAAGAAAAATCTTGTTAAAAAAAATCCTTAAAAACTTTTCTTAAAAAAAATTACAACATAAAATTTTATTGAAATAAAATTTTTTCCAGAAAACAAAAACTTTAAAAAAAAATTGCAGCAAAGAAGTTACTCTTGAAAAAATGTTCATAAAACTCCTAAAGAGTTTTTTTTTTTTGAAAAATTGTTTTACCTACTTACAAAAAAGGAAAAATTATTATTGTAAAAAAAAAATCGTTAAAAATTCTGCATAATTTTTCTTTTTGTTAAAAATCGACATAAATATTTAAATGAAAAAAAATCTCAATCAAATTATTTGGGATAAAAAAATCACCTCTTTTGCATGAAATTCTTTCAAAAGTCAAAAAAAGAACATCTGAAAATCCTTTTTATGAGAAATATGTACATGCTATAAAGTATTATATTTATTTATAACACATGAAAAAAAAAAACACTCCTCACGAAAAATTTCATTTGAGAAAAAAAATTGAAAAAAAAAATCCAAAAAATTGAAAGATTTCTTATTCCAAAAAAACAGAGACACTTTTTTCCTGAAAAAATGAGAAAATACATTCACTTCAAAAAAAGTATTTTTTTTTCAAGAAATCAAAAAAAGGGTTAAAAAAATCTTATTTACCTACCTATATCAAAAAAAAAAAAAAACACAAAACGAGAATTTTTTTAATATGTAGGTAGGTAAATAAAAAAATATCTACTATTTCTAGTTTTTACTCCTGGAAAGTTTGAAATTTTTTCTCAAAAAAAAAAAGAAAAAAAATGAAAAAATTTCCCTTACCTCCAATACTTGAAAAACTAGGTAATATTTATTCAAAAATTTTGGAGATTTTTTGTATTGAAAATATTTTTCACTCAAAAAAAAAAAAAAGGAAAAGGAAAAGGAAACGGAAAAATCGTTTTATTCCAGAAAATTGAGATTTGTTTCTCAAAAAAAAAAATGAAAATACATATTCTCTATTTCAGGAAATATTGAGAAATCTTACCGTACCAAAAAATGATTTTTTATGAAAGAATTTTTTACTCCCAAACTTGAAAATTGACCTTACAAAGTGTTTGGATTGCAAAACTGAAATCTAAAATTTATTGAGATTTAAAAATAACCAAATTTTGAAATTTTGTAAGATTTTTACCTAGTTTTAATAATTTAAAGAAATTTAACGAAAAAGTCCTAATTATCAAGTTGAGAAATTAGCTTTCCTGACGCGATAGCTGGATTTGAAGTTCTTTTTTTAGAAACACAAACGATGAAAATAATGAATTTTAATAAACCAGAACCAAACGAACTTTTAGGTATTCTAATTTAACAGCAACACCTACTACGACTTCCCTCTTACTCTTTTCCCTACCTACGTCATTATTCTAGAAAATGCTTACATACTCGTACATCAAACCGCGAATGCATTTTTTTGAACGATTTACAGTTTTATAGAAATAGGAAAAAAAAAGGTCGTTACTTGAAGAATTTGCTGCGTGTTTTTTTGCAACAACAAAGCAGCTTTTGCAATTCGAGTAAGTAAATCCATCGTGAGATGTTACACAAGTTACCGTTTTTGACATGTTTAAAAAGCTGTTATTGCTCGCGTTCGCCTTCATTGTGAAAGGCGAACGGATACATGGTAAAAACTTCATGTTTAATTGAAATGGATATAAAACTCTTTTAAAACGTTTGAAAACTTTAAACAGGATGATTTAAATTGTTTTTTATAGCGCTCACATACGAATTTTCAACTCTCGAACGCCTTTTAAATCCGTATATAACCTGTAGCAAACCGAATGGAAAAAGAGGAACGGACGTGGACGTCATTAAATTTAACCCTAAGTGGAAACGAAATTTTCCATATATCACGGGTATCAACGCGCGATGCGCGTTTCCTTTTTTTTTGCCCTTTTTATAGGTGTTTTTTTTTTCAAACTTCATTTCGATGAAAATTTTCAACTTAAATAGGTTCGTCGATTTCGATATACCGAATTTCTTGATAGAATAGACTTTTTGTTTTTTATTTTGAATTTGAAATCGCGAAATGTTTATTTGATTGCGTAAATAACACGATGCAAGATACATCTGACGCTCATCCGCTTAATTTTGAAAATCAAATTTCGCCTTCTGTTTTCTATTGCTTTCAACTGTTTATGAAATATCTCGAGGAGGCTTTTTTCCGACGAATAAAATTGTAGCATTTTATTTATTTTTTCTTCTATTTTTTTCATTTTGGGAGTATAAATTACGAGTACTTTTTGCGTGAGTTTTTCTCGACTTGTTTTGGAAAAAAATGGCAGAATTGAATTTTATTGAAGTGATAGAAAAGGCTGGAACACGTTAGTAGGTAATTTATTTCATCATAAGGTGTGTGATGTAATTGGTGATTTTTTATGGGGCGATTCTGCAACTCAAAATAAAATTTTGTTGAGTAAAACGACGAACTCGAGATTTTGAAAGTATTTTCTGAAAACATTTTTTCCCTTTTAAAATAGGTATTTATACCTATCTATTTTTTTAAACTGACATTACCTATTTTTAGGAAAACTGGGTTTCATTCTAAAATCTTTATTCATTTTTTTTTTAACAATGCTATTAAAAATGGGAAACTTTGTATTAACTTGACCCCCAAAATAGAAAGCAATTATCTTGATAGATTTTTTTTTCTCTGACAAAAATTTGACTCCGAAAGATTTTTAAATTTTTTTACAAAGAAATTTCTGAGAGAGCATATTTTTACAATAAAATGTTTTCTCGAAAAATATTGCAATTTTTTTAGATTTAGTACAAAAAATTATTTTAGAAAAAAAAAATTCAAAAACATCATCTAAAAATTTTCTAAGAGAAAAAAAATCAAAAATTATATCGAAATTGTTTTTTAAATACCTAGGTCTTTTACCAAATGTTTGAAATTTTCAAAATTTTTGTGAACTATATTAACAATTTTGAAAATTTGTTGAATTTTTTAAATTTGTCAAATTTTTATCATTTTCAAAATTCGGTAATTTTTTTAAATTTTCAAAATTTGTTGAATTTTTAAAAATTTTTACATTTTGTTCAATTTTTGAAAATTTTTTGAATTTTTAAATTTTAATTTTTTTACACTTTTACAATTTTTATTGAATTTTTACAATTTTTAAGATTTTTTAAATTTTCAAAATTTGTTGAATTTTTGAAAGTTTTTAGAATATTAATTTTTTTTTAAATTTTTACAATTTTACTATTTTAAATAAAATTTAAAAAATTCTTCCGATGGGTGTAATAATCCTGTAATTACAAACACCCCCCAAAAAAAAAAAAAAAAAAAAATTTAATTTTTACAATTTTCAAACTTTTTTAAATTTGTACAATTTTTAAAATCTGTTGAATTTTCAAAATTTGTTAAATTTTCTAAATCTGTTGAATTTTCAAAATTTATTAAATTTTTAAAATTTGTGACCCGGCGTGACAAAAGGGACCTTGTAGGTATTTTACAAATTTTTCAAAAGAGAAAAAATAAATTTTGAGAATGAACATCTTTGGAACAAATGGACCGATTTTTTAGATTTTGGGGAATAGTTGCTGGATATGAGTGAAATATTTTACATTTTTTTTTAAATGTTCTGCGAAAATTTTTTTATAATGGGTAAGGGAAATTTGACCAAACTCAGTGTTACCAAAAAGGGGAAAATTTTTTATGGTAAGCAAATTTTTGCAGCTCACTGATAACAAATATCAGATCGATTTTTGGCTAAATTATGAGCATTTTGCGTCATAAGTGGTCAACTGGTCATAAAACAAAAAAAACAAAAAAACATTGAAGAACAAAAATTATTAGATTTCATTGATTTCATGTAAAATTATTGTGATCAGTGATGATTCCGAAAATTGATCGAAAACTCTCAGAAATGGAATTTTTTAGCTTAAAATCACGTATTTCAAACATCAGTCCCGAGTTGAGGTATTTTGAAACAAATTAGAGATATACCTATTTTACAATTATGAAAAAATTTTGAATTTTTACAATTTTCAATCTTTTTTGGATTTTTACATTGTTTGTTAAATTTTCAAATGTTAAATTTTCAAATTTTGTTAAATTTTCAAATTTTGTTAAATTTTCAAATTTTGTTAAATTTTCAAATTTTGTTAAATTTTCAAATTTTGTTAAATTTTGATAAATTTTCAAAATACGCTAATTTTTTAATTTTTTTGAGTTTTCAAAGTTGGTAAATCTTTAAAATTTGATGAAACTTGGGTGATTTTTAAATTCCAACAGATTTTTGAAATTAGACAAATTTTTGAAATTTGACTGAATTCTATTTAAAAAAATAAAAAATCAATTTCAAATGTTTAATAAATTTTTCCAATTCGAGAATTTTTGTTAATAACATGAAAATTCGGCAATTCTAATGTTGAAAATTTTCGAATCATACCTACCTAATATTTTTGTTATTTTTTATTTTTGCTTAACACAAAATTTGAAAATTCTGTTATTTCTGCTCAAATGAATTACATATTTTTATTTTTTTTTAAATTATTAAATTTTCATAATTATTGAAAAATTTTCAAAGTGCTACAATTTTGATTATACGAGCTTGCTTAAATTTTTTTCAAAAAATCACAACAAATTTTAAAACTTTATTCCACAGTTCAGTTTTATTTTTAGCGAGTTAAACAACACATTTAACACAAAAAAACGACATTTAAAAGTGCCCTAAAGCCTCTGAAGGTGTGAGCAAAGCAATCCCCCCAAAGAAAGAGAACCTCAGGAAAGTATTAGGTGTTGCTGTTAAATTACCATTCGTCTGGTTTATTGGCATTGATTTTTTGAGCGTTTCTCGTCTAAAAAAAATTGAATATCATTTCATTCGCAGTTCGATTTATTCGAGAAGTATAAATAAGAAAACAGGAAAATTTAATCTACTGTTTGCGTTTCTTTTTATTACATTTTATCTGTCTACTCGACGCATTGGCAATGCAAATGTATTAACGTGCAAAAATGTTGCAGCGTGAAAACGGAAATATTACCAGACGGTGCACAAAGCAGATTATTCGTAGCCAACGCGAAACCAACTGATTCCGGAAATTATACTTGTTCTTTGGCTGACGTAGCTGCGACATATGTTTCCGTACAAGTTCTCAACGGTTGGTACAGTCGCGATATTGTTTCCAAAAATGGATTTATAAATTCGAAAAATCACTCGTTTATTTATCTCCATGCATACGAATTGTTCACAGGCGAAACGCCAGCCGCCATGCAACACGGAGGCAGCAGCAATCATCCTAAATGCAATTTCACTATATTTCTTTTAGTCATCGTATGGATGTTCGATCAATTTCGGTGACAGATCCGCTGACGAATTTGGTGGCGAATATTTTTAAAAATCGAATCATCTTTTCGTATGGCTCGTTAAATGCCTATCTCGATGTATAAATATTAAACATTTGCGAATTGTTTGGCAAAAAAATTGCAGAATGGTATATTTTAGTCGGACTTGATGATCGCAATTTTTCTATCGGTTCAGTTCCTTGGCAAAGGGAAACATACGTTTAAAAAAAATATCTAAAAAATTACCAATTAGGTAAGAATAAAGAATTCGCAAGAGTCTAGTTCATGTACTTTGGAAGCTCTTTTTATCCAAATGGATCGAGTGAAAGTTGTAAAAAAATCGAGTTGAACGAACTATTTTCCTAATTGGCAAATCTTATAAGAAAATAATATTTTTCCTATTTTCAATTATTTTTAATGCCAATTATTTCCAGTTTCCATGTTCATTTCTATTTCAATCATTTCTACTTTTCGATTTTTTACAGTTCAGAATAAACCTGACATTGGGTAATTTTTTTCAAATTTTCAATTTGAAATATAACACATTGTTTTATCAAAATAAAAATATTTTCAGATAGGAAAATTGAAAAAAAAATGCCAATTTTTTTCAAATTTCAAAAAAAAAATAGTTTTTAATTTTTTTTTTTTGAAAAATTAAAAGTTTTAGTTTACAAAAAAGTTGAAAAATATCTAAAATCTTCTTCGCAATAAAGAAATGTTGAAAAAAGATTAATTTCTTTTTTACAAAAAATTGCAAAAATTGCTTTACAAAAAAAAAATGAAAAATTTCCTCAATTTATTTTAAATTTGAAATCACAACAACAAATTTTAAAATAAATTTTAATTCTATTTTTATTTTTATTTTTTTATTTTTTTGAAAAAGGGAGTCATAATAAAGAATTGATATTCCTTTCAAAAAATTGAAAAAACTCTTCGTAAAAAGTTTTAAAAAATTTTTAGGTATAAACTTTTTTTTAATCTTGAAAATTTTAAATCGCGCATTTTTCACAGTAAGATTTAATTGGAATTAAAAAAAAAAAATCAAAAAGATTTCTTCGCCCTAATTTTCAAAAATTTCTTTGCAAAAAATAATTGAAGAAGTTCTTTGCAAGGAATAGGTTTTTTATTGGAGAAAAGAATTGTACAAAATATTATTTTTGCTGCTGGTAAAATGGAATATTATTTGCCTATTAAAATATTATTACCTATTTGAAAAAATACTTACAATTTTTTAAAAAGAATTTGAACTTGATTTCACAAAAAAATTGAGAAATTTTACGAGAAATTTCGAATGTTTTTGTAATCAATTTTTGCTGTAAATAGGTACATTTCCATTCATTTTTTAAAAGGTTTCTTTACTGAAAAAATCTGTAATATCCTTCACAAACTTTTTTTTAAAAACTTCTATAAAAATATAAAAATTATTTTCTTTAATCCAAGAGGAAAATTTTAAAAAATTATAACGAAAATTTTTGAATATTTTTTTACAAGAAATTTACAAAGATCCTTCACAAGAAATTAGTGTTATTTTTTAACTAGAAAAAAAGCAAATAAATTCCAAAGAAATGTTTTTCAATTTTATTCTTTCGGAAAAACTGAAAAAAAAAGCTTTAAATACCTAAAGGAAAAAAATTCAATCGACGTCACATAAAAAAATTGAAGAATTTCCTTCGAGAAATTTTGAAGATTTTTATTTTTTAAATTGAGTGAATTTCTTTACAAAAAATTTTTGAGTGAATTTTTGCTGTTACCTATTGGTTTTTTTTTAAATAAAGAAAATGCTGAACTTTTTTTAAAAATCCTTAACAAAATTTTTTTGAAGAAATTTTTGGGAAAAAAACTTAAGTATAATCTCAAAAGAAAAGGTTTGATTTTTTTTTAAAGATCGTGAAAAAATTCTTAAGTAATAGTACTTATTACTTTTTATAAAATTCGTAATAGGTAAATTGGTTTTTCCCCAAAAATTAGGGAAATTCTTTCTAACAAAATTTTTGAATAATGTGTAACAATTTTTTTAAAATTTCAGCAAAACGTTTACAATAATTTTTCGTAGTAAAAGAAATCTTTTCAAAAAAGTTGAAAAAAAATGAATTATTTTGGCAAATTTTTTTTTTTAATTTTTTGAAAATCGAAAAAAAATCTTCGCAAAAAATACACGTTTTTTAAATTTAATTTTTATTTATTGTTTTTAAATTTAAAAAATCGGTACCTCCCTAGTACTTACTTGATTAAAAAAAACTTCTTAAAAATTTTTTAAAAAGATTCTCTAGGATTTTGTAAATCTCACCAAAATGTTGGTAGTAAAAATTACGAATTCATTTTTTTTTTTCAATAATTGAAAATACTTATTTCTCTCCAAAAAATTTGAAAAAAATTGTCTAGGTATACCTACATTATCTTCACAATTTTTTTTTTCAATTTTCAATGGACGTTTTTTCGAAAATTCAAAAAAAAACTTCTAAAAAAACGTTTGTTTCTATTCAATTTTAAATTTTTTTTCTAAAACATGAAAAAATTATTTTTATATTCTTTATAACTTTTTAAATTTCATAATTTTTATTTTTAATTTTTAAGGGGAAATTTTTGAGGATTTTTTTTTAACAAAATTTTTTTGTAAGGAATTAGGTAGATTTTTATGAAAAATAAACAAACGTTATTCCACAAAAGAATTTCGAATAAAATTTTTCATCTGTTTCTGTTATTAGTGTCCATGTAATTTTCCAAGTTTTTCTTTGATGTTTAAAAAAAATTTTAAATAATTTTTGCATTATAATATCTTGATTACTACATAATTATGTAATTCAAAGATTTTCTTGAAGAATTGAAAATATTTCCTTTCTTTTATGTCAATTTTTACGTAATCTTAGTCTTGTGTTTTCCATGTGTATAAAATTATGAGTGGGGGGGGGGGCGTTAAAATCCTCTTGAGTTTTTTTTTTTTCAATCAAAAAAATATCTATTTTTGCGAAAAATGTCCTCTCAAAAAATCCTCATGACAAAAAAAAATCTCAACGAAAAAAACCTGGATTTTTTAAATTTCACTCCATTTGGATAAAAAAAATTACCGAAGTACCTACTCAACTCAAACTATATGAACTCTCGTCTTCGAATTCAGGAATTCATAATACCCATCTTTCGAACGAATTGATTTTTTTTTGTAAAAATTCTGCAACGAATTTAGCTTTTTAGAAATTCCAAATTGAAAACAGTTATTTTTGCAGCTGCCATAAAAAAAAACTCGTATGATGAGAATTTTTCATTCGTATCATCGAAAGTATGACGAATAAATGCGTAATATTTTATCATTTTTCATTAAAAAGCAAGACTGAACACATTTTTCCACTATGAAAAAAACAACAAAGAAAAAACCAACCATAAACATTGGTACGAAGAAGTTTCTCGACGCTGGGAAAAAACTTCGTATAAATTTGGAACTTATCGATGAATTTTTTGTTTGTTTTTATTGTTAACGCGTATTATAGATTTTAAATCGATACATCAAGTTAACCTTATTGCGAAAGAGACAATGTCTAATGTCGAAAAATTTTAATATTGATTACCATTTTATGATTTCCATTCCCTTAAGTACCTCCCTAAATATAGGCAAGTGTTGAACTGCGTTCGTGATTATTGTTGCTTTTTTTCTTCTTCAAATTTTATCGTTTTTCCGAGACCAATGAACTCGAATCGTTTTTCGTATCTTTGTCGAATTACGAGAGAAAATCATGATTTTCATATTTCCCAATAGTAGATTTTCGATGTGTAATTTGGCCAAGAATGTTTTTCTCAATTTAGGTCCACGAATGATTCTATAATTATCAATTGACCGTCCTATAATTACCTATTTCTTAAAACGTTGTGCCCAATTCCTTCTATTCAACTCGTTAAAACGTAAGAATTCAAAGGTAGGAAAAGTACCACTGTGTTTAACCATCGATGTGTTATTTTTAATTGTTTTTCTTTTTGATGTAATCACATTAATATTAATGTACCTCTTTTTCTATATCATGTTAATACTTCGATCGATTGCTTCAATGTGTAATTATTGTATGTATGTTTTTTTTGTTGTTGTAAATAATACCTTAATGTTGATGTGTACTAATACGCAATATACTTATTTTTTTCAATTTAGTTTTATTCGCAAATTAAGTAGTAAACGGAGCGGAATTAAAACTTTCACAATTTATTATAAGAAAATTAATCCATTACAGATAGTTCTGTATAAAACGACACGTTGATAAATTATTTATGAGAGCTTCGAGAAGTTCTGATGCTCGAAGATTTCGACGACGTAGACAATCTCTTCATTTTATCGGCCTTCTTTCTGGCGGTTTTCTCTTTCTGACGGACGGCCAATAATTTGGCGTATTCGGCTTGCTGTTCTTTACGTTTCAACGCTCTGCGTTTTTTCAAAGCCAATTGATGTCTCTTACGCTGTAAAAAAAAAGGTACGAGTTAGTATTTTAACATAAATCTATTCGCAATGGTTCGTCTGTTTCTAATTTACACAGAGCGTTAATTTATCTAATGAAATTACGCTCAAAACCAGAAAAGAATTTTATATTCCACTAACGACTTCATCCGCACAGCGAAGCAAACTGTACCGATATTGATAAGCGTTCAGTGGTGAGTAAATTGAACGTGGTGACTTACTTGTAACGTTAAAGGTGTAACCAAACGTTGGATTTTGGGTTTCTTGTATTTCGGCTTAGTCTGGCCTTCTTTCAACGGTAAAGGACGTTTAATGACGTATTTACGAACATCGTCTTCTTTAGTCAAGTTGAACAGTTTACGAATTTTGGATGCTCTTTTCGGTCCAAGACGACGAGGTACGGTTTTGTCGGTCAATCCGGGAATTTCCTAAAGAAACACATTGTTAGTATTCGAATAGGAAACTGACAGTTCACGTATTGTGTGAATAATAACGATTGTAACTATCTCAATAACGTTCATACAGTGATGCGTATGAACGTGGTAAGCTGTAGTTGATTAATGTTACAGTTTTAAAGACCAAATCTACTACGAATGAGTGGAATGGGACAGAAACTGTGTGTAAGGTATAATAATGCATAAAAGTCGTATCGCTAATCAATCAATTAAAAGTAATAAACCGCAATAATAAATGTAATGCAATCGTAATTTGATTAGCATTAATGTAACAGCTAAATAGAACCTATTGATTAGGACGAATCAATAGGAGAGAACAGCTGTATACAGACAGTGAGTTCATTTGAGATGAAATTACCTGAGGGCCTTTCTTTACGACGACGAGAGCTAACACACTAAGATTGGCATCAACGACACATCCTCGAACTGATTTACGTTTTCTTTCACCGTCACGTCTCGGTCTATAGCAGGAATGTCCGGCGGATAACAATAATCTTACACGGCCTAAAAAAGAAGCTCGAGATTAGATACAAAAAACACTGTGTTTTTGAGCGTTAAATCGGTATATTTACCATTAGTTAGAACTCCTTGCTTCATCGGGAAACCTTGTTTGTCATTACCGCCGGAAATTTTCAAAATATATCCTTTGAATTCGTCGCCGAGGGAATCTCCTTCCACTTCGGTACCCATCCTCTTCTCGTAGAAGCATCGGAGTCTGTGTTCGTCGATGATCTCGACCAACTTTTGACACCCCGTTGCAGGGTAAGAAATGTTGAGCTGAAACAGAAAATTGAGTGAATTAACATCGTAAGAAGTAATTTCGAGTGATTAGAGAAGAAAGTTTATGGCTTAGGGTACGTAAGCTGAACCGATGATCGGATCGAAACAAGTAGCGAAGAGATAAGCGAAGTTTATGGTTAAAAGGGTTATCAAAGAGATGTTACTTACTTTCATGGCTTAAAAAGTAAAAACCAAAACACTTATAATAAAGAAAAATTGATAGTTTCAAAAAGTTATTCCATAATTTCACTTGAAACCGAAAAAGAAGGCATGTTTTTCGTCTACGTGAACGTGGTCTTCTGAAAAAAATATCAATGTGCCGTTAAAATGCCTCAACAAACATGAGAAAGCCAACAAGACAACGTTAGCATTCGATGCTTGGATTTTGAAAGAAAAAATTTCAAATTGTTTCCGTAATTTACTTGTAATTACCTTTTTAAATTTTTTTTTAAATTTAATTGAAAATTGAAATGAATTTTTTATTTTAATTGGTCAATTTTTTTTAAATTATAATAATTTCATTTTTATTTTCATTTACGTTACTAGGGAGATAAAGTGCTACTTTATTTCCCTCTCGCTGATCTTTCGGTAGTATAAAGAAGCCTTTTTCTCCCTCGTAACGTAAAATAATTTATCCAACTAAGAAAATAAAGTGATTTTCAACGATTTTGATTTATTCCCCTCGCTTCGCTCGGGCAATAAACCCTCAAAATCGTCGAACATCACTTTATCTCCCTAGTTGAGTAAACTACTATTATACCCCTTCCCATAGGCCATAATCCCATTGATTTCTCAATCTAATTGAAAAAATGGCTGTTTTTGAGAAGTTGCTTTTGAGATTATTATCTCAAAAAGTGATGAAGGAAAGACGGAATGAAGTCAAATGAAGCCCGAAGGATCTGTTTCTTCACAAAAATTTTAAAAAATCAATTTTATTATTTTTACAACCAACCCCTCAAAATTAAAAAAAAAATCAAATACTGATAGGAACAGGAGAATGCGTAGGGTTCTTGAGAATGACGAATAAATCAAAATGAATCAATAAGAAAAAACTTTATATAATATTTCGATAAAATTTGGTTACAATAAAATAAAATTCTTAAAATACAAAGAATAAACGGTAGATACAATCCTATAAAATATAATTTTCACGAAACGAAAACAGTAATACAATAACGTTTGTGAAAGAAAAGATAGCATCATAGTTTTGGAAAATCGTTCGATAAAATTTACGAAATTAAATTAACAAATATTTCAATTTCACAGGATCATCGATAATAATTTAAAATTTAAAATGTGCGATAAAACAGATCATCGAAAAGGTATCCACCAGGGAAACAAATCAAAATCAAAAGAACACGACTCGAAGTAGACACGAAACATTAAATTAAACAAAGATAAATAAAATTGGACAAATTTTTCAACATAAACGAAACAGTAATGAAAAATAACAAATTAAAAACAATCACAAATATGAACATTACGTTTGAAGATCAAATACCGGGGGGGGGGGGATTCGAAAGAAAATAATTTACAAAACTGGACGAAATTTCTACATAATAAAGAAGAAAAATGTGCTAATTCTAGCGAAAAAAATTACTAAGCTAACGAAAAATTACTGAGATAAATGCAATAATGATTAAAAATATAATGCTTAAGTAGCAGTGATGTGATGCGGCGACGATTCAAATTAAATATATAAGTAGAAAGACGAAATTATAATGTTTGCTTATCGAAAACACTGGACTAACACTTGTACTTTTTCGATATCAAAAATTATTTCAATAATAAATCACAAAATTTTGATTATCTATATTTCATATATACCTATACTACTACTGATGATTGAAACATTGAAATAATCAACTGGATTATAATCACAACTTGACTGAGCTATTTGCCTAAGGTGACGTTTGTCTCACAGTAATGTGCATTTTTTCAGCCATCGGCGTGGTTTACGTTTTGGTTTCACTCGCAGCTCTTTGTCTTTTCGAATTTCGCGAACTAATGTATAAAACGCATCATCGACACCCATTCTAGTTTTAGCCGAAGTTTCAATACAAGGGATTCCAAACTGCTTGGCTATTTCCTTTGCTTCGGTCATTTTGACCGTCCATTGACTGAGATCGCATTTATTACCGACTAAAATCATTGGTACTTCTTCGGCATCTTTGACCCGTTTTATTTGCTCGCGGTAGGTATGGATGTCCTCGAAGGATTTGGCATTATTTACTGCAAAAACGAGGAGGAATCCCTCCCCCGTTCGCATATACTGATCGCGCATCGCACTGTATTCTTCTTGGCCGGCAGTATCGAGGATGTCGAGGAGACAAGTTTCTCCATCGATGACGACTTGTTTCCTGTAACTGTCTTCGATTGTGGGGTCATATTCGTCGACGAAATGATTCTGAATGAGCTGAATAGTCAGTGCACTTTTGCCAACACCTCCGGCACCAACAACGACGAGCTTGTATTCGGTCATCTTGGCACTATTTTAAAGGGCGATTATTGAAGAAAGCTATGTACTTACAGCGTTCATAATTGGTCGAAAATTAATAACACTTTGTATTTTATTCGTTGCACAGTTCCGAATGCAACGAACACACCTCAAGATGATAAAAATCACACATTTGAGTCTGAGTACTTAATTAATAATTATGAACGATGATGATATCGATAGCTACTGAATGAAATTGCTAATCAACCTATTGAACTATTAATTAACTAAAAATCTACGAGTACAAGAGATGAATAAAGATGAAAAATTATTATCGCATCGCCGTTGCATTTGAGATAACGATGATTCAACTTTTTGATCAAAAACAAAATCGAAAGCTCAAGGCACAGAAAAAAAAATTCAAAAATGCAAACTGCAACTAGCACTCTTAGCGGATATTTTTCTAACTACTTACTTCTTCTTGATTTCATCTGTGAAATCTCGTAAATTTTTTGTGTTTTGTTTGTTTGTTTCGAAGAAATGGAGTAACAAATTTTGTAAATACTGCTAAATGAGTAATAATTTATCGTTATCTAAAATCTTGATGGAAAGAATAGTGAAGTGACTAATTAATAATTCGTGTAACAAAATGTTATTATTGGTTTGACTAGAATTATGACGGAATATAAACTAGTGGTCGTGGGTGCAGGTGGCGTTGGTAAAAGTGCACTCACGATACAATTAATTCAGAATCACTTCGTCGACGAATACGACCCCACGATAGAAGATTCCTACCGTAAGCAAGTGGTCATCGATGGCGAAACATGCCTCCTTGACATATTGGACACCGCTGGCCAAGAAGAATACTCGGCCATGCGGGACCAATACATGAGAACTGGCGAAGGGTTCCTGCTCGTATTCGCCGTCAACAATGCGAAATCTTTCGAGGACATTTCAACCTATAGAGAACAAATTAAACGCGTCAAAGATGCCGAAGAAGTGCCCATGGTATTAGTCGGCAACAAATGCGACCTGCAACAATGGACTGTGCAAATGAACGATGCGAGAGAACTAGCACGTCAGTATGGCATTCCGTGCGTTGAAACATCTGCGAAAACGCGGATGGGTGTAGATGACGCATTTTACACTTTAGTTCGCGAAATTCGTAGAGATAAGGAGAAAAACGTTAAACATAAACGAAGACAGCATCGCAAACTATTGCGATGTGTTTTATTATAGGACCGAATTGTCCTCAAGTCGAAGGCACATATCATACATACCATTTTTCTTCTCTCTTATCTTCTTTCGTCTTCATCGTATTCGTTTATTTATATCTACCATCGATACCAATGCTACTTCCCAGTAGACAAAAATCTATTCAAATTGAACAAAAAGGAAACGAACATCTTGTGACGAAGTTATCTTCATTTAAGAATTAATCGGAAATACAAATGTGCATAAATTAAATTCCGTTCTTAATCATTATTAACTAATTATTTTCGTTCAGTTATTCAAAAAAAATATAAAAAATATAAAAAAAAGTTTATTCGAAGTAAAAATATTGTCTACTTCATAAATGTAAGTTATATAAATTGTAAAGAAAAAAAAAATGCTGAATATCAGTTTTTATTTAATTTCCATGATACGTCATTTCGCCGCTATAATTGTTAATGTAAATTTTGTTTCGCATTTTAATCGTAATCGTTGGAAATACAAAAAGTCGAATAAGCTCGTCTTCCGATTACCTTAATAATCATCGTTTTGTTGTTTATCCAGTGTTAAAATAACTTCCATTGTGAATTTTGTTAAGTATTTATTTTTCTTTATTATTATTTTTTTCGTCGTCATTTTTATCAACTTTTTTCTAATTTTTTTCTTTCTTTTTTCTTACTATTTGTTTTGCAAACAAAGCGCGCAAATATCAGAGAGGAGTTTTACCAGTTATTTTTTTAAGTTTATACCAACGAAATATAATTTCCAATCTGATTAGTGCAGAGCTTCATTGTTTCGAACTGGCCTTCGATTAATGTGAATTTATGAACATATTATTCGAGTAATTTATAAAATTTATTATTTTTCCTTACGCAATATTTTTGTCTCTTTTCATGACGCGGTAATTAAATTAATTGCTAAAGCATGTTACGATGTACATTTTAAACAAGCATTTTCAGTTTTGAATTTTTTATATTTTCTTTACAAAAATCTTCTTTATTACTTATGTAAATTTTATCATATATATATTTTTTTACTCTCATGTATTTCTTTTTTTTTCTGTTGTATTTTTAATTAATGCTTGTTACACGATTTTAAACTATTATTGTTGTGAAAATTAATAATATGCATTTCTTTTGCTTGATGGATCAACGATAGATTTTATATAATTGTTTTATTATTGTTATCCTTTTTTTTCCTTTTTTAAATATTTAGAATGTTATCCAATATGTTAGTATCAGACTATCAGCCAAGCAAATGGTATTCTACGTCCGAAATAATTGAAAAAGAGAATTCGTTCAACAGTAAAATGTAATACGTATATTCATACAAAATACATTTTCCAATCAAAATTCAATTTGTTATTGCTTATTAAAAAAGATAGTACTCTAGTTATGTTACACACAAGAACCAAGGATAAGGGAAAGGGGGCGTGGCGGATAATAAAACCATCGATCGAGACCAGCTCGAAGGAGATGAGAGAAAACATGGTATAAAAATCAAATACTAAGTAATACTGGTAAAAAAACGATACTACATATAAATAAATATTTATATTTTGCTAGAAAAATGTAAAATTCTTTTAATTTTTTAGAAAAAAAAATGAAAGGGGACCAGCGCCATTAAAATATAACTCCGTCGACATTTTAAAGCATTATTAGTTGAATGGGATGAAATTTTGGTATTAGGAATAACATGATGTAAAAATACTACATTAATACTGGTACAAAACGACCTACATAATCGATAGTACATTATATTATTATAAATATGTATATCATTCGAACGTAATAACGTCTTTCATATTTAAAAAAATAAAATGATAATTTAAAATTCGTTCAACAAATTAACAAAAAAATGGTAGGTACTAGGTAGGGGAAAACAAAAACTCGTATTTTTACGTATATGACGGAATTCGCTTCGAACAAACAAACGAACAAACAATTAAGGAAAATTTAACCAAAACAGACAACATGTAAAATATTTATAACTCTAATTCCTTAAAATAATGTCTGAAATATACGGGCGTGTTTAGGTTGGGATTGTCACAACGTAGGTACATTTTCGAGTCACGTTCTGCCGGCGTTAGACTCTCCAGAGCTGTCTGGTATTCTCTATCGAAAGCGCCTGGAAAAAAGATACAGGAGTTAGAATAATTTATAAGAATGCAGGATTTCGTAATTATTTTGAATTTTAATAATACTTTGATCAATGTTCTCTCTTCCTAGAGCAACGAAGGCTAAAAATAGTATATCTCTGTACAGCGAATAATTATGATTGATTCCGTGGCTTTTAAGTTTTAGTCTTTCGGCAGCTACACGTCGCACTGGATCGGCCAAATCGCAATATTGTATACTTGATATTACACGTTCCATCAAACTGTAAAAAATAACTTGGTTAGAACAACTTTACACAAAAAAATGTGATTTTTTTTTTATTTTAAAAAAATAGAGATGATTTTATTCTGAAAAAATTGAGAAATATGTTACTCCCCCTCCCACCCAAAAAAATTATTATAAAAATAAAAGACTTCAAAAAAAATTCGGAGATTCCCCCCTCCCCCCGAAAAATTGAGACATGTAGGTAGGTATTCATTCTCATAAGAGTTATGAAAAACTTTTATTCCAAAAAAGAGGTTTTTTTTTTCAATAAAATTAAAAACATTTTTAATGCAAACAAATTAAATAATTTGTATTTCAAAAGAATTCAGAGATTTTTTTATTCCTTTTTTTTCTCCAAAAATTTAAAAAATAATATTTCTACGCGAGAAATCAAAAAAAAAAAAAAAAAATTAAAATGAAAAAGTTCTCTTAAATATCTGTTAAGTTTTTTTATTCCCCAAAAAATGCTAAAAATTTCATGTTCCATTTTTTTCCCCTTTAAAAAAATTAGAAAATCTCCAGCATCAAAAAATTGGCTTTTTTTATTCCAAAAACTCCAAAAAGTGTTTTTTTCAAAATTTTCTGCATAAAAAAATAGGATTTTTTATTCAAAAAAATCAGAATTTTTTTCTCCAAAAATTTAAAAAATATTTCCAAGTATGCGAGAATTTTTTCTCAAAAAATTAATAAAAGTTTTTTTCACCCCATCCCCCCCTCCCTCCAAAAAAAATTGCTAAAAATTCTATGTTCTATTTTTTTCCTTTAAAAAAATTGAAAAAACTTTTGCATCAAAAAAATTTTCTGAAAAAAATTTCTCCCAAAAATTGAAAAAGGTTTATTTACTTCCCCCCTCACCCCCTAAAAAATGTTAAAAGTTGTAAATTCCATTTTTTTTTCGCTTTTTAAAAAAATTGAAAAATCTTCTGAATCAGAAAAATTGACATTTTTATTTTCATGTGTGTCAATTTTTTTCAAAAAAAAAACAGAACATTTTTAATTCAAAAAAATTCAGATTTTCTTCTCCAAACATTTTGAAAAAAAAAATCTTAAAAAATTTTCTGCAAAAAAATTTGAATGACCCTCCCACCCCCTAAAAATATTATCTTTTTTATTTTTCTAAAATTTAAGGATGTTTTTCTTTGAAAAATCCAACGATTGAAAAAATATTTCTATACGAGAAAACTGTAGAATTTTCTTTACAAACATTTTCTCAGGAATAATTTTTTTTTAATTTCTCCTAGAGAATTAAAAAAAAATTATTCCTCCAAAAATGCTAAAGTTTTTTATTCCAAAAATTCAAGATTTTTTTTTCTTTAAAAAAATGGAAAATCTTCCACTGCAAAAAATTGAAACATTCTTTATCCGAAAATTAAAAAAATATTCTATACAAGAAAACTGTTTGAAAATTTTTTATTTCCAAAAAAATGCTAAACCTGTTTTATTCCAAAAATTCAAACATTTTCTTCCTTGAAAAAAAAATTAAAAACCATCTGCAAAAAGAAATTAGCATTTTTTCATTCCAAAAACCGTTTCAATTTTTTTCCAAAAAAAAGGCAGAACATTTTCTATTACGAAAAATTCTAATTTTCTTCATTAAAAATTTAGAAAAATGTTCTCAAAAAAAAATTTATTCCCAAAAAAATGTCAAAAAATTTTCATTCTAAAAATCAAAAGATTTTCTCTGAAAAAATTTGAAAAATTTTCAACATCAAAAAAATTAAAACATTATTAATTTATTCCAAAAAATTCAGTATTTTTTTCAAAAATTTGAGATTATTCAATAAAAATTGAGGATTTTTTCCTACAAAAAGAATGGATTTTTATTTCGAAACAAAAATTTAAATTTCATACTATTGAGAAATTTATGCATTTAAAAAAAATCAGACATTTTTTCTATTTAGCATTTTTTTTCCCAATAAAATATGTACATTATAGAGGTTTTTTTTTCAAAAAAAAAAAAAAAAAAAAAAAAAAATTCCAGAAAAATTGAAAAAAAATTTTTTTTAGAAAAAATGAGACAATAATGAGGATTTTCTTATAAAAAAGAACACGAGTAATTTAAAAAAAATTTATACGGACGACAAAAGAGTTTTGTTGGAATTTTTTTTTTCAAAAATTTGTTTTAAAATGTTTGTTTTTACTCCAAAAAATTTAGGAAATTTTTCCCGAAAAATTGTGATTTTTTTCTCCGCCTCCCCTCGCTATTTTCAGAGTTTTACAGCGTGCAACTCATTTTACTTTTCAACATTTTGATGTATCTCGAGCGTGTTTCCGGCCATGAAAACTATTACGTAGGTAATCGCAAAGCGATGATTCAAAACCATACTAACCTTCTAGGTATAGTTGTATTATCGGTGAGTAATGCGCTCAACAGGTCGCTTTCTTTGTCGTTCTTATTCCACAGTACGTACATAGGATAACCGACCTGAAAAAATATCATCATTCCAGGTTAGATTTTTTCAATCAAAAACCTAGATATCCAAAAGATCAACTTACTTCTTCGTATAAAATTGGATTATCCCACAATGTCCTAACGAGAACATGTCTATGATCACATTCAGCCCATGAAGGATGGAACGCAGATACATCTCGAGTACCGATCACTGAATTCGCATGTAAGCACAATCCCGTCACGTGGGATGGTGCGGCAATTCGTTCGAATACCCAAACCTAAAGTAAATCGATTTAAAAATACGTGATCGAGCTAAGAGTCTCATTTGATCAATTTTTAATTACCATATTCCAATAAATGATGGGATGTTCGTCGACGAAAGAAGAACGTGTAAGGGATGCATCTCCTTCGGTATTCAATATAGACTCGAGTTCTTTACGTAAAACCAAAGGATTTAAATAAGGTACGATGATAGGCTCCAAGGTGTGCACATTTTTTGATTTGATATCCTCTTCGGTGGCTGACATATCGACAGAAGCTCGACTACCGCCAATTGAATTAACCGAAGTGTTCAGTTTATTGAACGAGCTTTTCCTTCGGACTCTTTCTAAAGAAGAAGATACGCTTTCTTGGCTTGTGAACCGAGAAGAAATTTCCGCACTGCTGCGGTAGTCGAGGACAGATACATATAAAAATGGTACGGTTGCTTTATCACAGAACGGACACCTGAACAAATGAAATTAATTAGGGTCATACTGGGGTAATTAGAAGTTAGCACAATTTTTTATTTCTTTTCTGACGTACTTAGTATTAAGATTAGAGTCTTCTGGTAACCATCCAGCCATGATTTCTTCGTCGTATATAAGTGAAGCACATTGGTGGCATTTTGAGCACGTAGTCATGATAAGCTCGATAGCAACCGGAATACGATTATCGCGGATAACTTTCGGATACAGGCGTTCGTTCAATAATGCCAACGATTGTTGAGACGATGTTGGCGAGTTCTCTCCTGAAATAAAAATGGCCAAATTAAATTCGTCGTTTTGAGAAATAGTACATTCAGAAGAAGAAATAAAGTGCGATCAAAATTTAAAAAATTAGCTGGATTCAATTTTTTATTAACCCCCTCTTCTAGTCCTAGGGCCAGATGGAATAATTTTGGATAAGTAGGTATTCCAAAAATTTCGGTAGGACCCCTCACATAAAAATGATTTTAAAAAAATTCACTTAATTTTTTAAATGAAAAAATTGTGGGTATTGATTTAAAACTATTTTTTACGATATACCTAAAAAAAAATGTGGAAATTTTTTCAAAATAAAAAATATAAATAAAAATGAAATTATTTTATTTTATTTTTTGAAATAAATAAAAAATTGTTTTGAATTACCTATTATTTAAAAAAAAGTAAAATTGATAAAAATTACCTTGAGTTTTTTCTAAATGGAATTTTTTTTAAAAATGATGTAAAAAAATTGTGACAATAAATTTAAAAAGTTTTGTCCAAAACTTGGGGTGAGGAAATTGTTAAAGTTGATTCTTGAATTTTTTTTTTCAAAAGAAAAAATTGAACAAATTGGTTCAAATTTTTTCAAAAAAAAAGAAGGAAAAATTGGATTAGGTAAAATTATTTTTTAGAATTGGATTAAAGTTCTTTATTTCAACTTATTTTTTTTTCAAAATAAAATAAAATTTGAAAAACTATAAAACTGAACAAACCAAACTCGGCGCTTCGCGCCTCGCCAGGGGGGGCTTCGCCCCCCCTGGACCCCCTGGTTGGCTCTATTTCCATACTAAACATAGTATATGCTTTTACTCCGTAACAAAATGTCTAAAAGTCACGAATATTAATTTCCACGGAAATTTAAAAGTCTAAAAAGTATAATAATAAAAAAAAAAATTGAAAGTTTTAGAATGTCTGACAAAATGTCTAAAAGTGATCAAAAAATGATAAAATAATTAATTTCCATGGAAATTTAAAAATTTTAAATGTCTATAATAATAAAATATCAAAAAGTCATTAAATTTATAAATAAAAGTCATAAAATTTCTAAAAAAATTTACAAGTTTCAAAATGTCTAACAAAATGTCTGAAAATCATCTTTCTAAAAAAATTCCAAGTTTCAGAATGTTTGACAAAATGTCTATAAAATGTCTAAAAGTCATAAAATTTCAAAAAATTTACAAGTTTCAAAATGTCTAACATAATGTCTAAGAAGTCGAATTTATTGAAAATTTTGTTTTTTTATGTCATCCAAAACTAACCTAATGTAACCTAACCTAACCCAATTTGGTGTCGGATTTTGGTGTCGGATTTTTGGGTCGGATTTTCCTGTCGGATTTTCCTGCCATTTTTTTCCATTTTGGTCACCGTAAAAGCATATATGTACTATGCTAATACTATGCTAAAAGAATTTGAGATTAATTTTTTTCAATTAATAAAAAAGGTTGGTTTAATTTTGTTTGTTTATTTTTATATTTTTTTAGTACTTACATAGAATCATAGAAATGAGTTATTCAAGTTAAATAAAAACATTTTGGATTTTTTTTTGTGTTAGTAAAGATAAAATTGTAAAAATTGATAAAAGAATTTCTAACAAATTTTTTTTTTTAACATGAGTAAATATTAAAAAAAATTATTTTAAAATTATTTTGTTTGTTGACAAAAAAATTAAAAAAATTTGTTTAGGTATCTACTTATTTTAAAAAAATGTAAAAATTGATAGAAAAATCAGATGAAATATTTTTGAGAAAAAAAATCGATCATTTATAGGGATTTTTTCCCAAATTCAATGAATTTCTGAATGATTTTGGAACAAAAAAATCTTAATTTTATTTGTAGCAAGAAAAAAAAATTTGTAAATTTTTGGGAGTGAAAATTTTTTTTCATGTTTTGGGATGAAAAAATCTCTTACTTTTTTTTAAGGTAAAAAAGTTTCCTGATTTGGGTAAATTTTTCTTCAAATTTTTTGAATAAAAAAATTTCTTATTCATTTTTTTCATTTTCTGGAGGGGAGGATGTCTCAATGTTTTTAGTGAAAAAATTTCTCATTTTGCTTGGTGGAAAGTTTCTCCTTTTTTTTTTTTTTTTTTTTTTTTGGAAAATGCCTTGTTTGACATAGGAGGGGGGGAGGGGGTACACAACGTTCTCGATGAAATTTTTTTTCAGTTTTTCGGGGGAAATTCTTCAAATTTTTGCAGAAAAAAATTTCTCAATCTTTTGGTAAAGAAAAATTCATATATTTTTATGAAAAATTTCTTAATTTTTTTAGAGCGGATTTCTCAATGTTTTCGGTGGAAAATTTTTCAATTTGATTGAAGAAAATTCCGTAATTTTTTTGAATGAATTTGGGGGGGGGGGGTCCTCTCACCGTTTTCGGTGAAAAAAAAATTGTTCTTCTGTTAGATGAAAAATTCCTTAATTTTTTTAGCAAAAAATTCTTTCATTTTTTGTTGAGAAAATTCTTTACTTTTTTGGTGAAGAATTTCTCATATTTTTAAATGAAAAATTCCCTAATTTTTTGGTAGAATTTTCTTAAAATATTTTCGATGAAAAAATTCTCAAAGGAAGATTTCATCATTGTTCTCGAGAAAAAGTATCTTCCTCTTGCTTGGTGAAAAATTTGTCAAGTTTTTTTTTGTGTAAATTTTTATTTTTCAATTCTACATTTTTTTGGTGGAAAATTCCTCAATTTTTTCGTCTAGAAAAATTCTTATACTTTTTCGTTTATAAAATTCTACACTTTTTTGGCGAATAATTCCTCAATTGAGGCAAAATAAAGTACTGAATTATTTTCTTCAATATTGATCAAAAATTATTTTTTCAACATGAAAATAATTTGTAAAAATGTTTGTGAATGTTTTAAAAAATAATTATCTTTTTAATAGGAAAAAGTTGTCTGTTTTTTTTTCTCAATACCTAAATAAAAAAAAAGTTAAAGTTGATGAGGAATTTTTTTTCAAAGTAAAAAAAAAAAGTAGAAATCAATTTAAAAATGTACAGTGTATAAATAAAAATTTCAAAATATCGAAAAATATTTAAAATTATTTAAAACACGAATTATTTTTCCGATTTTTTTTTCAATTTTCTTGCTAGAGGGAGATTTTTGAAAAAAGGGGAGCGAATCCTTGGGAAAAGGGAACTTCAAAAAAGTGGAACCCCAGCTCAATAAAAAAATTACGTCCTAGAATACAAATCAACCATAAAATCACCTCTAACCTTGCGATCGTAAGAACGATTTTTTCTCATTTGCGACTGAACTAAAAATTAACAAATTTGACTCGGTACTCACCCAAAGGTTGCAAATTCGATGTGCTTCCTTTTCTACTACCATCGCTGAATAATTCTTTTAAATTAGCTCCCCACGAGTCTAGCTGCATTGAAACGGACGAAGGAGAAAATTCGCTCGATATTTTCCTCTTGACGGGCGTCTCTTCTCCACCAAGACTAGCGACACCGTTATGAACATTCAAAGTCTCGTTTTCATCTTCTAAGTATTGCCTGCGAAGGTAGGTAATATTATGTTAGATTTTTCTAGAGACCGGTCCAAAATCCACCCAACTCTCTGAGGGTTAGTTCCAGACTTACCCATCTTTCGAAGGTGTAGCATTTGTAGAAATGGCTTCCTTTATTTCGTCGATTTTTTTAGTCATCGTTGAAGCTGCACTCTTGAGCGTGCTCAAACCACCCATGATCAAGTCGTTCGTCTTCTTACTCGTCAAGCTGCTCGGGCTGTGGAACAAAAATACAATCAGTTTGACGAAATTTCTCAAAACAAAACAAAAAAGATACAATTTTCAAAAACAAAAAAATCAACAAGAATCACAATTTAAGGTAAAAAAAAAATAAGAAAACAAAGATCACGCGCACCACACATCCTACCTGAAACTATTAAAAGCGTTTTCGATCATTTGTGTTCCTATACGAATATCCGAATTTCTTAAACTGAACCGGGAAGGTGAAAATCGACTACAGTGATCAAGAAAGAAGCAAAGAAAAATGAAACAAAACGGTTTTAAAAAGCAAGAAGTAGTAAACTTGTGTCAGGTAAAAAATAATACAATAACAAATCAGATTTCAAAGGCTATCAAAACCAACGCATCACGAGCGAACACGTTACAATCCAAGCCAATGAATCCGACTAGTTACACAAATAAAAAAAGCAACTACTGGCAAACATCATACCAAAATGTAACAAAAAATAAAACAAGCTTTCAACACGAAACTCTGATTTTATCATCAACACCGCAGGACTCACCTAAACGGTAGCTTGAAATTCGAGCTCAGATTACCCAGCCCTGTTTTGAAAGGACTGCCTTGCTCGGCGCTTTCGCGTACATCGGCGGGTAAAGTAGAAGCCCTTGAGACAATCTTATCATCTGACGAATCGTTCAACTCTTTTAATCTGGAATCGTCGTCTTCGTCGGAGGTACGATCGATTCCGCTGCCAGTCGAATGATGCAGACTAGTTTTTCTCGTCGCGTCCCATTTTTCCTTCCTTCGATCGAACAAAACCGGTGTTCCGGTCCGGTCAAGTTCGATTTCCGCCGACACGCTACGTATGGTTTCTAAATTTGGTAACTTTTGGACACCGCACGTGTCTTCGATTTCTTTCTCGAGGTTTAAAGCTCCCAGAGGATCGTTTTCAGTGACCGGTGTACGTACTGGGCTTTTCAACGAAGGCGAGCTACAAACTCGGTTCAATGATTCGGTTTCTTCTTTACGACGTATTTCTTCCAATGAGCAAACCGATGTTTTTCTGAAAGGTAGCTCTGTAGGTGTTTTAGTGAGCCGGCCGGTGCCACTTAGAGACATGATGATTTTATTATTTATTGCTCTTTTACAGAATGAGTTGCAGTTCACCATTAGATCGTCCATGCTTCCTGTGAAATGAAAAATTTCGTCGTGTTAAAAAATAAAATAAACGTTATTCGTGTAGAATCAGAGCTGGCCACAATCTTATTTTTTAAGAGTAAAAATATTTGCCAATTTTTGGAGAATAATTATATCTCAATTTTTTGGGAGGTACATATAAAATCCTTGCGATTTTTTAGAAAGAAGTTTTTTAATTATTCTGGATTAAAAATTTTCAAATTTTTTTCTGAGAAATCAATTTATTCACCATTTTTTTGAAGTTATAAAATTTTTCTCAATTTAAAAAAAATTGAATAAAATATTGCTTATTTTTTTTCTTTTTTGGAAGAAGAAGAACGTCTCTCTAAAAAAATCCAATTTTTTACTTCAATTTTTGTGCAAAAAAGAAAATCTTACAATTTTTTGAAAAAAACAAATCTTTCAAATTTTCAGAGCAGGATCTCTCAACTCTTCTTTAGTTAATCACTCAATTATTTCGGAGATGAAGAATAGGTATTTATTTAATTTTTTTTTTTTTCTAAAAGAAATTCAAATTTTTTGTCTCTATTTTTTAAAAATTTCATAATTTTTACAAGAAAAAAAAAAAATTTCAATTTTTCTTAGCGAGGAAGACTCTCCTAATTTTTGTAGGGAAATGAATACTTCGCAAATTTTCGTAGTAAAGAAATTTCTCAACTTTTCAAGTGAAAAAATATCTTATTTTTAGAGAGAAAAAAAGAAATCCCAATTTTTTGTCTAATTTTTTTGCAAAAAAAAAAATCTTACGAATTTTCCTTGCAAAATATCTTAGCTCTTTTAAAATGATGAATTCGCTCAATTTTTCGAAATAGAAAATTTCACAAAATTTTTGGAGTAGGTGTACTTAAGTTAAAAAAAAATGCTGACTTTCTTTAGGTATAAGAAAAAAAATCTGCAAATTTGTTGATATTAGAAAAAATTATTTTTTTTGGTGGGGGGGGGGGGGCACAGTGGGCTGAGAAAAATTCTAGGTGGCCAAAATTCCAAAAATCGAACTATCTCAAAATCGAAAAATACTTATCACATCGTGTTCAGCACCCTTCAGAGCATCTAGAATGACATATGCGAGATTTTTCAGTGCTCATCTCATTCCTACAGAAACGCATGAAGTGGGCGGAGTTTATAGTCAACTAGTTGCTAAACGCTGTGCATGTTTTTCAACCGCGTGTTATCCTAATCAGATCTGTGTTTACATTTTTTGTGAAACTTGTTTTATATAGCATTTTTTATGCTGATTTCGAATTTGCATTCATTTTTTAGATTCGATGAAAAGCAACGCCAGAATTAGCTATTCAAAGTAAGTACTTTTTTACAATTTCATTTTTAAGTAAGTGGGCATACAAAAAAATGCTAAAGGTTGCCAAAAAATCGGTTTCTGGATATTACCTCCTTAGAATGTGTACTTTCACACAAAATTTTCACTTTTTGCCTAAACTCGCCTATTTCGCCACAAACTCCCCTTTTAGCCTCAAAAAGTGGTAAAAATGCTAATATTATTTTTTTTTCTCACTCATTAATTTGCTCTTGATTTTTTGAAAATTTATTCAATCACTTCCGATTGATCATTAATCTATACGCTTTTGTTTCAACAGTTTTTGTTATTTGTTTTTACCCCACTTCTCTTCTAAAAATTGATACATATTTAAGACTAAAAGGGGAGTTAGTGGCCAAACGGGCGAATTTCAGCAAAAAATGAAAATTTTGTGTTGAAGTACACATTCTAAGGAGGTAATATCTGGAAACGGATTTTTTGGCAACCTTAAGCAATTTTTTGTAAGCCCACTTACTTGAAAATTAAATTGTAAAAAAAGTACCTAACTTAGATACTTATTTAAACAGCTGATTTTGACATTGCTTTTCATTAAAATTTGCAACTTATTTGTTCCCAACGCTAGAGTCCACTTGAATTTGAAGTAAAAATTTCATCCGTAATGTGATTAGAGGCTTGAGAGACATACATTTTGAAACTCTTCACAGAAAATTGGAAAATTTTGAAATTTGTCTCCCTCCCTTTGAGACCAAATTTTGATTTTTTTGGGAAAAACTGCATTAAAATCGTAATCAAGAGATTTAAAAACATATATTTTGATACCCCACACGAAAAATGGATAAATTTTGATATTTGCCCTTCCTCCAGGGGCTCCTGTTGGGTTTTGAGTCAAATGACCACGAAAAATGGATTCAGCGTACTCGAAAACCCCCATATGTCAAGTTTCAGAGTTTTCGCCACCTAGAATTTTTCTCAGCCCACTGTGGGGGGGGGGGGGGGGGTGACGGGTAAAAATTTGTTAATTAATTGAAAAAAACATTTTCTTGAAAACATCTCTCAATATTTTGGAATAGGTAGAAATATTTCATTTTTTCGGAGCAAACACCTGCTTTTCTGGAAAAATTACAATTTTTTTCAAAGGAAAAAAGTTTTTCGATTTTTTGGGGTAATTTTTTTTTCTATTTCTCTCCACCAAAAAATTTTTATATTTTTTCAAGAAATTTTTTTTAAATTTTTGTACAATTTTTTTGCGATGGAGAAGAAAATCTTTCAAATTTTCAAAGTAGAATTTCTCAGCTCTTTTCGAACAACAAAATAGCTCGATTTTCTGGGGTCAAAAAATCTTTATTTCTTTTTCCAAAAGAAATCATAATTTTTGGTATCAATTTTTTTTCAAATCTGTCATTCTATTTGAAAAAGAAAGATTGTAGCGAGATATTTTTAATTTTTTTTTTTTTTTTTGAGAAGAAATCTCTCAAAAATTTTTTAAAATTTTGTAAAGAAAATTCTCAACTTTGTGGAGTGGAAAGATATTTTAATTATTTTGGAGAAAACTTTTAAAAAATATATCTCATATTTTTTATGCTAATTTTTTTGCACTTACTAGGTAAAAACATTCAAATTTTTTAAGGTAAAAATTTTTTCTGTTTTTCTGGAGGAAGAAAATCTCTTATAGTCTTTAAATTTTTTGATTTTTTTTCTTCAAATTTTGGTGGAGTCATTTTGGAAGAAAGAAATTCTTTAATTTTTTGAAATAGAAAAATGACAGATACTCAATTTTTCGACTAGAAATATTCTCTTAATTTTTGCGGAGAAATAAATTCTTTAATTTATTGGAGCAAAAAAAGCATAAAAAATTCTCAATTCTTAAACTTGAAAAATTGGTTTAAAAAAGTCTTAATTTTTTGGAGAAAAAATCTGTTTTTTTTTCAATTCATTTTTTTGCCTAATTTTTTTTACATTTCTTTTTTAAATTGAAATTTTAATGTTTAGAGAGGTGTTTTTTTAATAAAAAAAATGTTATCAATTTTTTTTATGAGTAAAAAATCTTTTACTGATTGGAGAGGGGAAAAAACTTCTAACATTCAGCATTGAAAAAATTTCAACCCAGCACCCTTCAGACAAAAAATTGAGCTACACGCCAGAAAATTTCCAGTTGCCAGCCCTGCCCTGTGCAGAATGATTTAAAACATAATGAAACAAACCTGTCCCAGAACTCGGTAGCGTTTCAACCGATGAATTTTGGCTTTCACATTTCGGATACTCTTTCAGCTTATGCAACCCGATACTATTCTTCCTCGTAATAGGTTGTTTATTCATCGAATAATTCGGTACACAGGGATTCATTCCAGGGCGAGAATTATTATCAAATTTTCCATTCGCCGAATCGTTATTGGCCATATTAGCCTTTTGGATTTTAATCTCTTGGAGATTTTTCAATATTTGAGCATCGCTGGCGAAGCTTTCAGATCTGTAGAGTAAAATAACAGTCGTTCAGATAAGCTCAAATTGAAGTTTTAAGTGCAGAAGTAGAAATATTTACCTCGTTAATAGTTGATAACAGTCTGAAGTCTCGTGAGATGTAGGTTTACTGTTGGTATTCTGATTTGGGATATAATTATGATAATGTCTGGTCGCTCTGGGCGATAAATTCGGCACAAATTCCGAGCAAGAACCACTTCTAGTGCGTTTGGTTCTATTTCAAAAATACAAAATGATAATTTTAAACGAATCAACTTCCAGTAAAAGGGATCATTCCAGCAGAAAAAATATTATTACCTCGTATTAGATCGTATTCTCGGAGGAGAACTATAAACAGAAGCGTTCTTCTCGAGTATCGAAGATTTGACGTCGTTTTCCGAGAAATTAGGAATTGTGACTCCTCCAGTCATCAACAAACCAGCGCTGCTTTCATCTAGTTGAATAAAATTATAAATTAATAATTAATTGCTGATTTTGATTCTTGTTAATATTCTCATCAGTTCGACTTACATTGCTGTTGATTAATGGTCGAGCCTTGGTTACGAAATGGCCCCGTTGTCTTCACAATGCTGCCCATTCTCGAACAGAATCGATTAAATGTGGCTATATCTCTGGACGTAATCGTACTGGATCGTCTGATATTAGCACCTGCACGAAGAGGAAATATTAACATGGGGTAATTAACTAAGGGGATGAATTCGGCCAAATTGAACCAAGCTACCGCAGCTAAAAGTGTGCACGAAAGGTGTCGAGTTATTCTACGCGATACTCACCTTCGAGCAACGAATCGTCTTCATTTTCCGAGAATGCCGACGGCTCGGTTGTGCTCTCGGAATACTCAGTTTTAGAAATTTGTTCGCTTACCGGTGAATCTGTCTCGTTAACTTCGGTACTTTCGTTGTTCAACTCGCACGATGAACTTTTATACCCAATGTCGCTTTGACTTCCTACGTTATGTACAATAAGCGATAAGAATACGTAAGCGCTTCGAACACAACTTAAGCATTACTTGGGCGAAACCAAAAACAATATAAATAATACGATAACTAGGAGCGAATAGGTATCTACAGTAGCTTATGAAGCATTCACCATACTAAAAGAGTCGATTGGAACATCTACGAGAGAAGAAATTACACCTTAAATATAACTCAAAATTCAACCAGGCAGCTCTCAAGCTTGCGAATATTTTCCAGCTAAAAACGTACTGCTGTTCTCTCGAAAGCGAAAATTGTTGAAAATAGAACTCCAAAACGAAGCCAATCTAACCTAGCTAACGATACTTACCACTACCAAACATTATATTAATATTTTTCGACGCTTCGTAAGCGCAATTCTCGTTGATCAGAGGTAAACCGTCGTTCAACGTGATGTCTTCGACTTGCATAGATGATCTTCGTTTACCAGCCTCTTGGCCCATCTTTTTCAACAATGCTGTAGCATGTATGACGTTCCTACGAACCAAAATACAATTGTAAATTAAATCTGAACGAGTTACAGAGTTCACCTACGAGTTTTCTAGTTACCTTAATTTATTCCATAAAAGCTGGCTAGAGTTGCTCATATCAGAGGGCCATTTTGATTCGAGCACAGCTCGATTATAAAATCCGTACGTGATGGCGTTAGGTTGGACGCCGCTGCGTTTCATTAAAAATAATAACTTCACCGCCAACATAGGTTGATTATAAACACCGCATAGCTGCATCATAACTCGGTAACAAACCTACCGAAAAAAATTGATTATTGGAAGGGAAATTATTGTAGGGTTTATTTCGATCTAAGGACGTACTTCGTCGGTAGGTTGAAGACCAGTCTTTTGTACTCTGGCTAGTAAATCGTAAGCTAATCGTAATGTGAATGTAACTCTGTGTTCCGTAAATAATACGTAACTTGGTAAATGAATAAACCATAGACTGAAACATGACAAAATAACATAAAAAAAATTGATAATATTATGTCCTATTTCTCAGAAAACTTTTGAAATATTTCTTTGAAAAAATTATAAAAATTTTATTGTAAATTTGAAAAAAAATTATAAGATTTTCGAATTATTTCAAAACAAGTTCGAAATATTCTCCTTCAAACTTTTATTTAAGATGAACTTATTGAAAATTAAAAAATATATTTTTACGGAAAAGTGTTGAAAAATATGTTTTTCTTTCCAAAAACTCATTTCAAGTATTTTTGTAAAAATCAAGTTGAACTTTCATTTTTTTTTTCAAGAGAATTTCGAAAAATTTCAATTTCTTTTCAAAAAACGTTTTGGAAGATTTTTTGTGAAAGTTGAAAAAATTTGTATAATTTTTGAATTCCCCCCCCCCCCCAAAAAAAAAAAATTAAAATTAAAAATATTTTCGTAAAAAAATCCAAGTTAATTAGTAATTACTAAGGTATTAAAAAAAAAAAATTATAAAATTTTTGAATTTTTAAAAAAGTTACAAGATTTTTTTGTGAAAGTTGAAAAAATAATGACCATGATTTTTAATTTTTTCCAAAAAAATTTGTGAAAATATAAATACAACCTGTAAAGTTGATGAATTTTTTCTGGATAATTTCAAAATATTTCTATCCATTTTTTATAAGAATTTATTATGAATTTTAAAAAAATATGTTAGATCGAAGGACTTTCAATTTTGAAAAAAAAAACGTTGATGGGATTCATGAATTTTTTTTACAGAAAGATTTTGAAGTATTCTTCTCAAAAAAATCTTTAATGTGAATAGTTCTGAAAAATTTGGGAATTCTTGGTTAAAAATATTTATTGAGAACTTTTATGTTTTACATATATCTTCATTTCGCAATTTGTTTCCAAGAATTTTTTTTAACAAAGTAAGTATATTTTTAAAAACATTTTTCAAAGTAATTTTCGTTTTTTTTTTCAAAAATAAAAAATAAAAACTGAGAAACTGTTTGTAACGATTTCTAAAACTGTCTTTTCAAAAAAATGGGAATCAAGGGTGTATTTTTTGAAAAAAAGAAATGCATATAGATCCAGCCCTTATTTGCTCACCTGTAACAAGTGCCTAAGAGACACTTGGACCACAGCTCAGGAGAACAAAAATATTTACGAGCCAACTTCTGGGCACTTTTTACTTCGTATTTAGTTCTTCTGGCTAGCGGACTTCCTGGCACTGCTGACATTCCGGCCACTTCTAAATAATTATTTCTGATTCCTTTCTGGCAGAAGTACATTGGATTCAAAGCGAAGCCATTCTGAAAAATATTTCATTTATAAATATTTTTTGAACCAAAATTTAAACCAATTTTGAATGATTATAATATGATTTTTGTATAATTTTTGTTTTTAATTTTCGACTTGTAGATATTTACTTGATATGTATGATTGGACATTTGAACGGAATTATGGGGTGCGTTGTTTTCGGGAGGGGAAACAAACACAGTCCTTTCACTTTGATGCGATTCGTCCAACTCTAAAAGGTGTACATCAGTCTCATCTTGCTCATTCTACCAAAATAAACATTAAAAAAAATTAAATAAAAATATGAAATTATTTAATATGACCAGAAAGTCCATCTGCAACGTACTTTTTCGATACACTCGTCGAAGAAAGCTAACCCAGCTTCTAAATCAGAAACAAATGATCGTTCTTCTATAAATCTGATGAACATCTGGGTATGGGTAATCATCGAATAGAATTTCTGGTATGATCTATCTCGAGATCGTAGAAAACCTGTAAAATATAAACGTTAAAATATACTGATTTACTTTTCGAAAATTTTAAAAATCTATTAAACTCACTTTGCAAATCGAATAAAGAATTGGTGTCTGTAGCTCCGATGGTTGGAGCTTTTGTTAAAGGCATTAGGTAAGATCTGTAACCTTTTAAAATGTGTACCATGAATCTTAAAAATGCTTCTTGAATTTCAAGTTCTAAACTTTGCTGTAAAAAAACAAAAAAAATAGAAAAAGATAAGTTAAAAATAAACTTTAAAATAAAAATTAAACTAAATTAAGAAATAAAAAATATTTTAAAAATTCATAAAATGAAAATTATAAAATAACAAAAATAATCAAATATATTTTATCGATTAATTTATCGCCAAACCAACCAACCTCTTTCCTCTTCAAGTGAAAATCTTTATCAATATTCATATCTTTATTGTTCGCATTTTGTTGTAACATTTGTAAAAAAGAATGCAATTTTTGATACGTCAGCTCTAACGAATTACGTAAAACCCTGGCAGCTTTCTTAGGTAACAACTTGGACGTTAAATAGCGTTTCTTTTCGCATCTGTAAGAATAACCACGTAAACATATCATTTGGCAATTTTCCTATCTCCGGAGTTACTTCGGTACTTACACAGTAATATTATTAGTATCCAAATCGACGCAGTTCACATCGGAAGGTGGATCGTATAAATCAAAAAACCTCGAATCGACGCCGATCAAAAAGGGCACAGGTGCGTGTAAGACTTCGGCTAAACTTAGAGGGCACAATGGTATATAAGGGCACTGCCATTTAAACGGAAATATAATCTGAAATAATAACACCACCATAAGAAACCGTCTAATGGTAAAATAAGTACATAGGTAAAAATTCCATACGATCTTACCATTGATACAGCTTCTGCGACAGCGGTTAATACATCCGGTCTTAAGGAATGAATTAACAATTTTTGTTCGGTTAATGCGCATAACAATAACAATAAACAATTATCCGGGCCTAAGTTCATGAGCATTTGATGGAACCCAGCTCCGCTGCGTTAAACATAACAATTGCATTATTAATATCGAGTTGCCACCGAACATAGATACCATATTACCGAATAAGATATTAATTAATCGAAGATTTAAATTCTTCGTTCGACGTCGTACGAGTCGATCAGATTAATGACCTTGTAATAATAGAGAATGTATTCGAACGATTTCAGCTTTCAGCGCGGGGTCCAGATTTATATGTATACAAACATTATTAATATAGTTACAACGGTGTTAAATTAATTATACCTTCTTGGAAGTGGTAAATCTTCTGGCTGCGTTAAAATCAGTCTTTCCGTCGGTGAAAGCTGAACTAATATTCTGGGTCGTTGGATCGATGGAAACGGAACGTTTTCCATGAAATGTAATATGTACCTGGAAAATTGTTTTTCATATTTTATTAATCGTTTTATTTGGAATATATTTTATGGAATAATTCGAGCATAGAATTTTTCAATTAGGTACTGGAACATAATCGGTAACTTAGCAGTAGCTCAGGTGATCAATTTTCTAAAGTAAAAAATATTGCTTAATTTTTCGAAGAAAAAATTCCTAGTTTTTTGAAAGGATTTTTTTTAGAAAAAAAACTGTAATTTTTTTAGAAAGGAATTCTCAATTTTTTTTGTAGAAAAAAATTGAAAAAAAAAATTGAAATGAAAAATCTAATTTTTTTTTGTTGAAAAAATGAATCTCTATTATTTTTTGAAATAGACTTTTTTCATGTTTTTAGAATAAAAAAAAATTTCTTCTTATTTTGGAATAGAAAAAATTCTCAATTTTTCTGGGACAATAAAAATCCATAATTTGAAAAAAAAAATGAAATATAAAATGTTTCCAATTTTTTGAAGTGGAATTATTTATCAAATTTTTGAAGAAAACCTTTGATTTTTAGTGTTTTTTTTTGGGCGGGGGTTTTTGATTGTTTTTGGAATTTTTTTTTTTTCAATTTTCAATAAAAAACATTTTTCTTTCTTTCGATTTTTTTTTTTTCATAATTTTTTGGAATGAAAAATTTCCACCCTTTTTTGCGTAAAAAAAATAATAAAAAATTATCAATTTTCTGTTAGAAAAGAGTCATTTGAACTTTTTTTTGAAATAAATTTGGAATAAAAAATAATTTTTAGTTTTTAGGAAAAGTAAGTTTTCCTAAAAATTATTATTTTTAGAGTGAAAATTTTTTCAATATTTTATCTAGGGTGAATTTTTGGAATGCCTACGTGTTTTTTACTTAATTTTTTTAAATGAAAAATTCCTCTTTTTGGAGTAGAAAAAATTCTCAATTTTTTGAAGAAAAAAATCCAATTTCAAGTTTCCGATTTTTTGGAATGAATATACTCTTATTTCTCAAATTTTAGATGAAGAACACCTCGGGGAGGGGAAATTCTCGACAATTTTTTGAATTATATTTGTTTTTTAATTTTTAGAAAAGGAAATTTCTTCTTTTTCGGTAATGAAAAAAATGTTTTTGGAGCGAAATTTTTTTTGAAGTACCTACATAAAAAAAATTACCAAATTAAGAGAAGAAAATTTCTGATTTTAAAAAATATATAGTAAGTACAAAACCTTTCATTTTTTTTTTGTTTGGGAAAAAATCAATAATTCTTTTTTGGAAAAAGTAGATACACATTTTTTTTAAATTTCAGAATAAAAATTTCCCCCCTTTTTTCAATAGAAAAGGTTCCTAATTTTTTTTTTGGGGGGGGATTCCAATTTTAAACATTTTTTTTAAATAAAAATTTTTCCTGATTTCTTGGAGCAAAAATATTACAATTTTTTTTAGAGATTTTAAAATTTTGTTTTCCTAATCTCTTAATATATTTGGAGAAAAAGAAATTCTGAATTGTTTTTGGAATCAAATTTTTTCTACTTTTAGGATTAGAAATTTTTCCAATTTTTCGGAGTAAAACAAAAAACTTTCGAAAATCATCTCCTATTATTTTTTTGAAGTAAAATAATTCCTAATTATTTCTAAATTATGTACTTTTTACTGTTTTTTTTTTTTTTTTTTTTTTTTTTTTCAATTTTTAAAAAAGAAATTCTTTTTTTTTTGAAAAATTCTTAATTTTTTGAGAAAAATCTTTCAAACTGAATTTCTCTGACGTAAAAATTTTAGAAAAAGTTTTAGAAAATTTCTGAATTTTCTTTAAATTTTCAACAAAAAAAAATCTCTTAATTTTTTGGAGTAAAATGAGAAAAAAATATCAAATCATATTATTTTATATTGAACATTTAAAAAATTTAAACTTGCCACCCCTTGGAAAAAAATCAAGCTACACGAAAAAATTTCATGTTGCCAGCTCTGTACTGCGATTTTAAAAAAAATGAGATTAGAAAAAATAATGATTTTGAATGCATTCTTATCTTTCATCTTGGACAAATTTCGTCTACAATTTTTCTTTCTCAGGAAATAAAGGTTATCAGGAAGTTATCAAATATTCTACGAGTATTCGCCGATCAATGTATAATTTTAGCATAACTCCTGATTTGTATCTTCGACAACAGTGACAATACAATATTTTGCCATTTTTTATCGATCATATTACCAAATTTAAAATAACATTGGAGTATTAAATTTAATAACGATTTACGTTATCATGATTTTTCGTTTAAATAAATTTGAAAAAAAAAGATTCTACGTCGTAAACCTGCTACAGAGAAAGAGAAATTGGCCGATTACCCAAAATTCGTGTAAATTGACTAAATATCGATCGTCTTTCGACACCATTCAAGCGAGAAGATAAGGAAATAGGTATGTTGCACGGTCGAATGAACTATTATTATCAATGGTCAAAGATGAGTGAAAAAAGCGAAAAGTTAAATAGATGACGCAGCGGTTGATAATTTTCACATGCTCGTGAAATTGATTTTTCTCCGCTCCTTATCGCGTATATGATTAATACATTTTTTCGAACGTGATTCGAATTTTTTAAGCTACCTAAACAAACAACGTTTAACTACGTAATTACCTTTCGATAGGTACGCTGCATGAGCTCTCTCGCGACATTTGATACAAGAAATTTAGGTATCTTTCGAAAGCGTCGAAAAAGGGCCAATGCGAGAGCAAGCAGATGCATTTGATGACGTGAAATGAAACTTGTTTATCAGCAGAAGTATCCCACTTAGTATCAATATTTGAACACAGCCTTTGTTTCAGTTTTTCGTTCACTTTATCCTCGGCATATGCTTCGTAAAATGTTAAAGCTGAACCGTACACCTGAAAAAATTTAAAAACTGAATTATTCAAGTTGGCAATTTTAAAAATAAAGAAAATAGGTCGTTTGTTTCAATATGCAAATTTCGGTGAGAAAATTTAAACCGTTTTAGTCATAACTTGTAATGATTCAAATATCCAATTACGTCATCGCAGAGAATTTTTTCACACCTATTTGCGTTTATATTTATTTGATAATCATTTCAGTTATTGAGCTGAAGATAATTCGAATTATCGTAATTGATTCCGGTATTACAAAAAAAAAAAAAAAAAAATTATGACATGAGAATTTTTGAAATTTTACAAGTACGAAATTATTCAATATTTTGACTTTTTCACGTTAAATTCAAAACATTTGTCAACGAAAGAAACGTGCAACATTTCGTCACTTTAGTCTTTCAAATAGAAAAAGTATGGGGAAAATCAACTCGACGTTATGCAACCGGGGTACGATTAATTAATCACCTTTTGCGCAGCGTCACTAACTGTGAGAACAAATGTGGAAAAAACAGGAGCTGGTTGTTGAGCATTGGCAGGCCATACTTCCAAAGTGGCTCCCATTGGTAAACAAAATAAAGGTACAGATTGCGGTAAAGGGAAACTTTTCTTATCGGTTATTGGATATCTGGATAATATTGCTGAGAACATTCAAAAAGAAAATTAATTTAAACGAAGAAAATCCAATTCGAGTGCTGGATAATTGATATACCTGGTTTATACGTGATTGCTGGAGCTTGGTTCATTGACTTTTTATAGCAAAGGTAAATTTCCGAACCAACCTGGACATAAATAATTTGCATTCGATTAGCAACGTATAAAACTAGGGTTCGTTTCGATACGATTTAATTCAACTTACGATTCCTTTATTTAAATTTTTATTAATTATACAAAAAGCGTGCGGCGGAACTTCCCCTTTGCTAACATTGATTACGCAGATATCGGTGACAACCAACGCATTGCATGGCATCGTAGGTTGAGCACGTCGATAAGTAACGAATGTTTTGGCCGACGAATTATTAACATTGGCGCATCGTCCGGTCGGCGTCTCCAATATGATTTCCGAATCGGGCAAAATTCGCTCTTTTCCCTCGTACATGATTCTACAAACAGAACAAGTCACGTATGAATTTATCGAAATAACATATCGGTTTTCATGCGACATACGAAGAAAAATTGAAAAAAGTCGATATTGATGTTCAAGGACAGAATAATTATTTTTCCATCATGGATACGAATGAACTCTTAACCTTTCTCTCGTACGGTTAAGATGCTTCGATGCATTAATAAATATAAACTTATTTCGCAGCAGAGCAACTCTGAAAGTGGCAATATTTACCCAATATCGACGAGTGGTGGTTTATCCTTTCCTCTTTTGAAGCATAGAAACACTTCAGGACTACGTAAGCTGCCATGATTTAAATCAGCCAAGATTCCTATCAAACACAAAATTAGAAAATAAGATATGAAGACGATTTTTTAAATAAAATTGTGGCTGAAATTCGATACCTGTTGGTGTATTTTTTATCACAGTAAATCCAGTAGGAATAGTTTCACCCTGTGTGGGAAATATTACAGCTAAGTCTGTTATCGGATCATAGCTCTGCTTTAGATAGTTGCCAACGGAATCTTCTTCAGCACGATCCGATTCGGACTCTGGGAGTCCAGCTACCACAAAATAGTCTGCAATCTGTCGCTCGTCCATCGATTATCATTTCTGGAGACAACCTGGATGAATTGAATAGACTCGAATAGAGAAAAGCTCACAAATTTACGTTTTACATTGGTTAATAAATTTAAACAAGGATTAGTTTGAACGTACAAAGTACAAAACACGAAAAATAGTTTCAATAGGTAAATAGGAAATGGATTAAATAGGAAATAGTACTCACTTGATAAATTGTAGAAAAAATAAGAGTAAATTTATGACATCACGATTCGTTGATCATTTTTGATTTTTTAAATAAATAACGCTCCAAGCATACGATTGCTTTTTACTAGAAACGAAACAACACTAATCCGTATGTTATCATTGAACAAACTTATCGCACACTGATTGACAATTACACCGAACTTCGCAAGTTGAACTTTTTCAAAATACCCTTAACCCATCAATTTGTTTTGCTTGTTCGACCGAAATGAAAACATGAAAATAGAAAATTAAAATCTTTAATCACTCACAAATTATTTATCGAAGAAATGAATGATTCTTGAAACTGCTCTTCAGTGTTTTTCACTTTCCTCTTTTCCCCTCCAAAACCAGTCGACCTTAATAATAAGAAAGTTGCGTCGATTTGCAGATGGCAAGACTGAGCTCAAAGTCGTCTGCTTTTTGTTAAATTAAATCAACTTTCCACTGGTTTATAAATGTATTCAAAATTTGAAAAAGTACTTAGAGGAAATTAAAAATTTTCAGCGAAATAAATAATGACGAAAGTTTCGTTGGTTTTTATTTACTGATAAAAAAGGCCAGACTGGAATGAGTGAGCGAAAAAAATGATTGATTTTTGAGTCTTTGACGGTCATGACGACAAATCAACAAATTTTTTAATAAATTGAATTATTTCTTATGACAGCTTGCTAGAGACGATTGAAGGAATTTTATGGCTTGCATTTCTTTCAGAGATGATTTCATTTAAGTTTTTTTTCAATTCGAAGCTGCATTATTTTTAAACTCGTATTTCCTTTTGTTTTCCAAGAAATAGAACTGTAAATAAACATGACGTCACCTCACACATCTCAAAATTTTCGTGAATGCTCGGCTCTTGGCTCAACAATCGGCCGTCACTCGTCAACTTGAACTCATTTTGGAATCAGCGGTGGTCAGTTGAAACTTCGAAGGTTTCGCTTATTGCTTTTGCAATTTGCGTCTATTTGTATTCTCTTTTGGTTCTGACCTTATCTAAATTTTCTTGTGATAAAATTTTAAGTGAAAGCGTCCCCAAAATTAATAAAAAGTCGGTTGAGACTATTATGAACTCTGATGAGGAGCTTCCTTCAGACGAAATTGACTCTGGTAATGAATCCAGTGGCGATGATGTTGAATTCCCAATGGATGTTGAGAGTAATACATCAAGGGAGAAGCAGAACGAAGCAGAAGATTATCCCTTTGAAGTTTTGTCTACAGAACAAATCGTCCAGCACATGGTAGATTCGATTAAAGAAGTGAATGCCGTAATACAAGTATGTTTTTCATTGTTCAGAATGATGTAAGCGTGAGAGCATAAATCAGCTGAACATGCACCTTATGCATGGTATTCCAAGTAATTATACCATTTATCTTTGAAATCTCCTAAGTAACCCTTCATTCATCTACTTTGCAAATGATTTCCTACATTTTCCTTATCATTTACTCGATGGTGTTTTTATGGCTAATCCAACTGGTGATTCACACGTAATTCCCCAAGCCGTAGATTGCACGTTCTCCATTTACCTTCGACCTGAGTTTGTCTGTTTGCGATAATATGATGACAAAATCAATCGACCTTAACTTTACTCATTTGTGTGACATTTCAGGTGCCTCATACCACGATAAGAATTCTACTAAATCACTTCAAATGGGATAAAGAAAAATTGATGGAAAGGTTCTACGATGGCGATCCTGAGCAATTATACGCTGAAGCCAGAGTCATTAATCCATTTCGAAAACCCGTCAGTGTACCTAAAAAAGTAATTTGATTGTGAAATCCTTCAAGTATACAAATGTTGTTTACCAAACGACTAATTCTCTCGAATATAAATTGTAGCCATCTCGAAGATCTACTGGTACTGAAGAATGTGAAATCTGCTACATGACTCTGCCGACAACAGTACGTAAATCATTTGTTTTGGTATTACAGGTGCCTATCGATCGGTTAGTTATTTAATTGGAATGTTTTATTACAGATGATGACAGGACTAGAGTGTAATCATAGATTCTGTACTCACTGTTGGACCGAATACCTCACCACTAAAATTATGGAAGAAGGATTAGGTCAAACCATTTCTTGCGCTGCACATGGATGCGATATATTGGTCGACGATGCGACCGTTATGCGTTTGGTCAAAGACTCGAAAGTTAGATTAAAATATCAACAGATTATTACGAATAGTTTTGTACAAGTGGGTCATGTGTTTATTGGCTATGGTATTCACCTCGTACGACGTAGATTTTAATTTTTTTCAATATTTCAGTGCAATCGACTGCTAAGGTGGTGTCCATCGCCAGATTGCAATAACGTGATTAAAGTTCAAAGCGTCGAACCTCGCCCAGTAACGTGCAAGTGTTTGCACACGTTTTGTTTCTTATGCGGTGAAAATTGGCACGATCCAGTCAAATGTCACTTGTTAAAAAAATGGATTAAGAAGTGTGATGACGATTCAGAAACATCTAACTGGATCGCTGCTAATACGAAGGTATATTTTATTACGTTGACTCGACTGTTTCATTTGTCTCTCTCAATTTGAGTTTTTTCTACTTAGGAATGTCCAAAATGTAACGTTACGATAGAGAAAGATGGCGGATGCAATCACATGATTTGCAAGAATCAGAACTGTAAAGCTGATTTCTGTTGGGTTTGTTTAGGACCATGGGAACCACACGGATCATCGTGGTGAGTAATTCTTCGTTCTTGGAATGGATTTTGTCTTTTAGAATACCTAAAATTTGCTGTTTACCTTTGATCAGGTATAACTGTAATCGTTACGACGAACAAGAAGCTAAAGCTGCTCGCGATGCCCAAGAACGATCAAGGTCAGCTCTACAACGTTATTTATTCTACTGTAATCGTTATATGAACCACATGCAGTCATTGAAATTCGAACATAAATTGTACGCTTTGGTCAAAGGTAAAATGGAAGAAATGCAGCATCATAATATGTCTTGGATCGAAGTACGGGTGTTTCAGTCCTCTCAAGTACATCATTTTTTTCAGTTTAAATTTATTATTCATCTATGCTTTCCCATATTTTAGGTCCAATTTTTGAAAAAAGCAGTAGACATTTTATGCCAGTGCAGACAAACGTTAATGTACACGTACGTGTTCGCTTTCTATCTTAAAAAAAATAATCAGTCCGTTATATTCGAAGTGAGTAATCTTTATCTCGTTATTAGAAAGATTATCAAAATATCAATACCGAATGAATGTTTTCAATGATGGTATTTATTTTTACAGGACAATCAGAAAGATTTAGAAAGCGCTACTGAAACCTTATCTGAATATTTGGAACGTGATATCACATCGGAAAATTTAGCTGATATTAAACAAAAAGTGCAAGATAAATATAGGTAGGTCAACATTCGCAAGTATCGTCGAGCTGGCAAATTTCAACGACTAACTCGAATTTTCGAATTGTTTAGATATTGTGATAGCCGAAGAAAAGTATTGTTAGAACACGTTCACGAAGGCTACGAAAAAGATTGGTGGGTCTACACAGAATAAACTACTGTGATCTTTACACGTTACTGACAAAATAGTTAATCACCTTCTTTGTTTTATTTGTAAAAAAGAAAAAAAACATTACCGGTGAGGTTTTTTTTCTCAATTCATCTTGTAAATAATTACTTTCTATTAATATGTATTTAACGATGTTTTTCTCTTCTGCGTTACTTTCGTAATCAGCATCGAAAACACTAGTTCGTTTAGCCACGATTTCTTTGAAACTCTTACCAAACCATCGTAGATTATTTGTAAAATATTCACTCGTCTCCTATACGATTCTTCTTTCTTTTTTTCCTACCATACGTACTTATACATATGTAATTTTCTTTTTCAATTTACGATGAACGCTTTCTAGCGAAAATGTGTATTACGATTTCGATGCTTGATTTATTAAATTACCGCGTGCGTAGAAAACGCTTTCTCCTACCGCTGAATTTTCCAGTCGGAAAGACGAAGAGAAGTTACATTTTTTTTTGTACGCATACTTTTTTATTTCCATTTTTTGTACAAATTCCCAGCGATTGCTAACAGCCGGCTCGCTAGCACTAATTAATCGCTCCGGATGCACATTTTAGTGTGAGTTACGTGAAACAAATGGCGCCATTTGTAGATGTAAAATCACTTCTGAGTCGTCAGATCAGTAGTGTTTTACATGTCGTAAATTTCATAATGGGTTAATACAAATAATTAATTTTGTTCGAAGCGCGAATTTTAAGGAATGAAAAAAATTAATTTTTATTGATATTTTATACACATATATCTTTTGAATAAATTCGTAATTGTTTAGTTTTTATTATTTCATATCTCGAATATTTCTGCAAAATCTGATAACAGGGCCGGCAATTTGGAATTTTCTAAGGAGTTGCTCGACTTTTTCTCGAAGAGATGACTGGTCGAAATTTTTTAAATGTTGAATGTAATAAAGATTTCTTCTTCAAAAAACTAAGAAATTTTTTTGCTCGAAAAACTTGAGATTTTTAAATAAATTAGAAGTGTTTTTTTTTCAAGAATTAGATTTTTTTACATTGACTCGATATCACAAGAAAGTCCAGAAATTTTTTCCCCAAAAAAAAGTAAACGCGTTTTTCGACAGAAGTTTGAAAAATATTTTTACTCAAAAAAAATTTACTCGTAGGTAATTTTTTCCTAAAAAACTAAAATTTTTCTTTTTCAAAAAAATTGCGTTTTTTTGCCTCAAAAAATTCCAAAATTTTTCTACAATTTTTCCCCCTTTAAAATTGAAAAATATTTACCTATTCAAGTTTACCTTGACAAATTGAGAACTTTTTTCATTCAAGAGAAAAAGGGAGACTTTTTTCCGAGGAATTGAAGTATTCTTTTCTCCGAGGAATTGAAGTATTCTTTTCTCCAAAACAATTGAGATAAAAATAAGATTTCTTCTCAAAAAAAAGTTCTTTTTTTGCCTAAAAATGGAAAGTTTTTTTTAGCCCATTCTGACCCCCCCTCCCCCAAGAAAAGTGATAGATTTCCCCTCCAAAAAATCAGGTTCCTTAAAAGAGATTTCCCCTCTCAAAGAATAATTTACATTGCCATGACCGTCTACATTTAACAGGCCAGGAAGGCTCACTTGACAACGCTGTAATATCTCGACGGCGTGGCTGACTTTTTGGATTCTCCATAAGACACAATGCTAATTCATAATGCAATAACTCGAAAACTATCAATTTTACAAAAAAAGTCAAAGAGACCTTTTTTAAAGAGAATTAAAAGAGCTTTCCATTCATATATAAATTTTTTGAATTTAAGTGAAATTGACGAAATTGGCATTTTTCACTTTTCACTAAAAATTTCACCAAATCCAAAAAAATTCTATATCAATAGAAAGCTTATTCAATTTTCTTTAAAAAAGGTCTCTTGGACTTTTTTCGTAAAATTGATATTTTTCGATTTATTGCGATTTGAATTAGCATTACATCTTATGGAAAAACCAAAAAGTCAGCCTACGTTTTGACGTTGCCAAATTTAGCCTTCCTGGCCTGTTAAATGTAGACGGTCATGACATTGCCCCCTAAAAAGTTGATGATTCTCTCCCCAAAAATGAGGGGGTTTCTCTAATAAATTGAATAATTTTTTCTCTCCAAAAAAGTAAAAAGTTTTCTCAAGTTTTATTTTCTTAAATAAAAATTTTTTACTTCCTAAAAACTTGAGATTTTTTCCCCGAAAAATTGAGACCATAAAATCAAGATTTTTTGTTCTCAGAAAATTTAAAATACGTTTTCTAAAGAAAAGATTTTCTCCGATTTTTTTTTATAACTAATTGGAGAGAACAGAGATATTTTTTATTCAAAAATTGAGAATTTTTCGTTCCCCTTCTCAAAAAAAAAGTGACTTTTTCCTAAAAAAAAATTTATTTTTCCAAAAGAAATTTTTTTCTTTTTCAAAAAATTGAGATTTATTTCTCTAAAAAAAAATTTCTTCTCAAAATTAAATTTAAAGACACCGACTCCCCCCCCCCCCACAAAAAAATTAAAACTTCTTTTTTAATTAAATTTTTTTACCTATTTCTTGAAGTAAAAAAAATTAAGGACTTTTTTCACATACTACATATATATATATTTTTTTAAGTCTTCAAATTGTAATTGAAAAATATGGGCAGGTAATGTATGTACTCCCCCCCCCCCCCCCCGGCAAAAATATATTTATGAAAAATATATATTTTTTTTTTCAAAAAAATACGAGGATTTAATTTGTGCATTTTTACACTTTTTTAGAGTAAGCTCATTGCACTTTTGAAATCATGAATGTAACTCGAACGCCATGAATTGCTGAGTTGACGTCCTTGACTGACAAATATTACGAAAAATGATTTAAAAAAAAGTTGTTTGTTTATTCTTATATTATAATTATTTGACACATAAAAACAATATTGAAATAAACACACTTGGAAAGTAACTTTAAGCACGATTTAAAAAATTAAAAAAAGAAATGTATTTACGCAGGTAACTCGAAAATTTGTGCGATAATCAGTCTTGCCTGCTGATTCATATTGAAATATTTTTAAACAGGTGCAAAAAACACGGTATGTTAAATAAAAAAGAAACAAAATCAGAAGACGTGGTATTGGTATGTCATTTTCGATTCAAGCAAAATATGCACTCGTAATGAATTAATTTTTTGTACTTTTAATTCGGCTATTGAGACTTTAGTGGTACATCTCACTCGGAAGTGTTTTCCTCTTCGAAAATTCAAAAACAACGAAATCGACGATTTCAAAAAATAATAAATTTGTTCGGTGACTCATAAGTTACTCCATAACTCGTGCAATTGTTTTAAACGATGATACGCTCTCATTGACATGTTTAGAGCCGGGTGCATTTCTTGTACACCTGGTTCTTCCATTAGACTTAAACCGCACAAGGCTGAAAACGGATTGAATAATGAGTAAAATTTTCACATTAACACGAGCATCGAAAAAAAAGCCAATCGTACCGAAATAAGTATGCAGTAAATCCACTTCGGTGTAATGATGTTTAGAGAACCCTCCCATGTACCTATTCTGGCACTCCATAATCGATTTTCTATTCTTTTCTCGATCAACAAAAGTAAACGAGTCGATTAACTAGAATCAAAAATAATAAGAATGAATGCGAGAATATTAAAATTATCCAGAGGTATTGTTTTGAATTACCTTTAATGCTGCGCCCACCCAAAACGAATAACACGTATCGACTTCTTTTTCTGGCCTACCCTGGAAGCCTGACTTCTGTCTAAGAATTAGCCATCTTTGAACGCGTTTCATCTGTAAATTCATAAAGTTATTAATTGATATAAAACGTAATATTGTAATTTACAAAATCCACTATTTACTTGATTCTGATTCAAAGCTGTCTTCAACTGATCCAAGAGATACAACGCAGCTATAGCACAAAACGAAGATCCACCGTGTGATTCTAAATTTGGTTCTAGGGAAATCCCACCATCATAGTGCTGAAAATTTAAAACAAAAATATTAAATAACCAAAACACTTCATGTAACGGAGATGCATCAACTTACAAATGATTTAGAAATGAAATCCACACATTTAGGAACGTTTATAAGAGAAAAATCATTCAAAATGTAACAAATGACAACCGCACAATACACAAATCTAATATCGTTTTCGCCGCATAAGGTACTAGAAAGGAAACTGAAACAAGAATACCATTACATTTTGTTTTCAAATTACTCATTTTTGGAATAAATTAACCTACCAACCTTCCGTTTTCATTTTGAAGATTCTTGATAGATTTTAGAATGGCCGGTTTATTTACACGACTGAGATCATCGCCTAAAATAATTAAAGTGCATAAGCACGAGTAAGTCATTCCCAACTGTCCAACATTGTATTCGGATACGTTGTATTTATCACAGTCTTGAAATATCAATGTACGAGATCCGTGGAAGCCATAATTCTTAGCATTGCTGTCATCGTTTTCTTCGTCTAGACAAAAATTCATTCGACGATGTTTGAAAGATGAATCAGGTATTTGGTTAGAGTATTGAATTACCTTTAGGCTCAGCTTGCAGTTCGTATATCCAGTCACAAATTGCAGATTTTTCTTCGGCGGTAATACTGTCTATAGCGTTTAACATATCCAAACTCGAGACGATGAAAAATAATACAGTAGGTCTAGGGAAAATGAAAAAAACACAAGATATTAAGAATCACTAATGATTGATATCTTGTGAATAAAGTTTCATCATTGAAAACTCACCTGATCGGTTCATAACTGGCCAAACTTTTTGGAGCATTTTGCAAAAATCTGCGAAGAAATTTAATGTGCAAATTGGTCATCAATTTTTGACCATCTCCACTCATTTTAATTTTTGTAGTAAAAAATTATTAAAAAATTATACATTAATACTGGAGTAACGCTGTTCAAACCTATAGCTCGGTCATTATGAAGAGTGATTCCTAGAAAATATTGAAACAAGAAAATTAACTAAATCCGCCGAAAATGCTGAGAAATTAGAATTAAAAACTCGGAAAAAACCGAGAAAAACTTTGAAAAAAAAACACAAGACTCTTATCAGAAATTTTCCTCAAAGCTCCTGTATAAAAAACAAAACCAGAATATTTTTTCCAACTTCAACTAGCGTTCCAAGCGGATCAATTTAAAAGCTTATCATTTCAGGGCCACAAAATTTTTTTTGAAATGGATTTTCGAGGAAAACAACGGAGATACGAGATGCAAAAAATTTTTCAATGTACGAAAATAAAAATATAACGAGTTTATGTCAAACTTGAAGTAATTTATTGATAATTTACGTTTCATATTTCAAATAAAAGAGTTATTTACGTTACCATTCGCTCGAAATTGTGTAATAATCTTACACAAACCAATAATCATCCTCCGACTCTGATGTAAACATGTGCAATCGTTGTGCACCGATCTTTCACGATATTCTGGTTGATCAATGTAAGTTTCTTTATCTCTCTTTATCTTAACTTCCACTCGATATCTTACTCATAGTTAAACCAATTTATGGCCTAAAAAGTCGCCTATTTATTCTAACATTGCTTTACCATCACTATCTACGATGAACAGTAAAACGATCTCGCTTGTTCTTCGCAGGAATTCATCAACATACAGTCTATTACACCATGGAAAAAGATATCGAAAAGTCGGTTGAAGCCGAAACGCCTAAAACGACCGAAGAAACCGAGCCCGAAACCAAAACCGCGCCGGACGAGCACGTAGAAAGCGAACCCTCCGTTGGTGATTCTCCTAAAGATGATAACGATTCGGAGAAATTCACCGAGGTGGAAAATACCGTCAACTTAGAAGCTATCGAAATGGAAGAAATTACATCCTACATTCAGGAATTGAATTCGAAACTTTCCAGCAAAGAAACCATTCGTCGCAAGAATCAAAACATCGATTACACGGAGAATTCGAAATCAAATAAAGATTCCAGTTTACGTAAGAACAGGGCGTTCGTTCGTAAACTGAAAACATTCACCGAATCTCAGCTAAATTCGCTATTAGCCGAAATGGCCAGTTTGAATATTGAAAAATACATCAGCGAAATAGCCAGCGCTCTTGTCGAAGCGAAACTCAAGCTATCCGATATACCAGCTGTTGTAAACCTATGTTCAAATATACACGAAAACTACCCAGAATTTTCCAAGATTTTCTTCGAATGTTGGCAAAAACTACTCGTAGTGAAGAAAGACGAAAAAATCGCAAATCCGAGCAAACTTCGAGTCGATCTTCGCTTCTACAGTGATTTAATTTCCTACGGAATATTCCCTCAAAAAGACGCTTTGCCTTTACTCGGAAACGTTCTAACCAGTTTGATAGCTGTCGATAGAGAGGAGCATAACTACAGTTCGATAATCCTAAGCTTTTGCAAACACTGCGGTGACGATTACGCCGGCTTAGTACCTCGAAGAATTCGCGAAATATCGGAAAAGTATAAAATGGAAATACCTCGTAGTAAAATCCTGCCAGCCGAGAAGCAAAAAACTGTCAAATCTTTGTTAGTCGATTATTACTCTTCTTTGTGTTTCAATTTAAACAAAGAACACAAAGATTTACGCATGTACGAAAAACAAAACAAGCAAATTTTACAAACCAAAGGTGAACTGAGCAACGACCGGAAAGAAAAACTAGAAAATATGCAGACATCCGTACAAAAGTTACTTTCGGTGGTGCAGAATTTCGCCGAAGTCTTAGACGAAGATATGCCCGTACTGCAAAACGAAAAAGAAAGCAAAATAACAGACGAAACCATCATGGCTGAAGAAAACATGGACTTGGGACCGATTACCAATCTCTGGGATGACGAAGAAACGCAGAAATTCTACGAAAAAATGCCAGACGTGAAGGAATTCTTACCTCAAAGTAAAAAAGAAGCAGACGCTGCGAAAGAGGCAGCCGAGCCAGCTCCTCCGGCCGAAGAAATAACCGAAGAGAAACTCGACGAAGAGTTCGAAAAAGACGACGTCGAAGAAGATAAATCAGCCGAAGTCGATACCACAGCCGACGACGCCGGAGTAAATGCGAATTCGAAAACGCAGCTGGAAACGTTCCTTAATCATTTACCCAATTGCATCAACAAAGAAATGATTGATAACGCTGCCATAGATTTTCTAATGACCCATAATAATAAAAATTATCGCAAAAAATTGGTCAAAGCGTTATTCAACGTGCCACGTACCAGATTGGATTTATTACCTTTGTATTCTCGACTAGTCGCTATTCTACATCCAGTCATGCCCGACGTAGCCAACGACTTGGTTCATTTGTTGAAGAACGATTTCAAACACCATTTCCGTATCAAGGATCAGATCAACATCGAGACGAAAATCAAAGTCATACGATTCATCGGCGAATTAGTCAAATTCCAGATGTATCCGAAGTATGAAGGATTACACTGTTTGAAATTACTGCTAAATGATTTCACTCATCATCACATCGAGATGGCGTGTAATTTACTCGAATGCGCCGGTAGGTTCTTTTATCGTCATGCAGAAACTCGACAACGTACCAAAGTTTACTTGGAGCAGATAATGCGAAAGAAATGTGTTATGAATTTGGACAATCGCTACGTCACGATGATCGAAAACGCCTACTATTACGTCAATCCACCCGAGACGGTTTCCCAACCTATTGTCAAGTTACCAACGTTGCATCAATTCATACAGAAAATTTTATACCAGGATTTAAATCCCAACGACGACGTCGAAACCAAGGTGCTAAATTTGATGCGAAAACTCGACTGGAAAGATAAAACCACCGCCGACTTCGCCACCAAATGTTTAACCCACGCTTGGAACGTCAAGTACCAGAATATTCGCTGCTTATCCAACTTACTCGCTGGGTTAGTCGAATATCAAGAATCTGTTGGCACCAGAGTAGTCGACGGTGTCTTGGAAGATATTCGTTTAGGGTTAGAGTTGAACAACGCTCGTATGAATCAGAGAAGAATAGCCATGGTCAAGTATTTCGGCGAATTGTATAATTATCGAATGGTCGAAAGTAACGATGTGTTTAAATGCCTCTATACTCTGATTTCTTTCGGAGTATCGAACAGTAAAGATGTCATCTCGCCTCTTGATCCGCCTGGAAACACCTTCCGTATTCGATTAGTTTGCGTTTTATTGGAAACGTGTGGACAGTATTTTAATCACGGATTGAGTAAAACCAGACTGGACTACTTTTTCATCTATTTCCAACACTATTATTGGTTGAAGCATTCTGAGCCTATTTGGACTACGGAAAATAAATTTCCAATACAGGTATAGCTCCTAAAATTTTTTCAAAACTCCTGAGAATGCAAAAAATAAATGCACATTACCCACTTATTAAGATCTCTGTTTTTTGAGAGAAAAAACCGCGCTAGGTTGTCTTGAGAGAAAAATAAAACAATGGTTTTGAAGAGGAAAAAAAATGAATTCTCTTGGAATCAAAAATATCGAATTTATTAAATCAGCGTGAAAACTCTCTCATTCGCGAAAAGCCCTAATTTTTTCTAAGGTAAGATTTTATTTTTAAAGAAAAAAGTCTCAATTTTTTCCAGAATTAAAAATATTAATTTTTGGTCCCAATTTTTTAGAAGAAAAAGATTCTAAATTGTCTTGGCATAATAAATCTCATTTTTGAAAAAAAAATAGAAATACCTACCTATTTCTAAAATCTTTGAAAAAATCTGTTTTCTGGAGAAAAAAATTTCTTTACTTTTTATGGAGTAAACACAATTTTTTTTCAACTTTTTGAAGAAAAAAATATGTTTCCTCCTTCCCCTACAAAAAAGTTTGACAATTTTTTTGGAGAAGAATATTTCCTAGGTTATTGAAATAAAAAGCATAACTTGATTTTTCTGGAATAAAAAAATTTCTTCATCAATTTTTTGGAGAAAAAAATTCTGAAATGTCCTGGAATGAAATTTCTCAATTTTTTCGAGTACATACCAAATATCTCAAATTTTTTAAGAAAAAAAATCACGACATTCTTTTGTAGAATTTTTTTTCATGTTTTGCAGAAAAAATCTTGAATGTTAGAATTTCTCAATTTTTGGAAAGAAAAAGTTTTTTCAATCAATTTGAATAAAAAAAAATATTCCAAAACAAAAAAAAATCTATTTTTTATTTATTTATTTTTTTCGAAAGAAAAAGAAAGAATTTAAAAAAATTGAAAATATTTTTCAAAATTTTCTACTAAATTTTTCAAGTTTTTTTTTTTTTTTTTTTTTTTTTTATAACCTGTTTTTTGTTTTAAAAAGTACGTTTGCCATATTTTTAGAGAGTTGAAAATTTTATATTTTCTGTTTCAATTTTTTTGTTGAAAAATGATTTGATTATTTTTGAAGCAAAACATTTTCCAAATTTTTGAAGAAAAAAGTCTCAGTAATTTTTTTTTTAGAGAAATCCCTGTTTTTTAGGGGGAGGGGAAAAATTTTCATTTTTCTTGCAGAGAAAAATTTCTCAACTTTTTTGGAGAAAAAATTAATTTTTTGGATTAAGAATTTAGCTTAAATTTATTGAGAAAAAAATCTCAATTTTCTGAAAAAAATTTCACACAATTTTTTGAAGTAGAAAGTTTTTTTGTTTTTTTTGGGTGGGGGGGGGGGGGTTTAGAAAATATCTTATTTTTGTAGAAAAATCTCATTTTCTTGAATTTTTTAGCGAAAAAATCCCAATTATATCTAGAAGAAAAAATAATTTTACTTCCTTAAGAAGGAAATCATCTCAAATTTTTGGTGTCAAACTAACAAAATTACTCAATTTTTTCACAATTTATTCTTTTGGAGAAAAAAATCTCTTCATTTCATAGAGAAAAAATTTCACTTTTTTGAAGAAAAATTTTTCAATTTTTTCAGGAAAAGCCCTTTAATTTTTTTTGTAGAATTTTATAATTTAAATTTCATGGAAAAATCTCAGTTTTTTGAAATAATTAGAAATTTTTTAAAACCATTAATTAAAGTTTGAAATAAAAAATTTCTATTGTGTGTTTTTTTTTGAAAAGGAAAATGTTTTTATGAAAATTTTTTGTTCATTTTTTTTTTTAAAGAAAAAACGTGTCAAATGTCAAATTTTCAGAAAAAAAGCTCCAGTTTCTGTCTCAACTTTAAATTTTTCATTCAATTTTCTTTTGGAGTAGATTGTTAGAAATATGTTTCAAGTCTTGGAAATTTCTTAAATTTTTTGAAAACGAAAAGTTTTTTGGAGGAAGAAATCTCCTATTTTTAGGGAATAAATCATTCTCAAATTCAACAATAATCTTCGAAAATTTCAACCCTCCACTTCTGAAAAAATCAAGTCACACCCTAGAAAGTTTAATGGTTCAGATTTGAAAATTTTTAATTTTAATTTTTTTCTTTTTTTTGTTTGTTTTTTCTCTAGATCGAGTACATGGTACGAGACATCCTAACCGGCCTACGACCTCAAGTAAAACTATCCAAGAATTTCGACGAAGCCAAAGAAAACCTCGAAGAGTTACGAAAAAAACTGCTCGCCAAATTCGAACCCTACCTCAACCAACCGAAAAAAGAAGCCGAAGGGCAGTTATCAACCATCATGGAAACCGACGCCGAAACCAAAGACCCCGATGCCGCCAAAGAAGATGCTGACGATCGCGACATGGAAGAAAACGAATACGACGAATTCGACGAGGACGACGAAGAAGACGAAGACGAATACGAAGACGATGCTGAAAACGTCCACGAAATGGAATACCAAGAAGCTGCCGCCGAACGTAGGCTAGACCTCGAAGACGAAGAATTCGCAGACGCTTTCGATAAAATGGTCTCCGACGATACTCAAGACAGATTACGCGAAACGATTAGGCCTCAACAGATGGACATCTCTGTACCGTACAACGTTCGTAACACGTTTAAGAAAACTTACGAGCAGTTACAAAGTACCTCCGACGAATCGGAAAAGTCCAGCGTTAATTTCGTCGTACTGCTGCGTAAAGGAAACAAGCAACAGTATAAAAACTTGGAAATACCTTTGGATTCTGATCTGGCGAAAAATCTGAAATCTCAAGAGAAAGCCGAGCAAGTTGAGATGGAAAAGGTGAAACGATTGACGCTGGATATTAACGAACGTCTCGAAGAAGAAGATTACCAAGATCAAATACAAGCTTACACCCAGAAACAAATACCAGCCGTTTCTGTCAGAGAAAAAAAGAAAAAATATCAGCATCAGAAGGGTGTTCCAGATGCCGACTTGATTTTTGGAAAGAAAAGATTCCAATATAAATGAAAAACCGAAAAACCAGTCGGGGAAATTTGATGTTGTTTGTATTTACCACGTGATGTAAGTTTAAATTTTCGCTCAAATTACGAGATGAAAATCGTTGCACTTATTAATCTGATTTTTTTTTCCTGATTGTTTCGTAGGCTGGATCGTTCGAGGAAGTGTTACCACGTTGAATAAGTTAGCCTAGCATTGGTGCGATTCAATTGGACGTTCTGTTCGAAGAAACGTGAAAGAGTTTCAGCAGTGATGATATTCTTATCTACCGAAGACATCACTCGTACGTCCGAAGAGCCATTTGACGAATTAAAGTACGATATAATGTAATGTTTCTCTCTTTGGAAAACCTTGGATTATTAAATAAAAAACTACAGAATGGAAATCAAGTCATATGTTTTTAAGTGATTACGACAAAGTAAAAATCAGGAACATCGGTAACTCCTTAATACAGCAAATTGAAGAAAAAAACAAAACACGAATCGTCATGATAAAAGGTCAACTAAAAACTAAATGAGAAGTCTGTAATGAGCTATTGTAAATGACGAACGATTCTTTCTTTATCGAAATGAAAGTTTTTCCAGAGTTCTGAGCCCAGTTCTAATTGTTTTTTAAGATCTATGTGATTATCTGGTCTCGTTTTTAGATTCTTGGCTCGTTGGAAATTTCGTAATTTTCTTTTGGCGTTACCGGAACACTTGACATCTGAAAAAAAAAAACAATAAAATGTTGGAAAAAAATCTTTCTTGGGAAATTACATAGCATTTTTGAAAAAAAAATCATACCATTAGCATTTAAACTTCCAAACGATTGCATAAATTCTTCAGTTGTATCTAATTCTGAATTACACGAGCTAACAAAAGACTGGTCCATTTGAACGAGCTACAAAAAAAAAAAAAAAAAAATTATGAAAGAAGTTCACCGAATTATACGAATAATTCAAGTCAAGAGATAGGTACCTTTTGGACAAAAGGTTGCTTTCGTTTATCATTCTGATTTGGAGGTTTTTTCACTTTATTCCCATTCACGTGATAATGTTCCGATTCAGATATAGATTTATTTTTAGGTCGTTCGATGCGTTTAGGTTTTCTTCTTTTGAATTCGTCGATCCAATTGATAATCCGCCTGAAGTTAATTTTTTCATTAGTATTACCCACGATTAAATTCCCACAAGATAGGCAAATACAACAAAAATTTACTTCATGAAGGGTATAACCATGTAGAAATATCTCGTCCCTGGAGTTCTACAATTGAGTAAAATATCTCTCTTAGAAATGGGCAACTGTTCGATTGGGAACCACTTGACTGCTTTAATTTCACCTCTCGTCTGAGGTTCAAAAGTAAGATTCTTATTTATACCGACGATATAGTATAATCTAATCAATTGATCGTGTATAGTCGACTCTACGTAATCTTCTGGTTGAATGGATTTCGTTATGTCTAAACCAACCTCTTCGAATACCTGAAAACGTCACATTATTATAGATTTTTTTGCGACTTGTGGTAAAATACTAATGGAACATTGCAAAATACGTACTTCGCGACAAGCACAATCGACAGGATCTTCATCTTGATTAATTTTTCCTTTAGGAAAACCCCACGAGCCCATAAAACCTTGCACCAGTAAAATATTCGATAACGTATCATCTATGAGGACTGCACCGAATGTTGGCACCAGTTGCTTGTATTCTCTCCACTGGTTATAAATGCTATCGATATCAGCCTCGTACTTCTTCAAAAATGGAATATGCTGCAAGAACAAAACATTCGTTAAAACTCAAGTGTTACTATGAAGTATGAACAAATGATGTTAATTACCTGAAATATGTAAATAAAGAACTCCTTCAGCTTGTACGGCCTCAAAGCTGGGTTTTGAACGCAGTAGTAATCTAGATAAAACCAATGTGCTAATTCGATTTGAAAAGAAACTCTATTTAGGCCAGTTCTTTCATTTTTTGGAATGTTGATAATGAATCGGCTACAATTAAAGAAATTCATTATACACTAGCTCGAATCAAATGGAAAGTGTTGTAGGAGAGGTTTAAGTACTCTAAAACTGAAATACCTGCTTAAATCGTTTAAAATTTCTTCAGGTATTTTCGATGTCCCGGACATTTTTGAATATCCAATACCTCGCTCGTTCAACTCATAAAATAATAAAAACTGGATATGAAAGTAAAACAAAACCTTATTAGTTTGTTAAACAACGATTAAAACTTTCAATTAACGAATAAAATTCGTTAATTCTTGTAACGACGAAGAAACGAAGATGGAAATTAAAATTTGAGAAATTTTACACGATTTTGCTCTCTTATCAAAATAACGGAATTTAACAAAAATGACAACAAAATTGCGTTTTGTTTTTGTTTGTTTTTTTTACGGAAATTTCCGTCAGTGTTGGTAATTTTCTGTAATTACCGCGATTATTACCAAATTGATGGCAAATTTTTCAGGTTTTGATTCTGTGCACATTGTTTGTACTGTGGAATTGACGAATTTCACACGTGCGAGTGTGTGGAGTGTTTCTTTTCCATTTTCCAGTTTTCCAATTTTCTGTAGTTATATCTGCAGAATTTTAAAGTAATTACTTATTTTTAATAAGTAATTGTTATTTTTTGATATGTGGTGTAAAGTAATTAAAATTAAGTAACCATGAGAATCGATAACTGTTACTTTTGTTCCTCTAAAATATACCCTGGACATGGAATGCACTTCGTCAGAAATGATTGCAAGGTATTACGTTTTGATTTGACTTATTTACTAATTTAAAGTAATTTAATAATCTAATTTCATTCGCATCGTCATCCTAGGTATTCAAATTCTGTCGTTCGAAATGCCTAAAAGCATTCAAGAAGAAGAAGAACCCAAGGAAGGTAAGATGGACCAAAGCTTATCGGAAAATCATCGGTAAAGAATTGGCAGTGGATCCCTCATTTGAACTTGAAAAAAGAAGAAACGTTCCTGTCAAATACGATCGAGAATTTTGGCAAAAATCAAGTAACACGACGTTTTTATTAAAGTTTAGTTATAAATCTCCGTATCTTCACTTATATTATCGTATGTTTAGTCGAAGCAATGAAACGTATCGACGAAATCAAAAGCAAACGACAAGCCACATATATCCTGCAGAGGTTACGTAAAGCTAGGGAAATTGAAGAAAAGCGAGATATCAGAGAAGTTCAACGAGATATGTCCTTGATAAGATCACCCGCTGCAGGTAAATTTCGTAGCCAAAGCTTGTATTATTCGTCTGCCCACTGCCATGTAATTAATTCCTCGATTCTGTCGCTGTTTAGGGTTGAAAGAAAGACAAACTTTGGAAGAACAGATAGTAGAAGAAATACACGAATCAGACGAAGAAGTAGAATTAATCGCAGAAATGGACGAGTCGTAATCTTATTGAATAAGAATTCCGTGGTATTTGTATTGTTGTGTATTCATTTTTTTTTTTCATTATAAATCTTATATCAATTGCTTCTATTATTCGATGCCTTTTTTTTCTCTCAGTAAAAATGAACAACTACTCAAGTTGAAACATGTATTAATTAAAGACAAAACATATGTACAATACAATCGTAAGGTATCATTAATATAAAATAATATGACTTTTAAGTACATCTAATGAATGATAAACATATAAGCAACAACGTTAAACAAAACAATATTTGATTTGCAAGTTCAACAAAACGAGTGATCTTTACCTAAACGAAAATCAAAAGTATCAAAGCGTAAAGCTCAATACATTGAATTTTTCATAACGTACGAAAGCAAATAATGAAATTAATACTCGATTAATTATGTTAACGTTAATACCTTACATAACTAGATCAAACTTGCATGAATAATAAAATGTGAAAAATAATTAATCCCAATATATGCGTAAACAAACTCAAAAAGTGGCATTTCGATAAACAATGGTTACAGAAGTGACGAAAACGATGAACGATCTTTACTAATATAACTTTGTAATAAATCTTAAAAACCTACGTTTAAATCATACAAAAAAAATCTACAACTGACGGCGCCGCAAGCTAGAAAAAAAATCATACAGAAAAATAAAACACGTGAAAAACACTTGGGCTACGAACGGAATCGATGGAAATTGAGAATTTGCACGGTTCAGATGTAATAATTATAATATCGAATAAGCGATGGCAATAATTGACATCGACGAGAACAGTTCACGTGATGAATATTACGCGCACGTACAAGCACGTTGAAAAAAAAATTAAATTATAAAGTTCGATTGGATTCACAGTGCATAGTATTCGTTTACAATTCATCAGTGTAAGTGAAAAGTGGACTCAGTAACGATTTGATGGAGGTTGCTGAGTCTGCGTTGCGAATTGCTGACGGACTGCTGCTTGGGCCACGTTGGCTGCTGCCCCACGTACGTGCTCGTTTCTGAAAAATCCTTCGGCGAATTCGGCTTGAGCTTTCGAGAAGCTTGCTCCGGAGCTACGATAGATGCGGTGAATCTGCGGAGAGAAAAGACACAGAAAAATATTACTAACGTGAGAAATGAATCCATAATTCAACGTTTGTGAATGTATTCGAACAAATGATTATAAATCAGATCATTTCCAAGAATCGTAACGTAATACTACGTGTCTGATTACTCGTAAGTTGGAAAATACTTGGTATCGTACTTCAAAGTGGGGTGGGATGGTCGTATAATATTTCAATCCTATGTTAAACTTCATAGAGTCAACTAATAAACTAGACTTATTTATCGCGAGTGAAAACGAGATAAAAAACAAAGAGCTAAAATTAACCTTCGTAATTAGATACAGATCTGCTGCGGCTGCTGCGAGAAATCCCAAAGCAATGCACAGAACGATAACGCCAACCAGAACACTCCGAGCATTCTTGTCTTCAAGTAATTTAAAAGCTTCTATTAATCCGCTGAAATTTTTTTTAAAAATTCGACTCGATTAAAATACATATCATCTTCTGCTAAGAAAATTAATAAATTTTCAACTCACCAGTATCCGTTGGAAAAGCCAAGTCCTTGTGTCAGCGACAAAATAAATTGGAAAAAGAATATGAAGAAGAATACCATAAAATTGAAAGAACTATCATCCCTGTAATTAACAAAGCAATTGGTATTATTTGAAAATACGAATAAATTAACATCCTATTTAAATTCCAACATACCTAAATGCTTTATATCCAGGGCGAAACCAACATAAAAACGATAAAGGAATATATAATCCGCAATAAACTATTGACAAGAAAAAATCGGTCAAATCCAACCCCACGACGTTTAACCACACTGTACCAAAGACGTTAGCCAAAAGTAACGCAGCGTGAACTGAAATCAGAAAACACAATTTAATGATTCGAGTATTGATTTAATTGCTAAAATTATCTTCTGACGTGAAAGTAAATTAAACGACATCAGTTTGTTATGAACTTCACTCAATCGATATCTTGAATAAATAAAAAACGCGTCAAAACGAATGTACCTTGAGCTGTATAAACAAGGTACATACGTACCTAGCTGCCTACTTACATTGCCATAATTTATAAAGCTGAGTAACAATTTTCTGAAATTCTGGTTGTATTTCTACATTTATATCGAGATAGAAACACGGCTGCCAACAGCAATTGTCAGGTAACGGGGGCCAATTATTTCTTCGAACTGAAACAATTTAAAAATTAACGTTAGAAGGAAAATTATTCATTTAAAAAAATACAGTTTATAATGGTGGCGATGATAAGACAAATAAAAATAACAATTATCTGAAGATAGCTTTAAAGATAACAGAGTTTCGTTCATTTACCATTCACTTCATTTCTTCTTAATTCTTGTTCTCTTCGTTCTAACTCAGCTGCTTTTCTATCCAGTTCTTCTTGTCTCCGCTATAAAAAATAAAATAACACTTTAAATTGAGAGCTACAGACGTTTTTTATATATTTTATCTCATCACAGAAAACATCTTCTTATCAAGAAAATATCGCACATATTTCCATGTGAAACACACAAATACAAAATAAAAGGAAATATCATCGTAGATGACGCAAAAAACCCCTATAAATTACCTGTAACTCTGTGGTAGTTAAAGAAGGAGGTTGAATTTGTTGACTGGATTTATTATAAGCAGGAGGAAGTGTATTTGAAACGTCCTGAGATGTAGGAGCCATAACAGCTGGACCAGCACCAGGTGCATATTGAGGAGGCGGATTCGCCGCTCCGCGTACCTAATATGGAAACACAAATACGTTACTATGAGCTCTCAAGTCTTAAATTTATAGGTTAAAATCTGGTAATGAGCTTAATTACAGTTCCAGCTCGTTGCTGTGAAGTAGGATCGGCAAAGGGATTATAATCATCAAGTCCTTGTTGAATATTAGCTGGCTTTTTGGTCATCTGTTGCACCGATGGATCCTGGAAAAAAAATAAAATAAACCCAACGGTCAATCGCCTATTGAAAGTGATTACTCATTATCTCATAAAATTGATAGCGAACCGCTAAAATGGACGAAAAAGAATCAAACACGACGCTTGAGATTGAGATATATTACAAATCAATCGTCTAAAAGAAGATTTTGATTAAACGTGCATCATTTTAAGCAGTCGTGCTGTTAACGACTTGGTAATTAATGGAATAGGAATGATGTTGAAAATATTAATAAAATCAGGCAACCATACCGCAAATGGATTATCCACCGTTGGTTCGTTGTCGAACGGATTATCATCGAAGCCTGACATTTTTCAAAAGATTGTTCTGATCAGATTCACTCTACAAATGTACTAGATGAACTAAATTCATAATAAAACGGCATGTGTGATTAATTTCGACATTTTTTTCTCAAAAGAATAAATTCACCTATGACGCATACATAAATTTTCATTTTTTATCAATTTTGCTACCTTTTGGGGACTACGACATCGCACCCCCGCGACATTCAACAACTGCGCCAAACGACCCCCAAATGAATTCTAGTTTTTTGCACGACAAATGACCACCAACCATATTTTGGTATGCGTCTTTTGACCACCGCGACAATCGACCCACACATGCATTACACATTATTGGCGTATTTTGGCCCCCACGACAATTGACCCCCATTTGAAAGTTTCATGATTTTATTAACCTATACGTCAAACGACCACCACATATCAATTAATAGCATAAATAGACCCCCAAGTAATTTAACCATCGCGACAATTGACCCACATCGCAATTCTAAATCAGTGTTGCAATGGAACTCAACGAAAATGTAGTAATAAAAAATGATGGGATTTGCCTACAAACCACAGCGATGCAACCAAACAAACATAAAAATATATAATTTCACACAGTTAAAGCGAGATCACCTCATACTAATATGCGAAATTAAGGAGAGGGGAGGGTCCAATTGAAATTCTTATAATGAACAATATTTTTTTAAAGATCCTAATCTACATCTTTTGTTTGAAAATATGTTTGTGACATTTAACTCGTCTTACCGAGTAGATTCAATACCCACTCCGACCTTGTCAGTTTTTTCATTTTTCTCCCCTTCCCTTTTCAATAGGAACTTGCATTGTTGGGGTAAGGGGGAAAATGAAAAAATTGACTAAGTCGGAGTGGGTATTGAATCTACTTGGTAAGACGAGTTAAATGTCACAAACAAAATTTTTCTACCCCTCTCTATTACCTCTCCCAATTTGACATTAAATTTTCATGAGTGAGGGAGTGTCCACAGTGGGAGAGGAAATGAAGAGGGGTAGAAAAATTCTGATTGCGGCATTTTACTCTCCTTACCGAGTAGATTGAATACCCACTCTGACTTGGTCAATTTTTTCATTTCCCCCCTCCCCTAACAATGGAAGTTCCTATTGAAAAGGGGAAGGCGAGAAAAATGGAAAAATTGACAAGGTCGGAGTCGATATTGAATTTACTGGGTAAGAAGAGTTAAATGTCTCAAACAAAATTTTTCTACCCCTCTCCTTTCCTCTCCCAATTTGACATTAAATTTTCATGAGTGAGGGAGTGTCCACATTGGAAGAGGAAATGGAGAGGGATAGAAAAATTCTGTTTGCGGCATTTTACTCTTCTTACCGGGTAAGTTCAATACCGACTCCGACTTAGTCAATTTTTACATTTTCCCCCTTCCCCGAACAATGCAAGTTCCTATTGAAAAGGGAAGGGGAGAAAAATGAAAAAATTGACAAGGTCGGAGTCGGTATTGAATCTACTCGGTAAGACGAGTTAAATGCAGCAAACAAAGTTTTCCTAACCCTCTTCATTTCCTCTCCCACTGTGGACACTCTCTCAATCATGAAAATTTAATGTCAAATTTGGAGAGGAAATGGGGAGGGGTAGAAAAATTTTCTTTGCGGCACTTTACTCTCTTTACCAAGCAGATTCAATATAGACTCCGACCTTGTCAGTTTTTTTCATTTTTCTCCCCTACCCTCTTCAATAGGAACTTGCATTGTTGAGGGAGGGGGAAATGAAAAAATTGACCAAGTCGGAGTCGGTATTGAATCTACTTGGTGAGGAGAGTAAAATGCCGCGAACAGAATTTTTCTACCCCTATCCATTTCCTCTCCCATCTAGGACTAGTCTATGTTGCCACAAAATCCTATGTCAAAATGGTGAGAAAATGGGGAGGGGGGGTAGGAAAATTTTGTTTGCGGAGTTTTACTTACCAAGCTGATTCAATATCGACTCCGACTTGGTCAATTTTTTCATTTCCTCCACCCCCCTTAAGGAAATGAGGTTGATTATGACCTCACATCATCACGACAAAATTCCATATTCTCTTTTACCACCATATAGTTCCGAAGATTTTTGCTGAGAGCCGAGATTAGCCGAATGCACTTTCATCTCTAATTTATTTTTTTTTATTTTTTTAATCAGTCTGTTGCCCACAGTGATGCCGGAACGTAATGATGGGATGCCTTAATTCTCGTTACTGCCGTTACCGGTAGTGATGTGAACTATCGATATTTTTAGCCGAATTTTTAAAAAAAAATTTAGGCTATTGTGTCCGACCCTAATTTAGAAGGAGGGGGGGGGGGGGTAGAAGAGTTCTGACTCCATTTCTCGACGTTTGGGACCAAAAGATGACGATCTGTCACATGTCACATATTTATATATATATATATATATATTTATAATTTTACCCTCACTTTTGGAACTCTGGGGCCGAGCCTAACAGGTCAAATGAGGTCAAACTTGATATGTAGGGTCCCCTCGGTGTAGGAATGATGCAAAAAAAATTTTGGGGCCCTAACTCAAAATTGGGGATTTTACCCTTTTTTGAGGGGGTGCGGGGGAGCCCCAATATCATGAAATTTTTTGAAACTTGCCCCAGGGATGATAATCCTAATTACCTACACCATAGTCAAATTTCAGCCCCCTAAGTCATCCCCACCCCATTTTAGGGCCCGAAAAGTGGATTTTGGGGTCATTTTTTTCATGTTGATCAGGCTACAGACCCCCCAAATGGGGCTGGGGAGCCAAAATTTTCATTATGGATCAAGTTTGTGCCCCTAATGTGCCTTTTGTAGGTTTCAACTTTTGGGCCTCCTTTGACCCCTGTCAAGGGTCAAAAATCAAGATTTTTCACAATTTTTCATGTTTTTTCTCGCTTCTCGGTACGTTGATCAGCCTGCAGCCCAAACCAAATGACCTTGGATGCTAAAATTTGGTATTTAGGATAGGTAAGGGTCACTGAGGTGCCTTTTGGGGTTTTTGACCCTCGAGCCCCAAAATTGGGGGTGACCATTTTTTGAAGGGGGCTCTAAAGAGGCCCCAATTTGACAAAATGATTTGAAATTTTTACCAAAAACAGTGACTCTGATTGTCTCCACTGTATCCAAATTTCAGCTTCTCAAGTCATCCCCACCCCATTTTAGGGCTCAAAAAGTGGATTTTGAGGTCATTTTTTCACGTTGATCAGGCTACAGACCCCCCAAATGGAGCTGAGGGGCCTAAATTTTTATAATAGATCGAGTTTATGCCCCTGATGTGCCTTTTGTAGGTTTTGACCTTTAAACTCCTTTTGACCTCGATACAGGGTCAAAAATCAATATTTTTCAAGTTTTAACCTGTCTTTTCTGACGCGTTGAACAGCCTACAGCCCAAACTAAAAGACCTAAACAATCGAAATTTGGGATGTAGGGTCAGTAGAGGTCACTGATGTGCCTTTCGGGGGTTTCGACTTTTGAGCACCATTTGACCCCCGTACAGGGTCAAAAATCAGAAATTTTCACGTTTTAACCCCTTTTTTGGTGTGTTGGCCATTGTCTGAAGAGCTGAAAGTGTGAAGGGGGTTGGTGGCGAAGCCCCCAATAGGGGCATGGGGGCGGAGCCTGCATTTGAAAAGTTGGAAGTGACGAGGTGGTTGGGGGCGAAGCCCCCAACGCGGGGGTATGGAGGCGGAGCCCCCATCCTAAGAGCTGAAAGTGACGAGGTGGTTGGGGGCGAAGCCCCCAACGCGGGGGTATGGGGGTGGAGCTACCATCCTAAGAGCTGGAAGTGACGAGGTGGTTGGGGGCGAAGCCCCCAACGCGGGGGTATGGGGGCTCCGCCCCCATCCTAAGAGCTGAAAGTGATAAGGAGGTTGGGTAGGAACCTCAACGGGGGTATGGGGGCGGAGACCCCATCTGAAGTTGAAATCTTCAATGCAGAGAGGAACTAAAACTGAAGACAAAAACCTGACATTTTTAAACTGAATTTGAAGTTAAAACTGATATCGATGGTCGGGAACCATTTAACGTTAACTCCATTTCACCTTTAGCATTGTTTAAAAAGATTTAATTCTGTATTAGAAAAGAAACCGCAAAGCTTTTTAATATAAACGTCTTTAATTCTTAATAATCAAACAAATCATCACAGTCATAACCTTCTTTAAGGTGTAGTATACATAGACTAAATTCATATTTGTAAACAAGCTTAATATCTAATCAACTCTGAAAGAACAGTGAACACGAACGCTATCTTACAGTCTAAAGTCAAGTTATAAAATATAGGTCCGGAATAACGAACATAACTTAAAACAGAAACGTATATACAAGTAGGTTGAAATACAGACGAAACCTCTAAAATCTTCATACTCCCCTATTTCGTCTGTAACGGAATACGAAATAATAAAAATCTTAAAAATCAATATCTGAAAAACATCAGTCTTAAAATTACATTTCAGTTCAGTCTTAAATCATAGTCGTAGAAATCGTTGATCATAGAAAGATATACATCGTCGAATCATAATCTTATAATATTGTCATTCCATGGATAAATCTAGGTCACCTCCTAAGAGGCTTTCGAACCCTCCGTACCCGTACTCGTTTCGTTCGACATCTTGGATCTCTTGCTCTGCAAAAACACATGTCAATTAGTCAAGAAATAACAAAACGAGAAACTCATCTTAAGAACATATCATAAGCATATCTTTATTGAATTAAAATAACAAATTCATGCATATTTAACCGCTCATTAATTTCTCTCTAAAATCTAAAAACTGAGCTCTCGGAAGCGCTTTCGTAAGAAAGTCGGCTTCTTGTGCCTTTGAAGGGACCCACGTCAACTTTAATAGCCCATTCATTACACATTCCAGCACGTAGTGTAATTTGATCTCTGTCAAGTGTTTCAACTTCGGCGAACCACCCTTAGATGCACAGTCGAGAGACGCTGTATTATCACCATGTAAAATAGCAGGCGTATATGTTTTACCAATCGCTCTCCTTGTAAACGCGTTAATTGCTATTATTTCGTTAGCAGCACAACTTAATGCGATGTATTCAGCTTCGCAGGTAGAATTTGCAACTGTTCCCTGTCTTTTACTCGTCCAATAAATAACATCGCCGAATAATTTTACAATTATTCCCATTGTAGAACGTTTTGTTTCAGGACAATCACCAAGACTAGCATCTGCGAAACCTACTAACGTATCTGTCTTACTCTCATAAGTTAGCCCATAATTTGTTGTACCTTTTAGGTACCTAAAAACACGTAAAACCATACTCCAGTCTTCTCGAGTAGGCGCGCTTTGTTTTCGGCTTAGGTAATTTACAGCAAATGAAATATCTGGCCTAGTCGCGTTTGCCAAATATAATAAACTGCCTATTGCCTCTCGATAGGGTAAAATATCTCTCTCGAGACTATCTACCTCAAGTGCAGTCTGATGCTTTTGAGCATTTCTCGTCATCATAGGGGTATCTCTCGGGTTTGCATTACTCATGCCAAACCTAGATAGGACTTTTTCACAATAATTAGGCTGTCTTAATTTTATTGTTTTATTTTTCCTATCTCTTGTAATCTCAATTCCAAGATACTTTTTAGGCTCTCCCAAGTTCACTATCTTAATACATTTCTTTAATTCGTCAATTAATTCGAGGAGCATTTTGTTATCATTCCCAGCTAATAATATGTCATCTACATATAATAGTAGGAAACAATACCTACTCCCTTTCTTAAGGTAGAATAAACACGGATCAATAATCTCGTGTTTAAAGCCTAGCTTCTTTGCTATCTCTGAAAATTTATGGTTCCACCTATTTGGACTCTGTCTAAGGCCATATAATGATTTCTTCAATTTACAAACATAGTTCTTTCTTAAATCATTAGAGACCTCAAGTCCATCAGGAATTTCCATAAAAATTTCATCGTGAAGTTCACCATAGAGAAACGCTGTCTTAACATCTAGGTGATAGGCATTCAAGTCAAATTTATTTATTAGAGACAAAGCCGCTCGAATGTAGGCAATTTGAGAAACTGGGGCATAAATTTCAGATAATAGGTATTCTTTATTATCTTTGAAACCTCTCGCAACAAGACGAGCTTTGTAGCGAATACTCCCATCTACTTCGCTCTTTTTCTTAAAAAGCATACGAGAATCCAAAATATTAGGTTTTCGTTCATTGACCATTTTTGGACGCGGAACAAAATCCCATACTTGATTTTCTTCCATACTTCTAAGCTCATCTTCGACTGCCTTTTTCCAGTATTCTCTATCTTTAGTTCTCATCGCTTCCTTAAATGACTGAGGATCACTGTTGATCTCAGCCAAAAGTGAGACGTACTCCTCGTCTTTATTTTCTGTCTCATTTTCTATTTTAATTTTCTCTATTTTCTCTCTTAAACAGAACAAAGCTTCCATAAAATTTGACTGAATGTCATCTACCTCTTCACATTCAATTTCATCAATTTCAAAATCGTCTGTCTCATCTTTGGAATCCTCATCTTTATTAAATTTAGAATTAGTAGGTAATTCTTCTCCCCCTGTTTCTAAATTTTCATTTCTCTCAAAGTTACTCTCATTCTGATCTTTAGGTAACGGAGTACTATTATCATCTTTAGTACTCTCGGTCACATCTTTAGGTGCTTCTTCAGTTGTAAGCTTATCAATTCGGAAATTAGATTCAATTTCTAAATTTTCAATTTCATCACTCTCAATAAAAGTTGACTTATCTAAATTCACGTAGGTTTTATTTTCAATAAATCTCACATGTTTTGCTCGTATTATTTTCTTCGAACTAGGTAACAAAATTTTGTAACCTGTTGAAGTGTAACCTATCATAATTCCTATCAAAGCTCTCGTCTCTAATTTTGATAGTTTTTCTTTATTTTTATGCACATATGCAATACAACCAAATCGTTTCAACTGTGTGAGTCTGTCTTTTTGCTCACCTAGAAACAGTTCAATTGGTTGTTGGAAATTTATTCCAGCATGAGGTGACCGATTATAGATATGTACAGCCGCCGCTATAGCCATATCCCAGAAATAGTGAGGTAAGCCCGAGTCAAATAGCATAGACCTCACTTTTTCTTGAAGGGTTTGATTAAAGCGTTCGGCGGTGGAGTAAGTTTTGCTAGAGCACAGATCTCACAGTCAAGAATACTCTCATCAAAAATTACATCTTTTAAAATTTGAGATTCCTTTTTAAGTTCTTTGAGATATTTTAGGCTCATATGGCCCAGTCTTATATGCCATAATAAACCTAAATTTGATCTCAAATTCGTTTCACTCGTCTTTGAAACATCACTCTTAACTCTCACATCGTTATTTAGATAGATTTCCTCTTGAGCACCGATATCAATTTCCAGTCTCAATTGAATATCGTCAAGCTCTCTATCTATCTTTAAAGAATCCTCAGTAGGTATATTTTTACTCTCGTCATTATTTTTGCTGTCATTTTCTATACCTATTTCCAGATTTTCAGTGACTTGCTCATCTTTACTCACATTCGGTTCTTTAGGTTCTGTGCTCTCGTCGTTATCAGCACTTAAGTTTTCACTATTACTATTTTCAATACTTATCTCATCATAACTTTTTGTCAAATTTTCCATTAAATTTTCCTCCAAACAAGGATTTTTGGCATATCTGTGTTCACACTGCTCAATTGCAAAACACATTCTCTTTTTGGCTCTCACTTTTGGCCTTTGCTCGTCTTCAAAGCCATCAACATCCAAAAATATTTGCCAAAAAGGCCTTAAATACTTTCCTCTCATAATCACTCTTTTAGTATTTGGGTCGAAAATTTGAATTATTTTGTTTGTTAATAAAATTTCAAAATTTTTATCCACCATTTTACTTAGGGAAAATAAATTTTCCGATAAGTTAGGTGAAAATAGAACTTTATCTAATCTCCCAATTTTATTACAACTGTTTTGGATCAATTTTATTGATCCCTCTCTTTCTATTTTCAGGTTAGTGCTTTCATCTTTATTTGCACTCCACACTGTACTCTCTACCGTTCTTAAGTTTACCATAGGTATCTTATCTTTAACCATATGATTTGTGCATCCGGAGTCACAAATCATACTTATTTTACCTAAGGCGCGCATATCCATGGTACCGCTGTCATTTTCCACTTGATGGAAGCCATCTGCTCCCATCACCATGGCAATAGGCTGGTCTGCCTCAGTCTCTTCTAAATGGGCCTCGTTTTGAGGAGTTACATTACTCACATCTTGAGTAATTTCTTCTGTCATAGTCACATCATGAGGTGTCTCTGCAATACGAAAGTAAAAACAAGAGTTATGTCTTACTTTCTTATTTTTGCGAAACTTTGTCTTCGATTTTCTCTTACCCTGAGTAGCCGTAGGTGCCGTTGGTGCCCCACTTGTCCCTTGGGGACAAGTGTCGCTCTTATGGTCAGTCATTTCATTGCAATTGTAGCACCGGAATTTTCCCTTATTTTGGCAATCCCTGGCATAGTGTCCAAAATCACCACAACCAAAACAGCGAGGGCCTTTGCCCTTCTTTCCATTTTTAGGTTTTCTATGTACAGTCATCAGTGCCTGACTTTCTGCCACTCTTGGTGTCACAGATAACACAGATTCTTCCTGTAAAAGAATATTAAAATATCGTAAATAATTGATTTTTTGGAAAACCTCCTTCACTAAGAGCTCTCAACCTAGCAGAAGGGTACAATTCCATAGTCGAGTTCATTAATTGATCATAAACTGCGTCGTCTTGCAGTTTGCAACCAATCATTTCAAACTCTCTCAAGATTCCCTCAAACCTCTCTCTAAAATGGGAAATCCGTTCATCTTTTCCCAACTTGAGGTCACCAAATCTCTTTCTAAGCGTTGACGTACACGAGTTTGTCTCCGCTTTCTTTATCTCTTTTACCTTATATAACATCTTACGAGGATTCTCTATATGGATTACTTGACTTTGATAATGAGGGTCAAGCCGAGCTATGAGGATATCCCTCACCACTCTGTCTTTACCCTCATCAACTTCAGCAAGATCGTTAAGCCTATTTTGTAGGTCATGTGCATAAAGCTCAGCTTTAAGTTGCTCAAGCCACAAATCAAGCCTACTATCTTGCCTAAGTTTATAGTCTCGTTTAACAATATCTCTCTTCATATTGCCAACTGAAACTAATTTTAGAAGCTCTCTTAAAAAATCATTACCACAATCAGGGATTTGGTTTCTCTCTTTTTGGGTTTGAGGCTCCTCAATAATGCTGTCCTCAGAATCTGATCCACTAGACTCGTCCACTGAGTGGTTAGATTCGTCTTTCTCTTCATTATTGAGACTATTTACAATATTTTTTAATTGTGCTTGAGTAAAACCATTACCCACCGGCGTTCTTTTCCGGCTTGGGCCACCATGAAACACTCTTGGGCCACGAAACACTCTTGGGCCACCTTGAGCTACTCGTTTAACTTTCTTCTTTGGTGAACGTTTTTCCTGTCTGTCTCTGACAAGTTGTGCCAAAAGGGCATTATTTCTTGCCATCATTTCTATTCTGTAAAATTATACAATGATTTTAAAATTTATTTTAATTTTTCCAAGGGGCAATTTGAACTTTTTATTTAAAAAAAAATTCAAACGTCAAGATACACCAAACTGCATGGAACACACATACAGCCGATGCACTTGCTTTATTAAGCTCGTTTCTGATACAATGGAACACACATTGATCTCAGTCACTTACTTAATAACCCGAGATAGTAGGTACCTATTTGAAATACTCATATGCTCTCTTAAAAAGTTACTGGCTTCTCTTTATCTGTCACTTTTCAATTTCTTAAAAATCAAATTAAAAAATTTGATCCTGTCTTAACACATTCTTAAACATCGAAATAAAAATTCGAATCGTCTTTTTCTGTCTTTAATTTGAATAAATAAATTCAAAAACATCTTTACCTGTCTTTTTAAATTCGAATAAAAATTCGACTGTCATAACACTTCTTTACAAAAACACACAATATACCATCTGACTTTTTATTACACCAGCGAGTAAATAAAAATCTGTATATTGTAGAGCTTGAGTTTTCAAATAAACTATCTCAAAAATTTAAAATAAAATAAAATCAAAAACTTACAGATCATTCTGATTACTCATCGTAAATCCGTGATATCCAACACTTCACAAAAGCACAAACCGTCAGTTCGAAAATTAATTCTTTTCGTAAGAGAAAAATTATTAAATCCACAACACTTCGACTGTCTTCTTAGCACAGGTACGAATCTCAGCAGACTAAAATCGGAATAAGAATTCCAGGATTTTCTGGTCCCTTTCTGAGGTCGTAAAACTGTCGTAAAAATTTTCGTCTCGTTGAAATAGCAGATCCGTCACGTCTTTCTGCTGTTCCTTAAAACAGACGAAAAAATACACAAAGTATCACTTCTTAAGGACAATTTATAATTAAATAAATTGAAGGATTACTACCCGTCTTGATCGTAATCACGCTCTCAGCTACCATAAAAAGATTTAATTCTGTATTAGAAAAGAAACCGCAAAGCTTTTTAATATAAACGTCTTTAATTCTTAATAATCAAACAAATCATCACAGTCATAACCTTATTTAAGGTGTAGTATACATAGACTAAATTCATATTTGTAAACAAGCTTAATATCTAATCAACTCTGAAAGAACAGTGAACACGAACGCTATCTTACAGTCTAAAGTCAAGTTATAAAATATAGGTCCGGAATAACGAACATAACTTAAAACAGAAACGTATATACAAGTAGGTTGAAATACAGACGAAACCTCTAAAATCTTCATATTGTTTACATTTTTTCGCAGGTGTAAAACTGCCTGTGTGTAACGAACGATTTGTTCAAACATCACGGTGAGTGTGACATGACGTAATGACACTATTGTGATGTTGAACGAATCGTTCGTGTTCACACACAGGCAGTTTTACACCAGCGAAAAAATGTAAACAATGCTAAAGGTGAAATGGAGTTAACGTTAAATGGTTCCCGACCATCGATATTGAAACTGAAATACCATGAATGAAAACGTTTTCAAAGTGGTACACTAACTTGAAAAAAAAAATTCGGCTGTCGCGGAGCATCTTGACTGCTACGCGTTTTTTTTTTTATCGATAGTAATTCGATAGTAGAAATGTTCATATGATAGTACTATCGATTGTTATCGTAAATTTTTTTCAACTATCGATAACTATCGATAGCATCGAAACTATCGATATTATCGATAACTATCGATGGTGAGATACATTTTTTCTTTTTTGTACGTATTGTACCTATTAATTTAATTTGCAGCTCAGTGTCATTGTTCATGAAAAATTAATACGAATTATGAAAAGTAATAAAATACCACGAAAACAATAGCAATATTCTGATTTTCTCAGGTTTTGACTTTTGTTCAAGTAAAAATTGGCGATTTTATCATGTTTCCATTCAAAATACATCGACTTTGAACTATCGATAACTTATCGATAGTTTGTATGATAAAACGATAGTATATCGTTGGCGGAAATTATCGAAATTTCGTATCGATAGAAAAAAATATCGATAACTATCGATAGTTCCCATCACTACCGTTATGTGCACCTCACAACACTGGTCCTTATTTATTAAAGAATAAGGATCAAGGCTGCGCAATGTTAAACATCTCTCTTTCTAGCATTTTATTTTGTTTTCTCTTAATTATGGCAGTTTTCAATGTTATGCATCTTTAGTTTGTAAAAAGCAATATATCGTGCCGTTACGTGTAGCTTATGCTAGAAATGTATATTAAAGTGGTCGCCATCATAAAGGTAGAGTTTCTTTTTGTTCTCTTTTGTAATAAGAGAAGCTGTGATTAAAAGATCGTTCACAATGCACCTTTACTTTTTGCTTTTGCTTTTTGCTTAACACTCACTACGGTCTACACCAATCTGGTGGCCAGAAATTTGTGTATTTACACGTTTGTAAGTGTACTGGTTAAGCAAAAGCAAAAAGTAAAGCTCCATTGTGAACGAGCCTTTAGATAATTATTTCAGCAAATAATGTTGGCTTTTGTTTCGGTTTGTTTCAGTTCAAAATGTGCGTGTTCAAAGTGATAGCTTAATGAAATGGTAAGATATAAAAATTGAATAAATTGCTGTGAACTTTTCAATTTTTTTGCTAAAAAACTAAAATTGGTATTGATTTGTGTATTTTTTAATGGCGAGTCCAAATTTTTGGTCAGAAATTTTTTTTGTCCAATGGTTTTCTCAAAAAATGTGAAAAAAAATGTCTTACTTTCACGAGTTTTTAATGACTAGTCCATATCTTGGAAACAAAGCGTTGTATTGAAAAACTAATCCTTCAACACGGATTGCAAATTTCATGAGGAACAATTTTGTTCATTATAAATTTTTCGCTAGAACCAACCGTTTTTGAGAAAAATCAAGAAATACGAAAGTAGATGGAAAATTAACATGCCCTGCCTCTTCAATTCACGAAGTAGGTAGGCAACCCGCTTTGCACTGATAATGTACCACTTCGTTGGGCGCGCGCATCGCCCCCCCCCCTTCTACCATTCATTGACGCGTGGAAAAAAACTGTCTTAGTGATTTTCACTAACTCACTAAGTGTGACCTCAAAGGGTAACAGCATAAGTCACATTTTACATTTATTTCAGGAAATGAGAAAAACTAACAGCATGATGAAATTATGATTTGATACAAAATATACTTGCATCTGTGTGCAGACAAATTTCGTCTCCAAAATAGCAAGTACACTTCGGACTTCGTCGGCTATGTTCGAGGTTTCCAATCTTGTAATTTTTTTTTACCAAGTCCAGTGCTGCATAAATACTTTATATCCAAAATTGGAGAGGAGGTAGGGATCCAATCGAAATTTTTGTAATAACCAAAATTATTCCTAAGACATTGAGCTACAACTTTTGTTTGAAAATTTTTTCAATTGGGCCCTTTACCACTCCACAGTTTTTAATAATGTATTTTTAATAAGGGTGAATAAGTTGAATTACTCAAAATTGGTGGGGAGGGAGGAGCCCGAATGAAATTTTTGTTATAACCAAAATTATTCCTAGTACTCCAAGCTACAACTTTTGTTTGAAATTTTTTTCAATTGGGCCCCTTACTACTCCACAGTTTTTAATACTGTATTTTGAATAAGGGTGAATAAGTTGAATTACTCAAAATTGGTGGGGAGGGAGGGGCCCTATTGAAAAAATGTTCCCACAAAATTTGTAGCTTGGAGTACTAGAAATAATTTTGGTCATCACAAAAATTTCATTCGGGCCTCTCCTTCCCCACCAATTTCAAGTAATTCAACTTATTCACCCTTATTCAAAATACATTATTAAAAACTGTGGAGTGGTAAGGGGCCTAATTGAAAAAATTTTCAAACAAAAGTTGTAGCTCAATGTCTTAGGAATAATTTTGGTTTTCACAAAAATTTCGATTGGACCCCTACCTTCTCTCCAATTTTGGATATAAAGTATTTATGTAGCACTGGACTTGGTAAAAATTTTTACAAGACTGGAAACCTCGAACATAGCCGACGAAGTCCGAAGTGTACTTGCTATTTTGGAGACGAAATCTGTCTGCACACAGATGCAAGTCAAAAACTGACCGGATCACAATATGAACCCATCTATCATGTATAACGTAGCATCGCGGTTTTTTTCCTGAGGTGAAAATCTTCCCTTCCAGGGGCTCCAAAGTTTTTGGACTTATGCTGTTTTATAAAAAATGATCACGTTTCTCACACAAAGACCTACATTTTTTACAAAAAAAAATTGAAAATAAGTATATACTTTATGCATTTGTAGGCATCTTTAGAAATAACGAAAAAAAATTTCTGTCTCATCATTTCAAATGAAATGATGAAAATTTTTTCAGATAATTATTTTTAAAAAGGAATTTTTAAAAAAGCTAGACATTATGCTTTTTTATGAAAAACGCAATCTTTAGTGTCGTCTGGAGGCTGTTCTATGAGAGTAAAAAATAATTTTTTTTAGTATGTGATGTAGCTACGTCTAAGGAACCCATTTCATCAAAAAACTCATTTTGTCAAAAATGTGACTTATGCGGTTATTTAAAAAAATGATTCATATGGTATATCATGATGGCCTTGATGTTTCAAGTCCTGTGCAAATTTTTGACAAAATCAAAAAATTTTATTTTCAGGGGTGGTATCGCAAGGGTTGAATTTACTTGGGCTAAAAAGTTTGGCTCCTTACCGAGTGGATTCAATACCCACTCCGACCTTGTCAGTTTTTTCATTTTTCTCCCCTTCCCTTTTCAATAGGAACCTGCATTGTTGGGGGAAGGGGGAAAATGAAAAAATTGACTAAGTCGGAGTGGGTATTGAATCTACTCGGTAAGGAGAGTAAAATGCCGCAATCAGAATTTTTCTACCCCTCTTCATTTCCTCTCCCACTGTGGACACTCCCCCACTCATGCAAATTTATTGTCAAAAGTGAGAGGGAATGGAGACAGGTAAGAAAATTTTGTTTGCGGCGTTTTACTCTCCTTACCGAACTGATTCAATATCGACTCCGACCTTGTCAATTTTTTTCATTTTTCTCCCCTTCCCTTTTCAATAGGAACTTGCATTGTTGGGGGAGGGGGAAATGAAAAAATTGACTAAGTCGGAGTCGGTATTGAATCTACTCGGTGAGGAGAGTAAAATGCCGCGAACAGAATTTTTCTACCCCTCTTCATTTCCTCTCCCACTGTGGACACTCCCCCACTCATGAAAATTTAATGTCAAAAGGGAGAGGGAACGGAGAGGGGTACAAAAATTTTGTTTGCGGCATTTTACTCTCCTTACCGAGCTGATTCAATATCGACTCCGACCTTATCAATTTTTTTCATTTTTCTCCCCTTCCCTTTTCAATAGGAACTTGCATTGTTGGGGGAGGGGGAAATGAAAAAATTGACTAAGTCGGAGTCGGTATTGAATCTACTCGGTAAGGAGAGTTAAATGCCGCAAACAGAATTTTTCTACCCCTCTCCATTTCCTCTCCCATCTAGGACTAGTCTATGTTGCCACAAAATCCTATGTCAAAAGGGAGAGGGAACGGAGAGGGGTAGGAAAATTTTGTTTGCAGCATTTTACTCTCCTTACCGAGCTAATTCAATATCGACTCCGACCTTGTCAATTTTTTTCATTTTTCTCCCCTACCCTTTTCAATAGGAACTTGCATTGTTGGGGGAGGGGGAAATGAAAAAATTGACTAAGTCGGAGTCGGTATTGAATCTACTCGGTAAGGAGAGTAAAATGCCGCAATCAGAATTTTTCTACCCCTCTTCATTTCCTCTCCCACTGTGGACACTCCCCCACTCATGCAAATTTATTGTCAAAAGTGAGAGGGAATGGAGACAGGTAGGAAAATTTTGTTTGCGGCGTTTTACTCTCCTTACCGAACTGATTCAATATCGACTCCGACCTTGTCAATTTTTTTCATTTTTCTCCCCTTCCCTTTTCAATAGGAACTTGCATTGTTGGGGGAGGGGGAAATGAAAAAATTGACTAAGTCGGAGTCGGTATTGAATCTACTCGGTGAGGAGAGTAAAATGCCGCGAACAGAATTTTTCTACCCCTCTTCATTTCCTCTCCCACTGTGGACACTCCCCCACTCATGAAAATTTAATGTCAAAAGGGAGAGGGAACGGAGAGGGGTACAAAAATTTTGTTTGCGGCATTTTACTCTCCTTACCGAGCTGATTCAATATCGACTCCGACCTTATCAATTTTTTTCATTTTTCTCCCCTTCCCTTTTCAATAGGAACTTGCATTGTTGGGGGAGGGGGAAATGAAAAAATTGACTAAGTCGGAGTCGGTATTGAATCTACTCGGTAAGGAGAGTTAAATGCCGCAAACAGAATTTTTCTACCCCTCTCCATTTCCTCTCCCATCTAGGACTAGTCTATGTTGCCACAAAATCCTATGTCAAAAGGGAGAGGGAACGGAGAGGGGTAGGAAAATTTTGTTTGCAGCATTTTACTCTCCTTACCGAGCTAATTCAATATCGACTCCGACCTTGTCAATTTTTTTCATTTTTCTCCCCTACCCTTTTCAATAGGAACTTGCATTGTTGGGGGAGGGGGAAATGAAAAAATTGACCAAGTCGGAGTCGGTATTGAATCTACTCGGTGAGGAGAGTAAAATGCCGCGAACAGAATTTTTCTACCCCTCTTCATTTCCTCTCCCACTGTGGACACTCCCCCACTCATGAAAATTTAATGTCAAAAGGGAGAGGGAACGGAGAGGGGTACAAAAATTTTGTTTGCGGCATTTTACTCTCCTTACCGAGCTGATTCAATATCGACTCCGACCTTATCAATTTTTTTCATTTTTCTCCCCTTCCCTTTTCAATAGGAACTTGCATTGTTGGGGGAGGGGGAAATGAAAAAATTGACTAAGTCGGAGTCGGTATTGAATCTACTCGGTAAGGAGAGTTAAATGCCGCAAACAGAATTTTTCTACCCCTCTCCATTTCCTCTCCCATCTAGGACTAGTATATGTTGCCACAAAATCCTATGTCAAAAGGGAGAGGGAACGGAGAGGGGTAGGAAAATTTTGTTTGCAGCATTTTACTCTCCTTACCGAGCTAATTCAATATCGACTCCGACCTTGTCAATTTTTTTCATTTTTCTCCCCTACCCTTTTCAATAGGAACTTGCATTGTTGGGGGAGGGGGAAATGAAAAAATTGACTAAGTCGGAGTCGGTATTGAATCTACTCGGTAAGGAGAGTAAAATGCCGCAATCAGAATTTTTCTACCCCTCTTCATTTCCTCTCCCACTGTGGACACTCCCCCACTCATGCAAATTTATTGTCAAAAGTGAGAGGGAATGGAGACAGGTAGGAAAATTTTGTTTGCGGCGTTTTACTCTCCTTACCGAACTGATTCAATATCGACTCCGACCTTGTCAATTTTTTTCATTTTTCTCCCCTTCCCTTTTCAATAGGAACTTGCATTGTTGGGGGAGGGGGAAATGAAAAAATTGACTAAGTCGGAGTCGGTATTGAATCTACTCGGTGAGGAGAGTAAAATGCCGCGAACAGAATTTTTCTACCCCTCTTCATTTCCTCTCCCACTGTGGACACTCCCCCACTCATGAAAATTTAATGTCAAAAGGGAGAGGGAACGGAGAGGGGTACAAAAATTTTGTTTGCGGCATTTTACTCTCCTTACCGAGCTGATTCAATATCGACTCCGACCTTATCAATTTTTTTCATTTTTCTCCCCTTCCCTTTTCAATAGGAACTTGCATTGTTGGGGGAGGGGGAAATGAAAAAATTGACTAAGTCGGAGTCGGTATTGAATCTACTCGGTAAGGAGAGTTAAATGCCGCAAACAGAATTTTTCTACCCCTCTCCATTTCCTCTCCCATCTAGGACTAGTCTATGTTGCCACAAAATCCTATGTCAAAAGGGAGAGGGAACGGAGAGGGGTAGGAAAATTTTGTTTGCAGCATTTTACTCTCCTTACCGAGCTAATTCAATATCGACTCCGACCTTGTCAATTTTTTTCATTTTTCTCCCCTACCCTTTTCAATAGGAACTTGCATTGTTGGGGGAGGGGGAAATGAAAAAATTGACCAAGTCGGAGTCGGTATTGAATCTACTCGGTAAGGAGAGTTAAATGCCGCAAACAGAATTTTTCTACCCCTCTCCATTTCCTCTCCCATCTAGGACTAGTCTATGTTGCCACAAAATCCTATGTCAAAAGGGAGAGGGAACGGAGAGGGGTAGGAAAATTTTGTTTGCAGCATTTTACTCTCCTTACCGAGCTAATTCAATATCGACTCCGACCTTGTCAATTTTTTTCATTTTTCTCCCCTACCCTTTTCAATAGGAACTTGCATTGTTGGGGGAGGGGGAAATGAAAAAATTGACTAAGTCGGAGTCGGTATTGAATCTACTCGGTAAGGAGAGTTAAATGCCGCAAACAGAATTTTTCTACCCCTCTCCATTTCCTCTCCCATCTAGGACTAGTCTATGTTGCCACAAAATCCTATGTCAAAAGGGAGAGGGAACGGAGAGGGGTAGGAAAATTTTGTTTGCAGCATTTTACTCTCCTTACCGAGCTAATTCAATATCGACTCCGACCTTGTCAATTTTTTTCATTTTTCTCCCCTACCCTTTTCAATAGGAACTTGCATTGTTGGGGGAGGGGGAAATGAAAAAATTGACTAAGTCGGAGTCGGTATTGAATCTACTCGGTGAGGAGAGTAAAATGCAGCGAACAGAATTTTTCTACCCCTATCCATTTCCTCTCCCATCTAGGACTAGTCTATGTTGCCACAAAATCCTATGTCAAAAGGGTGAGGGAACAGGGAGGGGTAGGAAAATTTTGTTTGCGGAATTTTACTCTCCTTACCGAGCTTATTCAATATCAACTCCGACTTGGTCAATTTTTTCATCCCCCCCCCCTTATGATTACTATGTACTAAAATGATGTGTGAGAGGGAGAAGAATTGGGGAGGGGTAGGAAAATTCGGCTTGCGGTATTTTTCTTATCTTGTGGAGTACATTCGATATCGACTCCGTTATTTTAGGATTTTTAATTTTTTCAACTTTTTTTTCAAATGTGAAAATCAATACCTCGATGGGAGAGGAATTGGGGGTCGGGGGAAATTGATCAAGACGCCATTTTGTTTAGCTCTTTGAGTACTTTTATAATCGTCTCCATTTTCTTGAATTTTTTTTATTTTCTAATTTACATAAGAATTCTTATACTTTTCATCTGTGTACAGCACCACCTATGGGGTAAAGGGGGTCTTGTACCTGGTGCACCGAAATTGTCCAGTCCTGTGTTGTACATCAGTGGTATCAGTGTTGCCAAATGGCATGACAGGGTCGGCGGGTACTTTTGGTTATTACAAAAATTGCGATTGGACCCCTCCCTCCACTCCAATTTTGGATAATCCAACTCATTCAAATACATTATTGAAAACAGGGGGAGGGTAAGGGGCCCGATTAAAAAAATTTTCAAACAAAAGTTGTTGTAGCTTGAAGTACTAGTAGATATTTTTGTAGGTACTCACCTTGTCAACCTGAGTGGACACGGTTACAGCGCCCAATAACAAATCCTCGACTTTTTCTTCGATATTCTGCGTGACTCCTTCTCGATCCTTGACCATGGTCTGTTTAGTGGTGGTCTTCACGATCATCGGGGTCGTACCCAAGGGCGAAGATTTATCCGACGTAGACGAGTCTCGTCTTTCCGGATCAATGAAGCCTTTAGTCGTTTCAATACTCTTGCGTTCGTGGTATTTTTCGCTGTACACCGACGAAGCTCCGGAGACAGCCGAAGTATTGGCAAAGCTCGAAGAAAACGTATCTGTCGAAGTTCTGGTGGTCACCACAACCGAAGGATCGACTCCAACTTCGGTTTCCTTGATTGGTTCACCACCGGAGGCTGCTCTAGTTGCTGGCTTTTTGATCTGGCTATAAATAAGACTGGTTGCGGTGGCAGATCCGGAGCTGGATGCGGCTTCGTCGGTCGTGTACGTGCGGTGGGTGGTCGTCGTATAGGTTCGATTCAGCGAAGACTCCCCTTCGGAATTTTTCATCCGTTTGAACACGACATCTATCGATTTACATATCTCTCTGATTTGCTCCCTGGTCAGAAGGCCTTTTTTGGCCGGAGTTCTCTTTGAGTCGTCCTTTTTCGATCCTTCTTTAGCAGCCAGGCTGACTCCGGCGCCTTTGGCAGTCGAATCAGCGTCTGAGCCAGAGGTGGCATTCTCTTTAGTGGCTTTTTTAGCCTCGGCTGCGGCCTCTTTGGCGAACTCCTTACATGCCGCTTCTTTTTGGGCCGGTTCCGGTGACGTCAATCTGCGCCAAATCAGAAACGATTAAAAATACCCCCGATATTGCCTACGTAAAAATAAAATTAACTTTTATAACAACCTGAAGAATGTATGATGTTCGACGCAAGTTTTCCATACTTTTTTTGCTGCTCGATGGTTGCACAGTTTGAACCCTACGGTCGATTCGTATTGCTCGAATTCGCCGGGTCGAATTTTTATGAAGAAGCTGTGTCGTTTGTAGGATATTTTCAAAATTCTCGGCCACGCGAATCTGTTTATCCTTAATCTGTGAAAAAATTGGTAATTTAATATCGATTGTATGTGTTAAAGTTTTGCAACTTGGAAGGTAAATGATTACCTGTCTTTGAAAACTAATAATCCACTGGCGCAAACTCCCAGCATAATATCGACATTGTCTGAATCTTTGGCCAGATGAAGATCGACGCCGTACATGATTAATTTTTTTGTATTCTCCAAATACAAAAGTTCAGCTTCGGCTGGAGTCAAACCTCTGCGCAGAAAATTCAAATTATTAGCAAATGACTCGTTGGAAAAAAATAATGACAAAATTCAATTTCAATAAAATTTTGTTGAAAAAAAAAACAACATAAAAATTATTGAATATGAAAAAAGTTTTCAAAAATTGATTTCAGTCAAAAAACTAAAAAATTGAATTTTAATAAAAATAGAATTCTTTTTTAAATAAGTATATTTTTCAAAAGTTCGATGAATTTGTTCAAAAAAATTAAAAATTACTCCAAAAATTTTTTAAATTGCAGTGCAAGAATTTTTTTAAAAAGAAAATTGAAAACATTCTTGAGACATACTTAGTAAGTTTTTTTTAATAAATCAATTTCTTTCTTAAAGTCAAAGTTGAAAATTTAAAAAAATCATTTTCTGTCATTTTTTTTTTCAATTAAAAATTAACGAATAAATGGTTTAAAAAAAACTAAAAAAAATGGTTTTTGAAATTTAGAAAAAATATTTTTTGAGAATTTATTATTCATAAAACTGTATTTTTAAAGAATTTGGTTTTTATCAAAAATAAGGAAATTTTTTAGAATAAAATTTCAATGAAAGAGAAATTTTATTTTCATTTAAAAAAATTAAAATAATTCATATCGGCACAAATCAAACTTTTTTGATAAAATTAATTTTCCAGTACCTAATTTTTTTGCGTAAGGTCAATCCGGGTAATGAAGGGACACAATTGAAAATTTTACAAAGTATAACTTTCAAAATTTTTTATAAATTTTTTATGTTAGTTTTTTTTGAAAGTTATTATGTCATCAACGTACTTGTGGGTTTGATGAAGTTAGCGAACTTTGTTTACAAGATCGGGCGTCTGTTCGGGGGCGAATTGGAATTCTTTTAAATAACTTAAATTGTCGTGTTCGTCGGCGTCATAATCTCCTAGTTCGGATTGAACTAGATACGAACCGAGTAACGCTTGCGTTACAAACGAACAAGGTAACCTGCGAACAAAACCAGATGAAAAACATTACATCATTGTTTGGAAGTTCACGATCTCAGCTCAGCGATCGAATTGAATAATTATTATCGAGAAAATAAAAATGTAAAAATTTTTAAATCGAATTCAGCGACCTCGAAAATCCCTAATCCGAGCACTTTGGCTTTTCATTTCTTGTAATACTATGAAATGCGAGAGCATTGAGCGAAAACATACAATTTGGAATTTTCAAAATTTACCCCCTTCCAGAGGCCCAATTTGGGGTTGGAGGTAAAATTAAGTTCGAAAATCGAATTCAGCGGCTTCGAAAACCTCTATTTCGTCATAATGTGTTTTTTTTCTCTCTATTTCAAACTCTTGGTAATTGTTACTTACTTGCCGTTTAGAATATCGTTTCTTATCTGTAAACATAGCTGATATCTGAAAAAAGATAAAACATTATTTGTACTAAGTACATGAGTTCACCTTTTTAAAGGCTTATCTCAAAAATCAAAGGGACAAGGAAAAATAAAATTAATAAGAATTTTTCATTCAAGCATAATATTATGGATAGTATAAAAAAGAATCAAATTTTTTTAATCTAGTGATTTTTTGCCTAATTTTGACAATAAAGGTGGTATAAAGCTTCGAAAAATGTGAAAAATTTGCCTATCTTTGAAAATGAAGGAGCAATGATGTATCAAATGTTGAAAATATAGGTAATAATTTTCAAAACTTTGTAGGGCCTGAATTTTAAGATTTAAGCAAAAAAATCTCAAGAATAGGAAATTTTTACTTTTTTGTGCTAAGTATCTCTATGTCTGATCAAAAAAAAATTCTCAATTTCATTTCCCCTTGCCCCTTCAATTTTTGGCATAGGCATCATTAATCAAACATCGCGTAATGACTTATTGTGCTTACAAAATTTGTAATTCTTTCAAAATAAAAAATCTACTTATGCAAAATTGTAAACAAATCAAAAATATTGAAGTGTGCGCGTTTGTATTCGAGGTTTAATGAAAATGTAAAATATAATTTTTCATCTTGCTAGACGAAATTTTTGGGCCAAAAAAATTTAACCTTTCCATCCCCTCCAATTTCACAAATAAGTATAGGTATGAAAATTATGTGGTTATTTTCAAACGTGTTATGCAGAATTGGAGGGGAAGGAGGGATCTGAATGAAATTTTTGTAATAACCAAAATAATTTCAAGGATTCCAAACTATAATTTTTGTTTGACAATTTTTTCATTTTGTTGCATAAAAATATCCCCAACAAAGAATTTTACGTTTACAAAATTTCAAATTTTAAAAATTGAAAAAAAATTGTGAGACTAAAAAAAAATTGAAAAAAATCACCACTAATAAAAATAAATTTCTGCAGCTTAAAACTTGTCTGGTTTTGAACTCCCATACATCGTCTCATTGATAAAATGAAAATTCAACCCATTAAAATTTATTAATTAAGAGAAAATAAAAGAGGTGGGAAAACGCAAAACACCTCGAAAAGATCAACGATCACATAAAATAATCTCGACAATCGATCTGCGTAAATAAGTAACGTCTATTCTCTCGTAAACGATAAAAATTAATTAATACGATGTGGGATTACACCGAACATCATAAATCATCAAACAGCGCCTATCAAATCGAACATTACATTTTGTCAGTATAAAACAGAAGTATTACAAAGCATAAAATAGTTAATCTTTGTTACAAAGTTTTTAATAATTGGCCGAGTTAATAGTTAGTTAGGTTATAGGTGATACATATATTACTCGTACTCGTGTATAACGTCACCTCGAAAATTTCATTTCTTGTCAAAAAGAACATCGAACACCTCACCTCGAATGATAAATGGCGAATCCTTACAATATCTAATTGTTGCTGTATAGCCTTATTAATAAGCACGTATATTTGGAAAATCGATTATAAAGTCGACCTATCGTACCATTGTATTGGTATCGTTATCTATCGTCTATACTTTTAGTTGTTGTTCTGCGTATGGAATTGAAAAGTTTATGGGCAAACTGCTCTGTACATTGTACGTATATAATATAATGGCTCGTTTATTTTCACAACGATGATTATCAATATCGCCAAACGAATCGACATATGTATCTGTTAAATTTTATATTATTTGAATACGCGTTTGATGGCAATTTAGTAGGTACCAATTTTATCGTAATCTACCCCCTTCAATAAACATTGTTAAATAATATATTATTTTGAAATCTCGTTCGTATAATTTATTATCTAATAAAAATAAGTACCTATCTTTTAAATTTGATCTTACGATTTTTCCATGCCCTTGATCTTTTCGCGTTCATACTCGACACACCCACGATATACGAAATTACCCAAGCACTTATCTCCGAGAAAGAGAAAAAAATTACCAAAATATCATAAATCAGTTGCAATTTGTTTGAGAAGTTTTTCGTCGAATTTTACGAGACATTTAAAAATTATTTAGTTTTAATTGCATAATATTTTTCAAAACCACCAACGTTTTGGAGTGGGTACCTAATTTCACAACAAAGACAAAATGTATCTATTTTTGAAACTACGCTGGCACTAATCGTAAAAAACTTACACGCTTGGATGAGCTTATGTAGACGACGACGTGTTCAAGTGACTTCTTGAAATGAAAAAAAAGAGATAGGTAGATTTAAAATAAACGCCTAAGACTCGCTTCAATTGTATACGAAATAGATAAAGCAAACCAAAACCAGTCATGAAGCGATTACTCGCTTTATTTCGCTTTTTCAACTTTTCAATATAAGTTTCACATTCGGACAGCTCTGGTAATAACGGTAGATAAAATGGAATCGAAAATTATGTACAATAGAAACGATTCGTATAGTTGAAATATCAACCTTAATTCTTGTCTGCTCTCGACAGTCGACATACAATCGTAACCAAATTGTTAAATTATGGCGAATTTGAATTCTTGTTAGTTTGAAAATTTGAAATTATTTGATTTAGTTTACCTACGTTAAGAGATTAGCAGACCTTTTGCTTGATTTTCGAACCCTATGGCAATTTAGAAGCCTAAATTGGTAGAATTGGTGAATTAAATATTAGGTATCTTCCGAACAGATATTTTGATTAACCGATGCAGTTGCAGGCAGGTATATTTTTAATTCTAAATTATTTCGCCATTAGATTGATGTTAATTTTCGGTACCTCTACCTACAGTACGAATTGCGCCTTTCGCATTTCGATTGATTTTTACGAATAAAATATTGTATTTCATTAGCTTTCTCTTGACTGGTGAATTGACATCCTACGTATACTTAATTTGATTGGATTCGAGATGAAAAAACTTGCAGAATATTCGACCTAGAACTGAATAATATAGAGTCGTAAATTGGAATTCAGTGCAAATGAAAAATTGAAAGCGATTTTATAATTGATTCGTAATCTAGAACGTTAGTACCTATTTTTTTAATGACCTATGGGGTAATATTTTTTGAGACTTCCTCTTTCTCGAGGATTCATCTCCTTTCCTAAAAATCTCCCTATCTCTGTGCCTAAGGTTCGGATTAAAAATATTTTCAAACAAAAGTTGTAGACTAAAGTCATTGGAATAATTTGGGTCATTATAAAAATTTCCATTCTATCTCCCCCCCCCCAATTTTGCATAATACAGTAGGTAGGTATGTAAAAAAAATCTCGAATGATTTTCATAAATACTTTTTATGCGAAATTTGGGAGGGGGGTCCAATCGGAATTTTTGTAATAACCAAAATTATTTTAAAGATTTCAACCTAGGTACAACTTTTGTTTGAAAATTTTTTCAATTGGGGCCTTGGAAACGGACACGAGATACTTGCAAGGAAAGGATGTAGACCGGAAGAAGAGGAGTTTTGAACATATGGCAATTTTTATTTTTCAGAAGCATAACTTTAAGGTTTTGCTGAAAATAATTTTTGAAATTTTTTGAAGTTTTGATAAGAAACAATTTTTGATTTTTTTTCAAAAGACAGTTTTTAACGAATTTGTTGAAAAACATCAGATCTTTCCAAAAAATAGTTAAACCCAAGAAATTAAAAAGTTTTCCTAAAAAAAAAAAATAAAAATAAAAAAAAAACATACAAAGAAATTAAATGATTATGTATATCTTCTCCAAAAAAATTATAAATTGCCTACTTCAAAAAATGATATTTTTATGGATATTTCTTTCATAGAAAAATAAGTAGGTATTTTTCACCAAAAAAATTTTAAAAAATTTACCAAGTATTTTTTTAATTCAAAAAATTGAAAATTTTTCACGCTAATTCCAGAAAAATCATATTTTTCCAAAAAAAAAAAAATGAAAGATCACTTTAAGTACTTTTGCAAAGTGAAGCAAAAAATTTTAAACTTTTTCTATAAAAATGAGGTGTCAAAAAATGAATTTATACTTTTTATCCAAAACTTTGAGATTCTTTTTCTTTGAAAATTTTATTCCGTTACAAAAAAAATAATTAAAGAACGTTTTGGGCTTTAATTGGAAATTTTTTAATTCATTGTTTTATTTCCATAAAAAAAATGAGAAATTTTTTACGCTGGCTTCAGAAAATTCAAAAACCCTACCTCTCCCCCCCCCAAAAAAAAATAAAAGATTTTTTTTTAAATGAGATAAAAAAATTAAATTTTTTCCAATGAATTGAAAAAATTTTCCCCCAAAAATTGTGATTTTTTTTTTGTTGCCAATTTGAAGAAAAAAATTACTTAATCCTACTAAAACCGAATTAGGTGATTATTTTTTTCAAAAATTAGAGAAATATTTTTTGTACTTCAACAAATTTATATTCTTTCTTCTTAAGCAAAAATAAGTTATTAGGTACCTATTTTCTTTTCTCAAAAAACAGGGATTTATTTTTCAAAAAAAATTGAGAAAATTGTTTACCCATTTTTTAAAATTTTTTACTTCAAAGGAATTGAGAATTTATTTATAATGACTCCAAAAAATTGAAATAGTTTTTGTTCAGTAAAAACCGGCTTTATTCTGTAAAATAATTGTTTTTTTTCTTCAAAAAATTGATTTAAAAAAATATTTTCACTTCAAAACAATATGAGATTTTCACCACCAAAAAGTTTCAGGTATTTTTACGGGGAAAAAATCATTTAAATGTTGTGGCCTCATTTCACTTTGAAATTTTTGGTGTCGCTCGAACGGTCGAGCTACTGCCAAGTCGACTCCCCTCTCCCTGCGTACTTGGCTCTTTTGTGCCCATTCCAACCAATAGTCGTACTATTTCTTCGAGGTGACTGCAATCTGTGCAGTTCAAGTTCAAGGATGATTTTTTTTTTTACGTATTAAGTATGCAAAATTAGAGTCGAGGGAATGGTCCAATTAAAATTTTTGTAATAACCAAAATTATTCAAAAAATCTTAATGTATAACTTTTGTTTGAATTTTTTTTAAATTGAGGCTTTAGGTACAAAGATGAAATTTTTTTTGGAAAAGTGGTGGACTCTTGAGAAAAGGGCGTGTTTGAAAAAATGTATCCAGCTCGTTTTTTAAAAAAAAAAACGTCACAGATTATACTCATGAATTATAAAATCGCTTTTAACCTTTCGATCGCAAGGACGACATTTTCCCCCCATTTGAGACTGCACTAGAAAGAATAATTTTCGTGTTGAAAAAATGGAAAACGCATGATTTATTTGTGAAACAGTGACGTAGGTAGTAGGTACTAGGTATGTAGGTGTAAGCTACTACTGCTCACTTCGCTCGTTTCAAATTGATTCGTTTTTATGGGGTTTTTTTTTTTGTTTTTTTTTTTGAATTTCAAAATTATGCACTTCCTTGCAAAAAACACGAATCGTTCGTTTTTTCATTCGAATTTTTTTTGACTGCATCATCGCGAAAGATCTTCTTGGCAGTTTTTTTTTTTTGAATTTCGATGCATAAATTATCGAAAAATTATTCACAAAATACAAAACACGTTAGAATAAATTTTTTTAATTTTTTTCAGAAAAACCGATGCTCTTCAGATTCAAAATCAACACCATGTTCCTGTTCGTATATCTATTTTTGCTTTTTACCATCTGCTCGTGCCCATAGGCCTATTATAAAATCTCGAATCGATGTTGGCAAGCATGGAATCGAAACTTGTCGACCACCTAACTCCATTTGTGGTTTCCATATCATAATTGACCATAGTTGACCACACTTTCTTATCATACGCAGGTAATTATAAACCATCTCCGGTCATTTTTGACGTGGTCTATGGGTAAGTATATTTTTTAGGTGTTTCGCATCCTACTCGAATCTATACAGACATTTTTCATGTATCATCTTGACGTAATTTTGCAATGAAACAATTTTTAATTGGGACAAAAACGTCGAAAAGATTATTTTTATACTGTACCTACATTATACGTATTATATCCTATCGTATGTCAAGTAGATACTCGAACACGCGTTTGTATAGTCAAAAACGTCATATTTTTATCAAAAAGGATTAATCCGTGTAAATAAGGTTATCATGTTTTAAGGGTATCCTTTACACTTCGCGATATTTTTTCATCGTTGAAAATAAACAACCAAAGTATGTAAAATTAATATCAGTACACGCTCATTTCATAATAAATTTAATTTCACGATATTTTTTTACAACGTGAAATTCAAAATACGCTTTTCATTTCTACTTATGGTTTTATTCAGTACCGCGTGGTATTATGTTGGTTCTTTGAGCGGAAGTATTAACTTTTCAATCGTTTTTATATTAAAAAGTAAAAAAATGGACTATTCAAAATGGCTAGATACTTAGAAAGGTACCTAGGTAGTTACAAATTGAGGTGAAAAAGAACTTTGAATTTTTATGAGATGATTTTACACAGTTTAAACTTCATCCACCCCTTCTCCCCTTGAAGTGTCTCATATATAGGCACTAGGGTGGGGCCCTTATAGTTAGTTTTTTCATTTTTAGAAAAATTCAAAAGTAAAAACGGGTGGCAAAAAAACTATCGTCAACATGTACATACATGGTGAAAAAAAATGAAGGTAGCACGGTAGCATCCCATTTTTGCGAATAGGTATGAGAAAATTTTGGACGGGTCCGTATGAATATGAGTGATGATATGCCATAGATTCCAAAAAACATCCACCTCTTCTCCTGTTGGAAACATTTTTCAATGGAACCCCTCCCCCAATTTTCAAAAAGTAGGTACCGGATTTTATGTGAAATAAGAGGAGATAGAGGAGTCGAATCGAAATGTTTTTAATGACCAAAATTATTGCTAAGATCTTATGCTATAATCTTTGTTCAAAAATTTTTTCAATTGGACCCCTACCTCCATCAGTTTTAAATAATTTATAAGTATCCAAGTAATATTATGCAAAATTCTAGGGAAGGAAAGGGTCTGATCAAAAATTTTATGATGAAAAAAATTATTTCTAGAACTTCAATGCACATCTTTTGTTTGAAAAATTTTTCAATGGGACCCCTCCCCCAATTTTTAAAGAGTATCTACCGGATCTTATGTTAAATAAGAAGGGATAGAGGAGTCAAATTGAAATTTTTTTAATAACCAAAATTATTGCTAGGATCTTATGCTATAAACTTTGTTTGAAAATTTTTTTAATTGGACTCTTACCTCCACCAGTTTTTAAAAATATAAGTATTAAGTCATATTATGCAAAATTCTAGGGAAGGGAAGGGTCTAATCGAAAATTTTATTATGAAAAAAATTACTTCTAGAACTTCAATGTACAACTTTTGTTTGAAAAAATTTTCAATTGGACCCCTCTCTCAATCTTTAAGAAGTATCTACCGCGATGTTATATGAAATCGGAGGGAATAGAGTAGTCCAATCGAATTTTTTTGATAACTCAAATTATTGATGGAACCTTATTCTACAATCTTGGTTTGAAAATTTTTTCAATTGGACCCTTACCTCCACCAGTTTTTGAAAATATAAGTATCCAAGTCATATTATGCGAAATTGAAGGGGAGGAAAGGGTCTAATCAAAAATTTTATTATAACCAAAATTATTTCTAGAACCTCAATCTACAAGTTTTGTTTGAAAAAATTTTCAATTATGCCCTTCCCCCGATTTAAAAAAATTATCTACAGATGTTATGTGAAATCGGAGGAAGGGGGAAGGTCCAATCGAAATTTTTATAATAACAAAAATAATTTTTATGATCTCAATTTACAACTTTTATTTGAAAAACTTTTCAATTGGCCCTTCCTCTCTTATCGTCTCGAATTTTTATAATTAATATCTTCGTAGTGTTACGCAAAATTGTTGGAGAGGGAGGGGTCCAATTGAAAAAAATTTCAAATAAGAGTTGTAGCTTGAAGTCTTAAGAATAATTTTGATCATCACAAAAATTTCGATTGGACCCCTTCCTTCCATACAACTTTGAATTTCAATCACTTGTACAGTATCGTTTTTTTCATTTTTTCACATTGTATGTTATTTTTACGCCAGTTTTGGTACCACTCTTCACTTTTTGAAAAAAATGAATATGAGATTTTCTGTTATAAATTTACGCACTTCAATTTTAGTTATAATCAATTTTTCATTTAAAAGCATATTTGCTGAGTTATAATAAGATCAGAAAGTCTTCGAAGCTTCAAATTAAAATTCGACTTCTTTATTTTACTGGGCTACGAAAAATGAAAATTTAAATCGCATCGAAAGAAAATAATTCGAAAGTCAATGCGACAGAACAAGAGCTTTGCCTATAGTATTTTATTGCGTTCGTGTCTTTGTAGTGGTGATTGAAAAATGAAAATCATAATTTGAAGGCGTCGCTCAAAAATAAAAATTACGAGAGAAAAAAATTCGGAAGTCGATGCGGCAACAGGACAACATATTATATTGCATTAGTGTCAATGTAGTGGTAAATGCTGGGGTCAATGAATTGAAATAGAGTGCCTGTGCGGCAACGTAGCGTCGCGTCGCACCAAGTTTGGAAAATTTTCTACGAAAATTCCAAAACAGCTGATTGATCACAACAAAAAATAAAAGAACGAAAAAATCCGTTCTTTGTAATTAAATTTTGAAAAAAATTATGAAAACGCTCGAAGCGCTTCCTATATATTTAATCGTGTAACTAAAATTCGCCAAATTTGTTTACAAATGGCGAATGTTTATCTTTTAGTAAACGAAATTTAATCAATTGAAATCCGTAAATATTTTCATCAATACGTGACAGAAAGCAGTGAAATTTAAAATGGTGATCTATTTTGAGATGATACAGGGCGGAAATTATGTTAGATTTCAATCTATGCAGTAAGTTACAAAATATGTACCCTGAAAATTTGACGTAATTTACACATATTTGAACGAATGATAATTAAAAACTAATCAATATTTCAAGATGCTACATAATTTCCGCCCTGCATCAGACCTTTATACACAACATTTCAAAAAATCAAACATTTTTATGAAATATTGAGCGAGTAATCGCGGGACTACTAGAGTAATTAATACATACCTTGTGCTATTTTCTTTTAACTTGGATGGGTCAGGTGGATAGAATTTTATTTCAAAATTGAACCTCCACGGTTCATCTGCAAGAAAAAAGAAAAATGAAACATTACAATTCTAAAAAAAAGTCAACAATCGTTTTCCACTTACTTTTTAAAAAAATTTTAGAAATTCTTGTCTCCAACTGGAGCCAGTTATTTCTATCGTATGTATCTTCGTATTTCAAACTGAAGTAATCTCTTTCTAGTAAATTCGAGTGATCGCAGACTTTTTTGAATAATTCAAAGCCTTTGGCTTTACGCTGAAATGATAATAATAAAATCTTTGAAATAAAAAAAAGATAATGTAAAGATTTAGGTTAGGCTTCCTAATAAGAAATGCACTACCTATCTTTAGCCACGGAGTGCTTTAAACTCCACACGATTAACCGAAATGATTAACGCGTTTACCAATTTAACTTTTAATAAACACTTTGACAATATTATACACATTTACTCGCGAACTTGATAATATACAAATTTACTAACAATACCAAATTAACTGGCTACGAATAACGCCGGACTCACCATTCGGCTCAAACATCCAGACGCTATTAATCTCGTAAGAATTACATACGTACGATGTACGTATGTACAAAGATAATCTCATCAAATCAGTGTAACCACGTTAGCAAATTGGGCCACATATACCTATCACATAATGCCCCTTCGAACTTTAAATCCCTGTCAGAGATGAAAAGCTCGAATCACAAACGATCAAGGTGGTGTGTACCAATTCGCCATCCGCCTAGCCTCTGCCCCTCGGGTTTTCGGCTTTGGCAGTGGTAACCTGGGTGATTGATTTTATTTTTACAGCTTGATCGAGGGTTTCGCGTAATTTTTTCGTGAATATTTCCGGTCCATTATCGCGATCTTCCTCGTCTAGCTTGCCCCAGTCTACAGCTTTTGTTTCAGCGATCATACAGTGCACAGTTTCGTGCTCGTATTCCTTAGGTATTTCGAATTTGAAACATGTGACTCCTTGGTAGGTACCAGGGTCCATGAATCTCAAAACTGCTCGTTTATTGGTATTTTTAGGTGAACAGTAGGCATATCCTTCGTTGATCATTGGTTGAATTGCCAAGATCTTCATGGACAGCCTACCGATGATACACATGGGACTTTTTGAGTCGACAACATAAAATGGTAATTTGACTTTAATCTGCTTGAACTTCATCTCAACCTGGATTAGGTGACTCATTGATTTTACGAGTTTACCATCAGCCAATTTGAGTAGTACAGGGCGTATTAGTGGAATTGGTTTTACTCGATGATTTCGAATTAACCATTCTGCTGTCGCATGTGAAATTACATTAGGCAGTGCACCTGTGTCTAGCTGTGTGGCAATTTTTTCATCTCCAATTGTCATTTGGACTACACAGGTTGGATCCTTCGTATTTTCCGTAATGATTTGTTCCTTTACGATGGAATCTATAGGTTCCTCGCATTTGGTATTGTCTATGGGATCTACCAGGTTTACTTCAATCTCTGGTGACTTTTTTCCCATAGTACTATCATTCGGACGAAGTATTGTTACATTTTTGAAGTCAGATGATGTCCAATTACTCAAATTTTCCAAATTTGGTTTTTTCTCATTTAGAGTTTCTGTCAGATTTCGCAAATTTGAATTTTTTGTGAACTTTTTTAGTTCCAAATTTTTTACTAGATCTGACTTTACCAAATTTGGAATTTTTTCGGCTTTGTAGTCGCTTCCCATGTCTTCGATTGTGACTTTTTTGGCATTTTTCAGCCATTCTGGAAGTTTTGATTTAGCATTATTTTTCTTGGTTTCTGGGATTGGTTGAGTGTCTTTGTAGGTTTGCTTGATTTTTGTGATACCTTTTTCGTCCTTTATTTCTTTTTGAATATAGACTGTAGTGGTTTCATACAATTGCTTCAAGTCACCTGTAGATCTAGGTTTATGAGCAATGATGTTGTAATTTTCCAATTCTTTATTTATCGTTTCCATAATCACATTGTAACTTTTTGGCGAAATAAAGAATTTTTGGAATTTTTCAATTAATTGGAATTTTTCCTCCAAAGATATCAGATTTTTATTTTTATCTGCCTTAGGCCTCAGATATTTTATTCCTGCGAGTGTTTCTGCTTCTTCACACTCGAGCAGGATCTGTGCAGGTGTTCTCCAAATCGTCACACGATCGTCTTGTGCTAACTTTGCAAACATACGACGATATGCGATGTATCGACTGAGGCTCACAGATTTTTCGTTTTGTAATCTGGGCTTAATAACTGGAAATAATATTATGATGTGTTTTACACCTTGACCACATATGAAATTTACGACTTTTTTCAAGCCTTTTTCAATGATGTTGTATGGTTTTTTCGAAAAATTAATTTCCAGTTGACAGGCAGATAAAATGACTTTTTTCTTAGTCAATTTTTCATTTTTTAGGGCGTCGTACAACTCGTCAACAGTCATTTGATCTCTCAGGTATTTTTGGTCAGGTTTTCTGCCTTTTATATACCTTTTGAGATAATGAGCAATCCCATCGCCAATAAGTTCAAAATCCTCAAATTTGTGGGTTTTGGGGGCATGGACTTTTTGACTAGGGATGTGCCCCTCTATCCCTAATCTTTCTCGTTTCCCTGTTGTGTATTTACTCCGCTATCTGAGCCTTCGTTCGATTCATTCTCTGATTCGTGGCCAGAATTTTTCGCCTCCTCATTTTCTTTTTCTATATCAGCAGTCTTGAATGGTATCGATTTTTCAGAGTGATGTTTTTTACCATCCTCTTTCTTATCGCCAGACTTAATATAATGAGGTTTGTAACTTTGATGGTCTTTTTTATTGCCCTCAAAAGAACTTTTATTCCATTTATTTTTTGGAAATTGGTTGGTTTTTTGAGAAAATTCTTTTATCCACGAATCTTTCAGGTTCATGAGATCCTTGTGTGTGACAAATTGACCTTCTTTGGTTTTGTCACTTTTCTTGCCAATGACCATCACTTTGTTCGCCTCCGGATCCTCGCGTATTTTTGTAAATCGCTGGATTTTGTTGATAAATTTTTCGGCGTCAGTTTTTTCTTCATCAGTAACTTGAGCCTTCAAATCGGTTGGTAATTTATCGTACATCGTTTGAATCAGCATATCCTGAGTGATGTTATCCATTTCAGCAATGGTCTTTGCCCATTTTAGGAATCCCATAGCCATAGTTCTCTTGGAACCGGCTTGGCAATATTCTTCCTTAAAGTATTTTAGGGCTGCTCGTTGGCAAGAAGGATCCCAGAATTCAGCCATGAAACTTTCTTTCAGCGAATCGTAATCGGACTCCTCCTCCTGATATTCAATCCACTCCTTTGCATCAGGATTAGTTATGAGTGATCTGAATAAAATACATTTCGAAGATTCACTCAGATTCATATCAGCGATGTAGTTTTCAAATCGAGTTATGTAGCTTTGTGGATGGTGTCTTTCGTCGAGTGAGAACTTAACTTTGCTCGCTGTCATTGCGTCATAGCGCAGCGGCAAACTTCTTTCATTCGAACATGCGCCAGTTCCATCAATTGGTCTTTTTTCTAGCCTAGAAATTCTTTTTTCGAATTTTTCCATGACTATGGCCGACGCCGAGGTCACTTTTTTCGTGATTTCACGTTCTTTGATAAAAAGATCCTCAAGGTCGTTTTGTTTTTTCGTAAGAATATTACGTACGCCTGAGATTGACTCTTTGAGAACATTTTCGGACCTTTTGATGTCATTGGTATTAGCATCCACGAGTAGCTTTAAATTATTTAGTGCCTCTGTGGTGCTTTTGACATCCTCAGCGTGTTGATCAGCGTCTCGTTTTAGAGCTTCGATATCGCCATCCTGTTCCTTGCATTTGTCCATACACCATTGGGAAGAGTGTTCCAAATTCCCAACCCTTTTACTGAGCTTTTCAGTCTCAGGTACAGCCCATGCTTTTAATGCATTGATATATTCAATTGCATCTGGACTTTTATCAGGGTGGGTGGGCTCGGGAAATGGCTTGTAACCAACATCTGCATCACAATGCAGGCTCGGAGGTGAATTGACATTAGGAATAACTTCTGTGTTAGAACCCATGACTACACTCACAAAATCCGCCGGATTTGTTTCGTTCCAAGACGTATCCGATAACGAAAAATATATCTCAGTTCCTCCAGAAAATTCTTTTAGATTCGGGGAACTGGTTAATTTTTGTGTATCACCGCTCAAATGTAGGCTTGGATTTTTAATCCGCCTATACACGTTATTACACTCGGTGATACCTCGATTGGCTTCGAACGCAGCTTTACGTTTCGATTTTCTTAATTCAGTATGCTGCGGTAATTTATTTTGCATAGGAATTGCAAGTGAACGAACGAATAAATTTTTTGAAAATAAATACACGAAAAAAAAATATCGATTCACAAACGAGTATATAAAAAAAAATACGAACAATTTTTCACAAGAATAGAACGATCAAAAACGATCAAAAAAAAGATTAAATACGATTAAATATGGATTAGAAAAAATACACGATAATAACGTTCAAAAAGAAAACGATTAAATAAAAAATAAAGAAAAATTTTGGAAAAAAAATCCAACAGTAATAGGTCTGAATGTCCGACACGAGGTGAGAGAAAAAAGATCGCGTTTAAAATGAAATAATTATTTGCCACAGCTCGTAATCTATCAGCTACGTCGATGTTTTCGAACAATAGTTCAACCTACACGATCGTTACCAAGCTACAAATTACATCCAAGTCGAGCTTGTTGTATTTGGCTATGGCTACGATGTACGTATGTACAAAGATAATCTCATCAAATCAGTGTAACCACGTTAGCAAATTGGGCCACATATACCTATCACAATAATATAAAATATTCCTAATATAATTATTTTAACTACAAAAAAAAAAAAAAAAAAAAAGGTTTATAAAAATTAATTAATTTTTTTTTTTTTTTTGGCTTACCGATAAGTTGACTTCCAACGTTGTTCCATCGAGCAGTACAATATTGGCGGTGATTACTTTGCCTCTTTTAGCGTTGGTACGGTTACCAATGTCCGCTGTCTCGGATTTGACATGCGTCATGTTCGGAGCTTGAAGAAACGGTTTCTGGAAAAATTAATAAAAATTCTTTCTGTCAAAAAAAAAAAAAAAAAAAAAAAATGAAAAATGAAAAATTTATTAATTTGGTTTTTGCAGAAAATTTTTTGAAATGTGTTAGTTAGAATTTTGTTCATTTATGAACAGTTTTTTTTTATTTCATTATTTTTTTAAATTTTGCCCAAAAAATATATTTTGAAGATTTCTTTTTAAAAAATCCACTTTGAAAAATTTTGAAGGAAATTTTTAAATTTTTAAATTTTTATTTTTAAAAATTCTACAAGAAGTAAGTAGTATAAATGTTATTCAAAAAAATTTCAAAATTATTTTTTGGATTAAGTTTCTTCTCAAATAATTTTTCCAAAGTGTAATTTTTCTTGCCTGTTTTTTTCCAAATTTTAAGAAGATTATTCCCCTAAAGATTTTTTTCCAAGATGATTACTTGATTACGTATTATTCGACCAAGAATTAAGAAAAAAAAATCGTTTCAGAAAATTAATTCGTCCAAGATTGGAGGAACATTTTTGAAAGATTTTTTTCATATCGTTCATTACTCCCTCTGTCTGTAGCCTCTTTACCCTCTCACCCTGTCTCTCTTGACTCATCTCTCTTCTCATGTCCGTTATGTGTAGTCTTATGGTAAACTGATGCAAGTGTGTAGGTACTTTTATTTACAGTATGATGAGTCTGGGTATCTTGATGGGAAAATGTTTGGATTGGAAAAAAACACTCTTGAAAAATAAACATACCAAAAAGGTGACCTTATCGAGTAATGTTAACTTATCAAGACCAAGAGCCTTATAACGTGCACCAATTTATCAGTTTGTTTGGAGAATACTCGTTACTTTAGCTTTAATCTGCGTTTGTACTTATCAGTTAATGTATGAGATTTGTAAAACTTTGGTAATGTTAATGTACGAGTATGAATTAACCACCTCGATGTGCAGTTTCAAATAATTTATTTTAATTTTTTTGATGATTTCGAATTTTTGGTCATAACGTCATAAGTTTCAAAAACTTGCACAAAATTTTTAGGAAAATGTTGAACACAATATGTTTATCTGGCTTTCAAAAATCAAAATTCAAGAAACGAGGGAGTGGCTAAATACACAATAAGTAATCACATTGTAAGGGCGATGTCGTTCTTTTTTATTCATCTTCTTTATTGTACGAGTTTTTTTTTCGTACAAGTTTTTTTTTCAAACAAATTTTTTCAAATTTTTTCTCTGAAAACTTTGATGTTTTATTTGAAACAAATTTATTCTTTCACAAAATACTCAAAATATTTTTCATTCTGGGTATTTTTTATGTTTTATTTAATTTTTCAATTTTTTTTTTCAACAAGTCAGTAAGTTAGTAGTGAAGTACCTTAGCGTTAGCTACTTACTCAATTTTGAATATTGAAATTTTAGTAAATTTGAAGAAAAATTGGAATTTACTTGAAAATTTTTAGAAATTCCTCAATTAGAACTAGAAGACAAGACAAATGGTGATGAAAATTATTGGAAAAATTCGAATGAGAAGTCAGGTTGCCAGTTGGGAGATGAAATGGAAACATTTTGATAACCAATTGGAGAATGAAATCAATTGACAATTTTATTGGAATGGGGGGGGGGGGGGGTATGAACAATTTTCTTGAAAAAATAAAATTAAAAAAGTCGGGAAAAATTTCGGAAAAATAAACTCGATAAAAAATTTACTTGAAAGAAATTTCAAAAGAAAAATTTGAAAAAGTATGGTAGAGATTTAGAAGCATTTTTTGATGAGAAAATTCTATGAAAAATGTTTAAAAATCTAAATGGAAATTTAATTTAAATTTAATTAACAATTAAATAAAAAAATTTCAAAAAATGAATTTGAAAAAATATGATGAAGATCAGTAGCATTTTGATGAAAAAATTATTGGCAAGTTTGAATGAAAAAATTGAAAAATACACAATACATATATTTTTTTTTTTTTTCAATGAGTTTTAATTTTAAAACGACAAACAGAAAAAATTTAATGAAAAATTTAATTTGAGGAAAAAATAAGAATAAATTATTGAGTAGTGATGAATAATTTATTCAAGAAATTTTTTTCAAAAATACAATCAAAATTTTAAACAAAAAAAAATGAAAAATTTGAAGAATAGAAAACTTGGAAAAATTTTAAATATTTTATTAAATTTTATTGAACTTGGCGAAAAAATCTCGATGAAAGATTTGAGAAAATCGTTTATGAAAAATTAAAATTGGATTAAAAATCAATTTGGACCAAGTCCACTTTGCAATGACAAACACAACCACGAAAACAAGTTTTCAATGAACAAGAATATGTTGAGATGAATCCTGGTTTGTTCCTTTTGGTGATTACTTGTTGTGGATTTAGCCAATCCCAAGAAACGAGTAGTTTTCAATTTTTTTTTTAAATTTATCTGCGTTTAAAATTTTGAATAATTTATTCCTTTGAAAAAATGGAAATCGACCAGTATTAATTTATTTGCGAATTGGCAACGTACGAGTAAGTATATAAATTGGAAAAAATTGAAATATTTGGAAAAAATTGAAATATTTAAAAAAAATTTGTAGGTATAATTATTTATTATTACATTTTATTTTGAATAAAGTTGGAAAAAATGCTTTTGAAAAATTTGAAATTGAGCATTAATTTTTTTTTAAATTTTTCTTTCAAATTCAAAACTTTGAACATGTTTTTCAGAATATACGTAGACATGACTGATGAATTGAAAAAAACAACTTTTTTGCAAATTTGCCTTGTAAAGAAATTTTTCAAGTGATTTTTTTTGCATTCAACCTAGAATTATTTTCATGAATTCGATCGTTGGTATCTAACAATTATTCATAAATTTGAGCATAATTCTCCTTATAAGTATAACTTTTTATTGGTCAAAAATTTTCAAAAAGATGCTCCTTTTATTCGTTTAAAGAAAAAAATTCTTACCTACTAAAAAAAAAAAAAAAAAAAAAATCCCTAATTCTTTCGGAATAAATTTTAAATAAAAATTCATCACTTTTTTGGAGAAAAAACTCGTTGCTGTAAAGAAGAAAATCCTCATTATTTGTAAAAAAATTTCATACCTTTTTGGCGGGAAAAATCCTCAACTTTCTAAAGAATAAAAAAAAAAAATTACTTTGAAACAAACATTTTTTCAATTATATCGAAGAAAAAATGCTTATTTTTTATTGGTATAGATAGGCGCGCACTCAGAAAAATTTCCCTTATGAAATACCTAGAAAATTCCTCATCAAAAAAAAAAATTGAAATTTTTTGAAGAAAGAAATTGTAAACTTTTTTGAATTTTTGTCTTCAAAAACTTGAAGATTTTTTCCACAAAATTGAACGATTTTTTATTTCAAAAAATTGAGAAAGACATGTTATTCCCAAAGAATTTGAGATTCCAGAAAATGTATTGTTTTTGAGTTGAAACTTTTTTTCTTCAAAACTTATTTTGAAAAATTTGAAAATTTTTTGTTTAAAAAATGAAAATCTCTTCTTCAAAAACTTGAATTTTTTTATGAGGATTTTTATTCCAAAAAATAGAAAAATTAAAAAAAAAAAAAAAAACACTTGACGATTTTTTTCTTTATATTCCCGCCAAAAAGAAATTGAATTTCAAAAAATATTTTTTTCTTCGTTAAATAAAATTTAGAGTTTTTTTCCCAAAAATTATTTAAATAATTTTTTATGAAATGTTTTGTTCCCAAAGTATTGAAGAATTTTTTATTCCAAAAAATTATGGTTTTTCTTTCAAAGTTAAGAATTTTAGCTGATTTTGAAAAAATCAGCTATTAGATATGTATTTATGTATGTATTGATTTATGTATAAACTAAATTTTGTCCGCGCGATAACTCTCGTTCTAATGGACCGAATTGGTTCAAATTTTAATGGGAGGTCAAAGACCATGTAGAATAGATCGGTATTGATTTTGGGCAATTTTGGACCATTACTACGCATTATTTGGGCAGAAATGGTCGGAATTAAATTGGACCAATTTAATCCATTATTTCAAAGAAATGCTTTGCCTAGCATTTTATTTCATGCTGAAGAAAATGAAATTTGTCTCCCCTCTTTTATTAGGGTCGAGGTGTGCGTTGGAGAATTTCATCGACGTCGCTTCATTTATTGAAATTGCTAGGCATTATCTATAAAAAATGCATACCGTATTTTCACATTTTTGAACGATTATTAATTGAAACCTAATTAATGTTTCAAGATAACTCGTAATTTCCGCCCTGCGCCACACCTTTCTACACAACATTTCAAAAAATCAAACATTTTTATGAAATATTGAGCGAGTAATCGCGGGACTACTAGACCCCTTTTTTTGATGTCTTAATAGGTGTAAAGGACACCCTTAATCATAATCATTCACATACAAATAGTAATTTTTAAGGGTGCAAAATTTCAACACATATAACAGTTTTTCAATTTTTAGCCAATTTAAAAAAAAAATTAAAACCAATAATAGGTATGTAAAAAAAAAATCTTGAAATTATAAAATAGCTTATCAAAATAAATCAGTAATTTTTAAATACCCAATAGGTATTTTGAAAAAAGTCAATTTTTCTTACACAGATTTGAAGAAATAAAAAAAATGCTGCTCATGATTTTAATTTTCTAGAAAACTGTAAAATAATTACATTTTAATTTCTGTTTTTTCCTTTCTGCAATTGAAAATGAATTGCTTGTTGAAATCAACAATTCTCAATATCCTTCCTTCTTTACCCCACCCCTCTCTTCCTAAGTAAAACGTATACATTTCTTAAAATGAACACCAGATCGAATTTTTCTTACACTGATTTAAAGGGAGGGGGGAGGGGAGGATTGTGAGCTTGTGATTTTATTTTTCTAGAGAACTAACTAGTTAGATACCTACATTTTAATTGCAGTTATTTATTTTTTATTTTTTATTTCTGCCGTTGAAAATGATTGCTTGTTGAAATCAAAAATGCTCAATATCCTTCCCTCTCTCACCCCCCTCCCCCACTCTTCATATACGTAAAATTCACTTTTCTCAAAATGAACACCTAATTAACTGTTTCCCAAATGAATTTTGAAGAAAGAAAAAGTATATTTATTTTGAATTTTTATGAGGGGAAAAATGGAGAATTAGATACTTATGCAAACTTTCCAAAAAAGTGTTAATTATATTTTTGAATTTTTTTGAATTTTTTTCGATGAAAATGATGGCATTGAAATCAAAAATTTTCTGTATCTTTTTCACTATTTCACAGGTAAAATTTACTTTTTATCAAATCAACACCTACTTCAATTGATCTCTGATAGATCTTATATCTATTTTTAAGAATAAAAATAGTAAAATCCTGATTCAGATTTTTTTTAAATCGTTCAATTTTTCATTTCCTTTCATTTTTTTTTTTAGTTGTCTTTTCGATAAAAATTTTTTAATATCCTGTTCTTTCGCTTCCCTCTTGCTCTTTTCTCAACAAAAATTTACTTTCCGTCAAACACCCAATTTTTCTGTTAATCTTAATGAACTTTTTCCAAAAGAAAATCTATTAATCTCATCAAAAGTGTCATTTTTTTGATATACTTATTTAAAAAACAAAAAAACAAAACAGAATCGAAATAGTTAAACCAGACTGCCAAATATTTACAATTATTATTATCCCCTAAATACCTAAATAGAAATTTATTTCATTCAACTCGTCTCTTCCCCTTCACTTCACGCCTTCATGGCTGCCAATCATCCTGAAATTTCCCACGAAGCATAGCATCGTTATTACAATTTTAACACCTTTCTCGAATTCAATTTCCATCGCAATCCATCCTCACGTGCCTTAATTAACTTCATGTGTATATACTGACGTAATTCGCTATATACATAATTGCGCTTATCTTTCTCGAGCGGCGCGCCACTAGAGCCGGATTACTCAATACAGAGTTGAATTCTAATTCTATGGTAAAATAACAAAACGCTTTAAATCGTCATGACGTTAAGCAAACAATAAACAAAACGATATAATTGCATCGTGTAAAAATTAACACCAAACGTGAGGTAGGTAGGCAGGCATGGTATATGGGTATATACGCAAACGCATCTTTACCTGAGAGAAAGATGGAAAAACAAAACTGCCTACTCATCATATAGGATTTCTGGCGCAATCGTACCATAAAATAAAATTCAAAATGAGCGCAATTTGATTACCTACAAAGCGAGTTAGGTAATCGTACCTAGCTAGGTCTGTTGTTCGTACATATCTTTCAATATTAAGACGATTAAAACAATGATAAAAATCTAATTCTTTGCTCGTACATGCCATAAGAGAAAGAAAGAAAAAAGACTTGGAATTCTGACTGCAGTAGGTAGGTAGGCCTAGGTATGCGTATACGAAGATACTTCTTAACCAATCAGAAACGTAAACTAGATCCGCCTACTGTGTAGGTTGAATGCTTGAAACACCTGTTTTTTTTCTCCTCTATTCAACTTTAGCTACCGAATATGAATGCTCTTTTCAAACATACCAAACGTATACTTAAATAAAAATACGAGACTGGAAAACAAAATGGTTTACACGTTTAAATGTACAATTCTATAGATAAGATAATAGGTATTTGGTTTTGAGGACTTGTTTACTTCTTGGAAAGAAAAATGAATCACCCCGAGCGTGGCACACTCGATCGATAATATCGGAAGATGTAACGTATCGATAAAAAAATCGTTTGAAAATCTATAGATGTTCTCACGATATTATAAAGATTTATCGGTACGATTTCATAGGCAAAAAATCTAAAAACTATCGAATTCGATATTATTAAGATTTTATGACGATATTCGTCAACGATACTATCGACAAAGAATATTAAATTTATCGATTCCGATTTTCCACCGATTTTGTGCAGATATCTGAAACTACATTATCGACAAAGAATATTAAATTTATCGAATTCGATTTTTTAACGATTTTGTAAAGATATTTAAAACTATATTATCGACAGATTATATGAAATTTCTCGACTTCGATATTTTACCGATTTTTTGACGACATTTGAAACTATATTATCGACAGATTATATTAAATTTATCGAATCCGATTTTTTACCGATTTTGTAAAGATATTTGAAACTATATTATCGACACATATATGCAATTTCTCGAATTCGATTTTCTAACGATTGCGTGAAGATATTTGAAACTATATTATCGACACGTAATATGAAATTTCTCGATTTCGATTTTTTAACGATTTTGTGACGATATTTGAAACTATATTATCGACAAATAATCTGAAATTTCTCGAATTCAATTTTTTAACGATTTTGTGAAGATATTTAAAACTATATTATCGACAAATAATCTGAAATTTCTCGAATTCGATTTTTTAACGATTTTGTGAAGATATTTAAAACTTTATTATTGACACGTAATCTGAAATTTCTCGAATTCGATTTTTCAACGATTTTATGACGATATTTGAAACTATATTATCGACAAATAATCTGAAATTTGTCAAACGATTTTTCAACGATTTTGTGACGATATTTGAAATTATTTCCAAATTGGTGAAAATTTTTCTATGTCCAACACGTCTGGAAGTACTAAACTGCCTATTATAAGCGTTTTATTGCTAATTCCTCAACGATAAGGTATGGCATAGTGGTTAAGGAAGAGGATTACCATGCAGGAGGTAGATGGTTCAAGCCCCACGGGTGGAAGATTTTTTATAATTTTTTTTGACTTTTTCTGAAATGATCCTCTTACCGTAACATGAATAATGTGTTTAAGCATACCTAGTTTAATGTATATTAATTATGCTAATTAATGATTTTTAATTATAGAAAAAAGCTAGTAAAAGACGAAAAATCGGAATAAAAAATCGATAAAAATTCGACAGAATATCGAATTCGATAAAGTGTCGCTAAAGTTCCGCCTAAATCGTGAAATTATCTTTCGATATTATAGATATATTATCGATAAAATATCTTACTATAATCTCGAAATTTTTGCTAACTATAATTCGTCGATAATCTATCTATATATCGAAAGATAATTTCACGATTTAGGCGGAACTTTTGCGACACTTTATCGAATTCGATATTCTGTCGATTTTTTATTTCGATAATTTGTCGATTGTGCTGCTCGGGACATATCGACTCGTTTGGTATCAATTTCACCCTCGAAATGATACCTAATTCGCGGTTAATTTATCAACACTTCTCGTCCACTTGTTTTTTATCACCCTTACCCTTATATTGGAATGAAGTATAAGAAATCGATTGACAAAAATCTCACACAATACTTGGCCCAGTAGGAAGTTAGGAACTCGTCAAATAGTAGATAAAAAATTGAAATATTATACTCTCGTACACAAATCTTTCGACCCGATACGAAGCTGATAATGGTACAAAGAGTAAACAAATGTTACATAGCAAATAGACCCCGAATAGTTCACGTACATAGGTCGACTGTGTATAAAGCGGTCGTAAAAAGACGTCCGAGAGATCTGAGAAAAAGTAATCGGCCGCTGCCGGCTATAATTCATACTCTAGCGAGGGTAGTATAGACTAGCCAGCACCTTGCGGCCCCTCGGGCCACCCTTATCGACAGGCCAAGATCGCCAAAATGATGAATGAACCTAGACCCACCCCTTAGAAGTCGCTACCCTTGTAATAAGTGTCACAATTTATACCCTACATCGTATGTATGTACCATCGATGTAAAGAGCGACCGAGAGACAAAAAAAAAAAAAAACGCGTAGCAGTCAAGATGCTCCGCGACAGCCGAATTTTTTTTTTTAAGTTAGTGTACCACTTTGAAAACGTTTTCATCCATGGTATTTCAGTGTCAATATCAGTTTTAACTTCAAATTCAGTTTAAAAATGTCAGGTTTTTGTCTTCAGTTTTAGTTCCTCTCTGCATTGAAAATTTCATCTTCAGATGGGGGCTCCGCCCCCATACCCTCGTAGAGGCTCCGACCCAACCCCTCATCACTTTCGGCTCTTAGGATGGGGGCTCCGCCCCCAACCACCTCGTCACTTCCAACTCTTCAGATGGTGGCTCGGCCCCCATGCCCCTATTGGGAGGCTTTACCCTCAATAGGGACATGGCAGGAGAGGATTGAGGGCTTCGCTCTCAATCCTCTTCACACTTTCAGCTCTTCAGACGAGGGCCAACACACCAAAAAAGAGGTTAAAACGTGAAAATTCATGATTTTTGACCCTGTACGGGGGTCAAATGGTGCTCAAAAGTCGAAACCCCCAAAAGGCACATCAGTGACCTCTACTGACCCTACATCCCAAATTTCGATTGTTTAGGTCTTTTAGTTTGGGCTGTAGGCTGTTCAACGCGTCAGAAAAGACAGGTTAAAACTTGAAGAATATTGATTTTTGACCCTGTATCGAGGTCAAAAGGGGTTTAAAGGTCAAAACCTACAAAAGGCACATCAGGGGCATGAACTCGATCTATGATAAAAATTTAGGCCCCCCAGCTCCATTTGGAGGGTCTGTAGCCTGATCAATGTGAAAAAATGACCTCAAAATCCACTTTTTGGGCCCTAAAATGGGGTGGGGATGACTTGGGAAGCTGAAATTTGGATACAGTGGAGACAATCAGAGTCACTGTTGTTGGTAAAAATTTCAAATCATTTTGTGAAATTGAGGCCTCTTTGGAGCCCCCCTCAAAAAGGGGCCACCCCCAATTTTGGGGCTCAAGGGTCAAAACCCCCAAAAGGCACCTCAGTGATCCTTACCGATCCTAAATACCAAATTTTAGCATCCAAGGTCATTTGGTTAGGGCTGCAGGCTGATCAACGTACCGGGAAGCGAGAAAAAACATGAAAAATTGTGAAAAATCTTGATTTTTGACCCTTGACAGGAGTCAAAGGGGGCCCAAAAGTTGAAACCTACAAAAGGCACATCAGGGGCACAAACTTGATCCATGATGAAAATTTTGACCCCCCAGCCCCATTTGGGGGGTCTGTAGCCTGATCAACGTGAAAAAAATGACCCTAAAATCCACTTTTTGGGCCCTAAAATGGGGTGGGGATGACTTAGGGGGCTGAAATTTGACTATGGTGTAGGTAATTAGGATTCTCATCCCTGGGGCAAGTTTCAAAAAATTTCATGATATGGGGGCTCCCCCGCACCCCCCTCAAAAAGGTTTTTTTTCCCAATTTTGAGTTAGGGCCCCAAAAATTTTTTTGCATCATTCCTACACCGAGGGGACCCTACATATCAAGTTTGACCTCATTTGACCTGTTAGGCTCGGCCCCAGAGTTCCAAAAGTGAGGGTAAAATTATAAATATATATATATATATATATATATATATATATATAAATATGTGACATGTGACAGATCGTCACCTTTTGGTCCCAAACGTCGACAAATGGGGTCAGAACTCTTCTACCCCCCCTCCTTCTAAATTAGGGTCGGACACAATAGCCTAAATTTTTAAAAAAAAATTCGGCTAAAAAAGACAATCGATAACGCTTATGCGGTTAAAAGGCGTTTTAACTTAATTAAGAAGAATTTCTGCACATGTTTTTGGCGCGTGATTAAGTGTCCGGATGAGTATCGACGAGTTCTACATATAGTTTTTCCCTTCGCGAGTAACCCTTTACTTTATAGCTCGCGGAGAATTGTTATTGATATATTTGAGGTTTTTAAAATACGCTTATAGAATAAATAAATTGTATTTTTCTATTTATACGTGGGTTTTGTGGATATGGATACGTGTGTAGAAAATGGTATACGAAAGGTATATCTGCTGTGAGGCCGGATTAGCATTTCATATATCTCATCAAAAACCGATTAATGTATGCGCGTACAGGGTGCTTCATAATGCCAACGGTTACCAAGCCACCATCGCATCGTTGTACCGCACCTTAAATTAATTTCGTGCCAATTAATTTATTTTATTGTTTAAATTGGTTGTTTTTTCCCTCTCTGCTTCCTTTTCTCATCCTCACTCTCGTGATGGCAATCTGCGCAAATAAGTATTAGAAAAATACTCGTATGAGTTAAGGGGGTGGAAAAATCAATGATGTTCAGCTCTCAATCAACTTGTCAATTTAATACGAATAATTTCGTGTTGTAGATGATTTCAAAACATTACAGGTACGATCTGATTTATGAATGTAAATTGACAATGAATAGAGATATCGCTTCAATTTATACATTTATCACTGATTTAAAATTAAAGCTTCGATTTTTAACCATTGGAAGTTGTATTTTGAAAATTTCTAAATTGAAAAAAAACAACGAATTTTTAATAATTTCTAAATAATTATTGGAAAAACTTCGTTATTTTTTGGTTTTTCAAATAAAAATAAATTGTATAAATTAATTTTGGAAAAAAAAAATATAATTATATATTAAAAAAATTTGAAATCATTTTTTAAAAAAATTATAATTGAATCGAAGTGAGTAAAATTGACAAAGAAGACCAATCTATAAAACAAAAATAATAATAGGTAAAAAATAAAAATGAATTGAAATTTTTTTTATTACTTTTTTTTGGAAAATTTTAAAATTTTAAAATAAGTATTATATTAAAGTTATTAAGAAAAATGAAATTTTACTTATTTTTGATAAATGAGAATGCGAGTAAAAAATATTTTGGTAAAAATTATTGATTTGAAATTTATAATAATATTTAATATCTAATAATAATAATAATTGATAAAATAATAATTTAAAAAATCAGCTTTTCTGACGCATTAATGCGTCAGAGTTTTTTTTTCTTCAAGCATTATTTCAAAAAATTTGCAAATTTTTTATTCAAAAAAAAAAACAAAAAAAAAAAAACTTAAAAACTTAAAAACTTGGATATTTAAAAAATTAGCATTTTTTCTTGTAGAAAATTGAGGACTTTTCCTGTGTTGAGGATTTCTATTTTTATTTTTTTTTTTAGGTAGGGTACATTATTTTGAAAATCTACTAAATTTTGAAAATTTGTATAAAAATTTCGTGAATTATTATTATTATTATTATTAAGATGTCAAAAATTCGTTTTTTTTTGCAATGTTTCTACGTCAGAACTTTTTCATTTTTGACATTTTAATCTTTCAAGTCAATTCAACATTACTTTTAATAGAAAACAAGGTGAAAAAAACGAAGACTGCGTACTTATATTTTGCAAATATTCGTATTACAAAACGAAGCTGATAATTTCAAAAACTAGTATGCTAATTACTAAATCATAATTATTTTTTGCAAAACTCGCCAGCAATGATTCCGACACCAAGACTTCTATTTTTACTACAAACTCATGTCGAAACGATCACCTAATCGTATTAATTTCATTTAATTACCTCATTCCTCTCGCGCGTAATATACAAGAAGTAAATAATACCATCGCATCGTGACGAGAGCATGACTAATTCAGAAGAAAAAGAAAAAACACAACGTAGCACCTAAATCTTAGAAAATTACCAATCTAGCACCATGTTGAGAAAAAAAGCTGGCTCATGTTCACGTTTAGAAAAAGAAACAATACCGGTGGTAATTCCAATGCAGGTAGGAATACGATGGCGTGTCAAGTGGCTCTAATGAGGTACCAGTAAAACGCTTCTGTTTGGCGAATACTCGACAAGTGATAAGTTGTATTTAATTACACAAACGTTAATTGGTTACCACGGGCAAGTCTTTAGTAAAGTGATGAATTTATTCGAGTTTTTAACGATAGCTCGTGTTCCCTTCCTGCGTAATATGCCAATTTAAAAGATGATTGAATTCAGATACTTAGAGAGATAAGGTACTTCAAAAGTCAGCACACTCCTGGTCTTATAGGGCTCGATCACGATTTATTTTCATTTTTTTGCTCTGGAATTCTGCAGATTCGTGATATTAAGTTCCTAGAGTATTAATTTCATAAGACATCGCACATACCATATTCACACCATGCTCATGCTCTCTCCAGTCGAAGAATTGAGCAGACCACGACCTTGAAAGCAGTCACCTTCGTAATGAATTAAATGGCCATTAAACGGCCCGCAGGTTCAACATTGTTGCCGTCACTACCTTCTCTGTCTGTACAGCAATGATGCATTTGCCGCGTGTCAAATTCAAATCTTTCCTCTCTCATCGTTATTATTAAGAACTATTCATGCAACACCGTAAGAGTAACCGGTAAGCGTCAGCGTCGTTCTCGTTGCATTCGCCAGCACGACCGGATATTATGTTTGCTGTTGCCTTAAAAAGGTCTCAATCAACGTCATTTCAAACAAAACTCCTTATTTATTAACCATTTTCTTATCGCTACGTACCTTACTTATACAAGTACACTCATCTGTAGTACTGTGGCTAGGTGTAGGTATTTTCTTCCTCCGACGTCGTCGCCGTCGATCGAATAAACATTGAAACAGGAAACGACAAACCAATTGATTACCAAGTTACCAAGTACTTATTCCACGCGTTGACAGTGCGTACTGCGTACGTAGGTAGTTAATAAGTATTCAATTTGTCTTATCTTTTTCCATAGGTAACTAGTTGGCAATTTAAGCACATATATGTGAGAACGTATGTACAAGTTGGAGCTACATTGTTCGTGGTGCGATGTATGTCTTTATAAGTATTTACACGTAATTTGTTCTTTATTTTTCTATTTGTTCCGGTTCGATGTCATTGCATTGAGGCTCGTGTTTCGATGCTAGAAAGTCATTTTTCTATGAAAATGAGGAAAAATTGTAAAAAATGGAAAATTTTCTCTTCCCCCGAATAATTTTTATACCTAATTTAAAAAAAAAAAAATTAATTGTTTAAATTTAAAAATTGAGTTTCCTTAAAAAAAAAAAAAAAAAAAAAATGGTTGCTCTATTTCCACACTACGTTTGAAAGTATGAAACATAGTATATGCTTTTACTCTCTGACAAAATGTCTAAAAGTCATGAATATTAATTTTCTTCGAAATTTATAAATCATGACAGAATGTCAAAAATTCATCAATTTTATTCTAAAATGATGAAATATTTTATTTCCATGAAAATTTAAAAATTAAAAAAGTAATGATAACTTGAGAAACAAATTTTCAATTTTTGTTGAAAAACAAAATTTTAAATTTTAAATTTTAAGAATGTCTGACAATAAGCCTAAAAGTCAAAAAAAAAATTCAAAAATTTCAAAGTTTCAGAATATCTGACAAAATGTCTAAAAGTCATAAAATTTATTTTAAAAATAATAATTTCCATGGAAATTTAAAAATCCAAAAAGTATAATAAATAAAAAAATTTTCAAGTTTCAGAATGTCTGACAAAAAGCTTAAAGTCATAAAATTTTTAAAAATTTCCAAGTTTCAGAATGTCTGACAAAATGTCTAAAAGTCATTTTCAAAATGTCTGAAAGTCATTTTCAAAATGTCTAAAAGTCATTTTCAAAATGTCTAAAAGTCATCTTTCTAAAAAAATTTCCAAGTTTTAGAATGTCTGACAAAATGTCTAGAAAATGTCTAAAAATAAAATTTCAAAAAACTCTAAAAAAATTTCCAAGTTTCAGAATGTCAGACAAAATGTCTGAAAGTCACCTTTCTAAAAAAAATATCCAAGTTTCAGAATGTCTGACAAAATGTCTAGAAAATGTCTAAAAGTCATAAAATTTCAAAAAATTTCCAAGTTTCAAAATGGCTGACATAATGTCTAAAAAATATAATTTATTAAAAATTTAATTTCCAAGTTTCGGAATGTCTGACAAAATGTCTAAAAAATGTCTAAAAGTCATAAAATTTCAAAAAAATTTACAAGTTTCAAAATGTCTGACATAATGTCTAAAAAAATTGAATTATTAAAAAACCTAACCCAACTGTCGGATTTTGGGGTCGGATTAATTGGTGTCGTTTTTTTCCATTTTGGTAATCGTAAAAGCATTATACTATGCTAAAAAAATTTATTCAAAAAAATTGATTTTTATGAGTTTATGATTTTTTTACCAAAAATTTAGATTTTTCTTCTTTTTTTAAAATAATGAAGATCGAATTTCTTTCTTTAAAAAAAATTGAGAATTTTCTTTTATATAGCATTAAAAAAACAAGTACTTTACTTGAAAAAATTTAGGAGTTTTGTTTTTAAAAAAATGCTAAAAAAAAAAACAAGAAATCTTTTATTCCAAAAAATTGATATTTTTTTAAATTTAGGACTTTTTAAACAAAAACTTGAATTTTTCTTCAAAAAAAGGAAAATAAATCAAGAATTCTCTCTTGAAAAAAAATGAGAATTTTCTTTTTCTGAGTATTTTTTTCTAAGCATCGCCCTTTATACTAAATCTTTCCTTTAAAAAAAAAACAACAATTTTTTATTTGACAAATTGAAAAATTTTTCTACAAACAATTATAAATTTTTCTCTTGCACAAAACATGATGAATATTTTTTCGTTAGAAAAGTGAGGGATTTTCTTCAAAAAAATCGAGAAATTTTTCATTTCAAAAAATTGATATATTTTTTTTGAGTTTAGAAATTTTTCACTAAAAATTTAGGATTTTCTTCAGAAAAAAATGAGTTTAAAAAAATTAAGAAATTTTTTCTTCTGACTATTCTTATCTTTTTTTCAAAAATAAGAATTTTTTTTTAAAATTGAGAAATTTTTGAACAAAAACAAAAATAAGTAAGTACCATATACCTAAATTTTCTTTTCCGCAAAAATAATTAATCTTGCTTCGTTCGAAAATGGGGGATTTTTTATCTTTGAAAACAGTGAGAGATTTTTTTATTATTTCTTAAAAATGAAATTTTTTTTTGAGTTGAAGATTTTTCCTTAAAAATTGAGAGGTTTCTTCATAAAAAAAATATACAAACAAAAAAAAAGGAATTTTTTTCTTCACAAAAAAAAAACTGAGAATTTTTCCTTTAAAATAAATGAGAGATTTTTTTCCATTATTCATTAGAAAAATTGAGAATTATTTTCACGTTGATGATTTTATTCCAAAAACCTAAGCTTTCTTCTTCAAACAAAATTGAGAATTTTTTTCTTTGAAAAAATCGTTGTTCTTAAAAAAAAAATGTTTTTTTTTCAAAAAAATAGGATTAAAATCAGTTTGAAAAATTGCTTCCTCAGAAAACACCAACAAGTAATTTAACGAATTAATCCTACGTTATTTAACGTTCGAAAAATTGCGCATAAATTCGCCTCCATGAATCATACTTTTGTAAGAGGCTAATCAAATGGGGAAGAGAAAATTTGATTTTCAACCAACTATAAAACGTAGTCTGTCCTCCGTCGTACACATGTAGTATTCTGTGAAGCGCTCCTGCAGCAGCTAGATCGTAGCTGACGTCATGTTCAATACCGAATTACCGCGAGCACCGAAAAGCGAACACCGATGACGTGTCAAGCATTAGTAATCGTTGTTGTCTACGAAATACGAATGCGCTGTCTATGGAACACCTGGTCCCAGGTCGCCTGCTTGGCCTGGGTTATACCATAATATAGCCACGAAACTTTTTTTTGTACCATTACATCTTTGACCTTTTACATAAACGTCCCTCATAGAAAAAAGGACCAGATTATCACAAAAAAATGTCCCCTGACGACTCTATATTGACTGTTGAAAATTTATTCGTAAAATTTTAAATCAAATTCACATAAAATTTTCTCTCACTTACATATTATGTCTCATTAATGTTATATCGAGGAATGTTTTCGTAAAATTGGACGATTTTTTTATCCTGTATCACGGGTTAAATTACCCAGCAAAATTGTCACGGTTCTGATTTTATTAGCTTTGTTTTTTTTTTCAGTCATAACACGAACAAGAGTATAGATTTCCCAAAACATCGCATCGTTATCCGCGTATAAAACGATAAACATGCTATACCTAACCTAGCTTCATCGACCTCTTATAAATTTCTACAATGTTCAAGTTACAAAGTACAACCAAACGAGGAAATCAATCTAAAACCAACATCAACATTACGCCTACGAGTGCCAGACTAGACGCACGACACTCACAAAAAAAGGGGGCAAAATTCTCGATTATAGCAGGATCGAAATACATTGTCAACGAATTTTGATACCGAAGACGGAATGGGATGAAAAAAAAGAACACCTCGTATTAGTTTAACGCTTTGTATAAGGTAATATTTCATCTCGAAATTCCCTTTTGTACCTATTTTGATACGTAGAATAAAAGAGAAAGATCGTCATTTGTGTCTTTCACACCGCTCCACCTTGCCTGCCAAGTTCATTGATCTCAATTTTTTCAGCATCGGTTACGTTGGCCGATAGAGAATAGTCTCTCGCTTCAATAGAACTAATTTTTACACTAGCTTTCAATTTTAAACACCTTTTTAGAAGTTTTCACCAAGTAGATAAAATTTGCCTGATGGATTTTTTAAACCGCCATACACGATGGGTAAGAATTATTTGTGTCGTTGAACGCTTTAAACCTCGTTATTTCTTATCTTCTTGTATTTTTAGCTTTTCCTTAGACTATTACGTATACGTGCATTTAAAGTCCTCCACCTTCCCCCTGAGCACTTCCAATAATTCTCAAAAATACAGCATTTCTATGTAATATTATTTTCACGATGATTTTCCACTAATTAGCTCGGTAAAATAGGAAATTAAAATTGGATTTTCGGTCCACTGAAGATTTTTCCACTTTAAAATGTTCCTTTCTATGTCCTAATTGACCAGAAAAAATTTCCGAAACCTCACTTCCTCAGCCCTTTCATGGAATGTGAACTCGATGCGATCTCATCGTTGTTTTTCACTTATAACTCTTCAAATAAGCATTCAAACAATAAAATGATTATAACTAAAATTAAAGAACATGAAATTCGCAACAAAAAAGTGCAAATTAATTTTTTTCGAAAAGTGAACAGGTAGCGTAAAAATAAAGGTCAAAATACATAGAGTGAAAAAAATTAAGCCAATTTTTGTATTTTTTTCCATAGCTGAATTTTAAGAGGTGTCACTACCCCGCTTGGTGAAAACTGATAATTTTTCTTCTTTAAAAAAAAAGGGGGAGGGGGGAGGTAATGACAGCATCACTGAAAATTCAGTGAAAATGAAAATAAAAATAAAAATAGGTAAATCATTTTCTAATTTCGGTTTTGTTTTTTGAAAAATTGAGAAAAACCCGAGATGGGTCTTAATGTACACACTAATTTTCAGGATTCTATCTTGAAATTTACAATTTTTTTTTTCTTCAAAAAATGTTTTTTTGGAGGCGATTTTAGCCATTTTCAAAAATTCGCCGAAAATCGAAAAATCAACTTCGGCAGCTAAAAATTTGGTTGTGAGGTCTGGGTGGCATGCTCTTTCAGTGAGCCAAATTTCAGCTCAGTTGGAGGTGACGAGTTGGCGAGGTTTCCTTGTTAGAAAAATTCAACGAAATACCGATTTTGGCAGCGCAAACTTGGAGCTAGTTTGTAAAACAAACGATGTTTTAGCTTACACACACACAGTAGAAGAGACCTAGAGTTCTACAGTGCATTACATACGGTGTAGGTTACCTAAGTACATATTATGTGTTTTGGATACAACACAATAAGTACACAGGAAGGTCTTCGTACTGCTAGCAAGATACTATACACTGATACATTTCTCATTTACTTCGGCTTAAGGTTTAATCTACGAGTATGCCGGAGTGAAGCTGGTCACTACAGCTCGGTGAAGGTGAGAGAAAATGAAATTCGGTATACAAGCTTGTATTCTGAAGCCTGGCACGTTTACACATACGTTTTACAATCTGATGCTTATTAGATTTTAATTTATCTAGAGCATGGCATCGCATCGGTTACTACAACCAACACCATAGATGCTACCATTAGTACTACGTACGTACTAGTTAAGCTATATGGTAGCAAAAGAGCAAAAGCAAGACACTACCAACGGAATAGTTAACTTGTATGAAAAGCGTCAGGTAACAACACGTAGTTGTGCAGACGACGCAGAGATAATGGGGTTTCCTTTTTCATTATTAATAGCGCGCTTTCGGACGGATAATTCTCGCCGGCGTGTCCGCATAGAATTTAAACGTCACCGTAAAGGAAGTCGCTCGACTCGGCTGGGATTTTTTTCCACTGCATCAGCGTATAGTTTAGTCTTCGTAACGTATACAACTATACATGGCCAGTCAAGCCAACTTTATTTCATACATATTATGTATACAACATAATACGCGATACGAGACGAGTACTACGTGTGTGTTTCTGTTTAAATTATTATACGAAACGAATGAAGTATTAGTACATACATATAATAATTGTACATATGTAGTATACAGGGTGTCCGGTGAGTGGTGTGTCAAACTTGGAATTTGGATATACCCGAGTACGACTAACAAAAAAGTTTATGTACACATATTGCCTAAGTTTGAAAATGAAGGAGCTACAAAGGTTTGAAAAACGGTATTTTACCCAACAAAATCGATTGGCAACACTGCGTTCAAAAAAAATTTCGACACCGGTAATGGATAGATCTTCGAAAAAGCAATAAAAGTTGTAATCATATTGGATTGCCTATCTTTGAAATTGAAGATGTTACAGCAACGCAAAATCCCAGTCAAAACTATTGCCTACCCCAATTTATTACGGCGCATAAGTGATACGTGAAAATTGCGAAATTCGTTTAAAAAATACACGAAAAAGGTGTAACTTTTTGAGACGAACAAAAAACGTCATGTGAAAATTTTGCCCATCTTTGAAAATTAAGGCGCTACGGAGCCTTGAATTTCAAAAATATCAATTTTCAAAGCTTTGTAGCGCCTTCATTTACGTAAGGGCTGAATTTCATAGGCCTCTATGGCCAAGTCGCAAATTTAGAACCTATTTTTTGTACTAATTAAATGCCTTTTCAAAGATTCAAACTTCAAAGTATGAAATCTAATACTTTGACTTGATTACATAACATTCTAAAAGGATAAAATTTACTCTTACAGCGAAAAATAACCTAAAATTTCCTTTGGGCAAGAGACTGATTAAAAAAGTAAAAAAAAGAGATGTAAGTGCATTCGGCTAATCTCGGCTCTCGGCAAAAATCTTCGGAACTATATGGAGGTAAAAGAGAATCTAGAATTTTTTCGTGACGTCATAATCTACGTCATTTCTTAAATTCTCGTTACTGCCGTTACGTGCACCTAGATAAGTCACTGGGCAAGGGTACCTCTCGCTCATACATTACACTTCTTAATTTACCATTAAAACTATACTTTAGCTGGCGATAAGTTCAATATCGTGTACAACGATTGTCGAGATGTCTACCAAACTGACATCTTTAATTTCCGGTAATTACTTTCTCGCCGGCGAGATGAGAAATGCACTCTTATCGAATGGTTTTCTGGTTACAGTTCCAACGACGTCGACTCGACGTTTCGTATCGTCTTCGCTATTACGTTAATTTGCGTTGACTTTTTAATGCGATTTTAAAAGGTGGCAGCGAATTGAGATTTGCGATTTTTAAACATCCACAGAACGATGGCGAGAGACAAGATACTCGTATGCTGGTGATTTACGTCTTTCGTGTTGAGTATGCTTACAGGGTGAGCCAACTTCGTTTCCCAACATTAAACTAGAAGATAGCTCAGTGAATGTTTGTATAAAGTTCATATTATGTAAATGCGCAAAACCGCTCAAGGTGGAAGTTACACGGGTGTAAAAATTTATTTTCATGTTTGATTGAAAAATAAGTGTCTAGTTTACTCAATTTGTTTACATAATTATGATGGTTGATGGTGGATCGTTGTTGTTGAATTTTTACCAAGTTCAATACTACAACGATACAGGATATTCAATTGGAGGGAAGGGAGGGGTCCAATCGAAATTTTTTCAATAACCAAAATTATTCGTAGGACTTCAAGCTACAACTTTTGTTCGAAAATTTTTTCAATTGAACCCCTCCCTCTTCACCGATTTCACATAACACTCGGAAGGTACTAATTAAAAATTAGAGAAGTGAAGAAGAAGATGTCCAATTGAAAAAATTTTCAAATAAAAGTTGTAGATTATGATACTAAAAATAATTTTGCTTATTATAAAATTTCGATTGGATCTCTCCCTCCCCTTCGATTTCAACTTTCACATAACATCATACGTTTTCAAAATTAGGGAAGAGTCCAATTGAAAATTTTTTCAAATAAAAGTTGTAGATTGAGATCCTAGAAATAGTTTTTGTATTATAAAATTTTTGATTAGACCTTTTCCTTCTCTCCAATTTCGCATAATACGTATGACCTAGATACTTATATTAAAAACTGGCGGAAGTAAGGGTCCAATCGAAAAAAATTTTAAACAAAAGTTGTAGCTTGAAGTCTTGAAAATAATTTTTGTTATTACAAAAATTTTGATTGGACCTCTCCCTCCCCTCCAATTTTGAATATCAAGTATCAATGTAGTATTGGACATGATAAAATTCAACAACGATCCAGCGCTCTACCATTCATTATAGATTTTTTTCTAAAAAAAAAAAATCGACACTGAAGCAAACATAAATTCCACTAGTGAAAAGTTATTACAAAAATGGGCAGAAGCATTTTAGTAGAAAATTTAATGGGGAACACTTTTTGTTTAAAAAATGTTTCTCTATAACGATGATAATTTTCCTAAAATAATTGAAAATATATTAAAAACTGATGTTTTTAGCATAGTATATGCTTTTACGGAGAACAAAATGGAAAAAAACGACACGAAAATCCGACAGTTGAGTTAGGTTGGGGTACATTAGGTTAGGTTTGGATGACATAAAAAAACAAAATTTTTAATAAATTCGATTTTTTAGACATTATGTCAGACATTTTGAAACTTGTAACTTTTTTTGAAATTTTATGACTTTTAGACATTTTTCTAGACATTTTGTCAGACATTCTGAAACTTGAAAATTTTTTTAGAAAGATGACTTGCTGATATTTTGTCAGACATTCTGAAACAAATTTTTTTTTATAAAGATGACTTTCTGACATTTTGAAACTTTTAATTAAGTATTTTAGAAATTTTTAAAATAAATTTTATGACTTTTTGACATTTTATCAGACATTCTTAAACTTGACACATTTTGTCAGACATCCTGAAACTTGGAAATTTTTTTAGAAAGATGACTTTCAGACATTTTCTCAGACATTTTGAAACTTGGAAATTTTTTTTTATTATTATACTTTTTAGACTTTTAAATTTCCGTGACTTTTAGACATTTTGTCACGGAGTAAAAGCATATACTATGTTTCCTACTTTCAAACGTAGTGTGGAAATAGAGCTAACCAGGGGGGGTCCCGGGGGCGAAGCCCCCCCTCCTGGCGAGGCGCCGAGGTTTTTTTTACTATTTTTCAGATTTTTATTGATAATTTTTGATTTTTTGACAAAGTATAATTATTAGGGCCCGGATTTTTATGCGCTCAAAATAGAAAAATAAGCGCTTATGTCAAGCGGTTAAAATATGAAAAATAAGCATAAATATGCCCTATAAAACCAAAAAAAGCAAAAATAAGTGCTTTAAAAATGTACCATCATTGGTATCAAAATGCAGGTATTTTAAAATCGCTTTCGAAAAACCTATCAAATCGTACATATGGAGAAACTGACAGAAATGTAGAGCAGAAAAACGTCAAAACATTTATTTTTCAAATAAATAATGCGAAATTCAATAAATTTGAACGCATTGAGATTTCACAATCAAAATTGATTAGATTGAATTAAAATTGAATTATAGTTCGAAAAATTGCAACTTGAAAAAAAAATTTAAAAAAAGATGAGAACACGAAAAATTGTATTTTCTATTTTTTTTTTGGTCCGGTTTTTCAGTTTTTTTCAAAAAAGCACTAAAAACTGAAAAAAGCGCAAAATATGCGGGTTTTTGACGTTTTTTGGCAAAAACAAGCGTTTTTAAGCATTTATACCTAAAATAAGCAAAAATAAGCGCTTAAAAATTTCACCATTCGTCTCAGAATTGCATGAAACGTAAAGAAAATTATGATATGCCGTATCTAGTGCAACAGGAAAAAATAAGCAATATCATAAAAATCCGGGCCCTAATAATTATGAAAAAATGTTTCATACAAAAGTTGTCCCAATTCGAATTTCCAACAAAAAAGTATTCTTTCAATTTTTCTCTCACACGCTTTTTTGTTGAGAATTTTAAGGTTTGCAAGTAAAACGGGTGGGAGTATTTCTTTTTTCTGTTCCCAGTTTTCACTCTTCCCCCACCTCACCTGAATAATCGTGAAAAAACACATGGGCGCTTACTGACGAAAATCGCAAGTTGGTACATCATCCCCAAATCTTTTTCATCAAAAAAAAAAAAAAAAAAAAAAAAAAAAACAGAAAATATTTTAAAAGTTTTTTAGAAATGAAAAAATCCACCAAAAATTTGAAACATTCCACAAAAAAACAATTAATTTTTTGAAAAAAATTTGAAAATTAGGTACATTAAAAAATCGTGTAAAGATTTAAAAAAAATATTTATTTCAATTTTTTTTTTCATCTGATATTTCATTTTCTCTCAGAGAAAAAAAAAGTCTTGGATAATTCCTAATGAAATTTGAAAATGTATAATTGTATACCTTACTAGGGGGCTTCGCCCCCTGGCCGCTTCGCGGCCCAACCCCCACGGCGGTTCGCTTCGCAAACCGCCTTTGGGGGCTCCGCCCCCAAACCCCCGTTTTGCTCGCTTCGCTCGCTCCGCTCTCAGTTCTAGGTATGTTAAGCAGAGAGTATAGGACAAATTGATGAAAAACAAAATTTGTCCTATGGAATTTTGATGAAAAAAATTTTTGAATTCAAGCGCAAACGTTTTGAAAAGAAAAACCGTTACACGTAGCACGATTCAATGTGTAGTGCCGACGCGCCGACGCGCGCCTACGCGGATATGCGCACACAACATTACCACAACATTTCGTAACGCGGCGTTTTGAAAAAAATATCTTTCGTCATTGCGGGGTTCTTTACGTGCGGATTTTTTGGAAATTTTTATACAAACTTTCTGCGTTGAAAAGGCAACTGTGGATTTTTTCAAAATTAAAATCGGATTATTGGAACACGAGATAGCAAAATTTTGTTTTTATTAAATACCTCCCCCCCTATGGGGGCAAAATTGTTCAAAAATGGCCTAGGTAATAGGGTACAGTATGAAAAAAGTTGTTGTGGTCATAATTTAATTTTTTGAAAAATTCGGGGGGTTGGGGGTGAGAAAATACCGAAATTTTGGTTTTTGGGGCGTACCTCCCTCCCTATGGGAGTAAAAAAGCTGAAAGTTGGTATATGCAATGAGTATGCGATATGTTAAAAACTACTTTTTCAAAATTTTGATATCTCAATTTTGGCACCTCCTCCCCCAAATTTGGGGCCTCCCAATTCCAAAATTGCCCATTTTTATAATTTTCCTTTAATGTACTCATCGGAACCTTTCGATTAAAAAAAAAATTAGCCTTCTAGCTATAGTAGAAGTAGGTGTTTCAATGTAGTACCACGACTTTTCTGTTAGAGCTGTATAGTAATGATTCTTATTTTAATAAAATTCGTGATTTTTATTTAATTTTGAAAAATTTCTTTTCGAAAAAAAAAATTTTTAAAGAGATTTTTATAAGATTATTGAATTTTTTACAGAAAAAATAACACCATCTCAAAAGTCAAAATTCGAATCTCAAGTAGATTTTTCTCTGAAAAAATACCTATTAAACGATAATGAAATATTACTTCATTCCATGCGGTTTTTTTTTAGAATCAATTATCGCCGTACTTTTAATTGCTGTCTTATGCGAACGAACCGAAAAAAGTTCACGAAAGGGGGAGTTTGATGAAGAAATTTGCACGTCTGGACGGATTTTCGACGATAAACGACTCGCTAATTTTTCTTTTCCGCCAACGCAACAATAGAAGCTTTTTCCCTATTTCTTTCGTTCGAGGAGTATAGGTATTGGGTATAGATGGGTACTTTATGGCGAACTTGTTAAACAGTTAGTGCGACAGGTTATTTATAAATTTATTTCGATAAACCGAAAAAAGCTGAACGAAAAATCGAACTCTTGAAGAAAGAAATTTATATAACAAGCAAAAAAAAAAAAAAAAACGTACGCTGGAAACGAGAAGTTTAATAATCGTACTCGTAATTTGTACGTCTACGATTACGGTACATTGCATAGGACCAGGTAAAGAGTACTCGTCTGAAAATAGTCATCGATTATTTAATGGTAAGTATTCGATACGTTAATTATACTCCAACGATTACGAATGTAAATCAGAAGCTGGAAAATGAACCATATTTTTTCTTTCTAATTGTTTGCTTTTATGAATGGAAAGACTTATACAATGTGTAAGGGTAATCTGGGTCAATTGAAAAATATCCTCGTTAAAAAATTTCAAGATCATAATTGGGCTGAAAATGAGCAATTTTTTCAAAAAACACGAAATCGAAGAAATTTTAAAAATTCGTAAGCTGATTAAAAAATTTACAAATTATTTCACCAGCACCATGGTCCAAACAGAGAAGAAATTCTTCATTCGTTACTCTTCATTAGATTACTTTGCTCATTCATAGTTCAGGTGCTTGGCTAAATTTTATTTTTGGTTGTGCACCAAAATGGCACTTGACTTTTTTTTCTAGCTTATTGGTTGTAAAACTCAGAAAAAATGCAAAAATCAAAATAAATATTAAAATCCCCTTTTTATTTAAATTGAAAATAATTCATATTTTTTCACAAAAGAAACGGTTTCAATTTTTTTTTAGAAAAAATCTGATTTTTCTGGGAATTAATAATAATAAGGTAGGTAGGTCAATTTTTTTGGAGTAAAAAAATTGAAAAAAATTTTCTCAAATTTTCGAACACGAAAATCTTTCATTTTTATATGACGCTCGTCGAACGTCGAAACGTCGTCTTATTTTTTGTATGATTCTGTATCAAAATAAATCTGATCGCGTTAAATTTGACCTTTATTACAACATTTAATTTAAAAATTATTCAGTTTAAAAAAAATCTCTTGTATTCATAAAAAAAAACATCAACTTTTGAAAAAAAAAATCTTTTAATTTTTGGGAGTCTCTGTATGAACAAAACTTACAAATTTTTGAGAAATTTTTTTTTATTTGTCTCTAAATTTTTCAGAAAATCTCAATTTTGATAACCTTCTTAAAAAATTTAGAAAATTTTTTCAATTTGTGGAGTGAAAAAAAAAAAACCTATTTTTTTATTTTGGAATAAAAATGTTTCTCTCTTTATTTTTAAAGAAAAAAATCTCTTGTTTTTTTTGGTAAGAAAAGAATCGGTTACTTTTTCCCAAGAAAAAAATTTCTCATTTTATTTATTTGAAGAAGAAGAAAACAGTTTTTTTTTTTTTTTTTTTTTTTTTGAAGTACATAAATAGGAAAGTACAAAATATTTGTCAAAGTTTCGGCATAAAAGACCTCTTAAATTTTTGTAAAAAAAGTACGTCGATTTTACGAAAAAACCCTCTCTTTTTTATACATAGAAAAAATCTAATTTTTTGTCTTGTTAAAAAAAAACTTTTGAATTTTTTTGTAAAAAAAAATTTTGAATAAAAAATTACCTATCAAATTTTTTTATGTCAATAAAAAAAAAATCTCCACTATATTAATACCTATTAAGGTATCTGTTTTTATTTTTATTTATTTTTTATTTAGAAATAATCTCTTATCTATTCATTTTTTTTTTTTTGAAGAAATCTTTATTTTTTTTAAATTTAAGAAGAATATAGGTAACATGAAAAAATCCAGCAAATTTTTGGCGAAAAATTCTCTCAATTTTTTGGAGAAAAACATCTAATTTTTTCAATGAAAAATATTTCAGAATTAATTTAGATGAAAAAAATTCAATTCATTTGCAGAAAAAAATTATGATTTTTTTTTGTATATCTAGGTGTGGAAAACTTCTCAATTTTTTTGAAGTGAAAAAATATGTAATTTTTTTAAAAAAATTTTGTTGGAAACAATCACTTTTTTTTTTCAAGGAAAAAATAATCTTCATTGCCTGGGCCCAACTACTTTTTTAAATGACCTGGCCCTGGCAAGCCCTTCCACAAATACGCCGCTGTCATCGTATATATCAAAGCTCCCCTTACCCTGCATACCCCTCCCTAAAAAATTAATTACATCCATCCTAGGATAAATTAATACGAATGAATAAACTGAAATATTTCAAATGAAAAGACGAGTACCACGAGAAAAAGAGAGCAGATTACGCATAAACACGATGAAAGAAATCAAAGAACCCTGGTCGATGAATGAAATTGGGCAAATGAAAAAAGTTGAGCCTTTTAGCATAACTAGTTATATAAAAGTCTTGGAAAATAAACAAACATTTATTTAAATCCTGCGTTATATTGATACCACCGTAGCTAAGGTAAGGTACACGACAGTGGCGTAAAATCGTAATATAAATTCAATCAAAAGTTCAATATTATTTCTACAATGAAAAGTACCTATTCTACGTTATCGCAGCATCCTGTAGAAGGCGCTAAATACTCGAGAGAGTGTGTGCGGTTTGAGCAGATACAAAATTTTTTTTTTACCTCCTCGTTCGTCGGCTCGAACGCTACTCTTTATATTTTGTGTGTGATCATGCACTCCCATGTACGTCGTGCATCCATATTAAACAGCACACAGCGTATAATACGAATCCGTATTCCAACCTCTACCTATACGTACGTATATAAACAACGTCTCCGACGACGACGTCGTCGTCGGAAAAGTGGTGAAAATTGAATAGCGTACGTATAATACATGCATTCGAAAAGCAAGAGTATCGGGAGAAGAGCGCAGAGTAAAGTGTACGGCCACGTCGTATTAAAATTGTAATTTTTATTCGCTTTGTGCTGCAGATCGTTAATACGGTTGGGAGACGGTCGCCGTCGCGGAGGCTGTACGTAAAATGGAAATTTTTACGATCAAAGGGTTTTTAAGGGGAAAGTTATTTAACAAAGCTGAGCGCAAAATAATGACAGCGCTGCAAAATCGAAAGTTCGCTATTGTTAAAAGCTTTTCAAATTTAATAAAAAAATTTATGAAATATTACGACGCGTTTCGCGCGCGCGAACTTGCTTCGGTATAATAACACGAGAATAAAAAAAAAAGAACTCGGCCTCGTTGCCCTCGCCCCTAACACCTTGTGTCTTCCTGCTTGCCTCACTTTGGGCCTAGAGTCGAATGAGGGTACGGGGCACGCGCTAAAATTAAAATATTCTCGAGTCGAAGGCGAATATAGGTCTGGAACGATGAAAACGACGGATTAATAATCAACTGTTTTAGTGTTTTTTAAAAAGCTGCGTCAAAAGGGGTGAAAAAAATACGCTAAGCGATAAATTTCAGCATCGATGGCTCAACAATGCTACCGCCGCCGCTGATACCAAATTCAAGAGGATACTCGAGTGTTCTGGTCGTTATACGATGATAAAATTTACATTCGAAAAGTGACTTTCAATTTAGCAAAAATTAATCCAAAATTACGAGTATGTAACTGAAGATTTTTTGAAAAAGTAGGCACTCTGAAAATGTTTTCAGTTTTCTAATGGATTACACACAAAAAATTTTATATCTGTGTAGTGTGTAAAAGCCGTTCAATAGCTTTTTTTTTGAAAAATTTATTCAAAATTATGTATAAGATTTTTGAAAAAGAACTTCTTACAAAACTTATTTTTTTGAGGATTTTGGGAGAAATAATTGACGAATTATGTACGATACCTAGTATAATCCTGTGAAAAGTTTAGTAGAAGGAAATTGATTTTTAAAAATCAGGGATCCTTCAGAAATTCTTCTAAAATATCGTAAAATCTCAAAAAAGTCGTACTAAATTATTTACAAAAAATCGCGAGTACACTTTTTCGACCCCCTCCCCCTCCCCCAATGTAACTCCCAAGCTAAAAAAGTTGTAAAAAAATTAAATAGCTTTTTGGAATCAGAAAAACTTTTTGATCATTTTCCACAGAAATCAGTTACACTCATTGCATGCATTGTCATAACATAGGTAGCTTTGCAACTTTCATGCCTCAGACCCACTAATAAAAGGATCTAGATCCAGATCCAGATCTTTTGTCAAGATGGATTTGCAAAAGGCCCAGATCATATCTCTTCCAAAGTTGAGTCAGATCCAAAATTTTGCATCTTCGGATCTTTAGATCCGATTTACTTTTCAATAATTCTCAGATTAAATATTGAAAAATTGAAAACACATGAAAAATAATCAATTCACTGAGAAAAATATGAAGAATAGTAGAAAATATTTTTCTGGATCTGGATCTGTTTTTTCGAAAATTTAAGGATCTGAAGATCTAGATCAGCTCCTTCCCAAAATTGAAAGATCTGATCTAGATCAGATCCAAATTTTTGGATCCGGATCTGCCCAACTCTGGTTTGTATCCATTGATAATTTGAGCTTTAAATTACCAAGGGAAAGCAGAGGGACGCAAAAATTGCAAAATTTCGTCAAGATGATAAATAATGAAATAGGTGTAACTTTTTGGGAGAAAATAAGCTCAAACGAGCACCTAGACAAATAAAAATGTTTTCTCAAAACAATTTTGAACGAAATAAGAAGAAAAAGTGCAGATTCGACGATACCTGCGCACACATAAAATCATAATACCAAGAACCAAGTGCTGCGCTCGTGCCCGGTGATAATTTGATAAACTGTCGAAAACATGGAGAGTTAATTATCGAAACCATTATCTCGATCTATACTCTTCGAGTACTTCTTTCATACAATTATAAGCTGGTATGTTTCGGGAGCGATATAAAAAACACTTCTATACTTGCTCGTCTCACTCAAGTCGCTGTAGTTACCATATCAATCAACTAGTACTTTTAATTACCGCCTAGATTAATTTATATTCCGGCTAAAGCGACATGTCGCGATTGTACGAGGCACGCCACGTACTTTTTTTCAGCACGTACTCTCGCATCTCTACGTTGCCATTACCCAGGAATACACAATACTTTACTATTTTATGCGATTACAGCACATATGTAAAAACGTATTTATTCAATTTGCCTCATCACCTACATAATTGTACGTACTCGTGCCTCTTTCTGACACTCACTGGTCGGGTTGGGTCGGCTCAGCTGACTGTAATTTACACAAAACATCGCATAACGCAGATAAACCAAATGTGGCAACGGTGTAAGTCAATACGACATATATACATAGAGACAGTGTTACATTACAGCGATGTGATTTAATTGCTGCAATTTATTTTCAACGTTAACGAATATGATAATGACCTTGGATCGTGCTATCTTGAAAAACGAACCGAAAAAGATAAGCTACCTAGCGAGATAAACCAAGCCACATTCTCTTATTCAAAATTACCCCAAGCTCGAGTCGACGAAATGATATTTAGAAGCAAAAAATACCGAGGTATAAGAATTTGGCTCCCGACGACAGCATCGCATCGGTAAAGATGCGATTAAATGTGTAATCGAAACGTATGTTTTAATACGCTCAACTTCTCCTCTCGCCACCCAGCCCGAGCTTAATCCGCGCCAACATATTCTATTACAATCTCGGCTTAAAAGTAATTGGCAAAAACGTATACGACGAATTGAGTACAAGAAACGCTAGCGATCGCTATTCCTTCTCATTTTCCTTCATCGTAACCGCCTAACTATTTTATCTCACAGTCGTAAGCATAATCGTAATGATTTTATTAAAAAAAATCTCTTTCAAGTAGAAGATACCTCGACCGAGGTAACCGAGTATCCATTAAAATAATCTACGAAAATTAACCCTGTTTTAAAAGTTAGTCTAGACCGAGTTTAATAAAGACGAAAAATTATACAAAAGAAAGAAAAGAAAACACCTCGCAGGTAGAGCCGAATTTTAAAACATTTTCTAAGAAAATTTAAAAACAATTTTTTTTCGAAAGAACATCAATTTTTTTAAATCATATTTTTCACTGAATTTCAAAAGAAATCAAAAAGTCAAAAAAAAATTTCAACTAGAAATTTGATTTAAAATGTTGGAAAAAATCATCGAGCCATTTTTAAACAAAATCTGTTTTTCGACAAACTTGAAAAAAAAATTCAAATCAGAATTTGTGAAGGAAATAAAAAAAATTAATTATTAAAAAATTATTTATGAAAAATGAAAATACTAGACAATTTAACAATAGTAAAAAAAATCTTTCGTAATCACTGGAATCCAAAAAATTTACAAACAAAAAAATTTAAAAACGAATTTTTAAACAAAGAACAACATGGTCTTGGAAAAAAATTTAAATTTCAAAAATAAGACTTAGAATCGAAAAGAAAATTTGAAAAGAAAAAAAAACTTTTTGAACTCTTTTATCGAATTTGAAAAAAAATTAAAAAATTGGATTATCCTACTTACAGTCTTATCTATACTTTATTTATTATTTTTATTATCAATCTTAAAAAAAAAAAAAAAAAAAAAAAAACAGATTTGAAATCTTTCCCGTCAATTTGAAAGAAAATTCGTAAAACAACTGTTGAATTGGTTTTTTTTTTCAAGCAAAATCCAAACAATAATTTGAATCAAAAATATTTATAAACAAAAAATCAAAACATAGGTCTAAAAATCGAACGAATGCTTTTAATAACTTTTTAAATCAAATTTCCAAAAAAAATGAAAAAAAAAAAACGTTTATGAACAAAACCAAATTCTAATCAAATTCTCAACAAAAAAAAAATCGAAATATTTCAAATTTTTTCATCATTGACTTTAGTTTTGTTCTTTGAAGAAAATAGTAACTCATATTTTCAGAAAAGGGATGCTTTGCATGTTGGTACACCCCCCCCCCCCCCATCCCAGAAAATTGTCAATTTTTTGAGAAAAATTTTCTAGGAAAAAATGTAGAAATTATATCAAAAACTTGTAAAAAAAAATCGTCTGATTTTCTTTTTTTTTTTAAATTCAATGTTAACTGTAAGAAAAAAAAATGTTTTAAATAGGTAAATTAAAAAACACAATTATAATTTTTCAACTGCGAATAATGAAAAATTGTTAAATTGAAGAATTGTTTCAAATAAAAATCTAACTCGCTTGAAAAGTTTTTTTTTTAATTTTTCAGACACAAACAATTTATAGCCGAATTTGATAAAATAACGCGAAATATTTCAAATTTTTTCACCATTGACTTTAGTTTTGTTCTTTGAAGAAAGAAAAACCGTCTGATTTTCTTTTTTTTTTTAATTCAATGTTAACTGTAAGAAAAAAAATATTAAAAATTTCATCAATATATAATATTTTCCCTTAAAAGAAAAGAAAGTTTCAAAACATATTTACTCTTTGAATTTACAAAATTGATTATTTCTTTTGAAGAAAAAAATTGGAGAATTTTTTGTAAAATCATTTTCAACATTTTGGTGAGGTTTTGAATTTTTTCAGAAAAATTTTGAAATGCCTATTTCACTTCCAAAATGCTGGACAATTTTTCATCCATAAAAAAATTATTGACAGAATTTTTGATTTTTTTTTTTCAGGAAAATTTTGAAATACTGCCTCTCAAAATTGATTTTTTTATACCATTCTTTGTAATAAACTTTTACATTTTTTTCAAAAGAATCAAAAACTGCTGCCCTTCAAATTTTTTCAAGAAATTTTTTTAAAAAATTGACCATTAATTGTTACGTTTTTTGAAAAATTGGTATCCAATCTACCTAATAACTTAATAAGTAACAAACCAAAACGTTCAATATATAGGTACGTACTTTTTCTAAAAGTATAATTAATTTTTTGTGAGAGGTGAATGGGAAAAATATTTTTTTAAAATGAGAAATGAGGAGAAAATTTGCATTTTTGTGACTTTATCAAAAAATAAATAAATAAATAAATAAAAAAAAAATAAAAAATAAAATAATTGAAATAAAAATTAAACATGTTTCGAGAAAATTTTCAAAAATTTCATTTTTGAAATACCAACTGATTTTTCTATACGATCAATTTCATTATAAAATTCTAAAAAATTAATTTAAAAAAACATCTAATATAAAAATTTGAATTTTTTTCTATTTTTTGAACAAACAAGATTTTTTTTTAACGTAACCAGTCAATTTTTTTCCAGAGAAATAGTTTCAAAAATGTTTGGAGTTAAAATTCAACAAAATAATTTTCTAATTTGAAAAAAGAAAATTAAAAGTTGAAAAAATAAAAAAATGCCTATAATAGGAAATATAGGAACATTTTCAAACAAAATATTGGTAAAAATTGTTTGTCATAGGAAATTGTGTTATTGAAACTTTGATTTCTTTTGGAACAATCGATTTTCAATAAAAATCAACCCCATCACAATAGTTTCACTTTACCCATCATCGAGATACAATTCGTATAAAAACATTCGCAATGACGATAATATTTCGAAGAAATTTGTATATAAGAGCATAATATCATCCGACGAGACGTACCAGAACCGAGGAGAGGGGTGTACTTGAACGGTAGCAGGTACATACAATATATAAGCCGACGACAAAACTCATTTTTTATTAACATACAAAAACACGAGCCCACGAGTACTTATTTTTTCGTTTTTTTCTCTCTGTCTCTCTGCATGTACAATTGTACATGCACACGAGAGAGTACCCCAAACACAACACACATACACAAGCTCAAACCATAGATAACGACACAACCTTAGAACTGCCATGCCATCGTGTCTGTGTACTTCTTAATGAAACTTTCTTAATCCTCTTTTTCCTCTTCGCCGAAGAAAACCGCTCCCCTCACTCACTCCCACCCATCGTCATGCGTCGCGACGCGACGATGCCACACACCGAATGGAAAAAGAGCTTTCTGAAAGCTGTCACGTTGCAGCTTATTGCAATACTTTGATCCGTTTTTCTTCTGGGGGCTCGATGCGAGTGAGATGCACACTCACGTACGCACCCACACCAACGCGAACTGTATAATAACGCGGCCTTTCAATTTAACTTAAATCACAAAACGAAGGGTCGCACACGGTAATTCATCAATTGGATAACTTTTCGAAAACTTTTTCATAAACATTGTGCTCTTCTCTCTTCTACATCCGCAAACTGGAGTACAAACCGCGTGTCGCATTCGTAGGTTCTTCTATTCGCCATTCGCATTCCTTCGCAGGCTACGTCATCTTTTTTTCGACTTCGTGAGCGACGCTGATGAGACAGATGTCGAGTGAGCGAAATCGTCTTCTTGAAATTTGCTTACGTCGAATTTGAACCAGAGCTTCGTTTCTTTTTTTCATCCAAGTGTAAAGATTAGATCGCAGGAATTATGTCGAGATATTCTTCTAGAGCGTACTCTCGAATCGAGGTGTAGGCAAAGAATCGAAAGTTTTCCAAGACGATACGATCAGTTGAGATTTGTACGAAATTTTACAAATCGTGTAAGTATATTTCGAGCTTACAAACTCGAAAGAATTATTTTATTTCAATTTTACTTTTTTTTTAAAAAGTAATCTATTTTATTGAAAAGTATTCGAGAAGAGTTCGTAGAATGGAGAGGTACTTGACCAACTTTTACCAACTGCAGGAACCAAAAAAAGTTACAAGTAAAGATTAAACAACGAGCAAGAGGAAAAGATAGACTTTGAAAAGAGCTAGTTTAAAAAATTTAAAGGATTTTGCACGTCCACGCCCCTCTCCTCACTGTACATGCTGGAAAACACAATTTCTGCATATTTTTATTTTAGTAAAACATGAAAAAAAAGTCAGCATTCGACAGAAATATAAATTTTAGAATATTATGAAAATGAAGTTTGAACAACGAGCTCAATTCGTTGAATTTTTCTATTTTCTGCCAATGTTTGAAATTTTTAAAACCATTTCCCAACGACTTTTTTCTCAGAAGATGATTCAACTCTTACAAATGCACCTCTACGTCTACGTATTCTTTGAACAGATAAAATCGTTCTTTTTTTATAGAATTCTTCTCGTACCTAAGAAGGAAAAAAATCGAAGTCGATTTTTTTTTTTGCAAAATCATCATTCTCATTTCTCACATTTATAATGTTATGTCACGAATCAGCAAAAATACTCGTAGTCCCAAAAGAAACGAAAATTTTATTCTAATTCATCTCGTTAAATTGAGCCATACCAACGGAATCATGAATTTTTCATGAAAAATACACTTAATGGCTCTGTTCTTTTCGCTGCACCAAACTGCTCCGTAGTAAAATTTAGGGCATTTGATTGGTTTTCAAAACACATTGATAACATCAGACCAATCAAATGTACAAAATTTTACTACAGAGCAATTTGGTGCAAAGAAAAGAACAGAGCTATAGTAATAACTTTTTCACATAAAATTCCAGTCCGCGTCGATAGCCGAATATTTTTCATTATTATTATTTTCCTAAAATGAGTCCGCATTAGATATTCTACGAAAGAAAAAAAAACGTAACCACAACTCGAGTGAAATTACGTATGTAGATTGGGCAATATTAACTTGATTGCGGATTTTCTACGAAAAATGGGGAATTGCCCAGGTGCGTGCGTTCTTTTTTAGGAAAAATTTCAATTTTTCTTTACCAATATTTTACTTGAAAATTACAACATTAACGAAATAGATAAAGACGTGGACACGGACTTTTCTCGAAATAAAAGTTCAAAGTGATAATAATTTTTTGTGTAAAAAATTTTACGATAATGTTTTTCTTCGATAAAGTTTGTGTTCTTACATTTAGCTTGTAAAACAAAATGTACTTATGCTTTTATCAAACTTGTGGTGCCAAAATGGATGGGGAAAGGTTAAACTGCTTTGTTCCAAAACGGAGCTGAATTAAAAAAATTTTATGCCCAGTGTGGTTGAAATGATTGTCTGACATTTTGTCAGACATTTTTAAACTTGGAATTTTAAAAAAAAAATTCAATAGGTTTTTTTCTATTGATTTATTTTAATGGAAATTATTAATTTCCATTTTTTATTTTCATTAGACTTTTTTTAAATATTTAAATAAATTTTATGACTTTTAGACATTTTGTCAGACATACTGAAAATTAAATCAATTTTTAAAAATGTTATGTTTTTTAGGGTTTTTTTTTCAGACATTCTGAAACTTGAAAAAAAAATGTATCCGAGTTTTAATCTGAGACCAAACAAGAAAATCCGACCGACACGAAAATCCAGCACCAAATTGGGTTAGGTTAGCTTACATTCATTCCAAAAATAATATTAAAGTAAATAAAAATAAAAAACTTACCAAGATGGGAATGATGGGATCCGAGATAATATAATATACTCAAAAACAAACAATGGGATCGTACCCATAAACAGCATATAATAAAGTACGCGTCTAGAACATTTGATTGACGATGCCGATGTGGGCGTGGAGACGCCGAGGTGGGCGTGGAGACGCCAAATGTCTCATCATGGCACTCACAGAAGAGCACAGAAAAAACCTGCACGTCAGTGTTGTGAAACGGGAATTCCCATTTTGCGGGAATGGAAATTGTTCCCGGGAACGTTCCCACCTTCATCAAAACCGGAAATTCCCGTTTTTCAAATAATTTCTTTTTTTGAAGCAAAAACTAAATTTAAGTGATGTAATGATGTTTAGAAATGTCAATTTGAATGAAAATTGGTATTGATACCCTAAAAATATTTGAAATTAATCAAATTATTCAGGGATATCAATATCCCATATTTTAGATGGTAATTTCAAGGTAATTCTTCAGGTTATTACCCCCTAATTGATCCACTTTAATTCTTTTTAACACCAATTTTTGACCATTTTGATGGTATTAAAAGGTATTTTAATACTGAGGGAAACAATATGATTCCTTTTAATGCCATGAGGTGTCGAATAAATCTCAATATAATCAGAATCTTTTTTCTTGGAAATATTTTGGGAATTCCCGAGAACAGGGAATTCCTGGGATTCCCCGGGAACAACACTTCGTTCCCGAGAACTTCACAACACTGCTGCACGTACGCCTATGCGCGAACTTTACATTTTTCTCCGCTTGGAGCACTAGATAAAAATTCCGGACGACTTTGTTATTTTAATTTTATTTTTTCTCATTTTTTCAAAAATAAAATTGATTATTATTTTTCTGAAACAGAAAACAGATGAAACAAACATTTTAATTAAATAATTTTTAATAATAATTATAATTTATACGTCATTAATTTATAAGTACCTAAATGAAAAAAATATAATATTAAAATGTTAGATATTAAATTGCCAGACAGACAAGGCAATTTTAAAAAATGAAAATAACTTGAAATTTTATTTAAAATTTTAATTTTAAAACTCGATCTCATTTTATTCAACCTGGACCCTGATCATACTTAATTACATATTAATAATACCTAGGTACCTGAGTAGTGAAGAATTGTTGATTTTTTTTTCAATAAGATTTTCATTTTTGAAAAAAAATTTTTGCTAAATTCTAATAGGTATTTAAGATTTGATCAGAATTCTCAATTATCTACATAAATTATTTAAACTGTTCGCTTCAGGAAACAGAAAAAGCCTGTCCTGAACGCAGCCCTATTGTTTTTCATTCTTGAAAAATAAAAATAATTAATTTTCATTTAATAAAAAATAAATAAAAAGACAATTTTTAACACAAACGAATAAAAAAAGGGGGAAATGACGTTTCGTAGGACAATGTCGTGCATCATCAGGATATTAAAATAGGAGAGAAGAACGAATAAATTAAGAAGTTAAATTAAAATAAATAAACAAAGAAAATTACGAAACTTCTTAAGAATATTACCTATACCTATTATGTATAGATAATTTTACTATAAAATTTTGTAATTCCAAAAAATACCTCCATGAAGATAGCGTCGACCTTCGACCATGCAGCCGAATAATGAATATTATCTCGCCAAAAAATTAAATTTTTAGCCATGGTCCAGGGAAAATCGAGCCAAAAAATGTCTTTTGACCCCAACATTTATACACCATGAAATTAGAATGAATAGAGGTATGCAACTCATTTAACACGTATGTTGGTACACTACCAAGAATGTAACATTGTATAATTTTTTTTAATTAAAATATATTTTTTACAATGAATGAACTTGGATTGAATACTTTGGATATTTTCTAATGATAATTTAAATTGTCATTCCCTAGTGCATTTATAGCAAAGCATTTTATTTTAATTTTTTTGTACAGGTATTGTACTGCCTTCGAACGATTTTATTGTACCTATTCATTTTTAGCAATAAATTGTAATTTTCTATGTTTCATTGAAGGCTAATATTTTCTTCGCAACACTTAATTACTTTAAAAAGAAAAGAGAAGATTAGAAGATAACCTATGCGATTATCAGTCTCTTTACCAACTTATTTATTCCTTCCACGCAGTTTACTCATGAATAATACAGATGATAATTTAATAGCAGAAACTAATAACTTCCAGACAAATTTAGGGAAGCGGGTCTTATTTACGAATTACGAATTTGAAAAACAAGTAACACCGAAATTTCCTTGAAATTTATCTTAATTCATCATAATATAAATAAATATTGTAGGTATTAAAGGTAGGTACCTACTTCTTACGTAATGCTATAAAAGGAAGCCATGAAAACAACGCTTGATAATTTGAAATTTTGAAGAGTTGCGTAAAATAACCCAAGCTCGGAATCGAGTAGGATACCTCAAGGGAGCCTTAAATAATAATCTTGGGCATATGTGATGAGACACTTTGAGGAGATGTGGAAGAAAAACTAAGTTGGAAATGGGATTTGGATGTGCTCAGCGTACACCTCAGTCAGACTGTTCTACATAATGTAACATGAGCCTATGAGAGGTACACGAGTTTTACGTAGGCCTCAGCAGTGCCTCAAAAAAAATTCCCACAATTAGGTACCTACTCTATAATTTTAGAAATTTACAAAATTTGAGTAAGTGTGGAAGAAAAACTATAGGAGTAACCACATATAAGGTAGAGTGTGCCAAAGCACCACCTCAATAAAATTCTTCCAAAAGCACTACAGAGTTTTTGCAAATTTCGGTCAATTTTTCAAAAAAATTGTAATTTTGAAAAATCATGAATGCATTGAAAATCACAATTTTTTCAAAATTTTTGCTCTCGCTCCGCTTGGGCATCACTTCTTTTCCCGTTTTTTAAATAATGATTAATAAGTGACTTCAAAACGAAGGAGGAAAATAAGGAAAATAAAAAAAAATTTCATTGTAAATGAGCGAAAAAAAAGTGAAATGTTTGTTGCAAAATGATTTTATTTCAAAAATGTGAATAATCGAAAATAATTTAGAATTTTTTCATTATAAGCGCTCAGAGTGAACCCAAGTCCCAAATTATGTGAAAATAATTTGAAAATTCAGAATTTTTTTATCAAAGTTCTCAGAGTGAACCCAAATGATGAGAAATTTTTTTTTTGTCAATTTTTCCAATAAAGTTGAATTTTGGGAAAATGTGAAGGTGCCCATCGCAAAATGAGTTTTTTTCAAAAATTGGAATTATTGAAAAATTGAATCATTTTTCATCATAACCTCTCTGAGTGAACCCGAATGATGAGAAAATTTTTTTGACAGTGTTTCCAATAAAATTGAATTTTGAGAAAATTTGAAAATTCAAAATTTTTTTATCAAAGTTCTCAGAGTGAACCCAAATGATGAGAAAATTTTTTTTTTTGTCAATTTTTCCAAAAAAATTGAATCTTGGGAAAATGTGAAGGTGCCCATCGCAAAGTAATTTTTTTCAAAAATTGGAATTATTGAAAAATTGAATCATTTTTCATCATAACCTCTTAGAGTGAACCAGAATGACGAGAAAAACATTCCTTGACAATTTTTCCAATAAAATTGAATTTTGAGAAAATTTGGAATGGTTTATTGCAAAATGATTTTATTTCAAAAATGCGAATAATTGAAAAATTCAGACTTTTTTCATCATTACCACTTAGAGTGAACCCAAATTATGTGAAGATGAATTTTTTTGACAATTTTTCTAATAAAATTGAATTTTGAGAAAATTTGAAATTGCTGCAAAATGAATTTTTTTCAAAAATGCGAATAATCGAAAACTTTGGAATTTTTTCATCATTACCACTCAGAGTGAATCCAAATTATTTGAAAATGAATTTTTTTATCAATTTTTCCAATAAAATTGAATCTTGGGAAAATGTGAAGGTGCCCATCCCAGAATGTTTTTTTTTTTTCAAAAATTGGAATTATTGAAAAATTGAAAACATTTTTTGACAATTTTTCCAATAAGTAAAATTGAATTTTGATAAATTTTTTTTTTTTTTTTTTTTTTAGATGGTTTATTTAGTGTCGCTGTATCAGCTTAGAAAATTTGAAATGGTCCATTGCAAAATGAATTTTTTACAAAAATGTGAATAATCGAAAAATTCTGAATTTTTTCATCATAACCGCTCAGAGTGAACACGAATGATGAGAAAAATTTTTTTTGACAATTTTTCCAATAAAATAAAATTGAATTTTGAGAAAATGTAAATCTGCCCATTGCAAAACGATTTTTTTCAAAGATTTGAATATTTGAAAAATTTTAAAATTTTACGTCAGAACCTCTCAGAATGGACCCGAATAAAGAGAAAAAAATTTATTTGGGCAATTTTTTCAAGTACATCCAATTTTAGGAAAATTTGAATTTCACCATGTAAATTACTTATTACATGATCAATTTTTTCAAAAATGGGAATAATTGAAATATTCAGAATTTTTTCATCATAACCTTTCAGAGTGAACCCGAATGATGAGAACAATTTTTTTTGACAATTTTTCCTATAAAATTGAATTTTTAGAAAATTGGAAATGGTTGAAAATAATGGTCCATTGCAAAATGAAATTTTTTTAAAGATTGGAATATTTTATTTTGTTTATTTGAAAAATTTCAAATTTCTACGTCAGAACTTCAGAAGACTCAGAACGTCTCACTCTTAGAAATTAGAATGGACCTGATGACCTGAATAATGAGAAAAAAATTTATTTGGGCAATTTTTTCAAATACATAGTATTCAATTTTAGGAAAATTTAAATTATAAATTTCAATACTTAATTAAAATAAAAATTTAAAATTAAAAAAAAATACAAAATTAAATTAAAATTAAAAAAAATAATTAATTTATAGTTCAACATTTCAACGCCAGGAGCGATGTGCACGAAAAAATGTACACTGTCCTTTTTTCGGTACACTAAAGGGACACTTGTTTACGTTGACCAAGACCACCGTATTCGTGATCACTCATCCACATCATTTTTGATTTTTTTGATTTCAAAAAATTTAAATTTAATTAATTAAATTATTCTTGTGTTCAATTTTTCCGAGTGTTTTCTATTTTAAATCGGTTGTCTAATTTATCTAGTGAACTAGTTTATCTAAATTCAAAACTATAATTCTCTACTTGGTGAATGAAAGTACAGCCAAACAAATCGAACTTCACTCAACTTGGCATCATGTTAAGCCGGACAGAATAATATTTTTTCTACTTATTTTGTGTAATTTAGTCATTTTTATTATTCAAATTCGTTATTAAAATCGAATCATGGGTGTACCAGCATTCTTTCGATGGCTCTCGAGGAAATACCCATCTGTAGTGGTGAACTGTGTCGAAGTTAAGGTAAATATATTTCATCTTTGTGTGTACTGAGCTACTTACTTTTTTTCTTTACTAAATGCGGTACTAAAATTTGCAGCCGAAAGATGTGAACGGTAAATTGGAAACTGTCGATCCAACAGCCCCAAATCCGAATGGAATCGAATTCGATAATCTGTATTTAGATATGAACGGTATAATTCATCCGTGTACACATCCTGAAGACAAGTAAACACACCGGACACCGCTTTATACTACTTTTTGTTATAAGGACCCATTTAATTATATTTCTTTCGTCCTCAGGCCGGCTCCTGCTGATGAAGATGAGATGATGGTTGCTATATTCGATGCTATCGATCGTATGTTGAATATCGTCCGACCTCGTAAAATTTTGTACATGGCTATCGACGGAGTTGTTAGTATTCGTTGTCCCCATATTAAACTGTATTCTTTATATTTATGTCTCGTGTAATTAGATTTCGATTTTTTAAGGCTCCCAGGGCGAAAATGAATCAGCAAAGATCTAGAAGATTTCGCGCCACTAAGGAAACTGCTGAAAAGATTATAGAAGTGAATAAAGTTCGAGAAAAATTACTAGCCGAAGGAGCTATACTGCCTCCTGCTAAAGAAGCTGGCACGCATTTCGATAGTAAACTGTATAACACCGGTTAGCGAATTATTTTTTAATTTTACAATCAACTTTACGTTTTTACTCGATGAGATTTCATTCTGCGTAGGGTACTCCGTTCATGGACCGATTATCGAAGTTTTTACATTATTACGCTCATAACAAACTGAATAGCGATCCTGCCTGGAAAGACTTGAAAATAATCTTATCCGATGCCAACGTTCCTGGCGAAGGAGAACATAAAATAATGGATTTTATTCGTAAACAAAGAGGTATTTAATTCGGTGGTATTTAAATTGAAATTCAAAGACAATTGCGATTTATGATACTGATTTTACTTCCAGCTCAACCGGACCACGACCCGAACACCATTCACTGTTTATGCGGAACTGACGCCGATTTAATTATGTTAGGATTGGCCACTCACGAACCGCACTTTTACATCATCAGAGAAGAATTCAAGACAAATATGGATAGACCGTGTGATATTTGCGGTCAAAATGGTACATTACTTGGCCAATGAGTGTATTTTACTTGCGTCTATGGACACTATGACTATGAATGTGTCACATTTACTCTCTTGAATTTAACCAAGTCTAACACTTGTCACTACATAGATACTGAATATCGTTCAATCAAAATTTTTGTCATAACTAAAATGATTCTTTGAACTTCAAGCTACAACTTTTGCTTGAAAAATTTTTCAGATGGACCCCTCCCTCCCCACCAATTTTGGATAATGTAACTTGAGTTGGTCAAATACGTTACATTATCCAAAATTAGTGGGGAGAGAGGGGTCCAATCAGAATTTTTGTCATAACCAAAATTATTCATAGAACTTCAAGCTACAACTTTTGTTTGAAATTTTTTTCAAATGGACCTCTCCCTCCCCACCAATTTTGAATAAAGTAACTTGAGTTGGTCAAATACGTTACATTATCCAAAATTAGTGGGGAGGGAGGGGTCCAATCAGAATTTTTGTCATAACCAAAATTATTCATAGAACTTCAGGCTACAACTTTTGCTTGAAAATTTTTTCAGATGGACCCCTCCTTCCCCACCATTTTTGGATAAAGTAACTTGAGTTAGTCGAATAAGTTACATTATCCAAAATTGGCCGTGGCAGAGGGGTCCATCAAAATTTTTGTCATAACCAAAATTATTTATAGAACTTCAAGCTACAACTTTTATTCGAAATTTTTTTCAAATGGACCCCTCCCTCCCCACCAATTTTGGATAATGTAACTTATTTTGACCAACTCAAGTTACATTATCCAAAATTGGTGGGGAGGGAGGGGTCCATCTGAAAAATTTTTCAAGCAAAAGTTGTAGCTTGAAGTTCAAAGAATCATTTTAGTTATGACAAAAATTTTGATTGAACCCCTCCCTCCACTCCAATTTTGGTATCCAATGTCCATGTAGTGTCAAGTGCTGGACTTGGTAAAATTCAAGAGAGTAAATCTGACACATTCATAGTGTCCAACTGTCCATAGACGCAAGTGTGAATTTTCGAGAACCATATCGATTGATTTCGTTTTATAGGGCACGAGATGAAGAATTGCACCGGTTTAGAACGAAACGAAGAAGTGATTAAAGTATATTCTTCCGAAGTTCAATTCATCTTCGTTCGGTTAGCAGTGTTACGAGAGTATTTAAGACGTGTGTTGGAAATGCCTGGGCTTCCGTTCACGTACGATTTCGAAAGGGCCATCGACGATTGGGTTTTCATGTGTTTCTTCGTCGGTAACGATTTCTTGCCTCATTTGCCATCTTTGGAGATTCGCGAAGGAGCCATAGATAGACTCGTAGGACTGTATAAAAAAGCAGTGTATAAAACCGGAGTACGTTTTCGAAGTAATTTTCTTCCAAATTGAGACTTGAGTACGTGTTTTATGTGAATAATATTATTTCAGGGTTATCTTACCGAAAATGGCCAAGTATCTTTGGAACGAGTTCAGTTAATCATGTCCGAATTGGGAGTAGTGGAGGATGAAATATTTAAAAAACGTCAACAAACCGAAGAAATGTTCAGAGCTCGAGATAAAGCTAAAAGAAGACGAATGCGAAATATGAACACCAGAGATCGACCATCTCGCTTTCTCTCCGGTCAATATGCTCCTGCGGTGAGTTCACGAGTCTATAATTCCGATTCGTATATTGAACCTGTCATTCAATCGACGTATTTTTCAGGCTATCGGAAGTAACGTCCCAGCTATTGTGAATCCTAGGCAAGAAGCCTTTCAATTACGGGTACAAAGTTACCATACTCAAGCCAATGATAACGCTGCTGGCTCCCCAGATCTGGTGAGTGGGTATTTCGAACAGAACTAGACAATTGTTTTGAGACGTTTACCTTTAAATAAATTTCATTTCTACTGTCTAATAGAGGAGTAAAGAGACCGGCACAGAATGACGAAAGCGACGAAGAAGAACCAGTTAACGACGAAGTTCGTTTATGGGAGAGTGGTTTTAAAAATCGGTACTACGAGTCCAAATTTGACGTTTCCAGCGAAAACCTAGGGTTCCGTCAGAAAGTAGCTTTAGAGTATATTCGAGGATTATGCTGGGTCTTGCATTATTATTATCAAGTACGAATTTCATCCTTCGCAGAAATCCTCCTAAATGCTGGTTTGATATTTATTAAATCTACGACATCAATTGTTTCAGGGTTGTCCGTGTTGGAAATGGTATTTTCCTTATCATTACGCGCCGTTCGCTTCAGATTTTATAGACGTAGCCTCTGTTCCTGTTGTTTTTGAAAGGGGTACCCAACCGGTAAGATCTTAGTGATCTGTTCTGTAATGAACATAATTAATCGTGCTAGTTCTCTTCTCTAAAATCGCCTCTCGTGTTGTTCGAATTCTAGTTCAATCCTCTCGAACAATTGATGAGTGTATTTCCGGCAGCTAGTAAACAACATGTACTCGAACCTTGGTCCAAGTTGATGTACGACGCGGTAAGTCTGGAGCTTTTATATCGAGTAAGGTGAGTTGAACGTCGACGATTGATTTCCATTTTTTTTTTTTCGTTCTCAGTTTTCACCGATAATTGATTTTTATCCGGAAGACTTCAAGATTGACTTGAATGGTAAAAAATTCGCTTGGCAATGAGTCGCTTTATTACCCTTCGTTGACGAAGAACGCCTTCACAAAGCGTTGGCTCCGTTATATCCGGAATTGAGCGACGAAGAAAGTACGTATTTTGCTTTGAAAATCTCACGTCATCTTCTAATATCGACGAGTAAACTGTTAAATATTTCCAATTGCAGGGCGAAGAAACACTCGTGGAGACAGCGTATTGTATTTAAGCCAGTATCACGGTTCATTTCCATTTTTACGTGATTTGTACGATAATGATTCGAATTTTAAAATCGAAGTTTCGTTGAAGACGAATGGTCTATTAGCTCGTGTGCTTTTGGCTACTAATCGCGTCAATTGTGGCGGGTGCGTAGACTAAATTATACGGTATTAGATCTAGATCAACGACAGGTTACTATAATATTCGCTTTCATTCGTTTCTAGATCTTTACCATCTCCGGTACGTGGTTTACAAATGGTCAGGAACAATCAAGTAGTGTGGTACTTATCAGAGTGATTTTCTCATCCAGTGGCGTATTTAAGGGGAGGGTTTTGGGGTCCACACCCCTCCCATTATATTAAAAAAAAATCTTCAGAATACCTCAAAAACCTTGTATAACAATAATACTCATTTTACGTATTTTTCAAAAATTTTCTAAAATTGTGAAAAGTTCTCGAAATGCATCCCTAATTTTTCTTAAATTTTCAAAAATGAGATTTTTCAAAATTTTCTTAATGTTTAGTCACGATGAATTTTCATAAAATCAGATTGGCCAAATTTTTCAATTTTTGGAATGATTTTTCATAAACTTTCAAAAATAAAAATTGGATAATTTTTTTATATCTATTTAATTCTTTAAGAATGAATTTTTCCAATTTTTTAAACATACATGATTTTTTTTTTCTTAAATTTTCAAAGAATAATCAATTTTTCAAGAATGATTTTTTTCAATTTTTAGAGTTCATTATTACTTGAATTTTCAAAAATGATATTTTAGTTATTTTAAAAAAAAATTTCTCATTTTTTTAGGGGTGATTTTTTTCTACTTTTCGAAACAAGATTTTTTTAAATTTTACAATTCCGAAATTTTACTTACTAATAATTTGTAATTGTGATAAATTTTCAAAAATATTAGTTCAGTCAAATTTTTCAACATATTGAATTTTTCTCAATTTTTAGGAAGATTTTCCTTGAATTTTCACAAAGAGAAACATGTGCAATTGTTTTCGACTATTTTATTTCAATTTTTCAAATTTAAATTTTTCCGTTGCTTGGAATTTTTTTTGATATTCAAAAATTAATTCTTGAAAAAAATTTTAGGAAGATTTTCCTTGAATTTTTACAAAGATAAACATGTGTAATTGTTTTCGACTATTTTATTTCAATTTTTCAAAGTTAAATTTTTCCTTTGCTTGGAATTTTTTTAGATTTTCAAAAATGAATTCTTGAAAATTTTGGAATTTTTTTCCAATAATTTTTATAAAAAATGATAACATTTTTCTTGATTTTCAATTACGAAATTTTCGAAATTTTTCAATTTTTGAAATGGTTTTTTATAAATTTAAAAAAATAAAAATTGGGTAATTTCTTCAATTATTTTATAATTTTATCAATGAATTTTCTTCAATTTTTAGAGATCATTTTCTCTTGAATTTTCAAAGTTACCTACTTTTTAAAAAAATATTAAGATGAATTTTTTCGATTTTTTTTTTTAGTGATATTTACATCTTAATTATTGATTTTTTTTCAATTTTTGGGAAGATTTTCTTTGAATTCTCATGAATAGAAACAGCGTAACTTTTTTTACTAGGTACCTATTTAGAGATTTTTTTGATTTTCGAAAATTGAATTCTAAAAAATTTTTTCCAATATTTTTCAAGGATGACTTTTCTTAAAAATGTTCGCAATTTTTAAACTTTTGGGGGGGGGGCGTCGTTTATAATAGCTGGGTTATTACATACATCGGAAAGGGCTTTAGATGGAGCTTGTTTTTTGAAATTTGAATTCTTTTACTTCTTATAAATGATTTGTATTAGATTTTCAAAAGAATTTGTACCTTTTTTGTTCCTAGATAAAGATATACTCGCACATCTTCTACCAATTTATTCCCTATTGACTGATTTTTTTTTTTTTTTTTTTTTTTTGTCATTAGTGAAAATTGAAAATTTTATTTCATAATGGCCACTCTCGAAAACAAAATTTGAACCCATCCCATGATTTCATCCTAGATACGCCACTGTTCTCATCACATTTTTTAAAAAGTGGAAGAGAAACACGATCTAAATATAATGCTCGTCTGTGCTTTAGTGTTCGATTTAGAGATCGCCGATGATCATGTTTTCTCTACGAAACGTTTATCCGGCGCTACGTAAGTAGTCTAAAAATCCGTTTGTTTCGTACGTTTGCTATTTACAATCATTTTGAGTTATTGCATCGTAATTTGTTAACTTCGCAGTGACCCGCAAACTATCTTGAAACCGCAGAATTTACCCGATGAAAAATCGCTAAATTGGAAACCGCGTATTGGAATGGTCATGTCGAATCAACAAGCTTCTCTCGGAATGGCTGGTCATCGAATGCTCGGGTAAAAACATCAGCTTCGTACTCGTAGTATTTGAAAAAAAAAAAAAAAAAAAAAATTGAAAACAGTTGAATTTTATTTTAATCGAGTTTTTTTTTCGGTATAGACATTACACTCATCATGGGAATCCTAGAAACCCGCAACCTGGACCATATAGCGCTGTTCCTCCTCGAATGGGTGGTTAGTATTACACTTACGTCAGTACAGACGCCTCGTGTCGTCGTGTCCCATTTACGTCGTAAATCTAATTTTAAATATTTTTTTTTCTTAGCTGACCGAGGAAACCGATTCAATTCGCGAAACTCCTACCATCCTTACAATCGAAACGATAGAAACTACAACAATCGTGGCAACGATTACAACCGAGGTCCTCCCAGAACCAACGACTCGCAATCCGGCCGACCTTCCAGTTACTATTCGCAGCAGAGATCAGAGCAGCGTAATTATTCGACGAATCGAAACGACCACGTCGCTTATCCGGATCAGAGTACACCTCGAAATGAACCCAGGTACGCTAAATCCTACACCGTACAAAATGATCGGTCTCAACGGCCGCAGCAGAATTATAATCCACATTCCAACAGACCTCCTGGCAACTCTGGATATAAAACGTTTCAACCTCGTAATCAAACGGTACGATTTATTTCTTATTAATTTGATCGATAACCATTGCGTTGTGATAATGGAAAAACTATTTTCAGGGAGGACCGAGACTACCTGGGTACTATTCGGAACAGTCAAATTATGGTAATCGAAGGCAATAACATCAGTGAATGGATTTCTTATTGCTGTGTAGAAAGATTGTTGATATACTTATTTTTGTTGAAACAAATTTTTCGTCGGTGTGTTGTGCTCCTACGAGTAAAATCGATATCATTCTAGATCGAAACTGTATGTAATTTAAAAATAATTTATTTTTCATACTTATTCGAGAGTCATTTAATTCAGTTTTGTACGAGTGTTTCAACTTCTGGCCCCTTCGACGGAATGAATAGACGACTTATTCGACATATCGTTGTCTCGCACGGGCAGCGGTAGCTGAATAAGGCAGAGGAGACGTAACGAGTTTAATTACTAATGTTTAGATTACGTACTCAATTTTTTACTATGTTCAATACTACTTGGAAATACTCGATATTATAAAATTGGAGGGGAAGGAGGAGTCCATTCGAAATTTTTGTAATAACCAAAATTATTTCCCAGACTTCAAGCTCCAACTTTTGTTTGAAAATTTTTTCGATTGGGCCCCTACTTCCTCCACAGTTTTTAATAATATAAATATTCAAGTCATATTATGAAAAATTTGAAAGGAGGGAAAGATCTAATCGAAAATTTTATAATGACAAAAATCATTTCTAGTACCTCAATCTACAACTTTTATTTTAAAATTTTTTCGATTCGCCCTTCCCTGCCTCACTCTTTTAATTTTAATTATAGTATTTTCAAAATTATTCGAAATCGGTGGGGAGGGAGGGGCTCAATCGAAAAAAATTTCAAACAAAAGTTGTTGCTTGAAGTCTTGAGAATAATTTTGGTCATTACAAAAATTTCGATTGGACTCTTCCCTCCCCTTCAATTTCGAATATTAGGTATCGGGTGTTGTTATTTCCACCAGCCTGAGTGAGTAGTTGCTCGGATTTGTAGTGAACATGAACGAAATTACTCACACTTCCTAGTTCGTACTTACATCAGTTCAGATTCTCTGAACTTGAGAAATTTCTTTCAATATAAGATGTAAAATTTATTCGAAATTGAAGGGGAGGGATGGCTCCAATCGAAATTTTTGTAATAACTAAAATTATTTCCAAAATTTCAAGCTACAAGTTTTGTTTGAAAATTTTTCCAATTGGACCTTAACCTTCATAATTTTTTAATAATATAAGTGTCCAAGCCACTCTCTCCATCTTGACAAGCAAAAGAAGTCGTCGACTTTTATGTACGATGGGTGTTTAATAGCCAGGTTCCTGGAAATCGCCAGAATAAATTTTATGATCCATGAAAATATTTTTGAAGTGCCAATGTATCGATTCTCGTCAAATAACAAGAAATGAGTCATATCCGGACTCCAACAGTTTCTAGGTACTGTCCATGTCACTATTTTTTCCAAAGTGTTCAGTTTAAATTTTCGGCAAAAGTTTAAAAAAATAAATATTAAAATTTTTGATGCGGGGGGGCCTCCTGTCGGTGTGGTCGAATGACGCCAATAATTTCAAGCATACGCGTTGGTTAATCGTCGTGGTGGTGGAATGACGCGCATAAAATAAATATGGGGGTCGTTTGTCGTGTTTATATTACTTTTGGGGGTCTTTTGTCGCACTGGATGAATGGCGTGGGGGTCGTTTGGCATAGTACCAAAATTTTGTAGATTATTTTCAAATTACAGAGAAAAAGTTAGACGTTTACGGTTTTTATGCACTGATAAAAAAAATTGTTCGTGTTTTCTCAGCACAAAGCCGACAAACAAACAAATTTTGATAACAAATTTCAAAAAATTTGCCGCCAATTTTATTTATGAAAAATGAACAATTGAAAATTGAAAATTAAAGAAAAATTAAGAAAATTGAATTGACCAAATTGATGTGAAAATGAAAGATGTTTTCGTTATTTTTGTTAGCTATACCTATAGATTCTGTTCTGCATTAATAATTTAAATGTTTTAAATTTTAAATTTTCAATCTTACGTTTACGTAATGTATGTCGTATGTCGTATTCGGTTTCGGTACTCGGTAGGTATAAATCTGAGTTAAACAATATTTTTTTCCTCTGAAAATTTTCAAAAAAAAAAAAAAAAAAAAAACTACCCTGGCATGCCTCCTCCCACGAAATAATTTAAAAAATAATTATAAGAACTTTTTTTGCTCCGAGAAAATAAAAAATAGAATGATTTTTTTCCTTTGAAAAATTCAGAGATGGGCAAGATCCTTTTCAAAGTGATCTAAGATCCAGATCGTTAAGATCCTTTCAAAACAGGATCTTAAAGATCCTCAGATCCTTTTTTGAAAAAGGATCTTAGATCGTGATCTTAGATCGCGATCTTTTTATGTAAAAAAAATATCCTTTAGAAAGATCCTCTATGACGTCATAATTATATTCATTCAAATTTCAATATTTTTTTCGTTTTGTTCTACTTTAATCAGGTTTTAATCTTTTTTGCTCGCAGTGTTTTGTTTAAAATATTTTTCAACATTTTTTTCCCTCAATTATTTTCAATTTTTGTTCATTTTTTTTCAAAGAAATTTTAATTTTAGTTTAGTAAATAGGTAAATACTTAGTAATTGCTAATTAAAATTAGTTGAGCATTTTTATTTTATATTAAAAATTTTTTTTTTTAGTTCTTTACTAAATTAAAATAAATTAATCCAATTAAATTAAATTGAATGATAATATTAGGTATAAATTCAAAAGTTAAAACTTATCTTAAAAATTTAAATCAAAATGTAACTGTGGGGTCTGGGTCTAGGACTAGGAGTGACTAATAATTAATTCTTAATTCTATACTTTTGAGTTTTGACAGCTTTGACTTTGATTTGAATTTGACCTTCGAAGTTTCGACTTTGATTTATTTTGGTTTCTTTTTTCTTTCAAATTTTAATTTCCAAAAAAAGAAAATCAAAGACAAAGTTGAAATGTTGAATGCTTTCTATTTTTTTGATTCTGAAGAAGGTGCAGTTGCAGTAAAACTAAAAAGACAATTACCAAAAAAAAAAAAAATTACAACAGAAAGCAAGAACAAATTATGAAACATCAAGTTGGAAATATATATGTTTTTTTAAAGTGATCTGAATCTGAAGGATCTTTAAAAAAAAAAAAAAAAATGAAAAGATCCTTTGAAAAGTGATCTAAGATCCAGATCCTTAAGATCCTTTTCAAAAGGATCTTAGATCCAGCAAAAGATCACTATCTGAAGGATCTGAATGATCTTTTTGGCAAAGGATCTTGCCCATCTCTGGAAAAATTGACTAAATTGAGATTTTTTCTCCAAAAAAGTTTTCCCTCCAAAAATTATTTAATTAAAAAATTCTCCCCCCCCCCCCCCCCTCAAAAAAAAAATCATCTCCCAAATTACTAAATTAGAATTATTTTATTCTCAAAAAAGTAAGTAAATAAAAACTGAAAAAAAATATTCTGTAAAAAATTAAAAAATTCTACTGTCCCAAGAAAATGAAAAAAAAAATTAATTCCAATCCTGTAAAAATTTTAGAAATAAGTACCTATATTTTTGTGCATTCTAAAATTCGTTTCATTTCAGGAATTAATACTGTAAAATTAAAAATTCTGCCAAATAAAAAATTTTTATGATCAATGTTTTTTTAAACTACCCTGCCCTGCCTCCCACAAAATTAAAAAATGATTTATTAAAAAAAATGAGAAATTTTATTGCTCCAAGAAAATAAAAAATTGAAAGATTTTTTGAAAAAATAAAAATTGAATAAATTAAGATTTTTTCTCCAAAAAAGGTTTTTCCTCCAAAAATTTTGTAATTAAGAAAATTTTTCTCAAAGAATTCAAAAAAACTTATCCTCTCCCCAAATTAGAATTTTTTGTTCTCAAAAAAAGAATTAAAACTGGAAAAAAAATATACAGAAAATAATTTTCTTCTCCAAGAGTAATTAAAACCTCAAAAAATGAAAAAATCCTTCAATAAAATTTTTTAAAAAATGAAATGAGAAAATCGGTTATTACAAAAAAATTGATTTTTTTTTACTTCAAAAAATTCAGAGATTTTACTCCCCAGGAAAGTTGTGGAATTGTTTCTCTCAAAAAGATCCGACTTTTTCCCCAAACAAAATGTGAATTTTTTAAATTTTTTCCCCCTTCTAAAAATGTACAATTTTTCAACTCAAAAAAATGACTTCCGTTCCCAAAAAATTGGGAAACTTTTTCCCAGAATAATGTGAACTTTTTCACCAATAAAATGTGAATCACCCTAAATGTGAAGTTTTCCCCTCAAACGAATGTGAATTGCTCCCATCAGAATAACTCCAAAAAAATGTAAATTTGTTTCCCTTCAAAGTTGGAAAAATTTTCTTCTTTTTTGAGAAGAATATATTTTTTTTTTTAGTTTCTTCTAGAGGAAACATTCTATTGATTTTTTAGGAATATATTTTTTTATTTAATTTTTTGGATTAATTTTTTTTTTTGTTATTGCAAAACATTTAAAATTAAAATCTTTTCAAAATTTTTAGAGAAAAAATTTCCTAATTAATGGAAAAGAAAATCTCGGTATCCTTTCTCAAGAAAAATTTTCCAGTTTTTTTGGAAGAGGGGAGGATTTAGAATAAAAATATTTTTCAAATTCTTGAAAATAAAAATTCATCAATAGCTGTGCAAAAGAAAATCTCACGTCTAAAAGTGAAGGTGACCTTTTTAGTTTTCAGATATGGCGAATTTTCATCATGTCGAGATCAAAGCTGATTATGTCACATTGTACTTATAATAATTTAGTCCGGGGAAATATAGTCATGTGTGCAAAACATCATCAAAAATAATGTTAAAAAAATATGTTAAACGAGAATAATTGTCACTTGCATAATTACCTATTCTCGTGATTACTCAATTTTCTTGTTTGTATTGTTTGTCGTTTAATTAGAGTTCTTCTTTGGAACATTGAAATTCAAGAGTAGGCACTCTACCTAAAAGTCATTAAAAGCGTAGGTTTGCGTAATGAGTAAAATATGTAGATATCAAACTCTTGTCTTGTCGTAGTTCGATAGGTAGGTAAACACTTCATAACTTTTATAATTTTATGATGCATTTTCAGAAAATTTGCTATGTTTAGGCCTTTCTCTCTTTATAATTTTTGATTTCAGATCATTTTTGTTTGTTACCTAAATTTTAAAAAGTCCCTGGTAAAATTTTTTTTATAATTTAAACAATGGGAAAATAAAATTTAGAAAAATAAAAAATAAAAATTCTCGATGATGCACGGTAATACTTCAATATCTCTACTTACTATCGAAAAATCATCGAAATGTTCCTCGGGGGCATTAAGGGTGGCCCTTATTTTGGCCTTTTTGGAGTTTTTGAATGTCTTGCACCCTACAAAGTTTTCTCATTTTGTGAGAAAATTATCAATTATTTTTTATTTTTGCACCAACAGAAGTCTAAGTGGAGTCTAAATTACACCCCTTTTTTCAGAAGAAAATGAAAATTTTTTACAGATTTTCAAAATCTTGCTTTTTTTGTTAATAACACATCAAAGTTGTTACTTTTCATGAGGATAAATTCCCAATTTTTTATTTTCCACCCAACTTCATTTGGAGGCACCTTCAATTTTTTCATAAAAAAACAACAACAACAACAACAAAAACGAAAAAGTGTGCAAAATGTTTTACTTGATATTTTAAGTTGTTGTATTTAATTGGAAAATAATTCCCTGTTTTTCATTTTCCCCTAACTGAATTTCATGAGGTGCCCCAACCCTCTTCCTTTTTCACAAATAATGAAAATTAACCAAATTTTCGAAATTTCTGTTTTTTTTTGTCTTACCATTAGAAAATAACGCGTATTTTTTATTTTTGCTTCCATTGAATTTTAATTGGACTTTATAGCCTCCCCTTTTTTTCAAAAAAATGAAAAAAATTGAATGATTTTTCCAAATATCTTCTCACTATCAAAGGTGTTCCTTTTCGTGAGAATAAATTCCCAATTTTTATCTTTACCACAAACTTAATTTCAAGTAGTATCTTGAGATACCCGCAATTTTTCAAAAAAAAAAAACTATTTTATTACAAAATAGTTCCCTTTATTTTTTATTTTTTCTCTAAATGAATTTAACGCAGTGCTACCAGCCTCCAATTTCAAAACATCCTAATTTTACATTTTTTTTTTGAAAAATGGGGGGGGGGGGTGTCTCAAGATACCACACTTCAAATGGTATAGGTATGAAATTTTACTATTTTTTTTTCGTTTTGGTATTTTTTTAAAAATTGAAAGTGCTCCACGGTATCACTTAAAATGAAGTGGAGTGGAAAATAAAAAATATTGAGAATTCATCTCATGCAAAGGATCAATTTTGATGAGTTATAATAATAATAATAATAATAATAAAAAAAAATATTTAGAAAATCTGACAATTTTTTTAATTTCTTTTAAAGGGGGGGGGGGGGTACTAGGCTTCACCTTAAATTCAGTTGGTGCAAAAATAAAATATAGAATTATTTTGGAAAAAATCCAAAAATCCAAAATACGAGTCACCCTTAGGGGTATGTTCGTCCATGTACTCCTACTTAAATAATATGCCCTTTGAACAGAATTTGAAAAAAAAAAACATCTTTTCAATGACATTAAAATTTTTTTTTTGAAAATTAAAAAAAAAAAAAAATTGAACAGAGTTTTTTTTTAACAGAATGATTACTCAAACCAATTGACCCAATCAAGTAGCCAAAATTAAGAAACTTTTATCGATACGTCTTCATCTGAAGCATCTTTTTAACTTTGGAATTTTTCAAGCTTCTCTGATAACAAATACCTTCTCGAACATTATCAAAGCTTCTTATTCGTATTTAAATTTTTAATCAGCGCCTCACTCTGTAATTAATGAGTGAAAAAATCTTATCCAAGAGATATACCTAGGTACTTCACTAGTGCAGTAGGTATCTAAAGTAATCGTATATATTAGGTATACGGAACATAATATGCAACTTGATTAATTTGTATTCAAAAATACCTATACGCTTCAGGTATTCCATAACTAAGTATAGGTGATGAATTGATGATAACACTGCCTACTTCAGCAGGTTATTTACATTCATTATCAAATCAAGATCATAAATTATCTCTAAAAAAATTTTAAGTTTTATTTTTTTTATTTATAATGGTTCCAGGTATCGCCAAGTAATCACTTTTTATCAATATTTTTACGCGTAGAAGTACCTACTTGTACTTGAAATGCTCTCAGCAATAGTTCATTGCATCACTGGCAAAAACGCAACTTTTTCCAGCGAATCTTGGAATAATTAATTTGGAACTAGGTCAGCAACCACGTATTATACCTACATACGATCGTCATTTAAAACAGTCTAGAACAAGCTGCCTAATGAGATTATGACACAAAAGAGGAAAATACCTAGTTCGTCTAGTTTAACCTATGGTATTGTGATTTTACTCTTCATTATTTTCGTCTCGTCTGACATGTACCTACAAAATGACCGGATTATGTCGCAATTTGTTTATATTTTACTTGCGCACATCGCCGAGCAACTCTAATTTTACTCGGATACGCGTTTACAATTCTTTATTCAAAATCAACAGGTTGATAATCCATCTCTTTATGTATCTTTGTCAGTATAATAGATTCGAATGAATACTCACAAGTTGATGACACTTGACAATAAAATAAATAAACCAGTATTTCTACCTATATCGTTGTCGCACCTGTTGCAAAAAATATGAAAAATTCGACAATGAAATTATACCTAACTAGTTGTACGTATACGACCAAGGTGTAACTCGTCTTGTATCATGTCGTCCGCCATCTCCATATCCACGTTATGACACAATAAGGGACATTACTCTGAATACCTAAATAAGTACCAGCATAGGCAGGTATTATATCATCCATGAAATACCACAGTACCCAGTACTAATACCTACATGCTCTTACTAGGTGTCTATGAAGTAACATAAAAGTTTGTGTATGGATTACTAATGAAATCTGCACTATATAAATAAGCATAAAAGGTAACCGCTGCCACTTGAAAACTACAAAAACGGAATTCATGTCTATAGTGTCACATCTAGTTCTATGGACACTTACCTACTCCGACTCGTATTCGTATTGTACGTACTTTCATTACATTTCACCTATATTTGTTTTGGTATTTTTAGCATATTTCCCTACATACGAGTATACCAGTATTTCTTTTGGTATTTCCAGTGAAAAATATGTCAGTTTTATTTTAGAACCTAGCTTTGAAGACTTGTTTCCTCAATTATGAAATTTTATTATCTTCTAAGAAAATAATTACTCGTATTTAATTATGGACTGCAAATTGAGATAGAAATAGACTCGAAAGGAAATATTTTTCAATTAGTTGTACATACTCCAATTTCTAATCAAATACAGTGGAACTTGGATAACTCGAAGTTGAAGGGAAATGGATTTTACTTCGAGTTATCGCTGTATTCGAGTTGCCTATGTTCGAGTTATAGAGGGAAAATATTTTTCAACTTCGAGTTATGGAGGTTTTTCTGAGGAACGAAATAAAGCGTTGAAACAAGTGTGAGCCGAAAATGTTGAAAAAATCATAAGGTTCGACTTATAGAGGTAAACGCAAAAAAAAACGTTCGTCTTACAGAGGTTTTCCCTTCTTTCAGTAGATAACGAAATCAGCCGAAAATGTGAAAAAATCATAAGGTTCGACTTATAGAGGCAAACGCCAAAACCTTCGTCTTAAAGAGGCTTTCCCTTCTTTCATGGCAAAATTTTTACTTCGAGTTACGACACGTATTCGGTAAAATTATTTTTGAAAATCACAAAAAATTGAAAACCTGGAAAAATGATCAAAATGTTCGGAAAAATTTAGAAAAATTAATCACCACTTTAAAATAGGAATATTAAAAAATTGAAGATTTAAAAAAAATGAGAAATCAAAAATGAAGTGAGAAATACGAAATTATTGAAAAAATGAAAAGATTTGGAAAAATTGGAAATTAAAAAAATGAGCCGTTTGGGAAACTTCAAAATAGAGTAGAATTAAGAAAAAAATCAAAAAATTTCAAATTGATAAAAAATTTTGAAAAACTGGAAAAATTCATAAGAATTGAAAAAATAAAAATAAAAACATTGAAAAATTAGAAAAAATTGTAGATTCGAAAAAATTGTGAAATTATTGGAAAGTTGAAAATTCAAAATCATAAAAAAATGAATATTTAAAAAAAAATTGAAAAATCGCTGAAAAGTGAGAAATTTAAAATTATTAGGTAGGTAGGTAGATAGATAGATAGGTATTTTATTAAAAATTTTAAAACGGAAAATTTAAAAAATGAGCAATTTCGGAAATATTAGGTAAAAATTTTATGGAATTATGAAAACATAATAAAATTGGAAAAAATTTTGTAAGTACAAAATTCAGACAAATTGAAAAAAAATTAAAAGTGAGAAAGAGGCTAGTAAAAAAAAAAAAAAAAAAAAAAAAAATCAGAAAAAATATAAATTAAAAAAATTGAAGAGTTTTGGAAACATAAAAAATCAGAGAATTTTTCAAAATTATAAAATTTAAAGGAAATGGAAAAAAATCATAATAATAAAAAAAATAGAAATTATTTTAAAATATCGAAAAATCAAAAACACGAAGAAATAAGGGGAAATTGAAAATAAAAAATTAAAAAATCCAGGAAAATTACAAATTGAAAAATGAGTGATTTTGGAGTTATCAAACATTTTATAAAATTAGAATAATACCAACTTTTTTTAAACCCCCTAAAAACTGGGAAAAAAGAAACGAAAATTAATAAAAAAAATTGAAAAATTGAAAAAATAAAGAAATCACGAAAAAGTTAAAAATCCAACAGGAGTACGAATTTTAAAAATCCAGCCTTTTCTAAAGCATTAAAAATTTAATCAAATGAGGAAATCACAGAATATTGGAAAATTTTCAGTAAGTAATTAAAAAAAATTAAAGAAAATTTAAAAATTGAAAAAAAATCAAAAATATTAAAAATTTGACGAAATTAGGAAAGCACAAAAAATTTTGAAAAATTTTCTATGATTAGAAAAATTCAGAAAAACTGAAGAAAATTAAGAATCATAAGAATGGAAAAATTAATACTTAATACCTAATATTGAAAAAATATAAAAATTGAACATTTGAAAGAATTCTTATGAAACCACGAAAATAATACTTGGACTACTGCAGTACTGCTACTGTTTGAAATATGAAAAACTGTAAAATTTTTATTTGGTAATTAAAAATTCTAGAGATACTCGTATTACCTAGGTAATAAAGTTAAACAATAATAAAATTGAAAAATTGTAAAAAATAAGAAATTACGAAATGGGAAACTTTAAGTTATTAAAAAAATTGAAAGATTCAGAAAAATTTAAAATACTTAAGCAATTTTGAAAATATCAAAAATTTAATAGAATTAATAAATTATAAAAGTTTCCGATATTTTCTCGATACCTATCAGACGTGTTTTTCGTGTTAAATACGTGTGCCGAGATATTATTGTATTAACCTCCAAACATTGTAGTGACGTTGTAGTGTCAGTGTAGATAAGAAAGCTGTTAAATCGTAGACAATCTAGTGCAACATTACTGTAGTATACCGGTCTCAGCTAGACTGAGCCGGTAAAATGCCGCTCCAAGACAGTTCTATACCCCGTACTGACTACAGACGGGAGAACAAAACGTACGCCAAAGCAACCGTCGAAGCCAAAGTTCCGAAAAAAGAACAATGTATAATATTCCCATACATCGAAAACCTTCGTATCCCAGAATACGTCTATCAATTATCTGATCACGTTAAACCCACCGATATTCTCTTCTGCTCAAGAATGTCCAAAAATCGAGTAGGTATATACCTAAGCAGCATCCAAGCTGTCGATTCGTTCATCGAAAAACAAGGTAAAATCAAAATCGGTAATCACGAAATACCAGGACGAAGGTATGTAAATAACGATAAGAGAATAATCATCTCGAATGCCCCGCCGCATATACCAAACTGTGAAATCGAACAATTAATCAAATCTTTCAACGTTGAGCCAGCTTCACAAATCAACTTTTTAAAACTCAACCTTCAAGATGACCAATTAACACACGTGATGAGCTTTCGAAGACAGATCTTCATAAAATCCGAATCTGTAGAAAAATTACCTACCACCGCTGTCTTAAACTTTGAAGGAGAACAATATCGTATTTTTTTCAATGACGACCAGGTTCGCTGCTTTATGTGTAAAGAAATTGGACACACCTCCAATAGTTGTCCTACCAACGTAAACGACGATGATCTAGAAAACAAAAAACCCGAAGACGAAAATAGTCAAACTGTTAACACCGTTCAAATTCTCGAAAAAGCAAATACAGCCAAATTACTAGGTTCCAACCAAAATCGCAACCCTACTTCCGGTATAGAAGATATACTAGAAATGGAAATTACTCAACAATCAGTCAAAAGACCACTGTCTATCAGCACTGAAACAAGCAGTGAACAAATAGGTAACCAACCTACAGAACGTAATGAAAAAATTTCTCCAAAACCGAACAAGAAATCAAAAAAAAACAAAATAGAAAAAGATCCCACTTCGATGAAAGAACTTCTAGATCCCATTGAAGAAAACTACGAGAAAAATAAAGCCGATTACCCAATCTCATTCGCCAACTTTAAGATTCTTATGGATATGGTTAAAGGCCAACAAGACCCTATTCAAAGTGTAACGCAATTTACAAACGATTTCAAAGGAATCGTCGGAATTTTGGTGGATAACTATTCGCATCTTGAACATCGAACAATGAAAACTCGTTTCACGAAACTCAGAAAAAAATTATCCAAACACGTCTTTGGCCCAGGAAAAAATCCCGATGACACCGACGAACTCGATGACGCCGAAGAATCCGACAGCAAATCGATTGACTAAGACAGTACATATATAATCTGTATTAGTTATACACTTTTAGTATTGTACTAATCTCATTCTTATCGGTATTATGTCTACCTACGCTTAGTTTTTTTGCTTACCTATGTAAGATTAATAATCCAAAAATTTTTCCCCCAAGCCATCGCCTTACAAGAATCACATTCACGAAAAAAGTCAAAAAATCCCCCCCAAAAAAAAAAAAATTCATAAAAAATAATAATTAAAAGTCAAATTAAAAAAAAAAAAAAAAAAAATAATCCATAAAAAATAATAATTCAATAGTCTAATTTGAAAAAAAAAAAAAAAAAAAAAAAAAAAAAAAAAAAAAATCCATAAAAAATTACAATAATTGAAATTTAAAAATTTAATAACTAACCCGATAATTATCTCAGACTTATCTTGGACTTTATTATGAGTTTTTTGATTCAGTGGAATATAAATGGGATATATAGTCACCTAAATGAATTAAAAATAATAATTTACAACCAAAATCCTGATATTGTAGCCTTACAAGAAACCCATCTTCGATCTCATCACTCTTTTAATCTCAAAAATTATTCAAATTTTCGTTATGACTTTAAAGGAGGAAATAAAGCTTGCGGAGGAACAGCTATTCTTATAAAAAATACCATTATATCCTCTACTTTAAATATTAATACAGGCAACTTACAAGCAAACGCAGTTTCTATCAACATTCCCAAATTTTGTAGTTCGAACCTTACAATCTGTAATGTCTATATCCCCCCAAATCAAGACATCACAATACAAGAATTAGAAGATCTTTTCAGTCAACTCCCAAATCCATATATTCTAGTAGGGGATTTTAATGCCCATTCCAAAAATTGGGGATCAAACACAAACAACAATCGCGGAAATATAATCGATAAATTTTTGTTAAAAAACAATACCTTTCTTTTAAATTCCTCAAAACATACCCATTTCAATATTTCAAACGGTACATATTCAAATATTGATTTAACATTCTGCTCTCCAAATATTTCACATTTACTCTCTTGGAAACCACAAGATGACCTCTATTATAGTGATCATTTCCCAATAACCATTTCAATCCCAAACTCAATTCCAAAAAGTACTCGAGAAAAATACCCAAAATGGATACTAAACAAAGCCAACTGGTCCCATTTTAATGAACAAATTATCCCCATCGATTTCTCAGTTGAAGACTTGGATTCCATTATAAAATGTTTCAATGATTCAATTATACAAGCAGCTATTAAAAGCATTCCAAAATCTTCAACAAAGGTCCCAAAAAAATCTGTACCCTGGTGGTGCGAAGAACTAAAAGGTGCAATTCAAAATCGGAAAAAATCCCTAAAAAAATTCAAAAAATACAATACTTTAGAAAACCTTATAGATTTCAAAAAAAAACGTGCCATAGCTCGTCGCATCAATTTGAATAAACAAAGAGAAAGCTGGAACAAATTCATGTTTGGTATTACAGAAAGTACATCAATTAAAGAAATGTGGCGAAAAATTCGAATACTAAAAGGAAATTATATCCCATCTGAAATTTCTTATATATTAGACGAAGATATTATCTTAACATCATCAAAAGATATCGCAAATGCCATGGCTCAGTCTTATGCCAAAACTTCAGCAACAAATTCTTATACTCCCACCTTTCAAAACATAAAAATTCAAGCTGAATCCAATGAACTTGATTTTTCATCAGATAATTCTGAACCTTACAATTCCCCTTTCTCCATAGAAGAACTTCTCTATTGTTTAAATAACAACATAAAAGATTCATCTCCTGGACCTGATGACATACACCCTCATATGTTGAAATTTCTCTCAGAAAATGGCAAAAATGATTTACTAAAATTATATAACAAAATTTGGACTACTGACTCTTTCCCAAGTACATGGAAAACTTCCACTATTATTCCTATATTGAAACCTGGAAAATCTCCTCACCTTACATCCAGTTACCGACCAATCTCTCTCACTTCAGTCCCTTGTAAAGTACTTGAAAAAATGGTCATCAAAAGATTAAATTGGTACATTGATAACAATAACTATCTTAGTATTTTTCAAAGTGGCTTCCGAAAAAAAAGATCAACGATAGATCATCTTTTTACTTTGCAACAAGAAATCACTACAGCTTTTCAAAATAATGAAAGTGTACTTTCAGTTTTCTTTGATCTTGAAAAGGCATACGACAAAGCTTGGCGTTATAAAATTCTTAAAAAACTACATTCTATCAGAATTAGAGGTCACCTTGCTTATTTTATTTTGAATTTTCTAACAAATCGAAATTTTAGAGTACGCATAAACAATACATTCTCAGAATTATTTGAAATAGAAAATGGAGTCCCTCAAGGCTCAGTTCTCAGCACAATACTTTTTATTCTGCTCATTGACGATATTTCAAATATCATATCTCTACCGATTTCCCTTAGAATTTTTGCTGATGATATCAACATCTCCTTCAGATCACACAACATCACACTTGCTCTACAAGTCATCCAAGAAGCACTTAATCTTATTCAAATATGGGCCGAAGAAAATGGACTAACTTTTTCTGAATCAAAAACTCATTGCGTACTTTTCACTAGAAAATATAAAATAAATCCAGAACCTATTCTCAAACTCAGAGGTCGATCCTTAGAATTTAAACCATCTACAAAATTTCTTGGCCTAATATTTGACAGTAAACTAACTTGGACCAATCATTTTCTCAAAATTAAAACAGATATCTCAAAACGTATAAATCTACTAAAAATAGTTAAAAATCGAAAATATAATCCATCCAGAAACCTACTTCTTCACCTATACAAATCTTTAATTCGTAGCAAAATCGACTATGGAAGCCCATGCTTTTTAAACATCTCAAATAAAACATCTAATATCCTAAAAACAATCCAAAATTCCGCTTTACGAATTTGCATTGGAGCCCTTTACTCTTCACCAATAGATAGCCTTTACTGCGAAGCAGCAGAACTACCTACAGATTTCAGAAAAACGATAATAACAAATAAATTTCTTACATCAGCTCTAAGCAATCCATCTCATCCCCTCCAAAAATCCTTCTCCTTTTACAACCGTCAACATCATCAAATAGAAAACCCAGTTTCAAATTTCATTTTAATTATGAACGAAATCCAAATTGATATCAAAAATCTTATTCAAAACCCAATTACATATCCCCCCTGGTTACTAAAAATTCCACAAATGGATTTACATCTAAGAAATTATTCAAAAAAAGAAAATTCCAATACAATAATAAAAACCCACTACTTAGAAATGGCATCAAAATATAATAATTACAACTTATGTTTCACTGATGGTTCAAAAATTCCCTCACTTCATACAGGCTATGCTTTTTCAATAAACGACCAAGTTGTTAACTATAAGATACATAACATCTCTTCTATTTACAATGCTGAACTTTCTGCTATACACCACTGCCTTCAAGATATACTCACTTCCAAAATAACCAACAAAAATTTCCTAATCCAAAGCGACTCTTTAAGCTCCTTAATTTCAATTCAAAACATTTTTACAGATCATCCCATTGTACAAAACATTCACAAAATTCTTTTTGATTTACAAAATTCAAATTTCATTATTCAATTTACATACGTTCCCAGTCATATAGGAATTCAAGGAAACGAAATTGTCGATACACTAGCAAAATCTGCCATAAATCCCTCCCCACTCTCTACCCTTTCCACAGATGACATCAAATCTTTGTTAACCCAACAAATTTACTCAAGCTGGCAAAACTTATGGTCCCAACAAGTAAACAATAAATTATACCAACATAAAAAAACAGTGCATCCTTGGAAAAACCTCTCACAATTAAATAGACAAGATGAAATCATTATAACCAGACTAAGAATTGGACACACAAAAATTACTCACAATTATCTTTACCAAAAAACTCCGAAACCTCTATGCCCATTCTGTACTATTCAACTTATATCTATCCAACATATCCTGTTCGAATGCCCCAAGTTAAAACAAGAGAGACTAACCCTACAAATAAATGAAATCCCCCCAGTTATACCAGATATTCCTTCCGAAATTCAAAAATTCATAAACTTAATTAAAAAACTCAACCTCACAAATAAAGTTTAGAAAATTCTTCCGATGGGTGTAATAATCCTGTAATTATAAACACCCAAAAAAAAAAAAAAAAAAAAAAAAAAAAAAAAAAAAAATTATAAAAAATTGAAATAATTTTCGTGGATGATTTTAAAAATTGATAAAAAAAACTATTCGCACCTATTAAAAATTTTATAATTAATTAAAATATTGAAAAAATTTGAAAAATGATCGGATCAAAAAAATTACAAACTAGAAAATACGTAGGCTACCTATCTCATACCTAACTGTGCACTTTTGTAAAACATAACACAAATCTGTTAAAATTCAAAACTTGAAAGCAATTGGAAAAATGTTTGTAGTTAAAAAATATAAAGAGGCTGATTTTTTTTTTTTTTTTTTTTTTTTTGAAATTGAAATGTCATAGAAATTGAAAATTGATAGATTCCTAATCAAATTTAAAATGTTGAAAAATAAAAAAGATAAAAAACTTATTTCAAAAAAAAAATTGAGAAATAGCAAAAAAGTGGAAAATTTGAATGCATTAAAAAATTTACAACTTTAAAAAAATAAGGAAATTAAAATATCATTTAAGAATTGAAAAAATTAATAATTTTAAATATTGAAAAATTGAAAAAAATTAAGAGACCGTGAAAACAGGAAACTTTAATGGAATTAAAAAGTCGAAGAAATGAGAAATCATTTTTTTTAAATGGAAAATTTTCTGTCATTACAGAGAACTTGAAAAAACAAAATAGAAAACTCAAAATATTCAAAAACATGAATATTTGAAAAAAAAAATCCAGACAAGAGATTGGAAAATTTTAATCCATTAAAAAATTGAGAAAATTGTGAAGTCGTGAAAAATGAATAAATTTTAATTTCTCCAAAAATTAAGAATGAAACTCGAAAAGTCGAAGAATGAAATCCCACAAAAATGGAAAATTTTGGAAAAAATACCTACTTATTATAAAATTATAAATCATTCAAAATGCGAGAAAAAGAACTAATTTAAAAAAAATTGAAAACATATTTGAAAAAAAAAATAATAAATAGTAACGAAGCTTTAATTACTATCGATCAATGATATTGACTATTCTGAATAAATTTAAAAATAAAATTTAAAAAACAGACAATGAGAAAAAAGAAATTTGTTTTCAAAAATTTGAAAACAATTAATAGGTAAGCACGAAAAATGCGAAAAATGCACCTATTCACACCAACTACTATTTAAAACTTAATATGATCGAGTTTTTGAAAAATTTACCTACCTATTTAAACAGACTACTTAAATAGGTAGTGTTCAATAAAATATATTGAAATGATGAATTTTAATTCACAAAATCTCAAATAACTTAAGTCCTGCCCTTCTCACCCCTGTTTCATGGTAATATACCTAGGTATGGCACACGTGCCTACTTCTTCAAAAAACATTAAATAAATTAAATAATAAGAACGAATTCGTAGGAATAAATATATCTATAATATTGACATAAAATAAGCAAAATTGAACACACAACACGTAGGTAGGTAAACCAAAATAGGTACCTAACTAATTACACACATACATAGATTGATATCATCTCGATTTCTCAAAAAAGTGGAGTAGGTAAGTAAAAAAAAAAAAATCTGAAATGGAAAACGAACATTTTTCATAACTACGAGTATTATCAACAATAATTTCTAAAAAGAAATAAGTATCTATAATTTATCATATTAAATAAATCACTGAATAAAGAGAGACGAAGAAAAAGAAAGATACTAAATACTCACTACTTACATTTACATCAAAGTTCTTAAATACTAACGGAAAATCTATGTACAAGTTCAGGTTCACATTCTCACACTTTTACAAAATGATAAAACATCTTAAAAACTAATCTCAGGTACTTCTAAATCGATACTTTATTTAAAATGCAAAACGTCTCGGAACAATCACAGATCTTCTTCTTCTTACAAGGCCGGCGCTTTTCAAAGCGTAGTAAATTCTCTCCCGGGGAATTTTTTCGCTTTCTCTGTCATTCACGAGATTCTCCCCAGGCGCGAACCAGCTGGACTTGGCCAGCGCGTCGGCTATTCTGGGACTTTTGTAAAATGGATTTTTCAAATTAGGTGGTAATTTTGATTCTTGATTTTCCAGGAAGAGGACTGCCTGATGGGGCAGTTGAGGTGGAGACTGGGGTACTGGTGGAGGTTGGATGAAACTCGTCGAGTCTAATTCAGCCGGTGGGGAAGGTGGATCGGGGATGAAGTTGTTGGTTAGCGAAATCGACGTTGCTGGGATGGATGATCGTGATGATGAAGATGGTAATGGGGGTGGTTGTAAGATGACTGTCAATTCGTCGAAAATTTGTTGTCCTTGAACGGTTACGAATAAAAATGCAGGTACGAGTAAGGATATCATGGTTGAGCTGAAATTAAATTGCGAGAATTCGTTATAAGAGGGTTGTTTTTGAGATGATAAATGCGAATTTGAGAGGTAGTTGAGGTGAGGAATCAGTTAAAAGTGTTGATAATTCGATAACTAAGTAAAAATCCTATAAAAATTAAAAATAGAGCAAATTTAACTTTTAAGGCATGAACGTTTTTTTTTTTGAAATCGAAAAATTTATTAAAAAATTGATCAATTTATTGAAATTGAAAAAAAAAACGATTCATCGGAGCATAAAATGATCAAAAAACTGTTCAGAGTGTTCACAAATCGGATAAATTCGTCAGAATCAATCAATCAATATATTAATCAAAATCAATTTTTCTTAATTTATTAAAATGAAAAAAAATTAATAAATTATTGGTCAAATTGATTTATCAAAATTGAAAACTTTATCAGAACATAAAAAAATTGTAAATTATAAAATCAGAAAATTGTTCAAAACATTGATCATTTGTTAGAATCGAAAAACCAATCGACATTTATCAAAATTTAAAAATGATTTAAAAATGAAAAAAAAAGTCAATCAACTGGTGAAAATCAAAACACTGATTAATTAATCGATGTCGAAAAATTTTTAAAATTGAAAATAGTTATCAAAATCGAAAAGTTGATAAATTGGTTAAAATCGAAAATTTTATCAGAATAGAAGAAAATTAAAATTAAGAAAAACATAAAATTGTTTATAAAATTGATCAGTTGGTTAAAATTAAAAATTCAGTCTTTTGAACGAAATCAAAAAATTGAACTATAGGTCAAAAACGAAAAATCAATCGATTTATCAAAATTAGAATTTGAAAAAAATTATTGAACTTAATAAAATCGGAATCTTCTTCAAAAATTGATCAATTGATTAATTTGTGCCAAAAAATGGCCTATATTTACCGAAATTGAAAATTTAATCGAATGAAACAAAAATTGAAAACAATTGAATTAGAAACTGTTGAAAAAAAGACCTGTTATCGAAATAAAAAAATCTATCATTTGCTCAAAAGCGAAATTTTTTCTTGAAAACAAAAAATTGTTCAAAAAAATTAATTTATTAAAGTTGAATAATTATTATTCAAATCAATAAAATCAGAAAACAGTTCAAAAATCGATCAATTTGTCAAAATTGAAAAATATTTCGAAATAAATGAAAATTGTTCAAATCAATAAATTGATAAATAAAATTTCTGAAAATCGAAAAAGATTTATCAATATCAAAAATTTGATCGAATAGAAAAAAATGAATAGGTACGAGTAAAATAAACAAAATCAGAAATTCAGAAACCCTTTTCTGAATTCTAAAAGGTGCTGCTAGCCCCCCCCCCCCCCTGTAGAAGTAGGTAATTTTCCTTCTTAAAAAAAGTATTGGGGCTAGTGGAATTCAGTGAAGGGAAGCATGAAAGATTGGGTGTGAATCCTTTCTAAAAAAAAGAATATTGATGGGTTGGAAGTTGGATACAAGAAAATTCAAAACATACAATCTTGGTAATTCTTCATTTTTACGTAAGTATTTTGAAAGGGAGAGAGCTGGTGGTACCATTTAAACTCCAGTTGGGACAAATAAAAATGGGGGCAATGGGGGATTATTTTCTGATGAAAATAAACAAATGTAAATGCCAAGTCAGAAAAATTTTCTAATTTCTTTTCTTTTTTTTGAAAATTGAGTGTTTGAAAGTGCCATTTTTAAAATGAAGTTAAGAAAAAAATAAAAAATTGGGATTAGGTACTTCTCATGAAAAGGAAAAATTTTGAGGATTTATAACCAAATAATGGATGGGTTGAAAATCGATCAATTTTTTCATTAAAAAAGAAAGATAACTCGTTGAAAAGTTGAAAACGAGTAATGCGAAAGTTCAAAAATTTAATTTTTTTTTCAAAATGGGAGGGGAGCTAATTATACCACTTAAAAATCAGTTACCTAAGGGGAAAAAAAATTCGTTTTATTTATTTTTTTTTTAATGAAGAATTTGAAGTTTTTTACGGTACCACTTAAAATGAAGTTGAAGGAAAAATAAAAAATTGAGAAATTGGAATGCGATTCCCATGAAAAGGAAATACTTTGATGAGTTATAACCAAAGAAAGTCAATAGTTTGAAAATCGGACAATTTTTTCACTTTTCTTAAAAAGGGGGTAACTCGGGGTCACCTTAAAATTTAATGTGGGAAAAAGAAAAATTTTGAAATTTGTTAGAACCAAAAAAATCAAAAGTTTGATAATTTTTTACAAAAAAGGAGCAGTGATACTACTTGAAATTCAATTGGAAAAAAATCAAAAATAAGGAATTATTTTTTCAATTTTTTTAAGAAAAAAATTCTCAATTTTTTGAGAATTTTTCTTCATTTTCTGAGGAGAATCTTTATTTGAGAAAAAATCTCCTTTTTTTGAGAAAAAAATTCTCAATTTTTTTTAGGAAAAATTTGAGAAAAAATTTCCAATTTCTTAAGATAAAATGTTCATTTGGCAACAAATTTAAATTCTAGTTAAAAAACTATTTTTAATTTTTTGGAAAATTAGGGGTGTCCATTATAACCCCCAAAAAAGACAAGATTTTGAAAATTGGTCAATTTTTGTAAATTTCTTAAAATTCACTTGGGGGAAAAATTAAAAAATAGGGAATTATTTTTTCATGAAAAGTAAAACATTTTGAAAGGTAAACAAGAAAAATTGAAAGTCCAAAATCAAAGCCACCCTAGTGAATCACCTCTTCTTTAAAATGTTGATAATTCTTCAAGGGTGCCACCAATGAAAATGAAGTTCAAATAAATACCTATTAAAGCACGTGAAATTTTCCACAAAATCGTTTTTTTTTCTACAAACAAATAGGTGACTCAGAAACATCTGACAATGGCATAAACAGTGTACCAAGAAAACGAGATGTGGTATATTTACGTAAATACTACGTACTATGACGCAGAATATCGAAAATATCGTAATCGAATTTAAGAAATGGATACTACTTATCGCTATAATTTAAATACCTGCATACTCTAATTACTGTTATTATTGGTATATCATCGCCCAAAAAATCTCCAATTGCCCAAAACCAAATAGGTATAGGTACCAAGATAATTTGAAGTCTGCTGCTTAAAAAAAAATAAATGCACGTGGTCACCTCTGGAAAATGTTTTTCAACCTTGAAGCTATATTATTTTATAGATTTGATTGCTGCCCAAGTTCACATTAAAAAATATAGCAACAGGATCATCTTTTTTTTAAAAATTTTGAAAATTGAAAAATCTTGTCCGCCATTTTACAACGTTTTTCCAAAATACAAACAATCAAAAAAAATCCTCAAAAAAATTAATTCTTGGAAAATTATCCGTATCAAATATTATCATCATTTATCTCAAATACACCAACGACAAAAATTGCAACAAAATTACACCGACGTGGGAAAAATATATAAAAAATAAATAAATAAATAGTCGTCTAAGTATAATTCGCATGTCTTACCTGTCAAATGAAAAATCACGTTTCAGAAGAATAAACAATAACGACGACTTGATAAACTAATCATCAACGTAACAAGTACATTGCACTTATCACAGGCACTATTCATGAAATGATATAATAAAAATTAAATTCGCACCGACGATCCGACGCAGATTCGCCGAGCCTGCATGGGTTCGATATAAAGGTAATTTAGAAATGGTGGGCGTCTTTTGTTGTTCACCTTGATTCTCCTTCTATTTACTATGCGGTAAATTTTAGTTTGGCGTTTGGCGCGGAGTCGAATGCGCCCAAGGGAAAGTATAATATTTTATTTGCAGTCGTTAGAAAGTTTAAAACTAACGTGCACATATGCGATATTATTTGTATAATTACATAGTTGGTAGATCATACATTACTTCTGTTTAATGCTTGGCTGTAGATTTTTTAATATGTAAACATTAGCCTTAAACACCCGACTACCTATAAGCTGCTGATCTTCATGCACAAAAAATATTTTTTCAAGTTGGAAGATACGAGTAGAAACGTGACTATCTATTCAACTCTTATTATCTACCTACTGTGTAAGTGCAAATGTTATCAAAAAAGGGATAGGTATATCAAATTGTGCTGAAAATCGACATAGGCCTTAGCTCAGAGATGTTATTACTTATGGTAAATTGGTAGATAGGTAAGTGTAAGTGTATTTTAATGAACTCCAATGATATATCCTCGACATGGAAAATAAAATGCTAAATAGTTGGATGGCCCTCGGTTTATAGGTCTTTGGTACTCGAATATAATTTTAAATGCCTAAGTATTGGTATCGTGGATGAGGTAGATAACATTGGATTTTCGAAGTAATTACCTACTCAGGTACACTAACCATGCACTCGAAGGTATCGATGGAATTGAAGTATGAGTTGCAGCTTTGACATTGTTTGAAATTTATAGGTTGAATGCAAAATATACTCTTTTGAACTTCTCTCAAAATAGAATTTTTTTCAAATTTTGAGGTATTCAAATTGTGTTTGAAATTAAATCTAAAAAAATGTTTGATAGTAAAAACTTGAAAAAAATTATCGAATTTAAACTTATAATTTGTAAAATTTTACTAAAAAGGAAAATGTTCCTTAATTATGTTTAAAAGTCATTTTTTTTACAACTTTTTTGAAAAAAAAAATTGAAAATTTTAATAAAATGAGTTTTTTTAATTTTGTCAAAAAAAATTGAAAAATTTGCCAAAACACAATTTATTAGACAATTTTACTCAAATTGGAATTCTTTCCAATTTTGTTCAGAATTGATTAAGTACTCAAAATGTGTTAAAATCAGATTTCGAGAAATTTTTGTAGAAATTGTTTTTCAATTTTTTGTTCAAGTTCAAACTTCAAAAAATTTTATCCAAAAGGAAAATATTTCCAGATTTTGTTTAAAAGCCAAATTCTAAGAACTTTTTTGAAAATAAAAAAAATTGAAAATTCAATCAGAATGTTTTTTTGAAAAATTTTATCGAAATAACAATTGGAAATCCAAACAGAATTACATAAAAATTTTACTCGGCATAAATTTTTTTCGAGTTTTGTTCAAAAGAGAAATTTACTTAATTGTGTTTAAGAATCAATTATTTCAAAAAGTTAAAGTTTCCTACAATTTTATTTAAATTAGAAACCTTCCCAAGTTTTGTTCCAAAAACAATTTTCATGAATTTTGAGCAAACACAAAATTTTCAATTTCGTTCAAAAATGTTTTTTTTTTCAAATTTCATTCAAAAGTAAACATTTTTTAAATAGTTTAAAAAATCTAATTATGATTTTTTTTTTTGTAAAAACACTTCTTCTTAAATTTTTTTTAAAAAAATTCAAGTTTTCAGAAATATCGTGCGAAAGTGAATTTTTTAAAACTTTGTTGAAAACTTTTTACAAAATCGAAATATTTATTATTTATTTTTTATTTTTTGTAGAAACACAATTTTTTGGATTTTGTATAAACACGATTTTTTTTTTACTGAAACCGGATTTTGAAATAAATTTTCTTTGCTTAAAAGCCAATTTTACAAATTTTCTGTTTTTTTCTTTCAAATTTTGTTCAAAAATTCTATTTTTTGCATGTAGGTAGGTATGTCTGTATTTTATTTGATAATTTATATTTTTTTTAATTTTGTTAAAAGGTTTCTAAACTCTTATTTTTTCTCTTAAAAATCTGATTTTTTCAAATTTTATTCAAAAGTCAGTGCTTTACAATTTTTTTGAAAATATTCGATTTTTCTGCATAAAATCAATTTTCCAAAAATTTTATCAAGATGATTTTTTTTTAATTATCAAAATTTTTTTCTGATAAATTCTTGTTCAAAATAGGTAGATTTCTCCAAATTTCAATAAAAATAGAATTTTTCGAAAATTTTATTCGAAAAAAAATGTTTCCAAAAATAATTATTTAAAAATTATGTCAAAAATTGAAATTTTTAAAATTTTTGTCAAAAAATTTTTTTTTTTCACTTTTTCCTCAAATAATTTTTTTTTAATTTTAATTTTTTCAAACTGCGATTATTTTTACTTTGATTACAAATTTACTTGAATGTAAAACGTAAATTTTTCAAATCTTGTTCAAGCTAATTTTTTCAAATTTTTAAACGAAAGTTTTCATTATTTTTCAAAAAGAAATAAAAATTAAATCATTTTTTTCAGTGGAAAGTACGACTTACAAAAATGTTTTGTGAATATTATTTTACTCATTTTTTAAAATTAATTTTTTTAATTTTGTTCAAAAGACAGTTTTTGAAACTTTTTAAAAGATATAATCAAAACGACTTTTTAAAAAGAAAATGTCAAAATTGTTCTGTAAAATATTAGTCAAAAACAATTTCTTGCAAATTTTACTCAAAATGAAAATTTTCCAAATCTGGTTCAAAATAAATACTTGAGTACCTAACTACTTATAGGTATTTAAAATGTTGCACAATGGTGAGTTTCTATGAATTTTCTAAGAACCTTTTTTTTTTTTTTTTTCTTTTAAGTTCATTTGCAAATTATGTCAAAAATATTATTTTTAAATTTCTTTTAAAATGTTTTTCAAATTACCTTAAAAAGATAAATTTGAAAAAAAATTGTGAATTAAACGTACCTAAAATTTCAGTCAAAATAAATATTCTTCAAACCAGATTTTTAAAAAATTTTAAGCCAGTTTTTAAAACATTTTCAACATTTTTCAGAAAGGACTCCGTTCAAAATATATTTTCAAAATATTATCAAGATTATTTTTAAAATAATTTTTGTCAAAAAATATAATTTTGACAAATTTTACCTACTTAAAATTATTTTTATTTTAAAAATTGGATCAATTTTTTTTCAAAAATCTGTTCTGTGTAAATTTTGTATAATTTCGTTCAAAAGTCAGTTTTTGCAACTTTTTGAAAATAGTTTTTTTTTTAATTTTTCACAAGATCATTCGTTTAAAATTTTTTTTTAAATTAGAATTTTTCTTAAGAAACTTTTTTTTTTGAATTTTACAAAATATTTCCTAAAATAGATCCACATTTTTTTACGAGAGATGTTAAAATTCGGTTTAAAAGAATCGTATAAATTTTTTTTTTTTTTTAATTTGGACGAACTTGAACGTAAAATTTCATTCAAAGTAAATTTAAGGCAAAATAATCCACATTTTTGTTCAAGAGTCATTTTTTGAAAACATTTGATACCTAAAAAAAAAAATAATTCCGTTAAAAATCATTTTTATACATTTTATTTGCTATCGAACACAGGCTCTTAAAATTCTGATGCTTCTTATCTTGTAATTTTTAAAACACATATTTTATAGAGGTTCTAAAAATTTTTAGAATTTAATTGTAGGACTCCGAAATATCAGTAGGATAAAATTACACTGATATGAAGTACTTCATTCAAATTTTTGGAAAAATGGAAAATTCTCAAAAATGACAAAATAACTTCTCAAAAAATGAATCTAAAAAATTCGAAAATTTTCCACTCTCGTGGAAGGTGAGAGTATGTTTCAGGAATATCAAAAAATTACTTATGCACCAATTTAATATTTTCGTTCAGTAGATTCGGGATGAAGGGAAGATAAGCTGGTGATCTAACGTACCTTAGGTTTGCCCCAGGCACAATAGGTACCTATACCTACGTAATATTCTCTGAGTCCAGGTACATTACATTTTGAGATACATTTAATCGATATCGATACTCAAAAATAACGAAGAACTGTTAGGTATACTTAAATCGAAGTTTATTTTTATCGTACAGTCGTAATCAATGTTGTTGGTACACAGAAGAATGCTCATACATGTCATAAAGATCGCTGATAAGGAAACTGCGCCGTTCTTATATAATATCGTATGTAATACACCTATGCATTCCGTCATTCTTCCGCAAATACGATGTTCTTGAAGTAAACTTGCATTAATTTTTCAATTAACTTTATGCTATCAAAAATAACACGAAACCTTATTCGAGCTCCACGCACATATAATCAGAATAGATTAAATATAAAAGCAGGATTTTTATTTAAATAATTTTTCATTGATACCTACTGCAACATCTCTCTCGTACATAACATAATGCTAATGATACAAAATGAGCTACATACCTATTCGTATAATATTTTATAACCTTGAAAAAAAAAAAAAAAAAAAAAGGGAATTACGTACAATACCGTGAACTTGGAGCTGGTGCTATCAGTGGGTAAATTACAAGTACTTATAAACATATTAAAATTATGGAGAAAATATGATTTTTAAATTATTCATATCATATCGCCTTTTAAAATGGCAAATCTCATGGCACAGTTAAAAATGTCCAATTTTAGAACTTTTTTTAAAAAAAAAGAGTTCTTTTGGCATTATTAACTTTGAGCAAAATTATAAAATAAACAATGAACTGAATTTTATAAAATTAGCCGCAATAAAATCTACAAAATTATAACATATTCAACCTACGTAGTCTTTTTTTATTTTTATACATATCTAGGTTGCTTTATTTATTATATACAATTTATGATACAATTAAAAACTGCTTAAAATTGTTATCTTCTTCGGTATCCCAATTTTCTTAACGCTTTCAGGTCCACTTCACCGTAATAGTCTTCGCTGTAAGAAAAATTTTCGCATTAGTTTCCTATCCCAGTTTATATATACTTATAAATTACCTAGATATATGATATTGTACTTAAGTGAGGAGGAAATGGTTAATACGAACTGAATACCTAATTTCACATTAGAAAATAATTAACCACACCTCGAGTGAGTAATTGCAATAGGTACCAATTTGATACAAAAATAAAATAAAATGCAGTTATGGAGAACGAGAAAAATACAAGTTGAAATAAATGAATAGAACGAGACGCAAACTGGGAAAAATAAAGGGGAAAAATGCTTACATTTTTTTTTTTTTTTTTTTTTGCAGAAATGTGTTGAATGACGTCCCAATGGTCATCACTAATCACACAAAACCTTCGACTCCCACCTGGTTTGCCACCTCCCCCTGGGGGTGAAACAGAAACGTATGGGGAACAACATTCTACTAGACTTATCATTCAAATATGCTAAAATGAAAATTAATGGACAAAAGTATTCATCCAAAGCAATTTTTTGAATAAAAAAATCTTCTGCTTACTTTTTTGCTGAATAAAATATTTTATTTTTTGGGAGTAAAATATTTTGCATTTTGAATTTTATTTTCATTTTTTTGCATGGGGGGGGGGTGTTTATAACTAGATACATAATTATTGCACTAGTCGGAAGGAGTTCCAGATGGAGTTGGTGAGGTTGAGTTTTTTAATTGGAGAAATAAATTGTTGAATTTTAGAGGGATTATCTCTTAGAATAAAAAATTTCTTTATTTTTTAAAAGTAACAATATTTCCTATTTTTTTTTTTTTTTTGAAAAACGTATTTTTTCTCGATTTGTTTGTAATAACAAATCTTTTAGTTTTTTGAAATGAAGAATGTTTTCAATTTTTTTGGGTGGTAGGGAAAGATTCCTCAATTATTCTGTAGTAGGTATATAACTAAGTATTCCTTATTTTTTGAAATGAGAAATCTTTCAATTTTTTGGTTGTATTGCAAAGATAATTTTTCATTTTTTTTTATTTATTCTTAAAAACTCGGCGCTTCGGGCCTCGCCAGGGGGGCTTCGCCCCCTGGACTCCCCCTGGTTGGCTCTACTTCCACACTACGTTTGAAAGTATGAAACATAGTATATGCTTTTACTCCGTGACAAAATGTCTAAAAGTCATCAAAATTAATTTCCATGGAAATTTTAAAATAAAAAAATTCTAATAAAAAAAAAAATAAAGGTTGAAAATGCTTGATAATAAGTCTAAAAGTCATAAATTTTTTTTTTTAAATTCCAAGTTTCAGAATGTCTGACAAAATGTCTAAAAGTCATAAAATTTATAAAAAATAAAATAAACTAAAAATCACGAATATTAATTTCCATGAAAATTTAAAAATCTAAAAAGTATAATAAAAAAAATTAAAAATAATAAAAATTCCAAGTTTCAAAATGTCAGAAAGTCATCGTTCTAATAAAATTTCTAAGTTTCAGAATGTCTGACAAAATGTATAGAATATGTCTAAAAGTCATAAAATTTCAAAAATTAAAAAGTCTAAAAGTCGTAAAAAATATCAAAAAGTCATTAAATTTATTGAAAAAAATTTAAGTTTCAAAATGTCCAAAAGTCATAAATTATTTTTAAAAAATTAAAAAGTCCAAAAGTCGTAAAATTTTTTAAATAAAATATCAAAAAGTCATTAAATTTATTTAAAAAATTCCAAGTTTCTAAATGTATGACAAAATGTCTGAAAGTCATCTTTCTAAAAAAATTTCCAAGTTTCAAAATGTCTGACATAATGTCTAAAAAGTAGAATTTATTCAAAATTTTCTAAGTTTTTTTTTATGTCATCCAAACCTAAATGTAACCTAACCTAACCCAATGGGGTCGGATTTTGGGGTCGGGTTTTGGTCTCGTTTTTTTCCATTTTGGTCATCGTAAAAGCATATACTATGCTAAAATATAGGTAGGTATTTTATTTACCCACCTACCTATTATTATTTTTTTGAATAAAAATCTCTCATTTTAATGGAAAAAAATAATTTCTCAATATTATTGAATAAAAAAATTTTCAGTCTTTTTGAGGGGGTAAAAGAAATTTTTGACTAAAAAAATGTAAAATTTTTTCAATTTTTTTCAGGAGTAGGTATGCAAGATTATTTAATTTTTTGGACGACTTGAAAAAATTCGGGTTTTTGGGTTGGGGGGGGGGGGAGTAAAACTATTCTACTATTTTTTGAATTTTTTTCAGAATGAAATTTCATTATGTAACTACTTTTTTGTAAGAATTATTTTTTTTTATTTCTGATTTTTTTTTTTTTTTTCAAATTTTTGGGGTGTACCTAACGATATTTTTCAAAAAAATTTCACTTTGATTGAAAAAATCTTTCAATCAAAAAGAGGATTTCGAAGTGGTTTTTTTGGGGGAGGGAGGGGTTAAAATGAATTTTATGCAAGAAAATTTTTCACGATTTTTTTCTTCAAAATAATTTTACCCCTTATGTAAGGAGATCTTTTTCAGGAGAATTTTTAATAAAAAAGTAATTTTTTAGGAGAATCTTTCAGAAATCTTTTATTTTGCAAAATTTTCAAAGAAATTTTTTATGAACGTGTTATTTTAGAAACTTTTCAAGATTTGCTCCTTGTCTATAATAAAAGTTTCGCTCATTCTGAAAAATCCGTTTTTAGAATTTTTTTTCTCTGCTCCAACGTGTTCAAATTTTGGGGAGGATTTGTTGCATTCATACTTGTACTATAACTACCTCTTAATTCAATGATATGGATTATAGAAGAAGTGAGTTAAAGTATTTGCTGATGGGGGATGAAGTAATTACGATTTAGAGGATAAATTTTGATAGGAAGGGTGAGAAAATGGACCCATGAAATTTTTTTTACACTCTCAACAGTTTGTGTTTTTTTCTTAAAGATAGGAAAACATTTTGGGACCTTTTTGGAGAATATTTAAGGTCCCTTTTGTAAGTTCTGCAATAGTATTTTTTCAAATCTCTCGGCGCCGTTGGCTTTAGGTAAAGCTTTCTGAGAATGTAATGATTAAAATGAAAAAATTGTAATAACTCATATTGTGTAGAATTGAAAAATGAACAACTTTTGTTCGAAACTTTTTCCTGTACCCACCATTTAATTTTGGAGAGGCTGGAAGAGGTGAGGGGTGAGGTACTAAATTTAAGTTGAATCGTTTGATGGAAAATTTTACGTGGAATATTTTTTGTTCTATATATATTTTTCCTGTTTATGAAAATTTTCGAGTTATTTATGAAAATCCAGTTTTTTAAAGTCGTGCTCGATTTGCCACATGCCCTAGGGTGACTTCTATTGAAGAGTAGGGACCAATGTATGATATCTTTTGACAGGAAATTTCATGTAGATCATTTTCTTATATCACCTATTTTACGCTATCTCTCAAACGTATCATGTAATTTGCGAAAAACGAAACTTTGGGACAAGTTTCAACCCCTAGAGGTGATGGAAAATCAGGTGAGGACCGAAGGTTTTGTGCAGTGACCATTGGAACCTAATTCAACACTGTTTGCACTAAAAAAATTGTAAGAAAATTATCAATCTAATAATTTTACTGTATTACGAGTTAATAAAATTGCGTTCTCGGGATTGGAAGGCGAACCAAAGATACAACGATTAAATTCGTATTTAGATCAACCAAGCTTGTTGTTGAAAATTCATCAATTTGTTTTAAAAAAAATTCATCTTGAAAAATAAAATATTTGAAAATTATACTGAAATAAAAATTGATGCTATCATCAGCGTTTAGATGTATTAAGTATTTTTAGTTGAAGGCTAAAATACTTGTAGGCAAAAGGAAGATTAAGAAAATAACTGCAAAATGCGTTAATTGCTTCGAAAAATACTTACAATATTACACATTTTTTTATAAATTATTATGTTTTATGTTCGGCGATGTCCTTATATAATTTTAATTTGAAATTATATTCGCTCATGACCCTGATAGTATGAGTCTATGTACACGCATATTTATCACTTTACTCTTGAGACTCGATAGCTGAGTCAGAAATCGTGTCCGGTGTTATGATGGTAGCACTTATTAGACATTTCAAATCACCGAATTGCCTCGAGTGTATGCAATTGCAAGGTTTTGGCAGAAATTGAGATTGTTTAGAACTACTCTAAGTTGAATAATTCAACTTTTTTGGACAAAATTTCGAGAGTGAAAAATCCAAAAATTGAAAAAATTGTACCATATTCATTATTCAGTATTCACAGACGTGTTATTTTTCGAATCACTTCCATTTTCCATTTCGTTTAAATATTCTTACAAGGAAACCTTGCCAACTGTCTGCTCAAATTTAGCTGAAATTTGGCTCTTTGGAAGAGCATATCATCCAGACCTCAACCAAATTTTGAACTGCCGGAGATGTTTTTTCGATTTTTGACGAATTTTTGAAAATGGCAAAAATAGCCTATTGGTATTACGAGTACCTAGGCATATCATTTTTTTTTTACAAAAATAGTAGGTAAATTTTGGAATAAAATTCTAAAAATTGGTGTATGTTCCTAACTTGACCTCCCGAGTCTTTCGAGACCATTTTCGAGGCAATCTGGAGTCTACGACAAAAAATTTGACTTTTCTCTCATCAAAATTGATTATTTTCAAAAGTGTCATTTTTATTTTTTTTTGAAGAATTTCAATTTTTTATCAAAATAATAATTATGATGATACGTGTTATTTTAGAAAATTAAGTAATTATAAAATATTTTAAATTTTAGAATTTTTTTTGAAAAATTTCAACATGTAGGTAAAAATTGGTTTAGACGTGTTAGGCTTAAGGCTTAACGCATAGTGAATGCAGCACTGGATACTGTACGGCTTACTGTACTGAAAACGTGCTGAAAACATAATCAGCTGTTGAGAAAAGTGTGACATCACGTTTACTAAACAAAATAATATAAGTAGCCAATAATTTTTGTAGCGACTAAAAATAAAAAATGCGACTGCTGGCATATTTAAATTATTGGCTACTTATATTCTTTTGTTTAGTAAACGTGATGTCACACTTTTCTCAACAGCTGTTTATGTTTTCAGCACGTTTTCAGTACAGTAAGCCGTACAGTATCCAGTGCTGCATTCACTATGCGTTAAGCCTTATGCTTCAAAATTCTTAAATTTTTCCAAAAAATTGTACAATTTTCAAAAGTAGGCAGTTTTTGAGATTTTTTTTAAATGTGTCATTTCTCATTCGCCAAAATTTCAGCAGACGTGTCAGTTTTCCAATTTGACTTGTTATTTTCAAAAATTGATTTAAAAAAAACAAATCTTTTTTTTTATTGAAAAATTCCAACTTCTTATAAGGTTCTCTATCTAATTATTATTATTTTTTTTAATCAAAATTTAAAAGTGTCAAATTTTTAATTTTTTAATTTTAAATTTCAACATTTTAAACATCGTATTGATCGAGTTTTTTTTTCAAAGTCAAACAATTTCAAAACATGACGAATTTTTAATTTTTTTCCCAGAAATTTTCAAAATGTTAATGTACATTGTACAATGTACATGAATCATTAAACGTGTCATTTTTATTTTCAATTTGTCAAAATGTGATTAAGTTCATGTGTTATTTTTCAAAATTATCCAATTTTCAGAACCGCAAATTTTCAATTTTTTTTTTCAGTTTGTTAAAATATGATCAAATGTGTTATTTTTCAAAGTTTTCAACTACTTAGTCAAAATACAAGTATTATCACATGCATCAGTATTTAAATCAACTAATTGATCAATCCTGATTTTTTTTGTTGAAAAATTTAATCCAATCAAAATAAAGTAAGTATGAGTGTTTCCAGTTGTACCAAATTTTTAAAAATTTTATGAAATTTTCAACTTGTCAAAATATTATTAAACGTAACATTTTTCAAAATCAGTCAATTTTCAACTTATGAAAATATCACCAGACACGTTATTTTTCGTAATTAGGCAATCAATGGTAAAAAGGTAACAAATTTCCAATTTTTTTTTTTTTTTTTTTTTTTTTGAAAAATTTTATTAGTTAAAATAAGGTCACATTGTGTTATTTTTCAAAATTAGTAAATTTTTTAACGTAATAAATTTTCGAAATTTTTGCGAAAATTTTCAGCTTAACAAAATATCAATATAGGTAAGTATACACGTGAAATTTTTCAAAATTGGCTAATTTTCAAACGTAAGTAGCAAATTTTAAATTTTTTAAAACTTCAATTTGCTAAAATAGTATTATACCTACTCATCATATTTCTCAAAATTAATAAATTTTCAAAAGTAGAGAATTTTTGAAATTTTTGAGAAAATTTTCGCTTTTTCAAAATATTACTAAACGCGTTATTTTTCAAAGCTAGGTAATCAATTTTCAAACGTAATAAAAAAATTGAAAATATTCCAATTTGTCAAAATATAATTTGACTTGTTATTTTTTGAAATTAATCAGTTTTCAAAAGCAACGAATTTTCGATTTTTTTTTCAATTTTGAGAACAAAAAATGAAATTTTTTCTTTTTCAAAAAAAAAGAAAAAAAAACAAGAGATTTTTATTTAAAAAAAATTGAAAACATTTTTTTTGTACAAAAAATTGGGAGACCTTTTTTTTAAAAAAAACTTTAAAAGTTTCATTCAAAAAAGAAAATATTTCAGCTCTTTTTCCAAAAAATAAGAAGTTTTTTTTACCTCATAATGTTGAAAAAAATTTGGTAGTTTTTTCCAAGAATTCCAGGACTTACTTACTTTTATTACTACACATAGAGAATAATTTTTTACTACAAGAAAGTTGATTTTTTTTTTAAATCGAGATAAAAAATTGAAATATTTATCACGAAATTGTCTAATTCATGAAATAGGCTACTTTTCCACTTTTTTACCTACTCGTGAAATAGGCAACGAATGGGGATATTTTGCCTAAGCCATGAAATGGGCAATTTTCTTGTCTATCTCATGAATTAGGTAATTGCATGATTTATGTGTAACAAAATAATGCATTTTTTAAAATTTTAATTTATTTTTCATCAAATCTACCTACCTACCAATTTTTAAAAAAAATTTCAAAAAATTTCAGCTCTGTAAAAATGCACCCACACAGCTTGAATTTTTCAAATTGATCATAGAACAACATAAATTAATTTTCCAATCCAATTTGAGAAAAAAAAAACTTGAATCAAAATATTATTATAAAAAATTCAACGTGAATTTTAAAAAAAAATCGCACAAAACAATGTCTCATCAGTGGATCCAATGATTACGATTCGTAATTCTCTAAACCGAATTAAAAATATTTATCAAAATGAACTAACTCTATCTGACTCAAAAGGCACGTAAATATTTTTTAATTCTCTTCGTAATATGAAAGTAAACCATAAAATAAAAACTATCTCAATACGAGATGTCAATCATTCTCGCAGATACTTTATTCAAAGTGCATAAATCGATTACACCTACCGACTGCGACTACACCCGCATACAACAACTCAACCTCAACAGCTATATCACACTTTCTCAATCAATGAACTTCCTAAACATCTCATCACTCTGACATCACCTCACCAATCATAATCGCAGTGACACTTCAATCAGAGACAGAGAGAAAGAGATTTTTACAAGCATAGAACCATCATAGAACCCAGATTCGTAATTAATCATTCCTAACACGTAGTGCGGGTATTAAATGCGATTATTTTGGATGTTTTATAATAACACTTCATTCGTTAAATTACATAGTACCTACAACTACATTGATGATGGTACACTTGTAATAAGCGTCATGTATTATTCAAAAAGTAACGGCATTGGAACCACATCAGACAAGGTGCATCGTCTATTATGAATATTTTCCCTTTATCCAATCCAATTCCCATGTAACCATATTGTCCACGTCGAACAGAACATTTTGTGAAAGTTTCGCATCGCTACGTAGGTTTTTAGTAGGTACGTTCATAAATTTTAGTCATCGATCATTAAAAAATTTACGAGCATGTTAAAAAATTTCCAACATGTGATTGAATTTTTTTTTAATAACGCTACCGAATTATTTTGTATGTTATAAACTAGTTTCAAAAGGTTGAAAGGTTAAATCAATTCATTTTTTTTAAATAAATTTTTGTGGCTGAATTTATTTATTTTTTAGGTATTTTTAACCCTATCTAATTATTTTGTATGTTAAAAACTGGTTTTTAAAAGTTTAAAGGTTAGATCAATTTAAATAAAAAAATTTTAGTAAATTTTTCCTCACCATATCGACCTTGAAATAAACCACCAGTACAGTTATTTTTCATCTCAGTTATCTATAAAAATGTCACGATCATGAATATGTTAATCGAAAACAGATGAAATCATCGCATTCTATTCGATTATGCAATAATTGTAAATTTTTTTACGCCATCGAAATAACCAAAGCTTTGGAAAAAGAATCGCCATAATAAAATAGAAAAAAGCCAAACAGATTTACCAAGAAATTTCGCTCACATGTTACTCGAAAGCAAAATAGCACAGCGAAAGTACAATATAAAAGAGCATTTCCAGTAATTTTTTTGTAATTTTAATCCGATTTGAAAAAAATTTCGCCTCAAAGTCCGAAAAAAATATATGTACAAAGGCATACGCGTTAAAATAACAAAAGCCAGAAGGGTTCACCCTTGACCGCACATTCCAGGTATATGAATAAAAAGCATACAACATAAAATAATGTATATTTTACAAAATAAATTTATTCAATAAATTATTTACAGTAAAAGAAAGAGGAGATGAGAACGTCGGAACTTTCGTATAAAAAATAATCCAAATAATGGGGCCCAAAATATAACCTAAAATATACAAAAATTTAGCTCTACGAAATTTTATTCGAAATTCGATTCGATCATAATGTTGGAAAATTTTGATTTTGATTACTCATTAAAAAAAAAAAAAAAAAAAAAAAAAATGTTACAATTAGCCTACTTCGTAAGTACGTATTTATACTTTTACAATGAGTATTAAAATCAGGTCGGATATCTCTAGAAAAAAGGGGAGAAATGCTTAGATAATAAAAATAGAGAGAAATTAACGACAAGACATGATAAAATAACCAAGTAGGTATATAAAATTAATTATTTCAGACTTGCTTATGTAAAAATAACAAAAAGTAAAAGCACATTAACACGACTTGGGAATTACTAAAAAAAAAAATACATTCGTATTACATCTACACACACACGTCACACACTAGCACACATGAAAATACAAAAATTTCAATTTTTAGAAAAAAGAAAAACCTTAGATTAAGAATCATATATCTACGTAAGAACAATATAAAAATCACGATATCTGACATGTTTACAGACCATCGGCATCTTGTGCGGTTGGAAAACGATGGATTAGAATACTAAAGATCATTGGTTTTATATTTTCAAATAAATAAGGCTCGGCTGCCTCTAAATTTAAATGGCTTCTTCGTCGTAGACGGCGTCCTTAGGTGTTAGTTGGTTATTTCTTTGCGAATTGATCGCCTGTGGTTGCGATCTTTGCGGGGTGGTTTGCGACGGACTGGGCCTCGGTTTCGAGCTGCTCGATTTGGCCGGAGGTGGCGTGTTGTTGTTGTTGCCCGAGCTACCGGATTTTTGAAGTCCTAAGTGCAGTTCGCTTTTTCGGATTGTTTTCAAGTCTAAGTCTCCGTAGTAGTCTTCGCTATATTTTGAGGAATACGAATTGATAGATGAAAATTTGCGTAAACGAAAAGAAGAGAGAGAGTCGTAAAATAAATACAGGGAAGCGAGAGAAAGAGAGAGAGGAAGGCGAAAAGAAAAAACAAAAAGCAAAATAGTACGACCATTAATATGAGTAATATTTCAAGAAACATGCGATATAGCCCTTAACCAAATATACAAATAAGAACTGCCATATGTAGGTATAAGTTTTGTATAATTGCCAAAATAGGTACCACTAAATTAGCTATTTATACAGATGAAAAAATTTTTTCACGCTGATTTGAATTTTTAATTCGATTTCCTCGAAGTAGAATTCATTTTTTAACGATTCGATTAAAAAAAATATACATAGGTAGCTGAATTAATCGTGTAATAAAAATACTCGTTTCGAGGCGAATATTTTTCATAATCGTATATTATGATAGATAATAGTCCAGTAAAATTAGGAAAAATAAAGAGAAAAATGCTTACAATTTTTTTTCTCACGGAAATGTGTTGAATGTGGTCCTAATAGTCACCACACAAAACCCTCGATTCTCACCTAGCTTGGCACCTCCCTTAGGGGGCAAAACGTGCCCCCATTCTCGTTTTTAGCGAATTACACGAGATGTTGGAGAGATGGCGTAAAATAGCTGGTATAAGAAAAAATTCTACATCAAATTTCCTATCAAACGATACCATACACCGCACCCCACCCTTCAACGCAAGCCCTACTAGGGAATTTGGTAAATCAAGCAATTTTTAAAAAGAACATTTCTTCATAAATAACTAGAAAATTTCACAAAAATTAAAAATTGGTACAGAACAAAAAATGTTTCCCATTAGCTTCCCTATAGAATGATATAATAACTTTAACACACCTCCCCCTCCCCTCCCATTGTACCCCCAAAAATGAAATGGTACAGAAAAAAGTTTCAAACAAAAGTTGTTCACTTTTCAATTCTAGACAATAATAGTTATTACGACTTTTTCATTTTAATCTTTACTTCCTCAGAAAACTTCACCAACATTAAAAAAAAATCAAAAAATTCCTGATGAAAATTGAAATTTTCATTTTAAAAAATCCATTCGAAAAACCTATCAATTTTTGCAAAAAATTCTTGCTTGATTCTTGTTTAAAAAATTTCAAAAAATACTTTTTAAAAATCCCGTTTTTATCAATCTTATATTTTGAACGATTTTTTTTGAAGAAATTCATATCTACTCACGATAAAAAATTTGTTAAAATAATTTTTTGTATAAATCTTTTTTTTTTTTTTAGTTTTTTTTAAAAATTTGTTTGCCCCTCTACCGCGTTATTTTTCAATTTCGTTCAATTTTATAAATCACCTCATTTTTGTCTCAATAATTTAACAGATCAGAAATTTTTTCGAAAAAGAATTTAATTACATCATCTGAAAGCTAATTTCATCCTCTTTCGGACAAGTTATTATAAAATGGTAAATGTTCCGATTTACTTCTTTCTCAAGTTATTTCGAAAAAACGATAAGGAAATATTAAAATGATAACTATTATTGTCTAGAATTGAAAAGTGATGAACAACGTTTGTTTGAAACTTTTTTCTGTACCATTTCATTTGGGGGGGGGGGGTGTCCAATGGGAGGAGAGGGAGATGCTAAATTGAAGTTACATCATTCTATAGGAAAGCTAATGGGAAACATTTTTTGATCTATACCAATTTTTGATTTTTGTAAAAATTTTCGAGTTATTTATGAAGAACTGTTCTTTTTAAAAATTGCTAGATTTGACACATCCCCTAGTAGGCCTTGCTTTGAAGGGTGAGGTGCAGTGTATGGTATTCATTTGATACGAAATTTGATGTAGAATTTTTTCTTAAACAGCTATTTTACGCCATCTCACCAACATCTCGTGTATGTAGTTCGATAAAAACGAAAATGGGGGCATGTTTTTCCCCCTAGGAGAGGTGCCAAGCTAGGTGGGGGGGGCGAGGATTTTGTGTGGCGACTACTGAGACCTCATTGAACATTTTTCCGCAAAAAAATAATTGTAAGCATTTTTTTTTTCCTTTTTTGCTAATTTTTGATCTAATTTTACTGAACTAGATATAAATCAAATTAAATGAATTATAAAAGCTAAACTTACCAGCCAGGAACATCTTCGGGATCTTCGCAATTTCCAGTGCCGTCGGTATCACCAATTTTGAAAACTGTACCAATCGGACATCCGTATTCCCGAGCAGTTCCCTCCATGCATATATAGTATTTACGGCAGTCGTCAGGATGGGCGTGTCTTGAGAAGGTTCCGGAAACAGTGACTTCTCCGGCAGCTGGACAACTGAATCCATTTGCAACTTCTAAGCACGAGAAAGGGTTGAATTTTAGTGGAGGATTATTTAATAAGAAGAATACGATTATTATAATTATTATTATTACGAATATGAAGGAAACTGAAATTAATAAGGCTTACCGCTGACTTTGCATTCTGGAACTTGATCAGCCCACATGCAAACTCTAGCTTCGCGATCGTAAGCTAGACCTGGTGAGCATTGGTATTTGCTGGCTTCTCCGTTCCAACAATTCCAGAAAGTATCGCATTTCGCTTCGTCGGCGAAAATACCGTATAATCTGGGGCAGTGCGGAGTGCTTAATGGTGGTTCTGTAAGTAGAAAAAGGCATGTGATGAGATTGGTTCCGAAAATACGAGATCAAAGATAAATACTTAATTAGATAATTAAGTATGTATATTGAGTTCAAGTTCATAAAAAAAACGAAAGATTTTTTTTCTGCAGCGAATTTTATTTTTAAACCGATTTGAGGTTACAAAATTAGCTCCTCCCTCCCAAAAAAATGAAAAAATTGTGTTCAAACTAAATAATGTGAAAATGTACAATGCTTAGAACAGACCGTTTTTTAGAATAAGTATTTTTTTCTTTTTTCAATAGGTAAAATAAAATTTTCATTTCTAGAGAAGAAAAATCACATAAGGATCTAAAATTTGAAAAAAAAAATCCAGCGAATTTTTGTTTAAAATTTTTGAGAGAAATTTCATAGATTTTCCTTTACAGTTTTTTCAAGAAAATTTTCTTGGTATTTTTTGGAAAAAATATTCTTTAAAAAACTGTTGGGAAAATTAGTTTTTTAGATTTTTTTTTCAAAAATACGTTTTTCATCTTTAACAAAATTTTTTAAATGTTTTTTTTTTTACAATTTTTTTAGAGAGTTTTTGCCTCGAGATACTTAGAATTTTTTGCAATCATATCAGGCGTAATTTTAAAAAAAAAATGAAATTTATAACATTTTTGCATTTTTTTAATTTCATGTTTTTTAAATTTTTTTGATTTTTTCGGATTTTTTTTCAAAGAAGAAATTTCATCAAGAATAAAGTCATTCTCAATGAAAAATCTTCATTTTTTTCAAACAATTTTTACCCATCAAAAGATTTTTGGAGACGCATTTTATTACCTATTGTTTTTATTCAAGAGAATAATTATTTAAAAAAAAATAAAAACGTTTTAATTTTTTCGTTTTTAGAATTTTTTTTCAAAAGTACCTATATTTTTTTAAGAAATTCTTTTCAAATAATTTTCAATTGGAGATTTTTTAAAGGGAGGGGGAGGGTGCGAGAATTTTACCATTTTTAAAAAAAAGAGAACTTTTGTTGAAATACAATTTTTTTTCTTCAAAAATTGTTGTTGTTGTTGTTGTTGTTTTTAATTGTCAACTGAGTTTTGAAGATACTTTTCACAGTATTTTAAAATAATTTTTTCAATTATTCCGGAAATTGGTTTCAGATTATTTTTATTTTATTTTTTATTTTTTTGAGTGAGAATTTCCAAATTTTTTTATTTTTCTAAAGAAGTATTGAAAAACTTCAACTTACGTTATTTTTAAAGAGATTATTTTTGACTATTTTTATTGACATTTTTCGAAGTTTTTCAAACAAATTTCTTCAATTTTATTATCGTGTTCCGGAAACTTGTTTAAGATTATTTTTATCCATTTCTCTCAAGGGAATTTTCAAATTATTTTGTACCTAGTTTTTATTTTTTGTGGGAGGGGGTTGTAATTTTTTTTACTATTAGGATGTTTTTGAAGTAGAACTGAAAATTTGAAAAAAATTCTTCTATGAATTTTAATCTAGAATTATTCAGGGTATTTTTTCGAATATTTTTACCCATTTTTTTCAACAGGAATTTTCCTTTTTGAAATAGAATTAAAAACATCTAATTTTTATTTTTTAAATTTTTTTAAAAAAAATAAATTTTATCTTATACCCACTTAGTTTTGAACAATTTTTTTTACAAGAAAATTTTCTCAATAAATAATTGTATTAAAAAATTTTTCAAGAATTTTTGTTTAAAAGAATCGAATTATTTTTCAAAAAAACTTTTTTCCTGAAAAATTACTTTCAAAAAGAAAATATTAAAAGAGATTTGAGAAATTTTTTAGAAGATTTTTGCGCACTACGTATTTTAATTTTTTTTTTTTTGAAAACACATTTTTTTAATAATTTTCTTTTTTTTGTAGATTTTTTTTTGAAATTTCACTTTATAAACAATTTTTTTTTTAAATCGTTTGCAACAATTTTTTTCAATTTTTTAAACGAGCAAAATTTTTTTTAAGAGAATTTTTCCTATAAATATCATTTATAAGATTTTTTAAAAAATTCTAGATTATTTTTCCAAATTTTTTCAGTTTTTTAAATGAGCAACATTTTTTCGAAAAAGATTTTTTCCATGATTTTCATCCATATTTCTTGAAACAACAAAAACAACAACAACAACAAAAAACATTCCATCTCAATTTTAAGACTCTCGCATTCTTTCACCACTGCAATACTATCAACACTTTTTCATACCTCATATTTCCGGCTCCGCATATGCAATTTTATTAACACTCATGAATTACACTAGCATACCTCGTTCGATCCCAGGCGAACCACAGACCGACTACGCGACACCAGACTCGGACGCGGCTCGTGCTCGCCATTCGACCGAGTAATAATAAATTATTAAACCTCTTTTAATTATCTTGCAACTCAGTATGAAATTTCCTTAAGGCGAAATTTTACGAATACTACAAACTAATACACTGTATCTTCATTAATTCTCCGAGGAGTCGAACGTACACAATACATAATGAGAGGAAGTGATTAATGTGATTAATGAAAATGGAAGTTGGTCAGGGTGAATTGTCTTTTATATTAAAAACATTCGCATTCGCATTCACGTATGCGTCGTTGTGTGTAAAAATGAAGAAAAAAAATGAATAATCACCAACGCGATAATATGAATCCGAACGTAACTAAAGGTTATACTGGTTATTGTTCGGATGCGCGGTGATTCCCCACAAGTCGTAAAATACAATTTTAGATAGATTTAGTTCTTATCAAGCTATGATAAGATCGCGGTTAGAAAAATGTGCAAAATTTAAATACTAGAATGAGTTGTACATAGCAATGAACTTCATTCAAGGAGGTTAGTCAACCTAGGCATTACATACGTTGCTTTTTTTATAATCCGAAAATGTCGCTAGGAGTGGTCAACAGTGCATGATTTAAGATTTTTGAGCCCATAGCCAGGGTACTCGATTTTATTCACTCATTTCACTATTCAAACCTTTGGCTATTTATTGGCCTTGTTGGACCCAGAAAACAATGCTGTTCACACCACTTATCATGCCAGAGAATTATTGGTCCACAGCCCTTCTTCTTGCTTCTTTCTTTTCTGCAAATCTGGCAATAATATATCATCAAATTCGATACTGATGAGTGATGACAGTTCTGGCACAATTGCCAATATCATATCATTCAACTATTCAAACTACTGGATGTAAGCTCAATTGGATCCAGACAGAAAAATTGCTCACAACACTTGAAAGTGAAAAATATGACTTTTGAATTTTTTGGGGTAAGAGATTTATTCAATCATTTTTGAGAACTTCTCTTTTTTTGTGAGGACGGGAGCTGATAGACGATTTTTAATTTAAAGGGATTTTTCGAAGCTTTTGGCACTTGCTTCAACAACTGAAAATTTCTAACTCCTCTATGCATTAATTTCGCGATATTTTCAAAATTTTCATCCAAAATCAAGAGGGGGATGTTGAGGAGATGAAGTTGGAACTGAAACATTTTGAAGGGGAAAAAACACATGAAGATGAATATTGTCCAAGCGAAGCGAGAGCAAACAAATTTTCATGAGAAAATACTGCCCGAGGACAGCGAGAGCAAAAAGTTTGAGAAAATTGTGAATGAAAAAATATGAATTTTCTACATAAATTTGAAGATGAGCTCTGGGGTTCCTTTTTCAACGACTTTTTTTGAAGCTCGCAGACATCTTGATAGCAAAAAACATTCAAGATCTAGTTGAGTGGTTCATAACCTTTCTTCTTGCTTCCTTTTCTGCAAAAGTGGTGATGATATCATAACCTTTCATTTGCCAATATCATTCAACTACTTAAAACCACTGGCTCTTGGCCCTGTTGGACCCAGATATCAAAGCTGCCCATGCCACTTATCATGTTGGAGAATTATTGCAACAAAAACCATTCAGAATTGAATAGTAGACCAAGGTATGAGGTCCATTGCCCTTCTTCGTGCTTTCTTTTCTGCAAATGTAGTAATATCATCATCAAATTCGTTTTTGATACCTGATAACAGTTCTGTTTCAATTGTCAATATCATTTGACTTTTCAAACCTCTGACTATCACATCACCTCTGCTAGACCTAGACAGCAAAGCTACTCTCATCTCTTATAAATGATCAGTGAATTATTATATCAAAAAACCCCATTCAAAATTATCTTGTAGACCTAGATAAGTGGTACACAAACTGTTTCTTCTTGTTTTCTTTTCTGCAAATGAGGCAATGATATGACACCTGATAGCAGCAACTCTGCCTCAATTGCGAATATCATTCAACTATTCAACCTGCTGACTGTTGTTCCTGATAGACTCACTGTCAGCCAGAAAAGATGCTCACACCACTCATAGTGAATTATTACAGCAAAGGACATTCAAAACTAAATAGACATAGGTTAGTGGTCCACCAGCTTTCTTCTTTCTTTATTTTCTGCAAAGGAGGCAATGATATCATCAAATTTGACACCTGACAGCAGCAGCTCTGCCTCAATTGCCAATATCACTCCGCTATTCAAACTGCTGACTGTTGCTCCTGATGAACCCAGCCAGCAAAGCTGCTCATTCAAAACTAAATAAGTAGACCTAGGTTAGTGATCCACAAGCTTTCTTTTTTCTTTCTTTTCTGCAAATAAGGCAATGTTATCATCAAATTTGACACCTGATACCAGCAGCTCTGCCTCAATTGCCAATATCATTCAACTATTCAAACTGCTGGTTGTTGATCCTGATGGACCCAGCCTGCAAAGCTGCTAACACCACTTATAATATAAGTGAATTAGTACAGCAAAAAACATTCAAAACTAAATAGACCTAGTTAAGTGGTCCACAACCTTTCTTCTTTTTTCTTTCTTTCTTTTCTACAAACGTGGTAATGATATCATAAATCAAATATCTGATAGCAGCACTTCTGCCTCAATTGCCAATATCATTCAACTATTCAAATTGTAAACTGTTGGTCCACTGACATCATAAATTCAATACCTGATGGCAGCACTTCTACCTCAATTGCTACATCATTCACCTATTCAAACTGTAAAACTGCTGGTCCTTTTGGACCCAGACAGTAAAGCGGTTCAGATTTTGAATTAAAACGTATCAATGTAACATCAGGATACAATTTCTCCAATACATGAATCTTACTGGCAACTGCCCATCATTCCTATTGGTAAATCCAGCCCTACTGGTCAAAAATTACCACTAAAACAGTTGATTACTCACCCAGTAAACTCCTCTGTCCGCAATCGACATTGTGCAAATAATCGCAATTTTCTTTCAAATATTTGGGATCGGTATCGTCGAAAGCCAATCCATTACCGCAAGTTTTCAACTCGGCCACGTTACCGTCGCATTTCCAATATTTATCGCATGACGAACTATGCGGATAGAACCCGTACTCGTCTGGACATTTAAAATCTTCTTTCTGACTGCTAACTGGAACAAAAAAGCAAACAAAATTCGATTAATTGAGGGAAAAAACAGATAGGAACTCGGGTACTTTCACGTACGATTGGTTAGATTTGTCAGCGGATCGATGCTTGATTAAAATACACGTGGTTTGGAGCGATGCGATGTCTAGTAACAGTATTTTTTTCACCAAACATTTCGTTTACGCATCATTCGCGTTCGTAACACCGGTTCGGTTGCGAGATGAATAACTTATAAAGAGGTGTATGGGACGATATAGGTATTAGGTACGAGCTAGACTGTAGGTAAACCAGCGCACATAGGCGCAGGCACCGGGCACACAGATGTCGACTATTCCGCACGTTATTATTCCTGTTAGTTGCATAATACTTATCTCAGTTTTACAGTTCTGGATTCCTCTTTAAAAAATGAAAGTTATTGGAATAGTACGAATTAATGTAAGCGGCTTTGCGTTTGCGTTCGCGTACTACGCGTATTTAGCGTGTATTTGGTGATGTAGGCCTAGTTGCAGCGCTGCAGGCGGCCTCAGCTCATACAAATAATTATCGTTTTACGCTATTCGCTCCCGTAGACCAATTAATATTACACACGGATGAGCTCGCGTATAGCACTTTCGAGCAATAAAACTCAATCGCGATTCAATTCATCTTACGCATCGCATCGGTCAGAATTAAATTTCATACTCCATACCTATCCATCTACCTCTACCTACCAATACGAACACGCAGACACCGTCAATAAAACAAAACCATCGCGAAAAAAAAATCGTAATAAGAAAGGAAAGTACACGTACGTGTACGTACAGAAGCGAATAAATGAAAATTTATAAGAGATTGTTCTTTCTTATCTGAATCAAGTGGAAGCAACAATTTACCAACTGTAGTGTACCAGAACCGAGAACGTTTATATTGTATCTTCGAGTGAATGGTCGTCACGAACTCTAGTCATATGTATTTCTAAAGTACCAGTATATGAAAAATAAATAAAAGCATTTTGCGTAAATTCTTCGCTCAATGGAGTATCTATCTATCTGTTCTGTATGCTAAAATGTACCTTACCTACTACGTAGGTACCAGGTATTACATCATTCGACTATTTTTTTTTCTCCTATTCTTCTTCTTTTTAATTGGTGGTGTTTGTAAATTAAATGATGAAGTACAGACAAGTACCTACGAGTATTTTGCTACGTTACGATGAGTATAATATAATCGTTGCAGGTAGAATGTATTGAGTATTTCGTAAAAATTCCCACGAATGGCCATCTTTATCCAATTAGTATTTAATTTGATTTTTGATTTGCATGATTTGGGTTTCAAATTATCTTATTAAGAGCCTTTTTTTTTTATTACGAGATATGACCAGAGGATAATTTCACTTTTTTATTCGTATTTTAAAATAGGATTTTAGGATGTTCGTTTGAATCGTGATTGAAGTATACAAAAATTTCATAGTTGCACAAATTGAAAAAAAAAAAAAAAAAATTGACAAACGAAAGAACAATTTTTTTTTTCAAAATACAAGACTTTTTTTTTGAATGAAATAACATGATATTTTTATCAAAAACCAAAGCTACATTTTATATCAAAAAAAAAGTTTGAAAAACATATTTCAAGTGAAATATAAAAACGTTTTTTATCAAAAAATAAAACTGATAATGTTTTTTTGAAAATAAAAAACCTGTGTTTGAAAAAAATTAAAACACTTCAATTAATAAAATATTTTTTTTTTGAAAGGAATTTTTTTTCGAAATAAAAACAGATACCTACCTAAGTTAGGTATTTTTAATGAAACAGACAAAATTATACTTTTCACAAAAAAAGAAACCAAAGTAGGTAAGTAATCACATTTTATAAAACATTTTTTTTTTTTTTTCAATCAAACGACTGTTTTTTTCAACAAAAAAGGGTTCATTTTCAGCAAGAAAATGTTTTTTCTTTTTCAACTGAAAAGATTTTTTCTTCGAAGAAATTAAAAACTTTGAAAAAAAATTCAAATTTCAATAATTTTTTTAAAAGCAAAAATGTGTTTTTTTTCTAATCAAAAAAAAATATATTTACGTTTTCTCCAATATTGATTTTTTTTAGTCTAGAAAATTTTTCATAAAAATCAACAAAAACCAAAAAAAGGTGTTTCTTTTTCGAGAATTTTTTTTTCAACAAAAGAGATTTTTTTTCTTCTAAGAAATTTGTAAATTTAAAAACTTCAATAATTTTTTTAAAAGCAAAAATGTGTTTTTTTTTCTAACCAAAAAAAATAAATATATTTTTACGTTTTCTCCAATATTGATTTTTTTTAGTCTAGAAAATTTTTCATAAAAATCAACAAAAACCAAAAAAAGTGTTTCTTTTTCGAGAATTTTTTTTTCAACAAAAGAGATTTTTTCTTCTAAGAAATTTGTAAATTTAAAAACTTCAATAATTTTTTTAAAAGCAAAAATGTGTTTTTTTTCTAACCAAAAAAAAATAAATATATTTTTACGTTTTCTCCAATATTGATTTTTTTTAGTCTAGAAAATTTTTCATAAAAATCAACAAAAACCAAAAAAGTGTTTCTTTTTCAAGAATTTTTTTTTTCAACAAAAGAGATTTTTTCTTCTAAGAAATTTGTAAATTTAAAAACTTCAATTCAATAATTTCTTTTTCAAAAAAAAGTTTTTCAACATTTTTTTCTCAAAAAAAAACGTTTTTTTTTTCAACAAAAACAAAACATGTGTTTTTGCACTATAATTATGGTAATTTTTTTCAAATTAGAAGATTTTTCAATTTGATTCAAAAAATGAGAAAAAAATGTTTTTTTTTTCAACAAAAACATAATTTCTTTTAAGAAATTCAGAAATTTGAAAAAAAAATTAAAAACTTCAATTCAATAATTTTTTATCAATAAAAATTTGTTTGAAAAAAAATATCAAAAAATAAAATTTTCAATTTAATTTAAAAAATAAGATTTTTTCAACAAAAATGGCGTTTTCTAATAGGGTTGGGTTTGTAAAAAATGTATATTTTCAATAAAAAAAAAATAATAAAATAAAATTCTTTCTAAAATTTAGAAATTAAAAAAGCATTTAAAAAACGATAAATTTTTTATTCAAAGAAATGAGAATGAGAGTAATTTTTTTCAACAAAAAATGTGTTTTTTATCATTAAAATGTGTATTTCTTTTCAAAAAGAAATTACAAATTTTTCTGTTTCAAAGAATCAAGATTTAAAAAAATATATTTAGAAGATTTTTCAATTCATTTCAAAAAATGGGAAATGTTTTTTATTTTTCAACAAAAACTTCAGGTTTTTTATTTAAGTGTCTCTTATGGGTTTGTAACACAAAAATGTAGCTAATTTTTCAACAAAAAAATGTGTTTTTTTCTAAAAAAAAAATAATTATATAAAATAAAGATTTAATAAATTTTTTATTCAAAAAAATGAGAATCATATTTTAAAACAATAAACGTGTTTTTTCAACACAAAAATTCCAACAAAAAAAAATATACTCAAGTTACCAACCTATTAAATTTATTTTCTAAAAAAAAGTCGGAAATTTTTTTAAACAATAATTTTTTTAAAACGGATTTTTCATTAAAATGCATATTTCTTTTCAAAAAAAAACTTGGCTAGGTATTTTTCTTTTTCAAAAAATTCAGATTTTTTTCAAATTTTTTCACTTGAAAAAAAAAACGAAAAATAATAATTTAGTAGATTTTTCAATTCAGTTTAAAATAAAATTTCATTTTTCAACATTTAAAGATAAAAATGCGTTTTTTCAACAAAATAAGTGTTTTTTAACAAAAAAATAGTAAGTAGATAGATACCTATTTTTTTTTTTGGTCCAAAAAAGTAAATAATTTTTTCTTTTAAAAATTTACAAATTTTTCAATCATAAAAAAAATAATTTATATTATAATTCTTCAATTTCTTAATTTCAAAAATACGAATTTTTTCAAACAAACAAAGTGTTTTTTCCAACCTCCAAAAATGTGTTTCTTTAAAACAAAAAATGTGGGTTTAAACAGATTTTTTTTTCAACAAAAAAGATATAATTTTCTTTAACAATAAATAAATAACTTTTTCTTTGGAAAAATTTAGATATTTTTTTACAAATTTTTTTATTTTGAAAAAAATCAACTTGAAAATTCTTATTTTCTGAGGCTACTTTCGAGAAATATAAAAAAAATCGTTCGATGACTCATACCTATTAATTTCCACAATAAAATTTTCCAATTTCATTGAACTCTAAACATATAGGTACTCGATTCGTATAGGTAGTAAACCGAATGATTGACGTTTTTCGTCTGAAGGTACGAAACGAATTATCGCATTATGCTGTATTTTATAAAATAAAATAGAATCGGGTTTCGATACCTACGTGGAATTTTTTTTTTCAACAAATAAGACACTCGGGTAAATATTTCTGCGAAAGGTAAAAGCCCCGGAGGGAAGGTAGTATGTGAGATAATTCTGACTGTGAGCTTTCTTAGTATGTACGAGAAGCCGATTATTTAGTAACGAGTTTTGTTTTCAGGCTACGAAAATCACGACGAATAACGATAATTAACCGAAGATCATCGAGGTTAATGGATGAATTAAAATATTCATGGTTTATCGGAGACTTATGTAACAGCTACCGAATTCATTATAAATTTATTCCGGATACGCCCCGTATTGGGTGAAATAGGTGCAAGATGAAATTTTAAAATTTGGTACTCGAGGGAATTTTTTTTTCTACATTTGAATCAATTTTTTACCAATTTTTTTTTTAAATAAAAAAATTAATAAAAAATAATATTTCTTATTGACTTGAGTAGGTAATAATTTTATCGAAAAATTATCTGAGGTTGTCATCGTGATCAATTCATTAGAATGCACTTTCATTAAGATGAAGAAAGAGAGAAAAAAAAATCATAAAATCCTACGACATTACAAATGAAGTCATTATCGTTCATCGAACTTGATCACAAATCGTGACATATTGAAACAGATTAAAAAATTCATTCAAATGCCCATTCACGGTAGAACGACTCCATCTCTGGTACTGCTTCAATTACCATCAACGTCAAGTCAACCACACACATGTTCTTCCGTGCTCAACTTACAATATCTCGGTAGGTAGCATAGCATTTCCCGGAGAGTTATTTTTTTTAGGAAGGACCACACCCTCGTTTAAATTTAGTACTAGTCTGATGTCATGTAAACCAGTTACGCAATACTTCGGTGTTAACGCGAAAATGTTTAAAATACTTGAAAAAAAAACACAGAATTTCAATTCACTAATATCAAATTAGAACCAGTTTCGTCCAACATCATAAGAGAGAAAACAATTTCACTTCTACTCGAATTGTGTAAAGAAAAAACAAAAAAAAAAAAACACTAAATGCAAACACTAGTTCGATAACTCGAGCCAGACAAAGTTAATAATAATTATTAGACCTTCGTTCAAAGATAGTGACCTTTCTTAAATGAAATCATTTTAAAGGTAGTAAATACCCACGTTTGTACTTGTTTCGGCTCTGGAATGTGAACTATATTACTTTAGAGGAAGTGAAAGGGTAAGATATTGAAATGTATTGAAGGATTTGAAATAATTATTCGGCTTTGGGCGTATGTTATGATGTTTTTCAAATAGGAAAAGACGTTTTGTATGACGTACCACATTACGTCGCACATTTTGATTTCAAATTCTACTGACAGGCTTTTCGTATTATTCATCGAGTGACTTCATATTTAGGAGTCGAACCAACATGTGTGAGTAATTTTTTTAATTTTTAATTCATTTAAGAAATAATTTCCTTTTCCTCGTTTGATTAAATCGATTGTTATCGAAATAATTTTAAAAAAAATAACAAATTATCGAAATAAAAAATCGACAGAATATCGAATTCGATAAAGTGTCGCGTTAGTTCCGCATAAATCGTGAAATTATCTTTCGATATATCGACAGATTATCGATGAATTATAGTTGGCAAAATCCATCAACAGATAAACTTTCGATAAAATCGAACGATTTTTCTTTTAAAAATCTCAAGATTATAGTTAGATACTTCATCGATAACCTATCTATAAATCGAAAGATAATTACACGATTTATGCGGAACTAACGCGACACTTTATCGAATTCGATATTCTGTCGATTTTTTATTTCGATTTAGTTTCGATATTCTATCGATTTTTTATTTCGATTTAATTTCGATATTCTATCGATTTTGTATTACGATTTTTTGTAGATTATCTAGTTTCGATATTCTATCGATTTTTTGTAGATAATTTAGCATATATGGGTATATGCGCGCGCACATTTTCAAGACCGGCTGGTGAGTTTGAAGTCGTAGTTACGCTTAAGGCTGGCGAATTCCGTTCCAAATACAGCAGTTTCTACCAAAACAAGCGTCTGTTGCGAACATCTGAGTTCGTTCGCATAATACGAATTGGATTATAATATTCAAACATCTTATGCAAAATTGGAGAAGAGGGAGGGGTCCAATTGAAATTTTTATAATAACTAAAATTATTTCTAGGACCTTAATTTACAACTTTTGTTTGAAAATTTTTTCAAATTGGCCCCTTTTTCCTCCGCTCCTCCAATTTTGAATAAGTATCAACGGAGTATTATGCAAAATTGGAGGAGAAGGAGAGGTCCAATTGAAAAAATTTTCAAACAAAAGTTGTAGCTTAAAGTTCTAAGAATAATTTTGGTCATTACAAAATTTTCGATTGGGCGCCTCCCTCCCGTTCAATTTCAAATACTAAGTATTCACATAGTAATCGTAGTATTGAAGTTGGTAAAATTTTATTTTAGAACAACGATCTGGTTTCAAGTAAAATACCTAGTAAACCAAAAAAACTAGATAACTTGTTTGAAAATTTTTTCAATTTTGATTTCGCATATTACTGTTACACGTAAGTAGGTAAATGCAAAATAATAGAGGCTAGAGATGAGGTCCAATTGAAAAAACATTTCAAACAAAAGTTGTAGAATAATATTCTGGATTTAATTTTGGTTATTATAAAAATTTCGATTTGGCCCTTTCTTCCCATCCAATTTTGAATATAAAGTAGGTATTTTTTGACTAGAAAAAAATCAATATAGTTTCAACAACTATCGTTACAAAATCGTTGAAATATCGAAGTCGATAAATTTCATATAATGTGTCGATAATATAGTTTTAAATATCGTCACAAAATCGTTGAAAAATCGAATTCGAGAAATTTCATATAATCTGTCGATAATACAGTTTTAAATATCTTCACAAAATCTTTAAAAAATCGAATTCGATAAATTTAATATTCTTTTTCGATAGTATAGTTTCAAATATCTTCACAAAATCGTTAACAAATCGAATTCGAGAAATTTCAGATTACGTGTCGATAATATATTTTCAAATATCTTCACAAAATCGTTAAAAAATCGAATTCGAGAAATTTCAGATTATTTGTCGATAATATAGTTCTAAATATCGTCACAAAATCGTTGAAAAATCGAATTCGAGAAATTTCAGATTACGTGTCGATAATATAGTTTCAAATATCTGCACAAAATCGTTGAAAAATCGAATTCGAGAAATTTCAGATTACGTGTCGATAATATAGTTTCAAATATCTTCACAAAATCGTTAAAAAATCGAATTCGAGAAATTTCAGATTATTTGTCGATAATATAGTTTCAAATATCTGCACAAAATCGGTGGAAAATCGGATTCGATAAATTTAATATTCTTTGTCGATAGTATCGTTGACGAATATCGTCCTAAAATCGTAATACTATCGAATTCGATAGTTTTTAGATTTTTTGCCTATAAAATCGTACAGCTAAATCTGTATCATATCGTGAGAACATCTTTAGATTTTTAAACGATTTTTTATCGATACGTTTCAACTTTCGATATTATCGATCGAGTGTGCTGCTCGGGATTTAATCAATTTTTCAATTTTTTATACTCGAAGAAATTTCAAACAGGGAGTTCATCCACCTTTTTAAAAAAGTCCCGAAAAATTTCGCAATTCGAACAATGCGAAAATTCTCGAACCTATTACTTTATCGAGACCGAAAATTTCATTCCAGTTAACGCCTTCTTTGACACATCTGAAGAAAACCACGTAGCAAAATTTACATAATCGTCATTCATTATGTAAAATAATACCAAAACCGAGCAAATTAACACCCGAAAGAGAGAGAAAAAAGCTTGAAATTCGAACGAAAGGAAAATTACCATAATATGAATGAACGAGAAGAAATGTCAAAGAGGCACTAATGGGTATAAAGACGCGCGAAATTACATCCTAAAGTATGGAAAATCATTTTACCATCGAAAGGAGTAGTTAACCTTGCACAAGAAAACTTGGAACGATGCTGGGCTGGGGCCGCCGCCTACAGCCACAGATGCACAAATGGTGAAAAAACATAGGCACTGTGGAGTCTTCCTGACAAGAGAGGGACTGTTTGCCCGTGACCTTGAACATGAAAGCGCATTAATGTATTAATTTTTCTCGTTATATTCTTGGAATTCGTCATTACGACACAATGATCGAACTTTTTCTTACGTTGGATTTAGATTTAGCAAGTCACCTTACGAAATGATGGCTGTCATTAGAGAAAGATTTATCCTAACTTTCTCCACTTTCGACCGGTGTGAAATAATCGCCTATGCGGAGACAAAATCGACAGTCGGTGTCCGACTCCGACGTCCGGTGTCCGGTGGTGATGAAATTCAAGTGCACTGATTGCATTCGTCGACCTGTCACCTGGTACGAGCTGCAGGAAGCCGAAGAGACGGTACGATGGCCGTATCGTGTAGGTTGCCACCTCTCTTATGTTAGACGGCTCAAGACGAAATTCTATCGACGGTTTCCTTAATTAATATTTAAAGCGAATGGCGTTTCCTTTGAAGAGTTGGAATCGTAAAATTCGGTCTGAGATTTTCATGTTTCATTTTTTTTTTTTGATCGAATGGAATAATTATTTAATGAGCAAAGCATTAAAAACACTTTTTTTTTGGTTGAATAATAACACATTTTTTTGGTTTTAAAAAAACACATTTTTTTAGTTGAAAAACGCACATTTCTTTTTAGTTGAAAAAAACACATTTTTTTTAGTTGGTTAAAAAAACACATTTTTTAGTTTTAAAAAAATTTAGTTTGGTTGAAAAAAAACATTTTTTAGTTTTAAAAAAAAATTTGTTTGGTTTAAAAAAAACATTTTTTGGTTTTTTAAAAAAAAAAAAAATATTTTGGTTAAAAGAACATACATTTTTTTGGTTGAAAAAGAAACACATTTTGCCTTTCTTAAAAAAAAAAAAATAAATAAATGAATCGGCTCATGCAAAAACAGGTTAAGTCACATTTTTTTGAAATTTTAGAGGAGGGGATAAAAACGTGTGCAATACACTTTTTTTGGCCTCCTGTACATTTTCGATGACATTTTCAAAAATGTGACTTGACCTGTTTTCGCATGAGCCGATTCAAATAAAAACTCAAAAATATTTCGAATGGAAAATTTTTTAAAAATCATCAATTCAAC